>OY293420.1:53207463-58007463 GCA_958502065.1 Chrysolina americana | reverse complement strand
TGACAATGTTTGAAAAGTTATTTGAATACTGTCAGCAGAAGAATTGAGAGCTGCCAAAAACTCTATCAGGAATGAAAGAGACATATTTGATTCAACAACAGGAAGAACTAACCTGGTCAAATACTGAATCGACTATTTTGTAAAAATTTATTGAATGATATCTATGAGAAAAAAATATCAGGGAAGAATCATATCATAATTATTATGAAACCAGAGGGAAATGAAAATATGCTAGTACAAACGCAACGTTCATGTAAATGTAATGCTTCAAGTTATACAATCTACTACCAACATATATAAACAGACAAATTCAGAAAATATTAAGCTGAAGTCAAAAGGTAGAAGAGAAACGTTCAACAATCTGATAAATCTAAAATATCTACGATGCGGCAAACTAACAAAGGAAAAGCTCATTTTTCATTTTCAATTATACCTATAGTTTATTTGTCTGGGGGTGGAGAATAACTAGTTCCAATAGATTCGGCACTTCTCATTCTCCACAAGGGACTCATTATCTCCCTTCAATGACTCCCCTTGATGATTTTCTTTTCTTTGTTCGACCTGCTAATTCCCTAATATTATCGCAATTTTATTCTTGCATGCTTCTCGAACGAAACCCTAAGAGGTTTCTGGAAAATTCTGAATTATAAATAATACAGCCTCTAGTAAATTTCAGCAGTTGTACAAATCCAACAAACAACTCAATGTATCTCAATACTGTGAGAAAGTAATACAAACATGAGTGATGATGCCAATAAATATCACCAGAAGATATTCATAAAATACGTACCTTCATTTCAGATATACCTTCATATTTCACATTCATTATACTTATTTAAAATACTCATGCGAACACCCATCAAATTAATATTATCAATGGTAATTTCCATTACAATCACATGTATATACTCCTTGTGGTAAACCTCAAATCTATAAACCGTACCAAAATAAATGTATACGGTTTTCTAGATATTACCACACAATGACGGCAAAAGTTAATAAGAATTTAAATATTAATTATTTATTTACGCATTACCTTCGATTATTTGTATGTAATTATGACACTATTGAAATTATAATTATCAGACGTGAATAATATAAATTATCTTGAAACAATACCATTATAAATCCTAGATAATGGAGTGGTAAGATGAAATACCGCCTCCCATTAATATTGACCAAGGCTTCATAATAACATGGGCAGGTTATAAACTGAATCAAAGGGGGCTGGCTGTACTATGGAAACTATTTCAAGCACACCTCTATCTCCAAAACTTTTGGTATTTGGAGATATGCTGCACACTGAATGCATACGCATTTTTTATGATCGTATATAGATAAAAATCTCGTTTAGTGCTACAATGAAATCGCTGACCTCAATTAATTTTTCAACGAGCTGGGTTGAGGTTTGAAAATACACAGTGCATGATCAAGTATGTGGGAAACGCTAAATTATCTCAGGCAATTTCGAATGAATGTTTCGTAGTGTGAATATGGATAATAAAAGTTATTTTTTTTCTGAATGATAACAATAATAATTTGCACTGCACTGTTTGGAATCGTTGGTACAGTAATGTTTCAGTAACCAAGTGAACATCTTCCAGAGGAATGATTGATTTTCCTTCTGACTGATACATGTGCCAAGGTTTAGTGTTGGGAGAAAACTCTAGTATATTAAATAATAATAATAGTAATAATCGAGGCCCAATCAACTGCGCAATCCGATAACTCCGGAAGAAATTCGACGGGCCCTCAAAGGCTCGAAGAGCTTTGCTGCTCCAGGCCCTGATCTTCTGAATATTGGTGGAAAAAGTTTCCAAGCACCCACCACCATCTGGCGAGAGTTTTCGATTCAAGGCTAGATGGGAAGCAACAGATTGTGGGTTGGTTTGTCAAGGGGCGAACCATGCTAATCCCCAAAAACGGAGATTCAAAGAACTACAGACCGATAACTTACTTGAATGCATGTTTTGAAATATTTACCCTCATCTGTACATGCGAATACTCTTCTGTTGATTAGGTGTATGAACGGTTATATGAGCAAAGAGGCTCAAAGAATGGGGTCGCTGGCTGTAAGGAGAACCTACTAATCGACAGATATATCACGCATGACTCCGTGCATTATAAGCGCAAACTTTCAATGGCCTGGATCGATTATCGCAAGGCATTTGATACATCGCATGAGCTCATCAAGCATCTCCCCAGATGCCTTGTGGTACCCAAACATATAGTGAGATGCATTGGACAGCTGATGTCGCTCTGGAGGACTCTCTTCACCAAAAATCTGACCAATTCAGAATCCAAACTGAGCAGCCCTCTTCTCTTCCGCATCTTCTTGATGGAAGCATCCTACTTCATCATCTGGATATCGGAGCGACGTATACTTACCTAGGGGTAAGTGGTGGATCTAATCATAGAGGTACTTGGTGTAATAATCGACACGTTGCTCTCGAATCTTAAAATTATACCGGCTTGCCGTAAAACGGCAGAAATATTAGCCGGACAAGTGCAGAATGCCGTAATTCTCGGTTCGCTCCGCCTGCTCAGTGCACATGATTCTTGGACCTAGTAATCAGTCACCCCACGGACGTGGGGATTGTTTATTGGGGTTGAGGACGCACCAGCGCGTTCTTTGGATGTATGTTGGTTCCTGAGACAGGGCCTGACTGGGGAATTTCTAACTGAAGAGAATAATAATAATAATAAGACTTTTTCTGAAATAGTGTACCCAATGGGCCGTGGTGGTCGTGATGGTAGAGTAGATCTTTTCCTTGCACGCACAAGCTCCTATATAGGAGCTTCAGAGGGGTTTCTCTCTCTGGAAACCAGGAAGATTTGTTAAAAAAAAAATGTATCATAGCCTGTGCGGGCAGATGACGGATATTATTAATGTTTGCTACAGAATTCGGGGATGAATTTTGGAGGCACATTCACACTTTTGCTGTTCATTCCCGGATGGTCGGTACGCATTGCAGGCAAGCATAAACATCAGGATTGTCATCTAGACAACCCACTTCTCACTTGCTTGCTAACGAGGTATGTGGGCGTCTGTCGATACCTGTGGGAACATTTTTACCGAACCAACATCCGATGCAGGCAAATTTAAGCGGTCAAAACCTAGGTCGCTCGACCAAACAGTGATGTTTGTAATTTCCTAAATTCACAAATTAAGCAAAATAATATTCTTAAATATACAAAGATACATTACAATAATAGCGTATGGTTAGAGTTATTTCTCTTTGAACGATAATAATAGATGTTTTCAGTGTTGGTTGATGACTGAGCGTGTAAAGATATTAATTGATGTATTTTACACGTATAAATAAATTGGTGGAACTAAGTTAAGGCTTAAATTCAATAAAAACCTTCAGCTCTGAAATACCTAAATGACAATTAAATTCATTGGAAGTTAATATCAATAACTACAAAAAGTAAAAAATTGAATAATTGAAAAAAAATTGAATGTAAGAAATAAAACTCACCTCCACCTCTTATATTTGTAACACCATAAATATACCCCAGGGCTGTCATTAACGACTAAAAATTTTTTTTTTCATAAGACTTCATTTCCTCATCCCCAATGTTTATGCTTGTGAATTGCTAATGGAGAAGTGAAAGGTATAAACTACAGATTGTTTTATTTTGTCTATTTTATTTCTAACATTTAGAAGGAAATTGGATCTCCTGAAAAATAACGCCTCATGAATTTACTCACAAAAATAATGTACTTACAAACGTAACCACTATGGAAAAGTATAAAATCAATCGCCGGTTTCTTCAGATATGTCAATGTGAAAATAGCTGAATTTAAACGACTTTCTATAAGTGTCTAAGTTTTTTTATAATCGTTTAAGAATTTTCAGTCAAATAATCACTGGAAACATAGCAAACCTGCCGAAACACCAAAAAATGCTAAGGAAACCAAGATCGAAAGCACTTTCAATAGGACCAGATTTGAAAATATATAACTGTTGATGGCAATGGAAGAGCGAAACATCGAAACTCAAAACTGAAATGGATGAGAGAAAGAATGGTGTCTTCTATATTTCTTCGAGTAACACGATGAGGAAATCAATTAAAATATTCAGTATTTTGGGAGTGTTTGCTATTTCTTCATAAAACTTATCACAGACACCTCAATTATAATGACTTTCTTTCAGCGCTTTCGGAATCTTCCTGATTAGGATGAAAATCTTATTACTCCTTGTATGCGCAGTTTTTGGAAATACCACCCTCAATAATTTTTTATCGGGTGAGAATCCTATCTTCTTCAATAAACCTCAGCGAGTTTAAAAAAATATTCATCCCAACTTTTATTTTCGAGTGTGTGGCGCTAACAAAAAGCAACGCAGTCTGAAAGCCATACAGTGCAAGCTCTTGATATAAATATCATCCCAAGCATCTTGAATGCAAACTAGGTAAGGAAATAGCATAAGCGAGTCACCGTTCAGTGCCCAGATCAGCATCCACGGCGGTATGGAACCCATTACGCAGTGACGGACTTGGGATGGTTCGAGAAAAACAAGACACCATGGTTATTCTCCAGAAATACCCTCATATTCTTATCAAATTGTCGTTTTGAGATCCCTTTTTTTAAAAGGTTGTCATCTCCGCTAGGTATAAGTGGGAGGCTCGAGAGAAATAATGAAACCTTCAGTCAACAGCCTTTTGTATATATTTCCGCCAGAGTACCAAATATTTTTCAGTGACAATAGTCCTTTAATATATATATTTGAGAGGGTGGGACCAAGTACAGTCCCTTGGGGAACTCCATATTCAATAAGCATATCATTGCTGAGAGTATCCTCAATCCTCACAACTTGGTGTCTGTTCATGAGATAGCTTTCGAAGAGCAGCAGAACATTATTGCGTATTTCAATATCTTTTAGGCAGTTTGTGTGCAGTTGGTGACTTACTGTATCAAATCCTTTCGATGAATCGATGAATAAACACAAACACGGCTGGCTGTCATTGAGGCTGTCGATCTGAACCCATACTGCTGCTCACGATTTTATTGGGTAATTTTTACCAAGTCTGCTAAACCCGTTATTGAATTTGTTGGCAATATCAATTTTTTCCACTAGTGATTTTCTTGTATCTACACTCTCAATTTTTTTGATTGTACCCTTTTTTGTTTCCGTGTTACTCATTTACTAAACTATTTCCCATAGATTCTTTGAAATATTTTTATTTCCATCGATTTGCTTTTTGTAATAGTGGAATTTAGCTCTGTTAATGTAAGTTTAAAATTGAGATCTTGTCAAAGAAACTCTGACCCTTGTTGTGAATAATTTTGTCAATACTATAGAGTAATGCCATTCGAGTTTTTCAAACAATCCCGACGTATTATTAACGGTATTTTTCAACATCTAACTAGAACATATAAGCGTATTCCATACGTTCTCACTCTGCACAGGTATGAACGTCGACAGGCATGCATTTCTCATGAAGGGTGGGGAAGCATGCATCTGAATCGGCTTTCAAGTATCGAACAGTTTTAGACTCGCTTAGTGCTCAATGCTCCTTTTGACTAGAATTACTTTTTGAAAGTGCTTAGGGATCGTAAGCATTTTATAAATGAAAGTGCTTGGTGTTCAATATTTCGGAGCACTTTTCAAGAGTACTTAGTGCTTGAAGCACGTTTTGTTAGTGCTCGTCACAGCTCTGATTGCCGCTATGGTAGCCATATCACACTCTGATAATTGGGTTTCTTGTCTATCGGGCGTTGATATCTCTGGTGAAAGTTTCTGCTAGCGAGTTGCTATTCAGAATCTGCATAGACGGTGCGCCGTTTTAAATTTGTTATTTCGTTTTTGTCGCAATAATATCAATAAACTGTTTATCCACCAATTGTTTTCATTTGAGATTTCCATCAGATATGACTTAGATTCTTTTGAAACAATGAAAAACATAGTTGTCTAAGAATTATTTTGGTGAACCGATTCATCAGAAAACAGCATCCCGATCATATATCCATGAATGAAAAAACTATAGATTTCTCTATGACTCATATGATATATTAAGCACTGCAAGCATATCCTGAAGCTGTTGCAGGAAGGCATAGTAGGAAATCCTCACGGCATCGAAAATATTTTGCAAAAATACAGCCACCGGTTGTAGTACCAGGATCAGTACGGCATTTTGTAGTCGATTATCTCAACGTCATGAAATAGGAGACCTCTAATTCTGTTGAAGGGGTGGAAATGAATTCAGCTAGAGAACTAATTTAACAATTCAAAGCCTACTCAGCAAAGAAGACTGAATTACTCCTCGATTTTTCGAATGATTAGCTCATGGTGGTGATATGAAAGAACACAGGAAAGCAGGGATTCACATAATATTACAATTGATCGAAGTGACGCAAGGGTCACATTAGAGCCCGGTTGCTACCATACTAGTATACTTCGCAAAATCGACGTTTCAACAACGCACAATTTTTGAGAAGTTCATGGGCAGGATTCCTGTGCGTTGAAATGTAATTTCCGATTGTCAAATATTCCTTCATTGTTAGCAAGATTATATTTTTTAATTAAATCTCTCATGTTTATAGAGTCAAAGTGGTGTGATCTTTTTTGATAGTGTGTTGTGTTATATCTCTTATAACTGATGCCATTTGGCTGAGAATAGTTGGCTCAAGAAATCCTCGACTAGCAGTCTTTTTTTAGCAAGCCAGCCTCTATATTCCATCAACGTGTAGAGTGACCAAAAATAATCATAAGAGAATCAAATCTATCTATGACTCGCTGGCTAAAAAGAATGATAGTCAAGGAATTGTCGATCCATCTCGGAAGAGCTATTGTGTTAGCGAAACATGACGTGGTATTTAAAGTATTATTAACAGTTATATTAATGACTAATTATCACATACATTCTCAATATTTGCCCCTTGTTCACTTTCCCTACCCTTTTGATTACATTTAATCTATCAAAATAGTGAAATGTAGAACTATGAATTAAAAGTATCGGACCAAAAAAGTTCAAAAACAATAAACTGGAGATCTGAATTAGATAAGAAATAACTTTGAAGAAATGGAGAAAAATATAATACTGAATTTAATAAACCAAAACATCACAAAATAACCAATTTCCGTCAAAAACGAATCACATCGGACTTTTGAAGAACCAGAATTCGATGAACTAAACATCACAAGAAGTTAAATCTGTTATTGGGTACATACAATGAGAATGAACGAAAATTTTGAGAAGGATACTCGATCAATCCAGCAAATCACAAAAAATTTATTTTGTAAAAATTAACAATAAACAATATTGTGAGTCTGCAAATGTTAATATTCGAAAATCATCAAATTATAAATCGTCGAATCAATACATTATAAGACCTAAAATTGAATATTGAAAGTCATCAGAAAAATAAATGGTAACACCGAAATGTACACTGAACCGAAAACTATCAGAAAGTGGATCACGGGTTGCTTTACTCTCTCAGAGATGGCGCAGCGTACGGTCAACATAAATAAATTCCAATCGATTTGTTATAAATTCGTGATTCGATTTGGCCAACGGCCACAAGCAAGTTATAACGAGTTGATCGTTCTCTACTAGGCTGGTTAATTATCCGCTTATCCCCTCCACACTTTCTGCTAGATTTCGACTCTGATCATTTTACGTCTTACCCTTTTGGGTTCTACGGATTTCAGACAGGATCAAATAATGTTCTGATGAAATTTTATTTTGTTAGTTCTTCAGTTTGAAGTACATATTAGATGCATTTCTTCTCGGATTATTAAGCAGTTCTATACATTTCATTCTGCCGTTTCTGTCTTATAAAAAGTTGTTCTGATAACTAATTGATCCTCCAATTCATTGGTTTTACATATTGACGGTTTTCCCCTTTATAGCTGTTACGAAAATAATCCTGCTATTCGGTGATGTGCCAATGGGCCGTGTGCGATCCTGTCAGTGCTGTTAACATACCATACGACATTACAAGCCCGCGAGGCAGGAGGCCGACCCGGCGAGCCGACTTGGAGCCGGTGATGGTGCAGCACATGCCTGATTGTTCGCCGTGTTCGCCGCTTTGTTACTCCCCCGCGTAGATCCGTAACAGCGCATAGCGCACTGCGCACACTAGGTCACTACATGCGCCCACCGCTTTGCTTTCATTACGATGACCATTAGAAGAGCGCGAGCTCTCTACGTTACGTTGCGATCGAGTTGGCTTTGGCTTGCTTTCGTTACGAATGCGTATTGTAATTATCTGTTTACGCAATTATTTTCCTTTGATCGCAGATAGCTGGCTCCACCTCTTTTTAATTCGAATTTCCATTTCGATAGTTCGTTAGAGGTTCGATTGGTTATGTTGTTCCGGTTCGGGTAATTCACTCGGTTTCGTCAGATGTTGATGTTGTTGTGGTACTCTGGTTTATTGGGATCGATCTGCTGAGTTTTCGTTGGTACGCTGTCATGCGATTGATGTACCTATTGGAAAAAAATCCCTTAGATTAAAATTCGCAAAATGCATTTCCGCTAGATGGCGCTCAGAATTTAGGCGCGAAACTGTGTAATGGTGATCAGCCTACAAATTCCATGGTGTTCAATTTCATTCTCATTCGAATTTGAATAAATTGTTGAAGATGTCGATAATTGAAATATATTACTCAGACATTTTCATATACGTAGTCATTGCCACTTTTTGCCTAATTCTATGTTTTTAATGGGAAAATTATGTAAAGAAACTTTGGGTTTGGTACTATTGATGATGCATTAAGCATTGGGGCACTGAGCAAATACGCCTATTGTTTGGATTGCTTAATTCTGCCGCCATTTCGGTTATTATATTCTGAAACTATGAACATGAAGGAATATCACCAAACTCAATTTAGTGTCCCAAACTCAATTAATTATGAGAAAACAGATAAAATAGATACACTAGCTCTTATGGCTAAACAAGACCTTGCAACATTACATCAATTCAACGAAATAATTATAGGTGTCGCACCCTTCGCGCAGGTCGCGAATACGGAAAACGAATCACTTTTTACTGCAATTAAAGATGCTAATATTTACGTCATGAGAAATCTTCTTCGTGGTAGAACACTGTTCATCAAACAGATGATGAACAGTCATAAGATATGACACTTGATTTTGAACAAAACGAATTTACTGCCACGGCAGTTTTAGGATTATCCTGTAATATTCAAGAAACAAAAGAAGGAAGGGTGCATTGGGTCCTCTACATTTCTGCAGGCTCTTCGTTTCAAGAAATATATCAGCCTACCTATGTAATGCGTTCCAAAGTTTTGCCATTCGTTGAAAGTATGATCCCTGGGAGACGAATGATCGGCTAGTTTCCAGGGTGACAACTGAGAAGTGTGAAGATTGAGCACGTTGAGTCAGTTTTGATGAAATTACCAACGATACTGATGATTGTTCCACATGATGATCGGACATATTTTAAATTTTTTTGAAACCACGTAAAGGAAAATCAGAGAACACCCTTAAAGCCTAGGGGCTGTAGGTAAGAGTAAGTGTCCTTCTTGAATTTCTGCGGGCTGTATGCCTCAGAAATGGTGAGTTCAAAAAAGATTTGCCGTTCGTTGGTACGGACTTTCCTAAGGGAAGACAAAGGGATGAGATGAATGAGTTCGACGAATAAATTTACATGGGACCACTAACGTGGATTTAATAATAATACTTCAGAAAAGCATTGGCCATGTGAATATCTAGGAAAAGGAACAGATTGCTAATGGTCAGTGGAACTTCTGGCTCTCATCAGACAGAAGTTCGACCCTCCGATACGCGAGAATCTTTTTTCTCAAGTACATGGGTCTCTTTAGGTGGCCACATGCCTTGTTAAGAATCAAGTGAGATGTGAGTTGCCTAGATGCCAATTCCGAGGCCTGGTGTTGGCTTGAAGTGCGCACCGACCACCCGGGATGGTGCTGTAGGCTGTCCGGGTTTACCTACAGCTGAAAAGTAAGTAAGTTGCCCCAGAGCGCTACGGCAAATAATAATAATAGTAGCACAGGCTATGCCTTTGGTACACTCTTTGAGTGCTTATGTGGGAGTATTTTTTTATGAGGAATGTATTAGTTAAGCCCTGTCTCCGGAGCTCCGAAACAACAGGAGGGCGCGCTGGTGTGTCAATAACCCCAGTAAACACTCACTACGTCCGTGGGGTGAGTGATTACTGGGTCCGAGAATCATGTGACCTGAGAAAGCGGAGTGAACCAAGAATTACAGCCTTCTGCATTCTTCCGGCTAAGTTTTCTGCCGCATCATGGCAAGCTAGTATGATGTTTAAGTTTGAGAGCAGTTTTATTTCCCATGAAAAGGTACTGTTGATGGTAATACCGATTATCGTAATGGAAGACCTTATTGATGTGGACTCCTGACATAATTTGACGGAAACCATATTGTCCATCATTCACAATTCCTGGGCGTTCTGAATATTTCATGGACTTGATATTGACGACTTCTTTCATGATCTTTAAGATAACAAATAGTAGTTCGACAGGTCTGTAGTTTCTAGGTATGGTTTTTTTTTGGGGCGTAATTACTGGCTGTGCATTTTTCCAGTTCAACCACCATATCGTGAGAGGGGTTGAGTAATGTTCAAAGGAGTGGTGTTAGTTCAGAGCACATTTCTTGAGAACGTTAGACGGAATGTCGTCAGATCCACTAGCTTTGTTGGCGTTGAGTCTCTCGAATATTTTGATTTTAATAAAAATATGAAGATGAGGTTCATAAAAGTCGGATGTGGAATCATTTGCTACTGAAAGACAAACTTTTGTTGCCATTTTCCACTGTTCAAGGTGACCTCTTGGAAGGTATGTTTAGAAAAGGAAGGAAACATTCTCAGTTGAAAATGGAAAAAACTACGATGAAAATGTCAATTTTTTTTTTTGTAATTCCTAACAAAAAACATGTGTTTGTTGTTTTCATTTGTCTATATGCATTACCAATGAAAACTGAATAATTGAAAAATCACATATGTATTCGAATGAAAATGTAAATTTTCATTTTCAGATTTTTTTCTTTTAGCTAGAATTTTCTTCAGCGTGGAATTAGCCAGGGAAGTTGTTGGAAAAATTTCTTTATTTCTAACGTAGGCTTTTTCCATTTTCAATGAAATTTTCGACATAAAAAAGTTGAAATTCAACTAAATTCATAAACATCCTGGAACTAGAGGTGGTCCTCCACATTTTTGTTGTTTTACTCTTCATGTATGAATTCATCGTCTTAAAGAATACGCACATTTTTTGTAAACTTTTGTAAAAATTTTTGTTACGAATCACACAGGTTTTTGGAGAAAACCCCTCAGAAGCAGTGCTTATGCGAGCAAGGGAGATCCGGAACCTACAGCTTAGATAAAAGTTGATTTCGAACCACTTTAGCTCAGTGACAGGCGGTGGGGATCGAACCCATTCATAGAGTGTACCCAAAGGCATAGCCTGTGCGAGTAGAGGACGGCTATTATTATTATTGGCCGTGGCGCTCCGGGGCGACTTACTGATGTTGTTGGTGGTGTATTAACTGATCGATCATATTGGGTTCAGATCTTCCATCATGATATTATGCCACTGCGAGGGCTTGTCAATGGAGAAGAAAAACCAAGAGCTCTCAGATACATGGGAGTTCTAAACACAAGCCTATGGAGTCTCTCAACGAAGATAGGGCTAAATAGAGAACTCTAAACGATTTCGAGGGCACACACAATAGATTTGAAAATTTTATGGTGTAGAGGCTTGTAGCATGAAAGCCCCAAGCTAATCTAATCTAATCTTGGGTTCAGATCAAGTCTGAATGTCCCATTGGGAACTTCATATCCAAATTAATTGTTTGATTTCTTTAGAAACATTGAAATATTGAACAGTTGCATTCAACCAATGAGGCATATGCATTTCTGACACTTGTGTCTGAAAACTGCTCGCGTATATTTGATAAGGTCATACTTTATTTGGTTCAATCATAATTTTGTTAATGCTGGAGTATTTGAGTTTTTCAAATAATCTCGAAGTCTTTTTCACTGTAACTTCTATCATTTAGACTAGAACATGTCCTAATTCCTTGCGTGCTCACCCTGCGTTTTAAACGAACGCCGACTCACAGGTATGAACGTCGACAGGCATGCATCTATCATGCAGGGTAGGCACGCATGCATGTATCTGAATCGGCCTATGTCTATTTCCGATTGATTATAATATAATTTCAATATCCAATACGAGTCGACCGTGCGAACGAATCGATTAATGAGGACCTTGTTTTCGCCGACTTCGAGAATTCATAAAATGAACTTTCAAAGGCCACATTGTGATATTGCAATAGTTAATTGAAACAGATTACATAACAAGTAGTTACTTTCCTAGTCATCCTTTCAGGCCGTTTTTTCGATGTGAATTTTTTACTATTGGCATTTTTTTCACGAGTTGATGTCAGGGCCTATGCGCGCTTCTTTGCTACATTTTCATTGTAAAAGTTATAATCTTTGCAGACACTCTAGTTTACCTTGGGAAATAATGGAAGCCGACTACCTAGTACGTACCATGTAGATTGTAGGTGGCTTGGTCGACTGTGTGCTTTATGCGACCTGGAGTATTTTGGAATAGCCGTAGACCGGAACATTTCCAAGGGTACCATTATTATATTTCGATAATGGTAGGTATAGTATTTCTTTGATTTGTGTTAGTTCGTTCGATCGCAGAATTGAGGTGTTTTTGACGTATTTTTCTCCGGGTATGAATTTTTTTCATTTACGGAGCGATACGGACATAAAGCTTGCCGAAGAGTAATGAAATGATGAGAATAATTTCGAGAACATCGGATTATCTTTTCCTCCGATAATCCTTCAAGGTAGAATATAAGACAGAAAAGACAGAAAACAAGTACTATCGTGGATAATATCACGATGAACATTGAATCATTTCTGACAGATATTTGTGCAGGGTTGTCCAAGGACACTTTTGCAAATGGTAGCCTGTTTTTTACACCTGTTGGCTGTATAAGTCTTCTGTGATGAGTTAAACCCAACAAAAGTCTTTCTTACTTGAAGTCCTAAGAGCAAATAGTTGTCTGTTCTTACAGCAATTGGCTGTATATGTCTATGATGAGTCAAACTCAACGAAAGTCTTTCTTACTGGAAGCCTTAAGATCAAATAGCTGCTTCCTTTTACAGCAGTTTGCTGTTTGGGTCTTTTATGATGAGTCAAACCCAACAAGTACACAGCAGTTGACTATAAAGGTCTTCTATGATGAGTCAAATCCAACAAAAGTCTTTCTTACTTGAAGCCCTACGAGCAAATAGTTTGCCTGTTCTTACAGCAATTGGCTGTATAGGTCTATGATGAGTCAAACCCAACGAAAGTCTTTCTTACTCGAAGCCTTAAGATCAAATAGCTGCTTCCTTTTACAGCAGTTAGCTGTTTGGGTCTTCTATGATGAGTCAAACCCAACAAGTACACAGCAGTTGGCTATATAGGTCTTCTATGATGAGTCAAATCCAACAAAAGTCTTTCTTACTTGAAGCCCTACGAGCAAATCGTTTTCTTGTTCTTACAGCAGTCAGCTGATTGTGTCTTCTGTGATGAGTCAAACCCAACAAGTACACAGCAGTTGGTTATATAGGTCTTCTATGATGAGTCAACCCCAACGAAAGTCTTTCTTACTTGATGCCTTACAAACAAATAGTTTGCCTGTTCTTACAGCAATTGGCTGTATAGGTCTATGATAAGTCAAACCCAACGAAAGTATTTCTTACTCGAAGCCTTAAGATCAAATAGCTGCTTTCTTTTACAGCAGTTAGCTGTTTGGGTCTTCTATGATGAGTCAAACCCAACAAGTACACAGCAGTTGGCTATATAAGTCTTCTATGATGAGTCAAACCCAACGAGTCTTTCTTACTTGAAGCCCTACGAGTAAATAGTTTGCCTGTTCTTACAGCAGTCGGCTGTAACCCAACAAGTATACAGCAGTTGGCTGTATAGGTTTTCTATGACAAGTAAAACACAACGAAAGTATTTCTTACTTGAAGCCCTACCAGCAAATAGTTGACCAGTTTTTACAGTAGTTGGCTGTATAGGTCTATGATGAGTCAAACCCAACGAAAGTCTTTCTTACTTGAAGCCCTACGAGCAAATAGTTTGCCTGTTCTTACAGCAATTGGCTGTATAGGTCTATGATGAGTCAAACCCAACGAAAGTATTTCTTACTCGAAGCCTTAAGATCAAATAGCTGCTTTCTTTTACAGCAGTTAGCTGTTTGGGTCTTCTATGATGAGTCAAACCCAACAAGTACACAGCAGTTGGCTATATAAGTCTTCTATGATGAGTCAAACCCAACGAAAGTCTTTCTTACTTGAAGCCCTACCAGCAAATAGTTGACCAGTTTTTACAGCAGTTGGCTGTATAGGTCTATGATGAGTCAAACCCAATGAAAGTCTTTCTTACTTGAAGCCCTGAGAGTAAATAGAAGCCTATTTTTACAGCAGTTGGCTGTTTATGTCTTCTATGATGAGTCAAACCCAACGAAAATCTGTCTTAGTCGAAGTCCTAAGAGCCAATGGTTGCCTATTTTTCCACAGCAGTTGGCTGTATATGTCTTCAAGGATGAGTCAATCCTCACGAAAGTGTTTCTCTTTCAAAGCCCTGAGGAGCAAGCATGAATACATTACTATTTCAAATTTCTGAGCCTCTGGGTTCTGAAAATCTCAGCATATATCTCAAGAGCAACAACTATGAAATTATTATGGTCTCTCTCAGTTTAAGGAGAATTTTCACCATTTAATTCATTTACTCTAATTCAGATACGTGTCTCGAAATGATTCACCTATGAAACAAAAATGTTATCAACCAAAAGTCGGATTAGCCGTGAAGAAGGAGTATAAGAAAACTACGGCATGATTGTGATCACAACCGGTAATTATATGTAGATGTAGCTGTCACAAGTAACATTTCATAGGTTTGAATATTATTCATGGTAATGGGTATTATGAGAAATAAAATCTTATTCGTCATTCTCTCCATTTGACTGATACGAAGGTAATAGTCTGCATGATTTATGTGTGAGATTATATGATGATTTCGTATGATCTTATAGAAAGTGTGAATCATTTTATAGCACATGGTGAAAAAAAACAGCCGAATAATTGATGAATGACTAAAGCCGATAAATTCTGATTTCATAGAGAAGTATTATTCATTTTGAAACAGGGGATTCAACGCATTCTTCATATTTTTGCCACATAATTAGTTTGATAGTAAATCTAAAGATGTTTCTCAACTCGGTTGATGTGATAGGGAAGATGTTGCTTGAAACACGAATTTCAA
The DNA here is from genome assembly GCA_958502065.1 of Chrysolina americana. Lineage (NCBI taxonomy): Eukaryota > Metazoa > Arthropoda > Insecta > Coleoptera > Chrysomelidae > Chrysolina > Chrysolina americana. The sequence goes on along the minus strand of OY293420.1, from coordinate 57,992,179 downwards.
ATTCGATATGTCAAAGAAACATTGGCTTCTGAATGAGTATTGAAAGTGTCATTCAAAACTTGCCAGAAAACTCTAACGGCTTTGTTCGAAAAGCATGCAAGAATAAAATTGCGAGAAATATTAGTATAGTAAAACATTTTACTACGCCGAACAAACAAAAGAAAATTACCAGGAAATAAAAGGAAATTAACGTTTTCTATCTGAAAGCAGAACGGTTGAAGATAGAGCAATTCTGCGAACGCCAGTGGATTCAGAATTAAGATATAAGTATACGCTGTGAAATCCTAACAAGTAGACCCCTAAAAATCATGAAATATAACAGGATCCACTTATAATTGCACATGCGTAGGTGTGCATAAAAAAAGTTGAGTTTGACGAAAATTTAAAGAAAAATTACAAAAACTAAATTTTGAAGGGATATGACCCCTCTCATCTTCATATGAACTTTTCAACTCGAGAACGGTTGAAGATAGAGCAATTCTGCGAACGCCAATGGATTCAGAATGATGAAAATAGTATATGCTGTGAATTTCGATTCGATCGATGAGAACAAAAAAAATCGAAAAAAGTCCTAAGGGGTAGACCCCTAAAAATCATGAAATATAACAGGATCCACTTATAATTGCACATGCATAGGTGTGCATATAAGAAAATGTTGATTTTGACGAAAATTGAAAGAAAAATTAAATAAAATAAATTTCGAAGGGATATGACCCCTCTCATCTTCAGATGAACTTTTCAACTCGAGAACGGTTGAAGATAGAGCAATTCTGCGAACGCCAATGTATTCAGAATGATGAAAATAGTATACGCTGTGAATTTTGATTCGATCGATGAGAACAAAAAAAAATCGAAAAAAGTTCTAAGGGGTAGACCCCTAAAAATCATGAAAAATACAAAAATAACAGACTCACTTGAAATTGCATATGCATAAGTGTGCATATAAGAAAATGTTGAGTTTGACGAAAATTGAAAGAAAAATCACAAAAATCTAAATTTTGAAGGGATACGACCCCTCTGACCCCTCTCATCTTCAGATGAACTTTTCAACTCGAGAACGGTTGAAGATAGAGCAATTCTGCGAACGCCAATGGATTCAGAATGATGAAAATAGTATTCGCTGTGAATTTCGATTCAATCGATGAGAACAAAAAGATTCTAAAAAAGTCCTAAGAGGTAGACCCCTAAAAATCATGACAAATACAAAAATAACAGAGCCACTTGAAATTGCATATGCACGGTTGAAGATAGACCAATTCTGCGAACGCCAGTGGATTCAGAATGATGAAATTAGTATAAGCTCTGAATTTCAATTTGATCGACGAGAACAAAAAGAATTCAAAAAAGTTTTAAGACCCCTTAAAGTCCACTCCTTGAAGGACTGATTGATAGTTCGTAAGAATATAGCTAAAATAGCTGTTATGTTCATCAACATTGCGTCTGACCAAATGGACTTCGTTCGTAAATCATTCCCAATCTTTCGAAACATTCTTCAATCGACTTTGAAACAAATTGGATCAAAACATCATTTGCTTTTCAAAATATCAAAGATGGAGGGCAAGCCTTAATAAGACGTACATGTATGTAAAAATCTTGGATAGTTACATTCAAACAAAAACTCAAATCATGCACTGAATGCTGCAATATATTGATATTGTTATTTTTATTGTTATATCCGTCAACCGGACTTGTGCGAGCTAGGGAAGACGTAGCCCTTACCTTTTAACGTGCGATGCCGTATAATGAACAATTTTCAAATACATTTTGAAGCCGCCAAGTGGAGCTACTCCAAGCAAAGAATTAGGAAGGCGAATGAATCATCAGTGATTTGGAGAAAATGTTAGTGAGCAGCGTCCAGAGTTTATTGAAAAAATACTTGAATTGAAGTAGCTTGACTAATAAGAACGGAGCTTCCGATATATATGTTCTTGCATGTATGTAAAATATAATTTTTCTTCTTGAATTGAATTTTGAAACCGATAAATTGAATGCAAACATACTATCACTGAGCATCTAACAATTGGATAATTATCAAGTATGACTAATTCAGTGAGGACCTATGGCTCTCGCCTCTCGCATCCTGCACAGGATTCGATAGCTGAACACGAAGCTCTGGGAATGAACGAATTACTAACAGATAAGTGCACTGATTTTTATAATAGCCGTGGAAGCTTTATGATCTCAAACGCTTAAGCGTAGGAGAGAAAGTATCATTAAAGCGCCTCGAAACGTTTCCAAGCATTCCGCAATCGAGTAAAGAACGGCTTGGGAGGCGGTATCTAATCTATATTCCCAGCTATAGCTATTCGGATATCGGTAGTGACTACCTAACCGAGATGTAGGATGTTTCATTCAAGTAAATTCATTATTATTGTTTGTATGATTAAGTCGAGTGTAGAAACGTACAAAAGCTTCTGTGGAAAGACATAAGCCCTAAGGCTCAGAAATGAGAATCTATATAGGGTGCTTTGTACACATTGGAAACTTTTAAAGGGAGAGATAGATGAAAACTGATGGCTGTGTCTGAGGGTCAAATTTTATGACAAACTTAATGGTGAAAACCGCATGTCGATATCTGTCATCGTTTCTGACTTACAGCAGAATTCAATAGTGTGAGTAACTTATTTTTTCAAATGAGATATCCACAGTTATTGATGGATTTTTTTTCAACGAGACACCCTGTATATTCCTGCATATTTCAATAGAACTTCGAATTACCTTTCCAAAAATGTAGCATACTTGATGTTTCGCTAGAGTCATCTTTGAAATACAGAGCTTTTAGGTTTTTTCATGTAGACTTTAAAACGCACATTTTGGCCAAGTAGGCTTTGGACGACGCGGCGATAAACGTCCGTGGGGTGAGTGATTACTGGGTCCAAGAATCATGTGCCTTCTGCATTCTTTCGTCTAGGTTTTCTGCCTCATCACGGCAAGCCGGTATGGTTTTCAGATTCGAGAGCAGCGTGTCCATTATTCCACCAAGGAGCCCCATGATCAGAACCACCATTTTGACAGATAGGTTTGAATAGAACCTGCGGAATTCAAAGAGTAGATCTCGATATTTAGTCCGTTTTTCCTCCTCTTTTCGGACGATGTTCGTTTCGTCAGGAGCCAAAAACTCTATAACGAAAATCGTCCCACTTGATGGTCGAAGAGGACTACATCGGTATTTGCCTGAGGATGGGGTATGAGTAGTTCCAATAGATTCAGCACTTTTCATTCTCCTCAACGGACTCAATATCCCCTGGAGCATAAGGCAACACCGGTGTCTCGTCAATGCCGTACGAGTGTCGTAGATGGTAGTACAACACTCGTAGTGCCGCGTTATGCCTGTGGATATAGGCTGAGACCGCATAAGCTGGACAAGCTGACAGCAAATACATCATGGTCTCAGCTGTTTCACGAAACGCTCTGCATCTAGTGTCAGGGACCTCTATACCCATCACGCAACTACGGTGGACAAGGGTGTTGAAGACACCATCTTGGCAGGCCATTATGAATCCCTCGGTTTCCGACTTCAGCCCACTTGACCTGAGAAAAGTGAAGTTCAGTCAGCTTTCTGGATAAGCCAAGGTCTTCAATGTTCTTGAAGAAAACCCCATGCATTGGCTTATCCTCATGTAACTGTAGGAGCCTCTCACTCTCCGCAGTTTTGACGTGGGCTTTTTGCTGAACGGGTTCCATTTCGGTGACAGAGTTAGGGTTCGTCCGTTCAGTGTCGAAAACGATACCGAGTTCACCGACTGCGGGTTCTTACATGGAGTTGTCGCAGCTCTTTCTGAGCCCATTTCATTACTCCAAAGGAGTAAAGTAGAATCAAAACGGCAAGCATATCAGTTGCAGCAACATTGTTCTTCCCCGACAGTTCTAATGACTAGATCTGTCGGAGTTTGTTCTGATACTTGCCACAGAGTTTTTAACAGTAGTTATGGTTGCTCCACCCCTAGGTAGGTATACATCTCTCCGGCATCCAGATGATGTAGGATGCTTCCGTCTACAAGTTAAATGTCCTTTCCGTAGTCCTCGCTTCATCCTCTTTTAATATGAACCGTGACACATTTGTCTATCCCGAACTTCATTCCGATAGCATGCGTGTACTCTTGCACTACCCTTAAGGACTGATGAAGATCCTTTTTTCCGGAGGCATATAGTTTGGGGTCATCCATAAAAAACAGATGGGTGACCTTATGCCTCCGGTTGCTGGGGGTGCCGCAGTTGTATCTGCGGGTTTTCCGTAGTGCAACGGACAATGGCAGTGAGATGCAGAAGAGAAGAGGGCTGAAACACGCCCCTTCTGAAGATGACCTGCTCTGTTTGGACTCTGACTTGACCAGATGTTATGGTGAAGCGAATACCCCAGAGCGGCATCAGCTGTTCAATGCATCCCACCATTTGATCATGCTCATGCTATGTTGTATCAAATGCCTTGCGTTAATCGATCCATGCCATTGAAAGATTACGCTTATACTGCACGGAGTCCTGCGTGATGCATCTTTCGATCAGCAGGTTCTTCTTGCAGCCAGCGACCCCCTTCTTCGACCCTTTTTGTTCATATATCCGTTCATACACCGGCTCAAAAGACTGGCAGTTTGATCAAATCAAAGCAATTGAAATGCTTTGATTACAGCTAATGATCTAGAATCTGACCTACACATGGAAGTTGGAATATCCATGATAATAAGAATATCAGCGGATGGAACAATCACTTCACCAGAATACGACTTCCAAATCTTGTCCGAACTCTACCGGTCCGTTACGTGTCTCGTAGCCACTACCGAAGTTATTAGTTTGCCTTGAATTGTTACAATCTCGGCAAAAGGTATTTGCATTAACAAATAATATGTATGTATTCATCCTAATAAGGTAGTATTTTTCATTGGTTATATTTTAAACGCCATGGGTGTTCCGAGAACTCAGCTGTTCATTTATCTAATTGTGGATATCATTGAATCGATCAAATCTTGGCCAGTACCGGATTTTATTTCTTGTTTATCCGATGCTAAATTACACACACTCAGTTTGATTTCATGGTTGCACGTTGATCACTATCATTTCTCTGAATTGAAATGAGAGGAAAAATTATTTCGGAAACTTAGAAGACATATCCGAGCCAATAGATATTCATGATGAAGAGGGGCGACACTACTTGACGGAAGATCATTAAACTAATTACGTATCCAAATCTTCCGCAAAAAACCTATACAATAGGTATTATCGTCGGCAAGTATCCAATCAGCAAACAACTACAAGAACTACTTTTTTTATTTTATAGAAAATGTGTTTTTTTATCTCAGTTGCAGTTGCATATAGCACTTTATAACATTGAATATATTTTTCCTCATTTGCTCGAACATAAGCGTGGGCCAAGGACTCTTCACTGTGGCAGTCCTGTTTTGATTTACTTCTGTTCCGAGTTTTCGCATTGGTATTTTGTACCTGGCGAAATTGTTTCATTTCAGTTTTAGTTCTTCGTGCTAAAATTCGCCAAATTTCTATATCAACTCGGTGTTTCTTCGCACCCACTCTGTTTTTTTGTTAAGGTTCCAAGAAAGCAAAAAAAAATTTAATTGAAATTGGTATTTTCTCGAATTTTGAAACTGTGGCCTTGAAGAACATGGCCCAGATACTAAGTTCCAAAGCTTATCAGTTAGTTAAAAGAATGAGCATCACGAAAAAGACCAGGGTGATCAAAAATAGGTGTGGGAACTCAACCAGTCGGGTCAATTTTGACGAAACTGACAAAAGTGAAATGATTCAGGACATTTCTTTACTTTACCTATTGTATAGGTTTTATTGCGGAAGATTGGATTATGTAATCCACCATATTTCATTATTAGTTTTATGGTCTTCCGTCAAGTGGTGTCGCCCCTCTTTCATGATGTTTCTGGCTTCATGTTGAAGTCGACACGTAGTCGGAGTGCATTTTAAACTGGAACCCAGAGATGGCGCTGAATTCGTACCTCAGTGTTTGTCTCAGGGATTTCCAATTAGGATGAAAGGATTTTTCGATTCAATTGGGTCGAACTAGCCTTCGCTGATGATTGGCAATGACCATGAAATCGGTACGGAGGTGTTCCCCCAATTAAATCGAAAAATAATTTCAGCTCTGATATTTGAAATGCATTGCAAAGTGGTTCTTGTAGAAAACTTTGCCAAGTATTAAACAAATATAATTCAATGGTCGTAGGGGGCAGTAGTTGTTTTTTGTTGAATACTTGCCGACGACTTTACCTATTGTATAGGTTTTATTGCGGAAGATTGGATTATGTTATCCACCATATTTCATTATTAGATTTCTGAAGGGCTTGGAAGATGAAAAATGTGTTTTTTTGTGGTGATACATAGGAGTGGGCGAGGATTTTTTTCAAGATCTGAATGTAATTGTGTATGTTTACGAGTTTCACTCCAGATATGGAAATATTATTCCAGGACAAGTCAGATCTGTGCCTCATAAACCATAATAGATCACTCGATATAAAATGGTAAGAGACTAGGGGCAAATTTCTAGCAAGAAACCAAACGTTATTATTATTGATTTCACAAGTTCGACAATACAGTGTCTTGATAATAATTTGAATGCTGATTCTGTGATAATATCAAAATATCGAATCGCTTTCTTTTTCAAATTCATATTTATATCTCATTTCCTGAGCTCTTTCTTTCGAGGTATACAGGGTGTCCATTTCCACCCTTGATAATCAATCATCAAAATGATGTGCACTTGACCCCCCTTCCCATTTAAAATTCTAAGGGTAACATCTACCCCTCCTAGGGGGTCGAGCCTCAAGGGCTACAAATATTCCTTGAAAGTGTCCCTCTTGAAAATAAAATTGACCTGTTTTTAGATTTCTCATATTGTTTACTGGAAGGAAGATATTACGGGTGGAAAGTTTTCAAATTGACACCCTGTATATGCAGGCATTTTTGCGCTTTAGAATGAAGCATTCGGTTCATATTACAAGAAACTTTGTACGTGAAAAATTATATCCAGATTTTCAGGATACTGCGATTTCTAGCCTTTTTTTGTGCCCAGTCCCATTGTTCACTTAATGTTGGTAGCTTTAGTTTCAGAGATTTATCAAACTGTTTTTTGATGTTACTGGTTACTTTTTTGAGAAGATATTCCAATGTTGAAGTTTCTCCGAAGTGTCTATCATTCCACCCCCAGTAGCTTCATTGTGATAAACTTGTCGGATTCAGTCTTTTGCACTCCGTCGTTTTCTGGAACTTTTAGCCTCCAGAAATTCCAAAATAACTTTTTGTATCTTTAGTAAACAATCAAAATCGTTTGTACGAATATATTTATTATATTCAAAATCAAATTATATCTTATCCCGACAGGAAAAGTAATTTGCATGAAATGGTAGCTTTATAGCTATTCATGTCTCATTTTGCCGTTTTCAGTGAATTTCAGCATAATTTAGCACGACATTCCTGAAAATGAGGATGTTGTGTAGCTCGATGGTTTCAAATCCACGGCAGTTTAAATATGGGATTTGCGTACGAGGAACAAAATTACTAGAATTATATAATGAACTTTGTTGTTGAGCAACAATTTTATTTTGGTAAAAGGGCATATATGTGGGAAACTCAGATTATACATACAAACTATGCAAATAGCGGAGAGCGCCATATATGTAAAAGAGATGACTGTAAGTAAATGGTATAACCGTTATCCAATGGCAAATTTATTAGGTAATGCAAAAGTCTCGTAGAGTAAAATTAAATTAAAATGTCAATTCCTTGCGTTTTTTAAACGGAGTGAATTATTGCTGATTCGTGTAAGAAAATTCACTCAATTAAACTCTAGCGGCTGTTATCAGTTTAATCTTCGGTAGAAAGTTAGAAGGTCATATGAATCATCAAGGATGGTGATTTTTTGTCGCATCATGTATTTGAAACTTGAAATGTATGTCGTGATCAGGAACAGTAAATGCTATTTGATAATCAGGTCATCCGAAAACAGTTCATTTCTCAGATGTTTCGGAATGCCAGAATCTTATTTGAGCTGTTGTAGCAGACGATTAAAATCCAATTTTGAATTCTTTCAGTTCTGACGCGATGATATATTTTAAGATTATAGTTTGTCTAATCCTTTTATAGATTATAATATTATTTTAAAGAGCTTTCGATGTTATAATACATTATAAACTGGTATTTTGACTTTCCCGCAATACATCTATAAATCAAACTGGAGGTATCGAAAAATGCAATCTGCTTTGTCCGCTGATGTCGAATGACTTGTTTTTTGGCTAGAACTTGTTTGGAATCAGAGTTATAATTACTTTATTTGTGATTGATGTTAGAGCAAATATGCTGAAAGGTTGACAAGAGAAGATCATGTTTTTTCTTGTCTCATATTGTCATGGCAATATTATGCCTAGTGATAGTCTACAGTCTGTTCAGTAATTCAGTTTTCGAAATGTGTACTGTGTACATTCGATATAGAAATTTTGTATTTATGAAAAATAAATGTTTGAAAGAGAAGAAGAGATTTTGGTCAAAGGATCCCGCACCATCCTTATGAAAAATGGCTTTCGGTTACATTCCCTGATTTTTTTAACAATTCTGAGAACTGACAAAACGCCTATTTATTCTGAGAACACCATGCCTGGATGATGGAACAGAGTGGGCCAAATTAGACGCTTTTAAAGGGGAAGTTGCTGTAACTTTTTTCCCGTAAAAAATTTCTTGATTCTATGAAAACATTTCCAGATTACTTTTTCACGTAGAATTCAATGGTGTAATTTTTCAAATAAAATAATCATAGAAGTATGAGAATTATGAAAAATGGGATATGATAGTCTGTTTTGTATAAACCGGAGAGAATGTAGCAGCAGCACGAGAGGTTTCCAAAAAGAAGATAACCTTTTGGTAGTCAATTTGAAGAGAATGGGCCAAAATTATAAAAATCAAATAGGAATAAGGAGTTGGAAGAAATAGTCGTTTCAGGAGCTGTTGAAAATAATCCCAAAACGTACACGCAAAATTTTAAAATATCAACAGGCCTACCAAGAACTAACGTTTGGTGGATTTTAAGAAACCACAAATACAAGCCATACAGGACCAGAAAAGTTCATAAACTCGGACCAGGAGATTTTGAACGCCGCATGGATTTTTGCCAGTGGTTCCTGGAAAATGTTAACCAAGAGCATGATTTTTCTTAAATTGTATTTGGACAGACGAAGCTTATGTGCTTGGGCACAACAAAATCCTCATTCTATTGTGGAACAGACAAGTCAAGGAATATTTGGATTCATCCCACAACACTGCAATTGTCACCAAATTTTTGGCTGCAAATTTTTTTTATAATTGGATATCCAACCAAGGACCCAACCGTTTGCCGGCCAGGTCACCGGACCTGGCGCCTATCGAGTTTTACATCTGGGGAAGGTTGAAAGATTTTATTTTAAATTGCCTACCAATTCCATATACGAATTTGAAGCGGCAATAATGCAAAGTTTTGCTTCTCTCACTCTCATTGAACTAATTAATTCGGCAAAAAACGTTCAGAAATGGTGACGTTTCTGTGTAGGAGAAGCTGGTAGACGTTTTGAACGCCTCCTCTGAAGAAATATATTTCATTGTTTGTTCTATATCATTATTATTATTGTTGTTGGAGTTTCATTTATTAGTAGTCAATATAGTATAAATTGTAATCAGTTTTATTGAAACTATGATTTTTTTAATTACTGCTGTGAAGAAATTTCTCAACATTTGATAGCTACTACTGAACTATTAGTTCTTTCTGGTTTATCGCCGCGTTGTCCAAAGCCTACTTGTTCAAAGTGTGCTTTTTAAAATCTACTTGAAAAAACCTAAAAGCTCTGTATTTCAAAGATGACTATAGCAAAACATCAAGTGTGCTACATTTTTGGAAAGGTAATTTCAAGCTCTATTAAAATATGCAGGAATATACAGGTTGTCACGTTTAGAAAAAATATTTTTCCAACAATAAAAGTGATCTGGAAGTGATTTCATCGAAACGAGAAATTTTTGACAAAAAAAGTCACAGCAACTTTTCGGAAATGCACATTTTCGAAAAACATGCAGTAACTCAGAAACGATGATAGATATCAATATGCGGAAAATTTGACCCTCATACACAGCCATCAGTTTTCATCTACCTAGTTTGAAAACAGGATTCTCCCTGTAAAAGTGTCCAATTTGGCCCACTCTGTACAATGTCAATTCGATTTTATATTCATTGAACTTTTTCGTGTTGTGCTCTACAACAACAAAAAAAACAATTCGATAAACTCCAAATCAAACTTGATGGAAGTTAAGTGACATTTAATTTTTTTCATAAAGGCTGGTTCGAAAATAGGGGTACGTCAACTCCCAGTTTTTAAGTTCGGATAGGGGGAGCATGTCCATGATCCAACTTATTCACACAACCCCCTTTTTATTTGAATAAGTATGTTTTTGTTCGAATGTGATAGTAGTTGGTTTGAACAAAATATGCGTTTCCCAAAAATATAGGAATTAAAAAAAGTTCACAAATAATTGACAAGGAATTTTCACTCAAGACGCCGTGTGAACATGCATTAATATGTACTTGAAAGATATTTCCATGTGTCATCTCAGCTATTAATAATTTTGGGCAAGTGCATGTGAGAAAATTAAATATATCCATGGTGAAATTTCAAGTTCATGTCCCATGTTCTCGACTTCGTGAACCAATAATTGGCAAAAAATGTCATCAGAAGAGCCATAGACAATGTGACGCTGATTAAAATATTGAAAGAACTATGAGCTCAGTAATTACTGTATTGAATTATCTACGTGCGATCTCATATTCCATGAATATATTGTTGTTTCGCGTATATTATACAATTCAGTTCAAGTAAGAAGATAAGACCATTTATCAGACTTCTACATTATATTCTAGATGCTAAACTATTGTGATTTTTTTTTTCATCAATGTATCCTGATATCCCAGCTTCACTTTTCATGAAACATGACGACCTAGAAAAGTTTATCGAAAGAATATTATATTTTCCTGGTGGTTTTTTCTCATTTCCAAAATTGGATTTGCGTAAAATTATTTCATTGACCATGTAACGCTTTGTTAACCGCTTCCCAGGCAGCCTGATCCTGGACTTCCAGCCGCAAATATACGAAGGACAAAATTACCTCACAGGTATAGGCTGGAGCTGCCACCAGGGAGAGGGTTCTCTACTAGTGGATAACTTGTTGGACATACTTTCGCTCTGGGAGTCCAATCTTTGCAATAAAAAAACAAAGAAGCGATTTCCTAAGAAGATTATTTTCAGAATGAGTTTACAAAACTATCTCTTTTGTTTAAAAAACAGTCTTGATAGACGGACTTTTGGCAGGTCTAGACGGACACCCACCTAAAAAGGGTGACAAGACTGAAACCGTCAGGTCGACTTCCATAAACCATGGGGACAGATATATTTCTTGCCATTGAATTGAGAACATTGAGAGAAATCACTCTAACAATACAACTATCATAAACATTAAAATTCTAAAAACTTTTTTGTAGATAGAACCTATTTTTTCAGCTTGATACTTGAGTCTTAGACCACTCGGTAGGAATTGACCCTTGAATGGCATCTTCTACGTACAACTCTACGGCCTTTAACAAGTCATGCTCCATAATGCACATTGTGGAGAAAGATTCATACATTTCCATCGGAGTCAAAGTGTTAAGTATGCGATTTTCAGAAATGCCGGAATTCAAATAATCCCTGCAGAATGTTTTTGTTTGTGAATAGATATATTCGACTACTTATGTCTGAATTCCCTCCTGAACTCGCGCAAGCACATAAAAAGCCAAACGGGCATTTTTGCCTGACACGTTATTCATTATTTTGAAATCATCCATTATTGTGAGTCGTCTATAGTGTTAAGGCTACTACAAATTCTGCGACACGTTTAGTATGATGTACCTTCTGATGGTACAAGAGTATAATTGAGCATAACTGAATTCCTAATTTGTTACATTTTATCCGAAGTCATTGTCTTTGTGTGGCCGCCTGCCGTCGATAAGTTGATGATATGGTATGATTCATACAGAATGGATAAATGCTTATACGGTGTGTCCTAGTTCGAGCAGTAACACCTTTATTGTGCTAGAAAATGACGTTATTCGAAATAATATTTTTAATTACAACAAAGTAAAACATCACGAGATGCTTTTTCTTCTCCAAAATGTTCCAGTACTGTGTGAACAAGTACAAGTTCAAATTCGGAATACACCATCCAAATTTTTCATGTCCTTCCGTGAAAGGAAAAATTAGTATCGGAAGAAAAATTTGTAATTTACTGAAGGGATGAAATATAGGTAAAATTGAAGCCACCTTCTGAAACCAGACTGATGTTCGAGTATTTCTCGTTGAACATTTTTCGTCAACTTCTACTTCAGATGCAAAGCTGGAACTTCGTTGGATACATTTCTTACAAATGCTCTATACTTTTTTGTGTCTATATTATCTCTAATTCCTTATGTATCGAGTTTGTTTCTGCTTTTCCTCCATATTTATACTTCTTCGAAAAAATCTTCATTTCATTATTTTTATTGGTTTCTTCTGTATCGGTGAGCAGCATTTTTCGGGGCTTTTTTGTCCAAGGAGTTTCTTCTGCCCATTTCTAAGTATGTCACATGTTGGGTCAACACAACATAAAAACGGTCTTCAAACCCACCAAGAAGATACAGCAAAGCCTTAGGTTAGCAAACAACAAAAAAGAGCCACTCTCAGCAGCGGGGATATACAGGGTGTTCCAAATTAAGTCGGCAACATTGCCAACTCCGTTATTATTGATACTACGAATTCGGTTAAATGGGCAAACAGGTAGCATGCCAAAACACAAAAAAAAATTGGCGGTCGCGTTTTCAGAATATTTCATAAAATGATATTTCTTTCAATGGAACACCCTATATTTTTTCATGCCTTTCGTTTCGTAATAACATTCTCAACAACAAAGCTCATATCACCTTTCTTCCTAAAGTGGAAAATGAGCGACTTATGTGGAAATATTTATTTCTTTCACTAGTACAACAAATTTATTTGTTTTGGCGAATAAAACCTCATGATTGTCCAAACACCCAATTTTGGTACTTATACAAATGACAATATTTTGTTACTAATAGCAAAATAAGACAGTAAAAAGAAAAAATTGCTCTGGGATATGAACTCGTGAAACCCGTGATCATCATGTCGCACCAATCAATTGACACCACTGAGCTATTTGGTATTCCATCTTAAAGCCATTCCGCTAGGCGCATTTATTTTGTGAATCAAAATATGTCTGCTGTAATGATAACTTTGAAGACGTTTTTGTACAGACCAGAAAATTCTGGAGGGTCATATGAATGTGGTTGGAAAAAATGTGTTTGATTCGATAAAACATAATTATTATGAGCAATCAAGTTGCCTTGAAACTTTGTTGAAATACTATTTGTCAAATATTCTCAAGTATATCGTGACAATGTCATAAATTTTTGTAACTGTCAACTACTGTTCGAATATTTTCGAAGTACCGTTTTCTCATCAAGAAAAATGTGATATGTTAGAATCCTACTTGGTTTGCCAGAAAAATAGCGTAAGAGCACTGCAACACTACAGCAATTCGTGCCCCGATCGTGAATTACCTAATCGGCGTTTTTTTGCTGTGCTTCATCGTCAATTCAGGAACAATGAAAGAGTTTTTGAGAAGAGGAGAAATAAAAAACGTTTTTTAATAACTGAAGATAAAGAAATTGACGTTTTATCCTACTTTGAGGTATAGCCAAATAATTCCATCCGAGATTTATCTAGAGAAATAGCTGTTCCACTGTATGGTATTCAACGAATTCTGAAGAAACATAAGATTTCTCCTTATGAGTTACGGCCAGTGCAAACACTAGAACCTGGTGATCCTGAGAGACGATTGGGGTTTTTGTCGGTGGTTTATGAATAAATGCAGACAAGATCCAAACTTCTATAGAAATATTATATGGAGCGATGAGGCTAATTTTTCAAATCGTGGGATGTATAATAGAAAGAATTTTCATTATTGGAGTAAACATAATCCATTTCTAGTCCATCCCCGCAATCCGCAAAGACGATTTAGTATTAATATTTAATTTGGTCTATTTAGCGGCAGAATTATCGGTCCATTTTTCTACCATGGTTGTTTGAACGGACCCTGTTACATTAATTTATTAATAAGAGTGTTAGAAGAATTTTCGATTATCTTGATCTGGAGGCTCGTTAGATGATCTATTTTCAGCAGGATGGAGCACCAGTACATAATGTGTCAGGGGCGTAAAAAGAATGCTGCGATGCTGCTTTGGAAACAGATGGATTGCTACAAATGGTCCTGTTAAGTGGCCCCCTCGTTCACCAGACATGACACCTCTAGATTTTTTTTTTGGGTATTTCTGAAAAATGAGGTGTACAAAATGAAACATAATAATGTAGATGAACTGAAAAATTATATTGAAACTATAATTAATAGAATTGTTGGCAGAACTGTGTTGAATGCCACACGTAGTGTCAATAGAAGGGCCCAAATATATGTTCAACAAGAAGGTGGTGTTTTTGAACATTTATTCGATATTTTATATCGCATTATCAAATCCGTTTGTTATAAATGTTTCCTATTGATTAAACTGTCTTATTTTCACCTTTACGAAAAAAAGTCAAATGAGATTTGTTGTTGAGAATGTTATTACGAATCGAAATGCATGAAGAAATATAGGGTGTTCCATTGAAAAAAATTTAATTTTATGAAGTATTCTGTAAACGCGTTGTTTTCGGCATTAAAAATGCTACTAGTTTGCCCATTTAACCGAATTCGTAACATCAATAATAACGGAGTTGGCAATGACTTAATTTGAAACACTCTGTAAACCATGCACTTGCGTGAAGGAGTATTCTATGAAAAATACCTATTTATGAGAGATTTAAATAAAAATTCCATTTTTTTTCGTCATTATATTCGTCATACATGGTACTGCTGGTGAATGTTATTTTGTGAACTCATATGATACTCAAAAATATTTTATCACTTTCGTTTACGGACAGACAATATAATAGGAATCGTAACCACAAATTTGGTTCGAATGATTATACCAATCATCCCGTCCAAATGGTGTTAAATTAATAAGCAGCGTATAAACAAGATCGAATTGTATGACGATCTAACGGAAATATCCGAGAACGTACCAACAAATCTATATAATCAGTGGAAATTGGCTTGTAATTAAATTTCGATACCATAAAATAGTAATTTATTCATTTGGTTTTTCTTTTTAAATGGTACCTAACTAGTTATAATAAGGGTGGACAGTATATGGATTGATTGGCAAAATACAATTTTTTTGTAAAATTTTATAATATTCAGAGCAAGATTCAAAAAACTTCCCGGGCTCTTTCCAAATTTGGGACTATTCTGACAGATGTATTAATAAAACAAATGAACTCTTGCTATTGATGTTGGTATCATTATTAGTTGTGTAGTTGGTAATGCTGAACACGGATCTTAGCATAAATCTAGTGAGTCAATTATTCCAATGAATATAAAATAGTTATCAATAAATTCTTACTGACAGCTTCATAGCTAATTTTATATGTTTAGAATGTACAGATTAACCTTTCCAGACCATTGATACAACTAATTCATTCAGTGTTCGTTGATATTTCGAGATCGTCCAGTTTTCGTCGAAACGCCGATTTGGAATCCTCGAGATATGTAGATTGAAAAAGCATTTATTGAACATTCACTAATTATAGTGTACATCACTTATCTTTTATATCTTATAAATTACCACTGTAATTACCAGGTAATTTTCTTATTTTTCCGGGCCGTCCTATTATCTATCCATTTTATATTGAAATTGAAATTTTATTTTCAATTATGACTAATATTAAATTCATCAATTACGCTGTCACTGGCACACCTTTGGAATTGAAAATCACTGATATTTGTGCAGTATAATATGGATTGTAGTAATGGAAAGATTATACCCACTTTTCTCTAATAGTGGCGATTGAAAAAATCATTTCAAAGCTATTTCGTGCATTATTCGATGATTTGTACTGTACAAATTATAGTTGCGATTTCTTTCAAAGGTCTTAGTGTGAGGCAATCAATTGTAACTGTATATTTTTGGACTTCATATTCAAGGCTTGTATAACAGAAAAAAAGAGTCATTTATATGCCCAAATGGCGTATCATCCAGGCAAGTCCACTAACTTGGCACTGGACACAGGTTACTTACAAAATTCCTGGAAAAAAAGAGATAACCATGACGACATTTATCGACATTGAGGGGGCATTTAACAACCCATGTACAAAATCAATCACCAAAACTCTAAAATATGGAAATCATAGGCGAAACTATAGTCACATCCAAAGCTGGTAGGGGATGCCCACATGCAGGGGTTCTTTCTGCTCCGGGTGGAAGAACTGCCAAAAAGGCTAACATCTAGAGGCATGAATTGCTCACGATATGCTGATGAATCTTGCGAATATTGCACGAAGCAATTTTCAGGAACAATCACGGATCTAACACAAAATGCTCTAACATAGTAACTAAATGGTGCCACAAGGAGGAACCAACTGTATGTAAATCCTCACAAAACCTCAATAAATATATCAACAAAAAAGCGGATACTTAGAGGATCAATGCCATCAGTTCTGAACGGTGCTGAAATTTCAATTGCGTAAAAGGCGAAACACATTTTTGACCATGAATTAACATGGATCCAACACCTTCAGAAAATATCCCAAAGAAGCATGATAGCTTTCAACCTGTGCAGAAGAATGTGCAAGAAAAATTGGGGGCTACAACCAAAAATGATCCAATATGGATATATAACAAGGTAATTTAGCTCATGATTTTCAAGTAGGCTCTGACTTCATCAGAAACACTTATTAAATGAGTTGATTCGTTTTTATGCTATTATCTATCACGTAGTCACGTCTGCTGTCAAAATTTAAACGTGATAATAAACGTAAAATGGTTTTTTCAAACCAAGAAAAATGGTATATGTAGAAACTGTTTTATGAACCAGACAGTAATACTGAGAGAACTACTATACCCAGAAAAATACAACCAACAAGAACATTATTCAAAAAATTAGATAGAAACCTTACCGAGTATGGTAGTTTCAAAAAACAGAGGAATAAATATGGAAATCGATTAGATAAAAATACGAGAAACAATATTCAAGCGTAATAAACTTCTATGCTTTTATTGAAATATTTTTTTTTAACTTGTCTGTGTTGTGTTGTGTTGTGTTTTAGATAAATATAAATCCGCCAGTTTCAACACATGAAGTTGCTTTAAATACAAGTGCTACAAAATTGATATTTGTCAATTATACCCAGGCGATCCTGAACGGAGGTCGGCCATTTGGACGGATGAGAGCACTTTCACTTAATATGGTATTTTCGATAGAAATAATGAGCACATCTGGAGTCAGAACAATCCCAGAGAGTTTAGAGCAGTTAGGCCACAAGTACTGTTCAGTTTGAACGTATGGGCTGGAATTTGTGGATATCAAATCCTTGGTCCCTATTTTTTCAATAGAACACTCAATGGAGAAACTAATCTGGAGTTCCTCCGAGGCGCTTCTGAGGATTATCTAGACATTTTACCTCTCGTAAATTGAAATCAATATTGGTTTCAACATGACTGTGCCCCTTCACAGAATACCAGAGCAGTATGTGAATACCTGGAAGAAAGATTCCCAAATAGATGGATTGGAAATAATGGTCATGTGAAGTGGCCAGCAAGGTCGCCTGACTTTACAGTGCTTCACACTTTTTTGTGGGGCACATTGAAAAACCGGGTTTATGGCCACCAAGAATTCAATAATGTTGAGGATCTTAAGAGAATCTTAGGACAGCGAGCACGTCTATGAATTCAGGAAGAAGGTAGAAATTTTGAGCAGTTGCTTTGATGTTTCAGATTTTCCTGCGTCAGTGTTGTGTTATTTCGTTCATTCATCTGTAGTTAGAGACAGATATTTTCAATAAAGTTCATTAAAAACTAGTTCAATCAGATTATATATCGTTTCCTGTATGAAAAAAATCTATGTAATTATTACTTTGATAATAACATCCAACTAAAACTTTTTTTTATGATATGACACAAACAAAGTAGCACATTATACATCAAACAAAAAAAATAATGGTTTTTCAAAATTTTTCCGGATATCTCCGGATATACTCGGAATTTTGAAACTTTCTTAACAGCATATTGTTCGTCACATAGATGCGTTAATTTGCCCTAATTAGCATCAGAATATTTTGATTTCATTCCTTAGTGTGCTGTATTTTATAAAGTAATGTTTGTCACATAAATGGGATGTTTTATTAACATTTTCACACATATCAAAAATTGATTTTTTTTCTCAGATTTATTATTTTGCAAGCTGCATTGTCAAAAACTAATTGACTGACGGCTGGCTCTTCACTCTTGGAGTTTCAAAATTAACTCGTTTCATGATTTTTGTACATTTAATTTGGTTAAAAACAAGGAAAGTGAATAATTAGTAATTTTTCCAAGAAAATCTTTTGGAACTCATCTGATCTCATCTAACTCCTGTTATTCAGCTGATATAAGTTCAAATCGTATTTATGTCGACGATGATTCTCGCAATTGTTCAATTCGTATTCAAAATGCCTAAGAATTTGCCGGATGTAGTAATATTTTTCTGGATATTTTGATAATACGAATCTCCAACGATGTGTTTCCACTGTATCAGTCTTATGAGTCACTAATTACCTATTGAGAATTATTACTTTGATTCAAGATTATTATATGACGCAATTCTCAGCAATTGGTTTATCATCGACAGTTCCATTGAATTTCTTAGACGGAACAAAAAAAATTATTTTCTTGGAGATATATTTCAACAAATTGAAACAATAGGTATAAATTATGCCATTTCTGAAAACATCCAGGAAATTAAAAACCGTGCATGTGAACAGAATGAAAAGACCACTTTCCGTCGCATTGATTCATATAAAATATAGAAGACTGGCGAACGAAATAACAAATGAAAAGAGAAGATGATTTGAAAATTATTTTCCAATATAAATCTAGATATTTGGTTCCTTTTCAATGGCTTTATTACAATCAGCATTTGCAAATGGTGTTCTCCTTGAGGACCATTGCACTAATGGATGACAGATGTAATTCAATGTCCGTAGGGGGAAGTAGTTGTTTTTTGTCAGATATATGCCTCAATTTTCTACTTTGTGAAAATGTGTGGAGAAAAGGGTATTTTCGGCCGTAGTAAGAATTATTTTTTTCGAGCTTTGTTCGATTTATTATTGCATGTACTCTTCCTGGAGTATGTGATACCGAGGAATGCTGATTTGTTTTTCCCTCGCGGTTGGTGCTGTGATTGTTTTGATGTCATAATGATAATATTATTTCTCCCAAAACTAGGATACATAGCAAACATAAATGATAACCAAATTATAGACATCTCATAGAAAACTTGACTTCCGGTATTTTTCTAAAAGGTATTTAAAAGGAAAAGGGTGAAACATTCAACTATCCCATTTCACAAAGCGTGTGTGAAACTGGACATCCTTGGAAATAATCAGTTGGCAAGTGTTTTTAGCTGATTATAAGTGGTTCGAGGATGATCCCTTGTGGTACACCTGACTTAACTATTAGGAAATCTGAACTCCATTTATTCAGACAAATTGCCTATTCCTGAGATAATTATCCATTACCATCTTGTTTGGTTAATGAGACGGTGATTTTTCAAGATTATTTCAGAGTACAAGCAGAGAGATGAAACTTCATGGCGGTCACTAATATTCAACCACGGTACAACTTTCAGTTTTTAAGTTACCCTGTCGTATTTTCTAATCCGAGGTATAATAAATCTCTTGCCTACATTAATTTTCAATGTTCGTGGTTTGTTGATAAATTCTCAAAGATTTATCAATTCATAATAACAATACTTGACCCGTTTAAATTTCTGTTGGTGTTTCGTGATGTTATTCAGATATCAATCATTCATTCAGTTGACAATGTTATTTGAAGATTTTTCTAGACAAACATTCCATGTCTTTTCTTTTATACTCATAAGAATAAATTTTCTGTGAGATTTTGGTGTTATTCATTTTCCCACAAAGGCATTTTCATCTTCAAATTCTCAAGAAAGATGTAAATACTGTATGCCGAGAATATTATAGGATACTTTGCACTTCATTTCTCTCAGAATTAATATCATGTATTGGGTATGGATAAAGTCTTTTTATAAATATTGTATATCCCTTTTGAATCCTCGAGAAGAAGCATAAATACAAACATGATGAAAACAGGTGATTTATGTTCTTCGGTAACCATAAAAGTATCTTTATCGGCCATTGAAGAGTTGTTTCAATAAGGACTTCATTCAATCAGTTTCAGTTCGTAAGCAAATTCATCAAAAGGCCCGCCTAAATTAATTTACAATAAGAACTCAAAAATTTGATGAAATAACATGATCAGTTTTTCATTGTTCCTGGCGAAATTTCTGTATATTTTGCGACAGTATAAGAAAAAAAATATGATTCACATCCAATATCGTCAACAGCAATATCATGTCAAAGTTTAATTTCAATCCAAACCAGTTCATTTAAAATTGTAGTCATTTATTGGGTATGGATCAATTTAATCCAGCAAAATTATAGTAGTGACTTCATCCGACTGAAATTATGCTGACTTGGTCGGTCAGTGCGATGGAGATATTATTTTTAATAATAATAACCTTCAATTTGGGAACAATGGTGCATTTTCTGATGTTTGATGCATTTTCGATATTTCTCGTCTCAGAAGTTGTGGAGAATATTGTAGTTTCATTGAAAAAGCTGTTAATTTGAGAAACTTCTGTGAAAATTATTCATCTTCTTCCTCTTATTGTTGATGGCAAGCATTGAGAATTTCAAGTCAAAATTGCCAAAGTTCCGATGATTTTGATAAAAGTTGGGTTGATAGGTATAAATATAAATTTAATGCCTCACTGCTTGGACTGATATAAAAACAAACTTTCATACACATGTATAGATAATAAAAAAGTATCAAAAATGTTATACACCAAATTCGCATATTTTAAATGTTCTACTGAACTCTTCAAATGATATAAGATGCAGCTGATGATCTGAAAGGATTTTGGCATTTTTTTAAATTTGTTCGTAGTGTTTCCGAATACTGATAATAATGGCAATTAAAAATAATATGAATTCATAGATATCGGAAAAATAAGTGGACAGAATATTGATGATTGGCGGTTAATTGTTCAATGAAAATAATTCCATGTATAAAATCAGGTATTGAATGTAATATGCCAAATTTCTGCAATAAAATCACGAATATTCTGAATGAAATATACAAAATAAATTCAGGTAGTAATTCATGAAAAAAGTAAATTAGTTAAGGAATATGAATAATAATTGAAATTGATCAATTAATAACAGTAGGTACATGAGTTATAAAATGAGCATTTCAGTAAGAAATATGCATTTAAATTTGATATACTTCATGTTTCTTAAACTCGGTTCATTTATGTATTGGCAACTAAGCGTGTTGCTGATACCATGCGAAGATTTTCTCTGTGTATATTTTTGGTACAATAACTTCATGTATTTTTAAAGATATTTCCAAAAATTCTTGTTTTGACTAGTAAATGAAAATATGTATATTCAGAAATTGAGGTCGATAGTCGATGTTTGAACTCTATCACTCCCATATATACCTACATCGTAGGCTTATTGTACGGAGAAGTGCCAGAAAAGAACTAATCCACTAGCTAATGCCACTACTGGTATTGAATTATATCTTTAACAGTTATCCTCACTTCATCAGATACAATTTCAGTTTTGTTTTGATTCAGAGAGGAGGATATGTATATTGTTGAAATGTTTATAGTTATTTTGCCCATATATTTTTCTCTAGAGAAATTCATCTATTATTCATATGATCATTAATATCTGTGTATCACCTTTATACATGAATTATTTCTCTATGTGATGCTGTAGCGATAATAAATAGAGATTTATTATTATTGTTATCTGCGTTTTGATTCCCGATGTTCGGGGGTTATAATTCCCGGCCAACTTTGTTATGGGTATATTTGGCGCGCTCGTAGGTGGTACCGTCGTCGTCGCGATATATTTCACGAGAAGACATGATAAAATGATTAATCCTATGAGAAGAAAGTCATGATTTACCGTGTAAACATTTTGCCAGGTGAATATTCACTTAGGAGAGTCACTCTAGTTCACACACATTGTCGAAAAATAATGAGTTGGTACGCGCGAGCCGTGGACACGTGAGTTTTCAAACACAAGAAATTGTTGCGTAGTTGAAGTTACCGATACTTCGAGAGATGCACGGCAACTAACGTCGTATAAATGCCCTTCCTCTTATTCTGTGGTTGACCCCTTCTATCCAATACACTATAGGTACTTCGTGTGCGATATTACAAATTTAATAACTGGACTGATATTCATTAAATCAGAACATTTTTTTCGATGAGGTTCCTCTTTGGCTATCCGATTTAATTGACAAGTTTCTTTACACAGTCGTCTGTATTTTTCATTGCTTCGCTAAAGTTATTGCCAAAATTGTTGAACACATTTTAGAAATGTCGGTTTCTTAGACTCTTAAAATAATAGAATAGAATCAAATAGAAAAGAATACAATTGATTAGAATTCAATATAATTCGATAGAATTGAATAGAATTGAATATAATTGAATAGAATTGAATAGAATTCAGTATAATTCAATAGAATTCAATATAATTCAATATAATTCAATATAATTGAACAGAATTAACAGAATTGAACAGAATTGAACAAAATTGAACAGAATTGAAGAGAATTGATGATGTTACTCTTCTTCGGGTTTGTTGGCCGTCGTGATATGGAATTGCTTCCTAACGTTTCGCCCGCACGAGTGGCTGGCTTCTTCTGAGGTTCCATCTTGAAAGATTTCCGATCGGAAATCTTTCAAGATGGAACCTCAGAAGAAGCCAGCCACTCGTGCGGGCGAAACGTTAGGAAGCAATTCCATATCACGACGGCCAACAAACCCGAAGAAGAGTAACATCATCAAAAATCCCGGCCGCGAAAGCCTCAATCAATATATGAAGAGAATTGAACAGAATTGAATAGAATTGAATGGAATTGAATGTAATTGAATGGAATTGAATGGAATTGAATGGAATTGAATGAAATTGAATGGAATTGAATGGAATTGAATGGAATTGAATGGAGTTGAATGGAGTTGAATGGAATTGAATGGAATTGAATGGAATTGAATGGAATTGAATTGAATGGAGTTGAATGGAATTGAATGGAATTGAATAGAATTGGATAAAATTAAATATAATTGAATAGAATCGAATAGAATCGAATAGAATCGAATAGAATTGAATAGAATTGAATGGAATTGAATAGAATTGGATAAAATTAAATATAATTGAATTGAATTGAATAGAATCGAATAGAATCGAATAGAATTGAATAGAATTGAATGGAATTGAATGATTATTTACAAGATACGCACTTGCAATTGGGTCTTCTTGAAAGAACATTGCACAAATGTCTGTCAGATGTAGTTCAATGTCCGTCGTGGTATTAGCCAGGGAAGTAGTTGTTTTCTGACAGACGTTTGCCTCATTTTTCCACTTGGTAAACGTGTGGAGAGAAAGAGTACTTCGACTTTGTCGATTTTATTCATTTCAATATCGTGATAATCTCCAGCACATATTATTTAATATGATTATCTTAGTAATAATTTAAAAATGGCTAGAATATTTTTTCCTCAGTTCCAAATGATGAGTTAATATATGAAGTTGAGCAAATGAGAAAAGAATAAAAAGAAAACCAGCTGAAAATAAATTGAGTAAAGGAAGAGAACAAAAAGATGAATTAGCAGGAAAACTGGAAAAGTTAAAACGTGCAAATGAAGAGAATATGAATATCGGGATTGAAAGTTGACACAAATGATGATAACATACTGAAAAAACAGATGGAAAAGAGCTAAAAATAAAGGTAACATTAAGAAGCGCAAGAAAAGCTGGATAGAGGTGTGCGTGGTTGAAACGGAACACTACAGAAAAAAGTCAACTACAAAACCTTTTCACGAAAATATATATACATTCTGAATCAAAAAAAAAAAACAAGAAACACAAAATAAAGAAGAAATGGTCAAACAAAAATTGGTTACAAAAAGGTGACAATGAATGGGAAAATATGAAAATGAAAAGAGGAACAGAGTGGACTCGAAGGAGAGAATAAGAAAACGCTTCAAAAAACGAAAAGTAAATAAAAAAGATATGATGAAAGGAAAAAACGACGAGGTAATGGATAAGGATAAAAGACAAAGAGAAACTGAGGAAGAAGATAATACAAATAGGAGAGAAAAGATGCAGAAAAACAAAGAGAATAGTGGAATGACAGAAGAAAAACCAATGTGGAGAATCGATACATATAAGGAGTATACAGGGAAAAAGGCAAAAATTAGAAGAGGAGTTTGAAAAAAATACATAGAAATGTCAAAGAAGAAATTTACTAGTGGAAAGGATGGAAGAAGCAAGAGGAAATATTTAACAATAACGGAGTGAGAATGCTGGAATTCTGTACATTACATAACCAAACAAATGTGTTTTTCGAACATCAAGATATATACAAATATACAAGAGAAATTAAAAGTAGAAATGAAATATCGATCATTGATTATATTTTACTGTAAAAAGGATTAAAAGAAACGTAGTAGACAGAAGAGAAAAAATATATGTTAAGGAGGAACACAACAAATTTTTTTGTTGTGATATGGATAGAGAATAGAATAAGAGACATTCAGTTCAAATTATTGTGAATGGTTGACTTTATGGATAAAAAAAAATGGTGACATGAAGAATGTAATGTTGATATCTTGAATTTACAATTTTGTTTTTATGTTAGACAGCGGTCTATAGTATTCTTAGAAATTTACCGGAGCCAGAATAGATCCTTGAAGACACTTATATGTCTATCTTTGCGCTATCTGACTGGATAAAATCAATCGATATTTATTTTTACTATTCATGGATACACATTGATTCCTGATTAAAAGAAACAGATGGGCCCAGTTCTACGCATACCATACATAGATATTTTCATGAGAAGTATGTCTATTTGAAGACATTGAAAGGGGGGAAGTTTTTGTGAACACCGACAAATGCCTTGCGCTAAGAAAACTTTCCCAATTCAAGAGATTGTCCCATTGTAAATGATAAACTAACTAAATATGTACTTGGTTCAATGCATGGTAGACTTAATTTTATTAAGCGTCGTGTTCAAATAATTCAATAATTCAGGCAATGGAAGTAATCAATTCCCTTTCCTATTATATTTTTCTGGTACCTCAGACTGAAATTTTTGAGACTATACGTCAGTTTCCGATCTTCGCCATCAATTTTTAAATACGATTATTCATTTTCTTCCTACGTGACGTCTGCTTATTTTCCATGCTGCTTTTGTTGAAGTTTCAAAGTTGTTCACCATATTTTGATAGTACGTTTATTTCTTCCACAATATTTTTCAAATTATGCCATTCTGTCAATTTTTTAGTAGAAATTTGTACTTCAGAATTCACCAGCTTCTATTCTCACTGGGATTATAAATTTTCGTAGTGAAAAACGCTGTTAAAATAATATAAAAACATAAAACTATATCAGGAAACAAACCGCTGGTTTCGTCTAGATTCAGGAGTATACTTGAATTATCTCTAGAAATATTAGGTTTATATTTAGTTCGTAAGATCATTGGCTAGTTAATGAAACTTGAAATGGACCTAATTTTGTTTTTTTCATTAAAACATTGAATGATCATTGTTGTCTTCTACTGAAAAAAAAATATGGAATTTACTTGCTTCATCCAAGTTGACGACTGATAATTCAGACAAATTATGAAATTGAAAGCCAACATCGAATTTGTGAGCGAAGGATATGGTTCTATAAGCTAGGCTGCATATATGAAATCGGTATTGTACTACAGGTCAGATATGTGCCTTATACATCATAGAAGCTAACGGGATATGGAGTAGTTCTTGACACAAAACAAAAAACCAAGTTTTTTGGGAGTACTCTCAGCAACGGAAGTAGTTTCCCAAATGTCTTCCTTTCAGAAGTACTAAAGCTCTCATAGGTGATTTATACGAAATATTTAGAATGCGTAGAATCTGTTCATTGGGAAAACCACTTGGGAAAACGTTTCACGAAAGTTACAAGTTTACTGATTTTTACGGGTCTTTCTTGGTTATTTCTTTCGTATATTAAATATCAGTCATCAACCAATCATACGTTTGTTTTCCATTTGACAGGACCAATCAACACGCTCTATTAGCGAATATTTGCATGGTACACAATAGTCACCGATTATTTCATTCACACATTGCTACACCAATGAAATTTCATGACTGAAGTCACATGATATGTGATATGAGCGGCTATTTAGGTAAACAACCGGATATTTAGGTAAACACGGCTATTCATGTAAACAAAGCTTTCTTTTGTTTGTATGAGTGTCAAACGTTGACAACTCAGTCGCTCAAAATTGAAATGTCTCGAACTAAAGCTCTCGGGAGTTATTCAGATTATTAATGTTCATATGGTCTCATTAAATTGTCATTATACAAGGTACTCTCGATATGATTATGAAGAAAATATTTGTCAGCTATTTGTCATGGTCTTGGGATATTACCTACGATTATTTCTTTCGTCTATTAAATCAATCATCAACCAATCATACGTTTGTTTCCTATTTGACAGGACCAATCAACACGCTCTATTAGCGAATATTTGCATGGTACACAATAGTCACCGATTATTTCATTCACACATTGCTACACCAATGAAATTTCATGACTGAAGTCACATGATATGTGATATGAGCGGCTATTTAGGTAAACAACCGGATATTTAGGTAAACACGGCTATTCATGTAAACAAAGCTTTCTTTTGTTTGTATGAGTGTCAAACGTTGACAACTCAGTCGCTCAAAATTGAAATGTCTCGAACTAAAGCTCTCGGGAGTTATTCAGATTATTAATGTTCATATGGTCTCATTAAATTGTCATTATACAAGGTACTCTCGATATGATTATGAAGAAAATATTTGTCAGCTATTTGTCATGGTCTTGGGATATTACCTACGATTATTTCTTTCGTCTATTAAATCAATCATCAACCAATCATACGTTTGTTTCCTATTTGACAGGACCAATCAACACGCTCTATTAGCGAATATTTGCATGGTACACAATAGTCACCGATTATTTCATTCACACATTGCTACACCAATGAAATTTCATGACTGAAGTCACATGATATGTGATATGAGCGGCTATTTAGGTAAACAACCGGATATTTAGGTAAACACGGCTATTCATGTAAACAAAGCTTTCTTTTGTTTGTATGAGTGTCAAACGTTGACAACTCAGTCGCTCAAAATTGAAATGTCTCGAACTAAAGCTCTCGGGAGTTATTCAGATTATTAATGTTCATATGGTCTCATTAAATTGTCATTATACAAGGTACTCTCGATATGATTATGAAGAAAATATTTGTCAGCTATTTGTCATGGTCTTGGGATATTACCTACGATTATTTCTTTCGTCTATTAAATCAATCATCAACCAATCATACGTTTGTTTCCTATTTGACAGGACCAATCAACACGCTCTATTAGCGAATATTTGCATGGTACACAATAGTCACCGATTATTTCATTCACACATTGCTACACCAATGAAATTTCATGACTGAAGTCACATGATATGTGATATGAGCGGCTATTTAGGTAAACAACCGGATATTTAGGTAAACACGGCTATTCATGTAAACAAAGCTTTCTTTTGTTTGTATAAGTGTCAAACGTTGACAACTCAGTCGCTCAAAATTAAAATGTCTCGTTTTGGGTTGTCTTCTATGACAGAAATCAATGCATATATAAGCAAATCCATCCCAGAAAATACCGTGAATAGTAAAGAGTATATGAACGAGTATATTTGAATGATTTTATACTGTTCATGACATAATCTTCCTGAATATCACTCACCATGACAAATAGAGACTATTATTTTCTTTGATTCATCTCGAGTAACTTGTATTTTGAGACAATTCAATTCGACCATATGAACATTAATAATCAAAGAATAACTCCCTCGAGCTAAAGCTCTCGGGAGTTATCCTGATTATTAATGTTCATATGGTCTCATTAAATTGTCAAAATACAAGGTATTATCGATAGAATTATGAAGAAAATAATAGTCGGCTATTTGTCATGGTGTTGGGATATTACCTACGACTATTCAGCATGATACATAAGTATCAAGGAAACTGTGCATCTGACAGTACTCTAAATAAATACATCTTAAACGTAAAATAGAATCAATCGTGATGAAGCTGTATAAGTATTTGAAAATGAATCCGTTTGGAGAAACCAAAAACGAAGAGATAGATAGGGTAATCGAGGCTACAATCCCTGACAATACATTTTGTCATTCATATGACTGATATAAAGAATTGGATTCAAGAAAAAATCTGCATAAATATAACACAAACTTGATTAATTGTCGATTATTTTATTGCTGCTAAATTTCTCTTGTATTTATTACTCGATATTATTTTGGTATTAATAATCAGAGATAAAAGCCCTCGAGCTTTGCTCTCGGCTTTTCATCAGATTCTTAATGTCAAAATAATACCTCCTTGAATTATTATAAAATACAGTCGAAATTTAGATGCAATAAAAATAGTCAACTATTTATCAAGGTCTTGAATATTTTTCATACTTTTGACAAGTTACAAGTATAAGAGGAGTGTTGTATTTAAAGACACGTTTACGTGGTGGCTTCAAGATAAAACTGAAAAAACCAGACAGATAACATTTTTGAAAGGTTTTCTTGATGCAAAAAAAATATTATTTTTGGTACTCTCTAAAAAGTAAACTGAAGAAACACATGCCTTTCTTTGTTTCTAATATTTGTTTACTCTCAAAATCGCACAAGCAGAGAGAATTAAACTTTGGACAGTTAGTTCATCGAAGGATATCTATCAGTGTTCGAAATCGTCTCTCACCGGCAGGATTTGGATGAGCTTGAACCATTTCCTCAGCTACTTCGCCAAAATCTCGGATTGCAATATACGTTCCGCATCTTTTTCGGTCCTTGCAATGTTGCATAACGTAAATCAACACTTGATGATTTCACAAGCAAAATTTGGATTTATCATGCTTCAATGCATCTTATAACATTACCTGGTCCATGAAAGGATATACGAGCAAAGAGGCTCAAAGAAAGGGGTCGCTGGCTGCAAGGAAAACCTGCTCGACAACAGATGTATCACGCAGGAATCCGTGCAATATAAGCGTAACCTTCCAATGGCCTGGATCGATTATTGCAAGGCATTTGATACAACATCGCATGAGCTCATCATGCATTTGCTCAGACGCCTTGCGGTACCCGATCGAATAGTGAGATGCATTGAACAGCTGATGCCGCTCTGGAGGACTCGCTTCACCATAACATCTGGTCAAGTCACAGTCCAAAACAGAGCAGGTTATCTTTTGAAGGGGCATGTTTCAGGAAGACTCCCTCAGCTAATCTTCTTTTCTACATCTCTCTATTGCCATTGTCCGTTGCACTACAGAAAATTTGCGAATACAACTGCGGCACCTCCAGCAACCGGAGACATAAGGTCACCCATCTGTTTTACGTGGATGACCTCAAACTATATGTCCAGCGAAAAAGCAATATTCTTCAGTCCTTAAGAGTGGTGCAAGAGTACACGCATGCTATCGGAGCGTGGAAAATTATTAGAGAGATGAATAAAAGGAACATAAAGTATTTTATTCCCATTAGCTGTGAGACTTTCATTATTAAATCCTCTAAGAATTATCGGAAAGTCTCTTTGAATAATTCCCCTCAAATAAAGCCATTTCTCAGCTTGATACATAACCACAGTATCGTCGGCAAGGCTAACTATATCACCAGACTCATTGAGTTTGAAGAGATCGTAGATATATTCATTAAGAAGTTGTGGTCCTAATACAGTGCCCTGAAGACCTCCATATGCTATAATTTTAGTAGTGCTGATTTGTCACTTTATAAAATCTATTTCGAAGGTAGGTCTTCATCGAATCATACGCAATTCCATTAAAGCCAATTTTTTCTAATCCTATATAATTATACCTATAATTTCTCATGGCTCACTGTATCAAAGGCCTTTGCTTAGTCAAAAAATATGCATAAGGAGGGTCTACTTTTGCCTAATCTCTTATAAATGCTTGTTGTTACATATGTGATTGCATTCTCTGTTGACCTACCCTATCTAAAGCCATTTTGTTCCGAAAACATTTTATGTTCGTCAAGAAACCTGGTTACTCTCTTTTCAATACTCTCGAATACTTCCGCTATAATATTTCTTAAGCTGTAAGTTTTCCCTGTTTCCCTTTTTATTTTCAATTCAATTTTTTTTTTTTCAACAATGTTCCATAATATTTTATCAATTTTCTCGATGTTATTTATTTTTGGTACCTTGTACAGTATTGTACTTTCAGCTGCTTCGGTTGTAACTACGAAATTCTGCATGTCCAACGGATACCGGTGCCTATGAGTTTTTTGGAAAAAATAATATCCTCAAAACTGTAAAATTCCTAACTGTTTTGAATCGTATTTTCCCCGAACGTCCCGATATTCATATACAGTGTGTCATATTTGTCAAAGTTTCCGCTTATTTCTTATGGAAAATGGCTTTTTGTAAATTTGTCTGAGTTTTCGATATCTAAACTGCTGATCAAGAGTGTCTATAGCCACAAACCTTAAAAAAAACTGACAGTCTTCGAGATATGGAACTTTAAATTATTCTTTTTTTTTCATTTTTGTATTTTATTGGGATGTTCGACTCACAGAAATACTTTTTGAAAACTCTCCCATTAATACGGCTATAAGAGCTCATAGAAAGCTTTCCGTATAGGTACATTAAAATGAGCTAATTAACGATTACTTATTGGAAATATGTTTGTTTATAATTTCGATATCTGACCGTCATTATATAATTCAATTAGGACACGTAGGTATATTTTTACATGTTGATATGTCCAATTTTAATAAATTCACTGTATTATCTTTCAATTGAGAGATCTGTAGCTTGTTTCTTTGTGTTTTCTGTTCAATTTTCTCTGACTTGACGTTCCCTTGTTTCTTAAAAAAAAATCCCAATTTCGAATATCCCAGTCACTCCACACGTCCATGGAGTGAGTGATTACTAAGTCCGGGAATCATGTGCCCTGAGTAGACAGAGTGAACTAAGACTTATGGCCTTCTGTATTCTTCCGCCTACGATTTCTGCCGCATCACGGCAAGCCAATATAACTTTAACATTCGAGAGCAGCGGGTCAATCATTCCACCAAGTACCCCTATGATCAACTTTTTCTCTTATTCTTAGACGATGTTCGTTTCGCCAGGAGCTGAAAACTCTATGACAAAAATCGTCCTATTTTGATGGTCGAATAGGACTACGTCAGGCTTATTGTCTTGTATTTGCCTGAGGATGGAGAATGAGTAGTTCCAATAGATTCTGCACTTATCATTCTCAACATTACACAAAAAGATGTCAGATGTGATTCAATGTTCGTAGGAGGAAGTAGTTGTTTTCTGACAGATATTTATATAAAATTTTACAATTTGTTGGGTTGTTGTCGAAATTGTTCGTTTCATTTCGCTTTGTTACAGTTTTGAAAATAAAAAATTGTTAATGTGAGTCACTTTCTAGTCATTTTGAAGAAATATAATTCTTTAGCACATTCTTTTTACATATCTCTTAAGGTGTAGCCAGCGTAAATCATATGTAAGCGCCAGAACATCGATTTTTTAATGACTTTATTACAATACATTAAATTTTCTCTATTATACAAAAACTTAACATATTTTGTACACAGTAACCTTCCGTAAAAAATTCTTTGAATGACATCAAAACCGTATTAAAAACCGTTAGTGGTTTATAAGAAGTAAGTGATGAGGACAAACGCAGAAAGCGACTTTTGAGTTTAAAGTTCTTTCATTTTTCAAGTTATTTTTGGATTATGAACAATAAGTTTTTTTGCTGTTTCAGACCATTTTTCAAAATACGTAGATTTAAGGAAAACCGGTGTATTCAAATTCTGTAAAAGGCATCTGGAAGTAGAGATGAAAATCTATAATTTGTATATTTTAGATTTTCACATAAGAGGTGGAAAATAAGTTGAAAATGTCACTGAATGTGCTTTATTCAATGAATTCTGTTTCTGGAATGAAACTGTTTTATGTCAGGTTACTCTTGTTAAGTTTTGACCATTGGCTAGCATAGGGAGTGACATATATCTCGTGGAATTCAAAAAAAAGCAATCTATGAATGTAAATAGTAGACAGATATTATAGCTGACATTACAATTTCAGGTCTCCTGTCTCTATGTTTGTGATGAATATGACAGTAGCACTCATTCATGTCAACGATACGTCAGGATCATCTCAAAATCAACATTTATCAAAAGCTTTAGCTTTTCCTTTGCTCAGATCGATGATTTTCAATAATTTCCCAATTCACGAAAAGCACGGGCCCGGCTTACTTTGGAATTCTGCTCCAGATTTGGATTTTGGTGTCAAAGCATATGTTGAAAATGAAGCATCTTAGACAGCTCTTGAAACCAACAAAAAGGTAAGTAATTTGTGTTTGTTTCGTAGATACTTTGGCAGCAGATAGTTTACAGAAAAATTCTATCAATTAAATTTGGAATAATAAATCGAACGAAGTTCGAAAAGTGTGTTCGGAGAGGATCAACGAAATCAAAAGAAAATTCCGACTACGGCCGATAATACCCTTCTCACCACACATTTCCACAAAGCGAAAAAATGAGGCAAATATCTGATAGAAAACAACTACTTCCCCCTACGGACATTGGATTACATCTGTCATCCTTTTGTGCAATGGTCCTCAAGAAGGGCACTATTTGCAAGTGCTGATTGAAAGTCACCGCTTCATTCGTAGGGAGGCTTTTGAATGTTATCGTTGGTTTCGTGGAACAAGACGACTCTATTGTTGTCTGACCTATCCTTGCGCTGATGAGAGAAAATAACCTCGAAACATGCATGTATGCAGGTGGTCATTTCCAAATAAATGAAATATAATATTCAAAGGCTTTATAACAATCAGCACTTGCAATAGTATCATACTTGAGGAACGTTTGCGCACATGGATTCAATATCCGTATGGGGATGTAGTTGTTTTCTATCAGATATTTGCTTAGTTTTTCCACTATGTAGAAATGTGTGGAGAGAAGGGTATTTTCGACCGTACTCGAAATTATTTCTTTTCTTTCTCTTCTTTTGAAATTGTATCAAGTATAGCTGAGGCTGACAAAATCGATATTACGAATCGAGATACCGACTTGGAGAGGGATCTGACAGACAAAAGCATGTGTACACCGTGCGATTGTCGTGGGTAGTTAGAACTGAGCAAACCAAAGGTCAAATTTTTGATTGACCCAAGATCTTCAATATTCTTGAAGAAGATCCCATGCATTGACTTATAATCCTTACCTTACTGCAGGAGTACTTCTGTCTCCGCAGCTTTGACGTGAACTTTTTGATGCTGAAGGGGTTCCAACTCGATGATTAAGTTGTGGTTATTATTACTATATATTGTTTCTTTTCGCTTTCCTAATTTCTTTATTATAGTTTGTCAACCTTTCGGTGTACCACGCCAGTCTCTATTTCGCTTTGCTGTGAACACCCAAAAAAGTTAATTCCTTTTTTGTAAGTGACGGAACTAAAATAAAGAATTTGTTTGGTGAACACTTGATAGGTAACTGTAATTAGTTTAACGAATGTCCTAATAGATGGCCATAGGTAACTGTAATTACTTCTACGAATGTCCTCAAGATGGCAGTAAAGTATGATCCACCAAAATAAGAAGAAGAGAAGACCACCGTTAAAGTGACTAATACAGTAAAATGCACGAATCAAGCGCTTCAAGACATAACTTATGATAATATTCAAATTATATCAATTCATTTCCATTATATCGCTTACAATTCTGTCGTAACTAAATTTGCCTGCAGCTGCCTTATCATTCAAACTCCCTGACATTACAGTGACTAATTACGGAGTGCTTTTGTCACGTTTTCGTGTATTTTATTGTCGTTTGTTTATGTGTTCGGTGTTACTAAATGATCCAAATGGACTTGGCCGATACTCGTTAGGTTGGATTGTTCGGTGTTACAAAACTGTCGGAAATACTTAGTTCTCAATTTTGATTTAATGAATCTAGTTATAATGTTGACATATAATATTATGTTCTAACTATATTTTCCATCTTTGGAATTATGTGAATTAAAAGAACCCCATCCCATCCATTGTACCTGAACTGATATCACCCAATTGATTTATTGCTTGACTTAATCTCTCTGGATTATATAGAAAAAAAAATGGACAACTGAGGACTTTCAAATTTTTCTTTTTCATCCATACGTCAATTCAAACTGTTTCAAATTTTGTTTTCATTTTCATGAGCACATTCCACCTACTCTTCTGCGTTTTTCACTGTCACTAGTGTCACTGAAAGGTTTGAGCTGACAACTTGGTTCTGTTTTTGTTCTGTTTGTCACTTGCAACTTTGCAAGTGTGTATGCTGTATGTTCTATAACTTATATATTACTATTTCGCTATATGGTGTTCCAAGTCCCAGGGAAATAGATTAACAATAGTAAATTCTTGAAAATGAAATGCTCGTTTAGTTCATTTTTTCATGACAGTAAACTGATAAAATAAAATGTCTTCCAAAAGGTGAGTGAACTAAATTGCCTTTTATCGCAGTTTATACATTTACAAATGAGGTATCGTTATTGTTTATTCTGCCGATAGTTCAGATGATTATTTTGCATAATTATTGTTTTGCTTTGAATATTTCGATAAGAATGTTATTGAAGGAAGTTAAAACAAACATACTACAAAAACTCACTTCTCCAGTAGAAATGCTAGTGCTTCAAAAGAATTACAGAAAAAATATAATGCCAATGTTTATTACCTGCTCTTTTTTTAGTATTTAAAATCAAAGTTAATGGATTTTTAAACGAAGATAATCTGGTGTAGTTAGATAAGACAGGAATAAAAGTGTTGCTGTCTTAAATCAGAGGAACAAAATTGTTGCTGTCTTGAAATAACATGTGAAAACTTTTGTATATCCCTGTTAGTGTCAATTTTTTGGCATCTTTGATATTGTTACATTAGCAGATACATTTTATCAAAAGGTGAATTTATAATGGAAACGTTGATGAGATGATTTTTATATTTTTCAGCGAATTGAAAAAGTTATCTGAAGAGAGTCTCACCCGCCAACCAGAGGAAGTTTTCGATTTAATATGCAAATTAGGTGAGGGATCATATGGGAGTGTGTACAAGGCACTCCACAAAGAATCTGGCCAAGTATTAGCAATCAAACAAGTACCTGTAGACACAGATCTTCAAGAAATTATCAAAGAAATCTCAATTATGCAACAATGTGACAGTCCATTTGTGGTGAAATACTATGGAAGCTATTTCAAAAACACTGATCTTTGGATTGTCATGGAATATTGTGGTGCAGGATCTGTATCTGATATAATGAGATTACGTAAAAAGACTCTGACTGAAGATGAAATTGCCACAATTTTATCTGATACTTTGAAAGGTTTAGAATATTTACATTTACGAAGAAAAATACATAGGGATATCAAAGCAGGAAACATTTTATTGAATTCTGAAGGACATGCCAAATTAGCGGATTTTGGTGTTGCCGGACAACTGACTGATACTATGGCCAAAAGAAATACTGTGATTGGTAAGTATATATCTAATTATGTGAGCATCATATATTTATTTATTTCATCATGTTTACGTATATGCTTGTTATCTTTTTACCCATTCTTGTGTTTATTTATCTGTCAAAATCTCAAAATAATAATTAACATTCTCAGATGTTCTCAATATCAATCAAGGAATAATATTGATGGTGAAATATGATATGTAGTTAACTCCCTTGTTTTATATAAACAGGAGCACACTCTGATAATTTTCTGTAAACAAAATTATTTCCTGATAAACTTTTTTTGTGATAAATTGTTTCCATGTGGAAGAATCTCTAAGGTGTCTGAATCAGAAAATAAAAAGACTCTTGATCCTGATATTTAGTGGCAGATTGATCTCGTTCATAATGACTAATTAAGGGGACCAAGGATGAATCTTTGAGGAACACTTTCCTCAATATTCTATGTAGCTGTGTTGAATATTTGTATTTTATTATTGAGAAAAAATTAAATGCGATGGCACTCCTCTAATGTCGTAGCCCTTGAGTTTTGGTGAAAGAAGTATTTTTTAGTGAGTCAAAGACCTTGGAGAGAACAAAAAGTATGCTTCTTTTCATATTCATTTTAATTTCAACAAAATACAAGATGATTTGCAGAGTTTTTCCAAAATAAGGATATGTGATGAAATACCTGTTTATTGAAATACTAATTCAACTCTGTAATTTATAGGGACTCCATTTTGGATGGCACCTGAAGTGATACAAGAGATTGGTTACGATTGTGTGGCCGACATTTGGAGTCTTGGAATAACTGCCTTAGAAATGGCTGAAGGAAAACCACCATATGGTGACATTCATCCAATGAGAGCCATATTCATGATACCAACCAAACCTCCACCTTCGTTTAGGGAACCAGATAAATGGAGCACTGAGTTTACGGATTTCGTAAATATTTGTCTAGTGAAAAACCCGGATGAACGTGCCACAGCAACAGATCTTCTAGGGCATCAGTTTGTAGGTAAAACGGAATTTTCAATAAAAGACATTCCCATCTCTTATTACCTTTATACGTTTATTTGAGAGCAGTTGGAATATGGTATTTTTTATCAAGAAACTTGAAGCATAGAGAATTCATTCGTTGGAGAGTTTTTGTTCTACATTTTCCTGTATTGAATTACAAATTGTTATACCAAGAAAGCCTGATTGAATAGTTGTGATGTCTTCACGTTCTAGAAGATTAGTTGATTTACAAGAACGGTTATATACTTGAGGAATTTTTATCTTACAGCATGTGACAGTTAAGCAGTTTGTCTCAGCTTTGTTTAAAAAAAAATGATTCAGGGTTGTTTACATTCTTAGGTTGTTTTGTGTACTCATTTCTTTTCATGAAGATTACAAGTAAGCTAAATCCTATATATTTTTTAATGTTTCAGGAAATGCCAAAACACCAAATATTTTAGTAAACTTGATACAAGAAGCTCACGATATTCGAGAGAATCAAACCTACAAAAATCTCAATTCTATTGCAAATTTACCGGAATTAAATAAGAATTTGATAGAAGAATCTGTAAGTATTCATCAATTGATCCAATATTCCTTCACAATTAACTGTTCATGAATATTTTTAATGAAGCAATTCAAATCCAATTGATAGAAATTTGTCATAAGAAATTATCATATTTCACCCCATTTCTTTTTATGACAGTTTCTCACATATGAAAGAAAAAGTTCAAAAACTCCCTGATAAAATATATTCATCAAAATTTCACTTCACCTTTATTCGCCCACAAAGATATTTTCTTAGGTAACTTGTGATGTAGTTTTATATAACAACTAAATTTGTAATTGGGATGATTTTCAGGATGATGATGTGGCCTTAGGAAACAAAACAATGCTTCAGTGCACGTATGAAGGTACCCTAGTTCCTGGAAAGGGTGGTACACTTGTACCAACGTCCCCCAGTGGTACAATGGTAGATTTAGAGTCTGAATTAGGCACTATGGTCATAAATAGTGACGTAGATGACCAAACAATGAAAAGTGAGTACATGTAAGTGAATAATGTTTTCAGCTTGTGACATAATGGTTAACTTTTTCCAGGACATGACACAGGGTCGGCACCAGGTGGGAAAAAATACAGACCAATGTTTTTGGATCACTTTGACAAGAAGGATTCGCAAGCCAAGGTATAAATTCAGTGAAAGATAAATTTCGCAAAGTGACAATTTTGCTATATAATATTAAAAGTTGAAATATTGTTCCCCTTTGTTATGGCAGATATCCGATAAAGAACGACTCTTTCCTTGGGTAATGCGTGGCACTTTTTTTCTTGCAATGTTTCCTTATTAATTTTTTCTATGGTCAGATCTGTTTCTGTTGGTGAGAAATTTAGTTGCCGTTGATTATCCTCGGCATAAAAATTGATATTGCAGGTAACACACAGGGTGTCAATTTGAAAACTTCCCACCCATAATATCTTCCTTCCAGTAAACAATATGAGGAATCTAGAAAACAGCTCAATTGTATTTTCAAGGGGGGCACTTTCAAGGAATATTTGTAGCCCTCGTGGTTCAACCCCCTAAGAGGGGTAGATGTTACCCTTATAACCTTAGATGGGAAGGGAGGTCAAGTGGCACATCATTTTGCTTGGCGTCCAATTCTTTTTCCAATGATACCCTAACTTTTTAATTTTTGGTGAGCAGTTTCTGAAAACTAGCGTTCTAAACTTACACATTATGTATTTAGAATTTGCCTGTTCTGTGATGCATTATTGTATTGCCTCCTTTTGATAAAAATGGTTAGAAGAGTAGGTAGCACCCTTCCAACCCTTGAATGACAGGAATGCATTTTTGTTGGTTATTTTCCTTTAACAAAAAAAAAAACCTAATTTGCGAAAACAGAATCTACTTACTCTTATCTTATAAAATGTTCGAAATGTCGTCCATTTTGCTCTAAACAGTAATAAAGTTTGTTTTCGAACTCCCCTCTAACATTACGGAAAACTTTCGTTTAACCACTGTCGGACAGGAAAAAAATAATGAAGTGGAAATGTAAGAGATCCTCCTGCAAAAGTTCATTACCTTCTATATCAATTTGAGTTTCTAGCTCGTGAGTTATAAGAGGATGATAGTCTCTTCTAGCATTTCAAGGTACAGATTGCTAATCAAGTTTTCTTCCAGAAATAATGGATCAATGATGGGATTTCCCAGAATACTAGCCCAAACATTAACTTTTTGAGGGTGTTGTGTATGTCCTTCCCGAAAAATATGTGGGTTTTCATCACTACAATATCGACAATTTTGTCTATTAACTCATCGCTGAAAACTCTATTCTTCTATCATAATCATCCTCGTGGAGCTCTTGAAGAATCTGCATTTTATATGGATGAAATATATGCATTTTCCAATGCTTTTCTTACAGTCTCGCGTGACATTCCAGTCTGTTCTGATACTGATCGTAAGAAGCTCGTGAGCTCTGCAGCAAATGTTCCCAAAACTTCAACTTGAGCTTCTTCATTTAGTACTCTGGGGTTATTTCGATTTTTATTTGCCAATGAACCAGTTTCGTAAAACATTCACCAAATCAAGTACATACCGGTGATTTACATTACAATTTAGACGTCTTTCGTT
Source organism: Chrysolina americana (assembly GCA_958502065.1). Classification (NCBI taxonomy): domain Eukaryota; kingdom Metazoa; phylum Arthropoda; class Insecta; order Coleoptera; family Chrysomelidae; genus Chrysolina; species Chrysolina americana. The sequence goes on along the minus strand of OY293420.1, from coordinate 57,952,724 downwards.
ACAAAGACATGCCGCCCTTCGTGCGCACTTTCCAACTTCTCCATAAATTACAGTCATTTCAATTCTTTGCAGGGTAATAATGGTGTAACGAGTCCAACAACATTGGAAGAACCTGACGTTCCTACTTTGGAGAACCAACAAAGTCATCAAACGCAAGCCAATGTGAAAGTGAACGAAGCACCTTCCCCTCAAGCTCAAGAACAAAAGCCGCAGTTTAATGAACCATTTTCAAATGGAGATTTTGAGTTTGTAAGTATTTAATCAGTTCATGGTAGAATATTTTCTGTCTTAGGTCCTCTTATGACGCTGTCATGATAACCCTGTCTTACCTGCTCGATTGTGGTGTGTTGAAGTAGTTGAATAACGGTGGTGTGTTTGATGGTTTTATCTTCGTGTTTTTCAAGGCTGGGCACCAGGTTTTGTTAAGAGGGTACCCATGATATCCAGTTACAGAATACGGAAGTGCTCTCGACCCCACAAACACAAAAATAATTTCAACAGAAAAGAGGAATCCCCGAAGATCAACAAAACCTGGTACCCAGCCCTGAAAAACACTAAAATAGAAACATCTAATACACCACCGTTATACAACCACTTCAACACACCACAATCGAGCAGGTAAGACATGGTAATCATGCAGGTAGACAATGACAACATCCCATCCGGTCAGTTAACCCAAACACCCTGAGCAAAACAAATGAAAATTATTGAAAATTATTCAAAAGAAATAATAGCCAGGCTGTGACTATTAATCGCGAGGACCCTACGTCGCAATCGCCGTATCAGTATTACGTCGATCTTCGAGAAGACAAAATCCACGCTGAAGATGCTCACCGCAGTTGTGAGCGAAACGTCCATAGAAACCGCCTCCACGGAGGTGAACGGTGCACGGTCCCAAACCCGGGAACTAAACTTCCGACCGTGAAAGCATTTATTCCATGATTACCCCTATTGTTACAAGAAATCGAATTATATAGAATAATAGTAGTAATAAAGGCGGTAATGAATACTCAAACTTAGAAAAGATAAATGTAATACTGAAGAAAATACATGGATTATGAAAATTTAATTGCCACAAGTTAGTGAAAAAAATGAATGTGGTGTTCCTTTGCCCTTACTAGTCTGACCAAAAACTCCATCATGTATGACAGCAAAAATATATATAATCGTCTGCCAGCTAGTTATAGAAATATAAATTCCTTGAGAAGTTTCGAAAACCTGTAAAAAAGGGTCTATTACAGAAAGATCATTATATCCTACAGGAATATTACAATCTAACGTAAATAATTTGTTACTTTATATTTTATTTGTTATCCCTATGTTTTGATTCATCATTCAAAATTATTATTGCAGTGTTTTTTTCAAACATGTAACATTTATCTTTTATATTGTACGTTTTCATCCAATTGACCACTTATGGCTGCACTGATTTAATTTTTTTTTTATATTATACGGCAAATAATGATAATAGCCGTCCTCTACCCGCACAGGCTATGCCTTTGGGTACACTCAACGAGTGTTTATGACGGAGTATTATTATTATTATTGATAATAGTAATCAACTCTTTAGACAATAAAGTATATATTTAATTGAATCAGCCCAAAACAATCCTTCAAATAAGTGATATATGTAACGAAATCGTGAACACAATTTGAAGAGTAACAGCCCGAAATGACTACCTTGGGGACCACCAGAACAGACTTCAAATGTGTAATATATGTGATTATTTTTCACACCCTGTATTATTATTTGTGAGAAAACTGCTAATCCAACACAAAACACTACCCTCAAATTCAATGAGATGTTTGAGTATATAATCTTCCTATACTTTACTGATTCTTTTTTGAATGTTTCCTTGTACTTTGTCCTAATAAATATGTGTTTTATTAATATGTTGAATCCCAATTTGTCATTAATATTTTATTTTTTTCTTCTATTATGTTTAATTTTTGGTAGACTGATTTTGTACTACTGACTAGTTTATTATGCAAAACAAATTATGGGGATCCGATGAAGAATATCTTTCATTAGATCAGCTGTCTTAACAGTCGTCAGAAGGTAATTGAATATTTGTTGGGCTAACGTTTAATGAATGTTTTAACTAACTTTGGGGTCGTTTTTTACAAACTTTAGACCAGTACCTATCGAAACTGAAACATTCACTCACTCATATCTTGTTGAAATTTGATTTTAACATAATTTTCTGTTATAGTTGAGGTATTTGAGTTATGAAGAACTCCAACAAAGAATGAATACTTTGGACTCGGATATGGAGAGAGAGATAGACGAACTGCGTAAGAAGTATCAAATCAAGAGACAACCCATTTTGGACGCCATGGATACAAAACGCAAAAGATCGCAGAACTTTTAGATTATAGTACCATCTGCAATGTCTGGGTGCTCAAAATGTCTTTTTCATTCAAATTTTTATACCCCCTTGCCAATCTGATGTTTCATTGATTTGTTTTAGCTTTGTGGCCCAGCAAGATATGACAAATGTTCTCTGGTTGATGCATTGATCTCTTTTTTTCTCTCTCCCATTCTTCGTTGACAGGAAGTTATTTATTTGCATTCAGTTATGACTTTTATTAGTTGAACGACTGCCCGCATATTCGTATGCGATTTACAATAATCGTTCTTTGGAATTTATATTTATTGACTATTCTCGAATACCAAATATTTGTTAGAACTTGGTAGACTGCGATGCTGTATTCTCTTTGAGCCATACCAGTTAGATGACGATTCGAATTACCATGTTCCTAGTTTGTTGTACTTAATGGGTTGATCGGCTTTTATCATATCTGGATTACACATCTACTTGTTGTGAAGTGATAATTATTTTTAAAGTGATTTATGGTTGAAACAATGAAATTTTTATTATTTCGATTCAGTTCGAGCTTTTACCCATGTTTTTGTATAGTTCTCTCATATAATTAATTACCTATAGATTTAATCTCTGTACAATAAGTACGCTTTCTGTGCCTTTAATAGAGTAAGTAGTTGTAGATTTAAGTAGGACTGTAATCATATTTTTGGATCCCAAATAAATTCTCAATTAACAGTTGCCTCATTTCATTTGAAATTGATTTTCTACTGTGTTATACATTCCGACTATTACCGTTTTCTTTCAGAGATTACCTGGGTTTAATATGGAAGGTTGGTGGGTCGTCAATCTCAAGATCATCCTTAATAACAATTTCCTAGCACTTGCCAAGTTGATTACAAACCTTCAGTAAAGACAAAAATGTTGCATTGATTTTTCTTCTGCCATCTCTTAGAGAATGGATTAACTTGCAACGGTTTTAAAGCGTACATACTAGAAACCTGTAACTGAAATAAAGGTTATCGTTGGTTTCGACTACCATCTACGAAATGGCGCATAAATCGATGTAAGTCATTCCATACAGACACAAGGATTATTCAAAAACTATCCTGAATTGAGCGAAACAGACTTTATTTCTGACTTCTGCAATCCAAACTCCTCCTGTATGACAAATTTGAAGCCAGACAATCTGTGTTGTGAAATTTGTTAAAAAAAGTTTAAAGGGGTTAACCTTATTTCTTGGAGAGGCCAAAAAATCAACTTTCTCCTAGAGCCTCCATATTCGCTAGGGATGATCTAGGGACGATGCTTAACTGCGGAATCGTGAAATTTCCATCAAAAAAACGACTTTTTGAAAAATCGATTTTTTTTCACGAAAAACGGGATAATTCAAAAACTATGACAGATACAGCGAAACTGATCATAGTTCTGACTTCTGCAGTTCATGCTCCTCCTTTACGCCAAATTTGAAGCCAATCTGAGGTGCAAAATTTGTTGAAAAAAGTTCAAAGGGGTTTACCTCATTTCTTGAAGAGGCCAAAAATTCAACTTTCACCTAGAGCCTCCATATTCGCTAGGGATGATCTAGAGGCGATGCTGAACTGCGGAATCGTGAAATTTCCATCAAAAAACGACTTTTTGAAAAATCGATTTTTTTTCACGAAAAACGCGATAATTCAAAAACTATGATAGATACAGCGAAACTGATCACAGTTCTGGCTTCTGCAGTCCAAGCTCCTCCTGTATGCCAAATTTGAAGCCAATCTGAGGTGCAAAATTTGTTGAAAAAAGTTCAAAGGGGTTAACCTTATTTCTTGAAGAGGCCAAAAAATCAACTTTCTCCTAGAGCCTCCATATTCGCGAGGGATGATCTAGGGACGATGCTTAACTGCGGAATCGTGAAATTTCCATCAAAAAACGACTTTTTGAAAAATCGATTTTATTTCACGAAAAACGGGATAATTCAAAAACTATGATAGATACAGCGAAACTGATCACAGTTCTGACTTCTGCAGTTCATGCTCCTCCTTTATGCCAAATTTGAAGCCAATCTGAGGTGCAAAATTTGTTGAAAAAAGTTCAAAGGGGTTAACCTTATTTCTTGAAGAGGCCAAAAAATCAACTTTCTCCTAGAGCCTCCATATTCGCTAGGGATGATCTAGAGGCGATGCTGAACTGCGGAATCGTGAAATTTCCATCAAAAAACGACTTTTTGAAAAATCGATTTTTTTTCACGAAAAACGCGATAATTCAAAAACTATGATAGATAAAGCGAAACCGATTACAGTTCTGACTTCTGCAGTTCATGCTCCTCCTTTATGCCAAATTTGAAGCCAATCTGAGGTGCAAAATTTGTTGAAAAAAGTTCAAAGGGGTTTACCTCATTTCTTGAAGAGGCCAAAAATTCAACTTTCACCTAGAGCCTCCATATTCGCTAGGGATGATCTAGAGGCGATGCTGAACTGCGGAATCGTGAAATTTCCATCAAAAAACGACTTTTTGAAAAATCGATTTTTTTTCACGAAAAACGCGATAATTCAAAAACTATGATAGATACAGCGAAACTGATCACAGTTCTGGCTTCTGCAGTCCAAGCTCCTCCTGTATGCCAAATTTGAAGCCAATCTGAGGTGCAAAATTTGTTGAGGCGATGCTGAACTGCGGAATCGTGAAATTTCCATCAAAAAACGACTTTTTGAAAAATCGATTTTTTTTCACGAAAAACGCGATAATTCAAAAACTATGATAGATACAGCGAAACTGATCACAGTTCTGGCTTCTGCAGTCCAAGCTCCTCCTGTATGCCAAATTTGAAGCCAATCTGAGGTGCAAAATTTGTTGAAAAAAGTTCAAAGGGGTTAACCTTATTTCTTGAAGAGGCCAAAAAATCAACTTTCTCCTAGAGCCTCCATATTCGCGAGGGATGATCTAGGGACGATGCTTAACTGCGGAATCGTGAAATTTCCATCAAAAAACGACTTTTTGAAAAATCGATTTTATTTCACGAAAAACGGGATAATTCAAAAACTATGATAGATACAGCGAAACTGATCACAGTTCTGACTTCTGCAGTTCATGCTCCTCCTTTATGCCAAATTTGAAGCCAATCTGAGGTGCAAAATTTGTTGAAAAAAGTTCAAAGGGGTTAACCTTATTTCTTGAAGAGGCCAAAAAATCAACTTTCTCCTAGAGCCTCCATATTCGCTAGGGATGATCTAGAGGCGATGCTGAACTGCGGAATCGTGAAATTTCCATCAAAAAACGACTTTTTGAAAAATCGATTTTTTTTCACGAAAAACGCGATAATTCAAAAACTATGATAGATAAAGCGAAACCGATTACAGTTCTGACTTCTGCAGTTCATGCTCCTCCTTTATGCCAAATTTGAAGCCAATCTGAGGTGCAAAATTTGTTGAAAAAAGTTCAAAGGGGTTTACCTCATTTCTTGAAGAGGCCAAAAATTCAACTTTCACCTAGAGCCTCCATATTCGCTAGGGATGATCTAGAGGCGATGCTGAACTGCGGAATCGTGAAATTTCCATCAAAAAACGACTTTTTGAAAAATCGATTTTTTTTCACGAAAAACGCGATAATTCAAAAACTATGATAGATACAGCGAAACTGATCACAGTTCTGGCTTCTGCAGTCCAAGCTCCTCCTGTATGCCAAATTTGAAGCCAATCTGAGGTGCAAAATTTGTTGAGGCGATGCTGAACTGCGGAATCGTGAAATTTCCATCAAAAAACGACTTTTTGAAAAATCGATTTTTTTTCACGAAAAACGCGATAATTCAAAAACTATGATAGATACAGCGAAACTGATCACAGTTCTGGCTTCTGCAGTCCAAGCTCCTCCTGTATGCCAAATTTGAAGCCAATCTGAGGTGCAAAATTTGTTGAAAAAAGTTCAAAGGGGTTAACCTTATTTCTTGAAGAGGCCAAAAAATCAACTTTCTCCTAGAGCCTCCATATTCGCGAGGGATGATCTAGGGACGATGCTTAACTGCGGAATCGTGAAATTTCCATCAAAAAACGACTTTTTGAAAAATCGATTTTATTTCACGAAAAACGGGATAATTCAAAAACTATGATAGATACAGCGAAACTGATCACAGTTCTGACTTCTGCAGTTCATGCTCCTCCTTTATGCCAAATTTGAAGCCAATCTGAGGTGCAAAATTTGTTGAAAAAAGTTCAAAGGGGTTAACCTTATTTCTTGAAGAGGCCAAAAAATCAACTTTCTCCTAGAGCCTCCATATTCGCTAGGGATGATCTAGAGGCGATGCTGAACTGCGGAATCGTGAAATTTCCATCAAAAAACGACTTTTTGAAAAATCGATTTTTTTTCACGAAAAACGCGATAATTCAAAAACTATGATAGATAAAGCGAAACCGATTACAGTTCTGACTTCTGCAGTTCATGCTCCTCCTTTATGCCAAATTTGAAGCCAATCTGAGGTGCAAAATTTGTTGAAAAAAGTTCAAAGGGGTTTACCTCATTTCTTGAAGAGGCCAAAAATTCAACTTTCACCTAGAGCCTCCATATTCGCTAGGGATGATCTAGAGGCGATGCTGAACTGCGGAATCGTGAAATTTCCATCAAAAAACGACTTTTTGAAAAATCGATTTTTTTTCACGAAAAACGCGATAATTCAAAAACTATGATAGATACAGCGAAACTGATCACAGTTCTGGCTTCTGCAGTCCAAGCTCCTCCTGTATGCCAAATTTGAAGCCAATCTGAGGTGCAAAATTTGTTGAGGCGATGCTGAACTGCGGAATCGTGAAATTTCCATCAAAAAACGACTTTTTGAAAAATCGATTTTTTTTCACGAAAAACGCGATAATTCAAAAACTATGATAGATACAGCGAAACTGATCACAGTTCTGGCTTCTGCAGTCCAAGCTCCTCCTGTATGCCAAATTTGAAGCCAATCTGAGGTGCAAAATTTGTTGAAAAAAGTTCAAAGGGGTTAACCTTATTTCTTGAAGAGGCCAAAAAATCAACTTTCTCCTAGAGCCTCCATATTCGCTAGGGATGATCTAGAGGCGATGCTGAACTGCGGAATCGTGAAATTTCCATCAAAAAACGACTTTTTGAAAAATCGATTTTTTTTCACGAAAAACGCGATAATTCAAAAACTATGATAGATACAGCGAAACTGATCACAGTTCTGGCTTCTGCAGTCCAAGCTCCTCCTGTATGCCAAATTTGAAGCCAATCTGAGGTGCAAAATTTGTTGAGGCGATGCTGAACTGCGGAATCGTGAAATTTCCATCAAAAAACGACTTTTTGAAAAATCGATTTTTTTTCACGAAAAACGCGATAATTCAAAAACTATGATAGATACAGCGAAACTGATCACAGTTCTGGCTTCTGCAGTCCAAGCTCCTCCTGTATGCCAAATTTGAAGCCAATCTGAGGTGCAAAATTTGTTGAAAAAAGTTCAAAGGGGTTAACCTTATTTCTTGAAGAGGCCAAAAAATCAACTTTCTCCTAGAGCCTCCATATTCGCGAGGGATGATCTAGGGACGATGCTTAACTGCGGAATCGTGAAATTTCCATCAAAAAACGACTTTTTGAAAAATCGACTTTTTTTTCACGAAAAACGCAATAATTTAAAAACTATGATAGATACAGCGAAACTGATTGCAGTTCTGGCTTCTGCAGTCCAAGCTCCTCCTGTATGCCAAATTTGAAGCCAATCTGAGGTGCAAAATTTGTTGAAAAAAGTTCAAAGGGGTTAACCTTATTTCTTGAAGAGGCCAAAAAATCAACTTTCTCCTAGAGCCTCCATATTCGCTAGGGATGGTCTAGGGGCGATGCTGAACTGCGGAATCGTGAAATTTCCACCAAAAAACGACTTTTTGAAAAATCGATTTTATTTCACGAAAAACGCGATAATTCAAAAACTATGATAGATACAGGGAAACTGATCACAGTTCTGACTTCTGCAGTTCATGCTCCTCCTTTATGCCAAATTTGAAGCCAATCTGAGGTGCAAAATTTGTTGAAAAAAGTTCAAAGGGGTTTACCTCATTTCTTGAAGAGGCCAAAAATTCAACTTTCACCTAGAGCCTCCATATTCGCTAGGGATGATCTAGAGGCGATGCCGAACTGCGGAATCGTGAAATTTCCATCAAAAAACGACTTTTTGAAAAATCGATTTTTTTTCACGAAAAACGCGATAATTCAAAAACTATGATAGATACAGCGAAACTGATCACAGTTCTGGCTTCTGCAGTCCAAGCTCCTCCTGTATGCCAAATTTGAAGCCAATCTGAGGTGCAAAATTTGTTGAGGCGATGCTGAACTGCGGAATCGTGAAATTTCCATCAAAAAACGACTTTTTGAAAAATCGATTTTTTTTCACGAAAAACGCGATAATTCAAAAACTATGATAGATACAGCGAAACTGATCACAGTTCTGGCTTCTGCAGTCCAAGCTCCTCCTGTATGCCAAATTTGAAGCCAATCTGAGGTGCAAAATTTGTTGAAAAAAGTTCAAAGGGGTTAACCTTATTTCTTGAAGAGGCCAAAAAATCAACTTTCTCCTAGAGCCTCCATATTCGCTAGGGATGATCTAGAGGCGATGCTGAACTGCGGAATCGTGAAATTTCCATCAAAAAACGACTTTTTGAAAAATCGATTTTTTTTCACGAAAAACGCGATAATTCAAAAACTATGATAGATACAGCGAAACTGATCACAGTTCTGGCTTCTGCAGTCCAAGCTCCTCCTGTATGCCAAATTTGAAGCCAATCTGAGGTGCAAAATTTGTTGAAAAAAGTTCAAAGGGGTTAACCTTATTTCTTGAAGAGGCCAAAAAATCAACTTTCTCCTAGAGCCTCCATATTCGCGAGGGATGATCTAGGGACGATGCTTAACTGCGGAATCGTGAAATTTCCATCAAAAAACGACTTTTTGAAAAATCGACTTTTTTTTCACGAAAAACGCAATAATTTAAAAACTATGATAGATACAGCGAAACTGATTGCAGTTCTGGCTTCTGCAGTCCAAGCTCCTCCTGTATGCCAAATTTGAAGCCAATCTGAGGTGTGAAGTTTGTTGAAAAAAGTTCAAAGGGGTTGTTAACCTTATTTCTTGAAGAGGCCAAAAAATCAACTTTCACCTAGAGCCTCCATATTCGCTAGGGATGATCTAGGGACGATGCTTAACTGCGGAATCGTGAAATTTCCATCAAAAAACGACTTTTTGAAAAATCGACTTTTTTTTCACGAAAAACGCAATAATTCAAAAACTATGATAGATACAGCGAAACTGATCACAGTTCTGGCTTCTGCAGTCCAAGCTCCTCCTGTATGCCAAATTTGAAGCCAATCTGAGGTGCAAAATTTGTTGAGGCGATGCTGAACTGCGGAATCGTGAAATTTCCATCAAAAAACGACTTTTTGAAAAATCGATTTTTTTTCACGAAAAACGCGATAATTCAAAAACTATGATAGATACAGCGAAACTGATCACAGTTCTGGCTTCTGCAGTCCAAGCTCCTCCTGTATGCCAAATTTGAAGCCAATCTGAGGTGCAAAATTTGTTGAGGCGATGCTGAACTGCGGAATCGTGAAATTTCCATCAAAAAACGACTTTTTGAAAAATCGATTTTTTTTCACGAAAAACGCGATAATTCAAAAACTATGATAGATACAGCGAAACTGATCACAGTTCTGGCTTCTGCAGTCCAAGCTCCTCCTGTATGCCAAATTTGAAGCCAATCTGAGGTGCAAAATTTGTTGAAAAAAGTTCAAAGGGGTTAACCTTATTTCTTGAAGAGGCCAAAAAATCAACTTTCTCCTAGAGCCTCCATATTCGCTAGGGATGATCTAGAGGCGATGCTGAACTGCGGAATCGTGAAATTTCCATCAAAAAACGACTTTTTGAAAAATCGATTTTTTTTCACGAAAAACGCGATAATTCAAAAACTATGATAGATACAGCGAAACTGATCACAGTTCTGGCTTCTGCAGTCCAAGCTCCTCCTGTATGCCAAATTTGAAGCCAATCTGAGGTGCAAAATTTGTTGAAAAAAGTTCAAAGGGGTTAACCTTATTTCTTGAAGAGGCCAAAAAATCAACTTTCTCCTAGAGCCTCCATATTCGCGAGGGATGATCTAGGGACGATGCTTAACTGCGGAATCGTGAAATTTCCATCAAAAAACGACTTTTTGAAAAATCGACTTTTTTTTCACGAAAAACGCAATAATTTAAAAACTATGATAGAGACAGCAAAACTGATTGCAGTTCTGGCTTCTGCAGTCCAAGCTCCTCCTGTATGCCAAATTTGAAGCCAATCTGAGGTGCAAAATTTGTTGAAAAAAGTTCAAAGGGGTTAACCTCATTTCTTGAAGAGGCCAAAAAATCAACTTTCACCTAGAGCCTCCATATTCGCTGGGGATGATCTAGGGACGATGCTTAACTGCGGAATCGTGAAATTTCCATCAAAAAACGACTTTTTGAAAAATCGACTTTTTTTTCACGAAAAACGCAATAATTTAAAAACTATGATAGATACAGCGAAACTGATTGCAGTTCTGGCTTCTGCAGTCCAAGCTCCTCCTGTATGCCAAATTTGAAGCCAATCTGAGGTGCAAAATTTGTTGAAAAAAGTTCAAAGGGGTTAACCTTATTTCTTGAAGAGGCCAAAAAATCAACTTTCTCCTAGAGCCTCCATATTCGCGAGGGATGATCTAGGGACGATGCTTAACTGCGGAATCGTGAAATTTCCATCAAAAAACGACTTTTTGAAAAATCGATTTTTTTTCACGAAAAACGCGATAATTCAAAAACTATGATAGATACAGCGAAACTGATCACAGTTCTGGCTTCTGCAGTCCAAGCTCCTCCTGTATGCCAAATTTGAAGCCAATCTGAGGTGCAAAATTTGTTGAAAAAAGTTCAAAGGGGTTAACCTTATTTCTTGAAGAGGCCAAAAAATCAACTTTCTCCTAGAGCCTCCATATTCGCTAGGGATGATCTAGAGGCGATGCTGAACTGCGGAATCGTGAAATTTCCATCAAAAAAACGACTTTTTGAAAAATCGATTTTTTTTCACGAAAAACGCGATAATTCAAAAACTATGATAGATACAGCGAAACTGATCACAGTTCTTACTTCTGCAGTCATGCTCCTCCTGTATGCCAAATTTGAAGCCAATGTGAGGTGCAAAATTTGTTGAAAAAAGTAACATTCAATTGAAATCCTGAATTGAGAGTACTTCTGAGGGCTGCAGAACAAGTAGTTGAAGGATTTTATGTGAATTGCTACATTAAGATTATCAGAGGATTGTTCAAAAATAACCAATGGCATCAGACGCTTTACTGCCATCTGTTGCAGGAAGGACCAAGTTATGGTGCACTGAATGCTTGCTGGATTGTAGGAACCTGTATCTGAAAGAGATACTACTCGCGTTTCGTCTACCGTCTTCAAGATGGCGGGCCAAGTTATTCCGACCTAAATGATTTATTTTTTTACTAAAACATCGTTTTTTCAAAAACTAAGATAAATAGAGCGAAACTGATCAAACTATTGACTTCTGCAGTCCAAGCTCCTCCTGTATGCCAAATTTGAAGCCAATCTGAGGTGCAAAATTTGTTGAAAAAAGTAATATTCAATTGAAATCCTGAATTGAGAGTACTTCTGAGGGCTGCAGAACAAGTAGTAGAAGGATTTTATGTGAATTGCTACATTAAGATTATCAGAGGATTGTTCAAAAATAACAAATGGCATCAGACGCTTTACTGCCATCTGTTGCAGGAAGGACCAAGTTATGGTGCACTGAAAGCGCGCTGGATTGTAGGAACCTGTATCTAAAAGAGATACTACTCGCGTTTCGTCTACCGTCTTCAAGATGACGCGCCAAGTTATTCCGACCAAAATGATTTATTTTTTTACTAAAACATCGTTTTTTCAAAAACTAAGATAAATAGAGCGAAACTGATTAAACTATTGACTTCTGCAGTCCAAGCTTCTCCAGTATGGCAAATTTGAAGCAAATCTGAGGTGTGAAAATAGTTGAAAAAAGTTCAAAGGGTTTGTTAACCCTATTTCTTGAAGAGGCCGAAAAATCAAATTTCTCCTAGAGCCTCCTTATTCGCTATGGATGATCTAGGAACGATGCTGAACTGCGGAATAGTAAATGTCCTTCCAAAAACGAGTTTTTGAAAAAATTGATGTTTTTTCACGAAAAACGCCATTATTATTCTTGACGCCAACACATCCTTCATCATGTCTACTTGCTGCTTTCAGTCGAGGATTGACATTATTTCGCTCAAAGATACATATTTTGGGAATCATTTTCGAATTTCAGAAAAATCGCAATAACTCGAAAACTAAGAGAGAAAGAGAAAAAGGGGTCGAACTTAAGATGTACTGTATGAAAATCTTCTACAGGGGCTTATCTTCCCATTGGTGGATAGAACAGAACTTTTATTTGGAAAGTCGAAAATGTCCTCAATATTCGAAAAGAACGTCAAATCGACTTGATTTTAGACTAATACAAACTTCTTCTTTGCGCTGAAACAGTTCTCTTATCATGCATACTTGCTGCTTTCAATCGTGGAAGGACGATATTTCGCTCACAGATTCAGATTTTGTGAATTATTTTCGAATTTCAGAAAAATCGCAAAAACTCGAAAATTAAGAGAGAGAAAAATAATTCGAACTTTTGATGTACCGTATGAAAACCTTCCACAGGGTCTTATCTATCCATTGGTGGAGAGAACAGAATTTTTTTTTTGGAAAGTCGACAATGTCCTCAATTTTCGAAACGACCTTCAAATCGACTCGTTTCTGGACTAATACAAACCTCGTCCACGATCTTCATTAGCAATTCTCTCATTCCTAAAGGTATTCCGCTATGAAATATGCGACAAAATGTGTCTATGGCCTTTTTCAAATGTGTTTTGAAAGAGACATTCTTATGGAGTCGCCCCCGTAACTTCCATATGTTTGGTTGTAGAATTGTTAAACTCGCAGAATAGACAAATGCATTGAAAATAAACAAAACTGTCTAGAAGTTGTTTTCTGTTGAATACTTGCCGACGACCATACCTATTGTATAGGTTTTTTTGCGGAAGATTGGATTACGTAATCCATCAAAATTCATTATTTGTCTAGAATGGGTCATTTCCAGTGAAATACACTTCACACCAACAGTGAAGGAAATACAGACTTTCCGAAAAATTATAGTAGCAGGCAAAATAGATCAAAATATTTTGAGAAAAGTTTAGTTCTGAAAAATCCAAGTTTGTCTCACTTTTCATAGAAACATGCCAGTTAATTCTGTAATTTTTGACGTAGAATTGTGAAATTTGAAAAATGAATAGATATTAGGAAAAATTAGGGAAGTAGGGGAGTGTTGCCATGAGAAGTGGGACAAATTTGGATTTTTTAGAACTGAATATTTTCAAAAATAAAGTGGATTAGTAGAAAAATGGTTGCTCTGATTACAAATTCGAAGACATTTTTGATATACTTTTCTGCTGTATTTATCAATTTTGCAACTTTCAGGTCTATATGACCTGAATTACGGAAGTTACAAGGGTGTTTCCATGAGAAGTGATAAACACTGTATAAACAGTTTGAGATGAAGGGGAAACATGATATTTGTTCTCATTGGTGACCACATGCGTATATTAATTCATTTTATACGGGTTTATACTTGGGTTCATAAAATATCCAAACTTTATTAAAGTATGGGTCACTTTACATCTTACTAAACATAGTTTACATTCTATCAAGTCTTCTAAAAATAGGATATTTCTATGACAGAATCACAATCATCCGATGACAGACATACAAAAATATATTCTATATTCAAATTTGTCTGATGATTAATTACAGAAATTCAATATATCTTACAATGAAAACAACTTATGAAACAGGCATAACTTCAATAAACTCTATGAACAATGTATTTACATTTAAACAGATAAATAACTCAACTTACTTTAGAACAAATGCAACAATATCACAAAATAAAAACCAGTCACCAGATTAATCTTTGTGGCTCTTGGTAATCTTGCCAAATGATAGTTTTGGAGAAGAATATATTGAGTACGATAATATTCAATATTACATATGTTAAACACTCCCACAAGAAGTTGGAAACGGATGCTTTGGTAGTTTTTAGCCGCAGTTTGAAAATAATGTATGGTATGAAATAGTACCTAACATCTATAAGTCTTTGAGTTACAAGTACCGCAACAACACAAGGCAGATATAGCAAAATGAAGCTCACATCATTTTTGTCATATAACGCCTTTATGATAACATACCAGGCAAAAACATACACTGGAATCATGGCATAACGAAAATAAACATATCTACCGTAGAACCGATTCCATATATAAAAAACATAGTGCCTGTTGTCCGCCAGCATGTAAGGATGAACCAAAGTATTTTGTAACACAATTATAGCCATTATTGATACAACGAATATTATAAATTTCTTATTGCTCTTGGCAAAATTGACGAAATTTTCTATCTCCCCAGTGAAATGTGGCCAAGCGAATATCATGCAAAACAGGGAAAAGTAAAACAACTGTGGAAAATGTAGCGTGGCTTCGTGGGCTGACTTGTCTCCCACAACAATACTTCCGTTGAGCTTCAAGAACATCATGAAAGCCAGCAGACAGAATGAGTATGCAAAAACATCAAGCCAAAATTGCAGAGTTGTAGCGTGAAGAAGACTAATTCTCGGTCGTATCACTTGCTTCGTAAAACGCCACAGATTCTAGAATTAAAATAATGAATAAGGTGTTCAGTATAGTGATGAAGACTGAACAAAACTGATCTCAAAAACCAAGTGCTTGTTGAGCAATTACAAGTGATATTTATAACTCACTTCAGTAGGCAATCCTTTGATAGCATTTGGTGGAATATGTCTCTTCATCAGGGTCACATATAACTCTATCAAAAAATATCTACCAAGCAAGAAGGCCACCCAAATAACATTGGTTTGTCTGCAGACGATAGAGCCAAATCCTGGAAATCATCAATATTACATTTCAGTGATTTTCACTAGAGCGTAAATTTCACGAGATTTTTTCAGAAAAAATTCTGCCTACATTTTCACCTCATCAAGAAAATTGAGGTATACGTTTGAATGATAAACTGGGCATTTAATGGAATCATAAAAACACTCACCAAGAATGGATGCAAAAAAATGGAGTCCTCTTTCGTTGGCAATCAACATCAATAAAATCATTGTTAGTGACACAACTTCTGTGTAATACAAGTTAGCGAAGAAATATAAGGGCGGCAGCAGGGACAATGTAAAGGATGATAAAATGTTCCTCCATTCACCCTAGAATATTTATAATCTGTTCAACACCTTCCTCTGGTTGGTCAAAATAATACACACCTTTCCATCATATTTTGTATATAGAATACGAAACAGTATGACATTGAAAATAGAAGCTCCAAAAGATACAAATCTTAGCCAATAGGTTGTACAAAGATGAAATGGTCCAAGAATTATGGAACTTACTAAGTACAGTCCAGGAAGCGTAGTTACTTTTGGGTCCCACTAAAATACAATTCACAGCATTGATGAAAGTGTATCTACAGTACAAAATCAATACATACCGATAAAAAATCGAATTTGCAATAGGATATTCCAAGTGGCAGATGGAACTGTTCATCTACAATCAGTTTTGAGGTTGAGTAAACATTGTCGAAGACTGATTTCGATATTGCGAAATATAATACCAGGAGGATAAAAAACCATATCGTAGAAGATCTCAAGCGTTTGGCCATATTTTTTATGTTATTGCATCTTCATATAGCTATAAAATAAGTAAATCTTCTAATTTCAGTACTTCAAAACCAATTTGAATTGAAAATTCTTTTCATTTTCAACTGTTTTGAACTTTTACCTAGATGCCAACATCTCAACAATCTCAACATAACAAAATTTGAAAATTATGCATGTTTTTAAATTCATAAATTCATTAAATGTCAAAAATGTCAAACTCTGTGTCAAATGTCAAACGTTAAACACGCTTGCAATGTCATTTGTCAATGTGTTTGCATGGCATGGAGCAATGGAACGGTAGAATTCCGTGTATGTATAGTGTACGTATAGTCGACAATTATGTCTCTTTCTCTCCCCTAAATTCAACGATAATGACATCCCACTTATTTGATCGACTATAGAATGCTATCATACACGGAATCCCTTCCCTGACGTAAAAACTCTTGTCGTCGATGCATGGAACATCTACTAACAACTCATGGTGAAATTTCAACCAATCCAAATCATGTGATAATACGAGGAGGGCTATAATGACTCAACAACTGATGTTTCCACTGAAATATACCTTAAGGTGCGTACTCACTGAGCGAACGAAGGCCGAACGAACAGCGAACTCCGAACCTTCGTTGTTCGGAGTTCGCTGTTCGTTCGGACTTCGTTCGCTCAGTGAGTAAGCACCTTAATACCTTATAAGGTTTCAGTGGATGATTCTTGTAGTGTTCCTGCCATTTTTTCAGTACTTGGTTCAGAAAAATGAGTACACAAACACATATTCACTTTGTGGTTAGTGTGGTAATCTTTAATCTTTGGTATGGTTCTATATTTATTTGACAGCCTGACTCCTGACAGGTTGTTTGATTTCAGGGGTGGGATTCCGTAATTCTACCTTTCATCGAATATAAGTGAGATGACATTAAGATAGAGATAAAAGTGTAGACTTCCATGGTACACGGAATCCCAGCCCTGGGAATATAACTTCACATTTCGATTCTATAAATCATTTCTATTGATCGGAATCCCACTGCTTTTTTTGCGCATATTTTTGTCCTTTGCCATTCCGATGCTACTAGGTAAGTTGAACGTTTTTTATTTGAAGTGTAACGCGCTTATGAAGGCCGATTCAGATACATGCGTGTCCATCCTGCGTTTTCAACCTTGCATAAGAAATGCATGCCTGTCCTAAGAGTGCCGAGATCAAGAGTCAAACTCATTGTTCACACTTACTATATCCGACAATCCAAAAGTGTTACTATTGGTTGATTATTTGAAATTAACCAATAAGAACCCGGAAGTAAAATTATCGTCGGATATCGTGAGTGTGAACAGTAAACTTTAAGGACACGTTGTTATATGACAGGTTAATCCATGGTTTTCTTGGCCTCCAGTTATCCTGGAGTGGGTCATTGTTACATGGAATTTAAGTTTACCAACTGGCTAGCTACTGATTTTGGAGGGTTAACTAGAGTTTGTGCCTCAGAACGATAGATATTTACTTGTATCATGGTTCGGATTGAATTTTGAATCAGTTCACAGAACACAACGGGGAGATTTGTAAGATGTTGAGGCCAATTCAGACACAAGAGTGCCCATGCAGGGTTTCTGAAGCACGGGCGGTTCAAACGCCTTTCACTCACGTTTCTATCACAAGAACATATTTAATTTGGTTATGTGATAATTTTGACAATGCTGTAGTAATGCTATTTGAGTTTTTCAGATAATCCCGATGTATAATTTTTACTGTATCTTTTATCTCATGCAGAATGGGCACACATATGTATCTGAATCGGCCTCAAAGGTAGTGAAAAATACTTCGGGATTGTTTTTTAAAACTCAAATAGCATTACTCCAGCATTGACAAAATACAGAACCAAATAAAATATGTTCTTGTGATAGAACCGTTATTAAAAGGCATTTAAACCGCCCGTGCTTCAAAAACCCTGCATGGGCACGCATATATCTAAATCGGCCTTTAGAAACAACAAACAAGTGTGCTGGCTAATGTGGCCATAGCGATAGTAGCGATACTATTGGTCGATTTAAGGTGAGTTCCCAGTAGAGCGTTTTTTCTTTTCGCGTCGTCCTTCACATATTGTGATTGGCGATGCGACTTGCCATTTACATAGACAACCTACTAGCAGATATGCAAGAAAGTAATATTTAAATCCAGCGTCACCGAGTAGGATGAGTGATCACGTCGCGAAAAAAAAAACGCTGCGTTGGGAACTTACCTTTACTCCCCGATTGGGATGGGATTCCGTGTACCATAGAATTCTATAGCCGACAGAATAAGTGAAATGACATTATGGTTGGATTCCTGAGAAAGAAAGAAAGAGACAAAACTGTCGACTATAGAATTCTATGGTACACGGAATCGATTGCCGATAATCATCCCTCTTCTTCCTCAATTATGGCCTTAGCTCTTCAGGGTATAACAGTCAGCGAAAGGGTCGTCAAATGACGGTGAACTAAAAGGCTCCTTTTATACGTTAACGAAACTCTTTATTGTATTTTATTTAACCCGGAAAAAACCGAAATGTTGTTTTATTGTTTCAATAAAAAAGCAAGGTAAATTCACATTTATTGATAATAATAATTTGATGATAATAATAATATTATAATAACGAGGAAAATGTATGAATGCTAGGAACTACAGCACCTACAATCTACTTATATTACTAATACTAGTTATATGAAAATACATTTATCTACAAATTGATTGTTCAGCGACTATTCATTTTCTCATTGTTTCATAATCCTTGTAAAATATTTGAATATACAGATGTAACAGTGCGAATCTAAATAATTAGCTACCAACCTATCGAAATGACTGAAATCCTGAGAAAATAAAGAGTATATAAAATCTGTTACTCGTATTCAGAATGGCGAAAAACAATGGTGGAACATAATACAGAATTATAACGAATATAAATGCCTGCTATGCTACTTTAAATTAAGATAATGGTTTGAGAGTTGTATTTGGTAAGAACAGACAAAGTAAACCTCCTCCAATCAACAGTGCAGTCACGATGAATGTGGGTGCTGGACAGTACATATCAAGAAGCTGTGCGATCACTATGTTACCGATGATTCCACCCAAACGGGCTGCAACCATGGAAACCGCTATACCTGTGGCCCTGAAGAGAAAAAAAAAATGATAATCTTTGTTTGGGTACTGCATATGGATATAAATAACACTCATGGTGCATGAGTAGTAGTTGGGGGTCTTTGGCCGCCTCCCACTCCTTCCACTATTTCTGAAAGATATGACCAATCAGAGCGCGCCAAGACCCGGACCACTTTTAAGAGTTCCGGGGTGGTCCTTTGTTCCATATATAATTCCGCGATTATTCATGGGATAGCAGGGGCCCTTAATACCAGAGCAGGTCGAGATGCTCATCAGTTTAACATTGAGACCACCCATGGATCCACAAATATCGAAAATTCAAAGTAATTTGATCAATCATAACTTCCAATATTTAGGGGTCCTTAGGTTGTCCTTTGGAAGCTCCTATAGGACTAGACTAGACGATGGGGGTTCCTACTAATAACTCAAGAAGCAATTCAAATATGGCTCAATGGAGTGACAACGTCTCTTTACACGCTCTGATTGGTTGAGCCTTTTAGCATTAGTGAAAAGAGTGGGGATATCTAAGGCCCCTCAATACTTCTTGCAAGTTTTTCTTTCCTCCAATATTCTTCTCTTAGGAATGTTCCAATCAAGCTTGTTCTTTATACATTCTTAGGTTACGCTGGAATCAACAACAATCACCCACTGAGTCACTGGGTCCGATTACTAGCGGTCAAAGATTTTTGGAAACATCTCATCGGCGTGCAGATCGTTTCTAGAAGGCTTATTAGCCAATACAAAGCGGTAGAACATGGACGATCAGTCAATTCAGGTTCAATATGAGCTGAGTATTCGAAGCATTCGATGCAATAGAATTTACTGAGTTTTTGTACTAAGTGTTGGAAACATACCCAAACACCAAAACTAGATCAAGTCCACCAACAAAATTAGAATCATCAGAAGCCCCAATTGAGTTCACAAATTCTCTCATATTCTTGACTAAAGTAGTTTTGGTGTTCGAACTGGAACAGGCTTTATGAAGAGCCAGTATTATTTCAAGATGCCTAGCAAGGTCATGTAACAGGCTATCTTGGACGGGGAATTGAGAGAAAAAATTAGAAAGACGCGGTCAAGACGCGGTCGGGACGCGGTCGAGACGCGAGATCAACCGGGTTGATCGAATACCAAGGCGCAAATTATAGTATTTGAGTAGGAGTTGTTTTTTTTATTCTTGTTGGAATAGTGAACTTGGTAATGGGTTATTATTTTGTTTGAAACGTGTTGAAGTATCGTGGAATTCTTGGTTCCAAATTTGTTGGTGTTCTAAGTTTATTTGAATCGGGTCGCGAACTCAATTTAGCCAGAAAACATTCTGAAATACATCGTTGTTTTTTTTGTCGGTACGGAATTGTTCAACACTCCGTAACGAAGCATATAGGTGACAGCCACGGAGCTGGTGAGTGTTAGAACCATTATTCGTTTTGTTACATTATACCCATACAGCACACGATGTCCATTGGATGTTTATTTTAGGTCCAAATGAAGTCCAAACGTCTAAGGACTTAATATGGACGTTCAGTGGATAAGCAATTCTGGATATGTCCTGTACGTTCCATCATTGGACGTCTTATGGATAACCACTGGACTTTTAATATTGGACGTTCATCAAACATCCATATCTGTATGTACGTTAATGAACGTCTTTGGGATTTACAGAACTGGATCTAATTTGTGCTCTCAGAAATTGTTCTTTTATGTATGTCCACTGGATGTGCAGTATTGGACAACTTGAAATGTCCATAATTGTACATTCCTGAACATCCAAGGACTGGATCAAATTTATAGATTCAGAAAGTGTACGTTTGCATATCTCAATTGTACGTCCGTAGGACGTTAAAAACTGGCACATCCAATGAATCAACTTTCTACAAGCCGGGAGAACGTCCATAGGATGTACCGAACTGTACATGAACAAATTATACAATTATGTGCTTCCACAACTCTAAGGAAACTAATGTAGATAATTTACATGATCCATAAAGTTTGAGAGGATCTTGATTGGCTGAATATATGTTGAAATTCGGCTCCACACACAAAAAAACTCGCAAGTGTCTGAACTAGTACGATTCTTACCTGAGGTTCGTTGGAAAGATTTCTGTGATGAGTGAATCTAAAGCTGCGTTACCACAGGATATGACGCTACTGAATACTGCCGAAACTATCAGGTTGTGTGTTTTATTGGACACGAAATTCATGCATGCCGAGCACAATCCTGATGACACCGTACTGAATACTGCAACGAAAGATGAAATAATTAGCAAAGGCATAATAATTTCGAAAATTTAAATGTCTCACCGAGGAAAAATTTTCGTCCAAGTCTGTCCATCCCTAGAATAGCGATGATGTTACTTGGTAGCGCAGCAGATACCGTTATCAACGATTCCATGAATACCGTCGATGATATTTTGTCAGAGCAGATGCCCCCCTCCATGTGACTTCCTAAATTCACCACGTAGTTTGTCACTTCGCATACAGACGCTTCTGTACTGTTGTGCGATCTGGCGTATTCATCAAATCTGTTGAAAAGTTCCGGGAACCACATCATCAAGCCGTAGTACCTAGAACAGACACGGTCAAATAGTCAAAATTTGTTACATCGGAATGTAACCGGAGTGTCCCTTCGTATACATGGTATCCCAAAGCGAAGGGGTCATCCCCTGTGAGTGAAACGTTTACTTCATTTGCAGATACCCCTGTTTGTTGAGGATCAACGAAATTACAGTCCGTTTGAAGTATTTTTTTTTTGGTTTTAACCCCAAATTGCTTTAATAGTTCTTAAAAAGAAATAATGTATGCCTTTTAACAACATTCAGTGTACAAGTGTACAAGTACCATGCAAATTAGGCCACGTTCCTTCAAATCTCCACGTTACTGAATGAATTTCCATATCGCCTTGTTTTTTCAGAATTTTCAAGCAGAAGTATGAGTAACAACTATCCATAAGTTTCGATTATACCGAATCTCATTGTTGGTGGTTTAATTGCAAATTATAATGGCATTATTCTTGGATATTGAGGGATAAAAAATTACATAAAATTCAACCTTCCGAAATGTCCAAAGACAGCAATTCCTGTCGGCAGGCACTGGTAGCCTCATATGAACGATGATGGCAAACACCTAAGGTTTCTTTAAACAGCACAATAAAAATCCAGATAGATTTCAAATCGGCATTATTCGTGGATATTGGGGGATAAAAAAATTACATAAAATTCAACCTTCCGAAACGTCCAATGGCAGAAATTCCTGTCGGCAGGCACTGGTAGCCTCATTTGAACGATGATGGCAAACACCTAAGGTTTCTTTAAACAGCACAATAAAAATCCAGATAGATTTCAAATCGGCATTATTCGTGGATATTGGGGGATAAAAAAATTACATAAAATTCAACCTTCCGAAACGTCCAATGACAGAAATTCCTGTCGGCAGGCACTGGTAGCCTCATATGAACGATGATGGCAAACACCTAAGGTTTCTTTAAACAGCACAATAAAAATCCAGATAGATTTCAAATCGGCATTATTCGTGGATATTGGGGGATAAAAAAATTACATAAAATTCAACCTTCCGAAACGTCCAAAGACAGCAATTCCTGTCGGAAGGCACTGGTAGCCTCATATGAACGATGATGGCAAACACCTAAGGTTTCTTTAAACAGCACAATAAAAATCCAGATAGATTTCAAATCGGCATTATTCGTGGATATTGGGGGATAAAAAAATTACATAAAATTCAACCTTCCGAAACGTCCAAAGACAGCAATTCCTGTCGGCAGGCACTGGAAGCCTCATATGAACGATGATGGCAAACACCTAAGGTTTCTTTAAACAGCACAATAAAAATCCAGATAGATTTCAAATCGGCATTATTCGTGGATATTGGGGGATAAAAAAATTACATAAAATTCAACCTTCCGAAACGTCCAAAGACAGCAATTCCTGTCGGAAGGCACTGGTAGCCTCATATGAACGATGATGGCAAACACCTAAGGTTTCTTTAAACAGCACAATAAAAATCCAGATAGATTTCAAATCGGCATTATTCGTGGATATTGGGGGATAAAAAAATTACATAAAATTCAACCTTCCGAAACGTCCAATGACAGAAATTCCTGTCGGCAGGCACTGGTAGCCTCATATGAACGATGATGGCAAACACCTAAGGTTTCTTTAAACAGCACAATAAAAATCCAGATAGATTTCAAATCGGCATTATTCGTGGATATTGGGGGATAAAAAAATTACATAAAATTCAACCTTCCGAAACGTCCAAAGACAGCAATTCCTGTCGGAAGGCACTGGTAGCCTCATATGAACGATGATGGCAAACACCTAAGGTTTCTTTAAACAGCACAATAAAAATCCAGATAGATTTCAAATCGGCATTATTCGTGGATATTGGGGGATAAAAAAATTACATAAAATTCAACCTTCCGAAACGTCCAAAGACAGCAATTCCTGTCGGCAGACACTGGTAGCCTCATATGAACGATGATGGCAAACAACTAAGGTTTCTTTAAACAGCACAATAAAAATCCAGATTGATTTCAAATCGGCATTATTCGTGGATATTGGGGGATAAAAAAATTACATAAAATTCAACCTTCCGAAACGTCCAAAGACAGCAATTCCTGTCGGCAGGCACTGGTAGCCTCATATGAACGATGATGGCAAACACCTAAGGTTTCTTTAAACAGCACAATAAAAATCCAGATAGATTTCAAATCGGCATTATTCGTGGATATTGGGGGAAAAAAAATTACATAAAATTCAACCTTCCGAAACGTCCAAAGACAGCAATTCCTGTCGGAAGGCACTGGTAGCCTCATATGAACGATGATGGCAAACACCTAAGGTTTCTTTAAAGAGCACAATAAAAATCCAGATAGATTTCAAATCGGCATTATTCGTGGATATTGGGGGATAAAAAAATTACATAAAATTCAACCTTCCGAAACGTCCAAAGACAGCAATTCCTGTCGGCAGGCACTGGTAGCCTCATATGAATGATGATGGCAAACACCTAAGGTTTCTTTAAACAGCACAATACAAATCCAGATAGATTTCAAATCGGCATTATTCGTGGATATTGGGGGATAAAAAAATTACATAAAATTCAACCTTCCGAAACGTCCAATGACAGAAATTCCTGTCGGCAGGCACTAGTAGCCTCATTTGAACGATGATGACAAACACCTAAGGTTTCATTAAACAGCACAATAAAAATCCAGATAGATTTCAAATCAAAAGATGCAATAGTCTGAAACAAAAACAGGTTCGTTGCTTCATCGATGCAAGAAACAAAGAGCAGAAAGTACTCTTCTCTATAGCGAATCCTCCCACAAAAAATCGAAGAAATAACTGGTACGAGGAGCTGGGGAAAAATGTTATAGTTGTGGCTATATGGGCCATTAAAGTCGTTAGTGTTAAATGAAACTGAAGTCTTGATCACCACAAAGTTACGAGAAGTTCATCATACGGATGGAAAACCCATTTCGATCTCACATATTCAATTAAACATTGAAGTAAACTCCATGCAATGGTACAATATTGAGACATGCAGAGCATGAACAGAGGATACAGAACCTCCCTGAAGAAACTCCTCTGATAGATATCACGGCGGAACACCTATCACGAAGACCGTCCACAATTTTTTAATTGAGTCATGTGAATGGGAAATCAAATCGACCACATTCCGCAGAGTCTTTGGTAATCCATGGTTTCCCATGCTTCACTGATATGATGGCCAAAGATGCAACAAATTTCTGTACAAGATAAGCTTGTAGAAAGTGGAGCGGCTAGTTTATCTGGAAATCCCTGGGGACACATTTTCGTGCCCTACTGCAGCATTATAGAGGTAGCGCTTAACATTTCGTCATTACACCTAGGTGTTTGAAGGAAGAGGCAATCCGTGCCTTCAGATTGAGCAGGAAATCTGAAGGGACATCTGAAGATCTTGGAACACATTTCATCAGAAGCCGTATCGGGCAGAATGAGGTTTTCGATGTTTAGCAGAGCCTCACTATTGCCATCGGACCTGAAAATTCACTCACCAGATGAACTAATCGGGTTCGTGGAGAAGTTGGATTAATTCGGTGAAATATGAATTGATGTGAGCCACAATAGATTTGCATTGGTCGCCCACCTGAGTACTACTTCGAAATGCAGTTTGGAGTGGTCGTAAAAACCACCAAATCTGCTCAGAGAACAGATTTCAACTAATTGGTCAAAGTGTTTATGAGGCCACAAAGCTTTTATACCTTTATCCACTACAATCGAATCTAATCTCTATAATAAGAAAAGTCTTTGAGTGTTATTATCTCAGAGGGCCCACAGAAGTCTTCGCAGGTAACACGGTGACGTAACTCGTACGTTAATATACGGTCATTGGATTTTTTGAAACGCTGTCAATAACTATTTATAAACTACATATAAAAGTCACCGAACTGTCATAAACTTGATATTTTCACGACTACCTAAAATTAAATTCTTTAAAAAATAATATTTCCTAAAAAATCGGCTTTATTAAGAAAACTTGATGATTTAGGTATAGGGACATACTATATTATCATCTTAAAGCATTTCTCTTCATCTTTCAATTTATCGAGTACTATACAGGGGGTTTCATTTGAAAAAACTCACTTTTGGCCACTTTCATGCAAAACGGAAATAATAGTAATTTTAGCGGGCCCTGTATGATATGGAGTCGATTTCTTGGTGTAGATTAAATACTTTGAGTTTGTACAAACTAACATCAAAATATCAAGTTTTCATGAGTTGAGAGTACTTATTTACTCAAGTTCTATTAGTGCTATGTTTTGGATCATATTTAACACATATTATTTTTTATCTCGAAACCCGATAGAGATAGGTATAGGGCATTATCAACAAAAAAGTATTGTAATAAAAGGCAAATTCTAAAAATGTGTCAATATACGGGGTGTTCTATTTAAAATATTAAAGTTGCTAGGACTTTTTGATAGAAGCGGTAACGTCGCAATGCTGAAAATATTTAAGATCGGTAGAACAGGTGAAAAAACGTAAAACGCCAAATTTTCAGAAAAATCCTGAGTTGCGTTTCTAACCTACCATCGACCGTGAGTCACGTTGTATATCTACAACCTTAATGCATGAGAATGTATGTACCTAGTTTATCATGTCAAAAAGTTTTGAGTCAACTTTGTTAGCTAAACTCGCATCGAGTAAAATTGACGTTGCTTTGGTGATTTGAATAGTTCCTTCCTTCTTCTTGAATTTTATTCACAACAAAGGATGCAAATATTCATTCATACGAATAGTGAACGTGTTTATTATTACTGAATTGTTTTTTCATTTGTGATGTTTGAATTTGACCCTACGTAAGAAATCATTACTGAGAAAGATACACACTGACGTCATCACACTCCTTCATCCAAGGACGTATTTTTGACGTCATCCCGAAATCATTATTTTGACGTCATAAAATGACGTTAATCGTCTGTGACTTATAAAGTCATATTAACGTTAACATGACGTCATTTTGGAGGTCACTCTGATGTTAGACATGACCAAATAATGACGTACAGATGACATCAGCTTGTTACCTGGGTTTGTAACGATGTAATATGTTATATCTTTCTGGATAGTTTGTTGTGATGACATTTTTGAATGTCAAGAGAAAAAAATTGTAGATGCTACTTGGCGGAAGACCATCAAACTAATATTTATTTAATCGATTCGTATAATACCTCAAAATTAGGATCACAAAAAAATAAACAAAGGTACTCACCCGATATGGAATGTGAAGTTGATTGTGATGGAGATGATTGTGTATCTTAATATAGGAGAAACGAAGAGTTGTTTGGTATTATCCAGAATATCAACAATCATGTTGGCGTATTTTCCTCTATTTTCTATTTTAATTTTTTGTTCGATTGAAATTTCCTCTTGATCGTATATGAGATGTTTCACTGGATAATCGTCAGCGTCGTTACCGGTGTTGACGTGATAAATATATCTGAAAATGGCGAGAGCTTCTTCGGCTCTTCCTTGCGAAAGCAAGAACTTCGGACTCTCTGGTAAGAAGAAAAGTAACGCCGCTACTATGAACGATGGAAAAGAGCAAATCAGAAGAAATATTCTCCACGAGTTGTAAACGAAGTATTCGTTTTTGAAGCCGATATCTTGTGGAATGATCAACCATGCCAATCCGGCTACAAATAAGTTACCCAAAGTCCAGAAGGCTGCCATGAACGACAGCATGGAACCTCTCTTGGATTTGGGCTGAAATTCAGCGAAATAGGACCATATCACTGGTCCGCTGCCCCCTAATCTGAAACAGAAACATCCCGTTAGCAACTAAGTCACAAAAAAAATTGTAATCACACTTACGCCGCCCCATTTAGAAACCTGAAAACCATGAACAGCTCATATGTCTGCGAGAAGCTTGACGCAACTATGCACAGAGCGTTCATGAAAGAGCTAACGATAAGCACCTTCTTACGGCCCAACGAGTCCGCCATGGACCCCCAGAGGTAGGCCCCTGCCATCATTCCGATGAAGATGATGGAGTTGAGCCAACCCTTGGTCTGGGTGTTGAGATTTAAGTCGCATTGGGCCGATGGGAGAATGAACGACATCGAGATGACGTCCATCTCCTCCGACGTGCTTACGAAGCCACATACTGCTAGCAAGAGGAAGTGGAATTTTCCATATCTGGAACAAATTGAAATCTATATTAATATTAACCACCAACGAACAGTGTTTCATTCAGAAAATTACCGATTATATTTGAAGATTATCAATTATTCATGCAGAGCTGGGCAGAGTACCCAGTACAACTAAGTTACAATTCTGATACTCTGTTCCCGGTACCATTAAGTACTAGATACTTGTACCCGTACAAATCAGTAAAAATATCGTATACCCACGTCCCTTATGCAAGTACATTCTTTCGAGTACATTATTATGCTCCATCGTATACTTTCCAAAGACCCCATACACCCAGTGGGGACTCTCAAAAAACTCACTGGAGGTTACACAAATACTGGGAAAGAAACGATTGAGCTACTGCTCAACACAAATTTTCCAGGATCCACTATATTCGCAAATACCAGCAATGAAACCCCTGTCAATCTCCAACTGAGGGCGAACAGGGCTGACTGGGAGGTGACAAAGAGGATCGTAACTTACCTGAAAGTAATATGGACAATAAACTTCTGATATTTCCTCTTCTACTGCAGCAGAGAATTGAAGATCCAGCACCAGAACTATGCAGACTAGACAGGATGAGCCTAGCATTTGGCTGGTTACCACAGACCTGGAAATCTGTGAACGTGGTCTTTATTCCGAAACCTGTCCGGAATTCATAAGACCAGTCCAAGTACTACTATACTATACTATACCCAAGGGCATACGACCGATATAGTAGTCGTGGTGCAGGGGAAGCACGTCCAAATAACCTCTGAGCTAATGCAAAATGCACTGAGGTCCGTAGAGAAATGGTGCAAAAGAGAAGGACTGAGGGCAAACCCCAGCAAAACCACACTCTTTCCCTTCATACACAAAAGAATTCTGGGGGCATGGATCTACCCAAATTCTTTGGCGAAACACTAGAAGTAGCTTCGTATGGCATCACACGTATTAAAACGTAAGGGCTACGTCTTCCCCTAGCTCGCACAAGTCTCTGACTTTGGAGGGTTGCACGTACTGAGACACATGCCATGAGGACATGCATACAGATGAATCTAGACAGTGGGTACAAAATAAAAGACATCTACATTCCATCTGACAGCCACAGCGCAATAAAAGCTCTGAATTCAGTACAGATTAAGTCAAAACATGTTTGGGAATGCCTTCAGAGCCTCAATGAACTGGCAAAACACAACAAGGTATCACCTGGACATAGGGGAATAGAAGGTAACGAAAAAGCAGACCAACTTGCAAGACGTGCATCTGAATTACCATTCACAGGTCCAGAACCAGTGTTTGGAATTAGCAAAACCCGATGCGGAAACCTAATAGATGAGTGGGAGAAAACAAAACACCGAACATATAGGGACCAAATCGAAAGGCATCGACACAGCGCAGCCATGGTAAGGCACTTACGCCAAACACTGACAGCTGACACTCTCAACCTAAACAGATCTAAGATACGCATAATTATCGGCTTACTAACCGCACATTGCGATCTCAGGAAACACCTGCACACTATGGGAATAAACAGAGAAACCGTGGACTGCAGATTTTGTGGCGACGAGGAGGAAACAGCCTCTCACATTATGCGACACGTTGCATAACAGGCGCTACAGAATATTCAGACTGGCTAACCTAGGAATAGGCATGAATCCGAAACACCTAGTGAATAAACTATTAAACCTGGTAAAACACACAGGCCTATTTAACTAAGAACCAGTGACAATAGAATAATACGATAGACCCCAGCAGGTCTTAGTGTTACGGTACACCCTCGGTCAGCTTCAAACCAACCAACCAACTAACCATAAGAGCCTACCCATTCAACACTGGGCAAACATCAACATCTCAGGGATGTCAATATCGTCAAAAATGGGATTTAGATGTCTTTGTGATATATCGTTGACATTCCTGCGATATTACACCGCGACATCCCTTAGATATTAAAATCAATAATAGCCGAATATAGATGTCTCTGAGATGTCATATTGTTGTCATTACTGCGATATCACACTGCGACATTTATGTGATATCTAAATTAGTTTACGAGGTCCCTGCGATGTCAAATTGTTACTTGCCATAGACGTCAAACTGCGACATCATTCAGACATCAAAATCTATACTTAGATATCTCTGCTACTAAATTTTTATTGACTTATCTCCAGATCAGGTGATAAAAGGACATTCACACACATTCACTTGACTGCCGACCACAAGGACGCCATCTGTCGTCCACCACGGTCGAAAGGCGAATTCTCAATTTGTGTTAAATGTTTTCTTTTAAATACCGTGGTGAGTTGGCATGAAGTTGGCAACACAGATCGTAAGCAATGTTGGCTAACCTGAAAGCGGGAGGTGACCGCGTGACCGGCTGTTACTATATCGTATAATATTCAGTTCTAGTTCTTTGTTTTTGTATCGATGCATTGATCGAAGATCGATGCTTTTTGTTGCTTTGAATGCTTTGTATACCGTTCATGTTCTGATATTTCCAACTGGATTGAGCACATTTTCGAATTTTAGTGTCCATAAACTAAAAGTGAAAAGTGAGTATCGTTGTTGAGTATCAACAAAGTGAGATTCCATTATTTCTTTCTTTACTATCTGGCATTGTAGCTTTCAGTGGTCTCGTATTGTTTTATTGATTTCCAAATGTGGTGATGAGCCTTCACGGAGAGAACGGAAAAATGTGTAAGCAGCCTGTTCCAATTGGTTCAGGCATGCCAAACAAAGGCTCGACAGGAAAAGGAACCAAAGCAATTGACTTGAATTTTTTTATTTGTATTTTTGATATATATATTTTCTTTTCTATTTGTTGTTTCTGTCTAGAATATTGTACAGACATTGACGTCTATTGAATACAACAGTGAAGAAATCACTTCTATGTCGCTCTGTTACATTCCTGATACGTAATGGCAGGCATGGACGATATCGCTCCCGCCAGAGAGCGCTAGTGTGAGTGGAGGTCATGAGTGACAGTAATAACAAGTAATAATATACAATAACACTTTAATTAGTTGCTGTTTTGGAGAAATACGGCCCTATAAGTGTAAAAAGCCTCATTTATGAATTGAAAAAAGGCAAAGAAAAACTTCCAGCTGTAAAGAACAGTTGATACGAAAATGAGTGGATGGAATCGGTGCATAAACGTCAGTTTGTAGGTTAACTTGTCTATATTTGGTGAAATTTATTTACTGGCTATAAATCTTATTCTTTCAGATTACTCGATTATGCCCGTTATGCACTTATCAACTAATCCAATCTGACCTCCACTAACAATTGCGCCATATCTACGTTAAGCTTGCCAGAATACATGCCATTAATAGGAGGCATCTTTGCGGCGTCTTAGACCAACATCGCAAAGAACTACATCGCATAAACGTCGCCAGCTGCATCATGAGTGTGACAAAAGCGAGTCGCTGGGACGTCTGTGCGACGTAACAATGCGAGTCGCAGGTCACGAAGTGACATCACAGCAATATCTTAGAGATGTATCTGTGTTGGCTGGGATATATTCCCAAAAAAAGTTTGGGTTCACCTCTGGCCAGAATCACTTATTCACTTTTGGAATCTACATTACCCTGATGAAATAATTGCAATAGGAGAAATATACGTTTTTCCTGTTTATTTTTATTAATAACTTATGTGGAACTCCCATATGAGAGAAAGCGCTGTTGCCAAGTGACCCACGATCGCAGTGACTGCTTCGTCGCATCATCGAACCTCTTAAAATGGAATCATTTACTTCTGAACAGTAGGCTTCATCAGTCTGACGTCACGTAGGATGTTTGTAGCCAAACATCTTCCATACAACAGATTACTTACTCCTACACCTTTTTTAATTTTCTGAATAGGTAAATACTGACCTTATATAATTATAAATTATAATTAAACCCGAAATTCAAGGTTGTCGAATTTATTTACTTGACTTTGATTGAAGAAAGCAAATTACGTCTTAAAATAGAGTTTTAATGTAGGTGCAAATGCAAACAATGCAATCCTTATTTCCACTTATTTTCAACAATAAACACTCGATTTTGAAGTACACATGTATTCTCAAATGGCAAAATTGTTTGATAAGATACAGCTCCCGGCCCTAACAGAACATATGAAGTCAGAACTAACCTTCCCATTGTGGATGAACCTACAGTTCGATTATTGTATCTTTACCCATGCGTCATCAATTTATGATCGAAGAAATCACACATCCTCTATCGAACATCTCTTTCTAACAACCGCTATGAGCGATTCAAAATTCGTTTACATTTGTCTGCTAAGCTAAGAATTATGGTATTGTGACGATGACGCACGGGTAAAGATATAATAATCGAAGTTGTAGTTGAATTGCCGACTCGGCAACAGAGATGGCGTTGCAAAATTCAAGCTTTTACGTCACAAGCAAAGAATAGGGTCATAAAAAATAACATATTTGGTGGGTTTGTCAACAAAACATTAAATAGGGATGATCCTGTATTGTATATTATCATTTCTTCTGATATAAATATATAGAATGTACTCGAATGAGCTCGTTATTTCTTAAGTTTCATTAAGGGGACTTTTGCTGACATTTATTTTGATGAGTGCTATATCCTGTTAAAAATGTGTCTCACATCTTATATTTTGGTTTTTCTCGTAGAAGACAAATTGATATTTATTTTTTTTACTTAAAACCAAAACTCTTTGTAATTTTATCATATTCTCACATACCTAGTTAGTTCGATGGCTTTTTCAAAGTCCGCCTTGTCGCTACTTTTGTCAGCGTCTGATTGGACTTTGGTCTGTATGTCTTTAAGTGTTCCTAGGTTTCCTAGCTCGAGATCTTTTGATCCGCAGCCGTTTACAATGCGCTCGTCTTTTACATCACAGTCTTGCTTGTGTTTTAATGGCGGTTCACCTTCTACCATTCTATGCTGTAGACGAAGTTTTGTTCGTGTGTCGGCTAAGGGAAATTGTTGGTTTGGCGGCGGGGGGGCGGCTTCTAATGAGGGCAGCGGACAGGGGTTCTAAGTAAAGCTCTGGAAAAAAAAAAGAAAATACCAACAAGATCGCTAAACATCCCCAAAAAACACATTATTGTTCATGAATCACCTCACGAGTCATCGAAATAATCCGCAAGTGAAATAGAGTGTTTTAGATTCAATTCCGAGATCTCATCATCCGTGGACACCTGTTTCGTAGTAACGTATTCATCAGCACGGCTTTATTGATTTTCAACTAGTTACTGTAGACGTCACGAGTTACTTTTCATTTAAATTGTCTTCTCAGGGTAATAATTCAGAGAGCATTAGTTTTAGTTTCGAGAAACCTCATAAATCGGTGCTTTATTTAATGTTCATTAATTGCAGTGCGTTCAGCATAGTTATGATTGAAGTTCTTAACAGATGTATAATATCATTTACGAAAAAAATTAACAATACTGGTCCTGAAACCGACCCTTGAGGCGCTCCATACTTGACATGTTCCTTATGTGTTATTATTATTATTTGTCGACATACTCGAGGGAAATTCTCGATTCGTTTTTTTTAACTAATGATCACTGTAAATAAAGTGTATTCGCCCGAGAGAAGTATTTAATTATTATTTATATATATCAAACCGAGAAAAATATACAATTATCACCCGCAATATAATAATCGCAAAACTATTAATTTTCCGGTAATATCCCTCTCGATCACTTGACGTATTACTTTTTATCATGAAATTCCAAGGCGAGTGATGCATTTTCAAGTTCACTCTAATTGACATGAAAAAAAGCAATTACAGCGCATAATTATATGATTCCAAACTTTTTTTTGTTATTCAGTACGTGAAAAAGTTGCAGATTTATTAACAGAATGCCGTAGCATAGAGTATTGCTGTGTAATCGGTACCGGAATGGACCAAATAAAACGCAATTTTATTAAAAAAAAACTATTTTCTTTATGAAAACAAATCGTATTTTCCCCTTCACCACACAAGTGGTTCAATTCCTAGATGCGCATTTCGATAATCATGTTTCCTCAAGTTTATTTGTGTTTTTCCTCAATATCGCCAGTTTTTTTTTTTAAATTTTGGTACATGCACAGTAGGCATAAAAATGAGTTGTTTTTTTCGTGATAATTTTTTTTCAGTGGCCTCTCTGTGATTATTAAAGCTATCCTCTAATTTCTCATTTTTTCGTTGCGATTTTTTTAGTCTCAAAGACTGAATGCATTCTATTTTTCAAATAGTTCACTGATAGACGAAAATACAATCAGAAAATAATTTTTATGAGAATATAGAGTACAATTAGTATAAGAATGTATTTAGAAAAAAACACAGTGGCGTATCATTATTATTTTTGTTGTGTCATTGTCATGGCAACCTGTATTACCATTGGTTTTTCAGAGAGAAATAGCACCAATTCTTACATCTATTTCTTGGGTTCATGTATTTTCTCATTATAACTCTACAGAACTCTTTATTTTGTGTGAACCTGATACAGAAAGAAAAAACACCATGTGACGTTCGCATGCTCTGTCTAGAACATAATACTGACGTCATTAGGGACTGTACAACACCATGTATCAATCCTGATGGCTGTTAAAAATTTCACTTGCATTAATCAATTTAACCACACATACAATTTGATTGAGCTGTTTTTCATGTTTTAAATTAACACAACTGGTAGCTATGAAGTCTGTGAGTAATTTTTCCTGCTTAACGCATGCAAGAAAGCAGTTTTGACTCCAGTTAACATTTGAATCAGTGATAAATCGAACGAAAAAAAAATCCGGAAAACTATTTCGTATATTTTCTCTCATTAATATTGATATTCCCGTGATAAGAACTTAACTGTGAATTGGTACTTTATCATACTGCAAATATTAATGAGTTTTAAATAATATAAAATAGATGAAATAAATTTAATCAGTTTTTTCATAGTTAAAATAAATTAGTTAAATGAGTCAAATTACATGGAGGAGACGTCACCTAAGCAAAACTTCGATACCTCCAAAATACAATTACAACGTATTACGACTTTTGATTGAGAAATATTCCGTACTTGCTTTGTTTGATATGATAAAAACAAATCCAGCATACCCAGAAGTCTACCGTATTATGGCTGATGTTTTCCTCCGTTTCAGGTTACATATTACAAAAATAGACACATTTAAAACAATGGCACATTTTCATACGAATTAACCAGATTGTGATGCGTTATTGTAGATATTGGAGTAGAAATCTACGTATACGAGTTCAGATTTCTTCCCAGAAGTTTACTTCTCTACAAGCAACTCCCTTTTCATCTGTATTGGTGGCCAAAGTTTTAAAAGTTATCGAAATGGTATAGGATCGTAAATGATAAGATACTCTCAACTAAAGTAAAATATATAGTTCAAGAATTGTGTGAAATAATTCAGTGAAGGGTCCATTGATGAATTTGATCATCATTTACGTCGTTAATGTTATATATACTCTATTGTCAATGTAGGAAAATCAGAGTCAGTGTGTTGTTGGTTAGTAATAGTTTATTCTTAACGAATTCGTAGAACTTTGTGAATCTGATTGACTCGAGAATAACATTGAAGTTATAGACAAAAACTCATTTTTACTTCGTAAATTTGGTAACACAACTCGTAAACTGCTACATTTTGTGCATCCTGTATGCTCATATGTCAAATCTGACATTCTAGACTAATCACTGCTCATATACTGGGTATTTTAATTTATAAAGATCCCATGTGTATCATCGCTGGTTGATTAACAGACCTTGCAATTAACTACTCCTCTGATACTATATAAGACGAAACCGTTAAAGGTTTTCAAGACCATTTCATTGAATTACTGCAAGTGAATATCCCTACAAGGTATTTTACATAGTTTTGAAACCAGGGGCGCGCTTATTCTCAATATCAGTTCATGCTAGAAGACTATCGGATGAATTGCATACAGTTTTTAATATCACGATATTTCTGGAAACCCGACAATCGTCACGAAAAATGATATTTATGAAAAACCAATGGAATAGATCATTATAATTAGTAGGTAATTCAATGATATTTTATAAAAAGGAAACGTACGTCTATGACATGGCAGAGCTTTATTTGCTTTTATTCTGTATGGAAGGTTATAAGAGGATTGTTCAGTCTGATTCATTGGCATTAATTAAAAAAGGCAGTATTTACAGATGAATTCATAATTGGACTCAATTTGCTCTGTGAATTACACAATTTTGTATCTGTCATGGAACTTTTAAAGCAATATACTTTCAGAAATGAAAGATATCGAGAGAAAAGCGGTAAATATTTGTATTATTTTTCAAATTTTTTAAGTAGTTTTGATGAAGGGACAAACCTCTCTTTTTTCTATACTTTGGGGTTCGTTGTAAAAGTGTGTTTCATTGCTGATCCTGAAAGTGGCGAAGCAAAAAAATAGATGAAACTCCCACATCAGTAAATGTTTGCCACTGACTTCATTTAAAAAAATACAGGTTTACATTCGAAAAAAAAAATTAAAAAATTGGGAGTGATCCCTGAAAAACGAAACGTAGACCAAATCTCATTTCACTTTAGATTCCTGACGACTGATCCTACAGTCCATTCCCAATCACTTCCTCGAACAGTTACTGATAATGATGGAATGTATGAACACCCCATATTACTAATAATTATCACAAGAAAGCCATGCATTATGTCATGGCCTTATCAGCAAAACAACTCATTCAAAATAGCACTATGAACATTTTCACGTGCACAATAGAAACTCATGTTTATCTGAAAAATTTCGTGTTGAACACCTGGCACAAACAATGTCAGAAAACACTTTGATAACAATTGTGAGTAAGCTGTGGAAAATGGTCAATAACAAAAGTATCAAAAACAAGTGATAACTGACTAATTTCAAATATCTAGGAAGTTGGCCATTTACTTGTAAAATACTGCGAAATCTGTCAGGAAAATGATAAAACACAAGAGTCACTGAGTACTTCATCACTACTAACAAAATATAACGGAGCATGCTCTGCTATTTTCCATTTGCAAAAATCCTGATGAATATCTTTTTTTCCCTAGGCATATAATTTGACGTCATCCATGTTAAACAGATGGGTAACCTTATGCCTCCGGTTTTCCATAGTGCAACGGACAATGGCGATAGAGAGATGTAGAAAAGAAGAGAGCTGAGGGAGTCTTTCTGAAACATGCCCCTTCAAAAGATAACCTGCTCTGTTTGGGCTCTGACTTGACCAGATGTTATGGTGAAGCGAGTCCTCAAGAAAGAGTTCAGCTGTTCAATGCATCTTACTATTTGATCCGGTACCGCAAGGCATCTGAGCAAATGCATGATGAGCTCATGCGATGTTGTATCAAATGCCTTGCGATAATCGTTCTAGGTCATCAGCAGGTTCTCCTTGAAGCCAGCGACCCACTTCTTTGAGCCTCTTTGCTCATATATCCCTTCATACACACATTATTATTATTTCTTTTCTGGTGATCACACTGTATATTGCGAATAAAGCTATAAAAGTGCGTTATTCAATATTTAGATTGACGTACTTATGCTAGCGTATTTCCATAAATATCTTACTCACATTAATATCCTCTATTAATATGGATATTCCCCAAACTTATATTTTGGTTATCTGTGAATAATTTCTCCTAAAGTATCCTAGTGGATATCTTGTAGATGTCCCAGAACAACATCTCGTGGATATCCCAGAACGATATCTTATGGAAATCCCAGCAGGATGTCTTTCGAAAGTCCAGCTTCTTCTACGCACTGGATCATAAAATAACCACCGGATATCAACTGGATGTCAACTGCATATCCCCATTATCCAAAATGAATGGGATAGAAAGATTTTTCAAAGAAACTCTGTACCTCAAGAAACAAAATGTGGGATTCAGAACAGAAAAGGCAAAACTTTCCATTGATGGAGAAATAGCAAAATAGAAAATCTTCAAAGTAATAATAATTATTTCTAAAACTTGACTACAGTGTTTTTTCCGCACACGTTGGGTAAATGTCTATAGTAGACTAATAACAATCTTCTGATTGTCACTGGAATTCATCTACTGATTTCCACAGCCTTGTAACTTTCCAAACGAAAAAAAAAAATCGATGTTTACTTCATTTAAAAAAATATCGTGTACAAAGTCACCGAAATACGCTGCTGGTAAGCGGTTGTATAACTGCAGAAGGAATTGTAAACGTTATCAGTAAAAAAATTCAAGAAACATTCTAATAATTCTTCCTCCAGGAATGAATGCATTTCACTCCATTTAACAAACTCACCGATAAAACACGAATCTACAATGTAACCTTGTATATTTGCTCGAATTGATTATGTTTGTTTTACTAATCTTGTATCTGTTTTACACTATTAAGACACACCTCACAATTTAAAAACGGGAAAAAGATAAATAGGTCAAATCAGTCAATCTCTCTTGTAGGTTAAAAATTGATATACGAAACATGTTTCTGTCAACGCTACATTCTCCGTAAGCTGAATCAAATTCAGACTGAACCAAATAAATGGATAATAGATCACCCGGTAATCAGAGCACTGGAAACGATTCAAGAGCTGTTTATGTTCATACACAAAAATATTCGGTTATATATTGAAAGGACCTTGGTGTAATTCGAATGAAATGCTAACTGCTGATTTATTCATTTCAGTTCATTATACGAACAAACAAGAAAGTAAACAATAATAATGATAATTTGTGGAGCCTAAGTATACAGTTACGGGATTACGCATCAACGAAAAAGCGCTAAACTTCTCGCACCTACTCAATTCCAATGATAAATGTATACTTCAATAACGTTGAACAACTTAGCAGATCACCGACAGCGACGATAATGTTCAATTAACAACTTACATGAAAAATACGAAATGACACTTAAGATTAGGTAGAGGATTTTTCAACATGAACATGATTGCCATTCAAAACTGGGCATTGAGCATAAAGTAAAATATGTCGTAAAGTTACAGACAAAAGAAAGAGGAACTCCAGAGGTAGTGCAAACAAAAATTTTCCACCTGCAGTATGACCTAGTCTGTCACAAATGAGGCGTAGAAAGCCCGAATCTGGTACACAAGCGGTCTACTCATTGGGACTGGACAAAATTCTGCTGCTTGGTTACCAGAAGCACCATCTACAATGTCTTCTTTACGAATCATTGCTTAATACTTTTAGCTTGACTATTTGTCCATTTTCTCTTCTATCGAGCAACACAATACCCACTGGTCTTGTATGGCACTACATTTCAGCCGACTCTAGTACTCTACTGCAGAGGCAATTAAACACCACACAAAGAACATCATCTGTTAAACACTGTCTGTTTGTTCCAGATGGCTCTTTGATGCTCTTTTCCTGTGAATATTTTGCAGCTGATACAGAAGATCTCTTGTCTTTGGCTGGTCTAAGACTTTGCCTAACCTTCGTGATTGGTTTGATAATTACCACGGCATTGTATTTGGGGCCTCATTGCTCTATCGATTTCAGATATAGTAAGGCAATGGAATTTCATTCAAACTAAAGTAAGTTAGGTGCGACAGACTAAAAAAAACCTATTCGAACAACCTAATAGGATAAACAGGGTTAAAGGTTAACACGAAACATTCCCAGTGCTGAAAGAACTCTCTTGAACACCACTGTACTCAATAATTGAGTCTCATGACCGATATGTGACTGCCATAAAGTTTCTGTTGGTTTAATGTATACATTAAATCAAAACAGGCTATTGAAAAATTTAAACACTAAACAAAAATAGCCGGAATCTATGACAGTTCTGAGTAATATATTATGAAAAGAGTGTACAAGTGAGACTTTGAAGCACGCGTAACGCGTTTGAGGGCACGACGCGACGCGGAATGCCCTTAACGTTGGGAGTACCTTAAAGGCACTTAAACACGTGTATAATATAATGTATTTTATTATACCATGGTTGGTTCGCTTTAAAAATATGGTATATATTTTTTGTTCATTTGAATACTTTTCTAAACCAATAATACAGAAGATATGAATGTATTTCATACAGGCCGTTCTATTCATCTGGAACGAACAAGCATTTCTCTCTGGCAACCGTAAGAGATGTGGAAGGGGTCGAATGAAAAAATAGCTCGAAAATCTAAAATATTCTTAGCAGTCTTGAGAATGCTTTTGCTATTAGGTTGCTAGTCGCTTGAATTTCGAAACTGTCGAAAAATGGTAGAAGGGCAGTAAAGTAATAGAACGATGTCACTAAATATTCAACACGTCTCATTTTTCTGGGACACCATCAATTCAATTATTGCAAGTACGGGTCTGTATTCATTCAATAGTTATTCGACAAGGCCAGGTAGCCGAGTGACTAGAATCATCGCTTTTCAATCATTGTGGCTGCCGGTCGTGTAGGTTCAAAGCCCAGCGACTGCAGTTTATTTTTCTGCTGGCCTGAGAAAGTGCTAGGAATCGCACAATGAAAGGCAAGACCTCGTTAATCCTTGGCTCGCACACGTTTCGACTTCTGAGTGCTGTCGTTCATAGGGGACGACAGCTGGTTAACAAAAAAAAAAACAATTTTAAACAACAACAATTTCAAACCATATATCATTCATGTATTTAATAGATTTCACGGCACACGTTGTAGTTGTTATATTATAGATTTCGTCGCGTAAATTTGATCAATGTCTATAAAACTTCCCTTCACGTGATTTCAGCAAAACATGTAAGGTGTGAATTCAAGTTGTTCAGTGGGATATTTTTCTTCAAATGACCGTTCGAATATGTAGAAAAGTTTTAGAAAACCTTAAGTAGGTACTCAGACCATTGAAGAAAATTAGCGATATATCTTGAATGATAAATACGTGATAAAGCAAATTTTATTAAGTTCAATTAGCGTGTGTGAATCATTAATTAAATGTCTTGAAGAATTACATAACAATCGCTGGAAGTACAAATGGTGCTAAATAATTACTAATCACTTTTTCAGAGGCGTATTCAGTATCCAATACTCTCCTATGGCGTAGAATAAGTAGTACGCGGAGCCAGTTAAATCGCCTCGGCTCGTTCTCCTAAATATGCAAACGATAATCAGTGGAAGGAACTGTAGGACACAGATCCACCACCGTTCATCATTACAAAGAAAGAAAGAACGAAAGGTTCAGTCTGTCATCTGGGGCTCATTCGTAGTGGAACAAAACTTTCATACCTACCAATGGAATAGATATGGACCTAAACAAAAACGACAATAATTGTGGAAAGGTAGAAGTGACCAAAGCAAAAAGCAGAACCGTCTAACTCCAAGACTACAGGATAGTATATTCTCTATAGAAACTAAAGCTTCTCTCAGATAACGAGGTCATCCTCCAAGATAATCCTCCAAGATTGAGTTATCTAAACTCGCCTATAGAGTGTCATAACGAAGACATGACTGATAGAGTACTCTAAACGTCTCCGAGATCATTCACAATTAAAGTCGCTATATAGAGACTTGTAGCATGGAAGCCTCAAACTGATCGGTTGGAAACGTGATCTACTGCTATGGTAATTTTCCTCACATTTATCGAAAGATTGCTGCCAAATATTTAAGACGTAAGCAAGTAAGTCACCAGTTGATCTCTGATGTCGAAAAGTTAATGATGTTTTGTCTAAAAACTTTCACAACTTGTTGCATCTTCAGAGCAGAATCACACTCTATTCTCAGAAAACGCTGAGTAAAAGATGCAGATACCATGCCTGTAAAATCAAGACTAGACAGATGTTTATATAATAACTATCAGTACCTCCATAGTCACAACGATTCAACAATCCCGCTGGTAAAATTGCTAGCCAACTGAATTGATCATATTCAACGTAGTCATATTTTAATGCGACAACACCAAGAATACCACCATTTTACCAGAAAGGTTTGGGTAAAGCCTGCGAAGTTCAAAGAGTAGATCTCGATATTTTGTACGATTTTCCTCCTCTTTTCGGACAATGTTCGTTTCGCCAGGAGCCGAAAACTCTATGGCAAAAATTATCCTACTTTGATGGTCGAGGAGGACTACATCAGGCTCAATGGCTTGTATTTGCATGACGGTGTTGATTGAGTTCCAATAGATAGATACGGCACTTCCCATTCTCCACAACGGACTCAAAATCCCCCGAAGCATAAGGCAAAACCGGTGTCTCTATATCTATACCATACGAGTGTCGTGGATGGTAGTACAACACTCGTAGAATCGCGTTTGGTCTCATTATTGGTGGCATTATGGTCTCAGCTGCCCCACGCTCTGCATCTAGTGTCAGGGACCTCAATACCCATCACGCGACTACGATAAACGAGGGTGTTGAAGACACCATCCTGGCAGGCCTTTATGAATCCCTCAGTTCCCGACTTCAGTCCACTTGACTTAAGGAATGCGAAGGTCAGGTTTCTGGATAAGCCAATGTATTCAATGTTCTTGGAGACGACCCCATGCATTGGCTTCTCCTTATTTAGCTGTAGAAGGTTCTCACTCTCCGCAGCTTTGACGTGGGCTTGTTGCTGAACGGGTTCCAACTTGGTGACAGAGTTTGGCTTCGTCCGTGCAGTGTCGAATACGAGACCGAGTTCATCAGCTGCACGGGTTGCAGCCTTGAAAATAAATGCTCCAATCCCTGCTTTTTCATTGTCGCATAGTAAGCAGAAAAGGGGATATGAACTCCTGATGACTTTACAGGATCCATCCAGTACCATTCTGTTATGTAGAAACTTCAAACTTGAAAGTCCACGTTCTCTTGTCTGGGGAAGTATAACCGTGGAACAGACGATTCAGGATGCAAGCTCCTATGAAGATGCATCATTTTGAGAGTTCT
Source organism: Chrysolina americana (assembly GCA_958502065.1). Classification (NCBI taxonomy): domain Eukaryota; kingdom Metazoa; phylum Arthropoda; class Insecta; order Coleoptera; family Chrysomelidae; genus Chrysolina; species Chrysolina americana. The sequence goes on along the minus strand of OY293420.1, from coordinate 57,910,045 downwards.
TACGTCGAGTTGTCGCAGCTCTTCTTGAGAACGTTTCATCACTCCAAAGGAGTAAAGTAGAATCGGAACGTCAAGAGTAAGTCAACAGAGGGTGGTGATGTACAGTAATATACAAATATTGAGTTGCAAAATATTAAAAGTATAGGTAAATATAGTATAAAATAAAAAATCTATATTCAAAAAAACGCACAAATAGAAACAGAAAAATATCCTTTTAAAAGTAAAACACAGCTATATGCTCAAACACTTTCACATATTAAAAACTCTCCAACTCTATAGAAGGAAGTAGTTAGTAAATACTGTTTCAAATATGTCTTGAAAGTAATAGTATTTTGTTCATCTTTAATGCTTTGTAAAACTTCATGCCGTGGATGTAAGAATTTTTCATGAAGCTGGAGATTGATTCTCTGTCTAAAGGACAGTATACATTTGAATAAATACTCAAGAGTGTGATATCGGTAAGTATTGGTAAAGAAGCTGACTTTGGTTCCGACTAGGGCAATAATATTAGGGTTATTTACCTGTAGGTCATTAAAGCATTTGTTTGATGTTACGAAAGCAGTTTTAAAATATAGTACGTGAAATAAATCAGCGACGATGGCAATTTTTGACACCTAATAAAAGCTAACCAGCAGGAAAAATAATATTTGTTGAAATTGTTTCTGCATTAAATCAGTGCAATGTCAAAAGAATCTCTGAGATAATTCCATAAGTCAAAACATAACATTCGAAAATAGAAAAACCTAAAATAACTACCAGAAATAACTTGAACAAGAAAACTCACTGTGATTCGTTAGCGTAATCCCAATTGAAAAATATGTATTTATAGTTCAGTAAGGTCAGATCCAGACTGAATTGGCTTACGTATTCGATGTGATCTGGGTTTGTTGACTTCTGAGGTACCTACAACGTACACCAGCTTGGAATTGCAGAGACTGAAAATTACATCACTAGCGTACCTAATTTATTCAAAAAAATATTGCATATTATCAAAAATCGTGATCCTTGTTTTGAAAATCGTGAGTACGATAAAAGCAGTTAGGAATTCAGTGATTTCACTGTTAAGATAAATGCACTTCCACCTGCGAAACAGCTGTATTGTCGTGATTTCCCTCATCGATTTAGTGAAAATTCGTACGTGTTGATATTTCTCCTTATCTTCCTAACGGCATCCTATCAAGTGTTTTGACGATTTTGTATGCAAAAATAAACACCTGCAGGGCATTCTTGCAACATCATTCATTGATTGTTACAAACACAATAACTGAATCACTACTTTTGAATCATCGGAAAAAATTCACGAACGTTTTCAATCGTGTTGTGGTTTTCGACTAAATAGCCATAATAGCTGTAAATAGCGTAAATAAAATGGTTGTAAAAACAAATATTTCGCCTATTTATAGACGTGAATATATTGATTATCGTCACCTCGAGAATATGAATGAAAGTCCGGCCAAATAAGATTTTCGGACAGAGAATCATTGTATTTAATGATTTATGCCTATATAGGCTGATTCTATCAAATCGATCCTTCCCAGGTTCCAATTTTCTCGATCATGATGCTGCCAGAAATAGATCGATTATTTCAAACAACGAATGAATTGTACAAGAACAAATAGATGTGAATAAATTTCGATAACCTTTCGTTTTAATATCAACCGAGACCGAAATTCGTAAAAGCAAATTGATAAATTGGATAAAAGGTTCGCTAATAAATATAAATTTGTGACCAATCGATTATCGTGTAAACATTTTGGAATTAAGGTCAAGTAAATGACCAACTGAATTTGATATCGTTCCACTTTCTTCATTGAAACTATCAATCTTCACTGTTAGTTTTATTATTATCAGCAAAAATTCGTTTTCATTTTGGTATGTCTTCAAGTAAATTAGGATACGAATTCACGCAAAAAAAATTTCCCCCGATTCACACTGAGTACTAAATGAAAAATTGGGACATTTCGCTGTCGTTTCATTCTTAGAAAATTCATGGAATATCATTTATTTCGACTTACAGTTGAAAATACAGATCTGATTAAGAAATAATTCTCATGGATAAATCAGTAGAATGAGATAACTTCTGTTACCCTCTTTTGACCTCCGACCCATGGCTATTCGTATATAGATTACAAATGATAATAACTCAAAGTGAATACTGGCTGTTCAAACTCAGTAGTTGGGGGTGGTCTTCACATTGATAGTGGTGAGGATGACGATCTTGTCACCCAACACTGTCACGATGGACAAGCTCATCACAAGGATCTATCTCTCCTGAATAATATATTGACGATGTTGTTGACCCAGTAAGGGCCAACTTACACTATTGCCGAGTTCTTCGAACGAAATTCTAAATTTTTTTAAGGAAAAACTCAAGCTAACCCTCACAAAACTATCAAATAAACATTAGGCACAAAGAGGACTACATAAGAACTTACTCCTCTTAAATGGCTCTTTGTGAACATACTACAATTTTTCTCTTCAAGTTTAAACTGAAAATAAAATTGTTGTATTCAAAGATCATCATGAAATTCTATAGGCATAGACAGCAAGTTCCAAATCAAATCAAATATTGGCTATCAATCTCCCCGGTTGAATTAAAAGGGTATAATAATCGATGTTCGAGTATAATTCTCACCATCTGCCATAATTTTACTTGATACGTTCAAAATACTTCTTTCTGATATCCAATAACCCATACTTTGTCTTTAGTTAACTTTTTTCGTGGTTATTTTGCCTTCATCATCTACTAATTCACTGTCTAATCTCTACTATTCAATGAAAACGTTGACATACATCTAATACCAACTTTCTAATATCTTTGAAGTATCATCTGATGACTTTACAATAGCAAAACATACACCGCTTTTTATTATTTTCGTAAATTTAAGGTGTGAAAATACTCAATCCAAAACAATTATTTTCGTAAAATATAACAGTCTAGAAAAAATCCATACGATATAACTTGAGAAGGATAGCTTCCTAAGCAACTCAAGCTTATGTCAAGTTTGTGTCATATTTTGTTTTTACACCAACCCACCTATCACTATGTCCTGTACCAGTCGACAGGGACACAAGAAGGTCTCGTTTGGGTTATACAGTTTTCAAACAACCAAACTGCATTCATCAACTCTATTGGATTTTCTAATTCTGTTGTTATTACCATAGGCTGGTATTTGGAATACCTATGGACCAATTGCAAATATCAAGTTGATGACCATGTTTGCATCCGCTTCAAATGCTGAAGAGAAGGTCATATATGTCGATAGTCAGTAATACCATCAGCATAGTTTTTTTTGGCAAAAACGTCATTAATAATTTTTTTCCTCTTTAGTACTGCTTCATCTCAAGTATGCTCTAGATTAACTCTAATAGAGTAAACAAAAGTACAGAAAAGATCTTTCAGAAATGTAGGCCATAGAGATCATTGTCAAAATCATTATATGAATCTAAAAATAATACATCTGCCAACGATATTTTTGTATCCTGAAATAAATACACAAAAAAATTAAGATTTCTCAATCAGACAATCAGACGTCACGATTATAACACCAGATATGCTAATAGAATTCGAACAACTCACAAAAAATCCGCTAGACTATAACCTTTAAAATCGCGTACCTGGAGGACTTCAAGAGCCTCAGTTTGTCAAAGTTCATAAAATCAATAATATACTCTAGATTTCGCTTCTGTTTTGTCGATGGATATACAGGGTGTGAATTTGAAAACTTCCTACCCTTAATATCTTCCTTCCAGTAAACAATATGAGGAATCTAAAAAACACGTCAATTTTATTTTCAAGGGGGACACTTTCAAGGAATATTTGTTCAATCCCCTAGAAGGGGTAGATGTTACCCTCAGAATTTTGAATGGGAAGGGGGGTCAAGTGGCACTTGATCCCCCTCCTAGGAGGTTGAACCACGAGAGCTACAAATATTCCTTGAAAGTGTCCCCCTTAAAAATATAATTGACCTGTTTTTTCGGTTCCTCATATTATTTACTGAAAGGAAGATATTAAGGGTGGGAAGTTTTCAAATTGACACCGTGTATGACTATCATTTACAAAATATATGCGAACGTATTCACTACACGCTATGGTTAGTGACCTTAGTGGATAGTGGGTTCAAATTTCAGCTGGTACACATTTTTAATACAGTATTTCATTTCAATTCTTTCCATGTCTGAATTTTAGCCAACATATCTCTTTAAACTCACTAACCTTGTTTCATGCTAACTAGATTATTATAGTTTTTGAGAAAATATGTTAACTTCTTCAATTAAACCAAGCATACATCATTTTTAGACTTGCTGCAACCATTCAATTCTGTAACGCAGTTAAATACACTCCACTTTACTCTACTATCATTAGTATAATCCATTATAAACTTCTAGTTGGGCCAGGAATGATAAACCACAACTTCATTTAATGTTATTCAACAAGATAATTAGTCTAACAATAATACTTAATTGATAATTAATAACATATTGCCGTTAATTTTTCTCCAAATCGGAATAAACGAAATTAAGAGGTCTTCAGAAAAACACACTTATACCGCTTATGCAGAATTTTCATACATGTTGTTGATGGAATATGTTAATGAGGCACGTTTACAATAGTTCCATTTCTCCAGTTTGAATTTCAAATTAGCGCGGATTTCAAGACCTTGCTAATCATCATGGATGGATTCTTTCAGCCTATTGTAGTTGATGAAACTGTTTATTCTAAAAACGCATGTTGTATTCATTGGAAACAAGAAGCGAAAACTGAAGTATTAAATGAAGATGATATATCACTGATCACGTTTAAAAATAGCACAGAAAAATATGTCTTTTCTCTTGTCTCAAGAAACAATTCACACCTTAACAGGATCTCAATCTTTACAAATCACAGATACGGACTGTCGCAAAATATTGTTGACATACCTGGGGATCAGTGTCCAAGAATATGTTGGAGCTCCTGGACTGCACTATGTGGCCTTGATTAATTTATTTATTATTTGTTTGTACCTGAACAACTATTCCTCTCAAGGTCCTCCTATCATCGATGCTCCAGAGGCATTGCAGCCATTGAGTGTCATTTCATATCTATCAGTTTCATTCAGCCTGTATCATCATTTGTATTATCTACTTACGAGCTTCTCTGATAGATCTCTCCATCATGCTTGAGAGAGTTTTATCTGAAACTCTTATCACGAACGCTGGTATTCCGCAGGGCTTGTATGGGTTGTATAGCAGTACGACATATATGGCAAGAGGTGAGAGACTTTATCCTCCTGAACTAGAGATAATTGGCAACAAAACACCCAAGGCATATCATCCACAATAAGTGTCATATCACCCAGAGAGATGGATAAGAGATGAGGCACTACCCAAGGCCCCCAAGAGAACACCAATATGCGTATCAGCAGACCTAGCACCAGACATTCTCAATAGACTATGAAAACCAAACCAAGTCACACCAATCACCAGGTAACCATCTTCCGGAGATGAGCAGATTTCGAATAATATCACAAAAATAAAGAAGTAGAAAAGAAGAAAAGAAGAAAAGAAGAAAAGAAGAAAAGAAGAAAAGAAGAAAAGAAGAAAAGAAGAAAAGAAGAAAAGAAGAAAAGAAGAAAAGAAGAAAAGAAGAAAAGAAGAAAAGGAGAAAAGGAGAAAAGGAGAAAAGGAGAAAAGGAGAAAAGAAGAAAAAAAGAAAAGAAGAAAAGAAGAAAAGAAGAAAAGAAGAAAAGAAGAAAAGAAGAAAAGAAGAAAAGAAGAAAAGAAGAAAAGAAGAAAAGAAGAGAAGAAGAAAAGAAGAAAAGAAGAAAAGAAGAAAAGAAGAAAAGAAGAAAAGAAGAAAAGAAGAAAAGAAGAAAAGAAGAAAAGAAGAAAAGAAGAAAAGAAGAAAAGAAGAAAAGAAGAAAAGAAGAAAAGAAGAAAAGAAAAGAAGAAAAGAAGAAAAGAAGAAAAGAAGAAAAGAAGAAAAGAAGAAAAGAAGAAAAGAAGAAAAGAAGAAAAGAAGAAAATCAACATTTTCTAGGTGAAATACGATGTGATTTAGCGGGTTAAGTGATGCAATACCCTATATTGGAGAAAATCGAATATTCAAAAATTTCTTTTTTTAATTAAAAAAATATTCAACTGTCCTCAAATTTATCTTGACGAGCAGATTCCGAATAATAAAGAAAACTGGATGGAAATTACCCCTCTCAACTAGAAATGAACTTTTCAACTCGCGAACGGTTGAAGATAGAGCAATTCTGCGAACTCCAATCGATTCAGAATGATGAAGTTAGAATACTTCGTGAATTTCAAGACGATCGGCGAAAAAAATATTACTTGAAAAAAGTCCCCTAAAAATCATGAATAAAACAAAATCGTCAGATCCACTTGAAATTCACACTATATACGCAAAATTTCATGCTGATTTCGAAAATATATGATTTGTATATACTCAGATTCAAGGTTTAGCATAAAAATTGAATTAAACTTTAAAAATTCCCTCGCGCCATCTGATATTCGAAATTATTTATTCCTCATTTCTCAAAAAATCACAAACGTCTCTCAGATGTATCTCGACGAGATGATTTCGAATCATACCACAAAAATATATTTCGATGACGAATTGACAACATTTCAGAAGATTTTTAGTCAAAAATGCCCCTATCCACAAAATCAACATTTGTCCAATTGAAATGGCGATCTAATTCAAAAATACGACCTGATTTCTATTTTATTTTTTAAATAATAACCAACTGTCCACGAATGTTTATATCTTGACGAGCAGATTTCAAATAAGAAAATTGGCTGGAAATTACCCCTCTCAACTCCAGATAAACTTTTCAACTCGCGAAGTGAAAATATCGCAAACGGTTAAAGATGGAAAAATACTGCGAACTCCAATCAATTCAGAATAATAAATTTAGTTATTCAGATAATACCTTCATAGAAAAGAAAAAGTCAAATTAGTTGTCAATCAGATTTTGGCATGTAAGGAATAAAATTGGTTCGAAAGTCAACCGGTTGAAATAGTGGTAGAATTTGAGACTCTCGATCTCATATCTTCACCAGCTCAAAAACGAAAATCTTCAGGTGGCGTTCCTAAATTCGTTCTAAAATTGTTTCTGTACCCCTACGAGCAACCCTCAAAAGTATTCAGAAGTCTTTTGCGACTTGTGCGAGCCGAGAATGACGAGGGTATTATCTTTTAACGTGCGATCCCAAGCACGGTCTGTATATCAATGACCCGTCAAGGGTAACCTTAACAGAACATATGTGTAAGGATAAATCAGTCTGAATCAACTGGGAGTAACCCAACACACCGAAACGAAGTTTCCCAGAGGTAAAAATACATTTTTTGAGTTACGTTTAATAGTAAGTTGCAACGGAACCACGTTATTCTCCTACCAATTATCTAATAGTTCAACTGTGACTTAACTGAAACAGAGTATGGTTTTTCCAGGGTAAGTATTCATGTGGAAAAACCGCTTTCATAAATAATGATACTTCAAGAGTATTCCTTTAAGTCTTTACAAAGCACCCATATTTTCAGCATCGAAATTTTTTTCTCATAATTTAGGAGAATCGTATAAATCATAATTTCTACTGGTACAGACAAGAGAGTAATTTAAGCGTTTTGCATAGTTTTAAATTGCAAACAACAAATGCAACGACATGACGGTGGTCCGAATACACTTGAGAAAAAGTGCCCCGTCTGCAAAGAGAAATTTGCGTTTTTGCAGATTTCTATTGATACTAATTTTTATATTTGCACTGTTTGTTGATAATATCCCAAATATCATGGAGAATGTGTTTGTGAAAATGAAAGTTATCTGTAAGTCGAGATGTCAATTATAATTCGATTCATGGACGTGAAAGATTTTAATATCATTCTAGGTCATTGGCTACAATTTGACCCGAAACAATTCGTTAAACATTTCGAGGTTCCTTCTTTTTATCTGATTATTTCAGATTTGAGGTACAGCTTGACTAACTCCAAAGGTACCACAGATGACTGACTTACAGGAAAAAATTCATTATTGTTACTGCAAATTTCAACAAATATTATTTGAAACAGTAAATTCTCAAAAATAACTAAAATATTTTTATGTTCAATACTGTTATTGTTCTCCAGTCTTTGTTTACTTTTATGTGCTTAGTGTGTCAATTTGGGGTTCCTCAAGGAAGTGGGCTGGGTCCACTTTTATTCGCTTTATTGATTGCCAACTTTATGAAGAATGCTTGCTGGATGATGCCGATTTGTTGATTTCACATCTGTACACAAAATTGTCAGCGGCAAAACAAAACTTATTCAAGCTATCGAAATAACCGTGAACAGAACGGTTTTGTTGACATCATGATCTTGAACTTCTAGAATATGCAGATTTATATATAGCCACTATTTGAGAATGACCTTCAAATGTAGAATTACGAAATTCTGGCTTCCATTGAAGAAAGAAGACAACGAATACAGCATAAAAATTCAAATATTGTTTCGAATACATCTACCTATATTGCTCGTAAAACCTAACCTAACTGAATTGGGTAACATGTAAATTAACATCGCACTGAATATGGATATCCATATCTAATTCATCCACAAAAAATGTTCAATCAATTTTTTTACTAGTGCTTTTACGCGATGTGGTTTTTCTCAATATGACTTCCAGAAATCAGTTATAAATAGTTATCAAAGCAGCCTTCTTGAACCGCTATTTTTTTTCTATATGGACTAATATAAGTCAAGGAAAAATATATCTTTACGCAGATGACATGTCAGTATATCATCCTATCAAGTAAAACATCTGATTATATAAAACAATTGATCAATACAGCATCGAATTTAATGACTGGTGTGATAAGAATAGACTTGCTGTGAACTGAACAAGAAATGCAAGAAATCTCAGTTTCCGAAATGAATCTTTAGACTTGGCCAGTTCGGCAAAAGTTTCGGGAACAACGGGAATACCACAAGGCAGTGTTCTCGGGCCACTGATATTTCTACTGTACGTGAATGACCTTCCTAACATCGCGAGTAATTTTTAGTAACCCTACTGATGAACTTGGTTAACGAAATGCGGATCTAGGAATGAAATTACTAGTATGGTCAAGGGGAAAAATATTTGTTGTTTTTATTGAGTGACACCACTGTCGTCCAATACCCTATTTTATATGTGAGATATACCCTTACAAAACTACAGAAATGAATAAGCTCGTTAATTCAGTACCATATGATTTTAATGAGTGGTGTATATGAACAGACTTATAGTGGACTTAAAGAAAACTGTCTTTTATTGATAAAATAAAATATTGAGATTAGCGAGTTTGTTAATTTTCAAAATATTAATATTTATCGTGAGAATATAAGTTTCCTACAAATAAGAGCAGAAATGCATAATTATAATATGAAGATTAAAAATACGATTACTGCACAAAAACTGTATGACACAAAACATGATAAATCTCGTAAATTTGTTACTGTTCGCCTCTACAATCTGATGCAGAATGATATAAAGAACATGCTACATAATACTTATAAAAATTAAACTTTTCAATAATCAGAATAATGTTTTTACGCCGGATTTATTATGAAAATATCATATGAAAAATTAGTGTATAATTTTTATATATTTTTTCAATATTTATGTTTATGTTTTTTATACGTATGTATAAAGATTTCATATTTATATTTTTATCTAAACATTTAGGTCGCACATGATTATTATCTGTCGATATAATTTCATTTTAAATTGTCAATATTCTTACTCACAGATTTGAATGTATATATCGCCTGTACATCTAATATTTTACTTTGCTTTTTTATTTATATTAATGAATATGACTTGCCCCATCTACATAATCTGTATAAAAAAAGATTAATAAAATCTATCTATGTATTATTTGAATACGTGTGATTTCTTAGATTATCACGATGTTCTCTGAATATTATACAGGATTGTTCTTTCCGTGAAAATCTGAAGATTTGATATGTTTTGATTTTTCCAAAATGGTTTTGTAAGAGTTAGTGGATTACGGATCTGATAATCATGTGCTCTGACCTTTTTATTATAACACATAACAACCTAAATAGCAAAAGTCATAAAGGTCTTGATAATTTGATAATAGAATGAAAAACTTTGAAAATACCTACATCACTTCTGATTTTAGATCAACTGTGATACATAAAACAGAATTCAACAGATATTCTAGTTATTTTTCCAGTGATAGGATAAAGAAACCTTACGAAAAAATTGATTCAATATCATTGACTATATACGAGTATTAGATGTCGATTAACTCACAGGTGAAGATGGAAACAAAAACGCAATTTTCGAGAGATTTTGGGAAACTATCTTACCCCAACATGATTGAATACAAAAACTAAGAGAACAACAGAAGTACTGTTTACCTCGTGCAATTTTTCCGACGATAAAAAATCAAACACAGAAAGAATTCTTGTGGGAACAAGTGAACTTCAATCAAAGAAAAACTATTAATACTTGACATCGTATTTCAATCAAATCATGATCTCGTCAACATATAATGTTGTAAATTTAAAAGTGACATAAGAGAACAAAATAATAAACCGGGCGAAAATGTTCATTAAATTTTCAATTTTTATAGATATAAAGGTATTTTTCAATCGGCCACTCAAATACACAATTTTCAGAACCCTTCGATGAAAACTGACATGGTGAGAAAATGAAAAAAAAATCAATTACTTACATCACTGACATCTGGAAGCTCGGGTTGATTTCACGACAATATTTTCACGAAAAGTTCGTCTTTTTTAGTTTATCCGACATCCATTCACTTTGTAACAATAAAAAACAACACAGAAATCAACACGAAATCGTCCCGAATGTATGTCGCTAGTGCAAAATAAATTTGTTTGCGATGTATGATACAACACCTTTCGCTAAGGTTGGCAGACTGACTGGTACTACTGGTACTACTCCTATATGGATAATCTATATAACACTTCAATCATTTGTTTATATTATCATGAGCGGCTTTGGTCAAGCAGGGATGAACTCTTTTTATTGAATTATCACTTCACTACCGTGTTACTAAAATTATTTCTATTCACTTCCTCAGTTCATGTAACACTATTAATATTTTTTGTCCGATCGAAAACAATTGTAGAGTGACTATCGTTGCATTCGATAATATTGTTTACAGCGTTAGTTTATAATTAAATATTATTTACATATCAATTCATATTCCCAACGAGAATATCAATCAGTTTGACTAAGATAATACCGTTATTTTGGAAAACTATGATTAGGACAACAACCCTAAAACGAGGGTCAGATACATCAAAATAGTAATTGCCAACAAAGGCAACAAATCCTACAATAGTCACTCTTCCTCGGAGTGTAGTGAATCTTGATTGATTATGAAGGCCTTCAATTTGTGTGGGACGAAAATGTTTGAAGCTATTGTTCTATGAATTAATTCAAATATTGTCATTAGATGCTGCCGTTGTGGATGCTTTCAGAGGGAGTATCTTCATAATTGTTGTTACTGTTTTTTTATGCACTTTGCCTCAGAAAACGACGCTCTAGGCGTTGAATTCCATTCGTTTAAAGAACTGGTCCTGCTAAATTAGTTGGGTGAATCTCGATAAAGCTGCCAACGGTGGTACAAGGAAATATGTATGAAAGACAAAAATATCGCCAGTTTTCGGCGATGCTCCAGAAAAGAAGACGAGTTTGTGAGCGGGGCATTACCGACGAAATGATTTTCTTTATTAAATGAGATATACACGCAATCATATGTGGGGACAATATTCCAGGATATCTCGAATTTGTGCCTTAGGATATATTGATAAACGACTGCATTACTTTTAAATACCTACATTGATAGCAAGAAGCGAAGTTCAATTCCTTTCATGGATAAACTCTAATAGTAAACTGGTCTACCGCTTAACCCTTAAAACTACCTCTACGCTACAAATTGAGTGAGAAAATAATATACTGAAAAGTCTAGTCACAAATTAATTTAAATAAAAGGAACAGAGAGCGAAAATTAAGTGAGGACTTGATAAGAAACCTGAAATCGAATACTGATGTGAATCGAATGGACATGAATACCCACATATTCGAAGTGAGTTTGTGAAGCTTTGCGGATTTTAGTTGATGAGAATTATTGTGAATATGTCAAATCTGGTATCTGATATATCTTCGAAAAAGTTTTAAAACAAGGTGGACTACGCGATCATGTCAATTAATATCTTCATGAAATAAATTTTTATCACTTTTATGGCCATTATCAAAATGAATAGACATACCAGAGGCAGAATCTTTTATTTCATAAATAATACTCGCAACGAGCTCTCTAGTTCAGTGTGCCATCCAAATAGCTCCAAAAAACCTGATATTATATTCGTAATTTTTAGTACCAATATTAATACTGATATTCAGTCAAGCTGTTAAAGTTCTCATCTCTAACAAACATGGAAATTCCATCTGCATAATTTATCTATATAATTATTATATCATGAGGAAAATGGGGCCCAACACGGATCCCTGCGGGACACCCAGAAATACTACTGTAATTATTTTCTTTGCACCATCACAAATTACTTAACCCATGCACAAGCTCACAGACTTCAAAATGTTTAAACAACAACAAACCATGATTGGTAAAGTCGAATACCTACCCTGCTCAAATTCAGACTTGAAGGAAAAAGCCTGCCCTGTTAGTATGAGTTACTCTGTGATCAAATATTGGCCATAGAGTAACACATTTATTACAAATCTGATACACATATGTAACTCCGATGATAATGTAAAAAATATGGACCGGGAAAGGGGGACTAGAACCCCCTTCTTTTTCAAAAAAGGTACATATAACAGCAAAAATAAAAGCTGGAAAGTCTGTAAAATAAGTGAAAATTATGGGTCCGTCAAATAATTTAATAAAAAAAAATAATTCGAAAATATTTGTTGTCTTTGTGATTAGACATCATGTGACTAACGTGAACAAATTTCCAGTGTAATCACTTCCTGGATATCCCGGAGGAGAAAAAAAACTGGAAATCGATGTGGTCATATGTCAAAATAAGAGCATTCGATTGGTTGAAAATTGCATTCGTTCTGTTCTAAAGTTCGTTCTCAAGATACTACAAACAACTAATTAAATTTACGTCAACCTTACCACTTCATTCACTGTTGTGAAAAATACTAGTTGTTTGTATAAATACATACGAAATCTCCTGAGTTGAATTATTTACTGTTAATGTTAGCCTTGTGTTTTGTATATGACATAAATATTCAGATGAGAAGAGGTTTGTCACACGAAATTATCCCTGAATTTAAAAGGGTCAGCTAAAATGAAACGCAGCCCGAGCAAAAACAGAGGAACGCTTTTTCGCAATACAGTTTGTTTATGATAAAAAATAATGTCGACAGGAACTTATAAATAATTTCTCGTATCGTATTCGAGTTTGAGTGATATATCATACAGTTTCTCTACAATTTTAAATTCTTGTTTACTATAATATTTTATACGAAGGCGTAGAGGGCCAATATTGATAAAAAAAATATTTTGCCAATTCCGAGATATTAAGTCAGAATTCCGACTTAGTATCTCAGAATTAGCTAACTCCGAGATTTTAAGTCAGAATTTCGACTTAGTATCTCATAATTACCTAAATCCTAGATATTAAGTCAGAATTCTGAATTAGTATCTCAGAATTAGCTAATTTCGATATGTTAGGTCACAATTCCGACTTAATATCTCAGAATTAGCTCATTCTGAGATACAATGTTAGAAATTTTTTGACTTAGTATCTCTTAATTAGCTAATTCTGAGATACCAAGTTGGAATTCTGACTTTACATCTCGGAATCAGCTAATTCTGAGATACTGAGTCGGAAAATTTTGACTTAGTATCTCAGAATTAGCTAACTCGGAGATTTTAAGTAAGAATTTCGACTTAGTATCTCAGAATTAGCTAATTCCGATATTTTAAGTCAGAATTCCGACTTAGTATCTCAGAATTAGCTAACTCCGAGATTTTAAGTCAGAATTTCGACTTAGTATCTCATAATTACCTAAATCCTAGATATTAAGTCAGAATTCTGAATTAGTATCTCAGAATTAGCTAATTTCGATATGTTAGGTCACAATTCCGACTTAGTATCTCAGAATTAGCTCATTCTGAGATACAATGTTAGAAATTTTTTGACTTAGTATCTCTTAATTAGCTAATTCTGAGATACCAAGTTGGAATTCTGACTTTACATCTCGGAATCAGCTAATTCTGAGATACTGAGTCGGAAAATTTTGACTTAGTATCTCAGAATTAGCTAACTCGGAGATTTTAAGTAAGAATTTCGACTTAGTATCTCAGAATTAGCTAATTCCGATATTTTAAGTCAGAATTCCGACTTAGTATCTCAGAATTAGCTAACTCCGAGATTTTAAGTCAGAATTTCGACTTAGTATCTCATAATTACCTAAATCCTAGATATTAAGTCAGAATTCTGAATTAGTATCTCAGAATTAGCTAATTTCGATATGTTAGGTCACAATTCCGACTTAGTATCTCAGAATTAGCTCATTCTGAGATACAATGTTGGAAATTTTTTGACTTAGTATCTCTTAATTAGCTAATTCTGAGATACCAAGTTGGAATTCTGACTTTACATCTCGGAATCAGCTAATTCTGAGATACTGAGTCGGAAAATTTTGACTTAGTATCTCAGAATTAGCTAACTCGGAGATTTTAAGTAAGAATTTCGACTTAGTATCTCAGAATTAGCTAATTCCGATATTTTAAGTCAGAATTCCGACTTAGTATCTCATAATTACCTAAATCCTAGATAATGAGTCAGAATTCTGAATAAGTATCTTGGAATTAACTAATTTCGATATGTTAGGTCACAATTCCGAATTAGTACCTCAGAATTAGCTCATTCTGAGATACTATGTTGAAAATTTTTTGACTTAGTATCTCTAAATTAGCTAATTCTGAGATACTAAGTCGGAATTCTGACTTATCATCTCGGAATTAGCTAATTCTGAGATACTGAGTCGAAAAATTTTGACTTAGTATCTCAGAATTAGCTAACTCCGAGATTTTAAGTCAGAATTTCGACTTAGTATCTCATAATTACCTAAATCCTAGATATTAAGTCAGAATTCTGAATTAGTATCTCAGAATTAGCTATTTTCGATATGTTAGGTCACAATTCCGACTTAGTATCTCAGAATTAGCTAATTCTAAGATACTAATTCAGAAATCTGATTTAGTATCTTGGAATTAACGAAAATGAAAATTTGAATAATAGTGGCCTTTTCACGCCTTCGTATCAACATACGAAAGTACGATTTGTGCCGTGTTGATATCAAAATATTTTTTCAAGTAAGGGATGACGAAAATAATGATTTGTTTTTACATTTTATCTTTCAAATAGTGGGTGCTATTGTGGAAATACAAAAGATGGATGAATTCACAAATGGAATATTGTGGATAACAAGTTTATATTCACCATAACGATTATTAAACCTAGTTTTTTACGACCAAGAAAGTTTCAGTTCGCAAGGATATTTTTTGAATATGAAATCTTGTTTTTCGCTCATGACTTTTATAAGTGTCGGTTATAACTTCTAACATCCATAGTAAAAGTTGATATGTACATTATATGATTTAAATGCTGCCGCTGGATCATTATTTAAATAATTACGTATCAAAATCGTTATGAGATTGAAACACATTTGGTAGAATTTTTTGCTAATACTCGTTCTCATTATTTTATATATGTCTTCATTCAAAATAACCATGACTACCTACTGGTTTTGTTGATGAACATAAAATGAATGTATTCAAGTGGGTGAAAACATGTGTTTACATATTCTGGCATTGTCAATAAAAAGGTTTTATTCAAGACCAAATTCATTTATTCAAAGATATATGTCGGTTTTCAATCCTCTAATTCATACCTTCTGTCAAAACTGGATAATAGAATCAATGTCTACTATTCTTTTTATTGATATTCAATGTGAGTTCATTCACTTTTAGGTAAGTTTCGATTTTCTTCAAAGAAATATTCATATTACAGCTTCTAAATCTAAATATGGTGCAATCCAGGTACACAGTTGATGTCATCGATATAAATGATGAAAAGCAATGGCCCCAAAACGCTGCCTTGAGGTACACCTTACTTACTTCCTGGCACTGGTGGGCGCGATTTCAAACCCCTGCACAGTCTGCCATACCCCCTACAGTCTACAATCCACAATCTTACTGACTAAGAATTATCGTAGAAATTAATATCAACGGATTCAACATTCGCATAGCGTTTTGTTCAAATTCATATTGGCTTTCGTACTACAAATAACAATAAAACATCACAACATGTGATTATTGAAAAGCAAATTGAATATCACAATACCCATGAATAGCTTCTACAGATACTCATATATTAAATGGAAAATTGATGCGATTCAACGACTCGATAAAAATTTTAAAGGATATCATGTCTCAGTTCGAGTATTCAAGATCGCCAACAATACCTTCACGACTTAAATATTGGCACGTTCTTTTGTAATTCTCCTTGATGTTTATTTTTTCCAACATAATACGCATGCATTGAGGCTGCTAGATTACTCCGAAAATATGTCGGAGAAAAGATTACTCAAAAAATTATTGGCATACTATGGAAGCAAACTAAATTTGACATCATTAAACGATTTATAGGAAATTATGGTAGATACAAGTTTTTTTTTATTTTAACAATTGCGCCTTTTATCTCGTAAATACGTCTAGATAGTGGCAATTATTACCGGTGAAATAAAATAAAAATGCGTCTAGAGGTCACACAAAAAAATGATTTCTCTGCAGTAAACCCAACAGATTGGATTTTTTTGTATTTTTTTGTATTTTTTTTATTTATTTTCAATATATTGGATTTATTTTCAATATATTGGATTTCATGTTCAATATATTGGATTTCTTTTCATTTTATATTCCATTAAAAATTGAATACAACAGTAAAAAATCAAAAATCAACATTGTATTTCTTTCCAATATATTGAATTTTCTTAATACTTGAACGAATGTTGCAACCTATTCTAGTAGAATACTCTATACGGGGTGTTTCTTAGGTACGCGTAGAAAATGCAGGGCCGTATGTCCAACATATTGGAAATAAATCTAATGTACTGAATTTATTTCAAAGAAATAATTTGATTTTGTGCGACTCCTAGACGCCTTCGTATTTACGCTTCGGCAAGGAATTTATTTTCAAAATTATTTTTTCAAATTCCAACCCTCTGTTGCATTCTATATTAAATACATTTCTTTGGCAGTAATCCATCAGGAAGCATTACTGCCCCTTACAACTGATGACTTTTAGTATTGTATTGTACGATGAAATAGAATAAGCACATGAAGGCTTAGGATTTCGCGAATAATAATTGTAATCTGGAACTCGATTTTGGCTTTTTCATCATGGAACAGATTTCACGAATCATTTCAAATAAAACGGAATAGACCCGGATATTTAACGGAACTCTACTCAATATATTAACAGTGATATTTAAAAAAGCAATTAACATCTTGTGACTGATATTAACGTGTTTCGCTAGTTAGGAAAATCGGAACTCTCGAGGACTTACGTCACAAAATTTCAAAACATTGTTTGGACCATCAGACCAATAACACAATTTCAAGTAATAATATGCAAACCAAATATTGTGGCATCAAATTTCAAGTAAAGAATGTGAATTGATGTTTCCACAGCTGAATATCGCATTTTTCTAGAGAAATACCTGCGTCCACACTGTCATTCCACGAATGGATATAAATCTGTTAATATCCATTAATGTGAATGGTGCAGTTTATTAGTTTGGCGAAATGGACAATTGAAAGATTCAATCATCCAAAGACCATCGAATAGCCGATGATGATTTTATTTTTAAACAAATAACCAAAGGAAGCGAGAGGCTCACAAAAATATTTTGTTTATGGCTTGGTTTGGCGGTGTCGGCACAATCTGGGAGTTTCGCGATAAGTTCGTGCTGTATGATAAGAAATCTGATCTCCGATCTTCACTGATGGGAATGCGATTTAGCAAATCGCAATACGGCCTGTTTTCATGGCCGGAATTGATTACATCGTCCCCAAAAATTGAAAAAATTCAAAGTCCTGTTCATGGTCCTGTTCCAATTCCAAAGAGTTCTAACGAGCTGATATTATTGTATTAAGAGAAATTACTCCGAATGTGAAGAAGCAACCATCAACTAAGCAGGGCCGGCTCCAGGCGCTAGGCAAAGAAAGCATAATTTAGAAACGACGAAACCGCCTGCACTTGATCGCGCAAAAATAAACCCAACTCACAGAAATATAATTCGATTACACCAGTACTTTGCAAGCTATTCAATCTCTCCTATGAGCCCAACTGGAAAATTGCACGAGTACAACCAGCCTCCAAAAAGCGACGTTAGTGTCAAAAATAGTTGTTCTAGTATATTTCATTTCCTATAAAATATATTTGCTCAGGTCCATATTTTTATTAGTTAGTAAATATACATTGAAAATTTGAGCTTTTATTCATACATAAAAATAGCGTCAAACTTTCAATTCAATGATACCACATAAGTGACATTTCAAACGTCAAAATTTCTGATAATTCAATTTTCAGTTTTCGATTTAAGTGTGCCACGATGCTTCCGATTTATGCCAATTGACTCGTCTAATACTAGAAAAAAAGAAATCCCGTCAAAAATGCTAAATTACGTTGTTTATGAGTCATCGTAATCAATTTTGAGGTAAAACTCAATTTTTCCAAATGGAACCATATTGGTACCGTAGTACCATTTATTAAAAATATTTAAGGAATTTATTCATATCTGGTATTAAAATGTGCGATAAATACAATCAAATTTACAGCTAAAAGAAAATAAGAAAATACAATTATTTTGTTCTAATTTGATGCTAAGAAGTTACTAAGGAGGCTTTGAAATACAAAAAATGAACACAAAACATTACAACAATTGTTCGAAATGCTGTCCATTAACGTCCATCAACTCGCATAGCTGTTTCTTGAAGAACGTTCGCTAATTGCTGGGCCGTTATACTATATATTAATTGTTCAAAAATTGTTCAAAATTGTTTTTCCGTTAACCAGCTGTCATCCCCGTACGAACGACAGCCTTCAGAAGTCGAAACTTGTGCGAGCTAAGGATTAACGAGGTCTTACCTTTTAACGTGCAATTCCAGGTCTTCGCGGGTTGTAACGGCGGTTGCATAGACAATGTTTTTTAAATGGCCCCAAACAAAAAAAATCGAGAGGTGTCAAATCAGGTGACCTTGGAGGACATCGCACAGGACCATTCGTCGAAATTACGTTTTCGTCGAATGCCTGTTGAAGGTAATCAATTACTATTCTTGAATTATAGAGGAAGGAGCTCCATCTTGTTGGAAATACATTTCCTGTCGTGAATGGACAGGTAATTCAGTTAACCTGGACTCAATTTTATTTTGCAGAAATCCTAAGTGTCTAGCTCCAGTCAAGAGTCCTTCAAATATTATTGGGCCAATGATTCTACGACCGAGTATTCCAAGCCAAACATTGAAACCAAACCGTACCTGAAAGTTACCCTTCCGCAAAAAATTTTGATTTTCTTGTGACCAATACCTTGTATTTTGCGAAGTAGAATCTTGCTCAAGTTCCAGTAAGTAACAGATTCTTCAAATTTTATTCCCGTGAAACTTTTTTATCAATGAACAGATTTCAACGAAATCAGGATCACTGATATTTTGAAACTTCCTAAATCCGGTGGTAAGTTCTGAAACTGGTTGGGACAATTGAACGGTATTTTTTTCAAATATTATTCCCTTATAACTAACTGTTTTATGGGTGGACACATATCAACGTAAATTTGACACAAACCATTTAAAATTGTCGTGAATTCAGTGGTGCAGTGGGATTTTTTCTTAAAGAGATTGCTGATAACTATTTTTGATTCTTACCATAAAAAAATTGTCCATGAAGAGGGGCGACACTACTTGACGGAAGACCATCAAACTAATCAAGAAAAATGGTGGAATACATAATCCGAATCTTCCGCTAAAGATCCTATACAAAAGGCAATGTCGTCAGCAAGTATTCAACAGAAAACAACTACTGTTCTCTACGACCGTTAAATTATATCTATTTAATACTTGAGAAAGTTTTCTACAAGAACAAACTATGAAATGCATTTTAAATATTGAAGCTGAAATCATTTTAAGATTTAATTGGAACACCTACGTACCGGTTTCATGAAGTACTACTACTAAGAGAGAAGAAGAATACATGTTTTACAAGGATGCTTTCATTTTCAAAGGATAACACCGTATATGGCAAAGTGAGACCCCTGGTCACAGTACCCCTCTTTACCCCCGACTAATGATTTGGAACCATTCTAATCACAGAAACGCTTAACGAACCCCAGTTGCATACGTCAAAATCTTTCTCCGAACAATAATTCATTCAAGGCTTGAGGTCATGCAAGGCGGGATCTAATTGAACAATTACAAATCACTGTTGTACGTGTCTGTCCTCGGGATGCTGAAGGCGTTATGCTAATTTGGCTTTCATAACAGAACAATTTGTAAAAAATTATTTCAATCACAATTGAACGCAAAAATAGACTTAACTTGACATTAGATTTTTTTTTCTTACATTACCAACGTTCCATGTGGGATATGAGACGAATATCTGACAGCAAACAACTACTTTCTTTGCTAGTACCACACGGTTATCATTGCAAAGGGTTCTTGTGATCGAAAGGCGGAGCTAATGCCTTTGGGCAGGTTTTTCAATGATCACGTAAGTCTTGTAGGGTCAGGTTGATATAGTGTACCACTGAGAATTTTGGCTATGTGCACGGTGGTGCTAAAAGTGAACCACCATGTTATGATTTGTCTACCCTTACTGCCATTTAGCGAATGTCTGAGCGACCTCTCTACTTGAAGATTGCGTTCATCTCCTCTTAAACAGAGAGCCAAACATGTGACATTCCTCATATGTTTATGGCTTTTTCACAATAAAATACTGCGCTGTCAAGTTTTGGGATTAGTTCTAGTGAATACCAAAAAAAAATATGTTCTGTGCTACGAACTTTCCAGCTGGAGAACGGTTAAAAACGGATCAATCCCGCGAATCCTCCAAAATCAACATTTCTTAAGTGAAATTCATAAAAATTACGAGATGATTCCGCATTTTTAAGAGATTTGCAGACCATTAAAGTCAAATAAAGCAATATTCGATATTGGAGGAAACCGAATTTTAGAATTTTTGGCGGGAAATAACCCCTATCAACTCCAATAAAACTGTTCAACTCGAGAACGGTTGAAGATAGAGCAATTCTGCGAACGCCAATTGATTCAGAATGATCAAATTAGTTCAATCTGTGAATTTCAAGTCAATCGCTGTAAAACAAAATTATTCGAAAAATCGAAAAAATTCCAAAGGGGTAGACCCCTAAAAATCATGAAAAATACAAAATCATCAGATTTACTTGATATTCGCACCATATACGCAAAATGTTATGCTGATTCCGAAAATATATGATTTGTATATGCTCAGATACAAATTTGTGCATAAAAACGTCAAAAATTCCCTCGCATCGAATTTTCGAAAGTTTTCATTTTCTAATTTTCAAAAAATTTAAAACGTTCCTCAATTGTTTCTCGACGAGGTGATTCCGAATCATAACATAAAAATTAATTTCAATAAGAAATTTAAAAAAAATCATAATTTTTTTTTTCTAAAAATGAACCTATTCTAAAAATCAAAGTTTATCAAGTGAAATGACGTTCTAATTCAAAAATTTCGCATTTTTGAGAGATTTGCAGTCAAATTATGCAATTTTCGCTATTGAAGGAAGCCGAATTTTTTGAGTTAGAATTTTCGTAAATTTCCATTATGCATTTTTCAAAAAAACACAAGGTCCCCCCAAATGTATGTCGGCGAGCTGATTCCGAATTACGAAAAAAATTGGCTGGGTATAAATATAGAGCAATTCTGCGAACGCCAATCGATTCAGAATAAGGAAGTTAGTTAATTAGATAGTACCTTCATGAAGGATCGCAGTTGTCGTTTAAGGATAACCTTCGAAGAATGTCTCGAAGAGTCGAAGTAGGTTAGTGAAAATGACTGGGAGAGAATTATTAGTTAGTATATGGTGTGCCTCACGGTTCAGTACTAGGGCCAATATTATTCCTTATTTACATCAACGATTTGACGAGTATAAATATCGCAGGGAAATTCACAATACTATTTTTTGGCCCTGTGACAATATAAATGATTGATATGAAGAAAGTAAAGTGTTGGTGTGAGTCAAATCGACTTTGTCTCAATATCTCGAAAACTTATATGGAAAATTCTGCATGACAATATACCACTTGGGAATGATATCATTGAAAACAAAAGCAGTTTAGAGATTTTAGGAGTGCATGTCGATCGTAAATTGAAATTTGGAAACCATGTTCATGCCTTGTGTAACAAAGTGTCCTCTGGTTGTTATGCAGTCAGAGTAGCCGTATATGAGCTAAGTTTATCAGCAGCCAAGACTTTTTTTCTTTGGTTGAATCTCCTAAGATACGGAATTCCATTTTGAGGCGTATGTAGTGGTTATTCATCAGTAAGTCGCCCCGGAGCATCACGCAAATAATGATAATAGCCGTCCTCTGCCCGCACAGGCTATGACTTTAGGTTATGAGGGACACCTCTCTTGCAAGAACCAAAGGGGCGTAGGTTCGATTCCCAACATGGTCACTGGTCTCGTGCATGGCATCATACGTCGAAAGGTAAGGGTTACGTCTTCCTTAGCTCGCACAAGTCTTTCGAAGACTTCTGAGGCTTGTGCTCGTAAGGATGCGGCCGGTTGACGGAAATAACAACAATAACATTTGATTATTATTCATTTGGTGGAGACAAGACAATTATAATGTTGTACGACCTACCCTGGCAAAACCTCGAAGAATTATTTCGGCATACCCAAATTAACTTCCCCACTTTCAAGAAAAAAGTAAATTCGTAACTTGGACATGTTATTGTTGTTTTTGTGTCAAAAGTATTAACTTGTTATGAAAGGCGTCTGGTCATCAAAATGGCAGGAAACAACTAACAATCACAATTCATGGGAATGGGCTAGTTCGATACAGGGTCGGTGTCAGATTTAGCTGAGCGTAACGGTTAGTATTTTCATAATCTAGGAAGAGTTCTTAACTCATGGCTAGATGGGGAGCAGCAGATTCCGGATTGGCTTGTGGAAGGACGAACCGTGCTAATCCCCAAGAATGAGGCGTTTACTCGCATCTCATTCATGCGAATACTCTCCGCAGTTGATCCGATGTATGAACGGATTTATGCGCAAAGAGGGTCAAAGAAGGGGGTCGCTGGCTGCAAGGAACAAATAGTGAGATGCATTGACTAGCTGATGCCGTTCTGGAGGACTCGCTTCACCATAACATCTGGTCAAGTCAAAGATCAAAGAGGGAAAGTTATCTTCAGAAGGGGTGTGTTTCAGGGAGACTCCCTCTTCTCTTCTGAATCTCCCTATTGCCATTGTCCGTTGCCTTACGGAAAACCCGCAGATACAACTGCGGCACCCCTAGCAACTGGAGACATAAGGTGACCAATCTGTTCTACATGGATTACCTCAAACTATATGCCTCCGGAGAAAAGGATCTTCATCAGTCCTCAAGTATGGTGCAAGAGTACACGCATGCTATGAAAATGGAGTTTGGAATCGACAAATGTGCCACGGTTCATCTCAAAAGAGGATGATGCGAGAAATACGGAGGGGACGATCTGCTCGTAGACGAAAGCATCCTACATCATGTGAATGCCGGAGAGACCTAGGGGTGGAACAACTCGTTCTCATATTCTACTATGAACGGACGAACCCAAATTCTGTCACCGAGTTGTAACCCGTTCAACAGAAAGCCCACGTCAAAGATGCGGAGAGTAACAGTCTTCTGCAGCTACATAAGGACAAGCCAAATGCATGGGGTCTTCTTCAAGAACATTGAAGACCTCGGTTTATCCAAGAACCTGACCTTCGCTTTTCTCAGGTCAAGTGGGCCATCAAAACAGCTATCAAGACAAGAAACAAGACAATGCATCAAATAGATCAACCAAATATTGAAATTACACAAGAATTCAAAAGTCTCGCAAGGTTTCTCTAGAAACATCATAAAAGATGGGCGACACTACTTGACGGAAGATCATAAAACTAATAATGAATTATGGTGGATTACGTAATCCAATTATTATTATTATTATTAGTTTTATGATCTTCCGTCAAGTAGTGTCGCCCATCTTTTATGATGTTTCTGGCTTCATATTGAAGTCGACACGTAGTCGGAGTGCATTTTAATCTGGAACCCAGAGATGGCGCTGAATTCATACTTCAGTGTTTGTCTCAGGGATTTCCGATTAGGATGAAAGGATTTTTCGATTCAATTGGGTCGAACTAGCCTTCGCTGATGATTGGCAATGACCATGAAACCGGTACGGAGGTGTTCCCCCAATTAAATCGAAAAATAATTTCAGCTTTGATATTTAAAATGCATTGCAAAGTGGTTCTTGTAGAAAACTTTGCCAAGTATTAAACAGATATAATTCAATGGTCGTAGGGGGCAGTAGTTGTTTTCTGTTGAATACTTGACGACGACCATACCTATTGTATAGGTTTTTTTGCGGAAGATTGGATTACGTAATCCACCATAATTCATTATTAGTTTCTCTAGAAATATCCTAGAAAAGCGTAATAGCCTTCAACCTATGCAGAAGAATGTGCGGGAAAAATTGGATGCCACCAATCCAGTATACTCCAGTATTGGAGTATGTGATCTCTGAGGAGTGTTTGTTCTTGATTGCCGGAACAGATGACGTTGCGACCAACTTAGTTGTGGGTCGCAGTTTCATTTGTAAAGAAGAATTAGTTGGGCCTTGGTGGTCGTGATGGTAGAGCGCTCGTCTCTCAACCAAAGGGGCGTAGGTTCGATTCCCAGCATGGTCACTGGTCTCGTGCATGGCATCATACGTCGAAAGGTAAGGGCTACGTCTTCCTTAGCTCGCACAAGTCTTTCGAAGACTTCTGAGGCTTGTACTCGTAAGGATGCGGCCGGTTGACGGAAATAACAACAATAACATTTGATTATTATTCATTTGGTGGAGACAAGACAATTATAATGTTGTACGACCTACCCTGGCAAAACCTCGAAATATGCATGTCTGGAGGTGGTCATTTCCAGCCAAATGAAGGATAATCTACTGTTCAATTACAAGAAACGCACTTGCAATTAGGTCTTCTTGGAAAAACGTTGCACAAATATCTGTCAGATGTAATTCAATATCCGTCGTGGTATTAGCCAGGGAAATAGTTGTTTTCTGACAGATATTTTCCAAATTTTTCCACTTGGAGGAAACGTGTGGAGAGTAGGGTACTTCGACTAAGTCGATTTTATTCGCTTCAATACTTGTATTGTTACAACAGGACTACATAATCTCCGTAAGGTTGCATCGAGATGTGGCAAGGAAATTTTCAAAAAATAGTTCATTATCAATATTAGCTACAGCTGCTGTAATAATTACAAATTTTACACAATATGCATACCTATAATGTCCGTTATATGAAAGGCAACCATCAAGCTAAATTCTCAAGTAAAGGTTATTTTCGTAATGATGCATTTTTCAACTACGAAAATCAATACATTCTTGTGACATCACCACTCAATTTCCTATTCTGAGGCAATAATTTGACATTTGAATCGATAACAGTGACCCTGTTAATGCTTTAGCAGATTTCCTTGAATGAACCGTTGAGGAAAAACATAAAATATATTGTAGTTCGTTCTTCGAACAAGCCACACGGCAAGCAGGAAATGCACGTCGACCCGAGAATGTCAAAAACGATTTTTTAATGAGAACACCTTGAAAAAGTTGTACAGTGGCATCAAGAATCACGTATTGTACGGTACTAGTCGATACATTGGAGTTGTATCCATTATCAAACCATACTATTATTGTTATATCGGTAGAATCTGAGTTGCTTGACTGGAAGGTTCTAATGTAAGCATAAGATGATTAAAATTCTCTAAATGATCTTGATGGATTGAATCCAGAATGCACTGGAGAGTAGAGAAACCGTAGTATGTGCCTTTCTAGACATTGAAGGGACTTTTGACAGCATACCACACTAAGCTGTCAGAAGTAGATTAGAAGACAGTTGTGGACAAAAATATGTGTATGGTGTGTTTCGTAAAACTCAACCATTTTCTTATATGCACACATTTACGCATATGCAGATTCAAGTGGATCTCACAATTTAGCATTTTTAATGATTTTTAGGGGTCCATCCCTTACGACTATTTTGGGTAATTTTTTTTCTCCAACGATTGTTTTGAAATTCCTAAAGTATCCTATATAGATCATTCTGAATCGATTGGCGTTCGCAGAATTGCTCTATCTTCAACCTTTCTTGAGTTGGGAAGTTCATCTGAAATTTTAAGAGGTCATTTCGCTCCAAAATTTTGATATTTTGTAATTCTTCCATTAAGTTTCGTAAAATTCAACCATTTTCTTATATGCACACATTTACGCATATGCAGAATCAAGTGGATCTAACGATTTAGCATTTTTCATGATTTTTAGAGGTCTACCCCTTACGACTTTTTTTGAGTAATTTTGTTTCTCCGAAGATTATATTGAAATTCCCAGAGTATACTATATTGATCATTCTGAATCGATTGGCGTTCGCAGAATTGCTCTATCTTCAACCTTTCTTGAGTTGGGAAGTTCATCTGAAATTTTAAGAGGTCATTTCGCTCCAAAATTTTGATATTTTGTAATTCTTCCATTAAGTTTCGTAAAATTCAACCATTTTCTTATATGCACACATTTACGCATATGCAGAATCAAGTGGATCTCACGATTTAGCATTTTTCATGATTTTTAGAGGTCTACCCCTTACGAATATTTGTGAGTAATTTTGTTTCTCCGACGATTATATTGAAATTCCCAGAGTATACTATATTGATCCTTCTGAATCGATTGGCGTTCGCAGAATTGCTCTATCTTCAACCTTTCTTGAGTTGGGAAGTTCATCTGAAATTTTAAGAGGTCATTTCGCTCCAAAATTTTGATATTTTGTAATTCTTTCATTAAGTTTCGTAAAATTGAACCATTTTCTTATATGCACACATTTACGCATATGCAGAATCAAGTGGATCTCACGATTTAGCATTTTTCATGATTTTTAGAGGTCTACCCCTTACGACTTTTTTTGAGTAATTTTGTTTCTCCGAAGATTATATTGAAATTCCCAGAGTATACTATATTGATCATTCTGAATCGATTGGCGTTCGCAGAATTGCTCTATCTTCAACCTTTCTTGAGTTGGGAAGTTCATCTGAAATTTTAAGAGGTCATTTCGCTCCAAAATTTTGATATTTTGTAATTCTTCCATTAAGTTTCGTAAAATTCAACCATTTTCTTATATGCACACATTTACGCATATGCAGAATCAAGTGGATCTCACGATTTAGCATTTTTCATGATTTTTAGAGGTCTACCCCTTACGAATATTTGTGAGTAATTTTGTTTCTCCGACGATTATATTGAAATTCCCAGAGTATACTATATTGATCCTTCTGAATCGATTGGCGTTCGCAGAATTGCTCTATCTTCAACCTTTCTTGAGTTGGGAAGTTCATCTGAAATTTTAAGAGGTCATTTCGCTCCAAAATTTTGATATTTTGTAATTCTTTCATTAAGTTTCGTAAAATTGAACCATTTTCTTATATGCACACATTTACGCATATGCAGAATCAAGTGGATCTCACGATTTAGCATTTTTCATGATTTTTAGAGGTCTACCCCTTGCGACTTTTTTTGAGTAATTTTGTTTCTCCGACGATTATCTTGAAATTCCCAGAGTATACTAAATTGATCATTCTGAATCGATTGGCGTCAGCAAAATTACTTCATCTTTAACCTTTCTCGAGTTAGGAAGTTCATCTGAAATTTTAAGAGGTCATTTCCCTCCGAAATTTTGATATTTTGTAATTCTTCCATTAAGTTTAGCAAAATTCAACCATTTTCTTATATGCACACATTTACGCATATGCAGAATCAAGTGGATCTCACGATTTAGCATTTTTCATGATTTTTAGAGGTCTACCCCTTACGAATATTTGTGAGTAATTTTGTTTCTCCGGCGATTAT
Source organism: Chrysolina americana (assembly GCA_958502065.1). Lineage (NCBI taxonomy): Eukaryota > Metazoa > Arthropoda > Insecta > Coleoptera > Chrysomelidae > Chrysolina > Chrysolina americana. The sequence goes on along the minus strand of OY293420.1, from coordinate 57,881,835 downwards.
ATTGAAATTCCCAGAGTATACTATATTGATCCTTCTGAATCGATTGGCGTTCGCAGAATTGCTCTATCTTCAACCTTTCTTGAGTTGGGAAGTTCATCTGAAATTTTAAGAGGTCATTTCGCTCCAAAATTTTGATATTTTGTAATTCTTCCATTAAGTTTCGTAAAATTCAACCATTTTCTTATATGCACACATTTACGCATATGCAGAATCAAGTGGATCTCACGATTTAGCATTTTTCATGATTTTTAGAGGTCTACCCCTTACGAATATTTGTGAGTAATTTTGTTTCTCCGACGATTATATTGAAATTCCCAGAGTATACTATATTGATCCTTCTGAATCGATTGGCGTTCGCAGAATTGCTCTATCTTCAACCTTTCTTGAGTTGGGAAGTTCATCTGAAATTTTAAGAGGTCATTTCCCTCCGAAATTTTGATATTTTGTAATTCTTTCATTAAGTTTCGTAAAATTGAACCATTTTCTTATATGCACACATTTACGCATATGCAAAATCAAGTGGATCTCACGATTTAGCATTTTTCATGATTTTTAGAGGTCTACCCCTTACGACTTTTTTTGAGTAATTTTCTTTCTACGGAGGTGGAATTACAACACTCGTAGCGCCGCATTAGGCCTGTGGATATAGGCTGAGACCGCATAAGCTGGACAAGCTGACAGCAAATGCATTATGGTCTCAGCTGCCCCACGACACGCTCTGCATCTAGTGTCAGGGACCTCTATACCCATCACGCGACTACGGTAGACGAGGGTGTTGAAGACATCATCCTGGCAGGCCATTATAAATCCCTCGGTTTCCGACTTCAGCCCACTTGACTTGAGAGAAGCAAATGTCAGGTTTCTGGATAAGCCAAGGTCTTAAATGTTCTTGAAGAAGAACCCATGCATTGGCTTATCCTTGTGCAAGAGTACTCGCATGCTATCGGAATGGAATTTGGTATCGACGAATGTGCCACGGTTCATCTCAAAAGAGGACGATGCGAGGAATACGGAGAGGACGTTCAGCTCTTAAGGACTGATGAAGATCCTTTTCTCCGGAGGCATAAAGTTTGAGGTCATCCATGTAAACCAGATGGGTCCATGCCATCGAAAGGTTACACTTATACTGCAAGGACTCGTGCGTGATGCATCTGTCGATCAGCAGGTTCTCCTTGCAGTCAGCGACCCCTTCTTTTACCCTTTTTGCTCGTATATCCGTTTATACACCGGATTAACTACGGGAAGTATTCGCATGTATAAGATGCGGTTAAACATCTTATAACATGCGTTCAAGCATGTTATCGGTCTGTAATTCTTTGGATCGGACAAATCTCCGTTTTTGGGGTTTAGCACGGTTCGCTTCTTGACAAACCAATCCGGAATCAGTTGCCCCCCATCGAGCCATGAGTGGAAAACTCTTGCTAGAGGGTGGTGGGTACATTGAAATTTTTTCCACCAATAGTTATTCAGCCCATCAGGACCTGGATCTGGAAAGTGGTTACTATAAATGTATGAAATTAATTAAAATATATAGTTAACGAGTAAACATAAATTAGCGAATTAAAGTTAAGCGCATTTTCACTACAGTATTATCCAAATACTCTGTCGCTCAAATCAGTAGAAAAACGGAAAAAGTCACGATAGATCTTTTAGGTCGCAGTGTTTCTACAACCCCAACCATTGCATTAATTATGTTCCTTAATTTTCCATAGTGTACCAACCAACCTAAAATGCCTAATCAGAACAGGCTGCCACTATCTATCAGTGACGCATTTCTAGTACTTTCTCTCTCTCTCTCTCGCGACGGTCAAATAACAAATTAGTCAAAAAAAATTAAAAAATCGTATCAATAAAAACAATAAGTGAGTATTTCGAAGTCCATAACTCGCCGTTGTATTGACCCAACTGATCAGATAATAAGCCAGTGCCAGAACAATGAAACGAAAAGAAAAATAAAATTTTATACAAAGTTAAATATTTTTATCAAATAAATATTTACTTTCGGATTAATCTCCAGACTTCACGAGAATCACTTCCGATCGGGAATTCATTGAAATAATATGTTTTGTTTAAACTGGGGTCTTGAAAGAAGTCGGTAGTTATAGGGCAATTAAAACAACATTCAGTTTACGAGGTACGAAATACAACTCATTTGATTTCATTAGCAGATTTATAGTCGAAAGCAGTTTGGTCATGAAAGTAGCTGGTTTCTGACTACATGCCTGCTTTAGAAGCCTTCTTTTTTATAGTCGGAAGCAGTTTGGTCATGAAAGTAGCTGGTTTCTGACTACATGCCTGCTTTAGAAGCCTTCTTTTTTATAGTCGGAACCAGTTTGGTCATGAAAGTAGCTGGTTTCTGACTACATGCCTGCTTTAGAAGCCTTCTTTTTTATAGTTGGAAGCAGTTTGGTCATGATAGTAGCTGGTTTCTGACTACATGCCTGCTTTAGAAGCCTTCTTTTTTATAGTCGGAAGCAGTTTGGTCATGAAAGTAGCTGGTTTCTGACTACCATGAAAGTAGCTGATTTCTGACTACATGCCTGATTCAGAAGCCTTCTTTTTTATAGTCTGAAGCAGTTTGGTCATGAATTAGCTGGTTTCTGACTACATGCCTGCTTTAGAAGCCTTCTTTTTGACTATCTGTAAACGGAAAAAATGGACAAAGATTCAGCAGATGTAGAGGTAAGTCTGACTTAGCTTGTCAGACTTCAAGAAACCGCGATACTCTTTCCAGACTTCTCGAGTCTCGTAGAGTGGATTGTACAAAGATTCACCAGATGTAGAGGTAAGTCTGACTTAGCTTGCCAGACTTCAAAAAACCGCGATACTCTTTCCAGACTTCTCGAGTCTCGTAGAGTGGATTCTACAAAGATTCACCAGATGTAGAGGTAAGTCTGACTTAGCTTGCCAGACTTCAAGAAACCGCGATACTCTTTCCAGACTTCTCGAGTCTCGTAGAGTGGATTGTACAAAGATTCACCAGATGTAGAGGTAAGTCTGACTTAGCTTGCCAGACTTCAAGAAACCGTGATACTCTTTCCAGACTTCTCGAGTCTAGTAGAGTGGATTATACATGATGGATTACCAGGACATAATCTAAGTTAACTGACTTGATTCACAGACGGGTCAAGAACTGACAATGGAAAATAGGACTTGCAATAGACTGAAAAGTCCCTGACACAACCTTAGCTACTAAACAATACGATATTCCGGACAGAAATGCCAACGAAACGGAAAAAGAAAAAATATATATGCAATTTAATTTCAAAGTTCATCTCAAAGTCTATTTGACCTCAATTTCAGATTCCGAAAAGAACCTCTAGAATTGGCTTGTTCAAAAAATTCTTGGGAACAATGATCGACTCGACGAACATACAGGGTCTCAATTTCCCACCCTTAATGTCTTCCTTCCAGTAAACAATATGAGGAATCTAAAAAACAGGTCAATTTTATTTTCAAGTGGGACACTCTCAAAGAATATTTGTAGCCCTCGTTGTTCAACCCCCTAGGAGGGATAGATGTTACCCTTAGAATTTTAAATGAGAAGGGGGATCGAGTGGCACATCATTTTGATTGGTATTCAATTATTTTTCCAATGGTATCCTGATGAGCATTTTCCGAAAAATGACGTTTTAAACAAACAGAAGTAATTATTAGAACTTGCCTATACTGAGATGCATGATTTGACCAGAACTGGTTAGAATATTAGGTGGTACCGTTCCAACCATTTGTTAGGGGTAGCAGTAGCCATTAGCTCCAAAAAATTTACATAAAAAAGTAGGCTAATAGTGAAACGTACGTGGTACTAAAGTTTTGTTTATTAAATGCTGAATTTTAAATTCTCATCGCAGCAATTTAACAGATAGCCTTCCGTCTTGCTACTTTTGTAAAAAGTTTATGTTTTCAGTCAGAAAATTGTTTAGCAAATTTGAACAATTTGATAGTATTGTGAATACAAGGGTATAAGAGTGTTAAAATGGTTCACATTCTTCAAGAAAGAATTGAAGTGATTGTAATATATGGAGAAGTTGGAAAGTACGCACGAAGGGCGGCATGTCTTTTTAACAAAAGAAAGTGGCGTAGCTAACACCCCCGCAACCCCCGCTAACGAGCTACAAACTCAAATTGATGCAGAAGGTAATGAACTTTGGCAGGGGGATCAGTTACATTTCCAGCAGGACGGTGCTCCACTTCATTATTTTCTTCCCGTCCGACAGTGGTCAAACGAGAGATTTCCGGATAGATGGGTTGGCAGAAGGGGAGTAGTTGAATGGCCTCCGAGATCACCGAATTTAACTCCTTTAGATTTATCTCTTTGGGGGCATCTTAAATTCGTTGTTTATGAAACACAACCATATTTCTGTTAGTTCAGAACGTCATTTTTCGGAAACTGATCTTCAAAAAATAAAAAGTCAGGGTATCATTGGAAAAAGAATTGAACGCCAATCAAAATGATGTGCCATTTGACCTCCCTTCCCATTTAATATTCCAAGGGTAACATCTACCAACCCCTTCTAGGGGATTGAACCACGAGTGCTACACATATTTTTGAATAAAATAAAATTGATCTGTTTTTTCGATTCCTCTTATTATTTACTGGAAGGAAGATATTAAGGGTGGAAAGTTTTCATATTGACACCCTGCATATAGATTTTGATCTAGATGAAAGAAGAAATACAGTGTATATTCTCTGAATTGAATATGAAATGTTACTAGTTGAAAAGACTAAAATTTCATTTGATTTGGTTTTCGCTTTGGGTACGAAAGGTCCCGGGTTCAGATCCTAGTTGAACCCAATTTTTGTTTTCCAATAGAAACATTGATGATGGCGAGAAAATATGCATTGTGTAAAGCCTGTTAATTTAAGATAGCGATTCAGTCAGCATTTATGATCCCATTGTAAATATTTATTTTAAAATGAACGACCTATTGATTTGATTACGAATAGATTTTGATTGATTTTTAATTGCAGAAAATAATTTTGCGGTTTATATTCGACAACCTTCTCAAACTTCGTGTCGTAATATGCTCAGGAAGGTGAAAATTCACATCGTCACTTTTATCTATTTTTCCAAATTACCATCCAACGTAGATTTGAAACAAAGTGATGTATTAAGGCATGACAAAATACATACAAATGATTTATTACTCAAATGAGCAAACCACAGTTTTATAAAAAAAACTTGTTATAGAAAACGACCTCACCCACACCAAAAATATAGTGTTTTGAAGAGATACGAAGGCGTAGAAAGGCCACTATTGATAAAAGAATTATTTTTGCTAATTCCAAGATATTAAGTCAGAATTCCAACTTGGTATCTCAGAATTAGCGAATTTCGAGATACTAAGTCAGAATTCCGACTCAGTAACTCAGAATTAGCTAATTCCGAGATGTTAAGTCAGAATTCTGACTTGGTATCTCAGAATTAGCTGATGGCACCATGTACAGTAAAGTTATTGCTATAAAAATAACTCATGCCAGATATAAGGGAACTTTTGAGCCCACTATACCATGGTTAGATTTAAAATTGCTGACTGCCAATCAGGAAAGCGAAGGAGTAATGGCAGGGGGGAGCGTCCGGGCATTTCCAATGCTTGAGAGTTCCCCCTTTCGGGCCTCAACCTTAGGGGGAGCATGGTGCTGAGACCCCATACGATGAAAGTCCGATCCAATACGGCAAGGAAAATTGCAAAATTATTGCTTGAGGAGCATTGCCCATATAGATGTAAGATGTAATTCAATGTCCGTAAGGGGAAGTAGTTTTTGTCTGTCAGATATTCGACTTTGTCGATATTATCTTTGTCATTTGAGACTCTCTGACACACTTTTCTAACAAACAAGAATGTATAGACAATAAAACGAATTTATGTCGGCCTGTGTTTTGATTATTTCTCCGGATCAATTGAGATAAATAATGTAATCTAGTTTGAACTGATCCCAACTCAACATATTGTTTCGCTTGATTATTAGTCACCATTCTCGTCATGTCGAAAAGTTTTTGTTTGCGTCAAGTGAGGTCAATTCAGTTAATGAAGTAATAGGTAACTTGCATCCCCAATAATAATAATTGGAACAAAAACTTGAATCATTCTCTCTAATTGAAATAAGTGTATTTGAGGATTTCCATTCCGTGACGAAACCTGGCAAAATATCCGGAATATGTTAGCTACCCAAAACGAAAAGTTCACAGAATGAACGAAAATTATCAGTATCGGATTGTATCAATTTCCCGGTAGGCCCTAAAAGTGGCCAGGAGAGGAAAGAGGAGAGGATAATATTTTTGGGGTTACGAAAAATCATCGTAAAGGAATAATAGAAAAAGTTTGAAAATGAAATATTTCGAAGTTTTCGCTACAAGTACTTAATGACTCATTTTTATTTACATTTTTTTACCATTTGTGAATACTGGATTAATGCCATTTGAGTTTTTCAAATAATTCCGACGTATTTTTCACTGTATCTTTTATTATTTAAAATTTAATTCCGTGCCTACTCACCCTGGGTTTTTCACGCAGGGTGGGCACGCATGTATCTGAATCGGCCTTCAAGTATCTAACAGTTTGAGAAGTGATCAGTGCATAGTGCTCCCTGACTAGAATTACTTTTTGAAAGTGTTTAGTAATCGCGAGCATTTTATAAATAAAACTGCTGAGTGCTCCAGATTTTGGAAGATTTTTCGAAAGTTCTTAGTGTTTATATCAGTGCTCGGCACAGCTCTGTTTGGCATATAAAAGGAATGAAATGACAAAAATTCCACGGATGAGAATAGAAAACAGTATGGAGGAAAATTACTCCTTCCCACTCCAGATTAACTTTTCAACTCGAGAACTGTTAAAGATAGAGCAATTCTGCGAACGCCAATCGATTCAGAATGAATTTTGAGTCATTCGACGTGAAAAAAAATTATTCGAAAAATCGAAAAAAGTCCACTATACAGGACGTTTCTTTTATCATGTAGTAACATTGCTATATTCTAAACCGTAATAGATACAAAGACGATTAAATGGGAAAAAATGTAACTATTGTGGTGAGCAGTACATTGGTCATAGAAAATCTACGGGGACTCTCGCCCTTCCCGACTTATACAGGGAAAACTAAAAATGCTGTTGTCACTGATGATGCTAGTTATTTTATATGAAACGTTATAAAAATGTCGAGTGTGATATACCAATGAATTGTGATTTTATCGCTCTATCAATATTTGTGATGAAATAGACAGGTCCGTATTTGAAAAAAATACTTGAAGATGGCGGTGTTGACACGAAACGTTTGATTAAAAATTTATCATTACGTATACATTTTGAATACAATAAAACTTTCCTTTTTCATTTTTTTATATTTTCTGAAATGACAATTCTATTCGTAAAAAACCGAAAACAGCATTTTCAGTTTTCCCTGTATACGTTGGGAAGGGCGAGAATCCCAGTAAATTTTCTATGACCAATTTACTGCTCACCACAATAGTTACCTTTTTCCTATTTAATCGTCTTTGTATCTATTACGGTTTAGAATATAGCAATGTTACCACATGATAAAAGAAACGGCCTGTATACGGAAAATTTCATGCAGATTCTGAAAATATATGATTTGTTAATGCTCGGATTGGAGGATTGGAATCTAAAAGAACAACGACAAAGATGTCACGAATAGAGGTAGAAAAAAATATAGAGGGAAATAACTCCTTCCCCCTCCAAATGATATTTCCCAGCTCCGAACATATATGATTTGTTAATGCCTAGTTTAAGGATCCTCATATATGAGGACAACGTCAAAAATGTCACGAAGGCTTGGGGCATTTTTCGCCAGTCACTCTTTAGCTCTACAACAAACGAAAAGTTATTGAACGACTTATAGTGGAAGCCCAATTGGGGACCCCATTCTTGAATTTCCCGGTAGGCCCCCTTGTCAACAATCCGACGCTGAAAATGATTAATCCGTGAAGATGAAATATTCAAGTATCGAAATGTATTTTGACAGCGTTCCAGTTTCTCAATAATATTTATAACTGGACCGCTTCGATGTTTCTCATTTAAGTACTACGAATGAGGGGTTCTGCTGTGGTATTTTTAAAATAAACATATTTACTTTGAGAGATAAAATCGAAATAAACTTTCATTTGTATGAAAATTCCATATTGACGAATCCTTTTTGTAAATCCAGTAAGAATTGACAATGCTTTGGAACAATGGCCTGTTATAAGAATTTTGATGGGATTAAGTAGGTGTTAACATCAAATATTTGATTCTTATCGAAAAGTACACATGGGCAATTCAGCAATATATCAGTATCAGGGTTATTTCAATAAAGTTGACTGAAACGTAAATCAATGTTGAATGCGTGGAACAGCGTTTTACCTGAAAAACTCACCAATTACAATTACGCTTCAAACTTTTCCTTCAGAATAACATATTTGGAGGCGTTCTGTGCTATAATATCAAATTTCTTGTATTCGATAGGCATTTAATTAATGTATGTTTCGGTTTATTTGATCAAGCACGGTTTTCTGCATTATCTCGATTCAATGACACCGAAAATCACTCAATTATGAACCAGAGGAGTACTCTCTCAATATCCTTATTTACTAGCATTAATTATATGGAAATGATACGATATTCTTTCAAAATTCGTGAGATCCTGCAAATGAAGTCTCTCTCTTCTATGAAGCTTTATACCGACAAATAAAGTGTTTTTTTTTTCATTTTGACGATAAAGAAACCTTAGTTTTCGACGATGCACAAGCGTATTTTTTTTGTAATTTCTTGAATCATCTTTCTATAACTTTAATCGTGGATGAAAATTCTACAGAACCACTATTAGCTCTCAGTAAGTTTACTCAGTTTGTGAATGGCGGGTAGGTAGTCTTTTTCAGAAAATTCGCCTCAATTTTTTCAAAAATCACGATATCCCGTTCAAGTGACGCTGTTTCTATGCTACAATCGGATTGTTACAACAGTTCTCTTTCATTTAATATTATTAATTCATCACCAGTTTCAAAACAATATACGATAACTATCCAGCCATTAAAATGTGTATATCCACAATCAGCATGTGTTAAAAACAAATTTACAACCAAATCACTGCGTGAAAAGCGCTTCTATGTCCCAGAAATGTTTATTTTTATGTCTACGTACACTTGTCTGACGAAACCCTATGCCTAGCACTTACCAGTAGTATTCAGAGATTATGTTGAAAAACACCACTGCAGGGCTCTAAGATGGCCTCCGCAGTTAAACTGACTATTGAAATCATCGCAAAGTTTATATACTATTCCAAACAATGTGTTATTAACTCGCTGATCAAAAAGCAAACAGACATGCGTTGGATCTGCGACTTAATCTTCAAACTAATCAACTTTTAGAGCCGTATCTAAACAGGCAGAAGAAATGGTGTACGAAACACATTTTCAACCACCAACAAACGGGTCTTGCTTATTTTGTATTTTTCAAAATTGATTTTCCACACAAGAGTCTACTGTCATTGGGTTGTTATATTTTTAACTCAGTCATGGACGTCGGCTGAGGGGGGACGGTGCAGCTACATGTCTATAAAGCGTGCAATGAATGGACAAAAACTGTAAAAAGGTCGACAAGTTCCCCAAGGAAAAGTAATCGTGCTTTTTCATGTCAACATGACACATTGAAAGCCATCAAATTATTCATTTGGTGAATTCCAGGAACTCTTCAATGTTTTACAGGTCTTTCGTATACAAAGGTGAAAAATGGCAACTAGATTTTCTACAAAAGCTATTTATACGACTGGAAACAAAATAAACATTCCGAAAGCAATGCATTCCTAAATTCCCCACGAGCCCGTGTTATTCTGTCATTCGATCAACCAGAGTTGTAAAAACATCATATATTTGGATTTCAATACATCAATGGAAACCGAAATTAAACATATTTTCAGACCAGTGAATTTCCATCAGTTTATCAGTATCAAATAAATCTCTGCCGGTCATTCCCACTAACCTACCTCGACCCTTCGAGACATTTTTCGGATGTTATCATCGAACGACAACTACGATCAGCTCAATTTGTACGAGTCTGTACATTCTCAAGCCATTTCATAATAGAAAAAAAAAATCAAAATTTTGACTTCTTTCTACTGCGATGAATGAATATACTCTCCTTCATGAAGGTATTATTATTTTTTTTATCCGTTAGGAATTTCCCAATCAGGCCCTGTCTCCGGAGCCCCGACACTTCTGGAGGGCGCGCTGGATCACTTATCCCAATAACCACTCCCTACGCCGTGGGGTTAGTGACTAGTGAGTCCAAGAATCATGTGCCCTGAGCAGGCGGAGTGAACCAAGAATTTCGGCCTTCTCTATTCGTCCGGCTAAGATTTCTGCCATATTACGGCAAGCCGGTATGATTTTTAAGTTTAAGAGCAGGGTGTCCATCATTCCACCAAGGACCCCTATTATCAAAATCACCATTTTAACAGACTGGTTTGGGTAAAGCCTATCGAGTTCAGAAAGTAGGTATCGATATTCAGTTCGTTTTTTCTCCTCTTTTCGGACGATGTTCGTGTCGCCAGGAGCTGAAAACTCAATGACGAAAGTCATCCCACTTTGATGGTGGAGAGGTGGGGAATGAGAAGTTCCAATAGATTCGGCAATTCTCATTCTCCACAACGTAATCAATATCCTCCAGATAAAGCAACACCGGTGTCTCGTCCACACCGTAGATGGTAGTACACGTTATGCCTGTGGATATAGGCTAAGACCGCATAAGCTGGACAAGCTGACAGCAAATGCATTATGGTCTCAGCTGCCCCACGACACGCTCTGCATCTCGTGTTAGGGACCTCTATACCCATCACGAGACTACAATAGACGAGGGTGTTGAAGATACTATCCTGGCAGGCCATTATGAATCCCTCGGTTTCCGAATTCAACCCACTTGACCTGAAAAATGCAAATGTTAGGTTTCTGGATAAGCGAAGGTCTTCAATATTCTTGAAGATGACCCCATGCATTGGCTTTTCCTTATGTAGCTGCAGAAGACGTTTACTCTCTGCAGCTTCAACGTGGGCTTTTTGCTGAACGGGTTTCAACTCGGTGTTGACAAACCGATCCGGAATCTGCTGCTCCCCATCTAGACATGACTTGAAAACTCGAGCCTTTGAGGGCCCGTCGAACTTCTTCCGGAGTAGTCAGATTACGCAGTTCATTGAGCTCGGGCTGACGAAGCATCCTGCAGAAAGCTTTGAACTGCGCTAGGGTTGGAGTATCTACGTTGAGTGGTTGCGGAAACTCATATATGTTCTTCCAGAAGGTTTCCAACTGATCAGCCGCCGGCGGGTTATCAACAACACGTGGAGGCTCTTGGAATAGGCGAGAAGGTTTATCGCGGAACTTTATGTTTTCCGCGATGCTTCTCGCCCGACTCACTAGTGACTTTTTTGCAGCCACTAGCATTCGTATCCTATCAAAACAGTGCTGTTTTAAGGTAAACAGCAAGCCTTGGTTTAGTGTGTGGTGAGCTCGTCTTGAATTTGCGGTAATTCGCCGCAGTGCGAGCCTGAAGAACCTATTGGCCGCCACGTAGTCCGCCACACACTGGATACGAGACGCATGTTATCTCGCCGACTTGATCTTAGCTTTCATCTTATGAATGCGTCGCTCATGCCTTCCAATCAGAGGGGTGGTATCCCTCCTTTTCGCTTGGGACAGGGTCTGAGCAGCGTCATACACGGCAGAGTTGATCTGCCAGATGTCAGCCTCTTCTGAAAGGACATCGTGAATTTCCGCAACCACCCGTGCCAGTTTGTGGCTTTAGGGACTTGATGTGGTGAAGCACCCGGTGGGTTCTGATGCCTTCCGTTGGGGGTGTGATGCAGGCCTCCTCTACAGCCTGACATAGCCTCGACCCCAAAGATGAGATACATAATCCCTCAGGTTTTGGGCGGAAAAAGAGGCATGCTCTGGGTGTATCTCTCACCACAGAGCTTGTATTCTTGCCATGTATCCTCTCCGGGTGGGTTCACTGCTCTCATAACAATGCAGAATTCATTCCTAATTCATCTGTCCACTCAAAGCGTTCGTTGCTATTATTATATTCATATACGCCGAGGCTGGACATCAGCCGAAATTCGGGTAGTACCTTTCTGCTCCCCGCCGTCAGTTCTCCCGATCTTCTGATGAACTATAATTATATAATAATAATAATACTCCCTCATGAACACTCATAGAGTGTATCCAAAGGCATAGCCTAGGCTATTATTATTATTTGCCTTGGCGCTCCGGGGCGGCTGACTGATTTTTGGTGGCGCACTCACTTTTTAGCTGTAGGAAAACCTACAGTACCACCCCGGGTGGTCGACGCGAACTCCAAGCAAGCACCAGACGTTGGTATTGGCATCTATATAGACAAATAACATCGACTCCTATAAAATGGTGAATAATTTTTCCATTCCCTGGATTCGAACCTGGGTAAATGCAAGCGGAAGTTTCAAAGGCCGGCATCTAACCGCCTCGCTTGAGAGGGCGTGGCGATATTTGGGAAGATGAAAAATAAAAATTTTCGAAAATACGGTCGAATTGCATTACTTAAATCGTCTATGAATCTCTTAACAATGCGGAATATGCTCGTATTTTTTAATCGGAAAGCCATTTATTTCACTTGGGAAAATTTTGATTTTATGGAAATATGCCTTTTTTTGACTAAAAATCTTCTGAAATTTTGTCAATTTGTCATCGAAATTTATTTTTGTGGTAGAATTCGGAATCAACTCGCCGAGATACATTACAGGGACGTTTGTGATTTTTGAAAAAATGGAAAATAAAAACTTTTGAAATTTTTATGCTAAACCTTTCATCTGAGCATATACAAATAATATATTTTAGGAATCGGCATGAAATTTTACGTATATATTGTGAGTTTCATGTGGATCTGACGGTTTTGTAGTTTTCATGATTTTTTTGACTTTTTTTCGAGGAAATACTTTTTTTTGCCGATCGACTTGATTTACATACTTAGTGTACTAATTTCATCTATCTTCAACCGTTCTTCAATTGAAAAGTTCAGCTGGAGTTGAGAGGGGTTATTTCCCTCCAGAAATAAAACCTTATATTCGTGATAATTTCCGTAAATCCACCAAGCAAAATGCGTCTGAAAAATAATAGCAGTCATATTACAATGGGAGTGATGTTCTGGGCATTGGCGCATTCAGGGGGGCATGCCCCCCAAGATTTTATAATTTGTACTCATTCGTTTATCAGGATATTACCTATTTAATAAAGTTTTTTCTACTTTTATGCCCTTGGTTCTGCGGCTGATCTGAACGAATCCAGGGTACCTACCCAGAAATTGCAACAAATATATTAATCATATGCCTATGTAAAAAGGTTAACTGATTCAATAGCGTAATTTTTCATCAAAATTAATTGATATTTCCTTGCATGAATACAAGAATTCAACTTTTCGATGTTCGATTTCTATAAGATTTAAAAAAAAAATATTATGAAGCTGTTTGTCATCGGTATGTCATAATCAGAAACCTCGGAATATAAATCTTAGGTAAAAGAAAGGTATTTTGTTCTCATCAGTTTGAGGACACTATAACAACACTGAAATCCACTTGAATGCAAGAACACTGTACTGTATTCGTCATTAAATCAATTTTCAGTTCATGAAGTACCTATACAGGCCGTTTCTTTTATCATGTGGTAATATTGCTATATTCTAAACCGTAATAGATACAAAGACGATTAAATGGGAAAAAAGATAACTATTGTGGTGAGCAGTAAATTGGTCATAGAAAATTTACGGGGATTCTCGCCCTTCCCAACTTATACAGGGAAAACTGAAAATGCTGTTTTCGGTTTTTTACGAATAGAATAATTATTTCAGAAAATATAAAAAATCAGAAAGGAAAGTTTTATTGTATTCTACGTAACGATAAATTTTTAATCAAACGTTTCGTGTCAACACCTCCATCATCAACTATTTTTTCCAAATACGGACCTGTCTATTTCATCACAAATATTGATAGTACATTTTGAATACAATAAAACTTTCCTCGTTCATTTTTTATATTTTCTGAAATAACCATTCTACGGTTTAGAATATAGCAATGTTACCACATGATAAAAAAAACGGCCTGTATTACTCATATTCAGTGTTGATTAGCAAGTTTTGGCCATTCGGACTTGATCTCCATTACCCAAGGAACGCGAATCAAATCAACTTACCCCTTCGAATATTTTGAGCCTTACGTGCACCAAGAACACTATAAATTTATAATCACAGCGATAAAACACAACACAAAGTTTTTGAAAGCGTGGAAAACTGATAAACAACTTAAAGATAATTTGCATTGACGGACTGATATGTCAAATATTTTTTTGATTTAGGTACCTATCCAAAGCCAACTAGTGTTTAGGTACTAATTTCAATTAACGTCCAAGGCTGTGGTTTAGGATCTTGCAGGGATTTTTAAGCAGAACTGTGAAAAATTTGGGATACCACGCACGATGTGCTGATCGTGATACGAAAATCCATAGCCACATTTATCAGTGAAATTGCCTTGTAATAGAGTTGAACAATAACCGTTATAAGAAACAATTGAAACTCTCATATTGACTGGACCGGGTATATCAAATCAAATCTAAGCTCATAACTAAATTCAAACTCATCAACTTTTTACGATTGTGATGGAAGTATTATGGATGACAATATATTCTCTCAAGAATATTTTAAAAAATCACGGCACACACCGGAAAGATAAAACGCACTCATCCAATAGTACGGATCGAAAAAATTTGACGTCATTTCGGGAAGGAGATGAGAAAAATCTGACTTACCCAGACATATCTTTATGTTGATTAGAATTGTTGAACTTTCTTCTTAGAGGCAAATCTGATGCTGTGATCAAACTCATAAGGACTGGTATCCTCATTTATAATAATTAGCTTCGATAATCACTTTCGTTAATATCAAATCAACTTCTCAACACTTATACACGAACTTTGTCCGTTTACGCAGTAGTCACTAAGTCTCATTGTTTGACAATGAAGATGACTTTAAAATGGTTCGTCCTATTTGTTAACTATACAAGGTCTTTAAGGCCCCTATTCTTTGTAGATCGTTAATAGCGACTTACTTATGATACTCAAACGTTCCTGTCAAATTGTTAAAACGTTTGTGTAGGTATATAATCATAGCTCTAAAATTTTATTTTTTATTTTATTTTTGATACTTCCTTATTTGTCAACGGTTCAAGTGTAGAGAGTATGCTTTTCATTAGAGTAACTAGATAAGTACGTAGGTGCGAACATTAGTTGTTGAATGAAATATTTAAGTCAGTGAAATCTGAAGGTGGAGAATGAGATTGAAACCAATTCTAGGCCAAGTTGTTGACATGAAAGTGTCCATGACTTTCAGATAACGTTTCTCAAATACCTAGCCTAAGAAACTATATTTATTTTAATGTGCCTTTCAAAAATTACTTACATCATACCTATATACCTATACCTATTTTTCACTGTTGATGAAGTCAAATATGGAAATAATATACCTAACCATTGGGGTGGATGGAAAAATTGTGTGGTTTTATCTCATATTTTGGGGGATTTTGTGGAGGAATAAATATTCCTACACTAGTTAGTCTATGAAGCGTCAAATCCAAGACATCCTTAGAGGGATGGGATTCCATGTACCATATAGAATTCCATAGCCAACAGTTATGTCTCTGTCTCTCCCATGAATTCAACCATAATGCCATTTCATATATTTGATGAAAGATGAAAAGTAGAATAGAGATTTCTAATGGATTTGGAAACCCAAATAAAAAGAGACGAAAGTTCTTAATTTATCCGTGTGATTGGTTACTATAAGGTCAGGGAGTATAAATGTCATTTTCAACTGTAACTGTCATGTCATCCAAACTAACCGCCATTATGGTAACCAATCACAGAGCGCGCCCCTGGCAACAAGGATGGAAAAATTAAGAACTTTCGTCTCTTTTTATTTGGGTTTCTCTATAGAGATTTCTAATGGATATGGAAACCCAAATAAAAAGAGACGAAAGTTCTTAATTTTTCCGTCCTTGTTGCCAGGGAATGTACTCTGTGATTGGATACTGTCAGGGAGTATAAATGTCATTTTCAACTGTAGCTTTCATGTCATCCAAACTAACCGCCATTATGGTAACCAATCACAGAGCGCGCCCCTGGCAACAAGGATGGAAAAATTAAGAACTTTCGTCTCTTTTTATTTGGGTTTCATAATCCATTAGAAATCTCTATTCGGTAGTACACGGAATCTCACCCCTGCTGACTTACAACTCTTACAAGCACCTCTGTCAATCAGAGTCAATCTGCTATGATAGTGGTTATACCCCACAGTAGGTACAATGTACAACAAGTATTTTTCTAATTTCTAACAGAAATTGATATGAAATATTGGGCTTTCTCATTACTTCCTTATCCTTAATTGCTATTTTTGAACAGTAAACAATCAGTATAATTCCCTATTTTTTAACATTCGATATATTATCATTTGATTCGGGAGGTAGGGGGTATGCGGTATACATACATGCATTACCTACCTACCTAACCTACCTATTATCAAATTTCACTTTACAAAAAGCAAACAATGGTGTATAAATACATTAATTCGTGTTGCAAACCTCTCCTATGTCAACGTTTAAATATATCCAATAAATGAACTCGATAATGAAGGTAGGATAAATATGATTTACATGAGCTCTATAATATACCCCCTTGATTACAATGAGCATTTTACATAATGATCTCCGAGTATGAGAAATTTCCACAATCATCTGTCAGGCGGTGAAGGTCAATGTCTGTCGTGATATTAGCCAGAGATTTAGTTCTGTTTAATCCATTTTATGCAAATCTTTGTAGAGAAGGATATAGGTACAAGTACCTACGCAGGTACCTATTTCAACCCTGTCAATAAATGTTTTAGTTATATATATTTGACACACTTCTTGGACTAGGTACATTCCTTTTACATTACATATAGGCAATTAATTATTGAAATGTATCTTTTATCATTCTTATCTGTAAATTATGATTCAAATTTAAAAATCTTTAATAATGCTTGCGCATTGCGCGAATCGTAAAGATGGTGACATCTTTTGCCAATAATAAGAAAAACAATACATTGTTGGGTATTTTGTTTTGTGACAGAGATAAAGAAAAATGATTTAGCTTAGCAAAGGAACCATGAAGACTGGGGTGGGATGCAAATATATCAAGAAATAAAACTTCCTATCATACCATAATGTCATTTCACTCGATGAAAATTAGTATTCTAGGGTGGATAGGAATAAGGATACCGTGTACCATAGAATTTTAATTTTCAACAAATAAGTGAAATAACATTATAATTCAATTCATGGGTGAAACAGAGACAAAACTGTCGACTCTAGAATTCTAAGGCACACGGAATCCCAAAGGACCCGTCATGTCATGTGGATGTAGTGTGTACGTTACGTACTTACGTAGTCTATAGTCCATGGACAACATTATATATTACTATATGGCAATGGTATGTACGGTGGTATAACGAAATGAAATAACTCACAATGACTTGAAATACTCAAATGTTTACAAAAGAGTAAATAGCCCATTTTTTTTTAACTCATAATCTGAAAAACATTCAACTGCACTTTAATTAGCTATCCCCATTTTCCACTCAGAAATATTGATCGATATTAACCAGGAATAAAGCATATCGCTTTATTTCATTTATCAGATTGATATAGTTTATCTTATCTATTCACATCACAAAGTCGGTGTTTTTTTTTGGGGTTTTATTGCAAATTATTGTTAATGAACCGAGGTTTTGAAAAAGTTACTTTTAGTTGTTGAACACCGAACAGACCTGAATGACATGCGAAAGTATTGAAAATCAAAAGTAACAAGTAACAGTAAAAACTTACATTACATTTCTAGAAGTGCAAAGTGCAAGTAGGTTTTTGGGCTAGAGCTCAGAGAGGTTATAATAATTGATTGAATAGTTTTGTAAATATTAGCTTATTTATTCAACTATAAGTAGTCCATAGAGCAACATAAATACCTACTGTACCAGGGGGTGAGTAAAGTCAAATGAATATACTATGAATTCTTCCGAACAAAGAATCCTTCTTTAACGAAAGACCGATTTTATTATCTGATGGTATTTGTTTTAGGGTTAAAAATACTGAGAGCAACATGAGGAATATTCCAAATAGCACCGAATTTCCTGTAGGGAGCCTTCTACCCAAAAAAGAAACTGGTGTAGTATCTTTCATCAATAAGTACCCAGATTATGATGGGCGAGGTATTGTTATAGCAATTTTAGATTCAGGAATTGATCCTGGAGCACCAGGGTTACAGGTAAAATGTAGGAACCGAAATACAATTCAAAGCCAACCAGATATATTTTCAGAAAACTTCAGATGGCAAAACAAAAATTATTGAGCGGTTCGATTGCAGTGGTTGTGGAGATGTGAATACGACAACGATTGTTGTACCAACCGATGGGATTATCACATCCCTAACTGGAAAAAAATTGAAAGTAAGCCAAAATCATTTCTGATAATCGTTTGTTTTTGAAAATCAAATATTTGCAAGATTCCTTCATCTTGGGCCAATCCTGATGGTACTTACAGACTAGGGGTGAAACATGCTTTCGATCTGTATCCAGACAGATTGAAGGACAGAATGAAAGCAGAATATAAAAAGAAATTCTGGGATGATGCTCACAGAAGAGTAGTGAGTGAAGTTAATAGATCAATTGCTGATTTTGAAACAAAACATAGCAGTAAGTGGCAAAATATGATTCCAATATTTTTTTCATTTGGTAAATTCAAGGTGGAACTCTAAGTGACGTGGAAAAATTAGAGAAAGAGAACCTAGAGGCACAGCTGGATATTTTGAATAACCAAGAGAAGAAGTTCTATGATGTGGGCCCAGTATATGATTGTATTTTATTTCATGACGGCAAGAAATGGGTGTGTTGTGTCAATTCAACGGAAGAAGATGATTTATCAAAATGTCCACTACTGGGAGAATATAGTATAACTCATGAATATGCTCCATTAACCGAAGCTGATAAACTGAATTTTAGTATCAATGTTCATGACAATGGGAATGTTCTGGAATTGGTTGGAGTTTGCTGTGAGTTATGTAACAGATGATTATAAATAATAAATTCAACAAATTCTAGTTCATTTGTTCATTAAAAAAATATTTCAGCAAGTCATGGCACTCATGTTGCTTCAATAGCTTCTGCATATTTTCCGGAATCACCTGATCAAAATGGAGTTGCTCCAGGTGCCCAAATAGTGTCTTTAACAATTGGAGATGGTCGATTGAGGTCGATGGAAACGGGAACAGCTCTCATTAGAGCAATGATCAAAATAACAGAGTTGAAGAAAACTGTTAATGTTCATGTTATAAATATGAGCTATGGAGAACATGCTCATTGGGTGGATGCTGGGTATGTATCTGCCAATAGCAAATATGCAGTCAAATAATTTAACTTGAAATTTGTAGAAGAGTTGGTGATTTGGTGAATGAAATAGTTAATAAATATGGAGTGATATGGGTTTCATCCGCTGGAAACAATGGTCCAGCTTTAGGTACAATTAGCACCCCTTCTGATGTCATTAATGAACCCATTATAAGTATAGGTGCTTATGTATCGCCAGAAATGATGGTTGCAGAATATGCTATGCGACAAAAACTACCAGGTGAATACTTTTCTCTGCTACTTTCTTTGCTATTGAAATTTTTTTAATTCATAAAATGTCCGATTTGAAAGCTCAAACCTGAATGTCTTGAAATATATTAAAATTTTCATTTCTATTTTTTTTCAAATGTCAACGTGGTGGCTCGTCGACAATGGGAACCAACTCCAGTCCTATTTTTAGGATCACTTCTAAAATATAAATTTTGACTGAAACTCTCTGACGACCCGACAATGACTTCGGATGATGAGAGGTTGTTATTTGGTCAGAAACAAACGTATTCTGACCTACAACAATGAGAGCCAACTCGAATACTATTTTTGGGATCACTTCAAAATATATAAATTTCGACTAACACTCTCTGACGACCTGACAATGACTTCGGATGATTAGAGGTTATAATTTGGTCAAAATCAAACGTATTCTGACCTACTGCAATGAGAGCCAACTCGAATCATATTTTTGGGATCACTTCAAAATATATAAATTTTGACTGACACTCTCTGACGACCCGACAATGACTTCGGATGATGAAAGGTTGTAATTTGGTCAGAAACAAACGTATTCTGACCTACTACAATGAGGTCCAACTGGAATACTATTTTTGGGATCACTTCAAAATATATGAAGTTTGACTGACACTCTCTGACGAACCAACAATAACTTCGGATGATGAAAGGTTGTAATTTGGTCAGAAACAAATGTATTCTGACCTACTACAATGAGGTCCAACTGGAATCCTATTTTTGGGATCACTTCAAAATATATAAAGTTTGACTGACACTCTCTGACGAACCGACAATGACTTCGGATGATGAAAGGTTGTAATTTGGTCAGAAACAAACGTATTCTGACCTGCCACAATGAGGTCCAACTGGAATACTATTTTTGGGATCACTTCAAAATATATAAATTTTGACTGACACTCTGACGACCCGACAATGACTTCGGATGATGAAAGGTTGTAATTTGGTCAGAATCAAATGTATTCTGACCTACTACAATGAGGTCCAACTGGAATACTATTTTTGGGATCACTTCAAAATATATAAATTTTGACTGACACTCTGACGACCCGACAATGACTTCGCATGATGAAAGGTTGTAATTTGGTCAGAATCAAATGTATTCTGACCTACTACAATGAGGTCCAACTGGAATCCTATTTTTGGGATCACTTCAAAATATATAAAGTTTGACTGACACTCTCTGACGAACCGACAATGACTTCGGATGATGAAAGGTTGTAATTTGGTCAGAAACAAACGTATTCTGACCTGCCACAATGAGGTCCAACTGGAATACTATTTTTGGGATCACTTCAAAATATATAAATTTTGACTGACACTCTGACGACCCGACAATGACTTCGGATGATGAAAGGTTGTAATTTGGTCAGAATCAAATGTATTCTGACCTACTACAATGAGGTCCAACTGGAATACTATTTTTGGGATCACTTCAAAATATATAAATTTTGACTGACACTCTGACGACCCGACAATGACTTCGGATGATGAAAGGTTGTAATTTGGTCAGAAACAAACGTATTCTGACCTACTACAATGAGGTCCAACTGGAATACTATTTTTGGGATCACTTCAAAATATATGAAGTTTGACTGACACTCTCTGACGAACCAACAATAACTTCGGATGATGAAAGGTTGTAATTTGGTCAGAAACAAATGTATTCTGACCTACTACAATGAGGTCCAACTGGAATCCTATTTTTGGGATCACTTCAAAATATATAAAGTTTGACTGACACTCTCTGACGAACCGACAATGACTTCGGATGATGAAAGGTTGTAATTTGGTCAGAAACAAACGTATTCTGACCTGCCACAATGAGGTCCAACTGGAATACTATTTTTGGGATCACTTCAAAATATATAAATTTTGACTGACACTCTGACGACCCGACAATGACTTCGGATGATGAAAGGTTGTAATTTGGTCAGAATCAAATGTATTCTGACCTACTACAATGAGGTCCAACTGGAATACTATTTTTGGGATCACTTCAAAATATATAAATTTTGACTGACACTCTGACGACCCGACAATGACTTCGCATGATGAAAGGTTGTAATTTGGTCAGAATCAAATGTATTCTGACCTACTACAATGAGGTCCAACTAGAATACTATTTTTGGGATCACTTCAAAATATATAAATTTTGACTGACGCTCTGACGACCCGACAATGACTTCGGATGATGAAAGGTTGTAATTTGGTCAGAAACAAACGTATTCTGACCTGCCACAATGAGGTCCAACTGGAATACTATTTTTGGGATCACTTCAAAATATATAAATTTTGACTGACACTCTGACGACCCGACAATGACTTCGGATGATGAGAGGTTGTTATTTGGTCAGAAACAAACGTATTCTGACCTACAACAATGAGAGCCAACTCGAATACTATTTTTGGGATCACTTCAAAATATATAAATTTCGACTAACACTCTCTGACGACCTGACAATGACTTCGGATGATTAGAGGTTATAATTTGGTCAGAATCAAACGTATTCTGACCTACTGCAATGAGAGCCAACTCGAATCATATTTTTGGGATCACTTCAAAATATATAAATTTTGACTGACACTCTCTGACGACCCGACAACGACTTCGGATGATGAGAGGTTGTAATTTGGTCAGAAACAAACGTATTCTGACCTACTGCAATGAGAGCCAACTCGAATCATATTTTTGGAATCACTTCAAAATATATAAATTTTGACTGACTCTCTCTGACGACCCGACAACGACTTCGGATGATGAAAGGTTGTAATTTGGTCAGAAACAAACGTATTCTGACCTACTACAATGAGGTCCAACTGGAATCCTATTTTTGGGATCACTTCAAAATATATAAATTTTGACTGACACTCTGACGACCCGACAATGACTTCGGATGATGAAAGGTTGTAATTTGGTCAGAACAAACGTATTTTGACCTGCCACAATGAGGTCCAACTCGAATACTATTTTTGGGATCTCTTCAAAATATATAAATTTTGACTGACACTCTCTGACGACCCGACAACGACTTCGGATGATGAAAGGTTGTAATTTGGTCAGAAAAAAACTTATTCTGACCTACTACAATGAGAGCCAATTCAAATCCTATTTTTGTGATCACTTCAAAAAATATAAAATTTGACTGATACTCTCTGACGACCCGCCAATTACTTCGGATGATGAGAGGTTGTAATTTGGTCAGAAAAAAACTTATTCTGACCTATTAAAATGAGAGCCAACTCGAATCCTATTTTTGGGATCAATTCAAAATATACAAAATTTCGTGTATTTATTTAATATTCATGTTCCATGTTTAAGCTGACGACTCCTGTTGTTGTGAAATGATCGTTCCAAGGACTAAATATTTATTATTATTTATTGATATTTATTATTGAATTTTCCAGTTTAATGCTGTCCGAAAAACTAACGTTCCACCACAGTCAAGCAATTCAGAAAAAAAAATTGTAAATAAAAAGATTGGAAAACGATTTAGAAAATAGCCATTTTCTCCAAGTATTGCTTTATACTCCTTATAGAGCACAAAATTAAATTCAAGCAACTCTTCAGGTAACATTTTTCGATATTTTGTCATTCAAACATAATATTATTTTTTAATTGGACGTTATAGGTACTCACAATAATAAACTTTTTCCCCATGTGTTACATGGTACTAAATATTCATCAGTATTTTTTATTCAAATGGTATGAAACCGGGTGACAGCAGACATGTAGCAGCCTGTAGTTTTTTTATTTGAAAAGATGAAAGTCGCAGAAGTTACGTAATCGATGATAGCGCTTTGAACCTAGAGACAATTTTTTCCATCTGTTGGAACGGTAGTTACCCCAACTTATTTTTTAAATCACCCTGTATATTTATCTAACCTATCTTATTTGTCTTGAAATTATCTATTCAACCGTGTATCACAAAGTATCAATTCGCAGTTGAATTGCTCGATAATCTTTCGATGCTTGGTATGCTTGGAAACCCAAAGAGTATCAATTAACCGATATAATTTCAGTTTTTGCCATACATGATCACCTCCTGCAGATTGTCAATGATTTCTTCGAATAGTTCATTCACACATTGCTACACCAATGAAATTTCATGACTGAAGTCACATGATATGTGATATGAGCGGCTATTTAGGTAAACAACCGGATATTTAGGTAAACACGGCTATTCATGTAAACAAAGCTTTCTTTTGTTTGTATGAGTGTCAAACGTTGACAACTCAGTCGCTCAAAATTGAAATGTCTCGAACTAAAGCTCTCGGGAGTTATTCAGATTATTAATGTTCATATGGTCTCATTAAATTGTCATTATACAAGGTACTCTCGATATGATTATGAAGAAAATATTTGTCAGCTATTTGTCATGGTCTTGGGATATTACCTACGATTATTTCTTTCGTCTATTAAATCAATCATCAACCAATCATACGTTTGTTTCCTATTTGACAGGACCAATCAACACGCTCTATTAGCGATTATTTGCACGGTACAAAATAGTCACCGATTATTCAGCATGATACGTATATATCAAGGAACCTGTGCATCTAACAGTACTCTAAATAAATACATCTTAAACGTCAAATAGAATCAATCGTGTTAAAGCTGTTTGGAGAAAAGCCCTCGAGCTTCGCTCTCGGGTTTTCATCTGATTATTAGGCCAAAATAATGTCTCGTTAAATTATTATAGAGTCAAAATTTAGATGCAATAAAAATAGTCGACTATTTGTTTTTCCCTCGCAGTTTCTGCTGTGATTGTAAGTCACCGCTTCATTCGCAGGAAAATACTATAAGACTTTTGAATGTTATCGTTGGTTTTGTGGAACAAGACGACTCTATTCTTGTCTAACCTATCCTTGCACTGATGAGAGGAAATAACGTCGAAACATGGTCATTTCCAACAAAATGGAGAATGCTATTCAATGGCTTTTTGACAATCAGCACTTGCAAATAGTGTCCTCCTTGAGGACCATTGCACAAACGGATGATAGATGTAATTCAATGTCCATAGGGGGAAATAGTTGTTTTATGTACATTTATTTCGGACTCTCACCATCTTATAATTTTTGATGTTCATATATTTCATGGAGCGAAGTGGTCGTGGTGTTGGAGCGTTTGCTTCCCACCCAGGCGACCTGGGTTCGATCCCCACCGCCTTTCACTGAGCTAAAATGGTTCGGAATCCACTTGTACGTAAGCTGTAGGCGGATCTCCCTTGCTCGCACAAGCTCTGCTTTTGAGGGGTTTTCTCTGAAAACCTGTGCGATTCGTGAAAACAATTTTTTTATAAACAACGTTTTAACTGCCTCCTTCCGCAGCTGCAGGGGGAGCAATGGTGGCAATTATAGCCCTCCTGACGTACGACCGAAGCACTTTATTTTGACCAATAAAAAAAAAAATATTACATTTAAAAAAATATAAAGAAATTATTTCAAAAAATTATATTCTCAATTGGCTCAATGCCCTCATCTTGACAATCTCACTCCACCTCAAGTATCAGAATTGTAATCGCTTGTAATATTTATTATAAGTACGAATGTTACATACCTCCTTCATCCACTTACTCCTTCAATTATCTTTTGTCTATTACTATCACTGTTATAGAATAGAATAAACTTCATTTATTTGATTGAGGACATCAGTTTAGTTTACAAGGGTTGTAGCTGGATATTGTCATATATAAGGCACAGAAGGGTATACGTGTTGATTGGGCATGTTGGACACTTTACTTGGGTTCCCCAGGGATCCATTTTGGGGCTGTTAATATTTCTGTTTATATCAATGAAATGCCAGAGTATATTGAAACATCCTCTGTTTTACTGTATATTAATGACAGATGACACATCAATTTCTGCAGCAGCAGATAGTCCGGAGGAGCTCGAAGAGGCTGAATATTGTCAGCAATAATTTCAAGATATGGTGTCATGATAATAAACTTGTCGTTAATGCAGAAAAATCAATACCAATTGATTTGTCTGGTGAGAAAAAATTATCGATCATATACATGTTTTACAATTTTCCCAAGTGAAACAACCAAATTTTTTACAGTAATTTATGATTTAAATTTCACTTAAACTTTATTGTTAGAAAACTTAATAGCAGCTTCTATGCACTATTGGAAATACGTCAGGTTTAAGATGTAACATTTTTGTTGATGGGAAAGTATGAATGACTTCGAATCCAATTCTCAGCTCCTGGTAAACGAACATCGTCCGAAAAGAGGAGGAAAAACGGATTGAATATCGAGACATACTTTTTGAATTCCTCAGACTCAACCCTAACCATTTTGTTGAAATGGTGGTTATGATCATAGGGGTACTGATGGATACGCTGCTCTCGAATCTAAAAATTATACCGGTTTGCCGTAATATGGCAGAAATCTTAGCCGGAAAAATGTAGAAGGCCGTAATTCTTGGTTGACTTTAGCTTCTCAGGGCACATGATTCTCGAACCCACGGACGTGGGAGTGTCTACTGGGGGTTAATGATACACCAGCGCGCCCTCCCGATGTATCCGGGCTCCGGAGACAGGGCCAAATAAATGGATGAATATGACACAATTATGATTATGAAAAAAATTGAATCAAAGTCTTCAAGTTATCTTATTTTACTAGATTATAATGTTGCGTGTAAACTTGAAGATGAAAAAAAATTGTTATTGAACTAGAGCATTCATTTCTACTTGGAAACCCATCGTGAATTTTCTACCACACGGCAGAATAATAATAATAATAGTCGTTCTCTACCTGCACAGGCTATGCCTTTGGGTACACTCTATGAGTGTTTATGAGGGAGTATTATTATTATTAGTAAGTTTCGTGATTATGCTTGTGTCCAAGGCATCTTCTGCTAAAAAAATCCTGTCAGTAAGAATAGGGTAGGATCTTTATTATTAAGTTCCAAAATTAGGCATCACTTGAAAAACAGAACAAGTAAATTGAATTTATTTCAGGATCACCTTATACATGGTCTTCTAGAGGCCCCACCATCGACGGGGGAGTGGGGGTCCATGTATGTGCCCCCGGGGGTGCAATAACATCGGTGCCAAATTTCACACTACGCTATTCCCAGCTGATGAACGGCACGTCTATGGCGTCTCCACACGCTGCTGGTGTCGTAGCCGTTTTATTGTCAGGACTCGTCCAACAAACATTACCTTATTCGCCGTACATTGTTCGTAGGGCACTAGAAAATACAGCGTCTTTCATCGAAGGAGTCGAGATCCCAGCGCAAGGGAGTGGTTTGATACAAGTCGAAAGGGCTTTTGAGTATTTGCTCAGCTACAATAAGGAATGCGATAGGGATATAAGATTTCAAATCCAGTGCGGGTCATTGAACTCCAAGGGGGTGTATATACGTTCTAAAACTCACACAACATCCCACACATTCAAAGTATCAGTTGAGCCACACTTTCTCGATTGCGACAACGTACCAGCGGAAACGAAGATCTACTACAATCAGAGGTTTGTCCTAACTTGTGATGCAACTTTTGTTAGCTTCCCAGTACACTTGGATCTATCTAACGTCGCAAGAATGTTCGCTATAAAAATCGATACGTCCTCCCTAACCGAAGGTTTACACAGTACATTCATCAACGCATATGACGTGAGCTGCACAGAAAAAGGACCCGTATTCAAGATACCCATAACAGTAATACAACCCAAAGAAGTAACGGAGCCAAAATATAGACTTTCCTGCAATAAAGTCAACTTCAAACCCAACACAATCAAGAGACATTATTACGCAGTACCGAACATGGCCACGTGGGCCGTATTGAGGTTGTCCTCGGATGAAGATAGTGGTAGATACGTTGTACACACACTTCAAGTAGTTCCCCGCCAGCACTGCAAAGCTCTGGAAACGAACAAAACTGTGGCAGTGACTTCTAAATCAGACTCTTATATATGCTTCCCAGTCAAAGGAGACCTGATACTGGAGCTTGTTATCGCTAAGTACTGGGCTAATTTTGGAGAATCAAATCTGGATTATACCATATCTTTCCACGGCGTTAAACCTAGTTATCCATCCATAACAATGCATGCTGCCGATGGTATTCAAACCGTTGAAGTCAAAACTCTACAAGGAGAGGAAATATCTCCCTCCATCAACTTGAAGAACTCCGTCCAAATCCTGAAGTAGGTATGGAATACGCTTGAGTTGAGGTGTTTTACAGATGTTTCGTTTCAGGCCTTTGGAGGGAAAAATAGTACCTCTCACTTCTCGAGATATCATTCCTCCCAGTAGACAAATTTACGAGTTGCTCTTGACGTACAATTTCAGCTTGTCAAAGCAATGCGAAGTGTCTCCTAATTTGGCGCTTCTTAGCGATATGCTGTACGAGTCCGAATACGAATCGCAGTTCTGGTTTTTGTACGACTCTAACAAACAGTTGATGGGCTGTGGTGACGCATATCCATCAAAGGTAGGGGAAAAGTGCAACAAAGGATATTTTTTTAACACAAACTGTTTTTCAGTATTCCATAAAGTTGGAGAAAGGAGAGTACTCCATAAAATTACAGGTGCGGCATGATAAAAAAGATAACCTGGAGAAAATAAATGAAGCTCCTCTGCTGCTATATCAAAAGCTGAACAACAGCATCACAATGGACGTCTATTTATCATATTCTCAAGCGCTGATTGGCGGGAAAAAAGCTGGCATCACAAATAATTCCAACCCGTTCGTAGCTATCCCGTTATACATTGCCCCTTTAGCCTCTGATAAGTAAGTTGGGCAACAAAAAATAATCAAATCGTTATCTGGGCTTCGTTTCAGATTCCCGCTTAAGTCAAATAACACGGCTCAGTATTTGACCGGCACAATTACTTTTGCAAAGGACGAATACGGAAAAAAAGTTGATGTGTACCCAATAAAATACGTTTTGACCGATGGTGGTAATGCAAAAAAATCTTCAAATTCGAATGGAGGAAACGCTGAAAAGACCAAATTGGAAGAGTACAATGAAGCAGTGAGAGATCTCAAAACTCAGTGGCTGTCCAAATTAGGTAAGTAAAAATATATACCTGTGGTGACAGCAAAAACAAATATGTATCGACTCTACCACACACAATTCATTTCTAAATGAATAACTATGTTATACAGCACTTATTTTTTTTTTAATAACTGTCACATATTTCATTCTATTAATAGTTCAATTACCTGTTAGTGACAGTTGATATAGCCAAGTGGAGCTTTGGACAAGGGTAATCGAATTGGAATTCAGTAGCCATTATCGCTGTTGGACAAATGATGAGAATGCATTCATATGACACTTCTTCACAACACTGTTGCCTAATTTGGGTAGCTATTACCTGTCATTGGCAGGTAATTGAACCTCCGTGGTGGCTTTTGAACGAATGCTTATGAAAATGCCATTCATGAAACTTCTAACAATACTGGCTACTAATTTAGGTAGCCATTGCCTGTTACTGGCAGGTAATTGAACCCTCGTGATGGCCATTATTGCTGTTGGAAAAATGCTTATGAAAATGCTATTTATGAGACTTCTCACAATACTGCCATTGCCAGGTAAAATTGAACCCTCGTGATGACCTGTCGCCGGTGGACAAATGCTTTCAAAAATGCTAAGCGTTTGAGACTCAAAATACTGGTGGTAAGTTTAGGTGGCTTTTCATTACCTGTCATTAGCAGGTAATTAAACCCTCGTGATCGCCATTATCGCTGTTAGACAAATGCTCATGAGAACTTATCACAATACTGGGGTATAATTTAAGTAGCAATTACCTGTCATTTTTACAAAAAACTGTTATTTCCGTCAACCGGCTGCATCCCTTAAGAGCAGAACCCTCAGAAGTCTTCGAAAGACTTGTACGAGCTAGGAAAGACGTAGCCCTTATCTTTTAACGTGTGATGCTATGCACTGCCAGGTAATTGAACCTTCGTGATGGCAATTGACGCTGTTGGACAAATGCTTATAAAAATACTATTTATATAATAATAATAAATTGCCTTTATTCAAACTGGCGGAGTTCAGCTGAAGCTGCTCTTCCACTCAACCAGAATAAGTTCCTAATAACAATTTTGATAACAATATTCCAGTTATAAATAATAAAGATACTAAATTCAGATGAAATTTCATATAAAGCCATTTTGGATCATTTTTTGAGACTGTTGAGACTTCTCACAATACTGGTGGATAATTTGAGTAGCCATTACCTGCCATTGTTACAAAAAATTGTTGTCCGTCAACCGGCTGCACCCTTACGAGCACAAGCTTCAGAAGTCTTCGAAAGACTTGTGCGAGCTAGGGAAGACGTAATTGAACCCTCTTGATGGCCATTATCGCTGTTGAACAAATGCTTATAAAAATGCTATTCATATAAGACTTCTCACAATACTGGTGGTCAATTTAGGTGACCATTATCTGTCATTGGCAGGTAATTCAACTCTCGTGATGGCTATTATCGCTGTCGGACAAATGCTTATGAGAATGCTATTCATATGAGACTTCTCGCAATACTGGTGGCTAATTTAGGTAGCCTTTACCTGTCATTGGCAGGTAATAGAACCCTCGTGATGGCCATTATCGGCGTTGGACCAATTCTTATGGGAATGGTATTCGTAAGTGACTTCTCACAATACTGTAGGCTAAAATAGGTAGCCATTACCTGTAATTGACAGGTAATTGAACCCTCGTTGGCCCAATTACCAATTGTAAAGCGGAAATAGTTTTTTTTTTAAGTATAATAATTGATGGCGGGTCCTCAACGAGAATTTGCAGAATAACGATCGCAGATTGAAAAGAATTAGTCGAATAAACTATAATAATATCAATAACTCTTATTCGTAAACACTTGCATAGTGTATTCAAAGGCATATAATTATTATAGGCTAATGTCATGCTTGAATATGTATTTCAAAATTTTTATAGAGGTCAGCATGTGTAGGTGAGTATCTTCGAGAAAGTTCGATAGTTTGGTTTACAACAATTTGGCCATGACAGGATTTTAAGTTTTCATTCATGAATAAAATACCATTGTTCTTGTTTAGTTGGCCTTGAAGTTACTGTTGTTCATTTCAGACTTAGCAGCTGGTGAAACATTGTACGAGGAGCTGAGTAAAATTTACCCAGACCATTTTCTCATTCATTCGGCCTATTTGCAACTTATCGACCCTCTAGATAAACGCTTCTTGCCAGGCGGTAAAAAGCAAATAGTTTCACTGGATGATCTCGAAAAAGTCGTAGCAATCTGTAGTAAAGTGATTGAAAGTATGAACGAAGAAAGTATTCTAGCTCATATTGCGACAAAGACTGATTTAAGATCCGACGCAGCCAAAATAAAGAGG
Source organism: Chrysolina americana (assembly GCA_958502065.1). Classification (NCBI taxonomy): domain Eukaryota; kingdom Metazoa; phylum Arthropoda; class Insecta; order Coleoptera; family Chrysomelidae; genus Chrysolina; species Chrysolina americana. Next base: position 57,850,784 of record OY293420.1, on the reverse strand, counting down.
TAACGTTGTCATAACACTAGGTGAAATTTGGAAAATATATGTATTTTTCAGCACTATGGAACAACAGAAAAATGTTTATCTCGAATGTTTAGCGAGAAAGGGCATAGCTTTGTGTCGTATTGGCGTTTTGAAAGGAGAAGATATGTCGGATCAAATTACGGCAATGTGGAAATCTTTAGTAAAATTTGTTGATCCAACAGATGCCAAGGTAACTATAATGTGAAGTTATGTAACTAGCTCTCTTGCTATTGTCAGTATATAGCACATTTATTTCAATCTGTGGGATTTTCTTGTCAATATCAACAGTACTTGTCGAGACAAATATTTAATTTCAAGGAACAATGCAGAAGATTAACCATTGTTTAGTGAATGTTTACATTACTCAACAATAAAATATGGATTATTAGGATTTTCAGCTCAGCTGTACACACCCTAGTGGTCATATAACAACTAATTCGACACAACTCAAGGATGTTTCATCTGCCCAAGAGAGTTTGGCAGTTGTATCAACTATTTGACTTGTTATATTTACGCCAAAACGTCAATACTTTTGTTTTCATGGTGGATCCAGATACGTAACCTCTCTGGGTTTCTTTTTATAGCATAATTATGATTCCACTAGCCTGATGACCAACCAATTAACTGATTCTTATTTGTCTAAAAAATTTACGTTTTATTGAACGTTTCCTTATTTTTTTACTGCTCGCCGGATTAGGAATTTTTCTGCTTTTTGCCATAATAGGCAGCACATATTTTGCCTCTTCAAGTAGCATATATTTTGCCGCTTCAAGCAGAAAATTTTTGTCCGGCACATGTTTTGCCTCTTCAAATTGCATATTTTTCACCGCCTGAGCAACACATTTCACCGCTTTAAGCAGCACAAATTTTGCCACTTCAGTCAGCACATATTTCGCCTCTTCAAGTAGCACATGTTTTGCCGCTTTAAGCAGAACATTGTTGTGACTTTGAGCGGCACATTTTTTGCCGCTTAGGCAGAACATATTTTCAAGTAGCATATTTTCTACCGCTCAAGCAACATATTTTACTGCTTCAAGCAGCACAATTTTGCCGCTTTAAGCAGCACACATTTTGCCGCCATGGGCAGCACAGTTTTGCTGCTTTAAACAGCACTAATTTTAAAATTTGAGTTGGTACGCGTTACATCATAGGCGCTTATATCGACATTTCATTCGCGGAGAAATTATTAGTTTCAAAATTAGCATTAGTTTCGTTATTCTTGAACATTTATGTAAATTATTCAAATAAACAAACTGATTCCAAACAAACCTCTGTCAAATTTAAATCAGCTTGTTAAATATGATGATAAATCGAACAAAATTCGAACAGTGTGTTCGGAGAGGATTCAAATAAATGAAAAGAAATATTTCCGAATTGAACAACCAAAACAATAAGCATAGTTTCAACAGAGAACGTAACCTCAAATTCTTTGTTTGGAATTAGTTTTTGACAAGAATGACACTTGGGACATCTCTTGCGGAAATATGGGGCGGAGTAACATCCTGATGAAAAAATGATTTTGTTTCACCTCGCAAGAGATGTTGAAAATTGAAAGCGACTTTCAGTCGAATTACCTTCAAACTTCTTTAAGGGCGAAACGGTTCCAACTGATACATTTATGACCCTAGCATGCAACGAAGTTACAATTTAAGTTTAAACTCGATACTAAGTGTTTTTATTTTCAGGTTTTAACCAGTCATGTGCTCTATTTTTCAATATGGCATGCCTTCGTCAATAAACAATTTGGCAGACTGATGAAATTCATTTTGAAGTTGCAAGAAGACAAACCGAGCGAGGAAGTGGAGAAAAAAATTATTGAATATTGTGATATGCTCAATTGGAATCATGTTGTTCATCATCTTCAGAGAAGTTTGCCTTCAAAATATCCAAGTGCTTTCAGGCCATTCTGAGAGATATTTATTGTATTAATTATGCTTTTATTTATTTGATTTTACGGGTATCTAATGTACCTTGATAGTATTTTGTTTGTAATCATAAATTTACTTTATTCTCACCCAAATTATTCTGAATTGGCTCTTTACTCACCTATAATTCCTTTTTATCACTTGGTTACGTAATTGTGAAGCAAGTATATAATTGAATAAATTGTGTTTATTCGTGATTGTAAAAAATTTAAACTAGCAATACAATTCATATATTTAATTATGTATTAGGTAAACATGGATGTGACTATAAATAAAAATTTTATCACTTCAGAAACTCTAACAATGAGTTCTTATGATTTATGTGGCTGAAGATACAAAACTGTAGATTTGCTTGAGTTCGGAAATTCGTATAGGTAGAGATATCTTCGATACTTGATTCAAGTTTTGTGAAAAACAAGCCATAAGACTGGTTAATTTTTACCTCTCTCTCCATAACTAAAACTTGAGTAATGACCTACCAAAACAAATACAAAATACTTGTTGACTTTTCACTTCGAATACCCCGGCATCATTTCACAATCTGCTCAAATAAATAAAGAAAGAATGGGTTTTTCAAATGCCATAGAGTTAACATCACATCAGAAAAGCCGATGTAATTTCAAGATACTAATGAAAATCTTTTAAAACAAATTTTTTAATGTCTTTTTTGTTTGTTTCATACTGACTGGTTTCACAATTTTTAGACGTGGCACATATTTGTAGAATCACAAGGGTGTAATTTTGCACATCCTAATCCAGGAAACCTGTGTTTTCTGGTGATTTAACAAGGTATTGCTATTATATTCATCACTAGAATGGTCAAGTTTATAATAATTGAAAACACGATAAAAGAACTTCTAGAATACGGATGGTATATGAATATGAAACTACTACAAAATTATCTTTCCAATGATGTTCACACTTTGTATTTTAATTTGAATTAATGGAGAAAACGACCATTGAAATTTCGAATTGAAAGAATTGCAGTAGGCTACGATATTTTGTGTAATCTTGATTTTGACTTCAATAATAATTGATGATTCATAAACAATTTTGCATTCGAGATGATGAAGAGAACGTCAAGTTTAGAATTATTAGAATTGTAGTAATTCTTAAATGAAAACCTAAGTGTGCCATGGAAACATTTGAATACATTTGTTTGTAACTTTTGACAGTTAGTAATTCTCGTTAGGGTGGGTGTCAGAGAAACTAACAAACAAGAATGAATAACCGTGAAAATGATGATAACTTCACTTATCAAGAGAAATTGAATGTGATGCTGATTTATGGAAAATGCGAAAATAATCGCCGGGATGCCCTACGTGCATACAGAGAGGAATACGAATAGACCAGAAGCTGGTGACAGGTGACGTTCTCCCATTTTACACTGCATGCCTTTTTAAGGCTTGATAATCAATTCTAAATTATGAAAAATAGACGGGTTCCTGGCCGCCGCACGTTTGCACTTCATAAGGAAAAGCGCTTTTCTTTTTGTGGAGAATTTTCGTGTTCTTCCGCGATATTATACTGCGGGGCGCATGCCAATTTTTCCAGTCAAAATCAAGATTACACTAAATATCGTAGCCTACTGCAATTCTTAAATTTTTAAATTTCAATTGACGATTTCTCCATCAAATCAAATGTAAAATTCAAAGTGTGATACATCGTCGGAAAGATAATTTTGAGTGAAAATCAAAAAATATACAGGGTGCTATTTGAAATAAAAAAGTTGGTGACTTTCAATTTTTTTTTCAGTTAAAGATTCCTTGAAAGAATTTGGAAATCAGGAGATGAAAAACTCAAAAAGCTCAACTAGTTCTATTCTTGATTATATAAAAATTGTATTATAAGTAATTGAGATAATTTGGTTTGTTCAAGAAGTCCTGGTCCTGATCCAAATTCTGTTGATAGACTGTACATTTCTCTTGGTCAGAACCATCTGTGCATTTTCTTGGACTCCTTCAAACAGGTACTTTTCCAGCTTCCTGGAAGTGTAGCTTCGTATCCTCCATTTTCAAATCTAGGGGTAGGACAAAACATCGACTAAAATAAACATATGAACTGACCAAGCTCATAGAATAGATAGAATAGGATGTATTGGAATTATCATAATTATTTTTAGCGATTAAATCAGATATAGTTTAAGTAAACTATATATTGTGCGAAATTAAAGTTGGCAGCACTCTCAAAAGCTCAACTAGTCCACGTGGCATGTAGAATTGAGGTTCATATTGAATCGTTATCATTTTGTGGAGGTAAAAAAAAAAAATGTTTTTACGAATCACCCAGGTTTTTGGGTGAAACCCCTGAAAAGCAGAGCTTGTGCGAGCAAGGTAGATCGAGGTCCTACAGCTTAAATAAAAGTGGATTCCGAACCACTTTAGCTCAGTGGCAAGCTGTCCCGGGGATCAAACCTGGGCCGTCTGGGTGGAAGCAAAATGCTCTAAAACCGTGACCACTCCACTCGGTGTAGTAATAGTACACTAACAGAAATTGAAAGGTTATCACTGTCAGATTGACACTGATCGCGATTTGAGTATGTAATTGGTGCTATTAAAATTGTACAGACCCCAAGTTATGATTTACTTAGCTCTCGTTCTATTTTTCAAAGGCAAACTGTTTGAAAATCGTTTACCTACTTCACCAATACAAAATTTACTAAAATATCTTATCTCAGGGACACAATATCGAGAATTCTCAAAAAACATGGATGACATCATGTAATCATCGGATGACGGCAAACAGCTGGTTAACAGACAAACAATTTTTAAACTCTACATATGTAATGCTCGCATCAGGTGTACCACAAGGTTCTATTCTGGGACCTGTCATGTTCACTCTATACTAGTCAGTTTGTCAGACATCTCAAAAACATTATAAATCTCACTTATATGCTGATGACAACCAAATTTAATATTCATTCCATACAAATGATATCAAAAGGCATGTGCTCTTCTTTTGAATACAAATAAGTCTAATCTTGTTATGTTATTAGGTCCTAAAGAGAAGGGAAATGAAATTGCAGATGAAATCATAATCAATATTGGACAAAATGAACTTGAGGTAGTAGAACATTGCTAGAATTTAGGAGTCCTTATAGAAAAACATCTAAATGAGCTAACTCAAAGGGCGTACAATTATTTGAAAATTGTATATAGCAGCAGAAAGCAATTCTTAATAAACAGAATATGTGATATGAGCCCCCCCTTTCCCCATCTGTGTGAACAAATGTCTAGTTGTAGGTAAAACTCTGTTCTCCAATAGAGACTGGTGTGTTATGAGGTCGAGTGGAAGAGCAGCTAATATGATCAACTGTATAATTTAATTTTATCCATAGTTTTTGATGTTTAAGCTGAACTCCGCCTATTATACCGTTATTTTTCATGTTTATAGTTTATTATTATATATTTTTCTGAGCGTTTTTTATAATAGAGAATGTCGTATGGAAATCAAATCATATATTTTTTAAGGATCTGCATGTAATTTTGCGTATATAGTGCGGATTGCGAGTGAATCTGCCGATTTTGTATTTTTTACGATTTTTAGGGGTCTACCCCTTTGGACTTTTTTCGATTTTTTTTACAATTTTGTTTCAATTCGAATGATTTAAAATCCAGAGAGTTTTCTGATTTCATCATTCTGAATCGATTGGCGTTCGCAGAATTGCTATATCTTCAAACGTTCCCGAACTGACAAGTTTATTTGGAGGGGGAGAAGGAGTCATTTTCCTCTATGTTGTCCTTTTATATGCCAAACCTTGAATTTGAGCATAAACAAATCAAATAATAATTGCCGTCCTCTGCCCGCACAGGCTATGCCTTTGGGTACACTCTACGAGTGTTTATAAGGGAGTATTATTATTATTATTATACTTACTGGTCAAATGACACTCATATCTGGATCATCTCCATTAAATCCCAGAGGTAACATATCTGTTGGTAATGGCACGTTGTTATAACCACCAACAACTGTAAGAAAAAATTACAACTCTCATTAATAAAATAAATTTAATTCACAGGATGTTTCAAAGGCGAGGCATATTTCTTAACGCGACGTAAAATTCGTCAAAATAGATCATTTCACCAAAATCACCCATATATATTGGGTAATTCAAATTCGAAACCTATACGAGATACAAAGCGGAGTGAGGACGTTAATGTTCGAGATTGTTAATCGCCATTTTAATTCACGAGTTCGTTACAAAACATTTTCGTTGACCGCAATTTAAAAAAAAAATGGTACCACTTGGGGATTGAACCTTCGACCTTGCTAGCAGGACTCAAACCAGCATTTTACCAGCCGGCTGCGTGACTATCTAGCTATTAATGCTACTGATTTACTGATATATTTGATGTTTTCTGATTTTTTTTTACAGAACTTCGTCACTATCCATCTTTTGATTTCAAAATAAACGTAGAATTTTAAGAAATTACAATGAAATAAATAATGACAGATAGTACTAACTACGCAATGTACGTTGGGTTGCATATAAGTAAATCGTTGATTAATAGAAAATCATTCATTAACAGGGGTCATTAATCAACGATTTTGAGTGTGTTAAAATACATCGTAAATAAACGGTCGACGGAAAAATAGAGTTTTTCATTCTGATTCCAACGATGTATAATATGTGATACTTTGTTATTTCACAACCTTTTATATTTCACAAAAACTAGAATTTTCAAGTAGGCTCTGTCTCCGTCAAAAACACTTGTCAAATGAGTTGATTCGTATCTAACACGTAGTCACGTCTGCTGTCACAATTTCAAAGTGATCATAAACTTAAAATGTTTTTTTCACTATACTCAAATACAACCAGCAAAAACATTATTCAAAAGATTAGATAGAAACCTTACCGAGTATGGTAGTTTCAAAAAAACTAGGAATAAATATGGAAATTGATTAGATGAAAATACGAGAAACAATATTCAAAATGCGGTAATAAACTCCTATTCTTATTAAAATATTATTATTTTTTCAACTGGTCTGCTTTTTAGATAAATATCAATCTGTCAGTTTCAACACATGGAGTTGCTTTAAATACAGAAAATTATACCCAAGTGATCCTGTACGGAGGTTGGCTTACTGTAATTGGCTACTGAATAGGAATGAATGATTTTCCCTAATTTCATTCAAAGTCATTTGGACGGATGAGAGCACTTTCACTGATTGTGGTATGTTCAATAGAAATAATGAGCACATCTGGAGTCAGAACAATCTCAGAGAGTTTAGAGCAGTCAGGCCACAGGTATGGTTAAGTTTGAATGTATAGGCTGAAATTTGTAGAGATCAAATCCTTGGTCCTTATTTTTTTAATGGAACAGTCATTGGAGAAACCTATCCGGAGTTTCTCCATGGCACTTTTGAGGATTATCTAGACATTTGTTTGAAAAGTTTCTAAAGAATTAGGAAGCTTTGGCAAATTCAAGCAATTTTTGACCTAACCCCCAGTAGTTTCCCACACACAGTGGGAGTCTCTAACTTGGAATTCATTATTATGTTTTGTTGACCGCAGTGGAAAGACCTTTAAGTACCCACTAAAATAAGAAATAGAAGAAAATATGATTAATATTAAAAGTTTAGTAACTTGCGTTTGAAAGTTTTGAAATGTGGGTTAATTCCTGCTGCTTCGAATGCATTGAACTGAGGTTCAAGCTCATGTTCTTCAATTGCGACACTCTGAATTTCCGATAACAAAGGTGATGGCTGTGTGGGTGGTACTATTTGAATTTGCTGAAGTTCTGGTATATGTGGCATCACCTGAAACAAAGTCATAGTAGCCAAAATATTTTCCTAGTGTTATTCAAACTACTTTCTGTCCATCCATTCTGTGAGGGTTTCTGCATCCCCTACATTTGCACTCTATACAAGGTTTACTGTCGACATAACAAGGACACCGTTGACCACAGCATGTTAATTTTCCAGGGGTGGCAGTAGCGTTTCCACATCTACATCCTCTCTTAGGTTTTAGCGTACAAGGTTTCTTGAATATTGACTAAAATGATGGAAAAATTATTCTGGAATTAGTGAACAACTCACCAGGTCAGGTAAAATGTTCTGTCTTGTATCAATTTGTCTACTAAAAAGAAAATTAAATTTCAAGCTTGAGACACAACTAATAGTACCAATAATAACAGCAATAGGATTTTATAAATCCACCTTACACCTATAATAAATTCTTAACTAAGTTGATAAAACTATAAAAATTTTCAAGATTTCAACTACTTTCACAATTCTTAAAAGTTGCTCCAGAACAATTAAATTTTTATATTTGATAAGCTTCTTTATGGTCCCTGAGAAATGTGATTTGATAATTACCACAGTGAACAGTACCTTCTCTGTGAAATCCTTCAGTCTATTACTTGTTAATGGTCCTTCTTTTGGTTTTCGCTTGAGAGTTATCTTACTTCCATTACCAGGGTACACAACAGAATAGAAATTCCTATTGTGCATATTAGAGTTTAAAACTACACTTTTGTCTTTATTCGTTTGCATCTGCTGAACACTTTGTATAGGAGCTGAATTGGTATTAATGCAAGGTAAAATGGAATAAGTTGATTTTGGCAGACCACCACTACTTTTATAATCGTCTTCAAATGCAGCTCCCTCCTTAATAAGCAGCAGAAAATTACTGGCCCCTCTTTCTAATCCGGTCCCGGGTCGTGCTGCCTGAAGCGAAATACTTTGGAATAACTGGGAGTTCATTAATGATATACACATTTTTTTATAACACTGCAGTAATATTCGAAGGCGCCTATTTTCAGAATAGGTCATGCACTCTTTACACCCTTCACAGGCAGGTTTGATTTTTTTACGACCTCCTTTACAGGATTTACACAGATGATGCTGACATTGTGCTGTTGTAGGAGAAATAGGGTCTACTAACAAATTTGAACACACAACACAGCACAATGAATTTCTTAGGTAAGGTACTAGTCTATACAAATCTTGCCAGGTGTCTGGATTATTTGGATCGGATGTCATTATTATTCGAGTTGTTGTTACGTATAAATTTGTAGAATTCATTTTTGGTCCGGTAACATGCCTCTCTCCAACATTCATTTTTCTGTTATTGTTTAGGGTTTGGAAATGTTGGTTATGTTTATAGAATTGACAGGAGACAGATGTGGTATTCTGTGTACCGTATTCTATTATTGACAGTTGTGTCTCGATGTCTCCGTCACTCCTATCAATTCAACTATAAAGTCACCTCACTTATTCTATGAAAAATAGAATTCTGTGGTACACGGTATACCCCAGGATTGCCAGTCAACAACTCATCTTTCTATCTCATAATTTTTTTTCCTTGCTTCCTTAAATCGGCCGATTTAGATACATGCGGGTCCACTCTGCATGAAAAATGCATGCCTGTCTGTCGGCGTGCATGAAAAACCTAGAGTGAGCATGCACGGAATAAGGACAAGTTCTACTTTAAATGGTGAAAGAAACAGTGAAAATTACGTCTGGATTATTTGAAACACTCACTTGACATTACCCCAGTATTGATGAAATTATTAGAGAACCAAATAAAATATGACCTTGTCATAGAGACACGCAAGTGAAAGGAAAATTATGTGAATTGTTATGCAGTTTTAAAAAATGCGTATGTGTGTAATTTGCACAATTGGCAGGGTTTTTGAAGCATGTCATTTAGACCAGGAATTAACATATGGCCAAAGAATATCTACATACTGTGATATGGCCTTTATGATGTTGTGAATAGGTGCGTTCGGTTTCTTAAAATCAGAGCGGAGCAAGATGTAGTATCACGTGATCACCGAGCTGAGTGAATAAGATTTAACGAGCTCACTTTGGGCTAGATGTATCATAATATGTCACTTGGCTAAGCTAGGAGGCATAATAATGTCTCATCTGTGTATCTGACGTCTTAAATCGGAAAGATAAAGGAGCAGACAGATTGAATCGAGCTGTCAATCCATGAAACCAAACGCTCCTATATAGAGGTTATGTTTGTTATGGGGGGTCCAAACCACGTAAAATTTTCAATTACTTAATATGATAAGTAAATAACTGCGCATAGTTCGCACTGCGCATAATCATGACATCCCCGAACCAATAGGCTTTTTCCAACAGCGTGTCCAAAATTGAATGATCATGCGCAATGAAGAAGTTCCGTTCCAACAAAGCCTATTTCTGTTTTTCATGTATAATGCAGCGGATTGAAAAATATTTATAACATTATTGGAACATTATAACCTAAGAGATGTCACATTGCACATGATCATTCTGTTCGCTACACAGTACACGTTTCTGGAACAAATAATCTATATAGTATTTCTTGAAACCCGAACAATTTTATGTTGAATACTCTATGGATCATCACACACATTATTCAAACAAGGACGAGAACTATCTACCCATTGCTATCTACGGCGGGTAGCGACACTTTCTTGATTATGTGGAGTTCCGGATATATTTCGGTGTTCCCACCAAGCAAAAAATGTTTTTTGAAACATCTGCAGTAAAAAAGATCTAGCATCAAATCCAAATGTCAAAGCAGCTAATAGATGTAACGAATAATGTTATTTACTGGTCTTTTTTGAACAAACCAAATTTGGCATCCTCAGGAGCTCAAATCGTACCGTTTGATCATGTTAGATTCCACCTCAGACGTCGTTGGTGATGACATTGTTTATAGACAAAGGACTATATTACTACATAATGAAATTTCCCATTCATTGAAATTAATTCAAAAATCCTGTAATTCGGTAAAATATCCGCACATTGGCAACAGTGGTCGATGAAGCCTTCATAAGAGGCGCCCTCTACTGATGAAAATTGATAATTTTCAGTATCATTTGACAGCTTCCTGTCTGATAATTTTTTTTTGGTTGAGCGAAATTTTTCATAGAACGCGCTGTTAAAAAGCGACGTCGAGCGTCGAAGAAAGCGACGCTGGTGGAGACATCGACAATGAGCTCCAGAGCAAAGTTCCACAAAAATACAGGCCGATAACATTCTATTGATTTTTCAAAACGTTCGTTGAACCAATCAGAGAGATAGGACTATTTTTAAAGGGTGAGGTTGTTGTTAGGTTTTTACAAAGCTAGTGCGGACATAAACGTACCTAATGTGTGTGTAGTTTTAACATTTGTAACGAGCGAGAGCTCGTTCAACCTCCGATGCAGGTGGCAACTCTCTTTCGCGAGTCCTCCACGTTACTGGGAGCGACAATGGAATCGGGCGGAAGTGGAGGTGGCCAGGACTCAGGTGTCTCCAGCCTAGGCCCTGGACCATTGTCCTACGAGTCCTACAACCACCCGGTGACCTTCTCGAATAAGTACAAGCTGTAAGTAGTTCTCCGCGACCCTGTCCGCTTGGCTTATTTTCCCGCACGCGCTGCATGTAAACATTTTTATTTACTTTATTACTGCCGACGATTTTTTGGGCACCTGATGTCCGACCCATTGCTCAGTGCATATTTCAAAATATTTGCTTTCCTTATCGGTCTTTCGAAACGAACTCCCACCTGATGGGTCACACGATTTTTTATTTTCAGGCTGGTATATTTAGGTAACGATTTATTTACGCTCGATATGTTCCATAGCCTTGTAACTATTTTCATTTTGCTTTATAGTTAACAGTTTGATAACCACTGTAATATGTTTACACAACACCAGTTTGCCTTCGGTGTTTACGTGTTGCCTAATCTGTAAAAAAAGAGCATACAAATAGAACATCCCTTCAGGCCTTGAATTCATCCTGCATGATGTTTTCACAATTCGTTTGAAACACGCCCTCCTAATTGCTACTGTAAGTTCAAGTAGTGTTTACTTCGACAATGACATTTAACTATGATTATTTCTTCTTTAGAAACATGAAACTCGAGCCCCATGATGATGGTTATGAAACTAGTGCTGATATGCTCTTGAACACTGCCAGTGTTACTCATAACCATGAAGTAAAGTGTGAAAAATTGGAAGATCCTTACAGTTTTATTGATGATGACCCCATTCCCATGCTTCCTTCGGCACCGGGGCCTCCGCACCTCATGCACCCAATGCCCCCAATCAATAATCAGTTGTTACCTGGTCCGAAAAAACGGGGGCGAAAAAAGAAAATTAAACCTGAACAGTGAGTAGTTCTCCTTTTCCTTTGCCTAATTGTACGTTATAGCAGTAGTGACCATATGATAACTCTTTTCCAATACTAAATTCTGTTAAACAAACAGGTTTTCAGCTCTTATTCGATAGTAATTTTCATAGCAGATTATTATAATTGAAGATATCCTTTTGTTACCTCGTAATATCAGAATTTGGTATAAATTCCTAATGAAGTCATTTCTCTTGGTACTTATTCGATAAAAAGTTAGGTTATTGAATTCTAAAACAGCACTACACTAAGCCTAAATATAAATTCTGTCTTTGGTGCTACCAGCAAAACAAGTTGGCAAGGCTTTTCAAAAGGGCAAGATCGTTCAACAAATTTGGTGGAATTGTTCTCTTGTTTGCTCAAAGAAAACATCAAGAAAAACTATCTGATTTAGCAATACAATTTCACTGGCTTTTATTCACTGTACTTTCCCAATTAGATTTTTATGAATCAGGGTTATGTAATATATTTCTCTAGACAACTTGTACAGGAACTGATGAAACTGCTAGACTTGATAATGTGGTGTCCAGTTCATCTATGCTCCTACCTTATTTGCTCTGTGTTTCATTTATTCTGTTGTGATAGTGAAAAAATTCGTTTACAAATTGAACATCTTTCTGAAAATGAGGTTAGGTGGTATTCAATATGTTGAGAGTGCTTGTGCAGATATTGAAACTGCAAGGTATCAGTTCAATCAATGTTCTTTCGATAAATGTGGAATACAATGCAGTGAAAACCACACTGGCATTTTCCATGGAAAAAGATTTGTGACTTGAGATAGATAGGTGTGATCCAGAATTTTTATTGTATACTTTGTACATCAATTTTCTGCACATATTCTTTGAATAATAATGTTTTCCAGTCGAAAATTTTACTTTGTGAATGTTTTATGATATTTCTGTACCCATGACCTTGTAAATATTTATTTATCTATAAGTATGATGTTCAATTTTCGTGAATATGAACAGAATGATTTGTATTTATTGAATGGAGACATTCTCATCATAGAAATTTCCTGTTGTTTTGTGGGGAAAGCTGTTCAAATATGTCTCTTTGTTGTCCCAAAGCTTTTATTGTACCAAATCAGGATCTCTCAGATTTTTCAAGCATATTAACTATTCTAGTTGAAAATTCAACTTCCGAAGATTTTCAGCACTTCTATCTCCTCCACATATCACATCATTCCACTATTCATTCTCTGGAAATCTTCAAGCTGGTCAGATTACGATTTTTTATGTTTCCTAGCTACTGTAATGACATCTCAATTTGTTTTCTATTTTCTCAGAATCTCTCACCTCAGTCAACTCTACATAAGGTTTTTAAAGGTGCTAATATTCTGATACAGTACAATTACAGATTATTTTTCTCACCTTCTCAAACTTCTCACCTTAAAAAATTTCCCAAAATCTCTCCTCACTTCCTTTACATTAAATTTTACATACTTTCAAACATTTAACTTTTACTGCCTCCATTGTTTTGTTTGAGCTCAAAAGATCGCGGGCTATTCTAATTCATCAATTTTCCATGCTGAGAAGTTTTTAATTCTGTCGACTTTTCAACATTTCGTTCTTCTACTGCATTCATTCGATGATACCCTCAGCTTTAAACATTTTTTATCATCAAATAATTATTGAATCAAAATATAGTGTTACAAATTTCTCATAGTGTCTCCATTATAAATAACACTCGGTGTAATATGGTTAAGTAGAAGAGTAAAATATTGTTTAAACAAATAGTTTAAACTTCGCGTTTTGAAAAGACAACTGATTCATTCAAAAACTCAGTATAAAAGTGTAAATAACGGTTATTTATATAGCAAGTGTGTAACGTGGCCTTGTTTTTACGAATGTGAATGAGCCGAAGGCGAATATGACAATCGCATGATTTTGAAAAAGGCCTCTACGAATTGCATACAATATTTTTTCTACTACCGTACATATTGTCCACTGAAGTAACAAATACAAAAGTAACTTTACACTCATGATAAATGTGCATTTTACGAATATAAATTTATATAAGGTTTAAACATATTCAATCAAAAATCAAAATAAAAATAACAAAAGAAACAAAACTCAATAAATATTAATATTGAACTAATAATGGAAAATTGTTTACATAATCCAATCTTCCGCAAAAAACACTATACAGTAGGTATTTTCGTCGGCTAGTATCCAACAGAAAACAAGTACTGCCCCCTACGACCGTTGAATTATATCTGTTCGATACTTGGCGTTTTCTACAAGAACTACTTATCAATGCCCATCAGCATAACTTTACAAAATATTTGATAGAATTTGAATTGGAAATCGTCATCCACGGTCTGTTTACTATTAATTAAATCGATGACGTTTAAAGAAAATTATAATCAAAATAAAAAACTGTTCTTAATTTTTTGCACACTAAATATAAGCAAAAATAATTCACTTGTCTTAGAAAAAGATAGTATAGTTGGTGATTTAAAAGGAAATGTTAAATTTTGTTGCTATGTACAATTTTTGACATATTTTACTTTACGCACTAGTGAAAAAAGTAAAACTTTTCGCCCTCTATATCTTGACGTGTCAACCTTTCATACAGTTTCTCATTTAGATCTATTCAGAAAACTTGAAAATATAGGTTTTTGTGGAAAAATACTAGAATTATTATAAAATTATATTGACTCTATGATAATGATTCAAAATTATTCGAATACGGAGTTCCCCAAGGAACAGTTTTAGGGCCATTTTGATTTGAAGACCATCAGATACATTCAAAATCATGCTGATGATACACTTATACCAGGTAGAAAATTGGAAACTAAAAATATATGTTGAAGAAGATTTCCAATCAGTACAAAATTGGTTTGATGGTAATTTCTACAATAGATTTCGTAAAAACAAAATACATCCCGTTCACTTCTCAAACCTGTTCAAATTTAGGTCCAATTTATGCAACTTTGTCATTATCATAGTCAAAACAAAATTGAAACTGTACATTTAACTAGTAGCATTTATGCAATTTTTTTAGTTTTAGTCTCAAAAAACAACAATTGAGACTAAAACTGTGATTATGATTGTGACTATGATAATGACAAGTTGCATAAATTGGCCCTTAGGTATGGTAATTGACAGGAATCTCAAATGGAATCCACAGATAAATTCCAAAACGAGAAAATTGAGAAGCTTTTTATCAAAATTCAAGTTTCTCAAACAATTCCTGAAACTTCCTCAACTGGAAATTCTTTATTACTCATATAAATACAACTGGGCTATGGCATTCTTGAATGGGAGAGTGTGAATGATGATTGTTTATGGCCTGTAGAAATTATCCAGGAATAGTTTTTTAAAATTATTCATAAAAAAGATTTAAGATCATCACCTGATCTTTCATCCAAAGAAAAACAAAAAATATATTATACAATTATACTCCTATAATATTGATATGCTTTTTCATGTAATACATAATAATTGTATAATTATTTCTCCTAATATTTATGATTTAGTACCTGACAAAATAAAAGCAATCACATCGATTTTCTCATATAAAAAGAATCTAAAAATTTGGATATTGGGATGTCCAAGGATGATTTATACACCTTGATGAATATTTTCTCAGTTGTGAATTTCTCATTGTCGAGTTGGTATTGGTATTTATATGTATGTGTCTGTGCTTTTTGAATTTTACATATTAGTACAAATAATTCTTTACATTTTTTAAAGTCCCTCCTAGGCTATCCAGGTTCGATCCCACCTGTCACGGGGCTAAAGCGGTTCGGAATCTACTTTTACGCAAGCTGAATTATTTGAAACAATTCTATAATTTTTTATAATTGTTCGCTAATTTCTTGACAAATGATTCAATGCCAATTGTTGTGTTTAGCTTGCTATCGTGTTAATTACGTCAGGGAAAAAGCATTTCGGGGAATCGATAGTGAATTTTTGTGGTAATATCACTCATTCAAGTCGACTGCAGGTTGAGTCATGTTATGACAACGTATCGAAGAATGCCGAGTCTACTAATAGCAACAAATTCTAAATTCGAAATGTTCATATCCTCCTAAATTCAATACAGTCATTACCAAAAACCTACAAAAATCTCCTTTCTCTGCAAACTGGATCTCAACGGCTTTCATAGTACCTCTTCGTTCGAAAGAAAGCATGCTTTTGTGACTGAGGAAAGTGGTAAGAAGGAAAAAATACAAATCCGACCAAAGAGCTTACAAGAAAGCCATCAGACAATCCCGAAGACATCGCTGGTATAATTCTACGAATTTCCTGGATTCAGAAGCATGTGTGGAAGATTCGGTCATCATCGGTCATGAAAATGGCACCAACTAGAACTCATGAAGTGTTACTAGGACTACCACCTCTTCACCTCTACATGAATACGAAGCCATACGCGTCGTTACTCTGTCTTTATTTTAAAGAGATGAGCGACGCTATGACTATGTGCCTCTTTTGCCCCTTGTCGCGTCTTTACCCTATGTTTTGACCATTATGGAGGTGAGCAACGCTCATGCTGTGCCTGCATTTCTCGCCTCGTTAGTAGCGTCGCTCCTCTTTGTTTGTACCTCCAAGGAGGAGAGAGGCGCAATGACTATGTGCCTACATGCGTCGTTATTGCGTTGCCTCTGATCGCGCCGTTACCCTATGTTTATACCTTTAAGGATGAGCGACGCGATGACTATATGCGTAGTATTATTATGTCGTCGTTAATTGCCTTAATCTCCGCGTCTCTTGTCGCGCCGTTCCTCTATGCGTATACCTTAAAAAAGGCGAGCAACGTGATGACTATGTGACTACGTTTCTCATCGCATTGCTTGCATTTCGTCGCGTCTTTACCCTATGATTTGACCATTATGGAGGTAAGCAACACGATGGCTATGCCTGCGTTTCTCACCTCGTTAGTAGCGTCATTCCTCTTTGTTTGTAACTCTCAGAAGGTGAAAGACGCACTATGTGCCTACGTGCATCGTTATTGCATTGCCTCTGGTCGCGCCGTTCCCCTACGTTTATACCTTTGAGGGTGAGCGACGCGATAACTATGTGTCTACGTTCGACGTTATTGCGTTGCCTCTTATCGCGCCGTTTCCGTATGTTTGTACCTTTAAGCGTGAGCGACGCGATGACTATATGCGTAGGTTTATTATGTCGTCGTTAATTGCCTTAATCGCCGCGTCTCTTGTCGCGCCGTTCCTCTATGCGTATACCTTAAAAAAGGCGAGCAACGTGATGACTATGTGACTACGTTTCTTATCGCATTGCTTGCCTCTTGTCGCGTCTTTACCCTATGATTTGACCATTATGGAGGTAATCAACACGATGGCTATGCCTGCGTTTCTCACCTTGTTAGTAGCGTCATTCCTCTTTGTACCTTTCAGAAGGTGAAAGACGCACTATGTGCCTACGTGCATCGTTATTGCATTGCCTCTGGTCGCGCCGTTACCTTATGTTTGTACCTTTAAGGGTGAGCGACGCGATGACTATATACGTAGGTTTATTATGTCGTCGTTAATTGCCTTAATCGCCGCGTCTCTTGTCGCGCCGTTCCTCTGTGTTTATACCTTTAAGGATATGGACGACTATTTTTCTCATCTCGTCTCTAATTGCATCGCTTGCCTCATGTCGCGTTGTTCCTTTGCTTGTACCTTCAGAAAGCTGGCATGTCCAGCTGAAAACAAACATGTGGGTGCACAAAGGGCCCAGGCGAGACCTACGTGCAGGGCGTCAAAACCCGCCCATCTCTGTTACAGGACGTATGATCGGTTTCCAAACTTTTCTGTATTCGTGCAACAACGGCTTGATTGATCTTTACACTTATAAATAGAACAGAAAGTATTTTATTATAAGTTTATGCCGAAAAATGCGACTCTGATCTGCTTTAAAATTTGTTAGTGTTTGCTTTAAATACTTGACGGAGAGTTGAATAAACCTATTTTAAAGTTTTCTTGTTGATATCGCTAATCTTTCATGTGGGATCGGTATTATCAATTCTGCTGCTACTGCTGATATCATTATGCGTGTTTTCATTTCGTTTCCGCAATGTTTTATAAGGACCGAATCGGGTTAAATCACTGGGAAGTGTTCTGCAGGATATTCGGAAATGTTTTTAATTGAAACCAACTTTGAGTCGGTTTACAAAAGATCTTGTTGCACCCAATATAAAAGTATAAAGGTTGGAAAACCAATTTCAGAAGTGTTTTACCATTCGTTACTGTTGTTCTGGAGGGTGGGGTGTTATATTCTAATTAGTTTCTCTGGATGATTGTAGTTATGGAACATGAAACTGGTGGCTAGGTCGTCAGCTGTTTGAATCAAAACGTTTTCATGGTGTAACACTTGTACAAAAATGTGTGTAGAAGCGTTGCCGAGAATCTGCAGAATATAATTCAACGGACGTAAGGGACAATAGTTGCTTTTTGTTCGAATGTTGCCGACGAAATTGTATAAAGCAGACAGATGGTTTTTAGTTTCAATTAGAGCCAATTTTTTCAATAACGTCCTCACTGTACATTTTGTTATGCAGAGCCTTCAGTGTTGTTCAACTGTCAGAAACGATATAGATCTGCGTATTCACGTATTTTCTCGGATACATTGGGTATAATAGTTGATTCACACGCGTTTGAGTGTTCGCAAAACTCATTGTTCCAGTTATTCCTTATCAGAAAGAAAACAACCTTACGATCAATCCACAAGTTTGTGTAAATATTTTGCCAGTTCCTTTCAAAGCTGGTATTTCGAAACGTTCCTCTGACAATTGAAACGTCCTTGAGCTGGTAATTTTTTTGATACTAGGGTGGTATTGTAACATAATTCATACAGGGTGGGCAGTCTCCACGCGGAGCATTGCACCAAAAAGTGTAGTACATGATCTACTTTATGAAAGACAAATATTCAAATTAATAATGAATTATGGTGGATTACGTAATCCAATCTTCCGCAAAATCCACCATAATTCATTATTAGTTTTATGATCTTCCGTCAAGTAGTGTCGCCCATCTTTCATGAAATATTCAAATTAATAGTTTTCAAAGTCCTTGACCACTGACCACAGATTTTGACGTGGTGGCTGTCGTAGTTGGTATAGAGCAAAATATATACATTCCGTGTTGTCAAATGCGTTCCAAATTCGATAGAATGTCTTCAAAAATGAATACTATACAGTGTGATGTAGTTTCAAGCACTGCCAAAGTATGCAGGACGAAAAATAAGGAGGTAACTGAAACAGAAAGTGTACAGGGCGAGTAATTAGGAGATAACTGAACAAAATATTCATTATTTCTGAAAATACTAGGAGTTCAAAAGCAAAATCGTTAGAATATCTTTAAAAATCAATAATATACAGGGTGTTGAAATTTCAAGCACTACCAAAGCGTGCAGGGGGAGCAATCAAGGGATGACTGAACCGAATACTCAATATTTCCGAAGCCACTACGACTTCGAAAACAAAATCGATATAATGTCTCTATAAATGGACATTATACAGTGTGATGAAATTTCAATCATTCAGAAAGTGTACAGGGCGAGTAATTAGGAAATAACTGAATAGACTATTCTTTATTTCCTAAAACACTAGGAGTTCGAAATTAAAATTGATAAAATGTCTATAAAAATGAATACTATACAGTGTGTTGAAATTTCAAGCACTACCAAAGCGTAAAGAAAGAGCAATCAAGGGATAACTGAACCGAATACTCATTATTTTCGAAACCACTACGACTTCTAAAACAAAATCGATAAAATGTCTCTATAAATGGACATTATACAGTGTGATTAATTTCAAGCACTCAGAAAGTGTACAGGGCGAGTAATTAGGAGATAACTGAACAGAATATTCATTATTTCCGAAAACACTTGTAGTTCGAAAACAAAATCGATATAATGTCTATGAAAATGAATACTTTACAGGGTATTGAAATTTCAAGCACTCAAAAAGTGTACAGGGCTAGTAATTTGGGGATAACTGAACAGAATATTTCCGAAAACACTAGGAGTTCGATAACAAAATCGATAGAATGTCTTTAAAAATGATTACTATACAGGGTGTTAACATTTCAAGCACTGCCAAAGCGTACAGGGGAGCAATCAAGAGATGACTGAACCGAATTCTCATTATTCCGAAACTACTACGACTTCGAAAACAAAATCGATAAAATGTCTCTAAAAATTGACAATTTACAGTGTGATGAAATTTCAAGCACTCAAAAAGTGTACAGGGCGAGTAATTTGGGGATAACTGAACAGAATATTTCCGAAAACACTAGGAGTTCGATAACAAAATCGATAGAATGTCTTTAAAAATGATTACTATACAGGGTGTTAACATTTCAAGCACTGCCAAAGCGTACAGGGAAGCAATCAAGAGATGACTGAACCGAATTCTCATTATTTCCGAAACTACTACGAGTTCGAAAACAAAATCGATAAAATGTCTCTAAAAATTGACAATTTACAGTGTGATGAAATTTCAAGCACTCAAAAAGTGTACAGGGCGAGTAATTTGGGGATAACTGAACAGAATATTTCCGAAAACACTAGGAGTTCGATAACAAAATCGATAGAATGTCTTTAAAAATGATTACTATACAGGGTGTTAACATTTCAAGCACTGCCAAAGCGTACAGGGAAGCAATCAAGAGATGACTGAACCGAATTCTCATTATTTCCGAAACTACTACGAGTTCGAAAACAAAATCGATAAAATGTCTCTAAAAATTGACAATTTACAGTGTGATGAAATTTCAAGCACTCAAAAAGTGTACAGGGCGAGTAATTTGGGGAAGAATATTTCCGAAAACACTAGGAGTTCGATAACAAAATCGATAGAATGTCTTTAAAATTGAATACTATACAGTGTGTTGGAATTTCAAGCACTGCCAAAGCCTACAGGGGGAGCAATAAAGAGATAACTCAACAGATTATTCATTATTTCCAAAACCACTAGTTCGAAATTGCTAGAATGTTTTTAAAAATTGATATTATACAGTGTGATAGATTTTCAAGCACTGCCAATCGTACAAGACCAGTGAGAGGGAGATTTTCGATCAATATATTCATTATGAGTTCGAAATCGGTGGAAAGTCATTGAAAATGGATGCATAGCCAAAACATACGGGGTTGGCAATAAGAAGGTAACAACTAAATTATGATACGAATTCAATAAAATATCATGAAAAATTGATATTATACAGTGTGATGAATTTGTATGGACTGCCAGTGCGTAGGTAAAAAATATTCATTATTTCCGAATTGGGCTCAGGATTCCTGAGAAACTTGTTAACATCGCCCACAAATTCTGATCTATTCGAACTTCGACAGCCACCACGTCAGAAACTGTGGCCAAGTAAGTGTGGATGTATTGACACTAATATAATAAACTGCAGGGGATAAGTCGTATGAAGTTACCTTACTGATAGGCGAACGTTTCATTAGTTTTGACCTCGCTTAGGATCGCACGTTAATACGTAGGCCCCCCGATTCCTTCAGCCAGTAAAAGTTTCACGAAGACTTCTGAGAGTTGTTAGTGAGGGAGCAACCGGTTGAAAAAAAAAACACCGTGTTAAAACATTCCAATTTTTGTGAATAATACTCGATATTATTTTTGCCACGCTTTAAAGGAGCGAAACGTCATTCTATTTAGTCAGCTGATAAGCAGAGAGAATCGAAGCATCAGACTTCACCGGTTTTCAAGATAAAATTGTGTTTTACTGATAACTCGCTGTCAGTAGAATTGTTTACAAATTACATGAATTGGACGTATTAATAGAGTTCACAAAGTTAGATAGGAGATTGTGTTGTTCAATTTATTTCAGTAACATTCATCTGATATCGGGCAACAGTACATAATGTGGTGTGACATGTTAGTATTTTTGGTATTACATAACGGTGAAGTAGTTGAGTAGTTCTGTGGGGGTCAAAATGGTAACATAAAGGTGCATAAAATCGATCTGTTGGCATCTTTTCGTAAGTACACTACAGAAAGATGCATCGAGGAAGTGAGGAGAACAAGAAAAGAAAGGAAAAACAGTTTGACAGAGAAAAAGAGAGAGACAGAAAGCAACAAGCGATTAGAGAAAGATGAAAGAAATTAGGTTATGAAGGAAAATTTTGAATGAATGAAGGGGAGAAGTTTTTGAGAATGTGTATAGCAGAGGAGTATTGGGGATTATGAATATGATGAAAAAAAATATTATGAAGTCGTTTGACATGAAGGATTTTAACTTTTATTTGTTCTTCCATTATTAACGGCTTGATCCTAATAGTCCGAGAACTGATGAAGAAGAGATGTGTGTATGTATAAGAAAAGAGTATTTTAGGTAATTTAAATTTATTAAATACTGTACTATCTCAATGTTAGTGAATCTGAAATCGACTCAGGAAGGCCATTTGTGTTTATTTCACTACTACAGGGCTCTGGCACTGTCAAAAAATTTAAAGCTTCCAAGAGTTCCATTGATTTATAATAAAGTGAATTTTTTTGAAAATATTGGTTGTTTTTGATGTTTTGTTGTTGTTAAACAAATACTTTCTTCAACGGCTCCTTTTTTTGAGTGAGTTTGGAAAAAAAATTATGAAATATTGACGAATCAAATAGACATCTATTGACCATTTTCGAACACGTATATTTTAGGTGCTTAAAAAATATTTTTTTGGAATAATTATTTTCAAATGCAGTAGCAGTAAAATTGATATAGTAGTTTTTTTATAATTTCGAGTACTTTCCCCAAATTCGTCATCATCTCTCCGGCTATAATGTTATCCGTACATGTAGATATATGGCTGTATTAGCATTTATTATCACCGTTTAAAGGCGGGTTATATTTGTCTGGGGTCAAAGAGGCAACCGAATTACGATATGTACGATGGTAATCTCTCAATTTTCAATTCGAAGAATACCGAATTTCTCCTGAATTAAAAACTGTCGGAGAATTATTAAACATAGCTAAAAGTAAATAAGAGATATGTCACCCGGTTTTTTTTATCACACAATAGTAAGGACTATCATGCTTAAAAAATCAACTCATTCCGCCAATTTCTGGGACAGCTGCCCTACATTGATGATTAGCAATAATCATCAAACGTTCTTACGTTTTGGATCGGGATGTAAGTTTGACTGTGTGAAATATGGAACACCTGTAGAAGCGTTTCCAAACATCTTACAGATATAACTCAACGATCGTAAGGGGTATATATATATTGTATAGGTTCTAGCGAAAGTTCGGGTTTCATGCAATATTTTTACCATTATTCATTAATGTTCTTCCGCCAAGCAATGTCGGTGGTAGCAAGATCTCGCAACGTATCTGATCAAGCGTATCTATAGCTGTTTGTGACTGAACGGAGTACCTGTAGAACAGTGAAAATTGGCCCAAGAGCTAGAAATTGGCATGTTTGCAAAACTTTTGTTATCACTCCTGTTTATAATGCAGTTTAATAATCCAAAGAGCCCTTAATGAATGGGGAGGGCGAGATAAATGGAATCAAAAATAAAACTGTCTATTCTCGATCTTCCTGAGCCAGTTTTACCTGCCAGTATCCATTCTTCAAATCAAGAGTCGAGAAAATCGTGGAACCGGACATTTGCTACGCACGTGCCCAAGTTTTCTGCAATTTCGGCATCGTATCAGTCTTTTCTCAGGCAATACCCCCTTTATCACTTTTCTAATGACAGCCTCGATATTAGCAGGCTCCTGTGGACATTCCTCAATCATTCTGACATTACTTTGGCTTTTGCAGTATTGTTTCGCATCCTCAGATTCCAAAGCGTGTTCGTCTGCGAGATCTATTGGACCTGCTAATATCAATGCTTGTCTGATTTCTTGGTCGCGAAGTCCATCCAAGAATGCATGAACTGCTAATCGCCCCATTACGTTTTTTGGTGTGGCTGGGTATGCAAGGCGACGGCTTCGAGTTCCTGTAAGGATTCTTCCTCTTTCTGGCTTCGTTTTTTTAGTCGTAAATGGTAAACGTAATCCAGTTAAATCTGACCATACCGATAAACGTCTATCAGTTTTTCAACTATTATTTATTTTAAACATCCGACTTATGACACCAAATACTCAATTAATTTTGCTAATTTATTTGAAACTCGTCTTTATTAGCAACATTTATAAAAGTCACTATTTCAATTTATCTTTACTGTCACTCTCTGTCTGCGGACTCTCGAACTATATCTGCGACTATATCCGCCCTCTCATGTCATGTCGAGCGTCTTTTATACCGACAAGCAGATTCTTTTTACAGTTCTCGAACGATCGAGACTACACGTCGATCCAGTCAGATGGCCCTCGAGTACGTTCTTGATCGTGGGTAGAATATTCTTCAGCCAGTTCTCTTTCCTTCTACGCGATGACTCATAGTTGTTGATCCGTTAGCCTGCAGAAATGCGAACGTTGTTTACTTACAAGCCGAGGGTGCATAATTAATTGGGTGATCAGGGCCGGCCTTGAAATCGTTTAAATATGCATACTCAATGGGAAACAAATGAAGGGACTTTCAGTTAATTCAGTCTTAAGTCAATCTGGCCGAGTTGAAGTATTTGAATTAGTCGATTTATATTTGCGCAACGACAAATAATAATAATAATAATAATAGCGGTCCTCTACATGTACAAACTATAACTTTTGGTGCACTCTAGGAGTGTTTATTTATAAGGGGGTATTATTATTATCAACGCGAACTTATGAAAGTTGATGAGTCTTTGTACTAAGTGTTATTTTTCCAAGAGCTCGCGGAGAATTTGTAACATTATCTTTAAATCATCATTTCAATATCACATGACGCGTATTTTTCGTCAGCTAAATGAACATACCTACAATTGTGCACTCTTTCATTCCTCATTCTTAATTTGAATACTCTGTGTATGATCATTTCTGTTATTTTGTTTTATGTTTACAGCATTTTATTAAATTTCTAAAAACTCTCAATTTTGATAGGCCCGAATTTAACCAAGATATGAATGGAGGATTACCACGGCCTATAAAAGAACGAAAAAAGCATGATCGATTTAATGGGATGCCAGAGGAAGAGGTCTGCAAACGAACTCTCCCAGATCATCTAACTGAAAACTTAGATATAATTATAGTAAGCTAACTTTATATTACTAACAGACCAGTAGAACATTTCCTAGTCCATCAAGCCTAGAAAAACTCACCAACAATTCCCATAGTACTTGTTAGTTTGAATTGCTTTTTAGTTTTCATTTCGATTTAATTTGCAGATTGGAATTAATCCTGGACTTTTCGCGGCCTATAAAGGTCACCATTACGCAGGACCAGGAAACCACTTCTGGAAATGTTTATACCTCTCGGGCTTGACGCCTCAGCAAATGTCGGCCGACGAAGACTATAAATTACTTCAAGTAGGCATAGGTTTCACGAACATGGTACAACGTGCCACAAAAGGCAGTGCTGATTTAACTCGTAAGGAAATTAAGGAGGGTAGTCAAATTTTGTTAGAAAAATTAAGGAAATTTAGACCTAAAATAGCTGTATTTAATGGAAAACTCATTTATGAAGTGTTCTCCGGCAAGAAGGATTTCAAATTCGGAAGGCAACCAGATGTAATCGAAGGCACCAATACGGTGAGTTGTTTTTTCAAACAATAGTGATAGTGGTTCCCGTTGCCATTATTGGAAATGACCTTGTGGACTGCAATGCTTTGAAATTAGAGATTTATTCACACAACAGATCCTTGGAAATAGTTGTTAAACAATGTTCTTCGAATATGTTGTTATGAAAATACTCTGATAAGAAGCAGAACTGTAGGAATTATACCGGGTGATACAAATTCCTCAGTAAACATAAAACATAACTTAAACATAACTGTTATATCACATTGTGACTTGGTGACGTTATTCAGAGATATGCTTGATGTTACAGATACGTTGCGTCCATATGCCTTTGTGCCTCTTTTAAATATTACAATGTAATGTTAATTACTTAACATTACATGAATGTTTCATATTTTGCGCAACTTTAATGTGACTTTGTTACATACATATAATGTTCAAAACATCTATGCAACATTTGTAAAATGTA
Organism: Chrysolina americana; assembly: GCA_958502065.1. Taxonomy (NCBI): domain Eukaryota; kingdom Metazoa; phylum Arthropoda; class Insecta; order Coleoptera; family Chrysomelidae; genus Chrysolina; species Chrysolina americana. Next base: position 57,824,711 of record OY293420.1, on the reverse strand, counting down.
ACATTGTAACATCAGGGTGGAGCATATTCTCATCGTTTACCAACACTTTTTTCTATATTTATAGGTATATTTCTGGAATTTCAGTAGTCACTTTTCAGTAGATGAATAACAACAATAGCAATTAACAAAGTTATTCATCTACCAAAGAGTGGCGATTGAAATTCCAGAAATACAACTTTAAGTGTAGAAAAATAAGTGTTGGTAAACAATGAGTATAAGCTCCTCCCTGTATACTAAGAAATAAAATATGTATATAAGGGGGTAATGATGTAAAACATACCAATCAATCAAAAAACTTTATTGTCAATGATTAAAATCTCATGGATAAAGCGTTATAAAACAAGACAGTTACATCATTAACAATTGAATTAAAATTAGCAGTATAAAAAATATAATCTTGAATCACTATGAACAGAACAAAGTACCTAATAAGATGACTTACCACCTGAATCAGATGAAAAATTTATTGATAGATCTACCAAAGTTAAGTGTTATTAGAAGAATAATATGGAATGAAAACCTATTTCTTTTGAGTAATAAAAACAGATATCACTGAATCAATAATTATATGGTTGTTGTCTCGGTCACTTCTCCTTTCTTTTTAGTTTCTGCTCTGCTAATGTCATCCAATCCATCACTATGAGTCAAACTCTTCATCTGTGATTGAACTGCAAACATCTTTAACATATTCTGAAATGTATAGTCAATACAGTCACTGAAAACTCATATTAATCTTTATGATATAAGAAAACGACCATCCAATAATTATTAATAATTCTATGTTGCCCCTAGAGGTAAAATAAAAATAATTACTTACGTTTCAGTATGTCCATAATTATCAATTCAAAACTTTTGGATTTTTTTCTTTGCCCAGTCCAGAAAGGCTCATCTTCGATTAGTTCGGAAACAACAACTGCTATTTAAGTTTTTGTAATCTGATCATTCAATAAGTACCACTTTGTACATCAAAACTGATAGAGGAATGTGAAAGGACACTACCAAACTGAAAAGAAAGAGAAAATGCAGTTAGTTTATTGATAATTTGTATTAAACAATTCAAGTGATTTCTCTACAATCTCAAGAAACTTTAATATTATCATAGATTAATGAAATTAAGAAAGATCAGAACACTCTGTATAAAATATATAATTTTGAGTTCACTTACAAATTAAGCAGCTCCAATATTGTTGTTTTAGCAAGCTAAATTCATTGGTTTCAGTTCCAAAAATTCCTTGATCAATCGGTTCAAAATAATTTGACACAGCTCCAGATGTCAGCAACCATTTCCATACTGTCCAATATCTGATTAGCAGGAACCACAACTGATAGCTTTTCTACTATTCATAGCATCATATGTAGATACTCTCTAATCAATAGTAGATATCACTACATTCACTACATAACCTAAATGATAAAATAACAATTAGTGGATGGAGTAGTGGAAAATCATAATCTTACCATGAAAATTATGAGTTTTGCAATCCTATTGATTCCAATCACTTTTGAGTAGTTTGAATTATATTTTAATATTCTATGAACTCAAAACTCCTACCATGACCGCCATGATTATTAGGATAAAATGAACGATGGCGTCAGTGATATATTTATTTTATATTTACTGGGTAATATTGTTTGAACGTGGATATCATTTTTTTAAGTTACGTAGATTTTGAGTTTTTGTCGACATTTATGATATATCTATGTTGTTGTTATATGGTTAGGAGGTTAGGTTTTAAGTTATGTTGAATTGTCATATGAATGACATCATGACGTAGTCATTACCCAAAAATTACATTGAAGAAACCTTTAAGATAATATTAATTTCAAGGCTCCCTGTACACATGTGAGTAATGTTTTGAGAAGGTTAGACAAAAATATCAAACAAATAACATAACTACTCTGTCTAAGATATATCTGGGCAACATATAATCAACATTATATATATTATCTAATGAATATTATTGGTTACATTATTTTGATGTTACATAAACATATAGTTGAAAACACTGTGTTGGAAACGTCAAGATGACATTAATATAATGTTAGTTTGCCAATATCACAAAATTGCACCAAAGTTATAACTGGAAAATATTTTTGTTATGTATCATGTTTAGTGGGTCGTGGGCAACCTTTCTGATTTTGGAAGTTTTAGAGACACGAAGATTGTTACAAACTGGAAATCACGTGTGCGCAATTTCGTCCCAATAGTCGTATCTTCTAGTTTCCGAGATCACAACGGCGACTCTCTAGTTTGAATTACCCGGTATATCTCAGTCACATTCTGATGAATTAACAATCACAGGGTTCTTCACTAACCTACTACATTCATTCTTAGATGTATGTCCCGAGGACAACAATATATGATCTCAGTGAATATTTCTGCAGTTGAAAACGCTACCAGCAAACATGTGTCTCGATATACGAAGGTAGAGTGAAAAGTCAGATTATTTTTTAATAAAAAAGTGTCCATACATTTTTTATTTATTCCTCAGCGTTGTCTTCTTTCAGCTTGATACACTTCTATGGGGCGCCGTTAGTGTCAAAAGTAGTTGTTCTCATATATTTTATTTTTACTCAAATATATTTGTTGATGACCATATATTTATTAGTTGACACCTATATATATATTGAAACTGAACAAATATTTCCATTTTAGCGTTCATTCATTCATAAATATATCGTCAAAGCATATTAGCAGTGAAGAGCAATATATTTATTCCTTGTTACCAATCCATATATAAAAATGAGCTTTTGAGTACCACCACTAGATAGCGGCATGTAACCGATTCATGCCATTTCTTCGCAACGCGTCCGCTATGATGGAAATAATCGAAAGATTGTTCGAGTTTTCATCATTGCATATCTTCAAAAAGTATGAATGCAATGCATATCAACATAACAGGTTTGCAAAACAAATTATATTCCAAAACATGATGTGAGCGCCACCTAGTGGTGGTAATCGAAAGCTCATTGTTATATATGGATTGGTAACAAGTAATAAATATATTGCTCTTCACTGCTAATATGCTTTGACGATATATTTATGAATGAATGAACGCTAAAATGGAAATATTTGTTAGGTTTCAATATATATTGTTGTCAACCAATAAATATATGGTCATCAACAAATATATTTGAGTAAAAATTAAATATATGAGAACAACTACTTTTGACACTAACGGTGCCCCATACACTTCGCCCAATTATTTCAAACACCTCAAAATTTGTTTGAAAGTAAAATACAATGTAGAAACTTGATTACTTAGGTTTCGGACGTCCATCGGCTTGATGGCTGAAAGATATTTGACTTCTTCACAACGTTTTAATTGCAATCGTCTTCAGGTGAATACTGGCAATTTTGGATGATACGAGGTCATATAGGTCTGTTGATGTGATGTAATTAAGGTGTAATTATCATAGAAATATATATATTATATACTTACTCTATAGAATGATAATCCAACCTTCCATCAATGAGAAAAGCGTGCCGCATGTGCACCCTGTTTTTTATGTACGCATGCTAGGCATCAGTATCTTTCAGGTAGAACGTTGCCGAGTTGTTCGTCTTTCCTGTTGAAAGTTTTGTGAAATGAGGCAATGAAACCATTTAATAATTCTCAGACTGATGAAATTTGTAAATCGGTTCTTATGAATGACTTCGTTTAGATTTACTAACATGCTCATGTCATTCACACTAAAAAACCAATAATTTTCATTTCCGACTACGGTAGAAAATACCGTTCTCTCCACACATTTCGACAAAGTGGAAAAATGAGGCAAATATCTGACAGAAAACTTCAATATAGATGGACCAGATGAACTGATTTTCCACAATCTTAATGGCATTTAAGTATGCTTATTAACATTGTGGCACTGACTCTAGAAATACATAGACCACTTTGGAGGGAAGAAAAAGCGTGAAATTAGACGCACCACAACACCGCCATGATTACCCCTTACATATAAGACTTCGTAGCATCTGAACTTGTCAGTATTTACGTGAAGACAATTGCAATTGAAACCTTGTGAAAAAGTGAAGGAAGTCATACATCTTTCAGTACATTAGGACGATGGACATCCGAAACCTAAATAATCACACACCAAAATGGAATTTCTTCCTGAAGGCCTTCAAACCCGAGTGAAAATAGTGACACCGTAAACTTTGGCCGCGAAACCCTTACCCGAGGTCATCTTCGTTCCCAATGCTGGTGAAAGTGATTACACTACACTCAAGCAAAATCATTCTCAGTCATAAACCCCACGTATTTTCTTTCTGACTGATAAATCAGAGATGAAGTACTGGAGCTAAATCCGTTCAGCGACATCAAGCGCACCTATCAGAGTGGCAAGAGCACGGAGACTCGTACGTTGGATCCAGGGTGAGTTAGACCGTGGCGGTGCCGTCCTGGGTAAATTTATCGAAGTAGAAAAGGGGCGTGAACCCAAGCATAGTAACTGATTCACGCCATGCAGGTCGTGCTGTCCCAAAGACTGGAGCAACTCTTAAAAGTAGCCCCAGCGAGTCTATACCCATGAGGGGCTGTCCGCAGGAAGTAGTCTTTTTCCTTAAGCTATACTCTGTTATGAGGTGGGAAATTTCTTCTTCACTGCATTTCAGGCAGAAGTTTTTGCCATACTCGCGTGTGTTTGAGAAAATATCGACAGAGACTACCACGGCCAGCAAATCACGATATGCACCGACAGCCAAGCGGCGATCAAGCGTATCAAGACCCTCAAATCATACAGAGTCAGTACGTTGCTAGTTTCTGTATGCATTGACGATCTACAAAGGTTATCCACCGCCAATGAGGTACAGATACTTTGGGTCCACGGTCATACCGGAGTGTCCGGAAACGAACAGGCCGATTATTCGGCCTTACAAGATGCGAAAAGCTGAACGATTCGACCAGAACCAATTCTACGAGTTTCTAGATCATGGAGCGTCTCAGCTGTGAAGGAAATCTTGGAAGTACAATTCCATGATGCATTTAAAGAGGACCATGACTCTGTTCACACTGATCAGGAAGGAAATTAGAATGGCAATCTAAATGAGCAACTCAACGTTTATAGGTATCACGGATGATGATAAATACAGGTGATGCTTATGAGTAGACAGCCACCCACATCCTTACGGAAGGCCTAGTAGTAGCAGCAATACGGGGAGAGCACCTTGGAGCATCTCTCTGAACCCGGAGAGTGTTAGAGGGCTGGCGAACTAGGCCTCTTTCAAAACTGAACCAATTCCCAGCAGTGGCTGATGCATTTGGGAGGCCTACATGCTCTTATGGTCTCGTCCTCCCACAAACCTGCATTTTTTCTGTCTATGTATCTATTTAGATCGCCGTGAAATTCATTACATTACTACTATTCAGAAATATAATTTTACTTGCGACTACATCACCATCTACTGAGAATATCTGACTTTTTACTACCCTATTTCCTCGTGAATATCAATTAATGTCAGGTTCGGTATAATTTGTAACTCAAAATTTATATTGATAATACGTAGGCTTGAATGAGTAGATAAATTGGAAGCCATACTGCGTCATAATTAATATTATTTCATCATACCATACTTTGCATCTGCGCTATGGCAAAACTTCTTCGCCGATTGGTGTTGCACCTGTGCCATATGAGACTAAATAAACTAGAACTAGAGAGTACATGACACGCTTATATAGCATTAAAAATATTTTGAAATGAAGATGAATAGAAGAGTAAATTGGAGTTAAGAGAGGATAAAAAGAACAATAAATTACAAATGAAACAATGTAGAATAAAAGAGAAGGGGGCAAGAAGAATACAAGAGATTAGGAAGAAGAAGAGAAAAAAAACGATGACAATACAAATGAATCGATCTTAATCATTTCATATCAGTCTTAACACTATCTCCAACTGAATATTCACGGCTGAGGGCTGGTTTTTCATTGTTCAGTTAAGAGTCTCAGATAGCTGAGAACATTGAAAACCGGCCCTAAGACGTATACAGTTAGAACAGCGTAAACCTAAACAAGCTACGATCGGACCAACATACCAGATTGGGATAATCTTGAACAAACCCCGGAAAAGTGTATGAAATACCATGCGGGTACTGCAAAAACATATCAAACATACGAAGAAACAGGAAAAGCATCTGTGATCGAACACAGCCAGATTACAAAGCATTGAATAGTGTTTGATGAAACTAAAGTTCTGCAAAAGTGTCACATTACTGTCGAAATTAGAAAAAGATAGCCTAAGCTCCTCAAACTCAATCAAGGTGGCTATGGCTCATGGGCGGTTTTTCATTATTCAGTTAACAGTCTCAGCTAGCTGGGTGATGGCTAATAGAGTCCTCGGGGCCAATACCAAGGAAAAAAATTGTTATCCAACTTTCGAGTTTTTCTTACGTAGCATGTTGTCCAACTTGACATGAGGAATAGGATGTACTCAGTCTCAAAGATTAGGTATCCACTTCTTTTTATCCGGTATTAGGCCAACTGAACATGGGAAGAATTATTGTTTCATTTTTAATTTTTTTTTCTCATCATCTTTCTATTCCAATTCACTCTCTATTCTCCTCTTGTTTCTTTTTCTCCGTTTCTTTTTCTCCGTTTCTTTTTTATTTTCTTTCTTACCTCTTCTTCCTTTTTCTCCTCTTCATTTTTCTCATATTCTTCCTTCGTCTCTTCTTCTTTTTAAATCATTTCTTATTCTTTATAGGTTTGTATTGAATGTGAGTGGGTCTGTACGAAGCCCTCCACTGAATTCTCTATGAGACGTGCGGTGTATTCACTACATTATAGTTTCAGGTAGAACATCAACCAATGGGGATGTCTTGCCTTAGCGCAGACGAAAAGTTTGGTATGTGTAACTAATCTACAAATTAATATGACGCGGAATGTGCCATAAACCAATGTGTTCAAAACTTATATTGTTAGTGAAAGTAATTCTCAGTTTCCAATTTATTTTTCTCGCTCCAATATCTGCAGAAATATTTGGGCTGATTTGACTCATTTACATGATCTATGTCTGGCTAGCTGAAAATAGCTCAATTCTGAAAGTCGGTGGTCTGGAAGTAGAAAGTACACAAGGCATAAATTAAATTATTTTGGTTGGTTTCCGGTTTTTGCCGTGGTCTTCTTTGGTTTAAATCTCCAAACGTTTCGACTGCAACTGCGGCAGTCATCTTCAGTGGCGTGGTCGAAGTACTCTTCTAGACGTATCAACTGAAATAAATTTAATTATTTTGTTAATGGCAGTATCGTTCGAATATTTGTAAGGTATATAGTCTTTTCTTGTACTGAGGAGGAATAATTGATCCAAAATCGATTGACAGGTGTGGTCGTCCAGCTTCCATTCGGACGAAAATCACTCTTGAACTAATTTGCTTCGTATTTATACAGGGTGTTTCCGAAATTGAAGCAATAAATAAAATAGGGTGTTCTATGACACAATAAAAAGCATTTACCTTTTTTTCTTAAGCACTTGAAAATCTCCCAAAAATAGACTCATTTACTCACGATTGTTTGGGAAGCACTGGTTTCATTCATCAGTTCCTAGAGAGCCTATCTTCTAGTGTTGTGTTTACTACTCGTATTCTCGCACCTTGCCACTAATTACATTTGGCTTCGAAGTGAACCGAAATAAAAACACTGAAATAAATCAAAATGAGGGCAATGAGGCATTCTCAAAAAGTTACTGAAAATAAACGGAATTTGATTTGACAACAGGTGTTCGTAATGACCGCCACCAGTTTCTATGCAGAGTCTCGCACGACGAAGTTACGAATCACAAGCACGCTGAAAACTACCTTGTTGTCGCATCTGTTGAACAGCGTTATTATTTTACCTCCAACTACCGATTGAAATATCGAGTTCTTGGAAAAGTACCCCGATTGCAAATAACGTGTGCGTAATACCTAACAACACTGACATCTTCCATAGTGGTGAGTCCAATAGGGATTGTAGGAATTTCGAAAATCAGAGATGTAGGCAAAGAAAATACGAATGCAGTCGAATACCGAAATACAACATGAATCTAGGTACCTACCTACATAAAATGGATGGATGGATGGATTCGTCGATGTAACCAAAATTCATCTTTGATATGCACGTGAAATAGTCACAAATATCCTAATGAATGCAAGAATCGATTTGACAATATACGACTCGAAATCTTTCAACATTTAACGTCGGCAACATTGTCAAAGTTATTTATTACGCGCCGGCCTTTTTTTGTCACCGCTTCGGTTACATCTAGGGGTCGTTAATCTCTGGCCAGAGGTTCTCAGAAGTTTTCCAGAGTTTGCCGAAAACTTCAAAGTCCAATATTTTCCAAAATAATGACGTTTTTTCCAGAAAAATGTTTTCTTTCATTCCGCTTTAATTTTTCGTTTTCTATTACCCATTTCGTTAATTGCTTAAATTTCGGAAACACCCTGTATATCGTTTGGATGTAATTTAATATTCGGCGATGCAATAGCCAGGAAACTATTTTTCCCATCATTGTCTGATTGATTTGATTTCAAAGCTAGAAAGGCGTATTCTTGAGCAAAAGGGGGGGAACAAAAGTATAGCTCCTCAAGCGGTGTTGCCAAAGATATTGGCCAATCAGAAACGTTATTGACGAATTGAGGCTTGAAGCTAAACGTCGCACGTCATAACATGTTATTCGTTTGGTATTTTTTGTATTCTGTTCATAGACATTATTCGTATGTTATTTTACTCTTCTTTTTTCACATTCGTTATAGAAAATGTAAAAAAGTAAAAATCTCTGCCCGTAAGAAATAAATAGAAAGAGAAAAGACAAAAACTCAAAAGTGGTTATGCAAATTCGGTACAATAATGACTCGTTGATTTACCTTGGGTTTGTTTATCAACAACACAATTTCTCCATCATCAATTTATGTAGCATTTTCGGAATATTATTTCCTTGCCAACTTTCAGAATTGAGCTATTTTTCATACAGGGTAAGTCAGTAGTGTGTTCTCATTTGATATAAAAAGGTGTACCATTATTTATAGACTGTAAAACTTATCGCTCAAAATAATTATTATTTTCGATTATTCGCCAACATAAAAGTTACAAAAAGATGTTTTGTTTTTAGAATATTATGTTTATATTGCAATTACCTGATTTCACCAAAAAGCATTGTGATGTTCAAGTACTTCCAAAATAATCCTAAGATTATCCAAGAAAATAATTCCCCTTTTCCCAAATCACGTTCAAGAATATTCTAACATGAATTGAACACAAATGGGAAGCAATAATATTCGGTGTTGTATGGGATTAGATATTGAACATACTCAACAAGAATGGAAGATAATCCCGAACTTCAAATTTTATAAAAAAATTCCATTATGTACTTTGTCAGATCTTTCATATGATCAATTTAGGGCCTATTTTGGAGCAACGGATGTAATAAATCTTGAAATCCACCCGGGTGAATTTGTTTCTTCTACCAAGTATACAAATGAAGGTCGCAAAATCAATCTGATAGAATGGTGCAAAATGAGTGTACTGCTATTAAAGTTTAATATATCTGCAACCATGCACCCAAATTCCGATAATAAAGAAACAGTTTATAGCTATTTTAATAGTTATGAAATATAATACATGTTGCCCCATTGAAAAAAGCAATTATGGGCCTGTAGCATGAAATATAAATCCTGAAATTTTATATTTGTAGCACCAATAATTTCCAAAATTAATAACCCAGCTGCGTTCGAAGATCTCCGTGAAATTAGTATGCTATCGACTATATCTAGAGTCAGAGAAAGTAAACAGTCAGATTCAACAGCATTGACTTGTCATCTTGAGAGTCTTCTCGAAAGTATTTGATATTAACGCTGTGAGTTTCTTCTTTAGAAGAGTCCAGTTTAATATCGCAAAAAATGCACCAACTTTCACAAACTCGTTAAAGGTCCTACAGGGTTCAACACTTGGACCGCTAGTTTATCTATGTGGTTGGATATAAACATGGTGTCTGGTATAAAAGCTATCCGCAATGATTTAGTTAATATAGGCAATCCACTAATATTAATGCTCTGATAGTCTGCTATCAGTATTTTTTCATAAAAGGAATTAAAAACATGTATCAACGACGCACTCCTAGTCCATGACTCTATGACAATCGGAAACAAATATCAGAGAAGGATTATCTAAGAGCTCGACTTGTTCGATATGAACTGTTTTAAAGATGGAAAGCGTTTTGGAATAGATCAGTGCAGCCAAACGAAGCATATCGCAAGTGATAATTATTACTGGATATTTAACCTAAAGAACCGCCATAATTTATTTCATATTCAGATGTGACAAACATAAATGGTCATATTATGTCACAAGCATTACAAGCAGGTGAATTGTCATGGTCAACATCCAATGAAGTTCTTCATTTATATGTAATGGATATGGCTACAGATAGTAGGAGGAAAAATAAGAAGAGAAAAATCGGCGCCAGGGGAAAAACAAGAAGAGGAAAAGCGGCGACAGAAGGAAAAATGAGAAGAGAAAAAGCTGCGTCTGGCAGATGGAAAGAATAAAGAACGAAAAAAGGAAAAACCAAAATAGGAAACGAGACGGTTAAATGGAGAGAAAAAACGAGAAGAGGCACTCCAGAAAATTCTGGAAGAACAGAGAAAAGAGCGAGAAGATGAAAAATTAGAGGAGGAAACGCGACGGTTGGCTGAAAAGAAAGAATGAGAAGAGGTACTTTAGAAACTTCTTGAACAACAAAAGAACTAATTATAACGAATAGAAAAACAAAGCAAAACAGAATTCCAGTAGGTTCTAGAACATCAAGACAAGTTCTTTCAACATGTATTACAAAAAACCGAAGTGCAAATAGAGGAACTGAAAGAAGAACTGAAGAAAGACGTCAAGAAAATCGACGATAAGCTCAATAAGAAAGTGGATACAGTGCGAGATGAGGGGAAAGGACTCGAGAACCAGATAGCTCTCCTTAGGAACCAAAATCGTTGCCATATCAGGAAGCTTTGAGAGGGCCAGCTTTGGGTATGTTGCAGACGATACCTATCGAACAGCAAAATAAATATAAATACCTGATTACTGCATTAGAGTTACGGGATTGGATATCTACATCGAGAACAGCTGTATCGGGCTCAAATGAAAACGCGCATTCAAAAATCAGGTGAGAGTCTGCAAGAATTTGAAGCAGATGTGAGAGTTCAGCTGATTTACCAAGAAGCACCGGGAGATATCAAGGAACAGCTAGCGGTGCATTTATTTATAGATGGACTGAGAGACACCGAAATTCAAAGAACTCTGTTACTAACACACTTCAAGAGGAGTAGCGATGCCTTGATACGTTCTCTAGAAGTGGAGGCGGTCCTCAACACCTCGAAAGTACGAGCGGTATCGATAGAAGAACCCGAACAACGATCAAGCACACTTACTAGTTCATTCGAGAAGGTTCTGGATAAGATTAAATCTTTGTTAAGCAGAAAAACCACCCAGAAGAACAAGGCCTGCTATCGATGTGGAAAATTGGGACATCTGATTAGAGACTACAGGGTAAGAATGCCACTACGTTCGCAATCACCAGTGAGGACAGCGAGTCCTCAAATGGGCGGCAGGAAAAACTAGAAATAGCCAACATATCGGGGCTCAAGCCTACTAGCAATGATAGAGCCCCTAGGATCATCCCTGTTAAGAGGCTGAGAACAACCGAATTGATATCGGGGCACATGCTGGCTGCTAGCAATGATTGAGCCCCCAGGATCATCCCTGTTAAAAAGCTGAGAACAATAAGAACAACTGAATTGCCCAACAACGCAGATGCCTTATCAGAAGACCTTGTTCGTATACTTGTGAGCGAATTTAACATCGCAAAGGAATCAACCAAGTGAAATCAATGCCGGAAGATGGAAGGAAAGTGGAGCTGAAAGACCCACCTAGAAGGAAATCTCCACCCGATCACCAACTTTCAAGGCATTGTCGGCCTGATTGTTGAGAATGTCTATTGAAGAAAGCTTGGGAATCAACCGACGCGACGGCAAAAAAGTGATTTCCCAATTAGTTGTGCCAAGGTCGAGAATAAGGGATGTCTTGGAGGAGATTCATTGCGGCAAATCAGGTGGACATTTTGGAGTGAATAAGACCTTGGATAAAATACGGCAGAGGTTTCACTAGGTCAAATGTCGTGAGGATGTAGAAAGATGGTGCCGAAGATGTCCGAAGTGTGAAGCAAGCAAAAGCCCCAGGTAGAGATCGAGAGGAAAGATGAAACAATACAATGTAGGTGCTCCCTTCGAACGAATCGCCATCGATGTAACTGGACCGTGTCCGATGACGAATGATGGCAACAAATACATCCTTGTTGCCATGGATTACTTCAGCAAATGGGTTAAAGCTTATGCCCTGCCTAATCAAGAAGTATTCACTGTTGCATGAGCTCTGGCGGATAACATGTTTTCAAGTGTTGGAGTGCCAATGGAGCTACATTCCGAGCAAGGAAGGAATTTTGAATCGAACTTATTCAAGGAAGTTTGTGATTTGATGGTAATTAGCAAGACCAGAACAACTGCCCTCCTACCATAGTCTGATGGCATGGTTGAAAGGTTCAACAGGACTAAGGGAAGAACATCTTTCCAAAGTAGTAGAAGAGCACCAAAAGAACGGGGGTCGAATCTTCCGGTATTCTTAATGGTCTACAGGGTATCTGTGCACAAAGCTTACCCCATTCAACATTATCTTCGGGAGAGAACTTCGTTCACCAAATGCTGAAGACAAAGTGGTACAGGATCATACAGACGAACTGCGAGATAGCTTGACTGGGATTCACGAATTTGCAAGAAATAGATTGAAGATAACTAGTGATAGAATGAAGGCTCGACATGATCTTAAGGCCAATACTAGTAGATTTAAAGAAGATCAAGTGTGGCTGTACAATCCTCGTCGTAAGAAAGGAGTTTCTCCCAAATTAACACCATCTTGGGAAGGACCCTATTCAATTGTGAAAAGAATAAACGACGTAATTCAACACAGCTCGAGAGCGAAAATGAAGGTCGTTCACCTAGAAAGACTTGAACGTTATAATGGAGACAACGACACATTGTTTGATCGGGATTTTATAATTTATTATTTTATACAAGAATGATAGCATATTCAATTTTATTCTAATATCTAGGGATATAATACCGAATTCTAATATCTGACCTGAGATGATCGAATAGTATTGTAATCTGGCCATCTTCTATATTTTTTGAAGTATAGGTGTCGGAAAAACCTTTCGACTTTCTCCAATGATTCTAGAGTAGAGCAGTTCGAGACAGATTTTGAAAGCAGAAGTATAGTAACACGAAACGTATATCCTTAATTTGCGCTACAATTCTGCGAAATATATGAAAAATGTTTGCAATCATGACCAAAAACGTAAGCGGTCGAGTAGTGGTAGAGACCGGGAGATGAGGGGAATTCTTCTAATGAACGTGTTATGTGATGCAATACTTTCACAGGAAGTGTCAACCCTACAACTTGAAAAATGGCAGAGTTATATATTTTTCTTTTTGAATCGCAACATTTTTCGGTTTTTTTCAATTTTTCTTCGTTACTTCGGGTCGTAAAAATCTCATTTTGTTCTATTTAAATTCTCAACAATTTTTTTCATTGGAATAACCAGATTGCTTTATGAGTTTACATTTTATAAGCAAAACACTTGAAAAAAAACACGTTTATTCGTATTTAAATATTTATAACAAATTAATAAATGACAGTTGTAAATCCAAATCAAAGAAGGATATAACTACTTTCATGTGATGACACTGTCGGTTTCCTACTAGTACTTTTATTTAAAAATCACTCATTCTATGCAATATTGATTGGTATTTATATTTATGATATTGATCTTCGACAGGCCCATTCTTCAACGACACAAATATCTTACATTAATCGTATTTTTTTCTGTTCATATTTGTGTGATGAAGAAAATAAAGGCGCTTCAGTATTATTATTCTCTTTATAATGGTGTACCCTATTGTATTAACTGTCGACTAACCCTGTATGAACGGATCTTGTTAAGTACTTGTTAATTTGGTGCATATTTTTACGTGTTCATTTGATTTCAGCATATGTGGGTAATGCCGTCTTCGAGTGCTCGGTGTGCTCAGTTACCAAGAGCTGCAGACAAAGTTCCATTTTATGCAGCTTTGAAGAAGTTTCGTGATTATCTGAACGGTCTGATAACCGAAATCGATGAGAACGAAATGGTTTTCTCCGAGCCTAGTTTGAAGTCCTGCTACGAAGCAGAACCGAAACCGGAGCCATTTTCTCCGGAACTCACTGACATCAGTAATGCTGTCATTCAGAACGAAGATGGTACTATAATACCGTGCAAAAAGAAGAGGGGGCGGCCGAAGAAAATCAAAATAGACGGCGAGAAACCTCCTCCGAAGCCACACGTTCGGAAACCGTCTTCGGCCATGAATAATAACTGTGATTTTCCAAAGAAGAAGAGAGGGCGGCCTAAGAAAGTCAAAGTTGAAAATATGGATTTAAATCAAGCCGAAAATACATCGACCAATTTGTCTCAGTGCTATTCAAATCCGTCACCGATTCAGTCTCCGAATAATTTCTACCCTATGGTTCCTGCTATGACACCTCCTAATAGTTCGGGCAATTTGTATGCTCCTCAGCCCCAGTCGTACAGTCAGTCGCCAAGACCTCCGTACAGTCAGTCTCCGAGGCCGACGTACAGCAATTCGCCGAGACCACAGTATAGTCAGTCCCCCAGACCAGCATACAGCCAGTCTCCTAGGCCTCCGTACAGCCAGTCGCCCAGACCTCCTTACAGCCAGTCGCCTAGACCTCCTTACAGCCAGTCTCCCCGACCTCACTCTCAGCCTTTCACTCACTCTGATCTTAGTTCGGAAATAAGCGCAGCCATCAGCTCTGAGCAGCTGGGATCGCCTGCATCACCAATCGGCCCGCCGGACTTCGAGCCTCCTACGAGCATGGCGGATGAGGCGGAGTGCCGCCTAGGCAGTCCGGCCCCCTCAACCAATAGCGAACAGGCACACTATCATTACCAGTCTTACAACGTGGATCCCCCCCACCCCCAGCCAGAACAGCAGTACCCGTCTCCGCGGCAAAACCAAGACATCGCTTCCAAGAGCCTGTCGGGGCTGGAATCGCTGGTGGATCAAATTCCCAGTATAACCGAGGCCGAAGCCCCGATCGGTGAAGCCCCTGAGCAATACGCTGGCCAGTTCAACAACTACAGTCTGTCATCTTCTTCGAGAGCTAGTCCAGTTCCGTACAATTACCCTCCCAGTTCGGGGTATCCGCTGTACCCCACCCCCACATGGAGCGGTCATTACGAACCGATGCCGCTGGGCTACCCGCAAATTCCGTACGCCCAGAGCTACGGGCCCGGTCTACATGTCCCCAGTCCAAACTATCCCTACTACAGTTACCCCCAGCCGACACCAACTCACCCGCCTGGCTATCCTCCCTACTTGGGAGGGTTCTGATTGGTTTCCGTCACTGTGTTTTCATGTTGTGTACCTGTACCATATGTTCAGCTAGTACCTAGCAAGTCTGTCCGCTTGAGTACAGTTGGTCACTTGCATTTTGACAACAACAGAGACTTGCACAGGGTAAATGGTGATATTTTTTTGTCATAAGTATTTTTCTCTAAACTTTGAATGTTAGATAGGCCAAGGGTCTTGTGCATTATTCTACATTCAGATCTCAGTCGAGTGTGTGTGTTAATCTGAGTGTGAGGTTCATCGTTATAGTTGTAGCCCATGTCATTTATTTAAAATAAACATTTGTTATAGCTCTTCAGGTCGTCTTTTCTTGTCCCTGTCCCTTGTCCCCACATATCACTGCATTCGAAAGGGGTCTACCACAAAATACTTTGTAAGTGGTAAACTCTAAAGAAAAAAAAATTGAAAAATACTTTTATATAGTAACAGAACTGATATTATTTATTTAATAATTATTATAACGTATTCAATGTGTTATTAAAAAAAAAATGTGACTTTTTTTATATCTAATGTTATATTAATACTCGTACTGGTTTCACATTTTATGAAACTTCTATCCTCAATTTTTGTACTTTAAACAGTATTAGTATTTACGAAAAAATTGATCAAATAAATTTTGTTTAGTTCAAATCTTGCATTTTATTTTCATAAAATGATCAAATTTGCACCCAACTATCTTGCAGAATAGAATAAGCTCACGGTAAATCGGACTAAAAAATGTGGACCAACCGGGATTCGAACTCGTGACCTCCCAATATCCGTCGACTGTGTTAAGTCTCGCTCCTTAGATTCGAGAACTAGAAGTACACACGTTTAACCCAACCTCATGTTGGGATATTTTCTGTAAAGATGCTGATCACTAATATGTGCCTAATGATCATGTTACCAACAGATCTATTACTTGGAATTTCACATATATGAATCACTTAATCACATGATTATAAACTGAAGATGTTATATAACGTATGTAATCAAATGTGAATTGAAAAAGTACAGAGCAAATCAGATGGGTAATGAACACTTGAGGCGCATTTATCGGATTCATATGCTTTTAAAATACAATTTATAACATTTTAATACTCAGATTCATATGAAACCATTTAGGAATTATAAATTATGAAATGGATGAATGGTTTCATATGAATCTGAGTATTGAAATGTTATAAATTGTATTTTAAAATATGCATATGCATTAGGTGGTCGGTGGATCAGCGGTCTAATGCACAGGCCGTTCGAAACTCCAGCATAGCGATAGTCGGTTCGAATCCGATGTAGGTACGAGAATTTTTCTCTACTTTGGATGTGTTCCGTTAATAAACATGTTACCAAAAGTGGTTAACTGAAAATAATTCTGGTTTCGTGACAGCTACACTCTGGTTAGTGCGTAATACGGGACACTTCCATTTCGGTATTTACTGTCATTTGTCATTATTATTTTTTATTGTTGTGTTATTTTCTCTGCGAATTTTATTGCTTGAGAATCTTCAATCTTTTGTGTTTTACAATTATATTATTCAATACTTATAATAATGCATGAAGCAGCTGCTCATTTTTTCTTGATGATATTCTTTCTGAAAGTTCCAGCAGTGATGATAATTTTGTTGTTCGGGGTCCTTTAGGTATATAAGGCATCTCATGATTTGTACGTAGTAAATTTTCATTCAAATACCTCCACAAGTTCATCCAATACTAAATTTAAAATTTGAAATATATTCTAATGACATACGACAGATCGCATTAACCGCTCACCTACGTGCAAACCCCGGTCGTTTTGGTACTACTAAAAGTCACCAGAATTTCAGGAATCATGTCCCGTAACTAGCCAATCTTTCAGGAATATTTTATAAACGGGACACAAAATGTGCAACCATAACGACCAAGTTTATTAACGGAACATATCCTTTATATCGGATCGATAGGCGGCCGCATGCCTTGTTGAAAAGCAAGTGTATTGCGAGTTGTTCAGATGCCAATCTCGTCTAGTGCTAGCTTGGAGTGCACACCGACCACCCGAGGTGGTGCTGTAGGTTTTCCGGGTTTTCCTACAGCTGAAAAGTGAATACATCACCTAAAACACCAGTAAGTCGCCCCGGAGCGCCACGGCAAATAATAATAATAGTCGTCCTCTATCCGCACAGGCTATGCCTTTGGGTACACTCAACGAGTGTTTATGAGGGAGTATTATTATTATTATAGTACTATTAAATTGTGCATTATTAATCCGATGAATCTGCCTTTAATTACAAATTTGGATTTATCGGGATTTGAACTAGGGACATCTCGATATCGAGTGGCATGTGTAATCTCTACTCTGTCGGTTTTTAAATTCCTCAATACGCTACGCAACACGGTAAACTTGACCATTTTCTATGAACTGTGAAAAGTAGAATTAAACGTCCTCCGTCACAGATTTGTTACAGAACCATTCAAAACATAACCTTGTTTTAGAAACGCCGGTAAAAGGCACGTATGTGAATTTTCTTGCAGTTTTTTGGAACAAGAGTCAAAAATGCATATGCATGTAAATCGTACGTGCTACAAAAACCCCTCATGGGCATGCATGTATCTGAATGGGCATAAGGGTGTACGGCATAATAGATGTGCCCTCTACCTGGCTTGAAGAAAACAAAGAGTTATAAAAATCATTTTAAAGCGTCCATCGTCTGTTAATAGACCGATTCAGATACATGCGTGCCCACCCTGCTTTTTATTCCATTAGAATGGTTTGGAGGTTGAAAGGCATGAAGCATATTAAAATTCAGATATCAGTCTTACTCCCATGTTCATTAATAGAATTGTATATTAACTAGTTTATAATTTTGCAGCGACAGTGAATATTTTCATATATCGGTTTTATTTGACTGCACTGAAAAAGGCTTGGCCGATGCTATTGACAGCCAGGTTAGGGTTTCGTAATCAGAAGAAGAAAATCACTAAATGACAACTGACAGTAGACATGACGTGCATGACCAGCAATTTGTAATGTGTTTTTTGGCAACGAAATTAGTTTAAAACACAGGGCATTTATTTCATATAAACAGTAAATTCATAGTCTTTAGGCATCTTTATGACTGTTAATTGGAACTCCAGATAAAGAAGCAAGATCAAGAACACAGCTGCCAAACAAAGGTTAAAATGAGCGGCGAAGGAAAAACGGAAACTTCCAAAGTGGAAGTGAAATCTAACGACGATAAAAACAAAAATGACCTGGTGAGCTAATTTAAGTTGTTTTTATTGATTTTCTTCTAGTTTCACTCATGTTTTATATCTACATACTCGAGGCTACAAGAAATAATAGACAGATAGATGGAATCCTTTCATCTTTGCCTAGTATTTACAGTCTATTAATAGTTGAAGCAATATATTTGTATGATTGGCATTACTTTGCACATTTTATTATGGATCTAATCCAATCCAGATTGCATTAAAAGTTCTGTTTTGTTGAAGAGATTTTGAAGTTGAGTGACTTGTGTGAATTGACCATGAATCACACACAAGTTACCATAATGCTTACTACTCATCTGGCAGAAGTTAACTCAACCCTCCTTAGTAGTTGTTGGTAATTGTAATATTTGAATCATATAACAGTAATCATTATTTTTTACAGTCTGATGAAGATAAATTGCTCCAAGAAGAACTCAACTTGTGCGTGGAGAAACTACAGGTACTTCTTTTTTTTAAATAATTATCATCTGACTGACATTCAAATTATAGGAAAGTGATGAGAATCTGTACTTACCTGCCCTACATGCACTGGGCAATAATATCAGAGCATCAACCACATCGATGACATCAGTGCCCAAACCACTGAAATTCATGAAGCCACATTATGAAACAATGAAACAGGCATACGAAAAAGTCACTAACCCAGAAATAATAAAAGTTTTCGCTGATATTATTTCTGTGTTAGCCATGACAATGGGAGAGGGGAGGGAGTGTCTCAAATACAGGCTTTCGTCTAATTTGGATAATATAGGAGAATGGGGCCATGAATATGTTCGGTAAGTAGCATGTTACTGTCACATTACTGAATATCACTGAATTGGATAAAAACCTTTGCCTCGACACAATAAGTGTGTCTGTATTATGAATATTATAACAACCACAAAACATTATATACGTTCAGTTATGTTGATATTGAGTTTGGTGTCCCACAGGGCTCAGTGTTGGGCCAAGTACTATCCTTATTATATGTAAATAACATTGAATCTATACAGAGGCCAATTTTACACTTTATGCAGATGATAAATCGCTAGTTATGTCAGCAATAAAATAGAAGTTATTGTAGCACTTTGAGTATCAACAGTCATGTTGAATGTGTGATATGAAAAATTTCTAAAATTTAAATTTCTGTTGACTACTTGCTTAAAAATATTACCAAAAGTTTATAATCAAACATCATTTTGAATATTTTCCAAATGTAATTTATTTGATGAAATTTTCCCCGTTTCAAAAATTTAAGAGTTTGTGTTTAAGAATTATTTTGCGTTGTAATGAATATACAGCGTGTTTCCGAAATTGGAGCAATAAATAAAATGGGGTGTTCTATGAGACATATAATGACACAATAAAAAGCATTTACATTTTTCTCCCAAGCACTTGAAAATCTTCCAAAAATAGACTCATTTACTCACGATTTATTGGAAAAGTACCGCGATTGCAAATAACGTGTGCGTAATACCTAACAACACTAACATCTTCCATAGTGGTGAGTCCAATAGGGATTGTAGGAATTTCGAAAAACAGAGATGTAGGTAAAGAAAATATGAATGCAGTCTAGGTATCTACCCTACATAAAACGTATGGATTCGTCAATCGATGTAACCAAAATTCATCTTTGATATGCACGTGAAATAGTCACAAATATCCTAATGAATGCAAGAAGCGATTTGACAATATACGACTCTAAATCTTTCAATATTTAACGTCGGCAACATTGTCAGTTATTTATTACGCGCCGGCCTTTTTTTGTCACCGGTTCGGTTACATCTAGGGGCCGTTGATCTCTGGCTAGAGGTTCCCAAAAGTTTGCCGAAAACTTCAAAGTCCAATATTTTCCAAACTAACGTTTTTTCGAGAAAAATGTATTGTTTCATTCCGCTTTAATTTTTCTATTACCCATTTCATTTATTGCTTCAATTTCGGAAACACCCTGTGTATCTGTTCATCAAATGTTGAAACTAATAGTGGTAAAAAAATAACCAACTGATTTTGATAAATACTTTCTAAATAATTAGCAAATTTATCGATATTTTGTTTTTTGTGCTAACATATACCGATTTTGTAGTGAAAATGAGCAACTGTTCATCTACTTTTTCCACAATTCAGATAATTTAGAGGTTGCACTCCATTAAATGTAAATATTGTATTAGTGGTGATCACATCCTGATTCCATAACGATTTCCATTGATTTCAGTCATTTGGCTGGTGAGATTGCTGGAGAATGGGCCGAAACTGATTTCATGGTAAACACAGAAATAAGAGACAAGTTGATCTTGTTGACCAAGCAGATCGTTCCTTACAACATGGCACACAATGCCGAAGCAGAGGCTTGTGATTTACTGATGGAAATTGAAAGGCTTGATCTACTGGACCAATATGTAGATGAAAATATTTATCCCAGAGTGTGTCTCTACCTTACAAGTTGTGTAGCGTATGTGGCCGATCCAGAAAATTCCACGCTTCTTCAGACTGCTCTTCTGTTGTTCCGAAAATTCAAGCAGTATTCACAAGCCTTGCGTCTAGCCATGCAGTTGAACGATCACAGTCTAATTGAAGAAATATTCATTACCTGTCCTGATACGTAAGTTTTATTCATTAACTTTGAGTGAAGTAAATTTTGAGAACATTATAGGATTCGATTGGTTTATTTTTGAACTGCGAGTTTCAGAAAGATGATGTTAAGTAGGAGACCCTCCCAAAGTTGTCTTTTACGTCGCCAGAAAACTTTGCTATCCTAACTTTGTGGGTTAGTAACATTTTCTAATCAATGGGTTGCTTACCTTCAGGAAGCTGAAACATCGATTGTTTCAAGAGCCAACTCCTAGAAACTGTTCAAATAATTTTTTCTTCACATATTTTCATGATCTTAACAAATGTATTTATGTTTAGATTCCTATATTTTTACCATTGAAGAAATATACAAATGTTGAGAGCGATTCTTAACTTTTCAGTTATAAAGTAGATATAAAGATAAGTAACACTAGTTGAGATTACAAAGCTGCTCATATAAAAAGAAATAAATACAAGCATTAAATGCGAATTCTTATATGACAGATTGATGCATAATAATGATAATAGTAATCGGCCGCGACAAATCGACAGTAGCGGAACACGCGCTAAGTGAAGGGGAACATAGAAAACGGTTTGACGAAGTAAAACTTCTTGCCCCCAACCAGGGGCATCATAGCCGCTATTTCAACAGAAAGGAAGAAACACTGAACATCAACCGTATATGGGCCCCAATTCTGAGAAATGCGCGGGAAATGATAACAAATAACAACTTAATAACATCAGGTAATGAAATGTTTTCGACTAACAAACACATGTGCGACGCAGGTAATTGATGCCTAAAACTACCTGAGGAACAGACCTACTTCAGTCATCGATGATGAGCAAATCTCCGATGAAGCTAGCCACTCGCGCTAGGGAAAAGTTAGGAAACTATTTCAAATCACGACGGCTTTCAAAGTTGAATCAAAATAGTAAAAATTTTGGCGGCGAAAGCCTTAGCCAATTTATATTAACAATGCTTTGAAACTCTGACATCAAGTTTATTTAGGGTAGTACTTCCCTCATACTATTTTCTTATGAAACTATTGAAATCGAGGTATGATGTCAATGAAATATTATTTATCTATCCCACAAAGTTTTAAATCTTTCTTGTTTTTAGTTTTGACTATTACATGCATGGTATAGAAAATCTACAGAAATGTGTCTTGAAACTCACGTTACCACGTCTTTATATATTGGAAACCGTGTGTCTTATTCATAAACATCAGTATCATCTATACAGACTTTCAGTGAAACATATAGGAGCCTATTCAGGAAAGATGTTGAATAATTTTTACTTCCTAGACCATATTATGAGATTTGCGAATATTTTGAGGAAAGAATATGAGATGTTTTCTGATTTTATTATAATACTCTGTGTATTTGTATTGTTTGACTTTTATTTTAAGACTTTAATCTGTATTACTTTTGTATTGTTTGTCCTTTTGGCACTTAGTTTTATAATTGCTTTGTCCACAAGATGTATCAATCTTTGATAATAAAGTATATTTGATTTGATTGATATACAATGAACCGCTCTTACAACCGATTTGAGAAACGAATCACATATTTTTCATTCAAAATCGAAGCTACTATCAAAAATTTGGTCAAATCTTCCTCTTTGTTCTCGAGTTATTCGGTACGAAAGTATGCAGGGTGTTCCAAATTTCTTTGTTTTTGCAAATAAAACCTCATGATTGATGATGACACCACTGAGCTATTTGGTATTAATGTACAAAACGATAATTTCCATCTTAAAGCTATTCCGTTAGCCGCATTTATATTGTGAATCAAAATATGTCTGGTGTAATGATATCTTTGAAGCCGTTTTGGTACAGAAAATGTTGTTGTAAAAAATGTGTTTGATTCGATAAAACATAATTATTATGAGCTATCAAGTTGCCTTGAAACTTTGTTGAAATACTATTTGTCAAATATTCTCGAGTATATCATGACAATGTCATAAATTATTGTAACTGTCAACTAATGTTCGAATATTTTTCGAAATGCCGTTTTCCCATCAAGAAAAATGTGATTGTGAGAATCCTACTTGGTTTGCCAGAAAAATAGCGTAAGAGCACTCCAACACTAGAGCAATTCGTTCCCCGATCGTGAATTACCTAATCGGCGTTTTTCTGCTGTGGTTCATCATCGGTTCAGGAACAATAAAAAAGTTTTTGAGAAGAGAACTAAAAAACGTTTTGTAATATCTGAAGATACAGAAATTGACGTTTTATCCTACTTTGAGTTATAGCCAAATAATTCCATCAGAGATTTATCTAGAGAAATAGCTGTTCCACTGTCTGGTATTCAACGAATTCTGAAGAAACATAAGATTTCTCCTTATAAGTTAAGACCAGTGCAAACACTAGAACCTGGTGATCCTGTGAGACAATTGGGGTTTTGTCAGTGGTTTATGAATAAATGCAGACAAGATCCAGACTTCTATAAAAATATTATATGGAGCGATGAGGCTAATTTTTCAAATCGTGGGATGTATAATAGAACGAATTTTCGTCATTGGAGTAGACATAATCCATTTCTAGTCCATCTGCACAATCCACAAAGACAATTTAGTATTAATGTTTGATGTGGTCTATTTAGAGGCAGAATTATCGGTCCATTTTTCTACCATGGTTCTTTGAACGGACCCCGTTACATTAATTTGTTAACAAGAGTGTTGGAAGAGTTTTTCGATGATCTTGATCGTCAGATGATCTATTTTCAGCAGGATGGAGCACCAACACATAATTTCAGTGGCGCAAAAAGAATATTGCGAGGCTGTTTTGGAAACAGATGGATTGCTACAAATGGTTCTGTTAAGTGCCCGCTCGTTCACCAGACATGACACCTCTAGATTTTTATTTTTGGAGTTTTCTGAAAAAATGGGGTGTACAAAATGAAACATAATAATGTAGATGATCTGAAAAATTGTATTAAACTATAATTAATAGAATTGATGGCCGAACTGTGTTGAATGCCACACGTAGTGTCAATAGAATGGCCCAAATATGTGTTCAACAAGAAGGCGGTGTTTTTGAACATTTACTCGATTATTTATAGCGCTTTACCAAATCCGTTTGTTATAAATGTTTCCTATTGATAAAAATGTCTTATTTTCACCTTTACGGAAAAAAGTCAAATGAGATTTGTTGTTGAGATGTTATTACGAATCTAAATGCATTAAAAAATATAGGGTGTTCTATTGAAAGAAATATCATTTTATGAAATATTCTGAAAACGCGACTGTCAATTTTTTGTTTGTTTTCGGCATTGAGAAGGCCATTAAAAATGCCACTAGTTTGCCCATTCAACCGAATTCGAAGCATCAATAATAACGGAGTTGGCAATGGTGCCCACTTAAGTTGTAACACCCTGAACGTGTTGACGTATGAGCCGTAGGCTCAAAATAAAACGAGGAAAAACTGTTTCACATGCTTTTTTGATATAATAGGAGAGGAGTCAGGGACATGAGATGATGTGATGGCGGAATTGAATTTTTGATCTTTAGATTTATAATAAAGTGGATCACTTTTACATACACAGTATAGAAAATCTGTACAGAAATGTGTCTAACATTTCCGTATATTATGAGCCGCTCTTACAACCGATTAGAAAAACGAAACCTTTATTTTTTATTAAAAAACGAAGCTAATATCAAAATGTTGATCAATTCTGGATTTTTGTTCTCGAGTTATTCGGTACCTACGAGTTTTGCTCTTAAAATGAAGAGGAAGAGAACTGGTCCATTTGAACTTTTCATAAGATATATATTTATTTTTTTTAATATATTATCAACTGTTAGCATTAGTGCAACAATTTTAAACCCTGTACTAATAATAATAGTAATTCTCGGTAGATGCTGGCCTTCTAAACTCCCGCTTGCATTTGGCCAGGTTCGAATCCTGGAAAAACGAGAGAAATTTTTTCAATTTCATAGGCGTCGTTAGGCAATGTAAGTTGTCTAGATGCCAATCTCGACCTCTAGTACTTGCTTGGAGTTCGCGCCGACCACCCGGGGTGGTGCTGTAGGTTTTCCTACAGCTGAGAAGTGAATACGCCACCGACAATTATCAGTAAGTCGCCCCGGAGGGCCACGGCAAATAATAATAATAGCCGTCATCTACCCGCACAGGCTATGCCTTTGGGTACACTCTACGAGTGTTTATGAGGGAGTATTATTATTATAAATATAATGTTTCAACAGAACCACATGAGATGGCTGTCACTAATTCATTCATAAGCTTCGCGAAGTTGCTGATTGAATAAGTAAACGTTTGTAAATTTTTTGTCTTATCTCCACCACCTGGCTTGAAAATGCATCTGATTTATACATTTTCATTGCAAAAGAGTACAAGCAGGAGTTATGATATATCCCAAAGCACGGGGCATACAAGACTGTGGACTCCTCAAAGTGTGGGTAGGTTCACAGAACATCACGAAAGACGTTAATACTGCACAACAACCTTGTATATTTTACCGATTAAACTAGTTACCATAACCATAATGTGCTTTGTTTCAGGGCAATCCAGAAGCAATTGGCCTTTATGTTGGGCAGACAGCAGATTTACATAGAAATTCCCGAGACTACCCCTGAGTATGAAGACCTAATCGAAATCATGGCCAACTGCCACTTGAACAATCATTTCCTGAATCTTGCCAGAGAGCTCGATATCATGGACCCCAAAACTCCAGAGGACGTGTATAAATCGCATTTGGAGAACAGTCGCCCTCCGTTTGGGGGCAGTCAAGTCGATTCTGCGAGGCAAAATTTAGCGGCCAGTTTTGTGAATGGATTCGTAAACGCAGCTTTCGGTCAAGACAAACTCCTCATGGAGGATGGCAACAAGTGGCTGTACAAGAACAAAGAACACGGAATGTTGAGTGCCACCGCCTCCCTTGGTTTGGTGCTTCTTTGGGATGTCGATGGGGGTCTAACTCCCATCGATAAGTACCTGTATTCTTCCGAGGATCACATCAAGTCCGGAGCGTTATTGGCTTGTGGTATCGTAAACTGCGGCGTCCGAAATGAATGTGATCCCGCTTTGGCTTTGTTGAGCGACTACGTTCTCCACAACACGAACATCATGAGGATAGGCGCTATCGTCGGACTGGGCTTGGCTTATGTTGGGTCTAACAGAGAAGCCGTCTTGAGTCTGCTCACCCCGGTGTTCTCCGACCCCAAGTCCAACATGGAAGTAATCGGTATGTCAGCATTGGCTTGCGGGATGATTTCTGTGGGGTCCGGAAACCCCCAGGTCACCACAACAATCATGCAGACCCTGATGGAAAAGTCAGAGACTGAACTGAAAGATACGTACGCCCGGTTTTTGCCTTTGGGTCTGGGGCTGTGCCATTTGGGCAAACAGGAAGGCGTTGATACGATAATTGCAGCCTTGGAAGTCATACCTGAACCCTTCCGGTCCATGGCCACGACAATGGTGGACATTTGCGCCTATGCTGGCACAGGCAATGTCCTCAAAGTGCAGCATCTGCTGCACATCTGTTCCGAACATTACGAAGGCTCTGACAGCACCGACAAAAGCTCCAAGGACAAGGACAAGAAGGAAACTGAGAAAGACAAGGACTTATCTTCCAGGCAAGCTGTTGCTGTACTTGGTATAGCTCTGATAAGCATGGGAGAAGACATCGGTAGTGAAATGGCTTTCAGGACTTTCGGGCATTTACTCCGTTATTGTGAACCGGTTATCCGTCGTGCCGTACCTCTGGCTCTAGGCCTTATATCAGTGTCCAACCCGAAGTTGAGTATTCTCGATACTCTCAGCAAGTTTTCGCATGACACCGATTCCGAAGTAGCGCACAATGCTATTTTTGCGATGGGATTGGTCGGAGCCGGCACTAACAATGCAAGGCTGGCAGCCATGTTGAGGCAGCTGGCGCAGTTCCACGCCAAGGACCCCAACAATTTGTTCATGGTTCGCATAGCTCAAGGTCTTACGCATTTAGGAAAAGGAACCCTAACTCTTAGTCCCTACCATAGTGACAGACAATTGATGAGTCCGGTAGCGGTAGCAGGACTGATGGCAACACTTATTGGATTTTTAGATGTAAAGAATAGTAAGTATGTCAGTTTGAGTTATTTACTTAGTTGAGATTTAATAACAAATAAATATTACAGAGAAGATGCGTAAATAATTAACAAATATGTAATTATAATAGGAATCTGAGAAGGTAAAGTTTCACGACCAGTAATCTCTCAACTTTCGGTGGTTTTTTGGTTTTCCAGTCGTGGTCTCGAGATAATTTTTCCTGACGTTTCGTTTACATCTGCGGTAGACATTTTCAAAGGCGATGCAGTGTCTATCCTCATTTCTTTTTTTATTGTGCTCATCTTAATAGCGGTCGTGACTTCATTAATCCGTGATGTCGTTAATTCATATACCTGCTTCTGTTTTTGGTTTTGATTCTTATTACTTGTACCTGGAAAAGGTATTGTTTTGATCTTCTGATTGCATACTCTGACCTAGTCAAAAGCCTTGGATAAGCCACAGAACACTACTGCCGCAGCTTCATTATCATTACTCTTCAGATAAAGATGCTCGAGAAGTTCAAATATGGATCATTGGTAGATTTGTTATATTCAAAAAGATCATTTTCAGCAGTTTTATAGACGTCATCCCAGGTTTCGCCTCTGAAAATCAGCCCTGTGTCATCTGCATAACAAATAATGTGCACACGAAAACCACTGATTTGTGATATACTGTTGATGTATATCAGTAACAGAATTGGACCTAAAACTGTACCCTGAGGCACACCAACAGATATATATGCTGAACTGCTGAGTTCTTTCCCCATCTTAACCTTTTGTGTTCTTTGTGACAAATAATTTCGCATTAATTTCAAACTATTCCCTCGTATTCCGTACCCAAAAAGTTTCTCTAACAAGACATCATGTGACACGGCGTCAAAAGCTTTTGCTAAATCAAGAAAAACAGCCAAACATTTTGATGATTTCTATTGTGTGTTCCATAAAATCTAAGTTCGAATTTTCAATGAATCCAAAGTGTCTGTCGGTTATAACATGGTGCTTGTTAAGAAACTCAAGTAATCTTTACTTGACAGGTGTTCGAAAATTTTAGCGAAATTATCTATCACAGAGATTGGCCTATAATTCTTCATTTCGTGTTTGTTGGAAACCAACTTGAGCCAATGATATAATGCTGTTTTTACTCGCATACGATAGAATTCTTTTCTTGACAAGTCTTTCAATAACTTTTGAGAGAGTGAGCTCTGAAGTGGCTGGGGTCATTAAGATTGCACGCTTTATGTTTTGAAATAACAGTAGCATGTTTTAAACAACATGGAATTATACATTTCTCAAATGAACTCTTAATTACCTCAGCTGGAGCATCCAGTACACTCACATGTGATTGTTCTAGAATTTTTATCCCAGACAGATTGATTATTGTTTTTTATCGCAGCAAATTCTTCTTCAAGCTCATGACGATCTGTGGAAGTAAAAAAGAAAGTGTTTGAGAGAGTTTTCTGAAATGTGTATAGTTTTTGATAGATTCAAGGCGACTGAGCTTTAAATGTTCAACTTATTACAAAACGGGATGCTAATATTGGTTGATATTTGCTCCTCTTAGGACATTAATTATTGCCTAAATTTCCTTTTGTTTATTGTTTGATTCCAATAATCTGTTTTTATAGTACCTTTTTTCGCTTCTAGAACGGTAGTCTGTGTTCATTTCTTCTTTTATTATGCTCACCCGAATAGGGGCGTGACTTCATTAGGAATTGATTTCGTTAATTCATACACCTGTTTTTGTTTTTGATTGTTATTATACCTGGAAAGGGTTTTGTTTTGATGTCCCTGAGTAACTGCCTCCTCGTTTTTCTCAGATTTAGGCCTTCTAGCTTTTGCTTGAAATTACTCGGGTGTTTTTTAATTTCAATGGCTTCTGAAAATTCGCGGGTAATACCCTGAGGTCCTATGCAGTACCTGAGTTACACTGAGAACCCATACTTGTAGTTACACTGAGAACCCATACTTGTAGTTCCAAATAGGAATATCATAATCAAACAATTGGATTTGACAGTTGAAATTGAGATTTGACTGATAATTGATGAGTCAACCAGAAATTTCTTAAAATCAGACAGTTGATTAGTTTATTTGCCATAAATAGTGTTGTTTGATGTCTCGAGTTTATACAAGTTTTTTCATTCTTGTTTTTTTATTGTGAACCATTTCTGAACGCTATTCAATAAATAATTCAAATTGTTTAATAATTGCTGTTAAGTTTCATTCTATACTCTTTGATTAGAGTCGCCCGCGAATTTTGTCTGATGTTTCTTATTTATAAGAAAATTTGACAACTTGTTCGTACATATTGCTCTACTGCATATCGAGAGGTCCTGTGTGTAACATTTTCAATTCAGTTGAGATATTTTCTCTTATTTGTATGCCTCCAACTTGATAGTAGGTCATTGTAATAACTAGTAATTTTACATTTTTAGTAATATTGGGAAGATCTCACTATCTGCTCTACACTCTTGCTGCGGCTATGCAACCTAGAATGCTTGTAACGTTTGATGAAGACTTGAATCCACTTCCTATTCCTGTACGAGTGGGATTGGTGAGTATTGACATTAAAGTTATGATCGCCCTGATATTCATTTTGAATATCTGGTAGTTACAATATTTTAAATATGTTGATAACCGGTATTGCATGTACAATCATAGGTGCTTCATTCAATCCATTATTATTATTTTTTTCAGGCTGTTGATGTAGTTGGTCAGGCAGGCAAGCCAAAAACAATTACCGGATTTCAGACACATACCACTCCCGTTTTGTTGGCTTACGGTGAACGAGCTGAACTTGCTACTGAAGAATATTTAGCTTTAACACCTATAATGGAAGGTTTCGTAATTTTAAGGAAAAATCCTGATTTCAATCCTTGATTTGTGTGAAGATGTGAATTTTTTGTAAAACATTTAAATCTAGGAACGAGTATTGAATATTTAACTATTCATTTAAATCATTAAATTTATTTAATTTTAATTGAAGCATATTTTAATTCAACGTTTCCGAGACATAATTCCTTCACGAAATTACTACATTCCTGAAATTTATGAAAAAATAGCGCCGTCCTTCAATGAAGAAGTGATACAAGACAGTATTCTTTATAAATGAAGTGACTTTTAAGTCATGTCATTACTCTCAGATTATAAAACTGAAATTTCGTGCCTTTGGAAATTTTCAGGCTGGAAATGAAGAATTTGCTTCAAAATGCATACAGGAGAGGATATTCACGAGCAGTATCCTAAACGGCAATCACTTTTCTTCTAGATCCTACGGTTTTCGAGACATTTGAATATTCGTAGGGAAAGAGTATTTTCAAGCATTGCTCCGCCATCTCTTGGACGGAAGCCGAAGTTGAGTTCCACGGTATGTCGATATTTACAGAACACATTATTGTTTGAAGTTATCGACTAACCGCGAAAGTCAACTTCGGCTACCGTCCAAGACATGGCAGGACAATGTCAAAAACCATTTTTGCCTTACAAAAATTCTAATACTTTGGAAGCATAAAAGATGCACGTAATCTGGATTCTGCACACTGGGGAGGTTCTTGGCGAGCAGAGTCCATATTCCGCGGTAGGCAATGGCCCCAGAAGCATCCCCACCAAATTTGGTTGCTCTACGAAGAACTTTATTTTTTGGTCAATTCAAAATCTAAGGTTAACCCCTTTGGAAATTTTTCGTCCAAAAGTGAGGAAAAAATTTTGCTGGAAATTACAGTACCAGGAAGATCTCGACGTGCAGATTCCATAAATGCAATCAGTTTTCTTCTATCTCTCATGGTTCTCGAGATATTTGTATTTTTGTGTGGAAAAAATATTTTTGAACTGATGCTATTCCGCGGTAGGCAACGGCCCTAGAAGCATCCCCACCAAATTTGGTTGCTCTACGAAGAACTTCATTTTTTGGTCAATTCAAAATCTAAGGAAATTTTTCTTCCAAAAGTGAGGAAAAAATTTTGTTGGAAATTACAGTACCAGGAAGATCTCGACGTGCAGATTCCATAAATGCAATCAGTTTTCTTCTAGCTCTCATAGTTTTCGAGATATTCGTATTTTGTGTGGAAAAAATTTTTTTGAACTGATGCTATTCCGCGGTAGGCAACGGCCCTAGAAGCATCCCCACCAAATTTGGTTGCTCTACGAAGAACTTCATTTTTTGGTCAATTCAAAATCTAAGGTTAACCCCTTTGGAAATTTTCAGGCTGAAAATGAAAAATGAATTTGCTTCAAAATGTGCCCAGGGGAGGATCTTGACGAGCAGAATCCATAAATGCAATCAGTTTTCTTCTAGCTCTCATAGTTTTCGAGATATTCGTATTTTTGTGTGGAAAAAATATTTTTGAACTGATGCTATTCCGCGGTAGGCAACGGCCCTAGAAGCATTCCCACCAAATTTGGTTGCTCTACGAAGAACTTTATTTTTTGGTCAATTCAAAATATAAGGTTAACCCCTTTGGAAATTTTCAAGCTGAAAATGAAAAATGAATTTGCTTCAAAATGTGCTCAGGGGAGGATCTTGACGAGCAGAATCCATAAATGCAATCAGTTTTCTTCTAACTCTCATAGTTTTCGAGATATTTGTATTTTTGTGAGAAAAAATATTTTTGAACCGATGCTATTCCGCTGTAGGCAATGGCATCAGAAGCATCCCCACCAAATTTGGTTGCTCTACGAAGAACTTTATTTTTTGGTCAATTCAAAATCTAAGGAAATTTTCAGGCTGAAAAAAAAAATGAGTATAGGGGACGATCTTGACGAGCAGAATCCATAAATGCAATAAGTTTTCTTCTAGCTCTTATGGTTTTGGAGAAATTTAAATTTTTGTGTGAAACAAATATGTTTGAATGATGCTTTTCCGCGCCGGTAGACAATGGCCTCAAAAGCATTCACTCAAAATTTGGTTGCTCTAGTAAGAACTTTATTTTTTGGTCGAGTCATAATCTAAGGTTAACAACCCCTTTGGAAATTTTCAGGCCGAAAATGAAAAATGAATTCGCTCCAAAATGCACACAGAGGATGATCTTGACAAGCACAATCCAGTTTTCTTCTAGTTCCTGCGGTTTCCAAGATATTTTGATTTCTGTATGGAAAAAGTATATTCAAGGATTGCTTCGCCATCTTTTGTACGGGAGCCGAAGTTGACTTCCACAGTAAGTCGATATTCACAGACACCTTGTTTGAAATTATCGACTATTGGCGGAAGTTAACTTCGGCTACCGTCCAAGAGATGGCAGGACAATGCCTGAAAACATTGATGCCTTACAAAAATTCAAATTTTTCTATATAACTATACATGTTGTACGAAATCTGTTTTCATACCTGGGTTATACACACAGGGGAAGAACTTGACGAACAAAGTCCAAAAACACGATTAGTTTTCTTCTAGCTCTTATAGTTTTCGAGATGTTTTTTCTCTGTTCCTAAGTCTATAATATCTGTCACCTCCTCAAAGCTGGTAATCAACTTCGAGTAGGTGGGCCTGACCAAGTTGACATTTGGAGATTGTCTAAACTCCGAGACTTCCCTGCGACTCTCCGGTGTTCTTTGGTTTCGTCTGTACCGGCCCGAAAGGCGCTCTGGAAATATTCTCCGAACATTTCGTCCTTCCCCTGTTCCGTCATCGCCTACGTTCGACCATTCCCCACGGCAGGGTGTCCATTAAACTTTCTGGTATGTGCCTATTCATCTTCCACAGGATATTGTCTCAAGCATTGGGACTTTCGATTTTCTTCTTTCAGGCTTCATCTCTATGGCGTTTGATCAGATCTGCGCTTTCCCTTCCCAGAGACGGCATCTGTTCTCGGTGTCGGGGGTTTCTGGTGTCCTGCCATTCCACTCTCGGTGGTAGAGTTTTATCGAGTCCAAGATGAAGTCTGGAAGGAAGTCCCTGCCCTCTTTCACGGCTCTCTTCCTGACAGCATGTATATCCCAATATCTCAGTCTCTCTCTCGATTTGTTCCTCCAAGCAGAATGCAGATACACAGTGTTCAAGATATTTAAATTTTAATTAGGTAGAAAATGTCTTCGAACACTGCCATCTATTGCGCAAAAGTAACTTTCACGCCTTGTCGCTACTCTCTGATTATAAGAATCAAACTTCAAGAATAAAATTTGAATTAAAATATTTCAAATAGCTTCTATTTCATGGTGGATAATGGTTCCAAAGTCATGCAGGAATTGGCTGCACTGATTTTTTTGACTTTGATTTTTTGGTCTTTCCCAGATACAAGGACTTTTCAAGCTTTAAAATATGTAAGCCTCAAAATGCTCAAATAGGATTTCGACGAGCTGAATCCAGATATACAAACTGTTTTTCATTACGTCTTTTGATTTTTGGCACATTGGAATTTCTTTCTGGCCATTGTGTGGTGGGTTTGTAGGTATATCTTGGAGTACCAAATGCTACAGTGGAATATTAAAATTTCTGTACAAAAGCGAGTTTAAAAAAAGTTTACCAAAAACCGGATTCCCTGGGTACTTAAACTATTGGAAATAGATCGAAACATATTTAGTTTGAGATGTTAAAAAAATTGAAAATGAAAGTTTCTTGGACAGGTCTAAACAAAAACATCATTTAGAGCCACCAAATTCACTATGGATAATATAGGAACGACGCTGATCAAAGGAATAGTGATGGTCGATAATCTTTCAGTCTAAGTAAAATTGGTTTGGACTTCCACTGCCTATAGTTCTCTAGATTTTGCCCTCTAGCCTACTAAATTTTATTCTTTTCATTTTTTCAAGGCCTATTTTCTCTTCCATCTTTCTCATGTATACCCTGATATTTAAAATACAGATTAATTCACACAAAAATTCCATTTGATAAAGCATTTTTTTTCTGCATCAATGTTCTCCGGTCCGGACCTGCAATAGTAAATGCAAATAATAGAAATACAGGAAGGGAGTATAAGGTAAATAGGTTTTTTATTGAACAAAAAACAGCATCGATAATAATTAGTAATAAATTGATAAATAGAACATATAAAGCTCTGAATCACACTCGCAGTCAAAATTCGATACAAAAAAACAAGAACTTATTAGTCGATAAAAAACTTTCTTTCAAATCTCTATTTCTTCGTTTTCGTCCCAGTTTTCTTATCAGATCGATTGCTTTTTCGAGGAGTAGGCGTAGGAGCCGTCGAAGATTCCGGAACAGGCACGGGGGGCGTCTCAGGGACAACAGTCTCGACTCCTAAAGCAGGTTTGGTATCTTTGATTTGTGGTGAAGCAGGAGTAGTTGGCGGAGTTGGTTCGGTAACCTGAGTTTTGGGAGTCTGAATTCCCTCCTTGGGTTTTTTAGAAGGATCCTTCGTAACTTTTCCCGCTTTCAGAGGATCCTTGAGAATGACAGCTTCAGTCGGCGTCGAAGGACCAGACGACTTTTCTGGTACTTTCGATTGTGGCGCAACTGTTGGAATAGAAACTTCTTTCAACGGAACATCAGCCGCTTTTGATGATGGAAGAGCAACGATAGGCGTTTTGGCAACAGTTTCTGGTTGTGCAACGCCAGAATCTTTGGAAGGTGGGACGCTCACAGGGGACTGTGGAATAGAACCAACAGAGACAGTAGTTACAGGTTCAGCAGCAGCAGTAGGTGACTTGGTTACAGGAGCTGGATCGGCAGGGGTAGGAGTTACAGGTGACGAGGTTACTGCAGCTGGAGTTTTAGGTGCTGGGACTACAGAAGCTTGTACTACAGGAGCTGAAGTTACAGCTGCTGAGGTAACAGGTGCAGCAGTTATAGTTGATGGGGCAACAGGAGTTACAGCTGAAGGGATTTCAGGTACAGGAGTTACAGCTGCTTGGGTAACAGGAGCTGGAGTTTCCGCTGCTGCGGTTACAGGCGCGACAGTTACAGATGCTGGGATAACAGTAGCTCGAGTTTCAATTGCTGTCGTTAAGGGAGATGGAGTTACAGCTGCTGGGGAAACAGAAGCCGGTATTACAGGAGCCGGTGTTACAGGAGCTGAAGTTACAGGTGCTGAAGGAGTTCCAGATGCTGAAGGAGTTCCAGATGCTGGGGCTACAGGAGCTAAAGATGCAGGTGTTGGAGTTACAGGTGCTGAGACTACAGGACCTGGAGTTACAGGAGCTGAGGATGCAGGTGTTGGAGTTACTGGTGTTGAGACTACAGGACCTGGAGTTACAGGAGCTGAAGATGCAGGTGTTGGAGTTACAAGTGCTGCGACTACAGGAGCTGGAGTTATAGGAGCTGAAGATGGAGGTGTTGAAGTTACAGGTGCTGTGGCTACAGGTGCTGAGGCTACAGGAGCAAGAGTTACAGGAGCTGGAGATACAGCTACAGGAGTTGCGGCAATTGGGGTTTCTGAAGTAGGAATAACAGGTTCTGGAGTTATAGGAATCGGAGCTGCAACTGAAGATGCAACGGACTCAGGAGTTATTGTTGCAGAAATATCAGCTGCAATACTAGATGGGCTCTCAGTGATAAGCGAATCAGTTGCTACTTTGGCATCTTTTGGCACCTCAGCTTGTTCTGAACTTTCAGTGGGTGGTTGAACGATAGCTTCGGAAGGAATTTGACTTTCTATCACAACCTGACTTTGTTCGACGACTGATGCTGGCTTTTGTTTTTCTTCCGTTTCCAGGTGGGCCTTTTCATCTGATTTTACTGAAACATTTGTCAGAAATAAAGGTTAGATCAATGCTTTTGTTAGTAGCTATCTCAGTGTTTGTCCAAAAACGATGTTATGAGCTGAACACGTCAAAAAGCTAAGGGACATCCTCAATATCGCTCCCATATTAATAAGCGTCTTCCGGTTACGTCAATACGCAGCCTGCTCGGGAAGGGGTGAAGGGAAGTTAATGCATAAAAATGACTAAAAATACATTCTTTATTCATGATAAATATACGATGCATTGGTAGTATCTCTAACACACAAAAACAAGCTAAAATGGACCCATTCCAGAGTAGCAGTTATTGAATTGAACGCGCATTGAAAAAAATATGAGAAAATAGGTCCATTATTGTTATCTTCATTTCTTTCGGGCCTTAAGTTTTTCACTTTTAGTAGACAACTCACCTTCACCTTTAGTTGGTGGAACCACCTTCGACTTGGCTTCGACTTTAGGAGATTCTAGAACGACCGAAAAATTAAATATTAGTTTTGAATAAAGATGAAATATATTTAGAAATTATTGTGCATCCACTTATATTCTATCTAGAACATAAATAATTTCCGAAAAAGAAAAATTTGCAATCGAGAAAAAGTTTACGGAGACTAATTCAAGCTCGTGGGAGATTCGGTACAAACATTTTATACCGAAAAATATTTTAAAAAGAAAATTTTGGACAGTTTAGTAGGAGTTCATTTTAATAAGTTTTGTCTCATAAAGTAGCGATTCTGATTGTGTGAATTGTTTTGATTATTTTCCAATTCTACAAATACATTTTCATCATTTTTCTCTCGTATTTACTGCAAACCACCATTTTCTACAAAGGTAACTTTAACTGATACCTCGTCCACCCGATAACGTTAATACTCATACAGTTCGAAGTTAACTACAACATTTGACGTCATTCCACAAGTTATCTTTTTCTATTTTGCAAGATAACTATAAAACGTACCTGTTTCAGCGACGGGTTGCTCAGGGGCGGCAGAAAGCGTTTCACAAATTTTACTCCATATGTTATCGAACTTATCTCTTCCCAAGTAATCGATATTTCCCACTTCCCAGCCTTGTCGTCTCAAATGATCATCTAGAGCAGCTTGTTCGGGAGTCCTAGGAGCTCCTAATGTCAGTTTAGCAAATGCTCCAGCCAAGCCAGCCTGGAAAATACCATTCGAAAATTATTCATTGGCTAATGTCAATTGGTACTCTAATACAGTAGTTATACGAATAAATGTTGTAGAGCTGAAATGTAAATTGAATTTTCAAAAAAAACTTCCCCTCAAAATCCCGAATTTTTCGATTGAAGTATAATAGACCGGGAGATCGTGACACAAAATATTAGGTCATTTGTACCAGTATGGCGGTTCTTCAGGGGTCTAACTACGAAATGATGGTCAGCGCTGGTACCGGCGGCACAATCGCGTGGGCGTTAATCGAACGTGTCGGATAAATAACGAGTGTCGAACGATTTGTTCCACAAAAATGCTTGTATTTTCCGATAGTCGATAAAAAAAGAAGTAGGCGGTAGCGTAATGCCATACTTCTCTGGTATGACTTACAGCCTGCCATATCGACACGAATACATTAATTTGAAATTTTTGCGCCGCTAATCATCGTCGAGTAGCCATTCACGGAAATCACCTTGCCATACATTTCCGACGGTTCCCAATGGCCGACATACCACCGCAAGGGGGTAATTTTTATTTTTTTGCCAAACGATTTGTACCAGTATTGCATTTGGATATTTGGAATGTATTTGATAAAATGTGACCGTTATTATATTTCCCATACGTCTAGTAGGGGGAAAAAGTGCTGCCATACTTGAAAAACTTATTTATTCGACACGTTTTGAAAATACGACTGTAAAGTACGGAAAATAATTTTTTACATTATGGAATCATTGTATTCTGTCGTTTGGACGTAATTCTACCTAAAAAAAATTATTCCAGATTGTAACCATGGGGCAGACGACTTTCGGACTTAAGCCAAGATGTGCTTTGATCGGATTAACAGCAACTTGCATAGCAAGGTTAGTTAGGTGTTAGGTTAGGTTGTGTCCTATAATTAGGACTACGGCCTTCGGATTCATGTTTAGGAGACAAAAACTACGTCAGTCAAGCCCGATAAACCCGAACAATCCCAATCTCGTTGCCAACACTGCATACACAAAAAATACCAGATGTTCAGTGTTCATCAATGAAATTTGAATGATTTGTTTGCGTTCCAAAAAAGAGCGACATTTATGAAAAATTATTAGTTTTTTTCACTTAAAAGTGATGAAATCAAGTAAATAAGGGAGTGTGAAATTTTGTTTGAATGAAAGACAAATTTTATGTATTCTCAATAACAGAAATTCAATCTGTCAAACGGTGAAGTTTCACAAAAAAACGAGCCAAAATCTTCGAAAATAGTCGTGACGCCAAAAGTTTAATTTTGATTTTCACTTCAGATCAAACTTTGAAACTTTGAAATTCGGATTCTCACTCTAACCGAAGATTTACCAATATTTCAAACGTTGATCGTCTTGATTGGTTGAAGGCATTTTCCACAACATTTCGATTGCTTGTATCTGCAATCGCATCTTCAGTATTTTTTGGTGTGTAGATGCATGGATTTGTGTGATTTCGAGGGGTTCATTTATTGATCTTCACGTTAAATGAACTGAATATGCATGCCATTGGCTTTGATGTGGGCGATCTTCTCTCATTTGTGCCTGAACCAATCCTCCTCTTTATGTAGAATACTTGCATCATTCCTTACATAAACAAGCACTTGCGAAGTGTTTATTTCAGAAAGTAGGCCAAGAATCCGATGGATATAATTCAGCAATCGTTAGGAACAATAGCTGTTATCCGTTGAATTTTTGTCGACAAAATTCTCATTGTTTGAGATGTAGCAGTCATTGTTTGATGTCGTTTAAAACACATTAATTTCTGTGTCCAATTATGGATATATATATTTTGTGAAAATACTGTGAAACACATTCAGTTTGTCAAGAATTACCAACTGAAAATGTACATTGGTCATGTAAAAAATGAGTGCCATTTTTTCAAAGACTTTCCCAATGAAATCAAAGATCATTTTATACTTACAGCATTATCGTTTGTATCTTCGTTCGAACCTGTTTGCAATGTTATTTCGTTGGACACTGTAGTAGTTGTCACACACTCGTCTGGCAGTCTAGGAACAGGATCGTGTGGAGGAGGAGGTTTGGAAGAATGGGATGTTTCTTTAAAGGGACAAGCAGGAGCCTCATAATGCGAAATATGAGTTTGCGGATGACTATATGTAGGGAAAAAGGGATGATTATGAGAATGATGATCAGCATCAAAATTTGCATTTGTATTGTGAGATTCGAAAGGCTGATTTTGTTGACTCTGTACATCAGTAGAATGATTTTGACTCTCGCTAAAATGACTATGACTTTCACTAGAATGATTACGATTCTCGCTAAAATGTCTATGACCTTCGCTATGGTTACTGTGGTTTTCAAATGAATGGCTTTTATTTTCTAATGACTGACTTTGACGTTCAAACGATTGATTTTGATGCTCAAATGATGGGCTTTGATGTTCAAATGATGGGCTTTGATGTTCAAATGAATGCCTTTTATTTTCCGATTGGTTTTGAGGTTCAAATGAACGTGTCTGAATTTCAGACGAATGATATGAATGCGACACTCGCTCACATACTGATTCTATGACTGTATTTTGTGAAGAGTAAATCGTATGTTCTGGAATACTACTCTGAGCACTTTGAATGTGTCTATCTTGAGGCTGTCTAGAGTCATATTCCTCCCATGGATCCCATACATTTTGGTAGTCTGCCGCGGGATGGGTAAAACCAGAGCTAGGAGTGTTTGGGTGGCGGTGATGATGGGGTATGTGGGCGATATTTTGAAAGGTTCTGGATTGACTACCATGCACAGTGTCTGTATGGCTGGTCTGAACAAACAAGCATGCAAAAGAAAAAAAAAAAGTTGAGTAGTGCAAGAGTAAGTTAAACTATCAATACAAAGACCGTATCGATCGGGTGATGCACACCGCTGGGCGTAAAAAAAGCTAACAAAATACAAATCAAAACTCAAAATACAAAGGCAGGTATGTGCTGCATCATGCAACAAAAGTGTGTTGGCAGACTGTGATGTCCACGAAAAATTGCACACAGACATCTACACAAACTCACACGTGAACATTTCAGAATGCTTGCTCCTATTCCTCGAAATGAAATTGAAAAATATATACAGTATGTTCTCAAAAGTGGTGCATTAAAAAAATGTCTAATTCGTCAAAATTATTTCAACAAGAATTACCTAGTCAAAATTTGAAAAATAGAGAAGTTGTAGACTCAACGGGTAGAATACGGTTCTGGTGCGTTTACAAAGAATATTTTAAATTTTCACGTGTCACAAGTGGCAAAAATGAAATTTCTTTAACCGCCAACGTCAGATACATTTTCTAAGTTCTTCCAAGGTATCTCAGTTATCGCGATCATTATACAGGGTGTCAATTTGAAAACTTCCCACCCTTAATATCTTCCTTCCATTAAACAATATGAGG
The DNA here is from genome assembly GCA_958502065.1 of Chrysolina americana. Taxonomy (NCBI): domain Eukaryota; kingdom Metazoa; phylum Arthropoda; class Insecta; order Coleoptera; family Chrysomelidae; genus Chrysolina; species Chrysolina americana. The sequence continues at coordinate 57,784,213 of OY293420.1, read as the reverse complement.
AATATAAAAAACAGATTAATTTTATTTTCAAGGAGGACACTTTCAAGAAATATTTGGTAGCCCTCGCGGTTTAACCCCCTAGAAGGGGTAGAATTTTAGAATTAGAATTTTAAATGGGAAGGGGGTCGAGTGGCACTTTTCATTGGGGTTCAAATATTTTCTAACAGAAGTAATTATTAGAACTTGCCTATACTGAGATGCATGATTTGACCAGAACTGGTTAGAATATTAGGTGGTAACATTAGCCATTAGCTCCAAAAAATTTACATCAAAAAGTAGTCTAATATTGAAACGTAGATGGTAGTAAAGTTGTGTTTATTAAATGCTGATTTTTTTATCCTCATCTCAGAAATTGTACAGATAGCCTTCCTTTTTTGCTACTTCTGCTGTAAAAAGTTTTTGTTTTCAGGCAAAAAATTGTTTAACAAATTTGAACGATGTGTTGGGCTGTTTAGTGATTACTTTAATAAGTGAATGAAAGTGTAAAAATGGTTTACATTCTTCAAAGGATTGAAACGGTTGAAATTCATGAAGAAGTTGGAAAATGCGCACGAAGGGCGGCATGTGTTTTTAACGAAATACATCCAAATTGTAATGTAGGTCACCCCGATGTGCTTGATTTAGTGAATAAGTTAAACATCTGTTTCAGCAATGAGTGTTAATTTTTTCTGAATGGCAATGTTGATAGACAAAATTGTCGCTATTGGAGTGACGAAAATCCACATATTTTTCGGGGTATACACAACACCGACAAAAAGTTAATGTTTGGGCTGGTATGAAAATGCCATTATTGGTCCATTCTTTCTGGAAGAAAACTTGACTGGCAATCTGTACCTTGAAAGGCTAGAAGATACTATCGATCCTCTTACAACTCACGAGCTAGAAACTCAAATTGATGCAGAAGGTAATGAACTCTTGCAGGAGGATCTGTTACATTTCCAGCAGGCAATGACGGTGCTCCACCTCATTATTTTCTTCCCGTCCGACAGTGGTTAAAAGAGAGATTTCCCGATAGATGGATTGGCAGAAGGGGAACAATTGAATGGCCTCCGAAATCACCGGATTTAACTTCTTTAGATTTCTATCTTTGTGGGCATCTTAAATCCGTTAATTATAAAACACAACCTTCTGATATTGAAGAACTTAAAAGACGAATTACAGCAGCATGCCAGTCAATTCCTGGTGAAGTTTTTCGAAAACAGACTTTATTGCTGTTTAGAGCAAAATGGACGATATTTCGAACAGTTTATAAGATAAGCGTTAGTAGATTTAATGTTTGCAATGACTATCACAAATTAAATTTTATTTTGTTAAAGAAAAATTACCAACAATTGAAACATCCCTCGCGTAATAAATTTATTCCTGTCATTCAAGGGTTGGAAGGGTGCCACCTATTCTTCTAACCATTTTTATTAATGCATCTTAGAACAGGCAAATTCTAATTACACGTTTAGAACGCTTTTTTTCAGAAACTGCTCATCAAAAAATAAAAAGTCAGGGTATCATTGAAAAAAGAATTGAACGCCAATCAAAATGATGTGCCACTTGACCCCCCCTTATCATTTAAGGTTCTAAGGGTAACATCTACCCCTCCTAGGGGGTTGAACCACGAGGGCTACAAATATTTCTTGAAAGTGTCCCCCTTGAAAATAAAATTGACGTTTTTTCTATTCCTCATATTATTCATTGGAAGGAAGATATTAAGGCTGGGAAGTTTTCAAATTGACACTCTGTATAATGATTATTTAACAGCTACTGATAAAATTCAACTCTTGCGAGACGATCGAGAAGATAACTGCAGATAGTCTGGTACTTTCAATAGATGAAGTCGAGGCCACACAGATTTTCTATTTACGATATGTTCGCTACGTAGGCGATGTTCGCTATGAAAAGTGGCTACGCCAAAGGCTATGTATGCAATTGCAGTACCAGACGCTAGCGACATTTTAAAAATATAGCCGACATTCATACACCAGGTGACATAGCTTACGTCGTAAACATAGCTAACATAATGTACAAGAGTCTTCCCGACAGTTTGCCCTAGCTAGCATATGTCTCTCCATGACTTCTGAAGAATGCTTGTTGCTTGTAGGGGCGAAAATGCCTCACTTTCAAGAACAGATCTTATATATGTACTGATACTAAAAAAGGAAATAAACAATGCGTCTATGGAGTCACTTTCCATCAATATCTCCAAAACCAAGGGAGATATAAAGATACGAAATATTTTTTTCACAAGATGGCACCATACCACACTATTTTGCTACCAAATGGCTGAGGATTTCGCGGCTGAAGTTTTCAATATCGCCATTTTCATTTGAGTTCACGTCTTCCTTCGGAATTGTTTCCTGACGTTGCACGAGTGGCTAACTTCTTCAGAGGTTTCATCTTCATAATCCACAGATGACTCAAGGGTTTTTAATCCGCAAATTGTATTTATTCTGCAACAGGTAGTCTGGCTAATTGTGACGGCATGGTTATTCGGTAACATGTTTGTACCTGCTGTCAGTAAATTGTTTTTGAACCTGGGGCGAACGAAAAGATAGGAAACAATTTTGAGGAACGGGAATGAAAATAGCGATATTTTGTTACTGTTCTGCAATATCTGAACAATGTGTGTGGTGGCAGATGGATTGGACGTCTAGCGGCCAGCACGTTCACCCGATTTGACGCCACTGGATTTTTTTCTGTGAAGGTATTTAAAAATATCAACGATAGATATAAATCTTGACTGATATCTCCAAAAGAGAATAGGAGTGACGTGCAGAAGTATTTGTGCTGAAACCTTCCGAAAGGTGAGTATCTGCTTTTGTAGTATATCGATATCTCCCTTCGTTTGAGAAGTATTAGGGGCGGGGGTGACTTTATAGATGCTCTGTATCATTATCATTTCGCCAGATAGGAGAGCATTACTGGTAAAACATTCTGAAGAATTCTAGGTAACACAGTGTTTAGGAGAAATTCCTCAAACACTTTAAGGAGAACAAGAGCATTGGATAAATTCAAGTAATTCCAGGTACACAAGAATGTGAAAGTTATGAGCTGAGGCAAGTCGATATGTATTATTTCAGTGCATATACTTCTATTTTAAATCAAAGTGCAATATTATTCAAGCCTCAAAATTATTTGTGCTTACGAAATGATCTTCAATTCTTACATAAATTTCATGAAAAATGTAAACCTAACAAATTTGAAATCATCACAAATCTTGATAAAGGCAGACTATTTGGAGAACTGGACGAATCAATATGAATTGGAAGATATTCTGCCATGTAAATTATAAAAGCATAACACATTATCGTCACGAATCAGTTATCGATTTTGATGTTTGCCAGTTTCCAAAAAATCATTAGAATCATAAATTTAGAGAGAAACCACGACTTTTAACGCACAAAATGTAAAAACTATTTTTCTTTCAATGAGTTCTAAAGGAAGCCTAAAAGTATTAATTACTTGTGTCAACACACTTGTTCAACTTCATTAATTAAGTGGGATCTATTCACTCAAGTTCGGAAACATCACACACGTATCTGTCAGATATAATCCAATGTTCGTCGTGGTATTAGCCAAAGAAATATTAGTTTTTTTTGACAAACATTTGCTTAGAGAAGAGATCGATATTTCCAACAATACGGTTATTAGCAAAATTTTCTCACACAACCATAACCTATCCAATCTCTTGTTATCCATACATATATTAGGGATACACTTTCTGAAAGCTGTGATACAATAGAAATTAGGAAAACTGAAAATTAGGAATATGGAAAAACAGGAGGGAAATCGTGAACTTTCACTGTCACATTTATCAACAAAATAATCTCACATATTTTCTATAGTTTTTCAATCGACTGGAGTAACACCAAATTGAATGTGGAAAATAAATCGAAATGTAAATTTTTCAAATATTCACCTCATTAACTTAAACGAAATAATTTTCAAACAATCCAATAAGATAGATTTTCTTCTACGAGCAAATTGGGAAAACTCATTTTATTTTCATATAAAAAATATATGAAAGTGATTAATCTCCAAAAAAATGAGAACATCCAAAGTTTTCACTGAAAAATAAATAGCCAGTATAAATAAATACAGAGCTCAGTTGAATTACAACAAAAAAAAAAACAGCAATGTTTAAATTCAAGTAGAAGTTTTGATAAAAACATTCATGTTATTGTAGAAAAAAATATTGATGGTATCTGCGTGTATAATATATACAGCCGGCGAGATTCCCAGATCTCACATAGCTTGAATTCAACCTCTGAGGTTATTTGACGACAATCTTATGAACCTCCACAGAACGTCAGACCTGAAGAAATTATCCAAACATGTGTAGAGTTCTAAATCGTGGTTCTGTAAGGGAATCACAATAATTTCAATAATTTCAAAATATCCACTCATCCAAATGGAAAGAGTGGAATCGACACCCGTACCTGGCTACGACAAGAGATGGCGCTACGATAATGAGCACAATTTTTTTCGTAAATGTACCTTTCACAAGAATTTTTTCAATCTCTAGACAAATCGAATGCAAAGTTAGAAAGACATTACGATACTGGCCTTCGAAACCGAGAAAATCATTGTATACACCTGATTCACAAATTTCTGATACATATTTCCTTAGTAGATAAACTAAGAGAGTTCTAGTATCAGCATATAGAAAACAGTGTGCAAGAGAGAGAGACTGCGACAGAGCGCGTGCGCTGGATCTACGTCGACTACCTCACAAAAGCGATCATCAAACCCGATGCACTCTCTCTCTCTCTCACATACACGCTCGGATGATCTCTCTCTAACACACTGTTTTCCCTATGTTGATACTAGAACTCTCTTAGTTTATCTACTGTAGACAATTAATTTCTCAGTTTCAAAGGCCAGTATTGTAGTATCTTTCTAAAGTTGTATTCGATTTGTCGATAATTTGAAAGAATACTTATAAAAGATTACATTTACGAAAAATAATTGTGCTCATAATACTAGCGCCATCTCTTGCCGAAGCCAGGTACTTGTGTCGATTCCACGCTTTCCATTAGATGACTGCATATTTTCAAGCTAGTTTTATGGAGAAAATTAAAAGCTGTGAAAATTATTGAAATTATAGTAATTCAATTACAGAACTACGATTTAAAACTCTACTTTATGTTTGGGTAATTTCCTATGGGTATGTGTAAGTTTATTTACAGCGTACTGGCTCTATGAAGACGTGAAATTTAAGTCAGTAGTATTAATATTTAGAGTAATTAAATAGTGTTATTAGGTATGTACGTGATTAGTGAAGACCGTAAAGAGATATTTATGTTTTAGTTAGGTTAGTTTTCTGTTTTTTTCACACCTAAGGTTTTAATATACATACAAGCGATATTTTCCTTGCACCCTACGTACTCAAGTCTGACTATTTTAAATATGTATCAAAATACTGATGTGAATTTTTTAAAGTTATGTGGATGTGAATCAGTGAAAGTTCATTCTCTTCCTTACCTGTTAGTGCTCTAGAACTTGCAGTTTTGAAAAGTGTACACCAAACATGAAAGATTAATGCATAAAGAAAAAGATTAATAACAATATTCTTCTAAACACTTGACAGAGTGTTAAATTTTAGTCACAACTCACCTTAGATTCAACTTGTGAATCCTCGATAGGCTTGTAAATATTTAAATGAATGTCTTAAAGATGACATATTCCAATATATTTGCATTTTCAATAAGCTGACTTTTAATAATTACCATTTCGGGGGATAAGCTCGAGTGAATGGTGCAGAACAAATCCCACCAGCGTTGCAATATTTCCTGCAAGTGTTTCAATTCTTCGGAGGCGTGTACTTTTTTTGTTTCGGTATCGAAATATTGTAACCAAGGCTTCGTTGCTCCGATGAAATGGACGATTTTAGCAGTCTTTCCATACCTAAAACGTTTACTTATCAGTTTTAACACAAGATTTCGATTCCAGATAATGTCCAAGTCATGCATGCTTCTTGTTTAGATTTGATTGTATTTCAGAAGTTCACAGTTTGAAATTTGCGGGTATAAAATGGTGGTAAATTTTAAATTAATTTACAATTATTTTGAATCAAATGTTCGCTGGATCATAATTATTATAACTATCGCTATTTTTATTCGAGTTTAATTGTTTCCCAACGTTTCCTAAGCACAAGTGGCTAACTCAACCGATGACTCAAGGTTTCTAACTATCGAATTGTGTTTATTGTGCCTCATGTAGTCTAGTCAAACCTATACGTGACTGCATTGTTATTCGGTAACATGATTGTACCTGTTGTCATTAAATTGTTCTTAGGTTTAGAGTCTCTTCTTTCCTATTGAAAATCTCAATGTGCTTGTGGATCTCGATTGCTTCTCGCTCAAGTCGACTATGCCGTGGTTTGGTATTGTGTCTTCAAAAAGTATCCTTTGATCTCTTTCACCGTACGTGTGTTCCGCTACTGCTGATTTGTCCGTTTGGCCTAATCTACTTGTGAAACCTTGAGTCATCGCTGAATTATCAAGATGAATTATTATTATCCAAGGTGTCAAGTTGAAAGCTTCTCACCCCCTAATATCTATCTTTCAATTTTATTTTTAAGGGGGACTAGAAGGGGTAGAATCTTAAATGGAAAGGGGATCAAGTGACTGGCAGAAGGGAAGCAGTTGAATGGCCTCCGAGATTACCAGATTTAATTCCCTTATATTCCTTTTTTTGAGACATTTTAAATCCGTTATTTATAAAACACAACCTGCTGATATTGATGAACTCATAAGGATGAATTACAGCAGCACGCCGGTGAATTCCCGATGAGTTTTTCCAAAATGTTAAAGAAGAGTTCGACAACAGACTTATTACTGTTAAGAGCAAAATTGAACAGTTTATAAGATAGGCGTAAGTAGATCCCATTTATGAAATTTTTTCTTTGTGAAAGGAAAATAACCAACAAATAAAAAACCACACGTGTAGAGTAGATTTATTTCTCCTACTCTTCTTCTAAACATTTCTATTAAAAGAAGCGTCAATACTAAGTACTTCTATAATTTTATGATGCAATATTTTGGAAACTGCTCGTCCAAAAATAATAAGCCAGAGTACCATTGGAAAGGGAATTAAACGCACTTTGAAATTATGTGCCACTTGACCCCCTCTTTCCCATTTAAGTTTCTAAAAATAACATCTACTTCTCCTAGAGGGTTGACCGCGGGGGCTAAAAATATCTATTTCAAGTGCCTCCTTGAAAATAAAATGGACTCTTATCGATGTTTTATATTATTTATCGAAAGGAAGATATTAAGGGAGCGAAGTTTTTGAATTGACACCCTGCATATGTCTACAAGACCTAAACAACGATCATCAATGCATCAACAACAAATCTATTATTCAACTCAAATACTTGGGATCCATAACAGTTCAGTTTCTTTTCTATTTAATTTTTTTTTCGTATCAACAATAAACGATAATATATAAATGTCGAATAATTTATTAGTAATAACCCCGTATGATGTTCAGTAATGTTGGTAAATAATTCAGCGTTAGTTAAACAACGAACACATCAGTTGACTTACTGTTTGAAAGCAGGCAGATAGGAATAACATGCCGTGGAAGACACATTGTAGATAAACGGTAGGTGCTTGCTAATGTCTTTGTGAGCCCAGTCAGAGAAATACAAATTGAGAAGACCCTGGTCACCACCTGAAAATGTATTTCAATAAACAAATCGTATATCCAAAGTAGGTACCTCGGTGATGTTTGCGAAATATTATTTTTCATACGCTGACATACGTTTCTGTTATGACTTATGACATACACTGTACAAGGAAATATTTTGACGACCAATGAAAATTATATAATTACTAAAACAATGAATTTAGTACCTTAATAAACAAAGCTCGAGTATTTTTTAAAATGATCCATTCCTTTGAGTTCACAGGTGCGACATCTACGTGTGATGCATCGAAACCATCGATCTGATATATTGGCAATACAGAGCCCATACTTGATGGCGGACGTGAAGTTACCTACACAGATCACGTCAACTCCTAGGATCAGCAAATGTCAGTCATCTTGCGGTTTAAAACTTGGGTGGCTGAAAGTGCACTCTGGGATGGCATTATGTGTGCCATAGAATTCTACTTTTCATCAAATAAGTGGGACGACATTATAGTTGAATTCATGGAAGAAACAGAGACATAATTGTCTCCTACAGAACACGGAATCTCACCCCAGATGCATGTGCCCACGACAAAAGGTTTGAAACTTGGCTATGGTCAGTACTACAGATTACATTTTTGGTAGAGGGCGTGACGTTAGCTACAACTGACGTCAGCGGTCGAAGGCCATGTCTTGCCCCAGCGTACCCCTCCCTACTAATGTCAATTGAAATAACTTTGAGACATCTTTATTTCTTTCTGCGTTTCTAGTTAAGTTGCGAGCACCAGCGTGTAGAGTTCATGAACTTCCCCAAAAATATAAATATGCAGTTATACAGTTTGTTAATTACGTTTTACTACAAAATTGGATGCTAAACAATTTCATTTAAAGTTTTTCGCTGAATGGGACCGAACGCATCCAACACGTGAAATACCTAAGGACTATAGAAAACATCGTTATTTGTCTCCATGTGTATCAAGTACAATACGTTTTTCGTTTATCGAATTTGGCAGTCACCAATCTGCGAATCTGCGCTACTTGGAATTGAGCCAATTTGTACCGACGATGTCGTCACATTCACAAACAGGCGTAATTTATTGAGTCCAAGCAGTAACCTCCTATGACTATAATAACCTTGGACCATCAATATCAAGGAATCATTTTCTGGAAACCTTGTAACAGTTGTGGTTTCGTGAGAACTCCAGCTGGTCATCGAAAGAGGGCGACGCCGGTACACACTAGATTTAGTTTCGGAACTTCCGAGAAAAATTTGCCATTCTTGACCAAAACAAGTATCTCGTCTTGAAAAAGAATTATTAAAAACAATAAAGAAAGCTACAACAAAAATGGTAGATATGAATATAGTTTATACAGTGTACCGCAGAAAGTTGGATGTAGTCCCCTATCCCCCATTCCAATCCTACTAACTTTTAAACCACATAAGATAGAAGGCGTTGGATAAAACGAAACATGCTGTAGTACTACATAAATTACATATCAGTTACACTATAATCTGAAAATAATTAAATGAACTGCAGGAATATGGAATATTGTGTTAAATAAGTTCGCAAATTATCGAGACTTTTTTTTTGAAAAGTGCACAATTTTTCGGTTTACAGTAACAACTTGATTAATTTCTTAAAATATATCTTATTTAGTTCATTCATTCTTTAAATTTCTACTGTTTTCTATTTATGTTTTTACGCAAAAGATATAGTTTTTATTTAATCCATTGGGGTCTATTGATTTTCTTATCACAAAACAAAAGGTTTTTATACAATTTCCAACCAACTTCGATGTCTTGTCTGCTTAAAAATTTAGTATAAAGAGTTTGGGTCGACATCACTCAATAATAATATCACGATACATTTAGTGTTCGTGGTACATCAGACATGTAAGAAAAAAAAGTACGTCAAAATGACAAACTCAAAAAACATAGCTACACAAAAACTGGTGGAGCTACAAAATAATCGTATTCGAATATAAAATTATTTTAATAGGAGAAATTTAACTTTATTCATAATTGTTCTACTTAATTTAGTAATAAAATAAAATAAAAATAAAATAAAATAAATTCATTCCTTTGACACCACGTACTGAATTTCTCGAAAACAGTTTTCCTTGTACAAAATACACGGAACAATTGGATCTTCACAAACTTCTTTTCAAATATCACGACAAGTTTAGCTAACAATGTTGATAGTCACTTGAAAAAACTAATGTATTTTGTAAAATTACCAAAGACGGCCGAAAAAAAAAACCAGTTTTCTTATTTAGTAATAAATTCTTCTGGATTATGGTAGTGTTATCAGCAAATATAGCCATCCATTACATGTCCTGAAAAATCCTTCATATAAAATAGGAGCATTAACGCCCCAACGATTGAACACTGAGGCACACCGAGTTTTAGCACTCTGGAAGAATCCAGAGCACAATATATCGAAATTGAACGATCTGAGTATATATATAATTCAATAAAGCCATACAAGCATTTCTTCTGAAAGCGCTTCCCTTTTGTTTATTTCCAGATTGTTCTTTTTATTATTGGCAACTAATTATTCAAATAATCTCACATTGCAGAGTAACTCCAGAAAATATATTGCATCAACGTTATGTCCTTACATGCTTGATGTATTTTCAAATTTTGGTGTCGGAATAGAATATTTTTTAGGAACTTACCGTCAAAGCTGCCCTTTTCAATAGCGAATCGGATCAGTTTTTCGAAGGTTTCCATTGAAGGACGGAAAACGAACACGCCAGAATTGAAACAATCTGGCCAACCTATATCTGGAGCCGCCGATAATTCTTCTCTATCAAATAATTCATCGCAGTTTTCGAGAACCTGAAATAATTAGAATACAATCATTGACAAATCAAAAAACGGGAAAATTAGTTAAACAAAAATGCGAAGTCACGCTTACATATTTCAACAAAGTATAGGACTTGTTATCAGAACCTGTACAGTTCAGTTCAGAGCTCGTTCTTCCAACGAAGGGCAAAACTATGGAACTCACCTCGGAAGGTGTTCCCTGAGGCATACGTCAGCACATATTCAAGAAAAGCATCATTTTCACTCGGCTCTCACGATGTCCTGTGAATATTACAGGATTTTCATTTTCGTGGGTATAGAACAACAAATAATTGCCTCTCGAAAACTATATCGTCGTGCTTGGGATCGCACGTTAAAAGGTAAACGTCCGCGTCATTTCTGACAAGTTTCCTGAATACTTGTGATGGTTGCTCGCAAGAGATCAGACAAAAAGAATAGTTTTTTTCTTTAATACGTATTCATTGGGATTTTATTCAACATTTTTATTTCATTTTGAACGGCAGTTGGAACCCAGATCTCAGTTTGTTTATTTGACATGTGAAATACGCAGTGGTTGCTCTTTCGTAATCTGCGTCTGGATTCTTATCTCTCGATATTATAGGCCTGACATGGATTGAACTTGCTTTTTGTTGATGCACGTACCGATTCAATACGAGATTTATGTATTGTGGGTTCCTTCATCCAACACTAGATATTCTAAGAATTATGATTGAATGCATGCGTTAATAAATCTCGGACACGAAAGGTTTTTGATAAGTTCAATAACAAATAAATACACTGGTCAGCACGTTTCACATTCTACAGTTGATAAAATAGAAGGCAATTGTGAAACTGCCCCCGGACTCCGATGATCAGAAATGTTTTATAGAATCGAAATGTGACGTCAAATTCGAAATATCGGTACTATGCTTCCCATTTCTAACGTTCGAATATGACGTCACATTCTCGACACATTTCGATACTATGAAACATTTCTAATCATCGTAGTCCCAGTGCTGGATAAACAGATCGATTGATGAAGAAAAACATTCTCTCAACATCTTCCAGTTCCCACTATGTCGATGAGAATGCTGATGCAACTTTTAGGCAACTTTTCTGCGGCGATCCTGATAATGGGTTGTATGCATAAAATGCTTTTGCTAGGGGTCCATCTGTCTTATAACTGTTCAAAACGAATGCGTCTCTTTCAAAAGTAAAAACATTTGCTCGAGGTTTATGCACAAGGAAAAATCAAAAAGTTTATAGTGTATATAGCAAACATCACATTTTCTGCACCTTGACATCTACCTGCCAAATGGCCCAGTAAAACCGTTGACTCACTTTTTGAAGTGTTTTCGTCACTCCCAGATACCCTCCGTTGACCCCATCATGAATTTCTTCGAGAAAGTTCTTTCTTCTGTTCTGGGTTCAGTAGGATTTAACGGCTGGTGGAAAACCTGCGATTTCTTGCCGTGTTGGTCTTCTTCCAGCCTATAACTAACCCAACATAATATGGATCTTTCTCTGGGTCTTTCTGGATCTTGTTACTACAGTAATCATCTACTGACGTTATTCTAGAAATTGTTGTTCTTCGACAAAGAAGTTACCAAAGAGAGCAATTTCTTCCACAAAAAAATTCTCCCAACCACAAAATCGACATTTTCCAAGTGAACGAATGTTCGAATTCAAAGACCAAGTACGTTTTCGGATTCAGAACGAAATTTTCTATCGGACCAAGTAATATTCGCGAGGAATTCACATTTTTATAATAACCACAGGCCATCAAAGTCAAATAATGCAAAATTCGATCTTGAAGCACATTGCATTTCAGAAAATTCTTATTATTCATTTTTCGAAAAATTGCAAACGTTCCTCAAACGTATTTTGACCAGCTGATTTCGAATCTTACCTCAAAAAAGTTCAATTTTCCAAAAAATCGACATTTCACAAGTGAACGAATGTTTGAATTCAAAGACCAAGTACGTTTTCGAATTCAGAACGAAATTTTCTATCGGACCAAGTAATATTCGCGTGGAATACGCATTTTTAAAATAACCACAGGCGATCAAAGTTAAGTAATGCGATATTCGATATTGAAGGACATTGCATTATTTTAGAAAATTATTATTATTAATTTTTCGAAAAATTGCAAACAATCCTCAAACGTAGTTTGACGAGCTGATTTCGAATCTCACCTCAAAAATTAAATTCGACAAAGAGGTGACAAAAAAGGGCAATTTTTTCCACGAAAAAATTCTCCTAACCACAAAATCGACATTTTCCAAGTGAACGAAAGTTCGAATTCTTAGACCAAGTACGTTTTCGGATTCAGAACGAAATTTTCTATCGGACCCCAAGTAATACTCGCGAAGAATTCGCAATTTTTAAATATCCACAGGCGATCAAAGTCAAGTAATGCAATATTCTATATTGAAGGACAATGCATTTTAGAAAATTCAAATTACATACTCACTTTTCGAAAAATTGCAAACATTCCTCAAACGTATCTTGACGAGTTTATTCCGAATCTTACCTCTCATAGTTTTCCTGAGCTGGCGTACATTTTTGGATGTTCCGATGTTAGATGTTTGCTATGTACACGTATGATTTTACCAAAATTTCAGCGACTTTCCTTATCGCTATTCTTATGACCGATTTGGTAGTGGCAGATCCTTGTGGATCTTTCTCCATCATTCAGGCTCTATTCTGACTTTTGCATCCTCTAATTCCAAAGCAAGTGACATGTCAGTGCATTTACGAGCTAATATTAATGCTGGCCTGATTTCTTATTCTGAATTTTATGTTGTTCAATTTGAGTAAGCGTAAAAGTTATTTAGGTTTCACTAATATTTCAACTCGAAATATTAGAATTGAGTAATTTTTTCGATTTGACATGGTTATTATCGCTAAGACGATATGGGTCTTGGGCAAGTATCATGTGAGAAAACAAAAGCGGTATAGTCAACAGTTATCATGTTTCAAATATACATAAGGAATAGTAATGTGCCCAGAATTGTACCCTGTGGAATTTTCAGAATGAGGGACTTGTTATTGAATTACTCGGTATAGGGAAGGTACAAGTGAGTTAACCTAAATTAAAATTTTATTCAAGGGTGTCCGAAAAATGTCTTGAATAAAATGCAAACAAAAATCGCCTGCATCCATATGGTCCAAATGGGACATCAAGTTTTAACCTGGACTTCCAGATAAGTGCTCCACGAGTGGGCTGAAGTCTGAAACCAAGGAATTCATAATAGCCTGCCAGGGTGGTGTCTTCAACACCCTCGTCTACCGTAGTAGCGTGATGGGTGTAGAGGTCCCTGACACTAGATGCATAGCGTGTCGTAGGGCAGCCGAGACCATAATGCATTTGCTGCCAGCCTGTCCAGCTTATGCGGTCTATATTAGTGTTGTACTACCATCTACGACACTCGTACGGTATAGACGAGACACCGGTGTTGCCTTGTGCTCGAACATCGTCCGAAAAGAGGAGGAAAAACGGGCAAAATATCAAGATTTACTCTTTGAAATCCGCAGGCTTTACCCAATTCTGAAAATTATACCGGCTTGTCATGATGCGGCAGAAATCTTAGCCGGAAGAATGAAGAAGGCCGTAATTCTTGGTTCACTCCGCCTACTCAGGGCACATGATTCTCGGACCCAGTAATCACTCATCCCACGGACGTGGAAAGTATTTACTGGTGTTAATGACACACCAGCGCGCCGTCCGGATGTATCGGTACTCCGGAGACGAATACACCGATAGTAAACCCTACCAAAAATATTACTAGAAATGGAATGAATGAGGCGAGTAAATGGCTGGTTCAGATAACAGTGGAGTACTGTTTCATTTTTCCACCAGTATCAAACTGAAAGAAAAAGTTAATTTGGGACAGCGAAATGACTAATGAAGAAAAGTGTGAAAAAACAGAAAGGAAAGAGAGCGGGAAATCCTCTGCGGGACATATAAAAACAATTAGCTATCTAGTTTGAAAATGTTGTTTATAAAGACTGCGACATTGTAGGAGTGGGCCTAAAATACTTCCTTGAGGAACAGCGGAAAGCAATGTCATAGATGTGGATTTTTTACTCTCGATTTCCACCAATTGTGTTCTATTGTGTAAATACAAAGCCATCAGGAAATATGCTGAATAACTGAACCGAACAAATGTAGAAGCGATAATAGTACATACATCGTGTTCTATCCAATCGAATACTATCGAATAATCAAGTAGAACTAGAATACTCATCAGTTTTTTATCGGTCGCTATATCAGCTATATCCATAGTATATTATGGATGTTTAGAAAGATTCGTGTTTGTATTATTCTTTCAATAATTTTTGAACAAGTTGGTAAGATACTGAACGATCGTAGATCACTAAATTCCGCTGATCTATTGAATTTACGTAGAAGGATAACTTTTGCAAACTTCCATTTACTAGGAAACTTATTTCTGGATATACCTTCATTTATTACATTAGTGATTATAGATATTATTAGCGAACAACACAGTTGAATCATTAAAATATTGTTATCAGATAATTGTATGAAACTTTTCAATTTCAGTTTTAATATTATTAATATTAGTTGATGAATACGTCATTTGAACATAAAGAACTTTTCGTGGATACGTTCTCTACATCGTTCAGAGAATCTAGAATGCTGTGGTTTTTAGCTTTGCATTCGTTGTGAAGTTTCTCATTTGTTTTTAATATGACCAATTATGTATTGATTGACTTTAACGGAATTTCTGAAGTGCTCCCTAATCTTTTGCATGGTTTTTATAGTTATCAGGTATCCATGGTGCATATTTTTCACCTTTCGGTGTAAATTTTTTGTTGGAGCAAAATGATTAATAAGATAGACAATATATCGAAAGTTCAGTCAATAATGGCCTGAAATAAGTGACGTTTTACAACTTCAACACTCTGTATCTCGTAAACTATACATAGAATTTGTGTGTGCCCACAGTAACTTCTATTCAGAAGTCCGAGTTCAACAACATATTGAAAATTTGGACAATTTGACCGAAAGACTTTTTGCATAAGACGTGCGTCATTTGTGGTCATTTGTTTCTTGTCATATCGTTCGATAGTCACAGCAAACACGGCAATGATCCGATACTTGACTATTGTTCACTCTAGGATATTCTGCTGAACTCAAATTGCGATAATTAAATCAATAAGAGTGTTAGATGTATTTGTTATTCTTGTAGATTCATTAATAACTTGGAAAAAACTGAATGAGTTTAAAATAGAATGCTTAGAGAGCTTAAATACAGGAAGTTATCAATTAAAGATTCTATTCAGAAGCTGTTAGCATCCCCTATACAACACGTAGAGCTGCCTGAACGCCCGTATCGACTATCGCATCGTACAAAAAAAAAAACATCGCGTCGCGCCGGGGGAATTTCAAGCCTACAACGATTTATTTTCGGAAATACGATGCCCATCCGTCGTCCCGCGGCAATAAGCTCTATTAAGACATCAAAAAAAGATCTTGAACATACCAGCGTGTCTGCATCCAAAAATACACATTTGTCGAACTGCGTGAGTCGCCAGCAATGCAATTTTGTGAAGGTTACGCCTAGCTCCGGCCTTTTCAGTAGTCGAAGGTTCTCCTCGTCTTTGGAGTCCAGCAGGTTCACTTCTTGCACGACGTTGAACACTTCGGTTAGTTTCGTTCTGCAATACAGGAATTACCACAAATTTAGTAAAGATTATCACGATAATGAAACGAATCAAATCGACCAAGTCGAAGTACCCTTTCTCTCCACACGTTTCCACCAAGTGGAAAAATGAAGCAAACATCTGTCAAAAAACAACTACTTCCCTGGCTAATACCACGACGGACATTGAACTACATCTCACAGACATTTGTGCAACGTTTTTCCAAGAAGACCTAATTGCAAGTGCGTTTCTTGTAATTGAACAGTAGATTATCCTTCATATGGCTGGGAATGACCACTCGCAGACATGCACGTTTCGAGGTTTTGTCTCTCATCAGCGCCAGGGTAGGTCGGACGACATTATAAATGTCGTGTCCCTGCCAAATGAATAATAATCAACTGTTCAACTAATATTTCCCCACGGATAACTTAATACCTTAATAACTTATAGCACAAAACCTAAGTCAGAATATAGTAATTCCCTACGATCCCTTGTCAAATCTTGAAGATGTCAGAATTGAGGAGAAGCTAACTGTGTATGACACAAAAATATTAATGAGTTGGTAGAAATTTTAAGAAATATAAAAAACAAAAATGCGACTGGTTATGATGGAATTTCGATAAAAATCATCCAAAATCTGCCAATTAATGCACTTAATACATTTGTATTACTGGTTAACACCTCATTCCGAAATGGAGTCTTCCCTGATTTCCTAAAAACATCTATTGTAATTCCAACAATAGCTAAACTAATTGAAAAACTGGTGAAAATTTGTCTGACCGACTTCCTAAGATGCCAAAATATTCCAAGTGAAAACCAGTTTGGTTTTCAAAATAACAAAATTACACACGATGCAATATTTTCATTTCTCTACGATATCTATGAAAAGTTGAATTCTGGTAATATAGCTGCTGCGGTCTTTTGTGATCCATCAAATGGGTTCGATTGTGTTGATCATGAATTATTACTCAGAAAAATTCAACGTTATGGTTGCAGAGGAATTACACGTAAATGGTTTGAGTCATACCTTTCAGGAAGGAATCAAATGGTAAGAACTACAGAACTGTCTGAAAAAAATTATATTATATCTGGAGTACCACAAGGATCAGTTTTGGGGCCCATTTCATTGTTATTATATGTTAATGGCCAATTCGAGCATTTCTAGAAAATTCACTCTATTTGCTGATGACACGACGATATTGTGGAACAATAAAAATAATTTACACGATGCAATATCTATACAGATATGAATAAAATCAAAAAGTGGTCTGATGCGGATTTATTAACCTTTAATGCCTCAAATACAAATATTATTTCATTCAGATGTTCTCTAGATGACCTATCATTTGGCGACAACTTGATGATCGAGAACAAGTCTAAAACAAAATTTCTAGGTATACATAATATAGACATAATAGACTCAAATTTGAATCTTAAAACTGAGATCTCTTCTGGATGTTATGCAGTGAGAGTAACTTCAATAAATTTGGGAATTAAAACTGCCAGAACGGTGTATTATGCTCTTTTATAGTCCCATTTGCGATAGGGAATACCGTTTTGGGTACTATGCAACTCATCAGCACTTCAGACTGTATTGGTACTGCAGAAACGAGCGAGCAGGTATCTGTATAAGCTTAAACCTCGTGATTCTTGCAGATGCATATTCGCAGAGGAAAAGATATTGACTTTGATTGCATCATTCATTTTAGAATCAGTTTGCCTGATCTACAAGAATTTGTCCTTATAAGAGACTGCGTCCAATCGTTACAACATTCTATTTATTATAATGGGATCAGAGGTATCTCTATGCTCTGGTTTGAATCGTATCTAACAGAACGTTTCCAAAGTATCATCCTAGCAAACGAGAAATCGAACCAATTAGCAGAGTACCGCAAGGCTCTGTACTGAGCCCCTTGTTATTCTTACTGTATGTAAACGATTTAACATAAATTGATATAGAGGGGCAATTTACGATATTTGCAGACGACAGCACTATCCTTTGGCGATGTGAGGACAACTAATGACTAGAAGACATCGTCAATGAGGACATGAGAAGTGATTTATGATTGACTCATGCAGTTTTGAACCTTGTGCCCGAAAACTGCATGACAATTCAGATATGGGCCTTCCACTTGCGTTTCTCTGACAAGGTCATATTTTATTTACCTAGTTCTGTTATAATTTTGTAAATGCTCAAATAATCCCGACATATTTTTCACTGCATCTTTTATCATTTAAATCAGAACATGTCTCAATTCCGTGCATGCTCACTCTGCGTTTTGCAGGCAGAAATAAGAACTCAAATAGTCTGGAGGAAAAGCTTGGAAGATAAACAACAACAAAATTCGAAAAATCCAGAAGATAAACTTCTAGAAAATTCGAACAGTGTGAAAGAGAAACTTCAAGCAAAACTTATAGTATATTAATTCATAGAAACCTCGGAAAATACGAGAGAAGAGCTTTTGGAAAACTCGAATGGTCTGAGGGAGAAGCTTCTAGAAAATTCGAAGAGAAAGAAGTTTGTGGTGAGGTGAATCGGTTGGAAGAAAAAAGGGAACCGTCGATACAGAGTTAGATAAAATGAACACGAGAGTAGAAACCAACAAAGATTAAGTCGGGGCAGAAATGGACAAAATAAAATGAGTGTGAACTTATAAAAAAAAATCGGTAAGCCACTGGTCGATCGGATATACCTATCTGGAGATTTGGTCTGCTATCTTTGGCCGCTATTTTCACAACGGTCTTATTTTGGGGTTGATGCTACGAAATCAACATTCACTTCAACGTCAAAAACGACAAAAATCCACAGCAAGATGATAATAAAAACAAGAAACATTTATTTCATTATTTCTGGTGGGGTGGAACGGCGGAGAGGGGTTAAATGAATTCCACAAAATCATCTTCCACGTTCAACGCATTTAACAGTTAATTTTTCAAAATTTTTCATGAAAAAATCCTAACAAAATTGAAGAGGAGGCCAGAATTTTTTTATTATTATTAGCGGCTTGGACGGGGGTCAAATGAATGCAACAAAGAACATTTTAACTAGAAATGTGATTGATAGATAATTTTTCAATGAAATAATATATCAAAATTATTATAAGGCCAAAATCATGATTCACTTTCATTAATTCGATGATAAGATACACAGTTCCCTTTATAGCTATTATTTACAGGGCTTCGAAGATAAGATAGGTTTTTATTTCCAGAGCTAATTCATCTAAAAATGTTTCACACACACACGAAAATAAACGTGATAAACTGAATGCCCTTATGCTGCCGCCATACCGAGCACGACTTTATCGAAGCGTAGCGCTTCACTCTTTCTGGCGATGTCGTCTTGCTGATTTCACTCCGGTAGATATTTTTCGTGAGTTCGCCAGAGTCATTACTGTCTGAGGAGGGACCATACACTATATGGCAAGGATTGAAATGTGATACTACAAGCAAATCACATACCATTAGTCGTGATAGTCGTTGCCGATCGATATTACTTACATTTTAGTCACATTCACCTATATTGTAGGCTATTATGACGAACACCGTTCAGAAAACAACCACTCCCTTGACTAATACCACGACGGGTATTGAATTAAATCAAACATATACGAGTTTTATTATTCGGACAGGACAAGGGGTACCAGACTACTCTCGACGTTTAGCCTTCCATCAGTGCAAGGGTGGGACAATACATACAGTGATAAGACCAGATATTTTCGATGTTATTGTCTATAAACACCTTACAGTATGTGGCTTTGAAGCAAAGGAAAAAATAACTCTTCTAATTTGGGCTAAAACATATCAAGATTTCGAATAGACTGACAGCCGAAGTGCACTTGAATTATGGGAGAATCTTTCGACTTGAGTGTTTGAATAAAATGAAATCCTCGCTTACCTCATGGCATGTGTAACTCCAGGTGTAATAAGGACGGCTAGCTGTTGTCTAGTTCCAACTTGTTCCAATGAGCGGGCAAGAACAAGAGCCCCCAATGAATATGAGTCATTTGTAGCTAACGTCACCCAGGCGTGGCCTGTAAAAAACACATTTCAAAACTTGGAGCATAAAATGAGTGATTTTTCAACAGAAATACCGGTAGGAAACTGAACGTGCCCTCACATGAGAGACAGTCCGTAGTTATATTCTGCTATGTTTTATCAATTTATCAAAAAAATGTTTTTCAATGTTTTACTTATAAAATAAATACTTATTCATCATTCTGGTTGCTACAACGAGAAAAAGTGCAGATAATCTAAATACAAACAAAATGAGATTTTTACGATCATTAGTAAGGGAGAAAAACTGAAAAAAGCGTAAAATCTGAGCGGCGTCTTCTTCTTCTTTGTGATTTGATGGCCGTTTATTCCCATAGGGCACATTTGGCCAATCTGAGCAACGTCATACACGGCAGAAGTCAGCCTCTTCTGAAAACGAAGTCGTAGAAGTGGCAAATATGCCACGTGTCGGTCTGGCTGTAGAGGAGGCTTCATAACACGAAGCCCCTGAAGCCACAATTGGATGCGGAAATTCACGATGTCCTTTCTCTTCAGAAGAGGCCCCACCCCTCTGATTGGGAGGCATGAGCGACGCATTGACAAGATGAAAGCTAAGATCAAGTCGGCGAGACAACACGCGTCTCGTATTCAGAGTGTGGCGAAATGCGTGGCGGTCAGGCCCTTAACGCCCGTAGTGCGGCGGATTACAGCGATGAGCTCACCACACACTAAATTAAGGCGTGCTGTTTACCATGAAATAGCACTGTCTTGATGGGATACGATCGCTGGTGGCTGCAAAAAAAGTCACCAGTGAGGCGTGAGGAAGCATCGTGGAGAACATGAAGATCCGCGATGAACCTTCTCGCCTATTCCAGGAGCCCCGACGTGTTGGAGGAAACCTTCTAGAAGAACATAATATATGAATGTCTGCAACCACTCAACGTAGATACTCCAGCCCTAGTGCAGTTCGAAGCTTTCTGCAGGAGGCTTCGTCAGCTTGAGCTCAAAGAACAACGCAATCCGATAACTCCGGAAGAAGTTCAAAGGCATGAAGAACTTTGCTGCTTCAGGTCCTGATGGGCATTTCCATGTACCCACCACCATCTAGCAAGAATTTTCAACTCATGGCAGCAGATTCCGGATTGGTTTGTCGAGGGGCGAGCCGTGCTAATCCCCAAAAACGGAGATTTGTCTGATCCGAAGAACTACAGACCGATAACATGCTTAAACGCATGTTATAAGATGTTTACTCGCATCTTGAATATGCGAATTCTCTCCGCAGTTGAGCCGATGTATGAACGGATATATGAGCAAAGAGGGTCGAAAAAAGGGATCGCTGGCTGCAAGGAAAACCTGCTGATCGACAGATGCATCACGCAGGACTCTGTGCAGTATAAGCGTAACTTTTCAATGACCTGGATTGATTATCGCAAGACATTTGATACAACATCACATGAACTCATCATGCATTTGCTCAGATGCCTTGTGGTACCCTATCAAATAGTGGGATGCATTGAACAGATGATGCTGCTCTGGAGGACTCGCTTCACCATACCATCTGGTCAAGTCGGAGTCCAAACAGAGCAGGTCATCTTCAGAATGGGCGTGTTTCAGGGAGACGGCCATTGTCCGTTGCACTACGGAAAACCCGCGGATACAACTGCGGCACCCCCAGCAACCGGAGGCATAAGGTCACCCATCTGTTTTACATGGATGACCTTAAACTTTATGCCCCCGGAGAAAAGGATCTTCATCAGTCCTTAAGGGCGGTGCAAGAGTACACGCATGCTATCGGAATGGAGTTTTGGGTCGACTAATGTGCCACGGTTCATCTCAAAAGAGAACGATGCAAGGAATACGGAGAGGACGTTCAGTTCGTAGACGGAAGCATCCTACATCATCATCTGGAAGCCGGAGAGACGTATACCTACCTAGGTCATACTTCCCTGGCTGATGCCACCGAGCGCTGAATTACATCTGACCTATACCGGTGCAACTCCTGTATCAAACAGTAGCATCACGGACGGTTCAATGAATAATCATTAGCACTACTCAGGTATTCCAGCCAGATGGCTTGGGAGAATAAATAGAATGTATCGGGTGGTCACTTGTTATATCGTAGCTCTGTTTACCGAATAGTGGGTGAGGACCTCGATTATTTTTAGTGAAACAATCAGTACACAAATCGAATAAAGCAAATAAATCACAGGCATGTGTTTCAAAACATTACACGAGTTTCCACCACCTATTTAATTTAGAGATTTCAAATTGTTTGATGTTTTCGAGTTTGGAGCCAAATTTGTTTCATACTGTGTAGGAGGAATTTTCAATTTCAAAATAGATATAATAGCCCACTAAAAATAATACGGCGGAAATACGCGGCAGACTAAAATACAGATTATTACGATTCTATACGTGAATTTAGTTATTGAAAATGATCTCGCACAGAACCCATTGACTATCATCATATAATTGACGAAAATAATTTTTTATGCCTTTGACCCAATCATAATTTTGAACTCGGGCCATTGAAACGTTCTATTTATATAACGACCTCACTACAAAAAATGCTACAACAGATATCAATAGTGTGACTTTATTTTTATTTTGGCCCAGTCGGTATGCAGTACTAATCAGTCACTGCATAGGGGAAAAAAATGTGATGGGACCCCACGTACCAACTTTGAATTAGATTGAAATTGAAAAAAAATACCATTTCAATCCTCTACCTGTTCTAAGAAATATTGTACATTCTTGTTTTATCTGGAAGCAGCTTTAAGGACCTAAATTTGGGCAAATATTTGTGAAATAGACATTTTGCAGGAGATAAAAACACGATTTAGTCTTGTCGCTAGGTGTTGTCATGCCCTGTATATTGATGCACTTGAGTCCATTCGATATTTTTAACCCGTATAAAAACATATCGGAAACTGGCTCTTGGTCGAATTGGCTGAAATTTTATTATGTTGTGTTGTACTAACATGAGTTGGAAAAATGTATGACTGTAAATGATTTTGTGTGTAATTTTTGAGATATGAGCTGTCAAAGTTCGTAAAAACGTCGTAGTTGGGTGGAATTGACATTGAAAAAACTGTTTTGTTGGTCGAAATACGACAAATTCAGGATGAAAATGTATTTATCGGAACTCGTTAATATGTCCAATTATAATCTTAGTCAAAAAGATGGTTTGTCGGAATTTTTTTCTAGCGCTATTCCAGAACAAACAAGTCATATTTTGGTGAGACATCATAGTTTCGAGTCTATTCTAGTCGATTGAAACGTATTTTGTTTCTTGATACCTCTCTCTGTTTGAAATATGAAAATAATTGACAGATCGTATTTGACTACAAAAAAAATTACTTCATTGGTACTGTTCAATAAATAGAAGATGAAGAAACTCTGTAATGAATTCGGTTGTTTAATATTGCCTTTAATTTAGATAAAGGGTATGTTAATTTTTTTTCAATGGAGCTGTTGGAGCATTAACAAAAAAACGAATATTTGCAACTCAAAATTGCAGAGGTTCCGTAAAAACCATATTAAATCATTCATTGACGTGGAATTGACTTCAAATTTGATGAGCACATAAAAAAAAGTTAATTTTTCAAAAAAAAAATATAGCAAAATGATGAAAAAAAAATGTTGGACGTTAACGACTTCTCCAGAAAATCTAGATGAACTTTTCAACTCGAGAACGGTTAGAAATAGAGCAATTCTGCCAACGGCAGTCGATTCAGAGCGATATAATTAGTATACTTCAAGTTGATCGAAGAACAAACGTAATTACTCGAAAAAAGTTCAAAGAGGTAGACCCCTAAAAATCGTGAAAAATACAAAATAATCAGATCCACCTCGAATTCGCACCACATACGCAAAATTTCATGCAGTTTCCGAAAATATATGACTTGTTTATGCTCAGATACAGGATTTTTCATAAAAAGGGAATAAAACGTTAAAAATTCCCTCGCACAATGGAATTTTCGAAATTTTTCATAATCAATTTTTCAAAATATCGTAAGGTTGCCTCAAATATACTTATCTGGACAAGTTTATTCTAAATCTCAAAACAAAAATTAATTTCGAAACGAAAAAGCATATGAAATCTTTAATTGATTTGGAATCATTGATCATTTTTTTGTTGCAGCATTTTATAATGAATATTTGTTCTCTCAAAGTAGTAACGAGAAATGAGGCTCTGTCAACAAGTAGTGTGATTGGCACAGTTTTCTACTTGTCGAGTTTGAACGAATTGAAATTTGTTTGCACATCCTTATAATACCTACTGGGTGTGTTGACAAATGGGCAAAATAGGAGATACTGGTCTCAAATTCTGGCAAGAGGCTTGGGGATTTATTGGTTACAACATTTAGGGGGACAATTTTTATTGAAGTTACGTGGACTGGTGAAGAATATTTGCAAATACTGACAAATAAAACATCCCAGCAAATGTTGCACTGTATCCAGACGAACCAAAAAATCCGGAACGTCCGAAACCTAAGTGATCAATGAATTCATATGTTTAGTGATTTGGTTTGGTTCCAAAGTGACAGAATGAGAATCAACGCATTTTATTCGTGGATGGCACGTAATTATTCAAATAGTATTTTTCTCAACAGGTGGTGGAAGGCGGAGACGTATAGAGTGGCCAGAAAGATCTCCTGACTTAGCCCCCATCGTTTAATTTTCTCTGGAGGTCAGATATGTTCAAATATGACGAACAAAATAGACGGTTTGGAGAAGAAAATTCGGAACAAATTCGACAGGAAAATTCTTATCACGTGTTAGAGGAATTTCAACATTGAACCATTAATTGTAATTTATTTCATTATTAAAATTCAGCGAATTTCAATTGTTTCTGAATCACAGCCGAATCACTTTACAGCATAATCTTAAAATGTCTGTTAATGGAGAATTGGTCGTATTTAAGATATACTCTTTGAACTCCGCAGGCTTTACTCAAACCATTCTGTCAAGATGGTGGTTCTGATAATAGGGGTCCTTGGTGGAATGATGGACACACTGCTCTCAAACTTGAAAATCATACTGGCTTGCCATGCTGCGGCAGAAAACTTAGCCGGAAGAATGCAGAAGGCCGAAATTCTTGGTTCACTCCGCCTTCTCAGAGCACATGACTCTCGGACCCAGTAATCACTCACCCCACGGACATTAACATTACAAAAATACGTGAAGAGAATAAGGAAAAGTAAAAGAGGAAGGATAGGCAAGAAAGTATACGAAATTGAACAAGAAAGTGAACTTAGGAGTGGGAATAGAAATTTCCTACAGATGAGTTGGAGAACAAAATAAAAAAAGTATAACTAATGGAATAAAGAAGGGACATTGGAACTAGAAGACAAACAATACAAACAAGCTTGGATGGAATACTACAAAAAAATTATTAATAGATGAAGCTGTAGAGGAAGAACAGATAATAATAGAAAATGACGTATAAGAAAGGAATGAAGAAAGTAGTAAGTATATTAGGTAAATGAACACATCCAAGAGGAGTTACAAAGAGGCATATAGCGACGAAATGTAAAAATGACAAATTTCTAGGAAATCGACAGGAAATTTTCATCCCAGTCAGCTCAGATGGGTCGAATATAATGTAATACATCCCTGCATCATTATTTCCAATGATTGTGCTGGAGTTAGAGAATCAGAGGGCATAAAAATGACAAAAATGGTGAAATTGCAATGCTTTCGGTCTCATCACGTTTTAAAGGCAGTTACAAATATTTTCTCAGTTGATTTTCTTTCCTGCTCATACCACATGGGTTTAAAAATGAAGAATACATGCCCTCCTTGGATTTTTCGGTTATTGTGTTGGAGTTAAAAAGTGAAAGACTTAAAAAATTGCGATATTTTTGAATTGATCACTCTTTTCGCATTACGTAGACAATAAAAATTAAATCAGTAACATTTTCATACCAGTCAGCTCAGATGGATCGAATATAATGTATAAAATTAGGAGTTGTGTAAGACATAATAGTTGATAAATAATTATAAAATACTGCACTAATTTTTCATCATGTTCACCATTATCAACCAATCAAACAACTCGTATTTCAGCATGAGGGTAATAATATCTGCTGTTCAGGAATGAAGATGCTCTGCACCTCGAGAAAATAGCTGACCACCCTGTATATTAGTGTATATGGCAGTGTCTTTGACATTATCAAGAAGGCGCTATCGCTTGACACATTTATCTTCTTAGTTATTTTAAAGCAATCGACAATATTCAGTCTTGTCGCTACAATTCCAACGGATCTCGTAAAAAACGATAATGAAGAAAAAAGGTCAAGCCCGTTTTTAAATCCTTCAAAAACTTCGCCTTTCAACGACTACCTTAGCAGTTGAAAAATTCAGATGTTTTTGGAGAAGGTTTCTATGAATCGACACCATAGAAGTATTATTTTTGTTGACTAAAAATGAATTAGATAACAGCCGATAAATCGTTATGTTTCATCCATTACCTTCACAACTTATTTTGTGGTTTTCACTCTTCATTAGGTACTGGGTTGGTATTGGAGTGTATTCTGACAGATATTTTAAAGAAAAAATTTTCACATCGGGGATAATTTTCATCAAGATCTTTCGGGAAAAAATTTATTTTTTTCGTTTGGTCATTGAAGCCTCGAACTGTAGTTTATTTCTAGGTAGGTACCTCCATATCAACGCTTTATTCAGAAACCAGGCACCATAAGCTTTGTAGGCTTCAGTAAATGAATTTAATTTTTTTTAAGCAATCTGAAGAAAGATTTACGATTGTTGAGAGAAATTAACGTTGAGGTGTGTCATATAACAATTTCCATGAGGTAAATTCATTATACTTATTGAGTTATTGAAATTATTCAGCACGCAAAAATGGGAAATATATTATGAGAAATAGATATATAAAGATTTGGCCAGAGATCAAAAGATGACAGTATGTTAATAGTAAATAAATACTTATATGCGTCAATGCAAAACTCAATTTTAGGACAAATTCATTTGTTTATAAACATTATATTTAGTTTGATTGCATGAATGGAATAAATAGAGCAAATATATCGAATTGAATAATTTTTTGCGTTGTACCTATTTTATTATTCAAGATATTCCTGCATGACCCATTCATCATATTGCAGTTATAATAGGTGAAAAAATAAAGTGACAGTACTAATAAGTTGCCGTTAATAATTTTTTTTTAAATATATCTGAAGCCGGTACCAAACTATGTCAATCAAACTTGTTACATTTTCCTAGGTTATATCACTGCAACTAACCATTCACTACGAATATAAAAGAGAAGGGGCTTGGTTCGACTCGAATTATTATTATCTAAATAATGGGCATGAGCTACTCACCTTCCATTGCGAAAGGTGTATGGTAAAAAACTTTTCACTTGACACTAAACGAAGGTTAACAAAACCTGCACGTCTGGTGAAACTGTGCCGAAATATAGAAAATCAAAACAACTGCAGGAATCTCCGAATCGGACGTACAAACGAAGATATACGATGATATTTCAGTAGTTCATGAGAGCGCTGCTAAGCTAAAAGAAAATGAGTCGATTTCAAGGAGAGAACGATGAACTGGCTAAAATCAGCCTCAACGACACAGTGCATTAGAACAATTGGGATCCACCACTTGTCATGTTCACGGGATACCTACGTTCTCTGACAGAATGTGAATCAAAATACCAGCCATGAAATTTTGCATTTGTTCTTTCATCGTCGCGTTTGTTGTGTACCATCAACTTTTTAGTTTTCCTTGAATAGGCCGCGGAAATCAAATTGCCCGGACAAGTAATAAATACTCATATATTTCACAGTTTCTTTCGTCCTTCAACAGTATGACGAAATTTGTAAAAAATTGGTAGGCAAGTGCCTACCAAAAGTACCTACTTATACCTACCTACCTGGTAGGTATAATAGGATGATTTCCAAATCGCAAGCACGAGGGTAGTATCTAGGTGTAGTAGGCATAAAACAAATATTTTTTTTAAAAAGAACTACAGAGCAGAGGAAACCAAGCTAAAAATATATCAGAGCTTCTGGTGGCTTATTTTGGGATTTGGTAGACCAATTTGCTTTCTCAGCTGAAGAGAAACACTGGTATACAGTTAGACGTTAGCGGCAATTTTCCAGTAGCCAAAATGCCGAAGATTACCGAACATCCATAGACGTACTTACTTTAATTTCTTTTAATTTGGTTCATAGATGATTGGTAAGTATAGGTATATGAATTCGTATTGTTTGCAGCTCAAAAAAATGGCGCAGTTATTAGACCTAGAATCTATGTTCTAGAGCGCACCCACAGTATTACCTATCTGTGTGTACGAGTGCAGGTAACTTGGTTACTGTACTATTTTTCAAATCTAGCTGCGTATCGATGATGCATGTAATATCCATTTCTAATCTCCATCATTAGGGGTTTAGAGATATCAATTGGATTTTATAGCGTTATCCAACGTATCTAAAAAACATGCAATACCTAAATAGTTGATACAAATGACATTCAATGACGATTAGACGGTGTCAACTTTGTGACCTTCAATTGTAAACAATCTGCAAATGCCTTGTCTAATGGCTCGGTCACTATCAAAGTCTTGGTGTTCGAAAGAAATTTTGTTTTTGAATTATCAGATATGAAAAAATACATTGATATTCATTATGCAATCGAGTACCTATGGTCAAGGACACACAGATGACCCAAATCCATCGTATTTTCGCGAAATGTTCTGCTTTGGTGTATATTAGAGTTTTTCGTAGTCATTTATTTATTGCCATGATTCAAATAAATGAAACAAAATTAACTGCAGACTCACTTTTATATAGGATAGGTAGGTATATATCTACGTATCTTAGTATCTAGCTGTTTTATATGCCTATAGAATCTATATCGGTACGTACTTCCTATGTCATTGAAATGAACTCTCAAAATTAACTAGAGGTTTTTGTAATCTCTGAATGTTTCGTCGAGAATCTTAAACGCACAATTTTCTTTGGATGGTGTCAACATATTTGAAAAAGTTGAACCAATGAGAAAGAAATTACGGCTTTAAAGCAAACTTCACTTTCATTGCGCGCTTTCATCTCGTTCACTATTGGAAAGATGGCGCCATTTGATAAGCTGATGACAATATGATATGAAACAATGATGAAACAAATCGCTGGGAAAACTAGTGAACTTGGTGTATGCATGTTTCGAATGGAACATTTGTAACTTGTGTTTCCTATAATTATCAGTGCCGTTCTTCTTTCCATTTTTTGGTGCGAGCGACTGGATTCTCATCTATCGAAATAAAGGTGATATATTGAAAGATCAGTTGTGATGATGCCTTATAATCCCAACACAAGTTTATTACTGCTGTTGCCATTATTACAACTGTGCAAATACCATTGTTTAATTAGATTTCTGTATAGGTAGCATTGTTTATTAGTTTAGTCCATTCTCATTCTGTTCAAAGGGTGCGCCATCTACAATTGTTGAGTTGAATTGATATAAAGTATGGCATTTCTTGCCATAAGCATTGTTGCCAATAGTATCTATCTGTAAAAGTGTTGGATAAAACTGTGAAACTGATGAAGACGAAGACTGCTGTGCTTACACTGCTTATATATTCGGGAACTGTTTATCCATAGACCTCTGACTTGTGTGTTCATGATGTTCGTCAGTTTCACTATTCCGCTACATATACCTACTAAACGGCTTTATCGAAAGTCAACGAAGATACAAAAAGAAGCTTAAATGCAAAGCCTTGCTATGTATACACTGCTGCATAGTTGATCTAAGCGAATTTTTCGATGATATGGAACTATAGATAGACACCAGTAAAATACACGACAAATGCGCTCTGTAATCGGCCACTGTAATGGCGGGAAGTTTAAATGACAAGGCAGCTGCATGCAATCTGGGTTGAAAATACATGAATTATCAACCAATCTAACCTGACTTGACAAACCTGACATAGACAAAATAACCATACTGAATTGTAAGAGATATAATGACTATGAATTCAAATTTTTTAATAACATCAGTTTTGTCAGAGCGCTTGATTCGTGCCTTTTTTAGTGTATAGTAGGAACTATGGTGTAATTCAATAGCTGTTTTGTTCTGCATCAGTCAACACAAAATCGAATCGTTGATTCCACAGGGTTTTTATACATTTTAGACTGGCCTCTGGGATATTGTGTACCATATAGATTGATGGAATGAGTGAGCAGACATTATAGATGAAAATTCATGGGAGAAACAGAAATGAAACCTACCGCGTACACCCCAGTTGAGAATGTTGAGATTACTAGCACTAGTAGATTGTCACACCTGTTTGTCAGTTGTATCAGTTTTGCCAATATGCGTGAATACATTTACACAAAATTTGTGTGCCTCTGTACTATTTCTGTGTAATGGAAATACATGAGTAAATTCTTTATGTATACAAAATCCTCCGGCCAACAAAAATGTATTGGACCTTTGATCGGGTTCGGATTTTAAAATAATCTGGTTTCGTGTTTCATCGGATCGAAATCGTAGTTTAGTTTTTAGCCAAAAGGCGATAAGCTTTTATCGCTTTCGAATTTCAGAATAATATAAAATACAACCAACTTCAACTTGCAATAAATATAATACTTACCTATGAATTTAAGAACGTCTGTATGAAAGTTTATTGCTCGGAAGATATACAGGTGTTCTGGGTATAAGACTTCAGTAATTTTATCTAGACCATCTGACATTCTTGTGTTTTAGATTAAAATACCCTTGGTCACCTACACTGGAGTATTTTTGTATTGTATAGTTCCAATAGTATGCAAAAGAGGATAGTGTTGGTGAATTATATAGCATTGCCAATGCCACTGTCAATGGTTTGTTATGGATTTGTGGAATTTTCTGTCATTCTGCATTGGCAACATTGTTTGCATGCAGTTTCTTTGGATTAGTAGTGGATGGATGTACTTGTATTGTTGATCAGTTCAACTTCAAGTTTGTGGTATCATTTATTATATGGTTTCAATATAATTCTCAAGTGCCAGTGAATACAGACTTTACAGGTCAAAGAAAGCAAGTGAAATGTCATAAGTTTTTTGTGGTGGACGAAACGAGTAGAAATTTATTCGCCAACATGGCAGACGTCGCAAGAAATCATTTCCAAAGATTATGCATTCAGTAAGTTGTACAGAGTCATCTTAACAATCTAGAATATGGCTGTAGAAGTGTGGAACTCGAGTGAGAAAATATTTTCGTACCATCTAACGAAAATTTAAGATCTACCCTCGGCCTAGGGAAGGGTAGTTTGCACTAGTTGTTTTCAAAAAAGTGCTAGCATGCACTTTTCAAGTGATTAGTACAGTAGGACCTATGAAAATTGGAAATTGTCTGTTAATGGAAATAATAATAGTTGAACTGTCAAATAAAGGTAGGGCTGCTCTGTTGGTTAGAAACCAAAGCAAGTACAGTAATGAATACACATCAAGGTGTTTTTAAGAGAACAACATTGAAAGTTCTTTTTAACCAGTTAGCATACAATGGAAGCAAGACGATTTCCGATTCTCACAGTTGACAGGTTAGGCAAACAAAATATTATTCATAAATATTGTTTATTGCCAGGTGACTCAAAATATATAGAATAGGGAATATTTTATGATCTAGAAACTAAATATTGATATTTAGAAGTACCAACACTATTGTTATTCGCCTATTTTTTGTGTGGGTTGTTATTTCAGCTATTAATTTCATCAGTTGATTCAGATTGGATCTTTTTATAATAATGAGACCGATAATACTATCAGTGAAGTATTTCATTACAGGGTAAATTCACCATCAACTTCTAAAACTGCAGATGTCCCCAATAAAAAAATCACCACCAGCACCCTAGATGTAGAAGACAAGGAGAGCTCTTGTTCTAAACCAGAAAACACATCCTGGTAAGATTTTTTTAGGCGTAAGTTGTGAGAAGTGTTACTAAGTCAAGTTAAGTCATGAAAGACTTGCAAATTCATTCTTGATTTCAGCCAAAACTGTAATGAAGAAATTGACAATAAACAGGAGCCTGAAGAAGATGAAAAAGGAGCTTGCGCCTCACCACCGTTACGCTATGTATCTAGTTTGAATGAATCTTGGGTGAATGCCCCAGAATTCGTGCCAAAAAACTCAATTAGACCAAGAAGTTATGCAGAGGCACTGAACCCTGCTGCCCTTGCCGAACAAAATGCCAGCATGAAGCTGTGCCCTTATGTGAATAAAGATGGCATATGCAGGAATTTGATCGACTGCAAATACCCGCATCCAGAAATGTGTGATATGTGTGAAAGGCTTATTTTACACCCTTACAATGAAGAGCAAAGGAAGAAGCATCGTCAGGTATGTCCAAACGAATCTGCCAAACTAGTACAAAATTCATTTGACAATGTCAGGCATTTAAATTTGTTAATATGCACTTGCCCTTTTTACCATGATTGATAGAAGTTTTGGCTGAGAAGACATTCATTGAATTGACAAAGCAAGTTTAATAGGTATTTTAACTTCTGAATGTATATTGCAATGGGAATTTTCCACAGATAATGATAATGATAAATGAAGGTTTACACACAGGAATTAAAAATATCAGTAGGTGTGACAATCACATACATCATATGACAAATAGGTTCTTTCTGTAATTTCTATTTTACTGTATATCAGAACGAGCTGTGGAAGCCTGCCTATCCAATTTCAGATTTTGTCAATTCTCACTCTGGAAACTACCCCTGTATTGAAGAAATCTATAATAGTTTTTGTGATTTTTCATTAACAGACCTCAGCTTTTGTTCATGAGCTTTGTGAATTGAGCCTGTTAATAATTAACCTCTTTCCATCTTTATTTTCTGCATATACAGCAAGAAAAACCAGTAAGTTATTATTATTACTGATACAAATGAGTGTGGTGTCATCAGCAAAGCTGTGTATGATAATGAGGATGGGGTCAAATCATTTATGTAGTTTACAAACCGTAGGGGTCTCATCTCTGAACCCTGGGGGTATTTTGAATTTTTTATCTCTGAAATTGACAACTGTTGTACTATTGTAATGTACCACTGCTTGGAATTGTTTTCTTAAGTATAACTTGATGACTTTTAGAGTAATCCCTAGATTAGAAATTTAGTTAATTAATGAAAAATTGTTGAAGTATTCGTTAAAATCAGTTTTTCCGTTTACTTTTTATTAAAAAAAACGTATTGTTCATTAAAAAAATTCGGCGTGGATATCTGAACGTAGTTTTCAATTATAAACAACTTTTTCCCATAACAATTTTCGACATTGTCAAAAATAAAGATACTTTACTCTAGCCCGGAATTCATTGTTTCAAGACACAGGAATCAGAAATACTTTATTGTCATGAAATGTTGAATTTTGTAGACAATGTTCAGTTTTATAACACTAAAAAAATTATAAATAAAAATATAAATAAGAACAATTATATGAATAAAATGATGGCAATAGCACAATTCTGTTGTAATTGGAATGAAAATTATAAAATATATTTTAAAAAAACTAAAAAAATACTCTTTCATAACACATTGTACTAAAAAGTGGAAAATATTAGTATCACTGTGAAAAAAGCGTGGGGCACTTTGTTCATTTTCTTATATCGAACACCCTACGCTTTTTTCATTTATTATTATTTTCTGCTTGTGTTATTAAACCGTGTTTTTAAGTTTTTTATACTACCGTAAAACGGGGTTACTTTGCTCCACATTTTGACTTTATTTTTGATAGTTTGTAATACATAGCTTGAAAATGATATGGTGTTGGATATATGTGCCTACCTAATTCAAACATGATATATGAGGCTATGAGTGCAATAACGGACTAACCCACAATAATTCAACAAATGGTTTTTTTGCAGAATCTCAATCGCCATGTCAAAATTCATTAACTCGTAAATGGACCAACCAACCTTTTTTTCCCGTCACTAGGTAACAGCACTGATCTTGTTTCGGATTTTCATAACAGGTGTGAATTCCTAGAAGCAAAAAAACCATTTGTTGAATTATTATTGTGGGTTAGTCCGTTATTGCACTCATAGCCTCGTATATACCCAGGTATGAAATATGTATATTTGAAATGTGGTGCAAAGTAGGCTTTACGATGGGTTTACTTGGCACCACTTCATTTGAGACTGGTTTTTCTATAGTAAAATTCAGGTGAGGCAAAGAAACCCCACACCGTTATCATTTTTAAAAGCGTGCGGTTCTTTTGGTATAGAAATGTTTTGTTTTTGAGAGATTTAGGCATGTTATCAACCCAACTCAAGATTGTAATTGTTTATCTAGAAATTTAACAATGTATCGTGTAATGGGATAGTAATACACTTTTACATGCGTGGTGCAAAGTTAGCCGAGGGTTGGCAAAGTACCCCGTTTTACGGTATATTTTATTTTTCATTTTTTAGTTCCTAATTTATTATTATTTTTTTTTTCTTCAGAGAGAGCCTAAATAAAATAGCGAACCTAGTAATATCAAGTATTGAGTGAAACATGATCTATACTGCATTGAACATTGATAAGTTTGCATTACACCACTGTTGAACTTTTTTAAGGCAATTTTCTATAGTTTTTTTTGTAATATTGCCGTGTTATTATCATGCCAGAGAAAAAGTAGTGAAAGCCCCACTTATGGCTAAGTCCGACAAGTTATTAATATGTAATATTAATAACCGTGGGCCAAGAACAGACCCTTGTGGTACTTCGTATTTTATGTCCCTTTCGATAGATGTTACACCATTGAATGTCACCTTTGTACAAGTTTGTTTAAGCAATGTTTTGATTGACACAGTTGAACGCCTTCGCCGTATCACAAAATACTGCGGTTCCAACTTCTCCATTATTCAGGTGAAAATAAAATTTCTTGATAAGAAAAAAACCTCTTATATGACTGTAATTTTTATATCTGATGGTTGTATTTCAGGTTAAAGATCACGCAGAACTTTTTATTACAAATAACTTTTTTCTTAAAATCGATAATAAAAAAGTTTTCCGTATGCTGCGAACTTGAGTGTATACACTGTATATACTGTATATACAGAGTTAGCCAAATGTATGAACCCGCCTATTTTTCGCAGTTAATTTGAGAGTTATTGAAAAAAAGTTCTCATGGAAGCTAAATTTATCTCCATATCTTTTAGTGAAATCAAATATTTTTTGATGTACTTACTATTGGTGGAGTGACGTCATCGCATTTTTTTTTTAAGTAAACCAAATGTCATGTTTAGTATTTTTACAATAGCACGTCAAAAAATATTTGAATTTTCAAAAAGACGCAAAGTGAAATACCGTTAAACTTTTTGAAAACTCGTTCGTTGTTGTTTATTTTCTTAAGGTCTATGCCTATGCAGGGTTTTTGAAGCACGTGCAGTTTACACGCATATGTATTTTTGACTCTCGTCCCTGAAAATTGCATGATAATTTACATTAAGGCCGATTCAGATACATAATAATAATGGATACATATAACGCATGTTATAAGATGTTTTCCCGCATCGTATACATGCGAATACTCTCCACAGTTGAGCCGGTGTATGAAAGGATATATGAGCGAAGAGGAATAAAGAAGGGGGTCGCTGGCTGCCAGGAGAACCTGCTGATCTACAGATGCATCACGCAGGACTTCGTGCATTGTACGCGTAACCTTTCAATGGCTTGGATCGATTATCGCAAGGCATTTGATACATCGCATGAGCTCATCATGCATTTGGAGGACTTCCAAACAGAGCAGGTTATCTTTAGAAGGGTCGTGTTTCAGGGAGACTCCCTCAGCCGTCTTCTCTTCTGCATCTCACTACTGCCATTGTTCGTTGCACTACGGAAAACCCGCGGATACAACTGCAGCACCCCCAGCAACCGAAGGCCTAAGGTCACCCATCTGTTTTACATGGATGACCTTAAACTCTATGCCTCCGGAGAAGGAGATCTTCATCAGTCCTTAAGGGTGGTGCAAGAGTACACGCATGCTTTCGGAATGGAGTTTGGGATCGACAAATGTGCCACGGTTCATCTCAAGATAGGACGATGCGAGGAATACGAAGGACGTTCGCCACACGCCACACCCAAGAGGTAACTACTGCCAAAATCTCTCTGCGGCAAGTATCAGCATAAACTCCGACAGATTTGGTCATCAGAACTGTCGGGGAAGAACAAAGTTGCTGCAACTATTATGCTTGCCGTTCCGATTCTACTTTACTTCTTTGGAGTAATGAAATGGACTCAGGAAGAGCTGCGACAACGTGATGTTAAAACTCGTAAAATGATGCATCTCCATTGGAGCTTGCATCTTAAATCGTCCGTTCCTCGGTTATACTTCCCCAGACAACGGGGAGACCATGGACTTTTGAGTTTGGAGTGTCTACACACCAGAATGGTACTGGATGGAGCCTGTAGAGTTATCAGGAGTTCAGATCCCCTTCTCTGCTCGGTATGCGATCATGAAAAAGCAGATATTGGAGCATTTCGTTTCAAGGAAGCAACCCTTGCAGCCGATGAACTCGGTCTCGACTCTGAACGGACGAACCCAAACTCTACCACAGAGTTGGCGTTTAGCAAAAAGCCCACGTCAAAGCTGCGGAGAGTGAGAGACTTCTGCAGCTTCATAAGGATAAGCCAATACATGGGGTCCTTCAAGAACATTGAAGACCTTGACTTATCCAGAAACCTGACCTTTGCATTTCTCAGGTCAAGTAGGCTGAAGTCGGAAACCGAGGAATTCATAATGGCCTGCGAGGATGGTGTCTTCAACACCCTCGTCTACCGTAGTCGCGTGATGATGACACTAGATGCAGAGCGTGTCGTGGGGCAGCTGAGACCAAAATGCATTTGCTGTCGGCTCGTCCAGCTTATGCGGTCTCAGCCTATATCCACAGGCATAACACGGCCCTACCAGTGTTGTACTACCATATAAGACACTCGTTATAGACGAGACACCGGTGTTGCCTTATTCTCCGGGGGATATTGAGTCCTTTGTGAAGAATGGGAAGTTCCGAATCTATTGGAACTACTCATTCCCCACCTACAGGCAAATACAAGCCAATATGCCTGATGTGGTCCTTCTCGACCATCAAAGTAGGACGATTTTCGTCATAGAGTTTTCGGCTCTTGGCGAAACGAACATCGTCCGAAATGATGATGAAAAAGGGACTAAATATCGAGATCTACTCTTTGAACTCCGCAGGCTTTACCCAAACCATTAATAATAGGGGTCTTTGGCGGAATGATGAACAGACTGCTCTCAAACTTGAAAATCATACCGGCTTGCCTTGATATGGCAAAAATACTAGCCGGACTCAGCGGATATGATTCTCGGACCCAGTAATCACTCCTCCTCGGACGTGAGGAGTGTTTATTGGGGTAAATGACACATCAGCGCGCCCTCCCGATGCATCAGGGCTCCGGAGACAGGGCCTGACTGGTGAATACCTATCGGATAAAAAAAAATTAATAAATAATGGCTCTTATTGATAGGATATGAAATATACAACCCTATAGGCACATGTGTGCCCATCCTGCATCCATGCAGGGTTGAAAAGGCAGGGTGGGCACGCATGCATTCAAATCAGCATTTAAACATTATCAGTAAATAAGTTTGGGAGATGAAATTAGTAATCAGGTATCTAATTTGTAGTTTTTTCACTCATCGATTCTCTTAATGCTTTTCACAATGCCTTTGAAATATTTTGAGAAGTATCAATTACCCATTCTTACCGTGTCCACCTAGAATTGCTGTGTTTCTCAGTTTACAAATGCCAATTTGTGTAATTTTTACTGAAACTTGTAATAATACTGCATCAATTAAGTTTAATCCTGTCAAAGGTAAACCTGTCCTGTTTATTTTTAGGAATGTTTGAAGCAGCACGAAAAGAATATGGAATTGTCCTTCGCAATCGCACGATCCAAGGAAAAATCCTGTGGGATCTGCTTTGAAGTAATAATGGAAAAGGCCAATGGCGAACAAAGATTTGGAATATTACCGAACTGTAATCACTGTTTTTGCCTGAGTTGCATTCGAAAATGGCGACAGGCCCGTCAGTTCGAGAACAAAATTATCAGGTAGATTTTTCGATCATTCAGCTGTTCTTTCTAGAAATATCGGGGAAAACAGTAGCTCATAAGAGTGACGGCAGCGAGTTTTTTAATGTATTACTTTCGTTTCAGAGCTTGTCCTGAATGCAGACTCACCTCCGATTTCGTTTGCCCGAGCATGTACTGGGTGGACACAAAAGAAGATAAAGACAAGCTAATCGACGATTATAAAAATGCTCTATCCAGAAAAGACTGCAAGTATTTCAAGAAGGGACAAGGCAAATGTCCGTTCGGCAATAAATGCTTTTATTTACATGCTTTCCCCGATGGCAGCAAATGTGATGTGGGGCCCCCTTTGAGGCAGAGGCGTCCGAGGAATGCTGATCACGAAATGGATGTCTTACAGGTAAAATCGTTCTCTAATCCCAGGTTTGTTGATCAAAAATGTTTGTCACTGCAAGCAAGCTTTTGATTATAAATTTATTCAATGACTTTATTGAATGTTGGTTCTGGGACTTTTACAGAAAATTACTTATTCTAATACATCAGAATAAGTGATTATTCTGATGTATTCTAAGTCGCAAGTATAGGTGGTATTTTGTTTTCATTCATGACAATATACTTATTTAATCATTTAATGAAGGATTAATGATCGAGATATTTTAACGTGTGAGCGCATAAATGTTCGAGATTATTAAACGCATTTTAAGATTCGAGTTGAATACAACATTTTTCTGTCAAACTCACTCTCGTCGAATCAAAGGAAAACTAGAATAAAAGATATTTAATCAATTAAATGAACGGTAGATTCACACAAATTCTTTTGATAATTGATGATCTTTTAATTTTTAATTATTTGATTAACATTAATATTAACATTTAAATTGCCCTCATAAATCGAACATTAATAGGTATTATCAATGGTCGAAATCGAAAAATCATGCATTAATAAATATGCCCTTGATTGGAGTCATTAATGGTCGATTTCGTTTGCATTGAAGAACATGAAACAGTCATGTTAATTCGGGGCCGATGGAAAAAGTAGTTTTTCTGAATTGCTGTTGAGGTATTGCCAGTAATTTTTGTCTCGGATACCACTGATAAACCCACTATTATAATTCAGAGAAACCATTACCGATTTGTCCAGTAAATATCAAATTATGTAGGGCATTTTGTGTTTTTTGTTCATAAAGAATTGAATAATGTAGAAGTTGCAGTTTACGAAACAGCAAATACAAAAACCAGAAAAGCGTGTAGTCTTCAAATTGAATTTCATAGGCTAAATAGGATAAGACCCAAAAAAAAAATTGGGCCCTTTTGATTTTCTAGATTGTGGGAAGTTTTGGGGTACCGAATAAGTCTAACAACTCTTCATAAAAGTACGGGCACGGATTTTCGAAATTTTGGGACTTGAAACTCAAAAATATTTTGAATCGCGAATAACTCGAAAACCATGAGGAATTCGAAAAAAACTGCCGTGACAACAAATGTAAAGCACAAAATTTTCTACAAAAAAGGTCTCTGGTCATTTTTTCGTTGGAGCCACTATTTCTGAGTAATTCTCTCTCAAAGCCGAAAGCCGGAGCACCCGCTCGCGAATTCCCGCCAGTGCGAATTCAAGCAAATTTACATCCCAAGCGCAAATTAAAATTGCTCTAACTCGTTGAAAACTACTCCGATTTCAAAGAATCAAAATGCATAATGATGGGTAAGTTTTCTATTTTGTACTCCGGTAAGGTAGCATAATTTTCGACTTGGGAAATTTTCGAAAATCTTGCGAGATGAAGAGGTATATTGGCCACACAAGCACTTGAAGTTTCAATGAATATATTCCATCACTCGCAATATAAACAAGCAAATCCAACGAGAGATTTGTCGTTCGTATTATTATCAATATTTTCATGTATATAACATACATGAGTTACTTCTTGGTTTCAAATGAACTGTCGTTCAAAAAACGCGATCATGAACACGATCTTCGTTCTCGATTGATTATTATTTCTATATTCACAGACTTTTTAATTCATTTTGAAGCATAGAATCTCAGCTTCAAGTTCATATAAAAACATTCTTAGTATGATGTATCCTCATTATGAAGATTTTGAAAATGCATAGAAAGGTCAAAATGTCCCATTTTTCCGTAAATATTTCCTTAATTATCCAAAAGTAAGTTTCTTCGAAAAATTCATGTTGTATTTGTGAAAAAACGTTACAAAGAATTAATTGCGGGTCGTTACATTGTATTCAATTACTTGGTTTAAGAATACGAAAGCTTTCTTTTCGTCTATTTCCCGCGAAGAATTCGGCAACCACAGCCATTATCACCGATAACCACGCACGTGTGCATACCACAGAACTCATAATTATATCATAAGATATAATTATGAGTTCTGTGGTGCAGACGACGTGTTTTGTGTAGTAAACATTTGTCAAGTGCGTACTGCTTTCTGTAGTCTTCACGGTGTTTTTCACATAAAAAAATTGGATTTTTCACTGGGGTCAGTGCAAAAATTGTGGAGGAGAGAATCTAGAAGAGGTACGAATTATGTAGAAACTAAGAAAAGAAGGTATTAGTAGTGAAATGATGTTTATGTGGCCTTATAAAGTTTTGGTTGTAACCATAGTGAACAAGTGTATTGAAGATTGATGATTTAAAGGGTATGGGGTGAATTTTTACTTAAAAATTAGGGTAGTGAGGGAATCAAAAGTGTTTTATACTTTTGTTGTACTTCTTTCTCCAAATTACCCATGAACCCATTCTACGATGACTGATATAAAGAATTGGATTCAAGAAAAAATCTGCATAAATATAACACGACCTTGATTAACTGTCGACTGTTTTATTGCTGCTAAATTTCTCTTAATTTTACTCGACATTATTTTGGCATTAATAATCAGAGATGAATACCCTCGAGCTTCGCTCAGATTATTAATGCCAAAATAATGTCTCGTTAAATTATTATAAAATACAGTCGAAATTTAAATGCAATTAAAATAGTCGACATTTATCAAGGTATTGTTATATTACCCTTGACTATACATATCTGCAAAAATATTATTATGTTCTTAGTAAACCATATAACATGCCTGTTATTTTTTTGCAGCAGGTGATGCTTTGGGACTTTCTAGATGAGCGAGACTTTCCATGGCAGTCTCTGGCGGATGATCTAGAAGACTTGGTATCTTTTTTCACAGATTCTGATGAATCTGATTGGTCAGATTATGAAATTTTCTTCGATTAGTCTTTGCATATTCTAATTCATGTGTATACCCAAGATATTTGGATTATTTCATTAGATTCTATTTTGAAGTTTTCCGCTATACTGAGTCAGAACAATTAATATGATATGAGAAACTGTTATTGAGCATTCAACAAATTATTTAAATTATCAATATTGTAGTATAATTATTGTATATATTGTTGGTTGATATTTCAAACAGTTTAGAGCGACCTCGAAGAGGATGCCTTTTGTTTGCTTCCACAGATTTTTATTTGTGGCTCTCATATTTGATTATCGTTTTCTTTGAATAGTTGATTTTTAATTAGACAGACAGCTTTTTCAATCGTTCATTTGTATTTTAATATTGATAGAATTTTGAGCACTCGATAAATAGGATGTTTTGTATCAACGAAAAATAAGCGATGTTGATCAGTTGTTCAGTAAAACTGGCTTGGGCTAGTTATTCGAATTATTTAACGAATTACTATTTGGTAATAGCTAATTTTAATGTTATCTGTTTTACCCAGTATTAGCAATTATTTACACAATCAATGTAACCAAAAAATCAATGTAAACGAATTACACAATTTTTATTAGTTCTAGATTTGGCCATGTCCAAAATCAGGTTGTTTTTACAATACGAAAATTATATCAGTTATTAGTTATTTGCGTAATTGCCGTTTTTTGTTAACTATAATTTCCAGTGAAAAGCAACCTCGTTTTAAAGAAACTTGTTATTTAATTGAAATCGTCTTCATATGATGAAAAATGAGTAAATGTTTTTCAGTGTTTCATATTCATATGATATAAAAAATTGGTGTTTCAAAATACACTTTGCTTTGGAAAAATCTTCTGGAAGTCATGTAAAGTCATGATATGGTAATAAAGAGAATTAGGAAAATTCGCATTTTTCTTGATTCAAGAAAGGTGTGATTGATGATGAGAAATTTCCTGAAATGCTTAAAACTAAAGATTTCAAGTCCGGCTCTGTTCGCCTAATTAATATTCACCCTCGGCTTGTAAGTAAACGACGCATATCTGCTGTCTAACGGATCAAAGATGACTCATAACTTCCAAGAAGGAACGAGAACTCGCTAAGGAATGAGATCGAATGGCTTCGTTGCTTCGAGAGAGTTGAGTCTCCCTATAGTCCGGATAGTTCGAGAACTCTAAAAAGAATCTGCTTGTCGGTATAATGGCTTTCTTAGATGTGGCGCTAGACTCGCCCATAGGTATCTACATGTACTATCGAACCACCATCCGAGTGGAATTATCTCTACTTGGAACGTGCTCGAAGAATATGTGAACCGGAGCATCTACAAGAGGAAATGAAGCATCTTCAAGTGGTCTTGAGATCGAATGGATACAGTGTAGCCGAGATCAACAAGGCCATGAAACCGAAGACTTCCACAAGTCAAAACAAGGAGGTGGCTTGGGCGTTTGCACGTATATCCATCCCTAAGGTTACTGACAGAATCGAAAAACTCTTAGAGTAATACAAAATCAAAACAGTTTTCAAGCCGATCAAGAAAGTACAACAAACCCTTAGGTTGGCCAAAGACAAAAGAGACTCGCCCAGCTGCGGGATTATATCGCAAACCGTTTCCTTGTGGAAATTTATATATCGGAAGCTCAAGCTCAAGAAACATCGGACAAACTGTAGAGTAGGCCAAAAGAACAAATCGGCAGTAGCGGAACATGCGCTCAGTGAAGATCACAGGATACTTTCTGAAGACGCAATACTGCTTGCAAACCACTTATCATAGTCGACTTGTGCTTGAAGCAATAGAGATCCACAAGCACATGGAGAATTTAAATAGGAATTGAGATACTCTGAGCCTAAACCGGATCTGGAATCCCATTCTCAAAAATGCAAGGGAAAGAATAATCAAGAAAAATTTAATGACAGGTACAAACATGTTGTCGAATAACAAGGCAGTCACAAGTATAGGTGCTAATCATGAAACCATAATTGATGAAACAGTCTACCTGAGGCATAATAAATACAATTGGGGGGTAAGAAACCTTGAATCATCCATGAGTTATCGAAATAAAACCTCTGAAGAAGATAGTCACTCGGAATAACGATAGGAAACAATTCCGGAGAACAACTACCTGTAAACTCTAATAAAAATAGGGAAATAGTGTAGACGCAAATTATTAGCAAATATCGTTGCGTGACACTTTGTTGTTTGTCCATAATAGCCTACTGAAAAAAATTGGTTACACAATTTTATAGATAGCCAAATTCGGCGCCAATTTCTGAGAACCTCGTTTAATTCCTTTGATAAGTTTTCAAAGATTAGGGAAGCTGCAGGTATTATTCAGGCAAATTATGGCAATTTTTCTCTCTAGTTTCCAAATAACTAATTTCAATGTAAAGAGCTGCTGATTCTGCTGTAGTTTCAGGTTTTCTCTTGGTGAAGAAGCTCCATAAGGCACTGCCGGATTGAAAGATTCCTCACCAAGATAAAACCTGAAAATACAGCAGTATCCAGCAAAAACTGCATTTACGAAGTCCCATGTGAATGTGGAGATTCTTACAGCGGATAGACCGTTATCTGTAAGAATAATTGATCACAAAAATTGGACTACATAATCATGAACTGCTGACTATACCTGGAGTGACCACCTCCGAATTATTTGGGACGAGGCTAGTGTTTTTCATAGAGAGGAACATTGGTTCAAACGAAGTATTTTCTCTCCACGAAATTGAAATTCATTTTTTGTGTCGCAATGAATGGTTCCATCACTTTTCAATTTCGCAGATTTTTATTCGGTCCATGTTTAACTACTTAATATGTGAAAAAGATCCAGAAGGTCTGAAAATCATGCATGCGCATGATATGTGGAACTCGTAAATATGGAGGAATCTCGCATAAACTGGAAAATTCAGGACGTTGCTAAAAATAAAGATATCATTTTGGGTTACTGAACCACTATTGTAAGGTTTTTTGTTGTAAAACATTATATAATGATATCTTTATTTTTAGCAACGTCTTGAATTTTTGAAAAGCATTTTTCTCAAAACATCAAATATGCGCATTCGTGACTTTGGCATTGGACCGACGGTATGATATCCAGTGCAATCGCCCATCTAATTCTATCGTACATTCATCCCAGAGAGATAATTTTACCATTATTTCGCCTAGCTCGCACAAGTCTCTGACTTCTGAGGGTTGCACGTAGGGGTACAACCGGTTGACGGATATAACAATTTTAACAATAACCAACAATTTTTTTTTCATACTTTTTTGTAAATCGTCTTCAGTATATTGCACTTTTGGATGTATGTGTAAGGTTAAGTGGAAGAGCAATTTGGTGACGTTCGC
Source organism: Chrysolina americana (assembly GCA_958502065.1). Lineage (NCBI taxonomy): Eukaryota > Metazoa > Arthropoda > Insecta > Coleoptera > Chrysomelidae > Chrysolina > Chrysolina americana. The sequence goes on along the minus strand of OY293420.1, from coordinate 57,739,530 downwards.
GAAATCTAAACTGAACTTCGCCTTTTGTCTTCTCGTGAATATATTTCAATTCCTGAAATTTCTTTAAGGATAAACTTGGGAAAACAATAAAGTCGTTTATTATTATTATTATATATGAATTGTCATGCCGTTTCCAGACACAAAAGGGTCAAAAATCCATATGCATGCATCAAAAATCCTGCATGGGCACGATGTATCTGAACAAACACTTCGTTCAGATAAATAGGTCTATTGTTTGAATACAACAGAAAAAAAATCACAAAAACGGGCATTCTCATTCATATTGACGTTGGATTTTGAACCAATTGTTATTTTCCTTCATTCGCACCTTGCCACAGCCCACTACTCTATTCAACAAAACTATACCACGCAAGGCAGAAACCTGTAGACGCCATGAAAAATTATAAAATTTTAGGTTAGATTATGTTGTCGTGTCTTCAGATTGATTTTATTGATTTTTTATGTTAATAATCATCCATAATTTGTCGAAATTGTAAACATGAAATCAATAGTGGGTGCTTATCACGGTTTTGGTGGTGAATATTACAGCTTGCCGATGGTCCAGGTCACAGACTTCATTGGCCGATGGCTGGTGGTAAGTACGAATTTATACGATCCAATATCCAATAAAGTTTTTCCATAATTCATGATTGAATGAACATTAAAGTAAATCATTGATTTTTCTTCGTACCTACAATGATATACTTTTATTTTTATTAAGTGAAGTGTATTAACAAAGCACGCCTTGATGTTCACCAGTATGCCCAATTCTCTGAGGTAACTGTCATCTCGAAGTAGGTACCTATATTATTTGGTATTTGATGAGCATATAACCCGAATACCTGCTTAGTATTCGAAACGGATATCTTTCAGATTATTTTTTGACAATTCTTGCAACCAATCGAAACCATCAATTCACAGCATTCATGTACGTTCAGGTCAATCACAGCATTATTATAGTGGGAATTTTCTACCTTGAAAATTACCGCGGGAATTTTTTGTGGTATTTTGTTTTTATTATGTGACAACTGATACTTTTGATCATCAGTTTGCATGAAAAGTGAAAAATGATTCGAAAACGGTTTAGTACATTACCATTCGATGAAATTTTAAGAAAATCAACGAAAATGCATGTAAGAATAATACTATTTTGAGTAACGTCTCAATTTGGAAACAAGTTTCAATTGATAACCTAGGGACAGAGAGAAAGCAATAGCTTTCAATCCAACAGAAAACAATGTTACGGAATCCTCCAGCCAAGGACAAAACATCCATAATAATTGTATATTTCATGATGAGAACTTCAAATTCCAAACTTCATTCTGTTTATAGCGATTCAATAAATTGTTGAAATAAAAATGTTATATGTATAGAGAATAGGTCTATGATTGGGGCATCAAAAAATAATCTATCGAATACCACACGAGAGTTCGATAAAGTAGAAAATATTTCTCCAGATTTTTTCTCAAACTTGTAGCCATTTGGCAATAGCTCTCGTGTCTATTGCCTGGCAACAAGTTTTCCAAAAATCTGTCAAATTATTTTCACTTTATTCTCACTCTCTTGTGATATTACGACTGAAAATATTCTACAGATCACCATAAAATATCCGAAGCAAGCCTAATTGAATATAAATATTGAGCTGAATTTTCAATTTTGATGTTTTCTATTTTTTCTCCACCATACATGAATTGGATATTTTTGAAGCAAATATAAGGCCAATCGATTCAGGATGACGAAATTACTATATTCCGTGAATTTGAAGTATATGCTAATGTACAGGGTTTATCATGAAAAAGAAATAAAACTTTAAAAATTCCCTAGTACAATGCAATTTTCAAATTTTTTTTTTTCATTTTTCAAAAAATCGCAAAATTTCCTACAAAGTATCTAGACAAGCTGATTCCGAACCTCACATCCAAAACTGATTTCAATGGAGCATTATAACGAATAAACGAATGGGTTTTTTCAACTCGAAATGGCAGAGGTTACAAAAAAACTATGAAATCTTAAATTGACTTGGAATCGACTTCAAATTTGATGTGATCATGAAAAAGCTTGAATTTTTCGAGAAAAGTTATGAAAAATTTTGGAGGGAAATGACCTCTATCAACTTCGGATGAACTTTTCAACTCTTGAACGGCTGAAAATAGAGCAGTTCTGCGAATGACAGTCGATTCAAAGTGATGTTATTAGTTTTCTCCGTGAATTGATCGAAGAACAAACGTAATTACTCGAAAAAAGTCTCAAGGGGAGACCCCTAAAACTCACAAAAAGTACAACATCATCAGATTCACTTAAAAGTAGTACTATATACCCAAAATTGTATGCTGATTCCAAAAATATATGATTTGTTTATGCTCAGATATAAGGTGTACCATAAAAACGCGATAAAACGTCAAAACTTCTCTCGCACTGAAACATTTTCAAATACTTATTTTTATTAACTACTTCTCGAAAAATCGCAAACTTTCCTCAAACGTATCTTGACGAGCTGATTTCGAATAACGTCTCAAAAATTGAATTCGACCAAGGATGAGGGCAAATTTTCACCGGAATTGAAAAAATTGTCGTTATTTCGTTAATCCCGTTAATCCTTTGGCAAATTTTATTTTCGAAGTAAGATTCGAAATCAGCTCGTCGAGATACGTTTAAAGTAAATTTGAATTTTTCGAAAAATGTTTTATAAAAATTTTCGAAAATTCGATGGTGCAAGAGAATTCTTGAGTTTTATCGCTTTTTTATGGTACACCTTGAAAATTTGGGTATATAGTGCTATATTCGAGTGAACCTGATGATTTTGTACTTTTTATGATATTTAGGGACTTTTTTCGAGTAATTTTTTTTCCTGATCCTGAATCGATTGGCGTTCTCAGAATTTCTCTATCTCAAACCGTTCTCAAGTTGAAAAGTTAATCTGGAGTTGAGAGCCGTAATAATCTGGCAAAAAAATTACTTGACTGTTTTTTTCTTCCTCATTCGTGAAATGCAACTTTTTTTTGTATATACTCACCAAATTTGAACTCTATTTCGATTCAAATAGAGAACTAGAAGGCTTTTTACGAGTTGAACCTCTTTCCAGTTTTTTTTTTTCATTTTTCGTAAAATTACAAACTCCTCTCGAAGATACCTCGACTGGCTAAATCGAATATCTTCTCAAACATCGAATTGGACCAAGGATTAACCAAAAAAATGCAAATTTTTGTCGATATTTCGTTAATCCTTTGTCGAATTCAATCTTTGAGGTAAGATTCGGAGTCAGTTTGTCGAGATAGGTTTGGAGGAAGTTTGCAATTTTTCGAAAATGACGATTTTGTGGGTAGGAGTATTTTTTCGTGGAAAAAATTGCCGAATATTACTTGATCCGGTGGAAAATTTCCTTCTGAATCCGAAAACGTACTTGTTCTTTGGATTCGAACGTTAGTTCACTTGGAAAATGTCGATTTTATGGATAGGAGAATTATTTCGTGGAAAAAATGGCTCGTGTATGGTTACTCCTTTGTCGAATTCAATTTTTGAGGTACCTAATAGTCCGAATCAGCTCGTCGAAATACGTTTTTCGGAAATTTCCGATTTTCCGAAAATTGTGTAATAAAAATTTTCGAGAATTCGATGATGCGAGAAAATTTTTGAGTTTGATCGCTTGACACCTTGTATCTGAGCATATCTTAATCATATATTTTCGAAATCAGCATGGAATTTTGGGTATATAGTGCTAATTTCAAGTGAATCTGATGATTTTGTACTTTTCATGATTTTTAGGGGTCTACTTCGGATAATTTTTTTTTGCCGATCGACTTTGAATTCACAGAATATATTAATTTCGTCATCCTGAATCGATTGGCGTTCGCAGAATTGCCAAATCTCTAACCGTTCTCGAGTTAAATAGTTTATCTGGAGTTGAGAGCGGTAAATATCCGGCCAAAAAAAAAATTCTAACATTTTTTTCTTTATGCTTTTCAAATTCAACTTTTTTTCTATATGCTCACCGGTTTTGAAATCGATTTCAAATGAAATAGAGATTTGGTACACTTTTTACGGAACCTCTGCAAATTCGAATTGAACATATTCCGAAAATTATTATTTTTCTCTCTTTGAAAAATCGCAAACTCCTCTCAAGCGTATCTCGACGAGCTGATTCTTAATATAATCTCAAACATTGAATTGGACGAAGTATCAACCCCCCAAAAAAGGCAAATTTTCATTTTTGGGTTAAGATTCAAAATCAGCTCGTCAAGATACGTTTGGAAAATGTTTTGCAGTTTTTCAAAAAATTAATAATGAGAATTTTCTAAATTTCAATTATCTTCAATATCGAATATCGCATTACTTTGATCGCCTGCGGATATTTTAAAAATTCAAATTCCTCGCGAATATTACTTGATCCGATAGAAAATTTCCTTCTGAATCCGAAAACGTACTTGTTCTTTGAATTCGAACGACAGTTCGCTTGGAAAATGTTGATTTTATGGGTAGGAGAATTATTTCGTGGAAAAAATTGCCGTTTTTCGGTTACCCCTTTGTCGAATTTGATTTTTGAGGTAATATTCGGAATCAGCTCGTCAAGATTCGTTCGAGGAATGTTTGCAATTTTTGAAGAAATCAATAATAAGAATTTTCTAAAGTAAAATTTCTTTCAATATCGAATATTGCATTACTTACTTGACTTTGATCGCCTCTTGATATTTCAAAAAAGCGAATGTCCCGCGAATATGACTTGGTTCGATAGAAAATTTCGTTCTGAATCCGAAAACGTGCTCTTGCTTTGAATTCGAACGTTGGTGACAGTCTCCTACTGCTACACAAGGATAAGCCAATGCATGTGGTCTTCTTCAAGAACATTGAAGACTTTGGCTCATCCAAGAGCCCAACTCCTTGATTGACATCACAAGAGTTCATTTTGAAACATAATCTACCCAGGTGCCAGAACAGAACACTCTGTTTAGCAAAAATCGTATGCATGATAGCAAATATTACTTCCGTATTATCAAATTACTGTGAGAATGTGTTATTTCACTTTTTCTTTCTTTTCTGTATAGAAAAACACTGCTTCTTTGTGACAATTCGCCATTTCACCTATATTTAGTATTGATGGTCGTTTCATTTAAGTATAACAATACAAATGAGTAAAAAATTCGTATCATTATTATAATCGTTGCAAACAAATTTTGGATATTGGTGAGTACCTAATCCATACCCATTCTAGAGAATAACTTCAAATTCATTCAAAGAATTTATTAAAATACTCATATGTACATCAATGCTATAAATACGTTCAAAGAAAATTAAAGGAAAACCGCGAATCTCTATTTAAAGTGTTTTTTTATCTATGAATCAAAGACAGCCTGCTTTGTTACTTTTTTCAACTTCTCAGGTAATTCGTACGTATTTTAATAATCAATATCAGTCCGTTGCCAAAACATCTGCAATCACATTTTCAGTGGATTTCTCAGGATAGGAACTGCATTTAGGGATTTATTTGGCAAAAATGGCGGTACGTGCTTCATTTTCTTCACTAATTTCAGGATTCTGATGTTAAAAAAAGCAAATGGTCCACTCTTTGTTTTTTTATTTTATGAAAACCGTAAAAAAATTAACAAGAGTACTCAGATTTTCCTTTAATTTTCTCCATAGAATAAAGGGCGGTAAAACGTATTTTCATCATAAGCGGCATCCGCAATATATTTCGAACTACCTCCTGAAGCTTTGCCTCCACCATTCGCCCCTCCTGCTGAACCACCACTTCCTCCTTTTTTTCCTCCTCCGTTTTTACCGCCTCCCCCGTTTCCATTGGCCGGCTTTGGGGCAGGTAGCGGAAGCGGCTGAGGTTGCTTGCCGGCATTTTTTGCGAGACCAGCTGCCGCAGCAGCTGCAGCGGCAGCTGCGTTGGCCGCTGCTGCTTGAGCTGCAGCTTGCGCTTTCTGGGCAGCTGCTTGTGTGGCCTGGAAATCAATCCTTACAGCCGCCAATTGTTTTCCTAACGCTTCCAATCGATCCATAGCAGAACCTACCATAGCTTGCTGGGCAGCTAACTCACCAGCAGCTTCCGAAGCTGCCTGAGTGACGTGATCTGCCGCTGCTTGGGCTGCGTTTAGGGTATTGGTCAGCACCTGTACATGTTGTCTTGCTTCTTGAGATGCCCGCTGGGTGGAATCGGCTGCCCTCTGTGCCTGCGAATCAAAATATATGGTTTATAAGGAGACTTTACTAATGAAGATGAGAAAATCAGTAACATTCAAACTGAAATCGATAATGAACAAACTTGACAAAAATAACAAGGTCTGCAAGAAAAGCTCCAAGAAAATTCAAAGAGATTGGAACTTGTAAAGAATACGAGGAGTCTGGAAGAGGAGCTCCTGGAAAACAAAGAAGGATACAAAAGAACTTGGTGGTGCGGCGAACCTACTAGAAGAAATAATAGAAACCGTCAGAGGTAGATGAAACCAAAGATGAAATCGAAAAAATCATTGATAAAAGTTGTGAATTGTACCATACAATAAGTATGCCATGATCTACAATAAAAATTCCAGAGAAATTAGGAATGAAGCTGTATGTGAAAATTATCTTGAAATATGCAAATGTCCTGGAAGATCTAGGAGGTTGTAATATTCTTACCTGCATCAGTTGCTGTTTTTCTCCCATGAGAGCTGTTTGGGCATCTCTATGTTGTTGTTCAAGTCCTTGCAAAAGAATTTGTTTTCCTGCTAGTGCAGCTTGGGCAGTTGCGGAGGACTGAAATCAAATTCGAAAAAAGTTAATTCTAATGTAAATGAGTATTATTATCTGATTCAAATAATAATAATTATTCTTAGTCTCTTTACTTGGTTCGCTTTGTTTTGAATCAATGCTTTTTAAGTAAATATTCCGAACAGTATAATATTGTTCTCTATACCTATCGAATTTTGGTCCATAGTAAATTTCTCTATTAGAAACCACCGGTCAGGAAAGTTTTTAGATAAATTGCAAGTACAAACTACCCTTAAGAGGAGTTTGATTCAATTTTTCTCTATGGTGGAATAAGGAGTATATTTTGCGTAATCTCAAGCTACTGTTTCAAGAAAATATCTTCACTAACCCCCCACCTCACTATAAACAATTCAGTCTTAGAGTTAATGTCGACTAGGTATGTATTTTCTAAGGTTCTGTTGGACAGATTGATTTTTGGTCAGCAAATCATCCACAGTCTTACTGACATCCTGCAATATTGATTCCAAAATACACAACCATTATAATTGCGCCATATGTTCAATGCCCGAATCAAAATGGCCACATAATCCGGCAACAAGAACAATATTTATAGTATAGTATGAAAGAATCCGTCTCGGATTCTGCTTGAACAGTTCGCGTAATAAAATCTCTTTGCTAGATATCAAATAAACGACTTTCTTTCACTATGAAAAAATCAATTGCGTTAAATCGTGCGTTAAAAATATCCGTTATTCAAGAATTTTAATATATCACCACAATATTTTTCACCAATTGAACTTTATTGCAATTGTTTCGTATCGGAACGAATGTTTCTCACTTTAATTTTTTTATTTTTATCAGTTTATCAGAATGCAAAACAGGGTGGAGTATTTGACAGTACTTGATAGGGGGCCATAAAAAATATATTTCTTATCGATTACAGATCTACAGCATTGCTATCTGTTTCGAAGATATTTGATATCGTGGAAGTACGGTGGAACTCTGGATTCCATTCTAGCACTAACACTATTTCTACTTCACGTTTGTTTGGAAGTTTTAGGTGATAATATGTGTTGATTGCTTGTGTTTCGGAACTCCGTTATCTAGATTGCTTTTATCAAAGCCCATCTTCAGAGAACGTTTATTTTACCACTGATGCAATGAGTGTAACAGAACTAGATCTCTTTCTCTTCGAGTAACATCTGGTATTCCCCAAGGTTCTATACTTGGCCCATCACCATGTATCGTGTACACTGCTCGATATGATATAGTTCCCAAATAAATCCATTGGATATATGTGATGGTTGTTAGACCAATGATCACATACGGTGCCAGTGCCTGGTGGCCAAAAAATTCACAGCGAACAGCCCAGGTGAAGCTCTCAAGTTTACCGAGACAGGTTTGTCTGGCGATCACCGGTGCTATCAGCACCATACCGTCAGCAGCTATGGAAATCCTACTGGACCTACCTCCTCTCAACAGCTTTCTGGAGAGAGAGGCTAGATTGACAACCTACAGAATCATGCATATTGCAAATCGCATGCAACAGAATTATACAGAGCGTAGCAGACTGCTGATTGACACTGAAAGTCACAGCATTCTGGAAATGACCGATGATTTATAATGCATCCAACAGTAAATTTTGACCTGCCTTATACCGTTCTAATTCCTCCAAGAAGAGGAACTACTGAGAGCAGATTACTGTTAGTTCACAGGTGGTTCAAAAACACCCTCATGTTCTGGTGTAGGTGTATACCGTCGTATACCTAGAACAGAAATATCAACCTATGTAGGATTATATGTGACAGTATTCCAGATGGAAATTCACGCCATCGATCTATGTGTAGAGAGGCTGAAAGAAACCAACCTCACACAAAGATCAATAAAAATTTTCTCGGACAGTCAAGTGGCTTTAAAAGCACCTGACTTGTATCGATCAACGTATAAGCTGGTGTCAAACTGCCAGATAAGATTCTCCTCAATAGGAAGACTTAACAGTTTGTCTCTGGTCTAAACGGCAATGAAACGGCGGACCTTCTTGCAAGAGAAGGTGCCGCAAGTTGATTCATTGGACCAAAACCTGCCATTGGCATCTCACCAAGTTTTGCCACATATACATTGAACACCTGGACAGCAAGGAAAGTATTGTACTTCTGGCAGAACCTACCAAGATTGGTTCATTCCAAGGCATTCAACAATTCCTCGAAGAATTTGACCAGAACACTGTTAGACTCCAGCAGGGATGACCTGCGATGTTTAACAGGCCTACCACAGGCCACTATCGTTTGAAGATGATGAAACAGCAGAGCACATACTTTGTGCCGATGTTTGACAGAGTTTCACTCTCTCCCTCAGACCTGACAGATCCTCACCAAATGAACTAATCGGCTTTGTCAAGAAGTTGGGTTTATTTTTTGGTGAAATATGAATTGGTCTGAGCCACAATAGACCCTTATGGGTCGCAGTGGAGGGCCGAGCAGACCCACACATTTTAAACCTAACCTAACCTAGTGTGGAAAGCATTGGGAGATATTAATTGTTTTGTTGGAGAGTTTTTTGTCAGATACTCAACTAACAATTAACTAATTTGTTGACTAAAAAACAGGTCCGTTCCATTTATTTTGCACTTCATCCATTCAACCACTTCGAGAACCACAACGGTTTCCAGGTTAGCAATGTAAGCACATAATCCAGGAGCCTTGTAAAATAATTAGGGGTGTGCTGGACTCAATTCCGAAATTATCGAAAATTTAGGGGATTGTTAAGGGATGGTAGAGGGTGTGTTTTGCTGAGTTTTCGAACACGAGGACCCTGTGCTCTTTACGGGGGGAAGGGGTAACGTCGGACTGCTTTCGGTTTTTGTCCATATCTTTTAAACTATGTGATTTATCAAAAATCGGGGAAAATTATGTTGAAGGGCATTAAATTTCCTTTAAAATTCATTGGTCGAAAGTATATTTGACGAATAATAATAAGATACAGGAGTTCAAAAGAAGGTCAAATTTCTCAAAATGTGAGAAAATGCCAAAAAATAGAAATGTTGGGCTGATAAAATTATCTTTTTACACATACCTATGTATTATTACACATATTTTGCATACCTCTACTCGATCCAACCCTTTATTCAATATCCAAAAGCTGTATTTGATCAAAATCGTATTTCATTTATTCAGAAATAAAATTAAATATCTATGACGAGTTATTGGATATTAATAACCTCAGTCAACTCAACAATCTGTTGCCCTCGGTCATTAAAATCCTCATAACTCCTTTGTTGGCATTACCAGTATGAAAACCTGTTTGCAGCAAGTCAACTTTCATGACTTAAAGTTGAGGCGCAAGGATAAGGTTGTAACCTTTGCATCTGTAACCACATCCCTCAAAATTAAAAACAAAAATTTACCGTTGACCCTCTCACTCTCTTCCAACGGATTTGCATCACCAAATAGTCAGAAGATGACCTGAGGAACATGTTCAAATCTGAACTTGCTCCTAAACTACTAAAGCACCAAAGCAGCTGAAAAGTATAGACGCTCTTTGCTCCATTCATCTACCAAATTCGCCTTCAATAAGTCTACAACCAGTAGTACAATTCCAAAGGCAGAATTTCTGGCAAATTATACTAATAAGAAACATACTATCGCCTTGCTGATGTCGGAAATGAAAGCCAATGGCATTCACGTAAAGCAGGCCGAAGAAGACGCTGACGTCTTGATAGTGGGGACTGCCATGACCCAAGCTATGAACTACGACAGCGTCACCATCACCGGTGAAGATGTCGATCTGCTGGTTTTGCTGACGGCGTTGGGTTCTTCCAAAAAGAACATATTTTTCCAGAAGAGTGGAAGAGGTAACATCCAAAGCGTCCTATATTCATCGCATTCCTTCAAATTCCACTTCAGCTCTATTTGGAATTGGAAAAAAGAAGGCCCTGCAAGTGCTCGGAAAACACCCGTGGCTTTCCGATACAGTCAACATTTTCCGGGATCCTGATGCGACTCCACATCAAATTTCTGATGATGGGGAAAAGTTCCTGGTTACGCTGTATGGAGGGACAGTTGGAGTGGACAACTTGGACGACATGAGATATCGCATGTTCCAAACTGTGGTGGCAAAGCCAAAATTTCAGTTTGCAAGACTGCCTCCTACACGCGATTCTGCCAAGTTCCACTCGTACAGAGTTCAAACTTGGTTAGGAAACGAGGGGATGCTGCGGAAATTGCCATCTGCATGAGGCTGGACGTTGACTTAACAAGGTTGGTATTACGACTGAATCAACATTTCACATTTTTCATCAAAAGAATATTAATTACAATGAGTATGGATGCTGCTCCATATGAGATCTTGTCATCTATCAGATGCAAGTGTGCAACTGGATGCAGTGCAGGAAGGTGTTCCTGCAAAAAGCAGGCCTCTTGTGCACAACCATGTGCAAGAACTGCGCTGGAAATGGCTGCGAGAACTCTCCAGAGGCTGAATTGAACGACAAAGATACCGATGAAGAAAACGATGATGAGCAGACCCTCTTTGATCAGATGTGTGCTCGCGAGGAGGAGGCAGTCGAGAGCGACGACGACTACCCTCTTCCTGCTGAGAGACTGTGTAGTGATTTGTAAAAAATATATTTTGAATTCTCACTGCACAATATCTGTTTTGATATTATAATTGTTAATGTTTTTTTTGGCCAAAACTGCATTTTTCTGCATTTTCTCACATTTTGAGAAATTTTACATATTTTGACTGCCTGTATCTTGGTTATTATTCGATCGAAAAGAAATTTTGACCAACGAATTTCGAAGGAAATTTAATGCTCTTTCACGTAGTTTTTCGGATTTTCGCTAAACAGCATAGTTTAGAAGATATAGGCAAATAACCAAAAAAAGTCCTGAAAAATCACCCAGGGTCCTCGTGTTCGAAAACTCAGCAAATACACCCTCTACCATCCCCAAACAATCCTAGGAATTTTTGTTATCTTCGGAATTGAGTCCAGGTAGAATGTACATGGCTCCTGATGGAGTAACAAGATATATGGAACGACCTTATAACATAGTAAAACAATGCCCTACCGCTGCTGCTGATTGTGCCAGGGTATTTTTCGCCACGTATGCTGCTTGATGGCCAGCAGCATCTTGATTGTTGACGGCATCGTTGGCAGCATTGAAAGAGCCTTCTGCTATGCTTCTCAAGCCACTACCAGCACTGAAACCTTGTTTGTTATTCTGACCGGGTGCATTATTGTTCGCTTGAGTTAGTGCTGCAAACTGCACATCGTAATTGGTCAGAATGTCTATGTCCTCGTATTCTAATGCTCTGTGGACGGGAACTGAAATCAAAGATATTATGAAAATGGGCGATACATTAGTTGTATGTCCTAACGCGTTCAGACTGTTTTGGTCTTTTGTCCGTAAGCTGGTCAACAAACAAAAGCTGCGTGTTTTATCAAAAACCTACCCCATTGAACTGTACCGGATTGAAAAAAGTACAGGGGTTAGAGAGTGGGTATAAAATAACTATTATCAAGGGGGTATAATTAGCTTCGTTTTGGCAACACTTTCTCTGGATTATAATAATAAACGGCCTTGCAAGGTGAACAAATCGGGATAATCTTCGGCTGAATTATGAATATTCCTTATCATGCTATTGTCTTTACCTACAACAACTCCATAAACAAAAAAAACATAGTCTTCCGTGTCTACAAATGAACGAATTTCGATCAATGACAAAAAACTTTATGCTACGAACTATTTGGCAAAAATACCGATACTCTATGGGGCGCCGTTAGTGTCAAAAGTAGTTGTTCTCATATATTTTATTTTTACTCAAATATATTTGTTGATGACCATATATTTATTAGTTGACACCAATATATATTGAAACTGAACAAATGTTTGCATTTTAGCGTTCATTCATTCATAAATATATCGTCAAAGCATATTAGCAGTGAAGAGCAATATATTTATTACTTGTTACCAATTCATATATAAAAATGAGCTTTCGATTACCACCACTAGGTGGCGCTCACATCATGTTTTGGAATAAAATTTGTTTTGCAAACCTGTTATGTTGATATGCATTGCATTCATCCTTTTTGAAGATATGCAATGATGAAAACTCGAACAATCTTTCGATTATTTTCAACATAGCGGACGCGTTGCGAAGAAATGGCATGAATCGGTTATATGGCGCTATCTAGTGGTGGTACTCAAAAGCTCATTTTTATATATGGATTGGTAACAAGGAATAAATATATTGCTCTTCACTGCTAATATGCTTTGACGATATATTTATGAATGAATGAACGCTAAAATGGAAATATTTGTTCAGTTTCAATATATATATAGGTGTCAACTAATAAATATATGGTCATCAACAAATATATTTGAGTAAAAATAAAATATATGAGAACAACTACTTTTGACACTAACGGCGCCCCATAATACTCTGTGGGCATTTACCACAAACAGATTACCTTCTTGGATGCAGTGTCTCTGGAGTTCTGAACCTGTGGAACAAAGCGAGCTAGAGTATGCGCAGATTCAGGTAGTAAAATATACAGGGTGTTGCGAAACTACGGTTCCTAACTGCAGGGGGTCATTCGTCAGGTCATTTTAAGAAGAAACGTCTTTATGAGTATATGTTCGGAGTTGCTTCGTTTCTGAGATGCAGGGCGTTGAAATTAAAAAAAAACGGTAATTCGTCATCCTTATAATATTAGGAAGACGAATTATGAAATATCATGAATATCCTAGAACCGATTTGGTTGATATTTGGTACATTTATTTGAACTACTAAGGCGCTCATTTAGCCTTAACTAGATTGAAATCATTAGGACCAGTGGCGTCTCAGTGGGCACCACAGCCAACAATATCGGAAAAAAAGTACATCACTGACTTTTTTTCGCTGAGTATTTCGTTGTTCTGAAACATTTAGTGCATCCAAGATTATGTAAACTGGGAGTTTCAATAAAAAATCAGATAGTGGAAGACCAGAAACGGTAACAACGCCTATACTAGAAGAAGCTATACTTGATGCGATACAAGAACATCCTTCAAATGGTACCAGGAAGATTGCATTGCAGCCAATCTCTACTGCCTCGGGATTTTCATAACAGATTAATGTTTAGGTGGTTGATTCGTATGATGGAATACAAAAATAATTTTTACCAAATATTTTATTAACAGACGAGGCAAATTTTTCACGAAATGCTATTATGAACTTTCACAATAACCACTACCTACACTGTGGTCTTCCCTGACAGAGAAGACTGGGTTCGGAATGAAACTGACCTATGTAGGGCAAATGAACGTTGGTTTACCGATGGTTCCAAAACTCTGGAAGGCATCGGAGCCGGAATATACGGGATGAACCCAGTAGTGAAATGCTCATTCAGTATGGGCAAATTAACTACGGTATTCCAGGTAGAGGTATATGCCATTGAAATGTGTGCAAGGGAGCTGGAAAATCGAAACCACACATGAAAAACAATATAAATATTTTCAGATACTCAAGCAGCACTGAAAGCGCTTAAATCCAACTGCTTTAAATCCCGAGCAGAATGGAACTGCAGAGAAACCTTAAACCGACTGGCACAACGCAACAATGTTAACCTAGACTGGATATCAGGTCACACAGGCCTAGAAGGAAACGAAATAGCGGACGCCCTAGCATTTTCAGCTTCTATTTTCGCTGAACTTTTGGGTAGGAAATATTGGTGACTACCTAATTGGCCCATTTTTCAACAGAAAGATTAACAGGTTAATCCCAAGGATTTTTTGCGAGATCATTTACCCATTTAGTTATAAGAAGTACCCATACGTGTAAGAGGCAACATGTGGTTTATGCACGACGGGGCTCCAACTCATTTTAGTGTTCTTCCTCGTCAGCATCTCGACACCACCCACCCTAATCGCTGGATTGGACGTTTAGGACCTCAACATTGGCCAGCTCGCAGTCCTGATATGAATCCTCTATATTTTTATTCATGGAGTCATCTGAAGGCTCTTGTTTATGAAACTCCTTTTCCTAGATGTAAATGACTTGAAGAATTGAATAATTGGCAATTGCAATGTAATAAGGACTACTTACTCCAGGAGTTTCTGGACGTGTCAAACAATCAATGGCAAATCGAATGCGGTCGTGTATTTTATCAGAAGGTGGGCATTTCACTCATTCACTGTGATATCGCAATTGTTAATATTTTTAACTTTTAGTTTTTAATTTGTTTTATATTTTTTTTTTCGAAAACGAAGATAGATATAAAGAAAATGGAAGAGATCAAAAAGTTGTATTTTCAGCTGGTCAATCTATATGAAAATCTGCGAAAAAAAGTCAGAGGCGTACTTTTTTAAAAAGTCAGAGGCGTACTTTTTTTACGATATTGTTGGCTGTGGTGCACAATGAGACGCCACTGAAAAAACTAATCGGTGTAGTTTGAGCAAGAACATTGAGACACTGTAGAAAAAAATATTCTAAATTTTTTTTGGAAATGTCACTCAATCTTGTGGTATACATTGGTAGATACTTACTTGAACAAGCTGTCAGCAGCACTATAAATAACATGTCCTGGGCTGAAAAATTCAAATAAATTAATTATAATGCCAATTAATGCAATTCCTACCAAAAGCATTACCACCATTATCACAACATAACAATTTCTCAATGATTTTTAAGTAATATCTGTATACACAGTGAGGAATGAAATAAATTCCCAAAGCTGACTTTACTTCTGAAGTAGCACAACAACAACTGACACAGAGCCAAGACAGAAAGGAGTTACTTTCAGAAATGCCCTTTCCTCAGTCAAGGTTGCGGTAGTACCTACTGAGTTTCCAGAGAATAAACTGAGTCCAGACACACAAGAAAAAGTCCAAGACTCAATTTCTGAGGCTCTCGACGAAATCCCCACAGAGAGAACACAAGTGCGTTTCGCAAAATGCACCCACAAATCAGGCTACCTGACAGTTTTTGCGGATCGTACCTGTGCAAACTTGCTTGGGGGAGAACCCCCATTCATAAAACCCTGGGAGGGGATAGTGTTGGAAGGTTTTCACCCACTAGGCAAATACGCCTGCACAGCCCACGTTTCCAGTTGAAGAGGACAAAGGTCGGAAGTGAAAAAAATTCTACACAGGATTAAGAAGGTTTCAAACCACGGGCTCAACATACACTTTTGGATGGTCGAGTGTAAAACCTCTTTGCCCCTTTTTCTATGGATAACAACTAGTCCTGCGAGAAAGTAAAGATACTGGACCAAGAAGGACTAGATCTGACCCTCTTGCAAGAACCCTGGCTACATGGAGGGACGGTTGCAGGTCTGAGACTCAACCAAGGTTAGGTACTATACAAAGAAGGTGACAATTAACTTTGAGCATGTATTTTTAAGGCGACAGATACACTGATATCGAGGAAGCACGCCCGCCACTAATACCATACGAAGTCACAGTCATCAACTTAATTGAATCACTATTGTAGTTAGTTATAACAAAAAGGTTGTTAATAGCTAATGTAGGTAATGAACCAACCAACTTTCGTCAAAGCAACGAAGAGAGGAATTCTAGACATAACTTTTCTAACGTCGGAAAAAGCTTGTGATAATATTACCCACGGTGTATTTAAGTTAAATATATGAACCCAAGAAGACTATCTGCGAAAGATATACTCATCGTCAGTCTGTGAGTGTTTTGAGAGGATCTCAACCAAAATACGGGTTAAGGAGAGGTTCCAGAGGACAGTAGACCAAGTAGGTAAGGCATTAGTCGATGCCTACGAGGAAAGCTGTCCTCAGATAAAAAGGCAATGAAGTAGTAAAACAGTCTGGTGGAATAGGCTTCTGGAAACCTTCTGAGATGTGGTGCAAAAGTTTTTCAACAAAGCAGAAGTCAATCAAGACTGGATTCCAGACAAGGTTGAATTCAAACAGTATAACAAAGGAATTGAAAATGCTAGAAGCCGATCGTGGAAAAAAATCTGCAAAGAGGTAGCAGATGCCCCGATGAGCTCGAAAATCCACAAGCCATATATGGGACAATACAGGGGTTTTAAATCATTCAAAAAGACTTGAAGTTGGTTACGGGACTACTCACTGGGCACTGCCCTCTGGGGTATCACCTCTAGAAGATGGGCAAGTCAGAAAGTGACAGTTGCCGCTACTGCGAGAACTTCGTGGAAACTGCAGAACATCTGCCTTGCGAATGCCCAGCGCTCTTCTGCATGAAGCTCAAATTCCTAAAAGGAGTACTCGTAACGCCCTCCAACATAAGGAACTTAGCTTCCAGGAAACCGATATACTTCTCACGAAGTCTCAATATTATGTATGGGCTTTGAATAGATAAAGAGTCACGCACAAAATACCTTGCAGGTCGAGGTGCTCAAGGAGGAGAGCCTACATGACCACCCTACAATCTACAACCTTGTGGCAACCCTTTTACTAATTTTTTGTACCATTGTTTTGATAAAATGGAACTTTTCAATGACATCACTTCCGCACCAGAAAACAGCCTAGCCCGGATGAATCGCAAAAGTGCAATTATTCAGAATGATCCAAAGAAGTGTCCAATGTGTTAACACAACAAACTGCACACCATTCGACTTTTCGTGACACTATCACCTCACACTACGCGGTGAGAAACATAAATAATTCACCACCTACCAGTTAGGAAACAAACTATCCTGAATATTTCTAGGAGCGATGATGGACTGATTCTCAATCACTGGCTACCAGAATTTTATACAAGAGTAATTGTTGTTTAGAGAGGAGGGGACATTTGGAATAAGACAATACCACGAAAAATAGTGAAAACTGCAAGCGATCAAGATTAGAAATAATTTTTAATACACTTTTTATCCGCGAAATGGAACGATTTATGTATCAAATTGATTACTTTCATTTTTTTTATATATTTTATCTCAAGCTCTGGTTACGGTGTGTGAACTTTAACTGTCAAGATTTCACTTCATTAAATAAGCTTGGACAATACGGTACACTTTTATGTAATGTTATTTCCCAGAAAAAAAACATTCCATTCGGGAAAGAATCTTCAGAGCCAATAAATGTTTTATTGATAATGTTACGAGGTGAAAAAGAGTTATTTCTTGGCAATAATCGAAACAAAACTTTTCGAATTGAGGTTTCAGTTTACTCACGAAACATGTGCTGATTCTGTTAGACTTATAGTGAATCTCTACATGTGAGTGGCTGCTACCCTCACTATTTCAGAAGTCGAAACATTTTCTTAGAGTCCAGAGAAATCTGGATTCTCGAATTTTGACATTTTGTTTTTGAGTAAATGGCCCTCCGCGTGAATAACATTTCTTCATCTTTGAGCATTCTGTAATTACCCAAGAATCAAGGTAATGAGTGAATGTTATGTCAAGCAACTGATATTATGATATCACTTTTTTCATCAATTTAACAATTGCAGACAAAGTTGAAATGATTGCATTACTTTTCAGTATCGATCAGTTTGCTAATCGAATAATATTGTTTTGGAAACATAATAATAATAATAAATAAGCAGAGGAGCCAGAATAGCAGGTGGGCCAACTGCCATCCAAGGACTTGGTTAGTTGCGACACCACTTTCCTGAGCAACAGGTGCAAAACTGGACCGGCAGCCAAGGCGCACCCTGGATGGAATTCTCATTACCTCTGATGTCGTGGGAATACTAGGCTAACCCCCCGGTATACCCAAAAAATCGGTTCCAAACTTACGAGGAAGAGGCCCCCACAACCGATCCTCTCGGAATAGGGGGTCAAAGAGGCAAGGTGGTGGGGCCCAGAACGATGGATTGCGACCTAATGACGACCGCAATGACAACGAACGCTTTGAGGGGATGGATGAGCTAAGGGATGGTTTTCTGCATTACTATGAGAGCAGTGAGCCTGCTCGGAGAGGATACATAGCCAGAATGCATGTTATGTGGTGTAAAATACACCAAGCCCTTGAAGCCACAACAACTGGCACGGGTGAATTCGGATATTCACGATGTCCTTCCAGAAGAGGCTAACATCTGGCAGATTAACTCCGCCATGTATGACGCCGCTCAGAGTCTGTCCCAAGCGGAGAGGAGAGACACCAACCCTCTGATTGGGAGGTTGTGAAGCATGCGCGACGCATTCAAAAGATGGATGCTGATGAGACAACACGCGTCTCGTATCGAAAATGTTTGGCAGACTACGTGGCGGCCAATAGGCCCTTCATGTCCGCAGTACGGCGAATTGCCGCAAAATCAGGACGAGCTCTTCGCACACTGAATCAAGACGTGCTGTTTACCATACAGCACTATCTTGATAGGATACGAATGCTGGTGACTGCAAATAAGTCACTAGTTAGGCGGGCGAGAAGCATCGTGGAAAACATGAAGTTCCGCGATAAACCTTCTTGCTTATTCCAAGAGCCTGCACGTGTTGTAGGTAACCCGCCGACCGCTGATCGGGTCGAATCTTTCTGAAAGAACAGGTATGAGTTTCCGCAACCACTCAACGTAGATACTCCAGTCCTAGCGCAGTTCGAAGCTTTCTGCAGTTTCTGCAGAAAGCTTCGTTAGCCTAAGCTCAATGAACTGCGCAATCCGATAACTCTGGAAGAAATTCGACGGGTCCTCAAAAGCTCGATGAACTTCGCTGCTCCAGGCCCTGATGTGCTAACCAACTAGTGGTGGAAAAAGTTTCTAAGCACCCACCATCATCTGCCAAGAGTTTTTAACTCGTGGCTATATAGGGAGCTGCAGATTCTGGATTGGTTTGTCGGGGGGCGATCCGTACCAACCCTCAAAAACGGAGATTTGACTGATCCCAAAAACTACAGACCGATAACATGTTCAAATGCATGTTATAATATGCTCACCCGCATCTTATACATGCTTCAAGGATATCCTGCCGATCGACTGATGTATCAGATAGAACTCCGTGCAGTATAAGCGTAACGTTTCAATGGCCTGGATCGATTATCACAATGCATTTGATACAACATCGCATGAGCTCATATGCATTTGCGCAGATGCCTTGCGGTACCCGATCAATTAGTGAGATGCTTTGAATTGCTGATGCCACTCTGGAGGACTCGCTTTATCATAACATCTGGTCAAGTCAAAGTCCAAACAGAGCAGTTATCTTCAGAGGGGGTGGGTTTCAGGCAGACTCCCTCAGCTCTCTTCTCTTTTGCATCTCCATATTGATTTGTCTGTTGCACCCGCAGACACAACTGCGGCACCCTCAGTAACCGGAGGCATAAGTTCACTCATATGTTTTACATGGATGACATCAAACTATACGCCTCGGGAGAAAAGGAGCTTCATCAGTCCTTGAGAGTGGTGCAAGAGTATACGCATGCTATCAGAATTGAGTTTGGGATCGACAAATGTGCCACGGTTCATCTTAAAAGAGGATGAAGCGAGGACTACGGAAAGGACGTTCAGCTTGTAGACGGAAGCATCCTACATCATCTGGATGCCGGAGAGACATATACTTACCTAGGGGTGGAACAGCGCCATTCCCAGAGGTAACCACTGTTAAAAATTCTCTCCACGGCAAGTGTTAGCATGAACTCCGACAGATCTGGTCATCAGAACTGCCGGGGAAGAACAAAGTTGCTGCAACTAATATGTTTGCCGTTCCGATTCTAGTTTACTACTTTGGTGAACTCAGGGAGAGCTACGACAAATCGACTTTAAAACTCGCAAAAGATGCATCTTCGTAGGAGCTTGCATCCTAAATCGTCTGTTCCACAGTTATACTTTCCCAAACAACGAAGAGGCCGTGGACTTTTGAGCTTGGAGTGTCTACATAACAAAATGGTACTGGATGGAGCCTGTGAAGTCATCATCAGGAGTTCAGATCTCCTTCTCTGCTTGGTATTCCATGAAAAAGCAGGTATCGGAGCATTTTTTTAAGGCAGCAGCTTGTGTCGCTGATGAACTTGGCCCTTTTTTCGTCAATCCCAATCTCGACGTCTGGTGCTTGCTTGGAGTTCGCGCCTATCACCCGGGGTGGTGCTAAGGGTTTTCCGGGTTTTCCTACAGCTGAAAAGTGAATACACCACCAAAAATCAGTAAGTCGCTCCGGAGCGCTACGGCAAATAATAATAATAGCCATCCTTTACCCGCACAGGCTATGCCATTGGGTAGAGGATTATTATATATTATTATTATTATTATATAATATACCTACGTTTTATTGATATGTATGATTACAATTCATACTATTTGAATACAGGGTTTTGAAGAAAAAGTATATTGTTCCTGTATCATCCCAAAACATTAAAGGTACCGCTATCTCAGGTCAGTACCTAGTATAACTACTTTTATAGAAGTTCTCACATTCACGACATGAAAGAGCCTCTTTCTGTTGCCAAAGGGTGTAGGTCCGAGTAACTTTGGGTAACCCCTGAAGTGATCTGACAGACCACGAAAAATCATATTCCAATCAAACCCCATTTATAAAGTCAGGTGAACTTTAATTCAGGTTCAGTTCAGGGGTAACAAGTTGTACTGGGTGCTACTGTGGTGATAAGAATGCGGATTTAAAACAAAGTCAACTGGTAATTATTGTTTCTTATATGTACATACGAAACCATACAGAGATCCCTAATATGCATGCACAGCACAGAGGCTATTACGAACTATATCAGCACGAGACATCACACCACTCTGTGATTTTACAAAATTTTTCTCGTTGCCTACTCATTGTTGTTATACATGAACAGCATAAACGAACTGTCATCGTTGAATTCAATAGATTCAGCTTGTTTCATGCGAAAACAATTTTGCTTCGATTAGGATAGTTGGCGATGACTTTGACAGTTAGGAAATTATTCACACAACAAAATTACCTAGTTTTGCTTAGCTTCATATTCCAATATAAATCAAATGAATATTGTGCATATTAATATTGTCTACTGTGGAAAAGAAATGCTAAGTTTCCTAGAAGTGTTTTACAAATAGAAGTAGGTGAGTAGGTATCTATTTTCAAATGTTCCAGATGATCAAATCCAAAGTCGGTGGTCTTCTGCAAAAGTACATGCATCTAGGAAGCTAGCCGAACTCAAATATTTTCAAGTTAAGCTAAGTTTTCATGTACACGAATTATTCGTTTTTCGTACAAAATCTGTCAAAAGCTGTTCAAATATATTTCGTGGCGGCAAATTTTAACTGATGGTACGAATAAATTCAAGGAGTTGAAATAAAGCCAACTTGTCCGAAATAGGAAAACAATATGATATCAATGCGGTTATGTATGTTTGTTTCCAGGCATATTAAAAATTTTAATGTTAAATTAATATGGACAACAATCTCATGATTAATAATATAAGGATAAGAACAGCCGTAATATTTTATGTTTTACTGATTTTGTTAACGTATTGGAATTTTGAATTGAAGAAAAAAGGAAAAGGGCTCCCAAACGTTATTGGGTGAGACCTATTTATGAACTACGAAAATTACATTGCAATTATCACAGCTTAATTAACGAGCTGAGGATTTTACTTGAGAAAATATACGGTAAATTAGAGGGTTAACGTTGAATATTTCATTTATTCCGTGAAGGCATTTCGCACAAATGAAAACCGCTCAAAATATCATTTGAACGAAAAAGTGACATTTCTGTCAAATTTCCTACGAAAAAACGAAAATTCGGATGCATGAAAACTTAGCTTTACTCGAAACTTGGTATTGTGTATAGGCCGATTCAAATACATACCTGCCCATGCATGGGTATTGAATTACGTGCGATTTACATGCATATGCATTTTTGACCCTTGTGTGAGAAAACGGAATGAAAATTCACATACGTGCCTTTCACTTGCGTTTCTTTAACAAGGTCATATTTCATTTGATTCTGTAATAATTTTGGTAATACTGGAGGAATGCCATTTGACTACTTTTTTCTAGTAATTTTTTGTTTTTATCCATCGAGTATACTAATTTCATCATTCTGAATCGATTGGCGTTCGCAGAATTGCTAATGTTCAACTGTTCTTGAGTTGAAGAGTTCATCTAGAGTTGAAAGGGTTCGTATCCCTCCAACAGTATTTTTTTCATAATTTCTTTGTTAATTCTCATAAAATACAACCTTTTTTAAAATGCACACATATGGGCATATGTAATTTCAAGTGTATCAAATGATTTTATATTTTTCATAATTTTTAGGGGTCTACCCCTTAGAACGTTTTTCGATAAATTATTTGTTTCTGTCGATAGAATTGAAATTCACAGCGTATAGGTAATAATTCCATCATTCTGAATCGACTGGCGTTCGCAGAATTGCTCTATCTTCAACCGTTCTCGAGTTGAAAATTTCATCTAGAGTTGAAAGGGTTTATATCCATCCAACATTTTTTTTTCATAATTATTCTTATAATTTTCATATAATTCAACCTTTTTTTAAAATGCTCACATGCGCATATGTAATTTCAAGTGTATCTGATGATTTTATATTTTTTATGATTTTTAGGGGTCTACCCCTTAGAACCGTTTTCGATAAATTATTTGTTTCTGTCGATAGAATTGAAATTCACAGCGTATAGGTAATAATTCCATCATTCTGAATCGACTGGCGTTCGCAGAATTGCTCTATCTTCAACCGTTCTCGAGTTGAAAATTTCATCTAGAGTTGAAAGGGTTTATATCCATCCAACATTTTTTTTTCATAATTATTCTTATAATTTTCATATAATTCAACCTTTTTTTAAAATGCTCACATGCGCATATGTAATTTCAAGTGTATCTGATGATTTTATATTTTTTATGATTTTTAGGGGTCTACCCCTTAGAACCGTTTTCGATAAATTATTTGTTTATGTCGATAGAATTGAAATTCACAGTGTATACTAATTCCACCATTCTGAATCGATTGGTGTTCGCAGAATTGCTCTATCTCCAACCGTTCTTGAGTTGAAAAGTACATCTGGAGTTGAAAGGGTTAATATCCCTCCAAAATATTTTTTCATAATTTACTATTAATTTTCGTGAAATTAACCTTTTATATTTTTCATGGTGTTTAGGTATTTGTTTTTTCCATCTTTAAACAGACTACGGTTTAAGTATGCTAATCGTCTATTCAAACTGAAACCACGCCCTCAATATTATGGCCCTGATCGACAACACCCGACTTATCCAATTATCTATAGAAAATCAAAAAGTAGTTCTGATACTTAGACAACCATAAATCTTTTTCGCATTCATATACGATTGAAGTGTCAGTTTTAGTTACCTGGATATTCCTGTCAAGTCCACTGAAATGGCCAAGTTGAATCCGGGGGAAATCATTTAAAAAAAAAAATATGTTGAAAACAAATTCGTTCGTCATATTTCCTAGATTCCTAGTGACAAATTTAAAATTCTTCAACGATTTTACCGAATTCAAAAGATGGTTTTTATGAGAATCTTATCCAGTACAACGAATGCATACCCAAATGTTTTTTTCACTGACCTTTCACTTAATTGCCGAAATAATCAGCAAGAGCAAAAAGATACACCTATGCCAATAACTGAAGGCCAATCGATAGATGCATCTTTTTGGTTTCAGCTTGTAACAATATAAGGCCAACTCTCACTTTTTTCGCAAGAGGTCACCTATCAAAAAGTTATTTCACTAGAAATTGACGGTTTTGTCATTGCATAAATAACCAATTATTCATCGTAATCAAGCCAAATTTTCGTTGAGTCTGCTTCATGCAGAAAATTTGTGTTTTTTTACGAGAGGGTGAATCGTTTACACGAATAAAAAAAATGGATGGAAGTTTTTTTGATGAAATTGGTTCCTCACCAATAAACACGAGACTCAATTTTTCTTACATTTTATAGTACTTACCTATACTGTTGGAAGTACCTTACTACCGCTTCTATATCCTTTGCCTACAGGAAGAATTTCAATGGACAATCGTTTTCAAATTCCTCTGTTGTTTATGAAAATTTGACAAGTGAATTTTGACCCACTTAGTCGTCGGATTCACTTGAAATTTGGCATGTATTCATACCTATTCTGGCATTATGAAATTTTTGTGAGAGAAAAACAAATTGACAAGAAAAAAGACCTTAATGACCAGAATTTTATATATTTAAGAATATCGAGTTGAGATATCTATGAGGGAAAACCGTTTTGACATCATATTCAAAATTAAAATCAACCCCCATTTGAAGTAATTTATACTTTTAATTTTATGAAAGACTTTGTTGCTCGGGTTTTAATTGGATGGAAAAAATTCAGATCAGCCCCTACACTAGGGTAGAATATTCCAGTGATTTTTCCAAAATTCGAAAACTAATTCTTTACTTATATTTGTGATTTTTTATTTCAATAATCCGCCTCCATAACACATAACAGAAAAAATTGTCTGGATTTTCACTTGTCACTAGAACTAACCCTAAAACATAGTATTTATTGTAAATCAGGCATAAAAAGACAAGTGAATATGTTGATTTTGTATTTGTCACATTTTTTAGTCATATACCCCCTGGGATTTGTTAGAGTAATTTTTTGCTTTCGTTGATCGACTTGAAATTTACAGAGTATACTATTCTGAATCGATTGGCTTTCGTAGAGTTGCTCTATCTTCAACCGTTCTCGAGTTGAAAACTTAATCTATAGTTGAAAGAAGTCATATCTCTCCATAATTTTATTTCGTAATTTTTCTATTGATTTTCTTAAAATTCCACCTTTCTATGAAATGCACACATGTGCTCCATATGCAATTTCAAGTGAATCTGATGATTTTATATTTTTTATTATTTTCAGGGGTCTACCCCTTGGGACTTTTTCCTAGTAATGTTTTGTTTTCGTTAATCAACTTGAAGTTCACAGAGTACTAATTTCGGTGGTTGATTCAAATATTCTCTATTACGGCAAAAAAAGTATATTTTGCACATTGTTAATCAACTATTTCAATGAGATATTTTCACTAGAAACCCCTGTTTAGCTTTTTTCGAAAAATCGTAAGTACAAATTAACCTTAGGAGCAGGTTTATTCAAATTGCCTCTATGGTGACATAAGACTTGACTTGTTTCATACCTTGTAGGACTTTGAAGTCAATATTTTTTTTTATCAGGAGTATTCCAGTCAGGCCCTGTCTCCGGAGCCCCGATACTTCCGGATAACGCGCTGGTGTGTCATTTACCCCAGTAAACACTCCCCACATCCGTAAACGGAGTGAACCAAGAATTACGGCCTTCTGCATTCTCCCGGCTAAGTTTTCTGCCGCATCACGGCAAGCCGGTATGATTTTTTAGATTCGAGAGCAGCGTGTCCATCATTCCACCTGAAGTATCCCTATGATCAGAACCACAATTTTGACAGAATGGTATGGGTAAAGCCTGCGGAGTTCAAAGAGTTAAGTCTCGATTTTTTTTCCGTTTTTCCTCGTCTTTTCGGACGATGTTCGTTTCGCCAAGAGTCAAAAACTCTATATCAAAAATCATCCTACTTTGATGGTCGAGGAGTACTACATCAGGCTTAATGGCTTGTATTTGCCTGTGGGTGGGAAATGGGTAGTTCGAATAGATTCGGCACTTCTCATTCTCCACAACGGACTCAATATCATAAGTATAAGACAACACCGGTGTTTCGTCAATACCGTACGAGTGTCGTAGGTGTTAGTACAACACTCTGTCGCGTTATGCCTGTGGATATAGGCTGAGACCGGCTAAGCTGGCCAAACTGACAGCAATTGCGTTATGGTCTCAGCTGTCCCACGAAACGCTCTGCATCTAGTGTCAGGGACCTCTATACCCATCACGCGACTACGATAGACGAGGGTGTTGAAGACCTGAGGAAAGCGAAGGTCAGGTTTCTGGATAACCCAAGGTCTTCAATGTTCTTGAAGAAGACCCCATGCATTGGCTTATGCTTATGTAGTTGTATGAGCATCTCACTCCCCGCAACTTTGACAGCTTTCTGCTGAACGGGTTTTAACGACAGAGTTTGGGTTCGTTCGTTCAGTATCGAATACGAGACCAAGTTCATCGGCTGCACGGGGTTCCTTGAAAAGAAATGCTCCTGATCACTTTTAGGCTCCATCCAGTACCATTCTGTTGTGTAGACACTCCAAACTCAGAATCGTGTTTATTTGGGGGGTTGAGCTTAGGGTTCTCCCTCAAGCACCACGTTTGTACGACTGTGAGTGCTGATTGCATCAGATCCACGCAAACTTCCATATACTTTTCGTTCATTACTATGACGATTTCGTCAGCGTAGCCCTAGGCATATACTTTTCCCCCGATTAAGATCTACCACGAGGTTCCATAAACGTGAGGATATTACTTCCCCCTGAGGGCAACCTCTCGTGGCTTCCACCTTCATCGTGTCCCCTAATAGTAAGGCTTCGCAGATATCCACTGTTTCAGGACTGAAGCCACATTTTTTCCTTAAGGGCTGTCATATAAAATTATGAAAGTTCATGCAACTTTTTAGTGGCAAATGGTCGATATGTTTACTTGAAAAATAATATTATCGATAGTACCCTGGTTTGAATATGGAGTTGAACAGGGTTGAATTACGACATTCACACTAGTCTACTCGCGGCTACATCTTGCTTCAAACCAGCGAAGCAAAAGACTTACAAATTTTTCCAGATCCTCTATAGTTCGACATTCTGCATTGTTAACTCCGAGAACTAGGTACTCTTCTGGGATGGGTTCCTCCAAGTATATTTGCTTCTTACAAAAATATTAACAAATAAAAACTATAAAAACACTGCACCCGTTCGAAAGATCATAAAAAATTTCCTTTCCCTAGTCTCAACCTGTATATTGAGAAAAAAAACACATGACAAACTGTAATAAATTAGTTTTTATTTAGTACCAACAATAAAAAGTACACTAGAAAACAAAACACTTGGAAAATCTACACGTACATATTTGGTAATGATACCTACAAAAATACAGTACGATATTTGGGAAGTATCATACATATCTGAATAATGACTTAGTGTTTTCTTTTCATACGATGCTACGTGACAATCACACTTTTTTTTCAAAAAACCTTGGTGGATGCTGGAGAAACCCCTAACATTTTGTCTAATGTAGAAATGAAGACCGATTGAAGAACAATGAAATCACGAGTTCTTCAAGTGATTGAGCTTTCGTGAACGCAAAATGTTACGTAGCATTTGATAGTAATAATAACAATTTATTTAAAAAAATCAAATCGAAATTCATAGTGTACAAGTGAATGAAGGAATTTACTATGGAATCAGTAGGCATTGCTTGTGTATGAACTTATTCACCAAGGATATATATAATAATAGAAAGACCCAAATGAATAGAGGACGGCTATTACTATTATTTGCCGCGGCGCGGTATATGGTACAAACCAACTCATACCTCGAAATGATTCAGGTAACTTGAGGGTTTTAGTGTGGGGGCCCAGGGGTATCAAATTGAAATACATTTATCTCAGTGTAGTTATGAACGAGAGATCAGTTAGTAAACTTTGGCTTTTTTTTTAAAGGTGACGATCATTTATCACTGCATGGGTATTTGCTTCAATTTCATGGGTCACCCTGTAAATCATTATGACTCGATATAAACGCGGAAACTCCATCACGTGCATTTTATACCTTTTGTGATCCGATCGAAAACTTTCATAATATCGATGTGTTTCTCCAACCTCAACCACTGAAGCATATCTTTGGTATGAATAGAAATACCAGTTCAATATTCTTCATTATTGAAGACTTAGATGTGTTTATTGAGCAGTACACCTGCAAGGAGAATTGATTCGAATGCCCTTATTTTTATTCAAGTACAAACATCTCGATAACATTTTTATAATGGTTATTCAACATGAAATCGCATACTTTCAAATAGTTCGTTTTCAAGGTCTATTTCCATTAACTAAGAGAGAATAAATAATTTTAATTAGAAAATGAATATAATTATAATGGCTTCACGAAACACGATATCATTTTTTTATGCCAGGATCATAGACGCCTTTTGCGGGGCAAATAGTCGAAAATACATGTGTATGAGCGTTTTTGGTTACGATTTGTTTTGCCTATTTCACAGTATACTTGACTGAATTCGAACTGTTGTTTCTGGCGAAGAAAATTGCACTACTTTCTAAACAAATTGGCACAGCACAGATAGTTATCAAATAATATAGTACAAATTGTTTCAAATCACCTAAATTACACTAGATAAGTACTTGAGTCTTTCGCCAGAACTGAGAATAATTCCACCAATCTCCTTGGAAGTTTCGAGAACTTACTAACGCCTAATGATGATTTCTACATCTATCAGTCTTTGTCAATTGTGTTCTGTGTTGACGATGGCGTGTCTTTTTTGTAAGCAGAGAAAAATGTTAGCGCTTTCATCAGCTGGTAGCTTTTCGATATGGGGATGTTGGAATCGTAGATTTTTTTCGAATTCTTGCAGTCCACGTAGAACCACCAATTACACTTGAGAATCGTCTGATCGAACAGAGTCGATTCCGGGCACAAAAAACTCTTCATGATCAGACCATCATCTGTCAAGGCACACACGTGAAATACCTGAAATTGAAATTATTATTGATTGTCAAGTGTTCAGGCAACTTCTGTAGAAAATTATGAAGCACTAGTTATCAAAAGCAGTCTTTCGCCCTATTTCTGCAATAATTTATTTACCAACTTTATAAACATTCCACATATGGAATGGAAATCTACCACAGGTCAGCGTAGTTTTTACATGACAAAAGTTACATGGAAGAGACGAAAAAAATTGGAAAATTCCAAAAATCAAACTGAAAGCGCTATAACTCATATTTTAATAGAGATAATTTTTCGTAAGTTTCGCTTGCAAAAGTTATAAACAATCAACTCAATAAGGGTAGTTTAGTTTTTTGCGAATATCTCAAAAATTGATTGAGAGTTTTCAAATCTAAAATAAGCTTCAGATATTTGTAATTTTCCCAGAGGGATGAAATACGGCCGAAGACGGGTCAATACAAATTATTTAAACATAAAAAATATAAATATAAAATCAAAGAAATGAAAAAATTAAGGAGCTCATTAGATAGATGAATAAACAATAATCCACCGGAAAAAAAAATTAGGGCAATTTTTCAATTAGTTATGCAATAGTTAATTGATAATTTTTTGCTGCTTGAACATGAACATAAAAAAAAAATTCCATACGTTATCGATGACCTTTTTTTTCGTTATCAGAAACTGCATGGAAACGATTTTTTTTAATTTCTACCAACTACATTTAATAAATTGTTTTGAACAAATGCTTATTTAAAAGATAATAGAATTTTTTTTTTGGATCATAGTCTTTGATGCAAACGAGATTTCAATGATGATGGAGATGAACGTGCATAAAATATTCTGTTCATTCTGTAGAATTTCCTGAAGATTCTATTGTGTTAGTGATATTGGAAAAAACAATTGTCATTCATAAACTATTATGAACATCATAGAAACAGAACCTGAAAATAAAAATCTATATATTCGTAAATTTTTCCTGTAGAATGAAGTGAGATTTTAATCTGAAAGGTCAAAATGTTCATTAATGAACAATAAATGACAAGTTACTTAAGTGAGGTAGTCATAATTGTCAATATTTAATAAGATATTCAAACATTGAAGTAAAAAATTTCTCTTCTCGAAGTATTTTCCATAAACAATTGTAACTGGCAACAAGTTTATTTTTGAGCAGAATTTGTTCTTTACCTCCATTAGTTTTTGAATTAAAATAATTTCAAGGATGAAAAACCAGGTAAGAAGGATGGAATTACAGAAAAAAATTAAAAAATATATAAAAAAATAAAAAAAAACTCATGGCTGTTTCTGTTACAGTACGATTTTTTTTAGAAATCATTATTTGCATCAATGATTAGGATTTGAGATTTTACCACATAGTCAAAAATATCTTTTTTCTGATTTTTTTTCCGGAACTATTCCAGATCAAATAAGTCATATTTTGGTAAGACATCATAGTTTCAGTCTACTGTAGTCGATTGTTTTTTGAAAATTACTCTCTCTGATTGAAAAATTAATTTTTTAAATTTTTAAAAATACCTCTGCAATGAAAAAAATTGACATATCGTTTTTGACTACCAAAAAAATCATTCATTGGTACAGGTGATCAATCAGAAGATGAAGTAACTTTGTGTTGAATTCAGTTGCTCAATATTACCTTTCATTTAGATACAGGGTGCGTTACATTTTTTTTAGGTCATTCATAATGTTCGTAATGAATATTAAAAACTGTTCGGTTAATTTGGACATAATTTAACTCATACCATTTTGAAAATGTCGACTTTCATCTATCGAAGTTTTTTCAACTTTGTATCAACTTTGTATGTTGCGTTTCTAAGATACGTAATTTTGAAGTCTACTCTTAAAAAATATCAAAATGATGGTCATATGCGAAAAACGATTTTTTTGCCTGGAATTTTTGATGATCTGTTTCAAAGTAGGAGAATAGGCCTTTCGAGCGGTAAAATAATTTTTTGAATAGCTCTATTATTATAGTAGAAGTTTAGGCTATTTCATTTAGAATTTATAAGTTTTTCAATTTTTTGTTTTTTCCATGTAACTTCACAATAAATCTACAGGTCCCATTTTGATATACCGAAAAAATGGGCCAATGGAAGTTATCTTGAACTCAAAAAAAAAATTTGTGAAGTATTTAATATATATTCTTAGTTTTTTAGTCGACGGCCCATATGTCAATATTGTTTATTAAATATTCAGCCAATATTTTTATTGGAAAAATGTGTTTTTTGTAGTATGGTATCAATATTATTATTTCAATATTGGTGGGTGGTTTTCGTAGCAATATCAACCAATTTAGGTTAATATGATTTGGTGAGAGGGTGTTTTCCACCAGGTGGACCAGATTGTTGGCAGGGTGATCCTCTAGGTCTTAAACCACGTGGTGGAGGACACGGAATTGGATATGGAGGTCCTGGTGGTGGATTCAGAGGTCGTAGTGGACCTGGGATGATTGATAGGGGAGGTATGGGGCGAATGGATGTTATTGGCGAAAGAATTAGAGGCAGAGGTGGCAGAACCTTCTGTGCTCCAAGGGGAGGTCATGGAGGACCAGGAAAAAGCAGTGTGTGGAATTGGTGCTCAAAAGAGGGACCCTGGGCGAAACGATCAGAAGGTTCAGGACCAAGGAGAACTAAGTTCGATAATGGAGGAGAAGGGCAGAATGGCTATAGTCAAGGTGGTGGGGGTAGATACATGAAGGAACGAATGAGTAAGAGACAAAACCGTTCTTGATGAGAATCAACAGTATGTGTGTCCAAACTTTGGCGGTTTTCAAAATGTATTATATAAGGAAACTCAGAGACGGTTTTGCGTATTACTGCTCTTTTATTGATCTCTCATGTGAAAATGACCAAAGAGGCATGATAATGTGCAAAGATTCAAAATATGTCGCGGTATTTTCCAGAGGAGTGATTGCCTTCTATGAAATACCTACCATAAATGCCTACATTGTAGGTTAATGAAAATGATGATCCTTTAATTGTCAGTATTTATCGATCTCCCCAAAGAACTTTGAGCTCTGTGCCCAAGTGTCTATTACTACAACAATTTGGAAACCGGTCTATGGTTAACAAATTGTTTTACGAATTTTTTGGAACGGTAATATATATAGTTAAATGGGTCAATATTGAAACATAATAATTGTGAACAAACAACTGACAGGTATTCGCATTAAACTCAGTTTATGGAGCTATATTCGATTTTTGCAATCAGTTGCTAAATAATTCCAAGACGCTTCACAAAAAGGAAAACTTTAAGATTGCTTTTTAAATCCCATCAAATTGTTCTTTTTTATGACACGTCTTTTATTTCGGTTCATCTGTTTATTTATTTTGTAATAACAATCATGACAGTCTCGTAAACGAGACTGAAGCACTTAAAACGACATTGTTTAATTTTTTCATGGGCAATTATTTTGTCGTTACTATTAATAGGAAATCACCCGTTTTACAAAATTATAGGTTAAAGACTGTGAACGTTTAGGAGTTGTACATTTAATGACTTCATATTATCAACTCAGAACATTTTTTGGTGACTAAATTTTGAAACGTATGGAAAACTGATTTCAGATGCTTCGAGGTATAAAGAATCATTACCTACTGAACTATTTACGCAAGTAATTGAGATTTAATTGTGTTTTAATTCTAGAGGGTGTTCTATAGGCCACAAACGGAAGACATGAATAATCGGCTTATCATTATTATATGATTTGAACAACATATTGATGCTCATTTATGTTATCAAGACCTGTTGGTCGAACAGATCTTCGGAAAACTCCTACAAACATAGATATATTGCTAATGTATTTTGATTGTTTCATAAAAAAATTATTTCCTGGTTTGGAAGAAGGGGAGCTATTGAATGGCCAACAAGGTCTCCATACTTGACCCCATTGGAGTATTTCATAGGGATAATTGAAAAACAAAGTATACCTGGGAAGGCCACAAAATCTGCATGAATCGGAAGATAGAATGAGAGTAGAAATTAAATTTATCTCAAAGATAACCGTAAAGTAAGTTGTGGATTTTCACTCAGATTCAAATTCTTTTTGCAGAGACTATGAGCAGTACAGCACCGGAGGTTTAGCAATCGAAATGTTTCGATGGCTAGGCCATTGAATGATTTTTTCTATCTTTCATCAGAAAAAATTATTTCATTACTATATTAAGAAGGACAGTCCATCATTAAGTAATTACTAAAATATGACATACCCCAATTTTCTATATTTGATTGATCTTGGCCTCAATTTCACGGAGACACTCGCAAAAATCGTTCGAATTAGTGAAATGAATATACAATTAGGTATAATGTGAATGAATCAGGAAACCTTACTGGCATTACTGGCAAGTTCATTTACCTATCGATATCATATGCCGAAAGTTATTCTACAACCGTTCGACATATTAGTTGAAGTCAAGGTTACTTTCTCTCCGCCTACTTTGTCAACAGACGAAGATGTTCTCGTGAAATAATTGATGGCCTTTATTCTATTGTGTGATGAATTAAACCACTTGGGGATTCCAATTATTCAATAATCCTGGTTGGGGGGTTTTCGAAAAAAAATTAAAGGTCGAACAGCAGGTCGGTACTGTCTCAATTATCGAATGTCGAAAGAATTCAAACTGCACTGAACATTTGTAAATTGATAGTTACAAATATGAATTTTAACTGTACGTGATTTTTGAAACATGTATTTTATTATTAATGAAAATTTTAATAGCTTAGATCTCGTTTATTTGAAGGTTGTAGACTTGATACTTTCGTTTCCAACGTAGATCGTCCTAATTGTTTCAATAACATCGCTCACAGTGCTCCAATTTTTTTGGGGATGTCGGTATACAGGGTAAACTACCACTAGGTACTCACCAAAAATTTAATGGGGTAGTCCTGTAAAATTTGAAGCTATCTGTGATGATTTAAACGATTTTTATATACGACACCCTTCATGGAGCATAGCCCATGCTTTGGCACACCTGCGTTTTTGCAGATTCGTCTCATTTTCTAAGCGCCGAGGCAGAATAGAAGAGATTCAAGGATGGAGAAAACTGTGGAAGGACTGAGAACACAGACAAAATGTTAAGAACGTACTGACAAGACATTCTAGTGATATTCTTGAGGGTTGGGTCACCAATGAGAGGGCGTGGTGGGTGGAACTCTCTCGAAGCTTCTGGCAAGTGCTGAAAAATTTGAGAAAACCGTAGAATCAACCAGAACAGATATCCCCGAGGGTTATAGTACTGGCAAGCCACTCAAATGGAATTCTGGAAGATTCGGCTTCCAGTGAGGAGGCGTCGTGGGTGAAACTCTACCTAAATTTCTAGAATAAGAAAGATTAAAGTTTAGAATGTTCTCGAAGCTTTTGGAAAGAGCTGGGGAATTTGAGAAAACCGAGGAACAGAGACTCTGGAACGTTATGGAACACTCGAGTGATATTCTGGAAAGTTGACCACCAGTGAGGGGGCGTGGTGGGTGGAACTCTTCTGTAAATTTCATTAATATAAGAAAGAAAAGTCTAGAACTGCTGTAAAATTAAAGAAAATCGTGGAACAGAGACTCTGGAACGTTATGGAACACTCGAGTGATATTCTGGAAAGTTGACCACCAGTGAGGGGCGTGGTGGGTGGAACTCTCTGCAAATGCCTTTGATATAAGAGAGGAAATTCTAGAAGTCCTGGAAAATTCGAGAAAACCGTGGAAAGAAGCTGAACAGAGACTCCGGAAGGTTATAGAACGTACTGGCAAAATATTCAAGTGAAATTCTGAAAGATCGGCTACCAGTGAGGAGGCGTGATGGATGGAACTCTCTCGAAGCTTCTGGCAAGTGCTGAAAATTTTGAGAAAACCGTAGAATTAACCAGACCCGAAATCCCTGAGGGTTATAGAACGTACTGGCAAGCCATTCAAGTGAAATTCTGAAAGAATCAGATTCTAGTGAGGGGGCGTAGTAGGTGGAACTCTCTGGAAATTTCTAGAATATAAAATATGAAACTCTAGAATGTTCTCGAAGCTTCTGGAAAGGGCTGGGAAATTTGAGGAAACCGTGGAACAGAGATTCTGGAAGATAAGGGAAAACTCGTGTGATATTCTGGAAAGTTGACCACCAGTGAGGGGGCGAGGTGGGTGGAACTCTCTATAAATGCCTTCGATATAAGAAAGGATATTCTAGAAGTCCTGAAAAATTCGAGAAAACCGTGGAATGAAGCAGAACAGAGACTTCGGAAGGTTATAGAACGCACTGGCAAAATACTCAAATGAAATTCTGAAAAATCGGCTACCAGTGAAGAGGCGTGGTGGATGGAACTATCTCGAAGCTTCTGGCAAGTGCTGGAAAATTTGAGAAAACGGTGGAACAGAGACTCTGGAACGTTATGGAACACTTGAGTGATATTCTGGAAAGTTGACCACTAGCGAGGGGGCGTGGTCGGTGGAACTCTCTGTAAATTTCATTATTATAAGAAAGAAAAGTCTAGAAGAGCTGGAAACTTTGAGAAACCAGTGGAACAGAGACTCTGGTACAGTATGGAACACTCGAGTGATATTCTAGAAAGTTGACCACCAGTGAGGGGGCGTGGTGGGTGGAACTCTCTGTAAATGCCTTCGATATAACCGTGGAATGAAGCAGAAGGAAGGAAGGTTACAGAACGTACTGGTAAAATATTCAAATGAAATTCTGAAAGATCGGCAACCAGTGAAGAGGCGTGGTGGATGGAACGCTCTCGAAGCTTCTGCAAGTGCTGAAAAATTTGAGAAAACCGTAGAATCAACCAGATCAGAAACCCCCGAAGGTTATAGGACGTAATGGCAAGCCACTCAAATGAAATTCTGGAAATATCGGCTCAGTGAGGGGGCGTGGTGGGTGAAATTCTCTGAAAATTTCTAGAATTCAATATAAGAAAGACAAGCCAAGAAAGGTCTAGAATCTTTCAAAAAATTCAAGAAAACCGTGGAACAGAGATTCCGGAAGGTTATAGAATACTCGAGTGATATTCTGGAAAGTTGACCATCAATGAGGAGGCGTGGTGGGCGATTCTTTTTTGAAATTCGTTAATATAATAGAAATAAATGTAGAAGTGCTGGAAAATTGAAGCAAATCGTAGAATTAACAAGACCAGAAACCCCCCGAGGGTTATAGAACGTACTGGCAAGCCACTTGAGTGAAATTCTGGAAAGATTGGCTCAGTAATGGGGCGTGGTGGGTAAAAATTTCTAGAATTCAATATAAAAAGGACAAGTCTAGAAAGGTCTAGAATCTTTCAGAAAATTTAAGAAAACCGTGAAACAGAACACTCGAGTGATATTCTGGAAAGTTTACCCAGATTGAGGAGACGTGGTGGGTGACAGTCTCTGGAAATTTCTCTAATATAATAGAAAAAAATCTAGAAGTGCTGAAAAATTGGATCAAATCGTAGTATTAACCAGACCAGAAACTCCCGAGGGTTATAGAAAGTACTGGAAAGGTACTTGAGTGAAATTCTGGAGAGATTGGCTCAGTGAGGGGGCGTGGTGGGTGAAACTGTCTGAAAATTTCCAGAATTCAATATAAAAGGGAAAAGTCTAAACGTTCTCGAAGCTTCTGAAAAATGTAACAAAAACCGCCGGAAAGAGATTCCAGAGAAGGTAATGGAACGTACTGACAAGACACCAGAGTGACGTTCTGGTGGTGGTGGGTGGTAGGTATTCTCTGGAAATTTCTAGAATATAAAAGATAAAAGTCTCCTGGCAAGTTCTAAGAAATTAAAAAAAACCGTGAAATAGAAATTCTGGAAAGTTGACCAACAGTGAGGGGGAGTGGTGGGTCGAACTCTCTGAAAATTTCTAGAATTCAATAAGTATAAAAAGGAAAAGTCTAGAATGGTCTAAACTCTTTCAAAAAATTCAAGAAAACCGTGGAACAGAGATTCCGTAAGGTTATAGAACACTCGAGTGATATTCTGGAAAGTTGGCCAACATTGAGGAGACGTAGTGAGTGATACTCTCTGAAAATTTCTGTAATATAATAGAAAAAATCTAGAAGTGCTGGAAAATTGGAGCAAATCGTAGAATTAACCAGACCAGAAACTCCCGAGGGTTATAGAAAGTACTGGAAAGGTAAGTGAAATTCTGGAAAGATTGGCTCAGTGAGGGGGCGTGGTGGGTAAAACCCTCTGAAAATTTCTAGAATTCAGTATAAAAGGCAAGAGTCTAGAACGTTCTCGAAGCTTCTGGAAAATTTAAGGAAACCGTGGAAGAGATTCTAAAAGGTAATGGAACGTACTGACAAGACACTAGAGTGACAATCTGGTGGTGGTAGGTGGAACTCTGTGTTAATTTACAATTTAAAAGATATAAGTCTAGAATCTTCTCGAAGCTCCTGGCAAGTGCTGGAAAAATTGAGAAAACCGTGGATTGAATCAAACCGCAGACTCCAGGAAGGATTCTCAAGTGAAGTTATTTAAGACTACCCGGGCAATGTAATTAATTTATTGCACCACGGTTGAACCGATTTAAAAAAATTACTCATCATGCCGTGTAATGTCTGCTTGAATAAAATATTGTTGGAAGAATCGCATTGTACACAATAAACGAACTCTTCAATTTTTTCATTTGAGTTTTTTTGTTTTTAGTTAGGCCACTATCAATATTGCTAGATGATTTGCATTTAAATAATGAAATGCTATCCAATAGTAGATTAAAAAAGCACAACTCTAATTAGTACACGTTGGGTTAATCTCAATATACCTAGAGAAGCTATGAAACCGGCTGTTTTCCC
Organism: Chrysolina americana; assembly: GCA_958502065.1. Taxonomy (NCBI): domain Eukaryota; kingdom Metazoa; phylum Arthropoda; class Insecta; order Coleoptera; family Chrysomelidae; genus Chrysolina; species Chrysolina americana. The sequence goes on along the minus strand of OY293420.1, from coordinate 57,701,625 downwards.
CTTCAGAAAGTGAGAAAAGTAAAAAGAGCTACACATGTTCAAGACCGTTCAATAGTATGTATAACTATAAAAATATGCTTTACTCACCATACATCCCAGATCCTCGTCCGCGTACAGTCCAGGAAAGTGTTTCTGATCTCCGCAGGAAAACGAAGTATCGGGAAGTTCAACCCTCGATGCGAAATTGTCATCGAAGTTCTTGTCGTAACCTACGGGGTAGTATTCCTTCGGCGCATTCATAACTTTCCCCACACTATTGGCATACTTGGAGGTGGGCCTATTTGTTGTAGTTGTCGAAGTGGTTCTTCTAGCTAACATCTGCTGCCGTTGTATCAGAGCCAACTCAAGGGCCTCCTCAGTAACATTGTTAGCAGCTAGAAGAGCCTGAATAGAGTTAGAGGAGTGTTGGGGAATGGGCTCGGGAAGGTCGTTGTTCGGGGAGGGTAGAGTTCTAACGGCAAAGTTGGTACTACTAATCTTATCTTGTGCTTGTACTCGTCTTTTGGGAACAGCCACCACAGCCATAACCTTAGCACCAGAAGGACTAGATGGAAGAGTACCTACGGAAAAACGAGAAATAGAAAAAGGCATAGCAGAAAAGACAGGAATAGCAATACCCATAACGGGAGTTCGAGAAAGAGAAGTGGAGGTGATTGTGGGCCTCTCGTCTGCCGGGGGTATGGGTTTGAAGGGAGGCACCACCGGTGAGGAGGATCGTTTCATCCCGTTCTGGACCGCCCCGGCTGCTAGTGGTGCGACGAGTTGAAGGGAAGAATCTGTGTCTCCCACATTCGGAGATGGCGATCGGACTTTTATAGAATTACTCTGAAATGGGAAACAAATACAGTTGAGTTGAATTTTCAGATACGGTAGAGAAGTTTTCAATAATAGTGGCAAAAACAGGTCTTGAAGGTAGTCAACAAAATGGGCCATATTTAAGTATTTCCATTTATTGACATATATCATCACCTAAGGTCACCACAATTTCTGAAAATTATTTTCAGATGACAGAATGAATGTGGAGTGTGCCATCCATTGGTGGATTGGATGAAACATCTCCAAGTATCATTATGAATGGTTATCAAAGAGAGAGATAGAGATCTCCAAAGAGGAAGACTGATACAAACAGAGAGACAGACAGAGAGATGGGCAGAGAAATAGACTGGCAGAAGGAGGGAGACAGGGAGAGGGGGCAGAAAGAGGAAGATGAAGACAAATAAAGAGAGAGAGGAAGATACAGAAAGATTTAGTAAGAGAGACAGTGAGAGGGGATAGAGGTAGAGAGAGAAATAGTTACATATATGAATAGGTCAAAAGTAACTTATGACATCTACAGTCACTTATTGAACCTTAAGTTGAAACGAGCCGTTTAATCTAAAGTAAGATTATTATCTACACAGGTAGCCAACAATTTGTTGTTCTAACCAACCCAAGACTGAATCTATTCACTTTATATGAATAAATGGATATTAATTTCGCAGCTAGATACATCACAAATTGATAGCAATAACTAAATTATTATATTTACCATTATTGTTGATAGTATACTCAGGTAAATGGTATTTTACATTCAATTAGAGTTATTTGAAGTATAAGTTCAGAGAAGTAATAATAAGTGTTCAATAAAATGAGGCGTCTTCAAACAAATGGCTATTGACCTTCAGTGAAAGTTTATTGAAAAACATGCTCCAGAGTCATTATAATCATGGCGATGTAGCCGTGTTTTTATTTCGTTTTTGAATATTCATCTTTGTTTTATGCAATTCGAGAGATGATTCATTTCGAATTCGGTTATTTTTATATAAGAAAATTTCAGGGGTAGCTAATTTCAGGACGTTTATACAGGGTGATACAAAAGTACTTTGATAAATTTCAGGAAGGTATTCCTCACAATATTCTAATATGAGTTGTCCAAATATTTATATGTCCAGAAACGCGTCGTTTCTAAGATACAGAGTGTGTTGAGTTGTATTTTTATTTTCGTTTTTCAGCCAACTTTTGAAATACTGAAATTTATTTAACGGAAATTGGTATTGAGAGGTTCTTCAAGGTGTCGAATTCGAAACTGATGTTATTATACTCGAACACGCATTTATCTTTTTTTAAAATATATAACTTTTTTGAGCTTACTTTCTGAGACATTTTTCATTAAAAAAATCAATTCTTCTATTATACTGACGTAAATAAGCTACCCTTGTTGAAGTCGCTATAAGCAACTGTTTTATAGATTTTAGAAGAAAATTTTAAGTCAATTATTTGATAATCGTCAAATTTATTTCTTAAGCATTCTTGTGGAAAATTCGGAATGATGGAAATAACTCCAGCATGCATCTATTATCAAATAATCTACTTCTAACATGGGAAGCTATTTTACGTAGATATGATACGGAAATATTTTTTTTTACTGATTAATGTGCTAGAAGTACGTTCAAAATTAATTATAATCGTCGAAAAAGTCATGGATCTTCAAAAAAAACGAGTAAGAGCAATAATAACATCAGGTTCGAATTCAAAACCTCTCAATAGGAATTTTCGTTCAATTAAGGGCAGTATTTCGGAAGTTATTTACGGAGCGTTTCCGAACATATATTTATTTGGACCATTCATGATAGAATATTGTGAGGAATCACCTTCTGAAGTTTGTCAAAATACTTTTGGATCGCCCTGTATGCCGTGAAAAGCGACAAAAACGTGTTAGTGCTATAATAATGAGCTGTAGTTTTCTGTGTACTGTGATTTATTTATGGAAATAATATGAGGTAATTTGCTAAGAAAATTAATGCACTAACTTCAAAAAAAAATAATTGACTTATTATAATAAATTGTATGTGCATAGCGTATGAAGGGTTAGAGTTTGCTTCTCTGTATAACCTGAATTTTCGAAATATAAAGTAGTTTTAACCTGAAGATTTAATAAAATTCACATCTTCAAAGACTGACAGGTCATTGGCCTCTTCGAATTCCAAAATAATTCATAGATGCAACCGTATAATCGATACCTCTTTCGTAGAAATGAAAATAATTAAGCAATTTCCCAATAAGAACGTAATAAACTGACACAATTTAGTACATTTTCCCGATGAAGTCCCATCATCAAATTTCTAGTATAAGTGGTTTCATTTATCGCGTTTTGTAAGAATACCTTGTAACATTGGGCCAGTTTAACATATATTGGGTAATACATTACCAGAACACTCGTTACGAAATGCAAAATAATTTTTTTCAAACAAGACAAATGATTGATTTCATTAAGTTGATGCTGATAAGACCTTTCGGCTTATCAGTTTCTGGTGGTGTCTCGACATATAACTCTAAAAATATTACAAAACATTTATTTGTTATTCAATATTGCAAAATTTGTACGTCTCCACTAATGATTCAAGTTATATTCGAGGATATGATTACCTTCAATTGCTCACGTAATGTGAAGTGTCGCAAAATGGTACTCATTAGTCAAATAGGGCTGCATCTGCTTGACCTTGTCACCATCAATGAGTAAGTACTTTTATGTCCAAATATTGTATAGTAGTTAGAGTATAAGGCTGACTTGATTCATCATCAAATTAACGAAAATAAATAGGTTTTCAACTCGGAAGTCTAAGATCACGAAAGCAACTGCATGAAGCTATCTGCTACCCTGGTTGAAATCTTGATCTGCCGAAAGAGCGTACAAGAAATCCATCAGGCCATCTCAAAAATGAAGACAACCGGCAATGGCCTCTGCAGCAAGGCCCCGACGCTACAACTAACTAGGACAAATGGTGGAAAACCACATTAGAGGAAGATAAACTGGAGTACCTACTTCCCATATATTTTTCGGATCAAGAACCATGTAATAACATCAGTTGATCAATGGTAGGCTGGGTTTTGGGAGATAGGCTAGTTGGGCACTTGGATGCCATGTGACCCGTCAGTTTACTATTACAACAGGTTTGACTGTCGCGAGATAAGAAGGTGTGGTAAGCTAAATCATCATGTATTAGTTCGATTGGGTCAGGAAATTCCATGTCTTGGTTTGTTGTCGTGAATCACTTGACATCTTAAGCTGAGTATTTGACTGGATTCTGGGTTTGTTTCTTTGATTCGTGGGAATGTTACTGAGATGTTGTTCTTATTTTCCAAAGTTTACCAATCAGGATGGTAGGGGTGATAATGGAAATAACAAAACTAGACTTGAATAATTTCACCGATTACAAATTCGATTCTGAGATATTCCTGATGGAAAGAGAAGGAGATAATCTTGAACTTTTGTATTTTCGGTAATGTTGAAAATTTGATCAGAGAATCTTGATATGATGGCGTAGTTGAATCCATTGAAGTTTGTTGAGAACGAGAGGATATGCTAGGAATTTGTGAGAGTACACTGCTTTCAAATTTGTCGTTTAATCGTTGATATTTTGAATAGTGAAACCTTTTCCTTCTTTGTACAGAAAATATTGATAATTAAGAAGACAGTTGAAGGACTTTCATTCGATGGTGGATGATTTTCAACATCGACTGGTGAAATACCACAATCTTGACATAGTTAACCCGTTCTGAGAAAAATAACCAGTTCATTTCGGCTCGGTAGTTCATAGTTCATACCAGAAAGGAATTTCTAAAAATCCATTATATGTCCTTGCTACTGAATGATACAATTCCATAACGAGAAACACCCACTCAATTGTTGTAAAATCGTTATTGTCGTATTTGTTAGTAAGTGATGAAAATAGTTTGATTAAATGAGTTCATTCCTAGAGAGTTTGAATGTTATCGTTCGTTAAAATCTCATGTAATATCTGTTATTACATTTAAAATTGATTATTGGGAAACCACCATAATCAATTCGAACTGAACTGAGAATCGATATTGAGTGGGGATGTTTGTTGCACATTCTTGACAACAAATGAAGAGATCATAAATACATTTATCCTAATCATCATGAGTTTTGCTATGATCACATTCCATTCATTCAGATTATTATGTCAATTATGTTTTACACATAATGATTCAATTATTTATAATGACTCTTTTTGCTAACATCTCTGTTAATAAATAAATTTTCAACCTTTTAACTGTATTTATTTGATTGAAAATGTGTGGTGATAAATTATTTCGGATCTCATGATTCTCACCAACAAATACGTGTTGATACTTACAACTTTCTTGGAGTTTTGTTGGGCTTGGATCAACTGTGCCTGCAATTTGGAAACTTGAGAAGACCTTCTTCTGTTGACTTCAGAATTCGAAAGGGATTCTTTGAAGCCAAGTTCATCCCCTACACTGAATCCTAGAAAATAGTGGGAATAATAGTGCTTTCATAAAATAATGTCGAAGCTATTTAGAGCTTTCATTAGTTTTTTTACATACAAATGTCAGGTATTAATGACGGTTCGCAATTTTGATTAATGAAATGGAAAATGAAAGTGATGTATGAAATGAATGAAAAATATACAATGTATTTCTATATGAGGTGGAAAACTGAATTTAGTTTGACAAAAGACTATGAAATCAAACCATCGAACAAAAAATCAAATTGGCAAAGTGTCTAACAGAAAACAATTTGGCGTTCATGTGTTTCAATTGTCGTTCAAGATTTTCTTGAGGCTATGATTCTCTTGGAATATTTCACTACTTAGCGAGTTCATAAATTCATTCGTTCATTGAAATATTTAGCTGTGCGAAAGAGAAGTTCAACAAATCTCCAGGGTGACTACAAAAGGATGTGAATACTGAAATCGTCGTGTCGATCTCGATAAAGCTGCTAATAGTGGAACGATTGATGACATTTCAAAAGAGCTTCTGCCATGAGAATATGTATAAAATAGACACTGGTGTATTCCAGACTTATTTACGGAAGGTTTTGATCTAACGACGGAGAAGCAAAACTAGAATAATGGAAATACTTCTGAGAAAATCACATCAAGTGGAGCTCGTACCCCATAGATCCCATCCAGAAAGCCGGTACATGAGCTGGGATCGCTAGAGTCCCCTGAATACAGACCACAGCCTCTCGTTGGTTTTACCTTCATCGTGTACAAAATATTTCCATCTCCGATAGAAGTTGAACTTGAACTCACATTTTTTTATTATAGAATATCCTAAATATTTCCGAAAAGGAGGTATTCACGAAAACAATTATATTAGCTGTATGTGACTATCATAATAATGATAATAATCGCAGGATAATGCGAGGAATACAGAGAGGACGTTCAGCTCGTAGACAGAAGCATCCTACATCATCTGGATGCCGGAGAAGACGTATACCTACCTAGGGATGGAGCAACCCAAGAGGTAACTACGGTAAGTATCAGCATAAGCTACGACAGATCTGCAACTACAGGAAGACCTGCAACTAGACGTAAAAACTCGCAAAATGATGCATCTTCATAGGAGTTCGCATTCTGAATCGTCTGATCCACGGTTATACTTCCCCAGACAACGGGGAGGCCGTGGACTTTTGAGATTGAAGTGTCTACATAACAGAATGGTACTGGATGGTGTTTCTGATCATAGGGGTACTTGGTGGAATGATGAACACGCTGCTCTCGTATCTGAAAATCATACCGGCTTGCCATGATGCGGCAGAAAACTTAGCCGGAAGAATGCAGAAGGCCGCAATTCTTGGTTTACTCTATTCACTCGGGGCACATGATTCTCGGACCCAGTAATCACTCACCCCACGGACGAGGGGAGTGTTTACTGGAGTTATTGACACACCAGCGCGCCCTCCGTATGTATCGGGAATCCGGAGACAGGGCCTCACTGGAATATTCCTGATGGGGAAAAAACTCTTTCATAGAGTGTACCCAAAGTCGTAGCCTGTACGGATAGATGGCAGCTATTATTATTATTTGCCATGGCGTTCCAGGGCGACTTATTGATGTTTGGTGGTGTATTCAGTTTTCAGTTGTAGGAAAATCTACAGCACCACCCCGGGTGATCGGTGCGCACTCCTAGCAAGCACCATATCATACAACTAATGACCACGTATATGTATCTGTAGTCTGGTGAAGAGAAGACCAATAAAATATGTTCCATTATGAACCTAATGCCTGCGTGCCTGGCCATAACAAGTGCTATTCGCACCATGTCAAGAGCGGCAAAAGGATCTCTTGCTGGATAAGATAACTTCCTCTATACATAGTTTCATATTGATCACGAGATTCATGAAGCACCGTAAAGTGGTTTTTGTAGAGGCTTTGCAAATATAATTCTCAATGGCCGTAGGGGGCAGTAGTTGTTTTTTGTTGAAGACTTCCCTACAAAAAAACTCTACTATTATCCAGTAATTATCTTTTTCCTCTTGGTTCTTATGATGTTCTTTGAAATATTTTGGCAGTTTTCAAAAGAGTCGTAAAATCGTGTGTAATTGTTTTTAATGAAAATAGTGAGAAAAACGAAACCAATATTCGAGGAGAAACGACACGGGTTTTACAATGGTAAACAGTTATTTTAACGATTTATGTATAATTAGATTTGAGCCGCATACTTATATGTTCCAGTGATTGTAATATCCGACGAAGGCTTTTTTTTATAATGAGCACGTCATTTACATTCACTCGGCAACAGACCACCTTCGTGAGTTTGAACCAATTCAATCGTGATAAAATGTTTGATGTCACATAAATGTATTATTTAATAAATTTAAAAATACACAAAACAAACACTATTCGTGTATCGAGTACATTTCTTCATTCATATATGCCTTAATCATGAATTCTTGACATTACTTTCGCATTATTCGTTTTTCATCAACTGTCATTTAAAAATTGTTTTAAATAATGTAGAACTAGTTATAGTAACTATATCAGATGGGGAATGGGATTTGGTTCTACGGGGTTAATTTCCTATCCAAATAGTGAACAACAACTTCGAAATATTGTTTCAGTGCAATCAATGCAACTTGATCGACTCCTAATCTTGATGACATTGGTTAGAGATCGAGAATGTGCATATTTACACATCTAAGATGACCAACACATTTATATTGAGCAACCAAGCATACGGTCTTGATGAATTCATGATTTCAACGGAATTTATTAATCAATATCCTTTCTTTTTTCAACATCAACGGTACTGATCAGATGATTTCTATTTGAACGTCCGTCCAGATCGGAAAATCCTAATGTTCTGATTAACAACAAAAATGGTAGAATTTAGTTTTTGGGCTCTACCGCCTCCATTTCGAATGATATAAGAAACAGTCATGTTCAATTATGTTTCATATTTGTTATAATTTGATATGAACCAATTTGCAATGCGACGTTTCCTTCATTAGATTCCATCATCAGCCTAATTTTTTCAAATACGGGCTTTTGTTTGTTTCATCGATTTTTGAAGCCACTTTCGTAACAAATTCTCAACGCTTTTCTTCTGAAAAACATCATCAATATTTGGTCATACAATTTCCGTCAGTGTAGTCTCAAAAAAAGTCAGAGGAACTTTCAAAACTGTTATTTGTTATTATCTTATACGAACCAATTTCCTATGCAACGTTTCGTTTATTAAATCTCATCGTCAACTTTATTGCATGGGCCTCTAGTTGTTTTCATCAATTTTAGTAGCCACTGTTTTAACAAATTCAGCTATTAATAACAATACATGTGTTTCTCAACGTTTTTCTTCGAAAAAACATCAACAATATTTGGTCATACAATTCCCGTCAGTGTAGCCTCAGAAAAAGGTAGAAACCACAATCTTTCGAAAATTTGCAAGTAGACGTGAACACCTATGCATTCCAGGGTGTTTGTATGAATATGGAAGAACTGTTCAAAAGCCAATTTCTATGGATCCTAAATGTTTGTTTCTGATGTTTTCTGGCAAATAGAAATCTTGGTGAAAAAATTCTGAGAGTACTGAAATGAATTGATTCTTTCAAAGTGAGCCATTAATTAACAGAATAACAAATTGTCCAATCTATTGAAAAGTACAAAAAGTGTGAATTTGTGAGGTGAAAATAATGAATTGTTCTAATGACGAGAAAGTTGATATACTTTTCGTATTTGCAAAATGTTTGAGAAATGCTACTAAATAGAGTTTACGGAATCATGGTTCATTTGAAAAACCATCGAGTTAGAGTTGCACAGTAACTAATTGAGGTGGCGATAATGAAATTAGCATTTTGTGTAAGTTCAGAAGACATTCTCGATAGTAATGAAGTGATATTCTTTCGATTCAGGATTTGTAGAATACCGAAATATTGAGAACAAAGAACTATCATTGAAAAAGATTGCACATCATAATGCTATATCGACTACGTCAATTCGAAAAATTTCAAGGAGTAAATTTAGACAATATAATGTCAGAAAAATCCACCATTTGCATTTAATGGCCTAAGATAAGAGAAATATATGTTGTAAATAGCTACTCAAACGACATCATCAGGATGATGAAATCTGTAAAAATGTTATGGTGTGATGAGAGTAGATACACAAATAACGGATGGTTTAATAGAAATATTCATTATCACTGGCTACAAGAAAATTCCTTCCTACATAGAGCTACAAATATCCAAGAGAGATTCGGAGTTGATGTTTGGCTTGGTGTTCTAGATACCAAGATTATAGGTTCCTACTTTTTTGAGACATCGTTGACGGGTGATCATATTTGGAATTCTTGTTGGAGACTATTTGAGTTGTTGAAAGATTTGCCTTTGAATATTCTGAGAAGATATCAGTTTTTCCAACATGATGGAGCTCCACCACATCGCAGAAATATTTGCAGAGATTTCCTCAATACGACTATGCAAGGACCATGGATAGGAAACAATGGTCCCATTAAATGGCCACCACGTTAACCTGACCTGACCCTTTGGGACTTTTTAGTGTGGGGTTTCATTGAAGACAAGGTATTCGGATCAACTTTTGGCAATATTGACGAATTGAAGGAAACAATAAGGAGGGCTTGCATATCTATAACTCCACAAATGCTGGAAAATTGCCATAAACATACTAGGTATAGCAAAAGCGAATATTTTATGTGTTTGAGATACGATGGACGGCAATTCTGAAAATAAACTTTCACGAAGGTAATTTTTTTGTGCATACATCATGGTCAATGGTGCATATTTACAATATTTTTAATATTTATTTGACACCAATATTACTCCATTATATTTGCTTTGTGTACCATTCTATATTATTGAATGAAGCTGTCACTTTCAGACAAACTAGTGTGAGTTTTTACCACAGATCTCAGTTTTTACTTTCCTGTCTTCACAGTGTTTCAAAGACGAATAATACGAACGTAAAATCAATCTTTATACACGGAGCAATGAAAAATGTTTTCAAAAAGGTCTTTTAAATACTCTAAAAATTATTGAATTCATTTGTCTTGAATTCAAAGAGTTGAAGAGCTCGAACTAAAAAATATTACATTTTATAAAATGAAATCCAGTTTGACAGACAGATTCCCAAAAATTGTGTGGTTGTAGCCAAAGGAATGGGTACATTATCAACTACTAGTACTGTCACATCTGAAAATATTCCGAAATAGTATTAAATTTACATATTGTTTTTGATAAATTGACAATCAAAGAGTTTTTAATGCAGTGAATACTTTTTATATGAATGGAACAGAAGATAATTACTCAGAAAGAATAAAAATAAGGGAGACACGATTCCACGAATGGAAACTGTTTACTATTTTTATGTACTTTACAATGAAGGGGAATGTTAATAAAATCACCGCAGAATAATAATACGACAAGTCATTCGAAATAATTGTTCGGTTTTATTCTGCAATGACTTCACACGATTCCAATAGGATTTAACACTACGTTCTATTATGTACACTAATGTTAAATGAAAATGTTAGATGAAAGATGACTGATTGACTACGTCTGATCTACAGAATAATATACACATGCACAAAAGATGAGTTCGTCAATATATAGGAATCCTTTCGAACCAACATGAAATGCAGTGAACTTGTTTGTTATCAAAATTATCCAGCTTCTTCGTTGTTTTTTTAACTCACTGATTCATGGTTGATTCAAAGGGAAGAAATAGCAAAGAAAGATAGAATTTACCCAGGCCAATGTGAGCTTTTACACCACCAAGATTTCTAACTCGAAACAGCCCTGATTTCTTAAAAGCACAGTTGAGGATAAATCCAAAATCTGATTCCAAAACGCAAGTCGGTCGGCCTAACCACCATGTCCCGCCTGCAATTAAAATCAATTTTCATTGTATGTTCATTAATTAACAAATGGATTATCCCAACACCTCAGTCTTAAAAAAAACTACTCTCCTGGCTAAAACGCTTTTGAAATATACCTGTACAGTGTTCCTCAGCATGGACACTATTTCAAATGTTTCATATAATCGATCAAAAGAGTTTTTATTGTTTTGGACCTGCAGGGTTGTTTCTGAGTACTTGCCCTTTGTCAGTACTAGTTAAGCTAATTGTCGAGTCGCCAACGGTGATCGACACGATCGGTTGGATACGCTGCGAAAACTTACTGGCGTCGACTTTGTTCCGACATGTGTCAAGACACTCAACATATAATTTCTATAGATATGTTTTCCCCAAAAGCCCATTGACAAGAGATCACCCAAACGAATGTACTCAAACTATTCAATGATAGATTTGAAAAAAAGCTTTTTTTCATGTTACCTAGTTCACCTCATTTTTTTCTTATCAATCCATTTACCGCTGTTTATCAAAAACCGTACACAATATATTAATGTTATTTATAACATATTACTTTGAAATTTATGTAAGTACTAGCTGCATTTACTAGAAAATTCAGAACGTCCATTCAGTGATTCCTTACCCTTTACTCCCTGTGCAACTGAAACACCTGACATCTCATATCATCTTCAATACTGTTAAAGAATTTTTGAGTACTTCAGTCGATTGTTCTCTTAATACGTTCTGGAACCTTCCAGAGCTTCTGTTATGGTTCATTCTACAGTTTTCTAGAATTCTACAGCACCTTCCAGAAGCTCCGCGAAAACTTTAGAGAGTTAGCTCTCCTTTTCTAGAAATCTACAGAAAATTCTACACGTCGTGACAAACTTTCTTGAACCTTTCAGAAACTCTGTTCTCGTACATTCCACGGTTTCTTACATTTTTCCTTGCCTTACAGTTGTTTCAAAAACGTTATAGAATTGTTTTTCTAGTTTTCTAGAAAGTTATAAAAAGTTGATTTTCCATGACTCCCTGGTGACCGAGAACATTCTAATAATAATAATATAATATTTTATTGACAGTCTTATAATCTCAGTACATTAGTATTGGCCATAACACTGACGAAAGGCAGAGTTAGCACTTTGCCTGTTAACATAGAACTTCCTTTCGCATATTTTAGAAAGTTCCTGCAATGCGACAGGGCATACGGAACATTCGAAAGCTGCGCTTGTGTGTATTTTGAGTACGATCTAGAACCTTCTGGATCCTCTATTCTGATTCATTCTACGGGTTTCTAGAATGTTCCAGCATAATACTTATGTTTATAGAAGACTAGATAATTGTAGTACATTCTCGAACATGCTATATTATATAGAACATTCTCGAACAAGCTATATTATCTAAACCATTTAAGAATATTTCTAGAAATTTACACCCAATGGCTTCCTCCCTAGAGACCGAACTTTCAAAAACTTCATTTGTGTGTCTTTTTAGTACAATCTAGAACCTTCCAGAGCTTCTGTTCGGGTTTATTGCACAGTTTTCCAGAATTTTCTATAACTTATAGTTCCTTTGAGAACATTTCAGAACTTTCTTTTGCATAATTTAGAAACTCCCTACAAGACAGCTCATTCCCTGGAGGTCGAACTTTCGAGAACTCCACTTGTTTTAATTTTCAGATTGATCTAGAACCTTCTGAAACCTTTGTTATGATTGATTCCATGGTTTTCCAGACTTCTCCAGTACTTTACAGTTGCTTCGAGAACATTGAAAAAATGTCTTTATTATAATCTAGAAATTTACAAAAAGTTCCTACCCCACGGCTCCGTCCCTGGTGGCTGAACTCTCTTGAACTTCACTTGTGTGTCTTGCCAGTACAATCTAGAACATTCTGGAGCCTCTTTTCCGGTTTATTCTACGGTTTTCTAGCATTTTCCAGCCCCCTACAAGTGCTTCTAGAAAATTCTAGAGAATTACAGAACATTCTCGATTATGCTATAGTATATAGACCATTTCAGATAATTTTGGAATATTCTAGATTACTTCTCTTCATTGTAGAGCGTTTTAGATCGCTCTGGAACATTATAGATCATTCTAGCTCGTTTAAGGACGTTTTGGATTATTCTTGAACGTATTTTGGAACTTTTGAACCATCAAATTCGTTTGGAAATTAGCATTTTTATTATAATCATTATCATTATACGAAAAAACTACTCATCCAAGACCACAAGACCATGTGCGAGCAAAGGAAATCCAGGACATACAGCTTTTTGTTAGAGTTGTTTCTGAACCACTCTCAGCTCTATGGCAGATGCTGGGATTCGAACCATGGTCCATGACCACTTCGCTTCATTCTCAATTGCTATCAGTCAACATTCAGTAGTCAAGTAAATGTATAAAATTATTTATTCCGTGTTGTAACAATAGTACAAACTTTCTAAATTATGTATGAACGTTGGCCAAAAGTTTCTCGGAAATATATCAAGTCATGCTCGATTAGACCTTTTTTGCAGGTCTTCAGTGAACTCAGAATGGGATGCCAACCGTAATGTGAACCCACAGATAATATCTGGTGGCTTCAAATCTAGTGATCCTGGTGGCCACTTGATAACTTGTAAAATTATCAATCCAATATCTGGAGAAGTTGTGGAGTTATCAGAATAAATCCATGCTGCTAATACTAATGATGATATTGATTCTGTTCGATAACTTATGGTAAGTACTAGACCATTTTAACAAATTGCACATTTCCATTCAATAGTTGTTTTCTCAGATATTCACCATATTCATTACATTGAAGATTTTGTTCTTTTCGAAAGGACATATACTCATGCGTACAATTTAAATTTACTCCCTACGAAATTGTCGTTGATCTGAAGGTTCCAAAAAACCTTTATCCGGATCTGAACCTACCCTTTCAAATAAGACTTTCACAAATTGTTCAACGAGTCGACAAATAAAATTTCAATTTGTGTAATTATGTGGCGTTGAATTTCATGAATTTTACCACTTTCACATAATTATTGTTGAAATAGCACACTCTGAACAAGTATGAACCACAGGGATTATAGGTAAATATAAATGGCTGACTCGAGTAACTAATAGCAAATTATTTGGAGAAAGTTTGTAGATGAATAATGGTCTTTTGTTCTTCGATAATTGATCCATAATCGAAATGACGTGTTTGCATGAGTTTCGTAACTATTTAAATGTCAGTGTTTTCATTGTCCCATAGACAAAAACATACAGTGCGTTCAGAAAGCCCCTTCTTCCCCATTTATCTTCCATCCAACGATTTGACAGGCAAATTGCGGCAAAAATTCAGTTGTACAGAGTGGACACATTGGACACTTTTAAAGGGAAAGCCTTGTTTTTAAACTAGATAGATGAAAACTGATGGCTGTGTTTGAGGGTTAAATTTTATGGTAAACTAATAGTGAAAACCGCATATCGATATCTATCAACATTTTCGAAAAGTTGCTGTTACTTTTTTCCAGTCAAAATTTTCTTGTTTCTATGAAAATATTTACAGAGCAATTTTTTACATATAATTGAATGGTGTAAGTGACTTATTTTTTCAAATGAAATATCCATAGTTATTGATGGAAAAATATGTTTTTTAAATGCTGCATATTTCAACAGAGCTTAACATTACCTTTCCAAAAATGTAGCACACTTAATGTTTTGCTAGAGTCATTTTTCAAATACAGAGCTTTCAATTATTTTTTTTCATGTAAACCAAGTTTATTTAATGCCGACACTGCTCACATAAGCTACGTTTGTCCAAATACAATTTAACAAAAAATCGCGCTCTTGGTTACAATTTTCCAGGACCCACTGGCAAAAATCCATGTAGCGTTTAAAATCTCCTGGTCTGAGTTTATGAACTCTTCTCATCCTGTATGCATAGCTTGTATTTGTGCTTTCTCAAAATCCCCCTAACGTTAGTTTTTGGTAGGCCTGTTGATATTTTCAAATTTTGCGTTGACGTTTACGGATACAAATTGCTGGCTGCTTCTACATTTTTCCCGGTTTTTATAAAAACAGACGATCATATCCCATTTTTCACAATTCTCATACTTCATTGCGAATGTGTTTGGAAATTGAACAGAAACCACGAATTAAATAGCACCTTTAATGCTTAAATCAAAATTTGACAGCTGTCAGTAAACATTTGCATTTTGTTTTATCGCCGTGTCGTCCAAAGCCTACTTGTTCAAAGTGTGCGTTTCAAAGTCTACATGAAAAAACCTATAAGCTCTGTATTTCAAAATTGATTAGCAAAACATCAAGTGTGCTACATTTTTGGGAAGGAAATATGCAGGAATATTCAGGGTGTCTAATTCAAAAAAGAAATATTTTTCGATCAATAACTATATATGTTTTACGTAAAAAAGTGCTCTGGATATGTTTTCACAGAAACAATACTGGACAAAAGATACAGCAACTTATCGAAAATGCATATTTTCGAAAAACATACGTTTTACATTTTCTAAAAAAGGGGATCGATTTTCAAATACTACGCAGCACTGTATGACAAGCCCCTTCTAATGAAATATCACTTGACCCTCCTTCCCATTTACCCATAGGGGGTTCAAGGTTTTACTATGCTTTCTTGACGTGTTTTTGGATTTTGCCGAAAAATTCTTTCCAACCCTGAAATGCCTTGCGGTACGTTTTCGATGGGCCACCCAGGCAAAAAATAACTGAATGATTTTTCATCTCGTATTTGGAAATTGAAATTGCAATAGGTGATGACTTTTATTACAATAATATTGAAGTATCCTTTTTTTAGGCCAATTTAACAAAATCATCTCATCTCACATGTAAAAAGATTGTTCTTCCAAAGCAATTTGGGCTTCCCAATAGGAATGTGATCGCGATTTAGTATAAATAGAAGATATCCATGAAATTGGTAATTTTGTGAGCTCAAACAAATCAATTTACACATATTTGTCAAGTATTTCTGATTGAAGGCTGGCGAGACATTGGTTCAGTAAGTAGTCGCTTCCAACCAAATCGATCCGAAGCAATACCGCTTTGACTCCAAACAATGTTGACTCTTCCAACTCGTATACAGGATGTCCCCTTTTGAGAGTAACAACCCGAATATATCCGAAAATGCATTTTAACGAAACGTGACCACACTGTTTAGGACACCCAGTATATATTTACGAAATTTCCACATCTATATCTCGAAGCGAATATTATTCTACTGGGCGTGTTATTCATTGCAGAGGATGTTCTCAATAGACTTCAATGACCTGTACATGCATATCGGTTTAATTTCGAAAAAGAAATTTGCAGCATGGACCGGACTTGGACTGGAAGATATTTGGTTATTCGTGATACATACCCACTAACCCACATATACGAAACCTGGCAGTACATTCATTCATTTAGCTGACGATGTGTACTGAGCGAGGAAGAAGTGAGTGTGACTAACGACTGAATAATTTACAGTATTAGTTGATTTCGCTAGTATTTACATGTTATGCGTGAAATAAATGAACCAGCAGTAAAATGAGGTTATTTCGTTCGTATGGGGGAAATTCTGTTGTTTTTCTTATGTTTCAGCTTTAGTTCTACAGAAATAATCATTACATTTATTTGCTCATTTATTTATTGTATCCAAACATTGCAACATAATTAGTGAACGTTAATAATGATATCAGGAACGCAAAGCGATAAACACGTGAGGACAAGATTATTCAAAGTAAAGTAAGTATTTGAAAGTCATAGTTCAAAGGGTTCATTTCGTGTTTTTTTTTTGATGGAGTGGCAGTTATGCCCGCATCATACCACCAACTGAAGGCATCAGAACCCGCATGGCGCTTCATCACACCAAGCCCCTGAAGCCGCAACAACTGGCACGGGTGGATGCGGAAATTCACAAAGTCCTTTCAGAAGAGGCTGATATTTGGCAGATCGACTGTGCCGTGTATGACGCCGCTCAAACCCTGTCCCAAGTCCCAAGCAGATAGGGGGCATATCACTCCTCTGATTGGCAGGCACGAGCGACGCATTCACAAGATGGAAGCTAAGATCAAGTAGGCGAGATAACACGCGTCTCGTATCCAGTGTGTGGCGGACTACTTGGCGGCCAATAGGCCCTTCACGCCTGCAGTGACAAGCTCACCACACACTCAATCAAGGCGTGCTGTTTACCTCAAACAGCACTGTCTTGATAGGATACTACTGAGGTGGGCGAGAAACATCGCAGAAAACATGAAGTTCCTTGAAGAAAATGAGCTCATCATGCATTTGCTCAGATGCCTTGCGGTACCGGGTCTCATAGTGAGATGCATGCCGCTCTGAATGACTCGCTTCACCATAACATCTGGTCAAGTCAGAGTCCATACATAGCAGGTTATCTTTAGAAGAGGCGTGTTTCAGGGAGACTCCCTCGGTCCTCTTTTTTTTTGCGTTTCTTTATTGCCAATGTCCGTTGCACTACGGAAAACCCGCGGATATAACTGCTGTTCTACATGGATGACCTTAAACTAGCCTCTGGGGAAAAGGATCTTCATCAGTCCTTGAGGGTGGTGCAAGAGTTCTCGGATGCTATTGGAATGGAGTTTGGTATCGACAAATGTGCCACGGTTAATTTCAGAAGAGAACGATGCGAGGTATAAGGAGAGAACGTTCAGCTCGTAGACGAAAGCATCCTACAACATCTGGATGCCAGACGTCTACTGACCTAGTGGTGGAACATTACCACACTCAAGATGTATCACCATAAACTCCGACAGATCTGGGCATCAAAACTGTCGGGGAAGAACAAAGTTACTGCAACTAATATGCTTGCCGATCCCGATTTTACGTTACTCTCCTTTGGAGTAATGAAATGGACTCAGGAAGAGCTGCAACAACTCGACGTGAAAACTCGCAAAACGATGCATCTTCATAGGAGCTTACATCCTAAATCGTCTGTTCCATGGTAATACTTCCCCAGACAACGGGGAGGCCGTGGACTTTCGACCTTGGAGTGTCTACATAATAGAATGGTACTGGATGTAGCCTGTAAAGTCATTAGGAGTTCAGATCCTCTTCTCTGCTTAGTATACGATAATGAAAAAGTAAGTAAGACCTTGGCTTATCCAGAAACCTGACCTTCCCATTTCTCAGGTCAAGTGGGCTGAAGTCGGAAACCGAAGGATTCACAATGGCACGCCAGGATGGTGCCTTCAACACCCTCCACAGGCATAACACGGCGCTACGAGTGTTGTACTACCATCAACGACACTCGTACGGTATAGATGAGACACGGGTGATGCCTTATGCTCGGCGGGATATTGAGTCCGTTGTGGAGAATGAGAAGTGTCGAATCTATCGGAACTACTCATTTTCCACCCTCACGCAAATACAAGCCAATAAGCCTAATGTAGTCCTCCTCGACTAAGACGATTTTCATCATTGAGTTTTCGGCTCCTGGCGAAATGAAGATGGTCTGAAAAGATGAGGAAAAACTGACTAAATATCGAGATCTACTCTTTGAACTCCGCAGGCTTTACCCAATCCATTCTCTTAAAATGGTGGTTCGGATAATAGAGGCTCTTGGTGGAATAATGGATGCACTGCTCTTGAGGCTAAAAGTCATACCGGGTTGCCGTAATATGGCAGAAATATAAGGCGGACGAATGCAGATGGCCGTCATCCTTAGTTCACTCCGCAACCCCGGAAGGAGTTCCGACAGGCTCTTAAAATGCTCAAAAACTTGGGAGAGATGCGGAGCAACAACTTCCAGGCTGGTTTGTCTAGGGGCGAACCGTGCTAATTCTAAAAAACGGAGATTTGTCTGATCCAAAGAATTACACACCGATAACATGCTTCATTAAGTCGATCCGAATTTGACCTTGTCAAAAAACACTGTATAGGTACTAAATTTACTTGAAGATCATTCTGATTAGAACTGACAAAAATATGGACCAAATCATTTAATGTATAGTGAACAATGTTAAATTCTTATCCTCGCATACTTTGCGGTGAAATCACAGTAAAAACCTTGTGTAGTATTGATTTTTCAAAGCAAACAGGGAATGAAAATTTTCTATTAGTTTTCTTTCTCTCGGAGACATGCAAACCTTGTGTGTTGAATTTATATAATATAGGTAGATAAATATCCAATATCGATTTTATGTTGGGAGGTATTACATAGAGCAAAAATATTCGCGTTAAAACCACGCAATTATGAATAATACTACGCTTTCATAACTTTCTTTATCGCATATTCATCTCTGTATCGGTAAGCTATTGCCACAATTATCAGACTGATCTCTTTCTCTCAAACTGTTTAAACCGGAAGAAATCAATTCCTGATCATTCACACCACTGAATAAATTACAATACCGAGCTAATCCATTCTTCATATCGATAAGATATCTGCTTCATTCAGTGAAGTTTTACTCACATAATACTACTTTTAATTGTAAGGTTGTTTATCAGATGAAAAAATAATAGCATCGTGTACCTCAGATATATATATTACTAGCTGACCCGACAAACGTTGTTTTGCCATATAAATAATTTTGATGGCCGACAACTGTGTAGGGAGTGAGAAAGAAAGGAGACCGGCTTCGTTCTCATCCCTACTCCGTGCTGTTTACTGGGTCAGAAGTGACACCTGTAGACATCTGGAGGGGATAACTAATTAAATGATGATTGATCAGTTTTCGACCGGAGAGGAAAAATGATTAAATTACTAAAATGGCTATTAAAAAATAAGGGTTGATCGTAGAAGGGTGAAAATTGAGGATTGTATGTATTTTTGAATGTTGTATCATAAAAAAATAGAAATTGAAAATTTTGTCTAAAAAATAAAATAAAAAATTTAGGGGTGGACTACCCCTAACATTTAGGGGGATGAAAAATAGATGTTGGCCGATTCTCATAGATACCGGATAAGCACAAAAAATTTCATCAAAATCGGTCGAGCCCCACTAATTAAATGATGATTGATCAGTTTTCGACCGGAGAGGAAAAATGATTAAATTACTAAAATGGCTATTAAAAAATAAGGGTTGATCGTAGAAGGGTGAAAATTGAGGATTGTATGTATTTTTGAATGTTGTATCATAAAAAAATAGAAATTAAAAATTTTGTCTAAAAAATAAAATAAAAAATTTAGGGGTGGACTACCCCTAACATTTAGGGGGATGAAAAATAGATGTTGGCCGATTCTCATAGATACCGGATAAGCACAAAAAATTTCATCAAAATCGGTCGAGCCCCACTAATTAAATGATGATTGATCAGTTTTCGACCGGAGAGGAAAAATGATTAAATTACTAAAATGGCTATTAAAAAATAAGGGTTGATCGTAGAAGGGTGAAAATTGAGGATTGTATGTATTTTTGAATGTTGTATCATAAAAAAATAGAAATTGAAAATTTTGTCTAAAAAATAAAATAAAAAATTTAGGGGTGGACTACCCCTAACATTTAGGGGGATGAAAAATAGATGTTGGCCGATTCTCATAGATACCGGATAAGCACAAAAAATTTCATCAAAATCGGTCGAGCCCCACTAATTAAATGATGATTGATCAGTTTTCGACCGGAGAGGAAAAATGATTAAATTACTAAAATGGCTATTAAAAAATAAGGGTTGATCGTAGAAGGGTGAAAATTGAGGATTGTATGTATTTTTGAATGTTGTATCATAAAAAAATAGAAATTGAAAATTTTGTCTAAAAAATAAAATAAAAAATTTAGGGGTGGACTACCCCTAACATTTAGGGGGATGAAAAATAGATGTTGGCCGATTCTCATAGATACCGGATAAGCACAAAAAATTTCATCAAAATCGGTCGAGCCGTTTCGGAGGAGTTTAAGTTCGAACACCGTGACACGAGAATTTTATATATTAGATATACATATGAGTATATTTCAATCTTAGTTTAAAGAAATATTACTGTTCCTGACGATGAGACGTTTATAAATCCACAGTATCATTTCATCCTTTTTTTTTTATCGATATATGGGGTGATGCTATAGGTGTTCTGGGATTTCTTACAGCTGAAACTTGAATACGCTACCACAAATCAGTAACTCGCCCCAGAACCCCATGGCAAATTATAATAATAGCCACCATTTAAACAGAGTGGTTCAGAGAGTAAATCTCCATATTTAGTCCTTTTTTTCTTCTCTTTTCGGACGAATTTCGTTTCGACAGGAGCTGAAAACTCTTTAACGAAAATGGTCATCCTTTGATGGTCGGAAAAGACTACATCAGACTCATTGGTTTGTTTTTGCCTGAGGATGGAAAACGGATAGTTCTAATACATTTGGTGTTCCAAACTTTCACCAGGGACGTTTCACTGACATCCTCTGGCCACCATGAAGGACCAATTTGGAATGTGGCATGACGAATCAGGAACCAAGGACATTCCTGGGTTATCCCGGATTGGTAACAGTTACGGCATCAACCGGATGTCCTCTGCGAGACGTCTCTGGGAAGTCCCATGTTTACTCTTGCGCCGACGATACACTTTGGGACATAAAAGGGGCGTAACTGGGATGTCCCTACGTCGTTAGGACACGATCAAACCTCTGAAGTCTTCAAGAGACTTGTGCGAGCAGGGATTCATCAAATAAACCAAGTTATCAAATACAATATGTATATCATACTCAGGAATCTGCTAAGAAAGTCTCTCGTACAGCTAGTATATACAGTGAGGACCAAAAGTCCGTCGCCCCCCCCGTAACTTCTTCATTTTCCATATTACAAAAAAATGTTAAATACATAAGTTGTAGGGTTTCATTCGATCTCTTTAATGGTTTAAGTTTCATTCATACAGAGTGTCTCAAAAAAGCACGGTGACTTAGAAGTTAATTTTTTTAAATGGGACACCCTGTATTTCATTGCATTATTACATTCTACGTTGAATTCTGAACAAGTTTGATAGGTGGTTTTCTATCAAAATAGTTAATAGTTTTGGACTTATGAACACTTGTAAATAATTATTTCGACTACTTTTGCGCCAGTTCAATGAGAAAATCGTAACAAATGGATCACAATGTATTCCACTTTCCTATCCTAACTTTTTGAAAGCTATCCAATGTTGCAAACTGCTGATGGCACCATGTGTAACTTACCTCGTCGTACCATTTTACAATTGTTAGAGTTGTTGAATCTCACGAAAAACTAGTACAAATGAAGTTGAAACATTTTATTAACAAATAAGGTAGTCCATAAATACAGATCAAGAATCATTAAAAACTGAAGAGATATTTTAATTTATAACTAAAAACGGTGAGTTTTTATCTATTTCAAAAGATGTTCGACATGTCCACCATGCATTTCTTGACACATAAATAGTCGGGTTGTAAACTCTTCCCTAACATTAATCAAGGTTTGAGGTGTTATTTCTGAACACACTTCAATAATTCGACGGCCCAGTTCATCTAACGACCCACAAACTGTCTTAAAAACTACGGATTTCACATAGCCCCAGAGAAAGAAATCAAGCGGTGAGAGGTCCGGTGAGCGAGCTGGCCACTCTGTTGTACCTCGACGTCCAATCCACCTACCTGGATACCTTTCATCTAAGTAATTTCTCACCTCCCGAAAATAGTGTGGTGGCGCTCCATCTTGCTGAAATGTTACATCCAAGTAAAATTCATGTGGGTTTTGCGCAACGATCTCATCGATACTGGGACTTATTGTGTCTTGCAGCATTTGGAGGTATCTGGGACCATTTAAATTTTCTTCCAAGAATATGGGACCTACAATGTGGTTACCTAAAATACCAGCCCAAACATTAATTTTCTGGGGAAATTGAGTATGCCCCTCGCGGAATTCATGGGGATTCTCATCACTCCAATATCTACAATTCTGGGTATTCACATTTCCATTTAGGTAAAAAGTGCTTTCATCACTAAAGCAGATGTGTTGCAAATGAAGTCGATTTGCAACAATTCTTTCTGCCATGGTCTCGCAAAATTCAAGTCGCTGGTCTGGATCATCTTCAACCAATTGGTGCAAAATTTTTATTTTGTAAGGATGGAATTTATTTTGTTTTAAAACCCTCTTTACTGATGTTTTAGAAACATCACATGTCTCAGCTACTTGCTTAGTTGATTGTTGTGGGTTATTTACCATTTCGGCTAGTACTTGAATTTCAACATCTTCCGTAATTATTTTCGGCCTCCCAGATCTCGAAGCATCTTTCACGGTGCCAGTTTGGTTAAATTTTGCCACCAATTTCTGCAGATATTTTCGACACATCGGACGTTCTGGAAACCGTTCATTGAAAATGCGAATAGCAGCGTGGTAATTTCGGTTAGCTTCACCAAATATGATAACGGCTTCAACTTTGTCTGCTACTGAACGAGCCATATTAATCAACAAGAGAAATTGAAAACCGTTTGAAACAAAGTTTTGAAAACCTACAAAATGTCAATGACATTTGGCAAAAACAGATAAGAGTTTTTTTTCGTTGTCATGGATAAAATAAACGCGCCTAGCGTGCATAGCCTACCTCATTAATTTATTCGTGAACTGGTGCAAAAGTAGTCGAAATAATTATTTACAAGTGTTCATAAGTCCAAAACTATTAACTATTTTGATAGAAAACCATCTATCAAACTTGTTCAGAATTCAACGTAGAATGTAATAATGCAATGAAATACAGGGTGTCCCATTTAAAAAAATTAACTTCTAAGTCACCCTGCTTTTTTGAGACACTCTATATGAATGAAACTTAAACCGTTAAAGAGATCGAATGAAACCCTACAACTTATGTATTTAACATTTTTTTGTAATATGTAGAATAAAGAAGTTACAGTGGGGGCGACGGACTTTTGGTCCTCACTATATAGTTCAAAACATAACGACAACATTCGAGTGTACCTATATATTGGAGAGTTCAATTCAACGAAAACAAATATTTCTATAATATCCAAATATATCTCAAGAAACGAAGTGTGATCGTGTGTACTTTAGAGGATATACGGGGCGTTTCAAATACAATCGGCACCATTGACAACTCCGTTATTATTGATGCATGAATTCAGTTGAATCGACCAACTATTGGAATTTTAAATTGCCTTGATGCTGAAGACAGAAACAATTGACAGTCGCGTTTTCAAAATATTTCATGAAATGATATTTTTTTGAATGGAACTCCCTATATTTATGTGCTGGCGCTCCAACCTGCTGAAAACAGATCATCAGACGAGCTTCCAGATCGAGATCATCGGAAAACTTTTCCAACACTCTTGTTAATAAATTAATGTAACGGGGTCTGGTCAAAGAACCATGGTAGAAAAATAGACCAATAATTTTATTATTGAATCGTCTTTGCGAATTGTGGGGATTGACTAGAAATAGATTATCTCTACTCCAATAC
Organism: Chrysolina americana; assembly: GCA_958502065.1. Taxonomy (NCBI): domain Eukaryota; kingdom Metazoa; phylum Arthropoda; class Insecta; order Coleoptera; family Chrysomelidae; genus Chrysolina; species Chrysolina americana. Next base: position 57,677,159 of record OY293420.1, on the reverse strand, counting down.
TGAAAATCTTTCTATTATACATCCCACTATTTGAAAAAGTAGCCTCATCATTTCTACAGAAGTTTGGATCTTGTCTGCATTTACACATAAACCCCCGACAAAACCCCAACGGTCTCTTAGGAGAACCAGGTATAGTGTTTGCACTGGTCGTAACCTATATACAGAGGAATCTTATGTAGTTATCAGAATCCGTTGTATAACAGACAGTGGATGAGCTATTTCTCTTGATAAGTATCTAATGAAATTATTGAGATTGGCCTCAAAATTTATGTAACCTCAGATATTACAGAAGGTTATTTAGTTCTCCTTGTCTCAAAAACATTTTAATTTTTCCTGAATCTTCGATGAAGTAGGATTTTTCAAATGAGTGGTACTGACATGATGATCACGGGTTCAAATTCCAGTGCAATATTTACTGTCAGTTTGATGTCAGTAACAAAAGATTGAGTTTCTGTACCAAAATTGGGTGTTTGGACATTCAAGAGGTTTTATTCGCCAAAACAAATGAAAGTCGCTCATTCTCAACTTCAGGAAGAACAGTCATATCGATACCCCCAACGAACAAAGCCGTAACTAAAGTTAGAGCTATTTTCAGTTATAGGTGTAGGCGTATTCAGCTTAAAAAACTGATGCTGACGATAAAAAAACCGTATCTCTAGACCAAGTAGTTACGAAGAAATCCACTTGAAAAAAATTGTATTTCGACTTGAATATTGAAAAAAAAATTCAGTATTTCGGCTCTCCTGAAATATAATGAAAAATGAGTTACGTCTTTGTTCGTTGGGAGTGTCGATATGAGATTTGTTGTAATTACGAATCGATCGAACATTTCATAAAATATTTTGATAACGCGACTGTTAATTTTTTTGTCTTCAGCACCGAGAAGTTCGTTAAACATGCCGCTAGTTTGGCCATTTACCCGAATTCGTAGCATCAATAATAATGGAGGCTGATATATGCAACAGGAAACAAGCAGTATATATATTATAAATGAATCACATTCTGACTGTCAAAACATTTCACATGGGGCACCTCAAGAATCAGTTCTGGGGTCTCTATTATTCATTATTTATGTGAACGATCGCTTCCAATTTCTCTTTCCCAATAAATATGTGGCTTATGATGATGATGCAACTTTATTAAATATTGCTTCAGATGTAGAAAGTCTCTACACCATAATGGCAGATTCTTTCAATAAAGCACAAAATTGGTTCAGTGTCAACAACCTGAAACTGAACAGCGATAGATAGATAGATAGATAGATAGATAGATAGATAGATAGATAGATAGATAGATAGATAGATAGATAGATAGATAGATAGATAGATAGATAGATAGATAGATAGATAGATAGATAGATAGATAGATAGATAGATAGATAGATAGATAGATAGATAGATAGATAGATAGATAGATAGATAGATAGATAGATAGATAGATAGATAGATAGATAGATAGATAGATAGATAGATAGATAGATAGATAGATAGATAGATAGATAGATAGATAGATAGATAGATAGATAGATAGATAGATAGATAGATAGATAGATAGATAGATAGATAGATAGATAGATAGATAGATAGATAGATAGATAGATAGATAGATAGATAGATAGATAGATAGATAGATAGATAGATAGATAGATAGATAGATAGATAGATAGATAGATAGATAGATAGATAGATAGATAGATAGATAGATAGATAGATAGATAGATAGATAGATAGATAGATAGATAGATAGATAGATAGATAGATAGATAGATAGATAGATAGATAGATAGATAGATAGATAGATAGATAGATAGATAGATAGATAGATAGATAGATAGATAGATAGATAGATAGATAAGCTTTATTGTCTAAATGAAACATTTGATAGAACCCAGGATATCGTTATTTCTAAAATGCAGGAAATGGCAAAACGTATGTCAAACTTCTTGGGGTAGTTATAGATGACAGACTGTCTTGGTCGCCTCATATAGATCAGTTATGTCTCAAATTATCAAGTTCGATATATTTGTTGCATAAAATGAATAATCATACCTATATGCTTCAATACAGTTCGAACGTGTTACTTTTCAATTTTTCAGTCTCATATAAATCACAGCATTCTTGTATGGGGTAACTCTTGTAACGCTAGTAGGGTTTTTAAAATGCAGAAAAAAGCGTTAGAGTTATAACTAGTGTTGGTTACACAGATCACTGTCAACCTATTTTCATAGATATATCCATTATGCCTGTTCCTTCTCTATTGATATATGCCACAGTGTTAGAGATACACGAGAAAAAACGAGCATTTTTCACCAACTCTGATTTCCATAATCATCAGACGAATACTTGAGTACGCCTGTACGTCTCAATAATGATCCTTAAGCTGACTGTGATAATGTTTTTATTCATTTATTTTTTTCTTTCATCTTATGACTGTTTTTGAAGCTCAATATTTTACCACTTTCAATCTGTAGAACAATGTTTACGTATAAATACCTGAATGACTTGCCAAAAACATTTTTGTAATTTGGTGAAATAAGATCTATATATCTATCTTGATTTCGAGTACCCTGTATAATGGTTAACTCTGTAACACATTTTTCTAAACAAAGTGCTTTTATACGATAGTAGATGCTGATTTTCAAAGTTCTAGTGGATTTAGAACAAAAATAATGCTTATTTCTGTACACAGAAAACAAAACAACCTCATTTTACAACAAACTGGTGCACTCACTTCATCCCTGATTGAACAACAAGACTTCTGGTTAATGAGACAAAAATAACATAAGGCTGTACATGGAGTATTTACAAGACACAGTTCGAAAGCCATTCGGACTCACCAAATATCGTAATGAACAACAAAACACTGATACACTGCATCGTTGCACTTTCAAAACATTCACGATCGCAACACGTTTGAATGGACGAAGTGAACGCAAGTGTCCATCTAAGAGCATGGACAATCGAACTCGACTTCGCTGGCTACTGGTTCTCAACTGTTTACACCAAAGACTGAAAGAAATGTGACCCAGTCTTGGTCTTACTGACTAACGGTATCAATGAAAAACGAAAGAGTTGACTTGATATGCAAACGTTTTCATTGATACAGGGTCACTTGTCGATATAACAGGTGGGTTTTGCAGAAGTGAAGAGGTTGAGGTGATCGAGATTGTAATTAATTGTTGATATATTTTTTTTGTAGTTTTTCTAGTGCAGGTATTTGTTTTTATTTCGTTTGTGATTTTTTTATATAACATCAAAATGAAAATCATCCCATGTTTTTTTATGATTTGCATGGTTAGTAAGGAATATTGAATATAAAATGAATCTTGTATAGTTTTGGTGACTAAATTTTCAATTTCGATTCAGAAGATAGAATTGCCTGAATTCATTCCATTTTACAGGTATTTTCTGCTCCAGTTGTTTTCTTATTTTCAGCTCTTCCAGTTTAGGACACAAAACTGCTCATTCTTAGGGTGAGAGACTTTAGTCCTACCCTCTTATTTCCAAGGGGCGGGCAAAGTTGCCCCACATTTTTCCGGAGACAGACGTTGTTATGTCGGCCATATGCACGTTAGTGATTTGGTCTCAGCTTGATTGTTTCCCTGCCTCCTCCAATTTATGCAGGGGTGTTACGTGGGCTCTTTTCTAGCATCAGTTCACTGGTATTACCTGGATGAATTCATCTGCTCAAGTCCCGGAAAAACTCCCGGTTCGGACATTACACCTCATTTACTAGTCATCTAGTCCCTCATGGAAAAATTCCAGTGCCTGCTATTAAGCCCCTGATGCTTTCCCGGGGCATTATGGTCGCTTCGGTTCCTGGTGATGCCCCTGGTCAGAGGGCTTCCAACGATTTGATGTCTATAGAATTTATCTGTGATCTATTTTACATACTCTGTAATCGTCTCGACATTGGCCAGCTCATGCAATGCGGCTAGTCGAATGTACCTGTCACTGTCCGTGACGATACGAAGTACTTTATTTTACATCATCACCAGCTGCATCTGGTATGCGGGGAGGCTGCAAAATATTGGACAGGCGTAGGTCATCGATGGCCTGATTACCCTCAAAAGCTTGGAACTCCTCGCTATCAACGGGTATGTCTGTTTTACTGCACTCAAAGCTCGTTTAATTGCAAAGCTGACGTGTTTGACAAACGTCAATCTCTTGGTCAATTGTACTCCCAGGTACCGCACAGACTCTGCCTCCTTGATCCGGGTTCCCAGAGCCATAAACCCCCCTGTAATCTCCAACTCACTACTTTTTCTTTCTTAGTGAAGTTTATAGTTCTGTTTTTTCTGGATTAACTACTATTTTGTTACTCGCCAGATACGGCACGCCCTGCCCATCCAGGTGTGTTGCCACCTGGGCAGCAGCGTTATTGCTCTCTCCCACCTGGACGAAAATTGCCGTATCATCGGCGTATACCGCCGTGCTCATGTGTTCCGACATTGGAAAGTCATTCGTATTTAACGAGTTCAAAAGTGGTGAGAGACTGGATCCCTGCGGCACACCCGCTTCGACCGGCCTCACTACCGAGCTGGTATAATTGATTTTGACCCTGAAAGCCCTACCAACCAGGTAGTAGTCTAGGAGTCTGACCATATGCCTAGGCATGCCTACTCTCAGCATCTTCGCGACAAACCCCTCTGTCCAGATGATGTCGAAGGCCTTCTGTACATCCAACAGGTCCATCACTGTGCTGAGGCCTCGGTGAAAACCTTCGCTCACCCCGTGAACAATTCTGTAGAGTGACCTTTCCGAAAGCCGAACTGCTCATCTGAGATTCTCAACTCTCTTCAGCGGGATCCTGTCCAACGTCCATAGCGAATATGGAGGCTCTAGGAGAAAGTTGATTTTTTGGCCTCTTCAAGAAGAATTTTTTTCAACAAATTTCACACCTCCAATTGCATTGAAATTTGACATACAGGAGGAGCTTGGATCGTAGAAGTCAGAATTGTAATCAGTTTCGCTCTATTTATCTTAGTTTTTGAAAAATAGGGATTTTGGTAAGAAAATAACTGATTCTGGTCGGAATGACTTGGTCCACCATCTCAAAGGCGGTAGACGAAACTTGAATAGCATGTCTTTCATATACAGGTTCCTACAATCCGGCGCACTTCCAGTGCACCATAACTTGGTCCTTCCTGCAACAGATGGCAGTAAAAACTTTGATGCCATTAATAATTTTCGAACAATGCTTTCTGTGATAATGTTATCGACATGAAATCCTACTGCTTGTCTAGCAGCACTCAGGGCTGCGTTCATAAACTTACTCAGAGTAAGGACAGCTTACTCCGAACCGTTCGTAAACTCACTCTAGCTGTATGATTGACAATCGTTCAGAAACTTACTTCGAGTAAACTCTACTTACTCTGCTTTCGAAACGAGAAAGAGTAGTGATTATCTGACAGTGAAATAATAATGACAAGGAACTTTTTTGATAGTTTGTGTTTGTTATTGTTTGTATGTTCACGTTTCCACGTGCTTTTGAAGTGAAAATTAGAAAATACGGAAGTTTCGACAATTTAGAGATTATATTCCCACGATATGGATTTTCATGTAGTATCAGTTGGCAGAGATACTTACATTCTTGAAAATAAAGGAATGCTTCAAAGTGTTATGAACAATATTTCACTTCTGGAAACCCTAATAAAGAGTTTCAATATTTTGTATCAGTAAATGGAGAGCTTTGTGAAGTTCTCAAGTCTCAAACAAAACCAAACACAACCTCAATTCCATGGATCACCATTATCAACATTGTCATTGACACTTTGCACTACGCAGGAGTAATGATTGACATGTACTTCTAATCACGTGACCGTACTATTACTCTACTCTCATAATAAGTTTATGAACGCAGCCCAGAAGAACTACCCGTTTTCTCTCAATTCAGAATAGTTTTCAGATATTCGCGTTTTTCGAGAAAAAATCATCGATTTTTCAAAAATTCGTTATCCTAGAGCCGGCAAACTCACTAATACCTACAAACCTCTCTCACGAAATATCAGCAATTTTCTTATTCCTGACGCAAAAACAGTTCACTTGTCATGTCTACTTGCTGCTTTTATTCGTGGAATGATGTTATTTCGCTCACAGATACCGCTATAACTCGAAAACTAAGAGAGATAGAGCAAAATAGGTGGAACTTTTGATGTACTGAATGAAAACCTTCTATAGAGGCTTATCTATCCATTGGTGAAGAGAACAGAATTTTTTTTTGGAAAATCGAAAATGTCCTTAGGTTTCGAAACGAACTTCAAATCGACTCGTTTCTGAACTAATACAAACATCTCCCACGATCTTCATCAGCAATTTTCTTGTTCCTGACTCTGAAACAGTTCACTTATCATGCTGTTTTTGTCATAGTTTTTGAATAATCGCGTTTTTCGTGAAAAAAAAACGATTTTTCAAGAAGTCGTTTTTTTATGGAAATTTTACTATTCCGCAGTTCAGCATCGTTGTTAGTCACTAGCTGATATGGAGGCTCTAGGAGAAAGTTGATTTTTTGTTCTCTTCAACAAATTTCACACCTCAGATTGGCGTCAAATTTGACATACAGGATGAAGAGCTTGAACTTCAGAAGCCAGAACTGTAATCGGTTTCGCTGTATTTGTCATAGTTTTTGAATTATTGCATTTGTCTTGCAAAGAATGTCGATTTTTCAAAAAGTCGTTTTTTGATGGCCTTTTCACTATTCCGCTGTTCGGCATCGTTCCTAGATCATCCATAGCAAATATGGAGGCTCAGGAGAAAGTTGATTTTTTGGCCTCTTCAAGAAATAAGGTTAACCTTTGAACTTTTTTCAAGAAATTTCACACCTCCGATTGGATTTAAATTTGACATACAGGAGGAGCTTGGATCGTGGAAGTCAGAATTGTAATCAATTTCGTTCTATTTATCTTAGTTTTTGAAAAATAGGGCTTTTGGTGAAAAAATAACTCATTCCCATCGGAATGTATTGGCCCGCCATCTCGAGGGCAGTAGACAAGACTTGAGTAGCATGTCTTTCGGATACAGGTTCCTACAATCCAGCGCGCTTTCAGTGAACCATAACTTGGTCCTTCCCTCAACAGATGGCGGTAAAGAATCGCCAATAATAATTTTCGAACAATGCTCTCTCTGATAATGTTATTGACACATTGACATGAAAATCCTTCTACTGCTTGTCCGGCAGCACTCAATAGTACTACCCGTTTTCTCTCAACTCAGTATAGTTTTGAAATATTCACGTTTTTTGAGAAAAAAACATCGATTTTTCAAACATTCGTTACTGTAGATCCTCCAAACTCACTAATACAAACCTCTCCCACGATCTATCAGCGATTTTCCTACTCCTGACGCTGAAACAGTTGTTTTACCATGTCTACTTGCTGCTTTCAGTCGTGTAATGACGTTATTTCGCTTACAGATTCAGAATTTGTGAATTATTTTCGAATTTCAGAAAAATCGCAATAACTCGAAAACTAAGAGAGATAGAGAAAAATTGGTCGAATCTTTGATGTACTGTATGAAAACCTTCTACAGGTGATTATCCATCCATTGGTAAATCGAAAATGTTCTTAATTTTCGAAACGAACTTCAAATCCACTCGTTTCTAGAATAATATAAACCTCTCCCACGATCTTTACCAGCAATTTTCTCGTTCCTAACGCTGAAACTGTTCACTAATCATGTGTACTTGCCGAATATCTCATAATTTTTTAATTATCGCGTTTTTTGTGAAAAAAAAATACAGTTTTCAAAAAGTCATTTTTTGATGAAAATTTCACGATTCCGCAGTTCAGCATCGCCCCTACATCATCCCTAGCGAATATAGAAGCTCTAGGAGAAAGTTGATTTTTTGGCCTCTTTGAGAAATAAGTTTTTTCAACAAATTTTGCACCTCAGATTGCCTTCAAATTTGGCATACAGGAGGAGCTTGAACTGCAGAAGTCCGAATTGTAATCGGGTTCGCTGTATTTGTCATAGTTTTTGAATTATCCCGTTTTTCGTGAAAAAAAAATACATTTTTCAAAAAGTCGTTTTTTGATGGAAATTTCACCATTCCGCAGTTCAGCATCGCCTCTAGATCATCCCTAGCGAATATGGAGGCTCTAGGAGAAAGTTGATTTTTTGGCCTCTCCAAGAAATAAGGTTAACCCCTTTGAACTTTTTTCAACAAATTTTGCACCTTAGTTTGCCTTCAAAATTGGCATACAGGAGGAGCATGAATTGCAGAAGTCAGAACTGTGATCAGTTTCGCTGTATCTGTCATAGTTTTTGAATTATCGCGGTTTTCTTGAAAAAAAATCGATTTTTCAAAAACTCGTTTTTTTGATGGAAATTTCACGATTCCGCAGTTAAGCATCGTCCCTAGATCATCCCTAGCAAATATGGAGGCTCTAGGAGAAAGTTGATTTTTTGGCCTCTCCAAGAAATAAGGTTAACCCCTTTGAACTTTTTTCAACAAATTTTGCACCTTAGTTTGCCTTCAAAATTGGCATACAGGAGGAGCATGAATTGCAGAAGTCAGAACTGTGATCAGTTTCGCTGTATCTGTCATAGTTTTTGAATTATCGCGGTTTTCTTGAAAAAAAATCGATTTTTCAAAAACTCGTTTTTTTGATGGAAATTTCACGATTCCGCAGTCAAGCATCGTCCCTAGATCATCCCTAGCAAATATGGAGGCTCTAGGAGAAAGTTGATTTTTTGGCCTCTCCAAGAAATAAGGTTAACCCCTTTGAACTTTTTTCAACAAATTTTGCACCTTAGTTTGCCTTCAAAATTGGCATACAGGAGGAGCATGAATTGCAGAAGTCAGAACTGTGATCAGTTTCGCTGTATCTATCATAGTTTTTAAATTATTGCGTTTTTCGTGAAAAAAAAGTCGATTTTTCAAAAAGTCGTTTTTTGATGGAAATTTCACGATTCCGCAGTTAAGCATCGTCCCTAGATCATCCCTAGCGAATATGGAGGCTCTAGGAGAAAGTTGATTTTTTGGCCTCTCCAAGAAATAAGTAACTTTTTTCAACAAATTTTGCACCTCAGATTGCCTTCAAATTTGGCATACAGGAGGAGCATGAATTGCAGAAGTCAGAACTGTGATCAGTTTCGCTGTATCTATCATAGTTTTTAAATTATTGCGTTTTTCGTGAAAAAAAAATCGATTTTTCAAAAACTCGTTTTTTTGATGGAAATTTCACGATTCCGCAGTCAAGCATCGTCCCTAGATCATCCCTAGCAAATATGGAGGCTCTAGGAGAAAGTTGATTTTTTGGCCTCTCCAAGAAATAAGGTTAACCCCTTTGAACTTTTTTCAACAAATTTTGCACCTTAGTTTGCCTTCAAAATTGGCATACAGGAGGAGCATGAATTGCAGAAGTCAGAACTGTGATCAGTTTCGCTGTATCTATCATAGTTTTTAAATTATTGCGTTTTTCGTGAAAAAAAAATCGATTTTTCAAAAACTCGTTTTTTTGATGGAAATTTCACGATTCCGCAGTCAAGCATCGTCCCTAGATCATCCCTAGCAAATATGGAGGCTCTAGGAGAAAGTTGATTTTTTGGCCTCTCCAAGAAATAAGGTTAACCCCTTTGAACTTTTTTCAACAAATTTTGCCCCTTAGTTTGCCTTCAAAATTGGCATACAGGAGGAGCATGAATTGCAGAAGTCAGAACTGTGATCAGTTTCGCTGTATCTATCATAGTTTTTAAATTATTGCGTTTTTCGTGAAAAAAAAATCGATTTTTCAAAAACTCGTTTTTTTGATGGAAATTTCACGATTCCGCAGTCAAGCATCGTCCCTAGATCATCCCTAGCAAATATGGAGGCTCTAGGAGAAAGTTGATTTTTTGGCCTCTCCAAGAAATAAGGTTAACCCCTTTGAACTTTTTTCAACAAATTTTGCCCCTTAGTTTGCCTTCAAAATTGGCATACAGGAGGAGCATGAATTGCAGAAGTCAGAACTGTGATCAGTTTCGCTGTATCTATCATAGTTTTTAAATTATTGCGTTTTTCGTGAAAAAAAAATCGATTTTTCAAAAACTCGTTTTTTTGATGGAAATTTCACGATTCCGCAGTCAAGCATCGTCCCTAGATCATCCCTAGCAAATATGGAGGCTCTAGGAGAAAGTTGATTTTTTGGCCTCTCCAAGAAATAAGGTTAACCCCTTTGAACTTTTTTCAACAAATTTTGCCCCTTAGTTTGCCTTCAAAATTGGCATACAGGAGGAGCATGAATTGCAGAAGTCAGAACTGTGATCAGTTTCGCTGTATCTATCATAGTTTTTAAATTATTGCGTTTTTCGTGAAAAAAAAATCGATTTTTCAAAAACTCGTTTTTTTGATGGAAATTTCACGATTCCGCAGTCAAGCATCGTCCCTAGATCATCCCTAGCAAATATGGAGGCTCTAGGAGAAAGTTGATTTTTTGGCCTCTCCAAGAAATAAGGTTAACCCCTTTGAACTTTTTTCAACAAATTTTGCACCTTAGTTTGCCTTCAAAATTGGCATACAGGAGGAGCATGAATTGCAGAAGTCAGAACTGTGATCAGTTTCGCTGTATCTATCATAGTTTTTAAATTATTGCGTTTTTCGTGAAAAAAAAGTCGATTTTTCAAAAAGTCGTTTTTTGATGGAAATTTCACGATTCCGCAGTCAAGCATCGTCCCTAGATCATCCCTAGCGAATATGGAGGCTCTAGGAGAAAGTTGATTTTTTGGCCTCTCCAAGAAATAAGTAACTTTTTTCAACAAATTTTGCACCTCAGATTGCCTTCAAATTTGGCATACAGGAGGAGCATGAATTGCAGAAGTCAGAACTGTGATCAGTTTCGCTGTATCTGTCATAGTTTTTGAATTATCGCGGTTTTCTTGAAAAAAAGTCGATTTTTCAAAAAGTCGTTTTTTGATGGAAATTTCACGATTCCGCAGTTAAGCATCGTCCCTAGATCATCCCTAGCGATATGGAGGCTCTAGGAGAAAGTTGATTTTTTGGCCTCTCCAAGAAATAAGGTTAACCCCTTTGAACTTTTTTCAACAAATTTTGCACCTTAGTTTGCCTTCAAAATTGGCATACAGGAGGAGCATGAATTGCAGAAGTCAGAACTGTGATCAGTTTCGCTGTATCTGTCATAGTTTTTGAATTATCGCGGTTTTCTTGAAAAAAAATCGATTTTTCAAAAACTCGTTTTTTTGATGGAAATTTCACGATTCCGCAGTCAAGCATCGTCCCTAGATCATCCCTAGCAAATATGGAGGCTCTAGGAGAAAGTTAATTTTTTGGCCTCTCCAAGAAATAAGGTTAACCCCTTTGAACTTTTTTCAACAAATTTTGCACCTTAGTTTGCCTTCAAAATTGGCATACAGGAGGAGCATGAATTGCAGAAGTCAGAACTGTGATCAGTTTCGCTGTATCTATCATAGTTTTTAAATTATTGCGTTTTTCGTGAAAAAAAAGTCGATTTTTCAAAAAGTCGTTTTTTGATGGAAATTTCACGATTCCGCAGTTAAGCATCGTCCCTAGATCATCCCTAGCGAATATGGAGGCTCTAGGAGAAAGTTGATTTTTTGGCCTCTCCAAGAAATAAGTAACTTTTTTCAACAAATTTTGCACCTCAGATTGCCTTCAAATTTGGCATACAGGAGGAGCATGAATTGCAGAAGTCAGAACTGTGATCAGTTTCGCTGTATCTGTCATAGTTTTTGAATTATCGCGGTTTTCTTGAAAAAAAATCGATTTTTCAAAAACTCGTTTTTTTGATGGAAATTTCACGATTCCGCAGTCAAGCATCGTCCCTAGATCATCCCTAGCAAATATGGAGGCTCTAGGAGAAAGTTGATTTTTTGGCCTCTCCAAGAAATAAGGTTAACCCCTTTGAACTTTTTTCAACAAATTTTGCACCTTAGTTTGCCTTCAAAATTGGCATACAGGAGGAGCATGAATTGCAGAAGTCAGAACTGTTATCAGTTTCGCTGTATCTATCATAGTTTTTAAATTATTGCGTTTTTCGTGAAAAAAAAAATCGATTTTTCAAAAACTCGTTTTTTTGATGGAAATTTCACGATCCCGCAGTCAAGCATCGTCCCTAGATCATCCCTAGCAAATATGGAGGCTCTAGGAGAAAGTTGATTTTTTGGCCTCTCCAAGAAATAAGGTTAACTAACCCCTTTGAACTTTTTTCAACAAATTTTGCACCTTAGTTTGCCTTCAAAATTGGCATACAGGAGGAGCATGAATTGCAGAAGTCAGAACTGTGATCAGTTTCGCTGTATCTATCATAGTTTTTAAATTATTGCGTTTTTCGTGAAAAAAAAATCGATTTTTCAAAAACTCGTTTTTTTGATGGAAATTTCACGATTCCGCAGTCAAGCATCGTCCCTAGATCATCCCTAGCAAATATGGAGGCTCTAGGAGAAAGTTGATTTTTTGGCCTCTCCAAGAAATAAGGTTAACCCCTTTGAACTTTTTTCAACAAATTTTGCACCTCAGATTGGCTTCAAATTTGGCATACAGGAGGAGCCTGAACTCCAGAAGCCAGAACTGTAATCGGTTTCGCTTTATCTGTCATAGTTTTTGAATTATCGCGGTTTTCTTGAAAAAAAATCGATTTTTCAAAAACTCGTTTTTTTGATGGAAATTTCACGATTCCGCAGTCAAGCATCGTCCCTAGATCATCCCTAGCAAATATGGAGGCTCTAGGAGAAAGTTGATTTTTTGGCCTCTCCAAGAAATAAGGTTAACCCCTTTGAACTTTTTTCAACAAATTTTGCACCTTAGTTTGCCTTCAAAATTGGCATACAGGAGGAGCATGAATTGCAGAAGTCAGAACTGTTATCAGTTTCGCTGTATCTATCATAGTTTTTAAATTATTGCGTTTTTCGTGAAAAAAAAAATCGATTTTTCAAAAACTCGTTTTTTTGATGGAAATTTCACGATCCCGCAGTCAAGCATCGTCCCTAGATCATCCCTAGCAAATATGGAGGCTCTAGGAGAAAGTTGATTTTTTGGCCTCTCCAAGAAATAAGGTTAACTAACCCCTTTGAACTTTTTTCAACAAATTTTGCACCTTAGTTTGCCTTCAAAATTGGCATACAGGAGGAGCATGAATTGCAGAAGTCAGAACTGTGATCAGTTTCGCTGTATCTATCATAGTTTTTAAATTATTGCGTTTTTCGTGAAAAAAAAATCGATTTTTCAAAAACTCGTTTTTTTGATGGAAATTTCACGATTCCGCAGTCAAGCATCGTCCCTAGATCATCCCTAGCAAATATGGAGGCTCTAGGAGAAAGTTGATTTTTTGGCCTCTCCAAGAAATAAGGTTAACCCCTTTGAACTTTTTTCAACAAATTTTGCACCTCAGATTGGCTTCAAATTTGGCATACAGGAGGAGCCTGAACTCCAGAAGCCAGAACTGTAATCGGTTTCGCTTTATCTGTCATAGTTTTTGAATTATCGCGGTTTTCTTGAAAAAAAATCGATTTTTCAAAAACTCGTTTTTTTGATGGAAATTTCACGATTCCGCAGTCAAGCATCGTCCCTAGATCATCCCTAGCAAATATGGAGGCTCTAGGAGAAAGTTGATTTTTTGGCCTCTCCAAGAAATAAGGTTAACCCCTTTGAACTTTTTTCAACAAATTTTGCACCTTAGTTTGCCTTCAAAATTGGCATACAGGAGGAGCATGAATTGCAGAAGTCAGAACTGTGATCAGTTTCGCTGTATCTATCATAGTTTTTAAATTATTGCGTTTTTCGTGAAAAAAAAGTCGATTTTTCAAAAAGTCGTTTTTTGATGGAAATTTCACGATTCCGCAGTTAAGCATCGTCCCTAGATCATCCCTAGCGAATATGGAGGCTCTAGGAGAAAGTTGATTTTTTGGCCTCTCCAAGAAATAAGGTTAACCCCTTTGAACTTTTTTCAACAAATTTTGCACCTCAGATTGGCTTCAAATTTGGCATACAGGAGGAGCCTGAACTCCAGAAGCCAGAACTGTAATCGGTTTCGCTTTATCTGTCATAGTTTTTGAATTATCCCGTTTTTCGTGAAAAAAAATCGATTTTTCAAAAAGTCGTTTTTTGATGGAAATTTCACGATTCCGCAGTTCAGCATCGCCCCTAGATCATCCCTAGCAAATATGGAGGCTCTAGGAGAAAGTTGATTTTTTGGCCTCTCCAAGAAATAAGGTTAACCCCTTTGAACTTTTTTCAACAAATTTTGCACCTCAGATTGGCTTCAAATTTGGCATACAGGAGGAGCCTGAACTCCAGAAGCCAGAACTGTAATCGGTTTCGCTTTATCTGTCATAGTTTTTGAATTATCCCGTTTTTCGTGGAAAAAAATCGATTTTTCAAAAAGTCGTTTTTTGATGGAAATTTCACGATTCCGCAGTTCAGCATCGCCCCTAGATCATCCCTAGCAAATATGGAGGCTCTAGGAGAAAGTTGATTTTTTGGCCTCTCCAAGAAATAAGGTTAACCCCTTTGAACTTTTTTCAACAAATTTTGCACCTTAGTTTGCCTTCAAAATTGGCATACAGGAGGAGCATGAATTGCAGAAGTCAGAACTGTGATCAGTTTCGCTGTATCTATCATAGTTTTTAAATTATTGCGTTTTTCGTGAAAAAAAAGTCGATTTTTCAAAAAGTCGTTTTTTGATGGAAATTTCACGATTCCGCAGTTAAGCATCGTCCCTAGATCATCCCTAGCGAATATGGAGGCTCTAGGAGAAAGTTGATTTTTTGGCCTCTCCAAGAAATAAGGTTAACCCCTTTGAACTTTTTTCAACAAATTTTGCACCTCAGATTGGCTTCAAATTTGGCATACAGGAGGAGCCTGAACTCCAGAAGCCAGAACTGTAATCGGTTTCGCTTTATCTGTCATAGTTTTTGAATTATCCCGTTTTTCGTGAAAAAAAATCGATTTTTCAAAAAGTCGTTTTTTGATGGAAATTTCACGATTCCGCAGTTCAGCATCGCCCCTAGATCATCCCTAGCAAATATGGAGGCTCTAGGAGAAAGTTGATTTTTTGGCCTCTCCAAGAAATAAGGTTAACCCCTTTGAACTTTTTTCAACAAATTTTGCACCTCAGATTGGCTTCAAATTTGGCATACAGGAGGAGCCTGAACTGCAGAAGCCAGAACTGTAATCGGTTTCGCTTTATCTGTCATAGTTTTTGAATTATCCCGTTTTTCATGAAAAAAAATCGATTTTTCAAAAAGTCGTTTTTTGATGGAAATTTCACGATTCCGCAGTTCAGCATCGCCCCTAGATCATCCCTAGCAAATATGGAGGCTCTAGGAGAAAGTTGATTTTTTGGCCTCTCCAAGAAATAAGGTTAACCCCTTTGAACTTTTTTCAACAAATTTTGCACCTCAGATTGGCTTCAAATTTGGCATACAGGAGGAGCCTGAACTCCAGAAGCCAGAACTGTAATCGGTTTCGCTTTATCTGTCATAGTTTTTGAATTATCCCGTATTTCGTGAAAAAAAATCGAGTTTTCAAAAAGTCGTTTTTTGATGGAAATTTCACGATTCCGCAGTTCAGCATCGCCCCTAGATCATCCCTAGCAAATATGGAGGCTCTAGGAGAAAGTTGATTTTTTGGCCTCTCCAAGAAATAAGGTTAACCCCTTTGAACTTTTTTCAACAAATTTTGCACCTCAGATTGGCTTCAAATTTGGCATACAGGAGGAGCCTGAACTGCAGAAGCCAGAACTGTAATCGGTTTCGCTTTATCTGTCATAGTTTTTGAATTATCCCGTTTTTCATGAAAAAAAATCGATTTTTCAAAAAGTCGTTTTTTGATGGAAATTTCACGATTCCGCAGTTCAGCATCGCCCCTAGATCATCCCTAGCAAATATGGAGGCTCTAGGAGAAAGTTGATTTTTTGGCCTCTCCAAGAAATAAGGTTAACCCCTTTGAACTTTTTTCAACAAATTTCGCACCTTAGTTTGCCTTCAAAATTGGCATACAGGAGGAGCATGAATTGCAGAAGTCAGAACTGTGATCAGTTTCGCTGTATCTATCATAGTTTTTAAATTATTGCGTTTTTCGTGAAAAAAAAGTCGATTTTTCAAAAAGTCGTTTTTTGATGGAAATTTCACGATTCCGCAGTTAAGCATCGTCCCTAGATCATCCCTAGCGAATATGGAGGCTCTAGGAGAAAGTTGATTTTTTGGCCTCTCCAAGAAATAAGGTTTGAACTTTTTTCAACAAATTTTGCACCTCAGATTGGCTTCAAATTTGGCATACAGGAGGAGCCTGAACTCCAGAAGCCAGAACTGTAATCGGTTTCGCTTTATCTGTCATAGTTTTTGAATTATCCCGTTTTTCGTGAAAAAAAATCGATTTTTCAAAGTCGTTTTTTGATGGAAATTTCACGATTCCGCAGTTCAGCATCGCCCCTAGATCATCCCTAGCAAATATGGAGGCTCTAGGAGAAAGTTGATTTTTTGGCCTCTCCAAGAAATAAGGTTAACCCCTTTGAACTTTTTTCAACAAATTTTGCACCTCAGATTGGCTTCAAATTTGGCATACAGGAGGAGCCTGAACTCCAGAAGCCAGAACTGTAATCGGTTTCGCTTTATCTGTCATAGTTTTTGAATTATCCCGTTTTTCGTGAAAAAAAATCGATTTTTCAAAGTCGTTTTTTGATGGAAATTTCACGATTCCGCAGTTCAGCATCGCCCCTAGATCATCCCTAGCAAATATGGAGGCTCTAGGAGAAAGTTGATTTTTTGGCCTCTCCAAGAAATAAGGTTAACCCCTTTGAACTTTTTTCAACAAATTTTGCACCTCAGATTGGCTTCAAATTTGGCATACAGGAGGAGCCTGAACTCCAGAAGCCAGAACTGTAATCGGTTTCGCTTTATCTGTCATAGTTTTTGAATTATCCCGTATTTCGTGAAAAAAAATCGAGTTTTCAAAAAGTCGTTTTTTGATGGAAATTTCACGATTCCGCAGTTCAGCATCGCCCCTAGATCATCCCTAGCAAATATGGAGGCTCTAGGAGAAAGTTGATTTTTTGGCCTCTCCAAGAAATAAGGTTAACCCCTTTGAACTTTTTTCAACAAATTTTGCACCTCAGATTGGCTTCAAATTTGGCATACAGGAGGAGCCTGAACTCCAGAAGCCAGAACTGTAATCGGTTTCGCTTTATCTGTCATAGTTTTTGAATTATCCCGTTTTTCGTGAAAAAAAATCGATTTTTCAAAAAGTCGTTTTTTGATGGAAATTTCACGATTCCGCAGTTCAGCATCGCCCCTAGATCATCCCTAGCAAATATGGAGGCTCTAGGAGAAAGTTGATTTTTTGGCCTCTCCAAGAAATAAGTAACTTTTTTCAACAAATTTTGCACCTCAGATTGCCTTCAAATTTGGCATACATGAGGAGCTTGAACTGCAGAAGCCCGAACTGTAATCGGGTTCGCTGTATTTGTCATAGTTTTTGAATTATCCCGTTTTTCGTGAAAAAAAAAATCGATTTTTCAAAAACTCGTTTTTTTGATGGAAATTTCACGATTCCGCAGTTCAGCATCGCCTCTAGATCATCCCTAGCGAATATAGAGGCTCTAGGAGAAAGTTGATTTGTTGGCCTCTTCAAGAAATAACTTGAAAGTTGGCAGAGCTCGTCCTCATACATGTAAATCAGAATTTTTTTCATAGAGGTGGATAGGGAGAAATGAAAATGTGCAGGAGGGGATAAATGAAAAACACTATTCAATAACAGAAACTTTATATAACTCTTTTACCTTTAAAATTAATAAAATAATATTTAGGTGCGTTCGATGTACACTAAATGAATCAGAAGTTGCAAGCAAACGCATCTACTCAAAAATATATATGATTATTATATCGGGCAAAGTTTTTCTGATTTCATTTGGCAGAAACACGAGTGCACTGGTGAGAGATATCAATTTTCTTTTGTAAAAATGGGACGTCCGATGGCATGGCTAAAGTATCGAAAAGAAATGATATTCCTGCGAATTTTATGACGGACTCGGTTAGACAGATGGACGCATGGAACAAATGTAAGCATTTGTAGACCAGTATATTTAGAAAAAATCGCAAGATGCTTAATATCAATCAGCATAATATGATTATAAACTAGCTAAAATATATATCTCTTACGAGTAAGTAGGCTCTCAGCAAAAAACGATCTCTCAAAACGTTTAAGGAATTGTTACCTATAACCTAGTAGATTTCGGCTGTTCACCGTTGTTGATCAAATGCAACACAATGTATTTGAGCTGAAATATTTAGATATGGATATACATGTTTCTTAATATCATAATATTCAGTATTAGAACTGGAACCTACTAGGAGTATTTTATAGGAACATTTTATTTATTTAATTTATTAGGTATCTTTTACACACTTATATCCCTAAATATACTGAACTACTGTTGATTATTACAAAGGTAAGCAGAGCTTAAATGTGGCTAAATTAGGACAGCAAATATTCTTCAGTAAATACCATGATACATTTTCATATTAAAATTGGTCTCTACAAAGATGTAGCACGGCAAAGGCTCACGAACAAAAAAACATTTTGTTGTTGAACGGTACCGAAAGTTTCTGGCTACTACCCTGTTAAAGTGGCACTGGCTGCATAGGATACAACACTTATTTTCACTGTTGTCTTCAATGGATGATGAACTTTTCTTCCGATGGCCTTATTATTATTCTACTGTGGAATGATTGGGTCTTATACTGAAAAAAATTACTTTATTGGTACATTATTTTCGAAACTGGAGATAATATTATGTTGAGGCTCTGAGCCATATAAGTTCATCCATGAGCTATCAAGCAATCACAAAACAAAATAAAGCGAACCAAATTAATTTTTAATTTCCAGATGTCATGGACGAAATGCTAATTGCCAGTTTGAATTATTAAAAATATACCAAAAACCACCCTGAGCTCAATGAACTGTGCAATCTGATAACTCCTGAAGAAGTTCGAAGGGCACTCAAAGGCTCGAAGAACTTTGCTGCTCCAGGCCCTGATGGCCTGAATAACTATTGGTGGAAAAAATTTCCATGTACCCACCACCATCTAGCAAGAGTTCTAAACTCATGGCTAGATGGGGAGCAACAGATTTCGGATTGGTTTGTCGAGGGACAAACCGTGCTAATCCCCCAGAACGGAGAATTGACTGATCCCAAGAACTACAGACCGATAACATACTTGAACGCAAGTTATGTTTACCCGCATCTTGTACATGCGAATACTCTCCGCAGTTGATCCGGTGTATGAACGGATATATGAGCAGAAAGGGTCAAAAAATGGGGTCGCTAGCTGCAAGAAGAACCGGCTAATTGTCAGATGTATCACGAAGTATAAGCGTAACCTGTCAATGACCTGGATCGATTATTCCATGGCATTTGATACAACATCGCATGAGCTCATCATGCATTTGCTCAGATGCCTCGCGGTACCCGATCAAATAGTGAGATGCATTGAGCAGTCGATGCCGCTCTGAAGGACTCACTTCACCATAACATCTGGTCAAGTCAGAGTCCAAACAGAGCAGGTTATCTTTAGAAGGGTCGTGTTTCAGGGAGACTTCCTCAGCCGTCTTCTCTTCTGCATCTCACTACTGCCATTGTTCGTTGCACTACGGAAAACCCGCGGATACCACTACGGCACCCCCAGCAACCGGAGGCATGAAGATACCCATCTGTTTAACATGGATGACCTTAAATGTAATGCCTCCGGAGAAAAGGATCTTCATCAATACTTAAGAGTGGTGCAAGAGTACACGCATGTGCCACGGTTCATTTCAAACGAGGACTATACGAGGAATACGGAGAGGACGTTCAGCTCGTAGACGGAGGCATCCTACATCATCTGGATGCCGGAGAGACGTATACCTACCTAGGGGTAGAACAACGCCACACCGAAGAGGTAACTACAGCCAACAACTTCAACGCAGCAAGTATCAGCATAAACTCTGCTGGTCATCAGAACTATCGGACAAGAACAGAGTTGCTGCAATTAATATGCTCTCCGTTCCGATTTTAATTTACTCCGTTGGAGTAATGAAATGGATTCAGGAAGAGCTGCGACAACTCAATGTTAACACTCGCAAAATGATGCATCTCATAGGAGCTTGCATCCTAACTCGTCCGTTCCACGGTTATACTTCCCCAGACACGGGGAGGCCGTGGACTTTTGAGTTTCGAGTGGTATGCGATCATGAAAAAGCAGGGATTGGAGCATTTGTTTTCAAGGCAGCAACCCTTGCAGCCGATGAACTCGGTCTCGTATTCGACACTGAACGGACGAACCCAGTTGGAATCCGTTCAGCAAAAAGTCCACGTTGAAGCTGCGGAGAGTGAGAGTCTTCTGCAGCTACATGAGGATAAGTCAATGCATGGGGGCTTCTTCAAGAACATTGAAGACCTTAGCTTATCCAGAAACCTGACTCTTGGTCAAGTGAGCTGAAGTCGGAAACCGAGGGTTCACTCCGCCTGCTCAGGGCACATGATTCTCGGACCCAATAGTCACTTACCCCACGGCATGGGGAGTGGTTATTGGGATAAATGATGCAGCGCGCCCTCCGGAAGGGCTTCAGAGATAGGGCCTGACTGGGATAGTCAACGGAAAAAATATCAAGATATTTATTCACAAAGAACACAAGGAAAACAATGAACTACAATACGTGATATAAATACCAAAGGTCTCGATAGGTGTAAAACACTTGTTTCGAGATTAAAAACATAGTAAAGATAAGAAAGAAAGTTAACACAATGGATGTGAATCTGAATATAAAAATATTACCATTACCCTAGGAAATACAAGAATGATAATGAATTAGTTACAAACTAACAAAAAACGACAGAATTGAAAATGCAATACAGGCATATCAATGACACCATCAACGTCAGTAATGGAAAATCGTGAAATTCCATCGATTCCAATGACGATAAATTGCCAATATGAAAAAATATAAGCAGCCAGCTTCAACAAGTACTCTAAAAATGTTTTTCAATAATTGCACATTCAACGCTGATGAATGATTTCCAATATTTTCTTGTATTCTAGCATTAAGCAGACAACTGTCACTTCCGATGAATCCACTTTTGCTTTCAGTTATGAGGTAACTGAAAACTAGATGGAGCAAAAACTGAAGTTATATTGAATATAGTGTGAAATGGAAAAAACATGAAGAACCTGAGAGAAGTTGTTTCACAAGGAGAGCTAAAACGTGCCTTCTCTGGCATGATCAACTGTAATCTGATTCATCCAATTTCACTGTGACTGACTAGCCTATCTTGCCGTCAGTCAAACGAAAAATCCGAACTATGGCCATTAAGAGAGGTGGAAAGCAAGTGTGCTTAGCGAATTATTATCGACATGGCCGTTATAGTGAGTCTTGGAAAGGGATTATTCAATAAAATGTATACTTGCCTGTGCAGCAATCGCCCTGCCTCCACCCGAGTTCACACCTCTGTTGATATACCCATACCTAAAGCAATATAATCAAATCGTATATGGTAAGCAGAACTCAGGCCCTTTTAAGACATGCCTGCTTGTTCTTCCTTGGACTGCTCGATGAGAGTGGGAGGCGCTGATTGGGCCACAGGTGGAGGAACTTCCGGCGGAGTCCAAGCCTTCACTTCGCTGTGGGGTCTG
Source organism: Chrysolina americana (assembly GCA_958502065.1). NCBI lineage: Eukaryota > Metazoa > Arthropoda > Insecta > Coleoptera > Chrysomelidae > Chrysolina > Chrysolina americana. The sequence continues at coordinate 57,655,542 of OY293420.1, read as the reverse complement.
CTACCCAGATCACCTGAAATATCAATGTGTTGTTTACCGTAAAGGATAGATGCCTTCAATATATTACAAGATTATAAGAATTCCTGTGAATGTATTCACTGAACAAATGGATTTCAAAAGTTCTGTATCAACACATTTGTTTCTAAACAAATGGATATTCATTCTTACATTTCCCTTCAATATCAGAACGATTTCAGTATATTGTAACTTTGCCAAGCTATTTGAAATAATTATATAAGAATCGTCTATAACTCGGTGGAAAACATTATATCTGCTGATCAGCATGGCTTTGACAGAACGTGTTGCGTAACAAATCTTAGGCATATTAGAAAAGAGTTGACGCCATATATACGGACTTGCAAAAAGCCCTTGACCAAATTTATTTTTCTAACTTCATCGATAATAATCATCAATTGGCATCACACCGCCAACTTGATATAATTCTTCACCATGCAGTTATTTGTTCGAGAGCAAACAGTTTGTAGAATATGGAAGTTTCAAGCCACCATCATAGTCCCCTAGTTGGTGTGGCTCAAGATTCAAATCTAGGACCCTTTCCTATTCCTATTCTTCATTAATAATATCGCTGATTGAATGAACAACTCTAGGCTACACAAGTTCGAAGAGATGGAGGATCTCGGAATTAGTTTTGATCAAAAGTTCACTGGTGGGATGCCACATAAAAATCAAGTTTTCTGTTCAGCTAACCGGATGGGTTTCATAATGAACACTTTGGGAACTTCAAAACTGGTGCAATTCTCGCACTTTTTTATGTGCATGTGGTCTAAACTATGGGGAAATGATATGGTATATCCCATTCATGATTTTCACACACATCGAATTGAAAATTTGCAACGAAAATTGCTGAAATTATTATTATTCAAAGTAACAGGGTATTATCCTCAATGGGGAAGTGATTAGTCTGTGCTTATTGATAGTTTCAATGCGATTTATTTGAATTCCCGTTGATTTTGATACCATTTCTTATTTTATAATTTGCTACACAAAAATATTTTTGTTTCCCAATCCTGACGACAGACAGCACTTAGGCAGTCTATTGACCCTACAAAACCTGCGATGCTCACCTTCTCGGACATTCTGTGTCACAGTGAATGTTTTCCCGGTGTCCAAAGGCACAGTCCAGTTGACTGGATCGGGTGAACGCATAATAATCTGTTCTGGAGATTTCACTCTTGTGGGTTCTGGAGGCGATTTGATAACCGGCTCATAGTTTATGCTGTCGTAGTCTTCAGTTGTGGAAGTAGTGTCCTTTACTTCTGCTGATGAATTCTCAGGTTTGACTTCTTCAGCTATTGAACATACAACATTTATTAATTCTTCCATTGGATTATTTGCCATAGAAAAAAGTGTACAGTCTACATAAAGCTAGAAGCAGTAACGGGTCAAGTATGATAGGTAACTGATGGTCTATAAAAGCAGCACTAGTTCAGTTATGAGCCGATTAGTGGTGAGTAAAATATGTGATTAAAAGCATAATTTATAAAATACTTTGAAGTATTTGTCACATAAGACTTACTCCTAAATGCCATGAGTCAGAATTCATTATTGATAGTTTTATTGTATTTTTACGCTATAACATTTTATTGATTGTACTTGTTGGGCTTTACTATAACAAATACCCTGCAGTAGTACAATTGGCATTTACGATGTCAAATTATTTGTTGATAATATGTAAGCTTTTTAATATGCTAGAAAACTGTTACTGAAAAATTTTGATGACCTTAATGAAGAACATCGAATATAGGAGTGACAAAATTAACTTTTTCGGGCTGAACCGATACTCAAAAAAAATTTCATGCAACTGCCAGCTAATATGAGAGAATAACTGAGGAATTTGATGGAAAAAGGCATTAGTGAGGGCTGCTTCTATGACTATATTGAATTTATTTTCAAGTGAACTAAAACTATTGAAATCTTAGGGAATGAAAAGTTGTACCTTTTAAAAATATGTATAAGTTTTAATTTACACTCACACATTACACCGAGCATCAATTAACAATTAATTGAACATTCGAGTGAATCTCTGATCATTTGAAATTTCATTTAAGTGCGTGTGCCAAGGATCGTGCCAAACGTGATTTCTTACCTTCGTTACTTCCTTTTCTAGGTTTAGTGGGTACTTTTTGATTTTGCTTAGTTGAATCTATACTTTGTGATTTGTTTTGGTTTGGCAACAGTTTGGCCAATCTATCGTCTTCATTTTTTGTAACTACCGAACTGGATTTAGATCGGGATGAGACAGTGGTGTTGAGGGATGCTAAAACACCGTAACATTTGTTACAAATACATTTACACACAGATCAACGCCCATTCAGAATCAAAAACAAAATTTTACAAAAGCACACAACTCACTAAAAACAAGGGTTTCTCCAGAGAAAAATAACATCATAAAATGACATGTGTAATGTCTGATGAAGTAAACCTGTATAAATCTGACTGAAGTAACTGAGTGGGAGATACAATTTCCAATGTTACGAAAAAACTAGAGGATGAGCCCTAAGTGGGCGAACTCTGGAGGTAACATTCACCACTGATTACGATAATCCATTCATCTTCACTATGAAGTTTGATCAGATCGAGTAAGTCAACTTGTAAATAAATATTACTAGTTTAATAACGAAATTCAATAATTTTCAAGACTTCTACAGAAATTCAATTGGAGGAATTTCTTAGCTCGACTGTAATATTTATTCACTGTTGCATTAAATTTCTGTGGCGACGTATTGAGATTGTAACGTACAGTGACTGATTATTTGGATGACAAATGACAAAGGACGTGACCAATGATTGGTAGTGGGAGGGTCATGTTAAAAGTGGAAGTGGTGTGGGTATTTTCAATTACCGCAGTATTTGGAGAGACGGGTCAGTTTTTCTGGTGTTTTGAACGAATTATTTTTAACTAGAGGAAAGAAACCCTGTTTTTTCACGAGACACATACATTCACGGAACTACAATAACAAAGGCTTGAGGTACTGGACAAGGAAAGCAGGAAAAATGTGTGGTTTTGAAAAGCAGCAAACATCACGAGTCTTGGCACACACTTGTATGTTTTTTTGTTTATTCAAATTTGAAACAGCAAACGATTTCATCCATTTTTCATGCGAGAATTCCGAAATTGTTTTCCGTTTTTTTCTACCCTGTTTCAAATCTGAAGTGAACACGTGCTTGGAGCTTACAAGGTCTCGGTCTTTTGTTCGAAGGTGTTTCATTCGAAGGTTTTCTTCCATCCTTAGCAGCGGTAGATCTAGATTGACGTTTCGGGGACTTTTTTTCAACATTTGTTTCAGTTGTCGGTCCAACAGATTGCGACCGTACTGAAAATTCAAATATTTTCGAACTTCATGTTCAAACAAGAATTCAAGTAACCCGATTAAGGTTACTTACGTTTCTTTGGCCCACCTTGTTTAGTTTTCTGATTCGTCCTTTTGAGGGAAGCTGATTTCATTGGTGAACTTTTCTTCGGACTATTTTTTTGCGAACCTCTTGAATCATCGTCTCTTCTTGGAATGGTGGGTTCGAGTTTCTCACGAGTTGGTGACAAAATTAATCCATCAAGTTCTAAACAAATTCATTTCAATTATTGTTATACTTAAGTTTGACAAATGCAATCAGATTCATTAATTTTATTTGATTACCTGAACCACCAGTTGTTCTTTCCAAGTGATGTCGTATAATGTCTCTAATCATCCTAGCAGAGTTTTCAGCATTTCTATAAGCTTTCGTTGGCGAACTTTTTCTGTTATTGTCATCCTCTTTTTCTTCCTTGGTGTAGGATTTATGTGTCATGGAAGCCAGTGATAATGCCGACAAGGAACTTCTTCTTGAAACTTGATCCCACAATTCGATTTGCTTATTGTAAATATCGGAAAGTCGTTCTGGTGCCAACTCGCTACCCCATCCTCGGTGCTAATCGAAAACAAAACATATAGACCCGAATACACACAGGGCGAATATTAAATTGACAAATTTCTTGGGTTGGGTGAATTCTTGACATAAAAATAGTGCGAAAAGTTACCATCAACTAATCTCTTGAATCGCTTTCTGACTGAGATACGAAAGGTAGCAACCATCGAATAAAAGAGGTTCATTGGGTTAAGTGAATTTTCAATTGAAATCTGACATCTATTTGTCTCCAGCAAGTATGATAAAAGCTCTCAAAAGTAGCTCAAGTATAGACGAGTACGATATGAGTCTAAAAATAATCAAACATAATCAAGCAGACCACTCACACACTTTAGCTGCAAAGAAAAGGGGGGAGTTTCCAGCACACCTCAAACTCTGTAGAACAACCCAAATTAACGAAGGTAATCTGAATAACTGTGATAAATATGTATTTATAACAATTAACCCAATAATTAAAAAAACAATTGAAGTCATCATCAAGGAAATGGATAACAAGATTCTTGGAAAAGGGAAATCATCTTAATGACCAGCAATATGGTTTTTGATCTCTCAGATCAACATCACACATATTCGCCTAATCAAAACATTTATAACAGATAGACAACAATACGTACCCTACAATATCTTGGTCTCCAATATTACAGCAATTGAACATGGAGTACCTCAGGGTTCAGTACTGGGACCAATTGAAAATTCAGCCTTTTTTTATTTTAAGAGGGCGTTACAATGAAAATGTTTATGGGAACTTTCCGTATTATTTTTATGTAAGTCAATCTTAATTTGAATCACCATGCATGTGTCACATAAAATACCTTATATTCTCCAGCTTTCTTACGCAACTCTACAACTTCTCGATACCAAGCACCGCTTTTGTCGTTGTTGGCAGTGAAATTCTTATGAATATGGACTCCAACGTCAGTGGGATTATCTTTCGAAGAAAATCCTCCGGTAGTAAATTCATATTGGGAAAATGGCCTGAATTTCTTTCTATACTCGCTGTGGAACTCTTCCTTCGGAATATCCTGGTTATGTCTATCATCAACCAACGGTTCTAATTCACTGGCTGTAACAAATATTATGTGGGTTCAGTTGCACAGTGTGTCGATGAAGGAACAAATATCTCAGAGAGTTTTCAATTTAGACTCAGACTCGAACCGAACCACTTATTATTCTCTGATCATATGGGTTACAAACGAATAACAATCAATCGCTAGTCAAAAAATATATGAATTTTCAAGAAAAAATCGAAATATCGTGGTCCGTACAATGAAATCGCAATCAAAAAAATAAAAATAACAAATTTAAACTCAATTTAGATGAAAAACAAAGACAGATGACGCTGTCACCTGACCTACGGCTTTTTTTTCTAACCCGGAGCTATGCTTAGAATAATTTGAAATGTACGTTATGTTTATCTGGCCGAAAAAAATAAAGACCTTTATTATCATTATCCAATTATATAACTGAAGTAGAGTTTGTTTCAGATAATATCAGATTGTAAGGGGGGCGTACAGGCTGTGCTGTCTCATTGAATATGTAACAAGAAACCTACTGTTCATTGCCCTGAGGAGGACTTAATATAAGTCAAAACGTCGGCAACAGATCCATAGTGGTTTGGGTTATCTTGAACCTTTTTCAACCAACTCCAAGTTACAATAACCAGAGAAGCAAAAACACATAAGTGATATTGAAGTGTTCGAGATTATTTTTAAATTGAATATTTTATGAGATAAATTGAATTTGCATTGAATTCAAACATAGGCAAATGTTCATTTGTTTTGCATTCAATTACTAATAAATCAGAAACTTATGCAAGGACCACTCGAACTGATATCATGAACAATGCTGATATTATTCATCCAATATACAATGAATTAGAATCTAAAGTACATGATATCTCATCTCGTCACCTTGAATATCTTCAAAGATATAAATATGAAAAAAAAATGTCAATTGTCATTTCAAGAGGATGATGGATAGATCAGTTTTCGATAAATAATTTTTCTAAAGAAATGAATATAAAAAAAATGTATGCGTCAAGTCTTATTTCAAGAGGACGAAGGATAGATTCGTTTCTGATAATTCGTTGTTCCAGTGCTATTTGGATTTTTGAGATTGTAGTTGTGTAGGGGACTGAAAATATATATTCAACCAATATGCTGAAATCAACAGATGTAGAGAGTAGAATATAGAAGAACGTTATACATTCTGGGAGAAGTGACTCACATCAGGAGAACACCAAGGACTGACAATAAATTTTAAAGATAACAATAATACCATTCCCATGAACACTCATATGAGTTTACCCAAAGACATATTCTGTGAATGTCGAGGACAACTATTATTATTGTTTACTGTTGCGCGGCCGATAAGAAATTACTGATTCAGAGTTAATAGCCATAGGACAATTCAGACAAACCTACCGCACCATCCCGTATAATTGATGTGGATCAAGAAAGTATTCGATGTCCCTTTATAGTTGGATATAGGCAACTAACATCGGACTTCCTTGTAAGAAAACACGTGGGAAGATCTGGCAGCTCAGAAATATTTTGTTACATACATGAAAGGATGCGAAACATTCATTTGGGACATAAAAGCAGTTGAATGTCTTCGAATTTTTGGAAAAAAAACTATTATATTCATTACTTGGGTTGACTAGATATTCAAAGTTCAATTAAACCGATATACTTAATCACCTCGATTCAATGCTCTTCTCTTTGCTATTTTCGGGATTTGAAAGCCAAAAATACAAAAACGCAAGAGTATGAGTCAAAAATATGTGGAATCACGAACGACCGAAGGAAAAAAGTAAAATTTAATATAAAACGCTCTTAATTTCCAACTCATAATCGGGTTGGTGATGGGGGGAAAGTTAGTTCTCAAAAAACTACCAATGAAGCGTTCACCAAGTAAAGGAATAGAGAGGAAGTTAATCTCTGAATCTCTATATGAACAATATCTTGGAAGTGTCATTTGAGCTTACCAGAAATCAATATAAAGGGCCAGAAAAAAATGTAGATGCTAGATTTATACTAAGGTAGTCTTTCGATGACCTATAGAGATTCTATGTGGTGGCCAAAGACTATGAGGATTTCAGTTGGGATTAAAGTCAACCAGATAAGAAGGCTTGCTTTTGACAACAATGGGGGATATGAGATGAAGCCTGACTGTAGAGATGGAAGGCCCGTTGAATCTAGGACCTCTTAGAATATTTGTGAGAGCCAGACAAGAATGGAATTATATATACATAGACATAGACATAGAAAGGACATCAGTGTTCCAAATCGGGCCACATACATTACACTACAAGTTTAGAATACTTACCATCTTTATTTTCCATGTCGATTCTCTTCTTGTGAACCATGGCGTTGGCTTGGGCTCTGGCCTTCAATGCTCCCATAGAGTGAGATTTGCGAGGAGTTGAACCAGCTGCATCCCGTCGCGAAGTGTGTCCCTGAGGCCAAGCAAATTGCAGTCTATATTCAGTACTAATTTTTGAAATAGCTTTTCTTAAAAGACTCCCGTCTTTTCCCTAAAACATACCAGATTTATTACCTGTATATTTTAAGGAATGCTTGCACAACTTGAATGCATTTTAGAAAGAACGGAAACTGTCATAATATGGGCTCAGTGTGTTCCTGACACCAATTGATGAATAGCTAAAAGTTACTGTTTGCCATGAATTGTTACTGAGCTCTACAAAGAGGTACTCAAAATAAATTTCCCTTTTTTATACCTAACTTCAATGAATTTTTTATTATTTATTTTGTCCTGCAGATAGCGCGAAATCAAATATATTTGAGATTGAGTCCACAAAATTCACTGAATGATACTTTGCTAATACTCAAGATTTTCAAACTAGGTACATTTTGCATTCAAAATATCTTCAAACTGTTCGGAAATTCTGTTGGAAACAATAAATATTCCAAAACACAAAATATATTTTGACAGGAAAAACTATACAAAGTATTTCAAATAAAAACATGGCTGAAAAATACCCGGTAATTGACAAATACTATTGAATTATGTTATACTTTTACAGTATTCTCTAAAAAAATTCGGCACAGCAAGGATAACGCCTCAATTTACATAAATCTCCGGATATGTGAAAAATATCATATGCCTTTAAAATGCATTCAAATTGATTTTGGACTGGCAGAAACACCAAAAACATTCAATCGAATATACATATGATTGATTACACAAAAACATGAACGTTCTTAATGTTTTATGCCTTTCCGTTACACACACACAGAACACGTGAAAAGTGTGATTATGAGGTGTTAGGAACGCGTCATTTCCACTAAATAAAAATCATGAACAGAGGTTGTCACGTTTTTCACCAAAGAGATAATCACTTCTTGATCATTTTCATATCCTTCCGTATCCTTCAATAGATGATTCACTAATCAATGGATGATATTAAACTAATTCCGCATGTTGAAGAATGTAGGAATATGCTTGATGAGAATAATCCACAGATGTAATGGAACATGGGAATGTAGTCACTGCTGTATGCAATGAAAACTGTTTGAATTTATCTTTCAAATATCAGGATGAAAGTTTCCGATAAATAAAAGTTTGAGAGTAACTTCACATGTTCATGATAAAAAAGTCTGAGTTCGTGATAAACAAACTTATAGCTTATTTAAATGAAGAAATGAGCCGAGATATGTTGACATATTGATGGATATCCACAGTTCATTGCAGTAAGGTAATGCATTATTGAAACAATCTCTTATTCAACGAGAGAAACATGACATTGATGAATTCGTCTGGATTTCGTTCATGATTATCATAATTCAAACAGTTTTCACACGACAGATTCGGTAGTGACTGAAGAAACATCTTAATTCATTCCGAAGATACTAGCTGAAAACGATTTCATTTCCGTTAATTAACAATTCAGACGACTAGTTTTGGTTAAAAAAAATACGTAGGAAGCCTGCTTTCATCAGGACTTGGGGTTTTCCGTTTCGGGAATAAGAGTGATTCGTTCCGAGAAGCTGAGATATTGGGAATCATTTGCATATAATGTATTTTGAAGTCGAGAAAATCGATTGACCACGTTTATGTCGCGTTTTAAAAGCGATTCAGTGGTGATAGATTCAAGTTAATATAATATAAATATTCAGTCAATTACAAACATTCTTGAAATTGACCAAATCTAAGACGATTTCGGAATTTGTCATCATTTTTCTATTCTCTGTCGTCTACAATTTATTCAGTAAATAGGAACATTTTTGATCGTCAGAAAGTCTTTAGAAGACCCACTTCACCAGAAAGAGATTTCAGTACCAGCTAGAAAAACTGAAATGAATTGGAATCAATTAAGACGTTTTGGTTTGAAGTAATGAAATCTCTTAAATTCCGATAACGACAAATCAAGATAGGTTCTTTGAATATGGCCCTTAAATGAGGTTGAACATTGCATGAATACCAGTTCTAAAAATTAAGATCTAGAAGTTCTTTGCGTATTTTCACTGATTTGAGTATGTACAGTTTGCACATTTGACATAAGTATTATGTTTTGAGAAGATTGGTTAAATAAACTTGTGAATCAATCTAAAGAAGCATACTGAGACATGGGTTGTCTAAATTTCCATTGATGATGGACGACAATTTGAAGAGAACATATTTTCAAATGATATAAGGGATGAATTTTGTACTGCATACTGAATACTGCACTTATTTGACCAAATAGAATATTCTAAAAAAACCCAAATGTATGCGGAATGAACAGAAAAACTTATATGTCATTCCATTCCTATCAAACGGTTAATCATTTCATAAAATATAGGACGAATCGCAGTAACATTAGTGTCACAAATATAACTGGTATAAAACGTAGAAAGTTATAATTTTTTAATTTGCAATTGTTTATTGTGGATCTATAGATCTGTCCAACTTGTACACAGTACTAGTAAGAATCTCCAAATTTTATCAGGCATCCCGAAAGTTGAAATCCTAACTTCTGAGTTCAGTATTGCCCCTATTGAAGTTGTCAAAGGGATTTTTGCTTTTTTGAATACCTTTTCTCCTATCGATGAAAATAGCGAGGTTATCAAAATTAGCATCTAAGGATTGAAGTGAACAAGGGTTCAGATTTCTTCTTCACTTCAATATAGTCATTAAGTACTATCAGCGGATGATAATTTTCAAGAAAAATCAATGACCTGAAAAACACGGAATATACGATTATTAAACGATTTGCGAACTCATGAAAGTAAACTATTCTTGCAATGTTCAATGCAGACGATGCATTTCACAAAATGGGGTATGATCAGGTCTTACGACATTATAATTAAATTACTTTAATCTAGGTATATCGATTTCGAACGTGAAAGCAAATAGGCAGTTCAATTTGTTCACTTCAGGGACATAAATGGTCGATTTTCAGTCTCCGATCAGGAAATTGTGGATATCAACCCCAAATCCGATTGATTTTGATTTACATTCAAAGCAAATAATAAGATTTCCTATTCCAGCACACATTACCTCATTTCTGTAATGGAGAAAATGTATGCGGTAAAAGCGAAGAGTATTATTACTTCGAATGATATTTTTTGCTGCAACGTGAGCAATTTTTTTCATCAGCAAATGTAGAAAGCGTGAAAACTAGTCGCCTGAATAAGATGTTCCTTAGTTGTGGTTTTGTTTACCGTGTTTTCCACATCAGGGTCCGATTCCCTTCGACGTTCCCGCTCCCGTTCGCCGTCCCCTGTGATGCCGCACCGCGCAGGCCCCTCCGACTTGCTACGCCTTGAGGGCCTCCACTCCGGCCCATTTCGGTCTTCCGACTGCAATTAAAATGAACACATCGCTAACAAACATGCCCAAATTCACTCCATCTGGCCCGCATGCAATTTTGTACAACTTAATCGATTCGTTACTTCAAAGGCAACTCCTCGACATCGAAACTGGCTCGAAACTACACTGCTCAACAATTTAAATCGATACTGAAGGATTGTTAATGAATTTTCCGTCACACTAGCCAGATTTTCTGAAATTTCAGCTTCAACTGTTTTAGGAACGCTGCAGGTGTTAAATTTGATACTTTGTACTGATTTTTCATCACATATCGTGTAATATCCCCTTTCTTTTGTCTCCGAAGATAGAAAATATGACTAACAAAATGTGGCCTTATAAAACCCATGATTTGATGAGAACCTCTTTGAAACAAGTTAATTCAATGTTTTTCTGAAAGAGATAACAATTGAATACTAATACTAGTACAGGGCAATGGTGGTCTACATGGAAAGCATAGCCAGGAATGGTAAACATTTCCCTATCCCTATCTATCACCTTCCGCATTTAATCTGTCTCACATCATTCATATTGCATTGATATACATCTGGATTCGAAGCATGCTTGAAAATCACATCAGCACTTTCATCTCCCTTTGAATGAACAATCCTAGTAGAAAATCTGTTAGAAATAACTGGATAGAAAACTTACTTAGAATTCTCATCTGCAGAAAATCATTATCAAAGCCAGGATTTTTCTATGAAACTACACCTAACAGTCATTACCCAAGTAATTTACTCTCACCTTCCAGGCAAAGGTAATTCTTAAAAGAAATGAAAGTAATATCAGACAGCTAGGTACGTCTTCGAAATGCAGTTATAAACAGCCATCAAACTTGCACAGAAAACGGACCTCAACTGGGAAGCTATCAGTGTGGTACACAGATGGATCTAAGATGGACGAAAGGGTTGGAGTGGGCGTTACAGGACCAAATTTCAGGCTCTCAAAACGCCTTGGTAACACCCCAACCAACTTCCAAGCAGAAGTACATGCTAAGGAATTCCTTGAAAGAGGCACTCGAAGGGCAGAAATCTATATACTTTCAGATAGCCAAGCAGCACTAAAAGCTCTGAGATCATACACCTGTGAGTCAAAGTTAACTTGGGACTGTAAAAAATCCCTAAATAAACTGACAGTGAACAATCAGGTCACCCTGATGTGGGTGCCAGGTCACAGACGAATTAAAGGCAACGAAGAAGTAGATTGCCTTACCAAAGAAGGGACAAACACACAATTTTCCGGCCCAGAACCCTTCTGTGGACTCTCCAGAGCCCACTTAAAAGAAGAGTTCCGACGCTGGGAAACCGATGAAATGAAATCTCACTGGAATAAAGTGCCAGGACGAAGACAATCGAAAAGACTAGTGTGTCTCTCGCCAAAGAAAGCTAAACGCTTCTCGAGTTGAACGAGAAAGACTTGAAGATGGTAACGGAACTTTTCACTGGATACTGCCCTCTGGGGTACCACCTGAAAAAGATGGGTGAGGCAGAGAGTGATAGTTGCCGTTACTGCGAGAACTTCGCGGAAACTGCAGAACATTTGCTGTGCGAATGCCCAGCGCTTTACTGCAAGAGGCTTAAGTTCTTGGAAGGGACCTTCTTAACGCCCTCCGACATCAGGAACTTAGCTCCCAGGAAACTGATAAACTTCGCAAGACGTCTCGGAATCCCGGGCCTCGAATAGATCAAGGGTCACGCACAAAAGAACTCAAAGGTCGAAGTGCTTGTGAGGCTGCACAACCTGTACGTCCCCCTTAAAATATACAATATCAGACAGCCCTAAAGACCCTGAGCTCCAACAGTTCAGAATCTACGAACTAACATGAAAGCAAAAACAAATATAAATTTGTCTTGGAGGCCAACAGCATCTAGCAAGATGGAGGGCAACAAAAACACAAAGTACTAGCGATGAAAACACCCGGCTATGATTTTATCAGACTGAAACTGGTACCTGGTATTGGAAAAATACCAAGGGCAATTGGTAATATACAATGTCAAAACAACAATTCGATGAGTTCACTCAGATCAATACTGACGGAACGAGAAAATATATAACCAAATTCAATTTTTATAATATACTGGGTTCTTGTGGTAAGTGTTACAACGGTAGATTTTGAACCATTGAAATTATGACAAAAGTAGCCACAAGTCAATTGTTGAGCAGTGTAACGGAATCGTGATCGATTTCAGTAAAGGATTTGATGGTGCCACTCCCAAGATTAACAAGTGCCTAAACCACCAAACACCAGAAGCTTCCCTAGAAACGTATATGAATTGAGATCAAGAGGAAGGCTTCGAAACCAATCAAAACAAAGCCTGTGAAGCAAACCGTGATTCCAGACAGTTGGTCATATGAATCCCAAATTGATTTAAAACGTGTTTATAATAGTTTCTTCTCAAGGAGCACTAGTATTTCGAATCTTGTCATCGTTATCACACTAACCATCCTCACTTGAGGCCGATTCAGATGCATTTTTAACCTTGTACGAGAAATGCATGCCTGTCGACGTTCTCACCTATGCTTGTCGGCGTGTGTGAAAAACGAAGGCTCAGCACGCAATGATTAAGGACATGTTCAATCGGAGATGATTCCGTTTTTGACTTTATGAACATCATGTTCATATTTTCATTAAAATCGCATGATCTAGTTTAAATAATAAAAGAAGATACAATGAAAAATACATTGGTTTTATTTGAAAAACACAAATGGTATCACTCCAGCATTGACAAAATTATTACAGAACCAAATAAAATATATCCTCGAAACGCAAGTGAAACGCACATATGTAAATTATCATGCAGTTTTCTGGTACAAGGGTCAAAAATGTAGGATGAGTACACATGTATCTGAATCAGTCTTCAAAGAAGTTTACGAGTTCTTGCATATTTTCAAATTTTCTACAGGGGCTAAAATATTCAGGGTAGGACGTTTCCAAATTGACACATTGTATTTTTCTGATAATACAAAATTGATTATTACATTATTTTTTGTAGCACGTTTCCATGAAACGAAGATAATCAAGTTTCATCGCGTTCTCTCCCCGAATCCTTTCATCATTTGTAATATTGATTCCACAGTATTTGTGTGTTCGCCGTTTCACTCTGTTATTTTTAGAACAACACAAACAATACTTACATCTCGGTCGGTATATAATAAAAAGTTTATAGTTGAATGAATTGTAAATAGTCTTATCCAATTACCGACATTTTTAGACTTTCCAATGAAACTGATGGAAAAAGAAACAATACTGAATGGATTGGAAGCAATAAAGGAGAAATTTGCTTGTTGATGAAACAATATAAAGTTCGATATTTCGAGTATTCATCGAACATTCTTTTATCAGGAAAAACTATTTTGTTAAAAAATCAATTGGAGTGTTACGGAACCAAATCAGTAAACGAATCATAGCGATGATATTCATTGCGAACGTTTTCAGCCTGAATGGCCATAGTAGTAGTAAAAATTGTAAGGAGGCTACGACTGCAGCCAGGCAAGTACACCCTTTTTTCCAACCCCTACTCCCCACATATCAACATTGCTTCTCCTAATCTTCCTCTTTGAACCTTCGTGACCTTCTATTGAAGGTCGTGTGTCAGTCCACCCTAAATTGATTGGTTCCTCTGCTGGAGTTTTACAACTCCAAATAGCCTCATAGACGCTTCAAATTCGTTACAAATGCGGCAAGTAGGACTATTAGCTATAGGCGTGCCTAATTTCTTATGGCTTGTTAGTATTCCGATAAGGAGACAAAGTGCTTGGCGATCTATGTCTAAGAGCCGTCCCTCCAAAGTTGGGTCAGTTCTTCTTCTGCCCAATCGTCAAAGGCGGAAAAAGTTTGGCTTCTTGCGATGCCTAGTATAGGTTTCAGCTCACAGAACGGAGTCGCGAACCCGGTTCTAGCAAATTCATACATAGTTTCCAGGCACTATTCTGTGAACAGGAACTAATCTTCGTTCTGGCTAGGAACTTGAAAGTATCACATTCGTGTAAGAAATGCTGAGCTCAGTTTAGGATTGTAGATTCCTCTACTGATCATCCAAGCAGATACAATTTCTGTAACGCCCACTCCAACCCTTGCGTCCATCTTAGATCCGTCTGTGTATCACAATGATGCACCCCTTCCCAGTTGAGGTCCGTTCTCTGTGCAAGTTTGGTGGCTGTTTATGACCACCTCAAACTGCAAGTCGTACCTAACTGGCATGAAATCTGTGGGTTTAGACATGGCTTCTAGGGAAATGTGTTCCAAAATCTTCAAGTGTCCGATCAGATCTCCTGCTTTTAAGTTTTTTGTCTGGCTCAGTCTAGGGGCACTGTTTGCTGCTTCTTTCATTACACATAGGTGCAATGGCGGAAGGTTTATCATTGCCTCTAAGGCTGCAGTAGGGTACGTAAATATTGCCCCTGTGATTCCCGGACAGGCTAGCCGCTGCAATTTCTGCAGCTTGACTTGGTCCGAAATTTGTTGAATTTTTGGTCACCATACCAGTGAGGCGTAGGTGACCATGGGTTTAATGATTGTTTGGTATGACCAATAAATCATTTTTGGTTTCAGACCCCATGTCTTACCAAAGACTTTGCGGCATGTCCAGCTTACCGCTATAGCTTTGGAAAGAATGTGGTTGATTTGGCTGTTCCAAGTCAGTTTCTGGTCTATTATAACTCCGAAATTTTTCACCACTTTGGAAAATGTCAGCTGGGGTTCGTATTGGATCTTTCGTCTTACGATCGGCGCATAAAATTTGGGTTTATTCCTCAACTCTTTCTATTAGGATTGCTATATCATTATACAGACAAAAAAATTCGCTTGTTTTGAAGCCGATGGGCCACTGTGTATATGGCTCCTTCAAGATATACAGACAAAATACCGTTCGTGATGAACTGCATTTCTCCGGAAATATATTCATTTTAATGGGATAATCATACAAAATCACCGACACATGTCTGTTCTGATGATTGAGAAGTCAGACATCAATTAAATTCACTCGCCAAAATGTAGTACGTATACACCGATTATATTTGATCAGGTGCAACAGTGTTTTTTCATGAAACCGAGAACAGAAAGAAGAAAACCAGTGTAGACATATAAAGTTTTCTATCACATTGTATTGGAACAGAATACATTAAGAAGATATCAAAAAATCCTCTATTAGAGAAATGTTATCCACTAGCTGAGAAAGGAGTGGCATATCAATATTACATGGGTGTCACCACTTATATTTGTTATTTATTTTACTGACAGATATTTTGTTGAATCAACCAAACTGTGCCATTACTGTGGAAATTATCCATTCTAAGTACGGCCCTATGGAGACACAAGAACATAAAAAACACCTTCGTCCTTCTGATTACGGCAATATCGCACTTCGTTTCATTCGCCAGATGGGATCCTTCCAATCAATCAGGTAATTTCATCCACTAGGATTCCTATTTAAAATACGCCATAAAGAGTCTGTTCAGAACCAAATTGCATGAAATTGAATTAATTTCATCGACTCTTTTCTGTTAGATTGGTTATAACTTTCGTCTATTACTATTTGTAATTAGTGAAAGTAGAATAATAAATCGAACAAAGTTCGAAAAGTGTGTTCGGAGAGGATCAACGAAATCAAAAGAAATAGTTCCGACTACGGCCGAAAATACCCTTCTCTCCACACATTTTCACAAAGTGGAAAAATGAGGCGAATATCTGACAAAAAACAACTACTTCCCCCTACGGACATTGAAGTACATCTTTCATTCATTTGTGCAATGGTCTTCAAAAGGGACACTTTTTGCAAGTGCTGATTCTGTCAGATATTTCAGTTTCCTTGTTTCTTCAGTTTGGTGATAATTCAAACTAAACAAATCATTGCAAAAATGTTTACACTATCGACAGTGTTAGACCGAGATAAAATGCAAATGAATAAACCACGACTCGAAAAAATTTTAGTTTTCAGAAATATAATCATATTTTGCGATGGCACTGTCACCTAATGAAAAGTATTTTCCACTCTATCATCGTATCTCCCAAAATTCCAAGATAACATCAATTTTTTTTTCTTTAGTTCGTACAATTTCCACTGATAAAAATAGAATTTTTCTTTTTGCTTAAAGATTAGAAAAACGCCGTAGGAAACAAAGGAAATGTATAAAATTATGAAAGGGATTTAATTCAAAGCAAGATAATTTGTACAAAAAACCACTCGAATATTTCAATTTTCTGTTTACATCACTATGCCTGAGAAAAGTACGAAGGCATATGGTTAATTTTGCACTCAATTTGAAAATTAGCCTTCATTCATTGAGCAGAAGTCAAAAAAACGACCACATGACCTCAAATGGCAGATTCAGCACGTATGTATGTCGATGAAGTGAGAATCAGCTTTCCGTCCTGACTGGGTTTGAACTGATGATCGGGTGAACCGTGAAACTAGTAGATAGTCACCTGTTTTCGATTACCATTTGTCGAATACGAAAAGTTACTCGCAAACGTATCATTATTTTCCAGGAATAGTTATTAGTCAATTTCAGTAAATTGTTGTCACAGAACAATATATCCTATGTATAGATTACATTATAGAAAACTCTTAAGTCAAAGGACTGCATCCACATACAAGCAAGTTTCCGCCAAACTTGTGTGAACTGATAAAGAGAGGTGTTTTTCATGCGATCCTAGGTATTATGTACCATTATTTCACATTCCATCCTGTGTTTGATGAAAAAACACCGAAATCGAGATCCCTCTGAAGAAACGACCTTCAAACAATATAAAAATCAATATATGTCAGCCTTTAATAACCTGTTTCAATTAAGTGCTCCGAATTTACAGAAAATCGATGAAAACGTAATACGCCTGGGCTCTGGAACATGGAATGCTACATTAATAAAGTACTCAAATATAAAATGATAATGGATCAACGGCCACTGAAATAGTAAACTGATTTTTCTCAGAAAAAAACGCACGACTTTCCCCAATGGTCTGTTATTTTACTGATTCCGTTCCTTACTTCCGCCCCAATGGATTTAGGAAAAGTACCCTTGCAAGATAAGATATACGTTTCTCCAATTCTATTGGATTCAGCATTCAACATCGTGAAATTGTTATCATTTGTTGCGAACAAATAAGTTGTATTACATTCGATACATAAAGTTAATCAGATAAGATATAGAGAGAAATATATATTTTTCACCTTTCAAGAATACCACAAAATGTACAGTTCTCATAACACTAGTCAGGCTCAGACGGAGAAATGGGGCTGAAGGAGATAGGGGAAAATCTCGACGACGAAATTAACGAAAAAAAACTTGCTCACATCGTGATTGGAGATTGTTGCTAGGACATACCTTCGTAAGCCACAACATTCCTAGCATTCCGAACATTTCATAGCTATGATGTCTATCTGATGAATGCTTGACATGTTCAATTATGGATTACAATAGAATGCTAATTGAGCTAGGAAACATTTCACAATGAAATTCATCACAAGCGATTATACTATAAGCATCTATCCCAGTGCACTATGGAATTGGGAGAAAATTATTATAACTGGATAGTATTGCACTTCGTTATCAATGTTTTCGAGTTCCCCAGCATTGTATTTAGGTCAATTAGCTTTGTTCCTTATGGGATATATAAGTTTTGTTGATAGAAGCTCAAAAAATATGACAAATAATGTCCAAATGAACTCTGATGACATTCGCAGAACAGTTGACATCTACGATTATCGGAAATCTTCCAGGATGAGCAGACTGGTCACAGAATGACCTAGTTACAGATCACTGACATGCGCTAGGACACATAGGAATCGTTCTAAATCAGAGCTGTGATTCAGCCTGGGGATAATTCTTCAGGTAGAACTAAACCCCACTGAGCTTGTGCTCGACTTTTGACAGATCGGTATCACACACGCAATACACTATAAATAATACGCTCAAATAGCTTTGTACAGAATCCCTGGTGACAAAATCGATCACATGCTTTGGAGATATCTAATGCTATGGCCACAGTTTTACCATAATTTCTCGATATGCCTTCATCCGAGCTCCATACCAGCTGGCATTTGATGACAGAAGCTACAATGTTGATCGTTCACGATTCCTGAGCGTTTCAAATATTTCTTGAGGTCGATATTGATGACTGTTTTCCCGACCTTTGAGATGACAGATGCAAGCGACGGATCTGTAGTTGCCAGGTAGGCTTATTTTCCTTTTATTTTAAGAATTGGTTGTTCTCTCAATATATTTTCCAGGTTGATGAAAATACTCTCAAATTATAAAATAGGGATGGATAACTTAAATATAATTGGTTTTATTTCATCAGAGGCATATTTCTTGGGAACGATTGGATAAATTCTATCAAATCCACTGGCTATGTGGTGTTGTGGTCCAACAAAATGCTTCTGATACTAAATTCACGACATATTTATGAAAAAGTCACAGAACTGGAATAGGCTCAGGCATATACAGTGTGCACTTAAAAAGAAGAACTAAAGCCATGAAATGGTGACTGTGGCCATCGCTTTGGGTGGATGACCGACGTACTTGGACAATCTCAAATAGTTTGAATTCTCGTTGGTGCATGACATTACACGTTAAAAGATCAGGACCTCGTTTTCCCTAGCTCGTACAAGTCTCGTAAACTTAACTTTAGATGAAAAAAAAAATTGATAATTCTTATATCTTCTTCGTAACTCTTTTATTCATGAAATGAATGAAAATTATCCGAATAGAAATTTTAAACTCTCAGCAGTTTTTCCTAGAGATTTCTAAAAATATTAAAATATTCATGCCAATTCTTCCAGATTTTGAAATGTTAGCACCAACTTCAATTTTTCAAATGTAGGTCATAGCTCACCAAAAACAACTGTTAATTTTTCAGTTGAAGGTTTTTGTAATAACAACGGAGTTACCATCATTTAACAACAAAAAAAATCAGCAATACATATATCCTTCATTTTGAAACTAGAAACAATTGAAAAACTATGACAGGTACTCAAAAAATTCAACTTCTGGTTCCTCACACTCAATACATCTTCGAACACTTCTCAGAACATTTCTTAAAATATTTTGATCAAGCGCGAAGCACATTCTCTCTCAATTTTTCATCGCTGTTAAAGTTCATCTAATATACCTTATTTTTCATAAACCCCTAGAGAGAAAAAATCCATTGGGGCGAGATCAGGAGATCTTGTAGGCCATGAACAATGACCTCTATTCGGCAATTCTTGAATTTCATTTCAAGCTTGTATATATTCAGAACTACAATAAACCAGGCATATAAATTTGTTTCTGAAGCCTTCTTCACGTAACTGAAAACCTGAGATAACTAAAAGTAACGTTTCAAAGTCAATTGTTCGAGAAAGCGTGAAATGCATAGAAAATAGAATTTTCAAATACTTGATACTTATTCAAATTCTAAAATTGAATGAAACTGTATTGCTGAGTTTTTTTGTTGTATAAATGACGATTACTCCGATATTATTGACAACGAACTATTACGGTGATATATGAAAAAAAGCTCTTTATAACTGAGTCATAGCAAGCTATGACCTACATTAGGAAAATTAAAGTTGATGCCAATATCTAAAAATCTAGGAGAGTTGGGATAAATATTATTTTATTTTTCAAAATCTCTATGGAAAACTACCATGAGAACGTAAAATTCCTCGGATATTTCCATGAATGAAGGAGTTCCAGAGGATACATAAAAGTGATCGAAAACCTGTGTGAATAATATTGTTTTAAATATTTCGAACAACCTCATCACTGAGCAAGTTTTATTGATTGAGAAAGCTCAAGTTAATCCACACAATCCAATATTCATCCAATACTAGTAATTCAGTCAGGTCCGAAATGATAAAAATCCAATGAACGAGGACAGATGAAAAGTAACGCCTGATGTCTGATAAACTCAACTAATTCAATTCAACATCGGTTAAGGCTTCTGTCAATTGAAATGACTTACTGTGTAATCATCTTGGAAGGTTGGTAATTTCATTAAGTGAATTATTCATGCGTTTGCCAGATAATCTAATGGCGAATATTTTATCGCTCGTCCATATGCACCAGACAGTGACGTACATACATTCACATAAGTTCAAAATAAACCTAAAACTTTTAGTGAAATTTGCTTGAGTTTTCTTGAACCATTTTTCTATGACATATTTATCTCGTGGAGGAAATACTATCAGATGTAGTCAAAACAAAATATTTATTGATGAACTATCAGCTGAATATGAAGCTCGTATCAAAATATCTCATCAACACCAACATTTCTTGAGAAATATTGAAGATCGAATTGGAAATTAGGAAAAATCAAGGATTTATGGAATTTATTTAAGATAAAACTACTTAAAATATGTCGGTCAAACCAGAAGAAGAAGAGCCATGAAAGTAGGAATCAATCTACATGTGGCAAATATCACATTTTTAAGACCAGAAACCAGAAAATTTCAATGGACGTATGATTGCTTGGATTACACCGACAATCCGAGGTAAAAATCGAAAAAGACGCCCCGGAACGTATACGCATATGATAATAGCTATCCTTTACCCGCACAGGGAGCTATCATGTGAAAGTCAGACTGCTCGATGGATTCTTCCAAGTCTTACAATAGCACAATACTGCTATTGTTCCGATTCATACTACACCAATTGTATATGTGGGATATTAATAGTTCCATGCATCATTCATTTTGTCATTCTTTAATGATTACTGGAATACATCATACAATCAATAACTCATTAGTTCTGTCAATTCATTTATTATCCGAGGCATATTAAATTCTAATGAGGTTGGTACGAGTATCCGAAGTAATTAAATGGGGGTTGTTAAGCAAAATAATATTACATTTTTGAACCTTTTTCAGGCAGATATATACATATTTGTGCAAGGTATCACAAGGAAGGAGTGATTCTTGTAATCACACAAAGCCCCTTCTTGAATTGGCCAGGGTGACCACCTGCAGCTCGGTTTCGAGGGTCCTCAGCACGGTAGCGAAGTTCGTAGACATAATCTTCCTTAAACGATTTGTTGCATTTGAGAAGATGCTCAAACTTCTCCAAGCTGAACAGTTCGGTTTATGAAAGGGACAAGTAACCGTCTCTATGGAAAGAAGTGTTCACGGGGTGGAAGAAGGCTTCCATCTTAATCAGATCCCAGCCATGGCCCTGGTGGACATCCAAAAGGCATTTGGCAAGGTCTGGACACAAGGGTTTATGATAATGACAGAAATTTTAGAGTGAGATGAAACATGACTAGCTGGGTAAGCGGGTCTGGCTAGAACAGTGCTTTAGGGTTCGAGCCCATCTCCACTTTTGTATTCGCTAAGTTAAAATTGTTATATCCGTCAACCGGCTGCATCCTTACGAGCAACCCTCAAAAGTCTTGCACAAGCTAGGGAAGACGTAGGTCTTTATTTTTAACGCGTGATGCCATTCACGAGACCATGCTGGGAATCGATTAGGAGACAAGCGCTCTACCATCACGATCACCACAGCCCATACGACTTTCCGATGTTTGCGCAAACATAGCCATATTTGAGAACGATACAGTTTATATATATACAAATTTGCAGTTGTAGTGGTCAAGATCTACCTGACCCGGATGGTCCTATAGTATTTAGCGAATTACGATTGTGATAAATACTGATAGGAGGAAACTTTTGCAAGGAAATTTACGAATGTGGAATTCCTCGCGAAACTTGAGATTTTTCAAAGGAGTATTGACAGTTTCCCTGTGTGAGGTGGCTCACCTTGGAGATTCAGCAAGCAGATTATCCACCCTGCAGAGGTCTATATGCCTATCCAGTATTCTGCAGCATTACGAACACTGATAAATACATTCGGCTAGATGCAGTACGCCAGCTAACCGACGTCGAAACTATAGAGCAGGTTGCTTATAAATTCCACAAAAAATTTCATCAGTTCCATCACGAGGGATAAGAAGAATGTTAGAACCTACCACAATTAGCGTGACAGCTACGAGATTCAGGCCTAACTGCGACGAGGCAGAGAAACACCTTCGCCTATGACATACCAACGCTGGATTGGCACTCTATATATCCTCGGGGAAGAACCGTCATTGTCTGGGTGGTTTTTCGCCAGCCGCGAGCAAAGCAAGAAGCAGAGCCGCCAGTGGTGAAATTCCGTGTACCATAGAATTCTATAGTCGACAGTTATGTCTGTCTCTCCTATGAATTCAACCATAATGTAATTTCACCTATTTGATGAAAAGTAGAATTTTATGGTACACAAGAATCCTACCCCAGGGGGAGTAAATTGAAGTATATGTGTGTGGATATTTATTTAGCCATCGAGTACAGCTCAGTTTGTGGGATGAGTAAGATAAGTGGTTCAAAATACAAGTCTTGTCTTTCAACGTGCTTAGGATTGCACTTCAAAAGGTAAGGCACTCGTGATTCGCAGCTTGCATAAGTTTTCTGAAGACTGCTGAGGGTTGTCGTAGGGGTGCAGCTGGATGAAGGTTTGAACAGACGAAAAAAAGACAAATTGTGGAAAAAAATAATGGGTTGAACTGTTTCCTGAGATATAGTAGCAAAAAAGCTACTTTACCAGGAACTTAGATTTTCAGAAATAGTGGAAGTTTATCGTAACTGGTTTAAGGAATTTTCTCGATTCAAATTGATTGTTTGTTTTGGTATCGACGACAAAGAATTTTAAGGGCAGAATTTCTTACCAGGATACAATTCTAATAATTTGTGCAAGAACGAAATAATAAATTACAAAGAAAGTATCATACATTTCTAATAAGGGCAGCTTAGAATCACTAAGCTTCTAGCGTCTGATGGTGCTCAATTAGTTGACAAAACGCGCTTCAAGTGAATCAGAGTTTGAGGACACTCACTTTCCCATAACCAGGAATCCTCCGATATTACAGGAAATATCACTAATACCTTGAGGCTTGCTGCCAGAACGGCCGAGTTATTACTTTTGCTGTGTACTTAATAGCGGCTATATTACGGTGCCAATCGCTTTCGATGTCTAAGAGATTTATCGATATTACCATGCAGGCAAGGTGGAGAGCGTTTTACTGGAAAATTCGGCCCAAACTGGTCCGTTTCTCATTCAAATGGTAGCGTTAGCGTTTATATGGCGTTCGACGCTCAACGGGAGCGGGTGCAGAAACGCCCTATGAGGAATTTGTGAACGCACTCCTCGTTTTTGAGTTATTGTACGTTAGCGATTTACTGAACATCTACTGATTTTCGATCAAAATCGGAAAAGTTTTCCATTTGTCTCAATATAGTTGCACACGTTTGGATATAAGTGATATCCAGGACTTCCATTGTCTTAGCTTGTCATATTTCACGACATTTCAGGGGATGACTGACAAATTCTTAGGTGAAGCGCTATTGCCGTTGAGGATAATTTTCCGATTGACTGTAAATTTGTCATTTACCACTTGATGATGGTTAAACGAAACGTCGTGAAAAACAAAGTATAAATATGGAATTCCTGAATATTGGTAAACCATACAATATTCTTCAATTTGTTTCGATACGTTTCAATGGAAATTTCTTACCTCCTACTATTATATTCAATTCAAATAAAAAAAAACTCATTTAGGATAGTCCAGAAATTCAGAAAAATGTTTCAGATCGACAGGATACTTCACTATACATCCAAAAACCAGACAATTTCATTAACATTATGAACATTTAAATAAATCTGAAATTCATTCCGATTTTGATCGATTTGCCAAGTTGATAAATGATTCAATAAACTAGTATCAAAACCGATTAGGATCGAACCAAGCAGTTGAAAATTTCACTGACGAATTCAAGTAGCTGATTTGTTTCAAACCGACGACCTAAAATAGATCTACTTTTACAAACACTTTGATAGCATTGAAGGTGAAAAATGGAAGTAATCGAAAACGAAACATGTGATCAACCACCATATTTTAGAATAAACTAACAGGAAAAACAGTTGAAAAGAGGCATGATTTGACGTGACAACTGATACGTAAGTATCAATTGTCCCCTTTCAACATAACTTCAGTATAGCGTTGGCATATCGATGTCAGACCACCGAATGATAAGGTTCAATATCTACGCTGAAGTAGAGGATGTTCCCCAACGCCGAAACCTTTGATCAACCAACTGCGACACCTGCCTAAAAGATATCTCAGAGCTCAAAGGGTACCAGGCAGAGATTTTCTCGGAGGAACAACTCGACCAGCAAGTAGAAAAATTAGGAAGCACAATGATCAAGGCATTTGAAGATGCGTGTCCCTTGAGAGTGGCTCCAAAACGCCGGGTTCGGTGGTGGAATCAGTCGTTGAAGGGCCTGAGAAAAACGACCAGGAAGGTTCACAACAAGGCAATCAAGGTGGGCAACGAGGAAGCGTGGAAAATTTACAAAACCGCGAGAATGGAGCTCAAAAAAGAGTTGAGAAAAAGTAAAAGAGCTAGCTGGAGATCTTACCGTAGGGAAATCAACTCCCTCACGGAATCCACTCATGAGAATTCTGAGTAACTAGACGGAAGGTTCCATAACAACCTTGAAAAAAGCAGATGGGACATAGACAACATCCTCCGAAGATTCACTTAGAAATCTACTGGAAGTACACTTCCCAGGAGGTGTGGAAGACGACGAACAGGCCCTGCCAATACAGCAAGTCCCCCATGGGGACTGGCAACTGGCGGAGAGAGTTGTTACGCCCGACGCCATAGCATGGGTTGTGAATGAGTTCAATCCATATAAGGCAGCAGAACCCGTCGGAATTTTTCTGACAATGCCTGGAGGGGCCTGGAATTTTTTACCCCAATCTTGGGTAGGATATTCCGGGACAGCATAGTGATAGTAGTCTTCATCCCCAATGCGGTAAAAAGAGACT
The DNA here is from genome assembly GCA_958502065.1 of Chrysolina americana. Classification (NCBI taxonomy): domain Eukaryota; kingdom Metazoa; phylum Arthropoda; class Insecta; order Coleoptera; family Chrysomelidae; genus Chrysolina; species Chrysolina americana. Next base: position 57,629,969 of record OY293420.1, on the reverse strand, counting down.
ACACAATAGCAAAGTCCTTCAGACCCATCAGTCTAATACCGTTTCCGCAAAACGCTAGAAAAGGTGGTGGACCATTTCTTGTTGGAGGGGCCCCTAAGGGTGAGCCTCTTCGACATAAATCAACATGCATACAGAAGGGGAAGGTCGACAGAATCGGCCCTCCACACTGTAGTGCGAAGGATTCAAAGGACATTGAATTTCAAAAAGGTAACGTTAGGAGTGTTCTTCGATGTGGAAGACGCGTTTGACAAGGCAAAAACAGCGACCATACCAGCAGCACATTTGATCAGAGAAACGCCTCACTCGAAGTATCCCGGGGCGATTGAATGCCGAGGAGAGAGGGGGCTGCTCTCAGAGAAGCTGCCTCTCTCCCTATCTATGGTGCTTAGTCATGGACGAACTCTTGGGCAAACTCACAGATGAAGGTTTCGAGGCACAAGCATACGCGGACGACGGAGTTGTCCTAGTCAGCGGACGATTCATCGAAGAATAATCTAAAGATGGTGCGGTGAAGCAGGACTCTCCGACAAAAACAGATATGATCCTGTTCACCAAACGAAGGAAAAAAGACGGGTTCAGGCCACCTTCCATGTTTGGCAGAGAGCTGGTCAAATACAAATAGGTTTATACAAAAGTTGATAGCAATCCTATGGCAACTGAGGAGAATTGTAGGAAGAAATTGGGGTACTAACCCGGAGATTATGCGCTGGCTGTACACGGCAGTCGTAAGACCAATGATCCAATATGGGTCAGCTGTGTGGTGGCCAGGAGCATAGGGTAGCACACTGAGCCTAAGACTTAGTAAGGTAAAGAGATTGGCCTGTTTGGTAATATCGGGTGCAATGAGAACGACTCCAACTGCAGTGTTGGAGGTACTGCTGAGACTGCCGCCGCTGCCGGTCTGGATCAAGAAGGAGGCAATGGCAGCTCATTTTGGGATGCGAGGGCGATGATAGGTCATGCGAAAATCGCGAAGTGGGCGGAACACAAGATTCCTATTTCCGCACAAGATATACTGCGATGGAATTGAGAGCAAATCACTGTTCCGAGCAGAGAACAATGGGAAGATAATACAGTGGAGTTTCGCACGGAAAGCCGAATATATTATAGGGACGGTTTGCGTCTGACTGAATAACAGGCTTCGGGAGCAGGCATCTACCTGGAAGGAAGATACGTACGAGAAAGCTATGCTTTGGGTAGGCACACAACAGTTTTCCAAGCTGAAGTGTTTGCCATCCTAACCGTAGCTATTAGAAAAGAGGTGAAAAAAGGGCCCGAACAGAGAATTTATATCTGTTCGGATAGTCAGGCAGCACTCAAAGCCGTCTGTCATCCTAAACCAAGCTCAGCACTTGTACAGGAATACGGAGATGCTCTCGAGAAACAAGCTGAAACAAAGGAAGTTCAGCTGGTATGGGTTCCGGGTCACAGAGGGGTGCGCGGAAACGAGGTGGCAGACGAACTTGCTAGTCAAGGACGGCACGGCTCCTAGGCAGAAACCGCCAAGCACTACGCCTCCTTATAGGAATACCAACAGGGCATAACAAGTTAGGCAGACACCTATCACTAATTGTTATAGAAGACAACCCCACTTGCCGCAAATGCGAAGAGGACGAAGAAACTTCGTTTCACTTCCTCGGCGTGTGCGAGGCGTACGGGAGACTGAGATTTGAAATCTTTGGAGCTGAAAAACTCCAACAAGAGGAACTTACCAAACTGGGATGGACGGACATACTGACCTTCATCAGGAGGTCACGAAGGTTTGAGAAGGAAGCCTAGAGGAATCATATAGATTTGTGGAAGACTGGGGATGGCAAAAAGTTTCCATGTGGGCCTACTTGCCTGGCTGCGATTGCGGTCTCTCCCCAAATTACTACTACTACTACTACAGTATAGCGTTCGCTTCTTAATCCAATTATCCGCAGGTGCATAAGTTCGAATACCAGTGTGGTCACCGGTTTCGTGCATGGCATCACACGTTAAAAGGTGAAGACCACGACTTCCCTAGCTCGAACAAGTCTCTCGAAGACTTTTGAAGGTTTTCCAACTGATTCCTAATGAAGATGGTTGGTGGAAAAAGAGTCCACATTTTCAACTCTGGGGCTAGATTCATCATGTCGTTTCAGCTGAACATCCCACATTACCGTATTTATATATAACAAACATTTTCAGGACTTTTCTTCGTAAAATTATCTCGAATGCTTAATCATCTGTTTCGTTTTGGATGGTTTTATTTCATGTATCGCGTTTATTGACTCATTGATGAAATCCAAGTAAAATGCAAGCTTCATTGGAAATAATGGACAAAATTCTTTATAAAAGGTGAAAATTAAAAAAAAATCTTCAATTGGCTATAACTCAAGTACGAACCAATATATCAAGAACTTTTCGAAATAGTTTCAGCAAAAACGGGAGAGGAGGGGAACTACTTGATGAAACGTCATAACTACCAAATCCCATGCATATCCTTGGAGCTGGAGCTTCAGGATATATTGCAGGGATGGTGCCCTAGTCAGATCAATTAGGGTTCCTCTCGATATTACCGAAATAATTTCTACCAATTTCCAATTTCCCGTTTCATTCTGACGATATGGCTATATAATTGGGTTTTCGAACGATCACTCTGAATCAATGTCAAGTCTCTATTTACTCTCCATATATGAATATTTGACTGTCAAAAGCGAGTAGGTACTTTGCTGCTATTTCCCTCATTTTGAGACTAAATTTTAAAGAATTATTGAGTACCAAACCAATTGATTAAAAAAAATATCATGAATTTAATCCTGCGGCTACATGAGTATATTGAAACAGTATATCAACTGGGCCAGCATTCTGTAAAAATAGATGACTGAAACATAAATTGTGTTCTTTTTCCTTGTTAGTTGGACTTTCCACAAATCCAACGCTACAGTTGAAATAAACTTTGATTAACCTTTCACAAAGAATAGTCGTAATTCGAGGAATCAAGGAAAGCGCTCGTCTAGGGATTAAATGGCCGTGGAAAAAGGATTCCAGTTGGAGAAAAGTAATTATGTTAACGTTAAGGAACAACTCCGAGGCCAAAAAGAAATGGAGAACGTTTGATTGAATTACTAATGAAAATTTCATCAATCAGCAACGACTTTCTTTTGCAGTATCAATTTCCAATGGAACGTGCTGTTAAACGACGCTAAAAATTGTTGACAAATGTTCAGACAAAACAGATGAAAATTTCGTAAAAGTGACTCGACTTGAGATTTAGATACTATTTATTTTCAGTCATCCGATTTTTCAATACTTTATAGATATTCTCTCTCACTCCCTTTCTCTCTCAATTTAATGAATCTTTTCAGTGATTTGAATTCACGTGACTACCAGTGGAAATGTAAAATAGTCGGAGAACTCACGAAACGACATCCTGTATATTACACGATGGCACACAAAAATTCAATATATAATAAAAGTAACAATAATGAGAAAGGGCTCTAGTTTTTCTCAAATATCAAAAAAAAAAACGTTTCAACTAATCCCTCAAAGTTTTCTCCTCACTAATACTCGTATTACATTCAATGTATACGGAAATAAAAAAATTATTTGATTATATTGAAAATGACGCGTGACAAGGTTATTATTAGGATTGTATATTTTTACGAGAATGATAATAAACGTTCACTTCACCCACACATTGTAGGTAATTCGGCAGAATGCGTATGGACCCAAATCTGATAAAATAATCAAAATTACTGCATAACTTGAAAAAAAAATCCGGGAAGGGGATAAAGGAAAGATGCTTTCCACATGACGAAATGTTACCCCTCTAAAGGCTTTTGCATTTTTGCTAGGAAGATCTGAAATTTCATGAAGGAGATTCAAGAATCAAGTGAAAAAAATTTGTTGAGTTATACAGGGTGGATAACGATCTGTTCTAAAACGATTCATGAAAATGAACGCGTAAGGGGGGTGGAAGGTCCGAAATAGGTCACCCTGTATGACCAATCGGTATCATATTTTGAAAATATCTCACAAGTTAGATTAACAAGACCAAATTTCTAATTTTTGAGTGTCAGCGGCTTATACAGGGCATCTCTCGAAACAGCTCTGACAGAGCGTTCGCTCTCCAACTACTAGGGCATCAACGTCTACTTTTACTTTGAGCAATCGCGTTCCGAACAAAACTAACTGCGGTGCGTGCATTCTTTTGTTTCAGTTTCAAATGCTGCTACGGAAGACTTCCAAAGACTTACCCTAGCTCTATCTTCATTATTAAATTCATTACCACCCCCATCACTTACTAGGAATTCATGACGTCGGTACGCTAAGTCGGGGTATTTTTTTCGTCTAGGCATCGCAGGTTCCAGTTTAGGCACTGAAACAGAAAACGAATGTCACAAGGAAACCTCTCAAGTATATCGATTTATCTGCCATGTTAGGGTGGAAATGAATACTTTCTTGAGCGTCAAACGCATCAAAATTCAATTAACTAATGATAATTATAATAATAATCATAATACACGCATGCACAGTCGTATGGAGATTGACTCCTTGAATTCCAGACCACTCTACTTAAATTGTAACTGTGATCACAAGAGTCGAAGGTAGAACGATGCTTTCGTTTACTTCAAACCTTTGAGTTATACGGCTTAAAAAAATACCAGCTGTAACTCATGGTTCAGTTTTTGCTCAGAGCACATGACTTTCGGATGGAATATTCTTTTGAGAAAAAAAAAACGAATAAACTAATAATTTTCCAGAGACTCACGTGTGTCGCTTTGGAAGTCTTCATCGTTAGTCCTTGCAGCATGAACATCGTTAGATTTTTCAGCGACATTTGTCTGAGGAGGCCTTCTCACAACTTCTTGTCTCGGACCCGTGTACTCGTGCCATCGATATGTGCTCCGGTACTCGGAGTGAAGCTGGAAATAAGTAAGAGAACGTGATAGGATATAGGAGAAGAATATATGACAGAAAATAAGTATTGTCCTGTTTTATATCTATAAGTTTGATCCAAAAACATAGAAAAATACCGAAGTACTAAAACTACACCGTAGGCATTGAGTAGAACTGACCTAATTTTTTGGTTTTAACAGCTGTCAAAGCTTAAGAAGTACATGTACAACAAATGTAATACAATTAACATAAACATTAGCATTTGTTTTCGTTCACCAGTCAATTGATTTTTGTCAAAGTATTTCAATATTTCACGTAATGACAGAAGATTCCTGTGATGTTCAGACAACATCGTGAAAACCTAGGAAAAGAAGGAAGAAATTGGCATAATTTTAGCTTTTGTCAGGCTCCACCCAATGAAAGAAAAGTCCTACAATGTTCGAAAATAACATCGTCAGTGAAGGACATGAAATGAGTTTTGAAATTGTACTGTTTTATATTTTTAATAGGTTGGTTGTACCTGTAGGGAATATTTCCCTAAACCGTGGACAATGAGTTCGCTACGTTTACTCAGCCTCTGGGATGAAAAAAATAGAAAGGCTGAACTCCTCGGGTCGGTCTCAATCAGTCTGCTAGGGGTGGACTAATAAACTATACTCTAGCATATCAGCAATAGAAATGTGAACTAGAGACAGAGAAACAGATCGCCAACATCCTTTTTGAGCGCGGTCCAAGGTAATTTTCTTCTTCGTACATCATTTAACGAAGCGAAGCAGACATTATTCAATCAAGCTAACAAATTGCAGTTGCGATATTACGAAACTTCATACGGAACGCGTACGTATGTTGTGGTTTTCGAACACAATAGAACTTGGATAGAAAATACTCCCCAGAGACGACAAACGTTCGTAGCATCTCATCGTCGATTTATGGGACTTGTAAAGAGTGCACTAGGCACTAATTAATTAAGAACATTTATGTGGAAATACCATCATCAATCTATCAGAAACTTAGCGAACCAGGAAAAGACAACATACAAGAAGTATTGAAGTTTGTAACAACAGCTCCTTAGAACTGAGTTACGAAGGATGAGTGAAAAGTCAGATTCTCTTTGAAGAAATGTTTTTTTAACGAAGGACGTATGGATCAAAGGCGGCTCTAGTGCCATGGCCACTTCGCTTGTTTAGAAGCTAAGCCTATCCAACGTGGCATTCCAGCAAAAAAAGGCATATTGTCAGGTTTAGGGAAAGGATAACGCTGCAACTGCAATGGTTTTTGCGACATATCCTGAACATACAGGATTTCAACAAACGAATGAAAGAATCAAAAATTTTCTGGATCCAGCCATCGCTAAGAAACTGATAAATTTAGGAATCTGTTCATTGAACAGGAAATCTAAATACCCTCCGAACGATGTGCAAAATTCCCCTTGCCATTAGATATTCTGATGAGGGTGGTTGTGAAGGGTGTTTAAGTAATATGTCACAAAATTTAAATACAAAATAAGACGTCAAGTTATGAAAATGATAATTATAATGACTCAATTAATTGTAATTAATTTTAACATTAATAATTTTCAACATAAAAAATTTACAAGAATAATTCATATATTGGAATAATAAATCTAAGGAAATCAGAAGCCTGTACGTGATGCTATTCACATTGAGAAAACAGTGTGGTGATACAGAACCGATAAGTATCATAATAAATAAGAGAAAGCGAAACAATTTAATAGATAAACAGAAAATAATCAAAAAGTATCATTTCTCATACGAGGAAGTTGATGGACTGTCGACCTTTGTCATGGAAAATGGAGTATGTGAAAATCGGAACATACTTAGCCCAAGGAAAGAACATTTTCGGCCTTTCGATCTGCGCATGAAAGTAATAAATTATGTTATTTGTTGTTATTATTTTTGGTGTAACATTGGTGGTCTGACATTTTTAGATCGTATTCGAACTGGGTGTTATTTGACGTTACCACGTAGAAAAAATAATTGTTGTCGATCCACCATCCCATCATAATGGATGTGTAGGATAGACAAAATATCTTTTGAAAATAATTTTCATTAAACGCATTTGGACACATCAGTTCTTCAATATTGTTTATGCTACCTCTTCTCAAACCAATATTCCGTAGATCAGGTGTTGTTCGACTAGTGCGTCGTAGAGTTATCATCGATATTGAGTACATTAGATATTTGAGGCATTTAAATTTTTTTCTAATGGAATAAAATCGCTTGTATAATACACAGGCTGTTCTATGTGGGGGTTCGATCACTGCTTTCATGAAGATGCAGAAAAATGCATTAATTGAATATGACAGTCATCGGTTCTTATAGTATCGGTCCCAAACGTTTTATGGGCTCTGTTATTATTCCATGTATTCCGGGTGATCCAATAAATTTTTAATCATGTTTCATCTTCAGTACTCCTGTTTACAATACTTTTTACGTTCTATTTTAGATAATGTAGCGAATTTATTCCGATCAGATTCGTCTATTTCAGAAAATCGTAGACTAATTAATGAAGGTTACTGAATATGCAGTGAGCATTTCAATAATAAACAGGGGATGCTCGGTATTCAATTCTTAAGTAGCATAGTGTTTCAAGAAATCTGCGCATCAAAATATAAATTTATAGTCGTATACACACAGAGCGCTATGTACGCTGTGTTCGCTTGTATCCGTCCACACAGACTTTCATACGCTGTTTCTTAATGTTGTTGTTGTTGTCGGATAATTCATAATTCCTTTCCAGATTTTTCATATGTTTTTGTCCGAACATTCCCTCGCCTTGGGAAATATAAGGCTATGGTAGGTCAGACAACATTAGACTCCCTTTCAAACATATTTTGAAAACAACACTTCAAAATCCTAAGAAGAATTTTCAAAAAATTACATCGACATTGACATATAAGAGTGGTCCAAAATGGGACTGATATTCCTTCGAAGAGTTTTAAAACAAAACTCAGGGCATTTCTATGCAAGGGTTGTTTCTACAGTGCTGATGAATTTCTTGGTACATGGAATCATCAAATTTTTCACAGTTTTTTATTGGTATAACTCTGATTACTGATATCAATAGATTAGTACCCATCAATTTTTTCAATACTGACTAATTCTGATTTAACTAACGTGTCATTTTGTGATATGAAAGGAATTCATGAAGATTGATTATTATTATTATTATCATGAAAGAATGAAGACAAAAATATGGTCATCATTTAGTTAAACAAAATATCTTCAAACACAATATTGTGAAAATGTACCACAGAAGCTTGTGAATGTTTCCGTGTTTGTTCCACCCTTTTGTCAATTAAGTGCTATCATCATTTCAGTAAGTCAAGAAAGACACCTGTATCTTTTTGCCCAATGCAATTTAATTTAGACGTGCTTGAGATTGCACTTCTGAGGGTATGTAAGGGTGCAGACGGATGATGGAAATAACAATTTTTTCTTTTTAACAAAAATAAGTTGAATCAAAATTCGTTTTAGTACCAATAATTCATTAATTTTGAAAATACTTGAGGAAGCACCAAAGAATGAACAACTACCACTTGATTAGTGATATTGATCCCGACGATCTGGCTTATAATCTGATGATCTGTATCAAACAAAACGTGTTGAAACTGAAATAAGACAGGCCCAAAGCAACTGAATTCGTTTGTTTTCAAGCACGAGACATGGTCAGGAATTATGGATTCATGAATTAAAAGTTTAGAACACGCAATTTTCTAATAAAAGAAAAAAAAAACACTTGAGGAATAGTGTGTTATTGATTGTATGTTGTACCTATTTTGTGAGCTATCGAACGTTTCGACACCAAAATATATGGAAAAAGGATATAATACGACGACTACTTGCGCGTGTTTTTAGGGAACGCATTATGGAACGGCTGATTTGGAGGTTATCTTACGTGCTTGACAACTAATCTACTGAGGATGGAGTGAAATAATAGAAATTTACCTTATCGACAGGCATCGACGGGCAAGCACGGCACAAATTCCAAAACGAGCCAATCATGAGTTCTAGTGGTCGGACACAGGGACTTTTTCGAATGGAGGCCTGGAAGCCATAAACTGGGCGATGCGCGAAGGGCCCCCAATAACGTTCTTATGGGGGAATAACGCGGGACCACTGGACTCGGTTATGTGATCTGCGAGGGTCGTGATCAAGTCGAGTAATCGTATGGCATGGTCGGAGCCCCACCTAGGCGAATTCACGATGTAGTTGTCGACGCGACAGAAATGGGAAAAGCGTCTGGCACAATCAATAGAAGAGCGCCTGCTCTCTGGAAATGCGCCTCTTGCGCTAGATTCACTCCTTTATTTCTATCGTTTTGCATTACGCAACTTTGGCGCCATTCACGGGGTATTATCTCTATATTCAGCTTCGTTTTGTCATCTTCCGCGGTAATCCCTATGCCTTTACTCCACACTCCGCAGACGATGCTGAGCACAGCTGATTTGCGAACGTACACATCTACATGACAAAGCGTAATTTCTATAAAATTATACAAGGAAGTGGGTTCAATATATCACGTCGATTCAGTGGCGGATTTAAGAGGAACATGAGAGTTTCATCCACATCTCTCGACTAAGCCACGTCAGTTCGAATATGATAACGATTATGAAGCGAATGATGCAGCATTATGTTGGTTGTCCTACCATGAAACTCAAAGTGGGACGGGTTTCGTCTCGAAGTTTTCGGCTATTGGCGAAACGACAAGACGAAAAATATTGATGGAATTTCGAGATCAAATCTCTGAACTCTTCACGATCTCATTAGACTATGTTCAAATAGTGATCCTGAATATTTACGAACATAATTTTTTTGTTTTGATCCCACGAAAGGGAAAATCCTGTAATGTTCAGCGAACAGTTGGTAATTCGTGTTCTTCTTCAATTTTTGCAGGCTATATCCTTGGGGAATACCAATCTAGGCAGTGTCTTTCAAAGTTTTGCCGTTCGTCGTTGAAACAACGTGCCCAAGGAAAGAGATGTTTGACATGCCTCCAAAGGATGTGAATACTGAACTCGATGAATCAGTCTCGATGGCACCACTAACGGTGGAACGATCGAAGATATTTCAGAGGATCATGTTCTATTACAATATCTATAAAACAGAGACAGGTCATCAACCTTTTCGCGTTGTTGCAGAGAAGTGAGCGACTCGTGAGCGAAGCATCACTGACGAGACGAATGCATTTTTTATGGACAGAATCTAAAAGTATCAGTGTGTGTGCGAGTATTCCAAGACAGATCTGATCTGTCATCATAATAAATTGACGGTTTAGTACTTATCAAGATCATTGGTGTACAACAGAAATAAAATTGGCCCTAGTATAGACCCTTGTGGAACTCCTATGTTTACCAATTTAGTTTTAGAAATGTGTCACTGTTTCTGAAATGAGTTCTGGTATGCTTACGTTCTGTTACAATGTTTTCATCACTGATGATTACGATAATAATCACGAACGGACGATTCATTGTTGATTCTCAATCTAGTTGGTTCTGTGATGAGTTGAAAAGGTTTGAATCGGTAACTAAATGCATCAAATTACTCGTAGCGCTTTTTGTGTCACATATAATATTAATGGACAAAGTGATACTGGGATAGCTGAAGTCTTTTAGTCTTTCAGAAACGATATTCGTTGCTGACCCTTGTTTCACCCTCTTTACTCTCACACATCGACGGTGTGACTCATTTGAGAGTCCATTAGGACATCAAAGTTCATGAATCAGTCTTCATTACTAGGGCCAACTATTCTTATTTTTCGAAGTAAAAAATGTCTGACTGCACCACTGGATTTAAGAAGTCTCGATATATTGCTGATCACAGTTTCACTAAAATCTATTCATAAATAAAAAAATATGAGAGAAGAAAATTTGATTGTTGGAAAATTCCATTAGAAAACAACACGTCTTTCAAATTTTGATCTCTTATAATTTTTTGATTTGAGAATAGATTTCAGTGAAATGCTGATCCGTGCTATTACAAAACTTTCTGAATACAGTGGTGGGGTCATAATTTTGGTATAATTTCTGAAATTGAAGAAGTTAGTTGATTAAACGTCGTCTTTCCCAGATTTCATTCCCTTATAACTTCATTGATGGATGCACCTCAACATCGTTTCGACAAAAAACTTCAAGAATGCCGTGAATCCAGTAATTTAGTTATATTTTTTCTGAAAAAATGGTAAATACCTCTTTTGTCCTTAAAAAATGGGAATAATTGTACCTGAAAATGAAGAGTCGTTCATGAAATTTGGTATGCTAGTGGACATTTTGAATGTCTACATAATAGAAAAACTTTCCAATCTATGGTGTTTCCATTTCAAACCGATCTCACTATATCAACATCTGAGACTTCCACATAGATGAACCTCTGAAACTACATTATTTCAAATAAACAATAAACAAAATGAAAACAACCGTGGACAAAAATCAATTATGAGAATTTGCTACTAGAGATCCACAAAGAATTTAAACTCAGCAAGCTCCAATTAAAAAATAAGTAGGTAGAAATCTTCGAACTCGTTCGAGCTGTTTCAAATCAATTCATTGCTTCTTACTAAAACTACAAACAAAATAAATCAGTTCAGAATATTCCCATACACGAATTATCTCTTCTTGAGAATATTCAATCCTTATAAACTCAAAACTGGAACATCACAATTCTCCTAGTCGATAGATGGCAATTTGAAATTCAAAATGGGCAATTATGCATAACTCCATCGGCAACAACAGGCCAATTGAATTGGTGAAACACTCGGAATGGTCTATCTAAAAGCACAACGAGAGCAATAGGAATCCCAATTCCTGAATACCGGCGCAATTTTATTTTCAGCGATATTTTCAGGCTGTCGGATATGGAAGTGGCAGTAAAAGCATTGACCTTTGACCTTAAGGAAATGCGGCAATGGTGTAAGCTGCTGCAGTTCAGGGAACCGAACAGCAATTTCCAGGTGAGAGTTAATTAATAATATGGATTCAAAGGTCCCGTAATCAAGTGATTATCGAACCACATCCATGATAGAGGACGATCCACAAGCAACATTTCATATTACAGAAAAAACATGTCAACGCGTTGTATGATTATCATCGGTTAATGAAGCTATTTTGTACCGATCAAACATCAGTTTATCAGACTGCCAATCAATTTATGGTCGGCCTAAAATGAGAACTAAATTATACTAATGGCGAGCAAATGGAAAACCCGACGAATCGAAAGAAATTCTACGCCTTAGGATCGATCGTGTGGACGTCGTCAAATGTGTTGACATTATTCATACAATACCTCGCTCATTAAATAGTGCATTATCAGTAATCCTTTTTCAGATCTGTTACCTGTAAATTAATCATCTATAACACTTACACTGGGCGATCTCCGGCCAATTAACATTCTTCCAGCTTTGTCTTAAATGACCGAGAAAGCAGTTGATGAACAAAATGGTATTGTGATCAAAAAAATTATTCTACCTAAACAACAATCTAGTTTTCGCCAGAATCATAGCACCACAAGTGCAGCTATGAAAGTCACTGATGACACAATTTCAGGACGGCAGATTAATCAAATTAGCATACTTGTATCATTAGGTTACAGTATGAAACTCGATATTATTATTCACGATCTTCAATAAGCTGAAATAAGATATTTTTGGTTCATTTTCATATTAAATATCTTTCTTCTTATCAAATCTATATGAGAAAATTGCATGTCTACGCAGGGAAAGATTTTTGTCAGGTAGATACATTTTAATTTCAAGTGGGGGTGGTTATTTCTTTATATTAAGAATCATAGTACGAAATGGTGATCAAGTGATTGGTTATTCGGCAGTCCTTTTTGTTCAATGCTTGCCAAAAAAACTCTTTAAGTAAATTTGCGTAAGGCTGGATTATTCATGATTTATTTTTATTTTATGGACACTTTTTCTGTTTCTGGGCTCATTGAAAGCTTGTTTCGTCTCTGTTGAAATCCTATCGAGAAGCGGTGAATACATCTTAAGAAAATTTCTCGTTTATAAACTCATTCAAATCACAAAACTTTGTTTGGGATTCCATGTTTTGGATAATATTTTTTTAATAACAAAGTCACGTCTAGCTGTTCTACTCTTTACCAGATGCATCTGATATCACAAAACATTTTTTTTTAACATTATCTTTAATTCCTTCCCATTTAGCCACACACAAACTTTTGATATTGAAATTTCCACAGTTGGTCATTCCATGACTAACAGTGTAATAAGGGGGCAAAGAACCTACTGGTATTGTCATTGACATAATATAAATAAACAAATTCACTCTCAAAACAATATAAAGGGCTTCATTGAAATATTATACGTTAGCGTCGTCTAGTATGACTTTCCCTTCAGCTGACCACAATGAAATAAAATAGGATTAAAAATGTTAAGTACTCCATACTGATGAAGATAACATGATTGAGTTAGGTTGTGTCGAGTCGAAATACTTTTTGTTCTCAAAATATGATAGCTTAAGGCCGATTCATAATCATGTATGCCCACCCTGCATTTTTAACCCTGCATGAGAAATGCATGCCTGTTAACGTTCACCTGTCGGCGAGCGAGAAAACGCAGAGTGAGCACGAACGGAATTAGGACATATTCTAATTCAGATAATAAAAGATACAGTGGAAAATATGTCGGAAATATTTGAAAAACTCACTCGAATGGCATTACTTCAGCCAAAAAAAAATATGTTTTTTCAGTGTTTTGCTTATTAATTGAAAACTCATACAGCAATCTGGTTATTTCGATGAGAAAAATTGTAGAGAATTGATCAGATCATTTGTAACGGAGAAAAACTGGAAACACTAAAATATTTGTGATTTTTTTGAAAAATCATAGCCCCACTATTTTTCAAGTTGTAGGGTTGGCCCTTATCATGAAGGAATTGAATCATGTGTACTTTATGTATGCACAAAACAGGCGCAGTCGGATTATTAGTTTTGGCACAATTGCAATTTGAATTTTTTTATTGCACTATCTTGCAGCTTGGCTGGATGCTTTAGTGTACTCTGATTTCAATTTTTCAAACAGATTTCGAAATTAGAAGAAAATGCTTGCAAACATGACTGAAAACGGCCGAGCCCGCATAAGCGGTCGAGTAGTTAAGAGAGACCGGTAGATGAGGGGGAGCATATTTTTACGTAAAGCGTTCATTAGAAGAATTCGGTGTTTCAATGGGAACAAAATTCTGAAAATAAGGATCTTAAGATAAGTAAACCTAAGCAATCGATCTGAATTATCGTCAGTGGCGTAGCACTTCGGGTTAAACCAGACGTGAACACAAACTTCCTTACTTTGAATGGAACGCCTTGTATTTTATTAAATTTTTGTATTCCACGTACTATTTAGATACAATTTGTATAAAATGTTTCCATATTAATTCTTCCCGTTTTTCAGTTATTACGATTTTTGTGAAACATTTCGAGTCTGTACTAGTATCTTAAAAAATGCATATCTTAACCATTTTCAACACTGATTCTTTCAAATTTCTATCAGAGTTGTTGTTGGTATTTTTATTCCCGTCAACCGGCTGCACCCTTGAGAGCAACCCTCAGAAGTCTTAGAGACACGTGTGCGAAATAATTTTTCAAAACAGTCAACTACCGATAGTGGTCCACTGTACTGTGGGTCCATTCACCCGTAGTCAAACCATTGGTGAACTTATATGAAAGAAAATCATAAAGACATTTCATACATTTTCATGGTTGTCACCTCCCAAACTACCGCATCTATCAGTGGTGTTCGTTGCGAAATGTGAACGAGACGCTACTGAGTTTTGTTTTCGAATAAATTATGCAACATTTTCCAAACAAAAGTCAATTGCTGATAAGCGGACGAGAACCCAGAAATTTGTCGATCAGAATCATGAACAAAACCGGTATCCAAACTACCTACCATCCACCTTTGCTCGCTTAGTTAGTTCAGAAATACATATTGCGCAAGCCTGAATCTCATACCTACGATTCGTCTGCATGGCACTTATATTCCAAGTTTCAAGTTCATGTGCGGAGATCTGAGTTTCCTAGGAAGATTGACTTAAGTTGACATTCGAATCGAAAATGGTGTACCAGCCCGATGGTGTCGGTGAATATATACTGATATATTACAGATGGGTGTTCGTGTGCCTTTTCCTTCTGCCGATATCTTTTTTGTTCGATATTTGGATGTATTTTCGAAACTGGCTTGTTTTAAAGCTGAGTAGCGCGCCTAGGCAACATAATAACAAAGTAAAACACGTGCAGAAACAGGTAAGCGATTTTTGGCAGACAGGCAGTTATTATCCGTTATTAGCGAGGTTCGGTTTTCGGACTTTTATTTTTGTTTGATAATACATTCCGTAGTGAATTTCAAAATTACTACTGCTTCTTCGACGGCTTCCCTGGGCTCAAATTGCCGCTAATTTTACTGGAGTGCAGGCAAACACGGTATAATTTTCGTTCGACTTTTGAATCGTTCGCCTTTTGCGAAAAAACACTAAACCACTTAACAAACCATTACATACGATTTTATTTAAATATCACAATTATTTTTTCAAAAAGTACCCTCAGTTATTATTACAAATTTCCTACAGTCCTACACGGTGCGTAAATAAAGCAAGTAACTTTAATACAGCGTGAAATTTGAAAAAACATAACTTAAACACTTTTAATTTTTCCTCATATTTGAAAAGTTTTCATTTAATGATCGAATTCAAGTTTATGAGCATCATTTGAATGAGTCCACCAATTTTTGTCAGATGAAAATTGCTAAAAATGTCATTCCATTTGAACCATATTGTGAAAATTAAAACAAAAACTTTTATGAATGCTGACAATATTCTAGCAGGTTGATTGATCCTTGATGAACTGAGAATACTTGGGAGTATTCGCCAGATTTAAACATATTGATTGTTTTTCAATGACAAATTCGCCCAAAATCGCGTATTGTAGAGGGACATGACATATTCGTCAAACCGTCAGTACAAAAAGCATATTTGCTTCGATACATACTGATTCTCGATAGGTAAAATTGTACTTCCGATCATCAGATGAAAAATAGCTGAAAATAAAATGTTTGCTAGTGAAATTGTTTCAAATTGCGTAAATAACGTTATAAGGAATGCGTTGGTGGGTTTCCCTAGTTGAAACAATTACTGTATGCTTTTCAATATTTGTTGGAATATTGTTTTTTTTGTCAATCAGAAACGCCCGAAAGTCATCGTCAATATTTGTTGAAATCAATGAATTTCCCTGTGTTGTCATGACGAAAAGTTCCTGAACTTGGTGAACCTTTAACGTGACTTATGAAATAGAAATAGAGTGAGTGATAAAATGGACTCCTGCGGGACACCAGAATCTGTAGAAAAAGTGGAACTCCAACTCCATTGACCTCCATATGGATACTTCTGTCTGACCGAAAGGTGGATAGCAATACGCATACCTGATCTGATCTGTAAGGTGAAAACCAGGCACAGAAGAGCTGTCCAATCTAACTGATGGAAACCAGGCACAGAAGAGCTGTCTAATCCTACTGATGGAAAAAGATAGAACACTGCCAGTTATGAACTTCAAAAAATGCCCAAACATTGTTATTTCCACGAAGGAAGAATGGAATGACAGCATCTAACGTGCCTCCTGCCGACAACACAGTCTTGTACACAGCCGGCTTCAGGTCGGAAGGCATATCCGGAGCAGGGATATACGGAAGAGTACTAGGGAAGGAAATCTTCATTTCTCTAGGCGAATACACCTCAGTGTTCCAATCTGAAGAATACGCCATACTCTCTACGCTGAGGCAGAGGATGTTCCTCCACTACGAAATCCAAGAGCGACCAACTGCGACACCTTCTTAGAAGGGCTCACAGGGTATCAAGCAGTGATTCTCTAGGAGGAGCAACTCGACCAAGAAGTAGATAATTTAGGAAACACAATGACCAAGGCATTCCCTTTGAAAGATGTCCGAAAGCGCTGGGTTCATTTATGTCGATGACGACCAACAGGGTCCATCAATAAAGCAAGTTCAAAGGGATTGGCAAATTGTGGAGAAGGTTGTTACACACGACGTCTTAGCTTGGGCAATGAACGAGTTCAATCCATACAAATCAACAGCAGTACCTGGCATAATTTTCCCGGCAATGCTACAGATGGGTCTTGAAGTCTTCCCCCCAACCTTGGGGAGGATATACCGGACCAGTAGAGCGCTGAGCTATGACCCAAAGGTATGGAAAACAGGGATAGTAGTGTTTATCCCCAAGATAAGAAAAAAGACTATACAGCCATTAATCAAACACCGTTCCTGCTTTAAATGTTTAAAAAGGTGGTGGATATATTTCTGTTGGAGGGACCCCTAAGGGCAAGTCCCTTTCATAGAAATCAACATACGGGAAAGTCAATGGAATTGGCCCTCCATACTGTAGTGCGAAGAGTTAAAAGAATATTGAGGTTCAAAGATGCAACGTTAGGAGTGTTCATCGATGTGGAAGGCGCTTTTGACAGGACAAAAACAGAGACCATACAGGTAGTACTATTGGCCAGAAGAACGCCTTACTCAATGGACAGCTGGGAGGATAATTGAAAGTGCGGTGAAGACGATCCCATTCACCAAACGAAGGAAAAAAGACGGGCCACCCATCGGCCAAGAGCTGAAGTTGGTCTAACAGGTCAAATACCTACGAGTGGTCTGGGACTCCAAACTTTCACGGACGCCGCATGTAGATAGGATTATTCCGAAGACAACAATCCTATGGCAACTGAGAAGAATTGTAGGAAGTGATTAGGGAACCAACTAGGGCTTCGCAAGACTGATCAGTATTGGTCTTGGTCTCGAAAAATAAATGTAGTCTTGGTCTTGGTATTGTTCTTGTTTCAAGACTAAGACGAGACTGGCTCAGTCTTGGTCTTGATAGTCTTGGTCTTGGATCAAAATTTTTCTATAAATTTCAATTATTAATACATAAATATTATTTCAGTATATCGTATTGTATATTCGTAATTGCAGCACATTTGAAGATGGGTGATCGAAGGAGCGATGATATGTCATGCGGAAATTGCGAAGTGGGCGAAACAGGAGATTCCTATTCCCGCCCTCAGAATGAAAAGCGCAGAAGACACATTGCTATATAATGAAAATTTTACTCTCACCATTTCGAGTAGAAAAAAATGAGAAGGAAATACAGTGGAGTTTTGCCCAGGAAGCCTGATATGTTTTACGGACGGTTCGCGTTTGACTGACAAACAGGCTTCGAATACAGGCATCTTTATCTGGAAGGAATAAGTGTATGAAGAAGCTACGCTTTGGGAAGATATACAACAGTTTTCCAAGCTGAAGTGTTAGCGCTCCTAAATGTAGCAACGAGGCAAGACAGAAAAAAAGGTCCCAAGCAGAAAATAAATTTGTTCAGATAGTCAGGCAGCGCTGAGAGCTATCTGTCATCCCAAACCAAGCTCAGCGCTAATACAATAATGCGGAGATGCTCTTGAGAAACTAACTGGAATGAGGTGGTAGACGAACTTACAAGAACCAGTTCCGCGACGCCGTTCTAGGCATGTGCTGAAGCCTGTACTAGGCATTGAGAGAAGCCAAAGATCTTAGGCCCTTAATGATTGGGTGGGCGAAAAACTGAACGAATCTTGGAGGGATACTACCGGGTGTTGAAAGACTCAGTGACCGGCTCCAGAGGTTAAGGACAGCATGGCTTCTAGAGAGAAATCGCCAAACACTACGTCTTCTTATAGGAATGCTGCCAGGCCGTAACAGATTAACACTAATAGGCGTAGAAGACCTTTTGCTGCAAATATAAAGAAGATGAAAAAACTTCATTTCTCTTCTTTGGCTTGTGCGAAGCCTCTGGTAGGTTTGGATTTAAAATGTTTGGACTTGAAAAATTCCAACAGAAGGAACTAATTGACTTGTACTGGACAGACATACTGACCTTTACAGGAAGGTCACGAAGGTTCGGAAAGGAAGATTATGAGTAGTACTGTAGATATCTGGAAAACAGGGGATGGCAAAAAGGGCCAATGGGGCTGCGACAGCGGCCTCCCCACACTTCCCACACTACTACATAATGTCATACTCATATGCGTCCATGAGTATCTTGATAAGAGACGTCGAATACTTATTGCAATCAGATCGGACAGTAAAGCACCAATACTGGCACTGGGATCAAACAATATTACATCTAAGTTGGTGTTGGAATACAATGGGAAACCAGGGGAAACGAAAATTCATTCTATTATGAGTTCTAGGAGTACAGGAGGACCACTTGCAGACTAGTTTCGAGGTTTTACCTCTCAACAATGCAAGAGTAGTTCAATACAGACAGCTCTAAAGCCATAGTTCCTCGTCCGAATCATCACATCACTCTGGCTATTTGATCAAAACAAAATTCTGCTAGTTATTCACAACAAGCATTTGTAATTGATTCATCTGCAATGAAGAATATTACACAAGTATCTTTAAATATAATTCATTACCCGTCGTGGCATTTGTTTTCTCACGCGTATTTGCCATAATCAACTTTGGGTGTAGGTACATATGGAAGAGAATAAGGGTTTAAATATTCTCACTACGAACGACACCCCATTCTGATCTTCATGCAACAACAAAAAAACAACAACAATTTTTATTTTCAAAATAATTCTCTGAACCCGGAGATTCTGAGTGTTTCATGTTCTCGCGAGGTAAAGCGGCATAGACCCCGCTTCGGAGCGTGAGATTAGATTGACTGAATAGCCAAAGTGATGTGATGATTCGAACAGGGAACAGATGACCTCAGACCTGTCTGTATTGACCTGCCCTTGCACTGAAGAGAGTCAAAACTTCGAAACTAGTCTGCAGGTGGTCCCCCTGTCTAAATCAAAACAAAATTCTGCTAGTTAGTAACAACAAGTACATGTAATTGACTCCTTTGCAATAGGGAACATTACACAAGTATCTGTTGGATATAATTCAATACCCGCCGTGGCATTAGCCAGGAGAATTGTTGTTGTATATATGGGAAAGAAAAGGGGTTTAAGCATTAACACTACAAATGATCTCTCATAAAGACTCTGGAGCTTCATGCTCATTGAAAAATACTTTCTAGGGTGGCTGACATAGGAGTGATTGGTGTAACTTTGGATAGAACCAAAGAGATTTGTTGCACCCACCCTAGTTATTTATTACAGAAGAAAACTTTGCCAAGTATTGAACAGATTTAATTGAATGGTCATAGGGGGCAGTAGTTGTTTTCTGTTGAATATTGTATAGGATTTATTTGATTTCTGCTGAGAATTAGGAGAATTTGATTCGACTATTTTGATGATACTGAGATTTATTGATTTTCAGATAGAAGAATGGGACAAAAACGGCAGAAAAACGAAAATGTGCACAGCAAGGCCAGGATGGCAAACTATATCTTTCAGAAGACCGGCCTACAAAGATCACATGACGAAAATAGAGGTTAACCTTGTGGATATACTAGAGGTCGATTCAGTGAAACAGGTATTATATATGTTTTTTGCGATGAACAAGCTTAAGATAGTATTCATCAACAACTATTGATTATAATCCTGCATTATATAAAATTTTCCGCTGATGCTTTAGCTTCTTTTCGAACCTACTTATCTAATCGACTTCAAGCGGTGGTGACAGAAAGAACTAGCTCCGATTTCCTGACTATAAGGAACGGTGTTCCACAGGGTTCAATATCAGGCCCCGTGCTATTTTCTCTTTATACCCATGAATTTCAGAAACACATACAGTTCAGCCAGTGCCACTTCCATGCGAATGGCACAAAACTTCACATTTCATTATCATTTTTTTGTTATTAATATTTTATATCTAACGAATTTTGAATCTTATATTTTTTACTAATTGTTTCGGGGAGCTGTTCTCTCCTAAAACATTTTTAACTTTTCTTAGGTATCATTGTCCACATTTTCTATGAGAAAAATTAACAGCTGTATCTACCAAATTGTTTTTGTCAAATTTTTTATAAGTTAATAGAGAGAATACTCCTTCGCATTTTAAATTATATAAATTATATGAAGAATTTAACATATATATTATTATCATCATTATATATTGTATCCATTTTTCATTATTAGTTGATGGTCTTCCATTTTTCATAAATCTCCAATTTGATAATCATATGATGTAACTATTGATTTTTTCAGCTAATAAGAAACATGTGATTAGGCTTATCTGCCTGATTGTTTTGAATAAATAAATGAATAAAAAGAAGGCAGATACGGGAAATCCAAAGGTCGTGAAAATACTCTTCCACATCAAGATTATGAACTTTCAGAACAAGTGTACTTAAGTAGAGTTTGTCACAGTCAAAAGCAAGTTCTTACGCCGATAACACGTCCAAATCTAGAGAGACACAACATTCAAAAACTGAGAGAGCATGAACAATTTCACACTTCCCTAAGCTAGACAACTCATAAAACAAGTAAATTTCCAGGTTATGGATTATGGAATGAAACTAAGATATAAATCTTCTGAACACAATATGATATCCAAAAGCCCTGTTATAAATTCACTGCCAGATTATGTGTTTATTATGACCTCGTCCCTCATCATCTTTCATACGAAATTAATTAACAGCGAACGCTTCAGAACTAAAGAGAGAAATCCCAGGTGGAAGGAAGGAGAAAGAACTGACATTTGCCCACCAACATTTCCTTCTTTACTCGATTACTCGTTCAGTTACACGTTGACGGTAAGGGCTTCGTCTTCCGGGGCTTGCATAAGTATCTCGGAGACTTCTCAAGGGTTGCTCGTTAGGGGCGCAGCCGATTGGAAGAAACAACAATTTTAACAAAATAAAATGTATGTACTGCAGGCTTAACACACACTGAAATTTTTAGGATTCGCTCCAAAAAAGAGCTATTCGTCTCAGCGGTGATGCTTCGCTCACAAGCTCGCTCACTTCTCTGGAACACCGCAAAAAAGGTCATGTACGATGCTCTCCTGAAATATAATCAGTCGTTCCATGGCTACCGGCCCTATCAAGTCGAACCTGTCTCTCCTAAGACTCATTTTTTCAATGAACAGCAAAGCTTCCGAATTCACTGATTCATCGTCAATTATAAAATGTTACCTTACGCAAAAATGTAGTCCCAAACGTACAAAATTCCTGTTTGAGACTTGTTTTAGGTGTGCGCAAACGCGAGAGGATTTCTATTGAACTGATATCAAGTAGGTTCAACATGGAGAAAAGGAGAATTCTTCATTCTGTCTGCCTATTTCAGAAACTTATTTAGAAAAAAACATGTCACCTACACATCAAAATTACTTTCTTTCGGATATCCACAATTTGAACATAAACTTCAGAGGTACCCTAACGCCTCCAAAATTCATAACTGAATTGTTCCAACCCTCGTTCTAATATCAAATATTCATGGTGAACTACCACCACTGGCGAAAATTAAATAGAATACTGGTCTGTCATGTTTGAAAGCACCTGTAAAATTTTAGAGCTATTCGTGATGATTTGAACGAATTTTTGCAAGAAAACCTTCATAGAAGCACCACTGAATCATCGGATTTGGCCACAGCCATGCTTACGTACGCATGCGCTTCCGCAGTCCTTTCTAATATTACCACCGCCAAGTGCAGAATATCCAGTGAGAACCCTAATCTTCCTAGGTACAGACATTTGATGAATGGTTCTTGATTCGCTGGCAGAGATGAAACAGTGTACGTTTGTTGGAAATGTTTGTACCAGTGTTGGCATATACGATCTGGTACAAGATTTAATACGGTGATAATGTATATTATACATTGCAAAAATAATGTTTATTTTTTCAAATGAGAACAA
Organism: Chrysolina americana; assembly: GCA_958502065.1. Taxonomy (NCBI): domain Eukaryota; kingdom Metazoa; phylum Arthropoda; class Insecta; order Coleoptera; family Chrysomelidae; genus Chrysolina; species Chrysolina americana. Next base: position 57,607,288 of record OY293420.1, on the reverse strand, counting down.
TGGTCGTTCTTTGATTTCGTATAACAGGCTAATCAGTATTTTATCTGTACTCTTCAATGATTTAAAAAAATTATTGAACGCCCAAATTAGAGAGTATCTTGATAAACACAATCTCCTGTTTGAACGTCAGTCTAGGTTCAGACACACTCAACCACAGTTGCACTTCATACGTTCTTCAAATTACTGACGGTTTGTTATCTGTACTTGATCAAAATAACTCAGCAACACTTGTCTACCCATTATATTTATTGTCAACATGAAGAATTGATCAGCCAATCGCATACAGATAGTAATGTTTGAAGACAATCATTCAGATCCCTTGAACATTAGTACCAGTGTACCGCAAGAATCGATTTTGGGGCCTTTGCCATTCACAATGTATCTATCAAACTTTAGTCAGGTTCACCACTCGTTTAGTCCTACATATATACAGAATGCTTGCTTGGTCATAACAGAAGACCTCAATAAATTGTCTAGGGCATCAAAGGATCACTGTTCACCTAAATCTAAGCTACTGCTGAAGACCACATGGAATTCAATGAAGTGATTCTACAGAATCAATTCAACTTTCGTGAGTTTCCAAATTCTCAATCAATTTTATATATTTTTCTCTATTTTGACAGCACATAATCGATTATTGATGTTTTCGTTTATTTTTCTTCTTTATCACTTTAATATTTGTGGAAATAATCTGTTTCTTACATTTGATGTATAATTCATTTGTCAATGATAAGGAAAATGTAAATTGTAGAGAAACATTTATAATAAGAGACATGAATAGATTTATAGGATGAATTCAAAATTATACGATTTTTGCAGAATTAAATATGCATGAATCTTTTCTAGCATAACATCTCTTGATGCAAATGCACGAATGCATATCTTTTATTAATCTTCTATCAATAGGGGGATTGTAAACAAGTATATTGTTTGAACTTTCGGTGTTTTTCGGATTTTTGATCGTGGTCTCGATGTAATTGTACCAGACGTTTCGTCTACATCAGCTGTAGACATTTTCAAAGGCGGTGTGGTAACGTATAGTAATTATGTATTTTTCTGATTTTTAGGTAGTGAGAGTAGAACCTCTAGTTACAATGGGACAACTAACAGCCACACTGAATCCGATGGGCTGGACTATTCCAGTTTTGCCAGAAATTGACGACTTGACAGTAGGTGGCTTGGTCATGGGAACCGGCGTAGAATCTTCATCGCATATCTACGGTCTCTTCCAACACACCTGCGTGTCATACGAGCTGGTACTCTGTGACGGAACGGTCGTCAGATGTTCTGAAAAGGAAAATCCAGATCTATTCTTTTCTGTCCCTTGGTCCTACGGAACTCTTGGCATACTAACAGCAGTAGAAATTAAGATGATTCCCGCCAGGAAATTCATAAAACTGGTCTACAAGCCTGTCAGAGGAATGAAAAATATCGCTGTGAAATTCGAAGAGATAAGTAGGAACTCAAAAAATAAATTTGTTGAGGCCTTGGGCTTCAGCGAAGATGAGGCTGTGATAATGACTGGTATACAGACCGACGAAGCGGAACCAGGAAAGGTAAGAATACAGCAAGCAAAAAACATTCATAGCCAGTTTATGATTTATTGATTTATGTAGATCAAAATAGTCCAAGTTGATGATTACCTACTTTTCATGATTGTCGGTAATTTCCAAGTATTTTTTTTTTCTTTCGTCGATCGACTTCAAATTCACAAAGCAAACTAATTTCATCATTCTAAATCGATTGGCACACATATGTGCACATGCAATTTCAAGTGACTCTGATAATTTTGTAATTTTCATAATTTTTAGGTGTTTTTTCGAGTATTTTTTTGTATTTGTCGATCGAGTTGAAATTCACAAAGTATACTAATTTCGTCATTCTCAATCGGTTAGCGTTCGCAGATTTGCTCTATCTTCAACCGTTCTCGAGTTGAAAAGTTCATCCAGAATTGAAAGAGGTCATTCCTATACAAAATTTTGTCTTCGTGAATTTTCTATGAATTTTTATAATATTCAACCTTTCTTGATAGGGGCACACATGCGCATATTATGCAATTTCAAGTAAATCTGATAATTTTGTTGTTTATATGAGAAAAAAAATTATGATAAATTGAGAACTAAAAATTGAAAAATAAATATAGTTTAAGAAAACTAAAAAACACGCTTTTATAATACACTAAACTATAAAGTAAAAAATAATTGTTTACACAGGGTGACCCAGGGTTAAACCGCCAAACGTTCAGTATCGGTTTTTTAGGTGAAAATAAGATTTTTTTTCATACAAGCATGTGGCAAAACTTGATTCGTTCTCAAGATACAGGGTGTCAAAGTTATTTTTTTTTTATTTATTTTTTTTTATTCCAGGTACGTTAAAATAAGCCTCCTATCACCGCAAATAAACATGCTGAGTTTTATCAGAATCAACCAAAAGGGTTTTAAGTAATGAATAAAAAACTGTTTTATTTTTGAAAACTTTGAAACTCTGTGTCTCGGGGACATATTATATGAAGAAAACATCCTATTTTCTCCTAAAAAATCGATACTGAACGTTTGGCGGTTTAACCCTGGGTCACCCTGTATAGGCAGAAAATTATAATAAATGAAAAATATTAGTATCACTGAAAAAAGCGTGGGGTGCTCGATATACGAAAACATGAAACAAAGCGCCCCACGCTTTTTTCACAGTGTTACTATTATTTTCATTTATTATTATTTTCTGCATATAAAAACAATTATTTTTCACTTTTTAGTTCAATTTGTTATAAAAGCGTGTTTTTTAGTTTTCATAAACTATATTCATTTGATGCAATTATTCACAATCGAACTGCACATCTCCTGTAGAGCGGCTTAGCGCACCATCGTCAAATAGCTAATTTTAAATGGGATGATACGTTCGATATTTTCAGATAAACTCAATTGGAAGATGGTACAAGCCCTGGTTCTTCCTTCACGTAAAAAATATGCTCAAGAAAAATAGTACAACGACTGAATACATTCCACTGCGAGATTATTATCACAGACACACCCGGTCAATATTCTGGGAGCTACAGGTAAGCACTTGTCAGAAATATTTATACCGATTACCTGCCCCTTTCGGTTTCCGGTTTTTTATTTTTGGTGGGGTGGTTTAGGAATGCATTCATGCAACCCAAAAACCTTTGTTATCCAAAAGCTTTTCGGAAGAGATTATTCTCATTCGATTTAGTGGGGTAAATTAAGTCCTGCAGTCACTGGCGCACCATGAATTTATTCGGCCGTAATGAACATAATGATGGATTTAGTGGGCGCAATACTTCAAAGTACCATCCGATTTTTTTTATTTATTTCCTTGAGGAATTTGTAATACATGTCATTGTACCATTTTTGGGTACTTACTGTCAAATCATGTCACTGAATGGGAGTTATACGGGTTGGTATCTCCTAAGAGAGTATACAGGGTCATGAAGAAGTGAACACATTTGTTGAATAATCAAGGAATAACACTGTGAGGAATAGCTTTAATCAGTCACATTTTTATTTGCACATTTTTTTCAATATTATTGATACATACGTACATGACAGATATTTTTTTAATAGCAACCCAAATTTTAAAAAAAAAATTTTAAGAGTACATTGTCTACATTCGCCAGAGATTAATTGAAAAAAACATTGCACAACACATTGCAGCCTTGACTGATTCCATTTGGTTGGTGGGTAGAAAACTAAAGAATAAACAATTTTTTTCAAAATATCGAAAACTTACGAAACATTTTGTAATTTTTTAGAAAAAATTGTAAATGTGACAGCTGAAACCGATCGATAGGAAAGAATCTTAAACGTCATTTTGCATTATTTCCAAATCGAAAACTGTTCCCGAACTCTAAATTTGCAATAACTGAATGATACAAAAATGGTGACACTATAGAATGCTGTTTATTGATAGTCAATGAGATAGTTTACGCATTTCACTAAAATAATTATAAAAAAGATTTATAGAAAAATGATCGTGTTTCAAATAAAAAATATCTCTAGTACTCCTATTGAAACAAGGAGTCCGTTCATACGTATGTCTGTAATTAACAAAAAAATCATCGGAAAAAAAAGCGTTATTCCAGATATGACTTTCCACCTCTGCAACATAATATTTGAAACCGAAAATTTTTCGAAAATTTTGCTTCATTTCAGGACATAATACCATTCGGAAACAACCCCATCTTCAGGTTTCTACTGGGGTGGCTGATGCCTCCAAAAATCTCACTGCTGAAGCTCACTCAGACCGAAGCGATAAAAAAATTGTACGAGAACAACCACATAATTCAAGATATGTTGGTACCAATCGAAAAGCTTCAAGATAGTATAAGGATGTTCAAAGAGTCAGTCGATGTGTTTCCCGTTTGGTTATGTCCTTTCATCTTGCCTGCCAATCGAGGGATGGTACATCCGGTAAATACAGATTCGGAAAAGATGTATGTGGACATCGGAATATACGGTGTCCCGAAAGTGGAGAATTTCGACCCGAAAACAACTACGAGAAAAATCGAAAAATTTGTTAGAGATGTTAAAGGGTGAGTTACAATGCATTATTCAACTAACGTCATGTTTCGTTCTCTGTATACAAAAAATGTCTAAAATTAATCAAACTGGGAGTTAAAAAGCACACACAAATAAATGTAATAGCCAGAATAGTAAACAAAAATAATGACTCAAAAATGAATTAGCTATAGGTAACTTATTTGGACCCATTGTACACCCATGACTGCTGAGTGATACAGTAGTAGAGCACCTATGAGCCCCGAACCGAATTCCTGAAGTTCCTGCCCGAAAATAATGATTTTTTAGCTATGCGCCCGAGGATTTGTTGATCCATGGGCCCTCTTGACATATTCTGGTCTCTGCTTCCTTGTCCACTTCAACTATATCCACAATAGGCAGTTGTTGGTAGAGATAGGCCCTAGACACATTCAGTTGACTACCGACTGTACTTGGATATGGCTGCATAAAAATGCCCAGGGCTCATTTTTGATCTTTGACTGCTGGCAAACAACTACCGACTGCCTATTGTGGATACAGCTTTTTGAAGCTCCTCACGATGCCGACTTTGACGAAACGCGCGTCAAGTGTAATATTGACGTTGTTATGGTGTTGTGGTTAGTTTCTATTTCTTGAATTTTATTCCCACCAAATGTTTGGAATATTCATTTAAGTAATTGATTCCTTTCATAATTATGATTTTTGGGTTCCCAGTCATACCTGAGTGCAGAATGAGCAGAAGGGAAATCAAAATAGTGGTAGGGCTCCTGACTCCATGGCTGGCTCCATCTCATCAAGCACCTCAATATTTTATAGGTATCACAAATGATACTGAATGCAGATGGTGCTTGGAGGATGAGGAGTCAGCCATCCATATCCTCACGGAATGCCCAGTAGCAGTGGCAGCAATACGGGAAGTGCACCTCGGAAGTACCGTTCTGAATCCGGAGAGGGGCCAAATGAGAGGCCTACATGCTTATGGTTCTGTCCGCCCCCAAAATATATTCTATCTATCCATCTAATGATGATTTTGATTTATTCAGTGCTCCTTTCCTGCTTGTGGGTATTAACAGCTTTGTCTCCACTTGCAGATCTACCCAATGTTTGGATGATTTGTGACGCACTTCTTCAAGTTTCTCCAGCATTATATCATCATTTTTTTTATTATACCTCAGCACCTACAGCATGGTCACTTCATCTGCTTTGCTTAGTTCCTTCAAGTTTTCCTAAACAATCCCAAACCATCTTGGAATTGATTACTTGGGAGCTCAGTTCCTTGATAGCTGCTTGAATCAGACATGATGATGTATCTGCTTTGCTTAGTTCCTTCAAGTTTTTCCAAACAATCCCAAACCATCTTGGAGATGATTACTTTGGAGCTCAGTTTCTTAATAGCTGCTTGAATCAGACATGATGATGTTCTCTTGTCTGAGTAGTTCTCCTTGTAGAATGCTTGGGATTTGCCAAATCTTTCAGAGTATACGGTTTTATCCTAATATTATATGACTGCTTAGTGTGTTTCCATTCTGCTTTTTTGAAACATGTTCACAGTTTGACAGATTTTTGTTTGTTGAACAGCCACCTGGAGGCTATTTTCGAATCGTTCGGCGTCAATTGGTATACGAATAAGAGGAGCAAACATAATATTATTATATTGTTTGTATTGGTGAGAAACAGTAAATAGAATTCGCATAAGTACTTAAAATACGACCCCTGACAATCTCAATTAATTGTTTGTGTGAACTAATGGTGTACTCGATATTATGAAGCTGTCTCCAACTGTGAAAAAGGATGATAAGGACTCGTTCGTGTAATATAATGCTTATAGTTTCCAATCGCCCATAACCAAACTCGAATCAAATACGAATTATCTATGCCGCAGTGCACAGATTGAATACCGCGCAAATAATGAAAGTGTTCTCTATTCCAGATTCCCGCATACATAGTTTTGAAGCTGAAAAGTCAACAGAGATACCCGAAAACCGATGCATCTGCGACACGAGTGTATGTCCATAATTTGGTTGACACTTCAATTAACAAATTTTTCAATTGCGTGTGAAAATTTATCCTCAAATTCATCCACACGAATATCTTCCTAATTATAACAACTAATTACTAATGTATTCACACAAGTTCATGACCCCTTAATTCGCATGTGTCTGCTCATTTAATAGCCATCCAAAATATTTACGATTTGAGCCGCAAACAATTTAAACCATATATTTTTCGTGATAACGACCTCATCCATATCGTCCTTTGAAACCTCCTTGCGGCACCTCCTAATGTTGAAAGCTCTCAGTATGCTTTGTCTGGTTTTCTCGTGCGTGCCAAGAGCTTCCTACCTACTTTTATCACTTTTTCTCAGTAGCTTCTGAACTCCAAGGCACAGATCCGACCTGTCCAACTCGCTTACTTCTTCTATAACACTGTAGAAAAGTTGGCGATCTGCTCGATAATGCTGATATCCTTATCTGTTCTTTATTATATATAACTTGCATGCGAGTCCACAACTGAATAAACATCATCAATTTGCTATTGTTCGCAGGTTTCAAATGCTCTATGCCGATACGTACATGACAAGGGAAGAATTCAGGAAGATGTTCGATCACAGCCTGTACGATAAGCTGAGGAGTAAAATGAAATGTGCTGACGCATTTCCAGAAGTATACGATAAGATATCCAAAGAAGCTAGACGTTGACGTGCAGTTACATTCCAAATCACCATTATGCAAATAAATGCAGAGTGGTCAAATAATATTAAACTTTTTTTATTCTACAATGTGTGCTTCATTTAATCCAATTCCCAAAAATGGTTAGTCTGTATCCTGGAAAAAGTCTATAAATCAGAGTTTTTGGTAGTTTTCAGAATGTAAATATATTTATTGCAAATTGTATGACATACTTATCGTAATTACTATTGAATAACAAGCACCCTTTAGATTTACTTCGTTCTTACGTTCATAGCAGAATTTAACACAGAGTACCATATGGGGTTCAGTCATTGGACCACTCCTATTTATCGTTTACATCAATGACGAGTGTCAATACATGGGACCCACGATATGTGTTTTCTCTTAGAAATGGACAGAATATAGTTTCATCCGATATACTGACGTTATTATTTAAATTTCTCAATGGTCTTGCTTCCTATGTCTAGTGAATTCTAGACCAGGTGTTTGTTTATATCGATCACTCTGGGCCGCGATGGCATACGGGTTAAGTGCTCGCTCCATAAGCCAAAACATCCGTAGAGCATGGGTTCGAATCTCAGCACTGCCACCGGTCTCGTGCATGGCATCACACGTTATTATTATTATTATTAAAAGGTAGGGGCTTGCACAAGTCTCTGACTTCTGAGGGTTGCACGTAGGGCTGCAGCCGGTTGACAATTAACAACTCTCCTTTAATTTTCATCTCTGATCTCAGTTGCTGTTTTTTCTAGATCTAGAGGAGAAGGCCTAATGAAAAACACTGTCGCGCGTGAATACCGAAACGGAAGATATTTCAGACAAAAAATTCAAAAAGAAACGGCACATGAACAAGTCCCCAGTATACGACTCCCTGGTGTATACGACGCACAATGCATAATGTTTTCTCGCAAACAGGGTAGCCTCTACATCATCCGACTGACTTATCCACTACAGCTGTATTCCCGAAGTCACTGGAAAGGAATTTGTAAAGCTGAGTCTCCGACAAGTGTTAACAACAAACTTTCTGAAAACTGTAGGTTGTTGATTTTTTATGTCGCAAATTAAAGTCGCCGATTTTGTTTTCGCTTCAGGAGCAGTACATCGAAAAAAGTACGAGTGGAAGTAACGAAAATACAAGAATGCTCATTAAAAAAATAGCCTCACCCTGAACTTTGGTATACTACGCATGTTTCTCTAGAAAGGTCGATCTCACAGTGGCCAGTGTAATTCTGTCAGTTATATTCATTCCAATGAAATCCCCGATTTCGAGGATCGGTATCACCATCAGCAGTACCCTTTTATGGGAAAATCATGTGAGGTCCATTGCCAAAAGTGCCTATCAATGTATGAGGCACAAATTCGACGTGTCCTGGAATAGCCCCACATATGGAATGCAGCCCCAAAACACACACTTCTAGATTATGCTTACTTCTTTGGAACACCGCAGTTGGCGATATGTCTGTTTTATAGATATGTTCATGGACTCTTCTGAAAATATAATGATACCTTCAGTGGAGCTTCTGGCTCGCATCGGACAGACGTTCGAGGCCTCAGTAAGCGAGAATCTTTTTTCTCAAGTGCATAGGTGTCTTTAGGCGGCCGCATGCCTTGTTCATTCAAGTGTGATGTGAGTTGCCTAGATGCCAATTCCGAGGCCTGGTGCTAGATTGAAGTGCTCACCGACCACCCGGGGTGGTGCTGTAGGTTTTCCGGGTTCTACTACAGCTGAAAAGTGAATGCACCATCAAAAACATCAGTAAGTCGACCCGGAGCGCTATGGCAAATAATAATAATAGCTGTCCTCTAGCCGTACAGGCTGTATTTGGGTACACTCTATGAGTGTTTACGAGGGAGTATAATTATTATTATTAATCGTTCCACTGTTACCTACTCAGGGTTGTTCCGGAGCAGTTTTCAAATGTACTAAACTGAGTAGCAAATGGTGAACGGAAAGTAAATGGGGGTCGGTGTGCATCTGATGCAATCAGCACTCACAGACGTACCAGAAAAAGGAATTCAGAGAGCAACAGAGCTATTCGAAGACGACTCTATTGTTGTCTGACCTACCCTAGCACTGATGAGAGGAAAAAGACATCGACACATGCATGTATGCAGATGGTCATTTTCAACCAAATGGAGGATAATATTCAATGGATTTATGCAACATGCCCTCCTTAAGGTCCGTATGGGAGAGTAGTTGTTTTCTGTCAGATATTTGCCTCATTTTTCCACTAGGTGGAAATGAGATAAGGGTACTTCCGACTGTGTTGATTTTTTTTTTTTCGAAAATTCTTTTACTACCGGATTATTGTAATTATATCAATGTTGCATAGAGACTCAAATAACTTTTCCATTTTCTATTTTCTACAACACCGGCAATGTTCGTTTTTTCACATGTATACAAATATTAACACTTGAGAGAAAAAAAAATTGTTCCATGATTTAGCCACACACTGTGTATTAGGATAGAATAGATAATAACTAACTCTAGTCTCAATAAAAATTAATTTTTCCTTTCCCAGCAGTTAGGAAAGAAAACTAGACTGCGCCAATTTTGAGTAAATAATTGAATCATGATTATTGATATTACCTTTTTTTTTCAAGGACGCGCTGAAGGGCAAAATATTTTCTTTTTTAATATTCAGATAATTTTTTCTTTTCTGTGATGGCGGATCAACGAAATGACGGAAATCATCTCAAATATAGGTAAAAATTATATTTTAGATTGTTCTGTTCAAGTCTCGAACGATGAAATTAGTAGAATTTCAAGTAGATCGAAGGAAAAAAATTACACCAAAGAAGTTCCATAAGTTTAGCATATAAAAGAGGAATAAATCCCTCGCGCAATATAATTTTCAAAAGTTTTTATTTTCCAATTTTCAAAAAATCGCAAATGCCCTTCAAACGTATCACGATGAGCTGATTCAGAATAATAGTATAAAAATAAATTTCGATGGCGAATTGACAAAATATCAGAAGATTTTCAGTCGAATAAATGACCTATCCACAAAATCAATATTTTCTAAGTAAAATGGCATTTTAATGAAAAAATATAAGCTGATTTCGCATTTTTAAGAGATACACAGACGATTCAAATGTTTATCGGTGAACTAATAGCGAATTACAAAAAAAATTACAGGAAAATTCAGAATTATGAAATTAATATATTCTGTAGATTACAAGTCGGTTGGCGGAAAAATAAATTACTCGAAAGTCCTAAAATTCATGAAAAACAGAATCAACAGATTCACTTGAAATTGCATATGCGCATATGTGAACTTATAAAAAGAGGTTGAATTTCACGAAAATTCATAGAAAAATACCAAAAACAAAATTTTGGAGAGTATTGACCTCTTTCAACTTTAGATGAACTTTTCAACTCGAGAACAGTTGGAAATATAGCATTTCTGCGGACGCCAATCGATTTAGAATGACGTAGTTAGTATAATCTGTGAATTTCAAGTCGATCGACAAAAACAAAAAATTACAAGAAAAAAGTTCTGAGGGGTAGACCCCTAAAAATCATGAAAAATACAAAATCAACAGATTTTCTTGAAATTGCATATGCGCACATGTGAACATATAAAAAAAGTTTGAATTTTACGAAAATTAATGGAAGAATGCGGAAAACAAAATTTTGGAGAGTATTGACCTCTTTCAACTCTAGATGAACTTTTCAACTCGAGAACGGTTGAAGATATAGCAATTCCGCGAACGCCAATCGATTCAGAATGATGAAATTAGTATACTCCATGAATTTCAAGTCGATAGACGCAAACAAAAAATCATTCGAAAAAAGTCCCAAGGGGTAGACCCCTAAAAATAATGAAAAACACAAAATCAACAAATTCACTTGAAATTGCATATGCGCATATGTGTATATATAAAAAAGGTTGAATTTTACGAAAATTAATGGAAAAATGATGAAAACAAAATTTTGGAGAGTATTGACTTATTTAAACTCTAGATGAATTTAGATGAATTCTTCAACTAGAGAACGGTTGAAGATAGAGCAATTCTGCGAACGCCAATCGATTCAGAATGATGAAATTAGTATACTCCATGAATTTCAAGTCGATAGACGCAAACAAAAAATCATTCGAAAAAAGTCCCAAGGGGTAGACCCCTAAAAATAATGAAAAACACAAAATCAACAAATTCACTTGAAATTGCATATGCGCATATGTGTATATATAAAAAAGGTTGAATTTTACGAAAATTAATGGAAAAATGATGAAAACAAAATTTTGGAGAGTATTGACTTATTTAAACTCTAGATGAATTTAGATGAATTCTTCAACTAGAGAACGGTTGAAGATAGAGCAATTCTGCGAACGCCAATCGATTCAGAATGATGAAATTAGTATACTCCATGAATTTCAAGTCGATAGACGCAAACAAAAAATCATTCGAAAAAAGTCCCAAGGGGTAGACCCCTAAAAATAATGAAAAACACAAAATCAACAAATTCACTTGAAATTGCATATGCGCATATGTGTATATATAAAAAAGGTTGAATTTTACGAAAATTAATGGAAAAATGATGAAAACAAAATTTTGGAGAGTATTGACTTATTTAAACTCTAGATGAATTTAGATGAATTCTTCAACTAGAGAATGGTTGAAGATAGAGCAATTCTGCGAACGCCAATTGATTCAGAATGATGAAATTAGTATACTCTATGGATTTGAAGTCGAAAGATGCAAACAAAAAATTACTCAAAAAAAAGTCCTAAGGGGTAGACCCCTAAAAATCATGAAAAATACAAAATCATCAGAGTCACCTGAAATTCGCACTTTATATGCAAAATTTCATTCTGATTCCGAAAATATATGATTTGTATATGCTCAGATATGAGGTTTACTATAAAAAAGGAATCAAACTTCAAAAAATCTCTCGCACGATATAATTTTCAAAATTTTTTATTTTCTTATTTTCAGAAAATCGCAAACGTCCCATAAAAATGTCAGAAGATTTTTAGTCAAATTGTACATACAAATTATATTGAAGTCGGGATCCTGAGATTAAAGTCGGGATTAATGTAAAAGAAAATCTTTGACCCTTCAGCCCCTCCATACTGTTTGGATATCTTCAAAGACTTTTTTTAACAATGGACACGCTGAAGAAGAAGTAGCAATTTTCTTTTTGGTAGCGGACGAAAGCACATCAGGAATATAATTTTTTTGAGCCAAAGAATGTTTATTTCACGAGTCCTCTAGCACAGTTGTCGTTGGAAACTGGCCAAACTATTGGAGGTTAATAGGATGACTACTAATTTTGAATTTCATTGCAGGTAAAGAATTAAACAAGAACATTCACCATCATTTCAATAATTTCGTTTTTCATGGCGGTTATACTAACAGTAAATTTTGCGATCTGAGACCATCATTTTCTACACATTTTTGAGGAATGTATATTTTGATTGCGTACATACGAAACGTATCAAATTATAATCTCATGATTTTTTCCCAGAATCAGCAGCGCGAGAATGCGACAAAACATTTTTCACCCAGGAATATCGCAATAAAAGTGCATACATACTTTGAGGTCGACAATGAAAACGTGACCCATGTTTAATTTCACACGACAACGTTCTTCCCATGCCATACATCTCATTCACTGAACGTTGGCACAAAATGTTTGAATAGGAGTCAGGATATAAGATAAGGAAACCTGTCAAGGTATCATCATAAATTTCAATTAGTTGTTTATGTAAACTGGAATGAAAAGAACACTTGTCTTGTTGTTTCGCCTATCGCTAAGTCTGAAAATTCTCATATGAATGAAGACCATTCCAGCAATGTATTTGCTTTTCTAGTTATCTTTGGGATATATCATAGTGATGCCACAAGGATCGGTTTTAGGACCAACTCATTTTCTTGTGAGTATATAAATGATTTATTGGGCCTGAACACATCTGGAAAAATTACTCCATTGGTAGTCGACACCACACTTTTGTGGTATAGTAAAACTGTAAACGATCTGATTGATAAGATGATATTCAGATAGATAATATATTATCGACTCTTCATGCGACTCAAACCTTCATTGATTCAATTTTAAAAAAATATAGTATTTTTTTTATAAATAGTTCTCTTTTCTTGCACCACATTTTTGGATCTCTTCATAGGCAGTATATGATGTTTGAAACAAAATTGAAAAATGAAATCTTCCCAGGGTACTGTAATACGATGAGCTGGGGATCTTTGCACTGTCACAAACAGGTTTCATTGTTCACAGAAATAAAAAGATGCTGAGAGTTGTGGCTCTCTTTGTTTTGGAAACTGCATGTCTCGTAAACAAATATTTCGAAATTTAATAGTCGTTCTCCTTACAACAACTAATACTCGTCAAAGATCAAGAAACGATTTGAAATTACCCTCACGTTCCTAGTGCCTGATAAAGTACTGTCAATCACCGACCCATACTATTTGAAGCTTTTCACTCAATACCAGATCTTTCAAGAATTTTAACGAATTCAAGTAAAAAATGCATTAATATTATTTTTTTATTGAAGAATTATCTGCCAACATCGCACCATGATTCGTTTGTATACTCGTTTAGAGCGATAGCTGACATTTCGAAAAAAATAAATTGCCAAAATATTTAAATTAAATTTTTCATACTTTTATTATAATTATTCATTATCATTATGTGAATATGTGTTATATCTCATTTTTAAATTAATAATCGTTTTTCTTTGTTATCAAGAATCTAATTCTTTAGAGAATAAAGTATATTTTGATTTGAATTGATTGAGTATATTATTCCTGAACAGAAATGTTCATCACGTTCCCAAAGTGATGGCAAAGGGGTATGAATCCTACGAAAATATCTTTAAAAAACAGTCACAGCCATACAGCCTTCATTTTCATACTTTTTTGTACAACCAATGAAAAAAAACATATTGAGGATAGATAATAATTTATTGTGTGGTGAAAGGGTAGGTTGCAGTGGTTATATATACCCTTTGGCCAACTATAACATCCTGGGCGATTTTATCAATGAATGAATAAAAAAAATCATTTCACAACTTCATCCATCTTTTAATGAAAATCAACTCCCATATACCACTTTCGAAAGAAGGGCAGGAAATACATATTTTCTATCATCCTCTCCACTTTGTTGGCTTCCTACACATATCCTATTTACGCTGTACGAGATTTCACAAGTCTCGACTTGTAGGAGAAACAGATGGTTCCGCTTTTCAAATTTCACGTATAATCTCTTTCAGACACCCGAGACGTGAGAGAACAAATTTGTATGTACATATCGTAAGACTTGCAACTAAGCGATCTTCAATTCGAATACGGGGATTACTGTATTTTGCTGGCGAAGCTAGAATTATATATATTAACAAAATATTACATTCCGTTTATCTTTTCACCGGAGAAAGGTAGATATATCTACTAAAAAAGCGACATAACCATATAGTCCAGTCAAACGTAGTGGGGGCACTTTCTTCGGTATTCATTCATATCTCGAAAAACGGTGTAGTGCAGCAAAAAGATTTCGTCATTAAAAATGAAAGCTGACAAAATCCATTACTAGACTGTTACCACAATTTTTTTTTTATTTTACATTTTTTATACTTGAATATTATGTATTTGCGCTTTAAGCTCAAAAAACCATCCATTGCAATTGCATTTATCTGTTTTAACGTGAGCAGTGTGTTGAGTGGTTATAATGGCTATACCTAGATCAGAAAAATATACAGCTTCTAGAATACCCCAAGGATACAATTGAAACAAACTTAGTGAATGCAATATGCTAATTTTTGCTGACAAAGTTAAGCTCTAAACCAACATTAATTCCATGAGTGACACAATGAAACTTCTGCGGAAAATAAACATATTACGTGACTGGTGCTTTGGAAAAATTTGTTTAAATTCGAATATAAAATTGGTGATACTGAATATGTCAGAACGATTAAGAATTTGGAAGTTAATTTTGACACAGATCTCTGTTTCAATATACCCATATTAGCAAAGTTGAATCGAATTTAAACAAATGTTAGGCTTCATTATTCTAAACTGTGAGTACTTAAAAATTTTCGTGTCCTAGAGACTGTACTACGCATATTTACGATCCAAATTAGAATAATAATATGCAAGTTTGATATAGAGCTATTTTTACGAGAATCAGATTTCAGCTTTCGGTATTATTCCGAAATGATTTTTAGTATATTTGTATTTCAAGGATACCGGTACATATCCACAACACGGTATACAAAACAATATTCTACCAAATCCCTTCAAAATAAACAGCTTAGAATAAAGATTCTTTACACCGGTGAATTCATATTCAAACTCTCTCACAAGATTTACTATCCGGATATACTCTCTGAAATTGATACCTCCAATTAATTTTAATAAGATTTGTACAGAATTTTATATACATACATTTGGACAATTTCAATAAATTTCGTGTTACAAGCGTTATTCATGACAAAGTTTATCAGGAACGAATTTAATAAATCAATAAAACTCTTTCTGAGCTATTCTGAAAACTACAATACTTTTCTCCAACTGATTGATTTGGACACTTCGAGGCTATCTATATTTTGGCCGGGAGAAATCTCAACTCCATTAAGTGAAGTTTTGACCTCGGCAGGTGGAAAGAAACTCACAGAAACAAAATATTGAAGTTGATAGTGCAGGAAAATGGTTGCATATGAGTCTTCATAAATACTCACAAGAAAAGCATTTTGTCAAATAACCATGTCAATACGTTATATATACCTATAATAATAATAATAATTAATATTCATTACTGGTATATGGTAGATATACTCGAAAATGAATGGTTACGCAAAATATTCGTCGGTGGAATATAAACACCCCTTTGAAAGGTATTCTTTGGCCTTTCATTGGAAAGTAGAAAGTAATCTTTATATCAGCAGGTAGGCAATTGAATAATTTCAAATCTATTGAAGAGGGTGAATTTTGAAAAAACGTTGTGCGATATTGTTGTACTTTGACAAGATTTTCATTTCTCGTTGGATAGTCATGACACTTGGAGTTGGCTTATAACTCAGCCTCGCACTTTTCACATAAAAAATTCTCTTTGACAATGGGTCTGTGTGATAAACATACCATTGCGTGTTAAACATAATAGGTCTTTCCCATTCAAAACTTTTCCAAGTTGTAACAGAGCATAAAAACTGCTGCTGATCCTCTTACATACGTAGTTGTCGTGAAATGTTACACTTAAATCAAAATCCATTGAATCCCTCAAAATTTCGTGGTCACTGATGGATGTAACGCCACCTCATTAATTTCAACATGTATTGGATGCTCAATGTGTTTTTCCAGAAAAATTGCACCAGCACCGTTTCACCCGCGTTTGACATGAGTCTATTAGAGCGAAAACATATTGAGAAATTTTTCCCTATTGAGTTGAGTTTGGCATGAAGTTTAACAAAACTATCAGGTCCCGCTAAAATGAAGGCATCATCGGCGAAAAGAGATGATGACGTTGTGCTCATATGGTTTGGTATGTCATTGATATAAATCAAAAAGAGTGAAGGTCCCAAAACAGTGCCCTGTGGAACACATTGAATAAGCCCGAGTCCTTAATATACCATTTCACATATATTCTCCTGAAATTCATACAGAATATAATCTATGCGAGGTTTTCCTGCGAACACCTACTGTATCAGCATGTATATCAATATTAATAGAGCCGAATGCCTTCGATAAATCGACGAGAAGTTCAGCTACAGTCAGTTTGCACCAAAATAATTCAAACAATTTGATGGAGTGTAGCTTAGATTTTTCTACACTATACTGTCCCATTGTTTTAGCGAAATATATCTCAATGAGTACCTATATGAATATGATACATGGAAGTGTTGTGAGTAATCATGTTATGATCTTTCTCAAAGAATTATGTATAATCCAACTATTTAGAATCATTCATTTCATTCATCACATCACTCCGATAATCTCTGAAGAAATTTGAAAAGGAAATGCTGGGCCATCAAAAATCATTCTGAGTAATTAGGAAACAATGAGTCGTAAATCAATCTGCTCGTGCACAGACTTGATCTTGTTATCGTACCGTCTGAAATCACTGTCCAGAAATGTTTTTGTCTCCGGTCTCAATTTCGATAACAACATTTCTAATACCTAACGGAATTCTTCCAAGAAAAGTGTACCTGTCCATTGTTCACCTGTACATACCTTAATATTCACCAATACGTCAATAGTAAAAGCACGAAATAAATTCGTCGGTTACCGAAAATACGTAGTAATCTGAAACTGAGGTAGTACCACCGAAGAACTAGTCACGCCTCTGAATGTAAACCAGGACCGGCCTTATATTGATGATGCAGATATGACGCATAAGAACTTCGTCAATTTTCTTGATCAGTAAACTAATCGTCATGAGAACAGAAAATACTTAGCGAGTTTATGACCATGCATTCTACGAACGCAATTTATTTTTAGGAGTAAAAAAATCAAAATTGCCAAAATCCCATACTACATTTCTAGACGAACCTCCTTAGAGCAATTTTTGTCTGAAAACTGAGAGGCAACAAGGCAACTAGACCTGCAAAAAACTTCATGATTATCTGCATCTATCAATTCAAGGATTATTTAGTTAAAATGAAAACCAATGGGTGAACAATAGAAACAAATTGAACATTTTTCCCCAACTGATCCATTTCCGAAATAATGGGGAAATTAGCCCATGTATTTATTGTAGAGACATGAGACAATGATGACAATACCATAAATAGTACCTTGAAAAATTTGTCGCCGAATTAAGAAAAAAAAACATTTTAACAATTCTTGTTAAACTATAAAGAAGAAAACATAGAACATTGCATATCTCTTAGGAAATGCTTAATATTTCTGGGCGACCGTAAGGTCCGGTAATATTCAACTTTCCCTACAAGAAATAGAATAGAAAAAGTTTGAATATTAAATATTTCGACGTTTCCGCTACGAGAAATGTCTCGTTTTTATTCCAGATTTTTATAATTTTTCTCTCTAGAGTTAAAAGACTAGTTCTCTAACAATTTTCCACTGTATCTTTTATTATTTGATTTAGAACATTTTCTAATTCCGTGCCTGCTCAACTTGCGTTTTTCACGTTCTCCGACAGGCACAGGTATGAATGTCGACAGGCATGTATTTCTCATGCAGGGTGGGCATTTGAATCGGCCTTAAAGTATCTAACAGTTTGAGAAGTGCTTAATGCTTCCTGACTAGAACTATTTTTTGAATGTTTTCATGAGTGCCTAGTGCTTATGTCAGTGCTCGGCACAGCTCTGTTTGGCATATTGTTTGTTTTTTAAAAATTGTTTTTTTCCTTTAACCAGCTCTCACCCCCCTACGAACGACAGCTCTCAGAAGTCGAAACTTGTGCGAGCCAAGGATTAACGAAGTCTTACCTTTTACGTGCGATTCCTATGAAAGAAATGAAATGTCAAAAATTCCACGGATACGAGTAGAAAACCATATGGAGACAAATTACTCCTTCCTACTCCAGATGAACCTCTCAGCTCGAGAAATGTTAAAGATAGAGTAATTCTGCGAACGCCAATCGATTCAGAATGATGAAATTAGTATAATCTGTGAATTTCGAGTCAATCGATGTAAAACTAAATTATTCGAAATATACAAAACGGTTCAAAGGGGTAGACCCCTAAAAATCATGAAAAATACAAAATCGGCAGATTCACTCGCAATTCGCACTACATATGCAAAATTTCATGCAGATTCCGATAATATATGATTTATTTATGCTCAAATTCAAGGTTTCGCATATAAAAGAATACAATGTTGAAACTGTCACGAATAGAAGTAGAAAAAAGAATATGGAGGAAAATGACTCCTTTCCACTCTAGATGAACTTCTCATTTTGGAAACAGTTTAAGATAGAGCAATTCTACGAACGCCATTTTATTCAGAATTATCAAATTAGTATATCCATAACTTCGTTCATTATTGAAACTGTAGAAAGAATCACACAACACGAATCAACAATCAAAAATCTTCAAATGAAATGTAATTTACAATGTGTTGAATCTCTTGAAAATTATTGACTTCCAAAAAAACTGAATTATAATTCTTCAGTTTACAAATAACTGTGAGTAATATTTCCTTACAGTACAAGAATAATTCCTAAAAGTTATTTTCCGTTGCCTGGCAGTCTAAGTGCAAGAAAATATTGAATTTTTCTTTAAAAAACATTATCAGAAATGTCAATGTTCTAATTGATTTTCGTAGTTTTGCATTTACTCATATATTGCTTTCATTTACTCTAGCATACTGTTTCATACTTTTTCGCAATTCTTCATACTTGTCTGTACTTTTTGATATTCTTCATACTTGTTCATACTTTTCAGCACTTTTTCATAGTTTCATATACTTTTCTGTACCTTTTCATATTTTCCTGTACTTCTTCATATTTTTCTGTACTTGGTGATTTTTTCAATGAAATATACTTTCATCAAATATCTCTGTTAATGGACCGTAGTGGTCGTGATAGTAGAGCGCTTGCCTCTCAATTACAGGGGCGTGAGTTCGATTCCCAGCATGGTCACTGGTCTCGTGCAGTTTGCACAAGTCTTTCGAAGACTTCTGAGGGTTGTGCTCGTAAGGGTGCAGCCGGTGGACGAAAATAACAATTCTAACAACAACAAAACAATCAAGTACTAATTCATTTCGGCGATTTGAACACCTACTTTTGAAGTCGACACCCTCGAACAGAATACAGAATAGTATGAAAGAGTAGGAAAAAGTATGAAAACAGAAAAAAAATATGAAAAAATTGGGAAAAGTAGAAGGAATTACTGAATCATTCTGAAATTATATATTAATTTCGATGTAATTTTAGTAAACAGTAGCTGCATCAATATGGAAAAGTGGCACAACTGTCGACAGAAAAAAATCCACCCTTTTGTCGTCAGCCGAACACCTCTTTCTCAGGACTCGATCTTTTCAATAACGGCAAAAGCAAAACTTTGTAACTCTAGGGAGGCCCTCATCGAAACAAAAAAACCATCCTGGGCGCTTTTGCATAATCGCGGTACGACCGGCCCTGTCGATGGTGAATTCTTGTAGCCATCAGGCAGATACGAGTTTTCATTCATAAGCTGCTGGCAGGGACCACCGGTTCATTCAATTATCGCTTGGTACGCAGAGCACGAGTAGTCTGATTTTTGAGAGCGGATTTCGTCTGACACCTGCAGGCATTCGAGTGCGACGCCTAATCCTACCTGCATTCCGGAGGCCCAAATCGGAGCTTTGGCGGACCACTCAAAAGCTGCACCTCTAGCTCTCGTGAACGGTCTGCCGAAATTTCTTTCAAGTGCGTCGTGCTATCATTTTCGTACCTTTGAATTTTCGCGGCGAGTGCCATCAGTCCAGAAACCACCCTCGCGAATATGTGGCCGAAAGAGGTTCCAGTGGTGCTCTTCCTGCTCTCGACATCGAGCCAATGTAAGTTGATTTTATTTAAAAGGGAATTCCCATTTGTGCATTTAGTGGTACCGTGATCACATTATTTGCGATGAGTGAAAACTATATTTGCATCTATCAAAAAATAATTGAGCAGGAAAACCACCAAAAATATTCTACATCAGGAAGCATATCGACACAGTTATCAAACAGACAGAAAAAAAAAGTATTTTCCATAAATACTACATATATTTATCAAAGTACAAATTTTTATTGAAAATCGAGCATGAGAAGAAGGGAGATTTAATTTTTCTTATCATATAATAGTTTGTCAAGAACATAAGATGAATATTATTCTACGTATCAGTTTTTCCTTTGAATATTGAAATTAAAGAAGTGAGTCATCGAAAAACTAAAAAGTACTTCAGTTTGTAGAAGTTTTCTTGTTAGTTTTTGAATTTTTTTACTGAAGCAATATTTTCGAAATAGTCAAGCAATTTGTTTAGTATTTTCTTCTATATGTAATGGTCCTTTTCGACAAACAGAAAAAAAATTATTTCCCAAAAGTACTACAACCATTTATAAAAATACACATTTTATTGAAAATTACAGGTTTCGAGCATGAGATATATTGATGAGAAGAAGATTAAATTTTTTTTATCATACAATAGTTTGGCAAGAACATATAAAATCAATATTATTCTAGAGTATCTATCAGTTTTTCACTCGGAGTCATCGAAAAATTATAGCTACTTCAGTTTGCAGAACTTTTCTCGGTAGTTTTCTGAATTTGTTTACTGAAGTTATATTTTCGAAAGAGATAAGTAATTTGTTTATTATTTTAATTTCCATATATAACGGTCCTTTTCGATTAAATTACGGGTGTTGTAATTGTGAATGTTGATTTTTTTGTAAAATTTTTCTTTTAATTGCAGCTATGGCAACTTTGCCAGTGTGACTCTTTTCACACTAAGAAAATGTTCTTCACTTGACTGTGATCTTCCTAAGTCTCAGAAGAGCACGAATTGCTCTTTTCTATAATTTTTTCCCCAAAACTTTATTTCATAAAAAATTGTGCTCTGCTACGTTGAAAGTCACTTAATGTTTAATAGTTTTTATTGCATATATTGCATTAAACAGTTTTTTATTCTATGCATACAGAATCAGAATATTTGGTGGAAATTATAAAGAATTGTTATAGTACAATTTAACAGTTCTTCGCACTTCGTGTACGAATACATTGTGAAAGTGCTGTAATTCATACTTGGAGACTTATAATCGGCATATGGGAAACTTTTTCATTAATAATTTCACGAAAAAAAAGTACTCTATGAAAAGTACTGGATGATCTAAAACTTGTGACACAGCCATCAGATATAAATTTTTCTCATTCATAATAAACAAAGTCTTGAAAAATATAAATTCCATGCAAGGATAAAGTGCCTTTATTTTTGACAATATCAAAACTTGTTATGGAAAAAAGTTATTTAGAATCGAAGATTACGTTAAAATATTCAATCACATCTATCACCATATAAATGAAACTTTTTACATATTAATTCTTTCGTTAGTTTTATTGCGAAAAAGTTATTGTTCATGAAAAGTTCCATGTGGATATCTGAGCGTAGTTTTCGATTCTAAACAACTTTCGATATTTTCAAAAATCAAAGTAGCTACTTTCATTATCTGATAGTTGTGTTTCAGGTTTCAGTCCACTCAACTGTTTTTTTAATGGATTTTTTTTTCGTGAAATTAATAGTAAAAAACTTTCTCATATGCTGCGAACTCGAGGAAGTAATGAAATTGCTCAGGAATTTACGTGACGGATCGTCTAAAGATTGTCTCCTTAAACTAATATTTCGGAATGAATAGGAATTTAAATGATAATCAAAGGAATTAATGGTGATGTCTGCTTCTATCGAATCTGAACTTCAAATACTCTCACTATCACTATTATTGCTTTGGTGGTTGAAACTTCTCATGTCCTCGATTTTATCAACATTCCAATCATATGATTCCTCAAGTTCAGGATTGCACGCAGTGAATTTTTACTTTTTATAAATAAGATTTTGGAGTTTTAACAAACGTTCAGATGAAACTTGGTCCTTGAACAGTAGTTTTGAGAGTTATTTAGATCAGACTGAAGTTTGCAATAAACGCTGAGGTGGGTAATATATTTGAATTTCGTCAAGTCTACGCAAAAAAAATCTCGGGTTTGAATAAATGAATTACGAATTCATTAACGATGTTGAACAATGAAGGACCCATGTGGAATCCTTGTGACACTTCCAACGTAAATGACAAAGATTTTGACCTTGAATTATTTGAGATGATGAATTTTCCCTGA
This sequence comes from Chrysolina americana, assembly GCA_958502065.1. NCBI lineage: Eukaryota > Metazoa > Arthropoda > Insecta > Coleoptera > Chrysomelidae > Chrysolina > Chrysolina americana. The sequence continues at coordinate 57,584,327 of OY293420.1, read as the reverse complement.
AAATAATAATACTAATTCGTAATTTTTTTAGTTACACCTAAACATCTTCTAAAAAAATCAATGTAATTTTATGCTGGTAATGTTTAGTTTAGCTATAATAACTCCTCTTTAAATCCCTATTTCATCCGCTACTATCTTCTCCTGAAACTTGTCGATCACTTCTTGAATATTCTGTAGACGAACTTAGAATGCAAAATGGTTTTCTGCTTACATTATTACCTCGTCTAATTCGAATACGCTATTTTTAATTAATTTCTTTGTAAAAATTCCAATGCAAAAGCTCCCTCCAGATCTACATTTTCTCTTTACTCGTTACTTTATTGTGAATAAGTTGTGAGCCAGTCACTAAGCTTAGCCACCTGGTTTTGAAATTATGGCAAGTACAACACACCTGAGGGTTTTGCAGAAGGGATACAAATTATTGAAGTACCTAGGGAATTCTTATTATAAGTGATGATCCTCTAATTCAAGATCATTTTTAGTGAAATACTGAGAACCCCAGTTGCTGTGCTAGTATTGAAAAAATGTCTGAAAATAAAAACCATAATTTGAGCACTAGTGCACGTTTTTATTGATTACCCTTGATACAAGTATGATGAGTCAACATTTCCACATTCTTATCGTTAACGAAAAAATGAAGTACTTCCTTAAAAAGGAAAAATTCATAAGAATTAGGAACGAATTATTCCATATTCATGAGGAAATCTAGAACATTTCAACGGAACAAAAGCAATATCCAAAAAACTATTCCTTGATTCTTTTCGATATTAATTTCTTGATATTTTGTGGTAGAATGTTGTCGTACAAAAAATTCTCTGGCAATATGAAAATGAAGTGGATTATCGTTAAATATTAGAATAATAAAGTTACAAGTTCATTTGAATGCATGCGGGCATTTTCCTGTAGGACCACAACACATCGGTAAGAACTATGAGAATGGAACGAAAATCGTGAAAGTTTTATAAATGAATGTAACAAATGGTTTTTACCATCAGTAAGCAAGTAGTTCAACACCGAGTTCAACACAAACATGGGCGTGCTAAAGAGGGTACATTCTAGTAAAAAACTAGACAGTCTGAAATATTTCAGATGAGGTTTTGTCATATTTCATTTCATGGCTTCATTAAAACTACTCCATGATATTCATGAGAGAACTCCTGAAAGCCTAGCAGGAGAAAAATGTATCATCTCCTTGTTCTTGCCAGGAGAGTTCGGCAGCAGTTTTTCACTAGTGTTGTGGCATTCAGTTCTACATTATCCTGTTCGACCAGGCATTAAAATGTTTTAGGGTTCCTTACTCTATCTCTAGCTGTAATAAGAGCTGAATCACCAAAAAAGTTAACAAGTATGTGAGAGATACGCCACCAAAGAGAACATGATATGCTGTTGACATTTCATTATGATTTCTCTGTACAGGTTTTTGCGAAAGGTTGGACTTTGATGTCAATTTGTTCGTTATTTTTTCAGATGCAAGTCAAAGCAGTAATTTATGGATTATTTCCATGCTACGCCATGCTATGCTAGATTGTATTTAATGATATGAATCGATTGAGAACTGTCTCAGGAGCAAAGTAGTTTGTGAAAGTCATGTGGAATCATATGGTGTATCCATAAGACTGCTATGGCTGGAAGCTCTGTCACATCCCATAATAATTTTGAAAAATACTGTGCCAATGCACACACAAATCGTGATCCGTCACTGGACGACGGTAATTATACCAGCAATGATTTATAAATACCCTGATTGAACATTGCGCTCATTCAGACCTCGCTAATTGGTATATTTATATGTATTTCACTCATTTCAGGAAGTTGATGTGATCATTTACGCCGTTTTGCATCCTTCATTGTACTTGGCGAACCGAGTTTTTGTCTTATTTAATTGGATGCGTTTTGCACAATATTTGCATACGAACATGCATCTTCATTTTCTCCTGCAAGGTTGAACTTAAATTATCCGATAAATCCGAGGATAATTCAGTACTTATATGACGTTCAAATGCACCTTATCTTCCGACAGAATCTGTGCATAAGAAATGGCTGAGAACCATATACGATCATTACAACATCCGTGGCATCATCAAAGAAATACACGAAGTCATAGGCGGTCCTACGGGATAGGTTATAACCCCCCTTCCCCCACAGACCGCCGACCAAAATGCATTTTCGTTGTCTCATATGCTACACCCTGGCTCAGAATATGAAACTACCCCCTCGTGAATTTCTACAATCTATTGTACCATCCATTGTACCAAGAACTTCCTTTCTAGGACTTTTCTTGGAGGTTGTTACTTGCAAATACATGTTATGTCAGTGCAGATATATATTATTGTATTAAAACAAAAAAAAAAGGTATTTGGATCAGGTTGCATAAGAGCCTAGGCAGAGTTGCATGTGCTCTATTTCTTTTCCTTAATAAATTGAATTTACGCAGGAGTGTAATGAAGATTATTCCAGTCAGCAGATATTTTCGTATTTTTGTCACCATGAAGCCAATAAAAGGGTCACTATTAGAAAACAGAAACCAGGTAGCCTTCCTGTTGCTAGACGTGCTTCTGAAGTAAACAGTCGTATTTACTAAAGCCCCTTTGATACGAATGCCAATTGTTGTGATTCATTTCAATTTTGTGATATATTGTAACGCTCAATAGAAACGAATGGTTAAGCTATAGAGTAACTATTTCCTAGTACCTACTCCTTTCAAGTAATGGAACATTTAGCCCTTGGAACAAACATCTAAGAAAAGTGTTGAAAAGGGTTACGATATTGCTTATGATGGCAAAACACGGGGAGAAACTTAATGGACTCAGGTTCACGGCAGATCCTGCATCCAGTGTATGCAACCTTTACATCCAGATGTTGCAGGCACAATCCTGGCGGCCCAACTGGGCCGAGGAAAACAAAAGGACCTCTGCCCCAAAAAGATATCCTTAAACCTTGCTTCTTTAATGTCGCACATCATGCATAGGATCCTGATGATTGTACAGGCTTCTTCTATGATTATTATCATTAGACAGCGTCTTTCTAAAATCCAGGTTTGTAACGGTATCTTTACAAATAAAAACGTCATGACTATTTAATACGTAGAAGTGGTTCAGTTTTGATAGAAAATTGAATTAAAATAGATATGACCATGAAGTCAATGGAAGACAGGTTTGTAAAAGAGAATCCAGCGGTTGACATTATTTATGTACTTTCGTTTATTAATGAAAAAAATGGGTTCTTTATACGTTTATATAATTGGCAAAGAACCTTGATAGTATTAACTGATTGCCGATTTCATTGTGCTTGTTCAAATATCGCTGTATTACTGTTTGATTAATTAACTTTCATGTGAATAAAATGTGAAGTTCCGTTGATTTCAATACTAGAGCAACGGATCATCATTAAAATCATTTCTTGGGAATGCATTTGGAAGCACCCCAAAACACTCTGTATTTGTTGAATGAACTTTATTATTATTTTCATATTTTTTCATTTCGTTGGGAATGAAAAAAGTGGTCTGCAAGAATCTATCATTCCTGCCCGACATGTCTATTTTGAAGCTATTTTGTGGAGTATGAATACTGCATTGATTAAAGTTTGCTAACTTGCTCCCCAGAAACATACGTCTATTAGAGTGGCATAGCAGCTTGAGGATAATTTTCTGCGTAATTTCCTAATATGGTATTCAAATTTTAATTCCTTAGCAATATATATCCCCAAGAATTTATTTTCAGTTTCAAATCCATTATCAATACTGCATTTGAATGTTGAAATATTTGTTTTAGAAGTATTGAACGTTAACAACTTTGCATTACACCACTGTTTAACATTGTTGAGGTAATTTTCAATAGTTGTTTGTAATATAGCCGTGTTTTTATCATCTTAAAGTATGGATGTATCGTCGGCAAATAGTGAAAGCCTCACTTATAGCTAAGTCCGCCAAATCATTGATATATAATAGGAATATCAATGGGCTAAGAACAGACCCTTGTGGTACTCCATATTTTATGTCCCTTCCGATAGATGTTACGCCATTGAATGTCACCTTTTGTTTCTGTACACGATCTGTTAGATATGATTCAAGCCATAACAAGAAGTTTCCTCTGAAATCATATATTTCAAATTTGTTTAGTAATATGTTGTGATTGACAATAAATAAACTATGCTGCTGTGATTATAGATATCGGCTTTTTGCCGCACGCCAATGAGGGAAGGGTTGACTAGTTGATTTTGTCACCACAATTTAATCTTGCCGCTGCTCAAGCATCAATTGGATCTGTAGCCAGCATCGATTCTCGCTGTTAGAAAAAAAGTTTAAAACCCAAACGAGCCTCAAGAGTAAAAATAGCAAATTTCTTCTTTAAAAATAGAGTCAAAGTAAAGTACCCCACGGCAGGTTCAACAAACTCAATTCCATTGTTTGGGTTCAATAATTTTTTCAAGATATGATTGTGTTCTCATTGTTAAGTATATTTTCAACATAAGAGATACAAAATTAAACGAATTCAGTGTAGAAAGTCGTAAGAATGAACATAATTATTATTGTTAACTATATGGTAAATTACACCTGTAGTGAGGTTTACATATCATTGGATTGGATCAAAACAATTTGCTACTTTGATTAACAAAAATATAATAATCTCAGAGCCCTCAGAAGAGAAAAACATAAGGACATTCAGGTTTCCTAATCTACAGCCATAATGATTCTATAAGAATTTCTCATCAAAATCCTTATAGTAGTACTAGTAATGATTGAAGAAATTTCGTTTGTAAAAAACAAACTTAAAATACTCACGATTCAAATGAATATATACTTACAGTCTCTTATAATCAAGTAAATATTTAATTAGGACTTCAGTATAATTCATCAAAGCCACTGATCCTCCATGGTAAAATGCGCAGCTGTGAATTGTTTCATTTCATGAAAAAATTCAAGATCACCTGCTTTACTTGCAGTCCAATTCTGTACAAAACCCGTACAATTATTAATTTCAAAAAAATTCTCTCTACTGAAATAGTGAAGGACAGACTTAATAATGAACACAGAAGGGCAATCATAATCAATCATCTTGTCCACTAAAAACTGATATCAAATGAAGTAAGTGTGATTTTCTGAAATGTATTTTGTTTTCAAAACATGTTTGAAACCTTCATTTACTGCAGATTTGTTATTCTGTTCTAAAATGTCTTCCTTCCGTCAACCGGCTGTACTCTTACGAGCAACCCTCAGGAATCTTCGAAGACGAGACCCTTGCCTTTTAACGTGTGATGTTATGAAGGGCATCATACGTTAAATTTATCAACATTTACTATTGGAACGTATTTTTGACAATTCGTAATTGTCTTCAATGAAATTTGAGACTTTGAGGCAATGTTTAATGATCAATTGAAAGGTTAGCATAGTTTGAGGGTTGAATGCATTTTATTTCTATGCCAAATTCACGTCAAGTACGACCAATGCCCAAATCAAATGACTCATCCTTGTCAACTCAATACAGTTTTTCAACTACATAAGACCGAATCTTTGGATAGTATCTTTCATAATTCATGAAATTATTTTTATTCTGATTTCCTTAAGAGGTCTATATGAATGTCGTGATGGTTAATAAAATTTGATTGATTCCTAGGAGAAAACACGGAGAACTGTTACTGACCACATAAAAACCGTCACAGGAAGAAAAAAACTCCTGGGAAGCGAAAAATATATACGCATAGATCAGTTCATTCATCTATTCATTTATTTCAATATTTCCTACTGGGACGCAATTGAAGAAAAAATAGTCAGGTCGTAGTCGACTGGTTCATGATACAATATACACGTATTGTGCTCCCTAAGTTCCAAAGTTCCTCCAGCACAAAAAGACCAAACAGGAGAAGAGTGCACGAATTCAAAATACCACTTAAAACTTTAAGTCCACTTTGGAACTGAGAACGAGCCATATAACATTGAAAACGCATGCCAGTGTTGGCAAAAAGTCGCAAACAACTACAGTTTGCATAATACTCTACAACGTATAGAACTTCCAAACTTTAGAATTTTCTCTCGGTTTTTCTAAACCCTTGTTTCCTGAAAGGCACATTCATCCAATAACTCAAAAACTAGTCGTACATAATACTATTCCACTTGTTAATGCCATCGATTCTTCCATGTTCATTATAATATATGGCATCTTCGATCAAGATTACACTGAAATGAATAGTTCGATGAGATCAGTACCCTAGACTGAGATATATAGTTGGGCGGCGTATAATAGTTATACAGAGTGGGAATCATCGAATTGAAAAAACATAAATCATGTCATCAGACTAATCGAGTTTCTAAATGGATATTATTTTTTGGTCATTTGCGAAAGTAATAAAGATCAAAATGTTTGCAGAAAATTCCAATCAACATTCACGAACCTTCATCAATACATGCTAGTGTTTCAGTTGTTCTCTTTTCATATGAGACTGAAAGAACAATAGTTGAAATATTCAATATAACTACTAAGTAGTTATTATACATGCAAAAAATTAAAAAAGCGAATAGCCGAAGTGTTTAAATGAATATACAATCTTCCTTCCAGTAAACAATATGAAGAATCTAAAAAACAGGTCAATTTTAAATGGAAATGGAGGTCAAGTGGCACATCATTTTGATTGGCGTTCAATTCTTTTTCCGATGGTACCCTGACTTATTATTCTTTGATGAGCATTTTCCAAAAAATGGCGTTATAAAAAATTGTTTAGCAAATTTGAACGATGCGGTAGAATTGTGAATACAGTTTTACCTGTTGGACTGATTAGTGATTACTTTTAGTAAGTGTATAAAAGTGTTAAAATGGTTCACATTCTTCAAGAAAGAATGGAAATGATTGTAATTTATGGAGAAGTTGGAAAGTACGCACGAAGGGCGGCATGTTTTTTCAACGAAAGACATTCAAATTGTAATGTAAGTCACCGGTATGTGCTTGATTTGGTGAATGAGTTTCACGAAATTGGTTCAGTGACAAATAAAAAAAGAAATAACACCAGAGTTCTAAATGAAAAAGCTCAAATTGAAGTTTTGGTAACATTTGCTGTAGAGCCCACGAGCTCCTTACGATCAGTATCAGAACGGACGGGAAAGTCACGCGAGACTGTAGGAAAAGCATTGAAAATGCATAAATTTCATCCATATAAAATGCAGATTCTTCAAGAGCTCCACAAGGATGATTATGATAGAAGAATGATGTTTTGTGAAACCATGTCTCATCGAGTCAATACCATCCATAATCTTCTACATTTCCAGCAGGACGGTGCTCCACCTCATTATTTTCTTCCCGTCCAACGGTGGTTAAACGAGAGATTTCCTGATAGATGGATTGGCAGAAGGGGAACACTTGAATGGCCTCCGAGATCACCGGATTTAATTCCCTTAGAATTCTTTCTTTGGGGGCATCTCAAATCCGTTGTTTATAAAACACAACCATCTGATATTAATGAACTTGAAAGACGAATTACAGAAGCATGTCAGTCAATTCCGAGTAAAGTTTTCCGTAATGTTATGGGGGAGTTCGGCACTACACTTTATTACTGTTTAGAGTGTAAAAATATTTTATGTTTGCAATGTCTTTCTCGCAAATTAAATGTTATTGTGTAAAAGCAAAATAACCAACAAATAAAACATCCCACGTGTAATAAATTTATTCCTGTCATTCAAGGGTTGGAAGGGTGACCTACTCTTCTAACCATTTTTATTAAAAGGAGTCGTACAATAATGCATCTCAGAACAGGCAAATTCTAATTCCATGTGTAACTGCTCATCATCAAAAATAAAACGTCAGGGTATCATTGGAAAATGAATTGAACGCCAATCAAAATGATGTGCCACTTGACCCCCTTTCCATTTAAGATTCTAACGGTAACATCTACCCCTCCTAGGGGGTTGAACCACAAGGGCTACAAATATTACTATTATTATTATTAAAGTGTCACCCTTCAAAATAAAATTGACCTGTTTTTTCGATTCCTCATATTATTTACTGGATGGAAGATCTCATGTTTTTGTAGATTTGTGATTTAGGCCATTTTTTTAAGACTAATTTTTTGTTTTAGAAAAGCACTTCCGAAGTGTATGACTAGAATGATTCAAAATGTTCTCCTAAGACCAACAACATAATTGATAGAACCTGCTATAATTTGTTTGTTGTTTTATCTTGATTAAAAGAAGTTTCGCTATGTATTGCATCATGGTCTGATAGGTCAGATGATATAACTGACCAAGAGATACAATCCTGATTGAGATTTGTACGAAAGAAATTGTGTATGAATAGAAGTACTGATTTTGGAAGGTGGCCAAAAATTAGCAACACTATTTTTTCATATTTATCTACCAAAATCGATGCAATGTAACACACGTCGATTCACCAAATCTTTTCTCGTATGAGACGAGAGAACAATAATAATAATAATAATAATACTCCCTCATAAACACTCATTGAGTGTACATAGCCTGTGCGGGTAGCGGACGGCTATTATTATGATTTGCCGTGGCGCTCCGGGGCGACTTACTGATGTTTTAGGTGATGTATTCACTTTTCAGCTGCAGGAAAACCCGGAAAACCTACAGCACCACCTTGGGTGGTCGGTGTGCACTCCAAGCTAGCACTAGACGAGATTGGCATCTAAACAACTCACAATACACTTGCTTTTCAACAAGGCATGCGGCCGCCTATCGATCCGATATAAAGTATTTGAGAAAATTTCTCGTACCTACATCGGATTCGAACCGACTATCGCTATGCTGGAGTTTCGAACGGCCTGTGCATTAGACCGCTAATCCACCGACCACTAACTATAGATATAATATAATACACTAGGTGTGATATTCAATATAACTACTAAGTAGTTATAACTAATTTTACATGCAAAAAAATCAACAAAGCGAATGGCCTAAGCGTTTTTATGAATACATTCAATTGTGCATTCGACACCAAGTACTGAAACGATTAAACTCAGTTTTCATTGTGTACACAAATGCCATAGTAGGTACTACCCACTAAACATGATACACAACAAAAATATTTTTCAGATATAACTTTGGTGCAATTTTGTGATATTGGCAAACTAACATTATATTAATGTCATCTTGACGTTTCCAACACAGTGTTTTCAACTATATGTTTATGTAACATCAAAATAATATAACCAATAATATTCATTAGACAATACATATAATGTTGATTATATGTTGCCCAGATATGTCTTAGACAGAGTAGTTATGTTATTTGTTCGATATTTTTGTCTAACCTTCTCAAAACATTACTGACATGTGTACAGGGAGCCTTGAAATTAATATTATCTTAAAGGTTTCTTATATGTAATTTTAGGGTAATGACCACGTCATGACGTCATTCATCTGCGTAACTTAAAAAAATAATATCCACGTTCAAACAATATTACCCAGTAAATATGAAATAAATATATCGCTGACGCCATCGTTCATTTTATCCTAATAATCATGGCGGTCATGGTATGAGTTTTGAGTTCATAGAATTAAAATATATTCAAACTACTTAAAAGTGATTGGAATCAATAGGATTGCAAAACTCATAATTTTCATGGTAAGATTATGATTTTCCACTACTCCATCCACTAATTGTTATTTTAGCATTTAGGTTATGTAGTGAATGTAGTGATATCTACTACTGATTAGAGAGTATCTACATATGATGCTATGAATAGTAGAAAAGCTATCAGTTGTGGTTCCTGCTAATCAGATATTGGACAGCATGGAAATGGTTGCTGACATCTGGAGCTGTGTCAAATTATTTTGAACCGATTGATCAAGGAATTTTTGGAACTGAAACCAATGAATTTAGCTTGCTAAAAGAACAATATTGGAGCTGATTAATTTGTAAGTAAACTCAAAATTATATATTTTATACAGAGTGTACTGATCTTTCTTAATTTCATTAATCTATGATAATGTTAACGTTTCTTGAGATTGTAGAGAAATCACTTGATTTGTTTAATACAAATTATCAATAAACTAACTGCATTTTCTCTTTCTTTTCAGTTTGGTAGTGTCCTTTCACATTCCTCTATCAGTTTTGATGTACAAACTGGTACTTATTGAATGATCAGATTACAAAAACTTAAATAGCAGTTGTTGTTTCCGAACTAATCGAAGATGAGCCCTTCTGGACTGGGCAAAGAAAAAAATCCAAAAGTTTTGATAATTATGGACCTCTAGGGGCAACATAGAATTATTAATAATTATTGGATGGTCGTTTAATTTCTTATATCATAAAGATTAATATGAGTTTTCAGTGACTGTATTGACTATACATTTCAGAATATGTTAAAGATGTTTGCAGTTCAATCACAGATGAAGAGTTTGACTCATAGTGATGGATTGGATGACATTAGCAGAGCAGAAACTAAAAAGAAAGGAGAAGTGACCGAGACAACAACCATATAATTATTGATTCAGTGATATCTGTTTTTATTTTTCAAAAGAAATAGGTTTTCATTCAATATTATTCTTCGAATAACACTTAACTTTGGTAGATCTATCAATAAATTTTTCATCTGATTCAGGTGGTAAGTCATATTATTAGGTACTTTGGTCTGTTCATAGTGACTCAAGATTATATTTTTTATACTGTTAATTGATAATGATGTAACTGTCTTGTTTTATAACGCTTTATCCATGAGATTTTAATCATTGACAATAAAGTTTTTTGATTGATTGGTATGTTTTACATAATTACCCCCTTATATACATATTTTATTTCTTAGTATACAGGGTGGAGCTTATACTAATTGTTTACCAACACTTATTTTTCTACACTTAAAGTTGTATTTCTGGAATTTCAATCGCCACTCTTCGGTAGATATATAACTTTGTTAATTGCTATTGTTGTTATTCATCTACTGAAAAGTGACTACTGAAATTACAGAAATATACCTATAAATATAGAAAAAAGTGTTGGTAAACCATGAGTATATGCTCCACCCTGATGTTACAATGTTACATTTTAAAAATGTTGCATAGATGTTTTGAGTAACATTATATGTATGTAATAAAGTCACATTAAAGTTGCGCAAAAATGATACATTTATGTAATGTTAAGTAATTAACATTACATTGTAATATTTAAAAGAGACACAAAGGCATATGGACGCAACGTATCTGTAACATCAACCATATCTCTGAATAACATCACCAAGTCACAATGTGATATAACAGATATGTTTAAGTTATGTTTCTATGTTTACTGGGTACAGGTAGAGTTTTTTATTATTCTTTCGCAAAACATATACACGTGCTGATTTTTCATCCCCTGGTCCACACAATAAAATCGTATTCCACCTTGTAGATTATGATAAAACTGTTACAAGAAGCTGTAGTTAGAACCTGCCAGACAGGGGCCAATTTACCTCAGCTACCTCTACCTGTTTGGAATCATAGCAAATTAACCGATACTAATTACCAGGGGCGCGCCATAGCTTCAGGCTATACTCATATAAGTGATTATTTCACCGCCCTCTCATTCCCTTCGGTAGTAAAAAACCTATAATGAATATGCTTTCGATCGGAAAAATAAATCAACACTGAAATACCAATGAAAATGAATCGGCCGTTCGAAAAAATCGTGTAAATCGTTATTTATAATGTTGTTCATTTCCTCCACATAAGAGACAGATGCACTTTCTTCTAAGCTGAGAGCTCTTATAATAATACCAATACTTTTTGCCCAACGGGTAACAACCAATTACAGAAATCAATTGAGTCAGAAAATACAATGGCATGCAATGGGCAGTGGTGGAAAAACAAACAAACGTTGATGCGTTCCACATTCTAAACCATTATGCCAATTGTTTGTCACACGGCCAACGTTTCGGCAATATATTTTGCCATCCTCATCCTTATAACATAGAAAGTAATGTTTAGCTTTACGTCGTTGTAGGACCGTCTTCAAATATTTATTATTATTCAAATAATAAAAAAATACATTTTCTGTAACAAATTATAAAAATCATGAGAAAAATTACCACAGGTCGTGATGAATTAGGCTCATAAAATAAATAAAAAATGTCTCTTTTTCTGGAAAGCAAATCTATGCAGCGCGTCATCGTCATCTATATCGCATTCTCGATAAAAGTGTAAAAGTGCTAAGCAACCAGCCTCTCTTGACTTTTTAAGAAAGGCTGTGAATAATGCAAATTATCTTCAATACTGCCATCACGATAATTTTTCACTGGTGTATATCATGGCCATTGTTTCTGTTTGCAACACGATCTCCAACAAACAATGAACTTGTGAATTACCCCTCTCATCGAGAGCAGACTAATAAAACTGTGCTGCTTTTGGTCACCTGCATGCATCATGCGGAAACGAATACGTGAAATACTGAACCCCTTTGTTATTGAACGAGAAATTCGAGTATACTTAATTCCGCAAAGCAGTTCCATTCTGCTGTTAATGTGGCGACACATTCTTCCATTTCACCTTTGTCTTTAAACAAATGCTCTACGGTACATATTGTAATGGAAATTAGGGGAAAATATGGCTGACTGCCAGACACCCCTGAAATTATGTTTGGTGTTGACCTCGGTTATCGAATGTTCGGATCACACGAGGTTTTTGTATTCATTGTGTTTCGAAAGAGCTCAAGTAATGTAATTAATATTCAATAAAATTGCATTTCAGAAAATTGGTATTTATTTTTCGGAAAATTGCAAACATTCCTCAAACGTATCTTGACGAGCTGATTCCGAATCTTACCTCAAAAATTAAATTCGACAAAAAGGTAACCAAAAAAGGGATTCAGAAGAAAATTCTCCATCGGACCAAGTGATACTCGCGAGAAATTCGCATTTTTAGAATATCAACAGGCGATCAAAGTCAAGTAATGCAATATTCGATATTGAAGGAAATTGAATTTTAGAAAATTCCTAATATTTATTTTTCGAAAAATTGCAAACATTCCTCAAACGTATCATGACGAGCTGATTCCGAATGTTACCTCAAAAATTAAATTCGACAAATAGGTAACCAAAAAAGGGCAACTTTTCCTACGAAAACAATTCACCTATCCACAAAATCTACATTATCTAAGTGAACCGACGTTCGAATTCAAAGAACAAGTACGTTTTCGGATTCAGAAGGAAATTCTCTAACGGACAAACTAATATTCTCTGGGAATTATCATTTTTAAAATATCCACAGGTGATCAAAGTCAAGTAATGTAATATTCGATGAAATTGAATTTCAGAAAATTCTTATTATTCATTTTCCGAAAAATTACAAACATTCCTCAAACGTATCTTGACGAGCTGATTTCGAATCTTATCTCAAAAATTAAATTCGACAAAGGGGTAACCAAACAAGTTTATCTTCCAATCTATTCGAATTTTCTAGAAGTTTTTCTTGAAGTTCTTTTTCTAATCCATTCCAATTTCACGAAGCTTTTCTTCCGATCTATTCGACTTTTGTTGAAGTTCTTCTTTCAGCCTATTCAAATTTCCATGAAGTTTTTCTTAAAAGCTCACCAAGTTTTTTGGGGTTCTTCTCCCAAGCTCTAGATGCTTTGAATTTTGTAGATCTTTCTCAAACTATTAGAATTTTCTAGAAACTTATCCACCGGAGTCGATTCCAGAAATTTCCAATAAAAGGTTTCGAGGTCTTCACCTTCTTGAATCAGTTCTTCTGCCAGTCTTTTCAGAAGTACGACCTCCTTACCGATTGTTTCTAGTTTTCATTCCTCCAGATCCTACTCCAATTCCGCAACCTTCAAATCGATCAGGCAAACTTTCCTCGAAAACATTTTATTCTTTAGTGTCTCTAACCGATATAGCAGTCCATTTCACACAGAAAGTTTATCAGTTTATTTTCCCCCAATGCGCAAAAAACCTATTTCTGACACCACTGTAGTAAAAATGACCCTAAGTGATTATTTTATTCATGAAAGAATCTTGACACTTGTTCTATCCACGATTCTTTTTTGAAACAGTCTCAAAATCAAAGGAATGCGTACCCAATGAGAATCTTGCTATATTAGAAACAAAAATTATACTGATCTGTTCAACTATTTTTAAATCGATCGTATCTACCTGAAAAGTCTTCTATATACACCGAAGGATCCAAGATATATCTGTATCAAACAAAATCTATTCACAATGAATTTGAAACGATATGTGAAAGACCTAAAGGTTCTACATCCACTTTAAAGCATATTCAAAAACTAACCATCCTTTAATGTAGATGGAGATTAAACTCGCTGACTAAAGCAGCGAAGACACCTGTTAAAGTTGCTCCGGATCCAGTTCAAGCGATTTCCGTCCTTGTGGAGATTCCTTCGACATGTTGTATCCGTCGAACTGGTACAGCAGGTTCAAAAGGGGTTGGTACCTATCAGGATTACCCGAGTACCGAGCACTTCATTATAATTGAAATTACATGCATAGATAGGAGTATGCAATGTATATAGGGTGGACATTTTTTAATGGTGACTGTTTACTTCAAAAATCATAGAAATTAGCAGATTGGTTAAAATGCATATCTGAAAACACCGTCCAACGGTGAAAATAATCAGAAATATCAGGGCCGGTTCTGAGATATTACGAAAAGACTTAATTCGATCATATTGGTCTTTCGAAGTAATGCTATCGATTTCAACGTTTCGTATTCTCTACACCACCCTCAATTTATTTATATGACTAAACACCTCCATGTTTACTGGTACTTGTCGCAAAACTTTTCTTTCTTAGTTCATATTATACAATTCCTGCCGTGGAAACAATCAACGTATAGAAAACTGTAGGTTTTCCCACAGCTAAAAAAGTTAATATGCCACAAAAATCAGGAAGTCGGTCCGGAGAGCCATAGCAACTAATAGGCTATGCCTTTTGGAACACTCTAAAAGTGTTTATGAGGGAGTATTTCATCCGTTAGGAATTTCCCAGTCAGGCCCTGTCTCCGAAGCTCGGACACTTTCGGATGGCCCGTTGAATCATTTTTCCCAATAATGACTCCCTACGAAGTGGGGAAGGTGACTATTGGGTCCGAGAATCATGTGCCCTGAGCAGGCAGAAGAACCAAGGATGACCGCCTTTTGCATTCGTCCGGCTAAGATTCCTGCCATATTACGGTATGATGTTTAAGAACCCCTATTATTAGAACCACCGTTTTAACAGAATGATTTGGGGACAGATCTCGATATTTGATCCATGTTTCCTACTTTTTTCGAAAGATGTTCGTTTCGCCATGAGTCGAAAACTCAATGACAAAAATCGTATCTTAGTCTGTTGGTCGAGAAAAACTACATCAGGCTTATTGGCTTGAAGTTGCGTGAGGCTGGAAAATGAGTCGTTCCAATAGATTCAGCACTTCACATTCTCCACAACGGACTCAATATCCTCCAAAGCATAAGGCAACAATGGTGTCTCGTATCTCGTCAATACCGTACGAGTGTCGTACAGCAGAAGTATTATAGTCTCAGCTGCCCCACTACACGCTCTGCATCTAGTGTCAGGGAATTCTAAACCCATCACGCGACTACGGTAGACGAGAGTGTTGAAGACACCATCTTAGCAGGTCATCATGAATCGCTTGGTTTCCGACTTCAGCCCACTTGACCTGAGAAAAGCGAAGGTCAGGTTTCTGGATAAGACAAGGTCTTCAATGTTCTTGAAGAAGACCCCATTTATTGTCTTATCCTTGTGTAGGTAACTGTAGGAGACTTTCCGCAGCTTTGACATGGACTTTTTGCTGAACGAGTTCCAACTCGGTGACAGAGTTTGGGTTCGTCCGTTCAGTGTCGAAAAACGAGATCGAGTTCAAAGTGTATGCTGACAGTTGCTGCTGAGAGAGTTTTTTACTATGGTCACCCCTTTAGGTAAGCACGCGTCTCTTCTGCATCAACATGGTGTAGGATACTGGACATCAACTCTGGATTCCTCGCATCGTCCTCTTTTGAGATGAAACGTGGCAGGAAGCGAAGTGATCGTGATGTTTGAGCGTTTGTCTCTCACCCAGGCGGACCAGGTTCGCTTCCCACCGCCTGGCACTAAGCTAAAGTGGTTCGGAATCTACTCATATGTAAGGTTTAGGTCACTGATCTCCCTTTGAGGGGTATTCTCCTATTTGCTACTTTTGTCCTTACTGTCACTATATGAAATTGTTTTTGACTAGTTTTTTCAGTTGTAATTAAAGTTCTATTGTGGTGCCAAAACACTTCCTTGAGGAAGCACTTTTTTTTAAATTATCCAGCGCTTCAGGAACGTCGATGTGACTAGTATGATCACATATTTCACCTGTACAAACATAACTTTTCTTTGAAGTTTTAGCTGATTTGACGTATTTACTATAATCTGTTGAATAAAAAATGTACCTACTTCTTCCAACACTCGATTGATCCGTTTTGAGCAACAAACTAAAAATACAGTTTTTCATCATACCAGGTAGACCAATTATTTCAGATAATAAACCTTTACAACATCTTGTATATTTCATGAAGAAAGTTAAAGCTGCCAAGACACCAATTTACTGCAAGTAACTGCGTCCAATTATATACGCTTCAGATAAATTATGATAATCATTTGTTTTTCAATATATACGGAAAGTTTAACGTTACCAAACATTTCGAGTCACGAAACTTAATAGCGGAAACCTTAAAAATCAGGAAGTTGTGTAATGGGAGGTGTATTATTTTCAACCTGTTTGACTAGTCAAAATACATGAGCAGCCTCAGTTCTTACCTGTGAACTCTATGGAATATGAAACGAATATTCGAAGTAACATGCCATATCTTACTTGAAAATTTAATGTGCCGTGCCAAATATTTACGTATTTTTATTTTCTAGAGGGTGATCCGAACAAAGCACACAGTTATAATAATGATAGTTCATTAATTTCAGTGGAACAATTACTTCACGATACGATGATAACGTATTTTTCTCTTGATGTTCACGCTAGTAACTTCAGCAAGCTGGGGAATTAGAATGAAATAAAACATAACAGAAAAATTGCATACCTAATGGGTCGTATGAATAAGTTTAGCAGATGCTTTCACTCGGATTTCTTGAAATAGACCTGTTCATTTTATTATGAAGAAAAAAACTGTAGTATAAGCATTTGCTAGATTTTTTTAATACCCACAACCCACTGGGTCGAGTGAATTTATTGAATCAGATGCTCTCACTACAGATTGATATTCCTCATACATTAGCAATACCAATAGGTATTATAATTGAGAAAGAGCCTTTGCTTATGTTTATTCACCTCACCCAAAATTCTCTTGTGCCTATTTTCTTTTTTATGTTCTGGTACCCACGAAATAGAAAATCCTGTATTGACTTCATAACTTTGGAACTATGAAAATAGAACATGAATAAATAAAATTGTTTTAAAAAATGAAAATATGAAAATAGAACATAGAATAGAATAGAACATAGAAAACATGTAAAATAGAACATGAATCAAAACATCTCATCATTTATTTTGAATATTTGGCAAAAAAGGAACATTCAATCCATAGGGCTACCCCTATGTTAACGATTTAGTTTGTCTTATTGAAAGTTTTCTCCCATAGCTTCCATAATTTTTGCAGTAGAATTCTGAATTTTGTAGCACATTCTCTCCAAAGTTCTTCTCAATTTTTACAACCTTTCTTTGGCGATTCACTAGGAACTGTTTATACATAAATTGCAGTGCTCACTATCAATTTTCAATTACATGGTTTACTTTATAGAAGACCGATTTAGATACATGCGTGCCCACGCTGCATTTTCAACCCTGCATTTAATAATAAATGGAACAAAGTTCGAGAAGGAACAACGAAATCAAAAGAAATAATTCCGACCGCCGAAAATACCCTTCTCTCAACACATTTCCACAAAGTGAAAAAATTAAGCAAATATCTGACAGAAAACGGCTACTTCCCCCTACGGACACTGAATCACATTTGTCATCCTTGAGGACCATTGCATAAATTGGGAGTACATGCTGTGTATAATTTTTTATTTCGCAGGAAATCATCTGTCAAAATAACTCCGTATATTCCGAATTCTCATTTCACACATATGCGTATTCAGGAAATAAGATGAAACTAGAGTTCACAATGTGAACTAATTATAAAAGCAAAATGATCCAAGGTTGAAATTAGTTACCAACTAGACTTCATAATTATTATTATACCTACCGCGATTCTCTCATTCCACAGGAAACCGCCAGTACGATAATTTTTATAAAATTTTTTCATCTACATATAAGTTGAAAGGATATGAAGTTGTTCGATAAATTGTGATTTCATTTTTGCTCAAGATATGACTATGCCTCCTATGATGAGGCTGTTATGGTCCGCTGCACCAGGAGTCAGCGACCGGTCTACCCGGTGGACCCTGGCGAAATGATTACCGCACATCTCTTTACTGTAACTCAGGTGAATTGATACAGGGAGAGACGCATTGAATTTTAGAATATGACAACATTTTTGCCGAGCTATCTGAAACAATAAAATAGTCTAATGGATAGCAATGTATACAGGGTGAACGAAGACCAGTTACTGAAAATCATACTAAAAATTAAAAAAACTTAGAGATGCAAAGTTGCTATAAATGCTACAGCTGAAGACACCGATCTTACAAGTGTACAGATGAGGAGAGAAAAATGGTTGTCACAACTGCAGACAGATTGGGCATCAAAAGAAATAATGTGAAAATGAAACCTACTGTCCTCTTCATGTCATCCTCGAAATAGGGTGCAGAAAAATGCGACAGGGGCCAGCCAAAAACCGCACAAATAATTCCAAAAAGTAGAGGTGCAACGTTGCTTTGAATGCTAGAGCTGATGATACAGCTCTTACAAGTGTATAGGAGAGGAGAGCAAAAATCATTGTCACAACTGTGGACAGATTGGACATCAAGCGACAGAACGTGAAAATGAACCCTACTTTTCCATATTCGAATACAAACAAAAACTATGTCATCCTCGAAATAGCGTGCAGAAAAAATACGACAGGAGTTTGACAAAAAAACGCACCAAAATTCCAAAAAGTAGACGTGCAACTTTGCTATAAATGCTAGAGCTGATGACACCGTTCTTACGAGTGTATAGGAGAGGAGAGCAAAAATCATTGTCACAACTGTGGACAGATTGGACATCAAGCGACAGAACGTGAAAATGAACCCTTCTGTTCCCTATGCGAAGACTAACAACAACGATGTCATCCTCGAAATAGCGTGCAGATAAAATACGACAGGAGTTTGACAAAAAACGCACCAAAATTCCAAAAAGTGGAGGTGTAACGTTGTTATGAATGCTAGAGCTGAGGACACCGCTCTTACGAGTGTATAGGGAGCAAAAATTATTGTCACAACTGCGGACATATTGGATATCAAGCGACAGAATGAGAAAATGAACCCTTCTGGTCCCTACTCGAAGACTAACAAAAACGATGTCATCCTCGAAATAGCGTACAGAAAACATGCGACAGGAGTTTGACAAAAAAACGCACCAAAATTCCAAAAAGTAGAGGTGCAACGTTGCTATGAATGCTAGAGCTGAGGACACCGCTCTCACAAGTGTATAGGAAAGGAAAAATTATTGTCACAACTGTGGACAAATGGAAAGAATGTAAAAATGAACCCTACTGTTCCCTATGCGCAGACTAACAACAAAGATGCCATCCTCGAAACGGCATGCAGAAAAAATGTGACAAGGGCCGAACAAAAAACACGCCAAAATTTCCACTTGAATAAAAGACGAGGACACCGATACGGCAAAGTGCACTGTGAGAATAAAAATATAGGGATAACATCAGTGACCTAATGATCGAGTATGAAAATAATTAGAGACGCATATATTAGTACATTTATTCGAGACATCTTGAAGATGAAGGACTTATTGGTATTCCATAATTAAATCGTTCACATTCCTCCCCGGTTGATTTCTATTTTCACAGACTGATATCGGAGTGTTGTAGAAAAAAGTGGTATGTATGAAAGTATAACAGTTGTTCATTGATGAATACCAGCCTGGGTAATTGGAACGATTTGGCCGAGTAAAGAAAACTCAATCGAAGTTAAGTATCCGGTGCGTATATTGGAGAGTTCGAATGTGAAAAAATATCTAAGATGTGGAAATGCCGACATTCCGGCGGTATAAAGATAAATCTCGATAATCGGTCTATCAGTCAAGCGTTGCAGCTGTAGCTAATGTGGAATTTCAAGTATACCAATTTTATGATTTGTGGTGGGTGATTATCGAACGGTTGGCTGCTGACGGATACCTCGGGACGTGTTCTACGCACTCGAAAAAGATTACCAGCATTTACTTTTTTGGCTACTGAGGCAAAGTCATCGTCCATAGATTTCACACTGTTCACCTATAATGGATGTAATGATCGTTTTTCTTGTTCGGAACTGGCCGGTGTTGTATCAACATTTACAACGAAAACAGCCAGCCATTGAATCAAACCAATATTTATATGTATACGAACAGTGTGTGAATTGATACATGATACCTACAGGGTTAAGTAATTACATTAGTGAAACTATCGAAACTAACGTAATAATATGCAATCATATTCATCTGGGATGAAATTAAAAAAAGTTTTCATAGATTTTTCTCTATTCAAGTTCAGCCATTAAAATACAGGCACTGCAGTAGAGGGTCAGAAAATACGTGCGGAAAAAGCAGAAGGATCAACTATGAACTTATGATAAAATGTTCTGTAGAAATAGAAAACTTGGTGTTACTGTAGAGAAAAATTAAAAAATATTTTTTTTTGTAGATAGATACGATTGCGTATTTGGAAATGATTGATAATTCTGAACAGTAATAATTATTTTCAAGTTTGAGGGTTAGTTGTAGTGGCAGGTGAATATTCAGATGATTATTTTTCTGTGTCATATATTCTTATGGCGAATAAAAGATATAACGAAAATTAAATGATCAACAATTCTTTTATATTTTTGGATGGAAATTACCCCTCTCAACTCCAGATGAAGTTTCCAACATGAGAACAATAATTGCAGATAGATAGATCAATATTCTGCGAGCGCCAATCAATTCAGAATAATAAAATTTATATTCTCTGTGGATTTCAAGTCGATCGACAAAAACAAATAATTACTCGAGAAAAAGTCCCAAGGGGTAACCCCTAAAAATAATAAAAAATACAAAATCAACAAATTCACTTGAAATTGCATATGCGCATATGTGTACATTTAAGAAAAGGTCGAATTTTACGAAAATTAACGAAAAAATGCTGAAAACCAAAATTTGGAGAGTATTGACCTCTTTCAACTCTAGATGAATTTAGATGAATTTTTCAACTAGAGAACGGTTGAAGATAGAGCAATTCTGCGAACGCCAATCGATTCAGAATGATGAAATTAGTATACTCCATGAATTTCAAGTCGACAGACGCAAACAAAAAATCATTCGAAAAAAGTCCTAAGGGGTAGACCCCTAAAAATCATGAAAAATACAAAATCAACAGATTCACTTGAAATTGCATATGCGCATATGTGAACATATAAGAAAACGTTGAATTTTACGAAAATTAATGGAAAAATGATGAAAACAAAATTTTGGAGAGTATTGACTTATTTAAACTCTAGATGAATTTAGATGAATTCTTCAACTAGAGAACGGTTGAAGATTCAGAATGATGAAATTAGTATACTCCATGAATTTCAAGTCGACAGACGCAAACAAAAAATCATTCGAAAAAAGTCCTAAAAATAATGAAAAACACAAAATCAACATATTCACTTGAAATTGCATATGCGCATATGTGTATATATAAAAAAGGTTGAATTTTACGAAAATTAATGGAAAAATGATGAAAACAAAATTTTGGAGAGTATTGACTTATTTAAACTCTAGATGAATTTAGATGAATTCTTCAACTAGAGAACGGTTGAAGATAGAGCAATTCTGCGAACGCCAATCGATTCAGAATGATGAAATTAGTATACTCCATGAATTTCAAGTCGACAGACGCAAACAAAAAATCATTCGAAAAAAGTCCCAAGGGGTAGACCCCTAAAAATAATGAAAAACACAAAATCAACAAATTCACTTGAAATTGCATATGCGCATATGTGTATATATAAAAAAGGTTGAATTTTACGAAAATTAATGGAAAAATGATGAAAACAAAATTTTGGAGAGTATTGACTTATTTAAACTCTAGATGAATTCAGATGAATTCTTCAACTAGAGAACGGTTGAAGATAGAGCAATTCTGCGAACGCCAATCGATTCAGAATGATGAAATTAGTATACTCCATGAATTTCAAGTCGACAGACGCAAACAAAAAATCATTCGAAAAAAGTCCTAAGGGGTAGACCCCTAAAAATAATGAAAAATACAAAATCAACAAATTCACTTGAAATTGCATATGTGTATATATAAAAAAGGTTAAATTTTACGAAAATTAATGGAAAAATGATGAAAACAAAATTTTGGAGAGTATTGACTTATTTAAACTCTAGATGAATTTAGATGAATTCTTCAACCAGAGAACGGTTGAAGATAGAGCAATTCTGCGAACGCCAATCGATAGACGCAAACAAAAAATCATTTGAAAAAAGTCCTAAGGGGTAGACCCCTAAAAATCATGAAAAATACAAAATCAACAAATTCACTTGAAATTGCATATGCGCATATGTGTATATATAAAAAAGGTTGAATTTTACGAAAATTAATGGAAAAATGATGAAAACAAAATTTTGGAGACTACTGATCTCTTTCAACTCTGGATGAACTTTTCAACTCGAGAACGGTTGAAGATAGAGCAATTCTGCGAACGCCAATCGGTTTAGAATGATGAAATTAGTATACTCTATGAATTTGAAGTCGATAGAAGTGAACAAAAAATTACTCGACATGTCCTAAGAGGTAGACCCCTAAAAATGATGAAAAATACAAAATTAACAGATTCACTTGAAATTGAAATTGCATATGTGCATATGTGTACATATAAAAAAAAAGTTAAATTTTACGAAAAATAATGGAAAAATGCTGAAAACAAAATTTTGGAGACTATTGATCTCTTTTAACTCTGGATGAACTTTTCAACTCGAGAACGGTTGACGATACAGCAATTCTGCGAACGTCAATCGATTCACTCGAAATTGCATATGCGCATCTATGTGCATATAAATAAAATAATTTTACGAAAATAAAAAGAAAAATTACGAAAACAAAATTTTGGAGAGAAATGACCACTTAGTAAACTTTTCAAGATCAATTTTGAGACGGCTTTAAAATGTACCGCCGCGTACAAATTTAGCTGATCGTAGTTATGATCAATAATGTCCTGAAGTGTCGAGGTAGGTTAGTGCGAACGACTGAGAGAATGTTATTCGATACTACGTATGATGACTATGATGAAATCATTGAAATCCATACTACCGGATGGTGAATCAGCCGTGGATGATTTTGGAATGTATGGAATAAAATTACATTGAAAGTGAAGCGGTTTAATTACTGGTAGAATTTAAGACTCTCAATCTTGAACAACTTTAACAATTCAAAAACAAAAATCTTCAAGTGGTGTTCCTAAATTTGTTTCAAAATTTGTTCAAGCCCTCAGAAGTCTTCAGAAGGCTTGTGCGAGCTGGAAATGAGAAGACAACCACTCGAAGTATTCAGATCATATTTAGTTGGCTGAAGTGAGACTAGTAATTCATGGAGTTCCCCAGGGATCAATTTCAGGCCCAATCCTCTTTATAGTACTCATAAACGACTCATTCTTAATCCTTTCCCAAAGCCTGTCATAATGTACGACATTTAAGAGCAGAGGGCCCAAAATCGAGTCTTGCGGTACTTCCTTTATTAGATTTCAGGTCTTTTTATTACGGTGAATTGCACGATTTGTGTGTGTTGAGATAATCATCGCTGAAACACAGCTTTTTTACAGCCACAGAAAAATGGATGAAAGCATTTTTTTCTCCAAAGAGTACCTGGTTAACTCTTCACTTCACCCTCCTATCACCTTAACAGCCACTCAAAAACTCGCTTTTCGATTTTGTATCGCTAATTCATTCTGCTATCGATGTTAATTAATTCCTTTGAGTCGCTAACATCACATGCATGAGTAGGTATGTGAACGTGTTCGCTTTTGTGAACAAAATACAAGCCAGATATGGCGTAATTATATAGGATGGGATACCTGAATATTGTTTATAAAAAGCTTTACTAGTGAATTATTGAATGCAGCGAAAACAATAACGCCCACCACATGGATTCCAACGACTTCATGTAGGTTTCAGTCTATGCACGAGTAGAATACAGAGTGATCAAAAAAAGAGTGCCAATCCTTAAGTAAAAATGTTATGCTGGAGGTTTTTACGTGGTACCCTGTCACCTCTAGAAATTTCTCAGAAACCGACAGGGGATGGAGAATACCGGTATGATCCTTTTTTGACAGTTATCCATCCTAACCTCTATTTTTCAGAATAATCTGATTAAGCCCTACCCCAGCAGAGAAAATTTATGCTAATTATTTTCACCATGGTACTTCTTGAGTATTTATATTTGCAATTTTTTCATATTTTTTTAGGCAAAGGCAGTAGAGTGATTGAGGAAAAAACTGAAAGTGTATGTGAAAGCATACAGATACAGACTGTTGAAATTTTCCAAAACACGGTTGATTTTCAACTGCAGTTAATTTCTACGGACTTTATACGCAGTTTACCTGAACAGACTTTTCTAAAATTTCAACACCCTGTATCTCCGATACGAAGCATTTTCTGACATACGTTTAACCTTTTTTTCTCGAAATTGCCTCAGGAAAACGTAATATGAATATTCCAACGTACTTATGTTACATCCTGTATATACATTCAGGGTGTTTCCGAAATTGGAACAATAAAAAAACTGGTGGTTATTTGGTACATAACGTAAGACTAAATGGCAAAAATTCTTGTTTTCTGATCAGTGATCAACGAAAGTGTCTTGAAGACTTTAAAATTCATTACTTATCTCCCAAAATAATTTCGTTTTGTTTTGTCATATTCTACTTCCCGCTTCATTTATTTTCTCCAATTTTGTCGGTGGTCTATTAATAAATGTAGACAACTTCCAAACTTCCATAGAAACATTATATGGGGCGATGACAGAATTTTTCAAATCGTGCAATGTATAATGAAAAAAAAATTCATTATGGATTTAGTTCATCCCCAAAATCCGCAAAAACGATTTAGTGACAAAGTTTGGTGTGGATTATTCAGATGATCAGATGATCTATTTTCAGCATGACGGAGCACCAGCACGTAATTTTAGTGGCGTTTAAAGAATTTCACGACGCTGTTTTGAAACAAGATGGATTGCTACAAATGATCCTGATAAGTGGCCCCCTCGTTCACCGGATATAACACCCCTTGATATTTATTTCTGGGGATTTACAAAAAACAAGGTATATTATACAAATTCAAACAGAATGATTTAAATGAATGGAAAAATTATATTGAAACTTTAATTAGTAGAATTGATGTCCAAACTATCTCAGAAGCCACACGAAGTGTCAAGAGAAGGGCTCAAACATGTGTTCAACAAAAAGGCGGTGTTTTTGAACATTTACTTCATATTTCTTAGCGTTTTTTCAAATCTGTTTTATTAAAAATGTTTCTCATTGAAAAAACCATGGAGACTTTTTGTTAAGAATGTGGTGATGAACCGAAATACATGAAAAATACAGGGTGTTCTATTTAAAAATATATCATTTTATGAAATATTTTCAGAACACTACTGTTAATTGTTTTTTTGTCTTCAGCTAAGAGATGGCCATGAAAAATGCCACTAGTTTGCCCATTTATCCGAATTCGTAGCATCAATCATATTATGCTTCTCTCTCTTAAAGATAACAGTAGTAGTTTTCTGAAGAAGTATGTTAGCGACAATTTAGACACGGAAATTGAAAAACTAAAATAAAAATGTGGTTAAGCCGGGATTCGAACCCGGGCCATCCTATTTTCTAGTCGGGTGCACTCAACCAACTGTGCTAGGTCCTATTCGGCCGCTCACACTCCTATTTCTGCTTTTCATATTAGTAGGTGAGGAGATAATTATGATAAGCGGCAATTCAGACATAACAAATGGAAAATAAAAATGTGGATTCAAACCCGGGCCCCCTAATATCTAGTCGGGTTCGAATATTCATTGTTCAGACACCAAAACTACTCTATTAGTAGTTTCCTTTCGTTTTTAAGCCCCCCTGAATTCCATACAGAAAACTCGATGATGAAATTCACACTCCAATATGGGAATTTTGCAAACTTTGTAGTTTCAACGTGTCCTAATGCAGCGAAACTAGATACAATAAGAAATCCTCGAAATGGGGAAATTGTATATCTGAACTGAAAAACAATAACATTTTATTTGTTACAGACACAACAACGGAAGCGTCATGTTACTTTCCGCAAGAATTTCAAGGGGAATTCGCAATGCAAAGCTTTGCCAGCATCGGTACAGGAATACAGTACAGCACCCTCAATATAACCGAGAATTCGATACCAATATGGGGTAACTGTCACCGCAGGATTGGAAACAATTTCATTCTGATGTTCAAGTAAGTTTTTTTATTCCCCCAGAAAATTAACCGTGCAATAGCATGCAAAACAATCAAGTGGGTTCAATTGAAATCTTCAAAATTCCAAAGATAATTTTCTCAGTGACATAGCCCAAACATCATTTCTATTAAGTTCAATGTTCAAGAGTGAAGAAAGAAATCTATTTAAAATTGATCGAAACTTCAAGACTGTATTAATATTCATATAGTTATTTTTTACTAACGCTAAAATGGTTGAAAAAAAAACTATTGCCCATAAGCTAAGTTTTCATGTACACGAATTATTCGTTTTTCGTACAAAATCTGTTCAAATATATTTCGTGGCGGCAAATTTTAACTGATGGTACGAATGAATTCAAGAAGTTGAAATAAAGTCAACTTGTCCGAAATTTTAAAGGGAAACAATGATCAGTGCGGTTATGTATGTTTGTTTCCAGGCGTATTGAAAATTTTAATGTTAAATATGAGTAATCTCATGATTAATAATATAAGTATAAACAGCCGTAATATTTTTTATTTCACTGATTTTGTTAACGTACTGAAATTTTGAATTGAAGAAAAGAGAAAAAGGGCTCTAAACGTTTTTGGGTGAGACCTATTTTCAAACTACGAAAATTACATGGCAATTACCACAGCTTAATTAACTAGCAGCGGAAATTACTTGAGAAACTGGACGGTAAATTGGGGGGGTTGACGTTGAATATTTCATTTAATCCGTGAAGGCATTTCGCACAAATGAACACCGCTCAAAATATCATTCGTACGAAAAAGTGACATTTCTTTCAAATTTCCTACGAAAAACCGAAAATTCTGATGCATGAAAACTTAGCTTTAGACTGATACGAGGTAGAATCCGAATTCAATAACAGGAGTTATTACTTGAACAATTGTCGATGACGTCATACTTGAATCTCACTATCCCCTACTTCGTTCTGGCGTGCCACAAGAAACTGTTCCAGGGCCATTGTTATTTGCGGTATATTAGAAAAACTTAGACACTAAAGCATTCTTCTCGTATTCATTTGAATTACTGTATTGATACATTTTTGCAGTCAGATCTGTAATCACTAGCTATTTCATGCGGTAAAAAAAGGTTTCATTGTTTTTTATGCTTCAAATAATGGTTTTTCTTTCTTTTCTAACGATTATTGGACGTTTTGTATTGTAAATGTATTGAATTTTGAGCGATACAAATTGAATTCAATACAGTCACTTATATAATTCTAATACGTGAATGCTTTTTACACTGAGTTTTCGGCCACTGGCGAAACGAAATCGTCCGAAAAGAAGAGGAAAACGGACTCAATATCGAGATCTACTCTTTGAACTCCGCTGACTTTAACCAAACTATTCTGTCAAAATTGTGGATCTGGTGTAATGATGGAATGATCCAGCGCGCTCTCTGGAAGTATCGGAGCTTCAGAGACAAGGCCTGACTGGTAAATTCTTTAGGCAAAAAAAATACTGAAACATCTGATGACATATTTTTACTTTGTACCTATCAGAAGGCAGAATTCAATTTCTAAATAAATCATCAAAGACTTATATTCAGAGTTTGCTCTTCCATTCAATCCCTTCGGGGAGAAACAGACGGGAGGAAGTCAACATTTTTTACTAGTTACAGTGCCTCTGAAATAGCAATCATATATCTTCATATACCTTGCTATCATGATGATAGATGAGCACTGAGAAAAGAATTAACTGTTAAGGACAAAAGGTCTCAATTAAAATCACTATAATCAATACTTTATTGTCAATTCATAATTCTGATCAATCTGCAGCATATTTTCAACAAATGTTTTTTTTCAGCTACAGCGACACGCTATGCATACGATGCCTGCATCTAAAACTGCGCTCCACAACTGTTCTGCAAGTGTTCACTTCGAATTCGGAAACGATTTCGAAATGTTTCACGAACGAAGAATCGGCGGAAGCAAATTGCCCTTCAGAGGAATCTGTAACAGCGCGGGAAACAGCGGAAATATTATTATTCAGTAAGTTAGTCATGTAGTTGTTTAGAAACAATAGACTTCATTCGAACCACCGTTAATTAAGAACCTCTGCGGCTTATTCAAATCCCAATCTTTATCAACAAATGATGTACACGAGAAATAACACGAGGCTGAGTTCCTCTTTGATCTAAGAACCGTATAGGCCTCATTAGAATTCAGTGAACTTGGCAGAAAAGTTGGCGATCTGCTATCTGTCAGCAGTAATACAGTGTTCAGTAGACTTCTGGATACCAATTACTATCTCAGAATGTTTGAAGTCTCGGCGATATTCCTAACAAGATTGCAGTAACGAGTTAGATAGGAGGGGGTAACACTTCTAATGCCCACTGTATGTATTTCATGAAAAGCACACTCAACACCCACTGAAGTCAACTATGAAGTCTGGAATATTTGGTAACCCTTCGTCGTACCTTTCTTCTATACCAGGTAATTTATCTGGACATTGTTATAGTACTAAAAATACTCACTCGTAAGTAAGTGACTCGTTTAATTTAACTCTCTCTTTTTGCTTTCATTCATGTGACTCTTTCTTAGATATCTTTCTGATCAGATTCATTCATAACATGATGTGGCACCGTATTTAGGAAAAAAAATCAGTAATCAATCATTCCATTCTCAATTTTCACCAAGTTACTTTTACTTCTCCTGGTCCGTACGAGGGGTGAAAAAAGATGATAGCCCTTAGTTTAGTACCAAAGCAGCATATCTCATGTGAATTTCCATTTCAGAAACGAGAGATAACTTCGGCACCCAGACCTCCAAACAATACTGCCCCATAAGTAGTAGCTACCGCCTGAACTACAGGGCTGGTAACAACAAACGTTCTAACGATTGTAACGGTTTCGATTCAGCTGTGAATTCCTGCCCTTCCGGTTCAACGTTGAACTTCAAGTTGAGAAACTGCACCTCCGAAAATTATGGTAAGTTTTTGGAATAAAATATCATGACTGAAGGAGCAAATGTAATCAGTAATAAAAAATTGTCAAATAAATTCCGCTGATTTTCAGGGCGTCAAGATTTGCTTTTCAGTTTTTGAGTGAATGCATAAATCCAAGATATGTCAACTGTGACGAGGTTGAAGCACCACCATATTAGGTACATTCATTTAAACCAATCAATACTTCCTTCTGATGAGCAACTGTCAAATTATCCGAAATCTGAAAAATATTTGCCAGTCATATATAAAGCCTAAGGATGCCATCAATGTTTGCTGGCACCACAACTGATTTTGGACAGTTTTTTTTTTTCGAGTTATACTCAAAGGAACTATTCAAACTGAAAATGTTCACGAGTTGATTTCAGTTTTATTCAAATGTCCATCTTAATCAAAACAAAGCAAATAACGTTTGTATGACAAATTTTTCTTAGTATTTATGAAAGCACTGATGTTGGGTCCTATATCGTGTTTCAGGAGGTTGTTTGATAATTTCCTAAAACGTTTTTGTTTGCGCCTTCACTCAGAATTTCAATCAAGTGGTCCGCATCTTCTAATTTTTTATGACTTTGATATAGATATGAAGTTCGATTGCCTAGGCCAGTGGAAAGGGCTTGATGGGGAGACTTTCATGATATTCACTGACAGTCGACACCTAAGCAGTAACATAAGGCCCAAATATAGATGTGCAGTAAGTATATCCATCACCCAACAGAACCCTAAAAGTCTTGTCGTCACTCACTACTACATCAACTCCCTTCTGATTTTCCAGATGTATAAGCAAGATCCAGAAACTGGTAGAATCCAGATGGCTCTGAGTAGCGACTCGACCTGCACCACAGATCTCTACAACATCACCAGCGGCTTCGAGACTCTTCTCCTGACTCCAAAAGGTGAATTACCATGGCCTGCCGAGGTGTCTTTCGGATTGAGCAGCTTTCCGAAATGGATGGACGGAAACTGGGAGCACGTAAGAGTGCTGGACGACACCATGGTGTACAGGGACCACATGTCCTTCAAAACTCACACCATCAAATGCGTCGGCGTAATCGAAGACAGCGACAAGTATCTCGTTTTCAGCAGGACGCAATGGTAAGGCAAAGTAATTTCTTCAGCTTGAACTGACTTCTAAATTGTTATTCGTTTTCAGCAACGAGGAATCGTACACCTGTCTCAAGATCGTGAAGAGAAGCGATAATATACTGGAATTCCAGGTTGGCAGAAATACCAGTCTAAGCAAAGACGTGTTCACGCTATGCGCAGACGAAAATTTCCAAGAAGACGCTTGGATCACACAAGGGCGTAAGTAGCAAAATATTCCAGCAATTTACTCACATCGACCATCCTCTCAAATCGTCGTGTTCCCACCGGTTAAACCTGTATGCAATTTTATTAACACGAGTTCTTTTGTATGTCATGCAGAACACCTCAAGCGAAAAAGGTGTGTATGACATTTGTGACAGCAAATGCCTAGCAGACCAGGTACAGAAGAAGAAAAAAGCTATGGGAGAGTACAGAACTGAATCTTACTACGTTTATACTTTCCCAGGCAGGGACAGGGAAGTCGTGGACATTCGAGCTTGGAGTGTCGTTATAATATAATGGTACTCAAACTCTGTCACCGAGTTAAAACCCGTTCAGCAAAAAGCCCACGTTGAAGCTGCGGAGAGTGAGAGTCTTCTGCAGCTAAATGAGGATAAGCCAATGCATGAAGAAGATCTCAAGAACATTGAAGACCTTGGCTTATCCAGAAACCTGACCTTGGCATTTTTCAGGTCAAGTGGGCTGAAGTAGAAAACCGAGGGATTCATAATGGCCTGCCAGGATGGTGTCTTCGATACCCTCGTCTACCGTAGTCGCGTGACGGGTATAGATGCAGAGCGTGTCGTGGGGCAGCTGAAGCCATAATGCATTTGCTGTCAGTTTGTCCAGCTTATGCGGTCTCAGCCTATATCCACAGGAATAACGTGGCGCTACGAGTGTTGTACCACCACCTACGACACTCGTACGGTACTGACGAGACACCGGTGTAGCCTTATGCTCCGGGGGATATTGAGTCCGTTGTGGAGAATGAAGAGTGCCGAATCTATCTATGCCGCCCTCTGGCAAAAACAAGCCAATAAGCCTGATACAGTCCTCCTCGACCATCAAGGTAGGACGATTTTCGTCATAGAGTTTTCGGCTCCTGGCGAAACAAACATCGTCCTGAAAGAGAAGGAAAAACGGACTAAACATCGAGATCTACTGTTTGAGGTCCACAGGCTTTTCCAAAACCATTCGGTAAAAATGGTGGTTCTGATTATAGGGGTCCTTGGTGGAATAATGGACACACTGCTATCAAGCTTAAAAATCATACCTGCCTGTAATAATAATGCAGAAATTTTGGCCGGACGAATGCAGAAGGCCGTAATTCTTGGTTTACTCCTCCTACTCAGGGCACATGATTCTCGGAATCTGTAATCACTCACCCCACGGACGTGAGGAGTGGTTACCGAGGTTAATGACACACCAGCGTGCCCTACGGTTGTATCGGGGCTCCGGAGTCAGGGCCTGACTCGGATATTTCTGATGGGGAAAAAATCCCCCATAAACACTCGTAGAGTGTATCCAAATGCATAGCCTGTGCGAGTAGAGAACGGTTATTATTATTATTTGCCATGACGCTCCGGGGCGACTTACTAATTTTTTGCGTATCCACTTTTCAGCTGTAGGAAAACCCGGAAAACATACAGCTCTACCCCAGGTGGTCGGTGCGTACTCCAAACAAACACCTAATGTCGGGATTGGCATCCAGACAATTTACATTGCCTATCGATACTATGAAAATAGAGAAAAAAAATTCCTACTCCCAGGATTCGAACCTGGTCTAATGCAAGCGGAAGTTTCTAACCGCCTCGCTACCGAGCACCCTGCGAGATAATTTGGGTCCCCCTCGTTTGCTATGCCGATAAGGATTCTCCAGATTTTCTAGTTCTCTAGTTTTGGGTGTCTCCATTCTCTTATGCTCCCAGATGTAGTGCGCAATGTTAAGCTGAGAGAATGTAGATGGAGATTTCGTCTTCTCTCTAGCAGAATTTTCATTTTGCTTCATCCGCTCATTCCAGTTTCCAATGGCCTGTTGCGCTAGATCTATCTGGTTGTGAGTCCTCAAGGCATTTAGGAATATGATTTTTTCTCCACTCTACATGGAGAGGAAATAATCAGTAAGCTACCATTATACACATGACTCATTTACACAATGATCAAAAGTTGAAAGAAAACTAAACCATGGAAAAATAATTACGCTTGTCTACTAACTGAAGATTCATCTTCTTTTCGGTTAGACAGGCCTAAGCTGAATAAGAACACCATCCAGGTTCTATCCACATGTTTTCTGAAGACATTTCCTAAGAAAAAACGCATTCTGATATCGCAACCATTCCTTCTAGGCTTAGACATCGCTCCTGGGCTTTCTCAAGGTATGTGCCCGATAAACGGGGAATACACCGGCAGGATTCCCGACGCTACACACTTATGCGCTAAGCTGTGGTCCGACTGCAGAGCACCGGAACTGATGTACTATCAAGTGTCCCATTGCGAATCGGAAGAGATATACGAAGAACGCGAATACCAATGCATGGGCCACTGGCGCGAATCCAATCTCCTGTACACTTACACCCAAAGAAAAGACGTCGCCGCCGGAACGTACGAATGTTTCGTCGGATCCATAATCACAGATCAAGAAATCTACATCAAAGAAGCTGGCGAGCATTGTCAGAGGAACGTGGATCCTCTTCGGTACGGCATGAAGCTGACGAAGAAGCAGCCGCTCTTCTCTTGCATAGAAAGAAGTAAGTTGTTATTCGCGACGCTAACATCCTGAACAATAAATATTTATTTATGTTTTTGCAGGTACGACACCCAAACTTCTTCCTAGAATAACAACGCAAAGAACGATACCCAGACGTTCGTCCACGTTCGCCCCTAGAAGAACGACAGCAAGCCAAGATTTCGGTAAGTAGACTTTGAGAAATATCTATTAACCGTCAGTAAAAATATTGTAACGTGCGGGATCCGGACCTGTACTTGACGGCTTGTTTGGATAATCAAGCTTGACTCACGATAGATGACATCCTCATGCGAAAATCACTTCGATGTATAAACGAGAGCGATCTAGACGAGTTGACGATTGGTAAGTGGTGTCAGAAGAGGAATTTTCAAAATAAATAAGTGTTCACGTAGTGAACAGTCTCCGTGTTGAAATAATTGTCAGACCTTTTTCGCGCGAAATTGACCGTGTATTTTAAAAAAAATTATGGTATTCGCGACAGTTTTTCTCATTACGTGAAATATAAACTGAAAAACTTTTCGGATGAAAAAAATCAATATCTTGGGAGAAAAATTCGCCTGGTCGATTTGAAGGTCGCCGAAATAAAGCAAGAGTTGGAGAAAAGAGAACTAGAAACAACCGGTAAGGAGGTCGTGCTCCAGAAAAGACTCTCAGGTGTCTGAACTGACGAGGGGAAGACCCTGAAACCTTTTGATTCGGAGTTTGAAGAAATTAGGAGAGTTCGAGAAAACTTCCCGACAATTCGAAAAACCTAGATGAGAAACTCCTTGAAAACGCAGGATTGAAAAGAGAACTTTGTGGTGTGACGAATCGTTGAGAATGGAAAGAATGGAAACTGACGAGAAAATCAACAAAATAAAGGAAACAGTCAGTAAAATGGAAAATCGAATTGATACTGTCAATAGATGTTCAATCCTGGACCTGACTTTGAACTTGGATGAAGTTCAAAAAGACATAAAACCTTTCAAAATCAGCGCTGAACCAAGAGAGCTTTCATTGAATCAGAAAAACTCCATGGGCAAACTACCGCCGACAATTTGAAGCTGCGGCTAAAGCAAATGGGTGGAATACAGGGGAGAAAGCTGTAGCATTGACACTGGCATTGCGTGGCGAAGCAACGAATATATTACAAACCCTCTCCGCCAAAGAACAGTAATATGAACAGCTGGTAAAACATCTTGAACTACGATATGGCCGGACCCACCTAGAACACGTGTACCATTTATAGATGAAAAACTGCTGCCTACGAACGCGTAGAAAAGCCAACAATAAAATATATTTCAAAACATTTGGAACTGCCACTTCGAAGTGACAATTGTCACTTGCATCTGACAATTGTTAATTTGAACTGGCAATTGTCACTTTGAATCGACAATTGTCACTTTGAACTGGCAATTGTCACTTTGAACTGACAATTATCACTTTAAACTGACAATTGACACTTTTATCTGACAATTGTCACTTTGATATGACAATTATGTCACTTTAATGTGACAATTATTGTCACTTTGATCTGACAATTGTCACTTTTATCTGACAATTACCACTTTTATCTGACAATTGTCACTTTGATATGACAATTACCACTTTTATCTGACAATTGTCACTTTGATATGACAGTAGTTAATGTTACTTTAATTTGACAGTTGTCACTTTGAACTGGCAATTGTCACTTTGAACTGACAATTGCCACTTTTATCTGACAATCGTCACTTTAAACTGACAACTGTCACTTTGATCTGACAATTTTCACTTCGACCTGGCAATTGTCACTATGAATCTGACTGAAAAACAATATTTTTGCATGGACTTGGCATAATATGTGCCAGTTCAAAGTGACAATTGCCAGATCGAAGTAAGTGACAATTGTCAAATCAAAGTGACAATTGTCAGTTCGAAGTGACAATTGTCAAATCAAAGTGACAATTGTCAGTTCGAAGTGGGAATTGTCAGTTCAAAGTGACGAATGCCAGTTCAAAGTGACAATTGTCAGATGCAAGTGACAATTGTCAGATGCAAGTGACAATTGTCAGATGCAAGTGACAATTGTCAGTTCGAAGTGGGAATTGTCAGTTCAAAGTGACGAATGCCAGTTCAAAGTGACAATTGTCAGATGCAGGTGACAATTGTCAGATGCAAGTGACAATTGTCAGATGCAAGTGACAATTACAAGTTCAAAGTGACAATTGTCAGATGCAAGTGACAATTGTCACTTTGAAGTGGCAATTCCAAATAATTTGAAATATATTTTGTTGTTGACCCTTCTACGCCTGCGTAGCTGCCAGATAACAAGCGAATCTCTGCTCGATTGGTTTGCCTTGCATACCCAGCCATACCGGAGAATGCAATGGGGTGATAAGCGGTTCTGGCATTCTTGGATGGGATTCGCGACTAATAAACAAGGCAAGCATTGACACTAGCTCATCCCACTTCTGACACCACTGATAGGAAAATGTACTCAACTAATATCTGCTAGTTTATTTATACAATATTCTCAAATAGTTTGCGTAGTTTCCATGAGATGTGAAATTACACTAACAGTAGAAGCAAGTAGTTATTATACTTATTGACATATGTCGAATGACCATCGACCTAGGTCCTTCAGCCGAAAGTGTTCTCATAGGCTTTGTTACTAACTCCATACGCCACCTTAGGAGCAGCACTGTTAATTTGATCCCAACAGTGAGTTGGGGACGAGTCTTCCTGGTTTGTATACACAATTAATTTGATATACACCTAGAATTGAATAGAAAATTCTTGTCCCAGCCAGTTATCAATCCATAGACCTTCGGCTTATGATTCGGGTGCACAAACTACAGCACCATGCCACCACATAATGGCCACATATTTTCCGTTTTTCAAATGAATGTTTCGGCAGGTTGAGTTAAGATTATTTTCAATTATGCAAAGATGCTAGTTCTAGTGACAGAAGTTGGTAAAAAATTTGTTGAAATTCACCTTTTCGCAAGACTGTTGAGAGTCCGATCTCTGCACTACATTAAGTTTAACTACATGCACGTGCTTTAAAAACCCGAGAAACAGTATTCACGGCTACACTTGATGATAAAAAATCACTCACCGTCATCGATGCAGAATAACTGATGTCTTTCAACGCCATTCAATCCCTTGGATCTGATGTCGAACTGCGCGACTGGAAGTGGAAATTGGAACTGCCGGCGTGTGAGGGGTCCCTGAAATGAATTCATCATCGAGTTTGAGACTTGTTTATTTTGCATGTATTGTACTAACATTTACGCAATATTTTGTTATAACATAATGTGAGATGATATTGACTCTATTATGTGTGTCCTTGGTATGGTTATCTACGAAACAGTAACAAAACGGTGACAAAAAATTATATTCGTGAGAGATGTTGCGGATATAAATTCTGCAAAAAAGGAATTCCACCTTCTCGTTCAAAAGATATATGTCCAATGCCAAAAATGTAATCAACATTGAAATTCTCATTGAAACTTTGAGGAATTGTTTATTTTTTTTGCTGCATGAACGAAGGATCTTTGAATGTAATGACTTTGATGAAGGAACAGCTGCATATGATCACCGAAATAAAATTATTTATTATGGCCAAGAATTCCGAATGAGGTTCCTTGTCCCCAATCGGGTCAACCGGTACAAAAAACATTCTAATTCTAATCAGGAAAGTGGGCCCACATATTACAAATATAGAGTATGGCTGAATCAGTATTACCTATTGAGTAATGAATTGTCAACTTTCGGAAATTAAAAACACACTTCATTGGAAAAACAAGATTATACACCTAAATGGTGAAATAACAATCGGCAATGAGGTTTCACTTTATAACCTCGGTTTCTATACCGTATTGATTTATCAGTATGACCAAACAGGCTGTTAAGGGTTAGCTGTTCACACAGCAAAAACTGAATTTCGACATTTGCTTTGAAAATAAATAACCTATAAGTGTAGTTTTCTTGTGAAGAATCATGATGGAAAGGATTGAATTAATTTTTTCATTTCGTTGGGAATTTCCCAGTCGGGCTCTATCGTCGGCAGTGTCCCGATTCATCCTAAGGCTGCACTGGTGTGTGATTAACCCTAGTAAATACTCCCCACGTATGTGAGGTGAGTGATTACGAAGTAAAATGAGAATAACGGCCGACTGCATTCTTTCGGCAGCGTGTCCACCATTCCGCCAAGTACCACTACGATTAAAACTTACATTTCAAGGGAATAGAGTTCAGAGAATGAGTTCCGACATTTGGTCCTTCTTTGGTGGTCGAGGAAGATTACATCTTCAAAATATAAAAATTTTCACTGAACCCCCTAACGACCCGACAATGACCTTCGATGATGAGAAGTTGTAATTTGAACATAAACGAATGTCTTCTGACCCACCACAACTCAAGCCAACTCAAATTCTATTTATGAGATCACTTCAAAATATATAAATTTCAACTGAACCCCCTTGACGACCCGACAATGACCTTTGATAAGGAGAAGTTGTAATTTGGACATAAACGGATGTCTTCTGACCCACCACAACTCAAGCTAACTCAAATCCTATTTATGAGATCACTTCAAAATATATAAAATTAACTGAACCCCCTTGACGATCCGACAATGACCTTTGATAAGGAGAAGTTGTAATTTGGACATAAACGAATGTCTCCTGACCCACAACAACTCAAGCCAACTCAAATCCTATTTTTGAGATCACTTTGAAATATATAAAATTCAACTGAACCCCCCTGACGACCCGACAATGACCTTCGATAATGAGGAGTTGTAATTTGGACATAAACGAATGTCTCCTGAACCACCACAACTCAAGCCAACTCAAATCCTATTTTTGAGATCACTTTAAAACATATAAAATTCAACTGAACCCCCCTGACGACCCGACAATGACCTTCGATAATGAGGAGTTGTAATTTGGACATAAACGAATGTCTCCTGAACCACCACAACTCAAGCCAACTCAAATCCTATTTTTGAGATCACTTCATAATATATAAAATTCAACTGAACCCCCCTGACGACCAGACAATGACCATCGATAAAGGAGTTATAATTTAGACATACGCAAATGTCTATTGACCAACCACGAGTCAAGCCAACTCAAATCCTATATTTGAGATCACTTCATAAGGTATAAAATTCAACTGACGACCCGACAATGACCATCGATAATGAGGAGTTGTAATTTGCACATAAACGAATGTCTCCTGACCCACCACAACTCAAGTCAACTCAAATCCTATTTTTGAGATCACTTTAAAACATATAAAATTCAACTGAACCCCCCTGACGACCCGACAATGACCTTCGATAATGAGGAGTTGTAATTTGCACATAAACGAATGTCTCCTGACCCACCACAACTCAAGTCAACTCAAATCCTATTTTTGAGATCACTTCATAATATATAAAATTCAACTGAACCCCCCTGACGACCCGACAATGACCTTCGATAATGAGGAGTTATAATTTGGACATAAACGAATGTCTCCTGACCCACAACAACTCAAGCCAACTCAAATGCTATTTTTGAGATCACTTTAAAATATATAAAATTCAACTGAACCCCCCTGACGACCCGACAATGACCTTCGATAATGAGGAGTTGTAATTTGGACATAAACGAATGTCTCCAGACCCACCACAACTCAAGCCAACTCAAATCCTATTTTTGAGATCACCTCAAAATATATAAAATTTAACTGAACCCCCCTGACGACCCGAAAATGACCTTCGATAATGAGGAGTTATAATTTGGACATAAACGAATGTCTTCTGACCCACCACAACTCAAGCCAAATCAAATCCTATTTTTAGAAAATTTGACTGAACCCCCCTGATGACCACCGATAATCGGGTCAATTCGGTTTCTCAGTAGCAAGTTTGTTATCAAAGCAAGAAAACTTTTACAGCAAAATTTTTCTCAATTATCATTATCTATAAGGCTTGCTATCTATCGCCAGGAGACGTTGCTGCCACAGCAACTCCTGCCTATAAAGCAATGTAGATCGCAAGCCTTCTACAAAATTAAGATTTATTATGCTGTGGAAATTATTATACTTGCTTTGATAACAAACTTGCTATTGAGAAACAGAATGGAACCAAATGATGCCTAAGAATATAAGCTGAGACCGCAAAAGCTAGACAAGCTGACAGCAAATGCATTATGGCATCTAGTGTCTGTGACCTCTATACCTGTCATGCGAGTGCGGTAGACCAAAGTGTTTATGACATCACCTGGGCAAACCATTATGAATCTCTCGGTCTCCGACTTCAGCCTATTTGATCTGAGGAAAGCCAAATTTTTGGGTCTTCAATGTTTTTAAAGGGCACCTCATGCATATTGGCTTGTCCTTGTGTAGCTGCAGGAGTACCTCAGTCTCCGCAGATTTGATTTAAGTGTTTTGCTGAACGGGTTCCAACTCGGTGAAAGAGTTTGAGTTCGTTCGTTCAGTGTCGAATACGATTCCAACACTTGGTTTCTCTCGCGCGCTCGTCCACCGTTTCTGCCACTTTCGCGCTCTCGTCCATCGCTTTCTGCCACTCTCGCGCTTTTTTCCACTCTTGCGCTTTCTTCCACTCTCACGCACTCTTCCACTCTCATTCACTGTAAATCGTTCATTTCCACTCTCTCGCGCTCTCTTCCACTCTCTCACACTCTCTTCCCCACTATCTCTCGCTCTCTTCCTCCCAATCTCGCGCTCCCCTTCCTCTCTCGCGCTTGCTTTCTCCCTCTCTCACGCCCTCCTTCATTTCTCCTGTTCCCTTCCTCCCATCTCGCGTTATCTTAATTCCTATCTCGCGGTTTCTTTAACTCTCACGCTCTCTTTCACTCTTTTGCGTTCATTTTCCACTATCTCGCGCTCTCTTCTACTATCTCGCGCTCACTTCCACTATCTCGTACAATCTTCCTCACTCCATATGGCTCTCTACCTCCCTATCTCCCACTCTCTTCCTCCCTTTGTCGCGCTCTCTTAATCCCTCTTTCGCGCTCTCTCTCGCGCTCTTTTTCTGCCTTTCTCGTGCTCTCTTACTCCATCGTTCTCTTACTTCCTATCTCGCGCTCACTTCCTCTCCTCGCGTTTTCTTCCTCCCTCTCTCGCGCTTTCTTCCTGCCTCTCTCGCACTCTTTCGAACTTTCATTCTCCCTCTCTCGCGCTTTCTCGTTTTCCCTCTCTCGTTCTTCCTCTCTCGCGGTCTCTTCTTGCGTTCATTTCCACCATCTCATGCTCTCTTCTACTATCTTACACTCACTTCCACTCTCTTGTACAATCTTTCTCACTCCCTATCGCTTTCTTATTTCCTCTCTCTGGCGCTCTCTTCTTCCCTCTCTCACGCTCTTTTCCTTCCTCTCTCTTCCTACCTGTTTCGTGCTCTTTTTCCATCGTTTTCTTATTTCTATGTAGAAAGCGCGAGATGCGCTTTCTTCCTCCCTCTCTCGCGCTTTCTTCTTCCCTCTCTCGCGCTTTTTTTCTCCCTCTCGCGATTTCTTAGCACATTTGTCGATCATGAACTCCATTTCAATAGCATGCGTGTACTCAATCTTCCACCACCCTTAGGGACTGAAGTAGATTCTTTTCTTCCAAAGCTTATAGTTTGCAGTCATCCACATCAGTTATATCCGCGGGAAATTAGTATTATTATAAGCCTATTTACAAAATAAATCAATAAATAACCGTGAAATCAGTAATAACCAAGACCGATAACTCCTTCCAGATAGAACCCATTGCAAATATGTCCATCGGGAGTAATAACTGAATGTTTGTAAGTTCATAGCCTATTATTTAATTATTCAAATGAGAGACAATGACGCACTATTGCTCATAAATGGTTCACACAAGAAGATTCTTCAACAATCCTACTTTTTATTTAATGTATAATTCTTGAAAAATTGCCACAAGTATGATTTCTCAGACAAAAAAAATCTGACTACACCCCTGCACGATGTGTTTATCGGTTTATCCATTATCTCTGAGGAATCTGTCGCGTTTCTCGACACACCTTCGGCATATCTTACAGTCCTTCACCCACGTTGATGTGAATACACAATAGAATGCACAATACAGCATATCTTTCGGATCATCTAAAGTTAAAAGCACAGTGAACTTTGCCTGAGTGATAAAATAAAACAGACAAGAGGTGGATTTGAATACACCCGAATATCCTTTGAGACATTTTGAAGTTAGATTGTTCAAGAAACTGAAAATGCAATCGATTTCGTTCTCGGGCTAATTTTGTTTCGCTAGCCAAACGTCAGAAAACGAAAATTTCAATATACGGCCATCACTATCGGAAAAAATCAATTGCAGTTTAAACAGTAGCCATATATAAAACGTATGCCTTACCAATGGAACAACAGGTTGTAAATCCAACACTGAACGCAAGTATGTCTCTACAAACACTCGAATGTTTTATCATGTTCACTGTTATACGAGGTGACAACTGAAAAACAATAGGCTTCGGATTTTGAAATCGATATAAATCACACACCGGTCAAATAGTATTGAATTATTTGCGTCTTGAAATTGAATAACCATGCATTGCTGATCATTTTGATTTTTCACCTGCATACATGCAGACGGTCAATTTCAACAAAATGAATGATAATATTCAATGAATTATTTACAATCAGCATTTGCAATAGTGGAGGAACATCGCACAAATGGATGGTAGATGTAATTCAATGTCCGTATGGGGAAGTGGTTGTTTTCTGTCAGATATTCTCATCTTCCCACTTAGTGGAATTGTGTGGAGAGAAGGGTATTTTCGACCGTACTTAGTCGGAATTATTTCTTTTCATTTATTTGAATTTCAACGTCGGCGTCGTTCGAATCCAAAAAATTAAACATACTACGAATCACTGAGAAATTCTCACTAAAGGAGGAATAATACAACTACTGGTGCAGCATTCAAACTCGACTTCCAGTAAAATCATTCTTCCGCTCCAATCATAATAATTATGAGAGAGGAAACTTGATAACGGTCTCCCACAGGGCTCCAATCTCGGCCCACTACTTTTCAGCTTGTACATGCACCCAAATCGCGCAAGTTCGGCAGTTTCCATAATTGGGCTAAGCCATCCGGCTTCAACGGTAGATGAAGTGCTTTAAAAATGTAGGCTTCAACCAAATGCTGCAGAGAAAATTATCTGCCTTCAATTCGAAATATCTTGCAGTTTCCTTGGATTGGGCGCTCATATCCTAAGAACACTTGATAAAAACTGCAGCCAAACTAAGAACACATCCGTTGAGATTAATTTTTCATCGGTCGCTGGTTCGTATCCGACTCGAAGGACCAAATATCGTTTGATTATTATTACGTGGACTGTAGTAATGATAGGCAGGAGTCGCATCACATAGAATGAATCTCGAGAAAGCCCTTCACACACCTGAGGTGTAATTATGTTTGGAGCTGAAATTGAAATTGCGTCAAGGGGAGCTGGTCGGCAGAAACCTCTTGGGAGTCGCGAAAATTCAATTAGCAGAAGTCTGTTTCGATTTGATATGTCTATGATTCTCTGGAACACAATAATGATTGCAATAAATTGTTTTTATTGAAATTCAGCTGAGAGTTCTTTGAAACATTCAAATAATTTCCTGTCTTCATATTCATTCACTTGTCTTGTTCTTATGCTGTGCACAGTGAATAAATTGTTACTATCAATTGTACTAATGGATAAATTATTTTTTGCAGATTCCAATGATATTCCCGGTGCAAACAACGAAGACAAGAGCTCAGGTGTTCAAGTCACACCTATCTACGGTTT
Source organism: Chrysolina americana (assembly GCA_958502065.1). Lineage (NCBI taxonomy): Eukaryota > Metazoa > Arthropoda > Insecta > Coleoptera > Chrysomelidae > Chrysolina > Chrysolina americana. The sequence continues at coordinate 57,541,250 of OY293420.1, read as the reverse complement.
GGCTGTCATAGTGTATTTATTTTATAGACATCTGTGATCTCACAGAATATTTATGAACATTATTTATTAGATATTTATGCGACACTGGTCTTGCCAGATTATAACGAAGTATTGCCCATGGATGAGGAGAAACAATGCTGCTTTTTGTTGCATATCAGTAAACGATATAGAACACATAGTACATATCATAACAATTCAGGAGAACAGTCTCTGAAGGATAAGCAATGAGGAATTGATCAGATAGAACACAAAAATTCATTTTTGAAGGAACTATGTAGTTCGGTTAGATTTTTTTCAAAGCGTTTCAAAGTGTTATAGAGAAACGACAGAAATTGCTAAATTGAAAAGCCTTTTTTGAAGACTTTCACCAAAAAAAAGAGGCATGTTTTTCAAGGACTATCAATCAATTATATAAAATATGAGCTTGCACAATATTTTTATGATTTTTCTAAGCTATAAAACTTTTGATTCTTAAGTTTCATTTAATATGAATAGTTTTCTTATTCCATATTTTTTTTGTGTTTTTTTGGCTTTTAGAGACTGGATTGACATCCCTTAGTTACATATCAATTTATTGTTGGTTTTTCATGGTTACAATACTACTAATTTTATTTGAATTCTATCATTTATGATCTTGTCAATTTTTAATTAATGTGATAAACTGTAATTTTTACATTTTCCGCGACATTTTTTGTATTTTTTAGATATCAACATTTTTGGTAACTATACATTAGAAATCAATATCAATGAAGTACAATTCAAAAAAAATATATAAGCTACAATTTGACTAGGATAATTTTATAACCAAAACTGATTGTTTCCCATAATAAAAAATCACAACGACTGAAAAATATAAGGCTAGCCTTTTATCATAAAATACTCATGCGGATTGATAAGGATACCAAACCCAAAGTTACTGATGTGCATGTGTAAATAGATAGTAAAATAAGTATTCTCCAAAAAAGAATGCGTGTGTGTATGCGTGTTTGCTTGCGTGTGTTTGTCTGAGATGAGATTTTTTTTTTGCATACAGGCCACGCCAAGAAAATGCTTCGTGATGTTGACTATATTGTGATGTAAATTTATTTATATACCTGTCGAAAATAAACAGTACTTAAGTTATCATGACTTTTTTTCCCTCATTATAATCACAATGTGTACTTCCCTCCACCCAACATAAAAAACGTGGCAACCTTCCGGTAAATCCGGCTGATTACAAATAAATAATATGAGAAATCGAAAAAACATATAAATTTTATTTTCAACGGGAACACTTTCAATAAATATTTGAAGCCCTCGCTGTTCAACCCCTTGAGAGTGGTAGATGTATCCCTTATAATCTTAAATGGGAAGGGTGGTCAAGTGGCACATCATTTCGATGGGTGTTCAATTCTCTTTCAAATGGTACCCGGATCTATTATTTTTTGATTAACAATGTCCGAAAAATAGCGTTGAAAAACAAGGATTGGACCAAAAATCTAACCTTCCGCAACATCCTACACAACAGGAAACCATCGCCAAGTATGCATTAAACAGAAAACAACTACGGTCCCCTACGACCATGAAATCTGTCCGAAAAGTGTGCAAAAGTTCTACAAAAAAGTATTTCCACCACGGTATACCGGGTAATCCCAATTCGAGGGCCCCACCATTGACATTTCGAAAACTATTATAGATACAAAGATGGTTAAATTAGGGCAAATCTCTGTGACGAACAATACGCTGTTAAAAAAGCTTCAAAATTCCGAGTAAATCCGGAGATATCTGGAAAAACTGAAATTTTGAAAAATCATTTTAATTTTCTTTTTTTGGCGTTAGTTGATGATGAATATTAAAATAAACAGAACATTCTTTTGGCCATCAACTATATTTTTTCTTATGGACGTCATATTTAATTGTTATTTATTGAAATAGAGTATTTCATTCTGATTCAAACGATGTATAATAGGTGATACTTTGTTATATCATAACATTTAAAAATACTTTTAGATGCCTTCGATTCCATCAAATAACACTCGTCAAACTAATCGATTTGTTGTTAGCTCATTATCTGTCACGTCTGCTTTACGTAGAATGTTTCAACAAGAAACGAGATATAAATCTGATTAAACTAGTTATTAATGAACTTCATTGAAAATATGCCTCAAACTACAAATGAACGATCGAAATAACACATAACACTGACGAAGAAATATCAGAGCAACTGCTCAAAATTCCTGTCTTCTTCCTGAATACATAGACATGCTCGCCGTTCTAAGTTTTCTACAGCCCTTGCTATATCCCTTTTTCTTATTGACCGACACTGATCAAATATGCTTCTCCTAAGATCCTCAACATTATTCAATTCTCGTTGGCCATAAACCCTGTTTTTCAATGTGCCCCACAAAAAAATGTCAAGTACTGTAAGGTCAGGCGACCTTGCTGTCCATATCACACGATAATTTTTTTCAATCCACCAATCTGGGATTTTTTTTAGGTATTTACACACTGTTCTGGTATTATGTAGATGGGCACCGTCATGTTGAAACCAATATTGATTTAAATTTATGAGAGATAAAATGTCAAAATAATCCTTAACAGTGCCTCGGAGAGACTCCAGATAAGTTTCTTCATTGAGTGTTCCATTAAAAAAATAAGGACCCAGGATTTGATCTCCCCATACGTTCAAACTGAACCGTACTAATTGCCTAATTGCAATAAACTATCTGGGATTGTTCTGACTCCAGATGTGCTCATTATTTCTATTGAACATACCACAATTAGTGAAAGTGCTCTCATCCGACCAAATGACCTTTGAGATAAATTGGGGAAAATCATTTCTATTCATTAGCCAATTACAGTAAGCCATCCTCCGTTCAAGATCACGTGTGTTTAAGTTTTGCCAAATATGAATAATGTAGCATTTTAGAACATTTCTTCTGAGCTTCCTTCAAATACTTGTTTGTATCACATAATATACATCGTTGGAATCAGAATAAAAACCACTATTTTGATTTGAAACAATTGTATATGACGCCTATGAGAAAAAATAAAGTTGATGATGGTGGCCAAGTGAAGAAACGTCAGATAGAAAATCTGAAAATACCGTCGTGTAGCAGGGAAAAAATGGCAACGTAAATGTGCTGTTTATTTTAATATATTTCATCAAATAACGGCAGAAAAAAATAAAAATGGTTTTTCAAAATTTTGTTTTTTTTCCGGATATCTCCGGATTTATTGCAGGTCAACTGATCATGTAAATGCGTAAATTTGCCCCAATTCAACCATCTTCGTATCTCTTATAGTTTCCGAAATCCCAAATGTGGCCCTTGAATTTGAACTACCCGGTATCGTAACGATACATACCACTTGTTGGTATAATAATTCTGAAGAATTTCCCCACAGAACTATATTTCTAATTTGTGTTGATGATTGAAATCACAGACCTCACATACAGAAACTATAATCTATGAGCTCTGTGGTTTCGCCATAAATAATCGGCAACACTGGAAATTGGAATACTTTGACAGTTTCACTTTAACTTAACCTTCAACCTTGACGTCTGTCAAGATTTCAGATCAAAGTGGGGTTAATTTAAATTATTTTAATCTCTGGCATGATTTGACCAAATTTAATGATCTGGAGTACTTTATTTCACGTTATCTTTCTCAAATTACTCTTTCAGATAGTCCTTTCTTCACAAAACACAATGTCAGCACACAATTTCCCAGTTTTACAAAACGATAGAATTTTAAAAGCTGCCAGAGGAGAAAAACCTGATAAATTACCAGTATGGATTATGAGACAAGCAGGAAGGCATTTACCAGGTATATATGAATTTAACCCACCTGGAATATGTTCTTATTTTATTGTTTTGTAGAGTTCATTGAGTTTCGTAAACAACATTCATTTTTTGAGATATGTCAGACCCCAAGTTTAGCTTGTGAAGTCACATTGATGCCTATACGAAGATATGACCTGGATGCAGCTATAATCTTCAGTGATATATTGGTCATTCCTCAAGCTCTAGGAATGAACGTGGAGATGAGACCTGGTGTGGTATGTAATAATAATTTGAAGGCATACTATGCATGTGAATATTCTCAATGTACATCATTTCAGGGGCCTGTGCTTCCTGAACCTCTCACTCTGGAAAATTTTAAAGATCTTAAAAAAGATGGTGCTGTCTCCAGACTGAATTACGTTGGAGAAGCTATCACCCTAACTAGGCATGCACTCAAAGGAAAAGTACCATTGTTTGGGTTTTCAGGAGCTCCAGTAGGTATTTTTCCCATAATTATCAGTTGTAGATTAACAGTTATGAAAACAAAGTACCTCATAATAATGAAAACCCTAATCATAATTACTATCTTTACACAAACTTGAAGTAAACACTCATCTATTTTTAATCTTCGAGAGGTATAACCTTCTGAAATATCCATATTCAACTTTGATAGAAAACTATGTAGATCACCACAAAACAGTTTCAAAATTTTTTCAGTATTCACATAAATATCTCCTGTCCAATTTGTCACATACTACCACTTTCACAAAACTTCTTTTTGCAGCATGATACATAACCTCACATCATAAAAAAGTTTCAAAACAAAGGGGTCTTATGCATACCTTTTTTAGAGGTTGTTTCAAGATACAAACTGAGATAATTCTAGTGTACTGACAGTTTAACATGATATTGTGTATAAACGAATCCAAAATTCAACAATCAGGAATATTTTACTTCAGATTGTGGTTTGCAGATACTAATACCGTTACTAGAACCAGATGTCTTGTAATTAATGTACTCACTTATTTACCGCAAATTTGAATTCAGAATTCAGAAGGCCCCAGATGCAAATGTTTAGCCTTGTTAGTTTACTCAGTTTTCATATGAGATTTTCAACCAAACAGAAAAAACTTTTTGGTAGGTATAAATATATAATAATCTTCACTTTACTTTCACTACAAAAAACTCACTTATTTGCCTCATATTGTATTACTATTGCAAAAAACTTCAGTTTCACCATTTCAGCAAAAAGAGTTTGAGATGTGTCACTTTTCAGTGTAGTCATTTGTCACTAATTGTTTGGAGATCCACTCTGCACCTACTTGATAAAAAATGCATTTAAGCACCATAAAATCGTTGTTTGATACGGAAAATACTCTGTGATGACACGGAATTATAAAAATAAGTAGGCAATAAAACGGCTGAATCCATTCACACTTGATCTTTTATGAATTTACCTGGATGAAGAGTTTTGTTTTGTTTTCAGTGGACACTCATGGGCTACATGATTGAAGGAGGCGGCTCAAAAACACTCAGCAAAGCTAAGAAATGGCTGTATGCACAACCAGAAATTTCTCATCAGTTGATGGAGCTGTTGACTGATGTGATAACGGACTACCTGGTAATGCAGATCGAAGCTGGGGCTCAAATAGTTCAAGTATTTGATAGCAATGCGGAATATCTGACCAAACATTTGTATTCCAAATTTTGTTTACCTTATTTGAAAAAGATATCTCAGGGAATTAGGAGCAAATTGAAAACGCTGAAGCTGGACCAAGTACCACTGGTTAGTAATTAATGTATAATCCGAAAATAACATAAATCACTATTATTCTAAAAGTAGCAAGCAGTATTACATCACAGTAACATGGATTACTCGCTATAGTGAGTAAATATTGGTGATGAATTGGTTCTATAAATAATGATAATAATTTATCAACCAGTCATACAAAGAAATACAAATAAAAAAATATTCATAAATATTTATGGATTAAATAGCTCAGTCATTCCTAAGAGATACCAATTTAATACATTATAAACATTCAACAACAGTAAGTAATTACCTATGTTGTGCCAATCACTCAAAAATTAGTCTTGAGGGGGTACAGTATCACTTTAATAACCTTTGTTTCATTAAAAATTACCTTGTCATTTTCAGAGATTTTGATTGGACTAGGAAATGTATTGAAAACATTAACAGGGGAATATTTGAAGTTAGATTGAATAGGGATTCTGAACGATGTATATCAGAAAGGTTATAATTTATATAAACTAAACAAAAATGTAGAATATTGACACCACACAATTTTCTTTATTTTAAAAATGATTAATTTGAAATCGCATGGTGTAACTACCTAGTTGTTTTTTGAAGTCTCAAGTATTTTTAGTTTCATTGCCAGTGGGTAGTTTATTATACATGGTGTCTCCGAAATAAGGTAACAAACTTCGGGTATGTATTCCCACGCAAAAATTGAAAAAAATGTCCGTGAAAATAGAACAATGAACTGAATTCCATTCATTATCAAATTTGTTGATATACTCTAATGAAAGTTGTACACCATTCAGTATTAGTAGGGAGCTACTATTTCCTAATATCAGTTATCTTGCGATTTTTTTGAAAATGAAAAATAAAAATTTTCGATAATTCCATGGTGCAAGAGAATTTTAGACATTCTATGCCTATTTTCTGCTAAACCTCTTATCTGAACATATACAAATCGTATATTTTCGGAATCAGCATGACATTTTGCGTAGATAATGCGAATTTCTCGTGGATCTGATGGTTTATAAGGGTTTCTTGAGACTTTTTTTGAATAATTTTTTGTTGTTGTTAATCGACCTAAAATTCACAGAGAATACTAATATTTTCATTCTGAATCGATTGGCGTTCGCAGAATTGCTCTGTCTGCAACGGTTCTCGAGATGAAAAATTTATCTAGAGTTTAAGATGCTCATTTCTTTCCAAAACTTAGTTTCTGTAAGTTTTTATTCAATATTCATAAAATTCAACTATATTTTATATGCACACCTATGCGCATATGCAATTTCAAGTGAATCTGATGATTTTTCAATTTTTCATGATTTTTAGGTCACCATTTTCGAGTAATTTTTTGTTTTTGTCGATAGATCTGAAATTCACAGAGTAACCCAATTTCATCATTCTGATTCAATTGGCGTTCGCAGAATTGCTCTATTTTCAACCGTTCTCGAGTTGAAAAGTTCATCCAGAATTGAAAGAGGTCATTCCTATACAAAATTTAGTTTTCGTAATATTTCTATTAATTTTCATAATTATTTTTTTTATATGCACACATATGAGCATATGCAATTTCAAGTGAATCTGATGAGTTTTCTATTTTTCATGAATTTTTGTTTTTGTCGATCAACTTGAAATTCACAGAGTATACTAATTTTATCGTTCTGAATCGATTGGCGTTCGCAGAATTGCTCTATCTTCAACCGTTATCCAGTTAAAAAGTTCATCTGGAGTTGAGAGGGATCATTTCCATACAAAAATTGTAAAATGAATGATACTCATTATGATAGCAAATTTTCTACCCACAGCAAGTTTTTACTGTAACCTTGTAGTTTCAACCAATTATTCACAATCAATTTGTTAGGTTCCTTAGGAAGCATTCACGAATGTTTGAAGAAACTTTTTTCATAGTTTTGCTTGTAGAATCTGTACCCATGCCTTCATATTATTCATGACTGACAGCAAGCAGTCACTTCAGTCTCGGTTTGGATAATGTTGAGAACATTCAATGTATCATCATTTTCGTCCAACTATACCGGGTGGCTACGGAAGTATTGCCTACGGAATATCTCAGTTATTGTATGAAGTAGGTTTGTGAAATTTGGAGCGTCGATATAATGACATAAGAGCTAGAATTTGAGCATATTGACATGTCGAAGTTAACTTCCGGTCTGACCGGAAGTAACATCAACTTTCTTATTTTAAATGGAAACCCTATTTTTTTTCTTTTCGCTTTATTCAGCATTCAATTCCCTTTCTAATGACATATCACAAGTTGGTATCTAACCAGAAACTAGATCAGAAAAAAATTATTATTGAAATTCACCGAGTAGGCCGTGGAAGCAAAATGAAAGCCAAAAATTGAAAAGTTGGCTATGGAAACCATACGTCACTTGATAACAGTTGCTACTACTGTGATATTTTATTTTCATTCGTCGGCGTTATAAAAAGCCGCCAAAAAAAATATTGGAAAAATTGGGAAAAAACAATACTCTGTTTCTCAACATTTGGGGCGTGATATCTTGGAAAGCTCTACGAATTTTTACTTCTAGCTCGTGTAGAGTTGTAGGCTGTGTGGAATACACCCTATTTTTAAGATGCCCCCATCGCACGGAGTAAGATCAGGTGACCTTGGTGGCCACCTGACTGGACCATGGGTTGTTATAAGTCTCTCTTGAAAGCGATTTTGAAGATAATTTCTCGCTATTCTTGAATTATGCGGAGGGGCGCCACATTTGTTTTGAATTTATTTTATCTTCAATCCTATCTATTTGAATATTTTTTTTTTTTTTCGATAAATCTGTTTTTTTGTTATTTGAATAATAATAATTGGATTTTTTGGTATTTCATTTCAAAAAATTACTTTCTATTATATCATTAGAAAGGAATGGTTATGCTGAATAGTACAGGCAAGAAAAAGTTGTATGTTCCTATTTAAGTTATGGACCTACAGAGTATTGTTTTTTTCCCAATTTTTCCAATATTTTTTTTGGCGGCTTTTTATAACGCCGACGAATGAAAATAAAATATCACAGTAGTAGCAACTGTTATCAAGTGACGTATGGTTTCCATAGCCAACTTTTCAATTTTTGGCTTTCATTTTGCTTCCACGGCCTACTCGGTGAATTTCAATAATAACTTTTTTTTTTTATCTAGTTTCTGGTTAGATACCAACTTGTGAAATGTCATTAGAAAGGGAATTGAATGCTGAATAAAGCGAAAAGAAAAAAAATTGGGTTTCCATTTAAAATAAGAAAGTTGAAGTTACTTCCGGTCAGACCGGAAGTCAACTTCGACATGTCAATATGCTCAAATTCTAGCTCTTATGCCATTATATCGACGCTCCAAATTTCACAAACCTACTTCATACAATAACTGACATATTCCGTAGGCAATACTTCCGTAGCCACCCGGTATAGCATCGTCATCGTTTATTAAAGAACTTCCCTGACAAGTCTGGCTGCAATTTTTTGAGGCCGAATCTTCGTAATGGGCAAAATCTCTTGTCGTCTGTTGTGATTACGTACGTTGGTTAGTGGTTCTGCATGATGAAAAATAAATACCACAGATGTCAGATGTTTCAATATAAAGGCGGTCTTTTGGCGTATTTTAAATGTGGCCGATGCACGTACAGCAAGCGTGAACTCTCGCTTCCAAAAATTATGCAAAACTGAACATTAATAATGAAGGTAATATTTTGAAGTCTTCTGTTAGGGTCAGAATTCATATTTTCTGACAAGACCATTTCGCCATTAATAATAATTCGACTGGAATCTTTTAATTACAAAATTTCACAGATATAGTTTGTAGTTTTTTCAGAAACGATATCTTTCACACTAGGATATGAAATTCACATTGATATCGCTAACATAACCTTGTAGATCATCAAGAGATTCGTTCCATACCATAAGGAAGGTTCTGATGAAATGATGGATCGCCGTCCTTCAGTTCCGTACAGATTCCGCCTTTTTAATTCAGGGGAATATAATTAGATTTCAAACATAAATTAACACTAATGAGTAACCTTGGCAAAACCTGGAAAGTCCTATAGCATAGCATATTGCGGAAGTTTGGACCTAAGTAATGAAAATTCTTTGTTTTCAGGTGCTCTTTTCGAAAGGAGCCTACTTCTGTTTGGAAGATTTGGCGGATTTAGGTTACGATGTGTTGGGAGCTGACTGGACAATGACTCCCCAATTCGTTAGGTCAACTTTGAAGGGCAAAAATGTCACAGTCCAAGGTAACCTGGATCCGTGTGCTCTCTATGCTCCTAAGGAGGAGGTGGCGAAGATGGCTACCAATATGATCAAAGAATTTGGGACCGAACGGTATATTGTCAATTTGGGACATGGCATCTATCCTGATGCTCCTATTGAGGGGGTAGAAGCATTTATTAAAGCTGTTCATGATATTCCTGTTTAAAATATTCCTGATCATCTGTTATTTGTTTGATAATTTTTGATATGTTGAATAAATAATTTATAGAAAGATATCCTTTTGAATTGTACGTATTGGAAAAAAAAAACAAACGACGAATTTTGAGAGTTATTTCAACAGTTTTGAAAATGTAGATATTGACTTTTGTATAACCTTCAGACTATAAATTCTGGCAGTCTCCTGCAAAAATAACGTTTTTACAATCACCCAGGTTTCCATAGAAAGACCTCAGGAGCTCGTCCAACAATAACTGAATGAGCAATGGACGTTTTAAAAATGTTATTTTAAAACTCGATTCTATTCAATTACCACCCTGATAAAAGCTGGTGTATTTTTCACAGTAATCCCAATGCACCTGGGCAAACCTCCCTTGAACTAAGCTAAAAAATAACATTAATCTAGAGAAATTTGTTGTGGTTATATCATGTATGGAAAAGAAAGGGCGTTTTATAAGAGCTCTTTTGAAGCTGCTAAAAAAAGATTGAGTATTTAAGCTGTATTAAATGATAATAATAATAATACTCCCTCATACCAAAGACATACCCGGTTCTAGTAGAGCACGGCTATTATTATTTGCCGTGCCGCATATATAAAAATGATCTTTATTCTTACTCGACCTAATTAGAATACATTTTTCCCTCTGAAAAAAAAGTTTTGCCATAATTTTGATCTGGATTTTTCCATTTTTCATCAATGCATATTTAATTTATTGTGTTAAAATTTCAAGAATGAATAACAAACAATGATCATATTTTAAATGATTATTCTGTTTAATAGAAGAGGAAAATTGTTCCGACAATTTTTTTGAATGCAGAACATCTTTATTGATGCGAAATTTACCGGTGAAATAGAAGATTGAATTGTTTGTTAATAATAGAAATTTACTTTTTCCAACAAGTTTATGAATGTAGATTTCACCTTGTAACAACGATGGACCAATTGTACTTTTCGATATCAACAAATAAATATGCTCATTCCTATGCAGGTTGCCAAAAATGTTTTACAAACTACAAGTCGATCTCTTGCTGTTTTTTCTGTACCGGTAAATCATTACCATTATTTTGAGCACTGTGCAGGTGCAAAAAAATACTTGCAATTTCGAAATATAATTTCAGCTAAAGCAGATATAATTCAACGGTTGTAGAGGACAGTAGTTGTTTTCTGTTAGAGACTTGCTGACGAATATACCTCAAAGTTGAAACGGAAGGTTGGAATAACTAATCCATTTTTCGTTACTAGTTTAATGATCTGCCAAGTAGTATATACAATTACTTTCAATGGTAATTTCAATTTATTTGCTGTTCAAAATAAATTTTTATAAGAATTATTGTATGTCTTGAAATAAAAATATATTCTATTTTATTCTAACATAATCAACTATTTACTGAATAGATGTATTTATTATTGAACGAATACAACTGAATTATATATAACACCAATTTTTCTTTTCATTTGTTTTTTTGTAAGAACACATTGCCACTTCTGCTTCTCCAAATATTTATATATTTTGCCAACACTTGTTGAAATCGTAACATAACATAGATTATACACTTTCTCTTTCATCATGTCTGTCTTGCATTAGAGTAATTCATTATGTTTTTCATGTCCAGTATTATACTTACTTCCCTCACAGTCTGACTTGTTTTAGTTGAATAGTTGTTTATAGTTTTATTTACTTATACACTAGCGTCGATTAGGGGGATACTTGGGGGCAGTACCCCCCTCAACTGTATTCTCTCAAATGAAAAAGCAGGCTGTAGTTAGTACCCAATGAAATTGGAGTACCCCAGGGCTCTGTTATAGGGCCGTTGTTGTTTGTACTTTATATTGATGAGTTGCCCCCTAATTTCACCAGAAGCATTCTCTTGTCTATACGCCGACGACACAATACTTTCGATCCGAGAAAAGATTGATTGTATTCTACAGGATACAATTAGCTTCACTCTCATCTCTATAGCTGGTTATCTAGCCATTTTTTATTCCTCATCCCACGCAAAACGCAATATATGTCTTTTCAAAAACGTCATCATAATAGAACAACTGAACTAAATATAATTAAAAATAATAAATAAATAATTAAATTTTTAGGAATAGATTTTGATACTAACCTCTTAGTCACCACTCACTGTGTAAATCTCATAGAAAATCAGAAAGAAAAGTGTTATCAAATGAGAGTTTTGAGAAACATTTTGGATAGACAAGCAATATGGTTATTTTATTACGGTCAAATTCAATCCAGACTGCTTTATGGTATTTTAATTTGAGGATACTCATCGTCTCTGAATGATATTTTCATTGCACACCAAAGAATGTCGAGGAATATTGCTAATGCCGTCGAAAATTATTCAAAGAATTTGATATTCTCAAAGTTTTTGATTCATTGATCGTTGAACTATTGATATATATACACAAAAATCATGATATGGTTATATAAAATGAATTGGTACATCATCACAATACAAAAATGAAAATTAAACTTCATATACCAAGAAATCGTACGTCATTGTGCCAAAATTTCTACCAAATAATGGGCCTTACGCTCCATAATATTTTCCCTAGTGAATATAAACATTTTACTAAATTCAATCATTTCAAGAAAAATGTCAAATTGGTTATGCTGGACATAAGTCCTTACAATATTGACGATTTCACTGACTATTTTAAATAAATTATAAGTAAATGTGTATATTGCGTTTTGATTTGTAAAATTGACAAATTTGTATGTTTCTACTTAGGGATATATATGAGTTTTTTCGTGACTTGTAAAAGTTCTTTTAGATGAATAAAGAAAATCTATCTATTTATTACTTTCATTTTTATATTGTTTCGCATATTTCAATCCCCGATTTTGGTGACTGAAGTAGCAGTTTTAATTCCATAATTCGATAAAAATAAATGCAGAACCAAGAGTTGCTTTCAATCCCGCATAGCAAACAACGATGAGCAAAATTCTCGGTTGATACTTCACGAATTGAAATAAAATAGAGAGGTGGAATAAATATTGCAAACATTTTTCAAAACAAAACTTCTATTTGGGTTTATTCTTGGTGTTACCTTCATTACTCCTTATATACTGATATTTAAATTTTTCTAAATCACTCTCCGTTATTATTACCTTGACTTTCATGAACTGCTGGTCTCGTTCATCAGGCGTTTCTGATACCACCGTAGCATTTTTAAACAGCCACCTCATTTCATCTCCCCCATTAGGAACTTTCATCGTTAGAATTTTCCGTGCGGTAAATTTCAACACTGCCTTTTCCAGCTGAGTTCTCAAATCTTCCAACCCTAAAAACTACTGTTCTGTAATCAGTTTTACGATGTTAGTGCATGATACTACCTATCCCCTTTTTCGCTGAAACGGTAATCAAATCTACAGCACCCAAATTACTTGCCAGATCACTTTTATTTCCAACGCTAATTACCTTGTCCATAATACTATCACAGCCCGTTTGAACACTCAGGCCTTTCAATGTGCTCAACACATGATTTCGTTTGTATTCAAAGCAAGAGCTAGATAAGTCCTCCACATGTACTATCACATCCTGAAAATGAGATAGATGATTAATTCTTGATGGACAATTTTTTGCAACGTCGATTTGGTGAATCAGGGTGAATTAAGAATTCTTGAATTTACCAACATATATAAACAATACAAACATGCATGACTATAATCTACATACAAGACAAATTATTGTCAAATGGTTCAAATCTATATCCCCATTAAAGGTGATGTGAAGATGAATTTTCACATAATTTATTCTGAACTAGGTAGTGCATTTACAAATAATGAAAAGATAATTTGCTACCTTTCAAAAAGTGAACAGAGTTTTCCATGGTAATTTCTTTCTAATTCGATTTACAAAATATAAAAATGATATGGGAAACATAAACACAGAAACTTTGGATGTATAGGTACCTTGTTCAATGAAAAAAGTGCACTTAGGATAACCATAGATTAATAAAAAACAAGTCTACAGAGGTTTGCTGCCCAAAAAATCCTCTGATAATTGACAATATTATATAACATGTATCATTGAACTTTTGGAAATTATCACCCTTCGCAGGAGCTCAGTTATATCTGCAGAATAATAGTACTAATAGTGTTTACCAAGAAGCCTTTTGTACACTTACAGCTAGAACTGCATCTTCCAGAGTGGCTACAAAACACTCTATAAGATTCGTTGGTATATCCGACAAGAAACCCACTGTATCAACGTATAGAACTTTCAGACCAGAAGGCAGTATCCCTGCATGAACAGTAACGTCAAGAGTAGCAAAAAGCTGATTTCTTGGTTGCAAAGACTCTTCCCCTGTTAAGGCTTTTATCAAACAAGTCTTTCCTGCATTGGTATAACCTACTATGGCAATAACAGGATAATCTAACTTATTCCTTTTATTTCTCAGTAGTGTTCTTTGCATGCGCAATTGCCTAATGGCTTTCTTCAGTTTTTGTTCCCTCTCTTGAAACATGAGTTTGAGTACTTCTGGATTCTGGGAGAAAAACATAGAATTTTTCTGGGCCGTTTTCTGTACAAAGTATAACTCTGCTAGGGCTACCTGCAGCTTCGCATGCTTGCTTGTAGCATGTATTTTCAATATCTGCATGACAATTTTATAGCGATCCAAGATGGGTAGTCTGAAATTTTCCTGTAATATCGTATTGGTGACTCGTTTCAAATTACCAGTGTTTATAAATACGGCAGTTATGCTAGGGTTTTTTCGAAAAATTTTTATCAGTGTTTCCATATACCCTGATCTAAACAAAGTTTTTTTCTCTAAACTTTCCAAAGGCACTGAAATTGTGTCTTCAACAGTCCACGAAGGTAATGTGTTAATCAAAGCAACAGCTTCTTCTAACTGTTCTGCTGGTTTGATAGGAAGTTTCTGAGGACCCCATTTGACGTAGGGCTGTATGATCAAACAGTTATGAACATCTCCTAAACGAACACAATGGTTTGCCAATTCGTTGTAGTCACTGGAACATTTCTGATTATTTGTCAGTGATAAAATTAGTTTTTCCAACCTACCTATCTGCAGCCAAAACTTCATCCACATAAGTGTCAGAGACTTGATCCTCGCTTGACTTGTTGACGAGAGTTGTAGAAAACATTCTAGTTCTACGATAACATTCTCTAAGAATGTTAATTTTAGTAAACGACAACATTTTATTTGAATTAGCCGCTATCTGTCATATACCATTCCAGAGATGATTGTTTTTGGAATTCCTAACCCATGGCCAACCGTAACAAAATTAGGGATATTTTCTGCAACAATATTTTCTCAATTTTTAAATTATTTTAACAATGTTTTGGATGATTTTTCATCAACAGATTATTGAAAAAAATTAAATGATTCTTATAAATCAAAATATTACACAAAACTGACGATGGCGACATCTATTTTAAAAACTTAAAATCAATTTCTTGAAACAACGTGTCACAGACCCCACACAGAGACACAGAAAACATTTCCTCGTTATGTCAAATAAATGCCTGTTAGGGTGAGTTCACAATTCATCGTTTTTGCTTTTCGCGTCATACCATCTTCACGCATTATGATTGGTGAATAGCGTTGGGGCATCAGTATGCGTGACGTGCGACGCGAAAAGCAAAAACGATGCATTTGGACCTCATCCTATCTGAATCGACTTTTGTAAAACTGACTATTCTAATAAAAACTTTAAACTTAGATTGTGTTAGCTTTGAAGATTAGCGGTAGGATTCCGTGTACCATAGAATTATATAGTCGACACAATAAGTGAGATGACATTATGGTTGAATTCATGGAAGAGAAAGAGACATAACTATAATGGTACACGCATGCTATCGGAATGAAGTTTGGGATCGACAAATGTGCCACAGATCATCTCAGAAGAAGAAGATGCGAGGAATACGGAGAGGACGTTCAGCTCGTAGACAGAAGCATCCCACCTGGATGCCGGAGAGTGGTTACACCTAGGGGTGTAACCACTGTTAAAAACTCTCTCCGCGGCAAGTACTTATCAGCATAAACTCAGACAAATGTGGTCATCAGTTCTATCGGGGAATAACGAAGTCTAATCTTGCCGTTTCGATTCTACTTTACTCTTTTGAAGTAATGAAATGGACTCTGAAAGATCTGCGACAAGTTGACGTAAAAACTCGTTAAATGATGCATCTCCATATAGGAGCTTGCATCCTAAATCGTCTGTTTCACGTTTATACTCCCCCAAACAATGGGGAGGCTGATATGGACTTTTGAGCTTGGAGTGTCTACATAACAAAATGGTACTGGATAGAGCCTGCAAGTCATAAGGAGTTTAGATCCCCTTTTCTGCTTAGCATGCGATCATGAATTAGCAGATATTGGAGAATTTGTCTTCAAGGCAGCAGCCCATGCAGCCGACGAACTCGGTCTCGTATTCGACACACTGAACGGACGAACCCAAACTTTGTCACCAAGTTGGAACCAGTTCAGCAAAAAGCTCACGTCAAAGCTGCGGAGAGTAAGACTCTTCTGCAGCTACATATATGACAATAAGCCAATGCATGGGGTCTTCTTCAAGAACATTGAAGAACGTGGCTTATCTAGAAACCTGACTTATGCATTTCCCGGTCAAGTGGGCTGTAGTCGGAAACCGAGAGAGATTCATTGTGTCTTCAACACCCTCGTCTACTGTAGTCACGTGAAGGGTGTAGAGGTCACTGACACCAGATGCAGAGTATGTCGTGGGGCAGCTGAGACCATAATGCATTGCTGTCAGCCTATCCAACTCATGCAGTTTCAGCCTATATCCACAGGTATAAAGCGGCCCTACGACACTTGTACGGTATAGACGATACACCAGTGTTGCCTCAAGCTCCGGGGGATATTGAGTCCGTTATGGAGAATTATAAGTGCTGAATCTATTGGAACTGTTCATTCCCCATCCTTAGGCAAATACAAGCCAAAAAGCCTGATGTAGTCCTCCTCGACCATCAAAGTGGGACGATTTTTGTCACTGAGTTTTCAGCTCCTGGCGAAAAGAACATCGTCTGAAAAGAGGATAAAAACGGACTAAATATAGATTCCTACTCTTTGAACTCCACAGGCTTTACCTAAACCATTCTGTTGAAATGGCGGTTCTGATAATTGTGGTTCTTGATGGAATGATGTAAACACTGCTCTCAAACCTAAAAATTATACCGGCTTGCCGTAATATTAGAAGGAAGAATGCAGAAGGCCGTAATTCTTGGTTCAATCTGCCCACTCAGCGCACATGACTCAGTAACCACTCACCTCACGGACGTGGGGAGTAAAAGATACACCAGCCCGCCTTTCGGATGTGTCGAGGCTCTGACGACAAGACTGGTAAGTTCCTGACAGGAAATAAGAATGTAATTCCTAGAGGTGGAACAATGCCACACATAAGAGGTAACAATTGGTATGGTATAGACGAGACACCGATGTTGCCTTACGCTCCAGAGGATATTGAGTTCGTTGTGGACAATGAGAAGGGCCGAATCTATTGGAACTACTGAGATCTGATCGGACATCTAAAGAATTTGGAACAAATCTTCCTTGAAGCCATGTCTAAACCGACGGATATTATGCCGATCAGGAACGACTTCGAAGTGCAGTTGGAAGTGGTCACAAACAACCACCAGGTTTGCACAGAGAACGGACCTCAATTGGCAACGGATGCCTCAGTGTAGTACACAGATGGATCCAAGATGGATAAAGGGGTTGGAGTGGAGGGCCAAATATCATGCTCTCAAAAGCCCACTTGAAAGAAGAGTTTCGTGAGCCTATCGCCAAGGAAAGCTAAACAGTTTCTCGAGTTGGACAAAAAATACTAGAAATGGTAACGGGACTACTCACTGGGCACTGCCTTCTGCGGTACCACCTCAAAAAGATGGGCAAGTCAGAGAGTGATAGTTGCCGCTACTGCGAGAATTTCGCGTAAACTGCAGAACACCTGCTTTGCGAATGCCCAGCGATCTTCTACAAGAGGCTTAAATTCCTGGGAGGGGCATTCTTAACGCCCTCCGATATCGGGAACTGATAAACTTCGCACGAAGTCTCAGAATCCCGGGCCTCGAATAGACAAAGGGTCACGCACAAAATAGCTTATAGGTCGAGGTGCTTGTGAAGCTGCAGAGCCTGCACGACCCCTTACAATCTACAATCTCTTCTATTGGAACTACTCACCCCCCCCCCTCAGGCAAATATGTAGTCCTCCTCGACCATCAAAGTAGGATGATTGTCGTCATAGAGTTTTTGGAAACGAACATTGTCCGAAAAGAGGATGGAAAACGGACAAAATATCGAGATATACTCTTTGAACTCAACAGGCTTTACCCAAACTATTCTGTTGAAATGGTGGTTCTGATCATTGGGGTACTTAGTAGAATTTGAAAATTATACCGGCTTACCGTGATGCGGCAGAAATTTTAGCCGGGCGCATGCAGAAGTCCGTTATTCTTGGTTCACTCCGTCTATACTCAGGGCACATGATTTTCGGATCCAGTAATTACTGACCCCACAGATGTGGGAAATGTTTACTGGGGTTAATGACACACCAGCGCGCACTTCGGATTTATCGGGGCTCCGGAGACTGGTAAATTCCTGACGGATGAAAAAAAAATAGTAAAAGTTATTCACGTTTAATCTAACGTTATCGGTGTAAATCATAAATTGTGGATAAATATAATATCAGGTATTTCAAAAGACCAATAGAATTTCTGTTTTTTTCACGTATAAGTATAAACGTGGCCAGTGTCTGATGTGACTGAACAACAATGCCTTATTTACACTCTTTTATTTAGCTTCACTTGTATGTATGTATGTTTGTAACCGACACCTTTACACTCGATTTTGACCCTCTTTAATCGGACAGATTCAATTGAAACTTTTTACACTTATCAAGAACCGGTGACAATACGATAATTTGATGAGTTTTTCTCATTATCCTTATCATCGGGATCGACAGAATTACATATACTCTGTGTGAGAGCCTTCGCCAGAATTTTAAAAATCCGCAGATGGATAATGTGCCTGCTGCCTTCCTTGGATAGGGTCGCTATTTTTTTGAGACTCTCTCCGGAGAAAATAATTCAATAATAAATTGAGAACCAAAAAGTTAAAAATAAATATATTTTAAAGAAACTGAAAACACGCTTTTATAACACATTGAACAAAAGTACAAAATAATTGTTTATATAGCCAGAAAATGATAATGAAAAATCACAGTGGAAAAAGCGTGTGGTGCTCAATATATGATACTAATATTTTTCATTTATTACTATTTTCTGCCTATATAAACATTTACATTTTGGTTCAATGTGTTATAAAAGCGTGTTTTGTAGTTATTTTAGGTAAACTGTATTTAAAGTTCAAACACTGTATGTGGATTGGTCACACACACGTGTTGCATATACGAACACCAAATCAGTTCTCGTATAAAGGAAGAAATGTGTATTTGATGGAGTAGAATAGAACAATAGAACTAACTTCATTTTCTGAGTGCTCTGAGCATTGCTGAAAGAGAAATCTGAATGCAAAACTATACTCTAAGACAATAGTAGAACCATGTAGAACCACACATGAGAGTATCGATATAAAATATTCAGTATTTCATCAATAGATGGCTCTCAAGACTATTCATAATAATAATAATAATAATAATAATAATAATAGTCTTTATTGGAAAAAAAAATGGCATACATTTTTACCAAAAGGCGAAGTTCAAATCTGCAATACAAGTACTGCAGCTTTGCTCTTCTACTCAAAAAAAACAAATCCATGTTTTCTGGGCTACCCATTCACATATGCAATAACTACTGCGCTTGCTGATGTAATATCCATAGAAAAATTATAGAAAACTACCGATTATTTAGGTATCATTCCACCGATAAATATTTCATCCTAAACGTCTCTAACAACGTTTTTTAATTCTTCATACACAGACCGATCACCGATTTCAATCTACAGATGGTGATCTAAAAATACCAACGTGGAAGAGAATAATTAAAACTAAATTTTGTGCATGTGAGAACTGTTTCGTAACTAACAGCAATGAAAAGAACATATGCTCTTTATTATGAGAATCACTATTATTGATGAGGGATCAGGTGAATTCACCGGTTGTAGTGGTTTTCAAATGGTGACATACGTTTGAAATATTTAGGATTTCCGGCATAGGTATAACTTTCATGGTGTACATCGTCACACATCTCCACAAAATCTACAGGTGCTGTTCTTCTCTTAGCCTAGCTTTCTAGAATGTTCTTTGAGTCTACAGTTCCCAGTGAAAAATTCTGTGAATTTTCTGAGCCTTCTCTCGCTAAGAATAACAATGTTTCAGACCTTTCTATGTTAAAGTTGCCATATACCTGAAAGTCTCTGCCAATACGTATTATTCTTAGTGTTCCCCTGTCTTTATCAATTTCCTTATGGAAATAGGAGCTTTCACCTAAAACTACAACTTTGAACTCAAAAAAGATTAGTCAAAGCACAAGCACCTATATTATATTTCACAGAGCAGCATTTTTTTAGTTTTAGTTTTTCTTAACATTTGAAACTGAATTCGGTGCTCTATAATTTATTCAAACTGTAGGCGTTAATTTCGTGGTTTCAAAACGTTTTCATAGTGTATATATACCATAGGATTTATTTTTCAACACCTCGAACCCCCTTGAATATCTGACAATCCCTGTCTATGACAGTGTTCTTTCTTAAACCATTTGGAATATCCTTCTTCCCACTAATGTTTCCCCGATGATGTGCTCTTCCAGTAGGAGAAGTAGAGGTACTTATCGGTTAATTAAAGAAATTGAAATAGTTGAAATGTTACTGGGGTTTTTGTTTTTCTTGGAGATTTTTATCATTTTGGAAATACAGTCTGGTATTATGAATATTTCTTGAACGATTTCAAATAACATCATGTGCTTTAAAATGAATGGCGCTCGCAGATTAAACAATCTGTATAATAAAAATCATTTGAGTAGCAAAAATGATCTGCCAGTTTAGACAACGATCCGGATGTCACTTTATCTGGCCTCCTACGCTCCTGGAGGAAGTTAACCATTGGTAGGAACGGAATTCATGATATACTATTCTACATTTGATAAATAAAAAACTAAAATTAGTTCTCCTCAGACTGAATATATAATAACAATTCGAGTGATAACAGTGTCGAAGATCATTCTTTTACGTGTCAGTGTCCTCAAGTGGACACATTTTCGGGTCCACCCGAATTTCTTAACTAGAGATAAGGAAAATCAGCGTGAGTCTCAATCTACAACTTTCGAGTGAAGAAGAATAATCGCTTCAAGTGTTCAACAGATGTTTTCCAAGTTTTAGTGCCAATGAAAGGAATAAGCTGAAGTTACAGTGGAGGCGAGGTTTGCTTTCTGTGAAATTATCCGTTCAAGCAAGGTTAGTTTTCATTTAAAGCGTTTTCACCCCTAGTCACATAATAATCTCTGACAAACACTGCGGAAGGCTGGGTACAGCGTCTGGATGTAGTAAAGCTTTTATTTTCTAAAGCACAAAGCTTTACGATACATTTTCTCAATGTTTCACCCATTTTTAGCCTATTTTTATCGGCTTCAAAAAATAAGCAAATGAATAAAAATAATTAAAATGAACGTCAAGTTAATCCCTATCATTTTGAAAGTTTTGCCCTGCGTAAACTATTGAGTTACAAATCAACTGTTGAAGTAACACATAATCAAGAAAGCCAGCTACAGAAAATGTAAAAATACCCGACTAAGTTAGAAACATTATCTGAATTCTTAGAAATCTTCAGAACCCATCATTGTGTGAATGGAAAGGTCAAAATCATAGGGATGTGACTTCCTTTTATTCAGAGTAGGGGTTGTTAATCCTTTAGGTAGTAAGTAATATTATACCTAATACTCGTTTATAAAATAAAATGTTAAACCTTTGATTGGTTTAAAAACTACGAAGTTATTTGTGAAAGAAGGAAAGAGGAAGAGGAAAATTGAATGAAAAAATATTGTTTTAATGAAATTTTTCGATTACTTGGAGATTGGCCGTGATGGTCATGATGGTAGAGCGCTTGTCTCTCAACCTAAGGGTCATGGGTTCGATTCCCAGCATGGTCATCGGTCTCGTGCATGGCATCACACGTTAAAAGGTAAGGGCTGCGTCTTTCCTAGCTCGGATAAGTCTTTCGAAGACTTTTGAGGGTTGTAGCTGGTTGACGGAAATAACAATTAAACAAATTTTTTTTTATAATAGCAATGAAATGATTTTGCACTTCTTTATATGAAAAAACAGCACAATTTCTGGTAATCGATAGAATTTTATTTCAAAAAACAAATAATCTTTTTGTATATACGCAAAATTTTTAAAACGTACTAATTTTCGAAAAATTTGTTAATTTTGATTTTAACATTCTTCACAGCTTTATTAGTATTTAATTCATTGATATTCATTAAATGATTTTATGCTGCATAAACAGGGGTCATTGACCATAAATGAGGTCACTTTTGCTATAAGGTCTGTAAGCAATCACTTCAAAAAATTTGAAATTTCAGACTTTGCATTCGCAAATCCTAAAACAAGAATTGGTTAACAGTATTACATAATCCATTATAATAAAAGATAATAAAATTATAAGTTCTTCAATAAATCAATAGCCAAATTTTCGACAAACTGTTACAAGAAAATTAATCTAGATCTGTAGGGTAATGTTCTTCTCTGAAATTGTTTGATTTGTCTTGTTGCTTCTCAGCCAAATCATATTACCGTTCACTACAAAAAACGAAAACAACAGAACTGTTTTAATACTTACCTACTAAAAAGTATGAAATAGCAAGATACCGATTCGAGAATATTTACCATAAATATTGAAGTTCCACGGGGTCCAGTTTCCTTTAAGTAATAATAATTAATAATATAAATAATAACGATCAAATAGTGAGATGCACTGAACAGTCGCTTCACCATAAAATCTGGTCCGAACCTTCAGAAGAGGGGTTGTTTCAGGGATACTCTCTCAGCCCTCTTCTTTCTGCATCGCCTCAATGCACTAAGAAAAACCTGTGGATACAACTGAAGAATCTCTAGCAACCGGAGGCATAAGATCACCCATATGTTTTAAATGGATGACGTTGAACTATATGCCTCTGGAAAAGAGGACCAGCATCAGTCCTCAAGGTCGGTGGAAGAGTACGCGCATATTAGAATTGAGAATGGGATTGACAAATGTACCACGGTCCATCTCAAGAGAGGAAGATGCGAGGAATACGGAGAGGACGTTCAGCTCGTAGATGTTACGACGTAAACTCTTTCCACGGCAAGTATCGGCATAAACTCCGACAGAGCTGGTCTTCAGAACTGTTGGGAAAGAACGAATTTGTTGCAACGAATATGCTTGTCTTTCCGATTCTACTTTACTTCTTTGAAATGAACTCAGGAAGAGCTGCGTCAACTCTACGTGAAAACTCGCAAAATAATCCAAATAATTGGAGCTTGAAGAGGGCATTCGACCCTGTCAATCATGATATCCTAGAGAAGTTATCAAGAAAAGGAATACGAGGTATACCCCTGAAATCGCTTTCAATATACATATATTAATATTGGGTTACCTCAGGGTTCAATCCTGAGTCCCGTTCAGTTCCCCATTTATATGAACGACATCGGTAAAGTCGACGTACCAGCTTTCTTCACTTTCTATGCTCGTGTGTCTTGTGAGGACATTATCGCTTTTACTAAAAAATGTAGTGCAACGGTTACAAAAATATGGAGATTGGTTCGCTTCCAATCACCTCTTGATTAATATAGAAAAACCAAAATCTAGTAGGTTTCATAACAGACAGAGAGAGTGTAAACAGTTTGTCTTCCACGGCATCAAGACAAATGATAACACTGTACATTTCGGGCGAAACGAACACCGTCCAAAAAGAGGAGAACTTACTAAATATCGAGATTTACGCAGGCTTTGGTCAAACCACTCTGTCTGATGGTGAACTTGGTGGAATGATGGGCACATTACTCTCGAATCTTGCTGTGACGCGGCAGAAATCCTAGCCAGAAGTATGCAGAGAAGTCCGTCATCCTTGGTTTATTTTGTCTACTCAGGGCACATGATTTTTGCACCCAGTTATCACTCACCCCACGGGCGTGGGAGTGACTATCGAGGTAAATGACATCAGCGCCTCCTCCGGATGTACCAGGGCTCTGGAGGCAGGGCCTAACTGGTTTAATCCTAATGAAAATAAAAATAATAATCTTTCATGAATTTATAATGCTAGGAGATTGAATTACATTCCTCAGTTACTGAATATAGGAATGGCATATGGTCTTTTTGATAACCAACTTGAAGCAAGCAACCCAAATGATAATGGGTTTTTAATAATCAGTTATAATTGTATATAAGATAGAAGCTGCAAACTATCAACTGGTATATAGTAAAATAATTACTTCCGTTCTATGAAACATTTCGTCACGGCACAATTAAAAGAAATTCACCAATAAACTGTGTCCATCTCAAGAGTGATATTTTTTCATGCTCTCATGTCGCTCTTATCAAACGGAACTTTTCTCAGACAGAAGTGCTCTATTACTAGAAGCTGTAATTGCAATTTTCATGTCTCGTAAATATCATGCTTCATTATTAATACACTTAATTTCTTGGAAACTCGCTTTGGTTCGATTTGAGTTGAGGACTATAAAACTATTTCGGTTTAAAGCATACTAAAATCTAAATACAGACAGATACATAGGCGTTCCTTTTGTTCATTCCTGCATCAGATATTTTTACATTAGGTGTAATTATTTTCTCTCAATTTTTTTTCCACTTAAATATCCTCCAGTGCTCCAATCTCGTGTGCGGGTAGAGGGCGGCTATTATTATTATTGGTCGTGGCGAATTAACATAGCAAATGTCACCCAAAATAACTTTTTGGCAGATTTCATTTGACTTTCGTCAAAGAAAGATCTTGAATCAAAGAAAAGCTCTTCTAGGAAAAAACAACATTGCCAGTTCAACGAATATTAACACAAGAACTCTCAATAAGTGGAGAGTTGAAATATCACCTAGTCCCAACTGAATTCCTATAACTCATCTAGATCCTTCCATAAAGACGGATCTGCAGCGTTCAATTTGGATTTTTGTCATCAACTGACACTAATTTTAACATTCTGGATTCCGCCAACATGAAACTAAATGATGGTGATGCTGTTGGAGCGAAATTTTGTGATTTCTCAAAAGCTTTCGGTTGTGTAAATCATGAAAATCCACAATCCATATCTTCAGACAGGAAGCAAATGATCAGAACACTAATTATGAAATCGGATAAACCAAAGATCCATTGCGGTGTTCTTCAAGGATCAGTACTTGGCCCTGTTCTCTTTCTATTGTATTCGAATGATTCAGCTATAAGTATCGATATTTCGGTTAGTTCATGAAAGAAATCCATTTCGAATCCGGTGATATTCCGACCAGAATTGGACATATGAAACGAATATCCATAGGATATTAGTTTATCTGGGCTGGGACCTACAGTTTACATACAAGTGGATTCCGAATCACTTTAGCTCAGTTAGGACTTTAAACGTTCGACTTTTTGAGTTCTTACCTACTTACGACCTAAAATTTCACCAGAAATACACCATGCATAGTATATTCGAGGTGATGAACCTTACTTTGATCATAATGTATTCATATAGGAAAATCTTATATTTGTTATTGTTCGTGCTAAAATAGTTGTTAAAATCTGAGCACCATGCGTAAGTACTCGTACCCAATTATAAATTACTTACATACATTATTTAATGAAAATTTAAAATTCCTTACACACTGATATCTATATATTGAAGCTAAATATTTGATTATTCATATCAGTTTGTAACCAAATTCATGAATACTTCACTTCAGAGGTTATCACCACGTCTTCTTAGTTTATTTCGATAAACATTTCAAAAATAACAGTGAATTTAAAAATTGTTTATATTCACCGATGCTATTAGCCCCACACAGACGCCACTGCATATCTAAGGACCCTTTTAAGTACAGCTTTTACTTTGTTTTCTCGGCTGAATACGACGGGACTTCGCTAACCAATCGTTTCGAAATAAGCAGGAATAAGTCCAGTATGCCTTCATCTCGGGTATAGCCAGTGCCAGTAGGCCGTCGCCCCCATTTACAGGGCCGGAGCAGATTTACATTCAATTATTAAAAGCATGTTCAATTGTGTACCGACTAAGAAGCTTCGTGTGTGATCTGTTCGATTCTGAATTTTTCTCTTTTATGTGATGGATATAGTGAAATGTGGACGGAACAGTTTATTTTCATTTAGTGCACGTGTAGAGCAGAGGTAAACAACCTTTTTCAGTTGCATCCGATTCTAACCTTGTAACAATGCATTTGCTTCTTTATGGGATGTCTGAATTTCGATTTAAACGTCTGCTGTTATGGTACAGTAGGTCAGGTGGATGTGAAATTGTGGGGAACGCACAAGAAACGTTGTTGTTATTTTGTCGAATGAACATAAACAATAATACTCCTCAAGAGAGAACAAAATATCCAAATAGTCATTACTTTACCACTCAACTGAGTCCAAAAAAAAATAAATCGGAAGTTTATTTACGAAATGTTTCGACTGAATTCAAAAATTGATGAAGTTTTTATCCACTTTCAGTTTCACTTTAAAAATCAGTTTTTGAAATACAGGGATGGACTTGCACCAATAAAATTGCTGATCAGTTTCTTTACAAGGCTCTCAGTTTGTTATACTGGATTTTAAATTTCCAGTCAAGCGGGAACAAACTACATAGGTTGATGAATTGTAATTCACATTCAATAGCAATGGCAGCCTAGTCATCTAGTCGCACAGACTTTGCCTTCGAATGTTAAAGAAATCTAATCATATTATTATAATAATGAAAAATGGCTTGCGTTATCCATTCTTTGCTATAAAACCGATACAACAGGTATTTTCGTCTGCAAATATCCAACAGAAAAAAACTACTGCTCCCTACGACCGTTGAATTATATCTGTCCAATGCTTGGAAACATTTTTTCACAAGAACTCCTTTGCAATGCCCTAAATATCATACAATATCCTATTGAACAGATTTCATTAATCATGAAATATATTATTATATCGACACTGAAAGGACGAACCCATACTTTGTCATTGAGTTAAAACCAGTTCAGCAAAAAGGCCACTGCGGAGAGTGGGAGTCTCCTACAGCTACATAAGGATAAGCCACTACATAGGGTCTTCTTCAAGAACATTGAAGACCTTGGCTTATCGAGAAACCTGACCTTCGCATTTCTCAAGTCAAGTAGGCTGAAGTTGGAAGCCGAGGGATTCATAATAGCCTGCCAGGATGGTGTCTTCAACACCCTCATCTACCGTAGTCGCGTGATGGGTATAGAGGTCCCTGACACTAGATGCAGAGCGTATCATGGGGCTGCTGAGAGCATAATGCATTTACTGTCAGCCTGTCCAGCTTATGCGGTCTCAGCCTTTATCCACAGGCATAACGCGGCGCTACCATCTACGACACTCGTACGGTATAGACGAGGCATCGGTGTCGCCTTCTGCTCAGAGGACTATTGAGTCCGGAAAATACAAGCCAATACGCCAATAGTCCTTCTCAACCATGAAAGTGGGAAGATTTTCATCATAGACTTTTCGGCTCCCGGCGAAACGAACATCGTCCAAAAAGATGAGGAAAAATGGACAAAATATCGAGATTTATTATCTGAACTCCGCAGGCTGTACCCAAACCATTCTGATAAAATGGTGGTTCTGATCATTGGGGTACTTGGAGGAATGATAGACAAGCTGCTCTCGCATTTGAAAATTATACCGGCTTGCCATGATACGGCAGAAATCTTAGCCGAACGAATGCAGAAGGCCGTTATTCTTGGTTCACTCCTATTACTCAGGGTACATGATTCTCGGACCCAGTAATCACTCACCCCAAGGAAATGAGGAGTGTTTACTGGAGTTAATGGCACACCAGCGCGCCCTCCGGATGTATCGGGGCTCTAGAGACAGGGCCTGACTGAAAATATTGTATATTATAGAAAATGGAGTCTTTGGAGAGATTTTTGTAGGTACTGGTTTCAGTCTGAAACTATTGCTGCGAGTAGCATATTGATTGGTAGTTGATTCAAATTTTGATTCATGTTTGTTCAGTAGACACACCGACTTCAAGCTGTAAGTATTCTTTCCTGTACGAAATTCCTCTACAGGACTCGCGGGTTCTTATATTGTATATATAACTAATTGTCCTTTTCTGTGCGATTCCTATCACTTTCTCAGACCATCAAAAAAATATACTGCAGTCGCTGGGCTCCTGGTCTAGACCTAAATGTTTCCCAGGAAGGTATTCCATGACGTATGCCATTTTGGCAGTGTCTGGTCCTAATTCATTAGAAATAACTCTCACTGCATAACATCCAGAAGTGATTTTGCTCTTGAGTTGTCTAACATGGTCATCATTTTCATTCCTATCAGCACACCTAGAAATGTAGTATAATCTTCATTTCTTATTGCGCCTTTGCCAAAAGAAGGTTCATCAATCTAACGGATATTAAATGGGTTTTTTCTGAATTAAAAGATCATATATTTGCATCGCAATACTCACACAGTTTTCAAGCCTGCTGTTATTGTTGCATGCAACTCCCACAGTATCGTGGTATCTTGGTTTTAGTAAAGTAACATATAACAGAAAGAGAATTGGGCCGAGCACAGATCCTTGCGGAACTCCCGCTGAAATTTCCTTTTTTTTGACAGTTTCGTCGTTGGTTTAACCATCTGAAATTGCTCAGAGAGGTATGAATCGAACCTTGGCTATAGTTGAAGTTTACTTAATAATTATTCCTATGCAGTCAAATGCTTTAGTTAGATCACAAAATACTGCTGCTGTTGTTTTTTCAGCATTTATCTTTGAATAGACCTCAGTATAACAGATTTAAAAAAAATTAAGTGATCTTCCATAATAATTCTCCTAAACTGAATCACCATTAGATGTTACAAGTTGATCTCCTAGACTGAGCAATAGATACATTTACTATGAGAATAAAATATCGAGTGAAAACTGTCAATGAAGTTTTTGATTATTCTACATTACACATCGTGAAAATCGAGTAATAATTTCTTAGTCATCGTTTTAGAAACATGCAGAACTTGTGAAATTTTATATTCTTAGGTAAGTGGATTGCAATAAAATTTGTTCAGAATTCCATTGTTCAAAATCGATTTGAAAGAAGTAAGCAGTACAGGAAGTCAAATAGTGTTTACAACAATATTTGCGAGATATTGAAATAAAATTCGACACGTTTAGTATAGACGTCAAATGCCACAATATTTTCGGAAGCCGTTACAGAAACGCTTTGTTTTTCACTGCATTTTCAAACTATTTCGGATGATTTGCTTCCTATTCATTCAAGCCTCAGTAGAAACCACTTAGAATTTCTCTAGAATTTCGTGCCTTCCATTTTTCCATAACCAAACAACCAATACTCGACTCTGCTTTGAACGTGTTCATTTTTGAGTTTCATAAAAAGATTTTCTTCAAAGTAGATAATAATCAATTGGAACAATATATCACCTCAATACCTAAAATCACCTTTCTGGTTTTAGGATGAAAAAAAAAAGAGATAAATAACGTCTAGCTGGATTATACGACGCCACTGCAAGACGCCATAGTCCGTCCTTCTCATTTCACAAAATTAATCATATGAATAAATACAGAAAATGACTTGATTTATATTTGTGTTGTCAGGTCAGTTTCTCTGAGGTATTGCTTTATTTGGAAAACGTCTAAAGATATAACATGGATTCGAACCGTTCCACCATATAATTTATTTGATGTCTAATCATGACTTTGTTTGCAAATGTTTCTCATTGCTGTTGAACCAGACGTTTTCTTGTAGGTAATTTATCAGTGGAATAAAATGAATCATTAGTGAATTATTCTCACTTCTACTGAATACTTTTTTTATTCCTCAAAACAAATTTTCGTTCATTACCTTGTACCTACTAATAATAGAACCAGTACAACCCAGGCTATTTTCAAAATCGTTACTGATATTGTCTCTCACACTGCTTTTATTGAAAAGTTGCGCTGTTATGGTGTAAGAGGCATACCACTCGACCTGATCCAGTCCTACTTATGCAACAGAAAACAAGCAGTATATATAAATGAAACACATTCTGACCTCCAAAACATTTCACATGGGGTACCTCAGGGATCCGTTCTGGGGCCTCCATTATTCACTATTTATGTGAACGTTGGCTTCCATTTTCTATTTCTCAATTAATGTGTGGCTTATGCGAATGATACAACTTTATTGAATACGGATGTACACCACAATGACAGATTCTTTCAATAAAGCTATACACTCCAGAAATTCGTTTTTTCTAATAAAAATGCAGGAAATGGCGAGTCATTAAACTTCTTGGGGTTGTTATAGTTGACAGACTGTCTTGGTCTGCATAACATGAAGAACAATATAGGCTTCAATACATTTTAAACGTGTTACTTTTTTTCACTATGATATAAATTAGAGCATTCTTGTATCGATCGCACTCTTGTCACGCTAGTAGGGTTTTTAAAATGCAAAAAAGAGCCGTTAGAGTTATTACAAGTGCTGGATACAGAGATCCCTGGCAACCTATTTTCAGATATCTATTCATTATGCCTGTTCCTTCTCTATTTATATATATGCCCCAGTGTTAGAGATAAGTATATGAAAAAAAAACGAGCATTTATCACCAACTCTGATTTTCATAATCATCAGACTCGTAGAGCAAATCACTTGAGATCTCGTTGATGTCAAACGATACAACTTCCTACCCCAGAGTACAGGTCTTTGAATCTGAACTATTTCAAATCGAAAGTCAAAAAACATTATCTTATATCATTGTTTTCATTCTACCAATGAATACTTGAGTACGCTTGTATGTCTCAATAATGATCTTCAAGGTAATTGTGATAATGTTTTAAATGTATGGATGTTATATATTTTTTTATTTCATGACTCACTTATTATTGAAGCTCAGTATTTCACCACTTTAAATCTTTTTTAAACAATGTTTTCATTTAAATTTCTATATGACTAAAACATGTTTGTAACTTGGTCAAATGAAATCTAAATATCTGAATATGCTAGGAATTTTCTGTAAAGGATAGCTTATAAAGACAAATTGAATTGATACTTATAAGTATCAAAACCAGAATTCTCAAATGAAAAGTCGAAAGACGAAATATATCTGTTTTGGAAAGTTTGAGCTAGTTTTTATTATTTATTTCCCTATTCAAGAATGAATTATCGAGATTAAGCTTCTAAATAAGCATCGATTGAAGCTTGAACTACATGAAAATCATGATGGTCATTCCCAACCAGGTGAGGGATACTATTTAATGCTTGAGTACAAACAGCACTTGCAATAGTATCCTGGAGGAACACTGCACAAAAAGATGTCAGATGAAATTCAATGTTCGGGGGGAAAGTAGATGTTTTCTGACAAACATTTGCCCCAAATGTTCTAATTTGTGAAATGGTATGGTGAGAACGGGATATCGACGTTGTCAAAATTATTAAATATTCCATGGTTTTTCTAAACGAAAGTAGTCAGAGCTCTATCGATCAGGAAAACTACGCAAATTCAGTTCGTTTTACGGCGCCTTCTTGAAGCGCCTTACCCACTCCTAGGCAACAATTTTTTCATTTTTGGATATGATTGATTTTCATGACACTTATGCAAGAATTATATATGACATCATAATCCTCTAAGTAAGTTGAACAAAACAAAGTGAGTTTATTGACTTAATTTGTTGGCAAAACACTCATCTGTTCTTAAAGATTATTTCTAAAGAAGCATATATGCTTTTTGTAACGATATCTTTATGTGATACGAGTATTCGAAATCTTGTTCCATCCAGAGGCCCAGATTTTTTAATTTTACATGTTTTGTTTCCGAAGTTATGGAAAAATATTAGGTCTATTAGTAGAAATAATCACCCGAGGATAACAGAATTCCCAATATAGATGCTGAACAACAATGGATCAATAATCGAACCTTGGGGACCTCTCTAACAGTATCAATAAAATATGGAACTTGTTTTGAATATGGTACAACATGACTTCTTTGACTCAAATAGCAAAATAAAATATTTTTGGTTTTACTGTGAATCCAAGGAAATGTGATATTATTAAGATTAGATTATCACGATTGAAGTAAGTCTGACAAGTTATTAAAATCTGTGAAATACAAATAGTCATATCATTTTATTCATACCAAATATCAGATTTTTTCTTTTTAGGCTATATCGAAATATCGAGTAGCACATTCAAATTTTTTTATGACAACCTTTCGAATTATTTTGTTGCAAAGAATCAACCTTGCTAATTTTCTGGTCTCGTTCTGAGTTATCCTGTATAGTTTTCCCAGTAGTCAACTTTGTATTCAGATATTTCTATACTTACTTCAAAATATTCCTATCTTTTGTTGCCATAACGGACTTCATTCATTCAAGCATACAGTAATATCACCATTTTTTTATATATTATCTTTTCGTACTAATCAGCTATTTTATTATGTTTATAATGTGCTCGAGCCAAGGGAATCCCATAATTCGATAAAATTTACACATAGTTGGTCAAATTATGGTGGATTCTTCCGTTTTTTGATGTTACTATGAGAGACACTGAAAGCATTTTGAGGTGACAGTTGGGTAAGACGATTTTTTTAAATTTGCTCATTAGTTTTCGTTAAAAATATTACTGAACGTCATGTTAAGTATCGTTGAAATGCTGTATTTTCTTTCGTAGGTACTTTGTATTTTTAACTCGTTTGATCAATACAGGGTGATTCACGTTTTTGTACCTATCTCCTATTAATCGATTTGTTCGAAACTTAACTCAATCAAGTAATGCAATTGAACGTATTTCCAACAAAATGTGTCAATGTGGGAATGTATGTATAAATAGTTGAAAAATAGTGAGTATTAATTGCGATTCAGTCGATTTTCTGAATTGCCTGATTTGTCCATATAAGTAAAAATCACGAGATGTAAGCTCTGGACTTGGTTGTTGAAATTATTAAAAAAGAATTTGAATTATCACAATTCAGGAATTTTGAACGTTGATGGTTGAAATAATTCTTTCATTTATATGCTATGGCAAGAAGAAGAAATTTTGGGGGCTATATCGTTAGTTATAGGAAAAGAGATTAGCCCTTGGTTCGAATTCATCCAGCCCCATTTCATCGGGGCAAATATTCTTTGCGAGTATTTCCCTTGAAAATAAAACTGAAGTGTCTTTCCTATTTTTCGAATGCCTTTCCGAAAGACTTAGGTATATGAAGGGTGGAACATTTTCGAATCGACACCGTGTATATTCAATCGGCCCAGTTCTGAATCATCGAATGTAGCATTTTTACACCATAAATGCTGCTGCAATGTTAGTTCCAACGGCGATAAAAATAATCTCTCTGGTCTACAATGTTGCATGTTGATAGTATTAAACAAACATATCTATTCAGGCCTCCTAATACATTTTTAATAATAATCTAGAAGCGAAAGTTAATTGGGTAGGAAATCAAGTAGCTCGTTGATTCATGGCATTTAAGTGTGGTAACTATCTTTGATATTCGCCGATAGAACGAATATTTTTCAAAATATTCGATAGCAGATCATCGTCTTATAATTTTTGATGTTCATATATTTCACAACGTTTCAACTGCTTCTATCCGCAGGTAAATATTGACAAGTTTTCAAAAGCCTACCATCATTCAACCAACTAAGGTCAGCAAAAATCAATATTTAGAATATTAAGAACAGAAATTATTTTTATATTATATGAATAAACAAATAAATGAACGAATAAATAAATGAATAAATAAAAAAATAAAGAATGCGTAAATGAATGAATATTGATTCTACATCGTTTAGACAGCTTTTGTAACAGGTGGATGAGCACGTTATTAGTACTCTTGAAACTTATATGCAATAATTTGTATTTCAGCAGGTGAAATTAGTAAATATTTATTATATATCATTCCACTGACACCTGCAAAATAGGAATTTCAAAATAAATTTCTTATTTTATTGATTTTTATTGTCCATTTAGGACTATGATGATGATAAGTTGTTATTTGGATAGGAATGAATTCTAACCCATCATAAAGCGCGCCAAATCGAATCCTATTTTTGAGAACACTTCAAAGTATGTAAAATTCGACCGCACTCTTCTGACGACCCGGCAATGACTTTTGATGATGCGAATTTGTTATTTGGACAAGAATGAATGTATTTTGACCCACCGTAGAGAGCGCCCACCCGAGTCTAATTTTTAAGATCACTTCAAAATATATAAAATTAGACCGCACTCTTCTGACGACCCGGCAATGACTTTTGATGATGCGAATTTGTTATTTGGACAAGAATGAATGTATTTTGACCCACCGTAGAGAGCGCCCACCCGAGTCTAATTTTTAAGATCACTTCAAAATATATAAAATTAGACCGCACTCTTCTGACGACCCGGCAATGACTTTTGATGATGCGAATTTGTTATTTGGACAAGAATGAATGTATTTTGACCCACCGTAGAGAGCGCCCACCCGAGTCTAATTTTTAAGATCACTTCAAAATATATAAAATTAGACCGCACTCTTCTGACGACCCGGCAATGACTTTTGATGATGGAAAGTTGTTATTTGGACAGAAATGAATGTATTCTGACCCACCGTAGAGCGCGCCCACTCGAGTCTAATTTTTAAGATCACTTCAAAATATATAAAATTCGACCGCACTCTTCTGACGACCCGGCAATCACTTTTGATGATGGGAAATTGTTATTTGGACAAGAATGAATGTATTCTGACCCACCGTAGAGCGCGCCCACTCGAGTCTAATTTTTAAGATCACTTCAAAATATATAAAATTCGACCGCACTCTTCTGACGACCCGGCAATCACTTTTGATGATGGGAAATTGTTATTTGGACAAGAATGAATGTATTTTGACCCACCGTAGAGAGCGCCCACCCGAGTCTAATTTTTAAGATCACTTCAAAATATATAAAATTAGACCGCACTCTTCTGACGACCCGGCAATGACTTTTGATGATGGAAAGTTGTTATTTGGACAGAAATGAATGTATTCTGACCCACCGTAGAGCGCGCCCACTCGAGTCTAATTTTTAAGATCACTTCAAAATATATAAAATTCGACCGCACTCTTCTGACGACCCGGCAATCACTTTTGATGATGGGAAATTGTTATTTGGACAAGAATGAATGTATTCTGACCCACCGTAGAGCGCGCCCACTCGAGTGTAATTTTTGAGATCACTTCAAAATATATAAAATTCTACCGCACTCTTCTGACGACCCGGCAATGACTTTTGATGATGCGAATTTGTTATTTGGACAAGAATGAATGTATTTTGACCCACCGTAGAGAGCGCCCACCCGAGTCTAATTTTTAAGATCACTTCAAAATATATAAAATTAGACCGCACTCTTCTGACGACCCGGCAATGACTTTTGATGATGCGAATTTGTTATTTGGACAAGAATGAATGTATTTTGACCCACCGTAGAGAGCGCCCACCCGAGTCTAATTTTTAAGATCACTTCAAAATATATAAAATTAGACCGCACTCTTCTGACGACCCGGCAATGACTTTTGATGATGGAAAGTTGTTATTTGGACAGAAATGAATGTATTCTGACCCACCGTAGAGCGCGCCCACTCGAGTCTAATTTTTAAGATCACTTCAAAATATATAAAATTCGACCGCACTCTTCTGACGACCCGGCAATGACTTTTGATGATGCGAATTTGTTATTTGGACAAGAATGAATGTATTTTGACCCACCGTAGAGAGCGCCCACCCGAGTCTAATTTTTAAGATCACTTCAAAATATATAAAATTCGACCGCATTATTTTGACGACCCGGTAATGATCTTTGATGAGCGCGCCCACTCGAGTGTAATTTTTGAGATCACTTCAAAATATATAAAATTCTACCGCACTCTTCTGACGACCCGGCAATGACTTTTGATGATGCGAATTTGTTATTTGGACAAGAATGAATGTATTTTGACCCACCGTAGAGAGCGCCCACCCGAGTCTAATTTTTAAGATCACTTCAAAATATATAAAATTAGACCGCACTCTTCTGACGACCCGGCAATGACTTTTGATGATGGAAAGTTGTTATTTGGACAGAAATGAATGTATTCTGACCCACCGTAGAGCGCGCCCACTCGAGTCTAATTTTTAAGATCACTTCAAAATATATAAAATTCGACCGCACTCTTCTGACGACCCGGCAATCACTTTTGATGATGGAAAGTTGTTATTTGGACAGAAATGAATGTATTCTGACCCACCGTAGAGCGCGCCCACTCGAGTCTAATTTTTAAGATCACTTCAAAATATATAAAATTCGACCGCACTCTTCTGACGTTCCGGTAATGATTTTTGATGATGGAAAGTTGTTATTTGGACAGAAATGAATGTATTCTGACCCACCGTAGAGCGCGCCAACTCGAATCTAATTTTTGAGATCACTTTAAAATATATAAAATTCGACCGCACTCTAGTGACGACCCGGCAATAATTTTTGATGATGGAAAGATGTTATTTGGACAGAAATGAATGTATTCTGACCCACTGTAGATCGCGCCAACTCGAATCTAATTTTTGAGATCACTTTAAAATATATAAAATTCGACCGCACTCCTCTGAGGGCCCGACAATGACGTTTGATGATGAGAAGTTGTTATTTAGACAGGAATGAATGTATTCTGACCCACCGTAGAGCGCGCCCACTCGAGTCTAATTTTTGAG
This sequence comes from Chrysolina americana, assembly GCA_958502065.1. Lineage (NCBI taxonomy): Eukaryota > Metazoa > Arthropoda > Insecta > Coleoptera > Chrysomelidae > Chrysolina > Chrysolina americana. The sequence continues at coordinate 57,504,473 of OY293420.1, read as the reverse complement.
ATCACTTCAAAATATATAAAATTCTACCGCACTCTTCTGACGACCCGACAATGACTTTTGATGATGGGAAGTTGATATTTGGATAGAAATGAATATATTCTGACCTACTGTAGAGCGCCCCAACTCGAGTCTAGTTTGTGAAATTATTAAATATTTTTTATATTCTACTGACACCTGTAGTAGCAAGTTAAAAATTTCAAAATAAATGTCTTATTTTATTGATCTTTTCCATTTAACCTACTTCATTGCCCCAAGGGATAAGCCACTGTTTTTCTACTTAGGACTATAATTACTCTGGGAAATAAAACGTTTATCTGAATTTCTTAGGAGGCGCCAGATAGTATTTTATTCGTTTATATTTGATACATATGTGCATGTTAAATAATGTAACAACAAAGAAGTTTGACAACAAATGTTTGTAAAGGAGTAGAAGAAATCATATAGAATAAGTAGTTGCATGGATGGTGATAAATAGTATTGATAGACAATAGTAATGATTAATAGCCTATAGTTCTATAATTATATTGCTTGATGCACTGAAAAGTCTGAAACAACTTTTAGGAATTGAGTATAATTTTAGAACAGATATTTATTATTAGTTTATTTATAACGAAACTAAAAATTGTAATAAAGGAACAAATAACAATTGGCACTCTGGAGCTAGGATATATCGCGCAGTAACTTTTGAAGCTGATGAAAAACACCAGCAGCAGAGAATGAAAAAGTCGTTTTCGTGTTTTATGAACTTGTCTATCCAGACAAAGTTATCAACTCGAAAATGGTTCAAAACAGAGCAATTCTGCAAACGTCAATCGATTCAGAATGGTGAAATTAGTACACTCTGTGAATTTAAAGTCGATCAGCGAGAGAAAAAAATTACTGAAAAATTATTCCTGAAAATCGTGAATACAAAATCATCAGATACATTTCAAATTAGCACTGTATACGCAAAATTTTATGCTAATTCCGGAAATATATGATTTGTTAATGCTCATATTCAAGGTTCGCCAGAAAAAAAAGAATGAAATGTAATTTTTTTTTAATCCATTTTAGTTGCAGAGGTTCCGTTGAGAGCCTATGAAATCTTCAATTGACTAGGAGTCGACTTCAAATTCGGTGTGCATATGTAAAAATATTGCATTTCATGGGTATGAGCAGAAAAAATAAAAAAAATGTTTCGAGAGAAATTAACCCTTTCAAATCCAGAGAAAGTTTTCAACTTGAGAACGGTTAAAAATTGAGCAATTCTGCAAACGCCAATCGATTCAGAATGATGAAATTCGTACACTCTGTGAATTTTGAGTCGATTGATGAAATCAAAAAATTACTTGAGAAAATGTAAGTAAAAATTGGATTATTTTCATTTCTGAAAAAAATCCTGGATAAACTACCCTTACGTGGGAGCTGGTCCCTAAAAGGTCCTAAAAGGGGGTCCAGGCCAGAGCTTATTTTCAAAATGAGTATTGGGTACAGTGATAATAATTTATTGATTATCACCAATTATGAATGACGATGCTGATAGTCTGTTTTGTGATAACATGGACGTAAAATCACGTAATTGATATTTCGTTTGGCTGGGATATAACATGATGATGATGTCATAGTCTGTCAACCATCGCGAAACTCGAAGCGTGGGACACACAATTCAAATCATGTTTCACATTGTTTATTTGTCGTGAATACATTTTTTTACACTTTGTAATATTAACTTATATGTGAACTGAAAATTAATTTTAATAATGGGACTGTTCTTTACCTCCAAATTGATGAATATAGTTTCATTCAAACTAATGTACAATGAAGTATTATTGATTTTTCTAAAAAAAACATATTAACGTCTGTAAAATGTAAGTTGCACTCCCCTTAGAAGAGAAGAGAACATAAGCCTCTCAGCACGATTTTGACGACAATGTTAACCACTTAGTAGGTACAGAAGGTGTACCTCAAGGATCGATTTTTGGGCCGTTGCTAAAGAATGTATATTTTATATTCTGAAAAATACCGTGATCATATTCCACAATTTTCTTTATCTTACCGCCATGATATCAATTATCTTTTATTTTTTCAGGTTCTGAAAGTAGGCCCTTAGGGTGGATTCGCCCATAATGGTCAACCCTTCAATAGCACTTTGGGTGCTATCGATAGAAATTCTAATAAATAGTAAGTGAATATGAATAAAGTTGTTGAACATTTCACTGGAATCATTACTCTCCATTTTAGCAATAGAGCTGAGCGGACAATATATTGGAGCGAGGCAAAGGATATTCAACCATGTACCAAATAGAGGTGAGTTGAAGACAGAATATACGATTTTTTTTAAGGATATGGTCAATGTTAATATCTCAATATCAGAACTACATCTGTTTCAATTAACGCGCATGTTGCCAACGGAAATGTTTTGGTGTTTGGGGGTAGTTTCTCATTTTTAAAATAAACTCACACCAAAATACACAAAACTGAGGTCAACTTATCGTAGAGAATAAACTTCTTGGTAGAATCGTCGGCGACAAATTATACGTAGTCGCAATTTTACATTCATATTGAACAGGGAAATAGTCTCAACTGAAAATTGAAAAAACATTATTTATTCAACTGAAAATTGAAAAAATACCTTAGCCAGGAAAGTAGTTATTTTCTGTTGGGTATTACAAAAAATTCCTAATTTTTCCAGAAGATTTTTTTTATATCTTGAAGCTTATACTTACCTATATATCAGTGATATTGATTTTTCCTAAAATCAATCCATAAGTACGGGGTTTTGAATTAATCCATCAAAAAAATTATTTGATATTGTGGTTCTCTCTATGAAACACTTTGTATAAAAAATGTACTGTGATATTTTCTCCTCAAAATTCTATATTGAGGGGCAATTTTCGAAAATATGCTTTCCTAAGGTCACGGTAGAAAAGTGAGATTTTGCCAAAAACTGCTGTCATTCATTTGTGAGTTACCCCGTGCATATGAATATTTTAAGTCATACGTATTAACCATTTCACTACTCAAACAAGCAGTGAATGTGTCTTCAATCTAGCTCGTCACGAAAAAAATCAAAACTGAGCAATTTTTAGTTTCAACACCCCGTATTTAGAACACTAATCATAGGTTCAGTTGGGCCCGTTGATACTTTTTGTTAACAGGTCGAGTACAACAGCATACCAAAGTTTCAGAAAATTTTATCGGTCGCCATTTTACATAAAAAAAGTGCGGGGTCCTTTAATCTACCTACTTACTTGAATTTTCATTAAAAACCATCCACCTATAAGCGAAAGTCTCGAAAAAACACCACAAAAACGCGGTTTTTTGCTATTACTGAAAATTGCTTATATCTGACGAGGTGACAAAGTTGAAAATAGGATACAGCTACTAAAAACACATACAAAATCGTTGAAAAAACAACTTCCGGAATCTTTTCCTGGAAACATCAATTTCGGATCTTGTATGCTTTACAAATTATACAAATATTATATTATTCAACCTCTCATATGATTAATGCGTATTTCTGGCCAACTGATGTTTACACCGTGCAGAAATAATAATGAAGACTATCACATACCGGGTGTTTCAAATTCGAACCTCACACCATTGGGATCTTGGAAACTATAAGAGATACTAAGATGGTCAAATCAGGGCAAAGTTGTCCACCTGACTAACAATCAGTGGCGAGGGGGTTGATCGCCCCCCCCTCAATCCATAGGGTTGAAAAAAATTCATGATTTCATTCCGGACATCGAAAACACTGAGACTGAAAGCGAGAGGACGAACTGCATGATGCAATTTTTTTGTTTTGTTTGTTGTTAAAAAAAATTGTTTTTTCCGTCAACCAGCTGTCGTCCCCTTACGAACGGCAGCCCTCAAAAGTCGAAACTTGTGCGAGGTGAGGATTAACGAGTTCGTACCTTTCAACGCGCGATTCCTAACACTTTCTCGGATCGTCAGAATAAAAATCTGTAGTCGATAGGATTTGAACCTTCACGACCAACAGCATCAATGGCTTTGAAAAATAATAGAAAAATTCCGAATCAAATGAATTTATACAAGTTCTCTAATAATGTGATCGAGAATGTATTATTTTTAGTCTGTAGAAGTAGTGTGTGCATATACTGTAGTGAACATATTGTATACTGTCGTAAATATATCGTTCTAACTATTTATAATTATGTTTTATATTACCTACTTCGTCAGTAAAAATTTCCGTTCCGCCCCCCCTCCAAAAAAAAATTCCGTATCCGCCCCTGCTAACAATATGCCGTCGACGAAGTTCTGAAATTCTGAGTATAATAATTATAATAAGGGTCGTGTTTCTACGAGAGAGATTCCCTCAGCCCTCTTCTCTTCTGCATCTGACTATTGCCAATGTCCGTTGCACTACGGAAAACCTTCGGATACAACTGCAGTACCCCCAGCAACCGGAAGCATAAGGTCACCCATCTGTTTCACATTGATGACCTCAAACTATATGCCTCCGAAGAGAAGGATCGTCATCAGTCTTTAAGGGTTGTGCAAGAGTACACGCGAGCTATCGAAATGAAGTGTGGGTACTGTGGGTTCGACAAATGTGACACGATTCATCTCAAAAGAGGACGATGCGAGGAATACGAAGAGGACGTCAGCTTTGTCCCAATTTAAGTATCTTCGTATATCTTATAGTTTCCGAGATCCCAATGGTGTGGACCGAATTTGAAACACCCTGTATACTCTAACGTGCATGGTTGATTCAGGCATCCTAAGATCTAGTTATACTGAAATACCTTGTCTACAAAAAATCAATTAGCATCTGAATTTTGCTCATGGTGTGGCATTTTGATTGGCCTATTATTTTTTATCTAAGTAGCGCAGCTCATTCAACGTGGTGACCAGTCACCTCCGCCTGACGCTCACCCATACCTGGATGGCAGGAATCTCCAAGAAGCTCATCCGCTGACGGATGACTACAAGTTCCGACGGCAAGGTTTTCAATATAATCAGGGTGTGTTCATTGGGGTGAATCCGGTGAAGGTTTCCTTGGCTCCTAAATGATTGTCATGCAATGATGTTAACAGTTTTAGTTTTTCAGTTGGTGGTAGTTGCCTTTGACCCGTAACACACTAACTACCATATCATCCCGCTCTCCGAATGGTACTGCTCTTTATTCAATTCAATTGTTTTCTTAGGTTTCGAGCCGAAGAAGCTTCATCCATGCGAGCAGAGCTCTTGCTACCCAGCCACTGGTAACTTGCTGATCGGCAGAGAGAGTCAGTTGTATGCTTCCTCGACTTGTGGTGGGCATGGCCAACAACGCTATTGTATCGTCTCCCATTTGGACGAGGAAAGAAAGAAATGCTTCTGGTGTGACTCGAGACCCACCGCCAAACCTAATCCTTTGCTGAATCACAACATCAGCAATATCGTGTATCGATTGTTTCCTGGGTAAGTCCGAATTTTCTCCGCTGAGTGAAGTCTTCTAATACAACATTTCGACAGTACCCGAAAAAAATCCTGGTGGCAATCAGAAAATGGCAAAGAAAAAGTCTACATTCAGCTAGATTTGGAGGCAGAATTCCACTTCACTCACTTGATAATAACCTTCAAAACCTTCAGGCCTGCTGCTATGTTGATAGAAAGGTCCTACGATTTCAAGAAAACATGGCAGGTAATTTCACGGTAACATTCCTCGAAATCCCATTAATTGTTGTTTTGCAGGTGTACAGATATTTCGCGCACAACTGCAATGAAAGTTTTCCAGGAGTCAGGGAAGGGACTGCCAAAAATTTAACGGATGTCGTGTGTGAATCGCGGTATTCTGCCGTTGCTCCTTCAACGGACGGTGAAATTATTTACAGAGTTCTACCACCGAATCTACCAATCGACAACCCTTACTCAGAACAGGTTCAGGGCTTGCTCAAGATAACAAATTTGCGAATCAATTTCACCAAGCTACACACGCTGGGGGATGATCTTCTTGACAGACGCGAAGAAATTCAAGTTAGTGAATGTTTCATAAAGTTTTCGTACATAATTCCGGTTCTTCAGTTTCCCGATAACAAAAATGTCTCAATAAAATTCCAAGAGCTCTCCGTATTAGTATATTTTGTAACAAGTGCTGAAACACCCTTTCAGTCACGAGTATTTTGAGACATACATCCTATTATTTTTCTCATAAAAAAAAACTGTATTGTTTTAATTAACAGATTGTTAAATTTTGGTTTTCGTGTCGGAAATATGCACTAATAGTGTTGTATTCATGTCTTCAATATGGAATGTTTCAATTTTCCATTGTTGGTGGTGTCTTTTTGAAGAAAGGGGAAAGTGCCGTTGGTCAGACAAACAAACAAAAAGCTGACAATTGCGCATTTGTCAAATATTTTCTAAAAGGACGCTACCTTGATTTCGGTTTTAAAAAGTTATTAAAATGAAACATTTTTATAGGAGAGCTTAAAGAGTGAAATCGCATAGAAATGTAACCGCAAATTTTCATGTCCTAAAATTTGTTTTCAGGACCCAAAAGTGAAATTTGTTTTCACTTGAAATATAAACAGTATTTTTGCCAACTAAATTTGTAATATTTAGCTGACAACATTCGACCAACTGGGAGTTAGTCATTACCTAAATCACTTTTAAAATATCGGAAGAAGCGACATACAGGGGAGTTTCCAGGAAGTGAAGTCCGATTTTCTTCATTCTCATCACTTAAATTAGTCTTTTGTGAAATAATAACCAAGCACACTACTGGCTTAACACACTGTATATTTTATGTTGTTCCAGGAAAAATACTATTATGCTATTACTGACATGGTGGTTAGAGGATCCTGTTCATGTTACGGTCACGCAAATCGTTGTTTACCATTACCTGGCATAGATCCCAAACCAGATATGGTCCATGGAAGATGTGAATGTACCCACAACACCAGAGGCAGGAATTGTGAAAAATGTGAAGACTTCTTCAACGACTTACCTTGGAGACCTGCGATTGGAAAACAAACCAACGCTTGTAAAAGTATGATATATTTATAATAATAATTTCTTTACTCATCATAAATATATGTCTTAAAAACCTGCGAAGTTTCCCCAGCATATTTGAGTTTTTCAGTACGACCATTATAGAGTGTGTCAAATTCAAAAGTTGCCAGTAAGAATATCTCGAAAATAAAAACAAATATTAAGTAATGCACGAACCCGTTTCAACGCAAGCTCGGGAGAATTGAAATAGCATATGACCGAAACTAGATTCGACACATTGTACAATATAAAATTATAATAAAATTCGTAACTCAAAAAAACTGTAATTGTAGAATTCTTCTGGACTTCCATTGTCCAGAAAATCTGGCAAATTCATCAATCTCGTTAAGTTACTTTCCTGACTACTGTTTCATTTATTGATGTAGATAGATATCGCCTTCAAGTTCTTTTTAAAAAAGGCCATTCAGGTATATACTGAATAATATAAAGTGAATAGAGAGTTTTCGATTTCAATTTAATCAAATGTAATTCAACTCCAATTGGATTTCAGCTAGTGACTGTAGATGTCACAAGTTACTCTTCATTGAATAATATAGGCCTGAAATGTTCCTCAAGGAATCCTATAAGCTTTATCTCAACAAACACAATAACGTAAAATTGACATAAATGTTACATACCTCATCAATGTTATATTGTAATTATTAGGTACTTGTTACGTAACCATGTTATCCAAAATTTACGTCCCAGTTATGGCGAAATGTCCGCCACAAATACAATCTTTTTTTATATAACACTGATGTTACTGTTATTTATATTATATTATATTTTTAAGTAAATATCACGTTACAAACTGGCATAAATATTACATCATATACATTAGATGTTATATAACTTTTACATAACCATGATATAACTATTTCACATATATTTTATATTATTCGATTAATTAAATATTGCGTAGCATATTGGGAACTTTGACGAAAACAATAATTATGATGTACTTATGTATAGTTTTAAAACTCGACACCAGAGGTAGTACCCCTTTGTTGAATTTCTAATTGAAGTAATAACTGTACATAGCAGTTAAGTGAAATAAAATATACTATATTGACCGTTATATGTTACGTATTAACTACGACATACAGAAAATTTTTACGTGAATATGTGGTTTAGTATCTTAGAAATGTTATGGAGTATGTACGTAAATATTTTACATAAATATGTTCTGTTGATTGTATGTCACATTTACGTAAATGTGACAAGTGTGTCTGCTGGGCAGTTTCGTTATCAATCGAAGTATCGTCAATATTCATGTACCGCTTTCAACCGAGGAGATTTTTATACTCTGTATGGAATGTTTCTCTCAATAAGAGTAGAGTAACTACACCGACTTTATGGAATTTTTCGGTAATGTATTGTTTTGATTCAAGGATGTAACTGCAACAACCATGCTACGAGTTGTCACTTTGACACTGCCTTGTATGAAGCAACTGGCAGAGTTAGTGGAGGTGTCTGCGATGGATGTCAACATAACACTATGGGCCCCAATTGTGAGCAGTGCAAGTCATTCTTTTACAACGATCCTGAAAGGGATATCCAGGATCCCGAAGTCTGCCGACGTGAGTGATATTATGAAGCTATTCTAAAGAAGCAACTTGACAGATTTTTTTAGTTTAAAATCACGAAACAACTAATGATTTTCAGCTTGCGATTGCGACCCCAGTGGATCTCTGGATGACGGGATATGCGATTCGATCAGTGACCAGGTCAACAATTTGGTGGCTGGCAGCTGTCACTGTAAAACCAATGTAGAAGGCCGTCGATGCGATTTTTGTAAGAATGGATATTGGAATTTCACTGAAGCCAATCCCGATGGTTGTCAGAAATGTACTTGCCATACTTTGGGTACCATCGATAACCAAGGTTGTGATGTCGAAACTGGCGAGTGCTTCTGTAAAAGATATGTCACTGGAAGAGATTGCGACCAATGCTTTCCCCAATTTTGGGATATATCGGATAGAAAAGACGGTTGTCAACCATGTGACTGTGATCCTGGTGGCTCGCATGATAATTTCTGTGATGTGAACACCGGACAATGCAGTTGTAGGGAGCACATGTCGGGCAGAACTTGCAACATTCCTGAACAACAGTATTTCACCGCTAACTTAGACTTCCTGCTCTACGAAGCTGAAGCGGCCAAAACAACCGGACAAGTCGTTATCAGAGAACCTTTCAGAGACGGACGGGATGATACGTGGACCGGTACTGGTGTCGTCAAATCATTCGAAGGGAGTGTTCTCGAATTCATTGTGGATGAAATCAAGACCACAATGAACTACGATATTGTCATTCGGTATGAGCCAACCATGCCGAACAGCTGGGAGGAAGTCGACGTGATTATTGAAAGACCTGATGCTGTGCCCGGAGGACTTTGTTCGCAGATGAATCCAGCTGACGACCGCAAAACTGTCGGCTTGCCATCGAACGCAAGGAGTGTTACTGTGAATCCCCCTGCCTGCTTTGAGGCGGGAAAAACCTATAAAGTCAAACTCGAATTCAGACGATCCGACTTCCAACACATACCTTCAGCCTCCGTCCTGATCGACTCGATTGTTCTCATACCTAGAGTCGACGACGTTCCATTCTTCCACGGCTCTGCTGCCGCTAACTTCAGGCGACAGGAGTATGAAAGGTACGATTGCTCCAACCCATCGTACTTTGGTAAAGGTGCCGAAGTTCCCGAAATTTGCCAGAAATACCACGCCAGCATTGGAGCGTACGTGTTCAACGGCGCGTTTTGTAAGTACATATCGTGTGTGTAGGAGACAAATAATGATATTTTACCTTGTAGCGTGCCAGTGCGACCCCACGGGATCGGTGAGCAAACTCTGTGATCCCAATGGCGGATTCTGTACGTGTAAACCATTCGTCGTCGGCCGACGCTGTGACAGATGCGCTCCAGGAACGTACGATTTCGGCCCCGAAGGTTGCCGATCCTGTGACTGTAACAGCATTGGCGCTCTGGACAATTTCTGCAATGCGACTACCGGCCAGTGCAAATGCAGAGCCAACACTTATGGACGTGAATGCGACCAATGTCGCACAGGATTCTGGAGGTTCCCCAATTGCGAGAGATGCAACTGCAACGGGCACGCCGACATTTGCGAAGCCAAAACGGGAGTGTGCATTAACTGTCGCGACAACACCCAAGGCGACCATTGTGAATTCTGCGTGGATAGCTTCTACGGCGACCCTAGGATCAACGTCGATATTCCTTGCAGATCCTGCCCATGTCCCGGTCTTATCGGGTCCAATCACTCACATGCTGACAGGTGCATGCTGGATCCCTCCTCCAAGGATGTGATTTGCGAATGCCAGGAAGGGTACTCTGGAGCTAGGTGTGATGTTTGTTCCGACAACTTCTATGGGAACCCAGAAGAACCTGGCGGTAAATGTAACCCTTGCGAGTGTAACGACAAAGTAGATCTGCTGACACCAGAAAATTGCGATCCCCACACTGGAAAGTGTTTGAAATGTTTGTACGACACGACTGGGGAGCACTGCGAAGTGTGTAGGCCCGGGTACTTCAGATACGCCGAAGACAGGCAATGCGAGGAGTGCGTTTGCCACATTTTAGGGACGAACAGTTCCGCTGGGCCGTGCGATCACACCAGTGGACAGTGTCACTGTTTGCCAAATGTTTCTGGATTGAAGTGTGACGCTTGCATTCCAAATCACTGGAAAATTGCCAGTGGAGAGGGCTGCGAAGCGTGTATATGTGATCCTCTTGGGTCTTTGAGTCCACAGTGTAACGAAGTAAGATAACAATCATTGAGTTCAATGTGCCGAATTAACTCATTCTTTTTTTTAGTTTGATGGTCAATGTCAGTGCAGACCTGGATTTGGTGGAAGAAGATGTGATGAGTGCACGCCCAGATTTTTCGGTGATCCTAAGGTGTACTGTTCACGTAAGTATTCCTGCAGAAAATATACGTTTTGAGATCTATACACGCTCAAACTTTCATATTCATAGAAAAATGCTTGCATCTGTCAATTTGTGTCTCAGACGAAACAAAGGTTAGGTGAAAATTGCTGACATTTTAATATTGCAGCATTCTTCCTTTTGCCATTGTTTTGATTGAGAAGAAATCATGATGTGTCCGAGTGTTTATATATAATTCGGTTCTGCCGAATTACAGAGCCGCTGTTTCGTTTTTAATGGCCCACTCTGTATAGTGTTTCACGAATACTATTGAAGACTGCCAATAGAACTGTATCAACTGATACAGGACACAAAGATAAACAGGTAAATGGATTGTTTGCCACGGTGAAGTCAAACCTTATGCTGTATCGTGATAAATAATGTTGATACTCTTTTGGTATGCCAGTTCAAATAGCAGTACAGCAGAAAATTCTGCTAAAATAGTATGTGCCGCTTCAATGATGTAAAGACCAAGTGAAAAACTCACTGACAGTTCTAAATATTATACTGTACAGCAGAAAACAATGCCTTGAGAATGAGGGCTCTCCATATCCATATCTGAACACCCTCTAGTGCTGAACTGTAATAAATTTTGTCAGATATACACGGTGAGCGTGTATATCATTCTTAACTACGTTGTAACATGCATTAAACAAGGCAAATACGCCCTGTGGAGTTATGATTAGTCGATAACAGATAAACCTTGAGTGATAAAAAATGTTCGCTCCATTAGGAAGAATTGTGAATATGTCATATTATACAGGGCAATTCAAATTTGACCCCCACCATTGGGATCTTCTAAACTACAGGAGATACGTCTAAGCTTAAATTGGGGCAAAGTTGCGTATTCTAGTGCTCAACAAAATACTGTTTTGAAACTTGGAAAATTCCGAGTATTTCCGGAAATATCGGGAAAAAAACTGAAAATCGGAATTTTCGTTTTTATTTTTTTCTATCGTTATTTGACAACATAGCTCAAATCCAAAAGTACATTTTCATCGATACTTTTTTTCAGCTACACGTTTTTATGTTCAGATTTACTATTCGACGTTTCGTCTTCTGGCATTCATCATCAACTTTTTTTCTGTTATGGGCTCCATATTGTTTTTTTATACAGAAAAATAGTGATTCTCATTCTGATTTCATTGATGTATAATTTGTTATGATTTGCACTTTTGAAACCACAGATATTGAAAAAAACAACTTCATCTGAGATGGTCATGACTCCATCGAAAAATTTTGTTTAATAAACACTAGTTGTCAGAACTTATTAAACATCATAAGTTTGCAAAAAATACTTCAGTCATTCTCAAATGAAGAAAAACGAGATATGTTGAAACTTTATTATAAATTTGAACATTATTCGGAATTTTGGACAAACACTTGGCTGAGTACGGTGCCTTTCAAAAACCAAGAATGAAATATGGAAGCAGAATGGATCAAAATATTAGGCGTAATTTATTAGCCGAGGTAAAATAATTGTTCATTCCATATTCGAAGAAGTATAATTATTTTTGGTACTTTTTTAGATAAATGTAGATCCTTCCAAATCAACACATCAAGTCTCGGCAGAAATGGATGTGCCACAGACGAGCGTTTGGAGGGAATTCAAAAGAAGTGGTTCACAAAAATTACATCCAGGTGATCCTGAGAGAAGGATGGAATTTTGTAGCTGGCTCTCGAATAGGGAAGACCCTACAAACTTCTTGAAAAACATTATTTGGACCGACAAGTACTTTTTCGAACTGTGGTGTTTTTAATAGAAATAATGAGCACATTTGGAGTGAAAATAATCCACGACACTTCAGAGAAGTCAGACCACAAGTTCGGTTTCGTTTGAATGTGTGGGCTAGAATTTATGACAACCGAATACTTGGACCTCATTTCTTCTCTAATACTTTGAACGGGGAAACCTATCTTCGGTTCTTAAGAAACGAATTCGAAGAATATATGGATACGTTTCCCCTTGTTAATTATAAAAGCTGCTGGTTTCAGCATGACGGGGCTCCTCAACACAATAAAAGTGCAGTTTGCGAATATTTACACCAAAGATTTCCTAATAGGTGGTTAGGAAATTCTGGACCAGTGAGGTGGCCGGCAAGGTCACCTGACCTTACAGTTTTGGATACTTTCTTGTGGGGCACTTCATCAATGAAAATGTACTTTTGGTTTTGAGCTATGTTGTCAAATAACGATAGAAAAAAATAAATACGAAAATTCCGATTTTCAATTTTTTCCCGATATTTTCGGAAATACTGGGAATTTCTCAAGTTTCCAAACAGTATTTTGTTAGGTACCAGAATACGCAACTTTGCCCCAATTTAAGCTTCGACGTATCTCCTGTAGTTTAGGAGATCCCAATGGTGGGGGGTCGAATTTGAATTGCCCTGTATTGCTAATTGCAATAAGGGATTATGTAACTTTCTGTCGTTTTGCTTGTGTCTATTTACACGTTCTGAAATAACTTTCATTACAGCGTGTGAATGCGACCAGTCAGGAGCTAGGACTGAACAATGTAACATGCAAACTGGGGCATGTGTATGCCTTCCAGGGGTAGGGGGCTACAAATGTGACCAGTGCGATAGAGGCTATATTGGCGATGTTCCCGAATGTATACCGTGCGGAGAATGTTTCGATAATTGGGACAGAATTCTGCAGGAGACCAAAAGTAATATTTCATAAAAACTGATGCAAGGGTAGTTTTTATCGTGTCTGATTTCAGATCAAACCCTGGACATGATCGAAAGAGCTGGTGATATAAAAAAAGTTGGTGCTACTGGTGCCTACACCAAGGAATTCGACGAAATGCAGAACCAGTTAGATGAGATCGAACAACTTCTGAACAATACAGATGAAATCGATGTCGGTGACATTGAAGATGAACTGAAGAATCTGCGAGACAAGATAACCAAAACTGAAAACGAAAAGTTGAATAAACTTGATGGAGAGTTGGACGACAATAAACAACAGATATTGATCAAAGACTTGAAACTGCAGACACTCAATACCAGTCTAAGCAACCTCAAGAATAAAATAAAAGAATTGGAAAGTAATGGAACGAGATTACAAGAGGCCAATGTTCAAGGAGCTCTGACACTTATTGGAAACGCCAAAGAAAAGGCCGACAAGGCAGTACAGAAAGCGGAAAACTCTCAGGTATTGTAATGCAACTTCTAAACGTTCGTGAATTGTTTTGTCACCTCTAAAATTTTAGGAAGATGTCAAGTATGCAGAAATTCAGTGTGTTGCCACGTCGACATTCATCAACAACACCGAAAAACTCTATAAAAAACAATCCGAGGATAATGAGAATGAGTTGCGTAATATATCAGCGAAACTAGACAGCCTCAATAAGCAAATTCCGGAGTTGAACAACTTGGTGTGTGACGGACACGGGGATCCTTGTGATGCCATTTGTGGTGGAGCCGGTTGTGGTTATTGTGGGGACCTTTTATCTTGTGCTAATGGAGCTAAGCAACAAGCTAATACTGCTATCGAACACGCTAATAATACGGAAATAGCTCTCAGAAACAAGGAAACGTTAGCCAACGATTTCATAAGGAATGTAAGTTCTGCATAATTTGTTTGTAAACAGTAGACTCGGGGGATCAAATTTGTTCGAGCTTGTTACATGGCTTGTTCATGGTAATGAATTCAGAAAATATCGTCTTTAAAATGACACATTTTATTATGGTGTATCAAATAATGTATCCAATCAATCATTCATTTCCTAATCGGCCGTCTGAATATATGTTTGTGGTAAGATTCGGAATCATCCTGTCCAAATATATTTGAGGAGAGTCTGTGATTTAAAAAAAATTAAAACTGATAATTGCATAGGTTTCCTAAAAAGCCTATGAAATCTTCAATTGACTAGGAATCGACTTCAAATTCGGTGTGCATATTCAGAAAACAGTGAATTTCACAGGTAGTAGCAAAAAAAAAATTAAGAAAATGTTTAAAGAGAAATAGTCCCTCTCAAATCCAGACAAAGTTTTTAACTCGTGAACGGTTGAAGATAGAGCAATTCTGCGAACGCCAATCGATTCAGAATGATGAATTTAGTATACTCTGTGAAATCAAAGTCGATCGGCCAGAGAAAATAATTACTCGAAAAAAGTCCTAAGGGGTAGACCCCTAAAAATCGTGAACAATACAAAATCATCTGATTCATTTCAAAGTAGCAGTGTAGACGCAAAATTTTATGCTGATTTCGAAAATATATGATTTGTTAATGCTCATATTCAAGGTTTGGCAGAAAAAAGGAATGAGACGTAGCATTTTTTTATCTATTTAAATTGCAGAGGTTCCGTTGAAAGCCTATGAAATCTTCAATTGACTAGGAGTCGACTTCAAATTCGGTGTGCATATCTAAAAAATATTGAATTCCATGGGTGTGAGCAGAAAAAATAAAAAAAAAAAATGTTTCGAGACAAATGAACCCTTTCAAATCCAGATAAAGTTTTCAACTCGAAAACGCGTAAAGATAGAGCAATTCTGCGAAAACCAATCGATTGAGAATGATGAAATCAGAATACTCTGTAAAATGAAAGTCGATCAGCCAGAGAAAATAATTACTCGAAAAAAGTCCTAGGGGGTAGACCCATAAAAATCGTGAACAATACAAAATCATCAGATTCATTTCAAATTAGCACTGTATACACAAAATTTTATGCTGATTTCGAAAATATATGATTTGTTAATGCTCATATTCAAGGTTTGGCAGAAAAAAGGAATGAGACGTACATTTTTTTTATTCATTTAAATTGTAGAAGTTCCGTTAAGAGCCTATGAAATCTTCAATTGACTGGTATGCATATGTAAAAAATATCAAATTTCATGGGTATGAGCAGAAAAACTTAAAAAAAATGTTTCGAGAGAAACGAACCCTTTCAAATCCAGGTAAAGTTTTCAACTCGAGAACGAGAACGCGCAAAGATAGAGCAATTCTGCGAACGCCAATCGATTCAGAATAATGAAATTAGTATACTCTGTGTAATCAAAGTCGATCGGACAGAGAAAATAATTACTCAAAGCCTATGAAATCTTCAATTGACTAGGAATCGACTTCAAATTCGGTGTGCATATTCAGAAAATATTGAATTCTACAAGTATTGCCAGATATGCTCTGTGAATTTCGATCGTAAAAAAAAATTACTCGAAAAAGATCCTAAGGGGTAGGTAGACCTCTAAAAATCGTGAAAAATTAAATATATTCTTATTCACTAGAAATTCGCCCTGCAGATAAATAAAAGTAGCACTACTTTCTGTGGACCTGCGATTCATCAGCAATTTCCAAAAAACTCACTAAAGTAATTTTTTTTTTCGTAATCTGATTCAAGTTCTTCACACTACAGGAGTCCAGATCCACATTGTGTCGTTATCAATTACTAATATCTTTCCAAATCTTTCCAGGTATCACAGATAAATACAAACCAAACGAGGAATCTGGCACAAGAAACTTTCGACAAAATATTCAATGAACTGAGGAAAGCCAACAATTCCTTGAAAGATTTCAATGATACAAGAAAGGAAATGCGTGAATTTATCGGACAGAATAATACGAAACCTGGAGACATAAAAAAACTAGCTGAGGAGGTATTGTATACAACTTGGTGAATACTTTTCTCTTCATTCAAGTTTGTACATTGCAGATCTTGTTGAAAAATGTCCAGAAAACTCCCGAGGAAGTTAGAGAGCTAGCAGAAAACATCAAGAACGCAGTCGATCGCCTCACCAACACTGATTACATAATTGACGCAACCAAAGGAGATTTGGCAAGGGTTAATGAACTTAAGGAGCACGCTAAATACGCAAAGTAGGTCTATCTGAACGCCAAGTCACAAACAAGTGCTTATTGATATCTATTGCAGGTCGAATGCTACAAAATTACTTAAAGAAGCCGAAGATGTTAATGACTCGTTGAATAAGACCCGGGACGCGCAGATAGAGGCAGAGGACGCCATAGAGAAAGCTTGGGATGATTACCGTACTGTTGAGAATATACTCTCCGAGGTACGCTTTGCGATTTTTCTCACATAGACAAATTAGTAAGGGTCATGCAATTTTATGACAAAAGAGTCCATCCAAATCGCACGTGCTTCAAAAATACTGCATGGGCATAAATGTATCTGAATCGGCCTTAAGTTCAAATGTGGCCTTACTTCGAATATACAGTGTGTCCAAGATAATGATGGGATAGCATTAGGATCTCGGATGTTTGTTGAATTAGAGAAAAATTGCACAATCCAAACTCCTTTTACAATGAGTTTGTAGAAGTGGGGTATCTTTTTCGGATTTCGAGATATTTTGAATAATGTAAAATTTTCGCAATTTGTTTTTATTTATTTCTGAAGTTATTTAAAAATTTATCCGAGAAATCTTCATCAACTTTGTTTTTAAATACGGCCCTGCTATTTTTATTACTAAATTCTAAGCTATTTTTAATCTGAACATCATATATCATTTATAGTTGTTCAAATATGTTTTCAGCTTATTTCCGACATTATTTGAAATCATTCAGGAATAACCTCCGATTACAGCTAGGAATGCTTGAAAATATTAATTTGAGAATGTTGTAATTGATATTCAATAGATGCTACCTGTGTTCATCATTATTCCTTTGATAATAATTGATATTAGAAAGTAATTGTATGTATCTAAGATTAATGATAATTACAGGTAGTACCTTAATTAAAGTATTACATTCGGTGCCATTCCAATACTTGAGAAGCCGAGCAAATGTATTGACTTAATTTTACGGAAAGATTACTTACAGCCAAATAAAAATTTTTTTGGAAGAATGGTTGTAAATTCACTAAAGTATGGAAGCCTAAAAAGTGTAAATAAAAATTATTTTTTATATATTGATATCTTTTAAAATAATGTCAGAAATAAATAAAACAAATTTCTAAAATTTTAGATTATTCAAAAAAGATACCCAGCTTCTGCAAACTCCATATTTAGAGGATTTTGCAATTTTTCTCTAATTTAACCAACATTATGTAACTCCAACCGTTTTCGAGATCCTAAGCTTTCCCATCCTTATCTTGGGCACACTGTATAGGGTAATGTTTTTCATTTCGTTCATGTCTAGGAAGCTGATAAAAAATTCAGTACCCTACCGAAAATTGTTAATCAGCAGCAAAATAACGGAAATGGCGAATAACGGTGACGGTATTTTTAACGGAAGTGATACAGCATAGGGCTGATTATCGTTATTATATAACTATCGACCAGAGACTTTTTTCTCATACAGTATTCGTTTATGGTAGTGTAGCTGAAAGGGATTATTGTGAATTTCTCCATAATAATTTCTTTGGTTTGATTTTTTTCATTCCGAATAATCTTCAGAAATACCGCAGACGTATCAACCTGGGTAGTTCTTTTATATGAAGAGATAAAAAATTTAAATTTGCAGAAGGTATGTAATCAATGATATCGGTTTCTTCGAACCTATCAGTTTTTTTCAACTACCTGTTGGACCGGCAGTAACCCCAACTTTTTTATTAATGGCACCCTGTGTATTTATCAGGCCCATCTTATTTGCCTTAAAATTCTCTATTCAACAGTGTATCACAAAGTGGTATTTGTTTTTCAATTTGCTGTTGAAATGCATTTCATTGAAAAACTAGTAGGCTTGAAAATTCGAAGAGCATAGCTGACCGATATAATTTCAGTTTTTTCGGAAAATAACTCATGATATTGTGAAAGCAAAGATGGAAAAACATTTTTTTTATTTGACTAGTTGTGGGAAAACTACTTGTCTTTCAGTTTTGCCATGTAGCCATGGCTTACATGGTTTTTTCATTTCAAAAACTAAATTATTGGTAATTATTCCACTCATGCTTGTTCACGACTAATATGTATCTAAGAAAAAAAAATGCTAATAAATACTCACCCATAACGAATAGAAACCATCGCCCATCGTTTTCCTGGCATCTTCGCTTTCGTATAAATGCTGTTGAATTTGGTACTTGAAAGATCTGAATTTGTGTCTTTTCTCGATTCACGCCGATTTTGTCTCGGTGATATCGTGGGATCTGCTTCTACAATGGCCAAAACGTTTACCTCAGTTTCCTCGTTAATTATGTTTTGTAGATTATTTTGATTTTCCGGTTCTTTTCTGAACTGCTCTTCTATTCTAGCGAAGTAATTATGAGACGAATGGCGTCTTTCCAGAAATCTTCGACATACAATTATTTAGCCTGTCTACAATTTTTTCTGCACTTCCCAAATATCAACAACATATCGACCTTTTCGTTTCTTGAATACACAGATATTTAGTCTCTAATTGAACGATTCAATTTTAATCTGCACAAAACTGACGGAGACAATCAATACAATCGAATAATCTTTACCTGTCAAACACAAAACATTTTGTGTACACCGCCTACTAGGCAAAATAATATTTCATATATCTAGACTTATAATTGTGAATTGGTGTGGTATGGGAACAATTTTAATTTTGTTTCCTAAAAGAAACATCATGTTATGGCTATATATGGCGAAAAAGAAAGATAGACAGTTTTTTCCCAAGTAGCCAAATAAAAAAAACATATTTCTATCTCTGTTTTCTCAATATCGTGAGTTATTTTTAATTGAAAACCTGTATGAATTGACAAAGTACAGAAAAAACTGAAACCAACGATTTCATATATAAACAATCGACAGTATTCCTGCGCAACTTGGGAACACCAGCCCACTAGCTCATAACGCCGCCAGTGGCGGTTACATGAAGAGGGGTATAGACAGAAATTTTAAATTGAAAAATAGTACAATTTTGTCACAACACATATAGAATAACTTTTGGTAACTTACCTTGGAACCGTGTTTCCTATCTTGATGGAAGGGAAGCATATTTTTCTCAAAATTTTCCTACATTGTATCACTAATTCCGTAACTTCTTCGAATTTCCAATATATATATATATATATATATATATATATATATCTTCAAATAAGAGACTCCAGGTATTAGTACCTGTATACACAAATTGTGTGCTAAGCTGTTTCTGTCAACCTCCCAATCCACAATGCCAGTTGTGTCCAAAAAGTCTCAGTAAAGACTTGTAATGATCATCAATCTGAGCATCGACTGTGGGGTTCGTTTTCCGCATGATTCTACATTTAATAGTTTCAGAAAGTACTTTAGTCATGACTTCTTGAGTGACTCACTTTAATTCATTACAGTAAATTCATTAGGACCATTTTGATAATTACTATTGAGCCTTAAACCTCTGGACATAAATCCCCAATGTTTTTGTTGAATGAATATCTATTTTATTCAATCTTTTTGTTGAATCAAGACTTGAAAAACTATGTTTGTAGAGTTGATTCAATTTTGAAAAGAATTGATCACCCTTTTGCGTTGACCTGATTATATTATATTTATTAATTATTTTTCAGATAAGTAATAATACGGAAGAAGCTCAGGGAACCACCAATGAGATTGATAAGCACATACATATTCTCAAAGACAAACTGACCGATCTACAAAGAAATATCACTGATAATGGTATTTTCGCCAACAGGGTGATAGAGGAATCTGAGAACATCGTCAAAAATGCTCAAAAAACCAAGGATGACTCCTTAGAATTGCAGAATAAATATAACTCAGCTACTAGTGAGCTGGAATATAAACTGAATAACGTTAAAGCTACCAAAGAGAGAGCGAATGACTTGTTCACGAAAGCTCTGAATTTGGTTGCTAAAGTAACAAAAACCCAGGAGGACATTCAAAAACTAGAAGACAGCGGTCAAGGGGATGAGTTGAAAAAACTCGAAAATTTGCTGCAAGATCTGATCAAAAAAATGAACAACTATACCTCCCAATTGGACAACAAAGTCCTATTTTACAAAAATTGTAACTGAAATTCTGATTAATCAAGTTAATTCCTTGTTCGATTACCAGAGTCTAGTATATAAACGAGTTCAAGTATATCATAATGTTATTCAGATCTCAGAAAGCAAGCTGGACAGTTCGTGAATACATATACGTATTTGCAGTACGATAAAACCATTACCCCAAAAGAAAATATTGAAATATATTGATAGAAATTAGAATTCTGAGTGCCAGATACCAAACTCGTAACAATTCTCTGGCAAAAAATAATCATCAGTTGTTCCTATAATCGTTTAAATCCCATAAGAATTTTTTAGAATTGTACTAATTATAACCATTTTTTATTTAACTTTGATAAATGTTTTTTTCTGTAAATAAATAATTTATTTAGTATTCGTTTTCTTTTTTGTGTCGCTCAAGATATCACCTTGAGGGCATAAAATAACGGGACCATATATATTTAATTTTATTATCACAAATAATTTAAACTAGGTAACAAAATAATTTATAGTAATCTAACTACTTTACAAAATTAACCAAAGTTAATCACGACATTTGTATCACTGGTAACATGAGCATGACAATAAATAATAAAATGATTGGTACATTTTTATGTTCGTGTATTTTCTTCTATCCAGTCTAAATATTCAGTAACTCTTGTATACACTCCAGGGTATCCCGGCTCTCCACATTTGTTTCCAAAAGATACTACACCAACTTGTACCCATCTCGTATCCCAGTGGATCATTAAAGGGCCTCCCGAATCACCCTAAAAAGTCAATAAAATCAATATATTGAAGCTACTATAGCTTCGTAGGCAGGTATATCTACGAAGGCGAGAAGGACCACACCAATTTTATTTGTAAATTCTGTCTTGGTATCTCAGAACTCCGACATGGTATCTCAGAGCTCCGACTTGGTACCTCAGAATTTCGACTTGGTAACTCAGACTTCCATAATTACGACTTTGTATCTCGGAATTCTACGAAGGCGTAGAAGGTCCACAGCAATTTTATTTTCAAATTCCGACTTGGTAAGGTATCTCAGAATACCGACTTGGCAACTCAGAATTTTATAAATCCGATTTCCGACTACTAACTCAGACTTTTATGATTCCGTCTTGGTATCTCGGAATTTTATAAATCCTATTTCCTACTACTAACTCAGACTGTTATGATTTCGTCTTGGTATCTCGGAACTCTAAGTTACTAAAGCAGAATTTTATAATTCCGACTTGATATCTCGGAATTCCGACTTGGTAACTCGGAATTCCATAATTCCAATTCAGTATCTCGGAATTCCAACTTACTATCTCGGAATTTTATAATTCCAACTTGGTATCTCGGAATTCGGACTTACTAACTCGGAATTTTATAATTCAGACTTGATATCTCAGAATTCCGCCTTGGTATCTCGGAATTATAAAATGCTGACTTAGTTAGTTGGAATTCCGAAATACTAAGTCGGAATTACGGAGTTTCGATATACCGAGTCGGAATTATGAAATTAGTAAATCGGAATTCCAAAATACTATTTTGAAATTATGGAATTCCGAGTTAGCAATTCGGAATTCCGATATACAAAGTCGATATTATTAAATTTCGAAATGATTACGTCTGAATTCCGTGACACAAAGTCGGAATTATGAAATTCCGAGTTAGTTAGTCGTAATTCCGAGATATGAAGTCGAAAATATGAAATTCTAAGTTAACAAGTCTGCATTCGTAGAATTCCGACTTACTAACTCGGAATTTTATGATTTCAACTTGGAATCTCGGAATTCCAACTTGGTAACTCAAGAATTACCTAATTTTTACTTTGTATCTCTGTTACTGATTCGAAATTTCATAATTCTGACTTCGTATCTCAGAATTTCGATTTGGTATCTCGGAATTACCCAGTCGGAATTATAAAATTTTGACTTAGTCAGGAATTCCGAAATACTAAGTCCTAATTACGGAGTTCCGAAATACCAAGTCGGAATTATTAAATTAGTAAATCAAAATTTCAAAATACCGATTTGAAATTACGGAATTACGAGTACCAATTCTGAATTTCGAAATACGAAGTCGGAATAATAATAATAATTCCGAATTAGTAAGGAAACATTCTGAGATACAAAGCCTAAATCATGAAATTTCGAGTTAGTACGCCGTAATTCCGAGATACGAGTCGGAATTATGAAACTCTGTTTTACCAAGTCGGATTTTGAAAATAAAATTTGTGTGGCCCTTCCACGCCTTCGTATTTATCTAACACAAACATTAAATCCGAAAACTCCCGAATGGACTTCTTGTATACTGTGAACTTCCTACCTGGCAAGCATCAGTCCCCCCTTGTGAATATCCAGCACAAATAAAGTTGGGAGTAATAGGCTGAAAGTAGGCGTCATTACAGTCTTCGTTTCTCCAAATTGGCAGCACTGCCTGCCTCTGAACAGTGCTCTCTTTACCGCCGTAATAAGTCGTACCCCAGCCTACCACAGTAGTTTTCCTGCCAGCAAATTTCTCGTTCCGCAGCTGAGGAGGAGGTATGCAAAGCGGTATGATGTATTTGGATTTTCTCGCGGGTTTTTCCAGTTTCAGTATAGCGATGTCGTTGTAAAATCCAGCTCTGGAGAACTTTTTGTGAGCTCGAATTTCCGACACTTTCAGTGTTACCGGACCAGAAGGTTCATCATCTCGCTTCAGATCGACGTCTCCCAAGCGGACTGTGAACTGACGAGCAGCAAATCTGAAATCAGAAGTAAATGCCACAAGCAGGATAGATAATTTACACTTGAATTTACAGGAAATGATTGTGTATTTTGTACGTTTTCTTGTAGAAAAACTTTCCCGGGTGTTGGGCAGAGCTGATTCAGCAATCGTATGGGGCTGTTGCATTATTTTTTGTTCGATGCTTACCTACAAAACTCCTACAGTATAGGAAATTTCAAGAAATGTTGGATTATCACCCAGTCAACACACGGACATTCGATGGATATCTATTGGACATTCATTTTGGATATTGGGAATATCCAGAGGACATCCAGTTATATCCAGTGGATATTTTATGGACGTTCGGTAGATGTTCCGAGTGGACGAAGATGGACTTCTATAAGATATCCTTCTGGAATATCCATAAGATATCGTTCAAGTATATCCATGAGATATTGTTCACAGATGTTGTTCGCAGAGACTTCTACAAGATATCCACAAGAATGTCCATAAGACATTGTTCACACTTATCCAGAAGATATGTTTTTTAGGGATAACATTAAGATTATCATTGAGGAATAAGGGAAACTGTTTAAATATATTGATATTGAAAATTGACATTGTACCCTGTATCCATTCTATATTTGCTTCGGATATTCATCTGTAGAATATTTTCTAATGGATATCCATTTCGAATCCATGAATGAACATCTTATGGACGTTCATATAAAGTCCAGACAGATTACGGTTTAGGAAAAAGATACAATTGGTATACGAGAGAGAAAAACCATCGATATTCAAAATTCAGCTGGAAATACAGATTCATTTATATTTGCTCAGACTTCACCATGGTTAAACCGCCAAATGTTTAAGATCGGTTTTAAAGACAAAAATAAGCATGTGACCTAACTTGCTTCGGTTTTGAGATTAGGATGTCAAAGTTTTTAGAAAAAATCAGTTTTTTACTAAATACTCAAAAACCTTTGGGCAGATTTTGATAAAAGCTCATTCAAAGTAATAAGGGGCTCCTGTTGGTTTACTTGGAATAAGAATATTATTTCCAGTAGCGTCCCAGTGGGTAATCTATCTAATATGAGGATACATTATTGTGCTTACCCCACTGTTTTATTTGTGTTATTTTTTTCAATTAAACAATTGAAAATACAATTTCATCAATTTGTTCTTTATCTCTATTCATTTTTATTCAAAGGTTTTAGAGTAATTAATGAAAAACTGATTTTTTTCTAAAAACTTTGACACTCTATATCTCAAAAACGAAGCAAGTTAGGAAACATGCTTTTAAGAAAAAATCTTACTTTTGCGTAACAAACCAATTCTAAACGTTTAACGTAATTTATACGTCAATGTATGGTCATTTAGAGTGATTGATGACGTCAGATGACACGAAAATGAGATTTTGACATACTAAATGAGAGGTCACAAATATATCGTCATTTTGACATTACTCATGGGTCATTATCAATAATTGTGTTTATATATCTCTGTATCTACAAGCCAAATGCATGCGAATGTCATCTCAAAGTTTAGAGCTCCTGAGGATGCCAACTTTGCTGGCGAAACGACGTCAATTGAAATTGACATTGTTTTGGTGAATTGGTAAGTTTCTATTTCTGGAATTTGATTCACACCAATGGTTCCAAATATTCATTAATTCGAATAGTGAAAATGTTCTTTCTATTACCAATGAATACTAAATGTGTTCTTTCATTTAATTTGACCCTACGATAGAATTCATTCTTCAAAAAGATACACACTCACGTCAATTAAACGTCATATTACTTCCTCTAAGGACGTATTTTAATCCTCATTTTGACGTCATAATTATGATGTCAATCGTCTGTGACTTATAAAGTCATATTAACGTTATTATGACGTCATTTTGGAGGTCACTCTGACCTTAGACATGACCAAATAATGCCGTACAGATGAATTCATATTCAGATAATACATGTAGGAGCAGAATAACAAAATAAACATTTCATTCATAAGAAACTTTGATTTTTTGGAGAAAATTTGTCATGTATAACAATTGAATATTTTTGAACTTTTTCTTCAGATTAGCAAATTCAGAATACGAGTCACCACTCACTGACAAAATTTTTCACGATAAAAATTTTGTAAACGCAGTAATTTGACGAGATAAAGTGATTCATTTGCCTTTGTACATTTGTGTAGATTTCCTTGATTCACTATTTTTTCATTTTCTAACTGTGAAAGGTTGAAATCACCGTCTGTCTAGAAAGAATATCGGACTCCAAAAAAATTAAAACAGAAGTTTCTCAAGGATCTGTCTTGGGGCCTATCGTCTTCTTCATTTATAACAATGTCCTGTACCAGGCGCGTGCGTGAAGGGGTGGTAATCGGGTAATAACCTTCCCCCCATGACCACCTTACAGTGACTGAAGTATTTTAATTATTTATTCATAGTAAGTAATACGCTTGAAAAGGCTGTTACGCACTTTGAATTTTTTTAGAAACTATGAAAAAGTATACACTTGAAGATTTCACTCAACACTTACGGCCTCTGTCGAGAATCCCTGGTGCAATGAGCAGCTGTCAGCACATGACTAGCAGTTATCAATGACCCTCCACACCAAAATTCCGTTCTTCTGGATCCGTGTAAGAATATGGCCGCCATCCATGGCCATCTTCCTGGTAACGCTTCTTCACCTCCAACAACTCGGAATTTAGCGGATTCTGGTTGGCCGCATTCTGAATATAAAATGATGGATTACTTATAGTTACGTACATGTGTTATGGAAATGGAGATTTGGAATCAAATGAAGAATCGGCAAGAACGAAGGGTAAATGATTATACTTAACACGAAAAGGATAATAAAGGAAAGCTTACATACTTAAAAAAAACAAGGCAAGAAGGACATACAGAGTCCCTCTTAGATACGATGAACTCATATTAGACGATACTAGAAATCATATTAGAGATACCTGGACATAAAAACTAATATTAGATAAAAATTGTTGGAGCTCTTGGTCCCCAGAGAAGAAGCGATTCCATCCACACATCGGTTTATAGAAAGAAGACTCACACCGGACAATATTTGGCCTTTGACTCTAACCACCCAAATTCAACGATACTAGGCATCGTAAGAACACTCTTCAAGAAAGCAGAGACAATATGCAACGATCAGAGAGCACTCCAAGCATTCCCTCGCGAATTTCGCAATTTTTCTGCGAATAAAATGGCTCCCAGTCATGCCGGACCAATCGTTGATGCAGAACCATGTCGGCAGCCATTTTATTCGCAGAAGAATTGCGAAGTTCGCGAGGGTATGAACTAGACTTAAGGAGTGATTTGCGCCAAAGCTGATATCCGGAGAAACTTTTGGAGGATGATAGAAGACACTAACTCCAAACCAGCCGAAGAAGAACAACCGGGACTAGTAGTTCACCTACCGTACATCAAATAAATCTCCGAAAAGGTTAGAAGAATTGAGAACAAGTTCAATATTAAATGCTCCTTTGAATGCTTCATAACAGAACTATAAAAACCTATCTACAGTATGAAAGTGTCAGCTTCAAACCAGCCAGGGGCTGCCCTCAGGGGAGGGTTCTCTCCGCTCTGCTATGGTCACTGCTGGTGGATGAAAAAGGAAGCTGGAACATTTAATACCTCCTTCTATCAATGGTGTAACAATTTCTTTTGCGAGCGAAGCAAAATACCTTGGAATAATCCTAGATAAAAAGCTAAATTGGAACTCGCATCTAGAAAAGACTATCCGAAAGGCTAGTCTATCATTATGGACATGTCGCAGAATATGTGGCAAAACATGGGGCATATCACCAAAACAAGTATACTGGCTGTACGTGATCGTCATACGACCAATAATCACGTATGGCTCTGTATTCTGGTGGAGCAAGGGCCAACAAAAAAATGGTGCAAGCTTAACTTAACGGACTACAGAGGCAATCGTGTCTGGCGATTACTGGGGCAATTTGCTCCACGCCAAAGGCAGCAATGGAAGCCCTTCTCGGATTACGTCCTCTTCACATATTTATGGGGAGAGAGGCAAGATGGGCAACATACAGACTCCACCAAGCGGCCATTAGTCTACCGCAGGTAGTGGTCATGAGAAGCAGCAGCATGCTGGAGAGCATAATTGCTCACAACATTCTAGAAATGCCCTCAGACATCATGCTCAAATCTATCAACCTTCACACGCCCTACACTGTGGTCTTCCCTGAAAAATAAGACTGGGTTCGGAATGAAACTGACCTATGTAGGGTAAATGAACATTGGTTTAGCGATGGTTCCATAATTCTGGAAGGCGTCGGAGCCGGAATATACGAGATGAACCCAGTAGTGAAACGCTCATTCAGTATGGGTGAATTAGTTCCAGGCAGAGGTATATATATGCCATTGAAATGTGTGCAAGGGAGCTGGAACAACGCAACAATGTTAACCTAGTCTGGATACCAGGTCACACGGGCCTAGAAGGAAACGAAATAGCGGACGCCCTAGCAAAAGGGGGGCCGAAAAAACGTTCACTGAGCCAGAACCGGTAATCGGTATAGCACATAGCACTGCAAAGAATGTCATAACATCCTGGGCTGACAACAAAAGACTCGAGTACTGGCGTAGACTACCGGGCCTAGCCCTTTCCAAAGCATTGATTGCTCACAGGCAAACTCAAACACCACATGCATAAAATCGGACTTGCACAAGATGCAGAGTGCCGTCTATGCATGGAGGAGGATGAAACGGCTAAACACATATTATGTAGGTACATGCCCCGCAGCGGCCAGGACCACATTTTCAACAATTGGCAATACAACAGTTAGGCCAGAGAACCTGGTAAATTGTTCTCCCAATGTACTCCTCAATTTCGTTAAGAGATTGGATATACTGGGAGAAATATAACCATAGGGTGAGCCACAATAGGCCATTGGCCGCAGTGGAGGGCCTGATATGGGCCCACTCACGTTCAAACTTAACCTAACCATGCTCCATTGAATCCGGAAAACACGTTTATGGGTTTTCTCACGCAAACCAAACCGGAAAATCGTACCACCTCCACCAAGAACTGTATTTAGGAGGTCCCATGCGAATGCGGTTTTTCGTAGATCGGTGAGACCAAGAGACCCCTGGTGGTGAGACTAGATGAACACAAACGCTTTAAGCAGCGACGTGACACGTCAAAATCAGGTATCGCAGACGATGTATGGAAGAACATCACCAAATTCAGTCGAAGAATGCAGGAGTAATACATAGAGAGGAACACTGGTTTAGAAGGAAATTTAAAGAGGTTGTTTATATCTAAGCTAACAGAGCCTTTCATCAAACCAGCGTAGAAATCAAGAGCGTTTGGAAACTACTTATTGATGGTTTTGGCGTGAACCAAAGAGAAGGTCACCATGATTACACTGGACAGGTAGAACAACTAGAAATGAGTGATTAGGCTAACCCAATAATAATTAATTGAGATTACCAGCCATAAAAATAAAACAATCAATTAACTGAGATTACCAGATATATAAACTCTTGCAAGCCCTTGAAAATTTGTCAATATTCATCAGAAGACAACTGCGATGGAAGCTACCGAAACGTTGTGATTATACCACTGAAATGAAATTATATTATTTATAATTTCGTTTCAGTGGATTATACAAATTATAAGACGAAGGAAGTCCGAAATGAATGTATTCAAACCCAAGGAAACGTTTGTCCTAGAGCTTTGGGAAAATTAAATAAGACATATAATAACGGGAAAGATAACAGGATAAATTTGCATCTTTTCAAAGTAATGTTGGTTTTCTGAGATATGGTCTACCACCACCCCTAACGAATCAATCCGTATATCTCGATAACTTACGGAGTTAGGTAGTAGAATTTTTTGCTTGATCTTACCTTCCGGATCAACGTAGTTGTTGACGACTTGTGGCAAATTACTGGAGATACTCGGTATATTAATGGGTGGTTTGGTAACAACAGCAGAAACACTTTGTACCGGAGTTAGTCTCAGAGGTCTCTCCGTAGTCGTTGTCTTTTCTGTATTGTAGTATATGGCAGCAAAAGTAACGGGGCGGTTTGTTGTTGTCGAAGTAGTTGTGCTAGTTGGTACCACCGCAGCGTTGGACGACTTGGGACAGCAGACACCAGGTACAAAAAGACTCTTGAAACAGAGCGATTGTCTCAAATTTGCCAAATCGAGTAACAGTTGTGGACAGTTGCTGAGGTCATCGCAGAATCTGTGAACGTATTCATGTTTTGTTTCAATTGGTTTTCATTTTTGGAAATTTGATTGTATTATATTTTTATTCGATTGGTTGAAAGATATACATAAACGACTCAAAATTGCATAAAATGAGTAATTTTTTAACAAAAATACTAATAGGAAACCAACCGTGTCTTCATATAAAGGACAGTCCGTAGTAATATTTTATGTTTTAGACTCGCAACTATCATTTATTAATTGGTTATAGATATTCAAATACAAAAACCGTGTTTTTTTGGTGTTTTCCTTATTAAATTAAAACTAATAGAGCAATATGGTTGCTCAAATGGGTTAAACTGTAGAAACTTGAAATACAAACAAAATAAGTTATTTTCAGAAATTTTTGCGATATTTTGAACCCAAATAGATTGTTGCCTATAATATCATGCAAGTTTATGAAATTATTCAAAAGTTTCTTAACTAATTTCTCAATAATTTTCGTCAAGGTTGGAATGAGAGAAATGGGTCTCAGATTGGAGGTATTATCCAAATAACCACTTTTATGTAGAGAAATAACAATAGAAGCCAGTTTTGAAGGAATTTTTTTTCTTCGGATGCTGGTTCTGTCGCCAGCTACACCTCAGCCTCTTAGGCTTTTTGTGTTTTCTCACTCCGAGTTCCTCAGTTCTGTGTTTTGACGGTTCTTTAGTGAACATTTTCCCGTTGGGCATGAGAGAGGCTTCGTTCCACCTCTTAATGAGCCCATTCTGGCTAATTCATCAGCTTTTTCGTTGCCATCGATGCCATGGTACCCTGGAACCCACATCAAGGTTATTTTGTTGTGTTCAGCAATAACACTAAGTTCTTCGCGGCATTCCCATACCAACTTGATGTGACTTTTGGGTTCATAAGAGCCTTTAGTGACGCCTGACTGTCTGTGCATATTTTGATCCGTGCTTTGCGCATTTCCCTCACATTGTTCTCTCTCACACATTGCAAGATAGCGTACATCTCCGCCTGGAAAACGGAGGTTTTTTTTTTCTAGTGAGGCACTTATTTGGGAGTTTCTCCCCTCACTGTTCATTCCAGCACCAGTTCCTTCCTTGGTTTTGGATCCGTCTGTATACTAGATTCTCTCTTCAGGTTGCCCTTGATGTTGTCGTTTGTCAATTCGCTTCGATCTTGTATGAACAACTCGAAGTTGATGTTGAAGGAAGTATTATTGAGATTAACTAATATTTCTAGTGTATTGACTGGTAGATTCATAAGTATTTTGGCCGAAATCTCTTCATACCCAGCGACATTTCTGTTCATGGTGTTTTATAAGGTTTCAGTCACTTCAAGAAGATCTGTGTCATATAAGATAAAGCTATCATCAATTTTTGTATTTTCCAGATTGATTAATGGATCATAGGGGACGCGAATTGTGTTAGCTCAGAATTCATCAAGATCCTGCTTCATTTGAAAATGAATTGATCAGGTAAAATAAATTAAAATATGATGAGATCTGAGAACGATAGCGATTATGAATATTTCATCAGAGACCGATATCTACCACAAAATTATGATTTCAACGGTACACACCTTTGAAAACATTTTAGTCGAGTTCAGTTGTGAACGTAAACTGAAGTTTCAGATGAAATTTTCGGCTTTTATATTATTGTAATGCTTGAGTGGCGATTGGAGCTTGATGGAACAAACATAACAATGCAATGAGAAAATGTCGAAATTCAGAATGTGTCTGGTATTACTGACCTAGACTTTTTACTGAAATTCTGAGCTTAGCTTCTGAGCAATAGTATTCATTGATTACGTTGGGATTTAGTGGGATGTCAACCTTTGTTTTCATTGATTTTCTTCTGATACCATTAATTATGGACCAGGTCTCTTCAATTTTATTATTAGATTAGAGTAAATGATGCTGAACAATTGTGGAAAACTGAGAACAATATTAAAATACTGCACAATCCAATTAAATTAAAGATGAAACGGGTAAGCTGACCTATGACAAGAAAATAATTGTGGAATTATTCAACAATAGCTTTATCAATATGGATAGAAATTTGGCAGGAAAATATTAAGTAAAACAAATTACTCTTTTAAAGGATACAGTTCGCAAAACTCCATAAATTCCATTCTAGCATATAATATGGAACTGAGGAATGTTATCCAAAACTTGAAATGTGGAAAATCCTCTCGTTTATATCTTCAGTTCATCGATTGAATCTGGGCATTACTCATTTGACTTTGAGAGTTCAATAGTTATCCCAATTTCCACAAATTGTGACAAAACAGATTATCATCACAGGCCCATTTCGCTTATTGACGAAATGCAATTCGGATTTAAAGAAACAGTCCTCCCAGAATGCCATTTTTGAATTACCAGAAAATATTAACGAATATTTGGATCTGTTTAAAAAGCACCAAACACTTTAAGGTTGTCACATTGTCGCGGTTTTCATCAACAAACAGCAAAAAGGCGGCACCAATTTTCCTAGATTGAAGGTCGTGTGGACTACATCTGACTGATTGAAGCTTTTAGAAGCATTGCTGAGGGTACAGAATGAGTGATTGCATAGAATTTGGCACTCCCTGAGTTCCACGTTGAAGTCAATATTCCTTGGACCAACACAAACGTCACGTCGAAATCAAGATCACGTAAACTAGGCATGCTGATAACAAGGATATAATGATATTAGATGCTCCACAACAGGCTTTGGATCTGGTATCAGGGATCTCTATACCATCACGAATCTTTGGTAGATCGGAACAACATGAATTAGGAATCGTGAAGTATCCTATTCCAGCTACGTGATTCAGATTGAAGAAGCATTAACGGTTAGATTATTTGATGAGTCAAGATCTTGGAGGTTCTTCAAAATGACTCCATGCTTTGGATTATCCTCTCTTGCAGCTGCAGGAAAACCATATTTTTTCCCTATGCGAGCTGTGATGCACTGAACATATCAACGATTGAACGTATCTTTTGGGTACCTATTTGGTACGAGTTTCTAGGTCTGTATTGTGCATTCGAGATAAAATTGTATTCCAAAAACTATTTGTGGTTTATAATTTCAGACATCACATAGGCTTTTTGTCCAAAATCAATTTTGAATAACAAGATCAAGCTTGTCAGCCGCACGGGCAATTATTTTGAAAATACCTGTTCAAATATCTGCCTTTCATGTTATGGAGACGCTTCTAAACAAGTCCCAAAACATCTATAGGGTGAGCGGTTATTGTGTACTCTGAGCATAGGAATAATTATTATAATTAATTATTGTAACGTCCCAATCAATGATACATTTTCATCACTCCACGCCGCTGTATTTAATAATGTATAGTCACTTTGGTGAGTCAGTCCAGACATCCAAGTGACTGGTCAGTAATCCTAGGATTACTCAAAAAAAAACGACATGATCACATGCATGTACCAGGCAAAACCTCTTACTTTTCATTTCATTTCTGTTCGCAGAATAATTTCTTCACTTGGAGAACTTTCACCTAATCTTATTAACTTGAACACAGGCGATCTTTACATCACGGGCCATATCATTTCTCCAATGATGCAACAGTATTGCCAGCATGAATGAACAATATTATTTGAGATGATGCTTTTTTGGAATTTTGGAAATGAAAAGTACATAGCACTATAGGATCAAGCAACCCTATGGACAGTCAGAATTCTTGTAATAACGAGATAAATCAGCCTAGTTATCAGGTTTTATTTATTGAATTCATTATTACGGTTCAGGGTGAGCTATAAAAAAATGTTGAATGCCTAACACATATCATGAAATTTTTTTCTACGCTTGCGGATTTTCTCATATCTAGATATTATATTTTCAGAAAAATTGATTTTGTGTGTCTACAGGATAAACCAAAAAAACGTTGAATATCGAACACCTATCATCGTATGAAACGCATTAATTTTTGTCATATCCGATAAGAAGTATAATCATATTTCTTCCTTGTCAGAGATAACACATAAAAAAACTGAAAACTGATAGTTCAGTAAATCCTACTGATGAAGATAACAATGGTTATCAAAATGCACATATAGGTTTTAAGTTACTCGTGTGGCGAAGGGGAAAATGCGTTTTGTTTTCAACTACCACTACAGGATGAGTATAAAATACGAGACAAATCCACAGGCTCACAGCAAATAATGCATTATGGTCCCAGCAGCCCCATGACACACTCTGCATCAACTGTCAGGGACCTCTTGGAGGGCCATTATGAATCCCTCGGTTTCCGACTTCAGCCCACTTGACCTGAGAAATGCGAAGGTCAAGTTTCTGGATAATACAAGGTCTTCAATGTTCTTTAGAAAGACCCCATGCATTGGCTTATTCTTATGTTGC
Organism: Chrysolina americana; assembly: GCA_958502065.1. Classification (NCBI taxonomy): domain Eukaryota; kingdom Metazoa; phylum Arthropoda; class Insecta; order Coleoptera; family Chrysomelidae; genus Chrysolina; species Chrysolina americana. The sequence goes on along the minus strand of OY293420.1, from coordinate 57,470,458 downwards.
TGAAGGAGACTCTCACTCTCCGCAGCTTTGACGTCGGCATTTTGCTGAACGGGTTCCAAATCGGTGACAGAGTTTGGGTTCGTCCGTTCCGTGTCGAAAACGAGACCGAGCTCATCGGCTGCACGGGTTGCTGCCTAGAGAAGAAATGCTCCAATCCCTGCTTTTTCATGGTCACAGACTATGCAGAGAAAAGTATCAGAACTCCTGATGACTTCACAGATACCATCCAGAACCATTCTGTAATATAGACACTCCAAGCTCAAAAGTCCGCGGCCTCACTGTTGTCTGGGGAAGTATAACAGACGATTTAAGATGCAAGCTCCTATGAAGATGCATTATTTTTCGAGTTTCTACGTAGAGTTGTCGCAGCTCTTCTTAAGTCCATTTCATCACTCCAAAGGAATAAGTAGAATCGGAATGGCAAGCATATCAGTTACAGCAACTTTTTGGAATAGAAGACAATGCAAAAGCAGTCCAGCTTCTCAATCACCATTCACAGGCTCAGAACCAGTGTTTGGGATAAGCAAAACCCTATGCAGGAGCCTTTGAAATGAGAGGAAGAAAACAGAACATTAAACAACTGAGAAGAAGGGTACAACACAGCTATAGTTAGGCATCTATGCCAAATATTGACGGCTGACACCCCAACTAATATAAGCACAATCCCTGGCTTACTGTTTGCACACTGCAGCCTAAGGAAACACCTGCACACAATGGAAATTAACAGAGAAACCACGAAGTGTAGACTTTATGATGATGACGATGAAACAGCCTCTCACATCATCTTTGAATGCGAACTACTGTACAACGTGCAAAATGATAGACACACTAACGTTAAAACAGGTTTAACCTGGTGTCTCTCTCATGAGCCTTGAACCAACTTGAACCATTTACCGGCTAATCACTTGAGTTTTAGCTAGCTGAATATCTGACTGACATGATTCAGGTATTTCACAGCGGAATCTGACATTCAAGAAGTGTATATTTATAATGCACCCGGCGATTGATTCTGATACTGTTTTGTTAGTCTTAAGGACATAAAGTATACTTCCATTTGAAGAAGCTACTGGAGAGCGAAAAAATGTTAGTGGTTTTGTATATAGTCACATAATATCTGAAATTCACTGAAGATGAAGAATATAAAATCTGCAGATTACAAAACATAGCTTGAATACTCACCCTTCGATGCCATCAGGTGTTTTGCAACTTCTCGGGTCTTCGCTCTCTTCCTCTTCATCAACTTTGTCATATTTATTCAAATCGCCGTTATTGTTGTAATGGTTATTGTTGATGTTGCCAATAGCTTGTGGGTGTTCATTCAAATAAACCTGATCATCAATAACCCCAGGCAAAGCTTCCCTCACAAAAGGGGCAATTGTATCCGTAACATTCCTCCCTAACACATTTTTGCTGATGGTATACAGTGCACTGGGAACGTCTGGAGATAAATTATTGGAAGGTTCTCCACCCGTTCTCGTCATATTAACCAAATACCTCCCGACGGTATTCAAGGCTCCCAAGGTCTCCGTTATCTTGTATATTGTCTCTGGTTTGAAGTGTCTTCCAGATTCCAAGTTATCGTTCGATTGGTACTGGCGATCAATATTCCGGGGCTGTAGTTGGGCCGTTCTCACCCACCGTGGTGAATCATCCTGTATATCCAGCCAGGGTCGGTAATACTCGGAATATTCATAGGACAGAGGAAAAAGAAAGCACAGTATGGATAGCCTACCTAAAAAAGAGGATTCTCAGGATTACAAGGAAAGAGAGGAATAAAAATCCATAAGATACGACCAGTAGGTAAATTTTATTTTGATGTGGAAAGAAAGTGTGTAGTTTATTAGGTTTAAGGACTAATTAACTTTCTGTAATTTGTTATTTTGTTGATTTGGTACTCGAGACTTTCTTCAAAACACGATTCAACTTGGATACGAATTCTTTCACTCACATCGTAAATCTAAAATGCAACGAGACGAGAAGTTAGATAAACATTAATTTTTTGTTAATTAGCTTGGTTAAAAACACTCTCACGTCATAAATAACGCTAATTGTTTCAACAAATGAGCATTTCTTGAATTCAACGATTTAATTAAAGCTTGAATTGAAAGAACAGGATGGAAGAATTTTTTAGAGTGGATCAGCTTTCAGTAGCGTTTTGATTTGGGAACATTTCATGAGAATAACAAAAACAAATTGAAATTCCAAAACCTGACATGGAAGAGAATAGAATAACTTGATTTTACATAAATTTACATGAGTAGAAAGAGAAAAATAGTTGTGATTCAGTAATTATTCAGCATTATTAGTCATGATCACAATAGTTACATAAATTGTTTCATCACAATTTTATTCATGAGTGAGAATAATAGCATTTTCATGCTATTTTGGAACATTGCAATAATGAGAGGCAACTTATTTTTTATAAGTAGAAACAACTTTTTTCAAACAATTGTGTTTTATGTTGTGAAAGTCGCTTTCAGTTCTTGATGCATTTCAACATTACCCACCCCCATTAATTTGATGAAGATTGTAACGAACTTAAAATTTTGAACAGGATCACCTATCTTGTGACATCGTTTCGAAGACACTAAACGTCAAAATTAACATCAAGAATACCTACCGGTAAAATACGAATTTTTTTAATGCAAACCATACATTTCCTGAACATATTCTTATGGAAAAAATGTAAACTTTATTTAATCAAAATATATCATACCCAACGAAGCACCCTCAGTTATATCTAATATTGAAGATGATGGTAAAACCACCAAGAAAGCATTGGAAACAAATGAACAACTCTTGGATTTGTCAAAATATCTAATTATGGTGTGTACTCATACAATCGTCATGTAATAGCCACTAATACGAGTAGGCAGCAGAAAAACCAAGGCTAGTTTGGGAACGTCTTCCAAGAATCATGGGATTTTAATGTTTTTTGTGCTTTCAAAAATATTGAATTTGGTATTAGGATTACAACACAGATGACAGTCCGGTTGAGTTGTGTGCTATTCTTATTCAGATTGAGTAGGCGTCCAACGAATCTAGAAGTAAAGCGTATGGAAACAAAAGCAAAAAGATACTGCCAATCTGAAAAAGAGGCCCTTGCACTCGTTCAGGCAGTTGAGAACTTCAATGAAACATAATTCGGAATCGTTTCTGACCACAAACCACTGCAGACGATATAAGGGCGCCACAAATCGAAGCAGAAGCAGAAAAATTGGTGAAATGCTGCAGAGGTTGCGTTTAACTGAGCAATCCTAATCCATCAAACCCACTCATTCGAAGAACCCTGCCAATCGATCCCTGGGTTCATGTTGCTTTGGATTTTGTAGTGTCCTTTTCAATGGAAGAATGTTAATTTGTTCTAATCGACTATTACAGTCGATATAAAGAAATCAAATTAATGAAAACTATAACAGCCACAGAGAAAGTGAAAATATCGCAAGAAAAATCCTCCAGGTTGAGAAATCAATAATATTGGATAATGGGCAGCACCTTACGAGTCATGGAACCAAAAACTTCTCTACCCTTCATCATACACCCCCTTATTGGCCACAACAGAACGGCGAAGTAGACACAAAATATTGACATCTTAAAAAGGCTTAGTTTCAGTCACGCAATTGTAAATTCGTGGTAACAAGAATTGTTGGATTATTTGAGGATGTACAACTGTACACCACATTCTGTAAAGGGAAAATCTCCACCAACAGTTCAGATACAAGATTCTACGATTACAAGACATCAAATACAAAATTATCGATAGAGGAGTTAAAGACAGAGATAAAATCGAAAAAGAATAAAAGGAGGAAAGCAGCGGAAAAAAGTTCGGAAAGAGGCGATGATTGGCAATTTAGGAATATGGACAAAACCAACAAACTGACACCAAACCATAACCCAATCCCACATAAAATTATGAAAAAAAAAATTGTGATGTTCGCAAATTTTCCTATTTTAAATCGCTTGGCTTCAACCGTTGTCGAGTTGAAAAGTTTACTGGAGTTGAGAGGAGTCATTGCCCTCAATTAAAGATTTCATAGGTTATTCACGGAACCTCTGTAATTTCGAATTTAAAATGTTGATTTTTTTTATTTTTCATAAAAAAAACTCAAATCTTCCTCCTATGTATCTAGATGAGATGATTCCGAATCATACTATAAAAATTAATTTCGATAGTGAATATGACGATTTTCTATTTTTCATGACCCCTTGAAACTTTTTTTGAGTTTTTTTTTCCGCCGATCGACTTCCCAGAGTACACTGATTAATTTCATTATTCTAAATCGACTGGCGTTAGCAGAATTGTTCTATCTTCAACCGTTTTCGGATTGAAAAGTTTATCTGAAGTTGAGAGAGGTTATTTCTATAAAAAAATGTTTTTTTAAATTTTTCTGCTCGTAATTGTGAAATGCAATGTTTTCAGAATATTCACACCAAACATTTGAAGTCGATTCCGAGTCAATTGAAGATTTCATAAGCTTTTAACGGAACATTTGCAATTTTCCTCATATGTATCTTATCGATCGAAATATACAGAGAATAGCAATTTCATCATTCTGAATCCATTGCTTTTTGCAACATAAATGACCGATCTTCTGTTCAAAAGTTCCTCTGGAGTTGAGGGTGGCCATTCCCTTTTAAAAATACGAAGTAAAAATTATATTAGTGATAATTTTCATTAGTTCGTTAATCCACAATCAAAATTTATAACACAGATCAGAAAAAGTATCTGAACTAACCCCAAAAGTCAACAGCACGTTTGTTTATTATGAAACAGGCGTGAAGAGACAATAATAATAATAATACTCCCTCATAAACACTCGTTGAGTGTACCCAAAGGCATAGTTTTTCCCACCTTCGGTAACTTTCATAAAGATTAAGGGTAACTCTTCGTGAGAACAAATAATATTACTGAATAAATGATCTTTATTACAATAATTCAGTAAGTCTGTGGTAAACAATTTCACTGAAACACTCGATTCGTTTACAAACAAAAACTCTTGTTTGAACTTCTCCATGACACGTCAGTTTCATGTCCCACTATCCATAAATAATGAATAATGAATTTAGTTGCGTTATCGGGGGAACTCCATCATAACAGTTACGTCAAATATTGAAGCGGATGTTCACGTTTGTTTCAGTCGAAGTTCGGAGAAAGTGAAAACGATTTGTGCTACCTTGACACTGTAATAATATCAAGAATATCTTTAGTTATGCACGACAGAAAACGCCAGGTTACGCAACCAAATTAAGTACATGAATCGGCTGAATTTTGGCGTCTTGAACGAAGTTGAAATCGTTGATTTGCATCACGTTCCATATTGTGAAGGCGGTGACATTCATCGAAACAAATTCATTTTCACCTGAATAGGTATATTTGATATTTATTAGTTGACAGCAAAAGAATATTTCCATTTAGGCGTTCATTCATACATAAAAATATTGTCGATACATAAAGCAGTGAAGAGCAAACTAAGTATTTATTGCTTATCACCAACGCATGTACGGAAATGAGCTTTTGAGTTCCACTACTAGATGGCGCCACGTAACCGATTTCTTTGCAACGCGGCAGCTATGCTGAGAATATTGGTAATATGGTTTAAGTATTAATGCAATGCAGATCAACATTACAGATTATATTACAAAACATGATGTTAGCGCCATCTAGTAGTGGATCTCAAAAGCTCATTTTAATATGCAATAATAACGAACAAAAACAAGTTATGAATATATATTATTATTCTTAACTGGTAAAATGTATTGACGATAATTTTATGTACCTATGTCCGCTTAAATTAAAATATTTGTTCAATTCCAATATATATCGGTTTCCACTAACAAATATATGGGCCTGAGTGAATATATTTCAAAGAAAATAAAATATATCAGAAATATTTTTGACACTACCTTCCCATAGAATTCGTTCAAATGCGGAAATTGCTCCACACTCTTCAATAATTCGTTGTTTTGAAACATCAATACTGTCAGTTGATGTAGCGTAAACCTTACATTTCAGATGCACAAGAAAAAAGATAGATATTATGATATATTGAAATATACCAAATGACCGATGGAACTAATAATTCCAAATCGAATCGTACTTTTGCATGGTACTGTTAGTGTAGCTAATTTATTTATATTGTGCTTGATACTTTTCCGGTTTGTCATCTGCCATTGTTCACTCTAAGTTATATATCTTGTTGAACTTGGTTCATCTACATAAGAGAAATTTGCGGAGGAGGATTTAACATTTTCGAGGAAGTGAATGGAATGGACTTTTCACTCGAAAACTGTATGAAGTTGTACCCAAACTTTTCAAAACGAATGAATTTCATTCTCGCATGAACGATAATCAATTTTATACTTTTTTTTTCGCAATTTCCAACCTCAGCATTTTTTATAATCCGAAATTGGAAAATTTCACAATTACGAACAAATATTAGTCGAACTAAGAAAATAAAAAGATAAAACAGTTTATCTAAAATAATTTGTATTCAGTTTCCTACACTGACACAAACAATTACTTCAATCTCAAGATCAATTAGAAGATTTAGAGATACAATACTGTGGCCCACTTTATAATTTTATGTCCGTGGGAGCAATGTAGGAAGCAGAAAAATTACGAGTATTGAAACTATTTTAATGTGTCGCTCGTAAACCAACAGAGAAATCAGAAAATTAATTAAAGTTTCTAGGACAACCATTTTGCAAACAGTCTAGACAAAGACCATATGTGTTATTTTAAAAAGACACTTAGATATATGAATTTAACTATACGGGGTGACTCAGGAGAACTGTAACAGCCTGTAGTTTTTTCATTTTGAGAGATACAGATTAAAAATCCACATGAGATACGTAATCAATGACAGCGCTTCTTTTGTACCTAACAACCATTTTAATGAAAAAACTATTTGACCGGAAATAACTATAACTTCTTTTTTTCAAAAGGCCTCCTCTATATTTCTCTCGCCTTTCTCATTCGCCTTAAAATTCTTCATTCAACCATGTGTCACAAATTGGTATTCGTTTCTTAATTACTTATTAAATTGCATTTTATTGAAAATCATCAAGTTGGCTGTGACCCGAATTCAACAATGCCTTTGGTAGGCTTTGAAATTCATCATTGGATATTATTTCCATGTTTCCATACCCTAATCAATACCTGCAAGTTAGTCAGTAACTTCTTAGTTAAAAAAACATTTGAAAATAACTCGCGATATATAAACTGAGATAGAAACTTATTTTTTTTCAGATACTAGTGGTCTGTAAGTCTTGACGTTAGTGTGAAAAAATAAGAGTGCATAAATCACATATCTGACCTGTTCTAAATCAATTCAGGACAGAGCAATCCATCTCATCGGTGATACCTTGCTCACAATCTCGCTTACTTTCCGCGAACAAAATATCCCTTGCAGTTTCATCGAGAACGACCCAACATGTTCAATCTTCCCATTTCTTTTTCGTCTTTCTGGAGACTTGCCAAACATATCTTTCTTATAGGTACAGGATTTTAGCACTAGGAACAGAACTTTTTGAATGAATGAATGAAGGCCCTATGATATTGGGCTATACATTTAAGAACTGCCGATACGATTGAATTTTTTAGAATATTTCTGTGTAACAATTTATGGTACCTTCATTCAAATCCTGCTGTATTAATATATCTACTGAATCAAAATCGTACCAAATGTTATATACTAGGGTGATCAAATATCGCAATTTTTTTTTTTAATGTTATAAACACTATTATTTACGATGTGTTAGACCAAGGCACAATTGATTATTCGCAAAATCATGAACAGTCCTTAGCTGAGGAGGAACTGTGCTGATGGACCAATCCACGCACTTCCAAAAAGTTGAATACCTACCAATCAAAGTTATCCATAAATGCATCCTGAAGTGCATGATAATCCACACTAGCACAACATGCACAGATACAATTCACTTAACTGAAAGTTACCGTTTGACCCAAATTTGTCGAGTAAAGACAAGTCAAAGAAAGTGACTGTTGGTGTTGACTCCCTTCTTTCTTTAATTTCTCCCACTCGTATCTTTCGACATTACTTTTTACTTTCGTTGAAGATTAAGAGGAATTTCACCTGATACTGATTTGTTTACCGAATTTGGTTACAAGGGGTCTTCGAATTGTTTACAGTTCCACGTGAGCAGAGAAGAAATAATTATGAGTGCACAAATGAGAACGTTTTTATCTTATATTTCCCAGCAGCAGGGGAACATGTCTGCAATGTTCAAGAAACGTCCTAGGAACCACAGGAAATTACGTAGAAATTTATGTTTAGCTTCCATTCCGAAGGAAGGAGGAAGGAGGAAGGAGGAAGGAGGAAGGAGGAAGGAGGAAGGAGGAAGGAGGAAGGAGGAAGGAGGAAGGAGGAAGGAGGAAGGAGGAAGGAGGAAGGAGGAAGGAGGAAGGAGGAAGGAGGAAGGAGGAAGGAGGAAGGAGGAAGGAGGAAGGAGGAAGGAGGAAGGAGGAAGGAGGAAGGAGGAAGGAGGAAGGAGGAAGGAGGAAGGAGGAAGGAGGAAGGAGGAAGGAGGAAGGAGGAAGGAGGAAGGAGGAAGGAGGAAGGAGGAAGGAGGAAGGAGGAAGGAGGAAGGAGGAAGGAGGAAGGAGGAAGGAGGAAGGAGGAAGGAGGAAGGAGGAAGGAGGAAGGAGGAAGGAGGAAGGAGGAAGGAGGAAGGAGGAAGGAGGAAGGAGGAAGGAGGAAGGAGGAAGGAGGAAGGAGGAAGGAGGAAGGAGGAAGGAGGAAGGAGGAAGGAGGAAGGAGGAAGGAGGAAGGAGGAAGGAGGAAGGAGGAAGGAGGAAGGAGGAAGGAGGAAGGAGGAAGGAGGAAGGAGGAAGGAGGAAGGAGGAAGGAGGAAGGAGGAAGGAGGAAGGAGGAAGGAGGAAGGAGGAAGGAGGAAGGAGGAAGGAGGAAGGAGGAAGGAGGAAGGAGGAAGGAGGAAGGAGGAAGGAGGAAGGAGGAAGGAGGAAGGAGGAAGGAGGAAGGAGGAAGGAGGAAGGAGGAAGGAGGAAGGAGGAAGGAGGAAGGAGGAAGGAGGAAGGAGGAAGGAGGAAGGAGGAAGGAGGAAGGAGGAAGGAGGAAGGAGGAAGGAGGAAGGAGGAAGGAGGAAGGAGGAAGGAGGAAGGAGGAAGGAGGAAGGAGGAAGGAGGAAGGAGGAAGGAGGAAGGAGGAAGGAGGAAGGAGGAAGGAGGAAGGAGGAAGGAGGAAGGAGGAAGGAGGAAGGAGGAAGGAGGAAGGAGGAAGGAGGAAGGAGGAAGGAGGAAGGAGGAAGGAGGAAGGAGGAAGGAGGAAGGAGGAAGGAGGAAGGAGGAAGGAGGAAGGAGGAAGGAGGAAGGAGGAAGGAGGAAGGAGGAAGGAGGAAGGAGGAAGGAGGAAGGAGGAAGGAGGAAGGAGGAAGGAGGAAGGAGGAAGGAGGAAGGAAGCTGTAATGAATGCTTCATTTGCCGATTCATAAATCTTTTTTTTTCGTTTATTAGCCCACGGTTTTCGCATATAAAAATAGACCACTAATGAGGAATACAATTATTCAATTTCAAAAACGATTTTTTAACGGTAGTAACATTTATCATGAAATAAGTTTTGCAATAATAGATATATACCTATCTTACCAAATATTATTTTGCGGCTCCATCAGTACTAGTGCGAAAATTAAGAATCGGTCCGAGTTGAGGATGGAAAGTCAACCAGTATTGAATAAAAAAAAGGAACTGCTTCTTTTGTTACATCATATTATGACAAAAATGCGTAGCTCGTTGAAAGGAAATAAATTGACTTTCAATAAATTACTCCAAAATAAGTTCGGGAAGGTGAGAGTTTGGGAAAAACTTCAGTATTCCAGTTTTCAACGTAGCTCTCTGGTTGTTTAGCTATGATTGTTCAACTAACACGTACCTAGGCATTGATTGAGGCTTTGTTCAACTACCTATTATTCGTCCAATTTTCCACAGATAAATGAGAAAAAAATCAATTTTTCAACAGTCTGAAAAACTAATTTTAGTTACGGTCCTGACTCCTTCCAGCACATTTTTTAGTAAAACTGCTTGAAATGTAAATGAATACAATGGTTATATTTATCAAAATCGAGTAGAGGGCGACATCTTCATTTTGTGATTGCAAACATTAAGATTAATCTTCTGTATTTATCGTTTTATATACCTCAAATGATAACAATTGCTCATTCTAAGATCTAATCAGGGAATCCAAAAGTATCGATGGAAGTTTCCGTATTGCAGGCAGAATCTGAAAATATGGAAATCAAATATTAATTTTTTGAGTTTCATGCGCCATCTATTGGTGTATTGAAAATTATCTAGAAACCATTTAACTTGACTTTTGACAGTTTACAGTCGTGACGTCGACGAAAACAGCTGTATTTTAAATATTTGAAGTCATGATTGCATGCCGAATTTCGCATTTGTTGAGTAAGAAATTTCAAGTAATTCATCTGATTAGAATATATGTAGAGATGTTCTTTCAGAATGTACGGGTACAGGATTGAGAAACTTGTCCACAAATGCCACGAAACCAAAAACTGGCGTTGTTCTCGTGAATATGGGAGGCCCTGAACGAGTGGACCAAGTATATGAATACTTGCGTAAAATAATGACTGATCGAGACATGATTCAACTGCCTATTGCCCAAGAGTAGGTTTAATTACCGATTTTCATTAATTCATTAATTGTCAGGTTTGCTCTAATAGCTATAACCCATAATTTTATTGCAATACTCTCTGTATAATGCCTAAGGGGTCTGTTTTAGTCGACTTGGCCCCTGGATTGCAAAACGAAGAACTCCAGAAGTCCAGCAAAAATACCAGGAAATTGGAGGTGGTTCACCTATTCTGAAGTGGACCAGATTACAGGGAAAACTGTTATGTGAAAAGTTAGATAGGGAATCACCTGATACTGCTCCTCATAAACCATATGTAGCTTTTAGATATGTGGAACCATTTACACATGATGCTTTTTCAGAAATGGAAAAGTAAGTAACATCAAATTGAAACATGATGTATTATCATAAGACTTGATTTTTCATTGATGACCCTTATGAATATAAATTAGTAAATAATTAATGATCCATGTTGATGGGATATGAACTAAGAAGGAAAGTCTTATACTAACCAAGTCTGATTCACACATATTAAATGAAAAATTGATAATTATGTACACCTCAATCATTGTATATCTATTTTAGGGATGGAGTGCAACATGCAGTGGTATTTTCACAGTTTCCACAGTACAGTTGTGCTACCTCTGGCTCCAGTTTCAATGAAATATACAAATTCTTCAAGAAAAAGTAATATACCTACCACATTATAAAACTATAGCTGTCACCATGAAAAATTAATTGACATTTCTATATTTCTAGGACCATTCCCAACGGGATGAAAATGACTGTGATAGATAGATGGCCTACCCATCCACTACTGGCAAAGTGTTTTGCTGAAAACATAAGGAAAGAATTGCAAGAAATTCCAGAGAATAAAAGAAAAGATGCCATAATTTTATTTTCTGCACATTCTCTTCCCTTGAAGGTAATACTTATTATCCTATTGATTTCTACATTTGTTCAAGTTCAATGAGTCAATTTTAAAATCAGCTTGAAGGTCAATGAAATATGTGCAATATATATTTTTTTTCTACTCTGAAGAATCGGTTTCTGATCTTGTACCATGGGCTATGGATTTACTTTTTTTTTGTCTTCTTGTGTGAATTAGGCATTCATATATAGAACACATGGAAAGTTTTGCCTTTCCTAGAAACTTGAATTATGGTTTGAGGTTTAAGTAGATAATCCTGTGATATGTGCTACAAAAGTAATAAAACTAGATAGCAGTTTGATATCCGTTTGCTTTGATTGGTGTGTATAATTCCTAAAATTGTCATTATTCCTTCAGGCTGTCAATCGAGGTGATGCCTATCCATCTGAAGTAGGAGCCACTGTCCAACAGGTGATGAGGGAGCTGAAGTTTTCTCAACCATACCAGCTAGTTTGGCAATCAAAAGTTGGACCTTTGGCCTGGTTGGGTCCCATGACTGACGAAGCTATCAAAGGTTATGTCAAACAAGGAAAAAAAACATTTGTTGTTGTTCCCATTGCATTTGTCAATGAACATATAGAGACTTTGCACGAACTTGACATTGAATATTGCACGGATCTTGCCAAAGAGGTGAGTTATGAAAACAAGAACATAGTTTTCGCTAATGGTCTGTAAAGAAAACATTTGAGTTCACCCGAAAATCTTTAAATAAAACCAAATAATTCAAGTGGCTTACGAGTATCAATAAAATGTATTCAGTGAAAATATCACACGTATATAAACATACACCTTTCCAATATAGCATAAAGCTGTATGTAATATGAAAGTAGTCAAGTTTTTTAATTTTGGTAGTAGAGCATTTCCTCAAATCTACAGGTGTGTATGCAGAAATTCACTTAAATAAAATTAACATTACTACTAGAATATGATACAAATCTTCTATGGAATATGATTCTGATTCACAAAAAAAGCACTTAGACATCATTAGCTTTCTATTTCAGTCTCATTTCCGGCAGGTGATTGAATATCTTCAAGCAACAATGATACGTTTTTTCCTCAGAATGGGAATGTTGATGTACAATATGTCTAATATAAAATATGAATGACTAATAGAAAGTTATAATTATTTTTCAATAACTTCGTAAGTAGTAGATAAATTTGTTGAAATAAAAAAAAAACATTTAAATACTGGAATTTTGTTAAAACAAAAGGTTCTTCATACAAAGACTTCTATGGAAAAATCTTCTGACGTTCCTCCGCAGCATCCCAAACCTTGATGTTGGTGATAAGGAAATATAAAACAAATCATCAGCCAGGTTTCTGGGATTATTTATCGTTTGCTAAACTATTTTTTATTGAACATGTGACAGCCATGAGTAAAAAACTAGCTTTGAAAGTAAAAATATTCAACATACTCTCCTCTTAATGTATTATGGCCTTTTAACTATCTTTCAATCAAAATTTTATTGTGTATTCTACCCTGTACCATACTAAATTTGTAGTGATATAAATTTATTCAGTCGTAGTTTTATTATTATAGACCAAAAATAACAGTTTATGCTTCATCTTCATGTTCTGAAATCAAGGATTGATTATTATTTTAGGTTGGAGTCGAAATTATTCCCAAATGACCATCCTCTCTTTATTGAAGCCCTCTGTGATATAGTGAAGACTCATATCAAGAATAAAGTTCCAGTGTCGTCGAAATTTTTGAACAGATGCCCTCATTGTGTCAATCCCAATTGTTTCCATAGCAAAAAATGGTTTTCTGAGGTCTGTTCATTCTGATTTTTTTGAACAAAAAGGAACTGTCAAGGATCAAATTGTTACATGTTTTTTTTACATTTAATTTAATATTTTTTGTGATATCACCACGGGTTCTGGAAACTCTGTTCAATTACTGAATATTTCATAAAAGTTGTTGTTTCCTACTGTTTGTTTTTTTAATTTTTATCCTCAGGGATAAAACAAAGCATGTCCTCTGAAAGAGACAACTATTCTAGGGTCTAGAAATATTTACTGATGATTAATTTATTATGTTTCTTGTGAATCTGAAAGATATGTTAGATTATAACTCTATGATAAATCTCAGTACTTTTCAGATTGATGAAGTAAGAAAATCTCAGCTTTTTAAACTTTGAAGCGGATCATAGGAAACCGTGTAAAATAGCATTTCTTGTCCTGACATGTTTTTTGGGGATTTTGACCTTCCACAGTATGAAAATGAAAAAATGTCAAATGAAAGAAATCCATACAAGTGTAGAAAGGCAAATGAATTAATTCATGGAATTCTTGCCTTTAATTAATTGTTATGTCCTCAATACAGGAATAACGTGTTAGATTGCAGATTAAACTATTACATACAGTACTTACACTCAAATATCATACAAATTGAGAAACAATTATTGAAGTTGTGTTATAAGTTAGTTGGAAAATTCACCTAAGTATTGATATAAATGAAAAATACTTATCAAAAAATTAATTGCAAGCAACATTTTTGAGTTGTTTCAACTGGGATCCGATTTTATAAGGAAAAAAACGAAGATTATTGTCGAAGGAACCAAAACTTAGTTATATGGTACGTGATACTTTATTTGCAGTTCAACCTCCTGTATGGAAAATTTCTTGCCATTCTGATGTGTGAACATTTTTTCAAAAAGTTTATTTCTTGAGGCCGGAGAATCCACTCTCTTCAATTTCTTTCAAAATACGAGTTTTTGAAGTATTAATGTTTTTTTTCACGATGAACGAGATTACTCAAAAACAATCCTACATTAAGCGAAGGTGATTACAGTTCTGACATCTGCAATCCCAGCTTCTCCCGCATGACAAAGTTCAAGATAATCTGAGGTGCCAAATTTGTTGAAAAAAGTTTGAGGGAGTTGACCTTATTTCTTGAAGAGGCGGAAAAATCATTTTTCTCCCAGAGCCTCCGTATTCACTTAGGGTGATTTAGGAATGATGCTGAACTGCGGAATAGAGAAATTCCATTGGAAAACTTTTTTTTTCAACAAAAATAAGAAATCTCATAACACTGGTCTATCTGCCATCTTTTGCTGAAAGGATACAGTTTTTATAATTGTTAAGTTCGTCAAGAGAAACCTGTAAACCGAATTATGCGGCTATTTCAGATTCTTCTACCGGCTAGGAGATGTCTCAATCCACCTTTTGACAAACCATTTTTCACAAAACTTTTCATGAAAACCCGAATTATTCAAAAACCATGACAAATAGAGCGGAACAGATTGCATGTCTGCCTTCTGCAGTTTAAGCTCTTCTGCATGACAAATTTCAAGCCAACTGAGGTGCCAAATTTGTTGAAAAAAGTTTGAGGGAGTTGACCTTATTTCTTGAAGAGGCGGAAAAATCATTTTGCTCCCAGAGCCTCCGTATTCACTTAGGATGATTTAGGAATGATGCTGAACTGCGGAATAGAGAAATTCCATTGGAAAACTTTTTTTTCAACAAAAATGAGAAATCTCATAACACTGGTGTATCTGCCATCTCTTGCTGAAAGGATACAGTTTTTATAATTGTTAAGTTCGTCAAGAGAAACCTGTAAACCGAATTATGCGGCTATTTCAGATTCTTCTACCGGCTAGGAGATGTCTCAATCCACCTTTTGACAAACCATTTTTCACAAAACTTTTCATGAAAACCCGAATTATTCAAAAACCATGACAAATAGAGCGAAACAGATTGCATGTCTGCCTTCTGCAGTTTAAGCTCTTCTGCATGACAAATTTCAAGCCAACTGAGATGCCAAATCTGTTGAAAAAAGTTTGAGGGAGTTGACCTTATTTCTTGAAGAGGCGGAAAAATAATTTTTCTCCCAGAGCCTCCGTATTCACTTAGGATGATTTAGGAATGATGCTGAACTGCGGAATAGAGAAATTCCATTGGAAAACTTTTTTTTTCAACAAAAATAAGAAATCTCATAACACTGGTCTATCTGCCATCTTTTGCTGAAAGGATACAGTTTTTATAATTGTTAAGTTCGTCAAGAGAAACCTGTAAACCGAATTATGCGGCTATTTCAGATTCTTCTACCGGCTAGGAGATGTCTCAATCCACCTTTTGACAAACCATTTTTCACAAAACTTTTCATGAAAACCCGAATTATTCAAAAACCATGACAAATGGAGCGGAACAGATTGCATGTCTGCCTTCTGCAGTTTAAGCTCTTCTGCATGACAAATTTCAAGCCAACTGAGGTGCAAAATTTGTTGAAAAAAGTTCAAAGTTTGGAAGAGGACGAAAAATCAACTTTCTCCTTGATCTGCCAAATTCACTGTAGAATCTAGAAACGATCCTAAACTGCGGAATAATGAAATTCCTTTAAACATTTTTTTTTGAAAAATCTTTTTTTTTCTCGAAAAACGCGATAATTTAAAAACTATGACAAATACAGCGTAACTGATTGCAGTTCTGACTTTTGCAGTCCAACCTCCTCCTGTATGCCAAGTTTGAAGCCAATCTGAGGTGTAAAATTTGTTGAAAAAAGTTCAAAAGTGTTTACCTTATTTCTTGAAGAGGCCAAAAAATCAACTTTCTCCTAGAGCCTCCATATTCGCTAGGAATGATCTAGGGGCGATGCTGAACTGCGAGATACTGAAATATCCATCAAAAAACGACTTTTTGAAAAATCGATTTTTTTTTTCACGAAAAACGCAATTAGTCAAAAACCTATCTTGAATTGAGCGAAACTGATTACAGTTCTAACATCTGCAGTCCAAGCTCCTCTTTTGGGTGGCGAATTTCAAGCCAATCTCGAGGTGCAAAATTTGATGAAAACATGTCAACATTTTTTCTTGAAAGAGTCGAAAAATCAACTCTCTTCCAGAGCCAACAAATTCACTGTGGTCGATCTAGGAATGATGCTGAGCTGCGGAATAGAGAAAATGAAAAATTGCATAGCAATGGTCTAGCTGCCATCTCTTGCTGAAAGGATACAGTTTTTTTTTTGTAAAGTTCGTCAAGAGAAACCTGTACATCAAATTATGCGAAGATTTCAGATTTTTCTACTGGTTAGGAGATGTCTCTAGCAAATTTTCGACAAACCATTTTTCATCATACTGTGGAAACTTTTCATGAAAACCGCAATTATTCAAAAACCATGACAAATACAGCAGAACAGATTGCATTTCTGACATCTGCAGTCCAAGCTTCTCCGTACGGCCAATTTCAAGCCAATCTGAAGTGCAAAATTTGTTGAAAAAGTTCAAAGCAACCTTATTTCTTGAAGAGGCCTGATAATCAACTTTCTAGAGCCGCCAAATTCACTGTGCATGATCTAGGAACCATGCTGTACTGCGGAATGGAGAAATTTCTTTCAAAATATTTCGATTTCAAAAACTGTCATAAATTGAGTGAACGTGTGTTTACAGTTCTGACATCTGCAATCCAAGCTCCTCTCGTATGGCAAATTTCAAGCCAATCTGATGTGCAAAGTTTGTTCAAAAAAATTCAAAGGGTTAACCTTTAAGAGGGTGAAAAATCAATCAACTTTCTCCCAGAGCCGCCAAATTCACTGTGGTAATGTGGTATACACCCTCAGACGTTGATGTTAGCAATGTTTTTGGTGGGAGTTTGAACTGTCTTGACAAACATTATCCAATAGAGTTGCTAGGAATACGTTTTCAAATGGGATGTGGGATGAAAAAAAATACCTAGGATATATTCAATTTGAAATTAGGAAAAAGGAGACAGGAAATTTCAAATTATGAATCGTCTCAGATGGTTAGGTTTAGTCATTGGTCCATCATCCAACATTATATCAGAATTATTGATATTTCCTTTCAAACACCGCATCAAATAACCTGTTGAATATTTTTATTAGTGTACTGCAATGCCTGTTACGATGCCAATTTGAATAATCAGTAAAAGTATGATTTATCTTAGGTTACGTATTGCAGAAAATTAGAAATTCAAATGCGATGCCATGAAATCTCCATAATCTATATATAAAAGTTGTTACTCGTATCTACAATTGAAACGCATTTTCACAAACACGTAAAATATATGTGCATATGTGTGTACTTTCTTTAATTTCACTTTTCTTCCTAAAGGATTGATTTATGTGAACATTTGTAGATATAAATAGTAAATCAGTTTCAAGGTTCTAACACATGCATAAAAATATTGTGAGCAGGGGTTAGGTGGTGATAAGGAACTTTATTATGGAACAATATAAGTAAATCAGGTATTATAAGTATTAGGTACTAATTATGTTTCTAGATATATGAAAGATGTAGGTACTGGTGAACCGCGTGGTGCACCTCCTTATACGGTACGTCCCATAAAATTTTCTGAAGTTTTGAAGATACACGTTTCAAATTTGGTATACTTATGTCGCTAACTGATATAGTCTTGTTCGTTTGAAATCTCAGCTTACCAAAAAATCATGAAGATCATGTTATTATTGTGACTAGAGTGTATTATACTCAGGAATTTTTCCTCACAGGCCAAAAAATCATGTTCTAATTGAACCCATTTATCGAACAGGTGAAGTTATTCAGAAGTTTAGGGGTACCGGGTAATCAAATATGTTAAGTGCCCCATACACAGTCGAACATGTGCAGAAATCGAAATCGACCAGACTTCGATATGGGCCATCCGCGTGAACCAATCAGAATAGTTTTGAAGTGGAAGTGTCTAATTCGCAAAATTTATCCAATTTAATATGGTTCTTTTGTTCACGTAAGGTTAGTCAGGTCAGTAGGTTGGCGAATAATTTTCAGCAGTAATTATAACTTTCTGCTTTCTTGAAATTTTCAAAGAAGCCGCTCCCACTTCGCAACTGTTCTTATTGGTCCAAGCATGGAAGTCTGGTTGATTTGAATTTTTGCCGCGCATGTTGGGATCATCCAACAAACTCACGTACAAGCTATAGTTCTCTTGGAACTCAAGCTTCTGTATTTACATCATCTCAATCACATACACTCCGCACGGTCGAAAAGTTTGGTCGAACTGCCTTCAAGAGAAGTCATTTCTAGTTTTACGAAATGAACCAATACCTAGAAATTGCGTAGATTTGATTGCAACAACAGGTTTGCTTTGGTTCCTTTCATGAAACTGGTTTTGCGGTTTTGACCCAGTTCTCAGCAGTGGCACATTCAAGTTTAGGATGTTAACGTACCCAACAATTTTCAGAACTCAACTGAGCGGCTACTCAGGACGGTTCTAAGGTTGTTCTAGCTTAGAACCAAAACATGCCTGGGTGGGATTCCTTTTACCACAGAAATCTATAGTGGATCAAATAAGTGAGATGTCATAGGTCATAGGAGAGAAAGAGAAATAACGGTTGACTATAGAATATAGAGTTCTATGGTACACGGACGGAGTCCTACCCCTGATTAGAATAAAAATGGTAATGGCAGTTTCGTCTCAAGAGGAAATCTAAAATTATAATAAAACTTATGAGAAAAAGAAACATAAAACTCCAGCCTTGGATGTATACTGCAGGTATTTGGCTAAGGATTCAGTGAAAACTCACTTTACTTACTATTCTTTCCATGCAAATGTTAAATTTAAATGACTGAATGATACCTACCTAATATAAATATACGATTTTGCATATTCTCCAACATATTTTCAATACTTCGAAGACCCATTACCATCCTTATGAAAATCAAGCAGGCGGTGACTAAGTAACCTGAGAGCAAAATGTGTGGCTTATTTGTTTTATTGCAATTGAAAATGCCGGTTCGCGTCTTGTTGAATTTTGAAAGTGTTTAGGAAGTAGTTTAGTTTTTGGCATTGAATGTGTATTTATGAGTGGACCCATCGTGAACCCAAGAAATTGAAACGCATTGTCAGTACCTAACTTTACTTTGCGGGTTTTGTTGAAATTTTACATGGCAGCTCCGCGGGCAATCATATATTGGTGAATTGGTGAGTAAAATTCTTAATTGTCCATAACTTTTATGAGCTCAAAGTTCAACGAGCGTTTTTGCGTAGAATTATTTCTGGAAGCATTTCACATCCCCTAATAATGATCACACATTACAGTTTTCATTATCAAAACTGAACAGGTAGCGGTTTTCTTTGCTCTTACTAGCTTACCACAGTTCTGAAGAAATTGACGAAATTGTGATGTGACATGCACTGTCAACTTATTTTATCATTGAGACAACACATTCTTCCACTCAATGAATCGAATAATAAAGTTATCAACATGGAGAGAAATATCATTGCGAAGCATTTTAGCTTGACTGATATGATTTGTCAATAGGCAACATAGCGATGCCCTAATTCGCAAACCCGCTAATTCCACAACGTATGTATGAATCAAAATTCGTCTTATGAAAAAAAAATCCAAAAAAATGTTCGTTTCCACCAAAAAAGGAAAATATAAATATTCAAGATCAGAGTCAACGTCAAAATCAAGGGTAGAGAAGGACAGTCATGGTAAATTTTTGAATAGGTATATCGGTTTCGGTTCATTTCATCAAAATTTTTCATTCCAATAGGTTTTAAAAAAGTTTTCCAAAAAATTGTTGAATCAAAATTTATATCAAGAAAAAAATATTTTAACAAAAATAAAAATATAAAATTTAATAAGAACAAAAATATATTTTCTCAGAAAATTTTCATTTTCACGATAAAAATAAAGAAAAAATTTCAAGTCGGGGTCCGAGTCGGGGTCGAAGTGAAGGTCGAAGTCAAGGTCAAACTCAAGGTTAAAGTCAAGGTCAAAGACAAGATCAAGTCAAGGTCAATTTTTGAATATCTCGGGCTTGCTCTAATTCACATGAAAAGTAAAAAAATTGTTCACGAATTTCTTTAAAATTTCGTTTGATGAAAAAAAAATTACCACAAAAAAGTTTTCAACAGAAAACAAAGAAATAAAATATAAAGAAAGAAAGCAATGAATATAAAAAAAATTAATGTTAATGTCAAAGACAAGATCAAGTCCATTTCATCAAAATTTTTCATTCCAAACGAAAAGTAAAAAAGTTTAAGAAAAAATTTTAATCAATATATGTTTTGAAAAAAAATATTTTCCCAAAAATTTTCCTTTTTACCAAAAAACAAAAGAAACAGATATTAAAAAATTCCAGCTAAGGTCAGAGTCAAGGTCAAAGTCATCTGTCATCGAGTTGAAATCCGTTCAGCAAAAATCCCACGGAGAGAGCCTGTAGCTGTAGAAACATAAGGATAAGCAATGCATGGGGTCTTCTTCAAGAACATCGAAGACCTTGGCTTATCCAGACACCTGACCTTCGCTTTTCTCAGGTCAAGTGGGCTGAAGCCGGAAATCGAGGAATTCATAATGGCCTGCCAGAAGTCCCTGACACTAGATGCAGAGGGTGTCGTGGGGCAGCTGAGACCATGATGCATTTACTGTCAGCTTGTTCAGCTTATGCTGTTTCAGCCCATATCCACAGACACTCGTACGGTATTGACGAGACACCGGTGTTGCCTTATGCTCCGGGGGATATTGAGTCCGTTGTGGAGAATGAGAAGTGCCGATTCTATTCCTCACCCTCAGGCAAGTTCAAGCCAATAAAGCCTGATGTGGTCCTCCTCGACCATCAGAGGAGGACGATTTTCGTCACAGAGTTTTCGTCTCCTGGTGAAACGAAAATCGTCCAAAAAGAGGAGGAAAAGCGGACTAAATATATACTCTTTGAACTCCGTAGGCTTCATCCAAACCATTCTGTCAAAAAGGTGATTCAAATCATATGTGTATGTGGTGGGATGATGCTGCTCTCGAATCTGAAAATCAAACTGGCTTGCCGTTATGCGGCAGAAAACTTAGCCGAAAGAATGCATAAGGCCGTAATTCTTTGTTCACTTCGTTTACTCAGGGATAGTCGATAGATGTGGGAGGTGTTTACTGGGGTTAATGACACACAAGCGCCCCTTCGGATGTTTTGAAGACATAGCATTCGCGGGTAGAGGACGGCTATCATTATTATTTGCCGTGGCGCTTCTGGGTGACTTACTGATTTTTGGTGGCGTATTAACTTTTCCTGCTGTAGGAAAACCCGGAAAACCTACAACACCACCCCGAAACCAATGATTAGAAAAGTTCCATAGCATCGAAATGGGACGAAAATGTGACATCACAATATGCGCTAATTCGATTCAATGAATTTTCCATTCCTAATGTAATTTCCCTTTCGCATCAACGCCGATGGAAATTATTCAAAATTTCTGGCTGACGAATCATATTGTTGACGGAAAGGAAATTACGTTAGAAATGGTAAGCAGAGTATCGATATTTTGAATATGATGTCACATTTCGATTCTATAAATCATTTCTAATCATCGCAGTTGTGTCCTTTTTTTTGTAGATGAGTGACACAACCGAAATTATCCATATCGGTACATCATAATATCTTGAAATTTGAACTGCCAAATTATCCAAACTTTTTGAAACGGTTTTCACATCTTTTTAAAGAAAAACTCATATTTTATCGTTAGTAATTATGAATAATTAGCATGATAAAGCCAATGATATGAAACAGTTTGATAAGAAATTTCGGTGATATTAAAAATTGAAGAAACTAAAAGTTGCAATAGTATGTGTAAATCGGAAAAGGAATTATTTTTATCGATAACTTTTTTGGTCATTCATACAAATAAGCGTTTATTTTGATAAAAAAAAGTATCTTTGACAGGTGGCGAGTCAGAGTAGGCAATTTTTCATCTTTTTTGAAGCAGAAATTCAAAATTAATTAACATCGAAAGAACGTTGTAGTACATATAAAATGTTTTCGGATTTCTTCATTACCAGCCATTCGCACCGATATCAAAAATTCCATATAACTACTCAGATACTATATTCGAATTGAAAAAATAATTTCTTACTTTTCAGTGATGGATATCAAAGAGACAAGCTAGTTTTGTCTTCTTTTTGATGCTATTTTACTTATTAGTGTTAATTAACACAATACATGTTTGTGATGAATTTCACACGGCTTCGAACTTTTTTTTTTCCGTGTTCTTTGGTGAAGATATATCTTTCCGTCTGGAGTTGAGCGACTGCGCGTTCACTTCAGAAGTTCGAAAACGCGTCGGCTTCGCGCTCTGCGCTTTGTGTTGTGTTGTTCTCAGGACGGAGCGGTTGTTGGTGTCGACAAATGTGAACTCTGTGTATACGTTCCTAACCTCAAAAACGCGAATGTTCAATTTCTCGTTTATTTTTATTCTCCGCAAGAATGGTGAATAAACCGAAATGGAACTCGAGCAGTTTTGTTTATTTCGTTGTTGTTCTGTTCGTTTCTGTTATTAATTTCGCTGCTGCAGACAGAATATGTAGTCATGTGCATCCCAAACAAGACGAGGTTAGTTTCTGAATCATTTCACTTTCGTTTGCGTTCGCTTTACGCATCTCGAGTTTATTGCCGGTTTGTGTTTACAATTGTTTTGCGGATTAGTCGCTCCCGATCCCGATGGTGTTTTAGGTATTTAATGAATGACTGTCATTCATATTAATTTATGTTGTTAGCTCAAATGGTTTGATTACTGACACATATTCCATTAAACGGTTTGTTCCGTTATTTTTTATTTCGGTTTGTATTTACTTATCCTCGCTAGTAATCACCTGTAATTCGTGATTTCGACGGGGTCATCTCACATGATCTGACATATCAGTGTTTTTATATCCCTGTTGTTATTTTCAACAAAATATTATGAACCCAGAATTATCTTATTTTATGTTTTCTACACCCAGTCTTGTATTATTGTCAACTTAAAATACGTGAAATACACAATTGTTGATGCAAGTCTACCAAAATCACTTAATAAAATATTTGGCAGAAAAAAAAACACTTTACTACATATGGAAAACCGTATTTTGATATCATCAATTCGATATGTCAACAAATAATGGTCACTGATTTTAAAATTTTGTTTTGAAAAATCGGCTTCAATCTCGGGATTCCGACTTCAATCTCGGACCCCCGACTTTAATCTCCCACTTTAATCTCAGACCCCCGACTTCAATTACGGGGGTTCTACTTTAATCTCGGACCCCCGACTTTAATCTCGGACCTCCGACTTTAATCTCGGTGGTTCGACTTTAATCTCGGGGGTCCGACTTTAATATCGGACCACCGACTTTAATCTCGGGGGTACGAGATTATTGTATCTATCCAAGGAGAGTTTCAAAATTTCGTTTCTAAGGGTCTCTTAGAAGTTTGAATGAACTAAAGTGGATTATGACTCTTTTCCACAGAGAATATGTTGAAATTGTCGAGTAGGTGAATCAGTTCGATTTCTAGCTTTGATCCACTTGAACCCAACTGCAATTTTTATTGTCTACGAACTTTGATAAGATTGATTCACTGAATCTTAATTCGATTTTCTCATTTTCCAATAAATAAGTATGGGAATCATCTACTTTAAATCTTGTACAACTAGAAATGTTGATGTTAATTTCAGTCAATTGTCCGCCCTTAAATCTTCGCTTCAGTTTTGGAGTCATCGGCTGAGTTTTTCAGTAGTAGGCTTGATTTACTCAGTCTTTTAGTCACTTGGATTTGATTTTGAGTCTTTTTAGTCCCAATCTCGAGGGTCGAGGGTCCGATTTTGATTTCGGGGGTCCGACTTCAATCTCGGGTTCTGACTTTAATCTTGGACCGTCGACTTTAATCTCGGGGGTTCGACTTTAATCTCGGGGGTTCGACTTTAATCTCGGGGGTTCGACTTTAATCTCGGGGGTACGAGTTTATTGTAAGTATCTATACAAGGAGAGTTTCAAAATTTCGTTTCTAAGAGTCTCTTTGAAGTTTGAATGAACTAAAATGGAATATGACTCTTGTCTTGAAAAAATCCTCAGAGAATTTGTTGAAATTTTCGAGTACGTAAATCAGTTTGAAAAATATTTAACAAACTTGAATCTTTTGAATGTATTTTTCTGATGCAAACGAAATCTTCGATATCTATCTTTGATCCACCTGACCCACCGCGATAGAAAATTTAGTGAGACAGATATTTTATCACCTACAAATTTTGATGAGATTGATCTGAATACTAATTCGATTTTCTCATTTTCCAATAAATATGGGTGATTAGCGATTTATCTGTTATGATTGCGATGGAACATTGACTGGGAAAACATTACAATATCTCGGATACATGGTCTGTTTGTTTCTTGATTTTCCATGCGGATGGAGTTGCGATCAACTTAGTTGTGGGTCGTAGCTTCATCCGTGGGAAAATTTTAGTTAAACAGGTGATCATTATTTATTTGGCAGGGACAGGACAATTATAATGTTGTCCGACCTACCCTGGCACTGATGAGAGGCAAAACCTCGAAAGATGCATGTATGCAGGTGGTCATTCCGAGCCATGTGAAGGATAATTTACTGTTTAATTACAAAATACGCGGGTCTTCTTGGAAGAACTTTGCACAAATATCTGTTAGATGTAGTTCAATGTCCGTCGTGGTATTAGGCAGGGGAGTAGTTGTTTTCTGACAGATATTTGCCTCATTTTTCCACTCGGTGGGTACTTATTGTCAAAACACACTCATCTGCGTGAACCCTTTGATTGTGTACTAAGTTCATGGCGTTCTTTCACACTGATTATATATTATAGGTGATATTGGGAGTGATGAAATGAGACACACTGTTTATTGTTAGACCAATCAAATTATCAAATCTTCATTCTAGTCATATAAACACGAGTGAGTAATCCTGTGTCGTGTTGAGTTTAGCTATCTCTGTTTACCCGGCATATTGTGAATCATCCAGTATCGTACTGACTGACATGGATAAATTTAATGGATCATAATATTATTTGCTTGTCAATCTCGAATATTTTCGAACAGAATGGGTCCAACATAAACTGATATATTGTGCTGATTGAAATGAAAAACTTTGAGGACGGTAAACAAGTTCTACTGTTGTAGAAATTCGAAGATTTTTCTGGACTCTCATCGACACTGTTATTAGCACTGTCTTCGTCATCAGTGGATGCAAGAAACGTTATCGTTACTTCGTGAGGAATACTGTGACAGCAATGGTGTTTTTATTTGATGAGCATGATGCATTCTTGGACGAAGAAGGAACCACACACTTCGTAATTTTGCTGACCTTGGATCTTAATTCAAGTCTTTCGTTGCCGACTGCACCTTTCCGATCTCTTTCGATTACCCATTGTTTCTCTTCATGGAGTATCTGTTGCTATTATCCTTCTTCCAGTTGGCAATGGTTGTACTTCTTCCGGTGCTAAGAATATATTATATATCCTGTATATAATAATAAATGTGTCTAGGGGTGGAACAACGCCACACCTAAGAGTAAACCTCTTCGCGGCATCAGCACAAACTCCGACAGATCTGGTCATCAGAACTGTCGGGAAAGAACAAAGTTGCTGCAACTAATATGCTTGTCGTTCCGATTCTACTTCACTCCTTTAGAGTAATGAAATGGACTCAGGAAGATCTGTGACAACGGCTTTCCCCAGACAACGGGGAGGCCGTGGACTTTTGAGTTTGGAGTGTCAGTATAACAGAATGGTGTTGAATGGAGCCTGTAAAGTCATCAGGAGTTCAAACCCCCTTTTTGCTTGGTATGCGATCATGAAAAACCAGGGATTGGAGCATTTCTCTTCAAGGCAGCAGCCCATGCAGTCGATGAACTCGGTCTCGTATTCGACTCTGAATGGACGAAACCATACTCTGTCACCGAGTTGGAACCCGTTCAGCAAGAAGCCCACGTCAAAGTTGCGGAGAGTGAGAGGCTCCTACAGCTACATAAGGATAAGCCAATGCATGGGGTCTTTTTCAAGAACATTGAAGACCTTGGCTCATCCAGAAACCTGACATTCGCTTTTCTCAGGTCAAGTGGGCTGAGGTCAGAAACCGAGGAATTCATAATGGCCTGCCAGGATGGTGTCTTCAACACCCTCTTCTACCGCAGTCGCCTGACTGGGATATTGCTGATGGAAAAAAAATTGTCAGTTCCAGTTTTTTTCAAATAACATTGAGCTATACACATGAAAAATAACAGCATAATAGGCGGTGTTCAGTTTACAAAATTGAAAACTATTGATGCAATTGAATTATATAGTTATATTATCTGGTTAATAATTTATAATAGATCAAAGAACAAAGTGGGGAGACTGGAATTGTCACCCAGTCTAGCTAGAGACAAAACACACAAAATTGAATTTATTTGCCGCAGTTTATAATACCCAATAATTCCACCTTTGATTTTCGTGCTATTATAGAACTGAAGTGGATCAATATTCCTCCCACCGACGCTAACGGTATTCATTTCATTTTACGAAACTATTATCGTGGTCTGGTTGTTTCTCACTTACGTCGTGCTGGTTTTGGATGCAGCTGCATTTTAATATATTCGTTTTTAGTGTAGATATAATGGTGGATCATCCAGCCACAATGGCTTTGTGCTCGAAGTCTGTACGAACCAAGTATCGGCAAAACAGAGGAGGGCGCATCCGTTTTTTTTTTACAATTCGTTGTGTCAATTATATGAACTACGAACCACTTTGAATGGCTACGAAGCAAATGTATATATTTGAATAAGATTTAAAGGAATATAAGGTCGATAAAGATATTCAATCAGCTCTCAAGTTATTGACAGTTTTAGAACGTTCTTTCTTCGAACTGGAGGAACACCTTTCAATAAAAAATTGTTTAAAATTGTTTTTTCCGTTAACCAGCTGTCGCCCTCCTACGAACGACAGCCCTCAGAAGTCGAAACTTGTGCGAGCCAAGGATTAACGAGGTCTTACCTTTTAACGTGCGATTCCTAGCACTTTCTCAGGCTATCAGAAAAATAAAGTGAAGTTGCTGGGTTTTGACCCACGACCGGTAGGCCAGAATGATTGAAAAGCATTGATTCTATCCACTCTGGATAACGAAACAACAAAAAACATGTCCCCTGTGTATGGCATCACACGTTAAAAGTTAAGGTCCTCGTCTTTCGTAGCTTGTAGAAGTCTCTCGAAGACTTCTGCGAAGACTTCTGAGGGTTGCTCATAAGGGCGTAGCCGGTTGTCAGAACAATATTTATAACAAATAAATGAAGCCTTAAAAAAATAGGCACTTGAAATGAATCATAACTAGGTCACTGCCAAATAGGATTCATAACATCGGTAGGATATTGTCCCATAACATTATTTACTGTCTGTGAATTACCCTGGATAACCATGGCCTGGGATCACATCAACTCGCACAAATGTTTCGAAGACTTGGTAGTCAGTTAAATAGTTTCTCTGTAAAGTTTATAAGTGTGAATAAATTATTATTTTTTATCCCGTTGGGAATTTTCCATTGGGGCCCTGTCTCCGGAGTCCCGATATATCTGTAGGCGTAAGTATGTCATTTACCCTGAGAGTCACGTTTTTGGGGTGTGTGATTACTGGGTCCGTGACACATATTTCCTGAGTAGGCGGTATGAACGGTCTTTTTCATTCGTCCGGCTGGGATTTCTGCCGCATTACAAGCTGGTATATTTTTCAGATTCGAGAACAGCGTGTCTGTCATTCCACCAAGTACTACTGTCTACTACCTAATGGTTTTGGTGAAGCCTGCGGAGTTCAAACAGTCAGTCTCGATACTCAGTCCGCTTTTCTTGCTCTTTTCCAGGAGCTGAAAACTATGACAAAAATGGTTTATATTTGCCTGAAAATAGAGAAAGAGTAGTTCCAATAAATTCGGCACTTCTCATTCTCCACAACGGATTCAGTATCCCCCGGAGCATGAGACAACACCGTTGTCTCGTCTATACCGTACGAGTGTCGTAGGTGGTAGTAAGTACAGCACTCTTAGGTCTCAGGAGCCCTATGATACACTCTGCATCTAGTGTCTTGAACGTTTATACGGTAGATCAAGGTGTTGAAGACACCATCCTGACAGGCCATTATTAGCAGAGGAAAAATTTTGGATAAGTCGAGGTCTTCGATGTCTTCGATGTTCTTGAAGGATACCTCATATTATTACTAATATTGTTATCATCAGATAATATGCTGGAAAGTATGAATCTTTGATTTGGTTTCTTCATAGGCTATCGTTCAGTATATTTACAAGATATATACGTATTTTAAACCAATTTGTTTGGTGCCAAAGTCACAGACATCCATATGATTCCAAAAATCATAGATATTTTGAATAATTGTGCAGATATCAAATGTTAATTTTTCTATGAAAAATAACCTTATTATATCTGAAGAATTTTGGGAAGTGTTACAAAATTAATTTCATAATATATTCTGTGAATACTGCAATGAAAAATCAGGATCAGTAATTGAATTATCCATAAAAGCGTTCTTTTTTTTATTACTTCTTTTCCAATCAGGAATATCCCAGTTAGGCCCTGTCTCTGGAGCCCTGATACAAACGGAGGGCGCGCTGGTGTGTCATTAACCCCAGTAACCACTCCCCAAGTCCGTGGAGTGAGTGATTACTGGGTTCGAGAATCATGTGCCCTCAGTAAGCGGAGTGATCTAAGAATTACGGCCTTCTGCTTTCGTCCGGCTAAGATTTCTGCCATGTTATGGTACGAGTAGGGCCGCGTTATTCCTCTGGATATAGGCTGAGACCGCATAAGCTAGACAAGCTGACAGCAGATGTATTATGGTTTCAGCTGCCCTACGACATGCTCTGCATCTAGTGTCAGGGACCTCTATGCACATCGGGTGACTACAATGGACGAGGGTGTTGAAGATACCTTCTTGGCAGGCCATTATAAATCCCTCGTTTTCCGATTTCAGCCCACTTGACCTGAGAAGAGCAAATGTCAGGTTTCTGGATAAGCCAAGGTCTTCAATGTTCTTGAAGAAGACCCCATGCATTGGCTTATCCTTATGTAGCTGTAGGAGCCTCTTACTCTCCGCAGCTTTAACGTGGGCTTTTTGCTGAATGCAGCTTTTCCTGAGTCCATTTCATTACTCCGAAGGAGTAAAGTAGAATCGGAATGGCAAGCATATTAGTTGCAGCAACTTTGTTCTTCCATGACAATTCTGATGACCAGATGTGTTGAAGTTTATGTTGATACTTGTTGTTTTTAACAGTAGTTAAGAAGAATTGAATTGAATGACAAAGCTTCAAATCTGAAAAATGAGGTCAATGGTGATATGAAATGAACGAAACGTCGGACGCAAATGAACAACGGGTGTGAAGTTATCCACATCCACAAATGTACACAGAGAAAAATATATAAAAATCATCGGATGCACTATGGCTTTGTTCAAGTTTCAAGGGGGTGCAATGGGGGTGAGTTTCCGAAAAAACAATCATAGAATGCACAAATGGTACTACATGGTATCAGGGATGAAGAAAAGAACATTTTATGTAACACGTCTCAAGCAGAAACGTGTACAAAGCCTTTTGTGCCTTCTATGAATGTTTTTTCGGAAAATCATCCACATTGAAGCCCCTCGGATGGCCTGGAAAACTCTTACGTGGTATCAGACAGGGAAAAAAATTTTCGTATCACATCTCGAGCATAAATGAGTACAGGGCGATTTGTGCCCTCTTGGATTTTACATAACGCATTTATCATAACATATGCCAAGATAAAGCGTTTACAAAGCCATTTGTGCCTTCTATGATTTTTTTTTTCGAAAACGTACCCCTTTTACACCCCTTCGCATGACCAGAAAAACTCGTACGTGGTTGAGGAATGAAGAAAAGTGCAATCTTTATAACATATCCCGAGCAGAAACGTGTACAGAGCCATTTGTGCGTTCTGTCATTTTTATTTATTTTTCTCAGCGGACATTTGTGGAAAACTTCCGTAAATGAACGAAAACACTAAGGACTGAGGACTACGAAAAAATTAACAAAAAAATGCTCAATGAATATCTTTAGTATTTGATGTCTCGTTCTGAAACTTTTCTGTGGTGAATTCTTCGAAATCGATACTTCTTCATCGTTTAGCAGAGAAAAATATGCAAACAAATTTATTATGACTGGAAACCTACTATTGCCACGTAACAATGCAACAAATGAAATTGGAAGCATAACGTTTACAAAACAATTGAGGAATTGAATCCAAAACGTGGGAAGTGTTCAAAAGAAAACGAGCGACTTTTCATACAATACTGTGATCTCAAATGCTGGACATGACCTGAATATGATTTTTGAAATCTATGAGAAGTTATGATTATACAATATTGATCATTGGAATAAATTTGAATATGTTACACAATGAATAAGGAATAAGTATCTACACGATCTGGCATCCAAGTGCACTCACTGGGCTACACCGTACTGATGATGACCAAAACTTATGAGAGACGTGAATATGGTTGCTGTACATTATGAGGGTTGTTCCCATTATCTCGTTCTTTTTACGACAGGGTGTTCCAAAACACAACGTAAACGTTAAAAGGAGAGACCCGCGTCATTTCTAGCTCGCAAAAGTCTTCTGAAGACTTCTGAGGGTTGATTTAGACCAAATTTAGGAACACCAGCTGAAGGTTTTTGTTTTGGTTAAGTTATGAGACTATTCAAGAATGAGACTAATTCAACCGGTTTACTTTAATGTAAATAAGTACTTCATGAAGGTTTAATCTAATCACTATTTTTATTATTCTGAATCGATTGACTGACTTGCTATTATCTTTAACCGTTTGCGAGTTGAAAATTCCATCTGGAGCTTAAAGGGGTCAATTTTCCCGAAAAAATTTTCTTTTAATTTTGTTTTGTCCATACTCGCGAAATTCAATCTTTTCTGAATGAACACACTGAATTTTAAGTCGATTCCGAATCAAGTGAAAATTTCATAGGCTTCTAACGGAACCTCTGCAATATCGAGTTGAAAACAGATAAACATTTCTGAGGGGTATTTTTGACGATTTTCTACTAAACCTTGAATCTGAGTTTATGCAAATTACATATTTTCGGAATCAGCATGAAATTTTGCGTATTCAGTGCGAATTTCAAGAGCATCTGATGAGTATGTATTTTTAATGATATTTATGGGTCTACCCCTTACGACTTTTTTTTCGTTGATCGACTTGATATTCACAGAATATACTAATTTCATCATTCTGAATCGATTGGCGTTCGCAGAATTGCTCTATCTTTAACAGTTCGCGAGATGAAAATTTCATTTGGAGTAGAGGGTAGTAATTTTCCGCCAATCTTTACATAATTCGAAGGACATCTGCGAGTTTTCGAAAAATGAAAATTAAAAGCTTATGAAAATTCTATCGTGCGGGAAGTTTTTGACGTTTCATCCCCTTTTTATGAGTATATACGAATCAAATAGTTTCAGAATCATCAAGAAATTTTGAGTATATAGGGAGAAATTTTGTTTTTGAATCGATTGGCGTTCGCAGAATTGATATATCTTAAATAATTGGTGATTTGTTTCATTATATAGAGAATCTTGAATTAGCCGAGAAAAAATTATTCAAAAACTGATCAAAGATATTGATTTTCACGAAATTCATAAACTTTACTGGGGTCATATTTTGATATTCTTTTCAATGATCTCTGCCCTCCAAAGGACTACGTTGAGATTTTTGATACTCTGTATATATATATATATATATATATATATATATATATATATATATATATATATATATATATATATATATATATATATATATATTTGTGTTATTTTTTGAGATAGGCTGCCTTCTGTAGAAAGTGGATATTCTTGAATCTTGTCTTCTTTTGGCATGGTATTTCAAATAACTTCTTTGACATGTCCATAATTATGCGAGACAGCATTGGCTACCACATTTTCCAAATTGATTCTGACATAAAGGATATTGAAAAGGCATGCACTTTATATCCATTTGTCCATTATTTATTCAACGGCAATTCCGTCAAGTATGGCTATATTAGTCTACCACATATCCGATATAAAACAGCTGTTCAGATACCCCTTGAAACCCCCTGAAGGCTAGAGTCAACTTCTCATTTCATAATCCAGATTGAATAGGAATAATCAATACTGAAGAGGTAAACCAATATTTATGGTTCACTAACTCTCATTTATATTCCTTGAAGATTAACGGAATATTTTATGAAAAACGAAAAGTTATTCGAGAAATCAATAAACAAACGCTCATTCAAGCGTTGGGTGATCTCACTACTGAGTGGTCTAGAATGAGAAGCTCAGAAAAATTCAAACAGAGATGGTCGAGTCGCAAATCTATTGAATGATGCCTGACAATGCCTACCAGCTTCGATGTAGATTTTCGATAGCTTGCTGAATGAATTATCATAAATATAACCCAGAAAACAAATGAGGACGAATCAGGACCCAGAATTTTGACTTAGTATCTCGGAATTAGCTAATTCTGAGATACTAAGTCAGAATTCTTACCTAACATCTCGGAATTAGCTTACTCTGAGATACTAAGTCGGAATTTTGACCTAGTATCTCGGAATTAGCTAATTCTGGATTACAAAAGAATATCGTTTGCACGATAGTAAATAATACAGGGCTCCGAACTGATCCGTGGAGAACTCTATCTATAATATTATCAAGATTTGAGTGTAAGTTATTGATTGACAAAAACAACTTGTTTCCTATTGTGTGTTTAGTGAACCATTCTGTACTCAATATTTGATTTAGGAGTTATTGACATGTGATTGTCAAGGTTTGTGTGCTGAAAAACAACTTCCGACGTGGAACAACATTATGCCCATGAAATCGATGCTTCGTTGTGTCTTTTTCAGAAAATTCATGTTCGATATTGAATTCTCTGAGAGCGACATATGTCCACTATCCGAACGCGTGAATAATTTATTTATGTATTTCGCAACTATCACTCGAGCTGGTTATGCAGGTATATTTGATTTCAGTTATATACTAATTATTCTAATAATTTCGGCAGTACATAATTGACTTCTTGTTGTCAGAATGAATAGACTGTTTTTTCAACATATCCACGGATTGTTATGTCATCGATGAATGAATCTTCCTAACGTTGAATCAGTCATGCACAGGATGTTTCAAAATCGATTGTCTCATTCAAACGAAGATTTTTATCATCCTCTGTTTGGAATATACTGGGTGTTGAGGTTAAAAATTATTGAATATCTACATACAAAATAAGCTGGTGTCGGTGTTATCATTGGTCTGTCGTTACCTACTCTTTCACGCAAAATGGACCCAATCATTGCCTTAGGGCTACTTTACAATATGCAATTTCCTTGCAATGTTCGTGGAGTGTAAGACAAAATTCCATATTACACATGTCCCCGTGTAAAGTTTTCTACAAGCCAACAAAATTTCCAAGCCAACAACATTTCAGCTGATTGAAATTTTCACACAATTCGTAACATCTGGTGATAAATTCAATAAAAGTCTCATATCCGTCCGTACCTTCCAAAGTAATGGAATAAATAATTGTAGAAGATATGATAGCATTTCTAACAAAAAACGCAATCATGTCATGTCCAAGGTCACAGCCAATTTTCTACAGTGCTTACGATAAAAAAATACCGATCGAGTCATTTATCTCGAATTTGCCAAGGCTTCCAGGATTCCAGTCGTTCTGGTGCCAACTAAATCTATGGATTGGAGATTACATGACATACACTTTCATCTCAAAAGGGGACACTCTTTTTCCTCGGACAGACCAGCTACAAGTGGAGTTCCCCAGGGGTCTTTCCTTGTCCCACTCTTCTTTGTTGTTTATGCAAGTGACCTTGCTCTTCATATGAAATCCTGTGGGTCGTTCTATGCCTATGATACTCAACTGCATGTATAACTCTTAGTTGAATTCATTCAAGAAGACTGGCTTTCACCTCTTCACGTCTATAAATGCATCGTGCTTCATCAACTAAAAAACAATCCATTCTACACGTCCCCAAAAACGATCAATCGTTACGTAAAGTGTCCTCACATGCATGCTATCGGAATGGATCGACAAATGTGCCACGGTTCATCTAAAAAGAGGACGATGCTAGGAATACGGAGAGAACGTTCAGCTCGTAGACGGAAGCATCCTACATCATCTGGATGCCGTAGAGACGTATACCTACCTAGGGGTGAAACAACGCCACACCCAAGAAGTTACCACTGTTAAAAACTCTCTCCGCGGCAAGTAGCAGCACAAACTCCGACAGATTTGGTCATCAGAACTGTCGGGGAAGAACAAAGTTGCTGCTACTAGTATGCTTGCCTTTCCGATTCTACTTTACTCCTTTGGTGTGATGAAATGGACTCAGGAAGAGCTGCAACAAATCAATGTAAAAACATGCAAAATGATGCATCTTCATAAATCGTCTGCTCCACAGTTTAGAGTGTCTACGTAACAGAATGGTACTGGATGGAAACTGTGAAGTCGTTAGGAGTTCATATCCATTTCTCTGTTTAGTATGCGATCATGAAAAAGCAGGGATGAACTCGGTCTCGTATTCGACACTGAACGGACGAACCAGAACTCTGTCATCGAGTTGGAACCCATTCAGCAAAAAGCCCACGTCGATGCTGAAGAGAGTGAGAGTCTTCTACAGCTACATAAGGATAAGCTAATGCATGGGGTCTTCTTCAAGAGCATTGAAGACCTTGGCTTATCCAGGTTTGAAGTCGGAAACCGAGGGATTCATAATGGCCTGCCAGGATGGTGTCTTCAACACCCTCGTCTACAGTAGTCGCGTCATGGGTATAGAGGTCCCTGACCCAAGATGTAGAGCGTGTCGTGGGGCAGCTGATATCATAATGCATTTGCTGTCAGCCTGTCCACTTGATGCGGTCTCAGCATATATCCACTGGCACAAAGCGGCAGTACGAGTGTTGTACTACCATCTACGACACTCGCATGGTATAGACGAGACACCGGTGTTGCCTCATGCTCCGGGGAATATTGAGTCCGTTGTGGAGAATGAGAAGTGCCGGATCTATTAGAACTACTCATTTTCCATCTTTAGGCAAATACAAGCCAATAAGCCTGATGTCGTAGGGTAGACCGGGGACAAAAATAACATTTTGGTTTTGGGCCCTTGTAGTAATTACGGGTTTGTGTCTATTGTTAACTTCATATTTTTTAACTTTAAAAGTATGTTTTTTTCAATCATCTAGCATAAATTTGAATTAATTGATAACTTTGTAAGTTAGATATGAGTAATTTTATTCGCGGGTGCAAACTGTTACAAATGTACCGAATCCAGGGACAGTTGAAACAGGACCTAGGGACAAAAGTAACGTAAGTTTTATTGTTTTTTAACTGAGTTACCTGTAGATAAATTGACATTTTTGGTATATTAAAGAATAATGATGATTCGCATTTAATATCAAGATGAAAAATAGCAAACTATTCCAAATAAAAATGTTTTATTTTCGTTGAGTTTAAAAAATACATGAAAACGATAAAAAAAAATTGTTCAAGTGTTAACAGATTATTCAGATTCACAAATTTGACAATTATAAAAGATGTCACCACTTGTACATTCTTCGTGAGACCAACCCTTACACTCACGGCATTGCACCAATTCTTCTCCTGCTTTACTTGAGCTAAAAGCCTCTGAACACACTATAGTCTAGTTCCTAAATCGTAGATAGTGACTCATCGTACATTTAATGGTTTTTACGGGATTTGAAAGTGTGGGGGGGATGTACGAAAGTGACAAAGTAAAACCAAAGTACCTAGCTTATTTCTGTTCTATTTTTTGACTAGCTTTATATGAATTATGAACCATACAACCGATGAGTCACTATCTACAATTTAGGAACTAGACTATAGGCAGTAGGTTTCCTCTTCGTCGCTGCTTGTCTCTGATCCTGATTTCAGTTATGACTTGCTTTTTATTTTTAGTTTTTTGTTTAGTTACCTTTTTTATATGTTCTTTTTTTACCTTTTGTTACAGAGTCTGAATTTTTGTTAACCAGTTACTGTTTTTTTGATAAACAGTTACTGTTTTTTATTTTCTATTTCCATTCTTATGGCCTTTTTCTCTGGAGTGTCTGTATAGATACCTAGTAGACTTTCGTTTTTCTCTGCCTTCCTTTGCCTGTATGTTGGTTACTATAATCTTAACACCGGGGACGGTTGTAACACGTTACAACTGTCCCCAGGCGGTGCAGTTACAATTATCCCCAAAAGCAGTTCGTAAAATCAAACAGCATTTTCAGGATCTAGTCAAAAGGTTTTTGTTCCATAGACGGACTAAAAAATAGAGGGTTACTCCCTTAATAATCAGATTAGGAGAATATAAAAAAAAATCTTATAGGAAAGTAGATTTTTAGGTTTTTGTTCTTACGTGATTATTTACTTTTCACTCCCGAAAATATGTTTTATTTGCCCCTCCACATGAACCGTGCAAAAGCTGGCTAGTAATTAGTTTATAGGTGAATATGGATCAGACGCATCAACATTACGCATGAACTGCAGGGTTGCCACTATGGTACGAAAGTTAAAGGTGCTGTTACTATTGTACCCTGTTACTCTTGTCCCCGGTCTACCCTACTCCTCGACCATCAAAGTAGGACGATTTTCGTCATAGAGTTATCGGCTCCTGGCGAAACGATCGTCCGAAAAGAGGGAAAAAACGGTCAAATATCGAGACCCTCTGAACTCCGCCTTGCAAAAATTGAAAATATGTCGCACAAAGCAAGAATGTTTGCAACGTAATAACCTATCCATATTGATGTTATGGGCATCTGTCGCTTTTGATTTCATGTTAAAATAAACCTTGTATACAACGTTATCATTTGTTTGAGTGAAGTTTTAATTGTTTCATAAAATCACGGTTATCAGTCACATCTTAGTGATCCGATAACAATATTTCTACGAAAATACATTGTTCTAATTACTCACAGTGGCTGGCATTGGTGGTTATCTGTCCCCATTTACGTCTCAGGTCGGATCGTAATATTCTCATAGTTTGGTATTGCCCATTCAATTCTGGAAACGCAAATTACTCGATCTGTGGTTTACGAGAGACATGTACATGAATAATCATAGGTATTTTAGTTGTTACTAATATCTGATATGTTAGCGAATGACAATTGAATTTCTTTGAAAGATATTATGAAAAATTGTTCAATAAAATCACATGTTGATGTGAAAATCAAGAAAAGATAAGTGCTTTGGCCTTCAGCTTCACACTACCCGTCCAACGCATGGAAACAGGTTTTAAGATGCTGATATTTCTGTTATTATGAAAATATTTATGATAATTATTATTTTCTATCGAATACCTTAATTTTTTTATTTTATCATGAATTGGTGAGGCAGAGACCCACCAAACTGTACGTTGACGGGTTAAAAGAAAAGGATCGATAAAACCATTCAAAAAATTAATGACGCAAATCTTCGACCGTCATTGAATAGTGAGTGCATCCAACGTTTAAATCGAGTATATTTTCATTACAAACTTTAATTAAGCCAAAAAGTGTTTTGCCCATTTGGCCCAACCCTGTAAATATATATCTACATGATTGCCTCCACCCATTCGTGGAGGTAATTCGCAAGGAGTTCCCATGACTGCACTACACAACATGGTACTAAATTTTCAATAGCATAGATTCGAATCCGAGAAATGTTCATTAAGGATATGGCAGAGATAAACGCTTGTTATGTAGATTTCGTTGATAAACTTATCAGGAAACACAAATATGAGAAAACCGTTCGTAACTACGAGTTTTCAAAGAGAGGAATCTGCTCCAAATATATCTTCATCACCTATCAACATTGACTCCGAAAGAAATTTAGAAATATCGTTATGAGGGTGGTATACCGAACTTCTTATGAATTGGTAGTACCAAAACGGAGAGTGAAAAGTGTGGGAATTATTATATAAATATAAAAATTGTGACAAAAAGTATGTTGCTCAAACTAGAAGGTCAATCAAAATGCAGTTCAAAGAACATATTGCTCATAATAGTTTTATGAGACCAGAAAATGAAGTGGTGTTTTGGAGAAGGGTGGTCGATTTGATGACACAAATTTTATGCATGAGCACAGACTGCTCGTTGGGTACGAGATGCTGGAAATAGCAGTATCAAAGCGGTTATGGGTCCTATAACATACAGTCCATTCAAGAAAGAAAAACTACTCAAAACAACGTCAATTTCAGTCGACCACGTTTCCCCAACAAAATTGGCATCCTCAGGAGCTCGAAGCGTACTGTAGAAATGTCAGAAATGAACGAGAGATGAATGCAAACGTTATAAAGATGGATCCATCAAAAACTTTCTGAGTAATCAAAAAAAAAACTAATAGAATTTTATAACCTATACTTTCGTGATGATCGTGCTGAGACTGTGATATTCCCAATTTACGTAAGGATTTAAAATTTTTCGTAGGAATTTTCATTCAGATTTTCTGTTGTAAAAGATACTACCTTGTTACGCCACATTTACCTCTAAACTTCGTCAATTTGCGTGACTTGCTTATACATATTTCCTGATTTTCTTCTTAGCATAAAGAGGTACTCTTGTGTCTGAATTTCCTGACACAAAATGCTTTAGTAACAAAAGTTCATGGCTTGTAATAAATGCCAAGAGTTCAATGTCTTTCTAGTTTGCTGTTCTCGGAGTAACATTTTATCTCATCATCGGAAATGAATGAGCTCTATTAAAATTTTCATTGTTCCACCACCTAATGAGCTGACTTAAATTTTAGCAGGTGATTTGTTAATGGTTTAGTTTATAATGACTGACTTCAGTAAGTTTTCTCATATTGAAATTAACATCAAATCTGTCTCAAAGATAGCGAATGAAAACTCTCTCAGACTCTTCATTACGCTAATGAAATATGCATTATGAATTTTATTGGGATGAAAAACCAGTCTGTGAACCAGGACAGAATATTCACTGTACAACAAAATATATCAGGCTGTGGGAAGGAATTGTGATCCAGTTAATTTTTGACTCTGAAATGAATTTTTTGCAATACCAATCATTTGCCTACTTGTTTGAAGGAAATTTAGCTCTGAATATATTTGAGAAACAACCCCAAACACAAGAAATGTTTCTCCTCAATTCATCCTTTCCTCCAACGGATCCCAAAATGTGAAACTGTTTGCAAATATGTGACACGTTTTATCAAATGCCTTGAGGTGATCCATCCAGGCCCTCCAAAGGTTATGTTGATTTATAGTCGGGTCCTGCTTGATTCATATGGTTGATGGAAGAGCAACATGGTCATACATATGATCGGATTTTGCTGTACTTCAGTTTCAAATGTTATAGCTATTCCTATCAATGAAATCTATTATTATTATCCAGCAGGTTCTCCTTGAAGCCAGCGACTTCCTTCTTTGACCCTCTTTGCTTATTTCTCCGTTCAGGTACTGGGTCAACTACGGAGAGTATTCGCATTTGTGAGATGCGGGCAAACATTTTAAAACATATTATATCCAAGCAAGTTATCGGTCTGTATTTCTTTGGGTCAGACAAATATCTGTTTTTGAGGATCGGCACGGTTCGCTCCTCGATAAGCCAGTTCGGAATATGTTGCCCCCTATCTAGCAAAGCTCTTAATACACATATTCAGGTTCAGATTGTTTCCTGAGATCATACACTATTGTCATAGAATATTAAATTTTGTTGACATAGTTCAGGTTTTTAAAACTTAAAACATATTTTCGTATTTAATGACGCATTATGAATAAAAATATAAATAATTTTACAATATAAAATAGAAATAAAATTATGGCAACAGCCATTGGAAAAAAATTAGAAACAAAAAATCTTTTAAACAATATACAAGTTTATAGATAAGCCAGTGCATAATGACTATATACAGCGTGATTTACGTAGGCCGTGCATTAGAAGTTTTTGAACTTGCAGTTGGACTAGAAACTTGAAATTTGGTATGCTGTCATAATTGATCATGTGCGTTCTACCTCAAATGTTTTTAGTCCTACAACTATACTGGGTATGCCAAAAGTCGGTACCAACTTTCTTATTTTAAATGGAAACCTAATGTTTTTTTGTCATGGTTCGATTGGCCTTCTGATTATGACTTCAGACAACTTATGTTATGTTTACTTATCTATCGCAGTTTTTGAGATATGTCCATTTTTCTGGAAAAAATTACGGCTGTAGTAGTTTACGAAAACACGTGTAGCCCGCAAACCGTTCAAAATTAGGAAACCAAATTTATGGAGCAGTTAGCTGGTAGTCCAGGCTAACACCTGATGTCCCATCGACGGTCCCATTTTGTACCATATGGGCGCAGCCGATTTTTGAATGTCGCAATATAAAATTGT
Source organism: Chrysolina americana (assembly GCA_958502065.1). Lineage (NCBI taxonomy): Eukaryota > Metazoa > Arthropoda > Insecta > Coleoptera > Chrysomelidae > Chrysolina > Chrysolina americana. Next base: position 57,429,792 of record OY293420.1, on the reverse strand, counting down.
CAAAAACTCAATTTTTTCGAATGGCACCTACCATTTCTTTTTTAACCATTCAAAAGAAAATTGAATTTTAGGATTATTTCAGCTTTCCATATACCCAAGTTCAACCTCTATCGAGTTATTCAATAAAAATCAAGAAATGCCTTATCTTACAGAATGATTATGTGTGTATGCCATGGAAACAAAAGAAAATTGTAATAATTTAATCAAAAATATTGAACAAATTTGACAGAACTCTAGCGTAAATGTTCAATATGACCACCATTGTTGTTCAAACATTCTATTATTCTACTTTCAATAGATTGCATAGCACGTCTGATTTCGTTGGGATCGAGACTGTCAAAAGTCTGTATTATTCTAAGTCTCAACTCATCTATATTGTGAACCGGTGAAGAATAGACCAAATCTTTTACCCTACCCCAAATATAAAAATCTAAAGGGGTAAGATCTGGAGATCTTGCAGGCCAGAGAAAGGGTCCTCGATTTCCCCACCAACGGTGCTCGAACATGGAAGTCAATTTGGTATACACAGTTCGTGTATTGTGCGGTGGTGCCCCATCCATCTGGTACCATGAACGTGCAGCTCTAGCCAGTGGCAAATTGTCAAGAAATGTTTCTATTACGTTTTGAAGAATTTCTACATATCTGTCACTATTCAGATTTTCATCGTACATAAAGTAGCGTACCTCTTGGTTCATTACCAAACAAAACACATTTATTCGAATTGTACTTGATTTTCAACTTCGAACACCATATGTGGATTTTCAGAATCCCAAAAATGTCGATTGCGCCTATTGTAAACTCCCTGCTGACAAAACATTGCCTCATCAGTCCAAATTATGTTGTCTAAGAATCCGGCGTGCTCTTGTATTTTGAGTAATAAGTCTTCACAAAAGTTTACTCTACGGGGAAAGTCACCTGGGTGTAATTTTTGCAATCGTATAAATTTGAAAGGATGTAGCTTATGGCGGTGTAAAATGGTTTGAATTGCAGAGTATGAAAATCCCAATTCCAAAGACGCCGTTCGTATTGAGGATTTAGGATATGCTTGAAAATATCCGAGAATGGTAATTTGATTATCGTCATTGCCAGTTAGTGGTTTGATTCTCGTAACGGGTCTAGCCACCTTCCCAAAATGTATAAAATTAGTTTTCTCGGTAAGTTTGGATATTTCAAATTAAACTCACGGACAGTTCGCTGCACAATTTTTTGACACATGCCGTGGATAACAAACAAGTCAAACACAACTTCGTTTGTATAATTTTTCATATTCCAATCAATTTTATTTAAGAATTAGCACGACTCGTTTTTACTTTGACAGAATAGCACCTACTTGTTTACAGTTGTTTTTTGTTTTCATGGCATACTTGAATAAACACAAAAGCATTCGGCAGAATAAGGCATTTCTTGATTTTTATTGAATAACTCGATAGAGGTGGATCTTGGGTATAGGAAATGCTGAAATAACTCATCCTTAAATTCAATTTTCTTTCAAATGTTTAAAAAAAATGGTAGGTGCCATTTGAAAAAATTGAGTTTTTGACAATTTTATATTGCGACATTCAAAAATCAGCTGCTCCCATATGGTACAAAATGGGACCGTCGATGGGACATCAAGTGTTAGCCTGGACTACCAGCTAACTGCTCCATAAATTTGGTTTCCTAATTTTGAACAGTTTGCGGGCTACACGTGTTTTCGTAAACTACTACAGCCCTAATTTTTTTCAGAAAAATGGACATATCTCAAAAACTGTGATAGATAAGTAGAACGCACATGATCAATTATGACAGCATACCAAATTTCAAGTTTCTAGTCCAACTGCAAGTTGAAAAACTTCTAATGCACGGCCTACGTAAATCACGCTGTATATATATGAAAACTAAAAGTTCGGGTTGAACCGCGTCTAGAATTTGTTGAAATTTGACGTTTCGGCTCCGATTTTGGAGCCATTTTCAAGAACTGAAAAAGAAAGAAAATTAATGAAAGGTTGAAACGTAATTCTACGCTGAGGTCTCAATCTGCCTACTCCTCAGGTATAATTACTTTAGGTTTTTGTGACTTGACGTCGGGGTCTCAATCTGCAGATTCTTTTCAACCATTTGAATTTTTTAGATTATCGTTGAAACGTTTTTTCACAATATGCATTTGAAATGTCAGATTAAGTGCGGATCTGGCGGTCTAAATCCCTTTTCTTACCTGACCACGATAACTTTTGAAGGGTTTGATGTGAAATAACGGGACAGAATTTTTTTTAATGTAAAGAAATGAAAAAAATAGATGGTTGTAAAGAGAATTGAATTATCTTTTCAACGATGTGAACGAGTTGATGTGCCCCCCGCGCCATTTATCGAGCAATCACAATGTGTTTTATTTCAAAAAGTAGTATCGGTGAAACCCTCCTAACGTTTTTTTTTTGTTTTCACATCAAACCGTTCAAAAGTTAACAGGGGGACTATTAAAAGCCGCAATGGGCTAAGAACAGACCCTTGTGGTACTTCGAATTTTATGTTCCTTTCGATAGATGTTACACCATTGAACCTCACCCTTTGTACACGATTTGTTAGATATGAATCAAGCCACAATGAAATGTTTTCTAGAAGTTTGACCAAACTGTTTGGAGTTCTTCAGTTTATTTTGTTCAAGAAAGCTCAAGAATCTTTTTTCATCAATTTTTTAATAATCTTTGATGAATTTGATAACAATGATAAACTTGGATCACCCCCTTTGAATAAAGGAATAAATTACCTCGGCAAGTTTCAGACATGATGGGAAAGCACCATTCAATACAGATGTATTTATAACTTCTGCCAGAATATTTGGAACGTTATCATATACTCCAAGAATATTTTTAAATAAAAATCATCCCAACTCGAAGAGTTTTAATTTTTGATTTCAGTGATAATTTCTTTTTTTTTCACTTGCCAACCAAAAGATTTCAATACAGAGATGCGACTCATTCAAACAATGGAATTTGCATCAGGCAATATATGTTCAGCTAGATTCTCTTCTTTAGAAGTCATGATACAGGAGCTGACTTGTTTTTTCCTCTCAATACCCTCCCTGAATTGATCTCTATAAAGGTCACTAAAACAGTGTAGGTATTTTGAGAAAGTGAAATTTGTTTTTTTGTACTAGTAAAACACAAAATTATTCCAGAAATCGAGTTCTCTCTTCAAACAAATATTGGATTATCACAATTGTCAGAATGGAAAGCGATTAGAAAATATTCGTCATACTTGAGTATGTTCCAACTTGGGAATGATGTTCAAAAACTATTACAGACATAGCTGATTAACTATAATGCTGTTTCTAATGCTTTTTATTGCGACTTTAAATCGAATTATGAAGTGAAATGTTCATTCAGTGAAAAACTGTTGCTTTTGAAGTGAGTTTTAGAAGCCTATCGGACAAAGAAGAAATCTGGACTAAGTACCAAAAATAGAATAAATTTTTTCATTAGCCGCATTTATAATCTGTTATCTATAATCTGTTATTCATATTCTGTAATCATTAATTTCATCTATTCAGTGGTGATTATTAACCGTGAAATTGTGCTTTTAAAATAAGCGATTTAACTCAATTTTACTATCTGGATACACGCAAATACATCATTTGATAGTTGCTGGTTTTGTTCTAATTGTCTCAATAATAGGTCCATTAATTGTCACCCAGCAATAGCTTTCTAGCAAAATCCAGTCAACTAGATTTATAGGCCGAGACAGCAGAGTTTTCTTAATTAAATATAGTTGGTTCTGTTTGTTTTTCATAACTTTCATTTCCACGTAATATTAAGTGGAATTATCAGAAAAGCATCGACTGCTCGTAGTGACATTTTCAAGTGAGGATATTGTTGAAATGAATTATCAGAATATCATCACTTTTGTAGTTGTCTCGCCATATCTTTGTACATAAAATATGTTGCGTCGCAATTTTTTCCTTAATCAAATTGAACCTCACTGATGAAGTTTTTGTTCAACTGAAATTATTATTAATATTGTAGTAACGTCATTTCCTTCATGTTAATTTTCCAATTACTCTTTGAACCATTTTCATTCGGAGTTGATATTCATACGAGAAATAATCCGATATAAAATTATTATTTTCATTCCATGAACCAATTGAATTACTCATAATCAAATAATAATACATGATTCCATTTTGTAATCAACAAATGCGGATTTAATTCGAATGAAAATATAACCAATTTAAATTCAAATTCCAATGTAGCCTTGAATGCTATAAATTGCCATCAATTAAATAAAACATTTTCATACCCTCTATTTGTGTTGCCGAGTCTGCATTACGTGAAAAAAATCAAGAAACAAGCCATCAAAAATTATCACACTGTTCATGTACCTAGATTTGACACACTTTCCTAACGAAAACATTTTTCCATATTCCACGTGCTTCTCACTTAATATGCAGATGATACGGTGAGGCTTGTATTGTGATAAATATTCAAAAACTTTCATTGGCAGTTATAAAGGTCGCTGGTGCTCGAAGATTATGTGAACTTGTCCTCTAACAGAAAGTGAGAGGGTTTCGTCATAGAATATTAATTTTTCGGATTTTTTCGATGAAAATGCATTCCACCCACTTGAAGAGAAAATGTTCTATTGTTCTGGTGTCTTTGAAGATTTGTCATGGAACCAAGTATACCCAAAGGCACGGCCTGACCAGGTGAGGCACGGCTGCCGTCAATATTTCCCGTGGCGCCCCGATGCGGCTTGCTGTTTTCTGGTGGCAGAACATTGAAAAATGTTATAACCCGCCCCGGGTTATAACCGGGAACCAGTAATGCTTATAAATCCATGGCAATCTGAGATATCGAAGGAATGATTTTAGTAGGTTATCCAAAATTTGTATCGTATTTCCGCCAAGACACATTTTCTCGGCTGATGTTTTTCTTTATAAAGAAAATAACAGTGTGAATCCGGCGAACCTGAGATATCGAAATAATGATTCCAGTATGTTTTTCAAAACTTCGATCGAACAATCACAAAGTGAAAGACGCGTCCGTATAACATATTAGGCTTCCTGGGCCAAACTCCACTGTATTTTCCTCCCATTGTTCTCTGCTCCGAATTGTAAGTGCGTTTTCCACTCTGAGGGCGATGATAGGGATCTCCTGCTCCGCCCACTTCCCGATTTTCGCGTGACATTGTTCTTTTCTTTACCCAGACTCCTTAGTACCGCATCCTCAAATGTGCTGCCATGGCCTCCTCCTTGATCCAGATTGGAAGCGGTACCTGCGCCCGTTATTACCGAACAGGCCATCCTCTGAACCTTACCAAGCGTTAGACCTATTGCGCTTCTCTGTGCGCCTAGCCATCAGATAGCGGACCCATATTGGTTTGGTCTTACAACTGCCGTTTACAGCCAGCGCATAATCTCTGGGTTGGTTCCCCAATTGTGCCCTATAATTCTCCTCAGTTGCCGTGGGATTGCTACCGACTTCTGAATAACTCCCAGGTATTTGACCTGTTGGACTAATTCCAGTTCTTGGCCAAACATGGTGGTCAATCTTCTTTCGTTTGGTGAACAGGATCATCTCTGTTTTTGTCGGATTAACTGAGGTCCCTATACGATTGTGCCTCGAAGCCTTCATCAGTGAGTTTACCCAGGAGTTAGTCCATCACTAAGCACAACAAGTGGGGGAAGAGGCAGCTTTCCAGAGGGCTTTGGCCTTGGCTTCCAGTCTGAGGTCTCTCCGGGTTACCTCAACTCTCCTCCTTGTTAGTTACATGTTCTACACCTCACAGGGTCTTTTCGAAAGAACAAATAAAGATTTCTATCTATATCTATGGTACCAGCGAGTGAGGCGTTTCTCTGGCCATTAGTGCTGCCTATATGGTTGTTGGTAGCACTAATGGCCTGGACCCTTCGCACTATCGTGTGGAGGGCCGATTCTGTTGACCTCTCCCTTCTGTATGCGTGTTGGTTTCTGCGAAAGGGGTTCGCCCTCCAACCTGTCTACCATCTTTTCCAGAGACAATATCCTCATCCAACTGTCTAGGAAGGTCCTCGCACATCTAATCCACCTGATGAATGCTATTATTAGGTGGCAGGTTCACCCAAGTTGTTTAAAATCGGAATAGAAACAACATTTTTCTTTCAATTTTCCAACATTCAATCAAACGAGCCATTAGTTTGAAAAAAATAAACTTTTGTTAGATAGCGTAAGTTACGTAACCCAGTCCATTTTTCATCTTTTCTAGATCGAGACTCAATCCTCAAGACGAATTTCAAAATTAAGTAATATTAAAACTTTTTCCCATATGAAGGACACTGTATATCCGGTTTGTCTGACTTGAAACGACGTTTAATTGATGCATATTAATTGATATCGTAGTATCCCAATAACTTTTGCATTCATTTATTGATCCAATTACCTTACACAATTCAAAGACCATTCATTATAAGGTAACATAAAGTAATACAACGTGATTAGCGCCTTTGTAGGACAGGGGCGTGCAGGAGCTTTTTTTCACAGTTATCAACCTGATTGATGAAACGATTTTCACAAATTATAGGTTTACAAAAATACAATTGTTCTAGCGTCTTCAAGTAGAAGGATGCCGTGTTAAATTTGGCAGTGTTACTCTCAAATCGTAAGCTCTTATTAGGGTTCTTTGTATACCTGTTATTGATTAATTCAATCATAAGCTCACGAAGTTTCGAAAAGGAAGGTTAGGAAATGTACTGTTGATATGTGATGAACAGTGGGTGGCAAAAAGGGCCCATGAGGGCCTACGTGCCAGACTATGGCAGCGGTCTCCCCACAATTACTACTATTACCAGTTTCTTCTTTGAGTTTTCTACTTGTTTCTCCGATGTAAAACATAGGGCAATTCTCCCAAGTCGATTCATAGATTCCACACCTTTCTAGCTTTTCTCCTTCATATTCGTTCTTTCATAAAACATATAAGTCGAGAATGAAGTGTATATATGATACTTGTCCTATTTTGTATATCGGACAAACATGTAGATCCTTAATAAAGCGAATAACCGAACATAGGAATCGCACCGTGGTAGAAAAAAACGAATTAAATTGTTTAAATCATTCATGTTGAAATCAAAAGCGCCATTCTGGATAATTGTTGATGATACAGAATTGAAAACCCTCCACTGTTGAATTTTTTTACACATAATGGCACATAGTACCTGTTCCTTATAATATATTGGAAAAATAATTGCTCATAAATAATTAATCAAGCATCTGGTATACAAACTGAACCCTAATTCATGTGAGAGTAACACTGCAAAATGTAACTTGTGGAAGTTTGGTTTTTTCTTTGTTTTTTTTACGAATCACCACGCTCGGTTGTTGGAGAAAATTCCTCAAAAGCAGAGCTTGTGCAAGCAAGTCAAGGTACGGCGATACAATTGGCGTGGACTTGTAGAGGTCCAATTTATGAACATTGTTAGATATGATCAGGCAAACCAAACTTCTTCAACTTCATGGGGTTGTTAAGCTAGCTGATATGGCAGACACCTATTTTTAAGGGTTGCCACGTCTCTGTGTGGAATATTGAAGACTGTTTCGAAATAAGATAATCGAGTGTGTGAGTCCAGATGGAATGTACTGCGAATCTTTTGACTGGCGATAGAGAGGTCACGACAGATGAGAGAAATCGGCGTTGAACGTGTTCAAACATAAAAAATTGTTTTGTGGTTTCTTTTTATAGGAAAAATAATTGAGAGAAAACGCTTTCGATGATATTGTGCTGTAATGAAACTTTTTAAATCAGGTCAAGAGTAGCGATCAAGACCGTCGGAATTTATTGTGAGAAGCTATGAAAAAGTGAGATCTGCGTGATTACTGTAACTGTCACAAACGAAGAGTAGGTCCTTGTGTTGCTCGAGTATAGAATACTTGAAAATTATGACTACAAAACATTGAATGTGATTATACAGATGAAAAGCTAGTCACGCGTGTTAGCAAAACTTTTTTCTATAGGTAGTCAATTGAACCCACAAAAAATCAATCACAGTTTGATAGAGAACAGGATTACATTTTCGAATTGCACCACCATTTTTCGTGGTGAAAACATCCCAAAGGTATTCTTGATTTGCATATAAATCGTGTTTTCCGAGGTATATATTTTGGACTCCCGGGAACCTGTTATTCTCAATCACCATTGTTGACAATCTATATGATCGAAAACTGACCGGGTTGAAACGCAATGGAGATGAAAATAAGCCAGAATCTACGAATGATATAACGAATCACTAGTTGAGATTTAGGTAGCGTAGTTGTCCTGGTTATTGTTCTAAATGGTTTGATAACTGTCACGCATTGAAATTATTTTTCTTCGTGGATGAATGAGGAAAGTGCTAATTCCACTGCAGGGTCAGACTGAAATAGATTAGATATGTGGGTTGGTTGCGCTTTTAGTCCGGAATGAATTGAACATCTGTTTTATTCGAGATACATAACTTTGTTCGTCTCAAGACTTGCAATAAATACCTGCTGAGGCAACGAGTTGAAAGCTTTATAAAACAAATCGCCAAACTCGCTACAGAGTTCCAGAGAAATAAGCGAGCTTGTGGGCGAAGCATCACCGACGAGACACATGGCTCTTTTTCACCTCTCCAAATCACCGATGAATCTGAATCTTTTGTATGAGTTCCAAGAAATGATAGAACTACAGTTTGTTCGTTTGGGAATATTCAAATGATCAAGGATAGTCTGGAAATACTTGACGTTGCGAAAATTTAGGTGTTAGGCTCAACTCTAACTTGAAATTTGTGAATCATTTCAAAGGCGAAGTGGCGGTGGTGCTGAATTGTATGTATCAGCATCTGCCACTTGGCTAAGAATGTTCAGAATCAACTTTCATGTAAGCAGTCCTGGATCTCCATTGCTGGCAAGCTCTCAAATGAGGAGTTTCATTGGAAACCTGAAGAAAGAGAACAAACTGGTATCAATGAATTAGTTCAACATGTATATTTCATTTTGAGAGTTATTTACTGCCGAAGGTATTTTCTCCTATTGAGATTGGCAGTTATATTATATGGAACAATTGTTTCAACAAATAATTCCTATGCAGACGTATTACAGAGCCCTCTTTTCATCAGTCAATATAAAGGAAATATCCAACAGTTTCTTAACTTTTATCTGCCATTCATTTATGGCAGCAATTCCACAGAGAGATATTGAATGATTGAATATGGAAAATATGGAACTGATGTATGCAACATGTGAGGATTGTGAAAAAAGAACATTTAGGAAGGGAAAATACTGCTTTTGGTGTATATTGTAATGAAAATTTCAGTTGGCTTTCTATTTATATTTTCGTTCAACTTGACATTAACTTTTTTTTGAACAAGTTCATTAACTCAATAATCTCTCATACATACAAAGTGAAGAAGCAATAAATTGCAGTAATGAAATAATAAAAATAATAAAAGAATATAAGTTTTCTACGATGAATTTTCAACAATAACATCCTCCTAATTACAGTTTATCTAATAACATAAAACCAAATAAGTTTCACCGACTCAAATTGATGTTCATAAGCTATTTTAGTTCACATTAACACCCAAATATGCCATTTCTATTTTTTTTTGCGAAACTGGACTATTAAAAAATTGTCGCATCATAAAAATATATCGCAGCGAACCTAAGGTTAAGGTGTGAAGAAATTAAACCTCCCCTTTCATTTTCAACTGTTTCCAGATATTCTACTGAATTAGAGCTAGTTACTCACACTAATTCTTTCAAATAAGCTCCAGAGTGGCGGAACGTATCGTGGAATGAAACTTGGTGGATGGAAATCAAATTCTTTACACTCTTGGTCAATTAAAATAAAAAGTATTGAGGATAGACTGGAATCAAACTCTGTAAATTATAAAAGATTGAACAACCTGGGATCGTACCAGCTGACAGTGGAGGAAATTACACATGTAAAGTCCCTTAAAATACCAAAATAAAATTTATCGGATCTAATTCCTGTACATTATTTGCCTGGACAGAATTGAGAGATTCTATGTGGAAGCGGAACCCGATTCACTCAGCATATTCTCAAAATTATTATTATAATTTTATAAAATTGAAGACTGAAGCAAATAAAATAAGTTGAATGAGTCTAAAATGTGTACAGCACATAACGCTTTGCTGGGAAAAACCACATGTCCAATAAGCAAATAGTATCTAGTATACCACTTCCTCTTCCAAAGATCCCATTTCAGCCTGTGAAACCAGAAATGGAAGAGGAATGTAAACTTTATGCATATGGACTTGGCCAAAATTCTGGAATAGGTAGGAATAGGAATGTTTTACGTTCGATATTATCATTGGCAATGCCTTTTCTTGGGAAAATTATTTGAGGCCTTTGTGCCAAGAACTGTTTCTCTTCTCGTCACCAGTTTGTTATCTATAAAGCATAGCTCTAACCTGTCCTATAAAACTGTTCCCATGAATTGGAAAACACTGAAGTTTAGATTCTGGTTGTTGGTCTTCTCATATAGCATCAATTGTTTCACCGTTATCAGTTTCATCGAAACTCCTTTGACAATGTTGGTCTTCACATATCCTCATCGTTAAATTGTTTCCTAACTAGTTTCTAGATACTAGTTTGGTTTACATTTTCTAGAAGCTTTGCGACGTGTATTCTTGTAGAAACTCTGCCAGGTGTCGTGCAAAGGTGATTCAACAGAAGGAATGAAATACAAACATTACCGATGTTTTTCAAATATTGTGAGAGAATTGATGATGCTGTAAAAATGATTTTCTCTTCTGCATTTGATCACTTCTACGAAATTTATCTTGAAAATTCCATATAGCGTCTATTCTATACATAATACAGTATGTCGATATGAAAGAGTACCCCCCGAATATTTCAACTCTTAGAGAAAATTTCTATTTAAGATTTAAGGGGTTGTTTCCATCTCCGCTGGAGAAATGTTGTAATTGTACGATTTCAAACTGACACACTGTATCCACATGTACATGTTGTTTAAGTTTTCAAATTTCTTCTTGAGAATGTTTCCCTTTTCAACATGAATACCTTCAAAGAGGTCATCTTGAACAAAGGAAAATAGCGACTAAAGTTTGTCTTTCAGCCGCAGGTGATTCCACATCTGACTTTACGAGCATATTCATATTTTCCATAAAATCGAAAGATTATAAAATCCGATCCATCCGTTTTGTCCTCAAACTTCTATATTCAACGTGCTGAAAGTAGATAACCCAATAAATTGCAACTGCTTGATATTCATGAGTACATCTTTTCATTCATTATTAAAACAAGTTCTAATTTAATATTTCGTCATCAAGCAGATTGCACCGCGAAACAAGAAAGGTTCACAAAACTGGTTCTGTATCAGTTCCTTTTTTTACGATATTCACAGGTAGTAGCGATTTTTCATATACCGGTCCTTGCTCTGAAAGTGGATGCAGCCGCAATGAGAACACTACTGATAATAATAATAATATTTATTTCTATAGTTAAAAAGTACAACGTATAGTAGCAAAAGCAAATACAAGTGTACAATGACTAGGAAAAAGTCAAGAGAGAGTTTCTAATACAAAGATTGTTAAAAATGTATGAGTACAAACATATATCCTAGAATGTCGACAACGAAAAAAGTAAATAAATAAAAATAACACTAGAACAACAATAAAATCACATATTGATTTTTTTTTTAAATTCGTCGATGGTGTAGCTTCCTTTTCAGAGCAGATTTAGAAATATTTATGTTTGGTGAGAGTTTAATTGATTCATCTAACTATAGGTTTGGTCCCAGATGAAGATGACTTTTTTGATAGAGAGAGGTTCGATGTACACTGGGTATTATTAAATATTTCGAACGAGTTGGATTCGCTATGTTCACTAGCTTTAAGTTGGAGTATTGGAACTACCCTTTCCGCACTCTTTGGTCAATAAGCCTGATGTAAGTAGCCCTCTCGACCATTATAGTAAAACGGTTTTCGGCTCGTGACGAAACGAATATAGCCCGGATAGTGGAGGAAAAACGTACTAAATATCTTTGAGCTCTGCAGACTTCACCCAAACCATTTTTTAGAAATGGTGGTTCTAATCATAGATGTCCTTGGTGTAATGATGGAAACACTGCTCTCAAATCTGAAAATTATATCGGAATCAGCTCGCCTAGGTTTACCAAGGTACACAATGAAAATTTTCGAAAATTTGATCGTACGAGGAAATTTTTAACGCTTTATTCGTTTTTCTGCTTTACCTTTCAACTGAGCACATAAAATTCATATATTTTCGAGATGAGCATGAAATTTTGCGTCTTTAGTGCGACTTTCAAGCGAGTCTGATGATTTTATATTTTTTATGGTTTTTAGGGTACCTCTTACGATTTCTTCAAGTAATCACTTTTGTTTGTCGATCTACTTGGAATTCAAAAAGGATACTTATTTTCAATTGCAATTTTTTGAAAAATGGAAAATACTATCGTGCGAGGGAGTTTTTTATGTTTCATTCGTTTTTTATGCTAACCTTGTGTCTCGGCATTTTCAAATCAAATATTTTTGCGTCTTTGGGGCGATTTTCAAGTGAATCTGATGATTTTGTATTTTTCATGTTTTTTAGCACGTAATTTTGAATGAAATCGCCATTTCTCTTAGAAACATTTTGATTTTGTGGATTAGTGCCTTTTTTCGACTGAAAATCTTCTGAAATGTTCGTTATACAAATATATTTGTATGGTATGGGTTCGATATCAGTTCGCCAAGTTTCATCTGAGGGACGTTTGCCATTTTTTGGAAAATGGAAAATAAAAATTTCAGAAAATTTTATCGTGCGAAGAACTATTTTAGGTTTTATTCCTTTTTAATGCTTGATCTACTATTTGTGCTTGAATACACACATACCGAAGTTACATTATTATATTATTATTATAATATTCATTTTTCTGAAGAATATTTTCAACAGAGCTTCTTTTATACCAGTATAATCAGAAAATTCTCGGGTGGATTTTCTAGGGTTTTCAACAACTGTCTGAGGTTCTTCTTATTGCTTTTCTTCAGTATATACGTAAATCGTAAGCACACCTGAGTAGGGTAACAAACACACTCTGAGCCCTCTAGTACAAAAATCGTCACTAGATAGCGCTGGTGGCGCGTTTTATATGCGTTTCAAGTGTTTGTGTGAGCGTATCATGCGTTCGTGCGTGCTTTTCAAGCGTTTGTGCGTGCTTTTCAAGCATTTGTGCGTGCGTATAAAAAATGTGTGTGTGCGTTTCAAGCGTTTTACGCATGCAGAAACGCTTAAAACGCATGCACATGCACAAACGCTTGATATGCTCGCAAGAACGGTTGAAACGCACGTGAAACGCACCACCAGCGCCATCTAGTGACGATTTTTGTACTAGTTGGCTCGGAGTGTGTTTGTTACTCTACTCACCTCAGCCGACAATCATGAGGATATGACTGCAAAAATATTTGAGAATTGGGCATAGAATGGTTTCACATAATAGTGTCCAAAGTATTCGAATCGATGTGTTTTCTAAAATAAGTTGAGAAATGTGTTGATGACCTTCTGATAGTAGTTCAGCAAAGTATTCGAGAGATAAGTTGGGGAAAATTCAGTCAATGTTAGTCTGAATGAGTGATATACTAATAAATAACGCGAGAGTTAACATTTTGTACCAAATGGACTTGAAATTGTATGGATATCTCGAATAGCTTATGAAGAAGTATATATGCTATTCGTAATTAGAACATGATAGCAACTTCCGGTACAAATCAATCAAGCCCGTTGTGAAATGCTTTCCTGAAATAAATTGAAAAGCCTGGAACTTCAATCTTAGAATTGGGAAATAACAATGTTCGGTTCAAATCAGTTGTTTGTCTACCAACAACGCTATTCAGCTGAAACCGGTATGAGGAAATTCAAACAGGCTCGAGGCATAATATGAACAAAGAACTAGCTTTGCAGTTAGACAACCGTCAGGATGCTGTGCAATGACGTGGACGACACAAAACAATTTGTTTAGTGTATCACATTAATCTTGCGAAAAGAGATGGCAAAACTCTGCAATCATTTCATTAACTCGCTTGAATCTACTCCCCCAAACAGCGGAAACCCTGACGTTCAATTTCAAATTACGTGACTTGACACGAAAAGCACACAAGATGGATTTGATAGCTATACAGGGTGTTCCTAAATGTACGAACGGAGGGAGGTGACTCTTTGACTTGTTTCATGACTGAAAATTCAAATAAAAATGGGCCCGCAAACGCTTCGTTATCAATTCACAGGGTGTCGAAATTTTGAGGTTTTTCTTGTATTTTCTTCATACTACTGTAGTTTTTCAGATATTCAGCTCGAAGTAATAATGGTAACGTTGTAGGGCCAGATCGTTGGGCATACTGAATGCTTTTTAGAATCTATAAGGAGATATTTTTTCAGGGGTCATGTTCTTTTTGGCCCCCTGATCTTCTTAGTAGTGCCTCGCTGGTAGATTCTATTTTGTTTGAAACTTTTCAATTCCCTTGTAGTATTTTCGTATCTATAATAATATCACATGCGAATACTCTCCGCACTTGAGGTGTATGATCGGATATATAAGCAAACAGGGTCAAAGAAGGTGGTAGCTGGCTGCAAGGAGAACCTGCTGATCGATAAATGCATCACACAGGACTCCGTGTAGTATAAGCGTAACCTTTCAATAGCCTGGATCGATTATCGCAAGGCATTTGATACAACCCGATCGAATAGTGAGATGCATTGAACAGCTGATGCCTCTCTGGAAGACTCGCTTCACCATAACATCTGGTCAAGTCAGAGTTCGAACAGAGCAAAAGGGGCGTGTTTCAAGGAGACTCCCTCAGCCCTCTTCTCTTCTGCATCTCACTATTGCCATTGCCCGTTGCACTACGGAAAACCCACGGATACAACTGCGGCACCCCTAGCAACCGGAGGCATGAGGTCACCCATCTGTTTCACATGGATGACCTCAAACTATATACCTCTGGAGAAAAGGATCTTCATCAGTTCCTAAAAGTGGTGCTAGAGTACACGCGTGCCATCGGAATGGAGTTTGGGATCGACAAATGTGCCACCGTTCATTACAAGAGAGGAAGATGCGAAAAATACGGAAAGGACGTTCAGCTCGTTGACGGAAGCATCCTACATCATCTGGATGCCGGAGTGACGTATACCTACCTAGGGGTGGAACAACGTCACACCCAAGAGAGCTACTCTCTCCGCGGCAAGTATCAGCACTAAGTCCGACAGATCTGGTCATAAGAACTGTCGGGAAAGAACAAAGTTGCTGCAACTAATATATTTGCCGTTCCGATTTTACTCTACTCCTTTGGAGTAATGAAATAGACTCAGGAAAAGCTGCGACAACTCGATGTTAAAACTCCATAGGAGCTTGCATCCTGAATCGTCTGCTCCACGGTTATACTTCCTCAGACAACGGGGAGGCCGTGGAGTTGAGTTTGGAGTGTCTACATAACAGAATGGTAGTGTATGGAGCCTGTAAAGTCATCAGGAGTTCAGATACCCTTCTCTGCTTGATATGCGGTCATGAAAAAGGAAGGATTGGAGCATTTCTTTTCAAGGCAGCAACCCGTGAAGTTGATGAACTCGGTCTCGTATTCGACACTGGACGGACGAACCCAAACTCTGTCACTGAGTTGGTACCCGTTCAGCAAATAACCCAGGACAAAGCTGCGGAGAGTGAGAGCCTTTTACAGCTACCTAAGGATAAGCCAATGCTTGGGGTCTTCTTTAAGAACATTGGAGGCCTTGGCTTATCTAGAAACCTGACCATTGCATTTCTCAGGTCAAGTGGACTGAAGTCAGAAACCGAGGGATTCATGATGGCCTGCCAGGATAGTGTAACACCCTCGTCTACCGTAGTCGCGTGATGGCTATAGAAGTCACTGACACTAGATGCAGAGCGTGTCGTGGGGCAGCTGAGACCATAATGCATTTGCTATCAGCTTGTCCAACTTATGCGGTCTCAGTCTATATCGTCAGGTATAACGCGGCCCTACTGTGCTACCATCTACGACACTCGTACGGTGTAGACGAGACATCGGTTTTGCCGTATGCTCCGGAGGATATAGACTCCGTTGTGGAGAATGAGAAGTGCCGAATCTATTGAAACTACTCATTCCTCACCTTCAGGCAAATACAAGCCAGTAAGCCTGATGTAATCCTCTTCGACTATCAAAGTAGGACGATTTTCGTCAGAGTTTTCAGCTCCTGGCGAAACGAACATCATCCGAAGAACTCCGCAGGCTTTACCCAAACCATTCTGTCAAAATGGTGGTTCTGATCATAGGGGTACTTGGTGGAATGATGGACACGCTGCTGTCGAATCTGATAATTATACCGGGTTGCCGGGATGCGGTAGAAAACCTAGCCGGAAGAATGCAGAAGGCCGTCATTCTTGGTTCACACCGTTTACTCGGAGCACATGATTCTCGGACCCAGTAATCACTCACCCCACAGACGTGAAAAGTGTTTACTGGGGTTAATGACACAACAGCGCGCCCTCCAGTTGTATCGGAGCTCCGGAGACAGGGCCTGACTGGGATATTTCTTATGGAAAAAAAAAATTTCATTTGCCAAGAGTCCGAATATAAGGGTATATATAAAAATAGAGGGCAAGTAAACAGGGCAATCACTGAAGCAGCTTGGAGTTAGCCGTTTGTTGGTGATACTGCTCAAAATAAACTGTAAAATGTATAATTACAACACAATATTAAAAATATAAAAATTACAATGAGGTGAAAAAACATCTATCGCATTACACATATTCATTCTGATGAATCTACTAATCACCAATGTCTCGTGTCCAGTTGAATATAAGTCAGTTAGGAATATTTTGTGTTATAAAATTTTCAAAAATTAATTACCCATAATCCATTTCTTATTTTTCTTCTTGAATATTTCCATAATCGTGATATTTTTTATTTAATTGGAAAGCAGTTGAAAAAGTCGTGGTCCTAAAAAAGAGGCCTTTCTTTGTCTGATAGCTTTCTCACAACGTAGTGTATTGAAAAGTGTTCTTTAGTTCTTGTATTGTAGGAGTGAATGACCATAAATATAAATAGAGAAGAAGACAAAAATGATTATTTTGTGTCTATGCTGTTTGTCATTTCAAGTAGGGGTAGATATTGATTATTTGCATTTAATCTGTCAGACTTTCCGTTAATTATTAATTGTTATCCAATTATTTATCGATTTTGAGGAAAGACTAACCCGAGTCTATCGCTATTATCCAATTATTTATTGATTTGGAAGGAAGACTAAACAGAGTTTATTGCTACTGATGAAATAAATGATTGTGTGATTTATTTACTCTTCAGTGTTCCAAACCTCTTCCAAATTTCGGGAAGTGTCCTAATGTAAAGTGAAAGGGTCCGAGCTGACAGTGAAATAGCAACCGATATCAGATTCACAAGTGGTGCGATTAAAGCCTGCACTCACTTGGGATACTTACCAAGTTTTGGTCAAGATGATGCTACCCTGAACATTGAAGCACACCAAACAAAGCTGGCGCCCGAGGCACCAAAAGGAGGTATAAGTCTGCAAAAGACCCAGGGCCAATTTTAAGCGCTTGACCGTACCTACCGTAGGTTGTTGAATTTGGTGCTCGGGTGAGACCCCAAATTCACAACCCAGATCAAAAAACCTTACTAAATTATTAGGGAAGAAGTCATTTCACAGCGAAACATTCCGTTAAGCTAGGTGAATATCATATCCACGTACCGAATTGATATTTATTGTTAATCTGATCTGTGGAATTCGGACTGAAAAACCATATCCTACGAAAATGAAGCTGTGGTTTTTTGTATGTCAAATTGAACACTTCGAGAGTTAAATAGATCAAATCTCAAGTAAGTGTACTGCGACGATGCATGTTGGTAGGATAAATATACCTTCAGTCGCGTATTGTTTGTTCTCGTACGAGAAGGTCATTATGAGGCCAATGAATGCAACAGGTTTCGAGTAAAAATTGTTGAATTGTAGGAATTATGATGTCGGAGAGTATTTTCATCTATTGTGAGTGTTGTAGCGTTGATAACTGAATTCACGGTTATGAAACCAGATGTTTCAGAATGTTCGTTATTTCTGAATTAATTGAAGCTTCGTCATGCTTGATTTTAATGAATTTTGTTCAAGTTCAAGTTCATAGTCTTCGTTATTTTTGTTAGCAAGGTGTAGGTGACACATATTTTCATAGGGTAGTGAAATACGAAAAATAACTCATTAGAATATATTTTTTTTTATTTTTACATTTTTCAAATAAATATTATTTTTTTTCATTTCCTAATGTTCTGGGATAAAATTTTAAATACTCTGTTCCTGCAAAATGTGTTTTTTTTAACTATTTACATTTT
Organism: Chrysolina americana; assembly: GCA_958502065.1. Classification (NCBI taxonomy): domain Eukaryota; kingdom Metazoa; phylum Arthropoda; class Insecta; order Coleoptera; family Chrysomelidae; genus Chrysolina; species Chrysolina americana. The sequence continues at coordinate 57,411,457 of OY293420.1, read as the reverse complement.
GTGAGGTGGGAACCATTTCTGTCTGTGAAATGGAAGGAAATTTCATTGTTTATTGTGATCTTTCATTCATATTTAAATATTCTTGTATATTATCAGAATATTTTTAATTACACTTTGAATTTCTTTTTGAAAAATGTGTCCTGTAAATGATTAACTATTGGGCAATAAACGCTGTTATTATTAATTTTTATTATGGTAAGGTTTACACGTCCTTATACTGATTTCCGTGAAAAATCATTTTCCATTAGTATAATTCCGTTTTGAATATGTTGTATTCTGCTGAAAATGAATTTATAGCATAAATGAAAATTACCCCATATACATTAGTGAGTACTAAATATGAAATCATTGCGTCCATTGTAGATTATTTGCTCAATCCACTCTGGCTCAGAATATTACAGAATAAACCGCTTTGCAACTGTATGGTAGTTCCCATGATGCATAATCTGTGTCTCTTGATTAGTGTGATGCATTGCATGCATATTCTATAGTAATAGAAGATGAACTTAGATCGAACTTTCACTTCCTACAGCGAATATCTCATGCTTATGTTTGGTGTACAATGTACTTCCTCTACACGAACTTGCAAATGTAATGTATTTAACGATTACTTCCTTGAGATAGAATAGGCAGTGACGTGCTTTCGTTTCTGTCATACTAAATATTAGATGATATGAATGAAATGGGATGTTTCTCACTGTTGGAAACGTCTACTTTACTCAAATCGGAGTACAAAAAATCATAAATATATCAAAGTATATTAGGTAGGTACATATGAATATTTGTAACACTCGTATACAGGTGTCCAGTCATATGATGATAATAAAATTCTAAAAAACCCGAAATAGTGTTACTCACTACTAAGTTGTTTTTATTCCCTTCGCTATGAAAATACAACTGCTACACTGACTAATAACTAAAACACCTAGATCTGCTTCAGCTAGCTACAAATTCCCAACACTTCTTCAAAAAACTGCTTAACTTCCTTATAATTTCTTCAAAACTTCCCTTCCGAACGAAATGTGTCGCCTCATATACTCAATTCGTCCAGACCAGACTATTCGGGATTCTTCCGTTCTCCAGGTTGATCAGTATAGAAAAACATCTAAACAATTCTAGGAACTGAACGAGGAAATGTTTTATCAATCTCGTAACAATAGAAATGAATGGAGCTTCTTGCCGTTGAAATCTTCGAAAAATCCAAAAGTAATAAATATGCTTTCGAGAAATTCTGAAATAATGTACAAAATATTTAAAATATATTTGAAAATTCATCTGTGACTTCATTAAAAAAATATGCTGAATAATGACAATGGCTTGAAAAGGAGTTATAATAAAAAGGAAAAAGAGAATCGGATGAATGTATGGGACTAAAAAATCAGATATTGACACATCATGTAAAAATATGAAACATCCGGCTCTTCATAAATAAAGGAATTCAACAGAAAGATAACAAAACTGGAGTGGATTACTACACTACAAGAGTAAAGTTGTATTTCGGGTAGGTTTTCAAGTAAGTTCATTGCAATAGAAATTTGTTGGAGCTTTATACACGTTCTCAAAAGTTCTTTCAAGAGGATAGTTATATTGGAAAATTGTGAAGCAATTATGTCGGTATTACCAGAAAATATGTAATCCTCTTTGTAACCAACTGAAACTTGGTTACGATGGGATTTCATACTCATTACTGTGCGCCATTCAATCAGATAATTACTTACCCTGTGCTGATATTCTTTGGAGAGCGGCAATGACACTTTGTGCTCGAAATACGCATTAGATTTTTTATACAAACGGTGCTCCCAGAAAAAACAGCTACGACTAAACTAACACTCTGTAGCTATCCTATATGTATAAATTATCCAAATATTCGACAATGCATAACTTTAACAATAAGAAGAATTAGTTCATTTCACATGTTTTATTGAAATTTGTAACATACATGCATTAATGAAACACAAAATGAAAATATTATATTGAATGACTTCATTGAGCCATTTGGAGGAGGAGAGGAGTCATTTCCCTGCATATTTTTTTCTACTTCTATTCGTGTAATGTTTAACGTTGTATTACTCTTATATGCCAAACCTTAAATCTTAGCATAAAAAAATCGTATATTTTCGGAATCTACATGAAATTTTGCGTATATATTGCGGATTGTCGGGGAATCTGCCGATTTTGGATTTTTCATGATTTTTAGGGGTCTACCCCTTTGGACATTTTTCGATTTTTCGAATAATTTTGTTTTATATCGATTGACTCGAAATTCCCAGATTATACTAATTTGATCATTCTGAATCGATTGGCGTTCGCAGAATTGCTCTATCTTTAACTGTTTCCGATTTGAAGAGTTCATCTGGAGTGGGATAAGGAGTCATTTCCCTCCATATTTTTTTCCGCTCGTAATCGTGACATTTTTGACTTTGTATTCTTTTTATATGTCAAATCTTGACTCTAAGCATGAAATAATCATATATTTTCAGAATCTACGAGAAATTTTGCGTTTTTAGTGCGGATTGTAAGTGAATCTGCCGAATCTGTATTTTTCATGATTTTTAGGGGTCTACCCCTTTGGACATTTTTCGATTTTTCGAATAATTTTGTTTCATATCGATTGACTCGAAATTCCCAGATTATACTAATTTGATCATTCTGAATCGATTGGCGTTCGCAGAATTGCTCTATCTTTAACTGTTCCCGATTTGAAGAGTTCATTTGGAGTGGGATAAGGAGTCATTTCCCTCCATATTTTTTTCCGCTCGTAATCGTGACATTTTTGACTTTGTATTCTTTTTATATGTCAAATCTTGACTCTAAGCATGAAATAATCATATATTTTCAGAATCTACGAGAAATTTTGCGTTTTTAGTGCGGATTGTAAGTGAATCTGCCGAATCTGTATTTTTCATGATTTTTAGGGGTCTACCCCTTTGGACATTTTTCGATTTTTCGAATAATTTTGTTTCATATCGATTGACTCGAAATTCCCAGATTATACTAATTTGATCATTCTGAATCGATTGGCGTTCGCAGAATTGCTCTATCTTTAACTGTTCCCGATTTGAAGAGTTCATCTGGAGTGGGATAAGGAGTCATTTCCCTCCATATTTTTTTCCGCTCGTAATCGTGACATTTTTGACTTTGTATTCTTTTTATATGTCAAATCTTGACTCTAAGCATGAAATAATCATATATTTTCAGAATCTACGAGAAATTTTGCGTTTTTAATGCGGATTGTAAGTGAATCTGCCGAATCTGTATTTTTCATGATTTTTAGGGGTCTACCCCTTTGGACATTTTTCGATTTTTCGAATAATTTGGTTTCATATCGATTGACTCGAAATTCCCAGATTATACTAATTTGATCATTCTGAATCGATTGGCGTTCGCAGAATTGCTCTATCTTTAACTGTTCCCGATTTGAAGAGTTCATCTGGAGTGGGATAAGGAGTCATTTCCCTCCATATTTTTTTCCGCTCGTAATCGTGACATTTTTGACTTTGTATTCTTTTTATATGTCAAATCTTGACTCTAAGCATGAAATAATCATATATTTTCAGAATCTACGAGAAATTTTGCGTTTTTAGTGCGGATTGTAAGTGAATCTGCCGAATCTGTATTTTTCATGATTTTTAGGGGTCTACCCCTTTGGACATTTTTCGATTTTTCGAATAATTTTGTTTCATATCGATTGACTCGAAATTCCCAGATTATATTAATTTGATCATTCTGAATCGATTGGCGTTCGCAGAATTGATCTATCTTTAACCGTTCCCGATTTGAAGAGTTCATCTGGAGTGGGATAAGGAGTCATTTCCCTCCATATTTTTTTCCGCTCGTAATCGTGACATTTTTGACTTTGTATTCTTTTTATATGTCAAATCTTGACTCTAAGCATGAAATAATCATATATTTTCAGAATCTACGAGAAATTTTGCGTTTTTAGTGCGGATTGTAAGTGAATCTGCCGAATCTGTATTTTTCATGATTTTTAGGGGTCTACCCCTTTGGACATTTTTCGATTTTTCGAATAATTTTGTTTCATATCGATTGACTCGAAATTCCCAGATTATATTAATTTGATCATTCTGAATCGATTGGCGTTCGCAGAATTGATCTATCTTTAACCGTTCCCGATTTGAAGAGTTCATCTGGAGTGGGATAAGGAGTCATTTCCCTCCATATTTTTTTCCGCTCGTAATCGTGACATTTTTGACTTTGTATTCTTTTTATATGTCAAATCTTGACTCTAAGCATGAAATAATCATATATTTTCAGAATCTACGAGAAATTTTGCGTTTTTAATGCGGATTGTAAGTGAATCTGCCGAATCTGTATTTTTCATGATTTTTAGGGGTCTACCCCTTTGGACATTTTTCGATTTTTCGAATAATTTTGTTTCATATCGATTGACTCGAAATTCCCAGATTATACTAATTTGATCATTCTGAATCGATTGGCGTTCGCAGAATTGCTCTATCTTTAACTGTTCCCGATTTGAAGAGTTCATCTGGAGTGGGATAAGGAGTCATTTCCCTCCATATTTTTTTCCGCTCGTAATCGTGACATTTTTGACTTTGTATTCTTTTTATATGTCAAATCTTGACTCTAAGCATGAAATAATCATATATTTTCAGAATCTACGAGAAATTTTGCGTTTTTAGTGCGGATTGTAAGTGAATCTGCCGAATCTGTATTTTTCATGATTTTTAGGGGTCTACCCCTATGGACATTTTTCGATTTTTCGAATAATTTTGTTTCATATCGATTGACTCGAAATTCCCAGATTATATTAATTTGATCATTCTGAATCGATTGGCGTTCGCAGAATTGATCTATCTTTAACCGTTCCCGATTTGAAGAGTTCATCTGGAGTGGGATAAGGAGTCATTTCCCTCCATATTTTTTTCCGCTCGTAATCGTGACATTTTTGACTTTGTATTCTTTTTATATGTCAAATCTTGACTCTAAGCATGAAATAATCATATATTTTCAGAATCTACGAGAAATTTTGCGTTTTTAATGCGGATTGTAAGTGAATCTGCCGAATCTGTATTTTTCATGATTTTTAGGGGTCTACCCCTTTGGACATTTTTCGATTTTTCGAATAATTTTGTTTCATATCGATTGACTCGAAATTCCCAGATTATACTAATTTGATCATTCTGAATCGATTGGCGTTCGCAGAATTGCTCTATCTTTAACTGTTCCCGATTTGAAGAGTTCATCTGGAGTGGGATAAGGAGTCATTTCCCTCCATATTTTTTTCCGCTCGTAATCGTGACATTTTTGACTTTGTATTCTTTTTATATGTCAAATCTTGAATCTGAGCATGAAATAATCATATATTTTCAGAATCTACGAGAAATTTTGCGTTTTTAGTGCGGATTGTAAGTGAATCTGCCGAATCTGTATTTTTCATGATTTTTAGGGGTCTACCCCTTTGGACATTTTTCGATTTTTAGAATAATTTTGTTTCATATCGATTGACTCGAAATTCCCAGATTATACTAATTTGATCATTCTGAATCGATTGGCGTTCGCAGAATTGCTCTACCTTTAACCGTTCCCGATTTGAAGAGTTCATCTGGAGCGGGATAAGGAGTCATTTCCCTCCATATTTTTTTCCGCTCGTAATCGTGACATTTTTGACTTTGTATTCTTTTTATATGTCAAATCTTAAATCTGAGCATGAAATAATCATATATTTTCAGAATCTACGAGAAATTTTGCGTTTTTAGTGCGGATTGTAAGTGAATCTGCCGAATCTGTATTTTTCATGATTTTTAGGGGTCTACCCCTTTGGACATTTTTCGATTTTTCGAATAATTTTGTTTTATATCGATTGACTCGAAATTTCCAGATTATCCTAATTTGATCATTCTGAATCGATTGGCGTTCGCAGAATTGATCTATCTTTAACCGTTCCCGATTTGAAGAGTTCATCTGGAGTGGGATAAGGAGTCATTTCCCTCCATATTTTTTTCCGCTCGTAATCGTGACATTTTTGACTTTGTATTATTTTTATATGTCAAATCTTGAATCTGAGCATGAAATAATCATATATTTTCAGAATCTACGAGAAATTTTGCGTTTTTAGTGCGGATTGTAAGTGAATCTGCCGAATCTGTATTTTTCATGATTTTTAGGACATTTTTCGATTTTTCGAATAATTTTGTTTCATATCGATTGACTCGAAAAATTCCCAGATTATATTAATTTGATCATTCTGAATCGATTGGCGTTCGCACAATTGATCTATCTTTAACCGTTCCCGATTTGAAGAGTTCATCTGGAGTGGGATAAGGAGTCATTTCCCTCCATATTTTTTTCCGCTCGTAATCGTGACATTTTTGACTTTGTATTCTTTTTATATGTCAAATCTTGACTCTAAGCATGAAATAATCATATATTTTCAGAATCTACGAGAAATTTTGCGTTTTTAGTGCGGATTGTAAGTGAATCTGCCGAATCTGTATTTTTCATGATTTTTAGGGGTCTACCCCTTTGGACATTTTTCGATTTTTCGAATAATTTTGTTTCATATCGATTGACTCGAAATTCCCAGATTATATTAATTTGATCATTCTGAATCGATTGGCGTTCGCAGAATTGATCTATCTTTAACCGTTCCCGATTTGAAGAGTTCATCTGGAGTGGGATAAGGAGTCATTTCCCTCCATATTTTTTTCCGCTCGTAATCGTGACATTTTTGACTTTGTATTCTTTTTATATGTCAAATCTTGACTCTAAGCATGAAATAATCATATATTTTCAGAATCTACGAGAAATTTTGCGTTTTTAGTGCGGATTGTAAGTGAATCTGCCGAATCTGTATTTTTCATGATTTTTAGGGGTCTACCCCTTTGGACATTTTTCGATTTTTCGAATAATTTTGTTTCATATCGATTGACTCGAAATTCCCAGATTATATTAATTTGATCATTCTGAATCGATTGGCGTTCGCAGAATTGATCTATCTTTAACCGTTCCCGATTTGAAGAGTTCATCTGGAGTGGGATAAGGAGTCATTTCCCTCCATATTTTTTTCCGCTCGTAATCGTGACATTTTTGACTTTGTATTCTTTTTATATGTCAAATCTTGACTCTAAGCATGAAATAATCATATATTTTCAGAATCTACGAGAAATTTTGCGTTTTTAGTGCGGATTGTAAGTGAATCTGCCGAATCTGTATTTTTCATGATTTTTAGGGGTCTACCCCTTTGGACATTTTTCGATTTTTCGAATAATTTTGTTTCATATCGATTGACTCGAAATTCCCAGATTATATTAATTTGATCATTCTGAATCGATTGGCGTTCGCAGAATTGATCTATCTTTAACCGTTCCCGATTTGAAGAGTTCATCTGGAGTGGGATAAGGAGTCATTTCCCTCCATATTTTTTTCCGCTCGTAATCGTGACATTTTTGACTTTGTATTCTTTTTATATGTCAAATCTTGACTCTAAGCATGAAATAATCATATATTTTCAGAATCTACGAGAAATTTTGCGTTTTTAGTGCGGATTGTAAGTGAATCTGCCGAATCTGTATTTTTCATGATTTTTAGGGGTCTACCCCTTTGGACATTTTTCGATTTTTCGAATAATTTTGTTTCATATCGATTGACTCGAAATTCCCAGATTATATTAATTTGATCATTCTGAATCGATTGGCGTTCGCAGAATTGATCTATCTTTAACCGTTCCCGATTTGAAGAGTTCATCTGGAGTGGGATAAGGAGTCATTTCCCTCCATATTTTTTTCCGCTCGTAATCGTGACATTTTTGACTTTGTATTCTTTTTATATGTCAAATCTTGACTCTAAGCATGAAATAATCATATATTTTCAGAATCTACGAGAAATTTTGCGTTTTTAGTGCGGATTGTAAGTGAATCTGCCGAATCTGTATTTTTCATGATTTTTAGGGGTCTACCCCTTTGGACATTTTTCGATTTTTCGAATAATTTTGTTTCATATCGATTGACTCGAAATTCCCAGATTATATTAATTTGATCATTCTGAATCGATTGGCGTTCGCAGAATTGATCTATCTTTAACCGTTCCCGATTTGAAGAGTTCATCTGGAGTGGGATAAGGAGTCATTTCCCTCCATATTTTTTTCCGCTCGTAATCGTGACATTTTTGACTTTGTATTCTTTTTATATGTCAAATCTTGACTCTAAGCATGAAATAATCATATATTTTCAGAATCTACGAGAAATTTTGCGTTTTTAATGCGGATTGTAAGTGAATCTGCCGAATCTGTATTTTTCATGATTTTTAGGGGTCTACCCCTTTGGACATTTTTCGATTTTTCGAATAATTTTGTTTCATATCGATTGACTCGAAATTCCCAGATTATACTAATTTGATCATTCTGAATCGATTGGCGTTCGCAGAATTGCTCTATCTTTAACTGTTCCCGATTTGAAGAGTTCATCTGGAGTGGGATAAGGAGTCATTTCCCTCCATATTTTTTTCCGCTCGTAATCGTGACATTTTTGACTTTGTATTCTTTTTATATGTCAAATCTTGACTCTAAGCATGAAATAATCATATATTTTCAGAATCTACGAGAAATTTTGCGTTTTTAGTGCGGATTGTAAGTGAATCTGCCGAATCTGTATTTTTCATGATTTTTAGGGGTCTACCCCTATGGACATTTTTCGATTTTTCGAATAATTTTGTTTCATATCGATTGACTCGAAATTCCCAGATTATATTAATTTGATCATTCTGAATCGATTGGCGTTCGCAGAATTGATCTATCTTTAACCGTTCCCGATTTGAAGAGTTCATCTGGAGTGGGATAAGGAGTCATTTCCCTCCATATTTTTTTCCGCTCGTAATCGTGACATTTTTGACTTTGTATTCTTTTTATATGTCAAATCTTGACTCTAAGCATGAAATAATCATATATTTTCAGAATCTACGAGAAATTTTGCGTTTTTAATGCGGATTGTAAGTGAATCTGCCGAATCTGTATTTTTCATGATTTTTAGGGGTCTACCCCTTTGGACATTTTTCGATTTTTCGAATAATTTTGTTTCATATCGATTGACTCGAAATTCCCAGATTATACTAATTTGATCATTCTGAATCGATTGGCGTTCGCAGAATTGCTCTATCTTTAACTGTTCCCGATTTGAAGAGTTCATCTGGAGTGGGATAAGGAGTCATTTCCCTCCATATTTTTTTCCGCTCGTAATCGTGACATTTTTGACTTTGTATTCTTTTTATATGTCAAATCTTGAATCTGAGCATGAAATAATCATATATTTTCAGAATCTACGAGAAATTTTGCGTTTTTAGTGCGGATTGTAAGTGAATCTGCCGAATCTGTATTTTTCATGATTTTTAGGGGTCTACCCCTTTGGACATTTTTCGATTTTTAGAATAATTTTGTTTCATATCGATTGACTCGAAATTCCCAGATTATACTAATTTGATCATTCTGAATCGATTGGCGTTCGCAGAATTGCTCTACCTTTAACCGTTCCCGATTTGAAGAGTTCATCTGGAGCGGGATAAGGAGTCATTTCCCTCCATATTTTTTTCCGCTCGTAATCGTGACATTTTTGACTTTGTATTCTTTTTATATGTCAAATCTTAAATCTGAGCATGAAATAATCATATATTTTCAGAATCTACGAGAAATTTTGCGTTTTTAGTGCGGATTGTAAGTGAATCTGCCGAATCTGTATTTTTCATGATTTTTAGGGGTCTACCCCTTTGGACATTTTTCGATTTTTCGAATAATTTTGTTTTATATCGATTGACTCGAAATTTCCAGATTATCCTAATTTGATCATTCTGAATCGATTGGCGTTCGCAGAATTGATCTATCTTTAACCGTTCCCGATTTGAAGAGTTCATCTGGAGTGGGATAAGGAGTCATTTCCCTCCATATTTTTTTCCGCTCGTAATCGTGACATTTTTGACTTTGTATTATTTTTATATGTCAAATCTTGAATCTGAGCATGAAATAATCATATATTTTCAGAATCTACGAGAAATTTTGCGTTTTTAGTGCGGATTGTAAGTGAATCTGCCGAATCTGTATTTTTCATGATTTTTAGGACATTTTTCGATTTTTCGAATAATTTTGTTTCATATCGATTGACTCGAAAAATTCCCAGATTATATTAATTTGATCATTCTGAATCGATTGGCGTTCGCACAATTGATCTATCTTTAACCGTTCCCGATTTGAAGAGTTCATCTGGAGTGGGATAAGGAGTCATTTCCCTCCATATTTTTTTCCGCTCGTAATCGTGACATTTTTGACTTTGTATTCTTTTTATATGTCAAATCTTGAATCTGAGCATGAAATAATCATATATTTTCAGAATCTACGAGAAATTTTGCGTTTTTAGTGCGGATTGTAAGTGAATCTGCCGAATCTGTATTTTTCATGATTTTTAGGGGTCTACCCCTTTGGACATTTTTCGATTTTTCGAATAATTTTGTTTCATATCGATTGACTCGAAATTCCCAGATTATACTAATTTGATCATTCTGAATCGATTGGCGTGCGCAGAATTGATCTATCTTTAATCGTTCCCGATTTGAAGAGTGCATCTAGATTGGGAAGGAGTCATTTCCCTCCTAATTTTTTGACATTTTTGGCTATAAATCTGGAGTTGGATGGAGTGGATGAAAAATTTAAATAAAAATGATACATTACTCGTAGGTAGCGAAAACCGTAACCCCCAGAAATGTTATAAAACTAGTAGAATGGAATTATCTTTCAAAATTATTCACGAGCATTTTTTTTCAGGTTCTACACACCAAGATTGACTCGGAGCATGTGATGAGAAAAAGAAGCGCTGACCAGTCCTTGAGAATTTTATTATTTTATGACCAGAGTGTTTATAGGTATGTATATGGCATGGGACAATACAAGCGATATGTAGATATTATTACAAACTAGGCAAATTCTTCAATGGGAAGTTGTGCTGATCGCGTTCCTTTCAAGAGATTAGGGTTATCTATCGTAAATATATATTAACCGAGCTTATCAATCTGGGCTACTTGTTTATTGAGTAAAATCGTGCCTTCCTTTGTTTTTATAACTTCAGGAAATACCCACTTGATGTTTATGTCTCAAGAATCATCGTCATGTGAATAAACATCGATGCTGATGCTAAGGTTGTTTTTCCCAGTTGCACAATTCGCAAAAAGTTTGTTTTTTTCGACGCAATGACTTAACTGGTTGCTATGCAAATAGTTATGAAAGGACCAACATATTCTGCAATGCCTGCGTAGTGTCGACTGGAATTCAGCCATTATGAAAATACTACTGATTTGGAATTTGTCAGCAGTAGAGCGCGACACTTTTACACCACAATTTCATCAATAAAATGGTGAAATTTTTGGTTGATATTTTATATTATTTATTAAAATCAAATATATTCAGTAATATTACAGCGAGCCCACTGCTCTTATGAAAACCTTCACGAGAATAGTTGATTGGTATCTGTTTGAATCTGGCCAAAGCCTTCGACACTGTGAGCCACTCACAGCTATTGGAGGTCTTGGTTTATTTAAATAAAAACAAGATCTGATAATGCAACTTAGTATAATCATCATTGTCGATAAAGAATGTTCAAACTGTCTACCATTGATTGCCATACGATGACACAAGTTCTTTTCAAAATGAGACCTCACATTTTGTAGCAATTCTGGCGTTATTCGACGATATTCTTTAATAATTCGATGTCGCAGATCTTCCAGATTCAGGTGCCATTGCACAAATCTTGGTTTTGAAATTACTACAAAGGAAATAATCGAGTGGGGTTAAATCTGGAGATCTGGCTGGGCACTTTTTAGGACCTTCTTTTCTATTCGAATTTCCTGGAAACATTTTATGCATCTTGTTAACAATCGTCTTTTAAATGATGTTTACTAATTTAGGATGAACAAACTCATCTATTAGTTCCAATTAAGTTTCTCCTGTCAGATTACCTTCGATAAAAACTGGTCCGATCAAACGGTCTCCAAAAAATTCAGTTTTTGGAGGGTAACTTGCCCTAAAAGTGCAGGTTTATTTCTCACCAAAATTCAACATTCTCGTTTCTGTTTCTTGTTGGCTACTGATCCAGTTTGTCAAAATTTTTGTACAAATTATAACCATGTTTCTATGGAAAACATTAAAACGATAAAGTCTTGTGGTAAAAACTATCATCTGCTGTGGAAAAAATTGTCAAACATGAACGTTTGAATGCTTTTGAACTCAAAGATGCCAGGAATTATTTAAGACTGGATTGATTGAATTTTGATTGATTGATTTTTGATTGATTGATTGATTTACCATCAGCATAACAAAATATCATAATACATTTTGTTCTCCTTGAAAATATGCAGGAGGTGAATAAAAAAGGATTTGTTAATCCTGTGCGTAAGATGCTCGTTTGTCACACAGCACACTACGAAACAGGATACATATTTTCACATACTTAAAATAAATAGAATATGTTGTAACGCATAATAGTAAAATCATAAAAACATAACACATATCGATTATATATAAAAGCAAGATACGATACTAAAGGAAAGCGCGTAATAGCGATTGGCCGCCACTCTAATATATCTGGCAACTGACATCTCATTTCACGATCTCAAATTTAGCTCTTCCCAGGCACTTTTCTTGCGTTTAATACCTATTACATTTTTGGTCACCTACGAATGTCTCATAGATCATATACAGGTACAGTACAGTGCAAGAAGGGTAGTTAAAAATCCATTTGGGATCCCAGCGTCAAGCTTCAGAACATTCACACAGAACAAATCGATAGTACAAGTGAATGAATGATAATTAAAGAATAAATAAGAAATTGTCTATAGCGTCATATTAGTGCAATGCAAAAATATGTGTTTGATGGGCAATCCAGTGGTCTTGAAACTTTGTTGAAATAGTATACGTCAAATATTCTGAAGTATATCGATCATTGCATACATTATTGTAACTGTCGACTGTTCGAATATTTTCCGAAATGCCGTTTTCCCATCAAGAAAAATATGATATGTTAGAATCCTACTTGGTTTGGCAGTAAAATAGCGTAACAGTACTCCAACACTACAGCTATTCGTGAAATATCTTATCTGCGTTTTTTTTGGTGTGCTTCCACGATTCAGAAACAATAAAAAAGTTTTTGAGAAGAGGAGAACTGAAAAACCTTTTGTAATAGCTGAGGATATAATATAGAAATTAACGTTTCAGCATATTGTGAGGCTGTTATAATACAAAAAATTCCGAAAACACATAAGATAGATAGATTTATCCTAGTAATTGTAGAAAACTTTGCCAAGTATTGGGCAGATATAATTCAACGGTCGTAAGAGGCAGTAGTTGTTTTCTGTTGGATACTTGCTGACGTCAATACATATTGTATAGGTTTCTTTTGTGGAAGATTTTGATTACGTAAACCACTTTTTCTTCATGATAAGGTCAATGGCCTTCCATCAAGTAGTGTCGCTCCTCTTTATGAGAAAATGTCTTTTTGGCCATTTTTTGCTTAATTTTTATGAAATGTAATAATATCTCTAGGTTACCACTCATCAATATGACCAAGATTTGACAAATAGGAGCGAGAGAGCCAAAACAAAAGAGATTTGGCTAAATAGAGCAAGATGTGGCAGCCCTGAGTTCCCTACCTACGTTTTCACTACCCTAACTCCACCCTAAATAGTACACTTAACTGAGATCGGGTGGTCAGAACCGCCCGATCACCCTAATTCATGAACCTTACTTTTCAACTGTATTACACTACTCCGAGTTAGAGTACTGTAATGATCCTGGAGCCGGACTTGACTGCTTGTGTTTGTAGGATCAAGCTCGGCTCGTTAACCATGCGTGCTTGACGTCATCACATCAAAAAATAGACAAACATCATTTGAAAAACATCTAGACGAGTCACAGATTGTTGCGACCTCTCACGTCGTCTCTTGGTGTTTCTAGAATGGTCCAACAGAAACCCACTACGAGTATAAATGTGGGACGCTCGACATGAGATCATATTCAGTTTCAGAGTGTGCAGTTTACAGTTAGTTAAAACGACAGAGTTGGATTGGGTAAAAAAGTTACTGTATTTCGTTGAAATTAGCCATACTTAGTTGAGTGCATTTTTATTACAGTACTAACTGAGTTAGGGCCCTCTATTTATAGTGTGGTGTAATTGAGCTTTTAGTGAATGTATAAACAAGTTTCGTGAATTCACTTTCGGATGCTGAAACATGTAGTATAAGGGTAGACGCTTCCATTATAGTCTGCAGGTTTGTTATTATAATTATTATGCGATCGAAGGCTGTAACTCATCTCACGTTGCAGTAACGTAACGTTATTCATTGCCGGAGTGTCGCTGAACATGTTCTGAATATTAGCAGAGCTAGTATCTCAAAGGAAGGCTTTTCTCTGCCTCTCTATTGCAGTGCATCATGTATATTCAGCGAATTAAAGAACATATTCAAAGCATAACTTTTTATCTCGATTTTTGACTCCCTACATTATATTTTTAAACAGAATCACTTCTATTTCAACTGTCTTATAACAAATGAATGAACGATAGGTGATACACTAGTAGGCGGTGACGGATCATTAACACGTATCCGTTACTAATACCATGTAATGTAACATTTGTTATACATGTCCGTTTAGTAACGAGTGTTCAATAGACGAGTTTTTTGCAATAACAATATGTTTTTTTTTTATTGATAAACTGACGGTCAGTTTTGGTTTTCGTGTCGGATATATGCGCTAGTAGGGCTGTATTGATGTTCTCAACATGAGCTGTTCAATTTTCCATGATTCTTCTCTTCTAGAAACTTCCATAGAAGTTTGTACAAGTTCTTTTCTAGTATTTCTTCCATTATAGAGTCCCATTTTGCTGATATGATCCTCCGCTGGGGCCTGAACAGTTAAGAACCCCGTAACGGTTCTCAGCTCGCTCCTGATCATCGCTCACAGGTCTGCCGTCCTCAATCCCCTCTCTTGCAGACGCTCTTACCGTACACTTCGATGTCCTTAGCATCTGCTTTTGGTTTGGGGCTTCCATACAAGTTTTTCCCTGGTTATGAGCTGTATAGTTCTGCATCGTAACATGGCTGTCCAAAATTTGCCTGTTTCTTGCAGTCTAGTGCTTTGCAACAATACGATATGTATGTCACTGTTTATGGATTTTTACCGCACAATCTACAGGTCAAATCTCCAAATATAGTCCCATTTTGCTGGGCTGCTCCTCCACTGGGGCGTGACCAGTTTGGAGCCCCGTAACGGCTCTCAGCTGGCTTCTGGTCATCGCTAACAGCTCTGCCGTCCCCAATCCAGTCTCTTGCAGAAGCTTTTACATTACAATTTGGTCTCCTTAGCATCTGCAGAATGTGTGTCGCTGTTTCTGGATCCTTGCCGCACAATCTGCAGATCAGGTCTCCATTATACATTCCAATTTTGTTGATGTACTCCTCTACTGGGGCCTGACTGGTCAGGAGCCCCGTAACGGTTCTCAGCTGGCTCCTGGTCATCGCTAACAGATCTACCGTCCCCAATCCAGTGTCTTGCAGACAGAACGTACATTTATATGTCTTTTGGATTGAGGCTTCCGTACAAGTTTGTACAAATTCTTTCCTGGATAGGAACTGTATAGTTTTGGGTCGCCAGATGGCTGTCCACAAAATTGTCTGTCTTTTACAATCTAGTGCCTCGCATCCAGCTGAGGTGCTCCGTCACTGGGGCGTAATCGGTCAGGAACCCCGTAACGGTTCTCGCTAAGAGGTCTGTCGTCCCCAATCCATTCTTTTCAGACGCTTTCCATTACTATACACTTTTTTCCCTCGTTATTTCTGCAGGCATCATCCATCTATTGTGACCCCGGTGGCAAATTTCTAGTGGTGTTACCATCGTTTCAGGTCAGCTACGCTATGATCTTATATCATCGAATATCAGTCAGAACATGACCAAATAAAGAAAGAATAATCACCATCATAACGACAAACGACAATGACAAACTCTCAAATATTTCTACCGAATCATCCCCATATGAGAAACGACAAAACAAACTGTCCAGTTCATTAAATTTTCATGGAAAATACCTATTTCATATATGTCAGCAAATTATATTTCACAGAAGCTGCATCTATTCTTCGCGTAAGAATATAGTGTGATGTCTTGTTTTGTATCTATTTCTTATGGAAAATCATTCTGCGAGTTTTCCTCCGTTGACGTAGGAGATCACCTGAGACTTCAATAGTTCTCATTGATATCAATTTTCTGATACCGTCCTTCTAACATCTCTTAATCCTTCCAAATAATACCCTTTTACAAAACAATTTTTTTGTTTCAGGTTGGACGAAGAGAGATTCAAGTTAATTAACGTGAGTATGTTTATATATGGAACGTTTTCCTGAGAGTCGAAGTTTCTAATAGAACTAACTCACTTGATTGAAAAGACCGATCGAGTAAAAATGTTTTTGAAATTCAAAACAGGTTCAGGATCAAAACGTCAGACGATGTTATTCAAGAAGCTATTATAGCCGAGGTTTATAACCCCAGAGGATAATATCGATTACGTTTGCGACTCCAAGGCAACCACCTTCCAATTTAATATTTTCAAGTTGGTAGCGCTCCTTGGGCCCCCTTTGGATTTGAAAAAATTCATTTATAATATACAAGAACTGTATTCAATCTCACGAACTGTATTCAATCTCACTTTATCCTCATTTCATTAAAATCCCCATCTGGTCTGTTTCAAGTTTTATAAGGGGAGAAAAGACTTGACACGCACTGTATAATTTGATAGAGAAGTGATATTCATTCACTTGTTTTTTTTTTCAATGAAGTGGATTTCTCACGAACCATTTCTACTTTGTCATCTGTAATTATTACATTTCAGAACACGATTTTACCGGAAGCTGTTAGTTTTTGGGAGAGAGCCCTTTTCGTGAGGAGAACCGAAAATGTGATACGCTTGACGAGGTGAGTTTCTTCATTTTTATAGATTTATGCGGATTAAAAACGATAAACGATGAACGGTATTGTTGATTACATATTCATATACGATTCCGTTAACATATTATTATTAGGAAAATCAAGTTTATAATTAACAAATTTCAAGAAAAAACCATTTGAAAAAAAATGCAAGAGAGAATGAAGGAACCAAACTTAATAAAATATTATGTGGATTATAATAAACAATCAAATAAAGGATGTTGTAGTATGGAGTTTTGTACTTGATCTATTTCAGAACTGTCTAGAGAACCGAACTGAATTCGTATCCTTGAATGAAACTTTCAGCACTCCAGGAACTTCAAAATACGTTGTACCTCAGGGAACAGTTTCAGGTCCCATGTTATTCATCTTATACGCGAATGAGTTATTTTTGATACCGAGGAAAGTATGGCATAGGATAAAGTTATATATCTTAACTATGTAGATTTGGACAAAATCAATCAAAATCAATGCAGAAAAAGATTCAATTGAAATTGAAAAAGGTTGCAAAAATAAATTACTCTCCCTAAATGTCCACAATTTCACTCAGGGAATAATTGCCTGCGGTGGAATGTTGAAAACACTCTACTTTCTCTTGAATATGTACACAACCATTTCTACTCATACATTTTAAGAAAACCCTTTACGTACTATTAAGAAAAAGCATTTCAGATGTCAGAATAATAATAATAATACGGTTATACTTCCCCTGGCTATGGGGAGGCCGTGGACTTTTGAGTTTGGAGTGTTTACATAACAGAATGTTACTAGATGGAGCCTGTTGAGTCATTAGCAGTTCAGTTTCCCTTCGCTGCTTAGTGTGCGATCATGAAAATGCAGGTTTTGGAGCATTTCTCTTCAAGGCAGCAACCCGTGCAGCCTATGAACTCGTTCTCGTATTCAACACTGAACGGACGAACCCAAACAGTCAAAGCTGCGGATAAGGATGAGCCAATGCATGTGGTCTTTTTGAAGACCTTGGCTTATCCAGAAAGCTGACTTTTGGGCTGGAGTCGCAAACCGAGGGATTCATAATGGCCTGCCAGGATGGTGTCTTCAACACCCTCGTTTAGACGAGACACCGGTGTTGCCTTATGCTGTGGAGAATGAGAAGTGCTGAATCTATTGTAACTACTCATTCCCCACTCTCGGGCAAATACAAATCAATAAGCCTGATGTAGTCCTCGTCGACCATTAAAGTAGGACTATTTTGAGTTTTCAGCTCCTGGCGAAACGAACTTCGTCGAATGAAAACGTTGGTCAACTTGTTTACTCTCTGAATGAAATCTGTTTATACTGAAGCTAGAACACCGTTTAATCGAGTATATATATATTTTTTTATTTTGCATGGTTAGATAACACGCAGCTTCGCAGTTTTTCTAACGAAATATTACGTTACTGTTCGTGTCTCATCAAATCCCATTATATGAATCGTTAAAGTGGTAATTGACATGGATTACGTTTATTGAAATGATTTTTCATTTTATATAACTAATGAGTCTGTCATCACGCTATCGCACTTTTAAACAATGTGTTTCAAATGTTAATTGACGTTTTTTATACGATATTGAATCATTGTACAGTCTGCAAACCACAACAAAATTCTTCACTTATAAAATAAGTGAGTGATTGTCGGTAGGAAAATAACACTTTTCCAAATTACAGCTCGTCAAACATCTAATCACAGTTGGAAAATTGCAGTCGTGAATTATCTCCTGTACCTCTGCAATTTTTTCCTGCACTTTACAATTCCGAAATTCTGGAATGAACTCAAGCTTTTATATTTCCGGTTTAATTTAGTTTTAACAATATTATATTACAAATATTTCCCGGCTGTACGGAAACTTTGCTTTGTTGTTCATTACATAGTTCATGGAGGTAATATGATAAATTCGAAAACATGACATATGAGTTCTGAACAAAGGCAATCCACACAAAAACCCACGTTCCATCAAAAACAAAAAGACTCGTGTAATTTTCAACGTTTGAAAGGGATATTGGAACATTACTGACTCATAATATCAGATTCCTTCACTTTCAGGCGGTGGATGAGGGTTGAATAGATGTTGAAGTATTATTTCTCATCATGTCATTTTCTAGTATACTTTCGGAAGAAAATCTTAGAAAGATGACAAAGAGGCAGAAATATAGCGGAAGGGGGACAAGATGGGGATTCATATATAATTTTTCAATATTCCTTGATGTAAATAACAGAGCAAGATGCTAATGAGCCGCCAAGCTATGTTTCAATATATTTCATGTTAAACTTCTTCAATTTGTAATTTTTATGTGAATTTTTTATGTTTCTTTACCAACAATTACAACTTACTAACACGTAATTACGAGATAAAAGTCAAGGCAAAGGCAAAGGCAAATTACGACTTACTAACAAGTAATTCCGACGTACTAAGACGTAATTATGAGAAAAAAGTCGTATTTATCGAATAACGACTTACTGTTTCTTAATTCTGACTCACTAAGACTTAAATATGTCTCATATCTCGCTGTTACGTCCAAGTAAGTCGAAATTACGAGTTAGTAAGTCGTAATTTGACAATTACGAGTTTTACTCGTAGGGCGTAATGCCCTAGTAAGTCGAAATTACGAGTTACTTAGTCGTTATTTTATAATTACGACACTGATGTCGTAAATTAGTAAGTTACTGAGTCGGAATTACGAGTCGTAATTTTATATTGACGACTTTGGTCTCGTAATTACGACTTGGTAGGTCAATTTGGATGTTGCATTTTGAGAGATGCATACACTCCACGAAAAAACATTTGCGATGAGAAAATCTGACGGTCACTATAGATGTAATTTCTTTTTACGAAAATGTCTGCTGCTGACAGGTGACGAAGGTATGAAAGGAGTGTACGTATATACAACATCTGTATAAGCCCTGAAAGAATATCTGAGCAATAAGATCGTCATGTTGAATCGAAACGTATCAAAAATGAATGAGACCTTTCGATGAAGTGGAGGATTTTCTGGCGGAACCTAATCCCTGTGCGGTCTTTCGAGAATCTGGAGCATTGCGATGAAGTAGCTGCGTATGTCGTTGAGATTGGAGGGAGTGTTCCGAGTTGGGACTATTATTTTGAAATGCTATGTCGTAAATATTCGAATATTCAGGATAGCGGACGAGTTTAGTGATTTGTTAGCCGAATCTATTCGATTTAAAAAAAAATTAAAAAAGATACTATTATTCGCCAATTTCCGACTCATTTTGGGTACTTCCCAAATGGAAATCTGAACTGGAATACGCAAAGGATAATCAGTCATTTTCATTGCCCAGAAAAATATCTACTTAAAATTACCAGAACTTTTTTATTATGTACAATGATTATTAACACACATAATGGTATTATTACGATATTTCAATTTTTTTTCACTCAAAATATTTTTTGTCTGTAAGCCTAAGCTCTGACTATAGTTAATGAATGAATGAATATATGTCAGTGAATCTGTAAGTAAGTGACTTATATCCAACAAAAAAACGTGTTTCGGCAAGAAACACTAAAATATGAAACAAATTGTACATATGGAGTCCTCAAATCCTCGCCAGTCTTTCAGAGTACCATCAAGCTCTATTAAGTGCTCTCAAGCACATCTTACGAGCACTAATCACAAGCTTTAGGTTGAATAGGCAAAATTTCAGGATTCTGTTTTGAGTTATCATTATTGGCGTGACATGGTTGACATAGTTTGAATCATGTTTATTCAACCTGAAACTTTTCAAATGCTTTCCGAATTTTTGATTGAAAATGCACAATATTATAGGCCAGACTGGCTGCAGTTTTAATGAAAGATTCATAGAGCATTTGATAATTTTTCGTTCTTTTGAAATACTGGAAGTTTCATAGTATCTCAAGCATCTGTTGGGTATATTCATGGCAGACATAACATATTCGGTAAAAACAAAAACAAACTAGACCTATAGATTGGTATCTCAACATCACACATTACATTTGCTACAAACAAGGCCATATCAATCTTTAATTCAGCGCAGTTATTCAAAAACAGAGAATTAATTGCCAAGGGAAAGGGGTTATAAAAAAAAACAGAGAAAATTGCTGTACTTATTGCTTGTGAATGAAGTGGTAAAGACTTGGATGGTATCATTGTACGAGTGCACTCTTAAGCGTACACGTCGATTTTTTCCCACAGTTTCTCTGATTATCGTCAGCTTATCTCAGAGACCAATCTGTCCTCGTTGAAAGGTACATTTCCAATTTTTCACCTAGATAATTTGTGATAATTCTTTGAGTGTGACGTAAGTGGAGCATTGGCTGCAGTATACGAAACACTTAAGTCAGCCTAGGTACTGAACGCCGATTGTTGAAAAGTTGAATAATCTGTTTATGTTGGAAACAATGAAACATTTCATCCATTCGCGATGCAAATACGAAGTTCCCAGAATTCATGCATTGAGTAGTGTTTTGGAAACTAAGCGGATTTTCTCATGCATTATCATACGAAACGACCGCGATTTGATCGAACTATTCGGATTTTATGTCGTTCTCTGAATTATGGCTTTTCGACAAATATAGGGTCGTTTTCAACTATTTGGAGGTTTTCATTCAACTTCACTTATCTGCAATTCTTTTGCCTTCAGTTCTGCACTCAACGAATGTGCTGATTTCATTGACGAAAGGGATTCGTCTAGTCGTTGTTACCTCATGTACGGACTCATCTACTTTTCTGGAACACTCCAGCAGATTTATGTTTTTTTTTTTTAAGTGGAATTTGAAAGCTGTATTTTTGGTTCTAGAATCTATTCCGTGCCCGTTTGAATGAATATCAGTGGAAAAAATATGTTTCAAACTTCCCAGGAAACGCACTATCGATACTTTAATTATGTTTTTTTTTTATACGAGGGATTTTGAAAATTACGAAAATAGAGCTACAATTATTTCTTCTTCTGACAGGGGTTAGTTGGTTTTGAAGTTTTTACACGTAGGCCTCCCAGCTTAGAGACTTTTTACACCCACATGTTTTGCTTCAGTTGGAGGCACTTGTAGAGGTTCCTCCAGCCGTGATTTTGGGAATCCTTTGGGTGGTTCCGCCGGCATATCTTCGGTTCCTCCGGTTTTCTTTTCCCAGATGATCGCTTGTGCACCTACGATTGCACTTCAGAGGTGTCCTTGGGGTTTCTCTGATCGTCGTTCCTGGGTGGTTCTCTCGGCTCCCCTGGAATGGGTTCCAAATGTCCTTAATTCCGTTCCTCTTGTAGGTATGGGTGTTTAAGTTGTCTCCTACGCCAGGCAGGGGGATTCCTTTGGGAGATTACTTGTTAACTAGTGATTTGTGGGTACCTTCGGTTCCTTTGGTTCGTTTTTCCGATGATAGATTTATTGAAACCATTCATTTCCCTCCTTCAATCAAAGTCATTGTTTTGGCTCCTGGCAGAATAGTTGTAGAAGTGGTATTTATGGGGAGGCTGTTGCTATAGCCAAGCGAGTAGCCTCTCATGGACCCTTTTTGCCATCCCCTGCTTTCCTACTGCCTACCTAGGAATTCCACCTGATCTTCTGATTAGCTGTGGCAGAACAGGTATTACCCAAACAAGTATGTTCAAATGGTAGGTTAGGTTTGAAATGAGCGAGTCTGCTCGGCCCTCCACTGCGACCTGTAAGGGTCTATTGTGGCCAAATTAGTCCAGTTTCTTAACGAAGCCGATAAGTCAAGTCCGAGGGAAAGAGTGAAACTATGCCCAACATCGAAAACCTGTGCTCTGCTTTTTTATCATCTTCAAGACGGAGACGACATGTCGGGTCCTCCGAGAGTTTTAGTCTTGTCATGTGATAATTTAAACGACAGTGGCCTATCAATATGCCTGTTAGACATCGCAGGTCATCCCTGCTGGAGTCTGACAGTGTTTTGGTCAAATTCTTCGAGGAATGTATGAATGTCTTGGAATGAGCCAATCCTGGTAGGTTTTGCCAGAAGTATGATGCTTTCCTTGCTGAACAGGTTCAATATATATTTGGCAGAACTTGGTGATATGGCAATGGCACCTTCTCTTGCAAGATTGATTTGATTTTGATTTGATTTGATACCGGAGTGGCCAGGAATCCAGACCAGAGACAATCTGTTGAGTCTTCCTATTGAAGATAGTCTCTCTGGCAGTTTGACACCAGCTCAGTCGTTGATCGATACGAGCCAAGTGCTTTCAAAGCCGCTTGATTGATAATATTTTGATTGATCTTTGTGCGAGGTTGGTTTCTTCCATAGACTCTCTACACATAGATCGATGGCATGAATTTCTACCTGGAATACTGTCGCATGTAATCTTAGACAGGTTGATATTTCTGTACTAGGTATACGACTGTATACACCTGCATCAGAACCTGAGAGTGTTTTTGAAAAGTCTGTGAACCAACAGTAGTTCCTAAGTCTCAGTAGTTCCTCTTTTTGGAGGACCCAGTCGTCTCTCTTCGGAATTAGAACGGTATAAGGCAGGTCTAAATTCACTGTTGGAGACATTATATCAGAAGTCATTCCCAGAATACTGTGAAAGTCTGTTGCATGCAATAGGCAATATGCATGATTCTGTAGGTTGTCCATCTAGCCTCTCTCTCCAGGAAGATGTGGAGAGGAGGTAGGTCTAGTAGGATTTCCTTAGCTGCTGACAGTGTGGTGCTGATGGCACCAGTGATCGCCAGACAAGCTTTCATCTGTAAACTTGAGAGCTTTACCTAAGCCGTTCGCTGTGAAGATTTCGGCCACCAGGCAATGGCACCGTATGTGATCATTGGTCTAGGTTAGGTTTGAACGTGAGTGGGTCCATATCAGGCCCTCTATTGCGGCCAATGGCTTACTGTCGATTTTTTTTAGCTCCCTTGCACACATTTCTCTGCCTGGAATACCGTAGTTAATTTGTCCATACTGAATGAGCGTTTCACTACTGGGTTCATCCCGTATATTCCGGCTCCGATGCCTTCCAGAGTTTTGGAACCATCGGTAAACCAACGTTCATTTGCCCTACATAGGTCAGTTTCATTCCGAACCCAGTCTTCTCTTTCAGGGAAGACCACAGTGTAGGGCGTGTGAAGTTTGATAGTTTTGGGCATGACGTCTGAGGGCATTCCTAGAATGTTGTGAGCTATTTTGCCCTCCAGCATGCTGTTGAGTTGAGTTAGGTCTTCCAGACTCCTTTTCTTGGTGAAGGGTATTATCACAGTTTTGCTAGGGTTGACAAACATCTGTTATGGTTATGATCAAATCATTCCTCTATGGAATGATGCATCGCTAGTTCGAGACTTACACTCATATTGACGTGACTCAAAAAAAAACAGCATCCTAGCCGGACGAATGTAAGAAATTATTATCATTGATTCACTGCTTCTGTTCAGTGAACATTATTCCGAGAATCAATAATCATTTATCTCGCCGAAGTGGTTTGATGCATCAGGCAAAGGTCTACGTGATACATGACTGGGCCCAGAGGCACAGTGTGCGCGGGTAGGTGACAGCTATCATCATTATTCGTTGTGGCGCTTCTTGGCGATTTTTGTTGACCTATCCTTGTACCGATTAGAGGCAAAACTTTGGAGCGAGTCTGCAGGTGCTCCCTCTGTCCGATTCAAAACGAAATTCTGCTATTTGGTTACGGAGAGCACTCGCAATTTTGTCCGCCACGATGAGGATTATTGCAAAGTATTTGTTCGATATAATTCAGTGCATGTCGTGGTATCAGCCAGAGAAGTAGTAGTTTTCTGACATGTATTTGCCATAATACCTACACTCAAGGTACATGTACATTAAAAGGGGCGGAACATCGGTCGGCAGCGATGTGAATATTGTTGGCAAACACGATTTGAAAAAAAAATTATCTGATGAAGACACCACTCAAGTTAATGAAAAAATCAAAGGTTTCAAAACAGCTAATTTTGTTGATACGTCCTTGAAATGAAGAAATATGAGGAACACGGTCAATATGTCTTGACACATTCAATTGGAAATGAATCGCATGTGACATTTAAATGACTTAATGACCGACCTTCGATGCTTTGATTGTTACCTTTGGTTACTCAACAATTATCTCAAACACTCATCCATAATGAAATGATATTTGAGTATTTCTTTTGCATAACTAAATTCTTTATTGCCTTTCAGTGACTCACTGAAAAAACCTTGTTCGACATCAGCGTCATGAATGGTGTTGGGGATGGTCAAATGACAGCAAATGGCCGTATGTAATTGCACTGATTTTGTGTTGAAAAAAAATTTTCTCATATAAGCAACGCATTTGTTCATAGCAATTTTTTGAACAATAGGAGATTATAAAATCATTTCCATATTGCATTACTTTACTTTCATCGCCTGTGGATATTTTAAAAATGCGAATTCCTCGCGAATATTACTTGGTCCGATAGAAAATTTTGTTCTGGATTCGAAAAAGTACTTGTTTTCAGGATTCGAATGTTATTTCACTCAGAAAATGTCGATTTTGTTGAAAAGAGTATTTTTTCGTGTAAAAAATTGCCCTCTATTGGTTACTACTTAGTCGAATTTAATTTTTGAGATAAGATTCAGAATCAGCTCGTGAATATACGTTTGAGGAATATTTGCAATATTTCGAAAAATGAATAATGGGAATTTTCTAAAATCAATTTCCTTCAATATCGAATTATTTAACTTTGATCACCTGTGGATATTTTATAAATGCGAATTTCTCGCGAATATTACCTGGTCCGATAGAAAAAAAAAAAAATTGCCCTCTATTGGTTACTACTTGTTGAATTTAATTTTTGAGATAAACTATTAATTTTCACGAACTTGTCTCATATTGGATTGATTTAAAGAATATCATTTCAATAATGATTAATGTTAATAATTGTTATACCCCGATTGTTATACAATTTGAACTTCGCAATGATAATTGTATTAGCCGGCAACAAGGTTGAAATGAGGTTGGGCGGACTCACGTAGGTACTAGTAGTACTACGTAGATTGTGGAAAGTCGTTTTATATATTATCTTCGGTTCTCGGTAATCTTGATATCTCATCTATCATAGTTTCATTCGACCCGACTAAAATATTGATTTCTTATGAGTATAGAAGGTAATTACATAAATATGAATGAAAAGTCTTTATTTTTGTAATCCCCGCCGTAGCAGCACTCTACCGAGTACATTATAGTCAATATCACTGACATTGAGTCTTTAAAAACTCACTGAATGGGCTTGGAATTGGAGTGGGTATTATTATCCTGATTAGGATTGCCAGAATGGAATAATTTGTCATCTCATATACTCTGTGTGAGAGCCTTCGCCAAAATTTTAAAATCCCGCTTCGTGGCTGGGTAATTAATGCGCCTGCTGCCTTCCTTGGATAGGGTCGTTTTTTTTCTGACTCTCTCCGGAGAAAAAAATGTTCAATAATAAATTGAGAACTAGAAAGTAAAATATAGGTAAAAAAACTACGCTTTTATAACACTTTGAGCTAAAAAAAGAAAAATAATTGTTTATATAGGCAGAGAATAATAAAGATAATGATGGAAAATATTAGTATCACTGTAAAAAGGGTGGGGCGCTCGATATATGAAAATAAGAAACGAAACGCCCCACGCTTTTTCACAGTGATTCGAATATTTTTCATTTATTATTATTTTCTGCCTATATAAATAATCATTTTTCACTTGTTAGTTCTATGAGTTATAGAAGCGTGTTTTTTAGTTTTCTTAAACTATATTTTATTGTAATTTTGGTAGACATTTTATGCCAACTCTCTTTTTACTATTTCAGAAATTGATTTGACTTTCTGTGTTCAAAGGTGATTGATACTCATTTTGAAATGATACATACCCTTGACCGAATTGATGCAGTTGCTATATTTTTTGAACGCGGAAGAAATTAACCACGCTGCGTGAAATATTCCCAATGAGCGACGTCCTGAACGTTCCATTTAAACGAAATACATACTTGAGGGAATTAATTTCTGAATTTTCAAGTACTGGTCCCTTATTGTGCGGTGTTTCTTCACGGGCCGTTCACAGAATACTGTATAACAGAAATAAAATTTTGTTCATATCAACAGACAGTTCTGCATGAGTTGATTGAAAACGATCCGGACATAAGAATGGCGTTTAGTAAAATCATGAGTGACATGATTACTCGATAACGTAATCACTCACAGGATTGTAATATATTGGAGTGATATGCATTCACATGGGTATATACATATATTAAAAGAGGGTCGCGCTTTTTAAATTTTTTTTTTATTTTTTTAAACAATTTAAAGAAAAGTTGTATCGTGGTGTGCAGAGAAATCTTATCCCGGTCCATCCCATTATCACCGGCAAACAGGGGAGTTTCTTGCTGTAACGTAACATAATTAGTGGATAGAAAGACGTAAGTCAGCTGAGTGGCCTGTTCGTTCACCAGATTTGGGCCTGATAGACTTTTCGTGTGGGGTTATCTCAAAGGGATTTGCGGCACAGGGAATACATAAATGGGTATCTATCCCAATCTTGATATTCCAAAATGTGAGTGGTTTTGTGATCAACTATCCTATTACCAAGAAGTCCAAGCACAACTTGGTGAGATGCCAATGGCAGGTTCTGGCACAATGAACCTCTTGCAAGAAGGTCCGCCGTTTCATTGCCCTCCATACCGGAGTGGCCACCTGCACCAGAACCTGAAGGTAATATGCTCTCGGTGGTTCCTCTTCTTGGAGGACCCAGCCGTCTCTCTTATTATTATTAAGAGTGACCCTTAGATATTTTACTTCTGCTGCAAATGGAATAACCCTGCCATTAAAAGAAAGTGGAGTTGGGATTCATTTTGAGGAGACCACGAGAAGACTGAGCTAGGTTGATTTAAGAACATGTCATGGATGAGGAGACAAGGGGGTGAGAAAAAGGGCCCATGTGGGCCTACTTGCCTGGCTGCAGTAGTGGCCACCCTGCCTCTGCTACCAGTACTACTACTAGGTCTCCCAGATTACTTTTCCTGGTAGAGGGTATCATCAAAGTTCTGCTAGGGTTGACAAACATCTGTTCCCTATGGCACCAACTGTGAACGTCCTCCATCGTTCTTTGGAGGATTTAAGAGGCTACCCTTCCCGACGTGATCCTTGCCAAAATGACAAGGTCGTCTGCGTCTGAAGATCCACCCCTCTCATCTCGAGGACATTGAGCAGGTTGTCCATCTGGAGTAACCTAAAAGGGGAAAAAGTATCCCGCCTCGTGGGCATCCCCTGGATACCCTGAACGTAATCTTGAAGAGAAGCAATGTAGTGGCAGTCCAGTACACGAGCGTGGCGTAGATCCAGCCTGATATGGTTGGCCCATTCTTCTTTCAGTTAAAGCTGATCCAATGTAGTTTGGTAGTGCGTTATCGAATACTTAGGATAGGTAGATGCAATTCCAGTCCATTTTGAAGCAGAGCTGGAAATATTCCATCCACACCGGGGGATTTGAATGGCTGAAATGTTTCAATTGCCCATTCAACTGCCGGTGCTGTGATAACTTTCTTAGCGACCTCCCAATCATTCCTTCTTGTACGGTTCAAAGAGGAGAGTTCGATTGTTAAGAGTCAAGTTTCTAGGATAGTAGTTTTCTATAGAATATAACAGATAGACGCGATGGATAATTAAGTATTCAACTGGACTACTCTGTTTCAGTCAAATACTTGATCATCTATCGCATGTATCTGGTATATTTTGTACTGGTCGACTGGACCGATATTTTGATAACTTTATTCCAGTTCTGTTTATGGAACAAATCATTGGGAAATACACTACTAACTGCATCTTGGTTATTATCAGATGAGATCAAAAGCCTTTTAAAATATAAGGTTTTCTAGACATGTGAATAAAGCTTTCAAATAAATCAGTATGTGTGAGGTATACTTGAATACACTGAAAAGAAATTGATGGAATGGAAATGAAGGGAATACACAGTAACTTTAGTTCAATATGATGAAAAACCAGGGTTTTTGTGTAATTTAACTTTTTTTCACGATACATGGCAATGGAGTACGAAGCTTCTTTAATCCCATCAAATCATATCTGACTGCCCAAATACCAGTTTTGGTAATTCCTAACCAATTGAGCAGTTCTCTTTGAAAACGGTGTGCCACATGGTTCACTGCTCTCATCACTATTAATCATTATTCACGCCTCTGATTGTCACAGAACTGTAACAAGTTCATTGTGCCTACATGAAGAAATATGAATAAATAAATCAATATTGGCAATGGTTGTCCAGTGTGTCACAATAATATAAGAAGTATTATTAAATGAAACTAAACAATTCTGTTCGCAAATCTCGAATGAAATTGGTCGTTTAATAATGTGGGTGTTAAAACAAATTTTTAACTCTTGATAGATATATAGATAACAGTAATGTTGGTGGAAATAGGCAAGAAGTAGGATGTACTTACAGTGCCTCAAATATAAAATTCATATCTGACGTATATGATATCTACGTATTGCCTATACCATTTGCAAATGACCAGTTTCATACAAAAGTGGATTGAATATAGATGCCGTTCAAGTAAAGTGAATCAATAATCGTGAATAATTCATAACAATTTGAGTAGAACTACAATTATCTGTTAGTATCCTGATTGTACCTTTCAGGAGTAATGTCAAGTTATTTTCATCAGTAGGAACTTGGATGTCGAAATTCAGCCTATGTTGGCTTCACTCATTTGAGATTTTATACGAAAGGGTATTTCTCATCCATCAGGAATTTACCAGTCAGACCCTGTCTCCGGAGACCCGATACATCTGATCAGAACCACCATTCTAACAGAATGTTCTGGGTAAAGCCTGCAGAGTTCAAAGAGTTAATCACGATATTTTGTTCGTTTTTCCTCCTCTTTTCAGGAACAGACGATTTAGGATGCAAGCTTCTATGAAGATGCATCATTTTGCGAGTTTTTACGTCGAGTTATCGCAGCTCTTCCTGAATCCATTTCATCACTCCAAAGGAGTGAAGTAGAAACGGAATGGCAAGCATATCAGTTTGTCCTTCCCCGACAGTTCTGATGACCAGATCTGTTGAAGTTTATGCTGATTCTTGCCGCGCATAGAGTTTTCAACAGTGGATACCTCTTGAGTGCAGCGTTTCCCCCCCCCCCAAGGTAGGTATACGTCTCTCCGGCATCCAGATGATGTAGGATGCTTCCGTCTACGAGCTGAACGTCCTCTCCGTATTCCTCACATCGTCCTCTTTTGAGATGAACCGTGACACATTTGTCGATCCCAAACTCCAGTCCTTAAGGACCGATGAAGATCCTTTCCTCCGGAGGCATATAATTTGAGGTCGTCCATGTAAAACAGATGGGTGACCTTATGCCTTAGGTTGCTGGGGGTGCCGCAGCTGTATCCGCGGGTTTTTCGTAGTGCGGTGAACAATGGCAATAGTAAGATGCAGAAGAGAAGAGGACTGAGGAAGTCTTTCTAAAACACGCCCCTTCTCTTCTAGACGTATCATCTTTCAGAGTACTTCGACCACGCAGTTGCAGTCGAAACGTTTGGAGATTTAAACCAAAGAAGACCACGGCAAAACCCGGAAACCAACCAAAATATTAAAGACTTTTTCTTTTTGTGTAAACCTAGAATCAAAAAACAACAAACGAACAAGTTTTTACTAATCAAGAAAAATGGTGGATCACTCAATCCGAATCTTCCGCAAAATATTCTATTCAATAGGTATGGTCACCGGCAAGTATTCAACAAAAAACAACTACTGCCCCCTACGAGCGTTGAATTATATCTGTTTAATACTTGGCAACGTTTTCTACAAGAACTGCGTTGCCATGCATTTCAATAATAATATTGTATAGGATATTTGGCAGAAGATTCGGATTACATAATCCACCAATATTCTTGATTGGTTTAATGGCCTTCCGTCAAATAGTGTCCTCTTCGTGAAACAAGTTTTTGATGACGTGCTAGGGTACCTGATTTAAAAATTTCAAGATGTATTCCTACTATTTAATGAGATGAAACAATCATTTCATTGGCCAGGTTGAAAAGTATAGAAGTTGGCGAGTTTCAAGAATTTTCTTCAATAGCTTTCAAATGATTATTTCTTTCCAGAGAAACAACCACTTTTCCGAATCCCCGAAACAGAAAATAAAACATGGTTGAATAATTTCCTTTATTTTGTTTCTAATGATATTACGTGCTGTTGTTTGTTTTGATGTGAATCATTACCTTACTCTTTGTGAGATACATAATATAACTTTTGCAGCTTCATTTTGTTCGACGAACAAATGGAATTAAAACGCTTGCGGGTAGGTACAGTATATAGATGCTTAGAAATCTGTAAGACCTTCGAAATTAAACGCACTTGCCATTCGAAGATCTTTAGTTGACTGAAATCACATTACCATTTCTGGCGACCTTAAATTCCTGTCAACGTCGCTTGATTCATTGTACGTTCCACAATGAAGATGGATTTGTTTTGTTCATTAACGATATCCCTAGAGAATAACGAGCTCTCTGCTCAGATGTGTGACTGCTTCGTAATACTCATGACAATTGTACAAACTCAAAATTTCTTACATATCTATCTCCTCACTGTCATATCTGTTATGCAAATCTTCAACTGTTGTGTGCAAAAAGAAATGATGTAGGGCCCATTATGGAACCTGTTGAATAATACTGAAAATTCCCACCTGGAGTGGCAAGTCCTATCGAATCAGTTTGAAACTGAGAGCAAATTTTATTCTTTTATACTAAAAAGTGTCACTGGAATATATTGTCCTCGATTATTATTTAACAGTGATTTCCGTGGGGTTCGAGAATATTTCCCAAGTCATGTTTACTAACGATAATGAAACAGACGTCTCGAGAGATTTGACTGATGGAAGTTGATAATGTGAATTTTTCACTGAGAGGAAATAATTCATGCAGGTGTTATGATAAGCATCTGAAAAAACGAAAAAAGTTGATCGAAAACAATGACTGCCGT
The DNA here is from genome assembly GCA_958502065.1 of Chrysolina americana. NCBI lineage: Eukaryota > Metazoa > Arthropoda > Insecta > Coleoptera > Chrysomelidae > Chrysolina > Chrysolina americana. Next base: position 57,379,541 of record OY293420.1, on the reverse strand, counting down.
CATATTTTGTATTCCTTTCTCTTGCGAATCCATGTAAAGAGGTTGTTCATCATGTTATGGAAGTAATTAGTATAATACACGAAACTGGGCTCTTCATTGATGTGATATACGCGAGTGCTGTGACTTTTTTTATTATTTTATCATTGTGTGTGCATCAAATGGCCGTTGTTGTACGAATAATGAGAAAATTCGGTCATGAGCTGGATCAACATCGAGGTCCATTCCTCATTTTACTGGAGCTTATTATGCAGGATGTTTCCTGAAAATTCAGAGGCGAAATATTGTGGTTAAGTGGAAGAGTATTTTTGTTGTGTTGAACGGCCAAGTTTATTTTCATTTCCAAAACATCTTATTATACCAATTTATTTTATTTTTTTCTTCCATTCAGTCAGCTAGTCGGTGAGTTATCGGTATTCCTAGAGTATTAATCAACCAGGACTGATTTTGTTGATTTAACACTGGCTTGATCAAAATCAACCTCTTTATTTACCTCATTCTACAGAAATATCGGGATATATCAGAACTAAGGATATCTCCATGGGGAACCCTGATTCTTCAAAATAATTCATGGAATATAAAATTTTTTAACATGAAAAATTATATTCACAAAAATTTAATTTATAAGGTTTTTATAAAACACCTACATTTCATGTAATTATTTTCATGCATGATCTTTAACAACTTCTTAATGTGCTTCCTTTAAGGGCATCTATTTTGAAAGCTGGAGATTTCAATATAAATTTTACCGGCAAGAAATCTTTGGCCACATAGTCTTTAAATAATGTTTCAACCACATTCAACTTAAATATGCATGTTGAGTGTACTATGAGAGTCTCTTAGTACCATTCCACAACCATAGATTACATGCACGAACTTGGACAAACAAAATATAACCTGCTATATTATTTCTTCAGCTGGTTTACCCGATCCTGAAGATATATTTTGCTGCTGTAATATTAATTTTAAATTAGATCGAGATATCTCCACATAATACGGTAGATTAGGCAATGAAAAAAAACTATCATACATTTTATAAGACTTGCCTGAATATAAATTGGCTCCTGATTCATTCTCGACCTTTTGCATTTATTACTACATCAAAGGTTTCATCCAGTGCAGTGTAACTAACTACAGTAATCATTCCAATTATGAAAATTTCATGCGTATTTCTTCCGAGAATAAAATATTATATTAATACCAAACATGCGCAACTACATGCAGGATCCTATTTGTTTTAGTATTTATCTTTTACCGCTCATTTGTCGGATCACTTCAGCTATCATGTTCATCGAGACGAGTTTAAAGCTGTGAACTCTAATAATATACAGGGTGTCGTAGTAAAAATTCCCAGCGTAATTCTTATACCCGAAAATACATGATTTGTATATTCTCAGACACAAGGTTTAGCATAAAAAGGTATAAAACGTCAAAAAATCCCTGGCAAGATCAAAATTGCTGAGGTACCGTAAAAAACCTATGAAATCTTTAATCGACTCGGAATCGACTTCAAATTCGGTGTACATATTCACAAAAGATTGAATTTAACAAATATAAGCAAAAATATTTTTTATATTTTGTGAGAGAAATAACTCCTCTCAACTCCAGAAAAACTTTTCAACTCGAGAACGTTTGCAGATAGAGAAATTCTGCGAAAAGCAATCGATTCAAAAGCATGAAATTAGTATATTTTGTTAATTTCACGTTGATCGACGACTAAAAGTAATTACTCGAAAAAGTCATAAGGGGTAGACCCCTAAAAATCACGAAATATACAAAATCATCAGATTCATTTGAATTTCGCACGACATATGTAAAATTTCATGCTGATTCTGAAAATAAATGATTTGTATGTTCTCATATACAAGGTTTAGCATAAAAAAGGAATAAAACGTCAAATAATCCCTGGGAAGATCAAAATCGCTGAGGTGCCGTCAAAAACCTATGAAATCTTTAATTGACTCGGAATCGACTTCAAATTCGGTGTGCATATTCACAAAAGATTGACACGCCGCGCCGCTTCCAAATCATACCACACAAATCAATTTCGATAGCAGATTAACTGAAAGAAAGGGAAATTTTCAATTCGAAATGTCAGAGGCTCCGTGAAAAGCCTATTAAATATTCAATGAATCAGTGCTCAAGAAGTGACTAGTTGCGCTTTCTCTCTCATCACACAATATTTCTAGTATACCGTTGTATCCAAAACATCAGTCAGACGATCATCTCATGGACCTCTTTCTTTTGTTTCAGAAAATGCAGCGATACTCAAGTTTTCGTCAAAGATGGCTGGACGCATTGCATAGACACCTGCAAAGATAAAACGATGTGTGGCGAAGTTGAAGTGCCGGAAGATCATTTGGACGCTTGCAGGACTTGTAACTCTACAGGTCAAAACTGCAGAATTTCTGACGGTTCGAAACAGGGCATAGGAATTCCGGATTTCGACTTCGTCTTCTATGTTTCCGCCATGCAAACTGAACGATGCAATAAATCGTTGACCGTCGCTTATGCAGCCCACTGTCAACAGGAGTCTGCATTGGATAGGTAAGTGGGTCCTTGGGGCATTCAGTAGAACGGGGAATACAAATAAAATTAATCCCTTCCAACTCCAAGGAGAAAAAGGAGAATATCGATATAGTTAGAGTATCTTAGACTTGTTATAGAGTTCCAGCGGACCCAAAAACATGTTTCTCCTCCAGAGATCCATATCTAGATTGCCTCTGTTGATTGTGATGGGTCGCGCGCGCGAAGTTGATAGTGATGAGCCGGAAAAAAAACAATATCTTCCAATTTTTATCATAAGAAAACAGCAAAGTAACGTCTTCAAAACTGAGTATATATCCCGTATTCAAAATATATGATTTATTGAGTTAGATATTGATAGTTATGGGGCCAAGAACCATACCCTGTGGAACTCCAAAATCAGTTATTTCAATGGTCAGATGGTGAAAACCAACACAACCAACCATCTCTCATAAATAGCGTAATTATAAAGAGGTGTACTTACCTCGAAAAAAAAATGATATGAACAACTACAGCGTTTTTTGGCGTATCTGGCAATACCAATGGAATATACAAAATATGAAATAACTTTTGAACCACAACATGGGAAAGTTAACTATGGAAAGAAGTGACCTAATGCCGTCTTCGTCTCTTTAAAAAAAATCGGATAACCAAATCTGATGGGTATGGTTATTTTAATTGGAACTGACTGCGCCAATCACCGTGACTTATTGATTCCAGTGGTCTCGTTTTCAAAGATTGTCGAATCCTGTTGATACCGAAACATAAACGAACTTCTTTTCTTTGCAGGCCAATCGCAGGACACGCAAATTTATGCCCGAACAGCATCAGTACCAAACGGCAAGAGCTTGAAATACTCCTGTCGACTGTCAAACACGAAATCCTCCACGCTTTAGGCTTTTCAGTCAGCCTATACGCATTCTATCGAGATCAGAAAGGAAATCCGCTGACGTTGAGGAGTCCGGAAACTGGAAAGCCACCTCTGAATGAGTCGTGAGTGAATTTTTATACTTTAAGTAATATAAACTACCCCAACACCAAAACTACGTCAATTTCACTAAAGCGCGTTTCGCCAAAAAAGTTGCATCTTCAGGAGCTAATAGCTGTTTGGCTGAATGTTGACAAAACTTTCGTTAACATTTACGCACAGTTTAACTCATGATAATGTTGATGACAGTACTGCTTTTTTGTCGTAACAGCATACCATGTTGACATCAAAATTGTGAGTATTTGAAATAGAAGTACTCTAATAAAGTATTTCAAATACTTTTTTTGAATGAAATACCTATCTACTTTATTCCAAATATTTTCGCATTTCGGTATTTTGTGTTTGCCATTCCAAATACTTAAAATATTTTTATTTTATTTAGTTGTTGCTTGCATCACTGAAAAAGTATTTGAAATACTTATTGTCGAGATTTCAAATACTTCACAGCATTTAAAATACAATTAGGTTTTTAAAATAAATCCGACAGTATTTAAAATAATGTCGGATGCATTCTAAATACTGTTAGTTGTATTTCAAATATACTACTTATTATTTCAAATACTGTTGGATTTATTTTAAAAACCTAATTGTATTTTAAATACTGTGAAGTATTTGAAATCTCGACAATAAGTATTTCAAATACTTTTTCAGTGATGCAAGCAACAACTAAATCCAAATATTTTGAGTATTTGGAATGGCAAATACAAAATACCGAAATGCGACAATATTTGGAATAAAGTAGGTAGGTATTTCATTCAAAAAAAGTATTTGAAATACTTATTGTCGAGATTTCAAATACTTCACAGTATTTAAAATACAATTAGGTTTTTAGAATAAATCCGACAGTATTTAAAATAATGTCGGATGCATTCTAAATACTGTTAGTTGTATTTCAAATATACTACTTATTATTTCAAATACTGTTGGATTTATTTAAAAAATCTAATTGTATTTAAAATACTGTGAATTATTTGAAATCTCGACAATAAGTATTTCAAATAATTTTTCAGTGATGCAAGCTACAACTAAATCCAAATATTTTGAGTATTTGGAATGGCAAATACAAAATACCGAAATGCGACAATATTTGGAATAAAGTAGGTAGGTATTTCATTCAAAAAAAGTATTTGAAATACTTATTGTCGAGATTTCAAATACTTCACAGTATTTAAAATACAATTAGGTTTTTAGAATAAATCCGACAGTATTTAAAATAATGTCGGATGCATTCTAAATACTGTTAGTTGTATTTCAAATATACTACTTATTATTTCAAATACTGTTGGATTTATTTTAAAAATCTAATTGTATTTAAAATACTGTGAATTATTTGAAATCTCGACAATAAGAGTTTCAAATAATTTTTCAGTGATGCAAGCAACAACTAAATCCAAATATTTTGAGTATTTGGAATGGCAAATACAAAATACCGAAATGCGACAATATTTGGAATAAAGTAGGTAGGTATTTCATTCAAAAAAGTATTTGAAATACTTATTGTCGAGATTTCAAATACTTCACAGTATTTCAGATATAATGAGGTATTTTAAATAAATCCGAGAGTATTTCAAATACTGTTGGATTTATTTCAAATACTGTTAGTTGTGTTTCGAATAGTCGATTTATTATTTCAAATACTTTGGTACTTGAAATACTTTTTCGCGTGATTTCAAATACTTCACAGTATTTGAAATACAATAGGGTATTTGAAATAAATCTGAAAGTATTTCTGCTTCTAGAAGGCGATGTTTTTGTATAGGTTATACATTCTTGGAAAAGGGAAACGAATGGTGAGAGTGGTAGTGGACATGGCGGTTATGCAGAGTAATTATTGTCTGATCACTTTCGATATATTCAAAATTCTCTAACAGTGACTCAAGTACTCAATAGTATTTGAAAAACTGAATGGTATTTGAAATAGCCTAACGTATTCGAAATACTCAAAAAGTTGTTCTGCTCAATACAATTAGAGTATTTTATTTGAATTACTTCGGAAACTATTTCAAATACTATATTTCAAATATTTCTTCGAATTATTGGGAATAGCAAATACTTACAAAATCTCAAAATAATTGGTATTTGAAACTACAAATACTTTGGTAAGGTATTTAGTATTTGGTATTTGAGGTACTTCTCTTGGGTATTTCATACGGTTGACACTGATATACTTCGAAAGATTGTTCCACCCATACTCTATACATTCGCTTCCTTTTATTGCATTGCCCTGTCTGAATCAAATATTAGCAAGATTATGTAATCTACGCTTATCACTGTAAACAAAATTCGATAGAATATTCGATTGTGAAAAGTTTCCATTGTAGCTCGTGGCTATTTTATATTCCGATACTGTGAAATGCTGAAAAGTAGATGGATCAATTAAAAAGCGTGCTTGTGAGATGATACTGATCCTCGCAAAGTCCGATTTGACCTATTTCCGGACGGGTTGATCCCATTTATCCTCACTTTGATATTCCTTCGGGCGATTTCGAGTCAATTGGGTTCATCCGTTTCGTTATAGCTAAATTTACAAATTAGGCACTTGCCAAGTCCTGCCAAAAATTCTAGAGCTGTACTAGCGTGGACCTTTTACTTCGGATATCATGTTAAACTCATCAGATCCCCTGTTCTCAAGCAATGTCGGATTGTACCAACGGAATTTCGGAAAATTCCCGGTTGGCCCTCACGCCAGGGGACCTCAAAGTGGCCCTCAACTTCCTCGATTTCTCCTTTGAAGTCAATATATTGAAATAGGAGAATTTACTAGTAGGCCAATCAATAGAGAATTTATTCGTATTATGAAACCGACTGTACCATCACATGAGAGACAGTCCGTATTTATATTCTGTTATGTTTTGTACTCGCAACTGTCATTTATCAATTTGTTATAAACATTTGAATACAAAAAACGTGTTTTTCTAGTGTTCTGCCTTTGAAATAAAAACTAATGCAGCAATCTGGTTGCTCCAATAGGAAAAATTGTAGGTCATGGACATACGATCCAAATTAGATTTTCCAAGATCCGATCGGATCATTACTAACCGAGAAAACTAGAAAAAACGAAAAGGTTCAGGATTTTTTTTTAATTTTCTCCACCATTTTCCAAGTTATATTTACTTTATGTGTGCACAAAACAGGCGCTGTCGAATTATTAGTTTTGTCACAATTGCAATTTTAATTTTTTTTGCACTATCTTGCACAGCGTGCATGGATGCTCTTGTAATAGTCCGATTTCAATTTCTCAATAAGATTTCGAAAGTAGAAGTATAGTACAACAAAAATGATCTTTGCCCTACAATTCGAAAAATGTTAAAGTTATAATTTTAAAAAAAAATCATATAATTTCCTGGTTTTTCCAGTTTTTTTTCCGTTTCTAATGATCTGGTCGGGTCGTAAAAAATCTTATTATGTTCGTATTTCAGTTCTATACAATTTTTCTCATCAGATCATTCTGATTACTATATTAGTTTTCATTTTATAAGTAAAACACTAAAAACATTTGTTTGCATTTAAATGTTTATAACAAATCAATCAATGACAGATGCGAGTCCAAAATGTAACAGAATATAATTATGGACTGTCTGTTTTGTCCGTTTCCTGCTAGTATTTTGGTTAACACAATATTTTTGGTCGTTACAATCAAATTATTACTTAAAAACAGTTGTCTAATTATTTCAGTGGAAAGTTCTGCTTATCTCAAAACTGAAAGCGCTTGAATAACAATTGAGTTTTTTTTAGATATTTAAAAAAAATGTTGGTTGCAAGGAATTGAGAACGACCTTCAAAGTATGGTGTCACTTGGCTCTACGTTCTATTAGCATTTTTGCACAATTGACATAGCGACCTCCCCTCTATCTCTCTTTCACAAATAAATCATTTAATTTTTGTATCATTTCAACTTAATTTTGTTGTACGTCGGTTCTATTTGATACTAGTGTGATTTTATTGTCGCACGGTATAACTTCTTCATAGATATGTTATGTGTGTGTGACAAAACTTTAAACAAAATTGTGTTCAGTGGAAAAAATATCATCATTTCTCTTTAGTTTGCAGACTTATCAATGGAGTGACAGAGTTATAAAGACTTTCACACGGCCCAATTGGTTCGTCAGGTCAGGTTATATGAAACGGGACGTACAGATGATTGTAACTCCGAATGTGATCAAGGAGGCGAGGGCTTACTTCAATTGTTCAGATCTGGAAGGAGCCGAACTTGAGGACCAAGGAGAAGAGGGCACTGCTTTGACACACTGGGAAAAACGAGTTTTTGAGGTAGGTTGTTCTATGTATCTATATTTATATGTGGTATTGAAACTCCATATTGCCAGAACGGTTTGTTAAAATAATGTTTTCTCATTTTTTCGTAATTTTGATATGTTATAGTGCATGCGAAACGTGAACTTACTTCTACTGGTAGAACTCCACCCCCAAAGCTTCGACATATTTTCTCTTATAGAGACACAACCTATCACTACTACCTACGAATTCTGCTAGAGAACGCTATAGCTCTAGCTCTTAAAAATGCCCTTTGGCGCCATGCCTTTGAGCAGTCGGCAGTAATATGACCTTGTCTCTCCTAAAAAACAGGTCGCCAAGGTTAGAATGACTATAACCTTGTATAAAAGTACTTGAATTCAGCTTCAGGTGCATTCCAAAGTTTTGGAGCCATCGGATAACCAACATTCATTTGTCCTACTCAGATCACCCTTTTGATAGAGTCTCTATGTTGTCCATCTTACTTTACAAGAGAAATTGTTACAATATTGATGGGAGGAAGTAATGCACGTACTTCAAATTCCCTTACCTGTTGAATGGTACAATACCATTTTGTGAGGGGCCATTTCCGTCCTCTCACACCGTTTATATCGACCTCCCAGGACAAGATTGTGTCCAGCAAATCATTCACAGCAGAGAGGAGAAAAAATTCCTCCAACCCTCTCTGGAGACAGCTTCTGGTTAGCTTGAATCTCTTTCTGAAGAGAGGTCGTTTCTGTTTTGTTCTGAAGTATAGTCAATTAGTATTTGTTCAATTTCTCTAGAGATAGTGGCCTCATAAGGAGTAAGATTAGGGAGAAAGGTTAAGGAGTAAGGTAGTGAACTAACTGTTCAATGGAGCAGCCATCAAAGCGTTGAGCTCATATAACATCAACTCAAAGATGGTTTGGAAATGCCTAGACAAACTTAATGATCTAGGCAGGAACAACAAGGTGATCCTCCTCTGGGTGCCGAGGCACGTCGGAGTGGAGGGCAATGAACAAGCAGATACCCTGGCACGAAAAGGGGCATCAGCGCCACTGATCGAGCCAGAACCATTTTGCGGACTTGGAAAATCTTACTTCCAAGACGAACTCAAAACTGAAGAAGCAATGAGAGCAACATACTGGCAAAGACTACCAGGGTTAAGGCAGGCCAAAGATCTCCTCGGGATCACGGGATTTCTTACGGGGCACTGCAGACTCAAAGAACACCTAAGGAAGCTAGACTTAGAGGAGGACAGCACCTGCAGATTCTGTAGGGAACATCCAGAAACACCACACCATATATTGATGGGGTGTTATGCTGTACATCACAAAATATTGAATATACTGGGATCACACCAGCTGACTTTGGGAGAAATACCACGAATAGACCCCCTCAAAATCCTTAAATTCTTCAAGGAATTAGGGCTTGAGGGGTTGCTGTAAACGAGAACACCTTGAAATAGCAGAAGAAGATGGGGCACAATAGATCTAATTAGGTCGCAGCGCATCAGTCACCATCCATATTTACCATTACCATTACCAACTGTTCAATTGACTCGTAGGAGAATTTTGTGGAAAACCTTGGGGCCTAGGTCCCAAGCAAATCCACTGGATATATGTGATGGTTGTCAGACCAATGATCACATACGGTGCCATTGCCTGGTGGCCGAAAACTTCACAGCGAACGGCCCAGGTGAAGCTATCAAGTTTAGAGGACAGGCTTGACTAGCGATCACTGGTGCCATCAGAACCACACCTTCAGCAGCTATGGAAATCCCACAAGACCTACCTCCTACCTCCACTGAAAGTTACAGCATTCTGGGAATGACCTATGATATAATGCACCCAGCAGTAAATTTTGACCTGCCTTATACCGTTCTAATTCCGAATAGAGACGACTGGGTCCTTCAAGAAGAGAAATTACTGAGAGCAGATTACTGTTGGTTTACAGATGGTTCAAAATAACCCTCGGGTTCTGGTGCAGGTTTGTACAGTCGTATACCTAGAACGGAAATATCAACCTGTCTAGGACAGTATTTGTGTAGATTGACTGGAAGAAACCAACCTCACGCAAAGATCAATGAAAAATTTCTCGGACAGTCAAGCACTTGGCTCGAATCAATTAACGTCTAAGCTGGTGTCAATCTGCCAGGGAAGACTCTCCTCAACAGGAAGACACAACAGTCTGTCTCTGATCTGGATTCATGGCCACTCCGGTATGGAGGGCAATGAAACGGCGGACCTTCTTGCAAGAGAAGGTGCTGCAAGTTGATTCATTGGACCAAAACCTGCCATTGGCATCTCACCAAGTTTTGCCACATATACATTGAACACCTGGACAGCAAGGAAAGTATTGAACTTCTGGCAAAACCTACCAGGATTGGCTCATTTCAAGGCATTCAAACACTTCTCGAAACATTTGACCAAAACACTGTTAGACTCCAGCAGGGATGACCTGCGGTGTCTAACAGACCTACTCACAGGCCACTGTCGTTTGAATCATCACATGTCGTCTCTGTCTTGAAGATGATGAAACAGCAGAGCACATACCTTGTGCCTGCCTCGCTGCGGACCGAATCAGGTTTCCGATGTTTGGCAGAGTTTCACTCTCTCCTTCGGACCTGAAAAATCATACCCCAAATAAATTAATCGGCTTCGTCATGAAGCTGGGTTTATTTGATGAAATATGAATTGGTATGAGCCACAATAGACCCTCACGGGTCGCAGTGGAGTGCCGAGCAGACCCGCTCATTTTAAACCTAACCTAACTGTTCAATTCTCCCTTATTGTCTAAGTACGCAGCAACTGCTACCTACTGGTGTATCCCATTTCCAAGCAAGGTTGTTGAGGGCAAGTTCTGTTGATTTTTCAGTCTTGTAGGCATACTAGTGAAGTATTTCCTCAGAGTGATAGGTATGAGCGATTTTGGGTGTGGTCTCGCCTCATAAAAAATATAAACCACCCTAATCGCCGTCTAGTTGGATGGTATATAGTTCCGTGATAAACAGGCTAAGGGATGGAATATGTTTCCTGCCCATCTTATCACTTGTGGTGTGGTCATTTTGTTTCCCAGTGACCGGTCACATCCGTTAGGTCGTTTTGCTACCGTAATGATATTACCAGATGTCCAGGGCTCCTAGATGAGGGCCAGATCTTTTCGTTCCTCAACGATTTTTTTTCTAAGAACGTATGTAACGGCTTTGGCAAATTGCAGCTTCACCTTCGAGTGTTTTGGCGGTCCATCTCCGCAATACTTCTCAGTGGAGGTAGATTAGTGCTCCTCTTGGATCGCATTGCTAAGTCAGAACTGATCTATTCACAGGAAATCTAACACAATTTTCGATTTCGTGTGACTTACTACTTTCAGCAAGAGTGATAATGATGACTTTATCAATTACTATCCTGCTATTATCGGCAATGTATGACATATACCTCAGGAATGTACAACAATGTTATTCGGGTGAAAGGGAAATATAGGGGGCCCAAAAATAAATCGTTGTGGTATGTCTTCTGTACCTAACTATTTTGTTCCTTAAGCTCATTCTTCACCTGCATTTTGCTCCTCGAAAAAACTGAATGCACATCACCTGTCTGAGTGGAAGTCTCGATGCTTAGTTTTTTCTGTGTTTGTTTATTTGGGAATTATATTGATATTAATCCTAGCATTAATGTTGTTGAATATAATGAAATACGTGGAAATTCCGATATGAAATCTTCTAAATCGGATTAAAAGTGTGAAGTAGTTCGGATTTGAAAACAGTCTAGTACTTTCCCAATTGTGCCGCCACACTCTAACTCAGAAACCGGCAATTTAGTCTTCAGATTTAGATAACTGTTCGTATCCGAAGAATCTTCAACGTTATCCCGAAACCAGAACTGATAATCTCATACTTTCACATGAAGTGTATTTTTGATTCACCTGACATTCATAAATATTCAGCCTCGACTGCCTCGAGACGAAATCATCTTATCTCTCGGTGTACTGGACAGCCGAACAATCATAATCGCGTTTCATAGGGTTATATTATGCACTTGCATAATGCTGACTTTCGTAATTATGACTGACATTAAAATGATACATAATCAAAGTGAAAGTAACAAGGTCAATTACTCGCTGTGTATTGATAATGTTCAGTGGGTTATACGGGACGATGGATTAAAACGAAGAAAACAGTGCCGGTTGAATTTAATAAGCGTGTAATTTTATCTCAATAGCTCAGGAATCGTCGTCGGTGTGAAATTTCGTTAATGATTCCATGATTGCTTTTAAGCAGACGGAAACTTGACATCAAGATTTTTCACGTTGAAGGGGATTTAAATAATTATAATGAAAGGATCGCTTATCCACCAGCTTGGCTTAATTAAATGCTAAGCATTAGTAATTTTTTCATTGATCAAAATAAAAAACTGTTTGAATGGGGTAGCTATTTGATTTCTCGAAGCCTATTGAGACAAAGGAATAAAAAAAATTATTAGACCACGGTCTTTCAGTATTTCAGGTGCCAAGATAACAACCCTTAGTGGATATGGTAACCGACACTCGCTTTCTTGGTGCCTACTCATTCCTGTCTTCGTAATTGGAAGTAGGTTTTCCCTGAAGTTTTTCTGTCTCAATTCTGAAAATCTGTTAATCTAGGGATCGAGAATCAGCCCTTTACCGTGTAAATGATCGATGGAAAGAGATATTGCACAATTTCCATCTCATTATTGCGGTGTCGTTTTTATATCCAATGATTTTGCCTACATTGTTCAAACTGAATATGTTTTACACAGCTTGAATAATAAAGGATCTAAAACTGTGCCTTGAGGCACGCTGCATCCTATTTTCTTCTGATTATTTCCAGCATTAGCAACTCTTGACAACTTGCACTCTGTTCTTAGAGCACATCTCGAGTATTTTTAGTGTGGATTTATATTTATATATGGAGTATTTTTTTTCTCCGAACTAATGTTATCATTCTGAATCGATTAGTGATCGCAGAATTGCTCTATTTCAAACCGGTCTCAAGTTGCGAAGTTTATTTGGATTTATATGATTTTTAGGGGTCTACCCCTTGGGACTTTTTTGGAGTAATTTTTTTTTCCTCGGAATTCACAGTGTATACTAATGTGATCATTCTCAATCGATTGGTGTTCGCAGAATTGCTCTATCTCAAACATTTTTCAAGTTGAAGGTTCATCTGGATTCATGTGATTTTTAGGGGTCTACCCCTTGGGACTTTTTTCGAGTAATTTTTTTTTGTCGCCGAAATTCACAGTGTATACTAATGTGATCATTCTCAATCGATTGGTGTTCGCAGAATTGCTCTATCTCAAACATTTTTCAAGTTGAAATGTTCATCTGGATTCATGTGATTTTTAGGGGTCTACCCCTTGGGACTTTTTTCGAGTAAATTTTTTTTGTCGCCGAAATTCACAGTGTATACTAATGTGATCATTCTCAATCGATTGGTGTTCGCAGAATTGCTCTATCTCAAACATTTTTCAAGTTGAAATGTTCATCTGGATTCATGTGATTTTTAGGGGTCTACCCCTTGGGACTTTTTTCGAGTAATTTTTTTTTGTCGCCGAAATTCACAGTGTATACTAATGTGATCATTCTCAATCGATTGGTGTTCGCAGAATTGCTCTATCTCAAACATTTTTCAAGTTGAAATGTTCATCTGGATTCATGTGAATTTTAGGGGTCTACCCCTTGGGACTTTTTTCGAGTAAATTTTTTTTGTCGCCGAAATTCACAGTGTATACTAATGTGATCATTCTCAATCGATTGGTGTTCGCAGAATTGCTCTATCTCAAACATTTTTCAAGTTAAAATGTTCATCTGGATTCATGTGATTTTTAGGGGTCTACCCCTTGGGACTTTTTTCGAGTAAATTTTTTTTGTCGCCGAAATTCACAGTGTATACTAATGTGATCATTCTCAATCGATTGGTGTTCGCAGAATTGCTCTATCTCAAACATTTTTCAAGTTGAAATGTTCATCTGGATTCATGTGATTTTTAGGGGTCTACCCCTTGGGACTTTTTTCGAATAATTTTTTTTTGTCGCCGAAATTCACAGTGTATACTAATGTGATCATTCTCAATCGATTGGTGTTCGCAGAATTGCTCTATCTCAAACATTTTTCAAGTTAAAATGTTCATCTGGATTCATGTGATTTTTAGGGGTCTACCCCTTGGGACTTTTTTCGAGTACATTTTTTTTGTCGCCGAAATTCACAGTGTATACTAATGTGATCATTCTCAATCGATTGGTGTTCGCAGAATTGCTCTATCTCAAACATTTTTCAAGTTGAAATGTTCATCTGGATTCATGTGATTTTTAGGGGTCTACCCCTTGGGACTTTTTTTGAGTAATTTTTTTTTGTCGCCGAAATTCACAGTGTATACTAATGTGATCATTCTCAATCGATTGGTGTTCGCAGAATTGCTCTATCTCAAACATTTTTCAAGTTGAAATGTTCATCTGGATTCATGTGATTTTTAGGGGTCTACCCCTTGGGACTTTTTTCGAGTAATTTTTTTTTGTCGCCGAAATTCACAGTGTATACTAATGTGATCATTCTCAATCGATTGGTGTTCGCAGAATTGCTCTATCTCAAACATTTTTCAAGTTGAAATGTTCATCTGGATTCATGTGATTTTTAGGGGTCTACCCCTTGGGACTTTTTTTGAGTAATTTTTTTTTGTCGCCGAAATTCACAGTGTATACTAATGTGATCATTCTCAATCGATTGGTGTTCGCAGAATTGCTCTATCTCAAACATTTTTCAAGTTGAAATGTTCATCTGGATTCATGTGATTTTTAGGGGTCTACCCCTTGGGACTTTTTTCGAGTAATTTTTTTTGTCGCCGAAATTAACAGTGTATACTAATGTGATCATTCTCAATCGATTGGTGTTCGCAGAATTGCTCTATCTCAAACATTTTTCAAGTTGAAATGTTCATCTGGATTCATGTGATTTTTAGGGGTCTACCCCTTGGGACTTTTTTTGAGTAATTTTTTTTTGTCGCCGAAATTCACAGTGTATACTAATGTGATCATTCTCAATCGATTGGTGTTCGCAGAATTGCTCTATCTCAAACATTTTTCAAGTTGAAATGTTCATCTGGATTCATGTGATTTTTAGGGGTCTACCCCTTGGGACTTTTTTCGAGTAATTTTTTTTTGTCGCCGAAATTCACAGTGTATACTAATGTGATCATTCTCAATCGATTGGTGTTCGCAGAATTGCTCTATCTCAAACATTTTTCAAGTTGAAATGTTCATCTGGATTCATGTGATTTTTAGGGGTCTACCCCTTGGGACTTTTTTCGAGTAAATTTTTTTTGTCGCCGAAATTCACAGTGTATACTAATGTGATCATTCTCAATCGATTGGTGTTCGCAGAATTGCTCTATCTCAAACATTTTTCAAGTTGAAATGTTCATCTGGATTCATGTGATTTTTAGGGGTCTACCCCTTGGGACTTTTTTTGAGTAATTTTTTTTTGTCGCCGAAATTCACAGTGTATACTAATGTGATCATTCTCAATCGATTGGTGTTCGCAGAATTGCTCTATCTCAAACATTTTTCAAGTTGAAATGTTCATCTGGATTCATGTGATTTTTAGGGGTCTACCCCTTGGGACTTTTTTCGAGTAAATTTTTTTTGTCGCCGAAATTCACAGTGTATACTAATGTGATCATTCTCAATCGATTGGTGTTCGCAGAATTGCTCTATCTCAAACATTTTTCAAGTTGAAATGTTCATCTGGATTCATGTGATTTTTAGGGGTCTACCCCTTGGGACTTTTTTCGAGTAATTTTTTTTTGTCGCCGAAATTCACAGTGTATACTAATGTGATCATTCTCAATCGATTGGTGTTCGCAGAATTGCTCTATCTCAAACATTTTTCAAGTTGAAATGTTCATCTGGATTCATGTGATTTTTAGGGGTCTACCCCTTGGGACCTTTTTCGAGTAAATTTTTTTTGTCGCCGAAATTCACAGTGTATACTAATGTGATCATTCTCAATCGATTGGTGTTCGCAGAATTGCTCTATCTCAAACATTTTTCAAGTTGAAATGTTCATCTGGATTCATGTGATTTTTAGGGGTCTACCCCTTGGGACTTTTTTCGAGTAAATTTTTTTTGTCGCCGAAATTCACAGTGTATACTAATGTGATCATTCTCAATCGATTGGTGTTCGCAGAATTGCTCTATCTCAAATATTTTTCAAGTTGAAATGTTCATCTGGATTCATGTGATTTTTAGGGGTCTACCCCTTGGGACTTTTTTCGAGTAATTTTTTTTTGTCGCCGAAATTCACAGTGTATACTAATGTGATCATTTTGAATCGATTAGTGTTCGCAGAATTGCTCTATCTGAAACCGGTCTCAAGTTGCGAAGTTTATTTGGATTTATATGATTTTCAGGGGTCTACCCCTTGGGACTTTTTTCGAGTAAATTTTTTTTGTCGCCGAAATTTACAGTGTATACTAATGTGATCATTTTGTATCGATTAGTGTTCGCAGAATTGCTCTATCTGAAACCGGTCTCAAGTTGCGAAGTTTATTTGGATTTATATGATTTTTAGGGGTCTACCCCTTGGGATTTTTTTGGAGTAATTTTTTTTCGTTGAAATTGACAGTGTATAGGTACTGATGTGATCATTCTCAATCGATTAGTGTTCGCAGAATTGCTCTATCTGAAACCGGTCTCAAGTTGCGAAGTTCATTTGAATTTATTTGATTTTTAGGGGTCTACCCCTTGGGACTTTTTTGGAGTTATTTTTTTTTTCACCGAAATTCACAGTTTACTAATGTGATCATTCTGAATCGATTGGTGTTCGCAGAATAGCTCTATCTCAAACCGCTCCCAAATTGAAATGTTTATTTGGATTCATATGATTTTTAGGGCCTACCCCTTGGGACTTTTTTCGATTTTTTTTGTCGAAGTTCACAGTTTTGATCGTTCTGAATGAATCAGTGTTCGCAGAAACCGGTCTCAAGTTGAAAAATCTATCTGGATTCATATGATTTTTAGGGGTCTGAGACTTTTTTTGATTAATTTTTGTTTTGCCGAAATTTAGAGAGTATTCTAATGTGATCATTGAATCGATTGGTGTTCGCAGAATTACTCGATCTTAAACTGCTATAAAGTTGAGAAGTTTATCCGGATTCAAGTGATTTTCAGAGGCCTACGGAGTATACGAATTTGATCATTCTGAATCGATTGGTATTCGCAGATCGACAGTTTACATTTCTCTGAAGATTCGTTTATCAGTTCGTTCTGTTCTATGACCGCATTTTTAGTTGAAGATCCATCATGTATAAATTATTGTATTGGATAATGCCATATAACAATATTAGTCAGCCAATAGCAGTGGCAGCACAAAAAGATCACTTGACTATTTAAATTTTGTATCAATTTCCGAAAAATAGGAATGAATCTATATAATCAAATTAGCAATAATCCTAACGTATTTGTATTTCATTTCAATCTGTTATGCATTTCAGGAAGTTATTTATTCAGGTTTAGAATTTCCGTTCACTGTACCTCACAGTTATGGCGAATTTTCAGATGTTTTAAAAATTATTTTGTTTTGTTGCAGAACGAGGCGATGACGGGGACTCATACTCAAAATCCTATTATATCGCGGATAACTTTGGCTTTGATGGAAGATACGGGGTGGTACATAGCTAATTACTCAATGGCTGAAGAGATGTCGTGGGGGAGGAACTTGGGGTGCGATTTTGTATTGAAAAGCTGTAAAGACTGGATTTCAATGAAAGCGGCTAGGTGAGTGATTAATTTTCGTATTATTTTCCGAACGATATATTCATGAAGAGATGTCATATTTCGTCGTTACTTTTAAGGTAGGGTAAAACAACCTCAGTCACTGTTTTTTGCCGAGTTCTGTTTCACTATTTGTCGAATTCAATGGTAATAAGTTTCCAGAAATATACAGTGGTAGGTAGTCAAAGAATCGATGGTTTACGATCTACCTCACTTATTTCAATTTCTAAGACGCCATTTATATCGTGCTAGTTTTCATAGTAAAACGCCCAAGCTAGAGGCTTGTCTTTCGTGAAATAATGGCGTGCATTTCATTTTCCTGCAAGTAAAAATTAGAGCGTGCATGCCGTGTGCAGTTCAAGCTCCTCGAGGGTATGTAAATTTAACCAATATTCTAGCTGTGATGCATGAATATACTCGGTCCCGATCACAAATGATTCCGAGCAAAAAAGTGGAGATGCTTTACCTCCACGCGCAAAAAAGCTATCGGGATTAGATTGTAGTAGGTTTGTCGGTTCGCAAGAATAACAAGATATTTTCCATGAAAAACTAAGTGTATCTCCGAGACAATTTCGTGGTGCCACAAACTTTGTTATTCATTTCTCAGATTCTGTTTCATTTTGATTGAACTGCTTTTCAGTTGTTTACCTTCGGGCATGAGAAATACTTCAAAACGTCTTTTATTCAGACAAGAAATTCAAAAAGGAATAATGATACATTCTACTCACCAGTCTTATACCATAGTGAAATGATATACCTGTTAAGGAATGAAGAAATTTCACTCACGAGTCCTTCACCATCTCAAAATGATATTCCTGTTAAGGAATGGAGACAGATTTCACTCACCTATAGTCCTATACCATCCTGAAGTGACGTACCTGTTATGGAATATGGACATGTTCCAGTCACAAGTCCTATACCATACCATCGTAAAATGATATACTTGTTGAGGAATAAAGACATATTTCACTCATTAGTCCTATTCCATCCTAAAATGATATAACTATTGGAAAATAAGAACATATTTCACTCACAAGTCCTATACCATCCTGAAGTGTTATACCTGTTATGGAATAAGGACATATTCCACTCACAAGTCCTATATGGAATAAAGACATATATAGTGTGATGTGAGATGCCTAAATGCAAATTCTGACGTCTGGTGCTTGCTTGCAGTGCGCGCCAACCTCCTGTTGTGGTGCTGTAGGTTTTGCAGGTTATTCTACCTGTTGAATACGCCACCAATTATTAGTGAGTCGCCCCGGAGCGCTATGACGAATTAAAATAATGGCCGTCCTCTACCCGCCTTTACCTCCGACCAAGGTGTCGAAAACACCATCCTGGCAGGCCATTATGAATCCCTCGGTGTCCGATTTAAGCCTAATTGACTTTAGGAAGGCAGACGTCAAATATCTAGATTAGCCGAGGAGTACTCCTGTCTCCACAGCTTTCACGTGAGCTTTTTGCTGAAAGGGTTCCAGCTCGGTGACAGAGTTTGGGTCATCTCGTTCAGTGTTAGAACTGAGACTGAACAGGGAAGAGGATCTGAACTCCTGACGACTTAACAGTTGTCGCAGCTCGTCATGAGTCCATCTCACCACTTCAAGGAGTTGAGTGGAATCGGAACGGCAAGCATGTTGGTTTGTCCTTTCCCGATAGTTCTATTGGCCCGATCTGTCGACCAGATCTGTCGGAGTTCATGCTGATCTTGATAAACTTATTTGTTCTGATACTTACTTACTTACCTCCTTCCTGGCACTGGTGGGCGGATTTTCATACCCCTGCACTTAGGCCCTTTGGCTTGGACCCTCAGCTGGGAATGCCAGTTCCCCTGACGTAATTCAGCAGTGTGTGATCCCAGTGTCAGTAGTGCTGCTTTACTGTACGAGCAAATTGCAATTGGTCTTCAACATCTATTGTCGAGATTTTCTTGGACGCAGGTGAGTCTAGCATATACTTCAGGCTGGAAAACTGAGGCGTATTCGCTTAGAGAAATTGAGATTTCTTTCATTAGTTCTGTATCATATACCCTTGCTCCAGACATGCCTCCTGACCTTGAGACGTTTGTGTACCGGATTATGTTTTCGGCAGGGGGCACGCTCCATTCTATGTCATTCTATACTTTCCTCGTGGGAATGACAATATTTGGGCTTTTTCTGAAGTTCATATTTAGTAGGGTGTTGTCCCTTCACATCAGTAGGATGGGACACCTTTCCTGTGCCTTATTCCAGATGAGGGAATGTTCATGGTCCATTTTCACTCCGATCTATTGGCTTGCGCATTTGAGACGGTAAGCTTTATGCATGGATTCATGTTCGATGTACAGGTGCAGAGGTGGCAATCCTAGAAGAACTTCCAGAGCTCTAGTTGGTGCTGTTCTCATGGCGCCTGTCATTCCTAAGCAGGCCAGCATTTGAACTTTGTCTAGATCATTTCTGGCCTGGTGCTGTAGGTTTTCCGGGTTTTCCTACAGCTGAAAAGTGAAAAAGCCACCAAAAATCAGTAAGTCGCCGCGGAGCGCCACGGCAAATAATAATAATAGCCGTCATCTACCCGCACAGGCTATGCCTTTGAGAGTATTATTATTATTATTAAGGCTCGATTATTTCTATTCAAATTTAATTTTTTGAAGAATATTTCAATATTTCACTTGGAAATTCATCAAATAACAACATATTTTATTTTTCAACTAGGACTCAACAAAAAAAGTTATGTGAAGTAGGTACTGGTGATATTTTTGCCCTATATATAAAAATTTCCTCAAACGATTATTTGCGTCCTCATCTCCGATCCTCAGGCAAACATGTCTGTTGAGTAGACTATTTATGTCAGTGAATATTCCATGGTTTAAAAAAAGCGCGTATGGTGATGATTTGTTTGTTTGGGGTATCACAGAAGACTTCGGTGTTTGACACTTTGATAATTGCTCGCCACCACTGAAGTCTATACCAAATTCTGCTCCGTCAGCGTAAATTGATTCTTTGCCCTATTATTTTCTTTCAATGCTTGGATCAAGAACTGTTCCGTGAAATCCTAGTATTTCATTGTCAGCGGCTTTTATAGAGAATCATGATTGATCGCGGCCATTTCAATCGATGCGATGTTTTCTCGCTCCTGGAACTAGGTATGGGTTCATTATTCACAATGCGAACATTTACAATTGGAAGGATTTAATGATATGGTTCGAGTTGAAGCTTTGCGATCGATGCATACGTTTCCATTTAGAAGTTTATTTACAGTTTTGTCATAGTTGTTGTTATATTAGCTGTGATTCTTTACAGGCAACGAAAATTTTTAACAAGAATTGGTCGTATTCTGTCACCATCTAATATCGCGGATATTGGAAGATATAGGTGTGAGAGAAAACTCTCTTGAATTTTTCAAAATGAACCTAACCGAAAGAATTCAGACTGTAAGAGTTGATAATGTATCTAGTGATCGGAAAAATAATAAATATGGAGTCCCACAAGATACGGTACTTGGCCCCATCCTATGTAATATCTACTTCAGCGGTATGATCAATTTTTCACTGGTAAATATTCGGCAAAACTTTCTTTTTTGTCTTCATAGCATAAACATATTTGAAAAAGCAAAGAATCTTTCAGCGGTAAGAGGCATTTCTTGATTTATGTTAAATAACTCGATAAAGGTAAAAAAAAATAATTTCAATTGGTGAACTCGCGCGTCCGCCACTTGTAATACAAACAAATTTGAACCCTGTAACAATATTAAGAGCATTTAATAGAGTTTCAATACTTTGGATCTATCATGTGACGTCACGAAGTTATGACTTGTCACTCTCCCCTTGTCACACACACACGGGTGTGATTTTCTGATGAATTATGTTACTAATTTGTCCAATTTGGCTTATAGGGGTGTTTCCATCCACCCATTCTGCAACAAGGTGAAACGAGATCCTCTGCAAACTGAATGCACTGATGACCGAACCTCTGTGGCTTTATGCAACCTCGTGGAGCACAAACAAGAATTACCTAGGCTTTATCAGGTGAGTTTCATTTCACTGATGCATTTCTTCTATAAATCTTCCATTCACATCGATGATGGCTCGGTTTAGGAAAATGAAAATGGATTCGACGTTGTATGTTTAATGTTGTTAACAGCGTCAGATCCAAAAATTCCTGCAAAATCGCGTTCCTTCCTTTATGTAAAATATTTGTGTGTATTTTCCTACGATAAGTGATGAAATGTCGATACCAACGATGCTTCTGAGTGTGTTGAAATTTGGGATCGCACGTTCAGAGATGAGGCCCTCGTCTTCCTCAGCTCGCACACAAACGGTTGCTCGTAATGGTGATTGCAGCTGCTTGACGGAAATCAATAAGATCAACAAGTTAAATTACTATTTCCGTCGACCGTTTATTTACGATGTATTTTAACGCACTCAAAATCGTTGATTGATGACCCCCTGTTAATGAATAATTTTCTATTAATCAACGATTAACTTGTATGCAACCCAACGTACATTGCTCCAATACATATTATATTTATATAGTGACCTGTGACGTATGCAACCAAACATATTTATACTTACCCGCTAAAACATTTATTTTGAAATCAAGTAGCTGTGTTAATACTATCTGTCATTATTTATTTCATTGGTATAATTTCTTAAAATTCTACGTTTATTTTTAAATCAAAAGATGGATAGTGACGAAATTCTGTAAAAAAAATTCAGAAAACATCAAATATATCGCGTTAAAATATCTCAATTGTTAATCGCCCTTATTAATACACTTGTTCGTTGAATAACTATTAAGAATCAGATTATAATCCTCAATTCATTTTATACTGGTCCAGTTATTGAAAATTACGTCATTCCAATTCGTAGCCAAAATAACAGTGAGGGAGATGAATTTAAAACAATTTCCATTTTCCACCAGAGTAGTCAAACTTTTCTTTTCCATCACCATACTGAGAAAAATTTATATCGCAGTAGTTTTGAGGTTTATGATGCCCCAGGTATATTCCGAAGCAATAATGATGGTATTATTTTTCTGTACCTCAGTCATTTCAGATAGTCTCCCCAACCCGAGGTTTTGAAAATAAATTTAAATTATTAATAATGATAACAATCGTTCTTTTCGGTTTGCTGAAAAAACCAGAACTGAAAGGCAAAGTTCGAAGCTGCTTTGTTAGATTAACTAACTTTGTTCTTCTTCTCAATATAAGGAAATTGTATACTAGCCTATTTACAAAAACAAAGAGAAAGAAAGTCTCCCAGAAGTATGTGCAGATATTTCAGGAGCGCTCAGTATGGACAAGACTGGAAACGCCATAAAATTGTTTCTGAATTCTCCTTGAGGCCGATTCATATTTCAGAAGGATTCTGAGTACCTTTTAAACAAAACCCCCTATAATTCAAAACGTGCCAATGTGGTAGGTACATATTTTACCAGAATTGTTCAGTTCAATTTCATTTCTTTGTTTTCGACATTACACCCCGGACAGCATGCATATAGGGCGGGCAGATCAACGGAAACCGCTCTGTACGTGCTTACCGAAAGCATCCAGAGATCACTCGAGCATAAAGAAATGGCCCTATGCGCCTTCTTAGACATAGAGGGGGCATTCGACAACACCTCTCACGAAGCAATAAATAGGGCCCTAACGAACAAGGGAGTGGACAGAACCACATCCAGATGGATGTGCCAAATGCTGGCTACAAGAACTGCTGAAACGAAAGTGGGCGATATCTGCTTTCGGATCAGCACAAACAGGGGATGCCCACAAGGAGGGGTACTATCACCTCTGATGTGGAGTCTCGTAGTAGACGAACTACTCGGAACACTAGCCGGGAACGGAATCACTTGCCTTGGATATGCTGACGGCTTAGTCATCATGGCCAAAGGCAAATTCGAAGGAACCCTCTGCGATCTCATAGAAAGGGAGCTGAAGACTACCAGAAGATGGTGCCTTTCTGTGGGGTTGAGAATTGACTCATCAAAAACCACGGTGGTACCATTCAGTGAACTAGAAGAACAAAGGTTCAGCACCTAAGGGCTGTTCGCCTCGGCGGAGCAGACTTGGAATGGAAGCAAGAGGTGAAGTATCTAGGGCTTACCCTAGACTCAAAACTACTTTGGCACAGACACGTAGAAAAGATCGTTAACAAGGCAAAATCATCACTGATGGTGTGCAGGAATATTGCAGAAAAATCGTGGGGCTGTAACCCATCAATACTGCGATGGATGTACACCATGATACTGAGGCCTATGATCACCTACGGAGCAGTAGTGTGGCACGGCAGAACCGAACTCGCCATAACAAAAAAAGCCTGGAGAAAGTGCAAAGACTAGCATGTCTTTGTATAACAGGAGCAATGAGGTCGACTCCAACATCAGCAATAGAGGTAACTGGATCTCACTCCTCCATATCATGGTGAGGAGAACTGCTTGGGGAGCAAACCTCAGGTTGGCTAAAGTCGGACTCAAAGGGACAGCACACATCGTAAGGGGCTCAACCCCCACCGAAAGTGTACACCTTGCCGACCTCTCAACTAACGAAATTACCAGGAAATTTAGTTTCGAGAAATTCTTTCGAACGGAATTACAAGGAAATCGCAATCCTCTCCGATAGTCAAGTAGCCATCAAAGCGTTGAGCTCATATAACGTCAACTCAAAGATAGTTTGGGAATGGCTAGACAAACTTAGAGATCTAGGCAGGAACAACAAGGTGATCCTCCTGTTGGTGCCGGGGCACGTTGGAGTAGAGGGCCATGAACAAGCACGAAAACGGGCATCAGCGCCACTGATCGAGCCAGAACCATTTTGCGGACTTGGAAAATCTTACTTCCAAGACGAACTCAATATAACTGAAGAAGCAATGAGAGCAACTTACTGGTAAAGACTTCCAGGGCTAAGGCAGGCCAAAGATCTCCTTGGTATCTTCAACCGAGCAAGATCGAAGACACTGATTAACCTCAGCAAAACTAGTCTATAGACAATCACGGGATTTCTTACTGGGCACTGCAGACTCAAAGAACACCTAAGGAAGCTAGGCTTAGAGGAGGACAGCACCTGCAGATTCTGTGGGGAACATCCAGAAACACCACACCATATATTGATGGAGTGTTATGGTGTACATCACAAAAGATTGAATATACTGGGATCACACCAGCTGACTGTGGGAGAAATATCACGAGTAGATCCCCTCAAAATCCTTAAATTCCTCAAGGAATTGAGGCTTGAGGGGCTGCTGTGAACGAGAACACTTCGAAATAGCGAAAGAAGATGGGGCACGATCTATTGTGCCCCATTAGGTCGCAGCGCATCAGTCACAATCTATTTTTACCATTACATCAGTGAACAGTACAATTTATAAAAAGAATTATCATCGATTTATCACAAGTTTTGGATCTATAGGGCCTTTTTGTTGAATTCTGTTGTAGTCATCAAGCGGACCAGGCAGCATTTATAGATTCTTGAGTCTCAACTGTTTTATCTTTCTCCAAGTTTTCGTTTCCATTCAATGGGGAACTGTATCATGGAGAAATATCGATAAATGAAGTATATAAAACCAAACAGGTACGTTACTTTGAATGCTTTACATCAATAGCTGCCGAAATAAGTCTGTGAGATTTCGTTAATTTCAATTCATGAAGTCGACGATAGTATCATCTTTCCAATTAAACCGTGGTGAATAAATGGTAGCGAGAGAGGAAAATATTTTAATTAACCATTTTAATTGCTCATTTTCTGAATGATTGTTCGGTTCTCACTTTCGTAGCCAACTTTGCACAATAACTATCAGGAAGTGAGATCAATGGTCTGATGCTTTGATAGCAATCATTATTGGCGAATAATGGTGTTTTGAAGTCGTCGCTCCTGGAATGATAAAAGATAAATGCAAAATTCGTGATTTTTTTCCGACATATACTTTATATTCAGCCGGAAAAACTTGAATGAACCAATGGATTTGTGAAGGGTGATTGCAATAGTTGGACGGAAGGCTTTTTTAACTGAATGATGACCGAAAGTATTTTTAAATCCGAGGCTCTCGCAAAATTCTCATCAATTAGAATTTAATTATAAAAAGGAATAACTAATGTCCATACTAACGTCTCGACGAGTATTGAAATACATTTGTATAAAACTCGTGCAAAGATTCAACTGGGCTTAGTTGGTAATTTCTGTCTACAGTTGCGAGTTGCAACGGAAATTGCTCCGAAACCTGTTTACATCAGGTAGTTCAAATTGCTTGAAATATTCACTATGTGTAGGGGGTGATTTCTTGTCAAAAATTAAAAGGCGTCTTGAAAAATATTTGCGATGATTCATTCTTTTCAAGATATATTTTTGAATTAACAATTTTTTTTTGCTGAAAAGTTTTGATAAAAATTGATATGTTCCACCCCTTCAAATGATGACAACAAAATTGGTACATAGGTAGCCTTTTTATTGATAGAAAACGTCGACAAAATTTCATTTCTTAACAATTTTACCAAAGCAAAAAACAATTCCATTTTGGAAGCGTGTAACTTCTTGAGGATAGGTCCAGGAGCTTTTGTTCACTTCAATTTTCGACAAGGGATCATTTCCTAAAAACTCTCGCACTTATTTGGAAACACCCTGTAGAAAGAAATCCCTGTAGGTCAGTACTCGAACCATCAGCCTTAACGGTGGTTAGGTAAATAGATCGATAGCTTTCAAGCTACAGATAAAATGTCCAAAGAATTCAAAATAAAAAAAGTTGTGCCAGAAAAAAAATGTGTCGTGCATATCAGGTTACTTGAATGGGGTTCCAGTTAAGAAGTTCAATGGCGATATACTAGTCTGATTGATTTATTAGGAAAACCAGTAAATTTGTGAAAATATAAGGATTCAATTGTGTTTCAAATGAATGTTTTATTTGTATATCCTTTATGGATTTTTGGCCTTCCAAAATAACCGTCGAGTTTTCTAGAGAAGTACCTGGTATCAAAGCTTCAACTATTATTGCGATTTCAGCTTAAGTTGTATCAGCATATTTCCATAGGCTCAACATGGCGTTATAAGTGTTATACCACCATCTACGATACTCGTACGGTATAGACGAGACACCTGTGTTGTCATTGAAATGATGGAATCTAAAATTCATACCAGCTTGTCATAATGCGGCAAAAACCTTAGCCTGTCATCGGAGGAGTGGTTATTTGGGTAAATGTGTCGGACTCTAGTATGACAAGAAAAATTTCACAGGAAAAAAAAATATGTAAATCGTCTTAAAACGAGTTGAATGGGAGGAGTATCGGTGATTATGCATTCTTCAACTCAACTCTAGATATTTTTATGTAAAAATCGTTGTTACGAATCACCCAGATTTTCGAGAAAAGAACCTCAAAAGCAGAGCTTGTACGATCAAGGGAGATCCTTGCCCGCACAAGTATTCAAGAATACTTTCAGATAGTGTTTGAAAAGTGTGTGTGTGTTCAAAAGTGATCCTTAACAATTTTTCTGGCCTCCGAAAAATAATCACAGCATATTCAGAGAACAAAATCCCTGAAAATAAGTGTTAGTATTTAGAATTGGCTCTGGGATCTGGATCGTATCAAAAAACACCCAGTTTAGTTCAATGGATTGAAAATTAGGCCTGTTATTATTTGCTTTTATGACGAGCTTCGAATGATACTTTCGGAATCATATTCAGTGTGTCTGTTTTATAGGTAAGATATCAAAAAGCAAGACAGCGGACTTACTTCATATATTTATATAATATAAGGAGATCGGGCCCAGAACATATCCCTGTGGAATAACTACATCAGTGTTCAAATCAGATTACTTTGAAAGGTACAGTTAGTTTGCGGTTTTGAATAACAATATATTTCTGTCGCAAGTGAGACAAAAATCTGATAATGTTAACTTTCGTTTCCAATGACGAAAATTTTATTTTCAATAATTTCCCGTCCTCTTATATGTGTTGACGACTTTAAATTATTAATAAACGAAGACGGGAATCATTTCTATAATAAGAATGCATTTTTTTCACTTTTGTTTAATTATATAGCAAAATAGAATCGTAAAGATACCGTGAGATTTGATCACAGCTCATATCTAGTTACCTGGTTTCATTAGTTTGACGTTCTTCTTTGAATATTTAGACTTGTCAATGTGCACTGAAAGCATTGTTAGTTTTTTGTTTCATAATCTCTGATTCGGAAAGTGACTCAGATTTTTCAAATACACCACCAGAAATTGCAAATCAAGCTGAGGAAAAAGAAAGAATTTATTCCGAGTTACGTTCTTTTTCGAAACAAAAATCTGATGGTTTTTAGAGTCAAAAGTCCAATTTTTTTTTCTCCAATGAGATACACACTTTCTTAAAGAAAGCATCCGACTCCAAACACTTGGTGACTGAAATAAGTTAATTACTTTACTATTGCGACAAATTCTTGATGATATTAATATTAACGTTTGTATGTAGTTTTTGGAATTTCGGGGGGCTTGTCATTGCCATGAATTGAAAGATTTGACAGTGAATGATGTAAAAGATACTAGCAGTATACTCTCAGTTTCAATACGTAATACAAAAACAAAAGTA
Source organism: Chrysolina americana (assembly GCA_958502065.1). Taxonomy (NCBI): domain Eukaryota; kingdom Metazoa; phylum Arthropoda; class Insecta; order Coleoptera; family Chrysomelidae; genus Chrysolina; species Chrysolina americana. The sequence goes on along the minus strand of OY293420.1, from coordinate 57,351,472 downwards.
GCGCGTTCCTTCCACATTTCTAGGAGATTTTTTAAAATATATATGAACCTCTGTCCACCAGCTATGGACAAAATAAACTCAAGATTCTTCATCAACTTCCAAAAAAATCATGTACTAGACAGGTTGTGAAAATAAATAAATTTTCTATGCAAATATCTCAATTCACACTTGCCTGATCCTCAAAAATATACTGAGCATTGTTTGCGTGGAATTTCCGCAACGCATGCAGGAGGTGATTTATTTCAATTAAAAAAGCTTGGATGCTGGAAATCTAGTATCGCTGCAGCGGAAAATGTTAATCAATCAGTTAGCAGCAAGGATCCATTATAAAACCCTCATCATACAATCTCTACATAACACGTCGTTATATGATTACGGCGCATCTTCACCTGGAGTGACATCAGTTAACAACATAACAGATGTGACATCGTCTACTTCATTACATAAAAATCTTGATTGCAATATTCCTATAATTTTGAATAATAGCTCCAAGTAACCATTAACCAATATTTAATTCATAAGTAATGTTTGGAGAAATTCTGTAATTTTTAATATAAAATGAAATATTGTTCATCGTTTTCCCTCAGAACATTAGTATGGTATGAACGGGGTTGTAGAAGAAGTATAGTGTTCCACTAATCAAAAACATTTTTTAAACTGTTATCACTCGTAAAACAACATTCTATTATCTTCAGATCGCGAAAGGCTATATCCTATATAATATTATTTTTTGAGTTCCTGAAATAGTGCGGCATTTTTTATTTGCCCTGGAAGGAATTCCCTAATTTTTTTGGCCGTTAAGTATCAAACAAATATCATTTTGAATTTTGGTGCGAACAAATTGTTGAACTGTTAGGTATGTATATTTTTCATACACCATATAATTGTTATTTTCACAGAATCTGCATATGAAGGCTTTTTCGAAATATAGTGGATAATTTTTCAAATATGGAAATACGATAATATAAATTGGAAAAATCAGGAGCGTTTCGCCAAAAGTACACAGATAAGTATTAAACAGGAATATTTCACAAGGTCTTTGTTATCAGAATAGTATTCTCAAAACTTTGTCTCGTGCAATATTAGAAATTTTATAATCGTTCCAAGAATTTTCTGTATACTTAGCAATTTGTACAGCTTTAATATTACTGCTTCATCCTGCACTATTTTTTGTACAGCTTTCATAAAGATCGTTGGGTCACAATCCAGAGCTTGTAATCGATTTAGGAAGACATTAATGATTCTCCAATTTCAGGTTTCCCAAGACATGGCAAAGTTCAACTTCGATTCGGCAGAGCAGGGGCAGTAGATCGTGACCTGCTCAGAAAACGTTACATAAGAATTGTCTTTTTATATCAAAGTGCAAGATCTTCAATAACAGTGAAATGGTGAGTATCTTTTCGATTATATGGTTAACGAAGGGTACTGCTACAAAGAGCATCGCAAAATCGGAACAAAGCAGCTCGCTATACTTCGCTCGACGATCGCTAACTCGATTTTACGTGCTTTCGAGAGGATATACAGTATGAAACGTTCGGGAGGGCTTTCCGGGAACTCCTCAAGCTGTGGAGGTTTTTTAATGTAGGTTTAAGAACGTTTTCCTGTTTCTTTCTGTTTTCAGTGTCATGATTTTATTTTTGTTTTTGTTTTTTATTTTGCCTCCTGTTGCCACTCCACATTCAGCTTTCCTCTTTTCCTTCCGCCTTCAGAAAATCCTTGATTTTTTTCTTAGATTTAGGTCAAATTGATTGAAGTGTATCGAAAATGTACAATCGGCTTCATTTTGAGACAGGAAAAACGTTTCAAGAAAAATGTTATCGAGACAAAAACAATTCGGAAATATCGAGAAAGGTTATTATTGATGTGACTACCGAGCCCTCAACCATCCTCCTCCCAACTCCTCAGCTAATACAGTTACTCCCTCCAAAAATATTCAAAACCAACATCCTACTTGTGATACATTAATGTGAAGCTCTGACAGAAAGTTATTCAACTGCTATCGTTGGACATACCTCATGTTACATTTGATTGGACTGGAAAACGAGACAAAAACTATACAGTTCGATTTTTTATAATAACATCTAAATGTAGAATGCCGTGGCTACTATCCCGATAAAATTACAACGTGTAGGTAATAAGATAGGATAATGAATTACTCAATTAACTAAATTAACATTTTCAAATTCATGGAAATGGCGAACCACCAGACAATGAGAGTTTTTTTTTAGTTCCAACTGAATACCGTGTGACACACTCATGGGTACAGCCCCCTTTTCTCCTTACCTTTTTTCCTTTATTTTTCAAATATATCATAAAGTGCCATCCACTGAGCATATTCAATGTTCCAAATTTCAAAAATCTTGCTGGAGAAACAAAGGCGAAAAGGAATGAATCTGTTTAAAATAGTTTTTTCCGTTAACCAGCTGTCGTCCCCTTACGAACGGCAGCCCTCAGTAGTCGAAGCTTGTGCGAGTCAAGGATTAACGAGGTCTTACCTTTCAACGTGCGATTCCTAGCACACGGGGTATTCCAATTATCACGAATCCAGTGACACCAGGTTTGATAGGATAATGAAACATGGAGGCAGAGATAAGTTCATGGAATTTCCTCATTTGCCCAGTGAGTTTACTAGAAATTTTTGACCTCCCTACCGTTTTCTAATTTCAGTCACCCTCATATAAGGAAGTTGTTTTATCCATACCTCCGCAGCCGTTTGACACAAATCCATCAAATCCTAATTTTATCCACATTAATGCAATTTCTGTAGGTAATAGTTAACGAAAAAAGTTGTTCAAAAAACTAGGTTGGAGTACAATATTTCCAAAACCTCTGCATACGTTGATATCAAAAAATGTATTTCCATTCAAACATGACTAAAACTCAGAAAAGGAATATTCGTGCATGGATGCAAGGACACACGGTTATGATAAATAAATGAATATCTAAGAAGTAAAGACACCAGTTGAAATATATTTGGCAATGAAATACTCAACACGTGATTAACAAAAAATGTATTCCTACATCTATTTATGTAATGTGAGCATGTAGAACTATGTCCAGTTATGCAAGGAAAAACAAAATTTATATATTTTATCACTTTCAGATTCAGAACTGTCCCCAATGTTTATAATAATGAGTTTAATAACCATATCACAAAGGAGCTTTTCTCGTTCATATAATTTTTCAGTGAGTGATTCAGTGTGTGTTGATGGAATGGGTTTATTTTCGTGTGAATATCCCGGCAGTACGGGATTATAATCACAAAAGTCAATTGTGAGGTTAGAAATTTTAAAGAGTATTTGTGAATAAAACACATTGTATTGTACTTACTTTGGAAGTAATAATTCCAACAGACGTTTAGCATTGAAAAAAAAAAGTTTTTAATATATTCGACTGCTAAACAAAGTAAAACTGGCGACAAACAATACCCCAATGACAGAAAACAATGACGCAATTGATGGTTGGCAAGTTTAGTTGAAATGTGAAACACTGTCGGTTTTATGGTCTCTTTTCACTGTTTTGAGTTTTAATCGATCATCACAATACCATAATTCTTAGCTCCAAATTTTGATTCGCTCACAGCGGTTGATAAAAAGAGATGTTCGATAGAGGTTGTGTGATTTCTTCGGTCATAAATTGATGACGCATGGGTAAAGATAAAATAATCGAACTGTATTGAATCTTCGATTTTGGTGTTTGAATTACATCAAAGGAGATACATTTGGTGTCATTTAGTCTAGACTCATTGGTGTCAATCTTGCTGAAAATCATCGTGTCTAGTTTGCCATAATTGCTTTTTATTTTCTGGGTCGTATCCTACCAAGAATTTGATGCTGATGTCCAGTTCGTCAATAGTAACTTTCTCTGGACGTTGAGTATGGCGTTTTGGCGTTATGGGTTTGCTTGATCTATAAATTATTTAGTGAACAGTGTGTAGATGAATCAAGTCGAATTATCTATAGATCTTAGTATTAAATCCAATAACCGAAATTCCGTGCATGCTCACCCTGCGTTAGGCACAGGTGTGATCGTCGACAGGCAAGCATTTCTCATGCAAGGTGGGCACGCAACGCATGTAACTGAATCGACCTTCAACTTTTAGAATCTGTAAATAAAATTGTTCGTCTCATTGTGTGATCCCTTGCTCGGAAATTCGCTTGGGTATACAAAATCACTGCTTCGCCATTTGAAATTGTGAATAGATTCTTTGATGTTTGTTGAAATGAACTCTTTTAATCATTTCAGTCGAAATATTTCATGTTCATTTCAATATGATGATTGGAATATTCCAATATTAAAGTAATAAGTTTTTCATTTAGTTTCAGTCTCGAATGTTACAGCGCCGCGATGCAATTTGTATTTAAGTAATTGTATTTGATACGAAAGACGTGTACCGATATCGAATGTTTAATAAAACTCGACATGTAGAGGTTCAATTTTGTATGCCAAAGAAACTGGAATGGAGAATAATCAACTCCAATTCAATTTTCTCTGATTCTAACGTCAGACTAAAGCACAATATGTTGAACATACCTAATATTTGTTATCAAACTTGTCCTCTTACGTATTTCGACGAGCAAATCAAGAATTATACGCCAAAAGTTGATTTTGGCCAAGGATTATCGAACTAACCATCTGTGTCATATCGAATTTTTGACGTTTCATCGCTATTTTATGATACCCCTTGTACCTATGCATGTCCAAATCATATATTTTTCCATTCTGAATCGATTGGCGTTCGCAGAATTGCTCTATATTCAACCGTTCTCGATTTGAAAAGTTCATCTGGAGTTGAGAGCTGTTATTTCCCGCCAAAATTTGTTTTGAATTTTCTCAATCTCTGCAGTTTCGAGATGAACCTTTTTTCGAAAATTTTTATGTTAAATTTAGCGATTAATCCTTTATCCAATTTAATTTTCAACGACATATTTGGAATCAGCTCGAAAAAATATGTTTGAGGCCACTTTGCAATTTTCTTATAAATCAATAATAAATAATTTCCAAAATTTGAAATTTCGAGAGAATTTTTGACGTTTCATCGCTATTTTATGATACCCCTTGTATCTGAGCATGTCCAAATCATTTATTTTCGGAATCAGCATGAAATTTTGAGTATATAGTGGTAATTTCAAGTGAATCTGATGATTTTGTACTTTTCATGATATTTAGAGGACTTTTTTCAAGTAATTATTTTTTTTTGCCGATCGCCTTGAAATTCACATATTATACTAATTTCACCATTCTGAATCGATTGGCGTTCGCAGAATTGCTCTATCTCCAACCGTTCTCGATTTGAAAAGTTCATCTGGAGTTGAGAGCTGTTATTTCCCGCCAAAATTTGTTTTGAATTTTCTCATTCTCATATTCGTAAAATTCAATCTTTCTGCTATATGCTCAACAAGTTTGATATCGATTCCGAGTCGAATAAAGACTTGGTAGGCTTTTTACTGAACCTCTGCAGTTTCGAGTTGAACCTTTTTTCGAAAATTTTTATGTTAAATTTTTCGATTAATCCTTTATCCAATTTAATTTTCGACGACATATTTGGAATCAGCTCGAAAAAATATGTTTGAGGCCACTTTGCAATTTTCTTATAAATCAATAATAAATAATTTCCAAAATTTGAAATTTCGAGAGAATTTTTGACGTTTCATCGCTATTTTATGATACCCCTTGTATCTGAGCATGTCCAAATCATTTATTTTCGGAATCAGCATGAAATTTTGAGTATATAGTGGTAATTTCAAGTGAATCTGATGATTTTGTACTTTTCATGATATTTAGAGGTATACCCCTTGGACTTTTTTCAAGTAATTATTTTTTTTTTGCCGATCGCCTTGAAATTCACAGAGTATAGTAATTTCACCATTCTGAATCGATTGGCGTTCGCAGAATTGCTCTATCTCCAACCGTTCTCGATTTGAAAAGTTCATCTGGAGTTGAGAGCTGTTATTTCCCGCCAAAATTTGTTTTGAATTTTCTCATTCTCATATTCGTAAAATTCAATCTTTCTGGTATATGCTCAACAAGTTTGATATCGATTCCGAGTCAAATAAAGACTTGGTAGGTTTTTTACTGAACCTCTGCAGTTTCGAGTTGAACCTTTTTTCGAAAATTTTTATGTTAAATTTTTCGATTAATCCTTTATCCAATTTAATTTTCGACGACATATTTGGAATCAGCTCGAAAAAATATGTTTGAGGCCACTTTGCAATTTTCTTATAAATCAATAATAAATAATTTCCAAAATTTGAAATTTCGAGAGAATTTTTGACGTTTCATCGCTATTTTATGATACCCCTTGTATCTGAGCATGTCCAAATCATTTATTTTCGGAATCAGCATGAAATTTTGAGTATATAGTGGTAATTTCAAGTGAATCTGATGATTTTGTACTTTTCATGATATTTAGAGGTATACCCCTTGGACTTTTTTCAAGTAATTATTTTTTTTTTGCCGATCGCCTTGAAATTCACAGAGTATAGTAATTTCACCATTCTGAATCGATTGGCGTTCGCAGAATTGCTCTATCTCCAACCGTTCTCGATTTGAAAAGTTCATCTGGAGTTGAGAGCTGTTATTTCCCGCCAAAATTTGTTTTGAATTTTCTCATTCTCATATTCGTAAAATTCAATCTTTCTGGTATATGCTCAACAAGTTTGATATCGATTCCGAGTCCAATAAAGATTTAGTAGGCTTTTTACGGAACCTTTCAGTTTCGAGTTGAACGTTTTTTCGAAAATTTTTATGTTTGATTTTCCGAAAAATCTCAGAATGTCCTCTAACGTATTTAGACGAGCTGATTTCGAATTATGCATCAAAAGTTGATTTTGGCCAAGGATTAACGAAATAATCTCAATCTTTGACATTTTGACAAAATGATTGATATTTGTCGGTTAATCCTTCATCCAAATCAATTTTTAATGACATATTCGGAGTCAACTCGACAAAATACGTTTGAGGCCACCTTGCAATTTTCTTAAAAATAAAAAATTTCGAAAATTTGCTCTTTCAGGGTATTTGAAAAATTCTGACTTTCGCAGCGCCAAATTTAAAATGAAAGTACCTTTGAGAAGTCATTAAAAACTCTCAACATCGAGCTCATTATATTTTTGGAACGATCTGTGAACAAACGGTACTTCCCCATTTGATTTTCTTCGCTTACAGTGGGTACTTTCTTATTCACTGGTACTTGTTTTTGGGCTGATAAACAATTATACCGGTATCTAATACCGTTAATATAATTCTCGTTCATTCAATGGAAGGTTCTGGAGAAGACGTATTTTAGTAACGTGTCATGATATTCAAGAATATTCGCATGTTTTGAGTGATCCCTTATAATTATTTCTACTGAATATTCTCACGGAACTTTTTCAAATTTCTCGATCTATTTCGATATATTTATAATATTTTCCAGAATTTTGACTTCATACAACACGTGGAAAGTGGCACGGAAGGATACTACGGAGGATCTGTTTCGCTGGCAGATTATTGTCCGTACATCCAGGAATTCACCTGGCGATCTAAAAATGTGGTTGTTCGTGGTTCACACTGTCAGTTCGCGGAAAATAATCCAAGTAAGTTGAGATATCCATTTTTTGCGTTGACGGATCATGGGTTTGTAACTGAATTAATGAATATTGAAGTGATTTTGTTTCGAAACTAGCACTTAAAGCACTTTCAAAAAAAAAATCTAGAGTTATAAAGGGGAATAGTCAGAGAAGCATAGCTTTTTTCTCAAATAATCACCGGTTTATCACCGGTTACCAAAGAATTCGACCCGGCGCTTCTCCTCGACTCTCATTAAAGAAAAATTCTTCATTTCTCACTTCAAGTTCTTTTGATCCTCTGTGTGAAATCCATGATTTAGCTGGTTCTCAATCAGGTGGTGCGGTGGCCGCAAGCGTTTCATTCCCACCGACGAAAAATTTTCCAGTTCTCGGAGCGAGTTCCTTTGATACTCCTCGTCGTGAAAGCCCTGGTATGGCTGGTTCTCAATCGGGCGGTACGGCCACTGCGGACGATTCGTTCGCCGGCTACCAGTCCCGGAAAATTTGATCCGAGGCCTCTGCGCGGCTCTCATTGGAAACCAATTTTTCAGTTCTTGTTTCGAGTTCCTTCAATCTTAATCTTTGTGAAAGCCGAGGAAGTGCCTTGGATTGGGAGCTGCAGTTTGGTAGCCAAGGAAATATCGTCAGCAGTTGCCGCACCATCCGATTGCAAATCAGCCCTGCCAGGGCTGTCACAAGGAGATGGATCGAAGGAACACGCAACAGGAACAAAAACTAGTTTCCTCTGGGAACCAAGGAGGGGCCTCTAATCGAATTCTCTGGGACTGGTAACCGGTTATGATAAAACCCACGATCGCCGCACGGTCCGGTTGATAACTAGCCCTACATGGTCTTTCACAAGGAGGTGAATAATAAGAACTGTATGTAAGGACTGGAAAACTCTTCCCCAGTGCCGATGTCAAATTCTGCGGGACTAGCACCATCTGGCTAAGAAAACAGTTGTACCATGGTGTTCATGAATAGGCTCACTTGATGAAGCTGGAGAAAGCATTATTACTTCAAACGCATGGTATCTATGAAAAAAAACGATCTAAATAGAGCCTCTCAAATCGTGTGTCCCTATTGTCATAAGCCTAAAAATACTTTTTGTCAGCACGCTATCGAATGTTAGGCGAGTGTACAACCAATCCTTATAAAACAAAAGAAAATCCAAGAAGTAGAAAGTAATGAAAAATGCGGAACTGACCGTGTCATTAGATATATCCAGACAATTTGATCCCGTTCACACCCAAGTCTCTTTGCAAAACTTTCAAACGGGTTTAAATTTGTGGACACGTGATGCCAAAGCGTATCGCGCTGAGAAAGAGAAATATTCATTTCGAATTTTTATATTGAGAATGAATTCGATTTCAATTCGGTATTTTTTCCCCATTTGTTGTGATGAATGGTTTAGATATCATGATCTTTGCATTGTACGAATATTTTTCTCATCATGAATATTGTATTCATAGAGCCGGATAAAAATTTCGCTTTGGAGAAATACGGGGAGAAGTCTCGTTGCTTTGAACACACCAATCACATGTGGGAGGAGAGGTCCTGTAGGCAGATGAGGCAATGGCAACACTGGGGATCAGGTTGTTACGGCTATAGGTGCGAAAATGGACGTTTACACATTTTGGTAAGTTGAGAAACTCATCTAATCATTAACGAACTTACAGGTAAAATCAACGAGTAACTCAAGTTTATGCAATGAATAACAAATAAATTATATACTTGTTTTGCAAATGTTTAACAAAAAAATGTATCACATCTTGACCATGATCACTAACTTCAGATCATTAAATCATCCATTCACGTTAGCTTTGTTTTGCTGCTATTGGCGAAGTTGTAAAAGAACTTTATGTTTTTTGTCAGAGTATTCCTCAACGTCCGAGACATAATTATAGTAAAGACAAGAATTCGTGATTTCGGGGTTTCATGAATTTCACAGAGCACTTGTCAAATACATGTGATACTATAATATACCCTTAGGCAATGGTTTAATTTTTCAGGAATATAATCATCTTTGGAAGTCAAATCGCCCTATATCGATTAGAAACTGACTTTCCATTGTTTCCTCGTATTCTTACCATATTCTCTTTCGACGGCATTTTGATAAATGGAAGAAATTGTGTGATCATAAGCCTGTTCCGTAATCCTTTAATGTGCTTGTTTTATTCATGGATGGTCATGTGCTTAACTGAATAACAGATAAATAAGTGCAAAGACGATGCTAAAATAGAATCCCATTCATTTAGCTTAGTCATCGGAGACTAACATTTTGAACGTGCCGAAACAACAAACAGAAGTCGGCAGTTTCAGTAATTTACTATTAGAAATTCATGGTTAATTTCTGATAACACTATCGTAGGAGATACAAACTGAATGAAACAATAAATACCTGAAATTATGTTAGAGAAAATCGATGAACTAGGTTAGGTTGAGTTTAAAATGAGCGGGTGTGCTCGGCTTTCTACTGCGACCCGTAAGGGTTTATTGTGGCTCATACCAATTTATATTTCACTTAGTTATCCCAGCTTCTCGACGAAACCGATTAGTTTATCTAGTGAATGATATTTCAGGTCCGAGGGAGAGGGTGAAATTCTGCCAAACATCGAAAACCTGTCCATTGCACAATGTATGTGCTCTGCTGTTTCACCATCTTCTAAACAGAGACGGCATGTCGGGTCCTCCGACAGTTTCAGTCTTGTCATGTGATGATTCAAACGACAGTAGTCTGTGAGTAGGCCTGTTAGACATCCCAGGTCATCCCTGCTGGAGTCTAACAGTGTTTTGGTCAAATTCTTCGAGGAATGTATGAATGCCTTGAAATGAACCAATCTTGGTAGGTTCTGCCAGAAGTTTAATACTTTCCTTGCTGTCCAGGTGTTCAATGTATATGTGGCAAAACTTGGTGAGATGCCAATGGCAGGTTTTGGTCCAATGAATCAACTTGTAACACCTTCTCTTGCAAGAAGGTCCGCCGTTTCATTGACCTCCATTTCGGAGTGGCCAGAGACCAGAGACAGACTGTTGAGTCTTTCTATTGAGGAGAGTCTTCTCTGGCAGTTTGACACCAGCTTAAACGTTGATCGATACGAGTTGAGTGCTTTCAAAGCCGCTTGGATTGATCTTTGTGTGATGTTTTTTTCTTTCAGTCTCTGTACACATATATCGATGGCGTGAATTTCCGATTGGAATACTGTCGCATATAATCCTAGACAGGTTGATATTTCTGTTTTAGGTATACGACTGTATACACCTGCACCAGAACCTGAGGGTGGTTTTGAACCATCTGTGAACCAACAGTAATCTGCTCTCAGTAGTTCCTCTTCTTGGAGGAATTAGAACGGTATAAGGCAGGTCAAAATTTACTGTTGGAGACATTATATCAGAGGCCATTCCCAGATTTCTGTGACTTTCAGTGTCAATCAGCAGTCTGCTACGCTCTGTATAAGTCTGTTGTATGTAATCAGCAATATGCATGATTCTGTAGGTTATTCATCTAGCCTCTCTCCTTTAGAAATATATGGAAGGGAGGTAGCTCTAGTAGAATTTTAATAGCTGCTGACGGTGTGGTGTGGTGTCTCTGTAAACTTGAGAGCTTAATCTGGATCGTTCGCTGTGAAACAATGGCGCCGTAAGTGATCATTGGTCTAACAACCATCGCATATTCCACAAATCTTTGTACAAGTGCATAAGGACAGTATGTCTTTGTGGAGAAACTTTTCCAAATGAGCGTTCCATGAGAGTTTATTATCAAAGGTGACCCCTAGATATTTCTCTTGCTGCAAATGGAATAACCTTGCCATCAGAAGAAAGTGGAGTTGGGTCTTCCAGATTTATTTTCCTGGTAAAGGATATTATCAGTTTTGCTGGGTTTGTCCATCTGGCACCGACTCTGAACATCTTCTAACGTCTTTTGGAGGATATCAGAGGCTACCCTTCCCGACGCGGTCCTTGCCAGAATGACAAGGTTGTCTGCATAAGTCTGAAGCTCCACCCCTCTCTTCTCGAGGACATTGTGCAGGTTGTCCATCAGGAGTGACAATAAAAGGGGGATAGTACCCCACTTTGTGTGTGGGCATCCCCTGGAGACCCTGAACCTAATGACCTCATCTTAAAGAGATGTAGTGGCAGTTCGGTTCTTGTTCCTAGGCCTGCTCCAGTACAGGTGTTGGGGAGCTAAGAAGCTCTCGGAACTGATCTGACGTTATAGGGAGGTCAGTTGAAGTCGAAATATCGACGTCCATGTCCTCTGTAGACACAAGGTCTGGATTTTTATATTGTTATATATCCTTAGGTGTCATTTCAGGGCATCTAAGTGCTTTGGAATTATCACCACCATACCATAAGAGCTTTCATTAACAGTTCTACAAAAAGTTATAGGTAAACTGTCACGTGGTCTTAGGTATTATGGGGTCGTAAACGGAATATTTAAGCTGAAGAATTTCTTTTAAATGTATCTTCTGGCAACAGAGATGTAAGGATATTTGGCAGGGGGGCAACAAGGAATAATAATCTAGATCCTGAACCTCTCCTCTCACAGTCTATAGCGGAATTACCGAGAACTTTTGAAGTAAATGGATAGCTACCGACATCCAATCTAGATGTTCATAATGGCAAATAACTTGGACATACTGCAAGGAAACAACTCGTATAATTTTGTGACTTCACGAAGCTCTTCGGAACCAGAAATCAGATGGATGATGATAATTGGAAAGGAACCAAGTGACTTGGACCATATTCTATGAACATTTTCGTAATGTTGAATCTTTTTCTATGATAGGAAACTTCATTTTCATTCAGTCAATTGGATCATTAGTCAATAATAGATTTCGACAGAATTCTAACAGGCGTTTAATACTTTTCCACATAATAAATAAATGTCAAGCTGTCGTTTTGAAACTTTTTCTCATTATTTGCAATTTGGCGCTTGGTTCCTTTTCAATTATCATCATCCAGATGATGAACGAACTTCTTTCTATCAACCCAGTTTTCTGGATCCTTCGTAAGTGAGCAGCCACTTGGAGACTTGCTAAACAGAAAGCTTGGTGTATCTGGAAACAGAGCATCTAGATGATATTGGACAGTCTCTACTAAGGTGGTCGTCCATACAGTATATATTAGACAGCTCGTATATAACTCCTCAAATCTTCGTGTTCAGATCTGATTATAGGCAATAGTCCAGCAGGGCACAATCCCACTGCCCAGAAATGATAATCAGGGCTAGCTTGGTACTTGGAATCTCACCAAAGACCTTGAAAGACGTTTACACCAGCCAGAATCCTAGAAGCCAATGAGTCTGATGTCTGAACGAATGAATCAATAAGCAGCAGCATAAGCACTGTCACCCTCATGACAGTTCTAGGTGCTGATACTCCAAAGTTTGCATCAGAATGATAGCTATGATTCTGGTCATCTTAGCGTCTGCAAATCAAAGAAAATTCATTAGCAGGTGATCGTTACTTCTGGTCATACCTGATGATGCCATTTTGTCATCAATGTATCGATCACAAAAAAGTAAAACCGGAGATACACTCTCGGAACTATGAAGACTTTATATACACACTAATTATGCGGAACTTAAGCAGAATGATACATTCACGTCTGTTAGTTTGATAATTTCCATTGCGTTTATTTGTTATATTTTGTTCTGGCAAACTATCAACGAAACATATTGGCAATGTTATGTGCCGATAATATTTTACCAGATCTGTATGTCATGGCGCTCTAAAGCATTTTACTGATTTCCGGCGGAACGTTCGCTTCATCACATACAGGAATACGCAGAAAAATTCCCAATACAATGCCGGTAGTAGATGTATCCCAAAAGAGTTCATTCACCAGAATTGGCATCTGAGTTCCCCATTACACTTTCTTCAACCAAAACATGTGAGCGAGCCCTTTGATCCGCACGACGAATTCGAATCGGCCAGCGATAGTAATATCTGATAATGGAATGCAATGGACATTCAGATAATTCTATTCAGTTTTGTTATAGTCGATGACATTTCAGAGATATACAAGGGTGTAAGGGGTATGTGGGCCGAAATTCGACATGCATGAATGGAGCTTTCAGATCGAACAATACTGAACGATCGAAGTCTCTGGGTATGATAGTCACATCGCCTCCCCATATTTTGACGGAGTAACTGTCACCGACTATAGATGATAATACATTTTGATAATATTCCAGAGAGTAACGAATGGATGAAACTAATAGTTTTGATGATGTCGATACATTTTCACCCCAAAATATGTAGTAAAAGTAAAGATTTGACTACTATTTCACAGCTAATACTACAATAGATATTGAACTACATCTGACGGCTATTTTTTTAATGTTCCTAACGCAAGACATGCTTCTGGTGATGAAACAGCGGAGCTTACTCTTTGAAATGACTACGGGTGACCATCTGCGTATATTCAAAATTCTTGCCTCTCATCAGTGCTAGAGTAGGCCAGACAAAATTCCAGTCGTCCATATGCCAGCCAAATCAATGTTAAGTTTTCTGTTTATTAAGATTCGTATCGAGTTGATGTTTGGGGCGAAAGATATTTCGACTTCGTCGAAACTATTCATTTATTCATTTTTTCTCATGACTTATGAAGATCATCATTATTAATTCCATTTTCCTGTTCCTTCTCTGTAAGGGGTTCTTCCTCATTGCAGATAACCAATAAATTCCACTCTGCTTTCCATTTATGAAGTACCCATTCATTTTATGTAGTGTAGAATAATTTATATGCAGATGTGTGAAATTTGATTCATTTATAGGTAGGCAACTATTCATATGAATGTTTCCATGCCAATCAAGAGATCGCCATAAGGATTATCAGCAATGGATGGTTACACAAAGGTGCCATTGTTTGTCCGCCCTGTAAAGAAATATGTGCCGTAAGTTCGTTTTCATGATTTGTTTTATTGAATTAAGATGTATGAGCGTAAATATACCGGGTGTAACAGGATCATGGTACACCCCCCGTATCTCCGTTAGGTTTAAAGGTAATTGATTGAAATTTGGGATACCCTATATACACAATAAGCGGCACTTTTTGACACTCAAATGATTTTTATTTTCTCTTCCGGTTTCGCCGGAAGTGATACCAACTTTCGAATTTTAAATGGTATATTATTACATTTCTTAATTCTGCTTAATTTTCTGAATCAATACTACATGAGTGACATTTGAAACGTCAACATTTTTGGTGGTTCAATTTATAGTTTTCCATTCGAGTGTGCCATGATGGTTCCGATTTATTTCAATTAACCCGTAACACGGTACCAATATGGTTCCATTTGAGAAAATTGAGGTTTACCCCAAAGTCGATTACGATGAACTTGATTTGCTCATAAAAAACGCAATACAGTATTTTGGACAGGATTTCGATTTTTCTAGCATCAGACGGGTGGGTCAATTGGAATAAATCGGAACCATTAGGGCACACTCAAATGGAAAACTAAAAATTAGATTATCAAAAATTTTGATGTTTGAAATGTCACTTATGTAGTATCATTAGATTCAGAAAATTAGGCAGTAATAATATACAGGTTGTTCCATTAAAAAATCGAAAGTTCGTATCACTTCGGCGGAACCGGAATAGAAATTCCAAAGTATTCCAAAGTAGTTACTATATCATACCACATATGTGATTCTCACAAACTCAGAAGAATCATTCTGCACTTGAAAACGATCGGAATTATATACCGATTGGAGTGTTGTGTTAAATAAAATATAATACATATAACTCCCAAACAAATCATTAGATTAATTTCGGTGGAATTCTGAAAGTTTCTTGTTGAAGATGAGTAACAGAGTTAGTCCTTCATTGTTTGAACAGAGCTAACGTCTTCATGGTAATCATGTGAAAGCATTGTTAAAAATTCAAATTACTTAGTCAAACTTTTTAAGTTATATACATAATTCAAGTATTTTCCTCAAATTTTTGTTGGGAGTTTCTTAATGAATAACTTTCCGAATATATTATTCATGAATCCTACTGTACATTTCGAATATTCTATTCATATTTTTAATCGATCTTATTTCATTATATTTCAGAAAGAATTCCAAACTAGGGGGGAACGTTGCAAAATCGGCGATGAATCTCCTCCATCAACATCCTACCCGAGAGATGAGCTCGTGTGTGGCTGTCCCATGACCAGAGCAAGCAGCTTGTTACTTGCTCTACTGATAATCCTGTCAGTCAACCTTTGAATTCCTGAACGACAAATCATTGCCGTTCTAGTTCTTTTATTTATATCATTTGGTGTGTCATATTGAGATTCGCGTTTCACTTTTGAACTTTGGCCTATGTGTCACTGACTGACTGACTCGAACTACAAAAGTGAATCAACTGAACGTGAGAGAGTACTGAATTGGTTTTTATCGTATTGTTTGTCGACCAATGCTTCTCGAATGTTGTGACGTTATTTTAAAGTCGGTTGGTCCTTCATCGATGATCGATGGAAGACATTGTCGATGAAGGATGTGGGGATACGATTGATATTCTCACTATCTATCATTATTGTATTGATATACAATTGTCTGGAGCTGCTAGTAGGCCATTCTGGTATAAGGACGTTATAGTGACTTTAGATTGACGTCATATTGTTATGAATTATTTTTTGTTATTAGTGAGTTTCAAGCTTGTTGGCCGTGCTTTAGATGTAATTATTCCAGATGTTTCGTTCATAACTGCGGCGACATTATCAAAGGCGGTATATGGAATCTGTCGGATTGCGTGTCCGGTTGGCATGATCTCAACAGATTCGGTGCTGCTTATGTGTGCTGCTCATATGTTTGATTGTTTTTTCCGAATAAAATTCATCACAAGATAATTATACTTTTGCCAAAATTTCATGGATGTTACTCAATTCGGACACAAGATAAGTCAAGAAAGTATCTGAAATTCACTCGGTGATCAATAACAGTCGACAAAAAATCGATGTATATCAGGATGTGGTGGTCGGTAGCGAAGCGGTTAAATGTCGGCCGTTGAAACTTCTGCTAGCACTTGGCCAGGTTCTAATCCTGGGTGTGAGGAAATTTTTCTCAATTCTATCGAAGTCGATAGGCGACCACATGCCTTGTTTAAAAAGCAAGTGTGATGTGATTTGTGTAGATGCCAATCCCGACGTCTGGTGCTTGCTTGAAGTGCGCACCGACCACCCGAGGTTGGGCTGTGGGTTTTCCGGCTTTTCTTCAGCTGAAAAGTGAATATGCCACCAGAAATCAGTAAGTCGGTCCGAAGCGCCACGACAAATAATAATAATAGCCGTCCTCTACCCGCAATAGGCTATGCCTTGGGGTACATTCCATGAGTGTTTGTGAGCGAGTTTTATTATGATTATTTTTTATATCTACAGACCGGAAATATTTTTCATATCTTGAAGTGCATATTCGAATCTTTTACCAACTCATTAATATTAATATCAATCCTTGGGAAACTCTTTCGAGAATAAAGTCTTGGGAAACACCTCGAGAAATTAAAATAAGCGTACTCCGAAAAATTTCAAAGCTGATTGTGCACCTTACTAGTCATCTTGGCTGCGGTTATATAGACTACTTTTTAATCGAATAGCGTTTTGTCATAGTTGATACGACCGAGCTGAATCGTTAATGTTATTAAATATGTGGGAACGTTTGAGCTCTATTGTCAAGAAATTAGAATTATACCTCACAGAATTAAAGATTTTCATCTCCCCCTAATATCTATATCGTTTTACCAACCTTGGATGCTATGCTGTTACTTTTCTTCACAGGCTGGAAATGGAACTCGTCGCAAAGTCTACTAGATTCGCAAAATTTCCACTTGCTCTGTTTCCAACTCTTGAGATTGCTTTTATCAATTTGACAAGGATAGAAGAGCCCGTATATGAACTTTTATAAATGAAATACAGGATTCAACAACACTTAAAAGTTTATATTGAATCAATTAACAAAATAATGACAAATAATCAAAGATTAAATAAGGGACATTCAGCAATTAATTATTATTGAAACTGATATTAACTCAAACAGAAACTGATCATGAATCAAAATAAATGAGGATATCTATTAAAATCTTCACGAAATGGAGGCAATGATTTAGTTCAAATGAAATACAATGAATGCACTGAAAGCTGAATGGAAAATCATAATATATATTTTTTAATAAATATATATACGAGGAAGATACCCATTTACAAACAATGTATAACATAAAACAATAATACATAAAAAAGACTATGGTTAACTATAAATAAAAACATGGTTACGGGTACAGAATTGAACATACGCAGTAATACATAAATAATACAAGACATGACGTACTAAAAAGTTGACCTACATTGTGGCCCTTTTCATTTGCCATAAGGAAGCTGAGAAAAAATCGATAGTCATAGAGTGAACATTTGCCTGTCGCAGTAATTGAATCATCCCTGTGTTCGCACCATACTTAGATCGATGTGCAACTAAGGCAAATGTACTATATCCACGTAGTGCTCTTGGATGTCCATATAGTTTCACTTCTTCTAATAATTCGGGAGCATCTATCAAACCGTTCAGAATTTTGTAAATGAACAAGGAGTCAAACCCCTGCCTTCTTTGGATCAATGGACTCATATCCATTAATGAGAGCATGTTGGTTATGAGAGTATGGAATGTTTAGTTTAAATGAGCAGTACATGAGAAATCTGCGTTGAACTCTTTCCAGTTTTTCGATGTGAACTTGGGCATAAGGGCACCAAATAATCGAAGCATATTCCAGATGAGATCTTACTAATAATAATAAGATTTTCACCGTACTCATATGAACGAAATCTCTGGAATGTCTCTTTATGAAACCCAATTGTTTAAGTGTTCTATTGCAAATGTACTCAATGTGCAAAGAAAATGAGAGACTAGAGACTGAAACACGACTCCAAGATCTTTGATCGATGTAACTTTCTGGATTGCAATATTATCGAGAACATAGTTGAAGTTCAATCTTTGCATTGTGCGGTGGAAGCTGATGACTTTACATTTCGAAGGATTTATGCTCATTTTATTTATGAAGCAACCACGTGAAAAAACATTCAGGCTATCCTGGATAATGATACAGTCTCCGGGATTCTGTACAACGCGAAATATTTTGACATCATCTGCATACATGAGGAAATTGCAATCAGAGATTTCTCTGACGATGTCATCGATGAATACACTGAACAGTAAAGGCCCTAGGTGGGAGCCCTGTGGCACACCTGATGTAGCGATGTAATCATCAGATATGCATCCTTTCAACTTGACAAATAGGAGGCAATCTGATAGGTAAGTTTTTGACCATTCTAGAAGAGATCCGCGAACGCCAATATGAGATAACTTCGTCCATCTTGAAACCCGTGTTGATTTATACTTATAATGGCTGATATGAAAGTTGATCGGATGGAAGAATCAAGTTTCCCGAGGAATAAGAAAGATTTTTTATGAAAATTCAATATTTATAATAAAAACAAAAATAATCCCTCGTATTGAGATCAGAGTTGAAACCAGAATTTATACAAATAATACATAACAATCTGAAAATTCACATCTGAAGGGTATCGAGTCGAAAACAAAGACTGACCAATATTTCCAAGCCACTGTAGAAATTCAGAGATTTACTACCCCTCTGCTTGGGCTAGCCTATTGAAATATCAACAAAAACCATAAAGATATTGCTCTGAATCTCAGAAGTGGTTATTTATCAAAGGGTCTTTTGTAACATGTATTTCGAAAGGGTTTGAAATATTAAACAGAAGTGGTAGGTATAGATATAATATTTACGAATATTTTTACGACCGAAGACAATAATTCACTCTGCGTGGGATAGTAATAATAATAAATAACATTTCTGTTCTTATCATGTTATCTGTGCATTTGGTTACAATTAGAAGAACTAACGACGCAAAAACGGACGGAAAGGACGGCTATTATTATTATTTGTCGTAGCGCTCCGGAACGACTTGCCGAACTGAAATTCAAGCGACTTACACCTTGGCCACTAGGCAGCAAGACTTTACACCCTAATATACCAAGAAGCTATACACAGACACTAGAAAGAAGCTTCGTTCACTGTAAAATAAATGCAGCACTCATTACTGTCACCGACCCAGTTCAGTTTGTGTCACCCGAATTACCACTTTGCCCTTGCCACATCGTCTTTGATAATGTCTACCGCAGTTATAGGCGGAGCCACGGCTAACAAGTGCGGTAATCACCAGTTACTGAGAAATTACGGGCCGTGAGAGCCAACTTTATTCTGACAGTATTATGTTATCCCAAGTTTTGAAAAATCACTTCCTAGTTCAATAACCTGTCGATGTTTCCAGTTAATACTACTCTGTCCCCAAACTCCTTTTGGTGTAACAACTCGTACAGTTTCCTACCGTCCATTCAAAGAAACTCTGTTGCCAACAGGCTACCCTAATTGCTGTTTTCAAGACGTTAAATGTTAAATGGAAAACTCATTCATGTTAGATTATATGTGAATTGATGTGTGTCTGGGTGCTGTACACAGTATAGAAGTTATTGCTCACTTGATCAGCTGCATTCGGAATTCAGGGTGGGCCGTAGGAGTTACTAATTAAGTCTAGAGAATTACTTCTATATTTTGTACGGAATTCTGTGACTTGTTATACAGAGTTCACTTACTCATTCAAGCTATTTTTCTTCGAGACTATTTTGGAGTTTCAGTATCAGGGTGTAGAACAGTTTTGCAATGACATAATTATACAAAATGGACCTCGATAAGCTTTGGACGCTTATTTTACTGAGATGAGATGATTTTTCAAACCATGCGTGGCTATAAAGTATTGTTACTTTGTAGAAGATCATGTTTTTTCGTCTGTTATTGATTTCTTTATTTCGAATATTACAATTGACAATGACCTAAAATAATTTCTGAATATTTGAATACAATATTGTTTGAAATTTGAAACCTTACCAAAGTTGTACCATTGTACAATCAATATTGTCAATTACTCGGTCCGTAAATATGTGAAGCCAATACCACCGTTATCGAGGTGATCTATATTTTGGAAAACTGATAATCGGTAGGATTCATAAAAAAGAAACATTACTATTTCGCCAATTTTTATTCACAACCTTCGGTAAATTTGATGTCTAGTTCCTAAATTGAAGATAGAGACTCATCGGTTGTACGGTTCATAATTCATATGAAGCAGATCAAAAAATAGAACAGAAATAAGCTAGGTACTTTAGCTTCAAATCAAGTTTTACTTTTCCACTTTCGTACATCCCCTCCGCACTTTCAAATCACGTAAAAACCAGTGAATGTACGATGAGTCACTATCTACAATTTAGGAACTAGACTATAGTTGTCCTTCTTTTTAAAAGTCCTTGTCCTCGACCCTGAACAAGCTTAAAGGTAGGTAGTTTAATTTTTCTTCTGGCTTTGTACAAATTTATATGCAAACGCTAAGTACTGATTTATCTTCAGGTTTACGAGTCCATTATTTCAGTTAATTTTCGTCTCTGTGACGGCACTCTTTGCCCCAGTACTAAAAAGTACCGGGCCAATTTTCAACTAGCTGCCTTAACTTTTGTCAAGCGATATAAAAAGTGTGTACAAATATGACTCGGTTCTCCATCAGTCATAACGGAAAATAATCAATAAATAGCAAACTTTCAAATATTTGTGTGTGTAGAAAAATTAGGAGGTGTTTGAATATTCATACGCCAGGCTTTAGTCAAACAATATTCATTGTTAACAGCTACAAACTAGTCATTATGCATTGAACAATATGTTGTTGGGGTATGGCAAGGCCTAAATTAGTATATATGGAGTCAAACATTACATTTGAGGCGAATTAAAGTGAAATTTTTTATCGGCTAATGTTTGAGTATTATTGGATTCTTCTAAGCAAGCCAATAACTTTCCGGTCGTCAAAATATTACTGAAAGTGATAAAAACTTTTGAAAACATTTTTAAAAGTTGTATATGACCAGAATGAAAATAACACAAAAATTCACAGTCATATCTTTTAGAGGATGATTTTTGTTTTGTTCTAATGAATGCCTAGCGTATGAATTTTCATACGACCTACTTGACCGCTATACAATCTCGTAATTTCAAATCTAACCACTACACATTCTATCAAATTTCAGAAATAAAGTTCTGTAAAATATATAGGTACTGAAAAACTCTACTAAAACTGAAAGACTCGTTTCAATTTTGAATATTTTTTTCTCGCGTATCAAATTTTATAGAGTAGGCTCTGACGGGTTAATCAATTTTTATTTTGTTGGAATTTGGAATCGTTTTATATTTTTTTGATATGCTCCTGGTCTGATCCACCTTGAAGGTGTGTTCAACAAGATTTATTGATTCGGAACGTCGATCGACTTGAAGTTTGAGAGGAAGGGTCAATAAACACAATTTTCAAAAATCAAAACGCAACTAGGTATGATAATAAACTCCATTCACACATATAACAGACCATAAAAATCGACTGGCGTCATTGGCGTTTGAACCCTGAGTTCTTATCAAAATGTTTATTTTTAGTACGCCTCTGATATGTTGTCTCATTGCATCTCAAACATACATTCTTCCTGCCTTTATAACAGTCGTCGCCTCATCGATACCTTCGGAAAAATATATCTTATGGCGTTTATCAAGTGGGTCTGCCCCCGGACTCCGATGATTAGAAATGTTTTATAGAATCGAAATGTGACGTCATATTCGAAATATCGGTACTATGCTTCCCATTTCTAACGTTCGAATATGACGTCACATTCTCGACACATTTCGATGCTATGAAACATTTCCCAGCCCTGGTTTATATAACATCGGTAGCTTGACCCACTTTTCCCCACTTTTCTGACCACCAATTATGTTTGAGAATTATTTATTTCGACAAAAAAGTAATATATAAATATATATATATTTATCGAATTGCTCTTGACACGAGTTATAATAATGTTTGATGATTTGAAAAATGTATTCACCTCAATGAAATCGATGATAGTTTATCGGCTACTGATGAAGTTGGCTAGTATACAAAAAAGCGAGTTGAGAGCTCAGATTGTAAGTTTGAATATGCTCAATGAATGGCCTAGTCCTTCTCAAATCAACAATGTTTGTACAATCACAACGTGCTTATGAAATAATGTCCCTAAGTAAGATACAGTTTGTTATGAAATGGAATCTTATTCAAGGTGATGATACTAACGCCATACATACAAGATTATATTCTTCTAGGAATAGCGAAAACAATATTTTGACGACCTAATTAACACTTGTGAATTTCCACACTATTGAGCTATAGAATTTCTGAGAAACTTCGATTTTTCCTACGAACATTCCGAAATTAATTGAGGCTGTGTAAACAAATGTATTATTTGTGACAAACATAGTATTTCAGCTCGGAGGTTGTGTGCAATTTTTGTCCTTGTCACACTGTGATCAGATCGCCTGAAAATATCCAACGAAAATTAGTGAGATATTTTGAGGTAGTTTGCATAATGTGATAACACTCTGTGGCTACATTCTGTATATATTATATTAGAAATAAAACATAACTGTACTATTTTATTGTTTTATTTATAAACGATGCCTTATTTCATGACATATAAAATAACAATAAAGTTTTAACTTCAGTTGTATTGTAATTTATTTCCTCATTTACTAAGGTGCACAATCACATTATTTGTGTTTAGTTAATAATCAATATTACAGGTGTCTTAATGAAGTGACTAAGTGTTTGAACTACCAGATATTAATTATAAAAACTCCGACTAAATACTACCTAATTGTACTTCCAAATGCACAGCAATTTTTTCAACAGGACTTTGAACTGATGGATATTGAACCAAAATCGAGATTTGTCACCTCAACACAAAATCTATATTTTTATTTTGTGTTTATAATGAAACAATCATTACATAGAAGATATTTTTGAGGCATACTAATAGTGAACTATGAAAAAAATGCACGGGCGTGCTTGAAAATTGTTTCTTTACTACACTATAACTCATATAATATCAATAAAATATATATTTCAATAGTGCAAAAATGATATGCATTCATCTTGTTTTTATGATTAATTTTGACACATACCCATACAAACAGACCTCGGAGGATGAACTAGTAGAGAGATAAAACGATGAATGAATTCTTCAATTCATTTTTAAAAAATTCTCAAACATTTTGAGCTGGTGATTGAAGTATACACCCGTTTCCTTTCGACATATTTGACTCAAATCCAATTACTATCGAAATGAAAGTAATATTACGTTTGGAATAAAAGGAGCATTGAAAATAGCAATCAAAAATACCAAGTGTCACATTTTATTTTTTGAATTTGTTTTTGAACAAGGTACTATGATTTTTTCAATGCCGTTAGACAGTTTTCGAGCTCTGTAATAGAACATTACTTTTTATAAATGAAGTAGTGATTTCGATGGTTATTGTTTAGGGCATTAGTATTATAATTCACTTCACCACCAGAATGCATTTTATTCAATCAGTCGAATTTGGAAAGTTTCCTAATTGATGTTAAATTGAAAAAATCATTCCATTTTCTACACAAGCAGAATTTTCAGTCTGTGTCATGTTATATGATTACCTAGACTTAAGACAATTCAACATGATATATCAAACTACACAAAATAAATGAAGCTAGGTATTTCGACTAGGTAATAATACACAACATGCATTGCGTTTGTGAATATTTGGTAAAGTTGTGTGCAAAAATACAGGTCTTTGTAAAATCCATCAATAAAACTTCAATAGTGCAATGAGAAGTATCAGCAGGCCAGGTAAAGTGATGACGGTTCCTCCACCT
The DNA here is from genome assembly GCA_958502065.1 of Chrysolina americana. Taxonomy (NCBI): domain Eukaryota; kingdom Metazoa; phylum Arthropoda; class Insecta; order Coleoptera; family Chrysomelidae; genus Chrysolina; species Chrysolina americana. Next base: position 57,327,115 of record OY293420.1, on the reverse strand, counting down.
GAAAAAAGAAACACGATTAATGCCTCAGGAATTGCCTGCTTCAGCATCAACAGCATTGCGACACTTATAGGTGTATTATTTCCCTAAGCATGGGATAACATTTTCCATTCAACTATCTCGGATCGAGTTCAATATATGGATCAGACCACTTCTCTGCTACCTGCTCGAGCACTGACGGCTAACACCCTTAAATATTATGTAATAATAATAATCAGCGGGAGAGTCTACATAACAGAATGATACCGGATGGAGCCTCTAAAGTCATCAGGAGTTCACATCCCCTTCTCTGCTCAGTATGCAATAATGAAAAAGGAGGGAGTGGTGCGGCCGATGAACTCGGTCTCGTATTCAATTCTGATCGGACGAACCAAACTCTATCACCGAGTTGGAACCCGTTCAGCTAAAAGCCCACGTCAAAGCTGAGGAGAGTGATGGGCTCCTACAGCTAGCTACTTAAGGATATGCCAATGCATGGGGTCTTCTTCAAGAACATTGAAGAACTTGGCTTATTCAGAAACCTGACTTTCGCTTTTCTAGTTCAAGCGGGCTGAAGTCGGAAAACGAAGGATTCATGATGACCTGCCAAGATGGTGTCTTCAACACCGTCGTCTACCGTAGTCGAGTGATGAGTACAGAGGTCCCTGACAGTTGATGCAGAGCGCGTTGTGGGGCAGCTGAGACCATAATGCATTTGCTGTCAGCTTGTCCAGTTTATGTGGTCTCATCCTATATCCACAGGCATAACGCGGCCCTACGAGTGTTGTACTACCACATACGACACTTACACGGTCTAGACGAGACACCGGTATTGCCTTATGCTCCTGGGGATATTGAGTCCGTTGTGGAGAATAAAAAGTGCCGAATCTATAGGAACTAATCATTCCCCACCTTCAGGCAAATACAAGCCAATAAGCCTGATGTAGTCCTCGACCATCAAAGTAGGACGATTTTCGTAATCGAGTTTTCGGCTCCTGGCGAAACGAACATCGTCCGAAAAGAAAAACGGATAAAATATCGAGACTTACTCTTTGAACTTGATGGAGGCTAACATCTGGCAAATGAAGTCTGCCGTGTATGACGCCGCTCAGACTCTCAGAACAAGATAGAAATTAAGATCAAGTCGGCAAAAGAACACGCGTCTCGTATTCAATGTGTGGTGGACTACGTGGCGGAAAATAGACCTTTTATCGTTAAAATTAAGACGAGCTCAATACATTTTGAATCGAGACGTGCTGTCTTGATAGGATACGATTGCTGGTGGCTGCAATGAAGTCACTAGTGACGCAAGTGGGCGAAAAGCATCGCGGAAATCATACTCCCCTGTCCCCTACATACTACAACCGATCCCTTGGCAAGGTGTTGACGCAGACAACGACCTTTTGCCATAAGATGACGCTTTGCGTGTACGGATGAATTGAAAGATGACCACCTGCGTTTCTACGAGAGCAGTGAGCCCGCCCGAAGAGGCATGGTGAAAATTCTCTGTGGTTGAATCAAGGCTTGCTATTTCGTGTCCTTCCAATGGCCTGGATCGATTATCGCAAAGCATTTGATACGACATAGCATGAGCTCATCATGCATTTGCTCAGATCCCTTGCGGTACCCGACAAAATAGTGAGATGCATTGAACAGCTGATGCCACTTTGGAGGACTCGCTTCACCATAAAATCTGGTTAAGTCAGTGCCCAAACAGAACAGGTTATCTTTAGAAGAGGCGTGTTTCATGGAGACTTTCTCAGCACTCCTCTCTTCTGTATCTCCCTATTGCCATTGTTCGCCGCATTACGGAAAAACCTGAGGGTTACAACTGCGGATCCCTAGCAACAGGAGGCAAAAGGATAACCCCAAACTATATGCATACAGAGAAAAGGATCTTCATCAGTCCTTCAGAGTTGTGCAAGAGTACACGCATGCTATCGGAATGGAGTTTGGGATCGACAAATGTGTCACGGTTCATCTCAAAAGAGGACGATGCGAGGAATATTGAGAGGACGTTCAGCTCGTAGACGGAAGCATCCTACATCATCTGGATGCCGGATAGACGTATACCTACCTAGGGGTGGAACAACGCCACACCCAAGAGGTAACTACTGTTTAAAACTCTCTCCGCGACAAGTATTAGCACAAACTCCGACAGATCTGGTCATCAGAACTGTCGGGGAAAAACGAAGTTGCTGCAACTAATATGCTTGCCGTTTCGATTCTACTTCACTCTTTTGGAGTAATGAAATGGACTCAGGAAGAGCTGCGACAACCCGACGTAAAAACTCGCAGAATGATACATCTCCATCGTCTGAATCGTCTGTTCTACGGTTATACTTCCATAGACAACGGGCAGGCCGTGGACTTTTGAGTTTGGAGTGTCTACATAACAGAATGGTACTGGATGGAGCTTGTAAAGTCATCAGGAATTCAGATCCCCTTCTCTGATTAGTTTGCGATCATGAAATAGCATGGATTGGAGCATTTCTTTTCAAGACAGCATCCCGTGCAGCCGATGAACTCGGTCTCGTATTCGACTTTGAATGGACGAACCCAAACTCTGTCACCGAGTCGCAACCAGATCAACCAAATGCTGACATTAATACTGTTGAGACTGAGGTATTCTTGCAGCTACATAAGACTAAGACAATGATGCATGGAGTCTTCTTCAAGAACATTGCGAAGAACTTGGCTCATCCAATAACTTGACCTTCTCATTCCTCAGGTCAAGTGAGCTGAAGTCGGAGATAGAGGGATTCATAATTGCCTGCCAGATCAAGTGTGCTGGAGTCAAAAACCGAGGGTATCATAATGGCCCGCCAGGATGGTGTCTTCAACACTCTCGTCTACCGTAGTTGCATGATTGGTATTGTGGTAACGATTTCGAGATCGGTCCTGATCATCCAATTAACTCGAAATGTAAACACTATTGTTCTCCGTTGACAAACACATACATCACGTGGAAGAATCGCGAACCTTCTAACGAAGATTCTGGGGACATCTAAGAAGTCGCCCGAAAGGCTCGAATGGTCGAGAATTGTAAAGACGAATATATAAGCCAGTGGGTATTAGATGGCGGGATAGTCAGAGACAGTCACATAGAGTAACAGATATAGTTCCAGAGTTCGCAGATAGAGAGTGTCAGTAAAGATAAATAAAAGTAGTAACTGTGATATAAATTAGTGTTCAAGGAGTGTGTATTGTTAAGGGCAGTTTTACTACAGTATTGAGGTCTTTGATAGATGCGCAGCACGTCGTGGGGCAGCTGAGACCATAATGCATTTTCTTTCAGCTTGTCCAGTTTATGCGGTCTCAGCCTATATTCACAGGCATAACGCGGCCCTACGAGTGTTGTACTACCATCAACGACACCAGGAATGAGGGTATGCAGCTCGACCAGCTGTTCATTTTTGAAATCCATGGGTTTCAAAATAACAACAGGGTGTTGCTGTTTCAAATTGTACTCACTGTATACTCTTCACTGTCAATAAATGAAAACAAAGAATAAATATAGATTTTTTTGGAGTTTATGAAATTTGACCAATCCTATAACGTTCATATCTTTGCAGGTGCTTATTTCGTCCAAACTTTACGAATGATTTAAACCACTATATATATATCTCGTTTTCAGTCATATATCAAACTCAAAAGAAGAAAATCTTGCCCTTCTGCCAATGGCAAAGCAGTAATAATGAAAATTGCTTATAGCTCTTCAACAAAATTACATAAGAAATTGAATGTATATGTGAATGGTAAAACCAAGGCACGTTTTCATATGAAACTAATGAAAACTAGAGCAAGTAGGCATTCAATCATTAATTTACTGATATCACGACATAACACAGAAAATTCGTATCTGAAAAGCTGCATATAATCACATTTGAATTACCATGTGAAGTCGAGCCAGAGCCTTCAGCTGCGATCAATACTTTGATGGAGATTATAACATATTAAAATACTTATATATACAGGGTTATGATAAAGTAATGCACAAAATTTATAAAACATACAACGATCACTTTTGAAAATAATGCAAAAACACGTCAAACTGTTTTTTTTATTCCGCATCTTTTGACATAAGCTACAAAAATAACACGTCAAAGTTATGACGTCATCAACAAATTTTTTTTAATGGGAAGCTAAGATTTTTATCACATTAAGTGATAGAGCTTGTGTTTGTACACAAGGGAAAAATAGTTGCAGTAGGGCTCACATAAGAAAAACAACGAGAAAAGGGATAAAAAACGAAATAACAAAACCAATTATAAAAAGAGGTCAAACTTAAACTTATCTAGTAAGAACCTGTGTTCTTATACATTTTTTCAATTGTTTTACTAAAACAACGGTTTGTCAGTGTCAGTCGTACAATTAGTGTCACCACAGTTTTATTATTATGGCTCGTTTAACCGAAAGAGAAAGGATAGAAATTCTAATGATGGTAGGTTACGGCGATCGCCTTCGAAGTCATGAAGAAGCATGTGCTTTATTTAACGCAACACATTTTAAAAGACCTCCAATTGCTAGAAGCACAATAAGCAGAATTGTTGCAAAATTTGATGCAACGGGAAGCGTGAGGGATGCTCCAAAATCTGGACGACCAGGAATAAGCGACGATGTGAAGTTACATATTTTGCTGTCAGTAGAAGAACACCCTCACGCAACTACAACAGAAATTGCCTTACAAGAAAATGTTAGTCAGTTGTTTGTAGTAAAGATGTTAAAAGAAAAACTACACCCATACAAAGTTCATCTTGTTCACGAACTCTCAGAAGATGATCCGGACAGACGTTTGGAATTTTGTGAAATCTTCATGCGGCATTGTGACGAAAATCCAAATTTTCTTAATAGTGTAGTATTTTCCGATGAGGCAACGTTTTGTCTAAGTGGTTCTGTAAATCGACCCAATTCTCGCTACTGGGCTCGGGAAAATCCCCACTGGATGCAGACAAAACACACCCAGCGTCCCCAAAATATTAATGTTTGGGTAGGAATCGTCCGGGGAAGATTTATTGGTCCTTAATACTTTCGCGGGAATTTAACAGCTAAACGATATTTGGAACATCTTCGTATGGCAGTGCTTCCGGACCTACTTGCGGCATTTCCGGATCCAAATAATGGGGACAACTTGGATCCCAGTATTTGGTTCCAACAAGATGGCGCACCACCACATTATGGTCATACTGTTCGAAGGTTTCTGGATAACCAGTTTGAAGGACGGTGGATTGGAAGACGTGGACCAATTGAGTGGCCACCTAGGTCACCTGATTTAACCCCCCTTGATTTTTTTCTGTGGGGACATTTGAAAAGTCGGGTCTACATTAACCGGCCAGATAATTTAGAAGACTTAATGGAAAGAATTAGACACGAAATGACTCTTATAACTCCGCAGATGATCGAAAACTCTATAAATGCGGTCTACCATCGTCTTGGCCTATGTCAGTTAGTAAACGGGACACAGTTTGAACAATTCCTATAAGAAATAGTTTTGGTTTAATGGACTGTTTAGTTAATTGAAAAGTTATTATGAAACTTACGTTTATTTCGTTTTTTATTCATTTTCTCGTTTTTTTTCTCATGTGAGCCCTACTGCAACTATATTTCCCTTGTGTACAAACACAAGCTCTATCACTTAATGTGATAAAAATCTTAGCTTCCCATTAAAAAAAATTTGTTGATGACGTCATAACTTTGACAACTTTGACGTGTTATTTTTGTAACTTATGTCAAAAGATGCGGAATAAAAAGAACAGTTTGACGTGTTTTTGGATTTTTTTCAAAAGTGATCGTTGTACGTTTTATGAATTTTGTGCATTACTTTATCATAACCCTGTATATATGCGATTTTTCTGGCTAATAGCATACACCATTCGGTATACCCTACCGGCGAATGTTCATACACAGGATCATCTATTATTCGATGGAAGCCCTTCAAGTGGATGAAAGTGAATTTTCTTTGTATTTAGGTCAGCACCAGAGTAATTTGCATTTTCATGTCCGAAGTGTGTGAACTGATTTCTTGTGGTCTATGCGGAATATATTCATTGTAAATGGTTTTTACATAGTCGTTATTTTTGTTATTTCACGCCATAACATGTTTATTGACCACCAAACTGATATGTCGGTTGGTGTGGTGAACGGTGAGGTCGTAAATTATCCCCTCTTCTACTTCTGACCAAGAAAAGAAATCGACGTTGCGTTGAAACTGAACCTCCAACTCAAAATGTGCATTTTCGAAAAGTTGCTGTAACTTTTTTCCTGTCAAAAATTTCTTGTTTTTACGTACAATGCAATGGTGTGAGTAACTTAGTTTTTCAAATAAGATGTCCATAGTTATTGATGGAAAAATATATTTTTAAACAAGACATCCTGTATATTCCTGCATATTTCAATAGAGCTTAAAACTACTATTCCAAAAATGTGGCACACTTGATGTTTTGCTAGAGTCATCTTTGAAACACAAAGCTTTTAGGTTTTTTCATGTAGACTCTAAAACGCACACTTTGAACAAGTAGGCTTTGGACAATGGGGCGATAAAACAGAAAAAAATCATTCAGTAGTAGGTATCAAATGTTGAGAAAGCTTTTCACAGCAGTAATCAAAACTCATAGTTTCAATAAAACCTGTAACAATTTATACTATATTGACTACTAATACTAATAATAATGATAAAGACCAAACAATAAAATATATTTCTTCAGAGAAAGCGTTTAAAATGCCTACACCTTTTTTGTTTTTTGCTGAATTAATGAGTTCAATAGGAGTGAGAGAAGCAAAACTTTGCATCACTGCCGCTTCCAATTCTCATATAGAATTGGTCGACAATTAAAAAATAAGAGGTGAAAGTCCATAGGCGTTAGGTCCGGTGACCTGGCCGGCCAATTATTGGGTCCTTGGTTGGCTATCGAATTATTACCAAAATTTTGCAGCCAAAATGTTGGTGACAATTGCAGTGTTGTGAGGCGAAGCCCCATCTTGTTGAAAATATATTTTTCTGAGCTCAAGTGGGGATTCATCCAAAGGGGGTACAATATTTTGCCTTAACATTTCCACATAGGTACCTCTTAGATGTGAGAATGCCATTATAAATGAACTGGTCGATAATTCTACCCCTGAAAAAACCTTCTCACACACTTAATCCAAATCTTCCTTGACTCGTCTGCTCCACAACAGAATGAGGATGTTGTTGTGCCCAAGTATAAGAACTATAGTGGTTGAAAATGCTGGCACTGCTCACATAAGCTTCGTCATTCTAAATACAATTCAACAAAAAATCTCGCTCTTGGTTGGTATACTAATAATAATATTATAATAATAATGACACACCAGCGCGACCTCCGGCTGTGTCGGAGCTCCGGTGACAGGGCCTGACTAGTACATTGTTTCTGGAAAAAAAATTTAATAATAATTCATCAGGGGCAGAAAAATAATGCATTTAACATATTATAAGGTAAAGAAATACATTATTCTGATACTATCTGCAAATATGAATAGGCGGAGTATAAACAGAAAGCTGTTCAACTCAACCCAATACCTCTTTCAATGATTAATCAATCAGGTTTGTTGTATGAGGATTGCTTTTACTTACCGCTGCATTGTCCACCCGGAGTGGGAGTGAAGCCTTCCGTACAATGACATATTGAAATTGGATTGTTGTTGTTGTTATTATTGTTATTATTGTTATTATTGTTATTACTGTTGTTACCCGACGAGGGAGCACTGGTAGTTTTCTTCTCCTGTTCCACACAGATGGCGTTATCGACGCAATCGTCGTCCTTTTGACAGAGATGTTTCGGGCCTAAAAATAAAAATTATCTGGTTATAACAATGTGTCAATGGCCGTTGTGTAATTCATAAGGATGGTACAGATTAACTGATTATTTTAGTTTAGGAGAGACACTATTCGAGATTTATTAACAGCTGTACAGCCCCATTTATGAATTACAAATTTTCTTCTTCAATAAAATTGCAATTTTTCTATATGAAACATGGTTGCAAATTAGCAATTTTAATGGCCTAAAATGCATTTTTCACAGTGATGATAATGAATCGAGCAAATTTTGCTTTGAAATGTTGAGCAACTTTCCAATAATTATAAACACATTTTATAGCATATTTGATTTATTTGAAAAAATACAAAAAATCTAACTGGAAACCGTTTTGAACACAATAAACCTCTCCAGCAGATGAGTGTAAAACATTTTAACGGATCTTTTCGGATTTCAAGAGCTACGTAATCCAAAAATAGGAAGAAAATGTGAAAAAAGACAAAATGGTTCATAGTAGGTAGGAGGGTAGAAAGCTACTTTTGAATTTTACATTCATTGAAATCTTGAGACACAACTTAACTATTTTAGGTAATTTTTAATAGAAATAATCATCGTCATTTTGCGATATTTCCAAAGCACAAACTGCTCATGAACTATTACTCCGCTTAAACTAAATTGTAAAAAAAATGTGCTATATAATGCAGACATGAATGGTGTATGACTGAATACATGACATGTACGAATAGAAATAAAAGTCATTGAATGTATATGAGTATTTATCGTTGTTTCACGCCTCCTAAACCTGTAAAGATCTAAACTTGAGACAACTATTATTAACTGTGCAAAAATATTGATACATCCCTATAGCAATTTCTTCAGAAGGGGTGAAATATTTGTACAGACATAAAAAATATGGCAATGTACATTCGTCAGAATTTGTATGGTGACAGTGGTTATCACTAAACTGTTTAGTAATTCCTACTGATGAAGATAACTTTGATATCGAAATGCGCATCTAGGAAACAAATTACTTGTGTGGTGAAGGGGTTAAATACTTTTTGTTCTCATATGATTTTTGAGTTTGAGAGCAGTGTGTCCATCATTCCACAATTATAACAAATTGGTTTGGGTATAGCCTGCGGAGTTCAAACAGTGAGAATCGATATTTTGTACGTCATTTCTCCTTTTTCCGGACGATGTTCGTTTCGCCAGGAGTCGAAAAGCCTATGACGAAAATCCTACTTTGGTGGTCGAGGAGGACAACATCAGGCTTATTGGCTCGTATTTGCCTGAGGGTGGCGAATGAGTAGTTCCAATAGATTCGATAATTCAAATTTTTCACAATGGACTGATTATCCCCCGAAGTTTAAGACAACTCCGGTGTTTCTTCTATACCGGATATAGGCTGAGACTGCATAAGCTGAACAGGCTGACAGCCAATTCATTTTGGTCTCAGCTGCCCCACGAAACGCTCTGCATCAACTGTCAGGGACCTCTGTACTCATCACTCGACTACGGTAGACGAGGGTGTTGAAGGTACAATCCTGGCAGGCCATTATAAATCCCTCGGTTACGCATATACTTGCCGCAGGGAGAGTTTATAGTAGTACTCACCATTTGAAAGTGGCGTTGTTCCACCCCTGGGTAAGGATACGTCTCTTCGGTATCCAGATGATGTAGGATGCTTTCGTCTACGAGCTGAACGTCTTCTCCATATTCCTCGCATTGTCCTCTTCTGAGATGAACCGTGGCACATTTGTCGATGCCAAACTCCATTCCGATAGCATTCGTGTCCGGAGGCATATAGTTTGAGGTCATCCATGTAAAGCAGATGGGTGACCTTATGCCTCCGGTTGCTGGGGGTGCCGCAGTTGTATCCGCGGGTTTTCTGTAGTGCAACGGACAATGGCAATAGTGAGATGCAGAAGAGAAGAGGGCTGAGGAGTCTCCCTGAAATACGCCCCTTCCAAAGATTACCTGATCTGTTTGGACTCTAACTTGATCAGATGTTATGGTGGAGCGGGTATTCCAGAGCGGCATCAGCTGTTCAATGCATCTCACTATGTGATCTAGTACCTCAAGGTATCTAAGCAAATGCATGATGAGCTCATGCACTGTTGTATCAAATGCCTTACGATAATCAATTCAGGCCATTGAAAGGTTACGCTTATTCTGCACGAAATCCTGCGTGATGCATCTGTCAATCAGCAGGTTCTCCTTGCAGCCAGTGCCCCCTTAAGTTTCGACTTCTGAGAGCTGTCGTTCGTAGGGGGTAGAAACTTTGCTTCAACCCTGAACCAGTGGATATTTGCCATGCTCAGTTGCTGGGTAATACAGGCCAACCTATTTGAAGACCCATGGAAGGTGACAGCCACGAGAGGCTTCCTCAGGTGGGAGTACTAGCCCCACATTCATGGAGAATCGTGGTAGACAGCTCCCTTATAGACCTTAATCGGGGAGGAGTATTTGCCCAGGGATACGCTGACGATATCGTTTTGATGGTCAAGGGTAGGTTAATGATGCAATCACCCCTCACAGAAGTACAAAAAAACACGATTGTTACTTTCACCAGATAAAATAACCTACAAACCGAGATCTTCGTTTCTTTGGTGGGAGCTTACATAAACATCTGGAAAAAGTGCTGACAAGGACAAGGACATTATTAGTGATGGTCAGGTGATACTTTGGCAAATCATGGGGACTTGGACCTAAACAATCCCTATGGCTTCACACAGCGATTGTGAGGCCCTCTAAAGCTCTGCTGTAGTGGCCAAAAATCAAACAAGTGAAAACTAGGGTAAGGACTGGCCATGCTCGGCGTCAATGGTGCTATGTCCAGCACGTCGACAATTAGCCTGGAGGTGATTCTGAACCCTCATTTGCAACTGCACATTGAAGCGGAGGCCAGGATAGAATCATCCAGACTGAAGTGCCTGGGTCAATAGAGTAGCAACAACTTAGGCCATTCCAGTACAATGGAGGTCATAGGAGTCGATACATTTGACATGCCGTCGGACAAACTGATTCCAAGTTAATCCTATGATGGAACATACACCACCATCATACAAGATGAGGATGCCACATCAAAGACCATACCAATGCTATTGGCATATTTAGCACACGGATGTACGGAAAGAAATCGAGCCAGGTACTAAGGCCTTTATATTAAAAACCGAGGTAATGGAATTTGACGAAAACACTGTTAGACTCCAGCAGGGATGACCTGCGATATCTAACAGGCTGTCGTTTAAGTCATCACATAACAAAACTGAAACTGTAGGAGGACCCGACATGTCTCTGTCTTGAAGATGATGAAACAGCAGAGCACATACTTTTTCATGCCCCGCAGCGGACCGAATCAGGTTTTCAATGTTTGGCAGAATTCCACTCTCTTCCTCGGACCTGAAAGATCATACACGAAATGAACTATCGGCTTCGTCAAGAATCTTGGTTTATTTGGTGAAATATAAATTGTTATTGTAGTGTATGATGCATCGCATTATCCAATAACGAGCACCACCCGTTTGCTGACAAGTGAGTTGGTGTGAGACAGCGATCGGGTAAAGATCGTGTTGGTAGACCTAAAATATAGGGTGTTTTAATTCTAGTGATACAACCCCGAAGTGACCTCACATAGTAGCAACAGGGGCACTACAGGTATGAGCCACAATAGACCCTTACGGGTCGCAGTGGAGGGTCGAGCAGACACGTTAATTTCAAACTTAACCTGACATATCCTAATGGGTATTTCCGTTTGCATGAGAGAGATTCTATGAAAGGGTTCTAGCAACCAACCCACAGCTATTCTCTTCGGCAGTCAGGCGGCAATAAAGACTCTTTTGTTCCTAATCAATTTGAGGTTAAAAACTTGTCTGAGTACCAGGTCACAGAGGCGTCCAGGAAAATGAGAACGCAAGAGCGGAGACAGCAACTCTCACTGGACCAAACCAGCATCTGAGGATATAAAGCAGGACACGAAGACATGGGTTATCATTATGTCTAGAAGAATGCCTAAGGCAATATATATATAGAAAAATTATTATGATGGGGCCAACCGACTCTATCAGGATGGTGGAAGGACTGCTGAAAGGGCACTGCCACCTGAGGAAATATCTGCATCGGACTCTACAGTGCAGAAAATATCATCCCACAGGAATACTCCGAAAGAAATCCGGAGTACTCACAGCGAGCTGAATCTTCGCCTTTCAGATGGAAATATTCATTTCCGATTTGTAAAAATCATGATGGATGTTGATGTTATATTTTTGTGCTGATGTGTCTTGATGTTGACTCCATTAAAATTGCACTTCCGGTTTTCACTTCCGATCGTTCGTTTTCCATGAAATGGATGTAAATCGATTAAACTCCAGGCAAAGTGAACATGATTGAATAAGTCCTAGAATTTGTTAATGAATTAGAGATGGCGGATACTTTGGATAAATCAGAACTACTCTGTTCTCAGCTGAATCTACAAAGTGCAAATATGTGATAGGAAAACAATGACTTTCCATTACGAACATTGTATTATATCTGACGGATACTTGTCCTTCGTTTCCCAAGGACACTTCATTGAGTGGTTTTAATAGTCGAATAATAGAGCTGCACAGGTGTCTTTCAGATATAACTATTGATGATAGTTGTTACCGACAGATATTTAACCTCATTACGTTTGAAGTGACTGGTGTTTTATTAGTGATAAAGGTACAAACTCTACCATAGTACAACTCTCATCCACATACAGTGAGTTTACTTTTCAGGAAAGAAGTACAAATGCCTAATACAGCGATATACATTGAATTATATTATACAGATAGCTGTGCAATGTTCCTCATTGTAGAGGACACTTTCAAGTGCTTCCTGTAACCAATTATCCCATTTCAACCTAAGCCAAATTCTTTGACTGTTTCGAATATTCATATTACCTTCTCAGAATGATTCCCGATTGTGTTTCGCCACATTTTTCGCGTGTACAAATGTACTTGAAATCTTGTTAGCATAATTGGAATAGCGATAGGTAAACAGCTTTTTTTTGTAATTTTAGCAAACTTCAAAACCACATAATGTTTGGGTCGGCTCCCATGAAGTTCATGTTTGACCTTTTGTCCTAATTCGGTGAAACCATAGTTGATTGTTACAATTTTCTTCGATATCGTGCGAACTGCGATATAAACGACTAGGTGGTCAGCAGTTATTTACGACACCTCCGAAAAGTTGTATGTGAAACCCTTCGTCTAACGCAAAGTATTTGCATAAAAGTAAGATAAGGATACCTGGGGGCCTTAGCTTTGTATTATTGGAGTTGAAAGGTATGAATTAAACATCACCGTTCAATGACCTGCCACAGCCTACAAAAGATGTGGGTGGCTATTGATCTACCCAAAACTATTAGGAATTTAAACCGTATTGATCAAAATAAGAAAACCATTTGAATATACACAAAGGCGCTATTTTCTTCAAAATGAATTCATTAACTACGTTCAAATACATTTGTAGCACGTGTCATACATCTCACTATTTTGTGAGATTGAAAAAAAAATGTTATACTATCAGTAAATTTTCAAAATGGTACACAAAATTTAAATATTCACTTGCATCGCATTAGTTCGAAATATAAAAATATAAAAACAGAAATGACTCATTCCGGTGATATTTCTCTTTGAGGAAAATATTAAGGGGATTTTGAAGCTAATTTGATTTTTGAAATTTTACTTAGTGGAGACAGAGGATATATATTTTTGTATTAAGAAGAGAAGGTTATTAGCGCCACATAACGTTTCGAACATGGTGATTGGCGTTCGCTACATTTTCAACCTTCTCGAGTACAAAAGTTCATCTAGAGTTGAAGAAGGTCATTTGTTTTTATAATGTTTTCTATTCATTTCTGCTACTATCAACCAATTTTTTAATGCGCATATACTATTTCAAGTGAATCTGATGATTTTATATTTTTCATGATTTTTAGGGGTCTTACGTATTTCGACGAGCTGATTTCGAATTATACATCAAAAGTTGATTCTGGTCAAAGATTAACCACAATTTTTGCGTTCGACAAATTATATATTTTCGGAATCAGCATGAAATTTTGGGTATGAAGTGGTAATTTCAAGTGAATCTGATGATTTTGTACTTTTCATGATTTTTAGGGACTTTTATCAAGTAATTATTTTTCTTTGCCGATCGACTTGAAATACACAGAGTATACTAATTTCATCATCCCGAATCGATTGGCGTTCGCAGAATTGCTATATCTTCAACCGTTGTCGAGTTGAAAAGTTCATCTTGAGTTGAAAGAGGCCATTTCTCTCCAAAACTTAATTTCCATAATTTTTTCCATTTATTTTCATTGTATTCAACCTGTTTTTGAATGCATATGCAGATTCCAGTGAATCAGGTGATTTTCAATGGATTTGATATTCACAAAGTATACTTATTTCATCGTCTTGAATTTATTGGGGTTTGTAGAATTGTTATATCTTCAACCGTTCTCGAGTTGAAAAGTTCATCGAGAGTTGAGAGAGGTAATTTCTCTCCAAAATTTTGTTTTCGTAATTTTTTCTATTTATTTTCGTAATATTCAACCCTTCTTTATATGCACACATATGCGTATATCTGTTGATTTTCTATTTTTCATGATTTATAGGATAATTTTGTTTTCGTAATTTTTCTATTCTGAAGAGGTAGTTGTTTCGAATTTGGTGGCACGATCACCTCACTATAAACAGTATTAGAGCATTTCAGTACGTACTGTTTTCCATAATAAACCCAATATCATCCATGATATCACCTTTATGTATCGACACCGGTTATAACAAGATTATCTTGTATTATTATTTTCTTTGAAACAAACATCGTCCGAAAAGAAGACGAAAAACGGACTAAATATCGAAATTCTTTGAATTTCGCAGGCTCTACCCAAACCATTCTGTTGAAATTGTGGTTCTGATCAAAGTGGTACTTGGTGGAATGATGCACACACTGCTCTCAAATCTAAAAATAATACCGGCTTGCCGTGATACGGCAGGAATCTTATCTTCACTCCGGGCATATGATCCTCGGACCCAGTAACACTCATCCCACGACCGTGGGGAGTGTTTACTGGTGTAAATAACACACCAGCGCGCCCTCAAGATGTATCGGGGCTCCGGCGACAGGGCCCGACTGAGATATTCCTAAAGGGAAAAAATAATAAAATTAAGCGGCTTTATTTATTATTATGGGAATACAGAAAAACCAAGTAATGGAAAGGCTAAGTGTCAGTCAGAGCTGTTCTTCAACTCAAAATTGAGATTTATACTTTGTTTAGCTCTATTTTTGTTTTTTACCAAATGTATGTCACTCTCTCCATCTGAAATCATCAACAGTTCTTATCATAGACGTCTATTACCCCTATTTGTCAATATCACGTTTGAATTTAATTCGTTTTCTGCATCACATTAGGTGTCAGTGGAAATTGTATCTGTTTTGTACCGGTGTATATTCTCGAATTAAAAGTCCATGAATGTTATGAATGAATGAGTAATCGTTCCATTTGGGCACGATTCTAATTGAGAACACGCCATCACAAGTACTTAATGAGTTGATATGTTTTCTGGTTGGTAATACCTTTTGTTGGCCCTAAGCACCAAACAGCCTATTACTTTCCCCAAAGGTAATTTATAACCTATTATTCAAATAATTCAGTGGTTTCCGACCAACACCCGAAATATTCCGAATCGGACTTGACGTGAGGAAGTAGATGTTTGTATGTGAACTGGTTCAGTTCAGATGATAGGTTTCAGGTTCTTTATTCACGAAGAAGTGGACAAGTGGATTTATTATTCATGTTGGTTTGGGCCGTATCACGTTTCTCTATAATAGCAATGGCGGCACACGCCCACGTTGGAAACACAGCCTAGCATATTACTGGATTATTTTTATGCTTTCGGACATCACTTGCGTTCATTAACAATTCAAAGTTTGAATTATATCTCAAACCCAGCAAACACAATTAAGTAGAATTGACGTCAATGTTACATAACTAATATTACTTGTTACGTAACTATGTTATGTAAAATTTACGTCCCTTTTATGACGAATGACCGTCACGAATACAACCTCATTTTTATATAACACTGATGTAACTATTTTACATATATTCTATATAATTTCATTGAGTTAATATATGATAATAATTAAAATAAGTATTACTTGCTGTGGCGCTCCTGGGCGACTAATTTTTGGTGGCGTAGCCACTTTTCAATTGTAGGAAAACCTACAGCACCAAGGCATGTGGTCGCCTATCGACTCCGATGGAATTGAGAAAAATTTTCTCACACCCCGGATTCGAACATGGCTAAGTGCTAGCAAAAGTTTCAACTGCCGACATCTAGAAATGTGATGGAATATCTAGGTAACTATTTTACATAAATGTGTTCCGTTGATTTTATGTCACAGTTACGTGAATGTAACGAGTGTGTTTGCAAGGAAAATATGAAAAATTATAATTTAGGACCACAGTTTATTATTTCATAACTAACCAGAACTACTTCAATTTCACTCGACGCGAGTTTCGCCACTAGAATTGAAATGAGAATTGAAAACCTGTCAACCTGATGTTCGATCGTTTGTCGATTGACAAAATCATAGAACCAATGAAGATACGCAAATTGAAGGCACGTATGTGAATTGTCATTCAG
This sequence comes from Chrysolina americana, assembly GCA_958502065.1. Lineage (NCBI taxonomy): Eukaryota > Metazoa > Arthropoda > Insecta > Coleoptera > Chrysomelidae > Chrysolina > Chrysolina americana. The sequence continues at coordinate 57,310,692 of OY293420.1, read as the reverse complement.
TTTTCAGGCACAAAATGCATATGCTTGTGAATCGCATGTGCTTCAAAAACACTTCATTTTAAAGCCGATTCAGATGCATGCGTCGCCACCCTGCATTTTGGACCTGTCATGAGAAATGCATGCCTGTCGTCGTTCACACATGTGCCTATTGACGTGCGTGGAAAAAAACAAACCTGTGTTTTGTAATAAGTTGGTATGTTTGAGTGATTTACCTTTGAATTTTGCTTTACATATCCCGTTGACAGGATGGCTGTTGTCTCCGCACAAGCAGTAAGATCGAATGCAGGTTGTTCCTTTGATAAATGTACAGTTGGTTTGTGTTGTGCATGGTTTTCCAGTTACTGAAAAAAAAATGTTAGGAAACATGTCATTTCACTTTGTTCTGAGACTAGACAAAAAACTGATAAGCCGTTATGTACAGTGGTTAAGTGCATCCCACTAGAGATTGAGAGGCCCCGGTTCTAATGAATCCTGGCTGGTCCACATTTATACAGGAAAATTGCCGAAACACGTCGACTTTCGATTTTTAAAGTATATATTATATATGAATAGTTTATTCCTGATTCCATCCCTTACTCGAGGAGAGTAACCATTTCGAAAAATTTAAATAGCATGTGGTGGTGAGTGATAGCTCATCTGAAAGGAGGTTTTTACTATATTCAACCGAGCAAAGGAGTTGAAATTTGCTCCAATAATCCTGGAGTCATTATGTTTTCAGAATAAAGAAAATCAACCTGGCGCACTTATTTTTAGAATGAAAATTAGGCCCTGCATGATATCGGGTTTGGTTCAAACGTCATGTGAGACTTATTTGCCATATGCTTGGATATTAACTGCACGTTTTCGTGGGTGTATTAGCATTGTTTTCCGGATAAATGGTCGAAACAAACAAGTGACGTCAAGAACAATGCGATTCAGTGGTACGCATCTTCTAATTTTTTATGACTTTGATATAGATATGAAGTTCGATTGCCTAGGCCAGTGTCCTAACACTTATGAAGTTCACTGCATATAATATAATATAAGTAAAAATTATACAGTTTGTGCCAATGCTAACTTCCCATCCAGATTTTTGTGATTTGAAATGAGAATTTGGGAAAACGTTCGAATACATCGAATTTTGATTTGAGAGGGGACTATTTTTCAGCTTTTGTCACCTTTATAGCCTTAACCCTGTAGCTGCGGGGTGAACAACCCTCAAAATTTCAATAGTGGAAAGGGGTTATGCCATCCTCTAAGATCTCATTGAGTTCTCTATGATCATTTAATTTTGCCTTATTCTTTTCAATAACTATTATTTTAGGAGTAAAAGCGATAGTTCTCTCCATAATAAAAATACCAAATAATTGAAGTTCCAAGTTTAATAGTCAGGTGTACACGTCAAAACCACCGTACATATTTGTGTGTAACTTGAGATTTTTTGAGAGTCGAATTCTGCATTACTAGACTCGGATCTTTTCTGAATCTCTTAAAAAATGTGAGGTTCCCGTGAATCCTACAAAAATTTCCTTCTGATTCCGAAACTGTGCTTTTTTTTCAATTTGAACGCTATTTCACTTATAAAATGTTCATTTTGGTGATAGGTGCATTTTTTTCGAATAAAAATATTTCTAATTATTTTCAATCCGCCATCGAAATTCATTTTTGTGACATGATTCGGAATCAGGCTGTTGAAACACATGGAAAATGAAAAAAATTTAATTTTCGAAATTTTGGTGTTGGTGTCGAATTCTGTATTACTCGACTCGGATCGTTTTTGAATCTGATAAAAAATGTGAGGTCCTCGTGAATCACACTTGAACTGATAAAAAATTTCCTTCTGAATGGAAAACTGAACTTGTTTCTTCAATCAAAACGCTTATCACTTGGAAAATGTTGATTTTGTGGATAGTTGCATTCTTTTCGACCAAAATATTTTCGAAAAATTGTCAATCCGCCACATGAATTAATTTTTTTGATATGATTCAGAATCAGCTTGTTGAAACACATTTGACGGTCACTTTTTGAGAAATGGAAAAATAAAGCTTTCGAAAATTTGGTTTCCCTCAGAAGCGAATATTGCATTATTTTACTTGGATCGTATTTGATTCTCTTGAAAAATTAAGGACCTTGGAAATCACACTCAAATTGATAGATATATTCCTTCCGATCCTAAGCTTCACTTGTTTTTTTGAAATCAATTGCTATTTCACTTGAAAAATGTTAATTTTGTGGATAGGTGCATCCTTTTCGACAAAAAATCTTTCGAAACATCGTCAATCCGTCATCTGAATTAATTTTTGTGATATGATTCGGAATCAGCTTGTTGAAACACATTTGACGATCACTTGAGGTTTTTTGAAAAATGGAAAATGAAAATTTTCAGAAATATTGCTTCTCTTAGTATCGAATATTGCGTTACTTGACTTGAATCTCTTAAAAAATGTGAGGTTCTCGTGAGTCATACTCGAACCTATAGAAAATTTCCTTCTGAATCCGGAACTATACTTGTTTTAGGAATTTGAATACTACTCTACTCTGAAAATGATGTTTTATTGATAGGAGCAGTTTTTTCGACAAAAAATCTTTCGAAATATTGTCATGCTGTGATTCAGAATCAGCTTGTAAAAATACATTTGTGGGTGACTTGATAATTTTTGAAAAATTTATAATATTTGTGTTCCCTCAGTATCGATAATTCCATTACTAGACTTGGATCGTATTTGAATCTCTGAAAAAATGTGAGGTCGTTGGGAATCACAATCCAACTGATAGGTTCTGGTCCAATCGTTGAGCTTTTTGCACCTTATTGTTTGGCCAGATTATCGGCCTGTCCGTTTCTGTGCACTCCTGTTGACCAGGGACCCAAAGCCTTTGCAGATAGTCAATGCACTCAGTTGAGGGCCTTGATCGCCACTTGGCTGTTGGTACATATCGTGATTTCCTGACTGTGGTAGCCTTTGCTGATATTTTCTCTTACACAGGCGAGTATGGCATAAACTTCTGCCTGAATTACAGATGCGAAATGGAGATTGCTCTGTATGGTAGGTAAAGAACTGTCACTCGGCATCTCTAAGGGGGACAATCCTTTACTGTTCGATTCCATAATCGAGAATTTCCATACATATCCTCGCTCCGCCATTGTTTGGATTTTCTCAGGCGAGCAAAGGCTTTGCGTGCCTCATGATCAATGAAGACGTACAGAGGAGGCAGTCCTATGAGTGTCTTCAACGCCCTAATGGGTGCCGTCTTCATTGCACTTGATGTCGCAAGGTAGGCAAGTCTTTGTACCCTATCCAATTGGGATTTTGATTTGCCGGATACTGTAACGTGCTACCATACGATGGCTCTGTACTTAACTATTGAGTGAATGAAAGAGTCGTGTAGATCCAGTATAGAATTCTGGGGCTAAGCCCCTACGTACTGCTAAATGCCCCTCTGAATGCCCAGAAAACAGCTGTGGCTTTCTGAACTTTGTGTTCGATATGCTCGTTCCAGTTGAGCATGGAATCCAAGACGACTCCAAAGTACTTGACTGAGCTATTGTATTGCAGGGACCTTCCATTGAGTTGGACATTTGGGAGGTCCATTCATTTTGACATTTGGGAGGTCCACTGATTTGCGTTTCCTGGTGAAAAGAATCAGCTTCGCCTTTTCAGGATTCCCACTCAGCCCTACCTATTGGCATCATTCATTCACCCCGTTGAGGTCCCCTTTGTACTGTGCCTCTCACGAGGCCGGACCCCTGGTCATCGACGACCAAGATGTCAATGTCATCCGCGTAGTTCCTAGTGAAGTAACCCAGGTATTGAATTTTTACTAGAAGGCCATCTACCATGAGGCACCAAAGCAAAGGGGATAAGACTATTCCTTGCGAACGGCCTCTCGCTGAAGCTACTTCTAAGAGTTGCTCTAGCTAGCCTCTGAGAAAGCATGAAGCAGTATATTATGGTGAGACTAGAAACACACAAGCAGACATATTGATCCTAGAAGGAAGGTCACAATACCAAAATTTTGTGGGAAGAAATATTGGGGTTATGCACCTAGAAAACTGCGGTATAACCATTTCCTGAAGAAGGGACTTCTACTACTACAGTTATTGAACAAGATATAAATATCGACTGGTGACCTTACTGATGTAATGCATACATTGCAGCTATTTATTGATAAATATGGTGAAATTCTAGCCGTGACCTTTCATATTTCTGATGAATTCGATTGCGTTCAGCACCAGGGACTTTTCACCTCGCTTCTATCTCGTGGCTTGACGTCCCAGTTGTGTGATTTGCCGCATAACTTTATCTCAGCTAAATGTATTCATTTGGTGGTCGAGTTTAATGTGTGCTGGTGTTCTGCAAATATCTATTCCAGCCCTAACAGATCAAAAGAGCTATTGAATAATCCAAAAAAACATGATAGACGTGTTGGAAATAATTGAAAATATCGGGCAGATAAGACAGGCTTAGGTACGGCCATTAAAGATATGGTCAAATGAAAAAATGTAGTTGAACATACTACCAGATATGACCAATCGAGTAAGATCAGTATTAAATATGTTAATCAAAAATGTTTCCGATGAATATTTGGAAGCGTTTGAAAGTTTGAAATAATAAAACAAAAACAGATTACCGATTTCTTCCCCTTTGTATTTTCAATGAAGTAAGGACAGATATAAAAAATTAAATGGTTGATTAGCATTCTGCAAATTCATATCATTATGACATAATATCGCTCGTCGAGAGGTCTTACGTAAAATTTAATATTTCTGTATTAACAGAGGTAGTGAAAAAGTACATAATTTGGCGAAGGCACCAGGCACAAAAAGATTCTACAATTCAAAACCTGAAAACTGATGAAGGACAATATCACAATTTTCACTATTTCAGGATTAATGTTCTTTTAATATTGACCTCGATTATTGAAATTTGTTGACTTATTTGTATTTCACAAAAAACTATTATCAACAGAAAATGGACACAAATTGACGGAAGTTCAATTAATAGTGAAAAAAATTAAATTGATAATCAAGTCTACCTCTTAAATCTTATTATACAATACAATGAATAGGATATGTTAGAAAATTTCACTTCTCCGTTTTTTTAAATTCTTTCATACTGACTGATGGAGCAAAGAATGGAGAAAAACTTGAGCATTACAAAAATAAAAATTCTTTGAATTCCATGATGACACAAAACGAAAAAATACTCGAGTGACAAACCAAACTCGCTAAGTATAATTTTTTTTTCTGATTCTTAGATATTCACTAACAACTCAGGGGTTGCTTCGGAAGATCACTCCAATATTTTTTGTCTGATATTTTTTGCATTGTGTGTTCATATTTTCTACTGTGATGGATATTTTTTTCAATTTTTAGAAATATTTCATGTCATCGCAAATTCACCGTATTTCAAATCGTAAGAACCTTAGAATGAGAGCACTATCAAATTTTGAACTTTGCTATTAACATATATCGCGAAGCATCCGCGAACAACATTGAAGCACCACAATTTTTCACTCAAATAGACGATTTTTGGAAATTTACCAGAATCCGAGGCCGGGAAGAATACCAGGGGTACGATGACACAAACAAAAGCAGATGCAACTGTCATGATGACTTGAAGAGTATTGCCGAGCTCGGCCTAAATATTTCGTGCAAAAACTCTAAGACTTATCGAAAAACAATTGAGGGTGACATCCGTACCAGTATTTTGTGGGTGCGTGTTTTGCGCCTGAGGATTGGATTTGCCAAACGTCGTTAGTCCGTGAGCATGGTTGAATCCCACAAGCACCAGTATTAGCGGTATTATTGACACTGTCACATATAGAGCGTTCATCTTGCACTAAACGGTCTGAAGACCAACCACTAGTTTTTGCAATCACAGCCGTGGTTCAAATGCGTTGCCGCTGCAGACTCATTAACCATACACGCTTGCGCCCGCGTTACTAAGTCATGCACGTGGTCATTTCGGTATATGGTGGACCAAGAAAAAAATTCTGATCGCCGTATAATGAACACGGATATCACGTGGTGATAATCTTCGAAGCTCGAGTTGTCTGAGAGGGCGTTGAGGATATGAAGCACAGGAAGAGAAATTCCGGCTAACAAATATTCTTTAGAAAGAGGCTCACATCAGGAGATACTGAATATTAATTTTCTTGTATGTTTTTAGGTTTTTTTTCTAGGAAAGACTTCAGGCTATAGAATAGGTGCTGTCACATTCCCATCTCCACCGAGACGTTATATATCTTTCGAGATGCAAGATATGTTTTCTCTGGGAAGCATTATTACTCAGCATTTGAAGCATGCACTTGAACATTGTATCGGTAACCTCCATACAGTTTCATGTACGAAAAAGACAGATTTTGTTTTTCACGAACTGCTCGAAAAGTGAAAATGGGTGGGAGTCAGGCTGTATCGACACCTCACAGGAACAGAGCTACTCTTCAACCTGTAGATGGATCGGCCTTATAAACATTCAAAACGGACTCTGATCGCCAATCTGCTTGTCTCTTTGTTGGAGCATCTTGCAGAAGGTATGGAACTGCTGTTCAACACTAACAAGAAAGGCTTAACTGAAGAAAGGCACTCCTATGTGGATGTTCGATCATATGGGCCTAGATGAAAATTTGTTATTTCACCAACTCGCCAAAAGTGTTAATAATAACAAAAAGTTAGGTCAGGGATTGAACTGATTGACAATTAAATGAATCTCTATCACGAAAACTCTTTATCTAGTTTGACCTCTTCAATAAGACTCTAGATCCTTGATAGTACTCTTAGATAGCTGATAGCATTTCGTTTCTCGATACCTGCCCCTCATTTGACCATCAATCTGATATAGTATATATAGGGCGGTTGACTCCTTTTGCATGTTGAGTTCACTTGCCTTTTTGTCTCTCTCCTGGATTGTTGATCAACTAGTCTTTTGTGGTTTGCACCTTTTGATCTATGGAGGTTCGTATACTTGCTTTCGCTGATTTATATATAGTTTCAGGACCTCCTGAGGTTTAAGGTGCACCATTAGTTTACTTGTACCCTCATATTTATGTAAATTTCATGTCCATGTATCCGCATAGGTCTGTTTTGGCTACGTTTACCATTTCTGTCAAGAGTATACTTGGTAAGAGCACAGCACTTTCATGGTCGCTTGAGCTCATTTACAGTTTCTTGTGTCAGACATTTTTTGGTACCTTGTGATGAAGATGTTACATCTGCTGACTGGATTTTAATTTTTGCCTCATAGTCCCATTAATTCTGGCTCCAACTTCTCTATGGGTTTTCAGTATTTCTCTCACATTTTTCGTCACTTCTTTTGTAATAGAATCTAGAATACCGTTTTTCCAAAGTTCCACTTGAACTTCCAATCTTTCTCTAGAAAATGGTCAATTGGCAACTGATGTCCAGGAGTTAAAAATAGTGGTCCCAATTTATTCATCAATACACCAGAGGTTTCCTGGAGTGCAAGTATGTTTCATATAAAAACCAACTTGTGAATTCAATTCTCCCATTACCAGACTTGTTTCTTTTTCGGTTTGTTCGTTTCTATTTGATCATCGAGAAAATAGAAGAGTTGTTCTTTCTTGTAACAGAATAGTTCGAAGCTTTCTTCATGAGGCTTCGTCAGCCTCAGATCAAACGTTTGCGCAACAGGGAGTTGGTGAACTTTTGAGTTAAGAATGTCAACATGACAGAATGGTACTTGAAGGAGCACGTAAAGTCATCAGTAGTTCAGATCTCCTTCTCGAAGTCTCCAACCATGAGAAACCAGAGATCAGAATTGGAACCCGTTCAGCAAAAAAGTCACATCAAAGCTGCGGAGACTGAGGTACTCTTACTGGTGCATAAGGATAAGCCAATGCATGGGATCTTCTCAAAGAACATCGAAGACAATGGCTTATCCAAAGATTCGAACTTTGCCTTCCCCAGGTTGAGTGGGATAAGTCGGAGACCGAGGGATTCATATTGAACCTGATCTACCGTACTCGCATGATTGATATAGAGGTACCTGACACTAGAGGTAGAGCATGTTGTGGGGCACATGATACCATAAGACATTTGCTTTCAGTTTGTACAGCTTATGCGGTCTCAGCAGGCATAACGCGGTGCTACAAGTGTTCTATCTTATATGATACACTCGTACGGTATAGGCGAGTGTTGCCTTATGCTCTGGGATATTGAGTTCACTGTATGGAGTGAGAAGTGTCGAATATATTGGAACTACTCAATCCTCACCAGGCCAATACAAGCCAATACGCCTGATGTAGTCCTCCTCGACGATCAAACCGAGACGATTTTTGCCAAAGAGTTTTGGAATCCTGGCGAAATGAACATCGTCTGAGAAGAGGAAGAAAGCGACTCAAGGGACTTATTTTTTGAAATCTGCGATGCAGAAATCCTAGCCGGACGAATGCAGAAGGCTTCGTTTGCTCAGTGCACATGATTTTCGGAGGTGAATTAGAGCTTCGGAGACAAGGCCCGACTGGCATATTCCTGACGGAAAAAATTCATAATAATAATAATAATAATACTCCCTCATGAACACTCATAGAGTGTACCCAAAGCCATAGCCTGTGCGGGTAGAGGACGGTTATTATTAATATATGCCGTGGTGCTCCGGGGCGACTTACTGATGTTTTCGGTGGTGTGTTCACTTTTCAGCTGTAGGAAAACCCGGAAAACCTACAGCACCACCCAATGTGTCAATATATGGAGTACAACATATTCATATTTGACAAAGGGTTGAAATAAATTTCAAAAACGTACTAGTTCACCCCCTTTACTATAATATATGACTATTATATTCCAGTTTGAGCATTACCGCATCAAAAATACCAAAAAAATTGGGGAATAAAGTAGACAGTTAAATTGACGAAACATGGAAAACTTTTTTATTCTTCGGTTTAGAAAAAAGCAATCCCTCATATAATTTAAATTTGTCTGTTGCATACCAGTAGTGTCAAAAAATGTGAATTTGGTACAGCAGTTGAAAACTTTTATTTGGAGCAATATCGAATAATTTTATTATGGAAAGTTTTCAGAACTCGAAATCTCGTTCAAATATGCGATCATATCCATTTATTCTGAAAATATATCTGAAGTTTCGTAGATTTTTCTCTACAAATACACTTTCAGGATCACCCATTGAAATAGAGGCTCTGGCAATGAAGGATCAGAAAATATTTTCTAGCAAAGAAATAAACTTAGTATAACTGTAGAGATAAATTCATAAAATAGTTTTTTGTAGGTATATTCGATTAGGTATCTGAGCTTGATTTCTAACTCTTTATAATGAATAACAATTTTCGATATCATCACAAAGAAAAGTACTTCATTCATATTTTTTCACACAACTCGATGTACGATTGACAAATTTCAAGACGTTTACTCGAAATTGGGGTCCCGAAAATGTGAAAATATTTTTTTTTATATTTCGCCAAATAGACACTGTTTAATAAATGATATACAGAGTTGAAGGGAAAAAAATAAAAAAATTGAATTGTCTTTGTTTACGCAAATTGAATTGAATTCTACAGGGAAACTCTCTGAAAGAAAGCAGCTGTGAGCTGGCGGTGACATATATGTGTAAGATAGGAGGGACAATTGAAAAGCATCATATTTTAGAACAATGCAATTTTTCACCATCCTCTTTGGATATCCATTTTGTTATAATGAATACACACTGCTGTCTTGATAAATTTTGTCCAGGCAAAAACCGTATTTGCAAAATCGAAGGTACCTTCTTAGAGTTACTCGAATGAATTTTTTGAGAAACTGACAGACTGTGACAGTGTGGATATAATCTTTCAAGATTTGCATAAGGACGTTGTATATATTTACTTACATTTGGTCACAATCTCAAGGCTGTGTGACAAAACAAACCTAAATTTCGACATGATTTTGAATAAGGTACGATGCCAGTACCAACTCTAATTTCAATGCTTTGTTGTATAGAAGATTTGGTTTTTCCTAGAAGAATCTATTTTGATGGTTTTATTAGCAAGTTTCATCTCCGAAATTTCAATGAGTCGGTGCACATCTTAAATAAATCATTCCTTGGAATATTTTTACCCCACTTGGTTGAAATAAAGCACATAGTTGTGTATCATGTACGTATAAATGAACTTTGCAGTACTTTATAGAATTCAATATAGTGCTGGTGTAAATGAACAGAAGTGGTCCTTATATTTTGTTCTCAAATATATCATTATTTCATCAAATGGATTAGATTCTGGGTTATTGTCTTAAAATTCTCCCAGTTTTTTCTACAGCAATATTTCGTTTGTTCTTTTCCCTTGCCATTCTCCTACCTATCTTCCTATATTGCCGAAATATTTATTTTTGCAACAGAAAGTATGAATACAACGTGAATTTTGCTCCCCCTATAAAATTACCTTCTTGAAATGATCTTAAAGCGATAAGGTATGGCGGCCATAGTGGCGCCTTGAACACACCACCACACGCAATCGGTTGCGTCACGACCTGCAACCCCCTTCTGTGATTTTACCTCACGTATCAACGAATTGGAAGGACAATCATCACTTTCTCATTTTTACCCCTATAAATAGGTGGAGAAGTTTCGCATTCAATTGATTTTTTTATAAAGTTAATAATATTTCTTTCATTGTTCTTTCAATTCATGAAATCTTGTGGGGATTTTTTTGATTTTTTTTCAATCGTATAAGGAGGCAGCCAAAGTTGATTTCGATAGGGGAAATATTTTTGGGCTTGTGCGTGTGGCCCAGAATGTACGAATTCATTAATAGTTTATTCGATGTACTGTGACTTAAAATATTCTGAAGGAGTTCAGGGCAGTTGAACTTGCAATAAAGTAACTGGTCATACTCAAATAACGTTTCCTTTACATGGCAAGAATACACTGTGTGTGGAAAAACTATGTGTGTGCATATCCGGGGAATGTTGAGTTTGTTATGAAGGATGAGAAGTGCCGAATCTATTAGAACTACTCATTCCTCATTCTTGAGCAAATACAAGCCAAGAAGCCTGATGTAGTACTCCTCGTCCATCAAAGTAGGACGATTTTCGTCATAAATTCATTCTGTCAAATTGGTGGTTCTGATCATAGAGGTTCTTGGTGGAATGATGGACACACTTCTCTTAAATCTATTTCAAATACATATATTTCAAAAATTTATAATGAAAAAATTATTGATTTTGAGATACAAAATAAACGAACAATATTTTCAAAATCGAAGGAATATTCGGTTAAAAATACAAAACAAATGAATACATCAAAAAAGTTGAATAACATTCCGTAAAAAATACATAATGAATTGAATATATTTAAAAATCAAAGAAAAATTCGCAGTTGAACTGAATTATATCAATAAATGAATGGAAAAAAATTAGGAAACATTTGTTTTGAATTAATTAACAAAATTTAGAATACATCTATAACTCAAAACATATCCACGCTCACATTTATTCAGGTCCAGAATTGAATGAATATCCATTCATTATTCATTCAATGACATTTGCCAGGCTTCCTGTATTTATTTGATAGTATAGTATTTGTAATTCACTTGAAATAACATGCAAAATGCAGTAATACATCATTGCTGTTCAAAAGCAGACTATATCTGAATTTTTAGCGAGATGAAGGCCGATTCAGATACATGCCATACATACCCATGAATTTACACGTATATGCATTTTTGACCTTCGTGTCTAAAAACTGAACGACAATCCTCATAAGGGCCTTTCACTCGCAAAATTTTGCATCTCACAGAAACTTGCATCCTAATATGTCTGTTCCACGGTTATACTTCCTCAGACAACGGGAAGGCCGTGGACTTTTGAGCTTGGAGTGTCTACATAACATAATGGTACTGGATGTAGCTTGTGAAGTCATTAGGAGTTCAGATACCCTTCTCTGTTTAGTATGCGATCATGAAAAAGCAGGGAGTGATTCAAGGCAGCAACTCGTCTCATATTCGACATTGAACGGACGAACTCAAACCCTTTCACCGAGTTGGAACCAGTTTAGAAAAAGGACCATGTCATTTTCCATATTAAGCCATTTCAACTCGATACATTTTTCGGTAACATGACGGAGACCGTAAATGAAGCGTGTTCTACTAATTAGTACCTTTTGTATTTTGTATCTATACACACTATCAAGACAAAGCCCATATAAAAAATCACAGTATGCAAACTGTGAAAGAACAAGAGTTTCACAGAGAGTCTTACGTATGTTAAAGTGCAACACAAATCTATTACTATATAGAGTTCTTAGGGAGGTGTACGTTCTTTTCAGTAAGCTATCAACGTGAGTTTTGAAGTGCAGGTCCTTATCAATTAATAATCCTAGATTTTTTGTTGCATCGAATATGGTTAACGGAGTATTCTTCAACGATATAATGAGATTGTGACGAATGAATTCATGAAGATTATTAGGAGAAAAAATTTGTCTCTTTGATTTAGACGAGTTCAGTTCAAGACTATGCGAAGTACTCTTTTGCTCAATGATTTCAAGGTCTCTGTTGGTAGCATCTTGCGCTTCATCAATATGTTCCTTAGGAAAGCTAAGCAACATTTGTGTATCATCACCATAGGCATAAACATTACACCTGGTCAATGATTTTAAAATATCCGAGGTATAAATTATGAAAAAAAGAGGGCCTAAAATGCTTCCTTGTCGCACGCCTGCTATCAAACTGACATATCCTGATTGTTTATCACTCGATAATACTTTCTGTTTGCGGTCTGTGAGATATAAATCGATCATGGATAACGCGTTAATTGAAAAGCCATAGTATTTGAATTTAGCACAAAGTGATTTATCATTTATGGTGTTGAACGCCTTTGAATAATCGAGTAGCGTCAATACACTCACTTCTCTCTTATCAAGACTTTCAATAACACTATCTATAATTTGGATTAGAGAGTTGGCTGTAACCAATTTTTCCTGGAAACCAGTTTGGGAGGAAGGGATGATAGCATTACTTTTAGCATATTCGTAAATTTGTGAACACAATATTTTTTTTAGAATTTTAGAAAGACTGGGCAAAATAATTATGATACGAAGATCAGACAGATCCACTGACTTTGGTACTTTAGGCAAGGGTCGTCCTGTGCCGTAATATGGCAAAATTCTTAGCCGGACGAATGCAGAAGGCCATCATTCTTGGTTCACTCCGCTTGCTCAGGGCACATGATTCTCGGGCCCAATAGTCACTTTTCCCACAGAGTGGGGAGTGCTTACTAGGGCAAATGATCCAGCGTGACTTTCGAAAGTGTTGGAGCTTCTGAGACAAGGCCTGACTGGTACATTCCAAATGGATAGGGACAATAACCATAACAATTAATAAAAGCAGTTCAAAGGGTCTATAATTGCTAGATATGATTAATATTCTGGGGTTGGGGTAGAATTTGCAGCAAAAATGTTGGGAAAAATATTATTTTCTTCTAGAGATTTGTCGCTAGTATTTTTTCTAGGCTTCCATAGGATCTAACCGCCTGTTGTCAATAATTTTTTAACCACGCTCAATGAGTTGAGTTTATGGAGTGATTTACTTGTAAAAAATCATAAGCGACTACTGATTTTCTCGTTCTGCTTCTTTGGTGGTCGGTAGCGAAGCGGTTAGATGTCGGCCGTCCAAACTTCTACTAGCATTTCGCTAGGTTCGAATCCTGGATGTGAAGATTTATTTATTAATTCCATGGAAGTTGATAGGCGACCACGGGCCTTGTTTGAAAAAGCAAAAGTAATTTGAGTTTCATATCACAAATCGGTAAAATATAGGAAAATAATCAAAAAATATTATCCAGGAAAGTAGTCCATCACATCTCACCATGTGGAATAATTGGAGAGTGTTTCGACAGAGTACAGTCAACATTTTATATTTTATTCTTTCCCAGTTTGATGAAGTGAAGATGAGTGTGATTACAGTATGGAGAATTGCGATTATATTATTTTCAATTATACCATTTGACGTATCCTAGTAGGCTCAAATCCCCAAGACTCCTCATAAATTGGTACTTCTAGTAGACACTGGGTTAATTCCACACAAGACCAATGATTTTATACCCATGGTTTCATGAAAACTCCTGGTATATCTTCGGCATGAATAACACGTATAATATACCTACAATAAACTCCGTCGGGATCATAATATATTCTTTCCGTATTAAACTTACCCCGCCCCACCCTATCGTGCATGAATTTGTTGATAGCAGTTTTTATCATGATGAATCGATTTGCATAATTCTATTCTGAATATAATTTCTCGGAGGCATACAAGATGTTTGGCGACCTCTAACCTTTTCGTTAGATTTAATCAAAATTAATGTGCTCAGAAAAATATTGTTAAAAGGAACGGTTTGAACACAAAAGCTCCGGACTTGGATTTATTGTGGGGGAACATGCAAAAGTGTGTTTCCACAAGTACCGTTTTCGATAATTTTCGGTTATATCTGAACTGAATACACGAAGTGCAAAGTTGCATGGGTCTTCCAGAATCAAGAATGATGTGGAAGCAGAAAAACACTGAAAAAACTTCAGGTTAGTTCGATGTGATACACCTCTCTAAAGATGTATAGTTGCATATTTGTATGAACATACCGTTATTTCAATTAATTCCTGATATACAAATTTTGTACTCTATTTGAAAATTGGAAAAATCGATTATCGTACAATTTCACGAAAAATACAAATGTTTCTTTCCTTCACATTGTTTAATGAGCTCCAACAAAGATTCTCTTGGAACATTTCATATTTAGCGACATTTTGCTAATTTCGAAGAATTCTTTTTTTTAAGAGAAAATCAATCGTTATACCTGCTAGGGGCTCAGTAGGTTTCAAGACTAAGTTGAAGACAAATAAATTTTCTTCATTTGTTGAGTACTTTTTGAATTCCATATTTCAGGTGATATTCCACTGAAAGTAATAAACAGTATTGGCTGCTGGTAAACTCAGTGCATTCCCTACTTCTCTCTAACTGCATAACAACCAAAAGATAATTTAATACGGAAGACATGAATATGGTCTTCAAATTCAATTTTAACATACTCATGTTTATGTACGCTCAAACATTCTAGACTGCATTCTATTCATATAATTTTCTTGCATACTCGTCAAATCGTTGATGTATATGAGGAATAATGCCGTCCCTAGTATTGAACCTTGAGGCACACCACTATATATTTTCGCAGTTTCTAACCGATAGTTGGTTTTCACCATCTGACCACGACCTGAGCAGAACCAGCTCAGTATATCTCCTTTGAAGGCAGAGTGAGGAAGCTTCCGTGATTCATTCGGTCTAGAATCTTCGAAAAATTATAAAACTTCCATACCATTGATTTCAGTATAAGAATTTTCTATGAAAGTGAAAATTGCATCGTGAGTTCCAGGTATCTCTATCTTGACCAGTTTTTCTGTTAGCTTTCTTAATGTCGAAATGACAAAATTAGGCTAAAAATTCGACGGTTTCTTTCTGATTTTCACCTTGATATAGTGGTATTAGCAATGATACCTTCAGGAAACCAGAAACTTGAAATATTATTCCAATAATATCTGACAATAATTCTGGTCTAACGTTAGTATCATATTTTTCCAATGGAAACAATCACCTGCTTCGGCTCATTAATATGAGTGTTCTTGAGAATGCAAGCCCGAAAAAATAAGGAGATTCTGAATAAGTCCATGGGTTCGTCATGGTAGACAGCTTCCTTATAGACCTCAATCGGAAAAGAGTAAATGCCAAGGTTTACCCTGACGATGTCGTAATAATGATGAACGGAAAGCATATGGGGGTTTGTATGGTTCTGATGCAATAAGCGCTCACAGACATACAGACGTGGTAGAACCTCGTGGTCAACCCCCAAAAAACTACTATTAACCCTTTCACCAGAAGAAGAACCTTCAAGACTAACAGAGCTCTTCGAATTTCTGGTAAAGACCTACAGATGTCAGGAGAGACGAAATACTTGGGGCATCCAGGAGAATGAGAGCGCAGATGCCTCAGCAAGAGCGGGGCAGCAACAACTCTCATTTGACCAGAACCAGCCTGTGGAATTCCATCGGTGGACCTTAAGCAGGACACGAAGAACGACCATCAATCATCCTCGGGGAAAATTATGATAATGGGGCCAACTGACCTCCTTGAACTGAACCGGAACTCCCTCAAGAAGGTGGTAGGAATAATAATACTGCCACCTGAGAAAGCTTGCCTCTGTTTGGCATACACCAAGACATCACACTCTGCAGGTTCTTCAATTAGGAGGACGGAACAGCATTACAGATACACATAAGATATCATCCCACAAGAAAACCTCGTGAGAAATCACCAGGAGTTCATTAGAAGATCCGGACCACTCACGAAATATACCTGACAGCGAGGAGCACAAAGATTCTTCGTAGAACTACCTGCATTTTGTCAGATGGCCAGTCTCGCCGTATGATAGGTTAGGTTAGGTTTAAAATTAACGGGTCTGCTCGGCCCTCCACTGTAACCCATAAGGGTCTATGTGGCTCATACCAATTCATATTTCACCAAATAAACCGAGCTTCTTGACAGAGCCGATTAGTTCATTTGGTGTATGATCCGTCAGGTTCAAGGAGAAAGTGAAACTCTACCAAACATCAAAAACCTGATTCAGTCCGCGGCGGGACAGGCACAAGGTATGTGCTCCGCTGTTTCATCATGTTCAAGACAGAGTCATGTCGGGTACTCCGACAGTTTTAATCCTGTCATGTGATAACTCAAACGACAGTGGCCTGTGAGTAGGCCGGTTAGGCATCGCAGGTCATCCCAGCTGGAGCCTAACAATGTTTTGGTCAAATTCTTCGAGGAATGTATGAATGCCTTCGAATGAGCCAATCCTGGTAGGTTTTGCAGGAGTTTAATACTTTCCTTGCTGTCCAGGTGTTCAATGTATATGTGGCAAAACTTGGTGAGATGCCAATGGCAGGTTTTGGTCCAATGAATCAACTTGCAGCACCTTCTCTTGCAAGAAGGTCCGCCGTTTCATTGCCCTCCATACCGGAGTGGCCAGGAATCCAGACCAGAGACAGACTGTTGAATCTTCCTATTGAGGTGAGTCTTCTCTGGCAGTTCGATACCAGCTTAGACGTTGATCGATACGAGCCGAGTGGTTTCAAAGCTGCTTGACTGTCCGAAATAATTTTGATTGATCTTTGTGTGCGGTTGGTTTCTTCCAGTCTCTCTACAAAAATCGATGGCGTGAATTTCCGTCTGGAATACTGTCTCATATAATCCTAGATGCACCAGAACTTGAAAGTGTTTTTGAACCATCTGTGAACCAACAGTAATCTGTTCTCACTAGTTCATCTCCTTGGAGGACCCAGTCGGTAAAAGGCAGGTCAAAATTTTACTGTTGGAGGCATTATATCAGAGGGCATTCCCAGAATGCTGTGACTTTCTGAATACCTCAGCAGTTTTCTGTTCATGGGATGCCAATTGTGTTCGATTGAATTTTCTCCTTTTTTTAAGATAGACCAAACGAAAATTCCGATGGTATCTTTTTGAAACAGTGGAACCAATTCATTTGGATATTTTCTGGTCCATTCTCTTCAATTTTATATACTTATATCCTAAAATTTGTGAATGTGTTTGCTATAAGCGAAAACCCCGAAAAACCGTCATAAAATCGTGTTTTTTCGTGATTACTGAAGTTTGCTGACCTCTGACGATGTGTCAAAGTTGAAAATCAGATTCAGTGACTGAAATACATATGAAACCGTTGAGAAAAGAGCATCCGGAATGTTTTCCTGAAAACATCAATTTTGGAGTTCGTATCCTTGGAGTAAAGAACGTAATCTGATTTTGCATCTTCGCATAATCTGAAAACCCGTTCTTATTCGAATAATTCATATTTAAGTATTCAGCATGTTTCCTTTTTTTCTTCCACCTAAAAATAGAATGTCGATTGAAGTTGTTTTCTTCTTTTCCATGGTATTATTATTCGTACTGGCGCATCCGGCATATTTTTAAATTTCCTCATTTACACGCTATTTTCATTTCATGTGAGTGAGTGCCAGGGACCCAAGGTATTCATTGAAGCATGAATAAGCAAAATCACCGAAGTAATTCATGTGAACGTTTTTGTGAAATGTGACTACAAGAAAGGTCACTTGAAATTTATTAAAGTGCTTTATCCGTCGAAATACCTGCACTGTTGACCGTTGCATTGGCGCAAAATACCGATAAGGAACTACATTATAGAATTACAGAATCGTTAAATCGAAAAGAAAATACTTGGCCAAGTTCTATGCGTGCAAACCCAACACCCGACAACAATTTCTGCAGTTCAAAAAGTTTGTTTAATGGATTACTTGATGAGGTGTGAAAATTCGGTGGAATGTGAAGTTTTTGATTTCGCTCATTACGGCAAAATATATCTAGAGATGAACGATTCCTGACGATTTTTTCGTATCCATCGGGGATTTTGAAGAATTCAATATATTCAAATGAAATTTGTTTTTACATTGAAGACTCGGATAGAACTTAATTTATTTAAGTATTAAGTATTAGGTATTGAAGTATTTTATAAATTTTGAAGTAATCTCAAAAATAGGATTCGACTTGGAGCGCTCTGTGGTGGGTCAGAATACATTCATTTAGGTCCGAATAACAACTTCTCTCCATCGAAGGCCAGTGCCGGGTTGTCAGAGGAGTGCGGTCGACTTTAAAATATTTTAAAGTTATTGTTGTTAAAATTGTTATATCCGTCACCCGGATGCACCCCTACGTGCAACCCTCAAAAGTCAGAGACTTGTGCGAGCTAGGGGAAGACGTAGCCCTTACCTTTTATACGTATGATGCACGAGACAGACCGGTGGCAATGCTGAGATTCGAACTCACCCTCTTTGGCTTATGAGGCGAGAACTCAGCCCGCACTCCACCGCGGCCCAAAGTGATCTCAAGAATAACATTGAAGTTGGCGCGGTCTGTGGTGGGTCAGAATACATTCCCTTCAGACCAACTGACAACTTCTTGACATCAAAGGTCATTATTGGTTCGTCAGGGGAGTGCGGTCGACTTTCAAATATTTTAAAGTGATCTCAAAAATAGGAATCGAGTTGGCGCAATCTGTAGTGGGTCAGAATACATTCATTCCTGTCCAAATAACAACTCCTCATCATCAAAGGTTATCATCGGGTCGTCAGGGGAGTGTGGTCGACTTTTGAATATTTTAAAGTGATCTCAAAAATAGGATTCGTGTTGGCGCGGTCTGTAGTCGGTTAGATTACATTCATTTCTGTCCAAATAACAACTTGTCATCAGCAAAGGTCATTATCAGGTCGTTAGGGGAGTGCGGTCGACTTTTAAATATTTGAAAGTGATCTCAACAAAAGGATTCGAGTTGGCACGGTCTGAAGTGGGTTGGAATACATTCATTTCTGTCCAAATAACAAATCCTCATTATCAATGGTCATTATCGGGTCGTCAGGGGAGTGCGGTCGACTTTTAAATATTTTAAAGTTTTCCCAAAAATAGGATTCGAGTTGGCGCGGTCTGTGGTGGGTCAGAATACATTCATTTTTGTACAACTAACAACTCTTTAACATCAATGATCATAATCGGGTCATCAAGAAAGTGCGGTCGACTTTTGAATATTTTAAAGTGTTCTCAAAAATAGGATATGAGTTGGCGCGGTCTGTGGTTGGTCAGGATACATTTATACATGTCCAAATAACAACTCCTTATCATTTAAGGTCATTGCCAGGGCGTCAGAGGAGTACGGTCCACTGTTATATATTTTAAAGTGATCATAAAAATAGGATTCGAGTTGGCACGTTCTGTGGTGGGTCAGAATATATTCATCACCAACTAACAACTTCTTATCATCATAGGTCCTTATCGGGTCGTCAGGGGAGTGCGGTCGAATTTTAAATATTTTAAAGTGATCTCAAAAATAGGATTTGAGTTGGCGCGGTTTGTGTTGGATCATAATACATTTATTTCTGTCCAAATACCAACTTCTCATCATCAATGGTCATTGCCAGGTCGTCAGAGGTGTGTGGTTGAATTTTATATATTTTGAAGTGATCTCAAAATAGGATTTGAGTTGGCTCGCTTTGTTTCAGGCCAGAATAGGTTTTTTTTCAACTAGATTACAATTTTCCATCATCAAATGACATTGTCGGGTCTTCAGAAAGTTTTAATCCTATTTTATATATTTTGAAGTGATCTCAGATATAAAATGTGAGTTGGCTCGCATTGTTGTAGGCCACAATACGTTTACTCCTGACCAATTTACAACTGCTCATCATCAGAAGTCATTGTCAGGTCGTCAGAGAGCTTCATTCGGGGTGCTCGGTAGCGCGGCGGTTAGATGCCGGCCTTCTAAACTTCCGCTTGCATTTGGCCAGGTTCGAATCCTGAAATAACAAGAGAGATTTTCTCAATTTTTTAGGAATCGATAGGCAATGTAAATTGTCTAGATGCCAATCCCGATGTCTGGTGCTTGCTTGGAGTTCGCGCCAAACACCCGGGGTGGTTCTGTAGTTTTTCCGGGTTTTCCTTCAGCTGAAAAGTGAAAATACCACCAAAAATCAGTGAGTCGCTACGGAGCGCCACAGCAAATATTAATAATAGCCGTCCTCTACCCGCACAGGCTATGGGTATTTATGTATGTGTAATTCGTCGGAGATTTTCAGTCGAACTTTATATATATTGAAGTAGATATATTTGAGTAGGTACCTCAAAAAAATCATTAATTAGCCGAATTGAATCCGCGGAATAATACCTATTTGTTGTGAGTGTAACCCAAATAGAGTCTACTGACCGCCTTCAGCTTCATTTACATACAAGTAATAATAGGCATCGGAAAAAACTTAATAATTCTAGCACCGTGACTGATAGCAGTTGACCTTGAAAAATATTGTTATCAAAAGTGTGGGAGTGAGTGGGAGAGTTGCAGAAAAAACGACCAAAACTACGCATCACGGTTTTATCAGAGGAAGTCTATGTTGGGAATCACTACAGATAATGAGCTAGAAATATAATCATCAATAACAAAACTAGCTTGATGTTGGTGTCATCGTTAAAGAGTCTTTTATTGATTGTGTCAAATACTCTATTCAAGATAATACTGCTTTTTTTTAAATGCTCTCTGTACTACGATGATTTTACATTTTCATTTATGTTTTTAATATAAAGTCAATGAAAATGATAATCGCCCTCTTTCGTTCGATATAACGCCTCATGCATTTGCTGAGGTGCCTTCCGTTACTCGGTATTGGGAATCATTGGAATCACTTCACTGCGAAATCTGGCCAAGCCAAAGTCCACAGAGATTAAATAATTTCTAGAAGGGGCCATTTAGAAGGTTGCCTTTCAAAGAGAGAATCGATGAAGACGTACCTTCTACGGTATTTATTCTATTTGAAGAAAGTATAAAATTTGAACAGTTCGAGCGTTCACTTGAAAAGTTTTTCCCTATGCTCCAAGCTGTACCTCAGGGGACAGTGTTGGGACCCATGTTGTTCACAATATATTTGAATAACTCACTCTCATAAAAAACTCTGGAAATATCTAAAGTTCTACTGACGACACAGCCATTGTTTATAAAGCAAATAATTGGTTCGATTCACAGACCAAAAATGAAAATTATATTGATAATTCGAAAGATTGCTTGATAGCAGACTTCTATCAATTTATTTCAGCACAACTCACCACCTGCCATACAGTAGTACAGAAACGTCACTTCCAAATTCTGGACATTCAACAGAACAAAACAAAAAAATATTGTTTATCAAAGCTTAGTCGAGTCTCACTTGAATTTTGGGATATAGGATGAGAAAGGGTTTCACGAATGTACTCGAATATGTCTGAAATCTGGCAAAAATGATTTCTTAAAATGATATTGAATGAGTTATCTATATGCTGAAACAGAAATATTGGGTATAAGACTGCTTTACTCTTTCCACTTACTCATTATGCAAAACCTGAATAAAACTCTTTTGAATGTACTGACCCACTCATATTCTACCAGAAAAAAATATTAATATGTAACACTACTCATAAAAAAGGCAATAGGCCAAAAAAGCAATTACAGTGCTCGAAAAGGTATGCAACTTCCTACCTGATTTTCTGAAAACTGGAACTTTATTTGAAAAACAAGTGAAAAAATTCGTAAAGGAGATCGAAAGAAAGAAAATTCATAATGTGATTGAAGGTTAAAAAAATAATAACATAGAATAAATATTTTAATAAAAAAATCTATGTAATGAACTTTCCAACTGATGGAGAACGGTTGAAGATGAAGATCAATAAATTGTGCGAATGGCAATCGATTCAGAATAATGAAATTAGTACAGTCTGTCAATTTCAAGTCGATCGCCGGAGAAAAAATACTTGCTTAAGTCCAAAGGGGAGTCGAGATGAAAAATACAAAATCGCCCTGCATACGCAAAATGTCATGCTGATTCCAAAAATATAGGTTTTGTTTATGCTAGATATGAGTTTCAGCCAAAAAAAGGAATAAAACGTCAAAAATCAACTCGCAAATTTTTATTTTCCAATTTTCAAAAAATTGCTATGTACTCTCATGCGTATATTGGAGAGCTGAATGAGGATTACAAAAAAATTGCGGAATTGTTCGAACGTTTGAAGATACAGCAATTCTGTGATAGCCAATCGATTCAGCTTTGTATCCAACTGATGTATTTTGACAAGCTAATCACAAGTTATACCAAAATAAATTTCGATGAAGAATTGACAATATTTCAGAATATTTTTATCGAAAAAATGTTTTCCAAGTGAAATGGCATTCTAATTAAAAATACGAGCTGATTTTGCATTTTTAAGAGATTAACAGATGTTGGAGTCTAATAATAGAATATTCGATACTGAAGGAAACCAAATTTTCAAAATTTTTTATTTTTCAATTTTCAAAAAATTGCTATGTACTCTCATGCGTATATTGGAGAGCTGATTGAGGATTACAAAAAAATTGCGGAATTGTTCGAACGTTTGAAGATACAGCAATTCTGTGATAGCCAATCGATTCAGCTTTGTACCCGCACTTGACTCAGTCGATGTCCGTTTCCCGATTGACTAGCCCGACTGACTCAAGAGCCGAGATTCTTTATTCCTTCAATTATTCACGAGTAATAATCACATTTACGTATACATCACAGTACTCAGCTCCAAATATCCTTCGTCCTTGTGAAATAATACGGGATACCCTTCTCTCTGAGCGTTTCCACCAAGTGGAAAAATAAAGGCAAATATCTGTCAGAAAACAACTACTTCCCTGGCTATTACCATGACGGACATTCAACTATATCTGACAAATATTCGTGCAACGTTCCAAGAAGAGCCAATTGCAAGTGCTTGTACTGTAGGTGAACAGGAAATTATCCTTCATTTGGCTGGGAATGACCACCTGCAGACATGCATGTTTCGAGGTTTATTGCCTTTCATCAGTGACAGGGTAGGTCGGACAACACTATAATTGTCCTGTCCCTGCCAAATGAATAATATTCAACCGTTTAACTAATATTTCCCCACGGATGACACTACGACCCACAAAAAAGTTGATCGCAGCGCCATCCGCACGGGTAATCAAGAACAAGACAAAACACTATCAAGTAGCACAGACTCCGGGAAGAGTAAACTGTAATACTTCGATCGAAGTTCGCATAAATTGTGCCAGAGAGGTATCAACAATGTGAAAAAATACGGGGTACCCTTCTCTCTAAGCGTTTTCACCAAGTGGAAAAATAAAGGCAAATATCTGTCAGAAAACAACTACTTCCCTGGCTAATACCACGACGGACATTGAACTACATCTGACAGATATTTGTGCGTCGTTCTTCCAAGAAGACCCAATTGCAAGTGCTTGTGTGTCGTAGTGTCATACATGGGGAAATATTAGTTTAACGGTTGATTATTATTCATTTGGCAGGGACAGGACAATTATAATGTCCGACCTACCCTGTCACTGATAAGAGGCAATGAACCTCGAAACATGCATGTCTGCAGGTGACCATTTCAAGCCAAATGAAGGATAATCTTCTGTTTAACTACAAGACAAGCACTTACAGTTGGGTCTTCTTTCACATTGTGGATACCTCTCTGGCACAATATATTCGAACTTCGTTCGAAATATTATCCTTCGCAATTGCAATAACCAAGAGACTAATCTACCTGGAAACTATTCGAAAGCTTTTCTATTGACATAAAACTACAAAGTGTGTGAACATGTCACTTCGTGGATCCGTCGGACCAAAATATGGAGAAAATATGAGAATGCAATTGTTCAGAACGTGGATATATCGAAATCGTATTCTAGCGCATGTAGATACGATTAGTCTGAAAGCACTCAGGACGTTCATTAACGTTTTACTTGCAAAAGGTTTTTCTCTTGTTCACCCACTCTTTCCCAAATTGAGAAAAGTTGCCATTGGAAAACGGGACAACTGATTTATGAGTTAGCATGCAAACTTCAGAATTCTGTGATTTTCGTTTGATAAGGAATGAACAAAATCAGTGAACACGCATGGTGAACCTTTGGCACGAAAGGACAGTATCTGTGACGATTCAACACCTAAGACCTTTAACGTTGTTGCACGAAAAGGGATAATCTCATTTTCGCCGGATGTGACCGAAGCTGAATAATTGCGGTGGAACTACTGGAAAGAAGGTTAGGTGTACAAACTTCTGGCCATTATATTACGGAAGAGAGGAAACGAGTTACGACAAAATACTTGATTATGAAAGAAAAATAATGTGGACGATATTTGGCAGTGGGCCGTTGAATGAATGAAGAATGGGTGGATTTGAAATCCAACGTTTGCAAAATTATACGATGAGCATATGACAGTTGTTTCCTTCAGCCTTTAAGGCTTCGTCTTCAGAAGACAAATCGTGAAAATTCATAAAATTGATACTGTGTATCGGTTATTCAACTTCTAAGTACTACGTCCAAGGAAAAGATTCGGAGAGAAGAAGAGACATAAGAACACTGTGCCATGTAATAACAGGCCAGAAGTAATCAGTCAATCATTTGGTTATTAAACTGTTTTTCTGATTCCACTGAGCTATTTCAACGTGTAATGGGATGAATAAACTTCTTAAGATTAATATTCTTTCATCGAAAATATCTTGGCCTTGCCCACTTTTTATGGTGAATCAATCACAGAAGTGTATCAGATAACTCAATCTTTCTTGATATTCTTATTTGGGGAAAGCTGTATTAGGAAAAAGTCTATGTTTCACCCTAATGGACTCCTATAATGCTGAAGCTTGCGCCAAGAATATTAATTTCCGACCAATATGGATTATTCAGTGAGCACGTGGAAGAAAGAATGGATTTGACTATTTTTGCATAGAAAACGTTGAATTTTACAGAGAAATGAGAATGTTCTAGACAAGAAATGAATTAAATGAGTTCAACATGCTCTCATAAATTCATCTCTCATGATATCTGTATCATGCAGGATTCCGTATAGTATAAGCGTAACATTTTTATGGCCTAAATTTCGAAAAGACAGATGAAGCCTATAATCCCTACTGTTGAAATTATTATTGTTTAAATTTGTTTAAATTGTTATTTCCGTCAACTAGCTGTACACCCTTAAGAGTACAACCCTCAAAAGTCTTCGAAAGACTTGTCCGAGCTAGGGAAGACGCAGCCCTTACCTTTTAACGTGTGATGCCATGCACGAGACCAATGACCATGCTTCCTAAGTCCCGTGGGTATTGCACTGCTTGATGGTGGATCGATGAACTGAATCAGAAACGTTCCTTCTAGTAGGAAGAAGAAATGTGATATATTGGATGACTGGTAGTTGACATAAGAAATACTTGGGAGTATGTGTTGTCTGAGAAGAGTGTTTGTTCTTGGTTTTCCGTGCGGAAGGTGCTGCGACCAACTCAGTTTTGGGTCGCAGCTTCATTCTTGAAGAAATATTGGTTAAAAAGTTGATTTTTATGCATCGGGCAGGGACAGGACAACTATAATTTTTTCCAACCCTCCCTGGCACTAATGAGAGACAAAACTTTGAAATATGCATGTCTGAAGGTGATCATCCGCAGCCAAATGAAGGATAATCTACTGTTTAATTACAAGATAATCACTCGCAATTGAAACACTTGTAATGTTTATTGTGTTTGATGAAGGAACTGATTATATAAAACTACTTGGAACGTAAATCAAAATCGCAACGGTACACGAATCAATGAAACAAAAGTGCTTAATAAAAATTTATTTCAAAATAGAATACATTTATCACAACAATATCAGTCTCTCTTGAATATAGAATGATCAAACAGTGTATGAATTATATAAGTGAATCTGTTTTGTTTAGAATCATACTGAATCTCTCTACAATATTGAAAGGAAATAATGAGCTGGTCCTTCCAGATTGTCAAAAATGCATGAGTTGTCGGATTGCTACTTTAAGAATCAACCCTAGATTTTTCACTTCCACAGTGTTGATTGTATAATTGGAATTTCTCAAAAATTGACTGAAGGGAAAGTTTTAAATTACCAGTAAGAACTTCAACCCAACTATCCCTATTTCCAAACTTCGAAAATAAATAAGTATAAGTACGTGAAACAAAAGTATTCGAAAATAAAAAAACACAAATTAATTAAAAAAAGGGCGTAAACCGTAATCAAAGAAGATCATATTTAAAAATGTTTAAATAACTTCATGCAGCACAAATCTCAATTTAAGGAAGGATATTTTTTTAAGCTTCTGGTGCTCGCAAAAGTCTCAATTATTATATTTTACCAATATTGAAAATATCATGTAGACTAATTGTTCGAACTTTGTTATTATGTTCATGTATTCAGTTTGCAGTTGATAACCAGGTTTGTATACTGTCTAAAAAAAACCTTTCTAATTTATTTATAAGTAAAACTTCTCTGTATCTGGTATGAACGTTTTTTAACAAAATCGCTACATACCAAAACCGATTGACATTTCATTAGAAAAGCATGTAGAAGTTTTTCGTATCAGGCCAAATCTATCTAGAACATTGTAGCAGAGGTAACAGAGGAAATTGAAAAAAGGTATTTATTAGATAACATAAACACGTGGTGAGCTGACACTCCATTGCGGCAGAGGAAGATGAATATCCAACAGGCATGCAAACACGAAGTTATCTTGATTCTGTTTCAGTTGAAATTCGGGTCAAGAAAGACAAACGGAAGGCATGGGTGGCATAAAGCGATACATTTCAAACGATTATTTTGCACAGGAATAGAGTTCTAAGGCATACGGATGATTTATGGGCATGATAATAGGAGATATACGTTCGAGAGAAAAGCGAGTTATAGAACTCACAGGGTAAGTAGCCTTGGAATGCAACATTCTTCAACATCCTGAAACGATGACGTGGGAAAGATTCAACTACTGCTGGACAAAAGGAAAATTCGTTTCAGAGATGCAAGTGTTGAAGAGGATGAATAGAGATATGAAAATAAATTGTTACAAGGGATTGAAGATAGTGCAGGAGTTTGAGATACTAAATATGCTTAAGGAAATGAAATATTCTAAAACTGCAAAAGAATAGGTTGGGGGAAAAATCTGAACATGAGCGTAGGAAAAGCCAAGAGACTTGAAGAGGATGCATGATAACTGTAGACCTGGAAGAAATATAAGATAGGACAGATGTGCCTGAATGTTGGTCGAGTATGAAAAGTTGTCAAGGATTCTCCAAACTTAAAACACTCCTGGTCGGAAAAAATAGAAAGAATTGGTATTATGCAGATGAAATGCCATCAGAAATCATGAAAGTATCAGTATTAGGAATGTTAGATAGAAGGACATCTCGAAAAAATAACGTTCTTAACTAAGATGAACATTTTCATTCATTTTTCATTTTCAAGATCTATCATGAGGCTGTCATAACAAACATGAGTATTATAAGTATACCGAATATCGGTTTTGTTATAATCAGTGTCAATAACTTTAGGAATAGATTTTTTCTGTGAAAACGCACCTGGAACACTTCAAATCTTTAAAAAACCTTCAATATCTCTCACAGCTCTTGGAATGATCCTCCAAAATGACTATTCGACATCATACGTATGCTGTGCCCGTAATAAAGAAATTCTAGCTAATGCCTAGCAAGCTAGCAGAAATGAAAAAACAGTACGAAATATCCCGAAGAACATTGATGTACTAGGTGAAAACTTCAAAAGTTATTAACTGAATTGTTCGAACTTATTTAATAAGATATAACCATAACGTAAATATTATTCATCATGTATAGAGCCGTCGATAATAATAATAAGTGAGGATGCAAGGTTTTTCGTGAAAAAAACAATAACATAAGCTGCCATACTAGGGTTAGTCCTCGCTAAATTTGGGAAAGCGTTGTATGGGACGATTTCCTTCGACAGGAGTTTAGCCAGAAAACTGGTACACCCATAGCCAACAGTGCCTACGAGACGTTCAATTATTTATTGAAATTTGTAAATTAATATAATTTATGAACCATGTGGTAACTGAGGTGCTGGCCATCTTTGGTCCCCATTTCTGTTAAACAATTGAAAATCAGAAACAAATATGAATACGTAAGACAAGTTTATCTGAATATCCAATCTTAGATTTCAGATCATAGTTCTAACTTGCCAATGTATGTCTCTGTTTGGAAGTTTTCATCATCTACCTGTTATTATATCATGATTTATCCGTATTCCTTCTCCTAGTGAATGCCACCTTGATAGCCTTCCAAGGACTGGCTTGAGCCCCTTCAGCTTCAACTTTTTTTTTATGGGCGAAGAAATGGTTTAGGTGCTCTCTGGTCAAGTACTGATAGTGAATCCAACGATTGAATTACAGTCAGAAGTGCTGATACTTTGCGCCATTCCCAACAACCCTTAGAAGTGTCCAGGAGACTTGTGCAAGCCAGGAATGATACAAAGCAAAGCTTGAAGAGAATACAAGAGACAAACCCTCAGATTTTTCTGTCAATTTCAAGCTTGAAGGCAGTGAACAAGAAAAAGAACCATCAGAAACCACTCCACAATCATTCCAGAATTTTCGACAGTTCTAGCGCCTTCACAGAAAACCTATATTAGAAAAGTATTAGACACAGCTGCTGATTTGGTTCGTACCAAGTATAATATCAGTGAAGGTATTGTATGTGACTAGTTATTTAACAATTGAATTTTGTCATATCAGAAAGTTGATTACATAATTAGAATATGAGTCAATCAAGGCATCTTTAGCACCTGTTTTTCGTTTTCCACTGTTTCTGCACATGGTGATTGTGATATTATGGAAGCAGGAGTCAGTAAAGTGGTTGATGGAGTAGTAGCTGCTGATTCTATAGTTGTAAGCGATCTCTTTCTACGACAGCACGACAATCTGCCTTCGATGTAGTGTTGTAGCACGTACACAAATGGATCCATAGTATAGTAAAGACACAGAAGTGTGTCAGCGAGTTTTGCAAACAATTTTGGCTTAGCGGAGGGGTACAGCTGGGCCAGCGGCACGGAAACCTGAAAAAGTAAATGGGATATTAATGGAAAGAGAAGCAGACTTTTTCTTCATAAGAGGTGAATTCTAGCTTGCCCCTAAACGAACTGTTAGAGTCACAAAGCCACCAACTCCTTGGTTAACTCAAAATTTGAGGTATCTGATGACAGAAGGAAATAAGTCCTTTGAAAAACTCAAGTCGTCTTCCAATCGAGCTGAAATTCTCAAAGTACACTAATTTTCTTATTCTGAATCGATTGGCGTTCGCAGAAGTAACCTATCTTCAATCGTTCTTCAGTTGGACAGATCATCTGGAGTTGAGAGTGGTCTTGCCAATTATTTTTCTATAATTATTCGTAGCCAGCTCGTTCAGATACATTTGAGAGAAATAAGAAAACTTGATTTAATTCAATATAGACTATTGCATTACTTGACTTCAAAATCGCCTGTAAAAATATCTTTAACTGCGAAATAAGCTCGTATTTATGAAATAGAACGTCATTCAACTTATAAAATATTGATTTTGTTGATTGGCAATTTTTTTCGATAAAAAATCTTCCTAAAGTTTGTCAGTTCGTCATCAAAATTGATTTTTATGAGATACATTTGGGGGACCCTTGCGTTTTTTTGAAAAATGGAACATAATAGTTTTGTTTTTTGTTACACGTTACAAATGCATAGTGTAAAAAATCGTATTAACGATCGAAAAAATGTTGATGGTTAAAAATCTGCAAAATTTTAGTTAATTGCATGTTTTCTACCTCTTGCCATCCTGCTTCTAAGCCCGCACCCCACCTTGATTGATACATACCTACAGGTCAAGCTACGAAAAAAAATTGACGGTCCGATAATTTTCACTATTTCTACAGATTTTTTTTTAATCATTGCGAGTTTTGCAATGTTTTTCGAGAACCTGGGGATCCGATTTGTTGAAGAGAGGGGCGTCAGAGACACTTGCCTGACATTTTTTGCGATGATTTTCAACGTACGGAACTTTCAAAGAGGTAGCTAGGGGGGTAAACTGTATTTTTTTATTCCTGAGCCCGATATTTTACACTATTTTTACTGATTTTCTCGCCAACAATTATTTTTTGACGTAGTCATTTGACTTAGAGGATGTTGTTCTGAGATGTGGTATTTTTTTTTCCTATCATCGATTCAACAGAAAGTGCTTGCTGCCTACTTTGAACGCGAAGAATTGAAAGACTTTCAAAGCTAGTTTTTAGGAAAAAGATAAACCCGTCAATTATTCTATTCTAACTGTTTTCAGTGTTGATCAATGAATTCAAATTGACCAATAAAAAGAGGGGGACTTCTGGAACTGTCTACATTATCAAACTGATATGGAAACCATAAATTTTTATTATTCAATTGACTGAGAGGTGACTTGCAAAATCGTCAAATGTTATTGTGAATTTCGTGGAAGCTTCTCGGGTAATGAATATTATAATTGTTTATGTCAACTTTTATTGCACTCCAAATACAAGAACTGAATGGACTATAGATGATAATATTCCTTGTTGATTGTTTCCGGTTACTGAGTCATCTTCTGAGATATTCAGTAACCGTCACAATCAATGCTATAACTGTTATTTGGGCTAAGAGTCCTTTTCCCTGCGACTCTTGAGGCTTCCTTGTCGAAAAAAATTGTCCCAGTTAATTCGAAGGAGTATCGGTCTAAAAGTTGTGAATTTGAATAGATGTTCAAAAATGTGATCACATATTTCGACAACTTCAAGCGGGTGATATGATGTTGTAGTTTCTGAAGAGATGGAATCATTCTCTAGGCTAGACTAAATATCGCCAAACTAGTGTGGGGACACTGGAAGGGAGTAAAACTATTCTGGTTGCAAGAAATCAATGGAATACCAGGGAATGAAAAGGCTGAAGTTCATCAGCAATGAAAAAGATTAACACAAATTCCCAGAGAGTTTGCTAGAGAGTGAAAAGTAAAATAGATTAATTGTTTTGACAGTACCGCAATTCCCTTTCTTTCCACAAGATGGAAATGTGGGGAAAACATCTGAACACTGAAGTTGTCTGTGTTCCTACTTAGGGAACCTTGAACCAGAAATATTTTTTTCCCGAGTTAAAAGCCTCGACGTACAGTAAGATTCGGGGATCAGCTACTCCATTTATAGGCCCTTAACTATAATATCATTATATCGAAATAAACAGTGAGGAGATTATTGAAGAATATAGAACCAGAATATCTTCTCTCACTGGCAATATTCGTAGATGCAGGATTTCAGAAGAGACGTAGTAACCGTAGCAATCATAGTCTCAACGGCAGGCTTCGAAACCATTTGGAAACAGGGCCTATATACAGCCTCTCTCAGGGCTCTGTTCTCGCTCCTCCATAATACAAAATTTCGGCCATTCTGATAACTGGGTCACACGGTTGAAGAATCTGCTGAAGATAGTCTCTTCAATAGAAATTCCAAACAATAGAGACTTCAACCGAGTGCTACAAAAATGGAAGTATCTGAGATTCCTCGAAACTGCATTTGCTTTTAAGTTATGTGGGTTTGAAGTGTGTGTATGAGTCAGGGTAGCGAGTTCCTTCAATCCTCCTTGCCGTGAAAGCCATGGCAAGGAGGTGCAGCATCCGCGGGCGATTAGAGAAAGACATCATCTCGGCTCCCGTTGGAGATAGGCTTTCTAGTTCCCGCAGCAAATTCCTTCCCCCTGAATGCCCTTTTTAGGACTGCCGAGACACTTAAGACATACATATGCGCGAACTGGAATATCTGTCTCCATTGGGAGTTGGGGAGGGACCTCGGATCGGGTGCTGTGGGACTGGTAGCCGATGAACGAATCTCCCGCGACCATCACACCGTCCGGCTGGGATCCAGTCCTACCAGGTCTTTCACGAGAAGACGGACTGAATGAACCTGCCCCCTTGACGAGCTTCCACAAACACACACATAGTTTAGGATTAATTTCGAGGAGACAAGGTGCAGACTGTAGGACGGTGGAACAAGGTTGTTGTCATAGATGAGAGGGCTTGCCCCGCTGCAGTAGCGGTTTCCCCGCAACTCCTTCTGCTAGGTACTAGGTACTAATTTTATGTTGAAGTACACTGAGCTAGGGACTCCCTACTTGCTAGTTCACTTAGCTGCGGCGCCTCAGTTGCCGTTGAGACCACTCACTCTCGTTAGCCGACACAAGAAGTCATGGCTTTGACCTGATTTCAACAAGAGGAGGTAAGAGTAGTGTCGTAACCTTCCTTGACAAGGTATATATTATTGATGAAAATTTGTTCCAAAAATTGTCCTTATATGAAAACAACCAGAAGAATTGAACCAATATTATGTGACTGGATAAGAACTATGCCTCAAAACAGAACCATAACGACCTCTCTTCAAGCCAAATCCGAAGAGACTAATTCTCACGTTCCTCAGGATATACTAAATACCAAAAGTCAACTGAAAAGGGATAGTTAAGTAGCCATTAGCCTATTATAGCCATCAGCCTACCACAGGCATTTGCCATGAGGAGCACCAGCATGCTGGAGGACGTAAAAACTCACAATAGTCTGGGAATGCTCATAGACATCATGCTAAAATCAATGAACCACGTGCGCGTGCCATACCCTATTAGTAACGAGTTGATGTTAAGATTCATTGAAGGAATGTTCAATGATTAAGAAAATCCAAACAACTTCAGGTTAGGAGTATTTTTGTGCTTGAAGGGCGGTCCCTCAGTCATAGCACCTTGATCCGGCACTGCATAAAGAACTCCTTTTTCGTTTCATTTAAACTAATGCATATTTGAAAAAAAGGCTGGAAACGTCGAGTTTCTGCTGTGATTGAATAATTAAATTCGGGCCATTTCGTCATCTGCTGTTTTTTGAAATATAAGAATGGATGCGAGTATATCGAATATATCGGATTTGCCGCCCAAAGGGATTTTCGGTTCAATAGCAGTTCAAAAAGAATGAAAAATCTGAAGATAATCCTTCGAATATGAATGATTTTTCTACGCTTTGTACGAATATATCACATGACTCCAATTGAACTTGTTTGAAAACTTCAAAGATAATCAATTAGTTTTTACTTCTACTACATGAAAAACTGATGGCAGGTTATAAATCAAATAATATAATGAAAGATGTTAAATGGTCGAATATTTTCAGTACTATCAGAGATGTGCTTCTATCAATATTCAGTGCAATGTATGTAGGTGAAGTGATAATTTTTTGAACACATATTTGTTCTGCTTCACTTCACCCACATAGTTGAAACGAGGTAAGTTGAGCTATCGGTCTAATAATTTAACTTTCTGTTCAAATCGCTCTTGTTTCGTAAATATTTTTTTAGGAAATACCGTGATGAAGAAACTATTCTCATCTTCTCACTTTATTATCATCCTTCATGTTGAAAGTTGTATTCACGGGTACTAATCTCAATTTTCTTGCATAAAAACCCCTGTTGGTCCATGTAACGTTGTGGGACTCTCACACAATGTAACAAAAAACAACATCAGCTGATAATTAATAGTCGTTTATTTACATAAATCTTTCGTTGACTAAGACTACTAAACCTAATACAAAAAATATACCTAAATTCTACTCGCAACACTTCTACAGCACTATGATTTAATTGAATTAGTATGAATTGAATAAGTAGGAAAACAACTTTTATGAACCTAATTCAAAATTGTATAACTTTTGAAAATGTGTGGAGATTTTTTCACTAATCTCCAACAAGTTTCATAACCATACAAGAATATATCAATTGAGCTTGTAAATAATTCACAAGTTGATTAGTTATTTATAGATATAAGCAACTACCATCCTGAAAAAATTAAGTAAAATTCTCCATGCGGAAATCAAAAATACTCTACTATGCTATACCTACTATGTACAAAATATATGATTTGAGTATCTACTTTTGTTGTACCATCAACTGAGATAGTCTGGAATAAACTAACTCATCACTACACTATTACTATAACTATGTTTAAGCATTAACGAGACGCATTCATCCAGAAAAACATATTTTCTTGCAAAATTTTTTCACATCTTTCATTCCAGAATGTTTTTTTCGGTGGTTTCTCCTTCTCTCACTAGACTCCACTATCACTATTCCAAAAATTTGGCTATAGGAGTAGATTATCACTTTCACATTTTGATAAAGGTATTCAAATTTTAAGTGTGGGGTCTTAATTATTCAAAAACTAAGTGAATTTCCAGTCTTTTTCACGATTAGACCTGAATATTTGTCGTTGATTCATCAATTTTTTGCTTTTGAAACAACTGAAGGTATTTCAAATGTTTCTTTATGAAGTATACATAAGTTTTCTGAATTTACATCAACTGCGTTGACAAAAGGTGCGTTCGAGTAGTTCACTCATCAGACAAAAACGTAGACGAAGGAATCTCCAAGTGAAACGGAAATTTTTTTGTCCCCGTCTTTGCGTTGATGATTGGAACCGATCAAAAAATCATGAAAGTTCAGATGAACTGAGAAAATGAACCGTACACTTCTCAAGCTTTATCATCGTCAATTATAGAACTAAAAAGTATCACCGCAACAATGTTAACATCAATACACAAACATGCAATGAAATTACACATAAGTCACATGGAGAATACTTCAAATCAATTGCAATTTTGTTGAATATCCTTTGTGTCATAGAGTTTTGTACGGAAAGCACAGAAAGCCCTTTTCAGTCCATGTGAAACTTTTATACTTAGCTTTTTTGTCTCTTCATCGTTTTCAAAATTCTGAAAATTAATGATCTTCGAAAAAAATACTGAAATTTTCATTATCATAAAAATATTCCGGACTCCCTTTTCTGTTAAGTTTTCGAGATCTCTGTCTATCGAGTCAATGGGAATGTTATTCAAATTTGGTCTGTCTTAGGTACTTATAGTGACTGATTTCAGTAACCCCAAATTATTTATTGAAAAATGTAGTGTGGGTCGAATTACAAAGCATCAGTTGAATAAATTTTAATATTATTATTCACTAAGACAGTTGACTCTCTTTGAAACCATCGAGTTTTGAGTACTCGTTTTGGTAATCAGGTGTACAAGGGATATTCAATGAAATCTCTGAAGCTTCTGTTTTCATACCAGAAGGGCTGGATAGACTAGTCGTTGATTGCCTATTGACGCAACAGGTCAATTTGAATCTTCCCTCTATATAGTTTTGAAGTACATACACGAAAGGATCTAATGCTAAATAAACAGTTAACAATGCGTCTGCAACTGCTGTGAATTTTCTTATGATTTGCGAAGGAGGAAGAAACTGAGCAATCGGAATCGTCATCTGAAAACGAAAAAAAAAAACACTAATTTTGGTGCACGCGATACAGTCTCATTTTTCACTTAGGTTACAAGTTGTGGGTCGGAAAAACAGACATATACAGTATGTACAATTGAAATGGCGACTTATTGAAAATCCGAACATCCCAACAATGCTATAAATAGATATTGGGAGGATCTGACTCTGTGTTTTGGATGAACCGCTCACGAAACCTATATTATAGAAATTCCAGTAACAAATATTTTATAAAAAACGACTACCTTCTTGGCTAAATCCTTGGTGACTATTCTGTTGCAGAAGCTTTGGATATCTGTTGACTAATTTTCCAGCATTGGATTACCTTTTTGAGTTCAAGAATGTACAGAATGGGCTGTTTTGATTGTAGAGTGGATTGAAAACAACAACCATAGTATAACGTTATAACAGTGTTTACCTCTTGGGTATGGCGTTGTTCCACCCCTCGGTAAGATACGTCTCTCCGGCGTCCAGATGACGTAGGATGCTTCCATCTAAGAGCTGAATGTCCTCTCCGTATTCCTCGCATCGTTCTCTTTTGAGATGAACCGCGGCACATTTGTCGATCCCAAACTCCATTCCGAAAGCATGCGTATATTGTTGCACCACCCTGAAGGACTGATGAGATCCTTTTCTCGCCGGAGTAACGGGTATTTATAATCTAATAGTTGGCGCAGTAATATTCAGGAAGGTAGTTGTGTTGTGCCATTGAAATTTATATTTCGGATATACCCTTTCCCATGACGAAACGCTCTTTCATTCTTCTGATATTTTTGATCATTCAGAATAGCTACTTTTTTACAATTGTTTTTTATCATTTTGCAGGGCAACAACAAGAAACTCATGGAAAATATTTGGAAAAGATATCACCTGGAGCTAATCATATCTGTCAGACAACGTATTCAAGGGATTCAGCGAAGTTTTCAGCTGAATATCCCCCGTTCGTTCTTTGGACAATTGTGATTGCACACCTTCAAATGGCAGGTGAGCATTTTACATATTTTTATATAACCTTCTGGGCCCAGGCTCTGCCTTTTAGTACACCCATATGATTGTTTACGAATGATTGTTGTACCGTAACAATAACTCCATCCCGAACTACTGAACAGGTTGGACTAGTTATAAGATTAAATTGGTCTCCAAACTATACTTACAGAATATCCCATCTTTTTTACAGGATGAAGATCTTGTCAAAATTGATCATTTGACCAAAAAATTATCTATTTCTCCATCCTGATTATTATCATGTTGTTTCAGAAGGCACTGTCAACATCCAACTTTTGCGGGGCGATATGTTAAGGTTTTAAGCTTGTGTACGCAATTGTTCTGTCTATATTGACAATTCTATAATTGTTAATATCAACCGTTTCGCTACCTTCGTAGTGATTCTGCATACTGTTGAAAAGATGCACCATTTTTCGAAAACCCTGTGTTATTGTGCTCGTCCAAGCATTTTGGAAAATAATTCCAACAAACTGAATCGGAAGAGACTTTGTCAATACTACTACTAATTAGATCGTCCAAAGTCAAATCATTTGACCTGCTAGGGCATTTGACCAAATCAGGTTTCCTTTGGAGCCAAAAATATAAATTTTTCCCCACTTGACGAATTGTTCAGAGTAAAAATTTTCTATGGAAACACTCATACATACTTTTGAATCTACACCACCCAGATCCATCAAATTTTAACAATAATTCTGATATAAAAATCTCGCGGATGAAAAAAAAGTCATCTGATTATTGATATATTTTTTAAATATTTCTCTTCGGTCAACATTGCTATCGTCAATCTGAAGTAAATATTTGAAAGGCTGGTTCTTTGTACTTTGTTACACTGTTGAATACTCATTATGATTGATAATTTACTTCACCATGGAAATTTAGTGGCTGTTATCTACTAACGAATAATTAAGAGGTAATAATACACTTT
Source organism: Chrysolina americana (assembly GCA_958502065.1). Lineage (NCBI taxonomy): Eukaryota > Metazoa > Arthropoda > Insecta > Coleoptera > Chrysomelidae > Chrysolina > Chrysolina americana. The sequence goes on along the minus strand of OY293420.1, from coordinate 57,273,067 downwards.
AAACAAGTTCCAATAACAAGGATATCAACAATAGAATACCTTCCGAAACAAAACCGATCAAATAGAACATGAGTCAGAGTTAAGTATTCCTTCTGTACTGGTAACGAGATGATTTTTGTTCAAAATATTTTTCATTTCGTTCATTAGGTTTAGTGTTATCTCCACCCATTTTGAACTAATCCGGAATTAAAGTCCACTTAGCACAGATGGTCCTCAAAACTGATGGTACTTTGAAGAAGTGATTGAATACTCAGATAAAATGAGCACTGATATGAATTTTGATGAATCATTGAAGTATTCTCGACATTCAGTGGTTATAGTATACAGTACCTAATGCAGGTCAGGAACTCGACGATATTCAATTCAACTTGAAGTAAAAATATTTTGAGGAATTATCAAAAGAAACGTACTTCATTTGATTGAAGTGATTGGGGGCTCAGTTGAATTCTTATCCGTTTTTTGGAGAAGAATTATTGAAGAGAAAATCATTTCTAACCCGAACCAAAGAGATTCCATTAAAGTGTCCCAAAATGTAATACTAATACACCTCATAGAATCATAACTGAAAATGTGGAACCTTATAGTAAGAAAAAAGTTTTCTTAGTCTCAAAATCAAATTTTCACATAAATAATATTATTCAAACCACCAAACCGTAAACAGTTGATATTACAATATTAGTATACGTAGGGCGATGAGAATAAATTTAGTATTGGAAACATTTTGTCCATTACCCTGTATGGACCAATAAAAAATTGTAAAAGAACAGAATGATGGCTGTCAAAAGGACGAGTCATCTGATTTCGTTATTGATTCTCTGGCAAAAAACTGTTTATATTTATATGTATTATACCTTCCTTTACAAACATAGAGACGAGATTGTTGTTGTTGTTGTTGTTCAATACTTCAATATAGAACTAACACTGTATCCCACAGAGCTATACGAATAAATAGAAACTATCAATATAACATTTAACAATCTAGGCCTCAAAATACCCTGAAATGCAGTCTTCATTTAATTCATAATGAGTGACTGTAGTCAGAGTGTGATGATAAGGAAAAATTGTCAGAAGCGTTTCAAATCACTTAAGGTGTACATCAAGGATCAATCTTGGGACCCCTAATCTTCGGTTTATACAGATATATTGCGCTACCATCCGTGCTGATGTATGACAAACTGGGGGCCATGAATAGAAAGATGCTTTGCTCTTTCGAGATTGAAGGCATGTATTCGAGGCGATGTATCACCCATAACTTATTAATAGATTCGCATTGGTTGTCATACTGTGCCTTTTCCAAAAATGTCTCTGCAAACTGTAAACTTTTATCAGGATCATCCTAGTTTCATTCAAGGACAAGTTTTCCACTTTATTAGATTCAAGCTCAGCCTCTTTCAAGATTTGTACACCTGATCTGTCTTTTTCTGGTGACATTTCCTAATAGGAAAATAACTGGTTAGGCTCTTCGAAAATTCAGCTGCTGGGAAAATTATATCTCATTGGCAAAATATTTGTCTGGCTACATACAATTCCAATGGGGTTCAGAGGTGGTCACAAATAAACAAAACAACTGAAACGATAAGAAACAAGTTCTGTTCATCTGAGGATGTCTTGTTTTTATTCAATACATTGTTCAGGATTTTACCTGCAATATCGAAGTTTTCAGTACGAAGACTGAGATAAAGCTATATAGTCTGCAAAAGCCTGGGCTTCACGCTGTTATATTCCATTTAAAATACCAGTAGTATATATGATGAACAGTAACGGACCAAGTATAGACCCTTGTGAGATACCTGCAAGATTATCAAGCTTGGATGAGTATGAACCATTATCCAAAATTCTCTGACATAAACATATTTCGATACTCCCCCAATCGGCGTTTTTTCTTTGAAATCAACATTTTGCCGGATACTTCAAAACGAATTCAAATGACTTTTACTTCTTAAGTATACCAGTCGTTCTATCCCCTTACAGCTTCTCATACAGTAATCAGTCGTCACGCGGGTTGTTTTGATCTTCACCCGATCAATACTCTTAATCGAAAATATACTCACCAATTGTGGCACCCAACAAGTCAGGAAAACGATGCACACGAACGCCATCAATTTAGCAAAAGCAACTTCCTCGGGGGTCTGGTATCTAGCGCAACCCACGCGATTACTTAGTATGGATCTACTAATCCTTCGCACCAAAACTCTTTGTTGAGATCTTATCCTCGACAGCTCGCAAATCACCGACGTATTGCACAACGCTATGCACAGGCACAAGATTGACCCTGCAAAGAAACGAGTTTTAATATGTTATTCGTACGAAATTTTTTATACAGCGTAGCCCAACAAAAATTGAGTTTTTTTGTGATAAATAATGAACCAGTGGATTTAGAATTCAACCTCCCACAGTCTCCCTATACATCATTTTCATGTTCTGATCCCAAAAAAGTGAAATTCTGTAAAATTCAGTGGACATCTTGGGGCCAAGGAAAAATTAGGTAGGAATTGGCGTTTTTCTTGTGTTTCTGCACGCTGAATGCCTCAGGATTAGTCTTAGAATGAAGGCAAATACTACCTTTGAATCTGAATCGGGAATCGAGTTCCTAACCTGAACAGCGCATGGGGATCTTGTTGGTGAAGAAGTTTTCTTGATATGGACCAGAATATCAGGTTTTTTCGTATGTAGGTGAGAGTGAACGTCGTTAATGTTCTTTTTAAATTCCTGGATATTACAAAAGCAAATCTTACTTAGCTTACCGACTCCAAAAACACACATGTTCCCTCATTATAAAGGAATGCGAGAACTAGAAAAACTGCCTTCAGTAGGAGCCAAGGAGGGCCTCAGATTGGGTGGTACGAGACTGGTAGCAGGGCTTGAGGATGAGGATTGAAGTTACTCACTCCCTTTGAATGCGAAGCTCTGGCTCGCATGAGGATGGACATCTTCGGTCACCACGGTGCAGAAGATATCATCCCGCAGGAAAACCTTGTGAGGAATCTCCAGTTCATTAAAAGATCCGGAGTACTCACGAGATAGACCTGATAGCGGGGTGCAGAAAGGTTCTATACAGAACTACCTACATTTCAGCCGCTGGCCAGCCCCGCCAACGAATAATAATAATAAATACCCACTCCCTTGGCAAGGACCTACACCCTACACACATATAGACTTTGAGGAAAGTAGGTGGAATCCATAGCCTCCTCATAACTTCTACTACTACTAGTTCTTGCTCAGAAACCTGAATGGAGAAGTATTTTCTCTCTGGAGTATTTTATTCAGGATACTTTTGTTTGAATATACCAATAGACCTTAAATTGAAAGGGGAAAGAAAAAGGGTATCCTGAAGTTATTGAACACACACTGAAACATGGAATAATCCATTTCACAGCAAATACAATCGATATAGTGGTATTTTACCGGGAGGTGGTGAAGACCAGCTATCACCTATGATTATCCTTTAGCCGCCTCTTAATGATAGGCAGGATTTACCATGGGGTTATTCTAAGTTCACAACAAGTTTTGGGAAGACCCGAGGAGAACTGTTGGAATTGGTGGTTAGTCGGAAAAAGTAATGGCGGACACAAGATTACAGTCAACTGAGGGTGAGAACGTTTACAGAAGGCTAGCTGGCAAAAATGGAACGGTGATACCAAGACATCGATGTAAAAAGAGCTGGAGGAAGACGAAAGCAATAGGAAAAAAAGCTAGTGAGAAACAAGGACAGATAGCACGACTAAAGAAGGCGGAAAAACTAAGGCTAAGGCACAGAGAGATAAGATGGAATGGCGACAGAGACGAAGGGAAGAGAAACAAATAGGATAGGTTCCTGGTATATTTAAAAGAGCAAGGGAAAAAGCGATAAATTTTATGAAGACAAACGTAGGAGAATATTTCCAGGACATTAGAAGAATAATAACTTGATTTGCGACCCTTGGAAGAAGTTTGTGAAAATAAAACAAGAACAGGTCCGACTACAGAAACTGTAAGAGTACCAGAAAGCCAAGAGAGAACGCCCAGTTTGATAGGTTACTCCATAAATCGAGACGACAGCTGTAGCGGATAAGTCTGCTATACTCTCGATAGCTGAAATCAAGTAACGCTGACTGCGGCCACCCATTCGAATGGGTAACCGACGTACTTGGATGGTCTTGAATAGTTTTGATTCTCCTCCGTGCACGGCATCACATGTCAAAAGATAAGGGCCTCGACTTCCCTAGCTCGCATACAAAAACTGAGAAACGAATGCTTATTGGCAAACTGTTTAGAGTTTTTCAAAACCATCCTGCAATGATGCTGATAGAACATCAGCTATTTCCTGCGCTGTTTTGGAAGTCCATTCGTTGATACGAGAAGGATATATCCATTTCAGGGTTACTACCCAGTCTCACCACCCGAATATGACTTGTAACTGAATTAGAGAAAGTTTTCTAGGAAAGAGACAAATATGGTGAGAATACCTGCCATCTTTAATAATTCGAGCTAAACCACTCTGGAATGTTCGATAGTTCGGATCAATCGATTCATTATTCATTCCACGGCTTTCCTTCAACTATTAAAATTATTTCACACAGTAACTTATTTCATATCGAAGTTGGCGATAAACAGTATTTTTGAAGTTTCCAAAGACGACATTTGTGTTATATTTGTATGTTCGCGAAAAGTTCTACATATTTTATATGCATGAACATCACTTGGTTTTTTCGGGAATACATCAAGTGGTATATATTACTACCAGTATGTGATGTAACGTTGACTAATAATAATACATTTAACCACGGAAGTAGAGGATGATTGAGGGTGGTGAAAGGGTGCGTGCTATTGGAATGGAATTCGAGATCAATTGGACAGAAAGGATAGAATTTGAAGAGCAAAGATGCAAATCGTAGGACCCTAGAACGTATGGAAATCAAACGAAATTTAGTAGATATGAATCCTCTACTTACGTAAAATCAACATAAGAGAAATGAAATTGGACCATGATGAATATAACCGAGAAGTAACAAAATTTAGTCGTATATAGCCGACTTGATATCATTGCACAGCCCACAACCCCTTCAAAATTATTCATGTTTAAATTTGAATTCACACTTACCGAATACAAAAAAAAGGTACGCGTAGACTTTATCTTTGGTTTCCTTAGCATTTCTATATCTGACACATTCGACTTTTTCGGGGTTGTAATACAGTCCGAATCCGAAAAATGGAAGGTATGTCACAAAAACAGCCGTCAGCCATAGGCAGCACAAAAATCTCTTTAACATTCTGTATGTGACCAGCTGAAACAAAAAGGAGAGTCAGTATCAGTTGCAGATATAGCTAGTTCCAGAGTTCAAAAATATACAGAGTTAATAAATACTTGAAATGTATAAAATTGTTTGAATAGTTGTAGTTTACGAGTGGAAATAAATTAGCGAAATATAGTTAAGTGTATTTTTATTACAGTGGTGTTAGAAGTAGGATTTTTCCAAAACAAATAAGTGTTCGCGTAGTAGACAGACGTAAGTGAAGAACTGATAGATCTTTATCATGATAAATAATACGTAGTTATCCGTTAAATCAGAAATGAGTTCATTCGGACGGGCTGAGCATGAATACCCAAACAAACGCGGTCAGCACAGACTGTATTTGAATATTCTGAATATTGACAGAAATTTCTCAAACATCTCAAAGAGGTACAAACCTTATCGCTATCAGAAGTCATTCATTTCTGGAGAAACAATTGAAAATATCTTGACAGTTATCTGCTTTGGTGCTAAAGATATTCTTTCGTGGACCTCACTTCTTTTGTGTCAATATGATTATGATTCCCCTCGTTTTAATCCCCCAAACTTGTTTCTTCTTCATCATGATTCGTTTCTTAAATGTGTCGAATTAGGCGTTAAACACATTAATGCATCATAACGATAATTGCTATTAAATGCGTCTTGCTGAGCATAGAAATAGCTAATTTGTCTAATCTACTGTAGTTATTGATGGCAAACCTTATCATTCCAATTCGTTTCTCAATGCTCGTCTGAAATTGAGTCAGCAACTCTTCTGAATATATCTTTATGTTCCGCTAAACAACAATTTGTTTATTATAAGTTTCATATGATAAGAACCAAGAAAAGTTGATGTATATTTGTGATTTCGGAGGTATGAACCTCAGATATTTAAGTAGGTAACGTTCGGCAAGTCTCAAAGATGACAAGGCAGAATTAAATCATCTGATCAATATTTTTGTTACTTTTTCATGTTATGACAGATTTTATAGACCTCCCTGGTTACCCCAGACTAGTTTTTGCGTCACTTTTAGGTTCATCAGAACCTTCACTGAGCTCATCATCCGTGGACAGCTGTTTCGTAGTTTCCTACTCATCAGCACGGCTTCCTGTGTTCATTCTAACAGTAGGTTTGACATAGGAGGCGAAAGAAGGATCAGAACAAGGAAAGCAACGCTCAGAGTCATCTGTCACCCTTTACTCAACTCAGTCCTTGTCCAGGAATCTGGAAATGCTCTTGAGAAACTAGCCGAACGAAGGAATTCAGCTGCCCACGCTCAAATAGTTTGATCAAACTGCCTTGAAGTGACTTCATTTACGTTGGAATCTTTCGATTTTTTTTGAAACATAACATATCAGGCTGGCTGCAGTAGCTTTCCATGATTACTACTACTAGGTCAATACTTAATATGAAATTATGGAAATGAAGTGTGTAGTTGATGAATGATTTTTATTGATTCCATTAACGTTCATAAAAATCCATTAATTCATTTGGTCCTTCAAAGGTGTCTCTACAATATGAACCCATTTTTTTCGCTCAGTTTGAATGAAGAAGGAAATCATTCTTCCTTCTTGTCACAAAAAAAATGGTGAAATCGAAGTGGTGGAAGGAAATGAAATTTTTTTCGGCAACTCCTCCATGATATAAAGTTATCTCTTGTCACGAAATTGAAACGACAAGATTTTGAGAATGCCCATTTTGATTCGCGATTCGATTTTGATTAAGTATTCACCTGGAGACAATTAGAAATACAAGCAATCACAAATTGAAGAACCCACAACCCATTAATGAGTTCGGAACGAGAATAATCCAAATATTTTCGTGTATCTTTATATGCTCGAATGTACTAGACATGTTGAAACGTCTATGAATTTGTCGATGATAGATTTATCTCGAAACACTTTTCTCGAATGGGGTGATTACAAAAACAATTCATTCATTTATTGTATATACTTTCTGGCCACTCGAATTCTAAAAACAACCTTGGCAGACATTTGAATACTCGATTTTAATAAATATAAACAAGAATTTGGGTTATACAAGCTATAACATTCATAGAATGTGATTGAGTGAGTCCAATATAAGGATGTCTATTCGGATTTTCCTACAGCTGAAGAGGTAATACACCACCAAAAATCAATAAGTCGCCCCGGTACGCCATGGCAAATAATAATAATATTAGTCCTTTACCCGCACTAGATATGCTTTAAGGTACATTTTACAAGTACTGATGAGGGAGTATTATTGTTATTTTTTTATCTATCGTCAATATACCAGTCGGGCACTATCTCTGGCGCGCTGGTGTCTTTCACTCCGATAGTCACTCTCCACGTCAGTGGCATGAGTGTTACTGGGTCCGAGAGTCATGTGCCCTAAGTAGACAAAGTGAACCAAGGATGATGGCGTTCTGTATTCGTCCAGCTGGGATTTTTGCCACTGGACGGAAAGTTTCAGATTCGCATGCAGCGTGTCCATCATTCCACCAAGCATCCCCTCAGTAAGTATATGTCTCTTCGGCATCAAGGTGATGTAGGATGCTTCCGTCTACGGACTGAACGTCCTCTACGTATTCCTTGCATCGACATCTTTTAAGATGAACTGTTGCACATCTGTCGGTCCCAAACTCTATTCCGATAGCATACTTGTACTTTTTCACCACCCTCAAGGACTATAGATCCTTTTCTCTCGAGGCATATAGTTCGAGGTCATCTATGTAAAACATATGGGTGACCTTATGCCTTCCGTTGGTGGAAGTGCCGCAGTTTCATCCGCGGGTTTTCCATGGGATGGCAATAGGGAGATGCAAAAGAGAAGAAGGATGAGGGAGTTTTCCTGTAACACGCTACTTCTAAAAATAACCTGCTCTATTTGGACTCTGACTTGACCAGATCTCATGGTGGAGCGAGTCTTCCAGAGCGGCATCAGCAGTCCAATGTATCTCACTATTTGATCGTGTACCGCAAGGCATCTGAGCTAATGTGATGTGAATGCTTTGCGGTTATCGATCCAGACTATTGATAGATTACGCTCATACTGTACGGAGTCCTGCGTGATACATTTTTCGATATGCAAGTTCTGCATGCAGCCAGAGGCCTCTTCGCTCATATGTCTGTTCATACACCAGGTAGGTCGTCTGCCGAAAGTATTCGCATGTATAAGATGCGGGTAAACATCTTATAACATGCATTCAAGCCCACCTTACTAATGACGTATTTGCAGCTACCAGCATTCGTATTCTATCAAGGCAATGCTGTTTTATGGTGAACAGCATGCCTTGATTTAGTGTGTGGTGAGTTCGTCCTAATTTTACGGCAATTTGTCGCACTGCAAGCGTGAAGGGCCTATTGACCACCACGTGGTCCACCACACACTGAATACGAGACGCGCGTTGTCTCGCCTACTTGAATTCAGCTTCCATCTCGTGAATCAGTGGGGTGGTTTTCCTCCCCTCCGCTTGAGACAGCGTCTGAGCGGCGTCATATACACGGCAGAGTTGATCTGCCACATATTGATCTCTTCTGACAGGACATTTCCGCATCCATCCATGCCAGATCTTATGGCGTCAGAGGTTTAGTGTTATGCGGGTTCTGATGCCCTCATTGGCGAGCCTTCTCTACAGCTAGACCGACACGTGGCATGTCTTTCACTTCTGTCACTTCATTAATCGGCTGAGGAGGAGCTCTGACATAGCCTCGACCCCGAAGATGAGATACATAATCCCTTAGATTTTGGGCGGAAAAGTTATCTTCTACACCATAGAACATGCAATCTCGCCACGTATCCTCTTCAGGCAAGCTTACTGCTCTCGTAGCAATGCAGAAATTTCACTCAAAGTCATCAAAGGTCGTCCGTCCACTCAAAGCGTCCGTGTTTTTCTACAGCCGGAAAGTGAATACGCCACCAAAAATCAGTTGACTCGGAGCGCTACGGCAAATAATGCGAATAGCCGTCCTCTACAAGCACAGGCTTTACCTCTGGCTACACACTACGAATATTTGCGAGGGAGTATTATGATCATGTTATGATTATAATAGTTATTTTGATACTCATTATGGAAAAAAAATTGAGACAGCGCTCCCAATATAGTGAACGTTGTTCCTTCCTAGCCAACTTTCCAGATTGTAACCAAGAGATTTTGAAGTCGAGGATAACGAATCCAGTCAGGATTTCGAATTTCAAGATGGTGCACCAATACATTTGGCGGAATGGAGAACTTTTCTACTGGAGCTTATTGAAAGCCTTTTATTCTAAAGGATTCTGATGATAGTTCTAACATTCTGGATCCTCTTGAGAAAACCTGATAGCGGTTCAGGTAAGAATTTTTTTGGGTTATTCCAGAACCCAAAAAAAATGGCTTTTAAGTTTTGTTGTACCCAGTAGATTCCGCGCACTATTGTATTTTCTGAGCGCTTGTCAGTTTTGATCCATATTTTATTCGAAACTTTTTGCACTTAATAATGATGAATCACCATGTTTTAGGATATTCTAACAATAATCTACATACGACTATGTTAAAGCTATTTAAGGAAATCCGTACTTATTTTTTTGCGAAGATTCAAATGTATGATAAATATTGCCTTTTTGAGGCCTCTTTCTTTTCATTTAGATTTCTTTAAAATAGTTTTGCCAAATATAGCAATATTCTAATTGATAATAAAAATGGGCATGCCAGTTGCTTATTTACTGAAAGCAGCAACCAGGAAGATTTCCATTTTATCTTATCAAGATTAGTTTCATTCATGCCAAATTACGAAAGTTGCCGATTGTCAACAACTGACAAATTGATAAGTATGACGAAATATTTATGATATCAAAACAGCCTTCAATTTGGTACATGGTTATCTGAATGGTGATGTTTACGACATTTTTCCAGTTTCAATTTTGAATGCATACAATTTTCCATAAATCTGAAGCAATGATTCATATACCTACTATATCATTCAACTTCAGTTTTATTGTTTATTTTCTATGGAAAGAGTCTTACTGTTATTATTGGCAGTATTTCAAGTTATTGTTTTCACTGAATTTATTTTCGACAATTCGGAAGTATTTTGAACTATGAACTGCTGGAGCAGAAACTGTGAGGATATATAGAGAGGATGTATTCCTGAATGTTCCAAACTGCAGAAAATTCTCCCTAAAAACCTAAAAATATCATCGACTATCTCCGAACAGAACTGATTATATTCAAGGAAATAGGAAGGCTGACCATGGATCAAGGAAGACTGACCTTGTCAGATGGAAGAACAATGGTCCTCTCATCTGAGTTCAAGTTCTTTAAGGCTACAATTTCTGTTCTTGGGATCTTACATCTTGGAAGTTGGACCTTGCGTGAATTGTTTGCCGTCTCAATCCTAACTTCTTCCGTTTCTTCATTTGCTAAAAGTCTGATAGCCGCTTTAGGGCGAGTTGTAACACGGCAGGTTAACCTATGATTTTCTTGACCACTGGTTATCTTCGATTGGGTCGTTGTAACTTGGAATTTCAGAAGTTCACCGACTGGTTAACCATTCAATTTCTTACCATCCGATTTCCTATGGTTAACCAGAGTTCAGTCCTCAGAACGTTGAATTTTTACTTGTTCCATGGTTTTGTTTTGATTTGGGTTGAGACATTAATTTTTATGTTAGGTTAGCTTTAGCTATGTGGTATCGGTAATCGGTATTAAAAAAATTTGTTGATGACGTCATAACTTTGACAACTTTGACGTGTTATTTTTGTAACTTATGTCAAAAGATGCGGAATAAAAATAACAGTTTGAGGTGTTTTTGCATTTTTTTCAAAAGTGATCGTTGTACGTTTTATGAATTTTGTGCATTACTTTATCATAACCCTGTATATTAAATAAATGAGCACATATTAATGTACATGCATGAAATTTACTGTTAAAATTCAGAAATATCTTCTTTCTTAAAATTATTCAAATTCTTACAACTTCTAATCTGGTATCTTATTGCGAAACATACATCCCAGAGCAAAGATGGTTTACGACTCCCTTATTAAGATATGGAATTGCCTTCTGGGTTTTCTGTAGCCAACAATTATTTCTATCAGTGTTTGTACAAAAAAGAGCCCTGTATTTATCAGCAAAGGAATTTCAACTCTCGCCTGCATTTTCATTCTAGAATCTGTGTGTCTAATACATAAAAAACATAATGCAGTTCATTCCCAAAAATCAAGCAAACAAATTAAATATGTATCGAGGCAAAGACCTGAAAATAAAATACCCCTCCCTATTCCAAAATCAACTTTAAAAAGGATTCTCTGATCAATAAAACAAAAAAAATATTTCAAAACAAAATTTGATTATAAAAATAATCCAGCCTTTCGCAAATTTTCCTATACAATAGGATTGTCGGTAAACGTCGAACAGAAATAATTCAACAGCCCCATACGACCGCCGAATCACGTCTATCCAACGCCTGGCAAAGTTTTCCTACAAGGATATACTTTGCAATCTTCCTGTAACAACCACCAACTGGCAATCGAAAACATGTGACATCTGCAGACCGGTTTCGCGATTCAACTCGCTCATCAGTACAGACTCGGCCACAATATGTAATTGATTTCCAATCGGTTTTGTTAACAGGCACTACGATAACTCCGGCACCCACTAAGAAAGTGGGCAGCAAAGCCATCTATAGAAACCACAGAAAGATTCCGACCAGTACCACGACTTCGTTTGAGCCGAATATATCTAAATTTACACCATGAAAAATATTTAAATATTTCTCATGTGGAACTAGAGTACTTGACGAAAGGCAATAAATTTCAAAACAAAATTTGATTATAAAAATAATCCAGCCTTTCGCAAATTTTCCTATACAATAGGATTGTCGGCAAACGTCGAACAGAAATAATTCAACAGCCCCATACGACCGCCGAATCACGTCTATCCAACTCCTGGCAAAGTTTTCCTACAAGGATATACTTTGCAATCTTCCTGTAACAACCACCAACTGCCAATCGAAAACATGTGACATCTGCAGACCGGTTTCGCGATTCAACTCGCTCATCAGTACAGACTCGGCCACAATATGTAATTGATTTCCAATCGGTTTTGTTAACAGGCACTACGATAACTCCGGCACCCACTAAGAAAGTGGGCAGCAGAGCCATCTATAGAAACCACAGAAAGATTCCGACCAGTACCACGACTTCGTTTGAGCCGAATATATCTAAATTTACACCATGAAAAATATTTAAATATTTCTCATGTGGAACTAGAATACTTGACGAAAGGCAATAAATTTCAAAACAAAATTTGATTATAAAAATAATCCAGCCTTTCGCAAATTTTCCTATACAATAGGATTGTCGGCAAACGTCGAACAGAAATAATTCAACAGCCCCATACGACCGCCGAATCACGTCTATCCAACTCCTGGCAAAGTTTTCCTACAAGGATATACTTTGCAATCTTCCTGTAACAACCACCAACTGCCAATCGAAAACATGTGTTAACAAAACCGATTGGAAATCAATTACATATTGTGGCCGAGTCTGTACTGATGAGCGAGTTGAATCGCGAAACCGGTCTGCAGATGTCACATGTTTTCGATTGCCAGTTGGTGGTTGTTACAGGAAGATTGCAAAGTATATCCTTGTAGGAAAACTTTGCCAGGCGTTGGATAGACGTGATTCGGCGGTCGTATGGGGCTGTTGAATTATTTCTGTTCGACGTTTGCCGACAATCCTATTGTATAGGAAAATTTGCGAAAGGCTGGATTATTTTTATAATCAAATTTTGTTTTGAAATTTATTGCCTTTCGTTAAGTACTCTAGTTCCACATGAGAAATATTTAAATATTTTTCATGATGTAAATTTAGATAAAAAAAAATATATTATCCTCTGAAATAAGGAATTAGAAAATGTACTACAAATTCAGAAAAATAATGAAAGAAGCTCTACTGAAAAAGGCATATCATACTCTTGAAGAATTTTACAGTGAAACTTTGCTATGATTTTACTTTACGTGTGATTTTAATTTCAGGGCCTATTATTTATATTTGTTTTTAATCTGTTATCTTCATATGCACAAGTACATCAGTTTATATCTATTCTTTGGATCTTTGCCATCATGCCAATGGTATTAACTGGTATTAACGACTGTTATTATTACTTTTCTAATCTATAAGCACTTGAAATAACTTTTAAGCATTGCAAACGGAAGATGAGAATAAAAACTGAATTAAAAAAATGTGAACCAACCGGGGTTGGGACCTGGGACCTCTTAGTTTCCGGCCAAATGATAAATAAATGAATAAGAGTTTTATTACAAAGTTTACGATATTTCTACACTACAAGTGATATATTCAAAACTTCACCACACAACTCAGTTTTCCGCCCAAGAGGGCTCCGGAGAGGAAAGAATCGGGAGGACGCACGGAGAGGCGCCTCCCCCTCCCCCTACCCATTACCGGTCAGAGGGCGGAAGAGCGCTTATGCCAAGGGGTACACAGGGTCCAGGCAAGGAGGCGCTGGTTAGCGGGAAGTCAAATATTCCACCTGATAGCAGTTGTAGTTCGGATAATCCATGCAGAGCTTATGTATGTCGTTCGTTTGCATTCATTATAGATACTGCTTTGTCTGAGTTTGGTCAGAGGTAGGTTGTTTCGAGCTAACCCCGGAAAAGCTGATGCAAAAAACCGGATCGAGGTACTTCACGTTTTACTTAACGACTAGGATTCCCTATGGATCCGGTTCTTCCCATCTTTCCTGGAAGATGGCCAAAGATTGATATATCAGCCCCCCATATTTGTGGAGCTGATTATGGTGAATTCTGAGCCTGGTAAGGTCTCTGGATAGTGTACTCTCGGGAAGGTGAAATCTGTATAATTTCTCTTACTGGTTTTTAACCTGTGTCAGGATGGAGTCGACGCCAGGAAGGGCGCGCAGCTCATCCAGACATCAGATTGATATGCTTTTGCCACGTTGTACGCTTGTCCAGCAGTACTCCCAGGTATCGCACATTGGTCTTGACATCCAAGGCTTTGTCTTTGACCTTCAATTTGTGAAGAACCTTCGAGAATTTTAAATTGTTCGATAAATTGATGGCTTCGGATTTACCACAATTTTGTTCTGCTCCAGATATTTCCGACCAAATGTGGTAATCTCCACGTCATTGATCCTATTTCCAAAACCGGCGATTCGCATTTCAAATTCAGCTCTTTGTTAGTATGCGATTGATGATGATCCAAACAATTCTCGCATGCACACCCAGTGAAATTTTTGGTGTCAATCACATAAAGAATTATCCACCGACTTCGCAACCGAAACTTCAAGTGTACATGTGTCAGACAATAAATATAAATAATGCAGTAAATTTTACGTCTGTGATTGAATTTCCGTCGAGAACAAGTTTTGGCACAGCAGACAGGAAGATGAGAATTAGAACTTGAATAAAAAAATTGGATCAACAGGGATTCGAACCCGGGAGCCTTTGTTTTCCGGCTCATCAATCGCGTACCAACACAGAACTGAATTTGGAATGTGAATAGACCAAATAAGATCAATAGCGTAGAGGTTAACGAATTTGAGAGGTCCCGGGTTCGAATCCCAGTTAATTTGATTTTTTTTTTATTCACTTCTTATTCTCATCTTCCTGTCCTACGCCAAAAACTTAATCTTGATTCAAAAATTCAGTTACAGACGTAAAAACTACTTCATTATTCGAAATAACTCTCTAGCAATAGAAGTTTTGGCAACAACAGCAATAAATGAATGAAAACTGATAGGGTTAATTTGATACTTCAGGTAAATGCATACATACCTGATGATATAAAAAGGGTCTCGTTAGGGCCAACCATCTCTCGAGGGCCATGACGAACGCAACACATCCCGAACCGAGTCCGAAGGCTCTCACAATCACAAACCCAGCACAGGACAAATGTTCCGGTAAAATGTGGAGCTTCTTCAAGGTGATCAGTAGCAGCATCCCTACTTGCGCCGTCAAATCGTTGGAGGCGAGACATCTTAACATGAACAAATGTTTTTTGTTTCTCCGTTTCGCCGTTTTGTAGAGAATCCAGAGTGCCGCGATGTTTCCGGACATCCCCACGAGAAACGCGACCGTAGTCAAAGTGGTGTAATACCAACTGATCTCCATCGTTCACCTGGTACTTTTGTCGTTGCTAGAAAGAAGCGGACATCTTCACTGCTGGATTTTCTAAACGTTAAGTCTAGCTGACCACTGAAGTTTCAGCATGCCGTCGATTGGGGTAGTCGATGCACTTATTAATAAACGCCTCCGTTCTTCTCTGAGATCTGCTCTGATACTAAGTCACCGAACGTAAGCGACCAGTCGAGCCCTCTTCCACGGAATTGTGATCTGAAAAAGAAAAGAGGCGCTCTTATCAGCTAGCTAATGATGGCTATTGACAAGATGATAGATGCACAAAGAACGTCATTAATTGATATTAGTCGGCTGATCATCGTGCTTTGTTTATTTTGGTTTCGTCCTTTTTCGGGTTTGTTTTTTCAAAACTTGACGACCAGTCAACAGGTTTAAGTGGCTCATGCCAAATACAACAAGCGTAGATAAATGTCATGGGTGTAAAAAACATATCAAGATCATTAACAGTGTCGCTGAAACTCATGGGAAGTTTTTCCACCGGAATTTCTATCTAATACCTTCTAAGTTCGTATTCTACCCCATCGAGCAGCCCAATACCTCCCCGACTCGTATAGCAGTACCATTGAATCGACTGGTTTCCACATGATTTTAATTTTCAACGTTTCCTTGCGAAAAATGTGTTTTTCTTTTTCTCTCTGCTTGGGTTGAACTCAAATATATCATCCACAGCAAGACAAACATCATTTTTGATGAACCACAGTTGAACTGAATCAGTTTTCCAGAGTTGTCGCCTCCAAATAAGCAACAAACCATCGTATGGTACTAAATTGAAGCTCTGAAATCAGTGCAGAATATGGTAGAAATATACATATTCATTTTAATTTCGGGAGATCTCATAAAGCCGTCCAGATGTGTGAGAAACCACGAAACTGCTTTCTTCGGATGACGTAGTTCTTGCCATAATTTTCTCATTTCGAACCAATGAGAACAGGAGTTTTTGAAAACACTTCCTCCAGCCCGTGGTATTTTCAAAACGTTGTTTCGCTTCTAGCTTGTGTATACCTTTCCATAGTTTGACGGTTCACACAAGATGAA
Organism: Chrysolina americana; assembly: GCA_958502065.1. NCBI lineage: Eukaryota > Metazoa > Arthropoda > Insecta > Coleoptera > Chrysomelidae > Chrysolina > Chrysolina americana. Next base: position 57,256,646 of record OY293420.1, on the reverse strand, counting down.
CCGTTCTTGCAATACGCATTTAGTCCATAATATAATGTATTCGTGAAATTTTCTGATCGAATATCTCTTCAAAATGCAGAATTTCCAAAATCCTTTCACCTTGCCAGGCACTCAAACTGTGTTGCTGTACAAAACACCACTCGAGCAAACACAGTTTTCGTGCCAGCAAGGCGAAAGTATTTTTCAAAAATTCTGCATTTTGTCGGGATATTACTATACTGAAAACACTTTTCACTTTTTAAAATTGTTGGCTTTCTGTCAATAAGTAGATTTCTATCCAACTTTGGATTCCATGGTTTATTTTAAGTTAAGCTTCAACTAGTGACTGTAGATGTCACGACTAACTTTCCATATATTTGTATAAGAAAAAACCGAATCCTCAAAAGAGTCTCACACACCAAAATACGAACTGAAAGTTCTTGTTCGTTTTGGTTTGGTGCCAAAGTTATGAGAAAAACGTCAATTTTCAGCTCGCTTCATCGACTTACCAAGTAAGACCGGACCCTAGCCTTGTATTTCCGCGTAAATGGCAATAAATATGCAAACCGATAGACTTAGGTAGAGAGAAATAAATGAGTAAGTATTGGATCCGAGATAGGGCTTGAAGCCAAGTACTTTTTTCGCTGTTAACATTTCAAATATCTTCTAAGACTTTGTTGTTCGTTAAATTAACGAGCCCTGAGAGAGAGCAAGCCTCCAAGTTGACTACAAAGGTCTGTGAAGGTTGAATTCGACCAAACAAATTTGGTGCAACTACCGACGCGACGGTGGAATGACTAATGATATCGCAGAAAAACATTGATCAAAAAAATATCTATGAAATAAGGAAAGAACAGAGAACGCGACGTCCAGAGGAGTGAACGAGTTTGTGATTGAGGCATCATCGACGAGATGAATTGCTCTTTCTTTACAGAATCTCAAAGCTACAGTATATGTATGTATATGCCTGTTTCACAATAAACGACTATGCTGTCAAGTTTGACGTTAGTCAGTTCTAGTGGCAAGTGAATATCCAGAAAGTACGAAAATGATCACGATAGAAGGTAATTTTTTTTGAGGGAAATGACCCCTCTCAACTCTAGATGAACGTTCCAACTGGAGAACGGTTGATAATAGATCAATTCTGCGAACGCCAATCGATTCAGTATAATGAAATTACTAAAGGCAAAAAATAGACTCGTAAAAGTCCTAAGGGGTGGACCCCTGAAAATCATGAAAAATACAAAATCATCAGATTCACTCGAAAATGGTACTATTTGTGCAAAATTTCATGCTGATTCTGAAAATATATGATTTGTATATAATCAGGTACAAGTTTCAATATAAAAAAGGACTAAACGTCAAAAATTCTCTGTCACGATCTAATTTTCGAAAGTTTTTATTTTCCATTTGTCAAAAAATCGCAACCCTTCCTGAAATGTATCTGACTTCTAAAGTTGTGATAATCGTATCGTAAGCATATATTGTTACAAAGGCATTTGTAGAAAAATAAGTAGTCCAATGGCTGATCCTTGAGGGACACCCAAGTGCACGTTATATGCATTGGATCTCACATATTTTCAATTCACTCTGTATTTTGATAATGACCCTTCGTCAACACAAAGCAAGCTGGATACTGAGAAGATTGTCCTTTTGATCAGAAATTAAATTGAAAAAACAGCGGTATTGCGTATCGTTTCAGTAAACAAAAATCAATGAAAATACGAAATTTTGTTGACCCATTTAATATTGAGGTCGAAACAATTAGTGTTGATTTTATGATATGCGTTTGAAGCGAAAATGAAAGTGCCAATAATTCATCAGGACAGTTTTGTTGAGGGAACTCGTGGAAAACAATAGTTTTGGCATAAAAAATGATTTGAATAAATACAACTTTCGAAATATAAGGAAATTTCGAACTAAAAACATAATGAACGATTCATTTGATTTTCCTCTTTGTCATGGATGATCAAGGTCAATGAAATACATTCCTAATTCGATTCCTAATGGATGTGTAGAAAGAAAATTGACATTGTACGGAAATCTTGATACGCAATTATTGCTCATTCGGAGATTATATGCAAGATGAATAAATTGATAAATGGAGACGCAGGTAATTCTTTGAACGCCAAGAGACACTCGTTGAATTATAATAATGATATTGAATATATGTGATGAACATGAGTAAATCAGGGAAGGATACGGTTTACTCAACTATAATAAGAAAATAAATAGAAGAAAATAAGAAAATATATGCAACTACAGAATGACCATAAAAAAAAACAATTTTTGAATCCATTTGCGACTACGTGTCTTCGAGAACGATTATGAAATCATTTTTCAAAATAGTAATTTTTATTAATGAACAATAAATGACAAGTTACTCAAGTTATGTAGTCATATTTTCGATATTTAAAAATAAAGGCAAAAAAAATTATTCGAAGTATTTTTTATTAACAATTGCAATAAATTTGATAAATACATTGTTAACAACTTTTCTTTCGAGCAGAATTTTTTCTTTAACTAATGGAGAATAATAATAAATAAGTCTCGAGTATTTTGATCGTATCTGCATTAGTTTTCAAATAATAATAATTTTAAGGATGTAGAACTAGGTAAAAATGAATATTACAAAACTCAAAAAAATTTAAAAATAAAACTGTTTGTTACAGTAAGTAGAATGAGAAAAAAAATATAAAGTTAAAATTTATTCGTTTACAACAAATTGTTCATTGAATAAACAATGAAAAATAAAATATAACTAAATTTTCTTTATATCGAAAAGAAAAACAACTTATGATTTAAAAATGAAAAATGGTTCCTTAATATCAATTATAAGTGGTGGAAAATAATTGTTAATTAACAAATGCGTTTTCAAGCAATATATTTTTTTTAAAAGAATCGTTTTTTTTAATTATTATTTGCATCAGAGATTGCAAAAAAAAAATTTCAATTATTTTATAAATAACGCATTTTTTTCCATGCAGCTTATAAGAAAAAAATGGATCATTAGTTTAAGTATTTTTGATTTTGCAACTACGTGAATTGTTGATAAAAAACTGAAAAATCATAGGGAGTAGAATTAGCCTTGTTTACCGCAGTGACCGACTCATTTCGTTTAAACATTTGTGTATAATTTATGGACATGTGTCACAAAAATCGTAATATTCGAAGTCATAGAATTCCAGAGCCGGAAATAGTTTCAAAAAAACTGCCAATGAATCATTGTAACATTGCACAAGAAAATTGCACTGCGTTCGTTTTCGCAGATTTGAGTTCTATTTTCGAATTTTCAAATAACAATTTGCAGGTCATGTTTTGAAATTTGAAGCAAATCGTTTTGTTTAAATAACTCGGCCACGTAAACTGATTTATCAAGGAGAAATTGAAGTGTTTTGTGTGATTCAACGAAGTATATTGATTATTTGAAGGAAACATTACTTACTGAAACAATGGGTCATTTCTAATGCGGCCGTTTCCTTATATTTTGAAAACGTGTGGAGGCAATGATTCAAAAATCGGGGAATATGGCCCAAAAATACTGCTTTAACTACTTGTACATATTTTATATGAAACTTCGTGAAACATTCTAATTATTTTCCAAAGAGATTGTATATAAAACGGAATTGATGATGAAAAATAAAATAATCCATTCTCAGTAGAATGCTTTGGGGTCAACACTAATCTCGTTACTGGTATAAGAAGTTGATCTCAAAGTCCCTATTAAAAACTATACTTCTACTAGGCACCGACAAGCTTTTTGACTTCCAAATTCTCAAGACTCCACTTTTTTCAAATTTTCCCTTGACATATACCTACTTCTATTTCAACTTGCATTTTTTCTTCATAAAACAACCAAGAGTAAAATAATCTATTTATAGAAAATGTGGCAATTCTCTTTCAAAATCGGAAATGAATAATAATTGCAATAAATTAAAATCGCATGTTTTCTTTTTAAAACAAACAAGTGTAAAATAATCTGCTGAGAAAAATACTGCAATTCTGTTTCAAAATTAAAAATGATTAACTGCAATAAGTGAAAAGCGCCAAATGCTATAAGTACTTAATGTTTAGTGCATGTGATACGTGATTGATAATTTTTAAAATCGATAAATGGTATTAAGTCAAATAACAATAACACTTGAACTTGATCGTGAACTTGAAGAGTCAAATCAAATTGAATATTAGATTAGGCGATCGTCTGGAGCTAGAATTCCTAATCCAGCATATATTTTGAGGGGAACTTGTGACGAATTTCCTAATTGCCTCAGTAGACTCGACTTTGATCACGAGCCTTGGCCGTGCGATCGATCAGAACAAAAATTCTAATTTATATTCTGATCGCCCACGAATTACATGCCAACAGTTTATGCAAAATATAAGAACCGCCTGAAAACAATCTTATTGTTAACTGTTTTTCGTTCGGACGTTATTGTTGAGAGGAATTCACGTTTCCTGTCAAACCCATGAACTTACTTGGGGGAATTTTGTCTTAAATGGTCTTGGGAAATATTTTTCCTTATACAACCGGCTTTGTTCGAAGATATTCTTATCACTCATATTATTAAGGTTGTAAGGTTTGGTGACAACCTCTTGAGGTAGCCAAAGTCTTGTCGATTTTTCGAAAAGAGTCCTGATAGAAAGAGGAAGAGAATTTGGTTTTGAGATCAAGTTGCTTGTTTCGCTGTGTCTATTGATGAATTCCACGGATACAGGTTCAATTCATTTATTAAGTGGTTATTTTGACACCAATCAGAATATTGATAATTTTTTTTTCACATCTTCTATACTTAGTTGTAGTATCGTCTAAAAAAAATTCCGTGATCTATGAAAAATACAAGTCATTTACGTCGAGAATAAAATGAAGGGGTCTCAAGACTCCTCCTTGCGGGGTACCAACTTATGATTATCGTTTATCTGAGTGGATGTTATTTGTTTTCACCACAATTTTTCTACCCGTCATATACTCGTAAGATCGTATCCACTGATTTATAGGCCTTTAATGCACATTTCATTTTATTTTCACACAGAAAATATCGATAAATCGGTTGGACTTCTCTAGTGATGTCAAAAAAATACCACTAACGTAATTGCTTTGTATTTTCATTTACATCAAAGAAGTTTACTATTTCATCTTCTTTCTCAAAACTCATTGGGAAAGCTGTATTTTTCCATGAGTTTTGAGAAAGATGAGAGAGATAATTGTATCAATCATTTTTCGTGATCCTCTGTATATTCCTGAGCGAATATGACGAAATATCCCATGATCCCATGTGAAACCTTGTATTGGTTTTACAAAGTCAGTTTCTGGATGATCGATTATATGGAAAATGTAAGTTTCCGTCATCCCAAAATTACCGTCAGCAGTTCTATATTTAACGAACTAACAACCTAATTAATGTGGGCAAACAGTAACTATAGATGTAATTGAAAATCGATAGTCCGATATTTTCTTACGTATACGTATTCGATCGTTGAAATTTGTTTATGAAATTTTCAATATCATTTTTGCTTTCGGAGAAAAACGTCGAGAAACACATGTATTGTAATACATAGCTGGATTTTGTATGAAAGTGGCTACAAAAATGGATGAAACTAACTAGAGGTCCGTATTTAAAAATATAAAGTTGATGATGGAATCTAATGAACGAAACGTCGCATTGAAAATTGGATCAGATTATAACAAATATGAAACATTATTTTTTTTTATATCATTCGAAATGGAGGGGGTAGAGCTCAAAACCAAAATTCGACTATTTTAGTTTTTGGCGAATATCTCAATAACAACCATTGATATTTAAGATCTGAAAAAAAGATATTGTTGCTCCCCAAAATACCTTGTAGGTCTCTCCGTTTCCGAATGAATGAGCAATAGTGGAATCAGGTATAAACCAAAAAATATATTCCCAACACCATTACTTTAAGTGATTTGAAAACTTTGAAAAAGCAATACATAAGTAATTATTGGAGTTAGACCTTACCAAATTGAGGACTACATAAAATGTCAGCCTCCACATACTTCTTTATAAATTTGCATTACTCTGTTCAACATTGTATTGTGAGATTATTAATATTATTAAACTAAGGTATACTTTGAGATCTCATGAAATCGGACCTTAGTTTGAAGATCAACAATATACACGTGTTCGTGACTTGTTGGCCATCATCAATACAATGAAGTCTAGTGCAGGGATGTGAAATATTACACTTGCAGATTCATTCAGAAGACCCTATATTCAAGGTATTATCTAACGAGGTCCTATAGGCAGCAATAGCCACATCGTACTGATGATGATCTCTAGTCTAAATATATCGAGTAATTCTGTGAATTTTCCATCTTGGAGTTAGAAATGTCCATTAACCCTCACAAAATGATCGTAGTACCGTTCACCAGAAAAAGGAAGCTGGAACATTTATTACCCCCTTCCATCAACGGTGTAACAATTCCTTTCGCGAGTGAAGCAAAATATCTGGGAATAACCCTAGATACAAAGCTAAACTGGAACTCGCATCTGGAAAAGACTATCCAAAATGCTAGCCTATCATTATGGACTTGCCGCAGAATATGTGGCAAAACATGAGGCATGTCGCTAAAACAAGTATACTGGCTGTACGTAATCATCATATGACCAATAATCACGTATGGCTCTGTAGTCTGGTGGAGCAAGGGCCAACAAAAAATGGCCCAGGCTAAACTTAACGGACTACAGAGACAAGCGTGTCTGGCGATTACTGGGGCCATTCGCTCCACGCCAACGGCAGCAATGGAAGCCCTTCTCGGATTACTCCACACTTCACACTGGGTTCGGAATGAAACTGACCTATGTGAGGTTGGTTTACAGATGGTTCCAAAACTCTGGAAGGCATCAAAGCCGGAATATACGGGATGAACCCAGTAGTGAAACGCTCATTCAGAATGGGTAAATTAGCTACGGTATTCCAAGGGAGCTGTTAAATCGACACCACACACGAAAAACAATAAAAATATTTTCAGATAGTCAAGCAGCAATGAAAGCGCTTGAATCCAACTGCTTTGAATCCAGAGCAGTAAGGAACTGCAGAGGAACCGTAAACCGACTGGCACAACGCAACAATGTTAACCTAGTCTGGATACCAGTTCACACGGGCCTAGAAGGGAACGAAATAGCGGACGCCCTAGCAAAAGGGGGGACCGATGTAACGTTCACTGGGCCTGAACCGGTAATCGGTATAGCACAAAGCTCTGCCAAGAATGTTATAACATCCTGGGCAGACAATAAAAGACTCGAGTATTGGTGTAGTCTACCGGGCCTAGCCCATTCCAAAGCATTCATTGCTTGCACAAGGAAACACAAACTGCTAGAACTCAGTAGAGTACATCTCAGAGTTATAGTAGGTTTGCTCACTGGCCACTGCAAACTCAAACACCACATGCATAAAATCGGACTTGCACAAGATGCAGAGTGCCGTTTATGCATGGAGGAGGATGAAACGGCTAAACACAATTTATGTACATGCCCCGCAGCGGCCAGAACCAGATTTTCAACATTTGGCAATACAACAGTATCGCCAGAGTACCTGGTACATTGTTCTCCCAATGTTCTTCTTAATTTCTTCAAGAGATTGGTACTGGGAGAAATAGGCCATTGGCCGCAGTGGAGAGGGTCTGATATCGGCTCACTCACGTTCAAACCTAACCTTACCTAGAAATCAATAATATTTTGTGCGATCTTTTCTGCTGTTAAATTTTCCGTTCAACTGTGATATCCTAGGGCAGTTAATCTTCTTTGTTGGACGTTTTGTCAATGAGTGAGACGTCAGTATGTAATGTCCTTTGGGTACCCACTTGATCGACCCTCGGCAGGATCAACCCCGTGCTCCCTTACTCCTATTCCCTCACTCCCTTACTCCTGTTCCCTCACTCCCTTATTCCTATGTCAAACTGTAACTTTGCTTGAAACTGATGACAATTCCCGACCCAGCTGCAATTCAAATTTTCAACGAACGTCGTAAATTTGAGAAATGCAATTCATTTCAATCATTCAGACTATCTTGTTGCAATGATTTGATTTCCGTTTAGAAAAAATGTTTTGTTTATCGAAATGTTGTTGCATTAATACCGCCGATTAGATATTGATAAGTGTGCAATATATGTAACCTGAGAATTTAGCTATATTATGAAATCATTGTCGGGACCCTGATAAAAAACTGTTTGTGTCGGTCATTTGTAAATAAATGTGTCTGACAAATGTGGTAGCACGAGATAAATTCATCACGATTTTTCGAGTGATAGAATACCATGCTACGTAGCATTTGATTTAAAGGCATTGGTACAGTCAGGGGAAGCAAGGGGGTGCCCCCCCTCCCGAAATTTTATGAACTGTATTTTTGTATCAGAATATTTCCTATTCAATGAAGCTTCTTCTGATATAATACCTCAGCCACCCACAACTTTATCCTGGGTGCGCCCTTGTTTGGAAAAGTTTCCTTACTTCACTCGCGAATTGGGGCAGTAAATATTCCAACCAATCTAATCCTAACCTAATCGATTAGTATTAGACAGCAACTGTGTGACCTACCCTGGCACTGATGAAGGGCAAGAACAAAAAATACTTGCAATAGTGCCCTCCTCTACATCCCTTTGCCTATTCATGCATGTCTAGTAAAAAAAAATCAGAAGGTCTCAAGAATTAGTAATAATAATAATACTTCCTCATAAACACTCGTGATTATAGAAATATGAATATATTTCGGTTCCAGTGACATCGATTTGAACTAATTTCTCAACTGAGAAATATCAATTATTCTGTGTGGGGGATACACACAATATTTTTATATATTACTATGAATTTATTTATTCACAGTTCCCCGCATAGTTACGTCAATAGTAATCATGCCAGGGTAGTCATCCATTTCAATGTTTGATCAGCAATACTTTTTCTAGGAAAGACCAAGTTGGATCCTTCGCCAATGAGAACCTCTAAGCAACTAAGTTCTCTGTATCTTCCCAAAAATATTTAACTACGTATATTGAGGAAAAACTCGATATATCGAGTGCTACTCCTCAACATACACTAAAAACTACAAGAATCTGTCAAAAAACCAATTCTCGTCTGTGATGTCTCGCACACAAACTCGCCTTGTTCTCTGGAACACCACAGAAAAGTTGACATTCTGTTTCTATTTTGTCGTTAATTTGAAACATGCCTATCGCAGGGCTCGCTTTTTTAATGAATCACAAAGCTTTGAAACTAGAGAGTCGCGAAAATACTAATATTATTAAAAATAACACTTATCAGGGCTCTTCATTCTCACGATGTTTTCTGAACATTACAAGATTCATGTTTGTTGAATGCAAAAACCTGAAGATTTATTGCAACGGGTTTTTTTTAACAGCTACACAAATCTCCAAAGGTTTCAATAAGATATCAATAATTATATATTTCCCCTACTCTGTTTCATCTCCAAAATACTTGTTAGTTATACATTAATTATTTGTTTTCACCTCCTTTTGCTCTAACGATAGTCCCTAGTGATAAAATTTTTTAAAATGTATTGTTTTCTTATATGCTCCTGAATAAAGCTGTCATTAAAACGTCAATAAATTCACTGAAATAAACACTGTTCACTGTTACTCTGAGTTTTTTTACTTTTCCGGTCTGATTTATTGAAATTACATGATACTGAAGGTCCCTGTGAATAGATTATTTTAAAAAAACGTCTAAACATTTTGGAAAAATATCCCTACACACGAGTCATCCGTCCACTTTATAGAAAAATCAACACATTATATTTGTTCAAGCAGAACTTACTTATTCCGTTGAATCGAACGGGACGGAGTACTGGAATTATGCACTTCAATCACCTCAATGTGGAAACTAATTGATAGACTTTCCTCCGATCCAGTAAACTCTTCCGTGAGGATTGGAGGTGACAACGCATTTAAGTAGAGACACGCGTATAATCTGAAGTGAGCGAAATTATTGTTTATACATCCTGCCCATGATGGAGAGGAAAAAACATTAAAACAATCAATTGCTAATTCGGCTATTTGAAATGCTTGAAACGTTTTGTAAGCCACTTAGGGGCACCACACACATGGAGGGCAGACTCGAGAGTTGATTGTCTCGAATGGGCGCGTGAAACGATCAAAACTTCCTTTCAAAATATACATGGAAAGGCATTCGGGTATATCAAATGCCGCTAAGTATTTCGAATGTTTCCATAGGCAGAATTTTTTGTTCGAATGAAGGTATTGGGATGAGGATAATGAGATTCTAGACGCGTTTTGATCGCCCGACGTATATTTCATCTGATATACCAGATTGTCCAGTTTATAGAGAATATCCTGTGAGTTCCGAATGTTCATTTCAAAGGACAGTTTTCCAGACCTGGTCACATGGACATGAAAATAATTATAAATGACACAATTTTCAAAATGTCGTTGGATTACATGAAACCGCACAACTCTTTCGAGAAAGTATTTTATGAATGAGAAAATATTAAATTTTCATTCAAAAGTTCACTGTTTCTCCATAGTGAAAAATAATTAGTATTGTGTGAAATACTTATTATTTTTCACTATGGAGAAATAGGTTTGCGAGAAATAAATGGAAATTGAAAAACTGAAATAAAAATTTGGACCAGCATGGATTCGAACCTGGGGCTCCAGTCTGTAGTTTTTTTGTTTTTTTTTTACTTTTTCAAAAGACCTCCTGCTCACAAGGCAACAACTAACGTCTTCACGCGTGACAATCCTATCCAGAAAAATATAAATAAAGTGGGATCTATCGTGGGATTTTACAGGGTGTTCCAAATTAAGTCGGCACCATTGCCAACTCCGTTATTATTGATGCTACGAATTCGTTTAAAAGGGCAAACTAGTAGCAGTTTTAATGGCCTTCTCAATGCCGAATACAGAAAAAAATTGAGAGTCGCGTTTTCAGAATATTTCATAAATTGATATTTCTCTTAATGGAACACCCTATATTTTTTCATACATTTCGATTCGTAATAACATTCTCAACAACAAATCTCATTTGATTTGTTTTCGTAAAGGTGAAATTAAGATAGTTTTATCAATAGGAAACATTTATAACAAACTGATTTGATAAAGCGCTATAAAACATCGAGTAAATGTGCTCCATCCTGCTGAAAATAGATCATCGAAAAACTCTTCCAACACTCTTGTTGACAAATTAATGTAACGGGGTCCGTTCAAAAATGTACCGATAATTCTGCCTCTAAATAGACCACACCAAACATTAATACTAAATCGTCTTTGCGGATTGTGGGGATGGATTATGTCTACTCCAATAATGAAAATTGTTTCCAATATATTATATCCCCCGATTTGCCTCATCGCTCTATACAATATTTCTATAGAAGTTTGGATCTTTTCTGCATTTATTCATAAACCACCGACAAAACCCCAGTCGTCTCTCAGGATCACCAGGTTCTAGTGTTTGCACTGCTCTTAACTTATAAGGGGAAATCTTATGTTTATTCAGAATTCGTTGAATACCAGACAGTGGAACAGCTATTTCTCTAGATAAATCTCTGATGGAATTCTTTGGATATACCTCAAAGTAGAATAAAACGTCTTTTTCTGCATCTTCAGATATTACAAATCGTTTTTTAGTTGTCCTCTTCTCAAAAAGTTTTTCATTGTTTCTGAATCGACGATGAAAAACAGCAAAAAAAAAGCCGATTAGGTAATTCACGATCGGGGAACGAATTGCTGTAGTGTGAAGTAGGATTCTAACAAATCACCTGCGTGACAATCCTATCCAGAAAAATATAAATAAAGTTGGATTAAACGAGGGACTATATATAAACATACGGAGAGAAAAAGTTTTGTGTTCAACCCTTAAATTGTTGAGCAACCATAAACACGTGTTTCAGACTTCTGCTCATCGTCAGTACGGTGTAGCTAAGTGTAAAGATGTGTTATAATTAGTTGCGAAGTCAAAAACTAAGGGAGCCAACCACACATCTGTGGCTTCTGCTAGAAAACCTCATCGTGCTCACAAGAGAACAACTAACGTCTCCACAGAGGCAGCTACAGCTACCCGCGTGACTCTCCTAACCAGAAGAATATAAATAAAGTTCGAAGGACTATATATGAAAATATCAAGAGGAAAAAGTTTTTGGGTCGCTCTTAAACATGCATAACTCATAAGGCACAAATATGACAAATCAGTTATGTGCTTGTGGTTCCCGTGGTTTAAATTGTTGTTTAAAATTGTTTAAATTGTATTTTCCGTTAACCAGCTGTCATCCTCCTACGAACGACAGTCCTTAGAAGTCGAAACTTGTGCGAGCTAAGGATTAACGGGGTCTTACCTTTTAACGTGCGATTCCTAGCACGAGACCAGTGACCATGCGGGGAATCGAACCCACGTCCCTCTGATTGATAGACTAACGCTCTATCATCAGGACCACTGCGGTACTTTTAATAAATCATCATCGATGATTTCAAACTTCAGGAAGAACGTGGTATCCGCACATACTAATTCATCCACTATGTAAAAATAATATAACTGAATCATATATCAGTTATTTTCATCCACATGTAAAGTATTTATATTGCATAGAGCAACTTGTTCTGACTAAGATTGTAATTATTATTCGTGTATCATTCATTCATTGTAATTTATAGCTACTTCATAGCATGATTGACTCAAAAATCCATCTCCGACTGAAATATCAAGAACGTATTTTTCTGCGGATGGGATCTGTTCTTTACCGTCCTATTTTGCAATAGACGCGAATAATTTTTTGGTAATTCATTCGCTAGTAGTTTCCTTTGTCTTTACTGTCATTATAGCATATTTGTATTCAGAGATGTACATCAATCTGTTTCTACAAATTTTCACTCCAAGGTCTATCTTTTCGGCGAATTATGATTGTACGTAAATGAAGTTTATAGGAATTTAATCCTAGATACTTTGTGAATGGAAGACATTATTGATTTCATTCTAGAAAATGTAACAACAGAAAAATTCAAATACTACAAAGACCAAAAATTTTAGTCAGTTATATTCATAATATTTCGATAAACAAGGTGTCATTGAAACTGTACCGTACGTTTTGCAGACCTGTACGATATGCCAAATTGTTGATTTATACTCATTCTAGAACTCAGTGGTAACAAAATGATTGTCACCCAGTCAGAATTTTTGTTAGCAGGCAAGAAAATTATAAAATTGATGTATCCGCCAAAATTCCTACAAACGAGTTATCATAAAAACTGTACCGTAAGTTTTTCAGACTTCCACTACATACTAAACTATTACTAATGATCCACTTCATATAAGAGAAGTAATAAAATGACTATCATCCCTTCAGTTTTTTATCAGAACGGTCGATAATTTAAGTTAGGTGTATTCGTGATATTTCGATGAACAAAGTGTCATAAAAACTGTACCATACGGTTCTGCAGACTTGACGATATGCCAAAATGTTGGTAATTGCCCATTTTATAAGAGAGTGGTGAAAAATTATTGTCACCCAGTCAGATTTTTTGTTAGCAGGGACGAAAGTTGTAAAATTGATGTCTCCACCAAAATTTCTACAAACAAATTACCAACAAACTTTATCGTACGTTCTGTAGACTTGCACTACATACCAAAGTGTTGCTAGAGGTCTATTGTATAACAAAAAAAATAATAAAATGATTGTCACCCAGAGGTGTAAACAATTTAAGTCAGGTGTGTTCATGAATACACCTGACTCAATTTTCGATCGCTCTGTTTAAAAAACTGTAGGATTGACAGTCATTTCATTACATTCTTCTGGTAACAACTTGGTATGCAATGCAAGTCTGCAGAACGAATGGTACAGTTTTCATGGTAATTTGCCTGTTGAAAGTTTGGTAGATACATCAATTTTACAACTTTTGTACCTCCTAGCAAAAAAATCTGACTGGTGACAATCATTTCATTAGAATGAGTATCAATCAACAATTTGGCATATCCTGCAACATTGCAGGACATATACTGCAGGTGTTATAGTAGAAATATCGTTGATATACTTTATTTGCCTATCCAAAGGAATAACAACAACTGTTCAAGTTATATTTACAGTTATATTCACCGTATCCAGAATGAAATTTTCGATGTGTTCAAATTCTTGGATCAGAATTCTTTGCTAACTTCACACCAATCACATCAAGCAGAGCCCGTATCCTTGAGATTTCATCCAGAGAGCCGGCGATGCAGATGCTGGAAATGCTCAAGCGTCCAGAAAAGTTAGAGCTTTCATTTAAAAACTACTTGTCACAGTTGATTATGGACAATCGACATCCAGTCCCAAATATCGACCAGACAGAACAAACTCAAGAGTGTGACTAAATGGTTGCCAACAAAATAATCTCACCACAGGCGATAAAATGGACGGTAAACTCAGACATGGAAGAGAAAGAGTTGAGTTGAATCACAGCCGAAGAAAAATACCTATGATGTTATATTATCATTTCCATATGACGTTCATAACTCTCTTAACGGACGTGAAATGGTGGCAGCGGTGACTTATCTAAAACATTAAAACATTCGACTGTGACTGTCTCACAATGGCATAAATGGAATTTTAATTAAATGGCAATAATCCCACTTGGCAGAAAGAAAACAAATTGTTTGATCAGAGACTTCTTCATCTGTAGTCGATATACCTAAACTGTGGAGTTTCACGGGGATCGATACTTGGACCATGACTCTGTCTTCTTTCAATAAATCATTCAACATATTTTGATATTAAAGCTGAGTCGTTTGTGGTGCGACGAAATTTGTGTTAGTAGTTCAGCTTGAATTCGTATCACCAAATCAATATCTTCATTGCAATCAATATCAACATAGGAAGTATTTACTGATTTTGAAAACATTTACCTGTTTTACACTTGGTCAGAACAATACTTGCACTATAGATAACTCAGGGATCAATGCTGAATAAGCAAAACGAATGCAATTATTATTAACATCGTAAATGGTTTTGTACTTATCACAAAAATTCTTACGGAAGATTGGTTAGGAATCGGACTTCCTGTTAGATTCACCAAGATATGCAGACCATATTAAATATTTTTCATATAGCATGAAATTTGGTTTTCGTCTGTGAAAAACGTTACCCTAATTGATTATGTTCTAAGTAATATTAGTATGGTAGTTTGTTCAGTATTGTTCATCAACCTACAACCTCACAGGTGGCATGAATTGTTCATGGGGTCAGGAAGGGTTTCCACCAAGGCCTCAACACAGTGATGGTCCTGTTGGATGTAGGTACAGAAAGCCTTCGACACTGTCTGGACTGAGGGTTTTCTCGCGATGATGCTGAGAGTAGGCATGCCTAGGCATATGCTCAGACTTCTGAACTCTCAACTGGTTTGTAGGGCTTTCAGGGTTAGAATCAATTGTACCAGCTCGGCAATGATGCCGGTCGAAGCGGGTGTGTCACAGGGATCCTGCCTGTTACCACTTTGGAATCGTTATAGTGTTCCTGTGGCTGTTAGGCAGGCTTGCCTTTGAATGCCACCTAGTCTTTGGATCACAGCCTGCCGAATTTTTATCCACCATACGACCGAACCATCTGCATCTGCTATCGTGATCATTTCAGTTGTAATTTTTCCTGTACATTCTTTTGCACATGTTAAGGACAATCCTGCTTTTCTGGATAATATTCTGTAGGTGTTGATTCCATGTCAATTGGTGGTCAAAGATGACTCCCAATTATTTCGCCTCTTGTGCAAATGGAATTCTACCCTGTTAAGAACTGGTGACTTTCTCATTGGTAAAAACCACTTTCGTGGTTTTAGGAGGGTTAACAGTTAGTTCATCCTCTTGGCAGCACCTTATGATTATGTTTAGAGTATTTGTATATGCTCCGAGACCTCAACATCATCCATCCACTTGAGTAGCCCACACAAGAGATGATTACATCCCTTCTTGCGGACAGCACGTGTATGATCATGGTGATCCCCAATGATTAATTTTAGGGCCTCTTATGTTCGTTATTCATATCAATTACTTGTTGGTCCATCATATGCTTCCAATAAATACTGTTTTATTCGCAGATGACACCACACTGATCAATTCTGATAAAAATCTACAAACACTGTCTAAATCCGCAAAATTTTCTTTGAAACATTCCAATTAATGGTTCAACACAAAAGAACTTGAACTGAACAAGAACATAAATCAACAGTTATTGATATCCTCTCACACGAACATCTCTAGCGGTAACACTGTTCCACTACTGGGTATAGTTATTGACGACAAGCTAAATTGGGCAGCACACATTGAACAGCTAGGTCATAAACTAGCCAGCACTACTTTCTTGATCCCCAGAATGAAATACTTTTTAAATTCCGATGTTCTTAAATCCACATACTTCAGTATATTCCTGTGGGGCAGCTCCTGTCATTCTCAAAAAATATTTGTTGTACAAAAAGAGATCATCAGAATCATGCGGGGCAAACTACAGGAACCATTGTAGACCACTCTTCTGCAAGCTCCAAATCATGCCAGTTCCTACAATTTTTCTTCATCACACTCCGTTAGAAATCTACAAAAACAGAGCAGGTTATGATGAGGCTGAAACAGCGAGTCACCAATATCTCACCAGATCACGAGAATTTCAAAGAAAGCTCATAAATAAATTAGTGAGGTCAGATAAGAACTCTTCAAACATTGAGGTATATAATGAACTACCCAGGAAAGTTGGACATCTGAATGCTCACGATTTCAAAACCAAAGTCAAACACTTTCTTTTAAAGTACTTACTGTTTTCAGTGGAAGAATATCTTAGTTTCAATATTTGACAAGTTTTACTTGATGAGGTAGATGCTCTTCCTTTCCAATTTTAGAGTGCGTTTGTACTTTCGACGTATGTTATTCATTCATTGGTGTCTAGTGAATATTTTTAAAATGTATCTAATGTTCTCTACATCTAAGTATATCAAAAATGTTTTGTATCTATGGATATTTATCCAAAAACAACATGACATGGTACAAATGTACTCTGATGGTATGGGAAGTACTGAATAAACTATCTACCTATGCTCTAGCTGTGTCTATGGTTTCGCCAATATATGATATGATTACCCTTTTCTCTTAGCTGTCGTTTATCCACAGAGACAGGAGAGGGGGAACCCCTTTTCATTCTAGAGTTTTGGTGATTGACCATGTAGATGCATCATTGAAAGCACCCTCAATCTTTACAAATGTAGCCATGGCTATCTCTTTGTTCTCCAGGGATTTTGTTAGTAGCCTGTTGAGATCATCCACTTACGCTCGTTGAGGAATTTTTTTGATAAAACTGCATCTCTAAATGTCTTTTAGTGTTTCCAGAGTTTTGAGCAGATGGATTGGGCGTTATGATTTGGTCGTCATGTCATTTAGTCTCCCCACATTGGGTATATAAATGACTTCCCTCTTGCCACTTAATGTTTAGTATCAAATATACAAGCCTTGAATATTCTACATAGATATGCGTTTTCTGCACCTTTTAGAGTAGCATGGGGGAGCTACTGGGTCATTTAGAATAGTTGCGACCGAAAAGTGTACCTCGATATACTTTCCTCGAAGTTTGTTGTGTGATTATCGTCGTCTTTTTTAGGAAAACTACTTAATACAGTACCCTCCTCTGCCATCATTTTGTCATCACCTCCTCACACAACCTCTTCCACGATTGCCTTTTTGCTTTTCTGATTTCCTTGTACTGCGTTATATTCAGCCCAGTCTTTCTGCTTTATTTAATAGCCTACTTACTTCCCTTCTGAGGGATTCTAAATGTTTACTCCACCAGACTGTTTTGTTATTCTGATGTCTTGTTTTTTCAAGGCGGTTCTTCTCGTAGGCTGCAAGTATTACCTTTCTCACTAGGTTTACTGGCCCAAGGTTTTTGTTATCTTTTATTTCGATCATGTCTCTTTCGAAAGCATTGCTATCTATCTATGCCAGTTTGTCTCCCTAGGGTTTCGGTACGTGACTGAAATTTGAGGAAGGATAATTAGATGGAATCTGATCTGTCTATGGTCGGATCATGAAGGCTCCTTGGACACGTACCAACATGTTATCTCATGCTTTTTCTGTCGAAAGTGTTATGTCCAAAACCTCTTTCCTTGTTGCAGTGGTTTGTTTCTATTCGCTATCAGTAACCTTTTTGTCTAGCAGTGACTCACCTCTTGCATGTTATCTTTAGAATGGGCGTATTTCAGAGATACTCTCTCAGCCCTCTGCTCTTCTACATCATGCTGTTGTCATTGTCCGATGCACTAAGGAATCGCCAAGGATTTAAATACGGCACTTCCAGCAATCGGAGGCATAAGATCACCAATCTATTTTTTCACGGATGACCTCAAACTATATACTTCGGGGGAAAATGATCTTCATGGTTGATGGAAGAGTACAAGCATGCTATAAGATTGGAATTCGAGATCGACAAATGTGGTACGGTTCATTTTATATGAAGGCGATGCGAGGAATACAGCTGCTCAGCTCGTAGACCGAAGCATCCTACATCATCTTGGTCCGCGACCATGGAAAGGCAGGGATCGAAACATTTCTTTTCAAGGCAGCAGTCCATGTAATTGATGAACTCGGTCTCGTGTTCGACACTGAACGATATGGGGTTCAAGTCTGTCACTGAGTTGGAACCCGTTCAGCAAAAAGGTCACATCAAAGCTGCGGAGGCAAGAATAATCTAATGCATGTGTCTTCTTCAAGAACATTGAAGATATATTGGCTTATACAAAAATGTTGCCTACTCATTCCTCAAATCAAATCGGAGACCGAGGGATTCATAATGACCTGTCAAGTTGGTGTCTTCAACACCCTCGTCTACTGTAGTCGCGTGATGGGTATAGAGGTCCCTGACACTAGATGCAGAGCGTGTCGTGGGGCAGCTGAGACCATAATGCATCTGCTATCAACTTGTCAAGATTATACGGTCTCAGACTATATCCACAGGCATAACACGGCGCTATGAGTGTTGTACTACAGTCAACGACACTCGTACGGTATAGACTAAACACCGGTGTTAATTTAGGCTCCGGGGGATATTGAGTCTGTTGTAGAGAGTGAGAAGTGCCGAATGTATTGAAACTAGTCATTTTCCACCTTCAGGCAAATACAAGCCAATGAGCCTGATGTAGTTCTCCTCGACCAACAGATTAAGACGATTTTCGATTTTCGGCTCCTGGCGGCATGAACATCGTCTGAAAATCATTCTTTTAAAATGTTGGTTCTGATAATAGGGGTCCTCGGTGAACACTGTTCTCAAACTTGAAAATCATACCGTCTTTCCGTAATATGGCAAAAATCTTAGCCGGAGGGATGCAGAAGGCCGTCATCCTCAGTTCACTCCGCCTGCTCCGATCGAGTAATCACTTATCCCACGGCGGGGGAGTGGTTATGGGGGCAAATGATCCAGCGTGCCCTCCGGAAGTGTCGTAGCATCGGAGACAGGGCCTGATTGGGAAATTCCCAACGGATATAAATAATAATAACTTTATGCAACCTCTGTCTCTGGGTTGGTGATTGAACGCACGTACCCGCAAAGTCCCATTTCGGGTACAAATAGGTACTGAAAATTTTCAAAGTTTCCACGCTCTGACATACGCACTGCAGATGAAGAAAGTTTCAGGGGTGGGATTCTGTGTTCCATAGAATTCTACAGTCGACACTTATGTTTCTTTCTCTCCCATGAAATCAAAGATACCTAACGACATCTCACTTATTGTATCGACTATTGGATTCTATGGTACACGGAATCCCACCCCTGGGTTTGTTTGTTCATGAACTGAAAACTATTCATATTTCGTACCAGATATAATAATTAGGTGTTCTGTGCCCATTTGGCGGGAAAATTTCAAAGTTGTTTCGGTTACTTAGAGATGATGGGTCCCATTCTAATCTTAGCAACGAATTCCAAAAATAAATATACCTATCAGATGCATGCTACCTCAGTTATGTCGATTCTCTGAAATACCTAACTGTATCGAATTTTGGAACAATAGTGGCACGCTGTAGTAGGTATAATAATAAATGAGTTATTCATGGTGAGTTTTCAGAATTAAAGTGTGCGTCTTGATGGTCTTTTATGACTAACTTCATTCATTTCGTTTAATATCGGGCTATATACACTTGATTTTACGACATTAGTACATACTTACTAACCCAGGAGAGAAATTCATCCAGCAAAATGGTTGTCACATAATATAGGAAAAAGTCCTCTGATCCAGATTCATCGAATTCCCTGTATTTCTCAGTATTCATACATATAATTCATTATCTGCAAATGACAGACCAAATATATGGGCAGGTAGGAGGTAGGTATTCAGTTCATTATTGATTGATACTTTTTTATATTTATGTTCTTTCAAGTTAAAAAGATTTTGTTCGTTAATTAATTCATTAACTTAGAAAACAACTATAGATTTAGTAGATTATGAGATGTTTTTTATGTTTATTCGATATTCGATGTTTGTTCTACAAGTTCAATAACGATTCGTTCTCCCACAAAGATATTTTTCTAAAATAATTCGAGAAATCGAGTAGGTAACTGTAAAACTGTATTCAGACTAATTAACTGTATTAAACACAGATGTCGCGAAAAAATGTCTTAACTTTTCTTGCTCCCATCATTGTTTAAACAATGCTTCTATCTAATTCTTAACTGAACGTTACAAATTCTAAATTCAATTTTAACGGTGGCTTGACGCACAGGTTCATTATATTTTTATACCTATATTTCTGGATTTTGATTAGCCTTGTTAATGCCGCTCATAGACCTCGTAAAAGTCTACGTTACCGACCCGAATTAAAGATATTGCGCAAGCGCAACTTTATAACTAATAACCATTTTTTGAAAACGGTGAAAACACTCTTAACATTTGCTTGAAAAAACCAAAAAACGTTTGAATTGTGGTAAAATTTGTGATACCTCAAATTTAATTCAATAAAAATTGCAAAATAGTACAATGTAGGGTATTTTTTTGTTCGCTGTTTTTTTCTTCCAATAATTTTGACAAATATGTTCATGTTGTAGTTGTAGATATTCCAAAAAGTTGGTAATTATAACAGTAAATAGTTTCCTTCGATCATAAATCCGAGCCGGAAGAGTATTTGGGAAATAATAATACAAATAATCTTCAAGTTGGTACATTTGAGTTTTTTTTAGAATGTTATTGAAGCGTTTCAATATTTTAGGTTATGATGGAGAATAAGGTAAACAGAGAACCGGTATCCGGATCTAGTAATAATAGCGGTGTAATCAAGAAGAAAAAGGATGATAAACGGAGTAAAAGGGACCAGCGATCTTGGGACAATTTGATTAAAAATATTAGTTCATTGTCCGAAGCTGAAAAGCTCGATGTAATCAAAGAAAAGTATTCCGAGCTCTATAATGATTACAAGACAACAATCTCCACTTTGAAGACAACCGAGAAACAAATGATAATGTTGCAGAAGGAGAAGGAGCATGTTCAAGCAGACCTTACAAAAAATATTCTGAGTAGATCGAAAATGGAAAGTCTTGCCCGTGAGCTGCAAAGGCAAAACAAGGAAATCAAGGTATTTTCATAACTTTTTTCACAACTTCCTTGCCAATTACTCAAAAATATTCCCTAACCACTGGTACCAATGATATTCCTAACTTATATCCTAGTTCTGCTTTGATTTGTTCTCTATTGAGAGACTTCGACTTTAATCAAATCCTAAATATACATTTAGGATGAAAATTACAACCGCCTAAAGGAAGAAGAAGAGAAACGCAAGGAAGTAGCAGCTAGTTTTACCGAAAAACTCAATAGTCTCACACAGTTGATGGATGAAAACAAAGACAAGTCCCTTCGTTTGCGGGAGGAAAATATGAACATGACCACAAAACTAACAGAACTCTACGATCAGTTTCAGGAACGTGAGACCCATTTAGCAAACATGAATCGTCAAATGGAACTGCAGAAAAAACTCTCTGAGACCCAACTGAAAAAGCTGGAGGTTGAGTTCGAAACTGAGAGGGAAATTTGGCAGAAAGAACGAAGCATTCTTGTTGCGAATTTGGAAAGGAGCGACGAGACCAATAAGGTGCTCCAAGAAAATGTCAAGAGCTTACAGGAGCACTTGGACTCCTATCAGAAGCAGTATACCGATTTCGAAACTACTATGAGAAGAAGTAATAAGGTATGTTGTACTATTTTTCATCATATTCCCAGTTTTTTCTATACATTTGGCAGGGCATGAGAAGATTAGGAAGAAATCACTGATAATGAAGAAATGGAGACAAAATTGGTCAATTGAGATTCCTCAAACTCAGCTATTTCAAAAAAACTCTTGAAAGTACATCAATATTCAATCGAAAAAGGGGGCTAATAAGTGAGAAAAGAGAATGAAATGAATTTCCTGTTGAACTTGAATCTATTAACTCTTAATATAAATGAAAAAGTAGGTATATAACTTTTTTGTAGTTGACATCTTTTGTTCCTCAAATCTAGAGTATTTGTATCCATGAACAATACTCATCATTGTCAGAGAAAGAGTGATCAATAGGATGAGATAAATGATTCATACTTTTCATAATATTAGGGACATTATATAGCCATTAGGATAATTAGGAAATTTCTCACTAGATAAATGAGTTAGCAGACCTTATATCACTGCCTGGGATGGGGCTAACAATACAATTATAAAAAATAGTTACAAGCATTTTTAGATACAGACTTTCTCCACAAGATCATTAAATAATACAAATGAACTTTTCAATATTTGAAATATCTTGGTTTTGTTATGGATCATGGATCTTTGAAAATAAATAAATATGAACCAACACCATATACAGACTACTAGATTCACAGAATATCTATCAGTTCGTGTTTTAAAAATCACACACCACAAAATATTTTTCAGTCACTTTCCACCAGACCCATCATATTTATTTTTTATAATATGTGGAGGGACAAACTTTAACAAAAATCAAACAGTTATAATTCAGCTGTGGTAGGGGATCGTAATTGTTTTTATTGCATTATTAAATCCATTTTCCATTTTTAGTTAATGTTCGTCCGTCAAGTACTGTCGTCCACTTCTTAAAGAAAACAAAATTTGTTTCAAAATAACGATTTAGACAATGGAAGTTCGAAATAAAAGTAATCCACTTTTAAATCAAACAACCGTAATAAAAATGTTCTTTTACTCTGGTCTGTAGTATACGACCTGTTTGACCCACTTAGCATTTGGGACGAATTTCACAGTTGTTGATCTGGGATTTTTTTCTTAAATTTTTCCATTACTTGCAAACACCATTTTGACTAGTACATTGTTAAGAATCTGTGCACATTTGTCGTAGAGGTACCTTATCTTAATTTAAGAGATACGTCTTAATCTTTAATAAGGGGTGTGAATTTATAAACATAATACACGTTCACTTCTTTTGTATCCAGTGTATTTTAAGTGCAAACATGATTTGAGATTCTTGTCACAATATACAATTACAGCAAGAAATTTTTCCCACTAGGTCCAACTAAATCTAGCATTTCTAACAAATTTTCCCACAGGTGTTCGATTCCTTCAAAGAGGAAATGACCAAAATGCAAAGAGCAAACTCCACATTGGAGAAAGATCGAAATGAATGGCATACCAAATGGCAAAACAGTACTAAAACGTTGGTGAATATGACCGAAACACAGCAGAAATGCACCATAGAACTACGAAGCGCGGAACGTAAAATATCTATGCTGGAAAAACTGTGCAGAAAATTGCAAGTGGAGCGTGCAGCTTACATAGCCCAGTTGAAACAAAACAATTTAGTTCCAGCCACTCCCCCTGCACAACTTGAAGATGAGACGGCTGTGGTTTCTGGAGTAGCTAATTTGGAGATCGGGAAAACCAGTAAGGAACGAGAACTTGTGGCATTGAAGAAAGAGCTGAAGAATATGGTCGGCCAGATCAAAGAGTTCACCGAAAAGGTTTGTTGAACATGAAATTTTCGTTTGTAAACCGATTAAATACGTTGGGATTGGATTTTCTTTAGCTTGAATAAGTTTTTTTCTTAATTATGTCTGATATGAATGTTAATGAGATAATGTAAAGCTGATAAACTATTTTCAATCATTAGGCAGTAATTTTATTAATATTTTAATGTCTGTTTTGATTTTCTTGCTCAGTTATGAGGATGACTTGAAACATCTTTTGACTCTGTAGGTACCCCACGCTGATGGTGAAAAATTGCAAGATGTACTACAGGAACACCCCAGAATAGCATGTGATGGCGAGCCAAAGTCAGAAAAAGACGCCACCTGCGTTATCCCATCCAGTTCATGTGAGAGTTCCGAGTCCATCAACTCGACAGACCAAATTCAAATCAAAAAAGGTAACTGAATAAATTCTGGTTTTGAATGAATCTACATCGTGGCACAAGTGTTGTACGCATGCTGAATAGTAAATAATAATGAAAATAATAAAGGTCTTTATAATATATCATACACACAGGTGTTTCACACAGGATATATTTAGGGCGAGGTTCAATTCTTTCTGAACACCTGAGTCAGGTCCAGATTGCCTGTTCTTCCACCTAATCCAAAAAGTAGATAGCTTATCATACTAATAATTATTAAATTAAAAGAGAACAAAGACAATGGAGAAAATTCATAACAGTCCTAAATAGAAGTTAATCAAGGCACTACTGACGATCTATAGTCACATGTTTCGAATTTAAAGGAACTAATACCCAAGCATTTGATTGGAAATTCACTGGAAATTCATTTTATATTTAGTAATAAAGTAACTAAATGAGCTCTGAAATTGGGTTGTTTTGTACACTGAAGCGTTTAAAGTCCTTTTGAATCCAATATTGACGTTATGGACATCTGTGTGAAATCTCAATTTCTTTGAGAATTATGAGTTTATGGAATGAATGCGCTGAATACAATCATATTTCTCATTTTCAGTCATTTTATACTTTTGAATAGGTGGCTGATGTGGCCATACTTTCATACAAAGTTTTAAATGTATAACGTGAACAGTAACGGACCTAATATCGAACCCTGGGGTACTTCAGAAGATGTCAATAGAAACTTGGTTAGTTTTATACTTAATAATGGGATAAATGGGATAAAACCCGAAACCGGTCGTATAAATGAAATATCCAGTGGAAATTAGACAAAAGTTACATTCATTTCATCAATTCATGAATTCCCACAAAATAAACAGGTCATCAATTACCCAAATAAGTTCGACAAAAGATTATTAAGCGGGACTGCCTGTAGCCTGTAATTGAGGTAATTAGTAGTAGTATATAGAATACGAGACGGTGATTCGGTGTATCAATTTTTTTTTATTGTTTTTTCCGTCAACGAACGACAGCCCTCAGAAGTCGAAACTTGTGCGAGCCAAGGTTCCACGGTCTTATCTTTTAATCTTTTAACGTGCGAAAATAGTGATAACTTTTGTCTAATTTCCACTGCGATTTTTTATTGTTACTACCGGTTTCGTTTTTTTAAACCATTATCAAGTAAACTATACTCTTACATCAGGTTTCATTATTTATAGCTGAAATAAAGTAATTACTTATGTTTGCTAGGTAGGAATAGTGAAACCTTACCTGAGATAACAAAACATTTTTGTACCTGTAATATCATAAACAATCTATATCAAATCATTTCGGAGTAGATTCCAAATTAATTAGTAAAGTAGATGTCTGTGATGATGGCTGATTATTAAAATTCACAAATTCAATTTGTCATTGAGGGTTTCCTTCACTAATTATTTTGGATTCTACTCCGAAATGTTTGATACAGATTGTTTATGATATTTCAGATACAAACATTTTTTGTTATCTCAGTTAAGGTTTTATTGTTCCTTCATAGCAAACATAATTACTTACTATATATAATTGAGACCTGATGTAAGAACATAGTTTAATTGGTAATGGTTTGAAAAACCGAAACCGGTCGTAACAATAAAAATTAGACAAAAGTTATCACTGTTTTCTCTATCCTACATTCATCATGAATTTCCACAAAATAAATAGATCATTTACCCTAAAAATATCACCAGGTATATTTAATAATGCCAAACATCATCTTTGTTTTTTTTTTCCGATTTTAGAAGACATTTTATGATTGAAAAAACGTTCAATTGATATTCCATTGCTTTTTCTAATATTTTATACATCGTCGGTAAGATACTGATTAATAATTATTAGAAAATGAAACGTCTAAGTGTATTTGGTAATGGTTAAGTGGTTACTATTGAGAATTACTGAAATTTTCAACATGATCTTCCTGCGTTCATCAAACGAAGAGTACCTATATAATCCCTGAAAGAAAACAAATTATTTCAAAATCACTTTCATCACATGAGAAGAACTAGGAAGTGATTCACTTAAAGAAGCTATTCTGTTAGCAAAACATGTGTAGTTTGTACAAATAGAGAGTTGATCAAATATCGATTTCATAATCCCCAGGAGAAAATACCACACCTCAAATGTAATTGTACTATGAATCTGCCAGAAAATACTCCTTAGTGGCTCATTCTTTTGTTTTATCTGCTCATGAATTATTTTAGAAATTATGAAAAATTGGAATTACTTCGTAAAATGGAAAATCCTGCAGTTCTCCATATTATTATAACAATGATTGTATTAGATAAGATGGAAAAGTTCTGGATTTTAGTGATTTTTCGCCCAATTTCATCTCCCCCTGGAGGGGAGCAATGCTTTCGAAATAGTTGAATAGCATGAGGTGTTGAATGATGACTCATCTGAAAGGTGTTATCCTCCATTCAACTGTGTAAAACATTCGAAATTTGCTTTATTACGTGTTGAGTTGTTAATGTTTGAAGATAACAAAACACCACAAACAAGAAGGCAACCAAACTAACACTAACCTTATCTGTTATTACAATAAATGTTCAAAATGTTCCCCGTTTACCTCCTGTCAAAAATAAAGTCTATTTTTAGTTTCAGTTCAGTTTCTCGAGTAATTACTTCCGTAATCCACGCTCCCAACTCCTGAATAGAGTGACACTGAGTCTCGTATACTTAAGATTTTAGATAGCTCCATAAAAAGAAATCTAATATGGTTAGATCAGGAGATCTTGGACTATTGTTTATGCAGAACGATGGATCAAGAGCCAAGGATGTGTAGAATTGTTGTTGAAACAACAATTTTAACAACAATTCCACACATCCTTGGCTCTCGATCCATCGTCCTGCCTAAACAATATTCAAATAATTCCTCACAGCAACTGCAGAATGAGGAGGTCCAGTTTGTTGCAAAATAATTTCCATGTTTAATTCGTCTAAATGATTTTCGATAGTTGTCACTATCGGTGGATCTTTCACTGTTTCCAGCATTTCTAAGAAATAACGTACCTATAATTTTGTCTATGCAAGTGACCGTTTGAAAAAAGTAACCTCATCAGTGAAACAAATGTGTTTCAGTAGCTGGGATTTTCCAAAATATTATTTGATAAATTTCACAATATTCTAAACGGTGGTCTGGATCATCGTTCGGTAGTTCTTCTCGATGAGGACGGATTATTCACAAATTCGCCAATAACGTTCACTTGTTTATATTCCCCAATAGTTAATTTCGCAGAATGTTTTTTATTTTGCACACTGCCTTTCTCATAAAAGTTTTCCACTAAGTGTTCAAAATAATGTCTATCAATAGTGCGATCTGGAAAAACATACACTGACTCACACTTTGCTTGATCAGTTTATTGTTTTGACCATTCAACCAGAAAACAATGCAAAAACACCAACAAAAACGTTTAATTAATATCCAAGCGTATGGCAACAAAATCGCACTTGACGTCTGAATCGAACCTGATATCACGCAGGGCCGAATTTTAATTCCAAGGATTAGTGCGCTAAGTTAATTTTCGTTGTTCTGAAACATTAATGACTCGAGAATTAATGGATCAGATTTCAATTCCTTTGCATGGTTGAATAGAGAATAACCCCTTCAAATGAGCTATCACTCACCACCCCTTGCTATTTTAATTTTTCGAAAGGGTTGCTCCTCTCCAGTTACGAATGAAATTAGTGGTAAACTTTTCATATAAAATGTACAATGTAATTTTTTTATAAGATGAATAAAAACTATGAAGTAAATACTCTAAAGACCATTGAAATCTGATATCTAAAGGAAAACTAACTCCCTATTATTCATTATTCCCTTCAGTCATCAGTCTCATTTATGATTTCATAGAACCGGGATGAAAAAACTGCGTTCAGCTCTTGCAATAGACTGAAGCAGACAAACTGCAATTTTCTAAGATTGCAAATAGAAGAAAAATGGTTTGCTATAGTTTTTAAACCAGGAAAATTTCTCTATGTTGTTTTTTCGAGGTAAGACGAAATTTCGGGTCGATAGCCAATGATTCCATTGCTCTGCCAAAATATCTTCGAAACCTTTGTAAACTTTTGTCCTCTTATCTTCGAAAATTTGAATACTTTTAATTTCGAATTGACTGTTGCAAAACTGAGCTGTTGTTTTCTTGAAAATGTTTCCATAGATACTGGAAGATTTTTGAACATTCCATACAGAAATTTCCCAAGAAAGAGGCAAATCCTAAAATTGTTATTATCTAGAACTGCATTCTAGGGTTCATTACGATCATTCACTAGATCCAAAATTCAATACTGTGTACATATGGGTGGGATTACGGATCACCACCCAAAGACCACGCCCCGTCTGCCCTATTCGTTAATGATCCCTGGTGTTTGTGTATCTGCTATTCTATTTGAATAAAATTAGTATTATTATTGTACTGTACGAGAAGGTTCATTATTTTTCATTTCAGATGGAAGGACAGCCAAGTGTGCTACTGTGTCTTCCCTGGATACTATAGTGGAGGTGTCTGTGCCAGATCATGACTTGAATAAGAAGACTGAAGAAAAAGATGATCAGTGAATATTTCACCTTCTATAAGTACTTCATTTGACGTTTTGTGTTAATTTATTTTGAATCTGCTGTATTTTTTCATTCATTGTAAAAACGTTTCATTTACTTCAAATAGATGTTATTTATTTGAAGCCGAGATTGTGTAACATGTTGGTAGCAATAAGTGTAGTTTCGCTATTTTTGTATACCTATTTGTGAGATGATTTTTTCCATTTTCATGAAACTAAATGGTCATGGCCAAATTATGGTCTGTAATGTAATTTTTTCCTAAATTATCATAAACCTGAAGAGCCTTACTATGAATTTCAACAAAACGGCTCATAACTTTCACCTGTTTAGAGTGAGAAACCTGTAATTGAATCAGAGGCTCATAACTTTCGTCCACCGTATTTGAGAAGATGCACAGAGTCTATTCAACAAGAATTCTTATGTATTTGCTAAGATGCTAGGGCTAGGGATATTCTAGAAACGACGCTGAGTTATGGAATAATGATATTCCTGTAAAAATTCAGTTTTTCATGAAATTAACGATTATTCAACACTCATGACAGATACAGTGAAACGGGTTGTAATTCCGAGTTCTGATGGCTGAGATCTTGCTCAATAAGAATTTTACAGCCATTCCAGAATTGAACCCATGAAAATTTATTTCATTAATACCTCTTGCAGGAAATATCAAGTTGAAACGGTGTAAAGCGTTGCATGTTAGAAACCTGTAATTCAAATACAGCCCACTATCAGTTGCAACTATCATCTGAAAGATGGCGCGAAAACCAACAAAGTACGTTATATCTCTACAAATTCGAGATTATTCAAAAACTATAGTAAATACAGCAAAAGTGATGACTTTTCTGATATCTGCGATCCAAGCTCCTCCTGTATGGCTGATCTGAAGTGTGATTTTTTTTTAAGAACAGGAAAGTTCAAAGAGGTTTCCCTTATTTCTTAAAGGGGCCGAAAATCAACGTTTGGCAAGGGCCTACCTATTTGCTAGGATGCTAGTGATGATCTAGGAACGATGCTTAAGCACGGAATTATGAAATTTAAAAAAAAAACGAGTCTTTCGAACATCGTTTCTTCCATAAGAAACTAAAGATCATTCGACAGTTATGACAGATACAGTAACAAGGGTTTTATTTCTGAGTTCAACTGGCAGAGATCTTCCTGAATAAGAATTTTCCAGCCATTTCCAAGTTGAATTAAAACGGGTAAAGTATGTGATGTTTTCTCCACTGCCATCTCTTGCAGGAAGGATCAAGTTGCGATGGTGTGTAAGCGATTCATGTTAGAAACCTGTAATTATAATGACGGCCCACTGTTAGTTTCAACTACCGTCTGCAAGATGGAGCGTAAATCAATAAGAGTACTTTATATCTTGCAAAAATCCTGATTATACAGAAACTATGACAAATAGAGCGAAACTGATTATAGTTCTGGCTTCTGCAGTTCAAGCTCCTCCTGTATACCAAATTTGAAGCCAATCTGAGATGCAAAATTTGTTGAAAAAGGTTCAAAGGGGTTAACCTTATTTCTTGAAGAGGCCAAAAAATCAACTTTCTCCTAGAGCCTCCATATTTGCTAGGGATGATCTAGGGGCGATGCTGAACTGCGGAATCGTGAAATTTCCATCAAAAAACGACTTTTTGAAAAATCGATTTTTTTTCACGTAAAACGGGATAATTCAAAAACTATGACAGATAAAGCGAAACCGATTACAGTTCTGGCTTCTGGAGTTCAGGCTCCTCCTGTATGCCAAATTTGAAGCCAATCTGAGGTGCAAAATTTGTTGAAAAAAGTTCAAAGGGGTTAACCTTATTTCTTGGAGAGGCCAAAAAATCAACTTTCTCCTAGAGCCTCCATATTTGCTAGGGATGATCTAGGGGCGATGCTGAACTGCGGAATCGTGAAATTTCCATCAAAAAACGACTTTTTGAAAAATCGATTTTTTTTCACGAAAAACGGGATAATTCAAAAACTATGACAGATAAAGCGAAACCGATTACAGTTCTGGCTTCTGGAGTTCAGGCTCCTCCTGTATGCCAAATTTGAAGCCAATCTGAGGTGCAAAATTTGTTGAAAAAAGTTCAAAGGGGGTTAACCTTATTTCTTGGAGAGGCCAAAAAATCAACTTTCTCCTAGAGCCTCCATATTTGCTAGGGATGATCTAGGGGCGATGCTGAACTGCGGAATCGTGAAATTTCCATCAAAACACGACATTTTGAAAAATCGATTTTTTTTCACGAAAAACGGGATAATTCAAAAACTATGACAGATAAAGCGAAACCGATTA
Source organism: Chrysolina americana (assembly GCA_958502065.1). Lineage (NCBI taxonomy): Eukaryota > Metazoa > Arthropoda > Insecta > Coleoptera > Chrysomelidae > Chrysolina > Chrysolina americana. The sequence goes on along the minus strand of OY293420.1, from coordinate 57,225,498 downwards.
CAGTTCTGGCTTCTGGAGTTCAGGCTCCTCCTGTATGCCAAATTTGAAGCCAATCTGAGGTGCAAAATTTGTTGAAAAAAGTTCAAAGGGTAAGTTAACCTTATTTCTTGGAGAGGCCAAAAAATCAACTTTCTCCTAGAGCCTCCATATTTGCTAGGGATGATCTAGGGGCGATGCTGAACTGCGGAATCGTGAAATTTCCATCAAAAAACGACTTTTTGAAAAATCGATTTTTTTTCACGAAAAACGGGATAATTCAAAAACTATGACAGATAAAGCGAAACCGATTACAGTTCTGGCTTCTGGAGTTCAGGCTCCTCCTGTATGCCAAATTTGAAGCCAATCTGAGGTGCAAAATTTGTTGAAAAAAGTTCAAAGGGGTTAACCTTATTTCTTGGAGAGGCCAAAAAATCAACTTTCTCCTAGAGCCTCCATATTTGCTAGGGATGATCTAGGGGCGATGCTGAACTGCGGAATCGTGAAATTTCCATCAAAACACGACATTTTGAAAAATCGATTTTTTTTCACGAAAAACGGGATAATTCAAAAACTATGACAGATAAAGCGAAACCGATTACAGTTCTGGCTTCTGGAGTTCAGGCTCCTCCTGTATGCCAAATTTGAAGCCAATCTGAGGTGCAAAATTTGTTGAAAAAAGTTCAAAGGGTAAGTTAACCTTATTTCTTGGAGAGGCCAAAAAATCAACTTTCTCCTAGAGCCTCCATATTTGCTAGGGATGATCTAGGGGCGATGCTGAACTGCGGAATCGTGAAATTTCCATCAAAAAACGACTTTTTGAAAAATCGATTTTTTTTCACGAAAAACGGGATAATTCAAAAACTATGACAGATAAAGCGAAACCGATTACAGTTCTGGCTTCTGGAGTTCAGGCTCCTCCTGTATGCCAAATTTGAAGCCAATCTGAGGTGCAAAATTTGTTGAAAAAAGTTCAAAGGGGTTAACCTTATTTCTTGGAGAGGCCAAAAAATCAACTTTCTCCTAGAGCCTCCATATTTGCTAGGGATGATCTAGGGGCGATGCTGAACTGCGGAATCGTGAAATTTCCATCAAAAAACGACTTTTTGAAAAATCGATTTTTTTTCACGAAAAACGGGATAATTCAAAAACTATGACAGATAAAGCGAAACCGATTACAGTTCTGGCTTCTGGAGTTCAGGCTCCTCCTGTATGCCAAATTTGAAGCCAATCTGAGGTGCAAAATTTGTTGAAAAAAGTTCAAAGGGTAAGTTAACCTTATTTCTTGGAGAGGCTAAAAAATCAACTTTCTCCTAGAGCCTTTATATTCGCTAGGGATGATCTAGGGGCGATGCTGAACTGCGGAATCGTGAAATTTCCATCAAAACACGACATTTTGAAAAATCGATTTTTTTTCACGAAAAACGGGATAATTCAAAAACTATGACAGATAAAGCGAAACCGATTACAGTTCTGGCTTCTGGAGTTCAGGCTCCTCCTGTATGCCAAATTTGAAGCCAATCTGAGGTGCAAAATTTGTTGAAAAAAGTTCAAAGGGTAAGTTAACCTTATTTCTTGGAGAGGCCAAAAAATCAACTTTCTCCTAGAGCCTCCATATTTGCTAGGGATGATCTAGGGGCGATGCTGAACTGCGGAATCGTGAAATTTCCATCAAAGAACGACTTTTTGAAAAATCGATTTTTTTTCACGAAAAACGGGATAATTCAAAAACTATGACAGATAAAGCGAAACCGATTACAGTTCTGGCTTCTGGAGTTCAGGCTCCTCCTGTATGCCAAATTTGAAGCCAATCTGAGGTGCAAAATTTGTTGAAAAAAGTTCAAAGGGGTTAACCTTATTTCTTGGAGAGGCCAAAAAATCAACTTTCTCCTAGAGCCTCCATATCTGCTAGGGATGATCTAGGGGCGATGCTGAACTGCGGAATCGTGAAATTTCCATCAAAAAACGACTTTTTGAAAAATCGATTTTTTTTCACGAAAATCGGGATAATTCAAAAACTATGACAGATAAAGCGAAACCGATTACAGTTCTGGCTTCTGGAGTTCAGGCTCCTCCTGTATGCCAAATTTGAAGCCAATCTGAGGTGCAAAATTTGTTGAAAAAAGTTCAAAGGGGTTAACCTTATTTCTTGAAGAGGCCAAAAAATCAACTTTCTCCTAGAGCCTCCATATTTGCTAGGGATGATCTAGGGGCGATGCTGAACTGCGGAATCGTGAAATTTCCATCAAAAAACGACTTTTTGAAAAATCGATTTTTTTTCACGAAAAACGGGATAATTCAAAAACTATGACAGATAAAGCGAAACCGATTACAGTTCTGGCTTCTGGAGTTCAGGCTCCTCCTGTATGCCAAATTTGAAGCCAATCTGAGGTGCAAAATTTGTTGAAAAAAGTTCAAAGGGGTTAACCTTATTTCTTGGAGAGGCCAAAAAATCAACTTTCTCCTAGAGCCTCCATATCTGCTAGGGATGATCTAGGGGCGATGCTGAACTGCGGAATCGTGAAATTTCCATCAAAAAACGACTTTTTGAAAAATCGATTTTTTTTCACGAAAATCGGGATAATTCAAAAACTATGACAGATAAAGCGAAACCGATTACAGTTCTGGCTTCTGGAGTTCAGGCTCCTCCTGTATGCCAAATTTGAAGCCAATCTGAGGTGCAAAATTTGTTGAAAAAAGTTCAAAGGGGTTAACCTTATTTCTTGGAGAGGCCAAAAAATCAACTTTCTCCTAGAGCCTCCATATCTGCTAGGGATGATCTAGGGGCGATGCTGAACTGCGGAATCGTGAAATTTCCATCAAAACACGACATTTTGAAAAATCGATTTTTTTTCACGAAAAACGGGATAATTCAAAAACTATGACAGATAAAGCGAAACCGATTACAGTTCTGGCTTCTGGAGTTCAGGCTCCTCCTGTATGCCAAATTTGAAGCCAATCTGAGGTGCAAAATTTGTTGAAAAAAGTTCAAAGGGTAAGTTAACCTTATTTCTTGGAGAGGCCAAAAAATCAACTTTCTCCTAGAGCCTCCATATTTGCTAGGGATGATCTAGGGGCGATGCTGAACTGCGGAATCGTGAAATTTCCATCAAAGAACGACTTTTTGAAAAATCGATTTTTTTTCACGAAAATCGGGATAATTCAAAAACTATGACAGATAAAGCGAAACCGATTACAGTTCTGGCTTCTGGAGTTCAGGCTCCTCCTGTATGCCAAATTTGAAGCCAATCTGAGGTGCAAAATTTGTTGAAAAATGTTCAAAGGGGTTAACCTTATTTCTTGGAGAGGCCAAAAAATCAACTTTCTCCTAGAGCCTCCATATTTGCTAGGGATGATCTAGGGGCGATGCTGAACTGCGGAATCGTGAAATTTCCATCAAAAAACGACTTTTTGAAAAATCGATTTTTTTTCACGAAAAACGGGATAATTCAAAAACTATGACAGATAAAGCGAAACCGATTACAGTTCTGGCTTCTGGAGTTCAGGCTCCTCCTGTATGCCAAATTTGAAGCCAATCTGAGGTGCAAAATTTGTTGAAAAAAGTTCAAAGGGGGTTAACCTTATTTCTTGGAGAGGCCAAAAAATCAACTTTCTCCTAGAGCCTCCATATTTGCTAGGGATGATCTAGGGGCGATGCTGAACTGCGGAATCGTGAAATTTCCATCAAAAAACGACTTTTTGAAAAATCGATTTTTTTTCACGAAAAACGGGATAATTCAAAAACTATGACAGATAAAGCGAAACCGATTACAGTTCTGGCTTCTGGAGTTCAGGCTCCTCCTGTATGCCAAATTTGAAGCCAATCTGAGGTGCAAAATTTGTTGAAAAAAGTTCAAAGGGGTTAACCTTATTTCTTGGAGAGGCCAAAAAATCAACTTTCTCCTAGAGCCTCCATATTTGCTAGGGATGATCTAGGGGCGATGCTGAACTGCGGAATCGTGAAATTTCCATCAAAAAACGACTTTTTGAAAAATCGATTTTTTTTCACGAAAAACGGGATAATTCAAAAACTATGACAGATAAAGCGAAACCGATTACAGTTCTGGCTTCTGGAGTTCAGGCTCCTCCTGTATGCCAAATTTGGAGCCAATCTGAGGTGCAAAATTTGTTGAAAAAAGTTCAAAGGGGTTAACCTTATTTCTTGGAGAGGCCAAAAAATCAACTTTCTCCTAGAGCCTCCATATCTGCTAGGGATGATCTAGGGGCGATGCTGAACTGCGGAATCGTGAAATTTCCATCAAAACACGACATTTTGAAAAATCGATTTTTTTTCACGAAAAACGGGATAATTCAAAAACTATGACAGATAAAGCGAAACCGATTACAGTTCTGGCTTCTGGAGTTCAGGCTCCTCCTGTATGCCAAATTTGAAGCCAATCTGAGGTGCAAAATTTGTTGAAAAAAGTTCAAAGGGTAAGTTAACCTTATTTCTTGGAGAGGCCAAAAAATCAACTTTCTCCTAGAGCCTCCATATTTGCTAGGGATGATCTAGGGGCGATGCTGAACTGCGGAATCGTGAAATTTCCATCAAAGAACGACTTTTTGAAAAATCGATTTTTTTTCACGAAAAACGGGATAATTCAAAAACTATGACAGATAAAGCGAAACCGATTACAGTTCTGGCTTCTGGAGTTCAGGCTTCTCCTGTATGCCAAATTTGAAGCCAATCTGAGGTGCAAAATTTGTTGAAAAAAGTTCAAAGGGGTTAACCTTATTTCTTGGAGAGGCCAAAAAATCAACTTTCTCCTAGAGCCTCCATATTTGCTAGGGATGATCTAGGGGCGATGCTGAACTGCGGAATCGTGAAATTTCCATCAAAAAACGACTTTTTGAAAAATCGATTTTTTTTAACGAAAAACGGGATAATTCAAAAACTATGACAGATAAAGCGAAACCGATTACAGTTCTGGCTTCTGGAGTTCAGGCTCCTCCTGTATGCCAAATTTGAAGCCAATCTGAGGTGCAAAATTTGTTGAAAAAAGTTCAAAGGGGTTAACCTTATTTCTTGGAGAGGCCAAAAAATCAACTTTCTCCTAGAGCCTCCATATCTGCTAGGGATGATCTAGGGGCGATGCTGAACTGCGGAATCGTGAAATTTCCATCAAAAAACGATATTTTGAAAAATCGATTTTTTTTAACGAAAAACGGGATAATTCAAAAACTATGACAGATAAAGCGAAACCGATTACAGTTCTGGCTTCTGGAGTTCAGGCTCCTCCTGTATGCCAAATTTGAAGCCAATCTGAGGTGCAAAATTTGTTGAAAAAAGTTCAAAGGGTAAGTTAACCTTATTTCTTGGAGAGGCCAAAAAATCAACTTTCTCCTAGAGCCTCCATATTTGCTAGGGATGATCTAGGGGCGATGCTGAACTGCGGAATCGTGAAATTTCCATCAAAGAACGACTTTTTGAAAAATCGATTTTTTTTCACGAAAATCGGGATAATTCAAAAACTATGACAGATAAAGCGAAACCGATTACAGTTCTGGCTTCTGGAGTTCAGGCTCCTCCTGTATGCCAAATTTGAAGCCAATCTGAGGTGCAAAATTTGTTGAAAAAAGTTCAAAGGGTAAGTTAACCTTATTTCTTGGAGAGGCCAAAAAATCAACTTTCTCCTAGAGCCTCCATATCTGCTAGGGATGATCTAGGGGCGATGCTGAACTGCGGAATCGTGAAATTTCCATCAAAAAACGACTTTTTGAAAAATCGATTTTTTTTCACGAAAATCGGGATAATTCAAAAACTATGACAGATAAAGCGAAACCGATTACAGTTCTGGCTTCTGGAGTTCAGGCTCCTCCTGTATGCCAAATTTGAAGCCAATCTGAGGTGCAAAATTTGTTGAAAAAAGTTCAAAGGGGGTTAACCTTATTTCTTGGAGAGGCCAAAAAATCAACTTTCTCCTAGAGCCTCCATATTTGCTAGGGATGATCTAGGGGCGATGCTGAACTGCGGAATCGTGAAATTTCCATCAAAAAACGACTTTTTGAAAAATCGATTTTTTTTCACGAAAAACGGGATAATTCAAAAACTATGACAGATAAAGCGAAACCGATTACAGTTCTGGCTTCTGGAGTTCAGGCTCCTCCTGTATGCCAAATTTGAAGCCAATCTGAGGTGCAAAATTTGTTGAAAAAAGTTCAAAGGGGTTAACCTTATTTCTTGGAGAGGCCAAAAAATCAACTTTCTCCTAGAGCCTCCATATTTGCTAGGGATGATCTAGGGGCGATGCTGAACTGCGGAATCGTGAAATTTCCATCAAAACACGACATTTTGAAAAATCGATTTTTTTTCACGAAAAACGGGATAATTCAAAAACTATGACAGATAAAGCGAAACCGATTACAGTTCTGGCTTCTGGAGTTCAGGCTCCTCCTGTATGCCAAATTTGAAGCCAATCTGAGGTGCAAAATTTGTTGAAAAAAGTTCAAAGGGGTTAACCTTATTTCTTGGAGAGGCCAAAAAATCAACTTTCTCCTAGAGCCTCCATATTTGCTAGGGATGATCTAGGGGCGATGCTGAACTGCGGAATCGTGAAATTTCCATCAAAAAACGACTTTTTGAAAAATCGATTTTTTTTAACGAAAAACGGGATAATTCAAAAACTATGACAGATAAAGCGAAACCGATTACAGTTCTGGCTTCTGGAGTTCAGGCTCCTCCTGTATGCCAAATTTGAAGCCAATCTGAGGTGCAAAATTTGTTGAAAAAAGTTCAAAGGGGTTAACCTTATTTCTTGGAGAGGCCAAAAAATCAACTTTCTCCTAGAGCCTCCATATTTGCTAGGGATGATCTAGGGGCGATGCTGAACTGCGGAATCGTGAAATTTCCATCAAAAAACGACTTTTTGAAAAATCGATTTTTTTTAACGAAAAACGGGATAATTCAAAAACTATGACAGATAAAGCGAAACCGATTACAGTTCTGGCTTCTGGAGTTCAGGCTCCTCCTGTATGCCAAATTTGAAGCCAATCTGAGGTGCAAAATTTGTTGAAAAAAGTTCAAAGGGGTTAACCTTATTTCTTGGAGAGGCCAAAAAATCAACTTTCTCCTAGAGCCTCCATATCTGCTAGGGATGATCTAGGGGCGATGCTGAACTGCGGAATCGTGAAATTTCCATCAAAGAACGACTTTTTGAAAAATCGATTTTTTTTCACGAAAAACGGGATAATTCAAAAACTATGACAGATAAAGCGAAACCGATTACAGTTCTGGCTTCTGGAGTTCAGGCTCCTCCTGTATGCCAAATTTGAAGCCAATCTGAGGTGCAAAATTTGTTGAAAAAAGTTCAAAGGGGTTAACCTTATTTCTTGGAGAGGCCAAAAAATCAACTTTCTCCTAGAGCCTCCATATTTGCTAGGGATGATCTAGGGGCGATGCTGAACTGCGGAATCGTGAAATTTCCATCAAAAAACGACTTTTTGAAAAATCGATTTTTTTTAACGAAAAACGGGATAATTCAAAAACTATGACAGATAAAGCGAAACCGATTACAGTTCTGGCTTCTGGAGTTCAGGCTCCTCCTGTATGCCAAATTTGAAGCCAATCTGAGGTGCAAAATTTGTTGAAAAAAGTTCAAAGGGGTTAACCTTATTTCTTGGAGAGGCCAAAAAATCAACTTTCTCCTAGAGCCTCCATATTTGCTAGGGATGATCTAGGGGCGATGCTGAACTGCGGAATCGTGAAATTTCCATCAAAAAACGACTTTTTGAAAAATCGATTTTTTTTAACGAAAAACGGGATAATTCAAAAACTATGACAGATAAAGCGAAACCGATTACAGTTCTGGCTTCTGGAGTTCAGGCTCCTCCTGTATGCCAAATTTGAAGCCAATCTGAGGTGCAAAATTTGTTGAAAAAAGTTCAAAGGGGTTAACCTTATTTCTTGGAGAGGCCAAAAAATCAACTTTCTCCTAGAGCCTCCATATCTGCTAGGGATGATCTAGGGGCGATGCTGAACTGCGGAATCGTGAAATTTCCATCAAAGAACGACTTTTTGAAAAATCGATTTTTTTTCACGAAAAACGGGATAATTCAAAAACTATGACAGATAAAGCGAAACCGATTACAGTTCTGGCTTCTGGAGTTCAGGCTTCTCCTGTATGCCAAATTTGAAGCCAATCTGAGGTGCAAAATTTGTTGAAAAAAGTTCAAAGGGGTTAACCTTATTTCTTGGAGAGGCCAAAAAATCAACTTTCTCCTAGAGCCTCCATATTTGCTAGGGATGATCTAGGGGCGATGCTGAACTGCGGAATCGTGAAATTTCCATCAAAAAACGACTTTTTGAAAAATCGATTTTTTTTAACGAAAAACGGGATAATTCAAAAACTATGACAGATAAAGCGAAACCGATTACAGTTCTGGCTTCTGGAGTTCAGGCTCCTCCTGTATGCCAAATTTGAAGCCAATCTGAGGTGCAAAATTTGTTGAAAAAAGTTCAAAGGGGTTAACCTTATTTCTTGGAGAGGCCAAAAAATCAACTTTCTCCTAGAGCCTCCATATCTGCTAGGGATGATCTAGGGGCGATGCTGAACTGCGGAATCGTGAAATATCCATCAAAAAACGATATTTTGATAAATCGATTTTTTTTACGAAAAACGGGATAATTCAAAAACTATGACAGATACAGCGAAACCGATTACAGTTCTGGCTTCTGCAACCTTATTTCTTGAAGAGGCCAAAAAATCAACTTTCTCCTAGAGCCTTCGTAGTCGCTAATGATGATAGGGGCGATGCGGTACTGAGGAATCGTGAACACTTATGGCAGATACAGTGGAAAGGATTATATTTTCGAGTTCTGCTGGGGCTAAGATCTTCCTCAATAAGAAGATTTCAGCTATTCCAAAGTTGATTGAAACTTTGATAATCATAAAAACTAATTTCATTAAGTTTTCTGCTGCCATCTCTTGCAGGAAAGATCAAGTTGGAAAGGTGTGAAAGAGTTGCATTGTAAAAACCTGTAATCAAAATAATAGCCCACTGTCAGTTTCAACTACCGTCTGCAAGATGGCGCGCCAATCAACGAGAGTACTTCATTTCTTAACAAAATCCAGATTATACAAAAACTATGATGAATAGATCAAAACTGATTACATTTCTGACTTCGGCAGTCCAGGTTCCTCCTGTATGCCAAATTCATAGCCAATCTGAGGTGCGAAATTTGTTAACCTTATATTTTGCAGAGGCCAAAAAATCAACATTCTCCTAAAGCCACTTTATTCGTTAGGGATGATCTAGGGGCGATTCTGAACTGCGGAATATTGAAATTTCCATCAAAAAACGAATTCTTACTACGGTAAGAAAAAAAATCACCTGTATAAAGAGTTTCCATCCGCCACTTCTAAGAGAAAGGATCAAGTTAAATGGTCTGAAAACTCTGGAAGCAGTGCATGCTAGAAGAAACCTGTAATTGAAATTAGTGATTCACGTGAGTTTCGGCTACCGTCTTTAATTTAGAGAGTGCCAATTTCTCATCAAAATCCGAATTATTCAAAAACTATGACAAATAGAGCGAAAAGCGAAACTGAATACATTTCCGGCGTTTGTAGTCGACGCTCCTCCTGTATGACGAATTGGAAGCCAATCAAATTTTATGAAATGAAGAAATATAAATGATGTCACTTGAAGGCAATTATTTGACCTTGAGCCATAGCTTTACTGAATTCAATGGTAATCTGTTGCGACTGTCGTCACTGGTCAGACCATTCACTATAAAAATTTAATGAAAATGGATATTAATGATTATTAAATACTTTGGGTTACATTTCTATTTTCTATTATTCTACCTACTAGACCTCAGACGCTTTCCAATTGCCAGGGGGAGTAGCACCCAAAAGAGCTTGCTACCCCAGAACTGAACCTGAAGATAACTGCACCTGACTTTATGAATGGGGTTTGATTGGAACACGATTTTGCTTGGCCTCCCAAATTACTTTAGGAGCTACCCGGAGTCACCCAGAGCTACTCGCTGCTAATGACTCTGGTTTCTTATTGTCAATCTCAACTTGAACTTGAATATGAATAGTAATGGCGTTAACCCGATATATATATATATTATATAACGAAGAAAGTACCCTTTTCTTTGATAAACATACATTTATTTTCATTTAAAGCTATTGCTCTTTGGTTAATGGTAGGATAGACATTACAGGAATACAATGATAAAAATGTCAGAACTGACAGATAAATGACAATTCATTCCCAAACCGGTATAAGAATGGCGCCAATAAAACGCAACTAAAGTATTAATAATGAACCAACCTGTCAAAAATGGTGACCCGTGGTCAACAGCTGAAATGAATTAAATAACAGTTGAAGCGTGTTTTGGTTTCTCAGCTTTTGCGAAGTTGTTGATTGCTAGAAGTTTTCCCTAGAAAATAAATAAACAGAAACTAAACTTTAGAGAATAAATATGTCATAATGTGGATTTCCCAAGTGAGGATTTCATAACCCAAAATACACGCTTTCATTACAACTTTATATTATTTTAAGGAAACCACGAAATCAATCTGGACATTTCCCTCATCAAAATTACTGCATATGGAAATCACCAAACATTACTCAGCAAAAATTTTATTTAACGATTTCGAACGTACCTTCTCATAAGTGATCTATCTACCCGTTAAAAATATTAACACGAAAAACACAATTTTCAATTTAGTCTGACTAAAAGATGGACGTGTGTGGGAGCTTACAATCTGAATGAACCACATTTCTCTTCGTAAGGAAATACTTTTCATTTTGTTTGAAAAAATAATGAAAATGTGAATGAGTATTTGAATATCCCGCCAGTGATAGTCGTCGCATGCGTCTGGCAGGAGAGTGAGGTGAGAGTGCACCGAACTACCGACCGCAAGAAGCAGAGATCCAGAGAATGAAAACGTCGGTGAATATGTACAAATTCGTTATCTTCTGCCGTTAGTAACAAAATACTGTAGTTTTGGGAAATAATGAGAGGTTAATATCCTTCAAAAAGTGAAGTGACGTATAGGTAGCGCTTTATGTTCTAGTGGGGTGATTTGTTTATACCAAAAATTAGAGGAAAATTCTCATTGATAAGCAAAAAATGGCAGCCCTACCACGCAGGATAATTAAGGAAACGCAAAGATTAATGCAAGAACCTGTGCCGGGAATAAGTGCTATACCAGATGACAGTAACGCTCGTTATTTTCATGTTATTGTGACAGGTCCGGAGGATTCCCCATTTGAAGGGGGATTATTTAAACTAGAGTTGTTCCTGCCTGAAGACTACCCAATGTCAGCACCCAAAGTAAGGTTTATAACTAAAATATATCATCCTAATATTGATAGACTGGGTAGAATCTGTCTTGATATCCTAAAGGATAAGTGGAGTCCAGCCCTACAAATACGCACTGTTCTTTTGTCGATTCAAGCCTTACTTAGTGCTCCAAACCCAGATGATCCTCTAGCAAATGATGTAGCAGAACTTTGGAAAGTGAATGAATCGGAGGCTATCCGAAATGCGAAAGAGTGGACCCGCAGATATGCTATGGACAATTAAACATGTCCCAAGTGGACAGCAGTAATAAACATAAGCATTCTACTTTTGATTAGATTTTATCTCTTATTTATATTGTTGAAGTGGAATTTTTATGTTTTTTACCATAGTTGTATACAATGTTTGGTAAAGTGCAACCTTTGTCAACATTAAATTAAGTATCTTAAAAAAATTTTGTTTGGATTTGATTGTAAACAGAATTATTGTTATTTTAAATGTGTATTCATTACCAAACCTTAAGTTTCTTATTTTTTGACTTGATTTATAAATCCTTTTGTACTTCCTGAATAACATCTCCTGATCTCTGCAAGTTTTTGAAGTATTAAATTTCCATTCTAATTTGGTTGAGGAGTATTAAAGGATATTTTTTTCAGTGCTTCGATTGTGTACAATTCAGCAACAATTCCGTGCTTAGTTGCACTTGAAAGATGGATTTGTAGTTTGTTGTAAATAAAGGTATGAAAGGCTTTTTACAAATAAATTCTTTACAGTAAAGTCGTCAATTCTTATCTATTCAACTAAATCAACCATTCAGTTGGTACTTACTCTCTTGTTAGTATTCCCTCCCTTATGATGAAATCTGCCAGTACCAATACTGTAAAATATAAATAAATAAATTTTTTCATGAATTTTCATTCAAAGTTGTAAAGTTCCTCTGCTATGTTTCTATAACTCTGAAGTTGAAAAATTAAAACCTTTTGTAATTCGGAGTTTTTGTGTTCAGTTTTTCCTTCAGTTACTTGAAAATATACTGAAAAAAACAGGGTAAGTCATATACATCCAGATAAATTGAATTTTATAGAAGTGGTAGCTGAGAATTAGGTTTTGAAGGCATTTGTAATATAAGAACTGATCAAAAATTACTTTTATAGTGTTTTTAATTTCATTTGCCAATAAGTTTGAAGGAGAAATTTTGTTTAAGTTATAGGAATGTTTTAAACTTGAGCAAATTAATTTAGCAAAGAAAAGTTTGTGTATTTCAAGGCTCAAAACTTGGACCAAACAGTGGTACATAATCATTTTCTCAAAATTATTTTTATGTTATCTGCTACTGTATATGATGACGTTTTTGAAAGCTTACAATACAATCTTATGGTAATTTGTTAAAACACAAAATTTGGTGAAGAAGGCTGCAAAATAATTTACCTACGTGAAGTTTGCTCTCAAAAAAATTAGGAAAATGTATTATTCTAATGTATATACGGCTCGACAGACTTTTTCTCATATTTCACTTTGCTCATTTAGAACTACTTGAATGAGCAATGGATTCTAGCGAATGGGCAAATGGTTGCAAATTTAAGAATAACAGCTTCCGAAATCCCATAATTACATCAATGACACCCAGTCATTTCATTGTAAGCTGTAAGCTTTCCAATTTAAAACTTGTTTATTTTGAAGTTCAATCAATATGCACCAGCCTTAATCAGGGTTGGGGGGTAGTTTCAAAATTCTGAACATGAAGGTTGTATATAAAACTTCTCATAAACTCCAACATCCTTGGGTAATTCCTAATAAATAAATTGAGAAATGTCGGGGATTGCGGAAAAAAAGTTGGCCTTACTACAAGAGAACTAAAATAAGATTTAAAAAAGCGATTGAATTTGGCATGTGGAACATATATATTTTCGGGACCAGATATATTGGTTGTAATCTAATATGATCTTGAGAACGACCCGAAATATGAGGACATGAGCTTGAAATCAATCTTTCAGAACAGTTTATGACAGTCCCTACAGAATTAATATATTTCAAATACAAATCCATAGTAGCAGCTAGGGAAGCTGACTAAAGCCCTATTTTGTTTTCTGACCTCTGTGGAATCCATCATGTAATCAATAGGTCATTAGTTACCTGACTAATCACTTATAGTTCAACAAGAATAGTAGATACTGTGTCTCATCATATTCAAATCAGATAAATATTTATGATAATTAAATTAGGGGGTTATTTAAGAGATAAGGCGGATTAGAAAAGGGATAATGGGATTATCAACCCCTTTTCAGAAAGGCATATAAACTTTAATCTCCTAATTATACTAAGACAGTTGGCAAAACACGTCTGGTCTGGAGTTTCATCCAGTTCTGAATGTTTGTTTCGAAAAAAAAAATCCCCAGTGGCGCAGTTTAGGGGGGCATAACGACACACTTGCGGTATGGAGGCTAAGGGTAGACTTGCAGCCTCAAATTCCCCCTGGCTGCACCTTTGATTTCCTCTACCCAAATCGACTAACGCATCCACATAAATACCTCAATTTACTTGCACTAAGCGTACCTATCCCAAACTGGATTGCAATACACATGCATTCCCTAAATAACCTTGATAACAACTTGATCTTACTGACATTCCGCCGGCATTTTTCTGTTCACGTCACATCAGACAGGTCTATTTGGTTAGATTATGTAACTTAATAAAATTAAATATTCAGTATATCCGTAGACGATCGGCCCCCCTATGCTATGCCACTGGGTAAACTCATGAGGGAGTATCATTACATTCTTATAACGAATTTGAGAATACACCCAAGAAATACAACTTTCAGAATATCCTTTTATAAATCTATTCCCCATATCCTGCAAATAACATATCAAATATGATGAGCATACAAAAAAGGCAGATATAATGAAAAGTAAAGTTATTTGTTCGAGAAGACAGCTGTAGCGGATCAGTCGGGTATTGTTCAACTGAAGTCAAGAAACGCCGACTTCGGCCATCCGGTCTTAAATAGTTTGGGTTCTCGTCCGTGCATGGTATCACACGTTAAAAGGTAAGGGCCTCATCTTCCCTAGCTCGCACCAGTCTCTCGAGGACCTCTGAAGGTTGCAGCGGTTACGGGAAGAACAAGAAACTAAACATTTTTGTTTTTTCCGTGTATGAGAGCAGAATATTCGAAGATTACGCGCCAACCAATTTATTCAAGATACCAAGATATAAAACAGGGCTCCCTATCCATTCAATTGTATAAAAACTTCCAAGCTGGCGAGCACAATTCTGTTCACACTTGCCATGTTGTTGAATGAGGGACAGTACTGAAATTTTATTATTTACCTTATCTTGACCAAACAACAAAAAATTAATAGTATTCAACTGAGGTAAAATGTTTCATTTGCAGATTATCCCGAGAGAAATTAAACAAACTGGATTTATCATTGTTGTATTTTGTAAATATCTGTTACACATTAAGTTTTCATTATACAGACAAAAGGAATGCTAAGTATATAAGTAAAATAAATATTCATTACTGGAACTGTTCTTTATAGGCATTGATATGGTTAGATAAAAACTTCCAACAGGTATTCGAAATGAAAAATGTTCAAGGGTTGATGTATTCCATTTAATACATAAAATATAAAATAATTCAATGGTTCTAAAAACAAAAGAAAGTAAGAAAATAATAACATGTAATAAAATAAAATAGAGTATTTTCAACTAAGCAATTGTACAAATAAATTATTGACGATTCATGAGTCAAACCCCCCATCACTTTGATTCAATGTATAGCTACTCAAAATTTTCAAAATGTGATGCAGGTCGCTGAAGATCAAAATATAACAAGCGATAAGTCTACAGTAATAAGGGCCTTGACTCAAAACAAACAAGTTCTCATTTCACCGTGTTATTTCCCAGTCAAGTTTTGTTTGCAATATGACTGAATATAAAAATAGTGTTTTCTTTGTCTAATACATTCTCAACTAGTTATCTAAATTTGTTAAGCTTTTTACTACTAAGACTAACAGAATCAACATTTGATCTTGGTACTTATAGCACCAAAGGTTTTTAACGACTAGCAATAAAAAAATTATCAGCACAACCATTCAAATTTATTTTTAATCTTAAGTGTGCCCTTTTCTTGAGTCCGGTAGCGTAAATCACAAACCACTCTCATGCTGTTGTAAATACAAATATCAAGAATATCTCAGCAAGTTTCATTTCCATTTTCTATCGCGTCAAAATGAGCAATGTTTGATGTAGTGCAGAGACTTTTCGGGTATTACAACAAATAGAAACAACACAGTGATAAGAACTCCCATTCAAACAATACAAATAACAGTGTAGAGATAACCACTTAACATAAAACAAAGTTATGGAATTATAAATTAAGTCTAATGATGCTGACTAGATACCTATTACTATATTAAATTTTGAGCCAGCATATCGAACTTAATGAAGGTTGGGTAAATGGAATATTTCTTTGAAAAATGAATATAAGGTAGTACACAGATAATATTCTTGATAGTAATTTCAGTTTTTGAAAGGGCTAAATATCCACCTGCCAACATATCACAGAAACAACCTATCCAGATTGTTAGAGTTCAAGTTTGGGTAACGTAGGAAAAGTGAGAGATGCTCTCATTGCTACATAATCCTGCTATACGCATCAAAATCTGATCATTTCAAAAACTAAAGCAATCAGGGACCAGTTGCCATGAAATTCCATTTTGGTTTCGCTCACATACTTTTATATTAGGTATCTGGTATCTTGGTATCAGATTTCATTTAAAGTAATGACGAGTTCAATCTATCCCGTATTTAATAACTGTTCAGTACTGATACGAAACAGGGGATACAACAAAAATGAATAATTCGTTCCTTGGTAGAAATACTTTACTCTTATTGGAGGATGAAATATTCTGTTAAGCCAACCAACAGTCTTTGGTATGCTCTTCACATTCACAACAAATAAATAGGTTTAATGCACTCATTTTAGATGAAATTTGTTGAAGAGTAGAAAAAATCTCTCCGAATTCCATACAAAAAAATCTTTTTTCTTTATCGAATCTGTCAACAGCACATTTTAGAACACAAAAAATTGATAATTTATAACAGCACAAGATATAGTGTTAGTAAAAATGTAGTAGTGTTAAGAGTTCAAAATTCAACAAGTTCTTCATAAGTACGTTTCCAATAGAGTGCAATTGGGGAAAAATTCATCCATTATCAGTCTTCCATTGGAAAAATAAAATCAATTATCCAACTGGAAACGATCAACAAACAAACTATCAACAGGCTTGAATCCCTTTGACCATATGAATAATATGATCGACAACTACCGAACTAACATCGTGGTTTCCTTTAAAGCGATATTCCGAATGAATAAGTGAAAAAACAAGATGAATTTTGCGTTTCAAGGTATGTAGAGAAGTAGAAAACAACCAAAAAGTCACCATCAGGAGCTGTAAGCGTTTAAAAGCTACCTATAATAATCTTTAAACAAGTAATAATTACTTCCCCATCCTATTTTCGAATTACTTATTCACAAAATAAAATAATTCCTAATTTACGTGATAAACCTGCCTTGATTGAGTTCAAAATCCATTATCCCTGCCGTATCTGATTAACCTATCCATCTTAGATGTTATTATTTTGTATTTTATTATTCACTAGGTAAATAACTTCTTTTGACAACTAATGAATTCCATTCTGAATTCGAATGATAACCTAATAAGGTTATACCTACATATACCTAATGTAATAAAACCGTATTAATTCAATTAGTATAATATGAACTTTAATGGTAGATATAGAGGTCCTAATCAGCCCGAAATTTTGCTATTTTTAATGGTTAATAATTCGTGTTTTTACAGTCATTCTGCTGCGACGACATAATTTTTGACATCAAATTTCATAAATCTCCGACATATCACAATCTTCAAGTCGTTCTTTGGGATTTTCTAAGATCTGTATGGAATTTCACTGAGAATTCTAAAAATGCATTCGAAACTCCGAGATTTGAAGGCAATAATATTTTTGAAAAGAATTCCAATGGCATTTTCCAGATGACCGTTGTTACAAAACTTCATGCAAACTGTATTAAGACTTGGGTAATTAAAAAGATGGAATCAATTGTACTGACTGATCAATAAATAGACCATACAATGATGCGAAATGTGAGAATAGTAGGGGGGACCGGGAAATTCGGGGAAGCGTATTATCGTAACGGGTTCATTAGAACTATTCGACCGCTTACATGGGATAGGCCGTTTTCAGTTATGTTTACAAGCAGTTTTGACACATTTTGCAGCATTGTAGCGCGAAATGAGAATATAAGTTTTGTGGTACTTTACTTCTACCTTCAAAATCTGTTTGAACAATTGAAATCGTACTATCACTAGAGCTTCCAGGAACGCTGCAAGATAGCGCAAGAAAATCAAATAGCATTGTGCCAAAACTAATAATCCGAAAGCGCCCATTTTGTCCAAACATAAAGTTCACATGATTCAACACTTTCATGAAAAGGACCAACAGTACAACTTCAAAAATGGCGGAGTTATGATTTTTTATAATTTGACAGTTTCGAGTCCAAAACCTAAAAGAATGTAACTACGGACTGTCTTTCATGTGATGGCACATTCGCTTTCACACTAGTATTTTTGTTACAAAAAAATGATCTATTGATTGGCATAAGTCTAGAAATAGCATCGTCAGAAAGGTATGAGTGGGGAAAAAAGCCATTTGCCATATCACACTAATTTCATCAATAAAAAATCATCAAATTTGGCATTCCGCTTTTCGAATTCGCAATATAGGTCATTATTTAGAAAAAGTTATTCACGCAACGTTTAGGGAAGGGCGGGAAGGCATAATATATAGTTTGAATCCAAATAAGACAGGTATATTTATGTAGAGTAGTTCTGATGTACTTTTAGTGCCTGGCATTGTTGTTTTTGGACTGTTTTCACATGTAACACCCAATTATTCATGCAGGTATGTGACTACTAAATACCTTGAATCTTCCATTTAACGTACCCGCAGAAACCGAACTTTGACTCATTTTGAAGCTAAAAAAAACTTTTCCAGGAGGCCATTGCGTACAGTTTCAGTACAATTTGCTTCAGTTCAGTAAAAACAACAAATTTGATAGTTTTAATAAACGTAGAGTTTTCAGACAGGTCAAAGACGAATGCGAATTAAAAACCATTTCCTGCAACTACATAAATGAAAAAAATCATGAATAAAACACTAAACAGTGATGTAGGAACAAAAATTACAATAAAATTATGAATGATTTGAACTGGGGCAATAAAATGTGGTAATATTCAGTGTCCGCTGAAAAATACGGTTAGGTTTAGCGAGGTTAATGCAGATGTCACGCAAAAATTTCAGTATGGAATATACTCTCCGAGATTTTTTCCTAACATTAGCTAAAATGATTGAACTAATTACGCGACAAAGCAGAGATATGGTCTATCACGAAAGCTCAGCGCAAAAAGATTTGTGCAGAGCGCAGTTCTTTGCTTGTATTGTCTTCAGTCTGTAGAACTTATACTAACAATAAAAAATATATTGATCTGCGACTCAAGCACGATCAAAATAAAACAATTCCCAAGGACAGTTCAATATCAACTACAAGTAGGCACTTTCGAACCTCGGTTAGTTTCAACTTAGATATATACGGGATTCTCTTGACCGGTAAGCAAACGAAACATGGAAGTCGGCATGGTTTTCATCAGAATCTGCAACAAAACAGAAACAAGTTAAAAGACCGCTGGTAAACTCATAAAAAATATATTTTCTCAAAGTAAAAAAAAGCACGCATTTGACAGTCAGTCAAAAGTTCAAGTTGCATAAAAATAAAAAAAGGCCTTATATATGATTGGGCTATAATAATCATCAAATCAATCAATAATTGTTTTCTAGGATCAGATCACTGGTATTACATGAAGGGAATCATCTTCTCAAGTTGCGGAAAAACAAAAAAATCCGGTTCAGAAATTACACTCCATTTACTAGTTATCTTCTAGTCGTTCATGGAACAGGTCCAGTGCCTGGTATATAAGCCCCTAATGCTTTCTTGGAGCATTATGGTAGCTTCTGATCCTGGTGATGTCCCTGGTCCGACGGCCTCCAAGGATATTTTGTCTGTAGAATTTATCTTCGGTCATTTTTACGTATTCAGAGGGCGTTTCGACGTTGGCCAGCTCATGCAATGCGGCTAGCCGAATGTACCTGTCCTATCCACGAAGTTCTTTATTCTGCATTCTCTCCAGCCGCACCATCTGATACGCGGGGAGACTACAAAATAATGGACAGGCGTAGGTCATCGATGGCCTAATGACCTGTTTATATATCAACGTTTTGTTTTCCCTCGACAGATTGGAACTCCTCGCTGTCAACGGATATGTCCGCTGCACACCCGCAGCTAGTTGAATTTCCACGCGGTCGTGTTTGACAAACGTCACTCTCTTGTCCAATTGTACTCCCAGGTAGCGCACAGACTCTGCCTCCTCCATCCGGGTTCCCAGAGACATAACCCCCCCCTCGTAATCTCCACGTTAATACGTAGCTCCCAGGAAATTGATGAAATTTGCACAAGTCTCAGACTCCCCGGGTCTTGAATATATAAAGGGTCACGCACAAAAATCCTTGTAGGTCGAGGTGCTTGTGAGACTGCACAGCATGCACGACCCCTGCTATCTCTCGCAACGCATTCAACCGAATGTATATGTCACTTTTCATACCTTGTTCTGCATCCTGTCCAGCCTTACGAGTTGGGCTATGATCAGGCATGTGTTCAACATTGCTGGTCTTGCAACTTCTTTTCTAGACCATGAGCTCAACAGGTATTGTAATAATAATAGTAAAGCAATAAACGTAAAAAAATTTAAAAATTGTTTTTAAAAATCACCCAAGTTTTCGAAGAAACCCCTCGAAAGCAAAGCTTGTCCGAGCAAGAGAGATCCGGGACCTACAGCTTACGTAAAAGTGGATTCCGAACCACTTCAGCTCAGTGGTAGGCGGTGGGGATCAAATCCAGGCTGCCTAGGTGGGAAGCAAACGCTCCAACACGACGACCACTTCGCAAACTAGTTGCTCAGAGAGAAAAATCTTTTTTCAATAGCTCATAACAAAGAAGCAGTACAAAGTAAGGAATATCTTAACCAGGTTTGAAAACATATCAACCACTAGAAAAACATGATAAATTCATATATAATAACTTTCACACAAGAATAGTAGACTACAAAGCTATTTAAACAATGCTCTCCAATCCTTCAAAAAATATACGAATGTTTCCTGATGCTGTACTGAATTCAGATAAGTGATTATAGTCTGTAATTCGTTCATCATATATATTTTGCTTGGTTTACATTAATGAGGTAGGAAGTATTCTTACGGTATTAAAGTTTTTCCACAAAATGTATCATAAAATATGCTGTCAAATTATCGACCAAGTTTACCATTAGACATTATGATTAGGAGTGATGAGTGTTCACATGAATTTAGTCAGTGATGTAAAAATAATGGATTTTAATAGTAAACACTTCCATGGGTGCGTGCGGTGGGGAGGCGGCCCTGTCCCCCCTGGAACATACGCCCATCCGTATATATTTTACCTCGATTCAAAACAATATTTGTTGTTCCCGTATATCCGTATATATTTGAGCATAAACAAAAAGTCAAATTTGTTTTGATTTCTCATCAGAACAAATATAACTATAATAACTGTTACGTTCCAGAACAAGTACAGCTAAATCGGCTGGATAGAAACTGGGGGGAATAGAAACAAATGTCAAGCATTTGTTAAAAAAATTCCCAATTCAATTCGGCAGGCTGCAACTTTTGGGTGATTTACACATTGTATATCTAACAATACAAAATCACTGAAGTTGTCCGTTTTGTTATTGGTAACACTGTGTTCGTTATTTTAGTTGAACACATGATCGTCGGAAAAAATAAAGTAACAAGCTAGCAAACTGGTCCAGACTTTATTGTTTGAAGATAGATACACCTTATTGACAAAGTCTGGAATCCTAAATTTAAAAAGAATACCATTAACGTAATTGCATTTTTTTTCTGATTGATTGGCCATTACTTTTCGAAAATCCATAGTGAAGTTGGTCGTGGCGTTAGAGTATTTGCTCCCACCCAGAAGGCCCGGGTTCGATCCCCGGGACAGACGGCCACTGAGCTAAAGTGGTTCGGATTCCACTTTTATTTAAACTGTAGGTCGCGGATCTCCCTTGCTCGCACAAGCTCTGCTTTTGAGGGGTTTTCTCAGAAAACCTGAGTGATTCGTAAAAACAAATTTTCCAAAAAAAATTGTACAAACTACACAAAAAAAGATAGGTACGAAACATTTTGATATCATTTTCACCAGTTTTTCCCCCTGTTTTTGTCAACTTACTGCTTTTTGTAATCACACAAAATTTCTATTAGCTCATATCATAATTTCTGTTCTGAACTATAGGTAATTTCAACCTAATCTACAGGGTGTTCCATTTGAAAAAATCGCATAGACTTAAATCGAAGTGGACGAAAATGAAAGTAACATTCAAGCACCCTGTATGGACATACGTGATAATCAGAGCAATACACGCTACTTTAATGTTCTCTACGTCACTTCACCAGACAAAATTGAGATCTTTGAAGAAACAGCTTAATCAGTTATTTTATTCGGAGACTGCATCCTCTATTTTCTCGAAAAAATTAATAACCTGGCACCAGCGTATGGTGGCTGGAAAAATTTTAGTGCTGTGTAGAAAACGAAGGGACAGAAAAATGCAACATCCTGTGCATCAGGAACAATTTTATAAACGTGGACTTTCTGGTGCCGTAAAATTTTTACAAGACTTTTATTCATTTTTAGCAGCATCTTCGATATATCGAGCAAATACGCACTGTTGGGACACCTGGTATGATAAGGACATCAGAATCTACTAGCAGAAACCCATTTTACATAGAAAATATGCAGGGTCTTTTGAGCGCATGACGCAATAAATTTGCCCAATTTCAAAAACAGACCAGCAATATGAAAGGAAATCTAGTAAGAATTGAAATAGAGAAGTTTGTCAGCATACTCACTTCGCCTACTGAAGTGGCAAGCAAATTCACAATTTTTTCATGCGGAACTGCCACCACACTTTGGTTGTTGATTTCAATAATTCTGTGTCCTACACGAACACCACCCCGTTCTGCTATTCCGCCTCTCAATAAACTACAGATCTGAAAAAAAACGGTATCAAAACATCGGAGTGAAACTAAAAATTCATTTCGTTGAATAAAAAACTAACAACTGTTACAAGTGATAAGAGATATGCTATGAACATGTGTACCAGATACAAATATTTCCTTTCCTTTCCTTGAAATATCACATTAATAAACGAATTTACTCGATACTTACCACACCGTTCTGTACACTGAATCCAAGTTGATATTTTGTATCAGGTCTCTTAATTTTGACTTCTACTACAGGAGCACAAGGTACTACAGTTAATTTAACTACAGTTTGATTTTTGGAATTCTTGATGTAGGTTTGGCATGTCGATAACGGCAGTCCAACCAAACTAACGCCGTTAATAGCTATTATTTGATCGCCAATATTCAACTGGCCACATCTGGCGGCAGCACCGCTTGGAGCAAGATTGGCTATCACAACCGTAGGTAGCATTGAGCCCCATCCAGATTCTACTATTACTACACCTAATATTTCCCCTTTTGCCTTTGGAACCACAACCTAAAAAATTAAAAACATAAAAGCATGAAGTCAAAAAATTCAAATCGTCAAACTAAAAAGTCAATGATCCATCGTTTTGTTGATTTCTAACATTTAATATAAATATTTACAGCAATGACTCTAATTGATGAGGACAAATCGGAGTGGAAGGAGGCGCCCGGAGGCAGACGGATTTTATAGTAGGCATGGATCCAACAACCACAGAAATAGAGGCGAAAGCCAGCGTAGAGGCAGCATCCGGCAGGACAGGACGAAATATTCTGAGAATATTTCCAGAGCGCCTTCCGTGCTGGTGCCAACGAAACCGAAGAACACCGAAGAGTCACCAGGAAAATCTCGGAGTTTAGACAAGCCCCGAATATCAACTTGGACAGGCGCACCTACTCAGTTGATTACCAACTTCGAAGAGGTGACAGATGCGATAAAGAGACTTCCCAGGAACAAAGCCCGGGTAGTATGGACGAAATAGACGCAGTTCTCCTCATGAACCTTCCAAAGAAATCCCTGGTTCAGGTAATCCACATTATGAATGCAATTATAAAGTGGCAGCACTACCCGCAATGTTTGAAGCACGCAGAGATTGTCCCGATACTTAAAGCGGGAAAACACCAAGAAACACCAAGAAACACCAGTGAAGGTCCTATTGGATGTACAGAAAGCCTTTGACACTGTCTGGACAGAGGGCTTTGTCGCGAAGATGCTGAAAGAAGGCATGCCTAGGTATATGGTCAGACTTCTAGACTCCTACCTGATTGGTAGAGCTTTCAGGGTCAGAATCAATTGTACCAGCTCGGCAATGGGGCCGGTCGAAGCGTGTGCCCACAGGAATCCTGCCCACCACTTTTGTACTTGTTATATACACATGACTTTCCAATGTCGGAACACACTAGTACGGCGGTATACGCCGTTGATACGGCCTTTTCGCCCAGGAGGGCGAGAGCAATATCGCTGCTGACCGGGTGGCATCACACCTCGATGGGCAGGTCGTGACGTATCTGGTAAGTAACAAGATCAAGGAGACAGAGTCTGTGCGATACCTGGGGGTACAAGTGGACAGAAGATTGACGCTCATCAAACACGTCAGCTTAGCAATTCAACGAGCTGCGGGTGCAGTAAAACGGACATACCCGTTGATAGCGAGGAGTTCCAAGCTTTCGAGGAAAACAAAGCGTTGATCTACAAACAGGTCATCAGGCCATCGATGACCTCTGCCAGTCCAATATTTTGCAGCCGCCCCGCGTACCAAATGGTGAGGCTGGAGAGGATGCAAAATAAAGTACTTCGTATCGTCACGGATAGTGGCAGGTACATTCGGCTAGCCACATTGCATGAACTGACCAATGTCGAGACGATTACAGAGTATGTAAAAAAGATCGCAGATGAATTCTTCAGACATCATATCCTTGGAAGCCCTCTGACCAGGGACCTCACCAGGATCAGACGCTACCATAATGCCCCGAGAAAGTATCAGGGGCTTATATACCAGGCACTGGGCCTGTTCCATGAGCGACTAGTAGATGACTAGGAAAGGTGGTGTAATGTATAAACCGTTTTTTCTGAATTTTTTTGGAACTGGAGCAGATGATTCCATCCAGGTAATACCAGTGAAGTGATGGTAGAAATCAGTCCACGTAACACCCCTGCATAACTTGGAGAAGCAGGGAAACAGCCAAGCTGAGACCAAACCACTTACATGCATATGGCCCACATAACAACGTGGAGTCTGTCTCCAGAACCTGTGGTTGTAGCTAGTATTTTAATATGTATTTTATTCAATTATATGTCCGTAGTGTGTGATTTATTTTATCTATATTTAATATTAATAAGTGTTTTTGTATTTGGAAGGACAGTGGACCTGGAATCCGTCTCACGTGGCGGAACCCTAAACTCGACAGTCGAAATGGAGGCGGTCGTCAGAGAGGAACTGACAAGAATGGGGAGTATTACCCGTGTGAAAAAAGACTGGATCATGGAGGAAGGAGTGGAGGTGAATGTGACCGCAGGTGTGCCACAAGGATCTGTCCAACGTTGTGGAACTTGACGTACGACGGCGTGCGAGTACTCGCAGGGCTGCTAGTCTTTTACATTCGCGGACGATGTCTCCGTCATGATAGCAGCGGAGAGTCTCGAGGAACTCAGATACTGATCCATGGTAACCTGCGATAGAGTGGATTAGGGGCCACGGTCTTCGACTGAATTCGGAGAGAGGATGTTTGGATCGAAGACTAGGCGAAAAGGATTGTGCCGAAGAAACACGTTTAATCTGGGCATAACCTTCTAGGAGTTTCAGGGCAGCTGCATAGGGAAGGGTGATGCCAAACATCGGCGTAGCTGGATCCGAAAGACGAAGGGTTCTCCACGGAGTAATGCAGTCGATAGTGTTGTACGGCGCCCCAATGTGGTTCATAACAGAAGAAATGGTAGAACGGGGGAACATGGAAGGCAGAAGAGATAAATAAGAGGGCATTGAGGAAAAAAAAACTGGTATGCACACAAATAACCCTCAAAACAATAAATAGAAGATAGAGAAAGACAGCAAGGTACCTCTACACCAATAGTGGAAGGACACGCGATAATAAAGAATTGGTGATTTATATAACCTGTACATTTTTACTGCAATAAGCAATACCTACACGCAGTAGAATGATAAAATTCACCCACCTCTTTCTGCATTTCTTTTTTCGCAAACATCTGCAACTCATCGCCGAAAATCTCTTGCGAGTTGAGAACCTCCTGATAGTCCATCTCTTTAACGAAACTGTGATCCTCGATGCCATTCGCTTTGAGAAATTCCATGTAAGCTACTTGAAATGCTTGTCCAATGGACTGAGCAATAAACTGAGCTTCCTCACTTTCGAAAACATGACAAATCATTTTCGGCGTTCGATTTATTTTCGGCGCGTCCTCCATTTCGTGGGGGACAAATCGTCTTCTAGCCATTAGAACAACCAAGTCACCGATATCCGCGATATAGGAGATTGTTCGTAAGGCATGGTCCATCATGATCTCTTTAAGATCAGTATTGAGAACCATTATTTTTTCGGTAGAGATGAAAAGATCGACTTCTGTACTCGGTTGACTTTCGCCATCTGGAGCCTACAAACGCATCAAATTAGTAACAACAAGAGACTATACGGATGATTGCTTACCAAAGCCTATGTATCCATAGAAGCAGCATTGAAAAAAATTATTTGGTTAGTAAGTTTTATCAGTTATACATATATCGGAACCTTTGGTGTGAATACAATTCAAAAACATCTACGTCAATTGCACCCCACGAGCGTTTCACCAACAAAGTTAAGCTAAGGAGAAAACTATGTTTTTAGATGGATAATAAATCTTATCTATTTATCTATACATATATATGCTTATTTTCAGCTATACAGTTTGTCTCACTTCTCATGGAAGTGGAGTTATAAAATGTGTAAAATCGATAGACCATGAAGTATTGAAAACATAGTCAACCTGTTTGAAACGGCACATCGATAGTAAATGTATGTGTGAAGATAGAATTACGAAGCTTATAGCTTTGTCGGGGAAACTCGCGTAGAGTGACATCAATGAAATTCTGGTGTTTGAGTAGTTTTCTACGTTTTTTAATAAGACAGTTTTAGTAGATAGAGTTAGTGCATACAATGAAAAAACAGTGTTAAACATTGAGCAGGCTCAGTTTCATTTCCTTTATAAGTATTGAGGAACAAACCCTGTGCTCCGAAAACTTCATTTGGCCATCACACAGATCAAAAACATTAAAACTGAATTCATTTATTGTATCAAGTCACATAAATAATGGATAAAAAATATATATAGCGGGGTTATTGTCTGCCTAATTTTATTAAATTTATGCACAGTACTTCCAGGTTCATTTAAAAGAATTTTCAACTTAGATATTTCAAACCTGACCTATCTAGATGATTCTTTTGGATTTCAGTTCGTTTTTGAGAAAATAAACTTGTTTCAATGTAAACCCATATTTTTTTAATGAACACAAGAAAAATAAAGTGCAACCTAATATGTACTGAGAAGGGCAATAACGACTGACACAGACACAGTAGGTTCCATGTTTCAAATTGAACTACTTAGAATGTTAGCCTTGTTTGCACGGTATCTGACAGATGTAATTCCGTGGTATTTGGCAGGTCATATATGTGTCCTGTGTCGAAACTAGTCTTAGATAGTCGCGTGTTTGATTAAACAATTGCTAGTTGTTACAGAGAGCATTGCAACGTGCACTCTTGTGGAAACTTTGCAGATATCAAGGTGTTTAAAAAAATGAGATTTACAATAGTCTTCCAAATATATTTATTTTACCTTTATAAAAAAAAATCATTTTTACTGTTAACTTTGCCAGGGAAATTGTCTTCAATCCAAAATTATCAATTCTGAATATATTAGAAAAAAAAAATTATTTCTGAATAATTCAAGGATTCAACATCGCTGATCTTTAACAATTGAGTAGGTGATAATCAAATCGATCAAATAACATACAAACAACACTGTTACAAAAAACAGACAACAAATTGACATAAAACAGACCTTAATCTTCGTTACAGCTACTTCTACCATGTTTTTCTTGAGCCTTTTTCTTCGTTTCCTACCCCCTTCCTCGTCCACTTCAACGGAACCAAGGAAATGCAGACGAAACACTGTTCCAGCCGATCCAAGAGGATTTTCGTTGAAGTGTGGTGAACCTTCTGTATAAGCATTTTTCACTAATTGCATTCACACAGAAAACGCGATCGTCAGATACACATGAAAATATGTTTGTGTAGCTGAACCACCCAGAAGTATGGTTTTCTGGTTACTATTTGTTTTCTTTCTAGATTTATTTGGACGATGAGGTTGAACTACATTAGTATGTGTGTTTATTATATGTAAACTCCCTCTTCAATAAAAACTTTTCTTAAAAATATCTTTGTGTATTTTAAAAATAAAGACGCTTTACAATTTCTAACATCCCCGGTATACGAAATGAATTACCGATGTTTTTATAACGCATTATGAGTTTGAAGCGATGCAAAAGCTTTTAAGAACGAAATTTTCTAAATCAATAAAATAAATTTTTTCAATTTCTAAAAAAAGACCGACTCGTAACTGTAAATCGTTTTTACATAATTTGGAACACCTTTTATAGAGGCTTAGCCTAGAAATGTGAAGTAATTCGGATGAAAAATAATAAAAGCTGGTGCATCGTTCAAAATGAACAACAGATAAGTTTCCATTAGTTTCCACAAAGCGGAAAATCACAAATATTTGAAACTGGACCAAGACCAAAGTATCTCAATTTTTCAGGATATCAGTTTTTTTACAGAAATTGCTCAGAGAATGACAATCTCTACCCACATTTAGAATTTCAATGAATAAGATCAATATTTATATTTTCCATAACTCAGTGCTCAAATTTCATTTAAAGAAAAAAATATATTTCATATCAAAAATATCCACCAAAATAATGAAAGTATACTTTTTCTGTTTTTATACCATTGATATTGCCCTTTTTTCATTGAAATTTTAAAACAGGGCATAAACTGTCACTCACTGGAACAATTTCTGTAGAAAATATTCAATGTCTTTAAAAATTAAGGTAGGTAGTTTAATCTTGTCACATTTTGAGATATTTGCAATTTTCCGTTTATTGGTACGCCACTGGAAACTATTGTAGATTTTGAACGATGCACCAACTTGAAGAAAACAGGAATAACATTTTCTAAGAAATCAAAAAATTAAACCGATTTCTTTATGTATCCGACCATACGGTAGATACTGTATAATAAATGCGTGTTTTGAAGATCAAAATACATAGTCTCGATGATATATAACTTTCAACGACAGACGATTTTACAATATATATACTTCAACAGTCTACAAAATGTGGGCTTTTTTTCTCGATAACAAAAACATAAGGTGTTCATGAATCGTTTTCAAATTTGAACTTCTTGAAGAAATTCCACGTACTTCTGAGATTTCAATAATTTCTCCTCTATCGCTTAGAGACAAAACTCTTTCTACCACTTCACAGATACAACGCAACATTTTAATTGTATCATTGTTTGTTGGCAGCCAAACTACTATAAAAGCAATATACCTATCGAGATAATACCTATAACAATATCATTATTCTTACCTCACAATGTTCGAACGACGTTATTTGATGAAAATCACAAGGAAATTGTTTATAAAAACTTTCAAACTGTCAAACGAAATTTTATATTTGTTTTGTTCGAAAAACTTGGTCTCCATTAAATATCCATTCTTGATTGGTTGAAGTTAATTGAATGCAACTATTTTCAATTATGATTAGTAGGCTGTGATTATAGGTCGCATTCACCTTTGTCAAAAGCAATAATTTGAATCAACCAGACTTCCTGTATAGACCAAATCAGAACATTTGTGGGGTGAGTTTGGCTGATTTGAAAAATTGAAAATTGACGAAAGGCAATTCACCTGGAAACAACCCAACTTGACCTGATTAACCTTACAACTTGGACAAAACTGCCAAATTGAGACACCTTACTCCACAAGTGTATGAATGGTCGTATAATTTCAATTTTCAAGCAGTTTTGAGGGCCACTTTTATATCTCGCTAATGAATTGTCAAATTCAAACGTGAAATGCGAATACCTTACTTTTGGGTGTCGACGTTTTTCTGTGAATGCAATAAACGAAAATCTCACCGCTACTATGAGGTTGCAAGGAATTTTCTGTTAACATTTCGAGCTCTGGCCCCACCTGTGACTCATCCTCGATACTGCCACTTTCGGGACTACTCGGTACATACGGTTGCCCATATCTTTCAATCATTTGGTTGGATACCTCCTGCAAGGTTTACCTTTGTCACACTACCAGAATTTCTTCCGAATAAACCTATATTTACCCGGTTTCGGCTACTCTAAGTTCTTTACATCTATTAGCACATTTAA
Source organism: Chrysolina americana (assembly GCA_958502065.1). NCBI lineage: Eukaryota > Metazoa > Arthropoda > Insecta > Coleoptera > Chrysomelidae > Chrysolina > Chrysolina americana. The sequence goes on along the minus strand of OY293420.1, from coordinate 57,195,617 downwards.
ATATCACGATACTGAACGTATTGTAGTACCTTCTGCAGGTGCATTTCTATGTACAGTTCAGAGAAACATCCAAAGCAATGGACAGAGAGGGAGTGCGACATAGTGAATCCAGGTAAAACATGTAACAGGCAACCAACCAAAGAGCACACAAGGACTGCTAACTGCAGAAAGGGAACATCGAAACAAAACAAAACTCGCGAAAAAAACATTTCTGGTATGTTACGAGTTATGACTTCTTGATCTTATCCAAATGGCAACGCTAACGATTTTGAAGCATTTTAAGGTTGACATACATATACCCAGCTAATACTGAGCTTTTCAACATGCCGACAATTAAATTTATTACGGACCTAAGACTAAAAATCAATGTGATGAAATGATGTGAATGTTGGTATTCCAATACTAAAGGCAAAACTTCAGATGTTGTACCTAGATTTATTGATTTATAGAATAGTAGTTGAAATCATAGCAACATGGAAAATAGAACATTGGTCAGTTCTCTAAAATGCATCATAAATTGTTTTGGTCAAATTAATAAAAATTAATTTATACATTGACTAACTAAAACATCACATACAAAATAAATTAGAATTCTTTTCAGTGGCATGTAAATTGTCTATCAGACATTTTTCGAGACTGTAAATAGTGAAACCAAGAACTGAATACAATAAATTCATCGATGCTGTGTCCTTTGTTGAATTTAATTTGAGGTAAGATTCGGAATCATCTCGTCAAGATACGTTTGAGGAACGTTTGCAATTTTTCGAAAAATGAATAATAAGAATTTTCCAAAATTCAGTTTCCTTCAATATCGAATATTGCATAACTTAACTTTGATCGCCTGTGGATATATTAAAAATGCAAATTCCTCGCGAATATTATTTGATCTGATAGGAAATTTTCTTCTGAATCTGAAAACGTACTTGTTTTTCGAATTAGAACGTTAGTTCACTTGGAAAATGTCGATTTTGTGGATAGGAGAATTTTTTCGTGGAAAAATTGCACTTTTTTGGTTACCCCTTTGTCGATTTTAATTTTTGAGGTAAGATTCGGAATCAGCTCGTCAAGATACGTATAAGAAACGATTGCAATTTCTCAAAAAATAAATAATGAGAATTTTCTGAAATTCAATTTCCTTCAATATCAAATATTGCATTACTTAACTTTGATCGCCTGTGGATATATTAAAAATGCAAATTCCTCGCGAATATTATTTGATCTGATAGGAAATTTTCTTCTGAATCTGAAAACGTACTTGTTTTTCGAATTAGAACGTTAGTTCACTTGGAAAATGTCGATTTTTTCGGATAGGAGAATTTTTTCCTGGAAAAATTGCCCTTTTTTGGTTACCCCTTTGTCGATTTTAATTTTTGAGGTAAGATTCGGAATCAGCTCGTCAAGATACGTATAAGAAACGATTGCAATTTCTCAAAAAATAAATAATGAGAATTTTCTGAAATTCAATTTCCTTCAATATCAAATATTGCATTACTTAACTTTGATCGCCTGTGGATATTTCAAAAATACTAATTTCTCGCGAATACTATTTGATCCGATAGAAAATTTTCTTCTGAATCCGAAAATGTACTTGTTCTTCGAATTAGAACGTTAGTTCACTTGGAAAATGTCGATTTTGTGGATAGGAGAATTTTTTCGTGGAAAAATTGCCCTTTTTTGGTTACCTCTTTGTCGAATTAAATTTTTGAGATAAGATTCGGAAACGTTTGAAGAGCGTTTGCAATTTTTCGAAAAATTAATAAGAATTTTCTGAAATACAATTTCCATCAATATCAAATATTGCATTACTTAACTTTGATCGCCTGTGGATATATTTCAATAATTTGGTACCTTTATACCACCGAAAACCTGAAAAGAGTTCAACGCAGATTTCTCTAGTACTATTTTGTTTAATATCTCGAATGTTATGAGTATAAATGAAGAGTAACTTCTACAGTCAGATATTACTTTTCATTCAAACTGTCTTTGCCTTAGGATACTAATTCACAGTGCACTCGTTTCAATTTAATTTCAATTTAAAGCCGTCCTGATGAGTAGGAAACTACGAAACAGTTGTCGGCGGATGTTGAGTTCTCAGAATTCAATCGAAAACACTATTCAGCGTGCTAGATAAACGAATAAAAAAAAAGATAAGATTGAAACGAGTGAAAAACAAACCATTCGCACCTGGTGGTATAACAATGTCCCCTTTCTGCAGTTGGTGACTTATGAAGCGTGCACCAGAAGGCACAGTTGTTCCAAGTGGGGAAGGGGGTACAACGACACTGTCATTATCGGAATCAACACCCAGTTATTTCAAACAGGGTTACACTTGATCCGTGCTAAGACATGCTTCCATGCCTTTTCACAATATCTCAGCTTTCACGATCAGGGAACAAAATGCTTCTCTGTTTTTAAAGGTTCACACTAAACTGAACATGCTTCTTCATGTACACTAACTGGTGTTTCAGTCACGAATATTTTTCATTAAGGGCTCTTTTACGCAATTATATTAAGGGAAGAAGAACAGCTAGATTTCCTCATTATTTCGCAACTGCTTTTAAAATAAGGCGTTAAACTAAAATGTTTTTATATTGTTGAAGGGAACTAGTGAAACGGGAAGAAAAATTAGATACTGTAAGCAAGTTCTGCCAGAATACAGTTATGTTCAAACGATTACTTTAAAGCCAGTAAGGAACTTAGCAAGAATATCCTTAAATATTGCCAGAACTTAAAACGCCTGACCAAATACTTCTTTCTACCTGAATTCTTCTATTTATGGCCAACAATATGAGAATATTGGATAAGACACCAGATCTAATCATGTAATTTCATTTGATATAAACAGAAACCATTAGCAATAAAGCCAGTGATGTCGAATATTAATGCTGACGAAAGTAGAGAATTGAAATGTTGTTTAATGAAAAATTTGGAAAGAATGTCCACACATTTAATAACCAAATAATCAACGTAGGAAAAAAAATGAGTCATATCAGAAACATAGTGACATAAGAATTGAAGCAAAGAATCATTAAAACTGAAACAATCAACTTGAACAAAACATTATCAACCTTACAGTATCTTTTTTTTCAATATGGTAAGATTTATTTAGAAGCAAACGAGAGATGTGCATCACTAAACCATGCTTTACCTTAATCCTTGACACAGCTTCTTCAGCCTGCATCATTCTTGTTGTTTTTGTCGGCTGGCCTTCGCATACTAACTGAGTCGACCCCAAATATCGTGCTCGGAACAGCACCCCTTCTATCAATACTGAACGTTGAATGACATCTGAAAAGAAAACACGCTGATAGCCTTTTCTGAAATTACGAAATCAATCAAGTACATCAACGGGCCAAGATGGTCTACAATGCATGGAACTATGGTGAGTTTTGACCAAATCGATACAAACCTATATCGTAAACACAGTTTCGCTATAGTCTAGGGATTTAAAATACTCATTTTGTGATCCCAACAAGTCAACTCAAAGTTAAAAATAATTTCTGATAATTCTTTCAAAAAATCTCCATGTAATTGTACTTCGGGAACCCCAATGTTATTCGCTAGAACTTAATTTATTATCTCAATTTCCAAAGCTAAGAAATAATAGTTATTTATTCATGAGAGAGGAAATTATATAAATTCTAAACCAACGAAATAAATACTCTTATGGAAAAATTGAATGATGAACAGGCGGTTTTTTCAACATGTTCCTGACAGTTCTTTCGTTCAAGTGGTTGTTCCGTGCGACACATTTTTTTGCAGTTTTGGAAACATACGCATTTTTTAACTTTCGAATATTATTACTAATTTTCACACTATTTTCATAAGCCACAAGAAAAACATTTATTGATTCCTGAACTGAATGGCACCCAATACGCCACTGTAAAATTTGCACGTTTTTGCAGAGGTATAAACTACCGTAATTTTCATAAAATTAGGAAATATTTACTTCCTCACGTCAATTAAAGATAGTATTGCAATCGTAAGACTTCTAGTCCAATTGTACCAAATATATCGAACCTAATGCAAACTTTATTTTCCTATTTATAGAAGAATTATTTTCGAATCTATATATTTTAATGAAAAATTTACTTAACAAAATCATAAAAGTATTATACTTTTCACTCGTCCCTGGTACATGACATTTTCAACAGTAACTAATTTTTCCTGACCTAAGAGGCTTAAATAAGGTTTATTTCAACAGGAACCTGAGGCAAAAGTAACCTATCCCCCTCCTCCCCAACATAAATCGAATTTTGAGAAGTACTGAAAAATGTTGATGACTTATAACCGTATATAATGAAACTGTTTTTTCAGCGTGGATTTTTATTATTAAGAACATTATAATAGGATGTATAGATTTGGAATGGTTTCATTCAAATATGTGGATATGAAAACTGACAATTTCAAACATTCTTTTTCACATTCCGAATAACTTACCATAAAATTCCAATATGTTTCGCAAGTTAAATAAATCATATATTTTTACAGGAGATAGTTATAAAGTGGAAGTATGTGACTTACCTTCTTTATTTCGCCCTTTCTTTTTATTGTCTTTATCCTGAAAATAAAGATGTGTTTAAAGACAAATGTATAGTGTAATATGACAAGTGGAGAAAATATGTTTATTTACACGTTCTTTAAGCATCTAAATTTCAAAACTGCATTCTATGTATTCCATGTATTGTTTTCGTTAGTATTTTCTGTTAAGTTACTAGACTGGGTATGGGGAAAAAAGTAAAAGTAAAATTGATGAAAAAGCAAAAGATCTCTCATTCAAACGGAAATGATACAAATAATTATTCATAGTTATATATAATACAGAATGAATTTTAAAAAATATGCAGTGAAAACTACCACCACTCACCGAAAACGAAATGTGGTAATGGTCTGTCATATGTAAAATCATCTTTAGAATGTCGGAGCTATCCGTGATGATTTAATTTTTTTTTACGGCAACCTCCGTATGGAAATTATGTAAACACAGCCATGCTTTCACACTCAGGCGCTTCTGCAGTGTTGTCACATGTTACGATCGCCGAGTGCAAAATAGAAGAGAATCAATGATGGTCGTTGCATATTTTTTTTACGACATAACCCGTGTCCTCTAGAAAAATCCATTGAGAACTCTAATCGTCCTAAGTACAGACAATTGATAAGCACTGGCAATCGTACACGTCTACATGTCATCCATCAGAAATAAATATTAGTTAATTGATTGAAAGTTTTATTTTGCAAGGTGTATTTTGACTTTTATCGTAAATCGACACCGTTCAATAAGCCAGTATTAAACTCTCGCGAATATTGTAGAGCATTCGACATTTACTCCCTCTTTCATGATGTAGTATTGTGTTCTGAAAAAGTTATTTTCCATTTCCATCCAGCAGCTTCAGTTCAACATTTAATGAAGGAAGAGAGAAAGTTATTTTAACTGTTCATTATACACTCAGAAAATGTTATTTTTTTTAATCCAAATTTCACATAGTTATCCACTTATTTTGGTGGGGAAAGCACACTGCATAATTCTCGGTAAGTGGTCGTAGTTCACCTTGTATATATCTGAAAGGAGTTTTAAGGAGTAGTGTTTTGAATGAGGATTAATTATTTGATGAAATGAATAAAACTGCATTATTTCTAGACAACATACCTGTAATTGTGAAAATTTTGTTGAAAAACTAGTCAAATATTTATTCAACACGTATTTTTCAGAATAATAATGAAGATGCTACCCACGTATAGTGTCCGGCTGATTTCTGGATACAAATGGGATATTTTATATACAAAATTCTCAGAAAATTTATAAAAACCTCTGAATTTCTTCTAACTTGGAATCCACAAATTGATAATTTCATTTTGTCTAGGGAGGATTTTTATGACGGTAGTGTATGTCCCATAAAAAGGGGTAGGGTTGGAGTCATTTTCAACTCACATAATTTTCTAGTTGTAGGTTGGGCAGAACTAATATCAATACACACATTTCCATTATTCCGATGATGAGATGATTTGATGAATACTGTATATCAAATAAATGAAGATTGGAACCTTAGGTGTGAATAAAATTCTAGAAATGGAAAAACCCAAAAACACCAAAACAACGTCAAAAACACTCGACGCGCGTTTCGCCAACAAAGTTGGCATCTTCAGGAGTTGAATACTGTATAGTTATTACACAGAAAAAAACGAAACAGAAACATTGAATTTTCACTTCATATTATTTGATATCTTCATCAAGTAACATTATCTTTTTGAATTTCACCAAGTTTTATCCATATCAAGTTAAAAATGCAGAGATTAGTACCCAAAAACCTGCCGGTTCTGAACGAAAACAATATTTTCCAGGAAAGACCGCAGATATCAGTGCGAACAGGCTGTGGTATATGGACATGAAATGTACAGGGTGAACAGAATATATCCTTCGCCCTTTTTACCTTAATTTTTTGGAGCCGTGAAGAATGGACATTAAAAAAATGTGCAAAAGGAATCCACCACACCGGATAAATATAAAATGTGCAATAGATTGGTATTCATCAAAGCAAACCTTAAAATTATAAATTGGCATACCAATTTCACGTTTAGTTTATTAATATGTTCAAATACCCAGGCTAGCATGTCACATAGGTATGTTAATTTGGCATTCTGCATGCAACTTTTTCTTTCTACAAATCAGTCTACATGAGTCGCATGGAAGAATAAAATGTTAGTATTTTAGAAGTGTCAGAAGAGAGATAGAGATATATATTACAAGCCTCAGCCTAATCTAAAAATATATCTATTCATGCGCAATCTCACACCTTTTTGATTTTATTCGAAGATACTGATCCTTTTTGGCTTTGGGGCGATTGACTTTTTTCGGAAACAGCTGTCGGAGAGGGAGGGTCAGATATTTGAGTTTCAGAAGGGACTAGGGGAAGGGTACCTTCGTCCATAGTGTTTAGAATTTGTTTAGGGTTTGATAGACTTAGGGAAGGCATTATAGTCCGACTTTTAGGTTTTCTCCAACCCTGATAATATAAATAAAGAAGTTAGGGGACATGCTCAATTAATTATTTGTTGTTTTCTAATCAATTAGATAAGCAGCTATTTAGACTACGTTTTAATGGGTATTTTTCAGAAAAACTGTACTCTCAATATCAATATGAAATAGCACAACAAAATCCACATTTGCCAATTTCAAACCGATTCTAAACCGAAATATAAACATCTAAATACAATATAAATATGGTAAGTTTATACTAATAATATTATTATATTTCACTAATACAGCAAAACATTTAAATGTTACCATCGCGATGATACAAACTGGAGAAATTATCTGATTTTTGATATTTGGACAGTTTTTCAAAAGAGCACTCAATTTATATGTCAAATTATTCATGATGATATAAATCTGATTTTTCCTTCATATAATATATGTGACTGCAACTTTATTACACCAAAAATACTATAGTACACAACTGAAAATTGAATTTACTCTATAGAATAATAGAACAATGATAAACCCTATCACAGAAACAGTTTATTACCAATTTAGAGAATTGGGGCCTAAAAATTTATCAAAAATCAAGCAAAATGCTATTTGTTGTGCCAATTGAGAACTATTTTGAGCTACCTAAATTGAACTGAACAAATACATCTAAGGAAATGAATAAATTGCTCACTTTATCATCATAAAACCCCTGGTCATACGTTCTTTGCTGTCCCAAAAGACGATCCGTCTCCAAATCTGTATCATTTTCTTCTGAAAATAAAAAGCATCAAGTAATTGAAGTTGAATATAAAATATAATGATTGTAATTGACTGAATTATCATAAATTATTTATTTATTATCAATATATATATTCTACCACTGATGAAGATGAGATGTTTGTCGAGATAAGCATCTAGGAATGTGTACAAAATGGTGAGTTGTACAGAGACAATACAGGGCTTTTCACGATGAGCGTTAATTAGACGTTTCTGTCAAACCAGACAACGAATCAACCTGAAAATTTGATAGTATGCATAAATGAACATGATCTACACGCCTATAATATTTTAGACGATGCGGCGTTGCCGCTTCTACTGTAAAGTTGCGGTTACTTTGATTTTTCAAATGGAACACCCTGTATATAATATCATGTTATGATTTCTTATCACTTCGTCAACAACTCCATATAGTATCTCCCTATACCTATCTCTTACCGTTTAAGAGATATAAATTAATTATGATTTTTTTTTCACCAAACATGTACTTTTATAAACGCTGATAATCTTGAACTCTCTGGTACTAAGATGATCAAATTCGGAATGGAGTGAAGTGATACCATAAGGATCCTCACTTCGTAGCCATATTTTTTTTGCCTCATACAGGGTCGTTAGAAAATGCGGATACTTTGTTCACATGAAAAAATTAGTGGAAGTCAATTTTTTCAAATGGAACACCCTGTATTTTTCCACATTTTTGAGCTCTACATCCAATTTTAGATTGACTTTGTTCAGATAATCCTATTTCGATTTCGAACCGTTTTCGAGATAAACTGTTTCAAACAGAAACTGACGTTGTTTCCTTGCATTCATCACTTATTTTCGAGAATTAACATCTATTTTATACTATGTAATATTTCTTTTAGATTTAGTTTTTCAACAGTCACCAATCAGTCAATTCGAAAGTGATATGTTCCTCAGAAAAAGTTACAATTTGTATGCATTGAGGTATTGAGTGTCTCTACCGTACAACATTGCAAATTAGTATTTTTTCATAGTGTGCTTTGGAAATATAAATGATCCAATTTTGAAACGTCACACGTTCGTTGGTGGTTTTGACTGATTGTGATACCAATTATAACCAAAAAATGTCAAGATTAGGTTACAGTAATGAAGATTTCTTGAAATTATTAATAATTTATGGTGAGTGCAATAGAATTGCAAGTAGAACATGCCGAGTACTTCATGAAAGATATCCGATAGCCGAATAATAATGTGATAAACCGACTTCTAAAAAACTGTAGGTTGAATGGAACCTTTCATCCAAAAGTTATTCGTAGAAAGCCTGAAGTGGATGATGATGACAATAACATAACAGTTTTGGGATTTTTTTATGCATTTCCAAATGCTTCCTCTACACGAAGCTGAAAGGGAGGTAGGTATACACTACGTGACAATTTATCGCATTCTTAATAAGCACAAATGGCATCCCTATAAATTTTACTCTGTTCAACATCTGAAAGAGACAGATTTGCCTCGTAGAGTGGAATTCTTTGAATGGTTACTTGTCAAGACTCAAGAGGATGAACATTCCTAGACCATATCATATGGACAGATGAGGCCAAGTTTACAAAAAATGGAATTTTCAATAGACACAACAGTCTTTATTGGTCGCCAGAAAATCCCTATGTCGTTCGCCAAAGGGGTTTTCAAGAAAGATGGCAATTTAATGTATTTTGTGCCATAAAGAATGACTGAATTTTTTATATCGAGTTTTATGATGATAACTTAAATGCTACAAAATATGAAGATTTACTGAGAAATGGAATTCAAATGATTTTAAATCATAGGCCAGGAAGAGAACGTGTATGGTACCAAATGGATGGTGCTCCACCCCATAATTCTCGTTCAGTAAGTGAAGCTTTAACTGAAATCTTCGAAGATAGATGGATTGGTAATAATGGACCTTTTCGTTGGCCTCCTAGAACACCAGATGGCAATCCACTAGATTATTTTGTATGGGGTTTCATTAAAAATATGGTTTACTCCGACCCAATAACAACAATGGAAGATATGAAATCGAGAGTTAGAACTGCTTTGAATAGTTTAACTCCAGAATCAATCAGAAGCGCTACACATGAAAATCTTCTGAAGAGATTACATGTTTGTTTAAGTAGAAGAGGACATGTGTTCGAACATATTCTGAAATACAGTGATAATTGAATTGACTTACTAATTCATGAATTTATTTTCAGTTCGTGTGTCAGCGTTAATAAAACTATTTTTTGAAGAGAAGTTTCATTTGATGGTTGAAGAGTATTTTAATAATTATTTATTCATTGCATTATCTGTGACTGATGAAGGAACATCGAATGGGATCTGTTAAATTTCAAAAATAATTGATGAATTCAAGGGAACCACGTCAGTTTCTGTTTGAAACAGTTTATCTCGAAAACGGTTCGAAATCGAAATAGGATTATCTGAACAATGTCAATCTAAAATTGGATGTAGAGCTCAAAAATGTGGGAAAATACAGGGTGTTCCATTTGAAAAAATTGACTTCCACTAATTTTTTCATGTGAACAAAGTATCCGCATTTTCTAACGACCCTGTATGAGGCAAAAAAAATATGGCTACGAAGTGAGGATCCTTATGGTATCACTTCACTCCATTCCGAATTTGATCGTCTTAGTACCAGAGAGTTCAAGATTATCAGCGTTTATAAAAGTACATGTTTGGTGAAAAAAAAATCAAAATTAATTTATATCTCTTAAACGGTAAGAGATAGGTATAGGGAGATACTATATGAAGTTGTTGACGAAGTGATAAGAAATCATAATATGATATTATATACAGGGTGTTCCTTTTGAAATATCAAAGTAACCGCTACTTTACAGTAGAAGCGGCAACGCCGCATCGTCTAAAATATTTTAGGCGTGTAGATCATGTTCATTTATGCATACTGTCAAATTTTCAGGTTGATCCGTTGTCTGGTTTGCCAGAAACGTCTTATTAACGCTCATCGTGAAAAGCCCTGTATATTCGTTCTTATTAAATTATTATTCTTATTCAAAAGTTCCCTCACCTTCCTCTGGTCCACTATTAGCCTTCCTTTCAGAATCAACGCTGGCATTGGACAAACCCCTTTGCCTGAAATGACTGTTATGAATATAGAATAAACCAAATTTCATTTTCCATCAATAATACCTCGGCACCCATATGGGACTGGCGGCGTTTTCTTCGCATTCCTCTTCGGGATGACGTTGTAAAGGTAATGTTTTGGTTCTCTGTAATGTTAGCCTGATATCTTTTATAGCTGCCTCGACATCGTCAGATTTTTCTCCTTGTATCAAGCGGTGAGGTGCAGGAGCAGGTGGAGGAGGAGTTTTTTCTACAATTTAACGTTGCAAATAAAACGACAACTGGCGGTATACACGCATTATTTTTTAATTCACAAGGGCTTTGCATTCATCTTAGAATTTGAACTTCGCTAAAAATCAAAGTTGTTCACTAGACACTATTCAAAGTGATGTCGAATGTTTGAACTCAATTCCAGATTGGAGGAATTTCAAATTGGGAAAAATATGAGACACTATTAGCAGTCCTCTATGGAAAGTGTACTTCGTTTATTGGATGTTGCTGTCACAACGATTTATTATTTCAGATTTTCAATAATTACAGTATTTTTTATACGAGTCCATCAAATTCATATGGTGCTTTTTTAAAGAGAGTAACACATCCTCTTTTTCGTCTCAAACTGCAACATAAACTGTAACAATATCAGAACCAGCGTTTCTTTATGCTTCAAATTAATAATTAAGAAAAACAAATGTCAGATTCAAGTTAATTTCTTTCAGAACTGGTTGTATTGCCGAAGTCAAATCAAAACTTTCCACATAGTTATCATATCAAACCTATATTGAAAGACATACAGAAATTTCAATGTCTTCAACGTTGCATTTTATGAAAATGATATTCAGTCAAAATTGATAAAACTCAATAGTCGATTTGATTCACCGAAATCGAATCATTGCCAAGCACCATAGTTCTTCAACTTGCCGTATTTCCAGATCCGGAATGAGTCTCTTAGTTTAAGAGATACCCTTGTGGAAGGTTCAAGTGGAAAACCATATATACATAAAAATGATACAGGTTGGTTAATACCGCTGTGCTCTTGTGATTCGTCATTGAAAGGTCGTGACAGTGTGAAAGTGGCGACAGGCAGGATCCCTGCGGCAAACCCGCTTCGACCGGCCTCATTACCGAGCTGGTACAATTGGTTCTGACCCTAAAAGCCCTACCAACCAGGTAGGAGTCTAGAAGTCTGAACATATATGTCTCCGTCCACACAGTGTTGAAGCCCTTCTGTACGTCCAGCAGGACCATCGCTGTGTTGTAGCCTCGTTGAAAACCCTCCCTTACCCCGTGAACAATTCTTGCCACCTGAGCGGTTGCACCTCTCCGGAAGCCGAACTGATCATTAGGAATTAGTCAAAGGTCTCCCTCGAAATTCTCAACTCTTCTCAATAAGATCCTGTCCACCAACTTGGCGACCGCACTCAGCAAAGAGATATAGCGGTAGCTCTCGATCCTTTCTTGGAGCTTTCAACAACCTCTGCATGCTTCAACGTTGCGGGTAGTGCTGCCACTTTATAATCGCATTTATAATGCGGATTAGCTGGACCAGGGATTTCCTTTGGAAGGTTGCCGAAGAAAAACTGCGTCTATTTTGTCCATACCCAGAGCTTTATTCCTGGGAAGTCTCTTTATCGTAGCTGTCACCTCCTCGAAGCTGGTAATCAACGTCGAGTAGGTGCGCCTGTCCAAGTTGACATTCGGAGCTTGTCTAAACTCCGAGACTTTCCTGGTGTCTCTCCGGTTTCGTCTGAACCGGCCCGGAAGGCGCTCTGGAAACATTCTCCACACATTTCGGCCTTCCCCTGTTCCTTTATTGCCTGCGCTCGACTATTTCCCATGGCAGGGATGTCCATTAGCCTTTTTCTGAAGTCCTCTCTCACGTCTTTCTTCCTGATAGTGGTGTTCCTGGCTGCCTGTATATCCCCAATCAGTTTCCGAGTCTCGAGTCTCTCGATTTGTTCCTCCAGAATGTTTGGCTTTATCTTGGTTTTGTGAATGAGAACTTTCCTGTACACGACCCTCACCCTCTTGGGGTTGCTCTCGCCCCAAAGTGTGAAGAGCACAGGCTCGTAATCAGAGATGAGCTCTGAGACCGATCGGGGTTCTGACATGCCTGTCACATTTTTATTCACTATCATGTCGATAGTCGTGGGCGACGTACCGTTCCGGGGGAATTGCACTGGAGTATTGGGAAAGTAAATTACAACATTGTTGTTCATTGAATATTCCCAGAGCGTCCTTCCGTTCGTATTTGGGTGGTAGGCGGTAGGCGCAGTACCTACCACGCAGGCCGCCTTGCATTAGGCATTCCAAATCACGTGATCCAATATGGCGACTGAGGGCAAACAGTGTTTTGATGTGTCTTAAGAAAGCATTGGAACGTGGTAATTTAAATCCTTTAAAACGGCATTATCTCCAAAGTTGTGTGATTTTTTTGTTGTATCGACTTTTCAACTTGCAGAATGTTTATTCAAAGACATTGTTTCAAAATCCAGATATTGGTAAAAGGTAAGCTGAAAAATCCAATTTGTCTTTCATTTACAAAGAGCTCTGTTTCCTAGTTGTGAGGTAAAATATTTATTAACAGATATCAGATAAAGCTAAAATCAATAAATAATGTGGAACCTTTTACACTGAACATTCAGGAACTAGATAATTTATTCCATGGACTTTCACCTATTACAAGTATGGATATTGTTTCATATTTACTGCTAACCGAGAGCAGATGAAGGCCTACAAAAGCTTGCGATCATTCAATTATTTTGAATCAGATTTCGTTATTTATGTGGGGATAAAGGTGGTGAATGGTTTCTACATTTTAGTGAAAAAGGTAAATTTTTTTAAAACTGTAAGAGCAGATAGAAAAGCAAAGTTGAGTGTTGTTTACTCTTTGATAATGTTTGAGGGTTTATATTAGCTTTCATATATTATGCACATCAATACCTTTCACATCTGTCTGTATGTTGAAATATCTTGTCAATCTGTTTGTAACGTTTATAATACCACATTTTCTTTCTTCGGGTGGCCAAGAAATTTTGAACTTAGGGGAGGCTCTTATACAAAAAATTATACAAATTTCAATGCTAAATTTAAAAAAACATCTAACATTGTCACATGCATTGAGAACATTATATTCATTAGTATTGACTTTTATGTATCCAGCAATTATTTTAGATCAAATATTTTCAGTAAGGAAATGAAAAACCATTGGATGTTTGGTGCATTGTGGCAAATAATGACAGTCATGTAGGTGCACTTCCATTTGCAGCTTAATAAGCAAATAAAAGGAAGCATGAAGTCTCTTGCACAGTCGTACTGACTATGGTTGGACGAACCCGTCACCCTCTTCACAAGTGCCCTTAGTACCAATTAGTGAAATGGTTTGGGGAAAACTTTAGCTGATCAACAAAAATCAGGGATGTTATACCAAAACCATCAGCCGAAAATGTATGATTTCTGCTCCGATATTATGATTTGTACACTTTCAGTTTTATGTTTATATTCATTATAACACTGGTTTTCATTATATTTTAAAAATCCCCATCAGTCTTTTCATTATTCCTCACCCTTTATTCATGCAAATACTGAAATATTCAAATAACCACAATTTGTTACGTAATTTATTTCACATTTTTATCTATAGCTGCAAAGCTTTGTCACTAGGTTTAAAAACTTTTGACAATACATTATATTTTGACTTAATATATGTGAGGCAAATTATATATAACAACATAATAATATAAATAAAAGTTTCACGTCTATTTCAAACCGTCTTTTATGTATTATGGAAACTAGAATCATAGTATTGTTGGATACCTAAGTGCCAAGTTAATAACATCTTGAATAACAATTGCTGTAATTTTCTGTTAAAAATTTATGTAAATATTTTTTATTTTGTCTCATTTATATTGGCAAAAGGTGAAATGAAGTGAAACATATAAATTAAATAGTTTCAATTATTTTTCTATATTAATTTATATTACCAACATCCTCAAATACACAATACATGGTGTAGGGTATTATCACACTTTCAGTCGAATTAAATTACATTGTTATAGTAGAAAAATACAATAACAATTTCATATAATATAAATTAAACATCAACTAACTAGACAGATCAATATAACATTAGGGCATTGTATGGCCTCAGCCGCCATATTGAGTTAGTTTTGACAAGTCATTGGAATGCCTAATTGAAATCCCCTGTCAGTAGCACTTTGTGCCCACTGTCGCTGAGGTTGTCCAGGTCTATTGGCGCCATCCTATTTCCCGGGGGGTTGTATATCGCATACACCCTTGTATATCCCCTAACCAGGCCACTATCTAGTTGAATGTGGCAATGAAAGAGTATCTTCTCTTGACCTAACGTAATGTCTGTTGATTCCGTATAATGGGGCCGTGATTATGACGCATGAGTGATTTATTACTCTCCTGCTTCAAACAACACTTCAATTCAGAATTGAAACAATCTTCATTTTCAGCTGAAGTTCAATAATTCATAAATATTTTACAAGCATGCCCGTAGATAATCACTATACAAATCTCTCTTACCAAGTGAATCTGTCTGAGATATTGTCATGGGTTCTTCGAAACTACTAGCGCAACCATTGATATCGACTGGAGAAGCGTTACGTATTTCACTTTTAGGCGAAAAACCGTTTTCGTTTGCCTTCGTCGAATTTGTTCTACAAACGCCTTGATTGATTTCTCGTTCGATTTCGGTTATTTGACGCTTCATGAGCATAACTGTCGGATTATTATTATCAGTATCACTAGCATGGCCCGATGACAAACCATCTTCTAATACTGGCATACTAGAGTATAAGCGTAAAGAATCACTAGGAATAGCTAAATCTGTGTTTGATCCTAAAAAGACAACGATCACTTTGCCGAATACAAATCTGCTAAATAAGCACGAGTCATTTCAAAACACAACCATATTAGAGAACTGACACCACTGCTCAGTTGATAGTCTGGAGATGAGGAGTCAAAAATATAAAAAAAAGGACATCTAACAGTCTAGAAAAATTCAAAACAACCACCCTGCCAACACAACTGTAATTAGAAGCTACGCACAGCGACAGGGGAGCCAACAACTGTGTATAGCGAGCTACCAATCGAACTGATTCCAGGCATTAATAGCAGACATCAAGGACGAGGCAAAAACAGAAACGGATAACATGAATTCCAGAGGGTTTGAGCAAAATTTCATAGACGGCGTCCTACGTGTGAACGGAGAAGAGCTGGTGCTTCATGGAGGCTCGTTGCTGATGAGACCGTCTACGAAGGACACCGATATGTGCGTTTTTAACTGGAACTTCTTGAATACAGGCTGACGATTGCTCCTTTTTGACCTTCGTTGGTGTACATTTTTTAAATGTGGGACATTTGTTACGCACGTGCCCAAGTTTTCAACAATTTCTGGGCAACACTTCCTTCATAACTTTGTTATGACAGCTTCAATAGTAGAATCTTCCTTGAGCATTCTGATTTTACTCTGGCTTTTGCAGGATTGTTTCGCCGCCTCAAATTCCAAAGCACGTGCCAATGCATCAACCAGATGTGTGAGGCAAGCGAGTGTCAATGCTTGCCTTGTTTCTTGATATCGAATCCAATCGCTCCATTACATTTTACCATTACCAAGCAAGCAATGTCAGCTTCGAATTCCTGTAAGGATTCGCTTGATTTCTGACAGCGATTTTTCAGTTGCGAACGGTATATGTGTTTTAGGCTGGACATACCGAAGTTCTAGATGTTTTATTAGCTGTTAGTAGTCCTCCTGTTCTTGGGCAGTGAGGATTTGTTAGATGTTTGTTGCTTCTCCGTGCAATACTAGTGTCAATGCCACAGCGTTTTCCCCATGCATTCCATACGTTTGTTTTACATGCACTGTTAACAGACCGAGGCTGGCTAATTATGCGGTCAGTTCCGGCTTCAGATTCGTTACAATACGGATTTGAGAAAGGTTAAAAGAAAGTCCTGGAGGAGAAACTGTGAGGATATAGAGATTATCCCTGAATGTTCCAGACTGCAGAAAATTCTCTACAATATTTCGTAAAAGATTGTTTCACCTCTCCAGAATCAGAACAGAGGATACTGACGAAGACACTTTCCTGGATCCGTCATAAGTCAACAGCCACTTGAGTTTTGGCCAAAGAGTATAATTAGGCAGTCTCTAGGAAGCTGGAAACTCAAATGAATAGAACTCAAACGGACAGACGACTTATTTGAGCATTTCAAAACTTCGGGTCTAGAATTTTATCGGCAATGCCTTGTTACAGGGCCAGTTTAGCACGGGGAACCAAGGATCTAGAAGCCAAGTAGGAAGAGCGACAGAAACAAAGACAAAGGAAAAAAACGGATGGTTTGATAAGAAATGAAAATAGCTATAATAATTAGCAAAAGTAACGTATGCTGTAAGATAATCCAAGCATGCTCCAAAATAAGGGTGGGAAAAGATATTTCACCAGGAGAAAACATAATTCGCCGATAAAAAAATTAATGTGCATGGTAATAAATAGACGATCTGAACAAAACTTAGCGGCATTATATACAATCAACTGACATATGCTGACGACGTTACATCAGAAGAGGCCAACAGAATACATGTTGGTTACGAACCGGTCACCTCAAAATCCCCAATACGAAATATTTGGGAAATATACCTTTGAATGTGCATAGAGATCACATATTTGGCTGGTAACTGAACAACAGACACCATCATCTAACGCCTTATTAACTTGTCCAGCATACTATGGACTTCATTTCCGTTCGAGAATATCCAGCAGATACTGACAGACATACTAAATCAAAAAGACGAAAAGAGTTCTGAGCATATGAGGAATATTTGTAGCAGTGAATGAAGTAGATGGCGCAGAAGGTATAATGTAGGATGAGTAGCATATTTAATACAAATGTCAGACATCGAAGTTCCCAAAAAGGCAACTTCCGAACGAGTTAGGTGGATAAACGGGATTGAGATGCAGATCTTCAGTTATTAGAAGTACCGAGATGATGATTGAAGACTCCAGACTCCAGGCAAGACTGTCGCACAATTGGTGATGAGGATAATGAGGCAGATTGACAACAAGTTTTTTTGCAATTTCCCAGAAGATTAAGAAATAAAACACAATTTTATCAAGAAAATGGCTCTATTATTGAATATAACACATGTGGCAGAAGACATTTCTGTTCAGACAAATGATATCGATTAGCGATGTGGTAACTGAAGATTACGAAATCAATTTTTGAAGCTCCTCGACAATATTATGCCTATTCAAAAAAAAACTTTCCTAAAATCCTCATCCAACTCTCATCTGAGCGATTGTAGCAAGCCTACCATAACAGCTTTTCATAAAGATGGTTGTGTTGAAAAAAGAAAATTGCAGGATAGATCTAAATTTTCCAAGCATGATATGTTAATGAAAAATCGTGAAAACAATGCATCAAGCTGTTTTCTGTACACAAACAATTTGCTTGGCGAGTATGTTATATACAAGCTCATGTTCAAAAAAATTATTAACACATTTTTTGAAAATCGAGTTCAAATAAAACAGATTTTATGTACAGTTTGTTTTAAACGATGCGCCAGTGAGTAATAAATTCGATAAAAGGTTAGGTAATGACAGACATTTTTTGTCTTCCTCAAGTTCCTATTCCCGTCAAGAATTGCTGAGTCGTGGACCAGAATATCTTCAATGAATATTTTACCATCTTCTCGATATTAAATTCATTGTTTAACCCAGCACAATGTTGTCTTGAATAATTATTTATATTTCGGCTCACTTGCGATCATCCATAATTTTCTTTGGCTCGAACAAATCCACATTCTCTAAAAGACTGTGGGTATGCCCTCACAACAACTTTAACGGAGGTCGTAAGAATCGACACATCTGAGATGCAGAACTACCTGCATTTTGGCCGAAGGCCAGCCCCGCCGCATAATAATAATAATAATAAAATTCCCTCGCTGCGTCTCTGATTGAACAATTTATGTAAACACACGCACATACGTAACTAAAGGTGAAAATCAGTTCATTACCTGCTATTTTATCGAATTCATTACTTACTTTAAGGACGCACTGAGTAAGTGGCATATTTTCCTATACACATTGATATATTATAATGTATACAATTCGCCAGGTGACCATAGAATTCAAGAAGGGATAACAGAATTTAGTATGAAGGACATTTAGTTTATTGTGATACGTAATCATCAAAAACATTATGGTGATAGGTATTTTGTATTCGCCATTGATTGCATAACGCGATTTCATGATCACCTCGTTCATTACGTTGAATAAATTCCTGCAATTGTACAGCAAAAGCTTGAGAAAACTACCATGCAAGGAAAAAATGTCTCGATGAATAATCTAAATATGATACGACGTACCTAAGAGGCCACCAGAAGGTCCCATATCATTTTCCATTAGCATTAAAGATACTTCACTATCTAAATCTCCACAATTAGAGTCACAGTCTGTTGTTTCAGGGGAAAGGGTAAAATTTCTACTATGTCCTACTTGTAGACCAACTTCGGTCTCGCCTAAGTCTCCGCTAGACCCTGTACCGATGGACAGGTCTAAAAAATTATTCTCGTGCTCGGTTATATCATGATCCTGCAAAAAAAGACAGGCGAACCTCGAAGCAATCGGACTTCTTCCAAACTTACCTGCATCATAGGAATATTGGTATTGTTAATGCACTTCCTAGGAGAGTCAATCCGCATACAAAACTCATTTTCGTTCGGTAAATTTTTAGCTAACCTTTGTCCAACATACGAATTGCCAGATTCGCTCTGACGCCTCAATTCGTACTCTAAATCTTGAAACTCCTCCTCTAACCGATTCTCTTCTTCGGGAGGAGGACATTTGAAGAATTCTTCTAATACTTTCCTAGTTTCCGAAAATTCGTATAAATAATCGAACGTCGACGTTGTGGTGTTTGGAGACGTCGACTTCTTCTGAAATAATTGTTTTTCAGTACTGTACATTTGCCAAAATTCAACATGGTATGAGTCACTCACATTAGTCTAAAAAATTTATATTTTCAGATCCATTTCGAAAAATAAAATGGCATTGAATAGATCATATAGAGAAGCCATTAATGTAAGGCATAACAAAACCCTCGTTCCCGTAACAAAAAATTCGTGAAAAGGCCCTACGGGTACCAGGTGACGTCACGTGAACCATTATATTCTCAAACTTATTAAAAATGTCATATTTTTACCCAAATTTATTGTACTACTTTTTACGTCCCAGCGATGACATAAACAGGGAATCAATCAGCATTTTTTGACATACGCCTAGAATTTGATCTCACTCTTTTATTATATCAACGTAAACATAGTGTATCATGTGAACATGAAAGAAAGCAAACAAGATATATCTCTGATAAGATCTCAACGCTTTCAAGCAGGATGCTATATGAAAAACGGAATTATAAACAAAAGTGCCGTTTAATAGATCTGAAAAATGTACATTGGAATTTTCAACAGTCACGCTCTGCATCCTTACTATTAATATTATATTTCATATGAAATGGCGAAAGTTAAAAATTTTTGTATGTGTATAATAATTTTGTAATCAGTGTGTTTGCCATAGAGCCTAAATGCTGTAATTCAATTTTACAATATATTCTTTAATCTATGTGCATATGTATTCTGTAAAGAATTCATTATTATTTATTATTTTCATTAACAGATCATAGTGGATTTAATTTCAAAATTGTTTATACTTCTGCTACATCTTTCATTCATTTATTTACACACACAAGCAGTATCTACTGCTTCCGTGTTATATTAAGTATTAAGTATTATTATTATTTTGATTGTCAAAAATCACATACAAGCTTCTTATTGTAGCTTCTGTGATATTCCTTGTTTATTCTAGACAGTTTTAAAAATATTCTATAATTTGTACTAATGAGGATGTTTACACTCTTTATGTATTTTTTTATGAATAAACATTATTTATTCATTATTATTATATAATTCAATTAGTTGGCACTATAATTTTAATCTCATAGTTTTGTTTTCTCTTTAGGAATATCCCAGTTGGGCCCTCAGATTCGAGATCATTCCACCAAGGTTTTCTTATTAGGGATTATCCCTTAAATACAACACCAGAATTTCATGATTTTTCCGCACTCGTCACTCTTGGATTTGCTTCCCTATGCGATTTTTTTTCATAGTCTCAATGAATTCATTTATTTTTTAAATCAAAAACCATCCGCTATTCAAACAGAACTCAAACGACCATTTTTATCAGAAGATATTGAACAATCATAGCAATATTTATTTGAAAAAAAAATACATTGATGAATCATTATTCTGATTAAAAAAAACTCCAACACCCTTCAGAAATGAAGCAGTTTTATATTCATATAAGGAATATTTCTTATAATCAACCAAGAATTAGCGTCCTTTAGGATCAGTATTCAATTATGAATTGGAAGCACTTCTATACCCTTCATATAGTTTGCGGTAAAGAATACTAAAGTCAGTTGATTGTATTGCCCATTTGAAGTTTGTTAAACGAATTGAAATCAGAAAATAAGTACATCCTGGTTTACGAAAGTCAAGTGTCGAATCAATGATATAAACAATAGACGAAATTACTTCGGAAGCAGCCTTTGTCAAAGCCTCAATGGTGGTATCAGCCTGTCGGTGTATGTTAAAGCTGTCTATCAACGTTGCAAAAAGTGATACACACAAATTTAAACCTTATATTGATAGAGTTGCTAAAGTTTTATTTTAGAGTTGACATTTAGAGTTTTAATGCTCTAGATTCATGCATGTGACGTAATTTATTTTCACAGAATTGTTTGGGTAAAGCCTGCGGAGTTCAAAGAGTAAGTCTCGATATTTTGCTCATTTTTCTTCCTCTTTTCGGACGATGTTCGTTTCGCCAAGAAAACTCCATGCCGAAAATCATCTTACTTTGATGATCGAGGAGGACTACATCAGGCTTATTGGCTCGTATTTGCCTGAGGGTTGGGAATGAGTAGTTCTGATCGACCACAACAGACTCAATATCCTCCGAAGCTACAGGCAACACCGGTATTTCGTCTACACCGTACGAGTGTCTTACATTAGTAGTAGTATTATAATACTCATAGCCCCGTGTCTTGGCAGGCCATTATGAATCCATCGGTCTCCGATTGCAGCCTACTTGACTTGAGGAAGTCAAAGGTCGTACTACAAAATTTCATATACTTATGGATGAAAATGTATGTCATTTCATGCTCATTGTGAAATATGCTTTTATGACTTCATTAGCACATTAATTTAAAAGTTGGGAAGTTATATACAGGGTAGCCCATCAAACGTACCACAATGCATTACAGGGTGGGAAAGAATAGTTCGGCAAAATCCAAAAACACGTCAAGATTGTTTGTCAGCGAGATACATTTTGATGCAAAAAGCATAGTAAAACCTTCAACCCCCTAAGTGAGGGTGTCATCCCAATTTTATTTTCAAATGGGAAGCGGGGTCAAGTGATACCTCATTAGAAGGGGCTTGTCATTCCATATACAGCTGCTTAGTTTTTGAAAATCGATTCACTATTTAAGAAAATATGGAGTATTGAAATTCCAACAATAATGTGTGACGAAAAATGCAAAAATCGTTTCAATTGTACTTTGAAACTTATCGCTGTTTTTATCGATTTGCATATTTTTTAGGCTCATGTCGGCGATTGAAAAATTATCGGGTTTCTTTTCCCACGTTTAAATAAGGTCAAGTAGTTGCTAGATACCTGTAGTGGTTAGTGTTTAGAAATTGTTGACTTTAAAATTTATCATTATGGTGTATTCAATTGCCGAAAGAATGGAAATTATTCAGCTTTTTTATAAGAAACGATCGGGTCGAGGAGTAACCAACGGTATCCTGACAAACATATTTACCTCTGGAAAAATTGTTCGCGAATAGTTGAAAAAATTTCGCGAAACAGGTTCGGTTCGGAGTACTAATTAAACCTACGGAGATGGCAGTATCGGGGCAAGTTGCAGTAGACAGTACGCTAAGTACAAGACAATTGACCATTGCAACGGGTGTCTCGTACTAGTGTCCAACGGGTATTAAAAAAATACAAATTCCATCCTTATAAAATTTGCTTAGTGCACGAACTAAATGAAGGCGATTGATCGTCGCTTCCAATTTTGCGAATTTATGAGTGAGAGAGCGTTGAACAATGGTAATTTCCTATTTAATGTGTGTTTTTGCCGTTACTGGGCTGACATCAATCTGAGGATTTTCCACGAGTCACACACGCTACACCCCCAGAAATTACATGTGTGGGATGGTATTTTTGGAAGATCCATTGTAGGACCTTTTTTTCTTCCTGGAAATTCAAGCGAGATATTAACTTGGATTTACTACAAAGTACCATCGACCCAGCTCTAACAAATATCATTCAGAACGATCCCGCATACAATAAACAGGAACTGATTTTCCACCAAGACGGATTACTTCCAAAATGTGCGCAATTATTTAAGTAACACGTTTCCAGGACTTGCCTTGGGTATGCTGACGACATAGTCATTAAGGCCAAAGGCAAATTCGAAGGAACCCTCTGCGATCTCATAGAAAGGGAGCTAGAGACTATCAGAAGATGGTGCCTTTCTGTGGGGTTGAGAATTAACTCATCAAAAACCACAGTGGTACCATTCAGTCGAAGAACAAAGTTTCAGCACCTAAGGGCTGTTCGCCTCGACGGAGCAGACTTAGAATTGAAGCAACAGGTGAAATACCTAGAGCTTACCTTAGACTCAAAACTACTCTGGAACAGACACATAGAAAAAATCGTTAACAAGGCAAAATCATCACTGATGGTGTGCAGGAACATTGCAGGAAAAAGGTGGGGCTGTAACCCATCAATACTGCGATGGATGTACACCATGATAGTGAGACCTATGATCACCTACGGAGCAGTAGTGTGGCATGGCAGAAAGCGCAAAAACTAACATGTCTTTGTATAACAGGAGCAATGAGGTCGACTCCAACAGCAGCAATAGAGATAATTCTGGACCTCACTCCTCTCCATATCATGGTGAGGAGAACTGCTTGGGGAGCAAACCTCAGGTTGGCTAAAGTCGGACTCAAAGGGACAGCACACAACGTAAGGGGCTCGACCCCCACCGAAAGTGCACACCTTGTCGATCTCCCAACTGACGAAATTACCAGGAAATTTATTTTCGAAAATTTTTTTTGAACGGAATTGAATACCAAGAGTGGATGGAGCATAGAATCCATTCGAGCATTGGGAAAGAATACCATAACATGGTACACGGACGGGTCCAAAACTCCCGATGGCTGGAGCAGGAGTCTTTGGGCCTCGCACCAAATACTCCGAACCCATGGGCCAGTTCCCCAGTATTTTTCAAGCGGAAATTCACGCCATAGAAAGGTGCATTCAATTCAACCTCGACAGGAAATATCGGAACAAGGAAATTGCATTCCTCTCCGATAGTGAAGCAGCCATCAAAGCATTGAGCACATGTAACATCAACTCAAAGATGGTCTTGGAATGCCTAGACAAACTTAATGATCTAGGCAGGAACAACAAGGTGATCCTCCTCTGGGTGCCGGGGCACGTCGGAGTGGAGGGCAATGAACAAGCAGATACCCTGGCACGAAAAGGGGCATCAACGCCACTGATCGGGCTAGAACCATTCTGCGGACTTGAAAAATCTTACTTCCAAGAACTCAATAAAACTGAAGAAGCAATGAGAGCAACATATTGGCAAAGACTTCCAGGGCTGAGGCAGGCCAAAGATCTCCTTGGCAACTTCAACCCAGCAAAATCGAAGACACTGATTAACCTCAGCAAAACTAGTCTAAAGACAATTACGGGATTTCTGACGGGGCTGCATACTCAAAGAACACCTAAGGAAGCTAGGCTTAGAGGAGGACAGCACCTGCAGGTTCTGAGGGAAACATCCAGAAACACCACACCATATATTGATGGAGTGTTATGCTGTACTTCAAAAAAAAATGAATATACTGGGATCACACCAGCTGACT
The DNA here is from genome assembly GCA_958502065.1 of Chrysolina americana. Classification (NCBI taxonomy): domain Eukaryota; kingdom Metazoa; phylum Arthropoda; class Insecta; order Coleoptera; family Chrysomelidae; genus Chrysolina; species Chrysolina americana. The sequence continues at coordinate 57,170,772 of OY293420.1, read as the reverse complement.
GTGGGAGAAATACCACGAATAGACCCCCTCAAAATCCTAACAATTCGTCAAGGAATTGGGGCTTGAGGGGCTGATGTAAACGAGAAAACCTTGAAATAGCTGAAGAAGATGGGCAAAATAGATCTAATTAGGTCGCAGCGCATCAGTCACCATCCATACTTACCACTACCATTCCAGGACGACGGATAGGACAACGGGGCCCAATTGAATGGCCACCTCGGTCACCCGACTCCAGTCCTTTAATTTTTTTTTAAGGAGACACTTAAAGCATTGTTTATAAAAACCACCAGAAACATTAGGAGAGTTGCAAAAAAGAATTACGACAACGGTTGAACGTGTGTAGGTTGGCGGACAGCAATTCGAGAATTTACTTGACTAATTTTTCGTCACACTATTGTTGGAGTTTCAACGCTCCATATTTTCTAAGAGGATCAATTTTCAAAAACTATGCAGCATTGTATAGTGAATGGCAATCCCCTTCTAATGAGGTATCACTTGACCCCCCTTACCATTTGAAAAAATTTTCGTGGTGACACCCCTACCCAGGGGGGTTGAAGTTTTAACTATGCTTTTTGCGTCAAAATTTGTCCTCCTGACAAACAATCTTGACGTGTTTTTGGATTTTGCCGAAAAATTCTTTCACATCCTGTTATGCCTTGCGGTACGTTTTCGATGGGCTACCCTGTATTATGAAATGTTAATATGAATTACGGATTGTTAAACGGGAAAATCTCATCATCTGAGTCTGTGTGTTGAACTTTTAGGAATAATCCAATAAAGCATATGCCATAAACTGTACATTATGAATCCAATAAATCCGCCTCTGATTTCCATATCATGTCGAATCGACGTTAAACATGAAATACAGCATAATTAGTGACGTCACGGTATTGAAGTTTAGTATCATTAACTGAAGGAAACGTCCCCATTCTTCAGCCATAATATGAGTATCAAAAATTCACAAAATTCGATTTAAATCAAGATCGTCACTGCTAAGGATTTTTTTATTATGATACATGTGTATGGGTCAGCCTTTCAAGCATGCGCAAAGAGTTTAAGGGTACGAATGCAGAGTACCCTTAACATTGCATATTTCGACAGGTTTTATTTTCATTTATTGTGATTCATATTTCATCTCAAACCATCATCTACGGATTTTCCTTTAGAATTTATTGAAAATCAAAAAGGCAAAAGGTTTTTTCAATGCCATCCACACTTTTACACTTGAAGTACCAACAGAAATAAATTTTTCAGACATACCCTCGCGTGATGGGTATAGAGGTCCCCGACACTAGATGCTGAGCGTGTCGTGGGGCAGCTGAGACCATAATGCATTTGCTGTCAGCCTGTCCAGCTTATACGGTCTCAGCCTATATCCACAGGCATAACACTCGTGAGGTATAGACGAGACATCGGTGTTGTATTATGCTCCGGGAGGTATTGAGTCCGTCGTGGAGAATGAGAAGTGCCGAATCTATTGGAACTATTTATTCCCCACCCTCAGGCAAATACAAGCCAATAAGTCTGATGCAGTCCTTTTCCACCACCAAATTAGGATGATTTCCGTCATAGAGTTTTCGGCTCCTGGCGAAACGAACTTCGTCCAAAATATCGAGACTTACTCTTTGAACTCCGTAGACATTACCCAAACTATTCTGTGAAAATGGTGGTTCTGATCATAGGGGTACTTGGTGGAATGTTGGACACGCTGCTCTCGAATCTGAGAATAATTAAACCAGATTGCCGTGATACGGCAGATATGTTAGCTGGAAGAATGCAAAGGGCCGTAATTCTTAGTTCACTCCGCCTACTCAGGGTACATGATTCTCGGACCCAGTGTTTACTGGGGTTAATGGTTAATGATACACCAGCGCGCCCTCCAGATGTATCAAGGCTCCGGAGACATGGCCTGAATGGGAAAGAAGGTTTTTCTTTGCAAATTTTTTGACATTGGCATTTGATATTCTGAATAAACGTACAGGGTGTTATAACAAATGTAAATTCCATAAAAAATCGTACACATACACATATTCTCACTTATTTTGTGAATATTTTCTTGGTTGATTGATTTTCATTTGCAGATTATTATCATTATCATTTAATTGGTTAATATGTGAATTTCTTTAGAGTCAAAGAGATTGGATGATTCTTGTGGAATTTACAGTTGTTATAACACCCTGTAGGTTTATTCAGAATATCGATAAAATAAACACCAATCAGAAAAGTCTCCAGAATATTATGAATTATATTCAAATCGGTTCAGAAATGAAAGAGCTGAAGTCGATTGTAATTGGTAAGGTGTAAAATGCTATGACTTCTTAAAACATCGATATTTCTAATTCCAGTGCACCTATTGAAGTTTTTTACTCAGAATATCATGAGAATGCATGAGATTTCATGTTCGAATAGTTGGGAATGAAACAAAAAATGTTTGGCGTAAACGGGGGTTGAATGATTTTTAGTCGAATTTGCACAAACCAATATATCACCCTGTAACTTTTTCGAAGATGACTATAGGCAAGGTTTTACCCAAACAGTCAAAAGCCAATGAAACGCACTCTCATTATCTGCAAAGAACATTCAAAGCGGTTTGGGCAATCAAAAGTAGCAACTCCTCAAGTTCGAACAAAATTTCTAGGTGTCCCGTTTCTATTTTTGAGCACTGTACCATAGTAGAAAAAATGTACTTACATTATACGAGTTGTTTTCGACATTTAGGCTAGGTTCATTTTCTTCTACAGGGCTAGGTGTGTTGACAATTCGCTGCGGAAAACCAGGTCGAGGTGGATAAACACTGGGAGAAGCTAATAAACTTTGTGCACTAGGAAGCTGTGGGTGAGAGCAATTCGTTTCCGCATGTCTCTGTCCATATCTCCTAGGAGAACCCTCGTAGACGGCAATAGGCAGATTGCCTATGACTTTGGTAACTTTATCGCTATCAGTGTCGCTTGTATTGAATAGTTTTGAGGCAGTATGATTGGAATGTTCTTTCAGCGGCCGATCGTTTTCTTCCAGTTGCCAGTTTTCGCCGATATCATCGAAAACAACCACCTCGCCCGGAAATGTCATATCTATCGGGCTGGATGGCTCTACCTCGGCTTCTTCGTCTTTCTCATGCGCCACTGAACATACTTCGGATGAGAATGCTGTCTCGGTATAGTCTCGGGAATTCCGTAACTTTTTCGACTCGTTCCTGCTACGCAATTCCCATACACCTTGCCTCATAGGCGATTTCTGACTCTTTTTCTCGCCATCATCGCCCACCAATGAGTTGCGAGACTTCCGCAATGCCTTGCTCCTGCTCTGGGAATATATTTCCCTGCCTCCGGCTATTTCAATTATCCTAGAGCCAATATTCTGTTAGAAAAACAGGTTTGCTAATACTTCACCATGCAATTTACTGATGATGAATGACATCTATTTCAAATAATACAATTTCAAAGCGTTTGTGCACCTGTCAGATCAAGTGATTCAGTTGGACACTAACTTTTCATCATGCGGTTTTCAAGAAAACGTAAAATTTTGACTGAAGAAAGAAAACTACAACTTCTGTCTTATTTCCACTGGTTTTTCGTTTATTCGTTACTACCGGTTTCGGCTTCTACACCATAGCAAGCAAGTAGACTTCGAATGAAGAGAGGCGACACTACTTGACGGAAGATTATTAAACGAATTATGAAAAATGGTGGATTACGTAATCCAATCTTCCGCTCGAAAAAACATATACAATAGGTCGTCGGCGAATATTCAACAAAAAACAACTACTGCACCCTACGACCGTTGAATTATATCTGTCTGTGTTCTTGGCAAAGTTTTCTACAAGAACTACTTTGCAATGCATTTTTAAGATCAAAAGTGATATTGTTTTTCGATTTAATTTGGGGAACACCTCCGTACCGGTTTCATGGTCATTGCCAATCATCAGCGAAGGCTAGTTCGACCCAATTGAATCGAAAAATCCTTTCACCCCAATTGAAAATCCCTGAGACAAACACTGAAGTATGAATTCAGCGCCATCTCTGAGTTCCATATTAAAATGCACTCCGACTACTAAATTTATTTTCACTACCAAAGATGCTAGACCTCTTCAGGTACTTTGCAGATAACTCCTAGGTAGTTAATGCTAAGTTGTTACATATTTTAATTACATCTTCCTGAAATAGGATATCAATAATATTTAAATCCCATTGGTCACGCACACTAGATAATATATTACTTTCTTGTTATTTATAAATTAAGAACTAAATGTAATGAGAGTAATTGCAGCACTCGATGATAGTGTAAAAGCTAAAACAGGTCGTAACAAATGAATAAATACAACGAACAGAAATCCGCCAGACTGTAGCTATTAGTTCTGTAAAGGCAAAAGTCAGAAACAATTACTTTTTATGATTAGATCTGTAAAACTATAAAGAAAATAGGTGAACAACGTTCGGTATTCCACACAAACCTTTACAATGAGCATTTTCGTCCACACAAGCCTCCAACAAAAAACAATTACTGCCGTCTGCGAACTCTCAATTATATCTATTGTTTTCTTGCCCGAGTTTTCTACAAGAACCACTATGACGTGCTCTATAAGTCGGAAAGCCAAACTTATATGTGAAACGTATGGAATTAACTTGGGATCGTACGTTAGATTCCAAGGCCCTCGTCCCAAGAGCATCCAAATAAACTTAATACCTTTTTATTCCTCTTTTATGCTGAACCTTGTAACTGAGCATAAACAAATCATATATTTTCGGAATGAACATAAAATTTTGCGTATATAGTGAGAATTTCGATGATCCGATGATTTTGTATTTTCATGATATTTAGGGGTCTACCCCTTGAGACTTTTTTAAAGCAATTGTTTTTTTGCCGATTGGTTTGAAATTCACAGAGTTTACTAATTTTATCATTCTGGATAGATTGGCGTTCGCAGAATTGATCTATCCTAAACCGTTCTCGAGTTGAAAAGTTTTTCAGGAGTTCATATCTTATTTCCTTAAAAAAAAATTATTTCACTTATATTTATGAAAACTACTCAAACTAATTATTTTTAGAGTTATTACTCTACAACAAAATGAAAAAGTCCAATTCAAATTAAAGTTTATTGATTTACCTACTCGAAACTTTGAAAATGTGACAAAACACCTCTATCATCAATTGACGAGCAAACATTACTATTATTTGTAGTCAATGTTCTGAATTAGTGTTATGATAAAAATATATTCAAAATATTTCAAAACATACGAAACCAAACTGTGAAAATAACATACATTGAAATAATCACTATCCAACTGATCAACAAAAAAAGTCTTGTGCTAACGTTCACCTTTACATAAAAATGAAATTCTAACACTTTCTACCAGTAACTGTATGTATATCGACCTAAAAATAAAACATCCAGGACTGTGAACATTTTCAGCCGAAAACAAATTCACAGTACCGACAACCTACATTTGAAGGTTTGCGTGATGAAAAATTTCATTTCAATTTCAAATAGATGCAATTTGAATTTCAACAATAGTTAACAACCATGCAATGAAAATAAGGCATTCACATTCCTTCTATAATGGTAACTGGTGTTTGAAAGACGAACTTAGAGAATTCGTGCACTATTGAAGTAATTATACCTATTTAGAGAGCTAAAAGTGCAGAACATAAATAAACTGGAAGGATTCCATCAGTGTCAAAATACCTAGAATCGCGCAATTTATAAGTTCCCCCTGTATGTTTATGTTCAATAATAACATCATTATCATCCGTAGAATGCAGCTGACTTATATTATCTTTACTAACATTACAGGAACTATCAGCAATCCATCTGACGAAAACAGAAATTATTATTTTATTATTATAGATGCAGAATCACATCGACCGCATTTATGTTGTGAAGTTGATCAGATCCATATTCCTTTTCCCAGTCAAAACTAACCTTAGTGTCATTTAATTAAAACCCTATGTGGTAATGAATGAATTAGACTGGAATTGCCTTTTCCAACAAATTGTATCTTGGATTGATGTGGTACATTTTGTCACTTGCTTTGCTATCCGAATAAAACTGATGTATTGCAATCAAAAATCGCTCAAAATGCCTTCTTATTTTTGCCAACACCGTTTACGGACGGACGGACGCTAATCAACTCATATTTCACAATTACAAACAGCAAAACCAAATATTTCATACAAAAAACTCAACCTTCTTGTATAGTGAAATGAATACGAAGTAACCTTCTCTCGAAAATAAAGGCAAACACCTGTCAGAAAACAACAACTTCCCTGGCTAATACCACGACGGACAGACGGATATTGAACTGCATCTGACAGATATTTGTGCAACGTTCTTTCAAGAAAACCCAATTGCAAGTGCTTGTCTTGTAATTAAACACAAGATTATCCTTCATTTGGCTGGGAATGACCACCTGCAGACATGCATGATTCGAGGTTTTGCCTCTCATCAGCGCCAGGGTAGGTCGGACAACATTATAATTGTCCTGTCCATTCTCCTCAATCCCTGACTATCGGAACACCTTGGGATGTTATATCGGAGAGAACAGAATGTTATTATTCTGCAGAATGTAATTTTTATACCCAGAACGCTGAAATAGACCTATTTTTGTTTTGTTTTTTGTTTGATCTAACACGCTCGGCCGAAAAACAAGTGATCCCGGGTTCGAATCCCGGTCGTTCCATTTTTTTTAATTCGGTTTTTCCCGTCAGCTATGAAACAAATTCATTTTTGATTCAAATCAAATAAGAGACAAAATCTTACTTCATTATATTTTTTTTCTTCTTACACTACAATTTCAACGTTTCATCCTAATAGAACTGGTTTAATCATTCTGAATGTATTGTGTTGGTTAAATACTTTCACTGTAATGAACTTCACAAGACAAATGCGGTTAGTAGTTCACGAAATAGATCACATTCTATCACAAAAACGGATATGCCAATCAACAGAGTGGTTCACCAGGCGGTCATCATACAGGGCGATTCAAAAAACTTCCAATAAATCGCGTTTTATCTGGCAATAATTTTTCAAATATAATTATGTTGATAAAAATGCACAACAATGTATAAATCGATTAGCAATATGTTCGTGACTTTACGCTCTATCACAGAAAAAGACAAATCCAGATACAGATCTACAGTGTGGCACATAAAGTTCGCAATACCTATATGGAAGATTTTTTATTTATAAGTATAATGAAGATTTGCCTTAGCAGTTAGTAAAATTGGTAAAAAACGCCCTTCTTTTGTCATGGGTTACTCTAAACCTGTCAAATTTGACAGTTTTTTCGAAAATCTTCAAAAAATCAGTTTTCTTTCGGGAATCTTGAAAAATGCAAAAGAAAATAGTTGATCAGTTTCCAATTTATACCTTTTCTTAAAATTTTTACTCTTTATTGTTACTAAGCCATTTTTCCAATTTTTTTAATTTTTCGAATATTTCACTTTGCAGATTCCAACGAAACATGATTAAAATTTTATAATTTTGATGAAAACGAGACTTCAGTGTCATATCTTGCCCAGAAAATAACCACATTGGCCTGTTGCCAAAATAAATAAATAAATGCACCTCCAGAAATTCGTCTCTGTTGTACCAAAGTTTATTTTTTTTTTCAATTAATTGTGAAACTGATTCGGATTTTCAATGCATGGATGTTAGTATGTCAGTAATCAAATAAACGAATTTCTCTTCATTCTTATTTCACTCGTATTTTCTTTTTCAACAGTATCCCATTAGCTGCAGACAAATTCGAAATAATTTGATATAGTTTACACCCAACAGTGTGACTGTTGGATGTTAACTGTTAAATGTAGTTTTCGAGCAAATAATAATTATTTTCTCAACGTTTTCTCTAAATTCTCTAAATGTTCTTTGTTTGCAAATGGTCTGTGCTTATACACATTTTGTGACAATAGAGAGTAAACATTTTAAGGAATGGTGTACAATTGGAAACTAATCAACTTTTTTCTTTGGCAATTTTCTAAATTTCAAAAAAAAACTGATTTTTTGATAATTTTCAAAAAAAGACATCTTTTTTGAGAATAAAAAAAAAATGTCAAATTTGATATGTTTATTGTAGCACAGGACAAAGACAGGAGAAAGAAAGAGGCTGCTTTTTACTCATTTTCAAACCCAACCTAACTGCGAAGTGAAATTTTCATTATATCCATTAATAAAAAAAAAACTTTTACATGTTGCGAACTTTGTGTGACACTGTATTTAACAATAATAATCATAACACGGCAACGCGAACATTTTTACTAAAAGCGATGAAGGATTTATTTGGAACTTATTAGCGAACGGTTCAAGAGAATACTCTCATAAATATTCAAGGAAGCATTAGCAGTCTAACTCAGAAAAGAAATATCCAGAAAAATGCAAGATTATTCAATGTTTTTCTGATTACATACATGTCCACGTTCATTTAATGAATCACCCTGTAATCACATGGTATATACCGTATGTGTGAAATATGACAAGAAACAACGCAATCTTCCTTTCTCCGTTTATAGGTTATTTTTAGACTCTTTATATAGGGGAGATCAAGAGATAGTTGTCAAATATGGTTTCAATGATTCCTAGAAAAACCTAAGTTTGCATAATGGCTCGTTTCAAACTAAGTTTCATCTAGTGACTGTAGATGTCACAAAAGTTACTTTTCATTTATATTGTTTTTGCCGTAGAGGGTACTAATTCAGAGTGCATTCGTTTTAATTCCCAGAAAATTGAAAAAGTCGTCCTGATGAGTGGGAGATAACGAAACAGGTGTCTGCGGATGATGAGCTCTCAGAATCAAACCGAAAGCACTGTACTCACTTTATGTCATATTTAGTATCGTTAGGAAGCTTGTTTCATTTCTCATTCCATTAGTACTAATACTATTTCAACTTTACTCAGTGTGTTTCGTATTTTTGTGTTCAGCTCTGTAATTAACTCACTATCACTTGATTTATTCAAAAATTGATTCAGTTGTAAGTTATAAGCGTATTTCTGCATACTTTTCAGTTAGGTATTCAATGATTTATTTTTCATTGCCTAAAACAGACGTAAAACGCTCCTCTCCTAGTAATTTAAAAAATGTACAAATGAAAATGGAAGTATGGAACGCGAAGCAATATGCCATGACCAAATTCAATTTAACGTCGAATAAACCTTTCTCAATTATCTCCCGATCTCCCACCCAAGTATAAAATTACCCTAATAGCAAGAGGAAATTAACGAAGGCTTGCCAGTTTGTTCCTGATAATTTTATGTCATCAAATTAGCTTTAGAGGTGATGCTTCACAAAATATTAGTTCATATTTGTGGAACATCTGGAGAATGATTCATGTAAAGATGACTAATATTAGTTAACACTGTGTGTTTTCACTCAGACGTGAATACTTGATTTGCTGAAAAGATTCAAGGCAATTATACAGGATGAAATATCGGTTGTGTTGAGGATTTTCACAAAAGAGATAAAATACTGATTGGTACCAATTATTATATCTTGTGAACAGCTACTTTTAATTAACATAAAACCTACCCTAACCAGTTTGTGACAAAATTTTGTGATTGAAAACAATAATTTGAGCTTGAGTGGAAACAATAGAGTCTGGAACAATTTTATTTTAATTTATCAGTTTCATAATTTGTAATAAAAAAAGTTGTTATTACAAATTATGAAGCTGAATAGCATTTCATTCTCTGGTTTCAAAAGTTGATAAAAAAATAGTACCCCCTAACTACCTTTAGAACCAAATGGCAGAAAACTGAATAAATGTAACCTTTCACAGTACTTCTTGAACCAAAAATTTCTTCATGAACTTTAAAAAAGTTAATTTTTGAAAAAGCCAGAGATTATGATGGGTTTAATTCAGCCAATTTTATTCTAGAAATATGGAACTAACCATATGATTGCACAATATTCCAGCCAAACATAAATGTGTGGTACATTTTGAAAAATGTGAGGGTGTACATCTGAAACTGTTATGAAACCTATGCCAAAAGGGGGTGGAAAACGGAAAAAACATCAGAGCATAAAGAAGGGATTCAAGTATCAAAAACAGTAATGGAAAGGATTGAAAAAGAGGGAATGTGCAGTTCCAAAGACAAATACAAGATGTCAATGATACTGCTACATAGATCAAGATGACTAAGAGAAGCATATGAAAGATTTCTAATAGGACCTCCACAGAAAATTCCGAGTCACAACTGGGAATTTTACATCAAAATTCCGAGTTATGACTCGGAAGTTTAAAATTCCGAGTTATAACTCAAAATTTTAAAGAAAAATAATTTTAGGTGTCCCTTCCAGGGCTTCCTGCAATTGAATTTATAAAGTGCACAATTTTTCATTTACTAGTTACTCGTTTGGACATCGTAAAAGTTCATTTTAAATTACTGAAATAATTAATCACATAAGCTTGATTTTTATTCCTTAACGCGTTTTCAACCGTGTTTTTGAAAATCTGTAAAATAATATGATATAAGAAGGTAATGAACAAACCTTGTGTTTTTTCATACACCCTTGACAATTTACATTTAATTTGTAAGTGAAATATAAGAAGAAAAGGTCTCATTTTATTCAGTTTTCATCCGATATTTTGTCTGGTTCAAAAGTTAGTAGGGAAATATTTACCGTAATGTTTATATAAATGCAAATCTGAAAATCTATCCATTTTGGCTCAAATAGTACACAATTCACCTCAACAAATCAAAATTTTGACAAGCGTTTTTTTTTTCAAACTGTAAAACAATTGAATCTGACTTTGTTCGAGTTAAGTTTCATATATCTAAATCAAAACTTTAACAAGCGTTTTTTTTTCAAACTGTGAAACATTTGAATCTGACTTTGTTCCAGTTAAGTTTTATATATCTAAGCGTACGCAAGCATTTTGGTTTTCCAATAAGAAATACTATAAATGTGAAAATGGATAAAAGTTATTACGTATTGAACATTAGCTTACAGGCTAGGCTATATTTTCTTCTAATAAATTACTTGACAAAAATTCGTCAACTGAATAAATACTGTGTCTCGACAGATATTGAAACAATATAAGATATCAAAGGCATTATGAGTCACAGACTATAATCAGAAATTAGTGGATATATTTTTGAAAAGGAGATCAACACAAGTAGTAAAGAGATATTTCATCCTGTAATCAATTATTTGTCATGATTCAAAATGTATTCACTGAAATTTTCAATAATTTTGGTGATGTTATGAATGAAGGGTGATATGAAAAAAATTACCTATCATTCTCACTGTCGACATTCATGACAGTATTTGTTGAATATTCAATACATTCATGGTCTCTTCCCGAGGCGATAATGGGATTTAAGTTAATATCGCTTCTTGGTCTGCACTTAGGAAATAATTTACTAATTTGTTCTGTATTCTCACTAACATCAATATTATCTAATGCCAATGTCAAACTGGTCATTTCTATTTAGATTCTATAAATATAACTTCCATAATACTCTTCTTGAGGACCTACGAATAAAAATTACACTAAACTCCTGGAGTAGGCACAAAGCCAATAAAATTGAGGTGAATTGACTATGATTCATTAATGGGGATATCGAGCACAAGTACCGATTTTCATTAACTTCCGTAAAACAACACCAATAAAAGTTAATGATCTTACCGATTTCCGTATGGGGTAAACACTTTCAACAATCTGACAATATTGCAAACTAATCAACAACCCTTGGAAAACATTAGTTCACTCTCACTTTAGAACAATTATTACATTTAATAGGAATCAATAGTCAGAAAACACCAGAAACCATTTCAAGTAACGAATCTAATGTTAATATTCAATATTTACAAACGGTGACACCAAAACAAAACATGTTAATAATTTGTTAATATTAGGATATTTACATGCCGATAGTTTCTTGCGTATTTGAAAGCAAGAACACAATTTTCTTTTAGCCACCAGACGTTTCGTCCGTCCAACCCAAAATCAATATTTGAAGAGGCGGCGCACAAAATATTCAGTTCGCCAACCCCTTTCCTATGGCTTCCTCAAACATCACATTTCAGAAACTAAGATCTAAGATCGACATAAGTTTCAATAAAGGCTAAATAAAGGCATTTGATACGTTCACCCCAACATTTTTAAACTTTTTACAGCAAAATTTACGCCATGCGCCGGTTTTTACGACGTCACGATTCGTTTGGTCAATTGAAAATTACCAAATTATCGAACGCATGTGTAGTCACTTCCGAGTCATAACGGTGAGCAATATAAGTTTTGGGAATTTTCATTTTCCGACCTATCGAGGCCACTGGGAGTATTGAAAAATGGAATGGAGACCTAATAATTGGTTTACCAGCGGGGAACCATCACAAAAACAGTATGTTTTATTAGTACAATAAACAACAATCAAACAAAACTACGAAATAAACATTATGTTGCCCTATGTGTCACGATAACGGCACAATAATAAGCAGACATCAAGTAAACTTTGAAATGAGGAGTAATTGGACCGCATTTCAAGTCAAGATTGATGAAGTCAAATATTTGAATGGAAGAAAATAACACAAAAAATTACCTTTACAAACGCCTCCTCAACATCGATTGTCACTATGTCAACAACACTGTTATTGCATTTATACTAATCTATTTATTAACTGAAAAATTCTGACACTTGACAGAATGTGCAACAAAAATTTGACAACCGACAGCCAGCTGGCAATACCACGGTTACCGAACTCTATTCCCACCAAATTATTCAAATTTACTTTAGGAATTTTATATTCAGCGTAGTATTTAAAAATAATGCGGTTTATTTAGTAATCAATGATCTTTTTAGATAGAAGTTATTGCCCTTCTTGTACTAAAGGCAAACATATGTTTAATGAAATGGTTGTTAATTCAAAAATACCTGAATGAAAAAAATGCCAATAAGAATCATAATAAATATATTGCAGTATATACATAACAAGCAGAACTTACATAGTAGTATATACATATATATATGTAAATATACTAACTATTTGATGAAGAATGTGTTGCTTTCGACATCATATGTTCCACACGATTCGCAGTTTCTCGAACAACATCTGATAACTCAGGCAAATCTGGAAGATCCAATGTTATATGTGCAGACAAACGTTTATACACAGAACTAGTGTCTGACTTCTTTCTTCGTGATTCTTCATACTTCAGTTGTTGTTTTAGGAAAATGGCATTCTTCAAATTGTCCTGTATATTCTTGAAACTTTCTTCTGCTGTACTCATAGCTTTCATCGCTCTAAAAATGTTATAATTTTCAATATTGTACATCGGCGGGTATACCTATACTACATACCCTACTGCATATTCCATATCATAACATCGTCCTTGTAATTCTGTCTGTAATTTGTTAACATCAACCCTACGATCAACCATAGGATTCAATGCTTTTCTGACGTGTTCTTGAAGTCTATAAAATGCCAATGAGGGTTCATTTGCTACTATATGCATATTTTCTGATATTCTTTCTGTTGCTGAAAAATTACTGATGAAATAACGTCCTCTAGTATTCACTCAATTATTTACATTTACGAACTTTCGTTTCCAAATCTGAATCCGTGTTAAACGACATTTTTAAATGATACTAGAACTAAGAATTACTTTATTATAGATATACAAAAAATAGGATATCAAAAACAAATGTAAACAAAGTTATAAATGACAATTTAGTAATTACTGTGACAGTTGACACAAGTAAACGTCAAAACACAGAAACACTGAACCACAGACCTCATTAAAGAAGTCTGTGTTTGCACTGAACACTGAACAGTCAACAAATTTTCCGTTTACCAAACATTAGGCCAAAACTTTTTTCTATAATCTGTGCCAAAACCATGGAAATAAAAGGCACATATGTGCATTGTCATGCAGTTTTCAGAGACAAGGGTCAAAAATGCATATGTGTGTAAATCGCATGTACCATAAAGGCCGATTCAGATACATGCGTGCCCATGCAGGGTTTTTGAAGCACATGTCATTTACACGGTAAAATTGCATGGATGAGCACGCCTGTATCTGAATCTGCCTTTCGATTACAACAATATTTATATTCTTGGTGAATAGAGCCTGAAAATACAAAAGAAAAATAGATTTTGTAATACATAATGTTCCATGACATTTTCTGAAGTTCTTTGCACAAATAGAACATTCTGTAAACTTTGGTTCTGTGTCGTTTAGTGTCTATGTTTCTGATATTTTGAAAGATAGAATTGTTTTATGTTTTGATTGATATTAGTTTGAAAAAGGGTTGTTTGTTGTTTATAAATTGAAACTGTTGACTTATTTGAATCCAATAAAAACTGGAAACTGTTAAATGATCCTGAAAAATTGAATATAATTTTCAATTCAATACTATTTTTGTGATTTCAAAAGTTCAGTAGTTTAATACGTGATGATGTGATGGCATTTATGATATTTTCCGCAGAAAGTTAACCTCTTCATAATGTTAACAGTGGGAAAATCTAAGAACATCTTTTTATTATGGTATCGTCATTGAACAAAACCCGATTAGGAGTTCGTCAGAGGTGCCTGTGAATGTGGGGAATCTTTTATTTAATGGAATATAATGGACTGTAGCAGGGACAATGAAATTGTTCCCAGTAGCAGTTGCCAAAATGAAGATGGGGTGAGAAGTTGTCGAATTAAAAAAAAACAAACTGATCCAACATGCTGCCCAGTTTGTAGTGTAACTATAAGAGACACTGAAGTTGACCTACACTTGAACTCAGAGATTGAGAAGCTCAATAAACTTCCGTCATCGAAACACAAGCTGAATCCCAAAAACAATCCTTCTGGTTCATCCGACAATAATACTGATAAAAATTGGGAGACCTACCAAAAGGTACGGTCCAATAGACAGACTAGACAAAGGACCAAAACCAGGAAGAGACGAGCAGAAGAAACTTGTCCGATATGTAATAAAGAGATAAGTGAAGATCTCACGTTGCACGTAGAATTGTGTTTGAGAAGGTCCGAGGCAAATGGTAGTGAAAGCGATGAAAATATAGATGTTGAAGCCTTTGAAGAGTATGAATGGGCAGGGCAGTCCCGAATTAGAGCCACGAGTCTTCTGCAAGGTAGCATGTCAAATTTAGGAACGTCAATGAGCATGGCAGAAGAAGACGAGGATTTGAATGTTGATGTTGACGATACTCAGATGTATGGATTGCCACAATACTATGAAAAAGATATCATCCTTCCTTGTGACAACCCAGAAAACATGGCACTTCGTAAGGCTGTTACAGGTAGCGAGCCTAAAAAATTGTGTCTAAGAAGAACTGATATTGAACCTAAGGAGACTGAACATAATTCTGGAGGTGATCCTATTGTGGAAGTGTTGAAGAGGAGGATTCGTGAATTAGAGGATAAGAAAAACAATAAAGAAGAGGTGTACAAATGCCTGATTTGCATGGAACGTTACCGTAATCCTGTGATCTCAGTGTGTTGTTGGCATGTTCACTGTGAAGATTGTTGGCTGATGACTCTAGGCGCCAAAAAGTTGTGCCCACAGTGTAACATGATAACATCACCAGTAGACCTGAGAAAAATCTTTATGTGAAATTATGTACCATAAATCTTTATTTTAATTTATTTTACTCTATACACATACATAGCTTATGAAAGTCGAGTGTTACTGTTATTTTTTATCTTAGAATAAAAATATTTTTTCTAGAATGTTTTCAATCATATATCAGAAACTGGAGTGACTTCCAATGAAAAAAGCAGAATTCAGTAAACGTGTTCTAGTGAATTCAATATTGAGTTGTGGTTTACTGAACATTTTTGAACACTGGTTGAGAAATAATAATCAGGCCAGAGGGATAGATGTGGATATAGATGGAGGTTCAGTATACAAATTGAGATGCAGTATATTTTGTTGCAGGTATAAAGTATTCAATACTTTTGAAGATTCGAGTTTTTCTTTTTTGTTTTTGAAAGAACAAGTTATGCATAAACAGATTAGTATACCATCCATAAAAAAAACACCGTTTTTCTGTAATAATTTTATTCTCTTATATTAAATAAATACAATAAAAATATCTATCAGTTGATTGTACCGTTCTGTACAAAAATATCACACAAAGATGTTCTACTTATATTCTTATATCTAAACTTATTATACAATACTTATATAAATACAAATATAACAAATACACACAAAACAACAAATAAGTACTTAACAAATTCAGCATTATTGTCATTCATTCGCCATTCACATGACACATATATATATATAAAAATGTTTTTTTATATATTTATATAACTGTTGCAAACTGAATTACTAATTTAAAAATAACCCAAAGATAAATCTGCTGTCATTTCAGATGTCATAACATTGGTGCACGTATATTATACAAGAAAAATGAAGCAGGATACCTGGGTGATTTTCAAATTGAAAGTCAGTTGGTTCCTTGAGTACTTACCAATTTTCTTAGTCCTGTTTTTTGTCGTAAAAAGCATTTCTAAATCTACATAAAAACTATACTAATTAAAATGTACACTTATTCTAAATCAATGACCAGCTTCAAGCTGCTCTTTTAAGCATGTCTTCAAAGTACTCAGGAATATTTTTCTGCCGTAATCCGAAAACACTTTGTAGTTATCGTTTTTGGCAAGCTTCATGAATCGATCACTGAAAAGTTATTCTCAATAAAAAAAACCGACGTTACCCGCGTATTCTGACTTACTGTTCTCTGCGAAACATTTCAGTTTCTTTCTTGAACATGGCGTTCATGTCAATGATGTTGCATCGTAATTCATTATCTATTGAAAAAAATCTATGACAGTCTAGATAAAAAATTATCCATTCATTCATTGAAATGAGATACTGGGGTCCCCATATTGCAAATGCCACCAAGGATTAGCCAGGAAAGTAATTGTTTTCTGTCTGAATTATGGCAATAACGACAGAAAAAGGGGTTTTCATTCAACAGATGCTTCCCCTTTGTCACACTTTTTTAAATTATATAGTTACTCACTTTGATATCGATCCAGTATACTTTACAGTCAAAAATGACACAACATCTTTCAGACAAAGCATGATAAAATATTGAATACATGAACTATAAATAAAAATCAAACTAAGTTACAGTCGTATTACATATAATCAGTAAACTGAAGTCTGTACTCTGAAATCACCTAAGTCCAAACATTTTATAAGAAACATAATTTTGTCAAATACAACTTCATGTGATTAGTTTGATTCAATCGTTGAAATCCCTCGTATATACCATCAACTCAAGTTACTTATAGAAATTTCTCCCAAGTATAATCACTCATAGAGTCTACCCAAAGGCATAGCCTGTGCGAATAGAGAACGGCTATTATTATTTGCCGTGGCGCCCCGGGGCGACTTATTGATGTTTTTGGTGGTGTATTAACTTTTCATCTGTAGGAAAACCTACAGCCGCACCACCCCGGGTGGTCGGTGCATACTTCAAGCTAGCACCAGACGTCGGGATTGGCATCTAGGCAACTCACATCACCATTTATTTAAAACAAGGCATATGTCACCTAAAGATAGACCCATGCACTTGAGAAAAAAGATTCTCGCGTACCGAAGCATCGAACGTCTGTCTGATGTAATAAATGGATTTTATTATATGAACGACTTTCTCTAGAAGTGATAAGAAAAACAACTATGAGAATTATTCACTCACCGCAAGAATAGTCCAATATAGCTTTGTTAAATATGTCCATTCTATTTCGAAGGTTTTTTGAATCGGGTAGTTTTGGCGAAGGTATTAAAGTAACCAGTGTAACTCGAGTATTTTTTTTCTTCAGTTCCTTTACCAGTTGTCTCAAATCATAAATCATCATGTTAACGCTACGATTCTAAAAAAAAGTTAGTCACTATTTGATACTATATTTCTTATCCACGTATTCACCTGTAATAAATCTTTGAAGCCAATCATCACCACAACTCTTGGTGCCAAATGAACAGAATTTGTGACCTTTTCTGTAAGGTCAGCAATCGACTGTCCAGCAATGCATAATCCACATTCTTTAGGACCTTCAAATAATGAACAAAATATTCGAAAAAACAACTTTGTAGTAATATAAAATATGTATAAGTCATTCAAATGAAAAACCCATAATCATAGCAGACAGCTCCCAATAGAGGAAATCCGTTATGAGAGTATATTTGATTTTTCGATTCATCCAGAAATTTTTCACAGGAAAGTTTTGGAAATTTAAGTATTTTGTATCAAACGAACTGAATGGAAAATAATATCTTGATTATTCGTATAGGGTTTATATAATCAGTGATTGATTCAGGATTAAAACAAATTAAAGATTTTGGTATCTGACTGAAGTTACAATTATGAAAAATATTTCAACAACTGAAGAACAGTGATACATGTTCAGATAATTACTTTCAAGAGGTAAAATAAAAATAATCAGTCTAATTTTAATTTTCAGCGGGAAAAAATAGTTAATGTAGATGTGATAAGCATTAGAAATAGAAGGGAATCAATGGACCACCAAATTACTTATTCAAAATGTATCACCAAAAAAATTAAAATTTGGCCTAAACTATACCAGAAAGCTGGAACACTTTTCGAAAATGTTCAGTTACGTTATTAAGTTTTAGTGAGACAAGATATGACTGCATTACCATTTTCTGGCACATAATATCCTAACTTTGTATCAGCAATGTCCACAAAGAAATCATCGCCAAGGGCTTGATGTTTGTAAAAAAGAGGTAGCATCGATTCCTAAAATGAAATTAATTCAAATTCAGAACGAAATTGATTTCTTCAACTTACCAGTCGCTGAAATATTTCAAATCTTTCGGAATCATTTATAGCTGTGGTATTGATAGAGCTGTGAATAAAAGACCCAAATGGCATTGAATGTGTATCTATTTTTTTTTGTGATTTAAATTTTTTCTCAAAACCATTATTCTCAATTTTTCTTTTAAATGGATACCTCTGGTATGACTTCTGTCTTACAATCAATTCCTTGATATGATTGGACTTAGGGCTGTGCTGAATCAGAATGTCATTGTTGTGTGAGTCTTGAACCAGATAAATATCCGGCAAGGTTAATATCCATGATTTCAGACTTCCTGCACCAAATTTTCTGTATGGAATGGCGAATCCACAATAATTTATAAATTCTCTCTCAACTTCATCCAGAGGTAAACCATTATTTCCGTAGACGTTGATGATAGATTTCAAAATCTTGCATAATTTCATTTCCTCACTATCCATTGCAACCAAAACCATCTTTGTTGAGAACAACTAGCACAATTAACGAGTACACTTTCCTAGGGAAGGAAACAACAATGAAATGAGTGAATAAATCAGCAGAATGAAAAAATTACAACTTACCGACAAAAAAAATCGAGCGTTTTTGAGAAGTTTGTAATTTAGTTTCTTATAAACTAATTTGAATGTGTTTCTGAATACACGCCATCTAAGAACGAACTCATGACAGTGTACAAGTAGAGAACCACCATTTTACAGGCGGCTGTATATTATATCTAGAAATCCGTATATATTTTTATCAAATGTTCATAGACGTCAGCACTTGTTGTGACTGTCATATATTTCTGTTCTGTTCTTGTTAGGTTATGTGAAACCCTTTCGCAAATAAAATAATAATCAGATGGAAGATAAACCTAAAGGTATGCGTTGAACTCAGAATGGAATACGTTATTCAATAATTTTTCTTTAGTTGATCCAGGTTGGAACGATCCACCCATGCTGAATTACAGCACATCTAATCCACCTCCTAAATCTCGGATAACAAATAAACGAGTAGCTTTTCCTTTAGATAATACCAGTGACATCTCTACAACAAAGTCTTTTGAGCAGTTTCCTCCAAAGTTGTCTAGCGGAGCTCCTCCATTGCCAGCACCCAGTATTTCACAGCAGAAAAGTTCGTTTGTACACACAAAAGAAAACCTATACAGTTTTCTCAAAAGCGAGGAAGATAAACTGCTTTTCACCAAAGTATGGGAGGAAGGAAATTTATCCAATGAATGCAAAAGCACAATGAACCTATTGGCAAAATCACTAGCTGAGAATGACAGAGCAACTGCTACAGAAATGAAAGTGAAGTTGATGTCCGATCATAAACAAGCTTGTCATCAATGGTTGAGTAGTATTGATGTATGATGGCTAAGAAATGTAGCTGTTTTTAATCCGCTGATATGAAATAATGAACTCAATTTAATTTATAACGTATTTGTTAAATGTGCTTCCCAATTTTTATAGACTTAATAAAAAGATTTTTCTTGTGGACGAACCAGATTCTTCATCAGTATAAAAACAGAAAAAACTATACCAGAGTCAATTTTTATGGGCCTACTATGGTCAACACCAAAGGCTTAGCTATGTGTCCCTATTGGCTTTACCAAATATAAACAACTAAAGGTATGGATTTTCAATAGTTTAAAAAGGATATCGGGAGAAACCAACTTACTGGTATATATTTTTTATTGGTTTTGCCAAAAGTTGAACAAATATTTAGTTATGTGTACTGATAATAATAAATTACAGAACAACTACTTTTTTTAGTGCAGAGACTACAGAGGTGCCACATAAATAGGAAGAAAAAAAAGCTGTACCAGGGCTGCACCTAGCTTCCTATTTACCTTGCAGGAAAGCACCTCAGAGATATATATTGCTTTTCATATCAACACTACTGTAGTACACCTCTTGAAACCAACATTTTAAATTGTATAATGTAGAGCATTATGCTAATAATTGGATTGGATTGGAAAATCACTTTTTATTCACTCGATCAATAAAAATAAGATCTAACAATGAAACTGTTCAAAGATAATCGTCATTGTCAAAGAAATAAATGATCTAACTGTTTACCAACAAATAACATGCAATTCCATTTCAAATTTTTCTTTCATCCTCATTTACGTGATCTAAAAAATGTTGAGGTTCTTGAGAATCGATAAAAAGACGTTTTCTCCAATTCGAGTACAACAAAAACATGTATGAAATAATTTTTTCGCCAAATTGCAATTGTGGACGTCTATCATGACTCAATAATACATTATTCCAATAGCTCGATGTCTTACATATAAATAAACACCTCGTCGCTAAATGCAATATTACTCCCTCCTACCTCCTCTGTGGCTAGTGATATTTTAGGCATTTAAAATAGTTTAGTGTTGTAACGTGCTAGACATTTTCACTGTTATTTAATTGAAATATATTTTTTGGATGCTATTCTGCGGTAAACAATGGTATTAATCCAAAAACACAATCAGTTTTCTAGCTCTTATGATTTTCAAAATATTTGAATTTTCGAGTGGAAAAATATTTTTAAGCACTGGCTCTGCCATCTCTTGGACGGTAGCTGAAGTTAACTCTCAACTACGGATGCTTGTAACGCTTAGATTATGTGACTGATACTTTCTGCATTTTTATTCAAAAATTTCAATTTTTCAAATTGAAACTGATGCCATTCTGCGGCAGAAGAGCATCCACAAGAAATTTGGTTGCTCTAGGAAGAACTTTATATTTTGGTCGATTCAAAATCTAAGGAAACCCCTTAGTTTGCTTCAAATCGCGCCATCTTGACGAGCAGAATCCAAAAACGCAATCAGTTTTCTTCTAGCCCTCATGGTCTCAAGATATTTGAATTTTTGTGTGGAAAAATGGTTTCGAACTGTTGCTATTCCGCGCTAGATAATGACCTCAAAAGCATCCACACAAAATTTGGTTGAAGTCTGTGGTTTTATTTCTTGAACCCCAATCGTTCTAGTAATACAAACTGATCTTTGAAATAATAAATAATTTTTCATATGCTGGCTGGCTAGATCTGGTTTGATGTTCAGATATGCTTCGTAACTTATCCTCAATTCAGTCCGTGAAACCGAATATGAACGATACAAATATGAACCTGGACAAATATTTGTAACCGGGATTGAGTAACTTGGTACAACACAAAGCATTTAATTTATTCAGAAAAATACTATAGGTATCAATAAGATAGTACGGTTTCGCTATTAGCAACCATAAGCATTAGCCATTCCTTATTCCACTACAACACAGATCCGGCCTAGAATACTATTTCCATATACATATGCAGTGCAACTATTAAGGAAAGAACGAAATGATAGGATAGATTTTTGTTGGGGTGAATGAAGAAAACATTTTGTGTCTATTCTTTATTCTCATCAAGCAATTATACTGATCACTGTAATATTTCGTTTGTTTTAGTTAATAATCCATTGATGGAGGTGCATCAGTGAAGTGAACAGCTACTTGATTAGATTCGAGAAGTGTTGTATCAACGAAAGTATTTGTACAAAATTGATCTCGAATGCACACAAACTCAACTGAAAATTAAATTGTGTGCAGGCTTTCTTAAAATCATGAACCAAAAGTAGATGCTTGAAATTATCATGGCACTTCTATATCCATCACTTGCAGTTTGATTCGATGAATTCGGCATAACATTACTATTTTGATCACGAGAATTATGTTTTCTGTTTTCTCCTTCCTGTGGTTCAACATTTTTCGTGATTGTTTAAAAAAAATCCACAATAAGATTGTTTTGATTAAAAAAATTCAGATTTTGGGACGCCAGGGTACAGAGTATTCACTTTGTATCAAATGCACATGATCCTGACATCCCAGAACTTGTATTAGTTGTCACTAGAACAAATCAATGTAACTGCCTCATTGGCCTTCGGTAATTATATCTACCCCTTTGCCTCATCTGCTCAGCGATACGAAATTCGAGCTAAGAGACCCAATTTACTCTGAATCGAGAGATGGAGTAGTTGATCACCTCGTGAATGATGAAACACAGCAAGTTCAAACTTGGCGCTATTGAATCAATATTTCTAAAAATATCTACATTTCCAGTCAATTGCCTTTTGAATTATTAACTTCTTTATAATTTATATTTATATTATTCCGCATTTCTGTTAGAACAGCGTATAGTAAACAGTTTTTAACGAGTCTCGCCCAGTGAATTTTGTATTTTTATTTTTGCGTTAGTTCATTGTCGTTTTATATTCATCTAAAGCGATGTTGGTATTGAATCGTTCACGAGACAACCAACTCCATTTAAATCTGATTGCATTCAACTGACAGATTAATTTTTTTACCTGATTAAATCGGTTAAACAAATCTGCATCTTCTCTGGGTATACTCAGATGTTATCAAACAAAACTCAACTGTAGAAAACTGACAAGACGAAATAAACAAACAAATGTTCCAACTAGATCAACCACAAACACTATCAAATTGTACATTGTCATAATAATTATATAATGCATCTTCAAAAAACTATTTTTACCCATCAGTCATTTCAAATCAAAGTAAATCTGCTAATAATGAATTTTTGATAAGAAACAAATTTTCAAATACACCAACTGATTGATCTTTTCAAATTAGATCATCAAATATCTAATGTCTAAAATAGTTTACGATTTTCTACTTATTCAGAAGATTCAGACTCTGTGCAAGACATTATTGCTTAGTATACTGATTGACTTTAATACACTAATTATGGAATGTATAGTCAGACGTTTTATGAATTTACTAGAAGGAAAAATCAAAATACACCAAACAGTTCAGTATTGGATTAGGTACCATATTATTGTCTTAAATTTAGCTGATAAATCA
Source organism: Chrysolina americana (assembly GCA_958502065.1). NCBI lineage: Eukaryota > Metazoa > Arthropoda > Insecta > Coleoptera > Chrysomelidae > Chrysolina > Chrysolina americana. The sequence goes on along the minus strand of OY293420.1, from coordinate 57,147,163 downwards.
TGGGTCAGTACTTGAATGATTTAGGTCTTGTGTTTACTACATGGAGTGATCCCTCTGAAACTGTTATTTATTATCTAATAAGAAATACTCTCTTTCAATGGACAAAGCATCAATAACTTTACATCATTGCCATAAATTCAAAATAAATTCGAAAATTTCAAGGCCTACTTGGAATGTATTTCATCGAAAAAAAAAACAAAAAATGCCAAAAGCCACAGCACTCTACCTTTTGTAGCAGTAATTCTAACACAATCGAAAACCTTTGAGGAATTGCAGAAAACTGCTGTAGCTGCTTCTGCATCACTCAAGAGTTATTTATGTATTTTCTAGAAAAATTGCATCATTTGTACACACATAATTTTTCTTGTTATTTTGTTTATACCAGTTTGAAAGTAATACAAATCAATTGGCGTATTCAAGGTTTTTTTTCGAGAATTAATAACAAGTCTTTTAGTTTATGGATTTGAAAAAAAAAATCGAAGAAGACCTAGACGTTTCAAATTTTATTTTAAAGTTATGGCGATATAATAGAGCTATTGAAGCTTCCTCCATCAGAAAGAGAAAATTGTTTGAATCGAACAACAAATTATTAAGTTACAGTGGTGCACCGCTAGTAAATGGATCACTCTGTATATCAATAAAGTAGGTGATGTAGAGTCAGTCATCTTTTATTCCAATTGTATCTCACTTATAATTTTCATCTATTTGGAGAGAAATAAGTTTGATAAAAAACACTTTTGCATATAGAATTAACACCAAAAACTGTTTCAAAGACAAATAACAAGAGATCTTTGTTTAACAATTGTAATATCACATAGTATTTAGAATTTATTTATTAGGAAAGGTGCACTTGTGTAAGAAGTTTGCTAAAATCGATGTGTACTTCCACAGAAAATATCTTGTTTGGTGTAGCAGTGTCTTTATCCACACTAATAAAGTTCAATGATATGGGAGAATTGCATATTTTGATATGGTACAGCTCATTGTTTGTTGCTATAACTTTCTGAATACGGGGTACATTATAACGATCTAGATAATTCCAGTTTGGAATATTAACTTTCAAATAAGACTTACAAACGGTCCTGTATACCCATTTGTTCTCTAACAAAAATAAATTAGGAGACCATCAAACAATAACACTACGTCTGTTGGATTTCTGATCTGGAGCATACTGTTCAAGATCTTCAGGTTGAGCATTTAGAGCTGAATAATCTATTGGAAACATGATAGATGACATAGAATTTGGAGGGGCACCCAAGATGTACTGCCCTGGCCCGTTGGGGTTTCTACCTAACAAATAGTTCGAAAAACACAGTCTATAGGACTTGTAGTGCAGAGTGTGATCACCATTCTACAAAAAAAAGTGATGTATAACAAATTGAACTAGGATTCGAGATTAAACTTACAGAAGTCATCGCTTGATATGCTAGGTCCAGAATTTCTCCTACTTTCACAGCATTCAAACCAAGTACAGAGGAGTAAAAAGAGCTGAGTTCATCCCTAGTTATTATACCGGTACCTAAAAAATTCAAAGTAACGTTCACGTTTTGTGTTATAGACAAATCAAACTTAATCAAATTCAAACAAGCACTCTTGCTAAAATTTTCTTGGCAAAGGCCTAAAGACTATGTTTAAATATAATATTACAGATATATGTTGTTGAAGAACTCTTGCAACCCAAAACAGGGTCTAGGTAAAACACTCTTTCAATTTTCTAAACGGTGCAGTATTGAAATTTGCAACCCTAATATCAGAAGGCATGCATGTGAAATCTTTACCCTACCATAATGAAAAGGTTCTTTGATCAACCGACTTTTTGTAAGCAATGGTGAGATTAATAAACCACCTTCACCAATATCAAAATAAACAAAATCACATCATAAATTCAATATCAAGTCTAAGAATTAATACACATTCTCAAACCCATATAGAATATACCGCATACCTAAATAAAAGTATGTGGAATATACCCATTTTCAACAAAAAAACATCAGCAATATCTCACAGATCCAGTATGACAGAACGGGTGTCAGTTTGAAAATGTACAACCCTCATCATTTCTGTTACCTACCCTACCTCTATGAGTTTTTTTCAAATCTACGTAGATGTTGAAATATTAAAAAACAAAATTGTATTTATGGGCAGAAGAAGAATACACAATAACACACAAATGTATTAGGTCCAAGATTATATAATTTACTTCCCAATAATTTAAAGTTTGCGAAAAATTTAATCATTTTCAAAAAACACCTGAAACAATTCCCCAATGAACATTATTATTATTCGCTTAACGAATACTTCACATCACAAATAAACGGAGGGGCACCACATTTTACAAATGTATTGTGAAAAATTCTATTAATGATCTCATTTTGTCATATTTTTAGACTTATATATCTAGTCATAATTTTACTTATATTTACATACTCATTGACACAATTCTGTGGTGAACGATTGTTTTGACTTATTCCTATACTTCTGTAGTCTACAGGAAAATTAAACCATTTTGATTTTTTTGATTTTGAGAAGGACCTCAGCCGACAGCCTTTTGAACTGAATGCCATTTGAATTCAATGAAGAACATTTATTATTATTTACACGTCAAATATGTTTTATAGGCGAATGTTTATTATTGTTTTGAATTAAATTATGTCAACCATAGAGCAGGAGGAAAATCAACCCCTAAAATCTTTAATGGGGAGGATGGTCAAGTCATGCAAAATTTCAAGTGCTATTCATTCTCTTAAATTGAATGGATGAATATTCCCAACAAAAAACATTCTCACAAAGTGAAAAATATGAAGCAAGTATAGATTGATTAAGAGATAGACCTAGAGTAAAAGCGCCTGCTGGCTTTAATTCATACAGTTTACTGTATAAGTTACAATTAACACAAACAAAGTGGAAAAGTTCAGAAATATTTTTTCAATTAGAAAGTTATGAACAATAAACACAAGTGTCTGGTACATGACTTACCACTTCTATTTATGACTTGAAATAAAACTTTAACAAAAAACTGCAGCCATATTGGAAAATCGGACAGATTTTTTGAGTCCGTCAACAGGTCCGACCATTTGTGCAGCCATCCTTCTTTGGTCAAGTAGCTCAAACTATTCACTGTAAAACCTGGTAAAAAAAAAAATTTAAATCTAACAGGTCACGATTTTCTTGATATACTCTACCGAGTCTTTCATCTGATATGTTACACAAAAAGGTTTCGATGAAACCTCTTTCAATTTCTCTCAATATATTGAATTCTGGTGAATTTACAGACCAGTCTGCGAAATGTCGAAACCGCTATGTCCACAGGTAAGCATGAAATATTGACAATCATTACACAAGACACACGTGAGAAAGGTAAAACAGGTTAATGGACGCATGCGATGTCATTTACAGGTAGGTGAACCCTTATTGACTACTGACAAAGGTAACATGGTTATCGAAATGCAGAACTAGGATTAAGGTAATGGTGGATTTATGCAACAACTTCAGGAAGTAAGTTTTTAGTCACAAATAATGAGTCATTGTCAGTTGGACTGTTTATATTCTATATAATTCATTATAAGTCATAAGAAGAGTATTTTCAAAACTTTCTTAGGACTTGTTACTTGTGAAAAAACACTTATATGACTCAAAGCCTGCATAAATTTACCATACAATATATAGGAAAAATATTTGATCATCTACTTAAATAATGACGATGACAATGGTTTGATCCAAATGGCCATGATCAAACCCAAATTACTGAATATTTCAATCAAGTCTGATTACAGCAGTATTTATTCAGGTTCATCACTAGTGGTTTCAACAGATTAAGATTTTTTTTATAAAGTCAAAACCCTGCTTTCTGACTACAGGACTAGTGAACAAATTTTTCAAAAAATCATCTCAATGTATATACCTCTATTAAGTTTTCGAAATCTTGCTCACTAATGAGATTGTCTTGATCATGGTCCAATAAGCAGTTGAAAAAATGGGAAAATTTATTATTCTGAATCATCGTCAGCTGGTAGCCACTACTGTCCTCAGTACCTTCACCCGAATCCACACTGAACCGATCTACCCATGTAGCTGAAAAGAAAAATAATTTAAGAACTAAAGCATGCCACCTCAGTGCATTACAACTAGTACAACAATTGAGATTTTTGGGATGTCAATTTTTGTACTCACTCCATACATGAACACTCCAACCACAACTCTCTTGCTGACTGCTTTCTTCTTTCTCCATACTATCATTTTTCTTGTCTGCTTCTGGTTCAACCTCTGGTAGTGTTCTCCATCGTTTAAGCAAGTCCTTAGTTTTATCTTTGGTTTTATCACAAGCTGATCTCCAATTTGCTATTATTTTATGAGGCACTTTTAATGAAGGATCATTTTGGAGTTTTTGATTGTCCACGTCGTGAATAACATCATTTTTGAAATGTATAGAATTTTTTTCATGCTTAAAACTTCCACTTGTACTTGATTTATCCAAGCTTTTAGTGCTCCTAAGGCTAGATTGAGAGGTCCCCAAGTCTTTTATACTATTGTCTCTGCTGGATTTACTGGTTTCCTCCATCAACCCCTGTTCCATAATTTCAACTCATTTATGAAGGTAATAGGGCTCCATTATAAATTTCAAGAGACCTACAAAAAATTGTTCCTTATGATCTAGGTTTTGGGTTCCTGTATACATTTACAAGTTTCCATTACAACTATTGATCAATTTAATAAAAATTAGTAAATAAAGATCATATCTTAATTCGTTTTCACATACTACAAACTTGTACAAATCGGGTAGTGTAGTGAGTAGTTGGTACTACTGGTAGTTGAACAAAACGTGATCTGTGATACAAAACTAACTATAAAGGATTTCATTTTTAACCTTGAATGAATCATAGACATCATGACATCATACATAACATGAGTTCTATGAAAGAATGAATTAAAACACAGACCTCAAAAAATAAACGTAAAACACATGAAACACGTCACGAACACTCGATCCGTATTCACTGATCTCCGACCTTCGCTATTGAGTTCGGCATACACGGATTTGAACAATGAAGAAAATAGAACCAATATGCCAATCACGGTCTGTGGATCTGCCAATACTATTCAAAATACAATGAGACTTGACCGTCGCATTGTAGATGAAATTTCATGTATCCCTTACACCAATTAAAAACTTTAAGCTGTGATATTAGCGATTTCGACATAACTGTCGACTGTAGAATTCTATATGGTACACGAAATACCATCCGCCGCCACCCGAGGTACTATGTTTCTATAATCTGTGCTACCACAAACTGTACTACGCGAAGAAAATTGGTCACAAAACACAAAGTTAACCTCAACCCTTCTGGGGACGGCTAAAAAAGTGAGTTATTGTTTTTATACGCGTCTCGAAATATCGGTTTTGACAACAACAATTACTAACTACGATTTATTCATCAAATGAATGAAACTGACAAAAATTTTCTGCAGATAGCACAGAATCTTTGGCTTGGCTGGCCTGATCTGTCAGGTGAGTTTCTTGACGTTTATAATTTGTTTAGGTTAGGACTACGATCGACATATCCTTAGGCTCTAACTTTTAACATTCTATTTTGCTGAACCAATCACACGGACCACCACTATTTGATTGATTGTCAGTTTGTAGATAAACCAGCAAATCAAGAGTGAATAAAACTGGTGTTGAAGTCTTGTTTGACATATGTAAATATGGTCGATCCATTCGCAAAAATTTCTATCGACAACACTTCCCATAAGGCAATCCGCATGGACCAATCAAAACTCCATTTCAGTTGAACCTGCGCAGTGTGCAATGTAATTTTAGGTTACGTTGAGGATCAACTTGAATATTAAGGTCCAGTTGAATTAGATCAGGTTTCCCTTCTTTTATGGCTTAAAAATTAAAAAAGAAGGGAACATGATCTAACCTAACCAAACTAACTTTGCTATCCAAGACTTGGGACTACTGTACCGCCTTAGCATCGATTCAAATATACCGCCTTGGTCAGGATAGTTCTGATTGGTTAATGCGGATTGCCTATTGCGAAGTGTTGTGGAAAGGAATTCTTGCAATCCATTTAGACACCGGTGCCTTTTTTGCTTCTCGCGCCAGGCCTTCTGATTGATGATTCATCAATGATGAAATTCGCCAATCAGAATGCGTGACGCGCGACGCAAAAAACCTTGATTGTGAACTCGCCCAGACGCCTAACGGACAATGGTAATGGTGACATCGGTGACCAGCAGAAGCAGCTGCCAAATTCCGAAAGAGACCGTTTAATTTAATTCTTATTCAAATCTAGATGACTTGCTGAAGATGATTGCATCTATGAAGATTGGTTTTGTAGGGAATTGAAAGTACTCTAAAAAAATACAACTGTTTATTGAAAACAAACATAACATCAATATCACGTATCAGCATGAAATTTTTAATAGAAACAATGCAAATATTGGTTGAAATATATCACCAAAGGTTTTTCAATATTTTTCTTATAGAATAATCCCCAATCCTAGTTTACTATTAGTGAGTTTTATAACAAGAGGTCATTTATATATGACTAGGTAATGTGATTTAGTAGTTACCCCATTGGTTATTGATTATTAGGAACATATCTGTCAAAACTAATACATATTGATCTAGCCTCTAGGCCTTTACAGCTCTCATGATTTTCATAGTGTAATTTTTAGTTTAGTTCTATAAAACCAGTTCCTATCTTGTATCACACTAGCTCAGATCCCAATGAGTTAAACATCTTTGTTCTTGAAAAAGCAAAAGCTGCTGCGTCTCAAGATTGTACACGAGGACAAACCTACATTTAACTAATTCCAAAATTAAATATTAATGGTTCAGATGAGGTTATAGGTCATTGTAAAATGTTTTTTAACATTCTTAAAACACTCGTTTACAGGAAATGGTTGTACTTTCAGTGTCCTCACTTCTCTATCAAAAGTTCAATCAGGTCATATTGGGCAGTATTAAACAATTTGTTTATCTATCTCGCAGCTAATGGGCTTTTTAGTTTTAATTGAGAATGGAGAAATTAGATTCAGACCTCTCATATTTGTAACTAAATGTGCAGAATAAAAGTTCAATATATGAACAAAACTATTAATTAAAACGTTAACAAATAAAAGCAACTCTAGACCACTTACAGCTATCAGTTTTTCTTCTTTTCAATTTTGGTAGGAGCAGGAACAAACATTTCTTTTATTCTATGATGAGTTTCGGAAAACATCAACGTTCCCGAGAATACCATAGCAGTACCTATCCAGTGAGCTAGTGTGAATGGATTTTGGAAATAAATAATTGAAAACAATAACGAGAAGAATTTTCTTAGGGTAATAACAAGAGTCACAGTGAGAGATGAACATTCAGTTGTCAGTATGTAGACATTACTGATGCACATAAATTGAGTGACAACATTGAGGAGAAGGAATCCCCAGATAATTGGAATGCCAATGTTAAGAAGTGGTATGTTGAAGTAATCACTGTTATTTGCAATAGAGACATGCTCTAAGAGGCTTGCAGAATACATCAGAAATCCTGGAAGTGGATACAAATGCTGGAAAAAAAATACTTTCTGTGACAACGGAATTTATCAACACTTTTTTAAAGCTGAAAATTACAACTAGACTAATATTTTGCAAACTAAGTATATGACTAAATGCACAACAAATTAAACAATAGTTATGTGAAGTATTATGGAACCATGTTCAGTATACAGATTTAGTTAATTAGTTCCTTTTTGTACACAGATCTAAAACATGTCAAAACTGAAAGCTATAGAAAAATGAGTATGAATCATAATTATTAATTTGAATAAAAATAGTTTTCCGGTTTATTTGATAACCTTTTGAGTTTTAATCATTTCTTATCTCAATTTAAAAAGGTGATAATTTGAAATCACCCATTACAAGAAATCTAATTGGAGACGTCAGAAACTCGAAAATGAACTAGAAGAAATATATTCAGATTTTTTAAACTGTACCATGAATACTCATATATTTCAAATATTACCTTGCAATTAACACAAATATTGTTAGTATTTGTTCAGCTGCAAAGTTGTATAGCTTAAAATTACTCACCGTGTAATACAAAGCTTCTTGTGGATGTTTTCCATGTTTTTTATACAACTGCTCCTGGAAAATTCCCATACTTGCAGATAGCAACAGAGCACCAGTTAACAAAATAATACCAATAACCCACCAGAAGAAATGATCTTTGGGATCATCTTGTAACTGGCCTGCACTTTCATTGGGGCTTCCATCACAGTCTGTACAAGCCTAAAGATTCATTTATTATTTTCTTTCTAAAGAACTTTCTAAGACCCTAGAGACTCACAGTTTTGTTTGATCCAGTTGAATAGAGGGTACAAATTATAATTCCAACTGTAATGAGTGTTACAGATAAGTATTTTTCAAGAGTGTAGCGCTTCTTCAATATAATTATACCCAAGCACATGTTGGCAATGAGGGATCCCTGGAAAAATAAATATGTCTCTGTAAGTAGAGTCAAAACGATACTTATTATTTTGAATATCTTTTCATTTAATTAATTCTAAGGTTTTCCAACTTACCGACCTGAAAATCATGTGTAATGGAACAGGAATATTGAATGCAAATGCCCAGTTGTTAACAACACTAGTAGTGAAAAAAAATACAACCAAAGTCATGTAATCCCTGAAGGCAATTTTTGGTTTAACTTGTCCAAACTTTGAAGTGAATATGAATCCATGGAGAGCGATAAAAAGGAATTGGCAAGTGGTGATCAAATGTCCCGCTCCTGGGTCTAAGCTAAAATTGTAAGAAGTTTGGAATTTTGTAGTTGTAAAATTGATTAGAAATACTCACTGAATGATGTATTCGAGGAAGACGTTGTTGAGCATACATCCAACCAATGTTAAAACTATAGCCTGAGCTGCTTTAACGTTCATTTTCAGTTACTTAATTTTTAATTTTGTTTTCAAATTGATAACATTTAAATTATATAACTAACGTACCCTACACATACGAAGAGGAATACTGACTTCATTGTTGACACAGTCTTTCGAACACGTAATACGTTATTATCTTTTAAAATGTGCCTAATCATAGATTAAAATAAATCAGATAAAACCATCGTCAATTTGTCACCCACTTTCTGTCATTCACGTATCACGTAGAAACAATCATTCATAACGAATAACGATTAAACACACATAAACCATACCCGTGATACGTGATTAGGAATAACAAATCTCAATGTCACTTGTCACTGTCGTCAATCAGTTGTCATTTCTGCCATCGTAGATGGGTGCCTAGCATAGAAATAAAGGGCATGTTTTTATATTCACCAAATTGGTGTGGTGGATTGCAAACTCGCCCTTTGATTTGTCCATTTGTAATTTACAGTGTTACTATTGGTCGAATGGAATCCACTACCAATTTGGTGAATATAAAAACATGCCCATAATTAATTTCTATGGTGCCTAGTCGTAGAACTCGTAGATACACGAGTGCCGGCCCACACTGCAAGATAAACGCATGTCTGCTGACGTTTACATCTGTCCCTGTTCGCCTAACTGATAAATGCAGGGTGAGCACCCACGGAATAAGGACATGTGTCCAAAGCCTTCACAGTACCGAGTAAGTTCCAAGGATATTCAGGTGAACCAAGGGCTCTACTGTCTCACAACCCCCGCTTGTTACCCTTTTATTGCTTCTGTTTGGATGTCAAATCGACAAAACCTTTTAACATAACAAGCCCAGCCCAGGAGAGGCCTCGGATCGCTTCTGCGGGACTGGTAGCCTGTATAGGAATCGCATGCGGTCGCTGCAGCGCCCGGCTGAGAACCAGTCCTACCAGGGCTCTCAAGGGGGCGGTTCGAGGGAACTCGCAGCGAGAACTGAAAAATCTGCCTGCCTTGGTAGTCAAGGAGAGGCCTGGAATCACTTTTGCGGGACAGGTATCCCGTAAAAGAATCGCCCGCGGTCACCGTAGCGCTCGACTGAGAACCAGTCCTACCAGAGCTTACCTGTCTTCGATGGGAGCCCAGCAAAGACCTGGGGCTGCTTCTGCACGACTGGTAGCTGGTGAAAGTATCTCCCGCCGCCGCCGTAGAGCCCGACTCAGAACCAGCCTTACCAGTGCTGGGACTCTGATGATTAGAAATGTTTCATAGCATCGAAATGTGTCGTCATATTCGAACGTTAGAAATGGGAAGCATAGTACCGATATTTCGAATATGACGTCACATTTCGATTCTATAAAACATTTGTAATCATTGGAGTCCATGGGCTGGGCTTTCAAGAGTGAACTGAAAAACCCAGGAGAGGCCTCAGATCGCTTGCGACCGCCGTAGCGCCCGACTAAGAACCAGTCCTACCAGTGCTTTCAGAGGACGGTTCGAGTGAACTGAGAGGCCTCAGATCGCTTCTGGAGGACTGGTAACCGGTAAAGGAATTGCCCGAGGCTGCCCTAGAGCCCTTAGTGTTTTCGAATTTTTTCACGATAGCTCGAAGTATTGAGGTACTGAGTTTAAGGTCATCTATATACAATAACTGTTATTACAGACACCTCTAATGTGTTTTGGAATTACTGCAAGATATATTATTTATTTATTCCTCAAGATCTACATTTCATCATTTGAAAAAGATTCAAATTTTTACGTTTACTTCACTAGTCGCAGATAAATCGTTTTCCATGGAGTTTGTCCAGTTGCTATGGATCTTCAAAGTAAATAACTAGAGAATAAAATAAATAAATCAAAGCTAAAAATCCGGTCACAAATATTCCATTTGGAGTGTGTTAATTTAACTGGTTATTGAACCAAGTGAAACGTTCCTTCTTGGCCTATGTAGGATGTATGTCTGGTAACAGAAATGAAAAAAATAATATACATACAATGTTTATTAATTGGCAGTATGTGTCACCATATTTACCGCCTTATTCAAATACATGTAACATACAATCTATTCCTAGTCTTATTCACATTCAAAATGGTATTCTCGAAGTATATCAAGAATACTTTCACTATTTCCAATCTCAAAATCGACCAATGATAAAGATTGCAAAAACACTTGCACCCAGGAACAATTATAGCCCAATATTGCGGTTAGTTTATTATTATTTCTGAATACAAATGATAATGTTCTCCGAATTCGTTTGAATAATTTGGTTATTGTGTTTTCTGAATTTTGCTTTTTCTTCTGTTCGATAAGACTACTGTGGTAAAATTAACCTTTGGTTTGGTTTGAAATCGATTGAAAATGATGAAAAAAACCTGTGCGAAAGATATAACAAACTGAAAAAGAGAATTAATTAATTGTATGAAATAAAATTTCTCAAACAAAACTGTTTAAAAATTCTTAACGTAGCACTAAAAAAAATAGACTATAACATAAGTAATAATCATAACAACATAATGAATATAATAATTGATGTTAATAAAGTTAAACTTATACAACAAAAAAGTATAATAGAAATTATAAGCACAAAAATATCACCGATAAAACAGTATACAGAGTGAACCATAAAAGATGCTCTGCTCACAGTCAATGCGAGAACTTCGATACGATCCAAAGCAAAATTTAGTGCCTACCCTGTATATTTCATACAGAGAGAAACATGGATACATATGGTGCAAAATAGATTCCTTCAGTACAAGCATACATTGCGTACGTGTCACAGCATTCTCAGCAGCCACAATAACAGAAGATTCAACTTTTTGAAAATATCTTCCATGTATGACGCAAATTCATGAAGAAAGTAAACATAATCAAGTTAGAAAAAACTCAGTTTGAGTGCACGTTTAAAAAAATATTTAAAATACAAAACTGAAGAAACAGATTTTCGATTTGTCTAAGAAAATTATAAATACTACTCGAGGTGGTGCTGTAGGTTTTCCTACAGCTGAAAAGTGAATACGCCACCAAAAATCAGTAAGTCGCCCCGGAGCACCACGGCAAATAAAAATAATAGCCGTCCTCTACCCGCTTTGGGTACACTCAACGAGTGTTTATGAGGGAGTATTACTAGTGTTACCATTCAAATTTGTCTTGTTGATATGTCTCAAAAATAATATATAACTTTGGATAACATAGTTATGTAATTCCAGGAGAATCTCCAAATAGATCGTTTTAATTATTTCGAAAATTCACCAACCATTAGATTTGCAGAAAAAATTGAAATGAATTTGTTCAATCATTCAGGTTTTAATGCACATAATACCGAGCCACTACACTAACCAAAAATTCTAGCAATATTTCACTCGAACCACAGTTACTTTCGTAGATATCCAAAACGATTCAATACGAACGATTTCAATTGATAAAAAAATACTATAGTTACGTGGCTGCTATAATTTAATTTTAATTAGCTAATTACATTGAAGTTGTTGACACGTACTTTCTATTAATAAAAATGTGGCAGTATAAAATACTTGCACTCGAAAATTGGTACAAAAAGTTGAAAAGTAACCTAACTATACTGCTACCAAAACGCCCTAAATTTTGAAACGTCAAACTGGAAATACTCAGTATAATTAATTTACCTAAATTCCTTATTTTACTACCCTATTTACAAAAGTTGTACTAAAATTTTCAATTATGATTAGGATTGTTTTATATACATTTAGGAGATTAATTATTTTCATAAATAATATACAGTTTTTTGTACAAAATGAATAAATTAAATGCTCTTTCAATAATTTAGTAGCAATGAGATGAAAATTCTTGAAGGCAGTGATATACTGAATACAATTGTACATTCTTCGCAACATCAATGCAAATAAATTACGCCAATTAACTTAGACTTTCGATATTAATTATAGAGTTTGAACACAAAAATTGCAGTCGTTGTTCTTGCGCTAACAGCCTCCAACTATTAGCGCAATTTTAAAATTAACATTAAACCACTTTTAATGTTGTATTTTTCAGACCGCCATGATATGTTTCCATCCACAACAAAATATTCATCGGGGATAACATATCCCAAGTAAATTCAATAGAAATATGTGAAAATTGATAACGAAGATGCAAATCAATTATTATTCAATGATGGGAAATAATGGAAAAAATTCCAGATAATATGGACGAAAGGAAAATTGATATTAACATTGTAAATATCACATGATTCATGTAAAAATGTATAAATATTTGAATTATAAGATAAAAATAAAACAATATGAATAAATAACAAGGAATGGAAGTCAAACCTGCATGACTCAAAATATCTGCTTGTTCAGGGATGACAGGATATTGATGTAAAAGATAACTATAAGAAAAACATTTATTCGATGGTGTGTTTGTTAATAACTTTTGAGCAACGATAATTTTTCCAATAGTAATTAAAATAAAATTAATTATAAATTATAAACAATTGATAGGTATTTCATATGAAACAATAAGAAAAATATCACACTAGTTCAGCGAAAAGAACTGAAAAAATCAATAGTAAATAAAATAATGTAAAAAACTACATTCTTGTTAACATCGTCCCTAAATGACTAATTCAATAAATTAATTTTCTTTCAACAATGATTGATGACTTATTTGACAAAATTCGCAATAATTGATAGGTTGGTTGCACGATTTCTCCGTATAATAATAAAAAAATAGCAGTCGTGAATTAACGCCATACAAACAAAAATTTAATTAATTAACTAATACAAAAAATGTTTGATTTTCTGTATATAAAAATCAACTGCTGCAGTTTATTGTTTAGCAATCAGTATTCATCACCATCGTCCTGAATATTTTTTTTGTAGAAATTCATTGCAAATTTCTGGGTTATGAAAGACAGATCACGACATGGTCCGTTCATGAATACAACGTTAAAAGAAATAAGGGTACGACATACTGTACATTTGCTTTGTGAAATCCTTATATAAACTGCCATAGTAATAGTTCAAATAGTGTCAATTTTTCCAATTGAAGTGATCATGAGACCTGCCCCATTCGTCACCAACCAAATGATGCAGATCATTGTGGTGCTCCTTATTATTCCAGTCCCAATCTTTGCCTTTCGGTCTGAACTTATCTTTCAACGGTTCGTGCCTTTCCTCATTCTTGGACCAGCTATCGTCCCTCCAGTGTTCCCGGTAGTAGAACTTCTTCTTGAAGTGTGTATCGTGCTTTTTCTTGTCTTCCGGATAGCGCTGATACTTCAGAAGCGCGGGATTCAGTCTGGTAGGGCTCTTTTCGGGTATAGGCTCGGGGCTGAAGTTTATAGTGAGGCTGTTGTTACAGGGAATGGGAGAAGAGGGGGAGGGTGTTCTGGGGGGGCCGGATTCGTCGGTTCCTTGGTCCAAAATGGGAGGCGAATCTAGATAAGTTTTGCTACTCGGCATTTTGAACAGCGTTGGCTTCGAGTTGGGATTCAACTTCAACGTCTGTTTATTGGGAGGAACGATAGAGGAAGGGGGCAAGTCTCCGTGACCGTGACCTATACCAGAGTCGGGCGATGTGTTGCAGCTGTCATTCCCCTCCGTTGACCTTCGCCTTTTGTCCAGTTCAGTCGATGCGAAAGCTACTAGTCGATCGAAGCCAGAGGATATCCTATCTTGCCATTTGGATTCTTCGACTTCATCTTCTACCACGTCGACATCTAAACCAAAGAATTTTAGCACTCAGTACAAGTTGACGGTAAAACGGAAAACAAAATCTTAAATATTAGGATTTGATAACTGAAGTGATACTCGAAATTCTCAATACATATTTTATTTATGCAATAATACAGGGTTTTCGTTTAGAAACGATTCAACCTTTATATGTAAGAAGCAAGTAATACCCATTTCTGCGAAACGTATTTTTAAACTCAAGTTTTATTTTTCGATACGCGATGTTTCTTGGAATATTTCCAGTTTTAAATAAACAAGTAATCTAAGGGGTGGTTCTTTGATGACATGACTACAACTGCAGCAGACAATACCAAAGTTAAAGTGACATCAACCTCAACTGATTCGGAGACAGAATATTCTTGGATTGTTCGGAAACTTCGGTGATGCTTACTTATATATCAGAAGGAAACTCAAGCATATTTATTATAATCGATACAGGCACTGCATACGCATTACTAAGTTTATGAACTCATCAGTTAACAATTAGATGGGCAAAAATTTGTTAATGTTATGATGTTTCCATTTTATATTTTGTTTTTTGCTTTCGATACATCGGTTTGATAAAGTGTTGTAAATTATAGTTAATCGGCGTTATCATTTGATTTGATTAAGTTGATAAAATGGAGCAATGATCGAGGAGACAGTAGACATTAGATTCCAATAATATAAAGAATTACGAAGAAGTTATTTTACGATATTCTATGACCGGTAAAACTGATGTTTTTTTTCTTCATTTTCGATCGGAAAGAACAACTATCCTTCATTAAATGAAGAAATGAATACGGAACCGGATGAAGAAGGACCACACCCAGTACAACGCTTTCAGATGTGAATTTTTCTGACAAAGTTTTATCATTTCAAGTTTGGTGAGGTCGCGATAGGTGGTTTTCCAAGTATGTAAACAAACCGGTCAGAAACGTTTTTTTGCAGCTGTGAATGCGTGTATATTGGACTAACATAATGGAACACAAAAACTCGCTCAACAGAGCATAAGAGAAATTGTTCATATGGATATTTGAAATAACTCACGGAATTACATACCAAATATAGATTTCTACGGGAATAAAAAAACATATCGTCACCGAATCTGTTGAAATTATGCCACCCTGAACACTTCGACCGCTGCCGATCGCCTTTGGCACTATCTGCCGCAGTTGTAGCTAGATTTACTTCCAGACCACGTAAAAAAATTCTCAACAAATTTGTGTTTTCAAACTACTATGGACATTTGAAATTAATGTTTTCAGAAGTATCTCTCGCGTAACAAAAATCGACCAGTTTCGGCATTTCTTTACACTATTTGCTTCTGCGATATTAAGAGTGGACCATTTTAAAATAAATTTCCTGCACATCATGACATTTGAGCTTGAATAAACTAGTATAACTCCATCCAGTGGTAACAGGGGTCATACATAACCTTTTCAAATACCCATTAAAACTTTTCTGAATCAATTTGATAGCTTTCTCCATGTGTGTTAATTATTTCTAGTGGAGTATTTAGAAAGTCTACAATCGAATGTTCCGTATGATCAGGACTTTTTTGAATAAATCAAAATTAGGTATTTGGAGGTTATATATTTTCCAGTATCTTTGTAATAACAAAAAAAACACTCTTTCATAAGCATCAAATCTGATATATATATATTTATATATATATATATTATTGCTCATTTCAAATAATAGATATTGAACATTTGAAATCTGTTATTCGAACAAGTGAATAAATAGTCTCATCTAACCAAAGCAAAAATAAAAATAATTTGACAAAACTTAAGAAAATTACAGAACCTCTTCTTCAGATTTAATGTTTTCAATAATTGTTTTTATTTTTGAATCTTTATCCTTTGATTTGTGATGAAAGTTGTTACTAAAAGTTAAGTTTTGTTTTATACATTTCCATTATGTGATAATGTTACTCTTCTTCGGGTTTGTTGGCCGTCGTGATATGGAATTGCTTCCTAACGTTTCGCCCGCACGAGTGGCTGGCTTCTTCTGAGGTTCCATCTTGAAAGATTTCCGATGACATCGGAAATCTTTCAAGATGGAACCTCAGAAGAAGCCAGCCACTCGTGCGGGCGAAACGTTAGGAAGCAATTCCATATCACGACGGCCAACAAACCCGAAGAAGAGTAACATTATCAAGAATCCCGGCCGCGAAAGCCTCAATTAATTATTTCCATTATGTGTTCCCTAATACGTCCGTAGTGGTCATTTGACGAGTGGAAGTTAAATAAAATTAATTTGTCAATAATTCCAGACAAATAATAATAATTGTCATGTATTGTAACGATTGAAACAGAATACTTGCATACTTTGCCTTAGATCAGTAATCAAAAAAACTTTTTGTTTAAATTTCAGTCGTTCGTTCAATAAAACCGACAAAAAAATTAATAAGACATTGAAGAAAAGCATATCTGTCATAGACGAGAATGCACAATTTGGTAAAAAAAAATCTGCTGGACGTAATCTAGAATACGTCATTATAACAAGGCGAGTGAAATTAGTTCTACCGGATATCACATTTCGGACAGATTCTGATTTCCACTTTCACAATGACCACTGATGGCTTGCTTCGATGATGAATTACAAATGTGTCCATTGAACAATTGTTTGCAAGATGTTGAATTGCTGACATGTTTCGAGCAATTTGTTCCAATTTAATTTGATTACTAAAGCTTATTTTCGTGCATTCTCTTCCAGTTGACACTGCCACACAGTTCGTTGAATTTTTTCAAATTTTATGACACTATTAATATGCCATTGAAATGACGAATATAAATGAACTAAACAAAAAAAACTACTCTGGATTAACCACCACCATAAATGTGAAACGAAAGTAAAATTAGCCGAGGCAAAATTAAGATATAATAGCGCTAAAGCTACTTACCACCACGTTTAATCAGCTTCTAAATCTAGTATGGTAGGGGGTATTATGCATGCGCTATATTGTGCGCGTGAGTTTTGTGTGCATGCCTGAATGTGCTGCCTCCTAGTCAACGCAAACAAACTACAGTAAATAGAAGAATTCAACACCAAAAACCACTATAGCACGATTAATTTGATGAAATACTGCCAAATGATTCGATATTTTGATATTTTCTGTAAATGAACATGACAGCAGGCTTTTAACAAAATATTTTTGAAAATAAGAAATAATGCCCAGAAGCATCAAATCATCAACTTATTCAAGTACTTTAAAAAGTTTATAAAATAAAAATACATTCGAACTAATTTTGGGTGGAAAAGGTCTTATGGTTTGAAACATTAACCTTCAGTGCAAAGAATATATTCTTAAATCATTTATGCACCCAATACATAAACACATTTGTATTTAATTTTTCAAATCATCACTTAATATGCAATATCGTTTGTAAACTTTATTTTTGCTAGTATTCAGGTCGCAGACATATAAAAAAACTCTTTAATTTTTTTTTTTTATTAGAAAATTTGATTCCTGTTTAAAGTTGGTGCATCATTGAAAATGCTCAAAGGATTTTGAATAATTAACCAGTGGCGTACCACTGAGCAAAAAATTGCAAATATATGAAAATTTACCTTAATTTCTCACGATATCGAAAATGTTCAACAGAAATAATGACAATATCTCAACCAGATTTGAAATAGCAAAATGAAAGGATATTATCAAATATAATTTATACTGAAAATTTGTAGATTTTGAATATAAAAGATTACTTTTGATTTGATGGATATTTGTCACATCCTATCAGTGTTGGTATCAATTTACAAACTGATATACTTTTTATCTTCAGATGAAATTAGTGCATTGAAAAAAAAAATTTTCAGATTTGAATAATGACACTCTCAAATTTTGTTGAAACTAGTGTCACACATAAATTTCGCAAAATATGGAAGTTTTTTTATTGATGGAAATAATGAAAATTTGAAGTCGCGGTTAGTTTGTGTCTGAAAAATTAGTAAAAAAACAGCCTCTTTCGTATTGTCATGTGCTACTATAGACCTGTCAAATTTGGCATTATTTTCGGAAAAAGTTGCTCGGTTCCACTTACCCTTTCCTAAAATGTACTGTTACTCCGACTTTTTTCCAATTTCTTTAATTTTTCGAATCTTTCGCTCTACCGATTCGAACGAAATATCTGTCATGATTTTGAGAACTTTTTAACAACATAGACGAATTTCTGGAGGTGCATTTTTTTCTGATAACAGACTGATGTAGGTATTTTCTGAACAAGATATGACATTTTCATCTGAATTATGGAATTAAAATCATGTTTCGTTCGAATCGGTAGAGTGAAAGATTCAAGAAATTAAAAAAATTGGAAAAAAGTCGAAGTGACAATAGAGAGTAAAAATCTGAAGGAAGAGTATCAAATTGGAATTTTTTCTTTGGTATCTTTTAAATTTCCAAAATAAACCTGACTTTTTGAGGATTTTCGTAAAAAAGTAAAATTTGACAGGTTTGGAGTAGCACATGACAAAAGGAAAGAGACCGTTTTTTACAAATTTTTCAAGCAAAAACTAACTGCGAAAAAAACTTCCATATGTTGTGAACTTTATGTGTATATACTTGTGGCATTGAAATAGAGATCACAAGTAGAGCAGATTCAGTTTTAAAACTCTTTTATCTCAATATACCAAGTCTCAAGGGATCAAGCACCCTCTTAATGTTCATCAGTCCACCTACCAGGCTGTCCAATCAACAGAACTCGCCCCTCAACAGGCTTGTCTGAGAATTTCGTCATGTGATTGAATATACTGGCAGAAAATAAGAACATACACAATAGGACTTTGCCACTAACATTTTAAACCTAAAAATAGCATCACACTGGATCCCCAAGTCATATATTATCAGAATCAGGCGCCTGAATATGCAATGACCACGATGATGATGAAAAAATTTGAACATTCCTTATTTTCAAACTTAAAAAATGATGAAGACACAACGATGGGCTTTCACACCTGTCTTCTAGCTTCTAGTCACAACATTAAATTATAAATTTCGCAATCAGGGTGGCGCATTATGGAGTTGAGTGTTGAGTGAACTGGGTTTTATTTGTTATTGTTCGCCGACACAACGACGGCCGAATTCACGAAGCAGGTGCTTATGTGTATGTGCTTATTTTTACATTCTTTTATATTCGAGTTATTGTTTTCGTTTCGAAGAATATTTATTCTGTTATTTATTTTTAGTTATACGTTTTTTTATTTTTGAGTTATTGTTTTCATTTTGAAAGATATTCTGTTTATTTATTTTTACACTCTCTCATATTCGAGCTATTGTTTCAAAGAACATTTTGTTAATTTTTTTTTAAGAATTAAATATGGGTGCCTTAGTGTTACCGAAGTTTAACTTTTTAAAACGTAGGAAATATTAGTCCTGAAATGGGTGATTACCCCCCCATGAAACTACCCTAGGCACGCGCCTGATCAGAATTGTATAAAGAGTTATAACAATCATATGGGACAACGACTGGATCCGATGGGAGACGGCTTGGTCTCCCAGTCAGGTCGTAGAACGATATCCGTAGTCGCAACTACCAACTAATGAGATTCAATAATCGAGATTATTCAGTTTGTGAAATATGTTGAAATTGCGAAGAAAACTTCATGAAATATTTTGCTAAGTAGAAACCTTTACAGTTTTTTGTAATTCCTTTCAATTTTCAACTAAAAACGCTAGATGGCACTAGCGTTTTGTTCCAATACTGATTTCACAGGCATGGACTAACTATCTCATTTCTCTTTAAAGAATGCTTTCAGTTAGCCTAGCCACTGTGGACATATTATTATATTCGTAAAAAAATGAAAATGAAAATTGAAAGTGTTCAAGAAAACAATGGCCCCATAGTTAAAAAAACGAACAATTTAATACTTTAAATATTCGGTTCAAAGCCTGCCATCATACACGATTTTGTTGACTATTGTCAACATTTGCCTGTTTATTATCAGTTGTATATACAAAAATGATTTATTAATGAATTGGGCTATCGAAGAAGTTTTGTTCTATGCCTGCAATTAAAAATTTTTACTTCTAAATACACAATTGGAACAAAACAACTCTAAACAAAATTCACTAAACTGGTGCAAGATTATTTATATAAATTATTCTTATGGAAACGGTTCAACGTAGTATGTCATACAGAATGAAAAATCAACCAATGATAGATCGTACCTCGGATATACACATTTCGCAAAAAAATTACCTCAAATAACCAGAAATGCTGATATATTAAACCTAATTTATGTTTTCAACGAATCAGACCATTTGGCAGTTTTGAATTTCATAAAATCAAAATAATTTCAATCGTGCATAATAAAGATCAGCCCAATATACTTGATACTTTAGCTACTCAACAAATGAAATTACAAGAAGTATATAAAAATCTTCAGTTACTCTACTAAACATTTTCAAACATATAAATGTATATATATACTTCTACTTAATCTAAAGAAATATACAAATAATCAACTTAGAAACTGACTATGTATACAACAACAGGCTGTTAATTTTGACTCTAAGCGTTACTTATGTAGCCAAATTACCCCCTTCAAGCAATGCGGGCCAGTTTTCAAGAATCATTTTACTGAAGTTCGCAATAAATGTATTGAATAAACGAGAAATAACAGCAAATTAGGCAGCATAAATGATTGACCAATGAATATTTTCCCCCAATAAAGCAGAAGAGTGCATGCACTTGAAACAGTCGATTTTTTCAATCAAAGAGACACACTCTCTTTTCACCAAGTTAGTGGGTATTTATCATAAATTTGTTATTATTTCTGTGATTGAATATTCGATACGATTCATTTATATCACTTACCAAAAATTGACATACATATGTGAAAAATTATCACTGGGAAAAAATACAATAGCTTTATCTTGATCCAATAACGAAAATACTGTAACTTACGTACGCATTGTTTCATAATACTCTAACTCTTAGTAGATACATAGTGAGAGTTGGTTTTCATGGGATAATTCAGCTCAGAGTGATCCAAACGTTCACAGATATACAGGGTTATGATAAAGTAATGCACAAAATTCATAAAACGTACAACGATCACTTTTGAAAAAAATGCAAAAGCACGTCAAACTGTTCATTTTATTCCGCATCTTTTGACATAAGTTACAAAAATAACACGTCAAAGTTGTCAAAGTTATGTCATCAACAAATTTTTTTAATGGGAAGCTAAGATTTTTATCACATTATGTGATAGAGCTTGTGTTTGTACACAAGGGGAAAATAGTTGCAGTAGGGCTCACATAAGAAAAAAAACGAGAAAATGAATAAAAAACGAAATAAACGTAAGTTTCATAATAACTTTTCAATTAACTAAACAGTCCATTAAACCAAAACTATTTCTTATAGGAATTGTTCAAACTGTGTCCCGTTCACTGACTGACATAGGCCAAGACGATGGTAGACCGCATTTATAGAGTTTTCGATCATCTGCGGAGTTATACGAGTCATTTCGTGTCTAATTCTTTCCATTAAGTCTTCTAAATTGTCTGGCCGGTTAATGTAGACCCGGCTTTTCAAATGTCCCACAGAAAAAAATCAAGGGGGGTTAAATCAGGTGACCTAGGTGGCCACTCCATTGGTCCACGTCTTCCAATCCACCGTCCTTCAAACTGGTTATCCAGAAACCTTCGAACAGTATGACCATAATGTGGTGGTGCGCCATCTTGTTGGAACCAAATACTGGGATCCAAGTTGTCCCCATTATTTGGATCCGGAAATGCCGCAAGTAGGTCCGGAAGCACTGCCATACGAAGATGTTCCAAATATCGTTCAGCTGTTAAATTCCCGCGAAAGTAATAAGGACTAATAAATCTTCCCCGGACGATTCCTACCCAAACATTAATTTCTTGGGGACGCTGGGTGTGTTTTGTCTGCATCCAGTGGGGATTTTCCCGAGCCCAGTAGCGAGAATTGGGTCGATTTACAGAACCACTTAGACAAAACGTTGCCTCATCGGAAAATACTACACTATTAAGAAAATTTGGATTTTCGTCACAATGCCGCATGAAGATTTCACAAAATTCCAAACGTCTGTCCGGATCATCTTCTGAGAGTTCGTGAACAAAATGAACTTTGTATGGGTGTAGTTTTTCTTTTTTTAACATCTTTACTACAAACGACTGACTAACATTTTCTTGTAAGGCAATTTCTGTTGTAGTTGCGTGAGGGTGTTCTTCTACTGACAGCAAAATATCTAACTTCACATCGTCGCTTATTCCTGGTCGTCCAGATTTTGGAGCATCCCTCACGCTTCCCGTTGCATCAAATTTTGCAACAATTCTGCTTACTGTGCTTCTAGCAATTGGAGGTCTTTCAAAATGTGTTGCGTTAAATAAAGCACATGCTTCTTCATGACTTCGAAGGCGATCGCCGTAACCTACCATCATTAGAATTTCTATCCTTTCTCTTTCGGTTAAACGAGCCATAATAATAAAACTGTGGTGACACTAATTGTACGACTGACACTGACAAACCGTTGTTTTAGTAAAACAATTGAAAAAATGTATAAGAACACATGTTCTTACTAGATAAGTTTAAGTTTGACCTCTTTTTATAATTGGATTTGTTATTTCGTTTTTTATCCCTTTTCTCGTTGTTTTTCTTATGTGAGCCCTACTGCAACTATTTTTCCCTTGTGTAAAAACACAAGCTCTATCACATAATGTAATAAAACTCTTAGCTTCCCATTAAAAAATTTGTTGATGACGTCATAACTTTGACAACTTTGACGTGTTATTTTTGTAACTTATGTCAAAAGATGCGGAATAAAAAGAACAGTTTGACGTGTTTTTGCATTTTTTTCAAAAGTGATCGTTGTACGTTTTATGAATTTTGTGCATTACTTTATCATAACCCTGTATTATATTTAAATTGTAACAAACTAACCCGGAAGAGACCGAGTAACATACTATTTTGGATAAATGGAAAGCATAAGTTATGGAAGCTAAGTTGACATAACACAATGTACGAATAAAAATACCGTTTTCATTCTGTAACTGAACTGATTTGTTGAATATTTTTTTATATATTTAAAACCCCACACCTGATACGATAATTAAGCGGAAAATTAATGCAATTTGAATGTAAAAGTGCAAAAAAGTGTTAGCAAGTTAATACGATTTAATACGATAGAGTTAACGACTTGAAGACATGAGTGGATAAAGGTGTTATAACATTTTTAAAGTTTGGA
Organism: Chrysolina americana; assembly: GCA_958502065.1. NCBI lineage: Eukaryota > Metazoa > Arthropoda > Insecta > Coleoptera > Chrysomelidae > Chrysolina > Chrysolina americana. The sequence goes on along the minus strand of OY293420.1, from coordinate 57,123,380 downwards.
GCAAATTTCATAAAATATACGATATGTGCTCAGACACAAGGTTTAGCATCAAAAAAGGAAAAACGTCAAAAACTCACTCGCGCGATCAAATTTTCGAAATTTTTTATTATAAATTCTTCAAAAAATCGAAAATCACCCCGTAAAAAGTCTCGACGAGCTGATTCCGTATCATACCACAAAATGACGATTTAACAAAATTTCAGAAGATTTTTTTGTCAAAACCTTTCCTCAAAATCAACATAATACAATATTCGATAATGAATGAAACAGAATTTTCGAAAATTTTCATTTTATTTAAAAAAAAATTACGAAGTTCTCTCAAATGTATGTCGACGAGCCCTCTTAACCCCTGATAAACTCTACAACTCGAGAACGGTTAGTGTTACATCAATTCTGCGAACGCCAAGCGATTCAGAATGATGGAATTCTATGTGAATTCTCAACAGAACTATCGAAATTTTTGGTGGATTAAGGTGTCATGAACAAAAATGTAATATTAATCTTTATACACTTAAAATTCTGGTTGTACGTTTCACATTTCATCACGACAAATTCCCTGAAAATGAAAGAAATTTACAATTATTCGGGGTTGAATTTATATCAGAGATGTTCAAAAATTGCAAAAATGCGTCGTGGCACCTTTATCCACTTGTCTTCACTTACTAAATATGTCATAGTTTTGTCTTCAAGGTAGAAGTTGAAATCCATTCGAGGCTGACTACAAACAATAGCAGAACGGCAAGTGACTTTCAATCAGGACTTGTGAGTTACTCTTCAACAGAGAAATCATTGCAATTCTAGACCTGTTTTTATATTCCTGTCGTATTTGAAAGAAAATAATTGAAGTATAAGTAAGGCACTTCAAGAAAACTTCTTGACATAAGGAGATATTTTTCCTAAAGATGAAAAAGTTATCAAGAGAGACAAAAAATTACATACAGTTATGATATTTCTCGTCTGAACTTCATCATAATCTCGGTAATGCTATTTACTTGCACGACAAGTGTGTAGTAGTGATTTATCTCTATCCTCTCGTTTTGGATGTTTTCAAGAACAAGTTTGAGACTATGAGTATTTGCAACAGTTGGCCATCAATTCTTCAAGAAACGGGGGGTTTGTTGAAGTACAAATTAAATACCCCCAGATGTACATAATTACAAATATCAAACCCCGCTACACTACAAAACTCGTGTTAGTTATCAAGTTAGATAAATAAAAACTAAACCACAAATAACAACACACGTCATGCGGATTATCAAAGCAAATCTTACCTTCTTCGTTGCACTTTCTGACCCGCTGTTGCTCCTGAGCCTCATCCACCAGCGGCGTAGACATATTCAAATGCGGCTCGGGAGAAATATTACTCATAAAATTCCCCCGCTGTCCTTCGATGTAACTAGTAGCCGTTCGCTTGACACTTTGCCTGATCGGTCCGTGGATGATGGGCGATTCTCTCTTGTACATTCCTTCGTTGCCTTCGGCCTTCACCGAATTTCCGGACTCTTGATACGAAGATATATTCGACAACATCGACGGCTGGATGTAGGAATGCCTCCTGTCGTACATCTCAACCTCCTCCTTTATAGGAGGAGCCAGAACCCTCGTTTGCAAGCTCGCTGCCAGACCCTCGGCAACGAAGTTGTTACGTTGTTCGGGTTCAGGTTGCGGAGGAGGTTTCACATCGCTGAAGTACGACTCATGATAGGGTTTGATGTCGGCTCGGGGAAGGGGGGTGTACAGCTCATTGGCGGAATAGTTGGAGTTCACAGAGTTAGCTCGGGATTGCGTCGGGTACAGGACAGTCGTCGTTCTAGGAGAATACTGTTGCCTAGGGCTAGGGTGAGGGGGAGGTATATACTGAAAACAACAATAGCAAACTTCAACTCTATCAGTCCAATCACAATATGCAATAGAATATAATTCTTGTTGACAAAGTGTTTAGATAAAATTATGTAAAATATAATCATTCACAAAAGCTTTCCTTGAAACCATAGCAAACCGATCTGTCGCAGCAGCATTCTACGACATTAGTCTTGAGACAGGTCACAGAACACTGCTGCGACTGTGTCGTTACTTTTACGACTCTAGAAACTCTAGGTTTGCTTTCATTCAGTAGATCTTGATCATAGAGAAACCCTGAATGCATCTTGGTCAGTTTCTCTATAATTTTGACGTTGACAGTAAATGCTATTGGTCTGTAATTAAATGGTGGGTCTGTCTAGTTTGCCCAGTTAATATAAAGGAATTACCAAGGCATATTTCAAACGTGAAGGAAATAAACCCTGAATGCCAGGAGCCCCTTACAGCTTCTGGCCAATGCTTCTAGTGCTGTTTCTGGCAAGTTCTTTTCCTGTTGAGTCATTATCACTGTTCATGAGTTTTTCCTTCGTCAGTGCGGCGAAGAGACTTGATAAAAAATGGCCTGTTAGGTCTAGAACATTCTACTCCAGTTAGTATTTGAACAGCAATCAATCAGTCAGCCAGCTACAAAAGCAGAGCCTCGTTTAGATGAAGCGAAAACAAAATATGTTTGTTCTTTTGGTAAACAGGTTATGCCAAGCAACTGCATCACCAATTTGCTGCATATTGCTAACGTTACCTTAAGGCGGCTGATGGCACAAAGACAGGATATCCCATATGATCAGGACCTTACTGCTATAAAAAAATTACCAAAAATTTCACAACTTTTTTAAAATATTTTCGTGAGATACAAGTAAAATTCTCCGAGATGACAGTATTTCAAGCAATCTCTACTAATTAAATGACAGGCGGCTTCTCGAACGCTTTTCAATACGTTGGATACATAAAAAAACTTGACTTCAAATAATCTCCCTACCTATCCATGTACATAAATTTATTGTCGCGTCAAGTTTTTATTAAGGGGTGGCTGTGCCAAGTCTGTCAATAAATGAACATCAAATTGCATTACTGTGATCACAAAAAATCGTCGAAGTCTGAACTAAAAATAACGCAGAAAAACTTTTATTCTGAGCATTTCGTTGAAGTCTGCTTCATATGGAATTTTTTCATTACTCAGTGATTGTATTTATTACATACATCTCAATCGGTCAAATTCTTACCAAATTTAAATAAGCCAAAAAATTGTAACGCGAAAAAAATAAGTTATTTAAAACTGGTTAAAATTTGGTAGATGAGTGGACACCGAAAAAAATTGTTTCAAAATTGTTTTTTCCGTTAATCAGCTGTCATCCCCTTACGAACGATAGCCCTCAGAAGTCGAAACTTGTGCGAGCTAAGAATTAACGAGCACGAAGAAATAAGTGTTTCATATACTTTTGGAAATTCTGAGAAATAATATTTTGCATGTAGAAAAATTTCAGACATGTGATGCCGATCGATAGGAAAATATGGTCAACGTATTTTCAAAGCACAAACTGTTCATAAACTCTGAATTTGTAATAAATGAACAATAACAAAAATTCCCATAAAATGCGGACTTTGGCGACACTGCCTTTTTTATTGGATGTTTTGGCATCCGCGGAAATTTCTCGTTATTACCAACACCGCATGCCTATGACGACCATTTATGATTTTTTCGTGAAATTAATGACAAGTATAAATACATTGGTTGTTCATTTTTCTTTGGAACAAATGAAAAACTCATGATAGAGTAATGAAAAATAGAAAAACTCAATTTTATCAGGGATAAATCTAAAATGTTTACCTATATTTTACGCTTTGTCAACAAGAATTTTGATTCTTTGGACAATATGGTTGTATACCCTCAATAAGATATGGCTAAAAAATATTCTTGACTATTTCTCAAACTATAAAACATTTGCTCCTTTTCAAACAAATTAGGATTAACCTATACTGCAGTATCGATATACAGGGTGGCCCATCGAAAACGTCATCACAGGGTGGGAAGGAATTCACCCCAATTTTTTCAAATGGGAAGTGGGGTCAAGTGATACCTCATTAGGAGAGGCTCGTCATTCCCTACACAATGCTGCATACTTTTTGAAACTGTATAGGGAATGACAAGCCCCTGCTAATGAGGTATCACTTGAAACCCCATTTCTATAAAAAAAAAGGGATGACATCCCTACTTTGGGGGTTGAATGTTTTACGTTAAAATGTGCCCCCCTGCCAAACAATCTCGACGTGTTTTTGGATTTTGCCGAAAAATTCTTTCCCAGCCTGTAATGCCTTGCGGAACGTTTTCGATGGGCCACTCTGTATAATAGTTCCATTAAGATCATCTCATTTAACTAATCGATAGTCATTTATCGTTCTAACAGCACTAACATTTGGTGGCTATATTAAATTTGTGGAGATGATTTTGAGTTTTTCTTCATCGTGAATCTCATTTAAAATCAGTAGTAGGGTTAAATTATGTTTATATACAAAAACTTAATCGTCACGTGGTATAACGAAAAAATAAATAAACGACATACCTTTACATGGGAATGCATGTACGCTAGTCCTTCTAATCCTTCTGTCGACGACGGTCTTGAAATTGGACTGTACACTTGCTGACGCATTGGTTCAACATCTTTGGGTGTTTGAGGTGTGTCAGGATTAGGCACTTTGACATTAACTCTCTCTGGACGGGGAGGTAAATTTGCGTTAACAACTGACCTGGATGTTAACGTGGCAGTACCTTGTATATCACTCATATCTACCGCTGCGTTGATGATGGACTGATTGGAAATCTCTAGTGTCCTTTCAATCTCACCTGACATGAGATCTCCTGGAAATTACATTTCAGGTTAATCCAAGTTCTTGGCAACCCGAGAAAGATGTCTAAAACTCAATTTAACTCATTTTATTTGGTCAGTATTTGACAAAACCTAATTTCTTGTATAGCACAGGAAATGTCATGAGCAGATGCAAAAATGAAAAATATATTACCCACAAGTGATCTTTGTTTTTCATAATGGATACATGAATAATATTTGTCAGCACCAATTTCGAATAAAACGATTGTTTGGTTTTAGTTTTAGTCCAAATTTTCTGTGATATGCAAGGAAAAACAGAAATAACCCTGTTTCTGGAATACAGTTGGGTGATTCCCCTGGTGTATACGAAGAGATATCGACATTTTTGAAGTTTAGAAAGATATCAATACTTTTATAAAGAACTAATCACATTTTCTAAGAAATACTAAATGAAAATGTTTCCTAATCTTCATTTAAAAACGTGCTGATCACTGTAGAACCATTAAAAAATAAGAAAAAAAAGAAAAAAAAGTATTACAAACCAAATCAAGTATACATAAACAAGTCCAGAAAAAATAAAGAAGTTTCAGGGTAAAATTCAAAAAACCCCATTCGATTTTTTTTTTAAATAAAACTAATTAAAAGCTTGCAGGTATTGAAGAAAAACAAATACACTATAATTTTTCACCATGGATGATTTCAAATCGTTTTCTTTGGGTAACGTACAGGGTATTCCACGTGAGTCGATGTCTATGGGAAATTACTGGTAGTACTGTTATGAAAAATTGTATACGGCAGTTGTACGAGGAGTTCGTTTCAGTTAAAATAGTTTCAGTTTTCTACGACTTTCGGTGGACACCAACTTTGTTTTTTGAATGAAACACCCTGCTTTTCATTGCATTTTCAAAATCTATGGTACATTTCAAACTTTATTCAAAATATCATAAGTATGTCTGAAGGGATCCAGTTTTCAAATATTTCAATATTTTGAAAATTTTGACAGATGCATCTCTCAACAAATAATAACTTTTTTGGAAACCTAGAGAGTCAGGTCCAAAATTGACAGAATTTGCCTGAACAAGATCTGAAGCTTCCTACATCTTTTCAAAAATATAATCAACCTGACGCGGATCATTATCAACTGCAAAATACACAGGCAGTTTGTGAGAAAGCAAGGAAAAAGTAAACCAGTCATAGATAAAGGATATATTGAAATTACTTTATTTTCTTTTCTTTTTCAGGCAATGAAAGATGGAAGTCCAAACAATTTTAATCACACTGAAACAATTGTCGGCAAATCCAAAACAAAAGACATCCGGTACCGAAACGTCGTGACTTGAAACCATAGAAATATGGTTTCTTTTTCTTTTCTTTTCGAGGCAATTGAAGTCCAAACAATTTTAATCAATGAAATTACAGTCTTGGCATGTTAAGATCGTATCCAGAAAATTCCTTAGATGCAGAAAAAGACGAAGTAACATCCTTATTCCTCAACATTAGTTCAGAATTTAAGAGCGGGTGACGGTCAAAGAAGAATTTTTTTTGCGAAAAAATTATCAAAAAAGTAATGTTCATTTTTAAATTCTAAACGGGACATGATAAAAAAAATTCGCAACGCTTTATCGCAAATCATTAGCAAATATTGTTTGGGCAAGTTTTTAAATTCATCATCGATGGATCTATATCGATGATGCTTATTTAACTAATTAAAAATGACAATGACAGCAAGACTGCGCATTATATATCGATGGATTTAAAAACTCATTTGTTCCTGGTCGATTTTTTAAAAAATACATACTGATAATTCTGATATCTCTAATAACAGGGAAATTTATTAAGTTTTTCCAAGTTTCTACAAAAACCATTTAATTTGGATAGGGTTGTGAGAAAAAACTCCCCTTATTTTTTAGTATAAATCCACTGGCTTTGGGAAAAATGCACAATTTTTGAGATAGCCGAATTTGGCGCCAATTTCTGAGCACCCCGTATAATTTATTTGAAAAGTTTCCAAAGATTTAGGAAGCTTTAGTTCTTATTCAAGCAAATTTTGACGATTTTTGACTTGGCAATCTTCGTTTCCAAAAACAAATTTTTTTTGTGAAGGGATGTGAAAATTATCAAAAGAATTGAAATAACTGAAAACTGGAGCCCTTTAGAAATGCAATCAATATAGGGTGTTCCATTGAAAAAAACAAAGTTGGGGCCCAGTTCTGGTATCACCGTCGAACACTTGAAAAATTTCAACTAAAACGTGCTCCTCTGAAAATTCCCGTATTAAAATTTTCTGAAAAACATTCTCATTCAGCTCATCTTGGTGTATTTATATGTATTTTCTTTTGCACCTACCAATTGTCCTAGTGGCGACCATTCCATCAGCAGGATTGTACGGCAGCTGCTGATGCGCCAACTTCTCCTGCGACAAGTGTCTTCTGAGAGCCAGCTTCGCAGGCGACACTTGCGTGTAGTCCGGCTGCTCGGCACTGAGCTGTCGCGGCAACTGCACTTGCGGCGACACCTTCGGTATCTCCTCCCTGTAGCACTCCATCATACTCGCCAAGCCTTCCTGAAGCGGGTAATGCTGCAGCTCCTCATTCTGCCTCACCACAGTCTCGCAACGCGGCGAAAATTTCTGTTGCACGGGATATTTCCGCTGCTGTTTCTCTTCCTGCTTCGGCGGAACGAAACTGTTCTGATAAGAGAAGTTGTGAGATCCATAACTTGTACTGTGGACGTTATTGACGTTGGTGGTCTGCAAAACCGGCGCCGTCTGAGCTAGTTTCGTCCGGTTCTGGACGTCCTCGTTCAGAACGGACGTGATGATGCTCTTCAGGCGATCCTCGAAGTTTGCGATGCGCGGAGGTTCCTGGCTTTTTGAAATGACGTTCGTGTTATTTGGTATGCTAGCAGTCGGGTAGGAGTGGTTGGTCTTTTGTCTTTTCGTCATCGGAAGAGGAGCAGGCATGTTGTTGCGCACTATGGATTTTTGATTACTCTGCAATGATTTCGAGTTGTTGAGCAGTTGAGGAACTTTGTTGTTGATGGCGGACATCTTGCTAGCCTCGATTTTCCTTCCGGTTTCCAGGATCTTCTGGGCTAGAATCTCCGGGTTCTGTTCCTCGATCTTGGCGATGTCCGGCACGTCGGGCCAATCCTGGGAACGGGCCCTGTATTCCCTAGATTTTCTAGAAACCTTGGCAGGTTGCTGCTGCTGCCTGGCGGCCAACGCTTGAGCCTGCTTCCTCTCTTCACCGCTCTTCTGCAAATTTATAAGATCGCCCTCTAATTTGGACACTTCGTTTTGCAGTTTCTTGCGGTGGGATAAGGTCGACGATATCTCCCGCAAGATGTACTCCTGCGCAACGCTAGGAGACAACTCGTGACTAGCATTAGATCCGACGTACTTCTCGCAAACTTCGGCTTGCCGTTGCAGAACCAGATTGTCCTTCTCAGCTTCCAAATTGGCCACTTGTCCCTGGAGTTTGCTGGCTTTAGCCTGCAATTCTTTGTGGCGACAAACGATCTCTTTCGCTTTCGCCAGCAGATCAACAGGGGAAGTGGCGTTGATTCCTAACTCGCTCATTCTTGCTTTGAGTAGTGCCACACTGTCGTCTATGAGCACCTTGATTTGTTTTTCCAACTGTGCGGCACGATTTTTCAATTTCCTGTTTCGTTCCCTTTCCTCTTCTATTTGGGTGTCCACCAACGTCTTGTAGAGAGGATTTTTCATTTGGTGCAACATTTGCATGTAGTGCCCCTTGAACATGTCCAGGAGAACCTGCAGCCCGTAGGGCGTTTCGGCAGGTTGTTCGGGAATGTCCAATTCGTCATGGGTGATCACTTCGGAGCTGAGCGAAGTCAGTTTCTGGTCGACGCATCCTGGAGCAGGAGGAGGTTTCTTTCCAGGAGCCTGTGGTGAGGTGCTGAGCAATGTTTCGTTATGTAATAGGTCTAAACCGTTTATCTTGATCTGTTTCTTGGGCTTGGCCTTCTTCACACGACCCCTTCTCGGTTTTGCAGCAGGTTTTTGTATAGGTTGTTTCTCTTGCTGCACTTGGGCTTTGGCGCCTCTGCTTACTTTGCGCCTCAATTTTTTGGGCTGGCGTTTGTTCTGAAAGTCAATAAATAAACAGTCCACACAAGTCTGGTTTCAGACTACGAAATAAAGAAATCGGATCTTGACTTCCGAGTTTCTCAAAGAATATTCAGTTGTCATAATATACAGGGTGATTGAAATTCGACTGCTGCAACCGGCGCCAAAGATAGCAACCTGGATATCCGATATCACCAGGACGTCGAGATCAGTGGCGCACTTATCCCATTTCACATCTATCATAAACAATATTTAATGTTACAATGGAAGACTTGACTTTTCTGTAATTGGGACCAAAGAAGGTGAAAATTCAACCTAACAACAAAACAGCAAAATAGAAAATTACACCTTAATCCACGCGTTTTACAACTAACATTCTAATTTTTGGTAGAATCTTTATAGGAGCATAATCAGATTTCAACAAGATTTCTAAAATTGATTTTTCTTCATTTTGAGATGAAAAAAATTCAATTTTCCGAATAGAATAGGGAATCACTTTTATGTTTTCAAAATCTGTTTGATCCGTCCAAAATTCTATCGCAATTTGAATACGAAATTCTCTATATTTATTTATTCCCCCAATCCCTAGAGCCTTTTTTCGCCTCAATGTCTATGAAAAACAAATATTCCTTTGTAACATACAATATTTCCAAAAAAAATCAATCGGAATGGCACGCCAATGATATAGGCGTTCCGGTGATTTCAGAAATCTAGATTGTAATCTTTGCCCCCCCCCCCGCCTCACCGGTCGGTCTGTACGAGGTTCTCGAATCGAAAGCAGATAGCAAAATTTGGCAATTCCTTGAAGAAAAAAGATATAAGAGTACCTCCCGAGAAAATTGAAATTGCACAAATTTCTATTTTGTATGTAATTTTATATTAAAATTCAACTTTACTTCAATGATAGAAATTATTTTCACCAATTCAATTCGAGTCGTTTCCAGTAACGACATTCTTGTATTTGCCACCACGGAGTTAATGATTACAAAAACATGAAACAAACGAACTTCTTGGAAATGTATATATGAGAAGTTCCCGAAAAGAGATTAGACAATTGTTTTAGGACGGTTTCCATATCCCGACTGCGACATCTTCCCCAATAGTTGAGCAGTCGCGAGTCGGTAATAAAAATATATATTTTATGTGGGTCAATTTTATTTCTGAGAAACCAGATACCACACAAAAAATCAAATTTGAATGACCCTGTATAAAAACTTAGGAAATCTACGTTACCGTCTTTCCATCCAGTAAACATGAAGGCAAAGGAAAATTACAAAGACCGAAAAAATTTCGGAAAATTTAAACCAAGAACAGTCTATAAAAAATATCATCAATCGTAGTGACATAGACTAAGGAAATATGGCTCAATAAAGGAAGAAACACGATGTTATGTAAATATGGTACATATATGAATAGTGAGAGTGATTCATGTGAATACTGAAGTGGAGGTGAAAATGAAAGTTAGTGATATTCAATGTGAAAGTGAAAGTTACAGTGATATTCAATGTGGAAGTGAAAGTTTCACTGACATTTATTCATTGTAAAAGTGAAAGTAAAAGAGGAAGTGGAAATCGCAGGGACAATTTGACAAACACTTGCAAGTCGATTTTTGTTCACGTCGAAAACGCTAAATTAAAAAAATTCATGAAACCAGAAATAAACAACCCCTTATCATCCGATTGCGCCAAGGATGTTTTTATTCAATAACTGCCGGTTAAGGACGAAAAAACAACTTTTGCTAACCATTTGCGAATATACTGGCCATTTCTTTTTTTTTATCTATTGACATTGATAGCTTTCTAACTGTTGCATATATATACTGCTGCAACGAGTATTTTTCATTTATTTTTTCATTAAATATGTGTGCACGCCTATAATATACAACATGATAATAAATTTTTGGAGAATAAACCCACAAAAATACACTGAGAAAACACATTTTTTCAAAATCAACATTTTGAATACTTATATCCATGTCTGAATAAATTGAATAGTAGAAAACATACTATATCGTTGGGGCCGGAGACAAAATTTTACAGAGGGGAATGGGTGAAATTCCCGAATTGGTCATCTCCGCTAATATTGCAATGAATATTGCATGAATTCAGTAAAGAATATTATGTTAAAAAACGGTGATTTCGATAAATAATATTATTCTCGGTGTATTTTCACTCCAGCATCTATTGTAGCTCTGAATAATATACTCGCAAAAGTAGAGTTGGTACTTTTCATCTTATAACTCGCGATTTGATAAAAATAAAAACACCCCTTCCACTTTGGATTAACTGAAGATTCTAACCTTTGAAGGCGCTTCTTCTTCAGACTGACTACTTTTGCCTTTGATAGAACAGTAATCCGACCAAGCCTTTCTAGTGGTAGGTCCATAACTACTGTCCTGGTCTTCGAAGTCAGAATCCGAAGAAGAGTCCATGGCTAATTGCTTCGACAGATCTCTTTTGGCCCTGTCGCGAGCCCCTCTGCTACTACTAGTCGTGCTTTCGTCGTCACCGTTCTGAAAAGGAAGCTTAACTTTAGGAGATCGCGAAGCCAGTGCCGAGCTCAAAACTACCTTCAACTGAGGCTTCTTCAATCTCTGAAAATATCGCTCCAGCTTGGTCCGATCGATGATGTGCAAGTAGTAAGAAACGGGCTTCCCTGTCCAAGAAACGGATCCTCTTAGTGGTGACATTTCTGAGACGTGCATAATGGTCCCTATGTCGCTCAGATTTCTGTCGGTGATGCGGAAGTTCAACGGACAGAAGCTTTTCGAAGAAACGATCCGCGCGCCGTCCTTCAAATCCGCGAATCGTTCCTTCAACTGATGATCGACAGAGGGCCCGAAAGCAAAGTTATTCACGAAGACAATGGTCGCTTGGTTGATCTTCTCCCTATGTTCCTCCGTCAGAAAATCTCCCCTCAGGAGTTTGTAGTCGCCGTATTTTTTGCCGTACCACTGCATCCAAGTCCGGAAGTTCCTGTTCATGCTTTCGGCGTATCGACTGGGAACGTCGGCCCTTTCGATTCCCAGGCAAATCTTGCACGGCGTAGCTGCTGCCATCTGCAAGACGACCTGGCCGACTCCGGACCCGAGATCGATGAATACGTCATCGGCTGATATTTCGATCTGGTCGATCATCTGACATACAAGATCGTAGGAAGTTTCGCCGTAAACCTCTGGTGAGAAAGGCTCGTATTGGTTCAGTTTTTCTGGGTCCGTTACTGCGGTGTTGTACGTTTGCTGGAGAATGTGCCGCAGGAGACCTCTCGAAGGATATTTACTGGAACGATGAGCTGGCAGGGATGTACCTTTTTCCTGAAAAACAAAAATATCATCAATAAAAAATAAATACATACAACAAATAAAAATAAATAATTATAAATATTGGTCTTACAGTTCCGATTTTGCTTTTTCAAATTTGAAAATTGTCAAATATTTTTTGAGATATTTGTAAAAAATCAAAGCCCATTTTTTTCTCAGTTGAATATTAATGACTTCTGCAATTTTTGAAAGCGATTTATCCAAAAATCGCTATTCCGAACAGAGTGACAACTCGTTCATATTTTTCGGAGGCGGAAAAAAAAGTTTTACCCAAGAAGCCCTTGTTGACTAGACTATTGATAACACAAAAGACAAGTAGAAAAACAGAAAGAAAAAAATTAAAATATGGAAAACTAATATTCGTTTTATCTCATATAGACACTATCATGTCGATAACTGGGACATTTATCGTACACTATTTACTTCATACAAGACGGATTTCAAAGGATTTTTGAGACTTCAAAACTTTCCTCGATAATGTTAGAGTAAATATTTGGAGAGTTCGTGGATTATTCGTATTTTTGCTATTGCATATCAAGACGCGAATAACCAGAAATTCTGGAGATTTTTGTAATAATGAAAGCAATTTTGCTATCAACTTAGTTACTTTTGAACTGTTATTTTGTAACATCTACTAAAATGGAAAAAACCTTTTTTGAGATCCATAGAAAATTGTCAGAACTTGGGGTATAGAAAATTGGGGTATACAAAATTGGCGTGGCAGTGACCTTTTTACTTTCGAGAATCGATGCAATCATCTGCAACCAACTCGTTATGTTGGAAAAAAACATGAATCAACTTCATAAAAACGTGATTAACGAAATACTTACCAAAGCAACAACACTATCAATGGCTCTATTGAACCTATCACATAAAGATTTCATACTATCATAGCTTCTAGTATCGTAATCACAGAGAATGTTGTTCTCTAATGGCAGTTTAAGTTCCGGTAGATCCTCGCAAACCCATCTGAAAAAGAAAAAGTATCAAAATATCTACCCACGCATATGGTCCAGTTATTAACGAAAAAAAAACCTTCGTGAATACAGATGTAGATGATCATTTCCTGCTAACAAAAATGTCAACACAGTTGTTTTCAGAAAGGTACTAAATCTGCGCTAAGATTGAAAAATACAATTCACTATGTAACAAATAGAATACAGAAGTACATTCAGAAATAGACGATTTCGATTTGGAAATATCGAGTCATGTCCAAGAGAAATAGCGTTCTTATCTTCAACATAGTGGACAAAATCAAACAACATAATCCAAGCAGATGTTTCAAGGGATGATTTTTTCTTAGTGTATAACGTCAGGTGCTGTCGAAGGAACAGACGCTCTTAGAGACAACTGAATGTTCCGGAGGAACAGCTGTACCACCATTAAACCATAATAATAAAATAAACAGGTAGTACCCGAGGCACTCACTTTCTTGTTGATTATCCGAAACATTTGAACCTTTAAGGTTCAAACATATTTTTTTGCTCTATTTCGCCGGTCTATTTCACAAATTGGGTCCGCTTGTTTACATTTTGAGGTTGATTATATTGACATTTTTTACTGCACCCCCGTAAATCTAAAGTTACCGAACTCATGACATCGGCACCATAAAATTATATTTTTAGAATGGAGATAAATTGTTGACTTGTGAAAGGTAAATGTTAGTAGGGAAATTCATCGAATGAAAATGTTTTGTTTCACAGGTTTCTGGTTGGCCAAATAAATGGGCCCAAAATGAAACCTTGTGGGACTCCTAGATCCATGCTAATGGTCTTCTAATATCACGAGTATTTTTCCGTGAGACAAATGTGACACTATCCACGAAAGTAAATTACCTCTAAAACCGATTGAGTACAGCTTACTCAGAATAATTTTTGGATCAAAGAAGTCAAACGCTTCCATGAGTCGAAGAAAAGTACACCAGCCTCTACCAGACGAAGACGAATGATGCACTCTCAGACGACCTATCTAGACGCGCGTTTCGTCAACAAAGTTGTCGTCCTCAGAAGCTCGAATCCATTTCTATTTCTACAAGTCTATTCAATATGAATGAATGGGTTTTTCAGATCGTTTTCACAAGTTTTGTTGGTATGCAATCTATTTCCATACCATTTGTATCTTTTCAGGTGAAAAAGTAAAGTATGAAGCACATGCATAGTTGTAAAATCGTTGAAAGATGGAGCCGAAATATGTGTTAATATTAGGTGCTTAATTGAGAATTCATCATTTCAGTAAGCTTGATTTCATTCAGTTTATAACAAACCAAATTCCAAATTTTATTTTGAAACTTTTATTTGTATTATAGTTTCATATAATTAACGCCATACGACTTTACTGAGGTACATAAGACTCTTGGAGCTTGGTGTTTAATTCAATATTGGTTATTCTAAATAGTTTTTTCCAATTATTTCCTATGGGGATGATTTTTGGTGTAAACCAAATCAAGTGATTTCTTCAGAGTAAGGCATGTAATTAAATGAAATAAATAATTATCTTGGTACGGGTATAAGTGGTCTGCTAGGTTCATATTCTGAACTTTATCACTATCAGAAATGATTGTGATAAAATAATTAATTGTTGTTGATTCCAAGTTTTTACAAAAAGGTTGAAGCTTTCTAATAAATCAGTCAGAAGTGTTTTTTGTCACACAGATAATTTACGGCTGTGAAGTTATCCACATCCAGAAATGTACTTACACTGAGAAAAATATATAAAAATCAAGGAATTCACAAATATGTTCCTGCTCAGGGTATGTTATGGAAAATGCTCTCCCAGTCATCTCTGATACCACTATTTCAGGCCGTCCAAGAGAATGGAATAGGAGTGAGTTTACGAAAAGAAATCATAGAAGGCACAAATGGCTTCCTACACGATTCTCTTACGGGAAATGCTATTTCCGTCATCCCTGACACCACGTAAGAGTTTTTCACGCCGTCCAAGGGGGTGCAGTAGGGGTGGGTTTCCAAAAAAAAATCATAGAAGGCACAAATGGTTTTGTACACGTTTCTGATCAGAATATGTTATGAGAAATGCTCTTTTCTTCATCCCTAACAGCACGTAGGAGTTTTTCGGGCCGTCCAAAGGGGTGGAATAGGGGTGAGTTTCCCAATAAAAAATCATAGAAGGCACAAATGGCTTTGTACACGTTTCTGCTCGGGATATGTCGTCCAAGGGGGTGGAATAGGTGTGAGATTCCGAATAGAAATCATAGAAGGCCCCAATGGCTTTGTACACGTTTCTGTTCGGAATATGCTATGAAAAATGCTCTTTCCTCCACCCCTTTCATCTCTGACACCACGTAGGAGTTTTTCAGGCCGTCCAAGAGGCTGGAAACATCACGTATGAGTTTTTCAGGCCGTCCAAAAGAGTGGAATAGAGGTGAGAAAAACTCCTACGTGTCAGGGATGAAAAAAAGAGCAATTTTCATTAAATATCATGAACAGAAACGTGTACAGAGCCATTTGTGCTTTTTCATATATTTTTCTCAGTGCACATTTGTGGATGTCGATAACTTCACGCCCGTCACAAGACGATAATTTTTCAATGTTTCATCGCAGTACTCGAGGGTAGTGAAAAATCTTTTCATGAAAGTTTCAGGAGTAGTAATTAGACTTAAATGTTTTTAAAGAATGACGTTTTTATTTTGAAGGATAGTTTCGATAAAGAGCACTATTACTTGGACCACTCTTCTCGTAAATGAAAAACACTTTATGTTAACTTGATAGTCGTTGGCAAGCAGAAAGAAATTTCATGAAAATAGGGAGATGCATCGATATTTGGGTGTATTTTCTGAAGATGTCGTTTCCTAATATACTTTCTATAGAACAACCAGTACGTATATCGAAAAGAAGTGATCAAAACTGCATGCAATATTTTTCAGAATTGATACAATTCAAAAGCTTTTAGAAACAGACCGTCGTCGTTCGTTTCATGAATGAGATTCGACCGGAAAGTTATTTATTCCAGGCGCGTCAATTATTCAAATTCTGCAATTCCAATTGTAATGGAAAATAGCGGGCAGATACCACCGCTCGGTCACTAGCCCCACGAGCAATCGATAAAACTCATTTCTCTCCCTCTCGGCTCTACCCTTCAGAATGCGAATAGCGGGGTGGATAACGCCTAGGAAACGATTGACAACGGATGTTATTTAGCTAAAATTAATTCTAGAAACAATCGCTACTTGGAAAAGTTATCACGGAAATTTTACCTACAGGATATTCCGAATGTTGCAAGTGACCTTCAATAGAACAAAGTCATCTCCTGGAAAATCCTTCAATGATTTTCACACATTGACATAGAGATCTTGATAAGTAACAAACTAAATTAACAAAAGTTGCTATTGTGATTTTATTCAACTCAGTCAACCAATTTCTAGGGCCGTAATTTAAAAGGGAATAATTCTCCCAATTATAATAAAATATTACCAAAAAATCCCGAAATATAAAATTAAATTTAATTTCTCAGTATGAAGTGAACGTCGACGATCCAAAAACTACAATAAAAAATACAGGTTCGTATTTAAAAATTCAAAGATGGGGGTGGCCCAAGTCAGATGACAAGATTCATGGACATATTCTGATAGTACACGTCAAGTGCCAATAGCAAAATGTAGATAGATTTTCAATGTGTCTGCGAATAAAGAAGATACAGGCAAAAAAATTATTTGGGACTTTTTGATTTTTCCTGTATATCTCCAGAACCAAAACAGCTAAATTCGATTTTTTTACACCATTGAATAGGTCTCTAAAATACGCAACTTTGCCACGATTTAACCGACACTCTATCTCTTATCGTTTACGAGATCCCCATGCACAGAAACGAATTTGAATAGCCCTATATATATTCAGTATATCCTGAAATCATCTCTTCGGAAAGTTGTCCGGTTTTTCTTACAGATTGAAAGTGAATACGCCTTCAAAAATCTACCTCTATCCGCATGCCTTTGGGACAATCTAGAGTGTTAAGGATTTTCCCAGTCATGCCTCGTATCCGCACTTCCGGAGGGTGCGCTAGATCATTTGCCCCAATAACCATTCCCCCCCGTGGTGTAAGTGACTATTGGGTCCGAGAAGTATATGCCCTCACCAGGTGAAGTGAACCAAGGATAACGACCTTCTGCATTCGTCCGGCTAAGATTTCTGCCATATTACGGCAAGCCGATATGATTTTTAAGTTTGAGAGTAGTGTGTCCATCATTCCACCAAGAACCCCTATTAATTATCAGAACCACCATTTTACTAGAATAGTTTAGGTAAAGCCTGCGGAGTTCAAAGATATTTAGTCCGATTTTCCTCCTCTTTACGGACAATGTACGTTTCGCCAGGAGCCAAAAACTCAATGACGAAAATCGTTTTACACCTTTGTTTTTCTCTGGTTGAAGTTTACGATTGTAAACTGATCCCGTTTTGGTAAATTTTTTAACGCAATTAATTCAGCGCATCCACCATTTTTTCTATGAGACAACTTGAAAATAACTCTGAATAACAATTTGGAAACGAATGAGAATGCACTTCAATATCGAAATAAACTCCAAATCTTTTTCTTATGAAAACGAGTTCATAAATAAATACGATGAGCTCGAATGAATGAAGAAAACTATGAAATAATTCGTCGGTTCTTGTTTCAATTACTAATTACATACATGGTTTTTCTACACTTCTGTAGAAGAAACAAGTGAAGTATTATTGTAAACATATTTGATTTTCAATACTTTCTCAATAATATATGACGTGCCCATGTTCCGTCAACGAATTTCGAATAGGTGACTTCTAGGGATAATGAGGGATTGTCTCGATGACAAACGCGCTCTTCAGACAATTTTTACAACGGAAACTAACGAATATAAATATACACATCAAACTTTTCATCGTAATTAGGAAATCAGTGGATTCTGCTACAATTGCGGAGAAGTCTAGAAAATAATTTACAAACTGAAATGCATCACAAAAAATGGAATCACTGAAGAATTTCCTTTTTTTTCAAGATTCATTAAAATGTGAAAGTGAAAATCGAACAAGTTCATCAGACTATAAAATGTGTTTTCGTTTTACGATTTTTCCTACGTTCACCTTGGTCCTAATACTCCTACCTCAAGAATAGCATAAAAAACAACACGCACCATTACATATTTGCCCACATCTTAGTATGAATAATCATACTATAAATAATAATTTACGGCAACATTTTTGGTGAGAGGTGATTCAATATTCATGAATGGTTATTGAACGAATCCACGAAACTTGTTTACTATGAGAGGTCTTCGACCTCACGAACATTTTTTACAAACCGCAAATTCATCTCGGCGGAATTCGATACTGTTTAATACTACGTAATCGAGCACGATTTCAAATGTTTGAGATTCTTGTACTATTCGGCTATTTTTGTGGATATAAACATCTGCATTCTCGGTAGCAAGTATCGAAAAAAAAAGTGACAGTAACGAGTGTAGTATCGAAAGACAAACTGTAGTGGACAACTCTGAGGAAAATTAAAAAAGACTTTTCGATCACACCAACTAGATAACCGTAGGAAACGTGAACAAGTACCTCAACAGAGAAAAATCCATTGTGATTCGAGATGTTCACTTTCTAATACTTGGAAACCTGATCTTGACCTACAATGCGTTATAATGTGAATTGCTTAGTCATGCAACTTTACTACGAATACTCGGACATATGGCAACTGTTTGTAAAACGCGATTTTCCTCGAAAACCAGGAAAACTAATAATGAATTTCAGGAATCATTGAATTATTCAGTTAGAAGGTAGTCACGTTTTATATATAGGTATAGTTTTCTCTTAAACTGCACATATTATTTTGATGAAACTCAATGCAGTGTTACGAAAATATTCATTCATTCATAAAATTTTGAATTTTGTTGACCAAGTTTAGTTACAATCCGTCAGCATTGGAATATATATAAAAACAAAAAATGTACATACATACAAATACACACACATATATCACAATTTGAAAACATCCGACCCTTAATATCTTCCTCTTAGTAAACAATATGGGGAATTTAAAAATCAGGTCACTTTTATTTTCAAGGGGGACACTTTCAAGGAATATTTGTAGCCCTCGTGGTTCAACCCCCTAGGAATGTTACCCTTGGAATATTAAATGGGAACGGGGGTCGAGTAGCACATCATTTTGATTGGCGTTCAATTCTTTTCCCAATGACTTATTACTTTCTGATGAGCATTTTCTGAAAAATAGCGTTCTAAACTAACAGAAGTAATTATTAGAACTTGCATGGTTCGATAAAAACCGTTCCAACCCTTTATTATGGGTAACATTAGCTATTAGCTCCAAAAAATTTACATAAAAAGTAGTCTAACGTAGATGATAATTGATGTTCATTGAATGCTAAATTTATAATTCTCACCGCAGGAATTTTACAGATAGCCTCCCTTTCTTTTTTGCTACTTCTACTATACAAAGTTTCTGTTTTCAGGCAAAACATTGTTTAGCAAATTTGAACGAAGTGGTAGTATTGTGAATACCTGTTGGGCTGTTTAGTGATTACTTATAAAGTGTAAAAATGGTTTACATTCTTCAAGAAAGAATTGAAATGATTGAAATTTGAGAAGTTGGAAAGTGCGCACGAAGGGCGGCATGTCTTTTTAACGGAAGACATCCAAATAGTAATAAGTCACCGGTATGTGCTTGATTTTGTGAATAAGTTTAAGGACACTGGTTCAGGGATGAATAAAAAAATAAATAACCCCCAGAGTACTAAATGAAGAAGCTCAAATTGTAGTTCTGGGAACATCTGCTGCAGATTTTTTTCTGGATGGCAATGTTTATAGACAAAATTGTCGCTATTGGAGTGACGAAAATCCACATATTTTGTATACATTAAACCTCTTTTTTGGAGTATGAAAAGTTTGCGAACATAACTCAGAAACATACTCCATAGCGCAATTGTGACTCACAAAGAGCCAAATAAGCATTTCCTTCCATTAGGGTGCCATTGTCCTAATGGCATAGCAGCTTGAGGATAATTTTCGGCATATTTTTCTAATATGGTCTCATATTTTTTTCAGTTTTGAAATTTATTACTTGTTCATTGATTCATGTATTTGAATGTTGAAATGTTTGTTTCAGAAGTATTGAACATTAACAAGTTTGCATTAAATCACTAAACGTTTTAAGGTAATTTCCGATAGTTGTCTGTACTATAGCCGTGTTATTATCATGCTGTATGGATGTATCGTCGGCAAAAATAATGAAAGCCCCACTAATAGCTAAGTCCGCCAAATCATTAATATATAATAGGAATAACAATGGGCCAAGAACAGACCCTTGTGGTACTCCGTATTTTATGTCCCTTCCGATAGATGTTACACCATCAAACGTCATCTTTTGTACACGATTTATTAGATATGATTCTAGCCACAATAAAATGTTTCCTCTGAAACCATATATTTCAAGTTTTTTTAGCAATATGTTGTGATTGACACAGTCGAACGCCTTCGTCATATCACAAAATACTGCAGCTGCAACTTCTCCATTATTCAGGTGAAAATAAAATTTCTCGAGAAAAGAAAACATTTCATCATTTGTGCTTCTCGAACTTAGAAAACCAAACTGTTTGAAATTTATTAGTTTATTTTGATCAAGAAAGCTCAAGAATCTTTTTTTCATAATCTTTGATGAAGTTGAAGTTTCAGGCATGATGGAAAAATACCATTTAATACAGATGTATTTATAACATTTTCCAGAACATCTAAAACGTTATCAGGTACTCCCAAGAATATCATCCCAACCTGAAGAGTTTTTGATTTGAATTTCCGTGAAAATTTCTTTCATTTCACTTTCACCAAAAGATACGGAGATGTGACTCAATAGGCTTTAGAACAGTAAAATTTATTAAGTTCTTCAGTAGTCAATTTACAATGTACGGGAGTTAAGTTGTTTATTCCCTTTAATTCATTAACAATTTTCCAGGTTTCCTTCTGTTTATTGCTGGCATTTGATAAACGTTGATTTAGCTGTCTTGATGACCATTCTTCAAGTATATAATTAAGAAAATGTTCGTTTTCCAAAAAATATTTTCTGATATGAAGACACCTCATATTTTGTGAAGAAATTTTGATGCATTTCATCCAAGGTTTCCTTATTTTAATTTTAATATTCCCAACGAATAACTTATGAACTTTTTCAGTTCGTTAACCTTTCATGTTTATATCAGAATTCTAGATTTTTCCTATACAGTCATGGCTGGTGTCCATCTTCCTCTGTGGGAAGGGAAAAACTGATTTCCTTAGCAATAGCAGAAGAGCCAAATGAACGGGACCTATTGAGACATTTCTGTTAGAATGGTTTCCACAAGTAACGTTTGTATCAATTGTTTCAACTAAAACGAAGCATTTTCTATCTAAATCAAGTAAGACTTTTGAACAAAAAACAAGATGTAATGTTCCAAATAAAACCGCATGGTTTTTACCTGAAAAGTATCAAAAAACGTGTGTGATATAATGTTTCAAGTAAATCATCTTTTATAACTGATAGCCCAATCGAAACTGCTGGTATTCGTTCAACCATAACGGTAAAGGGTGAAACACAATGGAAGTTTTGGTTTTTAGTTTTAAATTTCATAATTTTCAATTTCTTTTTAATGCAAAACTATCATTGCCATTATTATTCTGATTACGCCTCATAAACACTCTTGTTGGTAAAATTCAAGCTTTATTTTTCAATTATGTTTTCAAAATCCCAAAACTGAAAACTTTCGGCTTAACCGAGTCAATTACTTCCACCGTACAAAATGTATAGGATTGAAGTTCGCCAACTAGACCACTTGCGATGTACTGGAAGTGAACTGAATAACATCAGACTAGGGGTTCCCAAGTCTAGTGACGTCACAATAGTATGTATTCACAATAGCAGGTAGATTGAAGGTAATCGCTGCAACAATAACAATGTACGCATTCTTCTTCACAGGGATAAGGGGAGGTCAGGTTTTATTTTCACAGCGATACATCAGAAGGAATGAATGAAAAACAGTTGTACCAACGCTGTCTAGTTCATTAATATTGGAAACAGACTGATCGATTTTATCAATTTTTCAATGTTTCTATGAAAAATTCTTCGTTATGAAGATAATGCGTTAAAATCTATGACTTCTGACAGTTCAGGGTAGCTGAGGGGAATTGGTTGAATATTTGAGCCGGGATGTGAATATCATTTCCCTCTCTTATGTTTATGCCAAAAATAGAACTTACTCAGTTTTATGCTGTGCCAATAATAAAAAATAACAGGTGGTTTAAAATTTAAAAATGTTTTATAAATACAAAACAAGTTGTTGGTATAGCAGACGAGATGAAAACCAGAAGTGAATTTTAAAAAAACGTGGATCCACCCGGATTCGAACCCGATCTTGGCATGAGCATTGGATGGTTTCCCCGGCTTTGGTATGAAGACCACTTTGGACATTCACCAGGGGTTGGGTATATACCTGTGAGCCAGGCTCGCCCTGAACAGCCTGGAATCAGTAGGTCTGCTTCTGTAATAGTACAGGTTGGATTTCATCTGGCCCCGCTGATTTGAATGGACTGAAGGTTTCTATAGCCCGTTTCTACCTTTCTGTAGGTGCCAGGTTTTCCTTGTGGGTCTGGCCTCAACTGTTTGTACTCTCTGGGACACGACTGGGGCGTTTATTCCCCTGGAGTAATTGGAATTTAGTAATCAGACAGTTGATACTACTGATTAGTGTCAGAAAGTTAGATTACTGGAACTAATGGTAGGTTGTAACAAAATTCAGTAAGCACCTGGAGTTATTGAAATTTTGATTTTATTACCATTCTATATTCGCAGAAATTTATCACCGGATCAATATTTTAAGGTGCGTGACCATCTTCAAGAGGAAATGAGTTTAATCTTCCTCTTGAAGATGGTCACTTGGTGACCGAAACACGTGTCGACGTGTTGAAAATAGTGGTTTGGTGTTGGGATAAAACTCCAGTACATTCATTACTACACCAAAGGTTCCAAACAGTGCAGTGCAAGTATGTGATATTTTATAATTACAGTTTTTTTTTTAATTTGAACGCCCTCCGGACAAATGTTCATAGGAGCTTTTCTTCTCAATATGACCTCAAGAATCACCCCCTGCAGTTAGGAACCGTAGTTTGGAAACATCCCGTACATACAAAAATAAAAAAAATTCATTCCGGTGTAAAATAATACATCGACATCTGGTAAACTTCATATTTCATTTTGAAAATAAGTTCTAATGTTCCCAACTATTTGCTCGAAATTATACGATAAATAGCTCAGTGTTGTGAAAGAAACAGCCAATATCAATATTTAAAAAAATACTGAATAATGTTTTATTGGAACATTGAATATATTCTTCGAATGAACTTTTCGATTTAATCAACTCCCAGTTTTGATATTTGTAAAATAACATTTTATCGAATCAACTATTGTTTTCATATAATTTTTGTACTGTTTTGTTTTATTAAATTGATAGTTACAAAACTTTTGATTAACTGACAAAACTGACGAATCCTATAAAATGTTTATTATCTTATGGTTAGTAAATAATATTTTTTTTTTTCTGTTTTGTGAAATCGCAGGAAAACTATAGTGCACAATGAGCATGAAATTACCCATTTGCCACTTGAAGTTATATGAAATTGTAGCAAGCAGTACGAGCTACTACAAAATTGAATAAATGGTGTCATTTCGTGTCCATACAATATATCATTTTGCCTGTCGGAGAGTGACAAATGTGATTGGACCCGCCCTGTATGCGAGCCGGATGGGGGAGGATGAATTCAAGATGAGATCGTCTGCCCGGCGAATTCGTAGTTTAAACCCCCGAGTTAGGTATCGATTCGAGAAGACCATGACCCTGGCTGGTGGTCGGATGCAGAGCTGCCGAAATCAATAATTTCAGAGAAGGTGGCGAGCGATGCTAAATTGTTCCGGCGATCGATGCGAGACCTATCTGGGCCATTCACCACTCGCGACAACAAAAACGCCGAACATCGTTCTGTAGTTCGAGGATGTGTTTGTTTTTATTGTTTTTTGCAAATAGGACGGGTAGGACTGGCTGGAAATTAATAGCTTTTTTTTTCGTACATGGAATGGCAGAAGTTTCGGGGAAACTGCACTTCTACACAAAGCGACCCATTCGATATCGTTCCGTTATTATCCTGGTCCAAATAAATACAGTGTGGCCATTTAATTATGCAACACATGAGATTTTTTTTATTAATTGCTCAACCAAAATACAAATATTGCCGAAAGTTATTGCACGTTTGATCATATTAGGTGCCCTCAGAATGGTTGCAAGTCAAACAGCATACAGGGAAGGTCAAAAAATATAAAAATTATATACCAAAACATGGCCTCCTAAGAAATGTTTTTTTTAACGTCACCGATTTCCCTTTTTAGAGAGCTCATGTAAGAAGGAAATTGATAGCAATAAATAGCGTTTTCAATTTTCATTCGGGTGTATTAATTTGAAAAAAATAGTTTTGTGGAATTAAAATGAGAAAACAAACGGTAGACGTTCAAATTTGAATGATATGATGAATCAAATCTGTAAAACAAACAACATATCGACGGATTCGCAATGTTTGTTCTTCATTTTATTCTAAGGTGAATCGCAAAATTTATCGCTATTATGCCGAACAAATCCAGGATACATTATTGAGCAGAGCATACTCATCACCTCCAAAAAGTGAATATATGTGAGCTGGAATCATTGAAATGATTTCCTCGATATTATCTGATGTAAATTTAACTTTTGATCTTCAGTTTATGCCAAATACTTTGATCGCAGAATTGATTGAAACATTTCCAACTGAGGAACACAATCTCGATCACAAAATGTATATCCAGTAGGAGGGTACTCCTCCCCACCACGCGGCTGATGTAAGATGATATCTAAATATCACTTTGCATGATCAGTGGATTGGACTAAGAGGCACCGTTAAATGGCCAGCAAAATCGCCTGACCTAACCCCCTCAGATTTTCATCTGTGAGGTTCTTAAAAAAGTATATGCTACTAAACCTAGAGACATTGAAGGGCTAAAAAATGGAATCAGACAAGGAATTCACTTGTTAATTGTTTGCCGAAAATATGTTTGTTTAAAATAAAAAGCATAAAATTCACTTCTGGCCGAATTTGTTTGCGTTTGTTCTTTGTTTCCTCACTTCAGTCCACCTACACGATTTTTTGAATTAAAACTATCTGTCGAGGGAAATTTTAAAACAAAATATACCACCAATTTTTCCAATACAAGAACTCTCCAAAAAGGTGGAAAAAGGGGTCAGACAGATTTGCTACTCTGTGTAACACCAGATCATCAATTTAATAGCTTAGTGATTTCTCACAAATTAATGCCCTGTCAAACGAACAGAAATCTCATCGCTCTGTGAATAACACGTCGGTTTCAAATTCAACGAAGGCAACAAAAAACGCTTTGTCAGAAAATCCGAATATGCATACCAAACAAGTTTATCTCAGATTATTCCTAATCGAAATCTTTGTACCAATCGATATATTAGTAAACAGGAAACGCGCCGATAAAATTTATAATGATCATTGTCGACTAAGTGAGAATATCGACAACACTGACAAAAGTTACAACAGAAATTAAAAAAAATCTTACCTAATGGTCTCCACTATTTCTATGGCCCCATCATGTTTATCCTGAAAACAGTAAACATCAATCAATGTAAACAAAAATAAAGAGAACTTCAAAAATAAGTAAGTGCCCTCCCCCTTCAATTGCATTTGTTGTGATTCTGTAAATTATAACTCCACTTTGAGCAAAAATTCACGTTATTACTTTGGGGGAAATGTCGATCATAAAAATAAACAAGACGTCAGTTCGCCTCCAGGTGAAATTTTCAGAAAATTACATGGGCTTGTTCAGACATGTTTCAATCAAACGTTTCAAAAAAAATTCCAAAGTATGTCAGTCTTACCGCGATAACGAGTAATTTGGTACTACCAAACTCAAGTACTGGTTTTACCTTCATCCTATGTTTACGCCCCTAGGAGGAAAATATAAAGTTCTAGAACACCTCGTAGATGGCAGAATACTTCCGATCTCTAGTTCGTCAAAACCGTTTTCTGGGAACTCGGTATTTTTATCGACCTTGGCAATTCATGTATCCGTTTTAACTAAATCATTTTATAAGGAAATGATTCACCGTCGTCAGGAAAACCCGAAGTACCTGTAGTTCTGTCCCCCCACTAACGTAGTGTGCGAGAACATGAAATTGCAATTGCTTCACGAGAAACACATAGTACGAGTATTCAACCGTGTATTAAATTTGATGACTAATTTACAATTATAAATGTCTATTTACGATTCCCACTGACATACAATGCAACGAAGGACAAGCTATTGGCAAACTTTCAAAATTTAACATCAGAAGAAAGAGAAGGGGATAGATAATGATAGAACAAAAGTAAATGCCAAATTCTGTTCTTCATTTTCCTCTAGACTTTTTTTTATTCATTTCAGTCTACAGACTGTGACATGTTCAAAATTTGCTCCGTTTTAGAACAGTCTGTATGATTCCCAAACGATTCACTTCAATCTAAAGTACCATATATTCTTGGAATCAGCTCGCCAAGGAGAATCTTAGTAATAAAAAATATATAGGATGTTCATTTAAAAAATTTAAATGGTGCGCTTGTGCATTGAGATAAAGATGTTGGGTTTGTCAACAAAACATTCAATAGGAATATATTTATGTGATGGAACCGTTGCAGATATGAATCATATCTGTACTCGAATGACTAGACGTTATTTTTAATAGTCGGTTGCTTTAGAGCATTCATCAAGTGTGCATGTATAACTGAATATAAAATAAATACAGGTCTACCTAAACTGGTCGTTAAAATTCGATACCCTATCCTAACAAAATATAATAAAGTCGCTTCTTTTCACTGGTGTTAAGCAATTAATGCCACGACCTCAACAATTTCCTAAGTCTTTGAAAATATCACATTATTAACTGTGGAAAGTTTTCAATTGTTTCTGTAGATTTCATTACAAAAATCCGATATGTGGACCAACAGAAGTAATACATTCATTTTCCAAGTTTTCATATATGGCGAGAAATGACCGAAAAAAATTCAAATTACAAACTGAACCGCGTCGGACCCAAAATGAATCCTTGCGGTACACTCATTTTTAGCTCAAAGGCGCAGAATTAATTCTTCGACTTCCATTATTCGTAGTCTCAATAGTTACATTGGCATGAACTGAAATTCTCTTTACTTAAAGGAATGCTAAAACTGAAGAATTTTTGTATCAACTATGAAAATTTTTACAGCATATTTAAAATTTTTGGAGTCCCAAATTTTCAAAAATAGACTTTGAGCAGTGCGTCTCAACAAAATCGTCTTCCGCTTTATCAATGAGTTGACAAAGTTTACCCAACACTTTCCTTCCACACGAGGAAGTAATTTTCAGTGGTTACTTCGTAACAGTTCAGCTTCATAATACTTTCTCCTATAACACCAAAGAAATTCTCGAAATAAATGCCATAATGCACGTAATACTTCCTCGTATGAATAAAGTCATCGTTTTCTTCTGTAGCAATGAAATGATAATCGTTCGATTCGGAAAATACATATAAGAAAATTTACGAATTTCACGCAATTGGATGATTCACGCTACATGAAGTTAATCAAGTGTTTTTCTTGGTATCTTATATTGTAGTAGCATACAGCTGACTAATTCAGTCGACACAATTTCTAAATTGTTAAACAGTGTTGCCTGCGCCGACAATAAACAATTTTACATAGTATGCTTCAGTAGGTATACTTTTTGCTCAACCGAATGGTATCGGACAAATTCACATGTGTCCCCATCTCTACATACTATTACGTAAAACTTAATGTATACAAAGTTAGTAAGGCCACTTGCAGGAAAATCGATTAAACCAATTCCAGTAATTGTCGAATGATTATCGAGAATTTGTCGTGAACGAAAAAAATTTGTCGCGCTTACAGTTTTTTTTATATGGGGTGGCTGTGCTAACTTTTTGTCAAGTTAGCACTGCCACTAATATAACTTAACAAATAAACATCAAATTTTATCACTGTGGTAACCAACAATTGTCGAAGTCTATTTGAAGTAAAAAAATGCGAAAAATCTTTTCTTTACAGCTTATATATGTATTTTTTATTGGAATTCTTGATATTTGGGGAAATTTTGAGTAAGTGGCAACACCGCATGCCTATAAGGATAATTTGAGCTTTTTTCATTAAACTATTGTCAAATATGAATTGATTAGGCATTCTTCTTGTAACAAATTTATTGTGAAAAATAGGAAAACTCAGTGTTCAATGAAAAAACTCATCAAACTTGATTATTTTTCTGTAGGCTGTAGGAACAATTGTCGAACGACGAAAACTGTTTGTCGTGGAAATATTCATTCTTAACAAGCTGGAAAATTATTTTAAAACGCTATTTAATGAAGAAATTCCCTTTTCTTAGTAATATACACACATAATTTGGTTGGATTATTGTTTCTGTGACTAAAAATCAACTCATCAATTGTCGAATGATCAAATCTAATTTGTCGTGAAAAGTTGAAATTTCCTGAAGCGGAAAATCTACCTATAACTTCAAAACGGCCTTCCTCGGAGTTTTTAGCTCTACCGAACTAGAGATGTGAATCGGTTTTTCCAGTATTTCCTAAGAATTTCATCTTCAGTACGTCCCGCTGTAGTTTCTTTTTAATATGGTGTAGCTGTCCTAACTTTCACTGCCACTAATATACATGGACAAATAAACATCAAATTTCATCTATAGTATCCAACAATTGCTGTGCAGGTTTTTAGGTCCAAATTGTTTCAATTGTTCCAAAAAAAATGTACAAACAATATAAGTAAAAATATTCGTTATATGCATGCGGAGTTGCCAAATATCCAATAATCGAAAAATCCAATAGAAAGGACATGTAAACAGACTATTTTTGGTAAGCACAGTGATGGAATCTGATGTTCTTCATTTGTCTATTATTTATAAAGTTAGCCAGCCACCCCATATAAAAAAATAAAAGCGCGACATATTTTTTGTAATGGTAGGTATGGATGGTGACTGATGCGCTGCGACCTAATTCGATCTATTGTGCTATTTCAAGGTGTTCTCGTTTACAGCCCCTCAAGCCACAATTCCTTGAGGAATTTGAGGAGATCTATTCGTGGTATTTCTCCCACAGTTAGCTGGTGTGATCCCAGTATATCCAATCTCTTGTGATGTACAGCATAACCCTCCATCAATATATGGTGTGGTGTTTCTGGATGCTCCCTACAGAATCTGCAGGTGCTTTCCTTCTCAAGCCTAGCTTCCTTAGGTGTTCTTTGAGACTGCAGTGCCCCGTCAGAAATCCTGTGATTGTCTTTAGACTAGTTTTCCTGAGGTTGATCAGTGTCTTCGATCTTGCTCGGTTGAAGTATTTGCCAGTATGTTGCTCTCATTGTTTCTTCAGTTTTATTGAGTTCTTCTTGAAAGTAAGATTTTCTTAGTCCGCAGAATGGTTCTGGCCCGATCAGTGGCGTTGATGCCCCTTTTCGTGCCAGGGTATCTGTTTGTTCATTGCCCTCCGTAGGTGATCATAGGCCTCACTATCATGGTGTACAGTCGCACGTTTTTCCTGCAATATTCCTGCACACCATCAGTGATTATTTTGCCTTGTTAACGATCTTTTCTACGTGTCTGTTTCAGAGAAGTTTTGAGTCTAGGGTAAGCCCTAGGTACTTCACCTCTTGCTTCCATTCCAAGTCTGCTCCGACGAGGCGAACAGCCCTCAGGTGCTGAAACTTTGTTCTTCTAGTGAATGGTACCACTGTGGTTTTTGATGAGTTAATTCTCAACTCCACAGAAAGGCACCATCTTCTGGTAGTCTCTAGCTCCTTTCTATGAGATCGCAGAGGGTTCCTTCGAATTTGCCTTTGGCCGTAATGACTATATCGTCAGCATAACCAAGGCAAGTGACTCCGTTCCTGGTTAGTGTTCCGAGTAGTTCGTTTACTACGAGACTCCATATCAGAGGTGATAGTACCCCGCCTTGTGGGCATCCCCTGTTTGTGCTGATCCGAAAGCAGATATCGCCCACTTTCGTTTCAGCAGTTCTTGAAGCCAGCATTTGACACATCCATCTGGATGTGGTTCTGTCTACTCCCTTGTTCGTTAGAACCCTATTTTTTGTTCACAACAGCTCGACAATTTTGGTAAAGTTTCATCGATTTTCTGGTAAGTTGCTTTGTTAAACTACATATTTTGTCTTCAGAAATTCAAGTCAATTTGGCATTCCGATAATATATCACTATTACTCTCGATTCTTTCACGACTGCCGAAACGATAGTGGAAAATGTGAAATGTCTCTGCATTGCAATAAAATCACGTTTTATGGCATCCAGCCAGACAATCTTTACGACTTTTTAATGAAGAAAAGGGATTCGCTACTACTTGGAGTGTCAAGACCGTATATTGATTAACCGCAGCCTAAAATAACAATACTTGAATATAATAGTCAATCAATCCATGCATTCTATTTTTATCTTCGTATAGTTGAGTTCAATGAATAGAGCAAATTTAGGCTAGCAGGCTCCGATTCGAGATTAGAGATAACCATGTAATAATAGCGTTGTTTGCTAGTATACATTATATATGGGTCAATAAAGCTGAAATTATAAACACCGATGCCCCAAAAACTAGATGCGGAATTCAAAATATTTATTCAGGTTAGCAATTTAAACATATCGCAGGACAAGATAGAGGAGATGAAAGATCAAAAACGCATGATGTGATATGTTCAAGAGTACGTGTGGAAGTGGTGGAGTGTAAATTTATCTAAATATCGCGAATACGAGGGCGGGCTACAAAGCAATTAGCCTAGCATGAGATGATAGTATCGAAACAATGTTGCTTTCCGTAAATGTGTTCTGTAAACAACTGAAAAGCTCAACAAAAATTACAAAGGACTGCTCCTGGCCAATCTAAGCAAAGGAAGGCCAAGATATTATTTTTCGGAAGCGCATATAGATTTTCTTCAGCCAAAACGATCACCAGAGTATATTATGCAGAGTATATTATGTATATTTGGCGAAAATAAAAATGGTCTAACGTCAGGACAATGCACTGGCACAGTCAAGTCTGTAAATTCCCAAATTATATCAATTGTGCTACGAATTTGTTCCTCGTCCACCATATTATCCAGATTTGCCCTCTCGCGACTATTCTTTTGCCTAAACCTGACGAAATAGCTCGGTGGTCAAATGAGGAAGTCATTAATGAAACATATTTTCAACCCTTTTATTTCCAATAAGTCTATTATTAAGTCCGAAACGGAAAATTATGAAATTTGGCATTTGGAGCGACATGGATGAACTTTTTTTTTTCGCGGATTGTTACAACCCCCGTTTATTGTTCATATCATTTTTCTTCTTAACACTTCATCAGCGGCCGCCATTGTCTAACGAAAAACTACTAATATTTTCATACTTGAGATCAAGATATCGAAAATATTATCAAAAAACTAAAAATGAACCGAAACCATATTATGATTACCTTCCTTGAAACCCGCCCAGTAGCAGATCCAAAACAACACATTTCATATCTTCAAGTACATGTTCATGTCATCCCAATTACCAGATAACTGATTTTTTCTGAGTTTGGTTTGATTTATCGAAAATAATAATGTTTTTCATCATCCCAACGAAGTGTATCTCAATAAGAGAGCACTTCATGGTTGATTGATAAAAACTTATTTGTAGAGACATCAGAATTTTGAAAACAAAATATGAGCGCCTTAAAGTTATGCGGACCATCTTTATTTTATTTTGAAAACATCTCCGAAATCTGATATTGCCATGAATAACTTTTTATGGGTATTGAGACGAAATACTTTTCATATTTGCGTTTGATTGCATATGGACATGGTTGTCCTTTTCAGACAGATGGATTAACATACTGAGAACATTTTTTTTCAAGGATTTGCTCATTGGAACTTTCCCTATTTTAATTTGGATAAAAAGCCCAGCACGGAGTGTGTCCATTTTTTCTCATTGGCCCTGTATATAGCCACCGTCAAACTGAAAACGTTGAATAATTATATCGATCAATTTGTACTTTCAAATGCGGATTCTTGATCGAAAACAATGTCACGCTGTAGAGAATACTCCTTTCGTCCAAATCCCCCATATAAACGTTCAAGGCGGCGATTGCAATGTAATAAAATAAATTAAGAGTGCAGTTCGATTGCAATCGCAGGTCCATTGTAAATTTCGGGTAGTCCTTGATATTGTGGTGCACGATATCAAGGAGAATGAAGGTCATTGGCCGGACCGGCGTGCGCCAATTATTATTTTTGAATGAAGGGAGTGGCGACAGATTTGAATTGCCCGTTGAATGAAATAGTGCTTCTATACCAGCGACCAGCGACATATTCAATAAAGCTGCGTTTAGAGTTATGCAACTTCTCGAACCATAATAATGGCTTATTGACTTGTATTTGCCTGAAGATGAGGAATGAGTAGTTCCAATAGATTTGGCACTGCTCTCTCTCAACACCGATGTCTCGTTTAAACCATATGATTGCCGTATATGGTAGTACTGCCGCTTTATGTCTGTGGATATAGGCCGAGACGACATGAGCTTAAAAAATATAACTAAATCAAATGTATTATAGACTCAGTCCTACAACACGCTCTGCATCTAATATCCGGGACCTCTACACCCACCACGCAACTTTGGTAGAGTAGGATGTTGATCCTGGTAGGCCAATATGATCCCCTCGGTTTCCGACTTCAGCATTCCAATTCCTCGATAAATAATTTACCACATCAACCAAATTCAATTTATAAAAACGTAGTTGGATATGTTGTGATTTATTTGCTACGAAATGATGTAAACCCATCGCATATAGTGCTAGGACATTGCTAGGTTCCGAAACATCCAAAAACATATCGAACATGGCACGAGGAATGTATTTGAATGTTGCTTATCCGTCTCACCCCGCCTAAAATACTGGCGTACGCTTATGTCTAGAAATATACGTCACGAAAAATTAGAGGGGAAGATCGACGGGTACATGACCCCTCAAGGCCGACAGTCTCAGGAAACATAATTATTCTAGTATTGCCAAACTTTTGCCAAACATGTTTGAATACCGGAAAACAGATATGTATCATGAAATGGAAATACCCTAGAACGTCAGAAATTATCAGAAGGGACAAAAGTTTTGAAAAACGGATCCTTGCGGTGGATACGATATAACTTCTCAAAATATGCATGAAATATTCGAATATTTATTGATTTATTTCAACTAAAAGTTTCGAAAATTCTGTTGACAGACTCAAGGCTTTTTCCCATATTGTGGTTATTATTATACTGCGGGAAGTGTTATTGTGTTATCCATAAAAAATACAGTTTCAATGTGAAAATATTAATACATTATGCTGGGATCTAGATGCAAACAGATTCAAAAGTATTGGAAGACAAATAAGTCATTTTTTCCCAGTGGCGGCAGCAATTTTTCCAATAATTGAAGTTTGAGCAAACACTAATAGATATAATTTATTATTAGAAATATGTTCGAACACTGCTTGCTAGTTAAATTTTCGGAATACTGTCAATGTCCCTCCAAGAGTACTCAAATTCATCCTGTATATCTCTTCATAGATCCAATAGAATATCACTGGAAAAATACACCTTTAAACAGTTTGTGTAAATATGGAACATTTTTTTTATAACTCATAGGAAGTCATATTTACAAGTTGATATATACAAAACATTTCTTGTAATTTTGAATAATTAGAACACCATTTCACTTACAGGATTTTATCAATTTGTCATCGAAATTTATTTGTGTGGTATGATTCGGAATCAGCTCGCCACGATACATTTGAGGGGTGGTTGCGATTTTTTGAAAAATAGCTTAATAAAACTTTCGAAAATTCGATGGCGAGAAGGAATTTTTGAAGTTTTCTTTCTTTTTTATGCCAAACCTTGTATCTCAGCATAAACAAATCATATATTTTCTGAACCAGCATGAAATTTTGCATATATAGTGCGGATTTCAAAGGAATCTGCCGATTTTTAATTTTTTACGATTTTGGATTTTTGAATAATTTTGTTTCAAGTCGAATGACTCTAAATTCACAGATTATACTAACTTGATCATTCTGAATTGATTGGCGTTCGCAGAATTGCTCTATCTTCAACCGTTCTTTCTCCAGTTGGAAAGTTCATCCGGAGATGAAAGGGATCTTTAAGTAATGATAGCGTGCGCGGTGCCCTCTAAGTTTAATATAGAAATGAATACCAAATTTTGATTGCTCACCTCAAAAAAAACCGTTCACCAAATTTTGTTCAAAAAATTTAGTTTTTGCAAAAATTATTAGTAGTAAAAATTTAATTGATTTATTTTCAGTATTGGAGTAAATATAAACTCCTCTGTTTCTGGAGATACTCTCATCTGAATAGAAAACATAATAAAAAAGTTCCAATTCAAATCATGTTTTATTTATTTACTTACTCGAAACTTTAAAAATGCAACATAACACCTTTATCAACTCATGTCTTTAATTATTGAAAATAAATCTAATAAAACCATACGCCCAACCCGCATGTGTATGCATCTTGTAAAAAGTAACTACTAAATGCTAAAATACGACAGCTTCCACATGAGGTTCATCACCTGTTGTTGTTGACAGATGCTCCATAGCACGAGCCCTCTTAGGACCGGTTTTTCAATATTCACTACAGTCTCGGCTAATAGTCCTCGGGCCAAACATCGGGAGAAAAGAAATTATTCCAAAACCATTGAGAATTCGTATTAGTCTGGTTCACAAGTCCATTTCGTCAAAAACCTAGTCCGGACCACGGAAAATTATCATTTTGGTCTCATTCAATTAGGAATGGCTTCTAAAAAAATCTTAAGAAAAATTGCCACCGACAAAAATTGCAAAAGTTATAAACAATAACGTAAAAGACAATGGAAGGTTTTGTTTTCTGCAAATATTTCAAAGACTATTTGAGATAAACAAAATTTGAAAATAGATCAACCGTCATTATATACATATTAAGAAATAAAAGTATGGTAGTAAAATCTAAACACACAAATAACAGCAAAAAAAATTTAATCCAATTTTTCAATTAACGATGCTTTTGTTAATTAGTTAATTTTTACCAGTTGAAAGTTAACATAAAAACGCTGTATTATTTCAGAACTACAAAACCTAGATTTTTTTATACTCTTTAGAGTTACTTCTGAAAGGGTTTTTAAGAACCACTCCCTTTGGAAAAATTGAAAAATTTAGATTTTTCACTTTTTCACATTTTTAGCAATCAAAGGTATTAATTTAAAACAAAAAGAATGCCAATAAAGCAATTTTTTTTTATTATTCTAATTATTATTACCTACCTACTGTAAATAACATTTTTTTTTTCACTTTAATTTTTTAAATAATTGTTATAAACAAATGCATTGTTGATAAGAATTTAATAAAAAAAAATTGGGAATCTAATCCTTGACGAAGATTAATGATTTTTAAGAAAAAAATCGTTCCTAAAAAAAATTGACAGAAAGCGCACTTTTTAATTATCTACACGTTTTTTTGTTACTGAATATTAGATAATATAAAGGAACCATTTTTCTTTTCAAATCATTATTTATCAATGAATTGATGGATGTAGCACGTGGTAGGTCATAAAAAAATGGGAAAAGAAAATTTCTGTTTTTATACCACTTTAATTTGTAACACTTCATTATAGGACGAAACTGCAGTAACGAAGTGTTAAGCCGTAAACACAATGGAAGTTTTACGTTTTTAGTTTTAATTTTCATAATTTTGAATATTTTTTTAACGCAAAAATAGCATTGCCATAATTATTCTAATCACGCCTCATAAACAATCTTCTTGGTAAAATTCAAGCTTCATTTTTCAATTCTGTTTTGCATCTTGTTTCATTTGTGAAATTGATATTCAAAATCCCAAACTAAAAACTTATTACATAAATCTTCCAATGTGTCTACGGCTTTACAAATTAAAGTGGTATAAAAACATAGAAATTTTCTTTTCTCATTTTTTCTCATTATTTATCACGTTCTTTCTTATTCTGAAAAATAGATATTTTTATTAAGTTTTCATTCGTTTATTAAACAAAATAATTAATTTTTGCGTAATATTTTTTTCTAATGTAATAAATATTATGGAAACAATTAAGTATAAGTACGTCTTTTTTTATGTAATTTTTTTCCTATTTTTTATATATTTTATTAAAAATGCGATAAATGATGATTTGAATAAAATTAACATTAATATTGAGTAATGAAATAAAATTGCCAATACAAAAAAAAATTAAAGAAACGATTTTTTTCTTAAAAATCATCATTTTCATCCAGGATTAGATTCCCAGAAAAAAAAGTTTTCAAAAAAGTCTTATTAACAATGCATTATAAAATAATAAAAATAAAAAAATATATATAGTAATAAAGCTCTCAGTAATAAAAAACAGAACAAATAAAATAATTTTGAAAAAAAAAATCTGATTGGTTATTTGATTATCTCAAGTAGTTTTTGAAATATTTGCAAAAACCAAACCAGACTATTGTCGTTTACGTTATCATTTACAGCTTTTGCAATTTTTGTAGGCCGAAATTTTCCTTCTCACATTTTTTCAGATGCTATTTCGATTCAAAAGGCACCAAAATCATAATTTTTGGTGATCCAGCCTAGATTTTTGCCGAAATCGAACATGTGAACCAGACTATGTATCTGATCTTCATCTGAATAGTGTCCAATGCTATTCACAAAAATTCCCGAGGACTATTTGGGCCCGAGGACTATTATTAGCCGACAGCCAGATAAACTAACTCTAAACTGAACATTGAAAAACTGGCCCTTAAAGTCTGAGCTTTTCTGAAATTGTTCATCTACTCACATAATTCAACTAATCACAGATTCATAATCTGCGAGTTTTTCGAAATATTACCATAGTAACTCCATTATTTAAATACGTACTATGGTTATTGTTTTATTTCAGTGGTTTAATGAGTCATGATGACCTGGTCAGTCAATTGCAACTGTAATGATGACACATAAGAGAAATCAACTTCCACAATGATACTAATATTATTATGAATAATATTATGTATGAAACCAGTAGCGGAAATGTTAGTATCTGCCAGAATGTATCTAATATATCAACTTATATCTGTCCAGACAGAATTGTATATATTTTACATATGACAGTTACTTGATGTTTCTTAATGGACGGCCTTTTAAAATCGTCTAGTTGAGATTTCTGCCGTATTATGGCAAGCCGATTTAATTTTTAGAATTTTTAGACATTACTATTATTATTTTTATATACTATTCATTCGATGAATTGCTACTTCAGTATTTTAATATACCAGACTTGGATATCTACCTATTTAAAGGTGTAGAAAATTGAAGCATTGCTAAACAACAGTTATGAGGGTTAAAAGACCTTTCCACAGAGGTATCACCCTTCCATGTTCCATGTTTGCTTTTGAAAATATCAGAAGGGCGGTTTTGCAGAAAAGGGTATTACAACGTCGGGTATGGACTGTAAGTAAGTTTTTGTGACCCTAACAAAAAACCAGCATACGTGTCACAGCATTTTTTATAATATGATATTTCAGGTAGTTTCGATTCAATTCTCTGTTTGTCCGCAGTAGTTAATTATTACTATTTGGTTGGAAATCTTCATTAAAGGAATATAAAACGACCTGTTTATGTTATAAGGTGGTTTTTTACAACGTAATAAAAACTGAATGCTGATTTTTCGACACCAGTTGGGAAAATTGTAAAACTATCAACATAAACATATTATATATTTACGTAATTTATATGTTTATTTCCTATATCGTTTCATTAGGGAGTCAAATTAGCAAAATAAGTAGTGATCAAAAATTAAATAAACGTGGGTTTGCAAAAATAAAGAATCACCTCAAATTTGAATTCATTAAAATAAACCTATACTCTAGAATTCAGATTAATTATCATTCAGTTCTACGGTCTTGGTTGAAAACATCCACGTAACTTCGAAATGAACAGACAAACCACCACTTTGCGAAGTACCTACACCCAAGAACAGTAATAAAAGTCAAGACGCAAGCCGCTTTTCCCGCCAAAATGAGAGGAATTAAAGGAACTTTGGACGAGGAAATTGGTTTGCGTCATATCAAGACTTGATATAGGCGATGATTTCTTTAACATTGGCCTAAGTCACTAGGGTTATGCAGCCATGGGGAGCTACAGATACAGAGGCTGTTCTGCTTGCAGAAATGGTGCAAAAAATTCTCCACATTTGTCCAACAAACAATGCTCTTGATATCCAGCGAACATAAAAAAACATAAGTTCATGTTACAATTGTACAATTTCAGGCTTGCCAACCGTCTAATTCAAAATACCCTTGGGACAAACCTGGATTCTTGACTGTAGTGCCCCGCAGTCACAATTTCAAAGTGACCAGCTGAAGAAAAAGAAATGACTGAAATAATTTCAATATTTTCTATTTTCTTAGAATGAGATCGTAACTGGCAATAACTGTGCAGTATGAAAATCAGTGATAATTAAACGTTTTTTATAGGAGATAAGGTGCTTGTCATATTAGAATGGTTCATTGGTTTATTTGCCATTTACGTCGACTTCGTGAACAGCATTTTCTAAACAATCAAAAACGGATGTTTCAACATGTGATCGTACGAATGGGAACAATCAATAATTACCAAGGAATTCAGCAAGTAAAGTGTGACGTAAACTTTATGCAGCAGGTACAATACAAACAAATTTATGAATTACATAACAGAGATGTGTTTAGTGTATGAGGTCAGATGTTGTGAATTGATTGTGGAAAAATAATGCAGGATCGTTGTGAATCCGAAACTAATTTTACAGAACGGCAATTCTAATGAGCCTTTGGTCATTTTCAATGCATGAACTGAATGAAACAGCATATATTTCGAGAATGTGTGTAGTCATTTATTTGGCCGTCTACCCATAATCCATATAAATAGATACTCTAAAACGTGCACTTCTATTTTGGTCGGATTCCTGATTTAGACTATCCTTGCATGAGAGGTGAAACTATTATTTATAATCACGAAATTATGTCCAAAGGTGGAAATTATTGAAATCCCAATCACAAGGAACACCTATTCCCAAGATATGGCAAAATAATGACAAAATTCCTCGCACAAAACCACGAAACCATACAGGAAATGTCAAGAATGAACAAAAATCAATATTTGTCCGACACTTTTAACTGGGTTGGAAATATTGAAATCTATCAAAATATTCAAAATTAAAAGGTTTTTGCGGACGGAAACGAACTGGTCCCCGATACATCAATCATATAAATAAACTTTACTTATTTCCTTTTTTGACATGTCTTGCATGTATTGAAATTGTCACTAAATAGATAAAACAGATAAAATGAAAAGTAAATGAAAAACTAATATAATAATAATGAACAATTATGAAGTGATGAAATATTAGACAAAATTCATCACATGTGCACTAAATTTCTATAAAATTGTTGACACTATAAAAACACTACTCGAGATCTGGAGCACTAGACACCTTTTTTTTTTCTTTTCATATTTTTAGATTTGTAGGTTGGAAACAAAAACATTTCTAGATTTTTTATTCCTTCACAACAAATGAGTTTCAAAAATATTATATTTGGTCTTTCTGTATGTACTTACAGGATGTAGTTGGACAATGAAAATGTCTATAATTGGAATTTGAGAATCACAATCATGGGAGCAGTACTTTTACAATAAAATGAGGTTTCCTAAGTCCCATAATTGAATGGCAGTTTCAAATGTCACAGCCACATATTCCAATAATGCAATTTTGTTGTTTTTGACGAAGTCATATCAGGTAACAGGTAGCATGAATGTGTGGATAAATTCAAGCTTTGCACAAACAAGTAATATCTAGAAAATAGTGTTAATTAAAATTAGTACTGACTAAAGTTCATTCTTATAGTCTGTTATAAAATACAGGATATCTAAAAAATGTTTAGACAAATATAATATACGTCTTCGTCTTAGAAAAAAAGTTAATCTTCATAGGAAGTTGTAAATGTCTTGAACATTAAATATAAAAATTAAAAAAACATTTCTATAGATTTTTCTGTACAATAACACTGTGGAGGGTCAGAGAAAAGTTTCTGTGGAAAGATAAACTCTGTGGAGAAAAATATAATGAAAGAGTTTATTTTGTGGATAGATATGATTGTGTATTTGAACATACTTAATTGATAACTCTGAACAACTTTTGTTAATAACAATTTTCGATATGGTTACAAATAAAAGTACTTCTTGTACCAAATCCACATGTGTTGACACTTTGTAAACGACTGACAAATTTAGATTTGACTATCCAGAATAATATTCTAAAATATGAAGAGTGACTTAAAATGAAAAATAAAGTTTTCCATATGTCGCCTACTTCAGAGAACACCCTTTATATATATATCCTATTTGAAGAAAAAATAAAGGTAGTCTTTTGCTGACTAGTTGAGGATGGAAATATAATTTAATAAGAGTACACTTGCATTTTGCTGCTGTCTCTAGTAGTTTGAGAGATTTGTATATAAATACTTATATAAATAAAGGATTCATAGATGGCTATGACTTAATATTTAAAACCTATATTCAATAAGTATTATAAATTACTTCTTCAGTACAATTTTCGTGTATTATAAAAAATTATTTTCACTGGTATTTGACATATTCTTTCAATAATAAATCACTTTTTTGAGTAAAATTTTAGTGTACAGGCAAGTAGGCAATAAAATTAAGCCCCAAGACAATTACACTTTAGCATTATTTGTGCTGGCCTGACAACTGTCAATAATTTTTATTGCCATAGAGCAGACAAGTTGAAATGGAATAGATGTATACATTTTGTCTCACCAATGATTTAGCAAAACGCCTTCACTTTAATTGCACTCTAATCTCAATTTGTTTTTAATATTATTACTTAGTCTCCTTAAGTTTAGAGTTTAGACAGTGAATTTTGAGTTAGAAGAAATGCAGAAGCTTTTACCAACATTTTCCCAAAACTTCTAATAGAACTTTTTTCTTATCTGTATCCAAAAATCTGAAGGATGCTGTTCAAAAGTCTCCTTGTCAGGTGTTCCTATGAAAAAATAATACAACATAGGTCCATCGAATTTTTAAAAAGTGTGCTGAGATATTTGATGTAAGAAAGCATATTTTCAAGAACAAAAAACCAATCTACACACTAAAGAATTTGCTTTGTGTGAGTAGCCGTACCTAATATGTAGCCTTTAATATTTACCTATTAATATCTTATGATTAAAAAAATTAATACTTGAGTTAAATAAAAGAGAGGAACTTTTGGAGCACATTTCAGTAGATGATCTTGAACAACGTCCCAAAATATATTGAAATAACTATGTCTTTCAAAACAAAAGGTCATTCCTATATCACATACAGAAGAAATTGAGCTAGAACTTCATCATGAAATTCAGTAATGTAATGAAACTAAAAAACTGCCAGAATGTACAAACAGGTATGACGATACAGGTATTGATTTGAGGTTAATTGTGATGAAGAGTTTATTACTTCGACATTAAACTCATTAATATATAAGTATATTCCAATGATGAGCATTTCACTCACTATGTGAAGTTTTCCAATCAAAGGGGACTCATGAGATATAAAAATGAGCAAAACGTCATAAAGTTATTTTAAAGTCTCCAGACCATGACATACAGGCAAACTTTGATAAGACTGAACATATTATATTTTCATGTTTTTCACTTAACTGGTCGAAAGAACCAGGACATTTGTTCCAACACTACAAAGTTTATAGCAAACGTGAGATCCAGCACGTGCTGATTCAGGAACTATTCGGAATTTTTGAAAGGATGTTTGTTTTCTCAGTGTATCACTCATAATAAATATTTATACTGGAATATTGTTGCAGGAAATAAAATATCACCCACGACTTGAAGACATGAGTATACGAGGGTATTTTTAGAAATAAATTTTTCGAGTAAAAATATATACACACATCGTCTTCAAACAATCCCACGACGTTTAAAAATAATTTTCAATTTAGATAATCTCACTGTATGAGTAGTAAACAAATCCTTATATCGGATGATTTCAATGTCTATTAGCAACAAGCACTAACGGATAACATGTTTCAAATTCTCAGTACCTAGAAAATAAATAGTTTTAAAGTACCGTTCGATTGCCATGTCCCTAATAGAATTATTATTGCACGAATACATGAATCGTTCACAAAGAGCTTCAACGTTTGTAGGTGTTTTTTAGTGAACTTGGGGGCATTTTCCATGCTATTTTTCGAAAATAAAAGGTGGTTGATTGTCAACTTACGTTTCCACGACCAGAGGTTAACGGCCAGGTATATAATACGGGATCAGCCCCAGCGGGAGAATGCAATTTCAACTCCATCATCCTAAATTAAGCAGCGTTAGCTAAATGTATAGTCGTCACTAGAAATTTTCACCATTTGAACTATTAAAACTAGTACATAACACCTCAAACACTCATTTTTCACGGGAGTTTATAGATCTCACATAGCAAAACACGCCATCGCTGAGCGTACAGTCAGTGCGCGCGCCGTGGCGATGCAGTAGTACCACCCTAAAATTCTTCGACGTTCATTCGATTTTGACAGCCAACAGAATAATTACCTTCTACTCTTGCATCGTTGCCAACTTTTCATATTTTTCTGAGAGTTGATGAAATCGTCAAAGGGCGGGAAAACGTATTTAGCCTAAAGCTGTAGCCACAAGACACAATGGAAGTTTTATGTAATACGTTTTGGGATTCAAGATATCAATTTCACAAATGAAACAGGATGCAAAACAGAATCGAAAAATAAAGCTTGTACTATAACAGCAAGATTGTTTAATTGTGAGGCATGATCAGAATAATAATTCGTGTTAGAAGAAAATCTTAAATTATAAAAATTAAAACCAAAAACCTAAAACTTCAATTGTGTTTCAGCCTTAATTCTACGTTGATCAGACAAATTTTACCACACCACAAATGGTAAAAAAATGTTACTTTCAAATTGGAAAACTTTCATAAAAAATGCATATTCTGGACATAGACATATAGGAGATGATTAATAATTTTTCCGACCACTACAATTTAAACACATTCCATCTATCTTGGTCCAGTCTGTGATTACCTATATAATTATTACAA
Organism: Chrysolina americana; assembly: GCA_958502065.1. NCBI lineage: Eukaryota > Metazoa > Arthropoda > Insecta > Coleoptera > Chrysomelidae > Chrysolina > Chrysolina americana. Next base: position 57,080,045 of record OY293420.1, on the reverse strand, counting down.
TCAGTTCATAAATTCTACGCAGGTAATCTGAAATCAACTCAAGACGACGGATGCAAATCACCTGACATTTAACCTCAAATTCATTTGTTCCCCATGTGACAAGTGCGAGCGAGAAATACTTTGAATATAACGAATCGGCAACCCTGCTCCCATTATAAGTACTAGTCCGAGTAGGATATCAATACTAGCTTCCTCACGTAGGCTTCCTTGCATTTTATTTATTTCCTATTATACCATGCAACCTATGCAATCATGCACTTTGTTCTTGCATCTGTTTAATGACATGACATAATTATTGTCCAAGATTTTACTATTCATTATTAGGCCAAGGTCTCCTGATTCAAACAAACAGAATTCAAATTTAATAGTCTTGTTTTGGCACCAGTGTTCGAGTTCAATGATCGCGTTAAATATTTTTTGTAGATTGAAATGTTGATTTCATTCTAATTCACAAATTATATTTATTGCCTTGTTACGTTCATGGATTAAACAGCCAATGAAATATGTCTTGTCAATCACAAGGTAAATCAAGGTCCAGCTTCAGAGGACAAACAACAAAATACCTATTTTAAAATAATTAAAACGTAAAGATAATCAATTAATGTTTTCTCTTAGTCTAGTATATCTAGGTATATCTTTCAGAAGCCTAATTAACCCTTAGGTAGTTGACAACTAATATCAAATTCTCTTTGGTGATATACCAAGAATCATCATTGGATTAATGTGGATGTGGAATACAAATTTTGTAATATAGAGGTAGGTAGAGGAATTTTGTACATTTTTACTTATATTAGTGTGAAATACAAAACCGCGTTGGACAAGCAGCAAAACGATTTGATAAGTTCTAACATATTTATAATGGCCAAAATATTCTATTTGAAGCTTATAGCTTGACCCACTCAATGAAAAATTTTTGATTTTGAATTATTAATCAACGTAATTTCTCCCCTCCAAAATATTAAGGTTTTCTGCGATGTTGCCAAGTATAAGAAGAAACTGATAGTTGCGCCATCTTGGATTTTCATTTGAACTACAGAACTATATGGAGTTTATTAATTTTTGAGCTTTCAGTACTTTTCATTGCATTCAGGGCTCTGATTGGTAGAGAAAAATTATGGAATAACTTCGCTATATTCGCATTCTGTGCAAATGATGCGACATCTATAATTTATTGGATGAACTGAAGCAGTAGCAGGAACGCATTTTGCTATTCTATGAAATAGTATATAAAATTGTGCTCGCGTTTATTATGTATATGTCAGTGAAGATGAGACCCAATCCCTGCTAACTTTTTTACATCTTAAGGTGCGTACTCACTGAGCGAACGAAGGCCCAGCGAACTCCGAACAACGAAGGTTCGGAGTTCGTTCGGCAGCAATTTGGCGATTTCGTTTCGATGAAGCAAACTCCGCACCGAATTGCAGCGTTTAAAAAGATCGTTATTCGCTGGGCATTTGGCTTCGACTCCATTTATTGAAAAATGTGTGACGAAATTATTGCTGCATCGTCTTTCATAGTTATTGCGGGTTTACTGAAAACCAGTGAAAAAAACAAAAGGAAACGAAGATATTGGATGTCAAAACTATATCAAAGTCGGAGTCAATATAGGGGTTTAGATCTTTTAACTGATTTAAGGAATGATTTAGAGCAGTTCAGTAATTTATGTAGAATATCCCCTACGGATTTTGAATTTTTACTTGGAAAATAAATCAGTGAAAAAATTTGTAAAAAGTTAACAAATTTTCGAGAAGCAATTCCACCTAAGGAAAGACTGGCACTAACCCTCCGATGTTTGGCAACTGGAGATTCTTATACAAGTCTTATGTATCTTTTTAAGATATCCAAGCAAGTGATTTCGATAATTCCTGAAGTATGTTCCGCATTAGTGGAAACTCTACAGGACTATGTCAACGCAAATTCGACGTTCGGTTCGAAATATTACTAGAAATCGCGAATGCCGTCCACACAGAAAAGCGAATCTCTTTGGTGTACCGCTCTGCCAGCGAACGACGGCGAAGGCGAACCGAACGTTAAAATGCCATTCGGTTCGCCTTCGTTTTTACGTATACATTGACCGAATTCAAATTCGGAGTTCGCTGTTCGTTCGGCCTTCGTTCGCTCAGTGAGTACGCACCTTTATGCATGTACCAAGTATGTCAAAATGTGACTGCGACCTCTTATTTTAACTCCCGTAGATGGACCAGAGAGATCTCGCCGAGCGGTGAAAATATCATGATCATGCTAAAATCGGATAGAGGTCTGCTGTATATCATACAGTGAGATCGCCGGTACATCCCAGAAAGATTTTCCATAGAAGTCAACAACCAATATACCGGTTACATCCTGATGGGAGGTACCAAGAATATGCTTTCTATGCATACTTTTTTCATTGAATGCTTTCTTTCATTGGTGAAATTAGTGCCCGTTTTCTGTATCATCACCAAAAGAAGATTTCCAAAAAATACATGAAATAAATGAGCACTTGTCTCACTAATGAAAGATTCTGAAAAGTACTTGAATAAAAAACGAATCTTGTGGGAATAAATATATAATATATACCCATAAGAACGAACACAATTTTCGAAAAACGAATATTAAACATTCCACAAAAAACACTTTGTGAAAACTACATACGTATATATCCACTCATTTTATCAATTAGAGATGGAAAATATGATGAACAATTAATAGAAACTGATAATTAGACTCACCTTTTTATAAAAATTAAACATTAACAAAATGAGTAGAATAAAGCAGTAACAGCACATAAACATAAAATTAGTTGGCAAAGCGATGAGCTGTCAAAATGCCAAACAAAAAATATCTAGCATTTCTTTTTCAAATCATGCATAAGTAGCCATATATATATTAACATATTCTCGTTTCCATATTGGTTGCGAAGGATCGAAGGAAACCTAATTGGGACTTTTTCAATGTGAAGGTAAGGTTCACCGCAGATTTAAAAAGAAAAAAGAAAGTTATTTTCTGTCGGTCTGTCTCTTTGATAACCATTTCAAAGAACACAAAAAATATGGAATTGTATATATCGCGGAGAGTATAATGTATCCGTATGTTCATATCCAAAAGGTACATTGTTATCTGTAGAGCATATCTGTATATTTGTATTGGTACATACACAGCATGTACTCAATGTTACGTCTCATGTACATTCTTAACATAAATGATCATGACATACTAGGTACATCTCATAGATGTAAAACGAGTACATCTGTAGTACGTACTCAAGGTTACATCTCGTATCCAACTTTGCATCCTAGGTACATCGCTTAGATGTAAAATGAGTACATTTGTCGTACGTACTCAAGACTCAAGGCCACATCTTGTATACATCGATATCATAGCATTGTTAACAGGGAATAGGGAATGCTTTTCAAATGATTGCAGGTCAGGAATTAGGTAAAAATCCGGTAATTTTAGAAATAAACTATGTGTGAACTGCAATCTGATGATATAATTGGATATTTTTGTTGTTATCTATTCGTATATCCGTGATCAGATATCATGAACACTCACGCTCATGGTCCATAGTCCATGGAGATGGATGAAGAATCGAGTGTCAGTCACATATCATATAATACCAAATACCAACCTCACAATGCGGCGTTAAGCCAAAAAGTAGAGGTTCTATACAGAACGTTAAGCGGCGAAAATTAGTGAAATAAAAACTACTCTAGTACTCATTTTCTCACTTCTAACCTAAAAATACCGTGAAAATGTAATGAAGGATAATACGTGTAAAATAATGTTTTGATTGATAGAAGAAAAGACCACGTATGTTTCTAATGAAATGAATGTATTGCTTATAATAATATCTGTTCTTTTATCTGTGATATGTGTACTATTGGCTTTACTTCAACATTACTATTTTTTCAATAAGTTATACAGAAGACCCTCGATAAAGTACGACGTTCCTGTATTTGAGGATTTAATTCCATCCGATAGAAACAAATTTGAGTATAAATTCAACTACCCTTTACAACCAATAGAAGACCATGACTCAGATACAGTCCTGAACGATTTGAACTCAGTGTTAGAATCTCGGCCAAAGGAAACCGATACGATAGGGTATATTTTAAAAAATGACAAGGCTACAGGAACAGACTCTGAAGTTTATAATACTCTACAGGCTGCTATTGCATTTAAGTTATCGGGAAAAAATCATAAAGCCTTGAAACTGTTCGAACATGCTGCTGCAATTGCTCCTGAAAATGCTGATGTATTGAATCAATATGGGGAATTTTTGGAACAACAGCATTTTGATATTGTCACTGCAGATGAACTATATTTCAAGGTAATTTGAATGGCATTCTTCAAAGTATATTCATATTGAAGTCGCCACTGAAAAGTCTTGCATATTACTTTTTTCCAGGCCCTGACACATTCTCCCAACCATAAAGCTGCCCTTATGAATCGTGAACGTACCGCTCAAGTAGTAGAAGGCTTAGATTATAACTTATTTAAGGACATAGATGAGAGAAATGACTTTTTGAAGAATAGAATGAAGTTGGACGATTTTGAAACTGTGAAGAAACAAGCATATTATTTACACATTTATCATACAGTAAGCAACTCAGTGTCATCGTGATGGACACAATGAGTGATCACAGTGTTTTTTATGGATTTTCAGGTAGGTATAGAAGGAAACACAATGACTGTCGAACAGTTGAGATATCTTTTGGAATCAGGACAAGTTGTTAGTGGAAAAAGTCTCGTGGAACATAATGAAGTGCTGGGATTGGAAAAAGCAATGCAATATATCAAGCTGTTGGTGAGAACTGAGTATATTGGAATAAAAGAAATATTGGGAATTCATCGAAGGGTCATGGGTCATGTGGATCCCATTGCATCAGGAGTTTTTAGAGACGAGAAGGTATTCAGTCTAAAATTTGGAGTTGGAATTTTTTAGAGCATTTTCTCATTTCATCATCTCTCAATAACATCTTGCAATATTTCAGGTTTTTGTAGGAAGCCATGTTCCTCCTCCTCATGACGAATTACCAGCCTTGATGGACAGTTATGTAGAGTGGCTCAATTCAGAAGAAGCTCAAAGTATGCATCCTGTGCGCTATGCAGCCCTAGCACATTATAAACTAGTCGATATTCATCCTTTTGTAGATGGAAATGGACGCACAAGTAGATTAATAATGAATCTAATTTTACTCAAAGCAGGTTATCCACCTGTAATGGTTATAAAGGAACAAAGGTATCATCTACAATTTCACTTCATTCGGAGTGTTTGAATTTGTTTGAAATAACTATATGTTTGACTTTTAGGGAGGAATATTATGACGCATTGAAAACAGCCAATTTGGGTGATGTGAGACCATTTGTTAGATTTGTAGCTCAATGTACTCTCCAGATTTTGGACATGTACATTTATGGAACCAGATTTTTATCCATTGAAGGTGGTACAGAGGAAGGTAAAGTCATATCTTTCGAATAACTGATACAAATCCGAGATGATAGTTTATTATGTATAGCTAATTGTGTTGCCAGTTCAATTTTTGAGATGATATCCTACACTACTGGTGAAATACCAAGTGGATTATTCCATATTTCAGCTCTTGGTTGATACCCTTCATGTTATTTATTTAAGTTTTTCTCAAATCCTTTCAGATAGTTTCATTTTGATTATTTGTCAGTGCAGCAGATTATGGAGGGATTTTTTCCACTTATTCAGGTAAACAGTCTTTATTTGATTGAGATTGGACGTATCTAGATGATTTTTTTATCTTTAGTCTTTTGAATCTCCAGCAGTATTCATTATGAACTCCTTTTTATGTTACGAATAACACTGACGATGAAATTGTCGAAATGTGTAGTAGAAATGTACTTTTCCAAGTCTAGAACCATCATCCTAGTTATCCAGTCATGGATTAGGTGATGAATATTTTAGTTGATTGAGCCCATGGCATTGAAAACTTTCTCTATCTTAGTATGGCTTGAAGAAACAGCTTCCTATTGAAAAAATGTACTATCCTTTAGATAGCAGTGAAATGAAGAATACAACTCAATTATCAGAACCTAGCATGGAATTTCCAATTATATCAATACAGATAATAAGAGAGGTACAAACTGTATGAACTGATTCTGAAAACGTAATATTCCAAAACAAAATGTATTTTTCAAAACTGAAATATCTCTGTTTTTAATCACAGAATAGTGCCAGTCACTATAAAATAGAGTTTTCTTAAATACTTCCTGGTGTTATTGCAATCTATTGAATTTCAACAGTGTGATGGGGATACATATATATTTATAAGTTAGTTGTAAGTAAGGAATTTTGTTCTGGCAACCCAGTGATGACAGTTACTCATTGTGATATATATATTTGGTTGCTTCCTGATTTCAGGGGAATGGAAAATCATTCTCATATCAAGTGTTTCTATTCTATATTCACTTTCAGGTTTGTTAGATATGTTCACAAAATTGTTGAAACTTTGAATGAGTTGATTGCTGCATTTCTTCCGATAATTATGTATTTGAGTGTGATTATGCCAGTAAATAGCTAAATATATCTATATTTCATATTTAGAAAAAGACTTTATTTATTGTAATTTATTTAAATCAATTATTTTTAATAAAGATCGTATATTTATTTAAGTGTGGGTATTTATTTCAGTCATATACGACCCAATGATAAGGTAAATGCATGCTCTCTAATTATATCGAAGGTTTCCAAATGAATATAACATATACATATAGTGAGCATCATAAGTATTACCCCCCTGTCTAACTCGTTACTGGACTCTTGTTAGGAAAGTCGCCGTCAACTTTTTATTCCTACAATGTACATTTTTGTATGAATAGTTAACCCCTAATTCATTCCTTATTGGAGGGGAGCAACCCTTTCAAACAGTTAAATATCATGGGGTGGTGAGTGATAGCTCATCTTACAGGATGTGTTATCTTCCATTCAACTGTGCAAAAAATTTGAAATTTGCCTCATAACGTGTTGAGTTATTAATGTTTGAAAATAACAAATCACCACAAACATCAGGAGTCATTGTTGCACATACTTCCGTCATCCGCGCTCGCAACTCCTGAATAGAGTGACATTAGATTTCAGGTAACCTCATAAGAAGAAATCTTGAAGGGTTAGATCTGGTGATCTTAGAGGCCATACCACAGATCCTCGAAGCCCGATCCATCGTCCTGCATAAACAGTATTCCAATAATTCCTCACAGCAACTGCAAAATGAGGAGCTCATCTACATTATTTTCGACAGTTGCCACTATAAGTGGATCTATCAATGTTTCCAGTATTTCCAAATAGACAGATTTATTAATAAATAACGGAACGGACCTATACTCAATTTTCATAAAAAGATAATGTATGTATTTCGCGAAAATGTCTATGCACGTGACCGTTGAAAAAAAAAGTAGCCTAACTGTTCAACAGTAGGAATGCCATTTCTCCAGTCTTTCCAAGACCCTCAGTCGGTTCAATAATCTTCATTTTACTAAAAACTCTGGAAAGGAACTTGACTACATGACAAAGTAGATACTTGTAGGCAACGTATACACTGTGTCTCACATATGATGGAACCACCCCCATAACATCCGTAATTTTTGCTGTAGAATTCTGAATTTTGTAGCACATTTTCCGTAGAGTACTTCTCAATTTTTTCAACCTTTCTTTGGCGAGTTACTAGGAACCGTTTCTACATAAATTGCAGTGCTCACCAGTAATTTTCACTAGTTTACTTTGTTGAGAATATCTAGAAATTTGTAGAACATATACTTCTGAGCGTTTTTTATAATACAGGATGCCGTATTGAAATTAAATCATATATTTTGGGAATCTGCATGATATTTTGCGTATATAGTGCAGATTGCGAGTGAATCTGACGATTTTGTATTTTTCATGATATTTAGGGGTACGATTTTGGACTTTTTTTTCGATTTTTTTAATGATTTCATTTCAGGTTGAATGTCTCGAAATTCACAGATTATACTCATTTGATCATTCTGAATCGATTGGTGTTCGCAGAATTGCTCTATCTTCAACCGTTCCCGAGCTGGAGAGTTCATTTGGAAAAGAGGAAGGAGTCAGTTTCCTCCATACATTTTTCTACTTCTATTCGTGACATTTTTGACGTTGCTCTTTTATATGCCAAACCTTGAATCTGAATCATATAATTTTGGAATCTGCACGAAATTTTATGTATATAGTGCGTATTTCAAAGGAATCAGCCGATTTTGTATTTTTCACGATTTTTATGGGTCTACCCCTTTGGACTTTTGTCGATTTTTTGAATAATTTTGTTTCAAGTCGGAAGACTTGAAAGTCACAGATTTTACTTATATGATCATTCTGAATTGATTGACGTTCACATAATTGCTCTATCTTGAACATTTCTCCAGTCACATTTTTGACGTGGCCCTTTTATATGCCAAACCTTCAATCTGAGCTTCCCTGTCCTCTCTTTCGTCTCTCTTATTGGTTCCTTGGTTGTGAGATCTCTTGCTGTTTATATATTTCTTATCCACCTCAGTCTTTTTTACGTGTTTTTCTATTATCAAATGGTCGAATTTATCAATATTAACAAAAAAAAAAGTTTTCAAGAACTTTAATCAGAAGGACAATATCCGGAAAATTCATCGATTTCGTTTTTCAACGAAACTATTGATATTTAGTAATATTAATGATATGCAGACAATATTTTGTTCTAATCTGAAAAATACAATGCCCTGAGTGTATTTTAATGACTGTTACTGTCATTACCAAAATCAAATGATTTATTCAATTTGGTTTCAAGGTCTGTTATTTTATGTATCTCTATGAGCGTTTTTATTATTAGTATTAGTTAGCTATAGGTCATGTACTTTTTTTGTAGACTCAGACGAAGTTAGTGCAATATTTCTCCACTGGCGAATTCTAGATTGTTAAGGATGTTGTTGATTCTCGATTCTCTATATCTGTGGCATCGTAAGCAGTTTCTAACAGGACAAGCATGTACTTTTTTATGCGAACTTACTGTCGTACTGACAAAAATATTTTTCACTGGTGAATTATGTATTGCTTTAGTAATTTCACGATTGCTAAATTCCAGGTATGTCCCTTTTTTGTCTCAAAGTGTACCGTCGGTACAAAGGCATGTTTGGGACTTCCCAGGGATGTCCTGTAGAGAATTTTCGGAATTGGTAATTTTTGGTGACCAGCGCATGTCTTTGGGACGTTCTCGGTCAACATTAGGGCTTTCCAGAGGATGTAACTGTGTTGTTAGGGTACTTGTTTTCTCTCCTAACCTCGTAAGCATATCGCAAATAATCTATTTTCATGAAAACACTATATAAATCGTATCGAGTTTTCAAATGGCCGACGTAAACAGACTGATTTCTTATCTTTCCGAAAAAATCTATTATTATTGTTCCTAATCATATTTAAATAGAAGTATGATAAGTAGATGGGGTCAATTTATTCTGTAAAGGCCAATACAACGTTTAATTGATTCAGTACTTATTGAACAGTTCAGTCGAAATGAGGTTCATCATTTTTGCACTATGCAGTTTTTCTGCAGTTTGGTCCGAGGATTTGAAATATTCCTATGCTACAAAATACATTGATGTCCCGTTGGATCATTTCAGGTGAGTACCGAGACTCGTTCGAAATTTAGCTCCGTGTTACCTACCTAGAGTACGTAATAGTTAAAATTGAACTGAACATTCTTACCTTGGAAAAGTGAATAAATTAAAGTAATTGTGAAATGATTAGTAGGACAGCCCATTTTCAATTTACCTAACGACAGAAACAATGACAAAAAGTAACCATGAACAAATAATTTATCAGTATACAGAGTTTCAAATTTGGAAGTTGCCAGTGGAAATATCTCTGAAATGAAAAATTGTATCTAGAAATGGTGAGGTCGGGGGAACCATTTAGGCATATCAGCGAACCTCGACTCCACATCAACCCCTACTTCAAAAGCTAAACCAACAATCCCCCACAAGTGATACATCATCGGAAAGCTCTTTGAAAATGCTTTTCAGTGGTACCCAACTTATGGTGCGTGCAGGACCAGGAAGCAGGACACAAAGAAATGGGTTAAAAACCATCGTCAATCTATCTGGGAGAGTGCCTCGGGCAATACTCACGGAAAAATGATGATGATGGGGCCAACCGACCGGCTATCAAGACACCTTCTTGAACTAAGCCGAGACTCCCTCAGGAAGGTGGTAGGACTGATGACAGGCCACTGCCATCTGAGAAAACACCTGCAACTGTCGGGGATACATCAAGAGTCTACACAATGCAGATTCTGTGAAGATGAGGACGAAACAACCTCCCACATAATGTTCGAATGCGAAGCTCTAGCTCGCATGAGGATGGACATCTTCGGACACCACGGTGCAGAAGATATCATATCGCAGGAAAACCTTGTGAGGAATCTGCAGGAGTTCATTAAAGATCCGGAGTACTCACGAGATAGACCTGATAGCAGGGTGCAGAAAGGTTCTATACAGAATTAACTACCTGCATTTCAGCCGCTGGCCAGTCCCGCCATCTAATAATAATAAAAAAAATATGGTGCGTGTAGGAGTTATTGTCAAAATAACTCAGTTTATAAATTTAGTCGTGTCATCTAATACTAGCTGTTAATTATTTTTAGTAACTCACCTTAATAATACTCTAGTATAAAGTAAATTTCGGAAGTAGGCCTCCATAGGCTTTTTTTGCCATCCCCTGCCTACCTATGGATTCCATCTGTTCTCCTCAACGTCTATAACCCGCAGTATCCGATCCAAGGCCCATCCCTGGCTCCCATTGGAGACTAGTTCTCAAGTCCTCGCTCTACTCATCTACTCTCCCCTCGTGAAAGTCCTGGTGGTACAGGTTCTCGATCGGGCGGCCACAGCGATCCATTCACCGGCTACCAGTCCTGTAATACCCGATCCGAGGCACCTCCTTAGCTTCCCGTGAAGACAAGGTTTTTCAGTTCCTCAGCGAGTTCCTTCTGTTTGCCTCCTCGTGGAAACGCTTGTAGGGCTGGTTCTCAACTAGGTGGAGCGGCGGCCGCGGGTTATTCATCACCGGCTACCAGTTCCGTAGCACCCAATCCGAGGCCCCTCCTTGGCTCTCACTGAAGGCAGGTTTTCCAGTTCTCACATCCCTCTGTAATTTGTGAGTGGGTATGTGTTAAGTGCCCGGAGAATATGTGTATTTGGCGTTGGTGTACGGTAGGCTAGGGCCCACGAGTCGCTACTTTCGTTTGCTGCGGTGCCTCAGCCACCCTTGGGGTGAATCTGACAGAAAGTTTTCCTTATTGTGCCAATGCGACTCGACAGAAATTTCACCAAATCAAGGAAATATTCTCTAAGGGAACAAATAATTCAGTAGCGTCCCAAAGAGCACAAATAGTCGATGCTGGATCCACAAGGGAAATCTGGGACATAGCGAAAGAAGCCATTACGTACAGCAAGAAAGAAATTGGCTATAGCAACCTTCAGTCCATTCGAATCACCAAGGCCAGACAAAATCCAACCTGTACTGCCACAGCGAGGAACAGACCTACTTAGACTTTTCTATATAGGCCTGGCAAAGGTCCAAGGTGGTTTTCATACCGAAACTGGGACAACCATCCGCTCAGGCCAAGTCATTCAAATCGCCTTTCATCGTTCATGGTTATATCCAAGATGATACTCCTATCAACCTGGAAAATCCAGTCAGGAAGTCCTACATAGCCTAGTAAGCAGGATTGAGGAATATTTCGAATGAAGAGATTGCTCACTTCGTTTCTTTACGTAGAAAGGGCATTTGATAGCAGATCAGAGAATAGAATAAGACTGAAGATGGAATGCGTCTATCACACCAATCCTTAGGGAATGAAACTTTGCTCTGGCCCTGAACCAGTGGATATCTGCCATGCTTAGTTACAGGGTTATACTGAGGCCTCCCTATTCAGGGACACTAGAGGCTGCTCTCAGGGGACAAGTATACTATAACGATATCGTCTTAATGGTTAACGGGAAGTATTATGGGGGTCTGAATGGATCTGATGCAATCAGCACACACATACGTGGTTGCATTAGGCGGAACCTCAATAAGGTCAACCTCCAAAAAAACCACGAATGTTTCTTTTGCCAAAAAAATAAAGTTAGATACAAATGGAGCTCTTCGAATCTTTGGTGAAATACCTAGGGAAAAACCTTGTGAGAAATCTTCAGGAGTTTGTCAGAAGATCCGGAGTTCTCACGAGATATACCTGACAGGGTGCAGACAGGCTCCACGTAGAACTACGTGCATTTCGGCCGATGACCAGCCCAGCTGAGCAGTTATAATAATAACAGACTCAGGAAACGTTCATCTTGTTTCGTAATCAGGCAAATCTTTTCAATTCTGTCATCCATAGAAGTAACCAATTGTCGCGAACAAAAAAATCTGCAACGATACTCAAGCAATGAAAATCAATGGAAAAAGTCATAAAAGATAAATGTCCCCATACCAAAAATAAATGGTCAAAGTGAGAACTTCAAAAGCAATACACTAGCAAAAGTAAAAACAAAACAGTAGTTGCTTTCGATCTGCAATTATTCCAGAACAGTAGATCTCAATAATTCTTCGCTTCTGGTGGTTTCTTTGAACTACAGACTGGGATCGCTCGTGAAAAGATCCTTGAATTTCCAGACTCACTTCAGTATCACCACAAGAATGAATATTCTTCTGTTTTTTCTAATAAGGGTGCAGCTGGGCTATGTCTCATATATAAACTCTGAATTAGAGTCAATGAAGGGATAATGGTAAGACACCGAAGTGTATTCTGTAGAAGAATATATTCTTCTATGAATTCCTGGTCGACATTTTATTTAATTTTTTTCATGTCGATTAATTTTTATTTCTCTTTCAGTTTCACTTCCAATGCTACATTCCAGCTGAGATATTTGGTGAGCGACACTTTCCATACCGAAAGGGGCCCCATTTTTTTCTACACTGGAAATGAAGGAGACATCAGCATGTTTGCCCAGAACACTGGGTTCATGAATGACATTGCCCCACAGTTCAATGCTTTGCTGGTTTTTGCTGAACATAGGTTAGTAATACTATTCTGGGTACACAATGTGTTCATTAAGAAACGATCCACCCTGAATATACCATAATCTGAAGCCATATTAGGTGTTCAATGGTGGTATCAATTGATATCGCCTGTGGTATAACCGTGGAACAGACGATTTAGGATGCAAGCTCCTATGAAGATTCATCATTTTACGAGATTTTACGTCGAGTTGTCGCAGCTCTTCCTGAGTCCATTTCATTACTCCAAAGGAGTAAAGTTTATGCTGATACTTGCCGCGGAGAAAGTTTTCGGCAGTAGTTACCTCTTGGGTGTGGCGTTGGTTCACCCCTAGGTAGGTATACGTCTATCCGGCATCCAGATGATGTAGGATGTTTTCGTCTACGAGCTGAACGTCCTCTCCGCATTCCTCGCATCGTTTCCTTTTGAGATGAACCGTGGCACATTTGTCGATCCCAAACTCCATTCCGATAGCAAGCGTGTACTCTTGCACCACCCTCAAGGAATGATGAAGATATTTTTTTCCGGAGGCATACAGTTTAAGGTCATCCATGTAAAACAGATGTATCCGCGGGCTTTCCGTAGTACAACGGACAATGGCAGTAGTGAGATACAGAAGAGAAGAGGGCTGAGGGAGTCTCCCTGAAACACACCCCTTCTAAAGATAACCTGCTCTGTTTGGACTCTGACTTGACTAGATGTTATGGTAAATCGAGTTCTCCAGAGCGGCATCAGCTGTTCAATGCATCTCACTATTTGATCGGGTATCACAAGACATCTGAGCAAATGCATAATGAGTTCATGCGATGTTGTATCAAATGCCTTGCGATAATCGATCCAGGCCATTGAAAGGTTACGCTAATAATGCACGGACCGCTCTTGCTTATTATTATTATTAGTATTATACATTAGTTTTTTGCAGGTACTATGGAACGTCTCTTCCATTCGGAAACTTATCCTACACCTCCCCGAAATATCTGGGATATTTATCATCGGGTCAGGCCCTTGCGGACTTTGTTTACTTGATAAATGAACTTCAAAATCAGTACGCCACTACGAAGGACCTTCGAAAACTCCCAGTTGTGGCGTTTGGAGGGTCTTATGGGGGTATGCTTTCGGCGTGGATTCGCATGAAGTATCCAGGCTCGGTTGCTGGAGCGATAGCCAGTTCAGCTCCTATTTGGCAGTTCAAAGGGTTGACACCCTGTGAAAATTTTTACCGAATAACTTCCAACGTTTATTCAGCACTTGGTGGGAGCAAGTGTTCTGAGACCATCAAGAACTCTTGGAAAATAATACGGTGAGTTGAAGGGGTTTATTTTCTGTCGAGGAAATGATATAGAAAACATCGTAAATTTAGTTTCAACAGTTAGTTACGATTTATTGTTGTTGGTTCAGGAACAAAGTACCCGAAACTTCTTGATAGGGCTATTACAAGAAAGTTACATATTCATAGGTTGTCTTCATTTCAGCTCTACCACAACAAATGATACAGGAAAATCAGAATTGTCGAAATCCTGGAACCTGTGTTCTCCTCTAAAAACCACGGCTGATGTTGATGCCCTCATAGACTGGCTGTCAAACATTTACATAAATCTAGCAATGCTGAACTATCCCTACCCGACGAATTTTCTGACAGAACTGCCGGCCCAACCAGTTAGAGAGTTTTGCAGTAAAATCAACGATATGGAACTCGTTGGAGACGAAGAGTCGTTGAAAACCATCGGTAGGGCTTTAGAAGTTTACACCAACTATACGGGAAGCACCAAGTGCAATAATATCAACACAACATCTGCCGATTTGGGAGAACTTGGATGGGGTTTCCAGGTGAGAATTTTTGGTCTAAATTTGTTCCGCCTTAAAATGTTGATTCGACGATAAAAGGCTTTATTTTACATGCTTTCTGATTTGAAAAAAAAATGTAGCGACAGCTTGTGGGCGATAGAGGAATCTCATTCATTTGAAGCACTTTCAACAGATTTCTTTCTCGTAGGTTCCTCAGCTTCAACATTTCTGTACAAGATGGAGGTTCCGTCTCATAAACAATTCTATGAAATATTGATTTTTAGTGATCCAGCACTGCTTGATTTCGGCATTAATTTTGACTAATTTTTGAACTGTTGAGAATAAAGGCTATGGTTGAATCTCAAAAGTGTCTTCCGGAGACGCTAGAACCATTGTTTAAAGAAAATTATTCATAAAATGCAAGAAGATTTATGAGGAACGAGAGCCAAAGAAATTGTGGAAAACATTCGAAGACATTTTCAAAATTGACTTCATGTTGAAGTGGGAGTGGAGGTCATTTTGAACAATTGATTAATTTTGGAAAATATTGTTTTTTAAACGTAAATAAGTAAATGATGTTTAAACGTAAATATATGGCGGATGCGCCATAATGACCCTTATCGTCTAGCTGTCTAGTCCCTGGGGACTCGGGGCTGGAAATAATTGATTTCAGGTATGGTCTGCCTGTCGTAAGAGGTGAATAAAATATTACACCAGCAAGAGTTAACCAAGTAGGGACCTCTGGAACCCATTCGACGGGAGTCAACCCAACTGTTCCGAGGCCGCTGACCTGAAGAACCCTAAGGGTGCATCTACTGAGCAACCCTGGGTGCGGAGGCGTGGGCACCCGGAATAAGAAAACCAGGGAAACCTCCCAAGGAACCCCTGAAACCAGCTATAAGGGAAACGGAAGCAGGGAATTTCGGGACCCATTCAAAGGGAGCCAATCCATCCGTCATGAAGGCGCCAACCCCAGGAACACAAAGGGTGCCTCTATGGCGCAATCCTCGACGCAGAGATAGGCACCCAAGAAAAAAGAATCAGAGGAACCGAAGATACGCCAAAAATACAAGTCAGCAGGGGAATCTCCCAAGAGACCCCCGAAACTACGGCTGGAGGAACCTCCACAGGTGTCTCCAACTAAGGCCAAACATGTGGGTACACAAAGGGCCCAGACTAAGAGGCCTACGCTCATTTGAAAAAGGTCCTTCACAAAGCCAGAATGTCCCTATGGACTTGTAGGAGGATTTGTAGAAGATCTTGGGGCCTAGTCCCAAACAAATCCACTGGATATATGTGAAGGTTGTTAGACCAATGATCACATATAGTGCCATTGCCTGATGGTCGAAATCTTCACAGCGAACGGCCCAGGTGAAGCACTCAAATTTACAGAGACGGGCTTGTTTGGCGATCACTGATGCCATCAGCAACACACCGACAGCAGCTATGGAAATTCTTCTAGACCTATCTCCTCTCCACATCTTCCTGGAGAGAAAGGCTAGATGGACAACCTACAGAATCATGCATAGTGCCAATTGCATGCAACAGACTTATACAGAGCTTAGCAGACTGCTGATTGATATTGAAAGTCAGAGCATTCTGGGAATGACCTCTGATATAATGCCTTCAATAGTGAATTTTACCTTATACCGTTCTGATTCTGAAGAGAGACGATTGGGTCCTCCAAGAAGAGGAACTACTGAGAGCAGATTACTGTTGGTTCACAAAACACCCTCAGGATATGGTGAAGGTGTATATAGTCGTATATCTAGAACATAAATATCAACCTGTCTAGGATTATATGCGACAGTATTCCTGGCGTAAATTCATATGTGTAGAGAGACTGGAAGAAACCAAAGTCACACAAAGATCGATCAAAATTTTCTCGAACAGTCAAGCGGCTTTGATACCACTTGGTTCGTATCGATCAACGTCTAAGCTGGTGTCAAACTGCCAGAGAAGACTCGCCTCGATAGGAATACTCAACAGTCTGTCTCTGGTCTGGATTCCTGGCCACTCCGGTATGGAGAGCAATGAAACGGCAGACCTTGCAAGAGAAGAAGCCGTAAGTAGTTCGAGAAGAACCTACATCTCATCAAGTTTTGCCAAATATACATTGAACACCTGGACAGCAAGAAAAGTATTAAACTTCTGGCAAAACCTGTCAGGATTGGCTCATTCCAAGGCATTCATAGGTTCCTCGAAGAATTTGACCAAAACACTGCTAGACTCCAGCAGGGATGACCTGTGATGTCTAACAGGCCTACTCACAGGCCACTGTCGTTTGAAGCATCACATTAAAAGACCAAAACTGGAGGGCCCGACATGCCGTCTCTATCTTGAAGATGATGAAACAGCAGAGCACATACTTTGTGTCTGCCCCGCCGCGGACCGAATCAGGTTTTTGATGTTTGGCAGAGTTTAACACTCCCTCTGACCTGACAGATCTTTTACCAAATAAACTAATGTTCGTCAAGAAGCTGAGTTTATTGGGTGAAATATAAATTAATATGAGCCACAATAGACCCTTATGGGTCGCAGTGGAGGACCGAGCAGACCCGCTCATTTTATACCTAACCTGACCTAAGAGTCCTACATGCAGGGGCTTCAAAACCTGCCCATCCGAGCCAGAAGAAGAATAGACGGACAAGGGGCGGTAGGTGCAACACTACTTCTAAGGCGGCTGTTGCGTTTGTCCTCAACGCTCCCACGGATGCCGTGGGTTTGTCCACAATACCATCGAACCATATGCTATCGTCTTTATTTTGACCCTGGTATGTATGATCATTTAGCTGCAAGTGCAAACGAGGGTATCGAGCATCTTGTGGCAGCAGGAAGACTGGGCTCCGTTGTTCGATAATCAGTGGAAGGTGCCAGGCCATTTCTGCCCAAATTTCGAAATTAAAGAAGAGAATTTTGACCTTGACGAGATCGACGTGCAGTTTAAGCATTCAGCTGCAAAAGAAATTTACATGACTGATTCTGAGAGTGAATGATGAACAAGAGATCAATCCAGTCTGTGCTGAAGATGGAACAGCATCAGAAATAGGTAGTAACCGTGTACCGAACCACTTCGAGAATCTTTCTGTACAGACGTTGTTGGAAAACTACCTGCAACCGGAAAACTTGACAGGCGGTAACAAGTATCGATGCGATTTGTGCAATATTTTGACCGACAGCGGAAAGAAAACAAAGATTTTGATGGCGCCGGCTATTTTGATACTCATTCTCAAATATTTTCGATATGATCCAGCATCACATCAGCGTACCAAACTACTGCAATCAGTAACTTTAGACAAACACCTCATTCTGGAAACCTTCCGCTATGAACTCTATGCAGCTGTGGTCCATTGCGGTTCGAGCTTGGATTCAGGCCACTATTACACCCTCGCTGAAGATAAGCAATTGGGTTGGTACTAATTCAATGACTCGTATGTTTCTGAAGCCACGCTGGAGAACTTGAGTTGTCTGAAACCTGTACTGAAACGCCGTATATTCTGTTTTATAGTAGGAAGAACCTCTCAGATATTAATAACCTGCCAGCTACAATTCTTTCTCACAGGTTACAGACACTTTTAAGTAAAGAAAATGCACAATTCAAAAAGTCTGAAGAATTTTGGTCCCTGCAAATATACGGTATCAGGCAAAATAGAGATAACAAACCCCTGCCAACCGGCTGAGGGGGAACGGGTTATCATTTTCGTAAATAATGTTAATGTTTACTTGTAATGTTCATATATTATATCGCACCATGTGAACCATTTAAAACAATAAAATCTCTTAATTCTTTTTGCGATCCACAGTATGAATCTGTTTTATCAGCTACCTAGATGATTAAACGAAGATGTAAATACGTGATCAATAGAATTCCTCTATCTGTTTCAGTCTTGCACAGAAATGATAATGCCGATGTGCTCAACAAACAACGACATGTTTGAGAACCAACCCTGGGACTTCAAGAAAATATCTGACGGTTGCATGGAAAAATTTGGATTACGGCCTAGGGACCAGGACGTGCCCCTTCTCGAATACGGAGGCAAAGACATAGGTTCTGCATCGAACATCATCTTCAGCAATGGCCTCTTCGATCCATGGTCCAGTGGAGGTGTTATGAAGAATATAAGCGACCAAGTTTTAGCTATTATAATTCCGGATGGTGCTCATCATTTCGACTTGAGAGGGGCTAATGTGAACGATACGTGGTCAGTGAAGGCCGCTAGAGAATTCCACGTACGGCATATACGCAAGTGGGTCGATCGGTTCTATTTTGATAACTTGAGAGATCCACGGAAGTACTATTTTTATAAAAGTACTCTGTAATTAAGAAACAATGCAGGTGATTTTAGTGTTTTTTTTTCAACAATCCCGGGTAACTTCAAATTTATAGAACATTCTATTATGGAATGGAAACGTTCAGAGAATAATGGAAATGGACTGATGATAATACATGCAAGAATACTCCTAAGTCCGATCCCTATATCTTTTATTCAATAGGTCACTCCTTCTCGGAAAGTTTTCTCTCAAGTGGAAAACTGTACTACCAATATTCAAATTAGGTGATCGAACAGATGTTCGCAATTATAGACCCACCCATTTTGATACTCAATTCATTTGGCAAAGTCTTTGAAGCAACATTCCCCAGTAAATTATTTTTTTCTACAAAAAATCATACAACTCCATATCAGCATGGTTTTACAAAATAAAGAAAGTGGTGACCAACTTGATATCATTCGTTCAAGATATCTCAGAGAATATGGAGCATGAATCTTCTACCTGTGTTGTATATACTGATTCCTCTAAGACCTTTGATAAAGTACATCATCATCATACTACCCTTATAAAAAAAAATTGAGAATTTCGGTATATACGTCTACTTGCTGAGGCTTTTATCATAGTTATTTGACAGGTATCAGTATGTGGCATCGAATAATACTAAATCACGAAAATAATGTTTTGTTTCATCTGGTTTTCCTCAAGGATCTCATCTTGGCCCAATTCTCTAGAGTATATTTTTCAATGACATTTAAAGTTGCTTCATGATTTCAAAATAAAAAAAATATCCTTGAATATGAGCACTGAAAATTTCTCTCAGCTCCATATTTGTCTTAAAATGAAAACATTTCAATCAGTTTTTGAAAGTTTTGATAATATCAACTCGACCTACGAGTCATTCTCCAAGGCACTCATTTATTTCGTGCCCACTGTGAAAAAAACTCTTGATTTGAGACAAAGCAAAATAAAGAATGAGTTACACAAGAAATAATCCCAATGGAAAATAATTTGAAACAACTATTTAGGCTAACTACTAATGGAGAGCAACCTTCAAGAGCATTATAATGCCTCCAAAAAATTGTATAGGTTGGTAGGCGTAAATTACATGAAACTTAATACATGTGTCATCAACGTTGTTTTCAAAATAAAACCTCACCGCAAAAACAAAACAAATTTAAACTCGGTTGGGTATAAAACAGGTAAAACTACACGAAATTTGGATATCGAGATCATACTGAATGATGAAAGTATAACAGATAAACATAAAATTGTTAGCGCTCCGTCTGCTTATCCCTGTATCTTTCTCGATCTTACGTTGACTCGTAAGAGGGTTTTCTATGATAGATCCTATAAGAAATTAATTCTACTCATTTCCAATGATAGGTTTTGGTCTATTTGCATTTTCATAAGCTACACTTCCAGTCCTACGAAATTCATGTAGCAATCGTTTGAAAACCAACTTGTTTGGATGATTCCGGTCTGGATATTTTTGGGCATACACCCTCGACGCCAAAAGGCAATTCTCTTCACACTCACCAATCGCTGAAATCATATCTATCCGCACGGAAAAAAAATTTAATAGAAGCACGTAAAATTTTCATACTATATGGGACAAGTATGCGATTTTTATTGTTTAGTAGTAAATTCAAATTTGATCCAAACTCTTGCTTTGCATACTATCGACAACGAAAATGATAATATGGATTTTAAAAATTTCTGGGATATTGAAACGTTAGGAATTTCTAAAGTTGATGGTACCACTGTGGTTTTTAATGAGCTAATTCTGAACCCCACAGAAAGGCACCATCTTCTGGTAGTCTCTAGCTCCCTTTCTATGAGATCGCAGAGGGTTCCTTCGAATTTGCCTTTGGCCATGATGACTAAGTCGTCAGCATATCCAAGGCAAGTGACTCCGTTCCCGGTTAGTGTTCCGAGTAGTTCGTCTACTACGAGACTCCACATCAGAGGTGATAGTACCCCTCCTTGTGGGCATCCCCTGTTTGTGCTGATCCGAAAGCAGATATCGCCCACTTTCGTTTCAGCAGTTCATGTAGCCAGCATTTGGCACATCCATCTGGATGTAGTTGTGTCCACTCCCTTGTTCGTTAGGGCCCTATTTATTGCTTCGTGAGAGGTGTTGTCGAATGCCCCCTCTATGTCTAAGGCGCATAGGGCCATTTATTTATGCTCGAGTGGTCTCTGTATGCTTCCGGTAAGCACGTACAGAGCGGTTTCCATTGATCTGCCCGCCCTGTATGCATGCTGCCTGGGGTGTAATGGCACCCTCTCCAGTATCTCGGTTCTAATGTACTGATCTACCATCTTCTCCAGTATCTTCAGTAAGAAGGATGAGAGACAGATTGGTCTGAATGACCTCGGGAGGGTAGGGTCCTTCTTTCCTACTTTCGGAATGAAGGTTACCCGTGCTCTTCTCCAGTTGCTCGGTATGTACTCGAGCGCCAGACTGAATCTGGTCGCTTTAATAATAAATGGCAGTAGTTCCGTTTGCCCTTTTTGTAGAAGGGACGGAAATATAGCTTCAATTCCGGGTGATTTGAATGGTTGGAATGAGTCAATTGCCCATTTCACTCTTTGGGGAGTGTATATGGTTTCCGCTACCTCCGTCTTCTCGTCTGGCTCTTCCAGTGATCTGTCGAGTTCACATGGTATGCTACCTGGCAAGTGCGTCTACGCAGTAGGAGGAGAGCTTGTTGCTCTTCATCCTCTGTGTAGCTACCCTCTGTTCTTCTGAGTGACATTGGCCCTTGCTCTCTGCCTCTCGCCATAGTTTTATACAATCTGGCTGCTGCGGGGCTTGATGTGATCGTCTCACAAAAGCTCTTGAAGCTGTCCCTCTTGGCTTTCCTTATTTCTTTATTGTATTTTGTCAGCCTTTCGGTGTATCCCTGCCAATCTCCGTCTCGCTTGGCTTTGTTGAATTGCCTGCGGACTTCGGATCTCAAATTTGACAGGTGTACGTTCCACCAAATGGTACCACTGTGTGATTTATTTTCTTTTCTGGGGCAGCTGGATTCGTATGCATCCATAATTGCCCCGTTAACCGTCCCTAGGGACTGCTCAAATTCGACGTGACTGATGCCGTTGAACTTGATCTGCTCTAGGTTGCGTTTTAGATTGGTGGTGCATTTTTCCCAATCTGTGTTCCTAGGATTTCTGGTGAAGGTTGTTTGTGTCACAAGCCCTTCCATATTAAAAAAAGTAACGAAATACAGGGTGATATGTCACAATTTTATGAGCCACCCTGTACACTCCAGAATAATTTCCCTTTGTAGTTTTAATTAATATGCATATAATGTAATGGAGGAATTTTCGAAAAAATTAACGGTTTGGTTCACAGGGACCGTGTATATACATATTTTTTTCAATTATTGCATTATTTCATCTAAATGCACTGTACCTTTATCATATTGTGATCTTAAAGGATTATATAAATATTTGTTATCATTATTATTTATTTACACATTTTCAATGTATCTTTATCGATCAAAAATGGAATCAAGATTCAACCAATATGAGGCGCTGCCTGTTTTTTCAAAAACTAGAAAAATTGGGACTATTCCACAATGTCGCTAACACCCTGTATGGGTCTCTTTTATGTGTACCACTCCTTTACCACGCTGTAGAACGTTTGTACTCGGTTCGAAAAGTTTGGCGCATTTATTCGGGAGACTCGATTGGCAGGCCGGAGTTTAAACCACTCCTCTTGAACCGAGAAATGGTTCTTGGAGTATCCAGTCGACGCGCTAAGATCGGTTAGTTTGTATTCCGTTACAAAAATGTGAGTTCATCTATAGCGAGCAGTGCGTGGAAAAACGGTGTTGATGTTTTCATAAACACAAACAAGTGAAAAAATACCTGGTAGTTCGAATCGTGGGTTGTTGTGCCGACCGATTTGAATTTGGAATTCGAAAGGTATGCGA
Organism: Chrysolina americana; assembly: GCA_958502065.1. NCBI lineage: Eukaryota > Metazoa > Arthropoda > Insecta > Coleoptera > Chrysomelidae > Chrysolina > Chrysolina americana. The sequence goes on along the minus strand of OY293420.1, from coordinate 57,057,013 downwards.
GATTTGATTTAGTGAGCCAAAGCCACGTATTCTACCTGATACAGCAGCCTCTTGAGGAATCTCGATGTAGGTATATATTGTTTTTTTACCTGGTTTTCAATTGCCCGATGATTATGTGTGAGAGAACAGGTACCTGAACTATTATCAAAAACAATCATACTAATAACATACCTATCCCTCTTCGACTTGGACCCGATTAACGATACTTTTTCAGTCAAAAAAACTGATCCCACATTAAAGTTCGATAGGAGTACCAATACCTACACCCGAACTAGTTTTTTAATTGATTCTTCTGCGTATAGGAAGTAGTTTCCATCATGATCGTAAATTTCTCAAGGAATTCTAGAGTTATGAACCTTTCCAAATTCGGTTAATTGGCTTGTCAAACTTAAAAATATTTGAATTCCTAATAAGCTTGACTAGGAACCGCCAAATATCTACCAAGGTTTTTAATTTTCGTGGAGAGGTAAATATTAGGTAATTACCTTTCATAGGTGAAGAATTTCACTGTGTTCACTGTTTGCGTAGGATTCATTGAGAAATAGGAGTCCTTCAACTGGGTATTTGCATTCGGATGGTATTAGAGTGTATATAGGATAACATTCAATATTCAGTGGGTTTTTGTTGTGGGTGTAATGCCTCAAACAATTTTTTTAACTGAAGTGGAAATAAATCTGCTTGTGAAAGACACCCATACTTCCGTTCTATTGCAAAAATTCATTCGTGTTATTGAAATCAATCTACCCACCTGTGTGATATTTTTTGAATTTTTGGCATCCTATAAGGCCAGACAATAACTTTCTCGGAAGTTTCAGGAAATAATGGAAAGGTAATGACTGGTTTTTCACTAAGAACAAGGCTGTTCTATAGAATTTATTACTGGTTCTCCACTCAAGACTGTTTGCTGTTAAAAAGCGGTATTAAAAGTATTATCCGCGTATTGGTAAAATCGATTCTTGAAATAGGTATATCAGCGTTTATAAAGTTTAGATGAGCTAGTGTCCTTGGCGATCTAGTGTATTCCTGGTGATTTGGTGTGTTTCTGGCGATCTAGTGTGTCTCTGGCGATGTGGTGTTCCTGGCAGTCTAGTGTCTCTGGCGATTTAGTGTGTAACTTGCGATCTAGTGTGTCTCTGGCGATTCAGTGTCTTCTGGCAATGTAGTGGCTCTGGCGATGTAATGTCTCTTAATGTTTAGTAGGTATGTTTCTAGCGATCTAATGTGTGTCTGGCGATCTAGTGTTCTTCTGGAAATTCAGTGTGTCCTGGCAATCCAGTGTTCCGGTCGGTCTAGTATGTATCTGGCGATCTAGTGCTCTGGGGTTCGGTTTTCATAAAAATATCTGCATTCATTCAACTCTTTGAAGGGCATAGTAGTTGATATAGTGTTCGACTAAGAATTTCAGCTATGTGCACGGTGGTACCAAAACATGAAAAGTACAAAATCATCAGATTCACTTGAAATTCGCACTACAAAATATATGATTTGTAGATGCTCAGATACAAGGATTGGCATAAAAAACCGAAAAATATATCCTGGCTTGATAAAATTTTCCAAAATTTTTACTATCCATTCTTCAAAACTCGCAAACGTCCCTCAAATTTTTTTCGACTAGCTGATTCCGAATCATACCACGAAAATATTTTAAACCAATTTCAACATACTTCAGACATAGCTCATAACTGGGCGACAATGCAATATTATTGCATAATAAGATACCTAATGATGATAAGATAACAAAAAAAATAATAATAATATTTGATGTCTGTTTGGTACAAATTTTGCAAACGATTTTAGAATAATTTCAAACATGGCTTCGAACTAGATGACGATGCAAAAATATTATAAATGTTACTATAATAATAATATAATTGTAATAATAATAGGTAATGATGTTTGTCTGTTTTTTACAAATTTTCTCTCGTTTGTCGTGAGCCCCCAAAAAAAGTTTCGAGATTCCCAACCAGTACGTCATAAGATTTCTCCTAGTACGTTTCGGCATATTTTCAAAAATAATGGTACTTTACTCTGGAGCCATATTATCATATTTTTTACTATCCCTCGTATACCGAAGGAGATAATCACGTTCGGATGATCTATCTTCAGTCTGGAAAAAACTGAGGCTCCTTTCAAACTAGTAGAAGTATCTTACGAAAAAAATCATGAAATATTTCTATAGCTTGCTCATTGTGTTGACATATCTCCAACCTCCGACCTCATAGTAATTTTTATTGCTGCATGGTGTATCTGTTTCGTAACAGTCCGTTGAATAGTGGATAAGAAATAATACTTCGGCCCCTTTTCCGTATAATGATGTCACACTTTGAAAGCGATAAGGTTATCGAGGCGGCATTAAGAAGGAAAAAGTCATGACGTTCATGAGAGCCCCGCTTGATATTATTTCCAGAAATACAGGGTGTCCCAAATACACAATGGACTCATCGGTAATATTTTGGTTCTCGAATTTTGCTGCCCAGTTGCAATTTTATATTCTTCAAAAATTGTGAGTGTTTCTGAGAATTTCGTGATAATGTTAGAGGAAGAGACACTGTTGTGTCTGTTGCATGTGTAATACACGCTATAGTGGCCCACGACCCAATGCCTAGGGCCCACTATCAACTAAATCATGAAGAGGGGCGACACTACTTGACGGAAGACCATTACACGAATTATGGAGAATGGTGGATTACGTAATCCAATCTTCCCCAAAAAAAAACTATACAATAGGTATAGACGAAACCTTAGGGCCAAACGCACTCAAACGCCTTGGAGATACCTGAATGCCACTGCCAGAGGTTCAGAATATTTCTGTTGATGTTAAATCCATTTTGTCGATCATTGACAACTCCTGAGCTGAGGGGTTTTTCCTTGACTTTCGAGATAACAGGCATCACTGCTATAGGTTTCTGTAGTTACTAGAAAGGGTTTTAACCCTTTTTTGGGAACTGTTTGTGCTATTGCAACTTTCCAGTTGGACGAAAATACCCTCAAATCATAAATCAAACACGTCTGCTGTTTCATCACCCTTCACTCCAGTTCATTCTGGAACCCATAGAAGGGTACTAGTTCATGTTTCTCTAGGCACTCCCAAACAATCTTGAAGTTGTTCACAGAGAAGTTCACACGCTTGGAAAATGCACGGAGATTTGCTGTGAATATTTGGTTTCAGGCCTATGTACTCCTATTTCAGTTCTGGATCCATCTGTGTACCATTAAATTGCACTTCTTTTGAGTCATGGGATGGTGTCTTTGTCTCATTCACTTCTGCTACTTAGCTTTGTGTTAAATTATTTCACAAAGCTAAACTTTTTTGTAATTCCTTATTGGGGTATATCCCAGGTTTGGTGCTTTCCAGGAAGGAGTCGAAACTTGCGTTTGGCAGTTCTTCTCAGCAAAGTTTCTGTACACCATTAGGGTTTTCCGTGCTTATTCCAGATGAATTTAGTATGAGTCCCAGATATTTGCCCTCTGGCTTCCATTCAATAACTTTTCCGTAGATGAGGCTAGTAGGTTAATGTTTTTTCCTTGTAAAGGCAACTAGGTCGTCTTGGTGGGGTAGAAGCCAAGTCCTATCGATGGACACCATTCTTTGGTGTAGTCCAGACCTCTTCAAACTATTTCACGGAGAATACTTTCAAATTTGCCTTTCGCCCTTGTGACTATGTCATGTGTATAGCTTTGACACGATATAAATAGAAGCGATATTCTGGGGTTGTTTTCCCAATGATTCCAGGATAGAATTTGCAGCCTTTTGGTTAGGGGAGGATATGGCATGGTAGAGAAATTTGTTTCCACAGCTTTGGCGAAAGCAAGACGATGGTTATCGACGAATATGAAAGTAAAAATATGGAAAAATGAATAGTGCTAGCAAAACACAATAATACTCAGGCAGTTTGAAGTGTACCAGAGTCTCAGCTAGAAATAGAGATCGATGATTGTTCACAATATGACGCCATGAGTAATAATAAAATATTTCGTGAATAGCAGCACCTCGTAGAGAATGTGAAGGGTACTCCACAATAATATTCTTTTCTCGACCAGTTTGGTTCCTACTTTTGCTGTCACACTGTACGTTTGTCCCACCTGTTTATAGTAGTGGATTTTACAAATATGCACCATGCCATCCATATCATTCGAATGACGTAAAGGTGCATCATCGGCGTCCGCAACAAAAGCAGGTGCATGAAGGGGAAGACACTGAAATTCGTTAAATAACAGTTGTGTGGCTTCTACTGGCTTTATATTTCCATTTTCTTCTATTTCCACACGGATGCACTTGGTGATTAAGTGGCGACTGAATTAAAATTAATTCGATGAACGACATGCAATACAGAGCGAGTCCAGTTTGAAGAACTGGATGTTTTCTCTCGTGAAAAAGTTGCTTTCATAACACTGATTGGATATACTGGGTACTTCATGAATGCTGATCCTTGGTGATTCTGAGAGAAATTCTTTATATGAACATAGGTCTACAGCTGCATTATTTCTGATACAGTGTTGAATTTTTCAATCAAAATAATGATACGCCACTGGTTTATTTTCAAATAAATATATTTTTTATAGTTGTCTTTTTCCTTTCTATGAAAATGGCCTTCTTACTTTTTTCGCCCAACGGACGATTTTCGAATTAAAAAATGAAATGCATTAATTGACACTAGGAGAAAAAGTAGCATAGGAGAGCAAATCTATGTATTTTATTTTTCAAAACAAAAACCATTCGCTTTTGGGAAAAAAGTTCGGGGCCATTTTATGAGAAGAGAGAGGACAATAATTATGAAAATCATATTCATTTAAAAACAAAACCAGTAGCGTGTAATTTTTTTATTGAAAATATTACAGAGCATAGAAACAGGGACGCCACTGATGAAAATTGAGAAAACTACGATATTGCAAACAATGTATTTTTATGCGTACTTCGCATGTACCAAAACTGAACAAAAATATATACTTAAAGCGGTTTCAAAGATATTCGGAATGAACTAATCTTTCTGTTGAATTTCAATACCCTGTATCTCAAAAATAGGACGATTACAGTTTGTCTCACCTCTCATGGAAACACCCCCGTAACTTCCGTAATTATTGGAGCAGAATTTGCAATTTTGTAGAATAGATAGATACACTAATAATTTACCAAATGACGTCGAAGGTATAATTTTAGTTGATATACACTGCACACCAGCACCAAGGGCGGATCCAGAAAATTGTTTAGGGGGGGGCACAAGACAATATAATTGTCAGACACATTTTATACCTGACTATATTTCATGTTATTATATTTAGTGCAATCTTTATCCGTCTAGGGGGGCAGGTACCCCCTTGCCCTCCCCCCCCTAGATCCGCTACTGACCAGCACCGATGGAACCGCTGACATTTCAGGAAAATGATAATAGGAGACAAATGAGGTCGAAAATGTCTTCAGATTCGTTAACATAACAATAATTTTGTTACCAATCCACTTTTTTCTGAAAATAATTCAGTTCTAAAAAATTGCATTCAAAAGATGCTTTTCGTATAATGTAATTCAGTTCGAGTTCAACGGTCAATTATTTTGATGGGAAAATAAGACTGTGCTTCAAAAACTAATTATATTCGACAAAAAAAAACAGTAAAGGATTAGCCCCATATTTTACTTAATCATTGTCACCTACAGCAATTATCTATTGAATCGAAATCTGTCATCAATTTTTCAGATGTTCCAGTAACTACCAGTTTTTTTTAATGTGGGACACGTGAATTTACGGGTATTTTAGTGTCAGAAAACCAATAATTATTCTAGAAAAGATTAATATTCACAACTTACAGACGGAATTGGGACCAGTTCGTTCTCTAATCAACCAAAACTTTGAATTAGTAATTCAAATACTATTGATTTGATGATAACCTTTGTCCTTGTTATTCGGTGCTTGACAATTAAATGAAACATCGTTCAAAACAAAATTATTCAACTTTAACAGTTGCTTGTTTGTAGTTTTACAAAGGCCCATATTCAGTTTATTTGATATTTCGATCATTCTGACCGGGTATTAAGGGATTACCTAATTTCTAATACTAAGAGCCGGTTGTTCATTTCCAGATAATCCCCAATTATGGATTAGTAACTTAATATTTTATTCATTTGTGGGAAAGTCTAACCCAATCTGACGCTTACACTGTTGTAAATAAACTCTGATCTTGATCACTAACAGTGAGCATTATAAGTGGTACCCCCTATGTAACTCGTCATGGCACTCTTTGTTGGGAAAATTTCCGAGACACGTCGACTTTTGATTTCTACAATGTTTTGTATGAATATGCGTGTTTATTATTATTATTTTTTTTCCATAAGGAATGTACCAGTCAGGCCCTGTCTCCGGAACTCCGATACAGCCGGAGGGTGCGCTGGTGTGTCATTAACTCCAGTACTCATTTCCCACGTCCGTGGGGTGAGTGATTACTGGGTCCGAGAGTCATGTTCCCTGAGAAGGCGGAGTGAACTAGGAATTGAGGCCTTCTGCATTCTTCCGGCTGAGTTTTCTGCCGCATCATGGCATGCCGGTATGATTTTCAAGTTTGAGAGTAGTGTGTCCATCATTCCACCAAGGACCCCTATTATCAGAACCACCATCTTGACAGAATGGCTTGGGTAAAGCCTGCGGAGTTCAAAGACTAGATCTCGATATTTAGTCCGTTTTTCCTCCTCTTTTCGGACGATGTTCGTTTCGCCAGGAGCTGAAAACTCAATGACGAAAATCGTCCTACTTTGATGGTCGAGGAGGACTACATCATGCTTATTGGCTCGTATTTGCCTGAGGGTGGGGAATGAATAGTTCCAATAGATTCAGAACTTCTCATTCTCCATAACGGACTCATAATATCCTCCGGAGCATAAGACAACACCAGTGTCTCGTCTATACCGTACGAGTGTCTTATATGGTAGTACAACACTCGTAGCGGCGCGTTATGCCTGCATAAGCTGAACAGGCTGACGCAAATGCATTAAAAGGATACGCTTATACTGCACGGAGTCCTGCGTGATGCATCTGTCGATCAGCAGGTTCTCCTTGCAGCAAGCGACCCCCTTCTTTGACCCTCTCTGCTCATATATCCGTTCATAGATGGCATCACATGTATTAAAAGGTAAGGGCTACGTGTTCCCCTAGCTCGCACAAGTCTCTGACTTCTGAGGGTAGGATTCTTTCTATGGGGTTCAAATCCTTTGCACAATTGAATGGAGGATAACGGATGAAATTAGGGGTTTTCATACAAAAATGTACATTCTAGAAATCAAAAGTCGACGTGTCTTGGCGATTTTTCTAATAAGAGTGCAGTAACGTGTTAGATAGGGGGGCAACACTTATGATGCTCACTGTATATTTACATACACCGAACGATAACAAGTATACAGATTCGGGCAATTCCAATCGGAACTCTTAAGAGCGGGGGGAATTGGCCACGCCACTGACAGCAGCAGGCCTTGTCAACTTTGCTGCGGTGTTCCAGAGAAGTGAACTTGTGAGCGAGGTGGTGATACCTCGCTCACGAGATGAATTAATATTTTTTTTTTGACAGAATCTGAAATCTTCGATGTGCAAGTGTTCAGCTTTACGAAATATGAGTATACATTTTTTCCAAGAATCGTGCACTTTTATACACACTTTTCAAGATATTTTATTTTTTGAAATACTTTCTACTGAAGCAGCTCTGTTCTTCAGAGAACGAATGTTGTAGAAAAGTATCTATTGTTTTAGTAAGAATGTTACTCGAATTCGAAAAACTCAAAATACTATACTAATAATAAAGCATCTAAATCCATATGGAGTTTTTCATTATTTACATTCTAAAATGGAAAGTTTTCATAATAATGCACTACCGACAGAAATAGCTCCCCTGAAATATTATCGGTGTTCAACATACAATATTTTAAATTTAGAATCGGTTGGACTCTACAAAGACCCGGATGTGTCATTTCACTCTATCAATACTGAAGTAATGAATGATTTTAGGAAAAGCAATAAGGAAACTCACTCACAAATTAATTATGGACATATACAAAACAATCGTAAATTTTATTTCGGTCATCATTCCTGATAGCTTGGGCAATACTTATGACATCGTTTATGTTGCCTATTTTTAAAATTTGAAGAGTTTCGGAAATGATGAAACATGTAGGACATTTATTGATTTAGCATTCAGCCTACTTTCGAAATGCTGTATTGAGAAAATGTCCTGAATCAATTAGGCGAATTCAAAAATATATTATATGAAAATATATGTATGGATCTTGGGATCACACGTCGATAGGTAAGGTCGTCGTCATCCCTAACTCGCACAAGACTCCGAAGAGGGTTGCTTGTACCCTTCGATGTCACGTAGATTTCAAAATATCGAATAAGTTATGTAAATAACATCTCGCTGGAACTATTTTGGAATTACCATTGATTATTGTGTATCTTTTCAAAACAAAGTGAATGAAAATTCTCAATTTTGGCCAGGCGCAGATATATTCAGTCTCCCCAATTTTTTCATTATCCATTCGTCAGAAAATTTTATTCTTCATTGAAGTTGGTGCATTGCAAAAATTGGCATCTGAGTTATTAAAATTCTAAATTTCTTAAAGGTGTAGAGGGTAGAACAAACAATAGAACTTTTATTCGAGAGTAAACTCCCATTATTTTCGAAATATCGAAAAAGTTTACACAGGAAAGTTGTTTACAACTAAAAACCATTATGCTCATATCAAAGAAAATGGGTGTATGAATTAACTTATTTAATCTGAACAATTAAATGATACAAATCTGTTTATCAGTATTGATAGTGTTAGAAGGTATAACTAAAAGTTCTGTGATTACAAATCTGAATTTTGTAAATTATCAACAACTTTTCTGAATACACTTTTTCGATTTGATCGAAAATAGGCGTATTTTACTCTTGATCAAAATTTGTATTCATTATGCTCCCGTGAAATTTCTCCGAAACTTGAAATTTCGACAACTCAAATGAAAGTTTTTTGCAATGCACCAATCAACAATAAAATTTTCTGATAAATATTAATTTATCAATAATGCAAAGTCTGTAAGGAATGAATTTAAGAAGTTCGACAGTTACAAACTTGTCTTGGGTTCGACGATTGCAATGCATAAATATAGGCCAGACAGACCACAGTTTTATTAATAGATTTAAGGAGCATTTGAGAAGTTACATGTTACATAAACAGAATACAAACTGTGCTAACCTTTTTATTGAATATAATCATTTGATTTCTTAATAGAACAAAAATATTTCATATCGCATCTATTATTCTTTAGAACTGCCATGAAGTTCAAATTTTGTTAAAAAAAAACAGTTCATGTAGCATTTATTATTCTTTAGAACTGCCATGAAGTTCAAATTTTGTTAAAAAAAAACAGTTCATGTAGCATCTATTATTCTTTAGAACTGCCATGAAGTTCAAATTTTGTTAAAAAAAAACAGTTCATGTAGCATCTATTATTCTTTAGAACTGTCATGAAGTTCAAATCTTGTTACTTTTCCATGGTTCATTCTTGATATAAATCTCAAGTAGTGAATTTTGAATGGGACTGTTTTACTATTCTTTGGTTCTATATACTTAGGAAAAAGGTATTTTCAATCAAATATGCTTATGGCAATTGAATTAGTTTATTAGTATAGTGCGATCAGAATTAGAACCTGATACGGGCTGACATTCACGGAGAATCTTTGAATTGGAATGTTGTGAATAATAATAATAGTCATGACAATAACTGTTCAATTAAACAAGGTAGAAAAATAAACCTCTCGTTTACTCATCATTTCTATGAATTTGGAAGGGCGATCAGAGGCGTCCTATTAAATTAACCAGTTCAATTCAATTGAAAGAATTTGTATCGAGTTAAAGAACCCCTAAAATACTAGACTATCTGGTTATACCCTCTACAGCTGCTGATCGCATGTGCTCAACGTAGGGTCGTTTGCAACCTGTTCTGACACCATGATGTCTTACAGGGGGTTCCAAAATGTGTCAACTGTCTCCGATAATATTTCTGATCAAATCCTACATATTGTTGATTCAATTCATATTCCTTGATGTGCATTTTGATTTCATCAGTATGATTTCTGTGCTGTGAACTCATTAATAATAATAATAGATACTAATAATAATCTGCTTTATTTTATGTCCATCAATATAACATATTACTCGATTTTTAACAAGGAGTGGGAATACTTTGTGGACAGACTGCTATTATGCTGTATATGCATGAATTTTACTGTGACATTACTGAATTATTTTATTTTAAAATCCATGTTTTCTTTTGATTCGGGAATAACTCTCTGCTATGACTGTCACACTTTGGATGATCGTAATGCTTAATTATATTCAGCGTAACCGTATATGGGATTTAAATAATTTATAGGTGAAATTCAACAAGATAAATAATTCGCTGACCTTTCATTTTCTTTATCTTTATGGTACAGGGACGATTAAAATTTCCATTTCAACGAATCTGATTTGCAATTCAATTCGGTTGAAAACATGATTTCGTAGTATAATTTTCTGCTTTCTATTAATAAGCGATGCCTAACAATTAAATTGTGTATGTATAGGCAAACACACACCAAGTGATTTTCATTGCTCGAACCAGTCACTTTCCTTTTGTTTATCTTTCGTGAACAAATGAGAAAAGGTGTGATGATGATTTTTCCTTTCTCTTGTTTTCTATAACAGTACTATCACATTACTCAAATGGCACGCAGATTCAGAAATACCTGAGGAAATTACTAGATTGCTAGCGACTGCTTTTTTCTATTTATCTGTTTTGTAGAAAACAAAAAGTTTGAATGGTACTTAGCAGTGCATTGGCTTATCTACAATAAGGAATTCATTAAGATTGAAAGCACGGCAATAAATAAATTAAAATGAGGAAGGTGATTATTGTGTATGCAGGTGCAGAGGCGTAGGTAGATTTTTTCAAGAACGGTTACAGATGAAAGACCCTGATTATACTGATATACTAATTTAATTTTCTGATCCATACTGGAAATGCGAAGTTCCCACTATCCGGGACGAATAGGATTCAGAAATTGAAGAACTTTTCAAAAAGGGTACCAATGTGTGACACCATCTGATTTCGGCGATTTTCCAGTTTATACTGTTCATCAAATTGATGGGCAATATCTGGTTTGTTGAGGGGAATAAATACACATATCTCGTACAAAAGTCTCAGAACTTCATGCTTTACTTTGTTAATATGCAAGGGGATTTTGGTGTGGGTGCAATAGATCAAAATTGTATTTTGTAACAGATCGGTCTGTATAGCATCATATATTCAGATTCTACGTTGAATTAATTGGACATACAGAATGGTTTGAGTGATTCCTGCGAAGTTCAGAGATTAAATCTTGTTTTTAGTCCGTTTTCCCCCCTCTTTTCTGGCGATGTTCTTTTCGCCAGAGGTCGAAATCTGTATGGCGGAAATCGTCTGACTTTCATGGTCGAGAAAAAATACATCAGGCTTATTGGCTTGTATTTGCCTGAGGGTGGGGAATGAGGAGTTCCAAAAGATTTGGCATTTGTCATTCTACACGGACTCAATATCTCCTGGAGCATAAGGCAACACCGGTGTCCCGTCTACACCGTACGAGTGTCGTAGATGATAGTACAGGGCCACGTTATGCCTGCACTGAGGAAAATTCTGTTATTGAAGTTTTTGCTGGGATATTTCATGCTACTGTAATAAGAAATACTATTACTATAACAAATTATAGAAGTAGCACATTCAAATTCTATGGCAGCAAAAACGATTTTGCTGAAGGTGGTTTTTCTGCCACAGGTAGGTATAATGCTGTCACTAATAGGCAGTCAGCCTAGGACAGTAAGATTTTCAATCAGAAAATCATAATTTCATAGGTGAATAATCACTAATGAATTACATGCCTATGGCCGTAAGGTTTTCGCTTACGATAAGTGGATCATCGCACAGAAGTTCATCCACTTACATTATTAATACAGTTGTCATTCTGCCACTAAAATATTACTAGAAGAACCTACTCACGACCATGCTGTGGTTATTCGATGTTTTGCTGAAATTCTGACGGAAATTACCCCCTCCACGAACGCAACGAACATTTGAAGGTTGTTACGTTTATAAATGAGAAAATGAAGAACTGAATGAACTGATGTTTCAGTGTTACCGGCTCTTCTAGTCCAGCCATAGTGCCGAATATTGCTCCTAGCAAACAAGCAACATAGGAATTATGTAATAATGGGTGAAGTGAATGAATATAATCAATTGCTATTACTCAAGTTTTTTCGAGACATACATATTCGTGTTAATGCAGTATGCGGAACATGAATCAATAGTAAGAGCTTCTGCTGAAATTTATTCACCTGACCCATTGTCTTACATGTTTCATTTCGAAACTTCTTTCTTGTTTGTCACTGTTAGAACACATTCCGACAGACTTTTTGCAATAATTTTTCAATGAAAACTATACAGTTACAGGAATAGATATGTGTTACCATAGCATACCTACAACATGAAGAATGCCCTATGGGTAATTGCACACACCAGCGGTAGCAAAGTCAGGTTCCTACAACTACAGCTAGCAATACATTTTAGTCATAAGGTGCAGTCGCTAGCGGTAGCAAAGTTTACCAGCTACTACAAAAACATTGTCTACTGGCCATAGGTAAATGCACTCCTTAGCGAGAAGTTATTCGACCATTTTTATTTATCCCAAGTGGGTTATAATCAGCAAAGTCGCCTTTATAACCACAGGTGATAGCTCGCTTGTCCCCTATGCTATTAGAGTTTCTTGCTAGGGTTATTGGATTTCTAGCTACGGTTAATAAAAATTTTTCTAGGTGTGTGGATATAGGCTGAGACCGCATAAGCTGAACAAGCTGACAGCAAATGCTTTATGGTCTCGGCGGCCCCACTACACGCTCTGCATCTATTGTCAGAGACCTCCATACCCATCACGCGACTACGGTAGACGAGGGAGTAGAAGAAACCATCTTGGCAGTTCATTATTAATTCCTTGGTTTCCGACTTTAGTCCACTTGACCTGAGAAATGCGAAGGTCAGGTTTCTGTATAAGCCAAGTTCTTCAATATTCTTGAAGAAGACCCCATGCATTGGCTTATCCTTATGTAGCTGTAGGCTACTCTCACTCTCCGCAGCTTTGACGTGGGCTTTTTGCTGGACGGGTACTCGGTGACAGAGTTTGGGTTCGTCCGTTCAATGTCGAATAAGAGACGGAGTTCATCGGCTTCACGCCTTGAAAATAAATGCTCCAATCCCTGCTTTTTCATTTTCGAAGTGGATCTGAACTTCTGAGGACTTTACAGGCTCCATCCAGTACCATTCTGTTGTGTAGACACTCTAAACTCAAAATTCCATGGTCTCCTAGTTGTCTGGGGAAGTATAACCATGGAACAGACGATTTAGGACACAAGCTTCTATGAATTATGCATCATTTTGTGAGTTTTTACGTCGAGTTGTCGCAGCTCTTCCAGAGTCCATTTCATCACTCCAAAGGAGTAAAATAGAATCGGAACGGCAAGCATATTAGTTGCAGCAACTTTGTTCTTCTCCGACAGTTCTGATGACCAGATTTGTCAGAGTTTATGCTGATACTTGCCGCGGAGTGGTAACCTCTTGGGTGTGCATTCGTCTCTCCGGCATCCAGATGATGTAGGATGCTTCCGTCTACGAGCTGAACGTCCTCTCCGTATTCCTCGCATCGTCCTCTTTTGAGATAAACCGTGGCACATTTGTCGATCCCATAACTTCATTCCGATAGCATGCGTGTACTCTTGTACCACCCTCAAGGACTAATGAAGATCCTTTTCTCCGGAGGCATATAGTTTAAGGTCGTCCATGTCGAACAGAAGGGTGACCTTGTGACTCCGGTTGCTGGGGATGTCGCAGTTGTATCCTCGGGTTTTCGTAGTGCGACAGACAATGGCAATAGGGAGAAGAGGCAGAAGAGAAGAGGGCTGAGAGAGCCTCCCTGAAACACGCTCTTTCTAAACATAACCTGCTCTGTATTATTATTTTATGATATTATATTATTTGGAGATGCTTTGACAGAAGCCCATCAAACAAATTATGAAGAATAGATTTTCAATTCGATATTCTGCTACATCGTATACATACAAAAGGAATTCTGTCAAACCCATATTATTGCCAGAATCCGTAACGATACCGGTCCAGGCACCGTAAGAAGAAGAGAACTCGTAAATTCTTAAAATAAAAAAATCACAAAAATTGATATTTTGGATTGACGAATGTTTTTTGGTTAGTTTTAAAAAACCCCTTTGGACTATTTGATTTCTCAAACTTCAGTTGTATAATAATATTTGAGTAGTGATGATAACCTCTCATATCGTCTATTAAAAATTAGACGATGCTATGACAGAAGATCATCAAACAAATAATGATAAATAGATTTTTTATCGGACATTCTGCTACATCGTATACAATATGAATTTTGTCGAACCCCTATTAGTGCCAGAACCCCTAATGATGCTAGTCCATGCACTATAAAACTTAATTTTTCCAGAGCCTTGCTAGACAATTTAAGAGTCCCTATAACTTTTGAAATAAAAGTAAAAACACAAAAATTAATATTCTGCATTGACGACTGCGATTTCGTCACATAGAAATTACAAGAACCAAGCTCATTTTGAGAAATTGAAAAAATATCAGTCTGGACAGGTAAGGAAGGAGCTAACACCTCTCGAAGTCTGTAAAAAAAAATTATTATTGAATCGATTTGTAACATTGCATATTATTCTCGAAATTGTAGAAAAAAACAAGATGTTTCAACTCAAAACAATTGATTGCAAATCTGCACTATTTATTGAAAATAGTAACTTTGGTTTCGAATTTGACAGGATGTTGGATTGCCTAATACTTTCGTGAAAACAAAATAACACCCTCTCGAATATCTACCCTCCCAACCTTTCCGTGGACAAATTAGACATGCGTCAATTTTGTTATTTCCCACATTCCCTAAAAAGAGGCAGTAAATCAGTGCTGATGGTCAGGGCCATAACAAAGAATGCGCAATCCACTTGTTTCTCTTAACTGATGTAATTTCAATGTCGCCCGGTGTATTTACCACCATGAAATCAATCTGCCGCACCTCATTTGCTAACCTTATCGAAATTTCAATGCAACACATGTAGCTTGTAATTTACATGTCAAACATGAAAGTATACATCGACTTTTAATTATAGTACCTCGAACCAAAGAGAAAAAGTACCCAGTACTCGCCAGTCACGAAACATTTGTGAATGTCCATTTTGAGTGAAATAAATTGTACTAATTTCAAAAGTGTCAGTCTCGAAATAAAGTAAAGACTTTGATCACCAAAATATGTTTTGTTTCTCATAGCCCATATGGTTATGTAGCTTTTCGATAGGTTGTATGTACTTAGGCCCTTATTACAAGCCCTTATCACAATTTATTAGAATCGTCTGTGATCTCTCCAAAACTCCAAAAAAAACTCAAACCTTGTGATAGAACTTTTAATGTGTGGATATTGGAGTGTCTATGGCAAGAATTATTGTTCCTTCATGATTCCTCAACACTGCAGTAGGAACTCATTTTCAGGTTTTTATCCCATTATTTTACTAGAATAATCGCGCTCTCATCCAAACGTTTTTTAAATAAAATACTTGCACTCCACTGTTGGGAACCTTTGGTGTAGAAATGAATATACTGGAGTTTTATCCCGATACCCGATCGCTAGTTTAATACCTCAACACGTGTTTCAGTCACTAAGGGACCATCTTCCGAAGGAAAAGGTTTAAATTCTTCAAACCCGAGAGACCAAGAAACAATCCTGGCAAGCCACGTGAATTGAGGATGATTTTGAAGAAGACCCCATGCATTGGGTTATCCTTATGTAGCTGCAGGAGTACTTCTGTTTCCGCAGCTTTGACGCAGCGTGGAACAGACGATTTAGGATGCAAGCTCCTATAAACTCCTCCTGTAGTACTCACCCTATATCAATTCGAATATGCTAGGAAATAACAATAAAGTAGTTCTTCTCTGTGCTTTAGGGCACGCCGTAGTAGAGAGCAACGATCAAGTAGATACAGTGGTGTAACATGCGAAGTGGTCGAGGTGTTAGAGCGTTTGCCTCTCACCCAGGCGGTTACGTGAGCTGTAGGTCCTGAATTTCTCTTGCTCGCACAAGCTCTGGTTTTGAGGAGTTTTCTCCAAACACCTGGGATATTCGTAACAACAAATCCAACCAATTTCTACGAAAAGTAACTCCAACACCTCTGCCTGAGAAAGAACTTTTCGATGAGCTAGGAACCATCTACTTCCAGAAGAAACTATATAAAAAGAAGGGTGCAGTTAGAAGAGTGCATTGGCATATACTTTCAGGTTTACTGCAAACCAAAGACCTCCTTGGCTATTTCAAGTAGGAAAGATCTGAAACACTGACTAGCCTTGGCAGAAGAAGTCTCAGAATCTCATCAGGATTTCTCACGGGGCGCTGTAGACGAGGAGAACGAATCAAAAAGCTGGGCTTACAGGAGAACAGCACCTACACAGCGGGGGAAATCAGAAAAACCCACACCATATTCTAATGGAATCATACCAGCTGACAGTGGTGGAAATTCCACATATAGAGTCCTCTGGAACACCAGGAGGTGGCAGTCGCCGTACACGAAAAACAATAAAAATATTCTCAGATAGTCAAGCAGAACTGAAAGCGCTTGAATCCAACTGCTTTGAATCCAGAGCAGTATGGAACTGCAGAGAAACCTTAAACCGACTGGCACAACGCAACAATGTTAACCTAGTCTGTATACCAGGTCACACGGGCCTAGAAGGGAACGAAATAGCGGACGCCCTAGCATGAGGGGGGACCGAAATAACGTTCACTGTGCCAGAACCGGTAATCGATATAGCACATAGCTCTGCCAAGAATGTTATAACATCCTGGGCAGACAATAAAAGACTCGAGTATAGGCGTAGTCTACCGGGCCTAGCCCATTCCAAAGCATTTATTGCTTACACAAGGAAGAAACAGGACTCCAACAAACTGCTAGAACTTAGTAGAGCACATCTCAGAGTTATAGTAGGTTTGCTCACTGGCCACTGCAAACTCAAACACCACATGCATAAAATCGGACGTGCACAAGATGCAGAGTGTTGTTTATGCATGGAGGAGGATGAAACGGCTAAACACATTTCATGTACATGCCCCGCAGCGGCCAGAACCAGATTCTCAACATACGCCAGAGAACCTGGTAAATTGTTCTCCCAATACACTCCTTAATTTCGTTAAGAGATTGGATATACTGGGGGAAATATAACCATAGGGTGAGCCACAATGGGCCTGATAAGGGCCCACTCACGTTCAACCCTAAACCTAACCTCTTCAATGCCCGAATCTCTCAGGGAATCAGGTTTTGCGCGGCTGCTTTGAGGGAGCAGAGGATATGGGACACAAAGGTAGTTAGAAGAGGTTGTTTTCTCAATGAAACTAGAGTTCAATATTCCGCAAACGAGTTGGCAAAGTTTCTTTTTTTCTAGGCGGACAGATGGTACTACTGGATAAATGGAGCCCAGTTTGAATGATTGAAACTCAAAGATGCCACTATAGGAAGGGCTGTTAGGGTACAGGTAGCTGAAGTTAGGCCTGTCAGTATTAGTCAGCTCGTGAGATCATTAAGCTCTCAGAAATCTATAGGATTTTTCTTTTTTTGTGAACCAGAAGATTTAAAAAACTCTTCACACCATATTCAAATTCTTCAAAGATATTGCCCTTCGAATGTGAACAAAAACTATATATTTGAATCAAAATTGCTTTTTTATCCGCACCCGGAGTCTGAAATAGCTATTTTTGTTTCAGATTGGAGTCGCTATTGACAGCAGCAAGACTCGTCATGCCACATCAATCTCCAAGTTGTAGCCAAGCCACAAAGTTATCCCTCACCAAATCATAATGAGCAAGAAAGTGGACACAAAGAACTCGAAAATTAAATAAAAAATGATGGTGGAACATGTGGCAAGCTTACGTCAGTGATACAAATCACTGGTTTCGATGGTCCGACGGCAACATCGTACAAATGGTTGTGAAAAATGTTGAAACATATAACAAATGGGGGCATCTCCACTCGAGGTACCCGTCAGGAGAGTTCCATCATAATGGAACCCAGGTTGGACCAAGGACCCCACCGATACCGATCACCGAACGCCAACAGCTCCAGGATATCGCAGCAGTATCCCCTGAATGTTTCGCAGCTCCACTCGACGAACCTAGACACGTCCAAGCATTCCATCTATAGCAACACCGTCCTGCCCCCCGGGAACAAGGCCCTAAATGGGGGGTTGAACATCTCGAGGGTGCGGAATCAAAGTACTGTGAATAAATTCATCGCCAAATCGAAGGAAGTGGGTGTGAAAGAGATGCTAGTGAGTTTGGGCTTACTCTGTCTGGTGAGTTTGCTTTTGGCCTTGTTGTCGTTGATCTTCCTCCTGAAGATCTCGCCTGTGACGGCCAACGATATCCGTGAACTCTTGAGGTCGGAACAATTGACTGTGATCACTGCGGAGGAGTATGTGGTAGTGTACGAAGTGACATTGGCATTGTGTGCTTTGACATTATCGCTCAATTTATGCTGCCTCCTGGTGTGTGCCATCCAGTTTTTGTTCGCTGTCAAGTTGGTTAAGAGCCCCCAAGGTGGAAGTGATAGGTATGTTATTTCCAGATACCTATAGATCAGAAACCATCTGATATCCTTTTTTCAAGTACCAGTACCGTCATCTTCACCGTGGATTTAACTTGGTACCGTTTTCAAACACATATTGTGAATCTATGATCAATTTGATCTACCCTTTTCTTGTACTATAGAAACATCGATAAATATCACTTACTGTGATATTAAGGGCAATTTTTTCGACGAAACGATGCATCTTTCCACAAAATCGACATTTTCCAAGTGAACTACCGTTCCAATTGAGGCAATCAAATTGAAAAAAATTTCATTTCTTGAAAAATCGCAAACTTTCCTCAAACGTATCTTGACGAGCTGATTCCGAATATTACGTTAAAAATTGAATTCGACGAAGAGGTAATCAAAAAAAGGCAATTTTTCTACGAAAAGGTTGCATCTATCCACAAAATCATCATTTTCCAAGTGAACTACCGTTCCAATTCAAAAAACGAGTACTTTTTCGGATTCAGAAGAAAATTTTCTATCGTATCAAGGAGTATTCGCGAGAATTTTGCATTTTTTAAATATTCACAGGTGTTCAAAGTCGAGTAATGCAATATTTGATATTTAAGGAAATCGAATTGAAAAATTTTTATTTCTTGAAAAATCGCAAACTTTCCTCAAACGTATCTTGACGAGCTGATTCCGAATATTACGTTAAAAATTGAATTCGACGAAGAGGTAATCAAAAAAAGGCAATTTTTCTACGAAAAGGTTGCATCTATCCACAAAATCATCATTTTCCAAGTGAACTACCGTTCCAATTCAAAAAACGAGTACTTTTTCGGATTCAGAAGAAAATTTTCTATCGTATCAAGGAGTATTCGCGAGAATTTTGCATTTTTTAAATATTCACAGGTGTTCAAAGTCGAGTAATGCAATATTTGATATTTAAGGAAATCGAATTGAAAAATTTTTATTTCTTGAAAAATCGCAAACTTTCCTCAAACGTATCTTGACGAGCTGATTCCGAATATTACGTTAAAAATTGAATTCGACGAAGAGGTAATCAAAAAAAGGCAATTTTTCTACGAAAAGGTTGCATCTATCCACAAAATCATCATTTTCCAAGTGAACTACCGTTCCAATTCAAAAAACGAGTACTTTTTCGGATTCAGAAGAAAATTTTCTATCGTATCAAGGAGTATTCGCGAGAATTTTGCATTTTTTAAATATTCACAGGTGTTCAAAGTCGAGTAATGCAATATTTGATATTTAAGGAAATCGAATTGAAAAATTTTTATTTCTTGAAAAATCGCAAACTTTCCTCAAACGTATCTTGACGAGCTGATTCCGAATATTACGTTAAAAATTGAATTCGACGAAGAGGTAATCAAAAAAAGGCAATTTTTCTACGAAAAGGTTGCATCTATCCACAAAATCATCATTTTCCAAGTGAACTACCGTTCCAATTCAAAAAACGAGTACTTTTTCGGATTCAGAAGAAAATTTTCTATCGTATCAAGGAGTATTCGCGAGAATTTTGCATTTTTTAAATATTCACAGGTGTTCAAAGTCGAGTAATGCAATATTTGATATTTAAGGAAATCGAATTGAAAAATTTTTATTTCTTGAAAAATCGCAAACTTCATTCAAACGTATCTTGACGAGTTGATTCCGAATATTACGATAAAAATTGAATTCGACGAAGAGGTAATCAAAAAAGGGCAATTTTTCGACGAAAAGGTGCATCTATCCACAAAATCAACATTTTCCAAGTGAACTACCGTTCTAATTCAAAAAACGAGTACTTTTTCGGATTCAGAAGAAAATTTTCTATCGGTTCAAGTATTATTCGAGAGAATTTTGCATTTTCAAAATATTCACAGGTGATCAAAGTCGTGTAATGCAATATTCGATATTTAAGGAAATCGGATTGGAATATTTTTGTTTCTCGAAAATCGCAAGCTTCCCTCAAACGTATCTTGATGAGCTGATTCCGAATATTACGTTAAAAATTGAATTCGACAAAGGGATAACCCAAAAAGGGGAATTTTTCGACGAAAAGATGCATGACTTTATCGAAGCGTAGCACCTCTTGTCTTTCTTACGATGTTGTCGTGCTACATTTACTTCGATAGGAAACTTTAACAAATTGAAAAATATAACATGATTTTGCGAATTTTTCCCCTACTCATCTGTACTACCCCACTTTGAGATAAAATGGATTTCTATCAGAGACTATCTCTAGGTAGTGCAATTTTGTCCGGTATTAACTTCAAGACCTCTACCAGCATTTTGAACTAGTCCAGATTTTCAGTAAGGCTTCAAATATTGTTATGCAATATTTTGAAATTTGAATTGCTTAAGCTTCAGTCTAATGTTGTTCAGTGAAATAAAAAAAAAGTTGGAACATATTTGGAGATGATTGAATCAGTTCTTGTCTTTGTGGAGCGAGTTTCAACTTTAGCAACAATCTTATTGAAGACCCAATGCAGATTATTCTGATATTGTGGGATTGTCTAATTTTCTCAACTATTGAAAGATCCAGAAGCTGGTACTATGTGGGGTTTTGACCGAGCCAAATTTCGAAAGATCCAGATCACAACGGCTAGTCGAGCTAAACTACTTCAAAGGACCTCTTGCATTCCTATCGACGAAATACATGAGAGGATACTACAAGAATACACCTATCACTGACGGCGATACAGGATACATTGTGGAATTTACGGTGATTATTCTTGCACTACCAGTGGCATTAGAGGAATTATCAATTTTCTCCAGATGATTGACCTCACGTCCCGAACGTAACTGGAAACGTATCTTGAAACATTATATAGCAAATATTCTTGGAATGAAGAAACAATTAACTTTCGATTTCATTATTACAACGAGAGTAAGAAACAGATAAAAGCCGTCATCCCGTGTATGAAATGAACCATATCCCTTGAAGAGCATAATTGCCCAATAATTATATTTTATTGGTCTTGCAAATTGAGAATTTAATGATGAAGAATAGTAATGTCAGGCATGAGTTAAATGAACTGGCTGTTCCATTTAGATAATCAAGGTGGTCCAACTATAACGATGAGAATGTTGTTTAAAATAAACTTCAATGATGACTTTTATAAATTGTTTCCCCAATAGCTTCTTATAAGTTAAATTATGTGAAATTATCCTTACATACTAATCAGCCCTCCATTAATTATTACGAGAAGGTGCACAATTCAATTCACTGATTCGCATTCGACTTCCGGCACAAGTGGAGGCAGCTACAACTCTCAATGGACCAAAACCAGCCTGTGGAATTCCTTTTGAGGAATGGAGAAATGGGTCAAGAACCATCATCAACCTTTCTGGGAAGACGCTATAGGCAATACTTACGGGAAAATGATGGTGATCTTCTTGAATTGAGCGAAGGAAGGTGGTAGGACTAATAATAGGACACGGCCACCTGAGACAACACTTGCACATATTAAGGATACACCAAGACTCTACATTATGCAGGTTCTGTAATGAGAAGGACGGAACAGTCTCACACATATTATTTGAATGCAAAGCCCTGGTTCAATAATATAAGGATAGATATTTTCGGACACTATAGTGCAGATATCATTCCACGGGAAAACCTCGTGAGAAATCTCTATCAGTTCCAGAAGATCCGGACTACATCTCCCTTTCTGCGCAGATCACATAGATTGAGTACTGATAATTACCTCCTTGCACTTATCGGTCATTATGCTGGAGTTAAAAAATGAGAGAATCGAAAAGATTGCGATATTCCAATGTTAACCAGTCTTTTCGCATTACGTAGTTATAAAATGCTGCACAATTTTTTATAATTGTGATGAAACGGCTGTGCATTGTTAGTTTATTTATCATCGATAGACACACAAATTATCATATAAAAATCTGGGCAAAGAGAAGAAAGAGACTTTGTAAAATAATGTTAAGGCCGATTCAGATACATGTATGTCCATCCTGCATGAGAAATGCATGCCTGTCGACGTTCACTATCGGCGTGAGTGAAAAACGGAATAAGGACATGTTCTTGTTCAAATACAGTGAAAAATACTTCGGGAATATTCTAAAAACTCAAATGCCGTTACTTCAGCAATGATGAAATTATTACAGAACCAAATAAAATATGACATCTTACGTCAAAAGCTTTGCAAAAATGAAATATAGACCTTCAACATCATAAAGGCCGTTTCAGAGTGAAGTGTTTGCTTTTGTACGGTAGCTCAATATTGAAATAATGCTTCTAGGCGATCTTTTTATTGAAGGTCGGAATTCGGGTTAGAAATATCTCTTTTTTTTTCCTGTAGTTCAATAACTCGAAGACACTGCTGCTTCATAAATGGGCTCGTGTGGTCATACAAAGCAAGTTTAAATCGATTGAAGGTAAACTAAAGGCTGAAACACAACGGAAGTTTTATGTTTTTAGTTTTAATTTTCAGAATTTTGGATATTTTTTAACGCGAAACTATCATTGCCATTATTATTCTGATCACGCCTCATAAATAATCATGTTGATAAAATTCAAGCTACATTTTTCAATTCTGTTTTGCATCTTGTTTTATTTGTAAAATTGATATTCAAAATCCCAAAACTTAAAACTTATTACATAAAACATCCATTGTGTCTACGGCTTAAGGAAAACTAGTCTGAAGGGATTTGCTGTTGGATCAAAATTTCGTTAATAGTTAGTTTCAGGACCATGAAGGCTGAGTCACAATTGAAGATTTGTGTGAAAAATTTGAAGGCTTGCAATTGAGAATACGAATAAGGACACAAAACATAATGAAAAATGAACTTTAAATTTTACCTATAAGATCTTGTGTGGGCGTGGCCTGAAATAATGTCGGGAAGAAAATCTTAAATCATAAAACTTCGATTGTGTCTCAGTCTTTACTTTTCTGTTATTTATCATCAATCGTGGTAACATCATTCTTTCAATACACCCTGTATATTTCTTCTGCGCCCATTTTTTACCTTTCCCACAGCTATTTTACTTATTTTGTTTTGCGGTTCTTCCTAAACCTGCGATAAATAATAAAAAACAGAGGATTCACAAGTTCTCGAGCAGTAGTTATTTGTTTTGTATTTGTTGTTATGCAAGTTCTAGTTCCGTTAAAAATCCGTAGCGGTTGGTTTTTTTTCTTTCATTCAAGTGGTGAGCACATCTGGTCTATTGACTGTATTTCTTACGTATTTGTAACTGTTTATAACAAATATTCTACATAGTACATCGTACTGAAATCAAGCAGAAAGATAAACAGAATTTTTAATGATACCCCAGTGACGTAGATGATCAAAATGGGGCGCATTCACTGAATTCATGTAGCCAGATATCCTACAGGAGTTATCAAGTAACACGTTCTTCAGAAGTTTTTGGAATAAAATTCTGAAAATTTGGAAGCAATCTATTGGAAAATATCCAGTAATTGTCTGTTCATATTTTCATTTCAAATCCACAGAATATACTGAAT
The DNA here is from genome assembly GCA_958502065.1 of Chrysolina americana. Taxonomy (NCBI): domain Eukaryota; kingdom Metazoa; phylum Arthropoda; class Insecta; order Coleoptera; family Chrysomelidae; genus Chrysolina; species Chrysolina americana. The sequence continues at coordinate 57,032,857 of OY293420.1, read as the reverse complement.
TCATCATTCTGAATCGCTCTATCTTCAACCGTTCTCGAGTTGAAAAGTTCATCAACAGTTGAAAAATGAGGTAAATTCTTTTCAAAAATTTTGTTTTCGTAATTTTTCTATAAAATTTCGTAAAATTTGATATTTTTTATATGCAAACATATGTGCATATGCAATTTCAAGTGAATCTGATGATTTTCTATTCGTCATGATTTTTAGGGGTCTACCCCTTCGGCCTTTTTTCGAATATTTTTTTGTTTTCGTCGATCGACTCGAAATTCACAGAGGATACTAAATTCAGCATTCTGAATCGCCTAGCGTTCACAGAATTGCTCTATCTTCAACCGTTCTCGAGATGAAAAGTTCATCAAGAGTTGAAAAATGAGGTAAATTCTTTTCAAAAATTTTGTTTTCGTAATTTTTCTATAAAATTTCGTAAAATTTGATATTTTTTATATGCAAACATATGTGCATATGCAATTTCAAGTGAATCTGATGATTTTCTATTCGTCATGATTTTTAGGGGTCTACCCCTTCGGCCTTTTTTCGAATATTTTTTTGTTTTCGTCGATCGACTCGAAATTCACAGAGGATACTAAATTCAGCATTCTGAATCGACTAGCGTTCACAGAATTGCTCTATCTTCAACCGTTCTCGAGTTGAAAAGTTCATCAAGAGTTGAAAAATGAGGTAAATTCTTTTCAAAAATTTTGTTTTCGTAATTTTTCTATAAAATTTCGTAAAATTTGATATTTTTTATATGCAAACATATGTGCATATGCAATTTCAAGTGAATCTGATGATTTTCTATTCGTCATGATTTTTAGGGGTCTACCCCTTCGGCCTTTTTTCGAATATTTTTTTGTTTTCGTCGATCGACTCGAAATTCACAGAGGATACTAAATTCAGCATTCTAAATCGACTAGCGTTCACAGAATTGCTCTATCTTCAACCGTTCTCGAGTTGAAAAGTTCATCTAGAGTTGAAAGGGGTAATTTCTCTTCAAAATTTTGTTTTAGAAATTTTTCTATTAATTTTCGTGAAATTCAACCTTTTCTTATATACACAAATATGCGGATATGCAATTTCAAGTTAATCCGATGATTTTGTATTCGTCATGATTTTTAGGGGTCTACCCCTTCGGCCTTTTTTCGAATATTTTTTTGTTTTCGTCGATCGACTCGAAATTCACAGAGGATACTAAATTTAGCATTCTGAATCGACTAGCGTTCACAGAATTGCTCTATCTTCAACCGTTCTCGAGTTGAAAAGTTCATCTAGAGTTGAAAGGGGTAATTTCTCTTCAAAATTTTGTTTTAGAAATTTTTCTATTAATTTTTGTGAAATTCAACCTTTTCTTATATACACAAATATGCGGATATGCAATTTCAAGTTAATCCGATGATTTTGTATTCGTCATGATTTTTAGGGGTCTACCCCTTCGGCCTTTTTTCGAATATTTTTTGTTTTCGTCGATCGACTCGACATTCACAGAGGATACTAAATTCATCATTCTGAATCGACTAGCGTTCACAGAATTGCTCTATCTTCAACCGTTCTCGAGTTGAAAAGTTCATCTAGAGTTGTAAGGGGTAATTTCTCTTCAAAATTTTGATTTTGAAATTTTTCTATTAATTTTCGTGAAATTCAACCTTTTTTTATATACACAAATATGCGGATATGCAATTTCAAGTTAATCCGATGATTTTGTATTCGTCATGATTTTTAGTGGTCTACCCCTTCGGCCTTTTTTCGAATATTTTTTTGTTTTCGTCGATCGACTCGAAATTCACAGAGGATACTAAATTCATCATTCTGAATCGACTAGCGTTCACAGAATTGCTCTATCTTAAACCGTTCTCGAGTTGAAAAGTTCATCTAGAGTTGAAAGGGATAATTTCTCTTCAAAATTTTGTTTTAGAAATTTTTCTATTAATTTTCGTGAAATTCAACCTTTTTTTATATACACAAATATGCGGATATGCAATTTCAAGTTAATCCGATGATTTTGTATTCGTCATGATTTTTAGGGGTCTACCCCTTCGGCCTTTTTTCGAATAATTTTTTGTTTTCGTCGATCGACTCGAAATTCACAGAGGATACTTACTAAATTCAGCATTCTGAATCGACTAGCGTTCACAGAATTGCTATATCTTCAACCGTTCTCGAGTTGAGAAGTTCATCAAGAGTTGAAAAATGAGGTAAATTCTTTTCAAAAATTTTGTTTTCGTAATTTTTCTATAAAATTTCGTAAAATTTGATATTTTTTATATGCAAACATATGTGCATATGCAATTTCAAGTGAATCTGATGATTTTCTATTCGTCATGATTTTTAGGGGTCTACCCCTTCGGCCTTTTTTCGAATATTTTTTGTTTTCGTCGATCGACTCGAAATTCACAGAGGATACTAAATTCAGCATTCTGAATCGACTAGCGTTCACAGAATTGCTCTATCTTCAACCGTTCTCGAATTGAAAAGTTCATCTAGAGTTGAAAGGGGTAATTTCTCTTCAAAATTTTGTTTTAGAAATTTTTCTAATAATTTTCGAGAAATTCAACCTTTTTTTATATACACAAATATGCGGATATGCAATTTCAAGTTAATCCGATGATTTTGTATTCGACATGATTTTTAGGGGTCTACCCCTTCGGCCTTTTTTCGAATATTTTTTTGTTTTCGTCGATCGACTCGAAATTCACAGAGGATACTAAATTCAGCATTCTGAATCGACTAGCGTTCACAGAATTGCTCTATCTTCAACCGTTCTCGAGTTGAAAAGTTCATCTAGAGTTGAAAGGGGTAATTTCTCTTCAAAATTTTGTTTTAGAAATTTTTCTAATAATTTTCGTGAAATTCAACCTTTTTTATATACACAAATATGCGGATATGGAATTTCAAGTTAATCCGATGATTTTGTATTCGTCATGATTTTTAGGGGTCTACCCCTTCTGCCTTTTTTCGAATAATTTTTTGTTTCCGTCGATTGACTCGAAATTCACAGAGGATACTAAATTCATCATTCTGAATCGACTAGCGTTCACAGAATCGCTCTATCTTCAACCGTTCTCGAGTTGAAAAGTTTATCTAGAGTTGGAAGGGGTAATTTCTCTTCAAAATTTTGTTTTAGAAATTTTTCTATTAATCTTCGTGAAATTCAACCTTTTTTATATACACAAATATGCGGATATGCAATTTCAAGTTAATCCGATGATTTTGTATTCGTCATGATTTTTAGGGGTCTACCCCTTCGGCCTTTTTTCGAATATTTTTTGTTTTCGTCGATCGACCCGAAATTCACAGAGGTTACTAAATTCATCATTCTGAATCGACTAGCATTCACAGAATTGCTCTATCGTCAACCGTTCTCGAGTTGAAAAGTTCATCTAGAGTTGAAAGGGGTAATTTCTCTTCAAAATTTTGTTTTCGTAATTTTTATAATAATTTTGGTGAAATTCAACTTTTTTATACACACAAATATGCGAATATGCAATTTCAAGTGATTCCGATGATTTTGTATTGAAAAATCGCAAGTACAAACTACCCTTACGAGGAGGTTGATTGAAATTTTCTCTAAGGTGGCATGAAAAGTATAATTTGGGCAATCCTAGCCTGCCGTTTCAATGAAATACCTTCACTAGAAACCCCCGGTCAGCAATAAATTGGAATGCTCCGTTATTATATTTTTGAAGTTAAACCAAGAGATGATTGATTTGAGGGCCGTCTAAGGGTTGGTTTATAACTTTGAAATATAAAAAAAAAACTCTAAACACCATCTGAAATATTTAGCTAATTTGATTTCAGTATAAACACTTCCAGTGGACTCAAAAACGATATACTGAAATATGAATGATTTACGAGTTGTCTAAGGGTAGTATAAACAAAACACACTTAGAGGCGGTTAATTTCAGAACACAATTACTACAGCTTTAGGAACTCAGTACTCATTGAAACAATTAGGTGATAGAGCTATTATAATCAGCAATACAATGAATCGTTTAGTCTCTGTACGGATATAAACGTTTTCGTTTACACTAGCTAGCACAGTCAATAATTTTTTCAGATTTATCCCATGAGTTGAATAGGTCGGACGAGGACTTCTCGTTCTCCCATAATCAAGCCATTTCCGGTGAACCAACACCTTAATTACATCTCATTTCACGTTTCAGGAAGCTGCTTATTATTAATTAATTACGAATATACTTGGCAAAACTATTGAAGTGCTGATATCGGAATAATCGCCGTGTTAATGATATTTCACGACCGGTAAATTTGATCGACAGCTAGAACTGATAAGATGAATTCGCCGAAAGGAACTGACTCCGTTGTATAAACAGAGCATAATCTGCTCATACACTACATACTACATCGATTGTGTTGAAAAAAAAGCCAGTTATCCAGTGCATATGGCTTCAGAGATCTAATGGGACTCGCACCGGAAATTCATAAGTACAAATTCAGCTAAGAAACGTCCATGACCAATTAAAATATCTGAAATCATGAAGCTGCTCTTGCAGCTAGATGATAGAGGTAGTTTGTGCGCTTAGCTTTATTTAATAACTGCTGTTGAGTTCATTCTCTGGTGGATTTCGACCGAGATTCACTGATCTTTCAGCTTTGCTTGTCCTTTTCCTCACAGAACAGCAGGAAGTATTAATAATCTTCATCAATAGTAGGGAGGACAACTACCATTCAAGACCTTGGTAAGTTGCGACACCACTCTGATGAGGCATGAGCGACGCTTTCACAAAATGGAAGCTTAGATCAAGTTGGCGAGACAATACAGACACACGTTTCGTATCCAGTGTGTGGCAGACTACGTGGCGGCCAATAGGCCCTTCACGCCCGCAGTGCGGCATATGGCAGCAAATTTAAGACGAGCTCACCATACGCTAAATCAAGGCGTGCTGTTTACCATCAAACATTCCCGTCTTGATGGGATACGAATGCTGGTGGCTGCAAAAATGTCACTAGTGAGAACGGCGAGAAGCATCGCGGAAAACATGAAGTTCCGCTATATACCTTCTCGCCTCCACGTGTTGTGGATAACCCGCCGGCGGCTGATCGAGTGGAAACCTTCTGGAAAGACATTTACGAATTTCCGCAACCACTCAACTTGTTTAAATACTCCAGCCCTAGCTCAGTCCGAATCTTTCTGCAGGAGGCTTCGTCAGCCTGAGTGCAATGAACTGCGCAATCCGATAACTCCGGAAGAAGTTCGACGGGCCCTCAATGGCTCGAAGAAGTTTGCTGCTCCAGGTCCTTATGGGCTAAATATCTATTAGTGTGGAATTTTTTTCCACATATACCCACCACCACCTAGCAAGAGTTCATGGCTAGATGGGGAGCAGCAGATTCCGCAAATAGTGGGATGCATTGATCAGCTGATGCCGCTCTGGAGGACTCGCTTCACCATAACATCTGGTCAAGTCTAGAGTCCAAACAGAACAGGTTGTCTTTAGAAGGGGCGTGTTTTAGGAGGACTTCCTCAGCCCTCTTCTCTTCTGCATCTTACTATTGCCATTGTTCACCGCACTACGAAAAACCCGCGGATACAGCTGCGGCACCCCCAGCAACCTAAGGCATAAGGTCACCCATCTGTTTTACATGGACGACCTCAAATTATATGCCTCCGGAGGAAAGGATCTTCATCAGTCCTTAAGCACTGGAGTTTGGGATCGACAAAGGTTCATCTCAAAAGAGGACGATGTGAGGAATACGGAGAGGACGTTCAGCTCGTAGACGGAAGCATCCTACATTACCTGGATGCCGGAAAGACGTATACCTACCAAGTGGTGGAACAACGCCACACTCAAGAGGTAACACTGTTAAAAACTCTCTCCGCATAAACTCCGACAGATCAGGTCATTAGAACTGTCGGAGAAGAAGAAAGTTGCTGCAACTGGTATCGTTCCGATTCTACTTTTTTCCTTTGGAGTAATGAAATGGATTCAAGAAGAGCTGTGACAACTCGACGTAAAAACTCCATTCATCCATCCATCCCACGGTTATACTTCCCCAGACAACGGGAAGGCCGTGGACTTTTGAGCTTGGAGTGTCTACATAATAGAATGGTACTGGATGGGGCCTGCAAAGTCATCAGGAGATCAAATCCCATTCTCTGCTCACTATGTGATCATGAAAAAGCAGGGATTGGAACTCGGTTTCGTATTCAACACTGAATGGAGCAACCCAAACTCTGCCACCGAGTTGGAACCCGTTCAGCAAAAAGCCCACGTTAAAGCTGCACAGTGTAAGAGTCTTCTGCAGCTACATAAGGATAAGCCAATACATGGGGTCTTCTTCAAGAACATCGAAGTCCTCGGCTTTTCCAGAAACCTGACCTTCGCATTTCTCAGGTCAAGTGGGCTGAAGCCGGAAACCAGGGGATTCATAATGGCCTGCCAAGATGGTGTCTTCACACCCTCGTCTATCGTAGTCGCGTGATGGGTATAGAGGTCCCTGACACTAGATGCAGAGCGTGTCGTGGGGCAGCTGAGACCATAATGCATTTTCTGTCAGCCTGGGCAGCTTATGCGGTCTCGGCCTATATTCACAGACATAACGCGGCGCTACGAGTGTTGTACTACCACCTAGGACACTCGTACGGTATAGACGAGACATCGGTGTTGCCTTATGCGCCGGGGATATTGAGTCCGTTGAAGAAAATGAGAATTGCCAAATCTACTGGAACTATACATTACATCGTCCCCTCCAGGCAAATACAAGCCAATAAGTCTCTTTTGCAAGAACTGCACGTGTCCTGACCTGAAGAGTATATAATAAAACATTTTCAGAAGGAAGGGTTGCAGAATTGTTTTCAGACTTTTAACTGAAGTGAAAAAAATAATGCTTTGAAGACTAATATGAGTTTTCAACAATCAATTAGAATGATCGTTATTCAGTATGAAATAATTCGAAAGTCTCAGCGAATATATTAATTTCTCTATCCACTAATTTGGTCCGTCCTTGTGAAGATGTTATACAGTCACTTTGCATATTTTACTGGAGATCCAATATTTCAATCTGCATTATTTTCCTCAATACCAATCTTAGACGAGTATAAACTTGTGGTTCTTTATTCGTTACGGCCTTCACTGAAAGCATGAAAGTGTTGAAGATTAACTCAACGTATGGGGGAGACTAGAGCACAATATGAAACACTTTGTAATTAGTACCGAGATGTTCCCCAAGAAATAACTTCCAAAGCTTTGCCGTTCTTTGAAAGAACGAGGCCTGAGGTGTGAAAACGGAACTCATTGGGTCAGTTTCGATGAAACTATTGATAGTGGAACGGCCGGTGATATTTCTGCGGGGATCCAGAGAAGTAAGCTGGTTTGTGAGCGAGGCATCACCGACGAAAATCGGTAATTTTTCTTCTAAAGAAAGTGAAAGCTTCAGCGTATGTTGATGAGCTGTACTCCATATGTAGAAACAATATTCCAAGACAGTTCGGATCTGTTTCTCACAGAACATGAGGAGCAATTCGGCACACTGTGGGCGTGCAAGGCCTATTGGTCCTCAAAAAAATCTGTTATAACCTTTACTCATTTCTTAATACTACCCCGATTGTCCCTACACATGAAGCGATTCCTCCGTAATCATTAAGATCTTGAAATCTTGAATTTTAATGATGCAATTTTTACAGGACTAATAAGTACCTACAGAAATCTTCAGTTAGCCGAGTCTGCGCAGTTGGAGGATTCTTCATTTCAATACCGGTGTTTTTAACAGGTGAGTTTTTCTATTCCATAGAGTACACTACATATACGAGGGTAGTGGTAAAATTTATTCTTGGAATCTATTTCAATTAATAAGAGTTTATGCGGGATACACTTTACTTAGGGGGGCTTTATAGTAAATAATTCACTGGTAGATCTCAATTAGTTTATAAATTTTGTAATTGTTGCAAGCGGAACTTTCTTTTTTTCAAAAATCATCTACATCTACATGTTATTCTGAATCGATTGACACCTGGTTCATATTTTTTCGATACTGCTGAAAAAAGTTGACCGAAAAGGCACTTGTTAACTAGACTAGTATCCGAGAGACTTTTTACGTGTGATGCCATGCACGGGATCGGTGACATCAATTAAAACATCTTATTATTTATTTAAAATATTTGGCAACAAACATTTAATCCTTGGGGGCTACCGCTATGTAAAATTTAACGATTTAGCATGTCTTCATGTCTTATTTCTCCCATACTTTTGGGGTGTTTTTCCGAATGCATCATCATTCACTGTTCAATACTAAAAATGCCATTCCTCCAGTCTTTCCAGGACCCTCAGTCGGTTCAATAATCTTCATTTTACTAAAAACTCTGGAAAGGAACTTGAGTACATGACAAAGTAGATACTTGTAGGCAACGTATACCCCGTGTCTCACATCTGATGGAACCATCCCCATAATATCCATAATTTTTGCTGTAGAATTCTGACTTTTGTAGCACATTCACTCTAGAGTACTTCTCAATTTTTTCAACCTTTCTTTGGCGAGTTACTAATAACTGTTTCTACATAAATTGCATAGCTCACTAGTAATTTTCATTTATATAGTCAACTTTGTGAATAATATCTAGAAATTTGTAGAACATAATTCTTCTGAGCATTTCTTATGATACAGGATGCAGTATTGAAATAAAATCATATAGGTATTTTCGGAATCTGCATAAGGTTTTGCGTACATAGTGCGGATTGCGAGTGAATCTGCCGATTTTGAATTTTTCATGATTTTTAAGGGTCTTCCCCTATGGACTTTTTTCGATTTCTTTGAATAATTCTGTTTCAAGTCGAATGACTCGAAATTCACAGAGTTTTCTTTTTTCATCATTCTCAATCAATTGGCGTTCTCAGAATTGCTCTATCTTCAACCGTTTCCGAGCTGGAAAGTTCATTTGGAGGGGAGGAAGGAGTCAGTTTCCTCCATATTTTTTTCTATTTCTATTCGTGACATTTTTGACGTTGTCCTTTTATATGCCAAACCTTTAATCTGAGCCTTAACAAATCATATATTTTCGGAATCATCATGAAATTTTGCATATATAGTGCAGATTTCAAAGGAATCTGCCGATTGTTTATTTTTTACGATTTTTTGGACTTTTGTCGATTTTCTGAATAATTTTATTTCAAGTCGAATGAATCGAAATTCACAGGTTATTCTGAACCGATTGGCGTTCGCAGAATTACTCTATCTTCAACCGTTCCCGAGCTAGAAAGTTCATTTGGAGGGAAGGAAGGAGTCAGTTTCTTCCATATTTTTTTCTATCTTCAATCTGAGCATTGACAAATCATATATTTTCGGAATCTACATGATATTTTGCGTATATAGTGCGGATTTTGTTTTTTTTCACGATTTTTAGGGGTCTACCCCTTTGCACTCAAGTCAATTATTTGAATAATTTAGTTTCAAGACGAATGACTCGAAATTTACGATGATTATTTGTAACCCCAAAAATATTATAAAAAGAGTCAAATAGAATTCTCTTTAAAAAATATTGACAAGGATATAAATTAAATTGGGGGCCACTTTTTGGGCCTTCTCCGTTCGGCCTACCAGGAAATTTTCCGTTTTCCCGCTGGTAAAATCCAACACTGACTGTGTTAAGAAGCGAACGCTCTACCCACGCGCCACCACGGCCTATCGGGGGTATCTGTTACCTCTTGGCAGAATTTCTTCCACGATTTAGCCTTCCTAATTTCCCTGTTGAACTGCGTGAGTTTAAACTTGTATGTATCCTTAGTCTGGTCCCATAATATAGGTGAAATCTGAAAGATGAAGAAATTGTTAGGAAGAGGCATCAAATTTAAACGACCAGTTTAGGTAGACTCACTGTATTTATTTCATATTCAGTTATACACTCACACTTGATGAATGTTCTAAAGCAACTGACTAGTATATAGAATAACATCTAGTCATTCGAGTACAGATATGACTCATATCTGCAACGTTTCCATTATATAACAACATACAATACAGGAACATTCCTATTTAATGTTTGGTTGACTTACCCCACTGAAATCATAGATAAAAATGTAAACTAAACCGTAGATACAAATATCAACTAGCTAAATATTCCAAACACTTATTAACTTCTTCAAAAACTTCTTATCACTTCTTCATAAAACTTTTTTTCCGAGTGAAATGTGTCGCCTTATATACTCAATTCGTCTAGGCCAGACTTTTCGCGATTCCGAGAACACTCAATACAGAAAAACATCTACACACTTCCAAGAACTAATCATCGACGAAATTTATCACTCAGCGGCGTAGCTAGGGGATTTTTATCAATCTCGTAACAGTATACTGAAAATATACTGAGAACTTGTTATTTGCAGGTATAATCCTGTACACGTTCATTCAGTTCCACTCGACTCCGGCCATAGTGACCAGCGTGTTCATCGGGCTGGGCATCCTCTTCTGCGGCTGTGCCATGGTTCACAACGTATTCATCTGGCAGCGCGAGAAAACGAACGCCGTCAAAGAACTAGCGTTACAACAGCACGAGTCAAGTCAACACCACAACTCCTTCCACAGCTTGACATCACCGCCTACAAACCAGCTGAATCACTCGCACATCAGTACGTTCAACCACAGTTTCGGACACCCCATAGCCGCGGTGCATAACGGGCCTTACATCGTAAGGCCTTCGACGACCACGCCACCCACGGCGGAAAGCTTGAATCTCACCAAAATGTCCCACTACAGGGAGGCCAGCGGGTCTATCAGTCCCGGAATGCCCACGGTCACGATGGATCTGAGCAGTATAGCCACCACGAATTCACCGCATGAGTTGTCAACGTTGGTTTGAGTGGTATTTCTAACGTCCTATGAACTCTGGTGGAAATTTTATTCATGAATACCGAGAACCTTTCACTCGCATATCTTCCATTTTGAAATACTTCCCAAGTACTTCGGAACCGGTAGATACAAAAATTGGGGTAGAAAGGCTGAGGATGTCTCTAATAGAGACAGGGGTTTTCGTGAATTTTCTGGATTTCTGGTATTATCAAGTGCTCTGAATTTTTTGACCACCGTTGTTATTAGTTGAAGTAAACGATATAGTGCAACCATCTTCAAAAAGAGTACAAGAGCAAGAACAATAAGTTGCTTCTATGTCACTGAGGTACTAAAGCGTAAAAGGGCCACAAATAATAAAATAATATATTTAGCCTAATTCCTACTCTACAACTCGGAATCAGAATAATTTCGATTTCACAACTCGTAATTAGTATAATTCCTACTTCACAACTCGGAATTAGCCTAATTCTGACCTCACAATTTGGGATTATCCTAATTCCAACTTCACAACTCGGAATTAGCCTAATTCCGACTTCACAACTCGAAATTAGTATGATTCAGACTTCAAAACTCGGAATTAGTATAATTCCGACTTCACAACTCGGAATTAGTATAAATCTGACTTCACAATTTGGAATTAGTATAATTCCGACTTTACAACTTGGAATTAGTATAATTCCAACTTCTTAACTCGGAATTAGCCTAATTCCGACTTCACAACTCGAAATTAGTATGATTCAGACTTCAAAACTCGGAATTAGTATAATTCCGACTTAACAACTCGGAATTAGTATAAATCCGACTTCACAGCTCGGAATTAGTATAATTCCGACTTCTAATTCTTTTCTAATCAAATTATGAAAAGCAAATCAATGGAAATGGCGTCACTGTAAAACAATTTTATGAAACTATTTGACCGTGAGCCAAAGTCTTTCTTCACACACCTCATGTATTCATGTACCAAATATCGAAAGTATACTAGATTTACGTGCACTGCATTTTCCTTTTTGTCCACTTGACTTCTTTGTTAGCTACCTACTAATTTCGAGTTGTAAAATCGGATTATATTAATTCCGAGTTTTGGAGTCGGAATAATAATTATTCCGAGTTGTAAAGTCGGAATTATACTAATTCCAAGTTGTAAAGTCGGAATTATACTAATTCCAAATTGTGAAGTCAGATTTATACTAATTCCGAGTTGTGAAGTCGGATTTATACTAATTCCGAGTTGTGAAGTCGGAATCAGGCGATTATACTTTTTTATTCTTTGTGACCCTTCTATGCTTTCGTACTGAGCAAATACTTCGAGAAAAATTCTATGATTTTTCAGCGAATCATAATAAGGCACTGTTGGTAGACACTAACCAATAAGAACCGCACAAATTCGACAGTCCACACAGACTAGTTCTCAGATGGTTCATTTTCAGGGAAATTTCATTAATTCAATATGGGGTGTTGCTTATACTCCGCATCATTCCAAAGGAAAAAGAAATATTTAGAAATAGTTAGAAACAGCACTTAAAACATAACAACAGACAACATGGACATTAATTTAGTGCAAATGTTGGTCATTTTGACCAAGAACGTTGGAAAGTTTTAACAATTTTACCGAAATCCAGACAAGTTCGCATAATAAATTTTCAGGGAGAACTGTTTTTAGATGGTTTATAAATTTACCGTTCTCGAGGCATTTTTGAAATGAATTATGTACTTTGCATAATGAGAATCATCCATAAAGGGAAGAACTGTGTATGATTTCATTTGAAATGTAACTGTATTAGATCTGTAAAATGCATGTATTTCATTTTCATGACAATATTCTATACCAAATTTTTATTTTGTTTCAAATCTTCTTCTCTGAAGTCATTCTATGTATTTTTGAAATTTTATGAATTTCTAACATGTTTACATAGGTGCTGAAACACAGCAAGCTGACAGAGATATTTCTTCCTTCCAAACGTATCGAATCAAATATTCTTACTGCTTTAAAATTACAGGGCCTTATTGAAGGCTGCTTATAATATGTATTCAGTTGAACATCAACAAGAATTAACTAAGAAAACTATCGAAGTGTTCTGTATTTCGCACAAATCAGCCAACAATTCTCAAATTTTAAATTTTGTTAGATAATTTATCAATAATCAATAATATATTATTGCTTCAGATTAGTTATTCGAACAATCTTCAACAGATGTAACTCAAACACATCATATTCGCTGCTATACTATGTCAAATGCCGTAGAAATTAGGATGATCATTTATGAAACACCCTCTATACACAACACTTACTCTCTGCAGATATTTCAGAGTCGCAGATCCAAATATGGCAAGTTTTCTTAGAATTTGGCATGCTATATATCTTTTTTGCTGGCATATGGTGTTTTCAGAACCTTGGTGACAAATGTGTTTGTAATTTCATACAAAAATATTTAATAACCATCTGTGATTCCATGATGTTTACTTTATATTCTTGCCTTAAACTCCCACAATGAACGCATATCCAAAGTTGACCATGACCACATCATGACAAAGAGAAATTGCAGTATTCCGAACAGACAATGATGAAATTACGATTACTTTTTTCTTGAAAGTGATTCGAGTAATTTGTTTTTGGAAAACGTTTTTTGTCAATATACTCATTGAGCCTCAAGGATGAATAACAGGTCATTTTGAATGAGTACAAATTGTTTCAACTTATCAACTTGTATATGGTAAATTTCTCACTCATGCAGTATTAGTAGATTTGGTGGAACTGTTATAATGCAGTATATTGGTGAAAATAATATTTTTCCGAAATGAAATTTCAGTGAAATTGAGAAATTTTATTTATTATGTAAATTAATATACCAGTCATTTTTCTCGTCACTGTTGAATATAAATTTATTTTAGGGAAATATATGTATATACTTTTATTTAAATTAATTTTATTGGAAGTGGCAAGAGGGTATTGAGAATTGTGTAAATAATGCTTGATTTCACGAAAATATCTGTATATTTTCATATGGATTTATTTTTGTGAAATGTCAAAGAGTGGTTAGTACAAATTATGTCACTTTCTTTATTCCTCCCTAATTTTAGATTATAATTAAAGGATGTATATTTCTTTCACTGATTATTTTTATATCCCAATCCTTGCCTTTATATAAAATACACGATTATATATTTTTTATTTGTTTTATTGCTCCAGAAATACCTCTACTGAATAGCTTTCAGTCAAGGTTTTAGTAACTCCTATACATAATTCCATCAGAATATTTGTCTGGGGCCTTATGCGTCCGTCAGAGGAGGGAGAGACGTGTCGAAGACGTAAAAAATCGATTTATTGGCATTATCTCAGGAACGAAGCCAGCTGGAGCAAATCTGAGTGCTCTACTGATTGCGGAATCAACGAATTAGTTGGAAAATTATGTTTTGAAATGCGTCTAGGGCCTTACGTATCCGTCAGAAAAAGGAGAGACGATTCGAAGTAGTAAAAAATCGATTTGTTGGCATTATCTCAAGACTGAAACTAGCTGGACCAATTCTGAGTTCCCTCCTGATTGCGGAATCAACAAATTAGTCCTAAAAATTTGTTTAAAATTTTGTCTGGGGCTTAATGTGTCCGTCAGAGGAGAGAGAGACGTGTCGAAGTCGTAAAAAATCGATTTATTGGCATTATCTCAAGAATGAAACTAGCTGGACCAACTCTGAGTTCTCTTCTGAGTGCCGAATCAACAAATCAGTCAGAAAAAATTGTTTCGAAACTTGTCTGGGGCTTAATGTGTCCGTCAGAGGAGGGAGAGACGTGTCGAAGACGTAAAAAATCGATTTATTGGCATTATCTCAGGAACGAAGCCAGCTGGAGCAAATCTGAGTGCTCTACTGATTGCGGAATCAACGAATTAGTTGGAAAATTATGTTTTGAAATGCGTCTAGGGCCTTACGTATCCGTCAGAAAAGGGAGAGACGATTCGAAGTAGTAAAAAATCGATTTGTTGGCATTATCTCAAGACTGAAACTAGCTGGACCAATTCTGAGTTGCCTCCTGATTGCGGAATCAACAAATTAGTCCTAAAAATTTGTTTAAAATTTTGTCTGAGGCTTAACGTGTCCGTCAGAGGAGGGAGAGACGTGTCGAAGTCGTAAAAAATCGATTTATTGGCATTATCTCAAGAATGAAACTAGCTGGACCAACTCTGAGTTCTCTTCTGAGTGCCGAATCAACAAATCAGTCAGAAAAATTTGTTTCGAAACTTGTCTGGGGCTTTATGTGTCCGTCAGAGGAGGGAGAGACGTTTTGAAGTCGTAAAAAATCGATTTGTTGGCATTATCTCAAGAATGAAACTAGCTGGACCAATTCTGAGTTCTCTTCTGAGTGCGGAATCAACAAATCAGTCAGAAAAAGTTGTTTCGAAACTTGTCTGGGGCTTAATGTGTCCGTCAGAGGAGGGAGAGACGATTCGAAGTCGTAAAAAATCGATTTGTTGGCATTATCTCAGGAACGAAGCCAGCTGGAGCAAATCTGAGTATTCTATATTCTACTGATTGCGCAATCAACGAATTAGTTGTAAAATTATGTTTTGAAATGCGTCTAGGGCCTTACGTGTCCGTCAGAGGAGGGAGAGACGATTCGAAGTCGTAAAAAATCGATTTATTGGCATTATCTCAAGAATGAAACTAGCTGGACCAATTCTGAGTTCTCTACTGAGTGCGGAATCAACAAATCAATCAGAAAAATTTGTTTCGAAACTTGTCTGGGGCTTAATGTGTCCGTCAGAGGAGGGAGAGACGATTCGAAGTCGTAAAAAATCGATTTGTTGGCATTATCTCAGGAACGAAGTCAGCTGGAGCAAATCTGAGTCCTCTACCGATTGCGGAATCAACGAATTAGTTAGGAAATTATGTTTTGAAATACGTCTAGGGTCTTACGTGTCCGTCAGAGGAGGGAGAGTCGTTTCGAAGTCGTAAAAAATTGATTTATTGGCATCATCTCAAGAACGAAGCCAGCTGGACCAATTCTGAGTTCTCTCCTGATTGCGGAATCAACAAATTAGTCCGAAAAATTTGTTTCGAAACTTGTCTGGGGCTTTATGTGTCCGTCAGAGGAGGGAGAGACGATTCGAAGTCGTAAAAAATCGATTTGTTGGCATTATCTCAAGAATGAAACTAGCTGGACCAATTCTGAGTTCTCTTCTGAGTGCGGAATCAACAAATCAATCAGAAAAATTTGTTTCGAAACTTGTCTGGGGCTTTATGTGTCCGTCAGAGGAGGGAGAGACGATTCGAAGTCGTAAAAAATCGATTTGTTGGCATTATCTCAGGAACGAAGTCAGCTGGAGCAAATCTGAGTCCTCTACCGATTGCGGAATCAACGAATTAGTTAGGAAATTATGTTTTGAAATACGTCTAGGGTCTTACGTGTCCGTCAGAAGAGGGAGAGTCGTTTCGAAGTCGTAAAAAATTGATTTATTGGCATCATCTCAAGAACGAAGCCAGCTGGACCAATTCTGAGTTCTCTCCTGATTGCGGAATCAACAAATTAGTCACAAAAATTTGTTTCGAAACTTGTCTGGGGCTTTATGTGTCCGTCAGAGGAGGGAGAGACGATTCGAAGTCGTAAAAAATCGATTTGTTGGCATTATCTCAGGAACGAAGTCAGCTGGAGCAAATCTGAGTCCTCTACCGATTGCGGAATCAACGAATTAGTTAGGAAATTATGTTTTGAAATACGTCTAGGGCCTTACGTGTCCGTCAGAGGAGGGAGAGTCGTTTCGAAGTCGTAAAAAATTGATTTATTGGCATCATCTCAAGAACGAAGCCAGCTAGACCAATTCTGAGTTCTCTCCTGATTGCGGAATCAACAAATTAGTCAGAAAAATTTATTTCGAAACTTGTCTGGGGCCTTATGTGTCCGTCAGAGGAGGGAGAGACGTGTCGAAGTCGTAAAAAATTGATTTATTGGCATCATCTCAAGAACGAAGCCAGCTAGACCAATTCTGAGTTCTCTCCCGATTGCGGAATCAACAAATTAGTCACAAAAATTTGTTTCGAAACTTGTCGGGGGCTTTATGTGTCCGTCAGAGGAGAGAAGACAGCTGGAGCAATTTTGAGTGCTCTCCTGAGTGCGGAATCAACGATTAGATTTTTCTCAATTTGCCTTATATCCGTCATTTTATTTGCATCATTCATGGCCTATATCACGCCAAATTTGTATTCACACTTTTCATTTTAATTATTGACTTCATTTTGTCCTAGTTCTTTCTTACTTCACTTCTACTCTGAATATTTTCTCTTCGACCTAGACGCTACCGAAAATGGAACATGGGGCATAAAAAAATCACATTTTTATCTTCATTTATTCAAATAGTTTGCGTATATAATACCGTTAAAATAAAATCAAGATATAATGTAAAGGGATCTTGAAATGCAACGTTCGTGATACTGGCCCAACTGGTAACTTCTTAAACTAATCATTTATAATGCCCAAATGAAGCTTAATATTAAAGCAGTCTTGATCAATGCGAAGGGTGTCCAAAAACAGAGGAAAAATATTGTTGCAAATACCATAGTACATAAAAATAACTTTAGTAAATAGGTACTAAAAAGTAATCCACTGTGTTTGAAGCCACACGGGAACAATATACAAAAACAAACCCTCAAAGCTGCACAAGTTCAAATAAAATCAAGTTCACTGGGAACTGTAGGTCTCATTTTTCCAATGCTCTTGAACACATGTTCAAATAAAAATAAATGTTAAACTAAAATAAAAACATAAAAATGTATTGACTAGACAAATTTGGCAGTAACATAATACTTTATTTACGGTACGAAATACACATTTGATTTTGTATCTAGAGATGAAAAGGACATCGGAAGTTATTCTTCGGCATATCGGCCATGAAACCATACCACATAGAATATTATAATGCCTATAATGATGATCTTTTCAACTGAAAAATACCCAAAAAGCAATTAAAAAGGGTACTAGTACTAAAGGTGAACCTTTATTGCAATTCTGGTACCGCCATTGTAAGTAATCATGAGATCAGAGTAATGAATATAGAAAAACATGTTTGTACAAGGTGAAAAATCTCTAGTTGACTCATTTCTTCGCCACCAAAAACAAAACTATATACAAATAAACCGTGCTTTACAAAAATCTGGATCATATTAAAGAAACTCCTGACAAGTCTTTCCAACTCACAGCTCAGGGTCAAATATAACCTCAGTATGATGGGATAAAAACAGCAAAAACAGCAATTATGGTTTTTGAACAGCTAATGTTTCATTCTGATTCTTGTGATAAGAAAATGAGTTTGCTGTGTTTTTGAACAAATTCTGGGCTATTATCGGAAATGAAGCAATTTTAAACTTTTTGTTCAAATATCATAGGTAAAAGTGTGAAGCACTAAACTTTGAGACAAAAAATTGTGATTAAAAGGATGGATACTCATCAAGAGTACAATTTTATTTTTTGAGATGCAACGTTATGGTAAGCATCGTAGACATATCATGAGAGAAAAATGTTTCACTTGGCAGAGTCCGCAATGAGATCTAACAAAAATTCAACATTTCTTCCTGAATTTGTTTAAAACAATTCAGTTTAGATGACATAGGTTATGCGGAAATTCCCTTCATAGCTTTGGTATTTACGAAGAAATCAAAGTTTCTATGCAGATTACCAAAAGATCCAGAATGAAACATGAACTAGCATTTCACGTCAGATAAATCAGAATTTGAATAATTCAAAAAAATTCTAAAATATACAGAGTGTAGCATAAGTACGATTAAATATTTAAAAGACGTATTCCTGAGACAGTATTACGAAAAAAAAAACATATAAACTTGTGTCCGGAAATGCTTCGTTTCGGCCCTCTAGGAGCAACATAAAAATTAATAAAAAAATTATTATTTCCCACCTTAAAAAAACCCGGATACCAAATTTCATGCGAAAAACTTATTTTTTGCAGAAGTGATTTAAAAAAAGGAAAAAGGAAATCATTTTCAACCCCTGTATCTCCGAAATGAAGCATTTCCGGACACAAAATTTTATAGATTTTTTCTTCAAATTGGCTCAGAAATACGTCATTTCAATTTTTAATTCTCTCTCATTTCTTCAACCAGATATATGACGAGTCAAAATAAAATATTTTTGTATTTCACAGTAAATTTTTCAAGTGGTGATATGAAAAAGCAGCCATAAAAGCGTTCTCAATAGAGACACACGAGTGAGTCAGCTGCTCATTATCATAAACAGGTAATGCTGAAATTGAAGCTGCTAAGAAGGACACTATCATAAATGGTTAGACGCAATTATTACGTGGAAATAAATATAGAACTATTGCTACCAATGGAGGATTTCAGTCTGTTATCCAACTCTGAAAACACCTGGATGTGTCTTGAGTACTGATATTCTGAGATATCTGTTTCATTCAACAACCACGGACAATTACGAAAAATCTGCCATATTTGCCTTTTTGTTTCATTCATATGCATGTTCCAACTGAATTTCCAGCATTCCCCCTTCAGTATCCCAGGTCTTAAATTTTTATTGGATATTGCAAATAGGCAAAAACATATTTAATCTCAACGACAGCTACACATCCATTTCAAGACATTTTCAGGTTCATCACAGTTGGCTAACAGGGGCCCTTTGTCCAACCATTTATATTTATAAGAAAATTCAATAAAAGTCAACAATAAGAACAAACTTATGCTCTTCTTGAGATGGACAAAATGACCAAAATATCCTGAATCAAGATATAAATTTTGAGCAGTACAATATCACCAAAAAGCGCCGTTGATGTTTTTAATGCATTGCCTTACTTCAGTTAATTATCGCCTTTGAATTGTGATGATTTCGACACTCACAAAATGAAATCACTTTAATTAATAATATACTTCTCTACCACAGGTAAACAAGATATTACTACTTGTGTTTCAATATGGATTCCAATATTCACAGAACATCCAGAATTTTTTTACAAATGAAACACTATTTAATTTTTGGTAACAAGTTCTGCATCCATCCGAATAGTAAAAAAATGTAATCCAAAAACTATCTAAACAACAAAACTATCCCAATTTTACCGGCAATATTGTGGTTAGTATTTGGTATCTTCTCCATATTTCACAAACATTTTTATGTCAGTTGAGGAAATGTCAACATTTGCATATAACTGGTAATTTAAATTCGTTGGGATTTCGGAAATTATAAGAGAATTAGGGCAAATTTGCGCATCTATGTGACCATTAATATGCTTTTAAAAAAGTTTCAAAATTCCGATTATATCCGGAAATATCCACAATAGATATGGTACAGAATATAAATAACTTACTTAATAACAAAAAAACAGTTCTTGGTTTATTCTTTGATCTCACATCAGCTTTTGATACCGTCAGTACACAGTTCTTACTATACAAGTATAGAAGGTTTAAAATCAAAAGTAACTACTGTTATTCAAGAATTTGAAGCCTGGTGCTCTAGCAATTCACTTATTATAAACTCAAATAAAACGGTCTGTATTCACTTTAGCACCAAAATAGATGATGAAAATCAATTCGAAACACTAAACCTAAATGGAAAGGAAGTTAACGTTTCAGTAATTACTAAGTTCCTTGGGACAATAATAGATAATAGGCTAACATGGGCCTCAAATATCGACTTCACGTGTTCAAAATTGGCCAAAGCAAGCTTTGCCATATTGCAGTTAAAAACTGAACTAACTTAAAAAGATCTCATTACAGCATACTACTCATTTGTATATTCGGTATTATGCTACAATATCATAGTGTGGGGTCAAGCCACGGAAAGCACTAGAGTCTTCATAATGCAGAAACGAATTATCAGAATAATTTTCAATCTTGAATATAGAGAAACATGCAAAAATAGATTCAAAAATGAAAGAATGCTTAGTTTGCCATGTATATATTTATATAAAATATTAATTTACATTCGCCAGAATCTCGCAAAACTCACCCTAAATGAGAATGTTCATAATTATTCCACAAGACAAAAGCACTATATCCACATTAGGCCACATCATTTATCTAAATATAAAAAGTCGCCAGAATGTGCTGGAAGTAATCTTTACAACAGACTACCCAACAAAAATAAAAAGTATAAAGCAATACAAGGTCTTCAAAAAAGAGTTGAAGTCATATCCAATTGAGAAATGCTACTACAGTATTGAGGAGTATGAGGAAGATTCCCTGACAGTCATGTGAATTCATATAGTATATAATAGGTAGTAGCAAATATAGGTTGTCAGTACCTTAATAGTTGCTATTTTTTAATGTGTAAATTAATGTGTATTTTTAATGTGTAATTTAATGTGTATTTTTAATGTGTATGTAGTAATAATTTCTTTATTTTTTTACTCGCTGTCAAGACAAAGTATTCCTAAGACGTTGCCACACTGTGATGTGTGTATTTTGTTGGCTAAATAAATCTATCTATCTATCTATCTATCTATCTATCTATCTATCTATCTATCTATCTATCTATGTATCCAGAAGAAACCGAAAATGTGAAAAACTACTTTTATTTTTTTCCGGGGTTATATGAGGAAGGAAATCAAAACAAACAGCACATTTACATTGCCATTTTGTCCCCGCTATACGACGGTATTTTCAGATCTACCATTCGACGTTTCGTTACTTGGCCACCATCATCAACTTTATTTTTTCGCATAGGCGTCATATTGAACTGTTACAAATAAAAATTGTATTTTCATTATGATTCCAACTATGGAGGATATGAGATACTTTGTTATGTCATAACATTATACAGTGTGTTTCACTTCTCATGGAAACACCCCCGTATCTTCCGTAATTTTCGACGTAGAACCATGAAATTTTCAGAATAGATAGATACACTAGAAATGAACTAACCACACGAAGGGGGTCATCATACGTGATAAACATGGGGGCGTTTCCATGGGAAAGTGAAACAGATTATAATTTTTCAGAACTGAAATGTTTTCAGAGGACAGGTGTATTCGCAGTAATTTGGGGATCCTGAACACGAATCCGAAGGAATTTAGAGTAAATTTTGCCCCCTAATATAATTTTCTGGAAAAATGGGTGGTTTCATCGCTGCTGGCGTGCAGTGTATATCACGTAGGATGACCATTTTCGTAAAGAGAGTTCATCTCAAGTGTATCTATCGATCCTGACAATTTCATGACTTTTCGTCGAAAATTACCGAAGATACGAGGGTGTTTCCATGAGAAGTGAAACACACTGTATATTTCAAAAAAATTAGAATTTTCAAGTATGCTCTCACTACGTCAAAAACACGTGCTAAATGAGTTGATTTGTTGTTACGCTATTACCTATCACGTAGTCACGTCTGCTGTCATAATTTCAAATTGATAATAAACTTAAAATGGTTTTTTCAAACCAAGAAAAACGGGATATGGTGAAACTGTTTTATAAATCAGACAGTAATACTGCAGAAATGCATGTTTAACTATTCCCAGAAAGAATACAACCAGTAAGAATATCATTCAAAGAATTAGATAGAATCCTTACTGAGTATGATAGTTTCAAAAACCCGAGGAATAAATATGGAAATCGATTAGATAAAAATACGAGAAACAATATTCAAAATGCGGTAATAAACTTCTATCATTTTATTGAAATATCAATTTTTTTAACTTTTCTGTTTTTTAGATAAATATGAATCCGTCAGTTGCGACACATGAAGTTGCTTTCAATACAGGTGCGCCACAAAAAAGTGTTTGGAAAGAGCTCAGAAGAAATTGTATAAAATGCTACAAAATTCATAATTGCAAAAAATTATACCCAAGTGAACCTCAACGGAGGTTGGCTTACTGTAATTGGCTAATGAAAAGAAATGGTTTTCCCTCATTTCTCTCAAAGGTCATTTGGACGGATGAGAGCACTTTCACTTAATATGGTATTTTCGATAGAAATAATGAGCACATCTGGAGTCAGAACAATCCCAGAGAGTTTAGAGCGTTAGGCCACAGGTACTGTTCAGTTTGAACGTATGGGCTGGAATTTGTAAAAATCAAATCCATGGTCCTTATTTTTTGATGGAACACTCAATGGAGAAACTTATCTAGGGTTTCTCTGAGGCGTTTTTGAGAATTATCCAGACATTTCACCTCTCGTAAATTCAAAACAATATTGGTTTCAACATGACAGTGCCCTTCCACATAATACCAAAGCAGTATGTGAACACCTAAAAGAAAGATTCCCAAATAGGTGGATTGAAAATAATGGTCAGCAAGGTCGCCTGACCTTTCATTACTTGACAATTTTTTGTGGGGCACATTAGGAAACCAGATTTATGGCCAACAAGAATTCAATAACGTTGAGGAAGCATAATCGGCCAATAAGAAGATGGGATATAGCAAGGGCCTTAGAAAACTTAGGACGGCGAGCATTTCTATGTATTCAGGAAGAAGGCAGAAATTTTGAGCAGTTGCTTTGATGTTTCAGATATTTCTTCGTCAGTGTTGTGTTATTTCGTTCGTTCGTTTTTTTCCGGATATCTCCAGAAATATTTTTGGAACTTTCTCAACAGCATATTGTTCGTCACATAGATGCCTCAATTCAACCATTTTTGTTCCTCTTATAAGTAGTTTCCGAAATCCCAATGGTGACCCTCGAATTTGATTTATCCGGTAGAGGTGAATGTAACAACATGCTGAAGTTTGACTAAATCAATTTTTGTGAGCAACAATACTTCTCATTATTATCTGGCAAGGCAAAATTGATATTTAAACATATTGTGTTAATCTCCTTTGGTTACAACATCAATCAGATGCAATACTTTGCTCTATCTGGCGAACAGTCTTACAAATCCCTTTACATAAGTAGCTACCTGTTTCGAACAGATCAAACAATTCACTATAAACATTAAAAACACAGCCAAGTAACAAAAAAATAATACTAGCTCAAAACTTGAACATTACACAGGGCTTTCATAAAATTCTACTAAAATCATAATTGAAAGATCAGCGACTCAGCTACATATTCTTTTATGAAGGCACTGTATAACACTTAAGGCAAGTTAAAAAATAACGAAATACTAACGTGTCTTTGGTACGGCTGACAAAGTTTTAAGAATCGAACGTTTCAGTTTCTCCCTCCTCTTTTCTGGATACTTATGATAGTTCTGTTTCATTTCGAACTGAACAGGTGCTAATTCCTCAGCACCGGCTGTTTGATGTTTTCGCATATTGTTTCCAGTGTATGCAACACCCCTCATTTGGAACTCCTGAGTCTCATTGTTCCACACCATATGAGTCAGAATCATTTTCTGAAAAAGATTTTTCGGTTTTTTATTTCAACTATATTGCCACACTTATACCCATTTAGTATCAGTGGAAACTATTATTGGCAGCAACACTTTAAATTACGTAGATTGAAAAGATACTGTTTTTTTCACCAAAAACTTATCCCCAGTTACTCACCAAATATTCTGGAGGAATGTAGTTTTCAAGGAGTAAATTGGATAGCTGAGTCTCTCGTATCAGCAACCTGTTGTTGTCGAATAGAGCCTCTAAATCTCTCTGGTATTCTCGCTCTTTATCCGCGTGTTCTTCCTTGGCCTCTTTCATAAATGCCATAATTTTCCTCAGTTTTTTCGTGAGTCCAGCGTCTTCTTCTTGGAGAGATGAGTACAGCTCCTCCACATCGATTTTCTCAGCTGCTTTCTTGTTAAGCTGTTCTTCTAGCTGTTGATGACTTTTATCCAGGCTTTCCAATTCTGCTGCTGATGATTCCAAGTAAAAGACCTGCTGTTGAGCCTTTTCTAACAGATTTTCACCACCAACCAGGATCTTTTTCTGTATTAGAGTCATTTTGTCCTCCAACTCTGCTTTTAATCGTCTAAAAACAAACGAAGACTAATTGTAAAAATACACGAAAGCAATTTGATGTTCACAAACAATATTGAAAAAAAAAAATGTAAATAAAACAGTAAATTTTCTGTTCTTTCAAGACCTTTTTTCAAATTTTGACTGTCTCAAATAGTTTTTGAAATATTTTCAAAAAACCAAACCATTGTATTTATTGTCTTTTACGTTATTGTTTATATCTTTTGCAATTTTTGTCGGCCGCACTTTTCCTTTTAAACATTTTTTTTAAGTGCCATTTCGAATCGAATGAGATAAAAATCATAATTTTCAGAGGTCCAGCCTAGGTTTTTGACGAAATAGAACTTGTCAACCAGACTATCAAGGAGTATTTATTGCAGGAATATTTAAAAAATTTTAGTGATTAATGTAATAGCAAATCAATCAGGCATATCTTAATGAGGAATAGAAATTCCATACTCAACTGATAGCCAATCCAATTACGCCCGTAGAAAAAATAACAAATTAACAAATACAAAATTTGTCTAAAACCTGACCACTTTATGAAGCCTTCTGGAATTCAAGAAAAAGAAACAACCCAAAACACCAAAACAACGTCAATTTCAACCAAAATGCGTTTCGCCAACAAAGTTTGTATCCTCAGGATCTCAAAACGTAATAATACAGCATAAACAGATTTTTAAAGGGTGCTCAGAATTACTTTTTCATTATTTCCCGATGAAAATATTCGACTTCAATGACTAGGGGATATAGAAACAAAACCATATCTAGTGACAATTGTGAAAACTACAAAGAACAATCTATTTGTTTACATTTAACTACAACCCTCCCAACCCTTTTAAATAGCACATGACGTGAAATTCCTAATGGCAGTACAGCACAATTGATACTTACTCTGTTTTCTCCAGCTCCAGTCTAGTTTGTTTGAGCCTCTCTTTTTCCTCAGCACTTACAGCTCTTTCTTTCTTTTTCTGAAAAGAAACCAAACAATAAAGGCAAATTTTGCTAAAAACTATGTCTTTACTTGTTCTCTCCTTTCTTCAACTACTGATAATTCTGACAACTTTTGCTGTAACTCGGCAATTTCCAGTTCAAATCCTTCTATTAGACCTTTTTCTTCAACATTGATCTTCACGCAGTTCTTGATATACTTGACTCTGGCAGCATAACGAAGCGTACACATACTCTCTTCGTAGTCTATATCAGCTGGACTCAACATTGCTATCTTGAAAAGAAATTTCATCATGAAAATAAGCATTACCAGACAGAACTGTTCGTACCATGGCTGTTTTTGAGTTACCGCCCAAAGAATCTTGTAACAGCCTTGTTAACTTCGAATTTCGATAAGGTATATGGGTACTCTTGCCATCAACCAATGCTGAAATTACATTCCCAAGAACAGACAACGACAAGTTGATGTTACTTGCTTCCCTCAGCCGCTCTCCTGTAGCTTGAGTTCTACTTGCTCTCTCCGAACCCTAAAATTCAATTGCTTTCAACATATTCAGTTGAACTTGAATCAATACCCACCGCTAAATCAACCAGGTTGAGCTTTCCAACAGTGGTTTTATTGTCTATTCTATTTTTGGACTCGATTGTTATGGTAAAAATAGCGTGTGATCTACTGCTTATGTCGTTCATCAAAGTTGACTTAGTCACTCGTTTTTTGTTGCCCCGATTCAGTAGATCTGTTATGGACTCTATAGAGTCTACTGTGAAGCCCATAAGATCTTTAACATAGACACCAATATCTTGTCTCTCCCTTATCGCCAACTTTTTATTGGGATCTCCAGACAGTAGGTCTCGAACATCTTCATTATAAATTTCCAAGTATGTCACTTTTACTACAAAGGACTTTTCCCCACTGGCTCGTGATATCTGGCTGAATATATGGGAGAAAGTATTCGGTATAATTCCTTTCAACTCAGGCACCAAGTGATTTCCAGCCATAGTGAATGTTTTACCAGTTCCTGTTTGTCCATAAGCAAATATCGTACCATTGTAACCCTCTAGGGCTTTCTCCACAATTGGAAAAGCTACCATGCGATACATTTCAAGCTGAAACGAACTCCTGTTAGATAAATGAATCTAATATGAGATTTGAACTCACTTGAGCAGTGTTTGGGGGAAATATATGGTCAAACTTGTAGGGTTTAGTATGTTCGCCATTCTTTTTCAATGCAATTAAGTTTTCTTTGTGGTCACATGCTACAATATTCTCATTTCCATCTGCATTTTCTTTCTTACTAAGTGGACGAATTCTGATAAACACTCGAACATTTTCTTGGGATTCACTATTTGAAGTTTCCATTGTCTGAAATTAATCGAAAATCTTGACGAATACTGTATTACCTTCGTAAATAACCTTACCTTGAAGTCTATTTGTTTATGTAAAAATTTATTTGTTCAAATACAAATATAAAAACGAGAATATTTCACATCTCGGTTGACGGCAAGTCAAAAAGACAGATATGTCAAAACAAAATAATTACATCGATTATCCATGGCTCCCTAGATAAGTTACTTATGACATGACTTACGTTTTTTATAAACGGTGTGCAACATACTTATGCTGAGTTCACACGTAACGACCGTAACGTATACATTTCACATTTCACTATGGTGAAGTGTCAATTTTCGAGTAGCTTTCTTTTCGAGATTCGAGATGTCATTTTCCAGTCAATGATTGAATTTAAAAATCCAGCAGCACCACCTCAGGGGTGGGATTCCGTGTACCATAGAATTTTACAGTCGATCAAATATGTGGTTTGGAACAAAAACGACCAATGTCAAAAGTTGGTTGTTCTTTCGCAGAACTTTTCATATTAACGTCTGAGATTGGCCTCTCCGATTCAAGAATTGGGGATTTAGGAAGTACTAAGGACATTTGGGGGTGATATGCCTTCAAGAGTTTATTTCACAGACCACGCGTACACCATTAATCACCCATTTTTCAAAATTTAGAAATATACGTAATTGGCTAAAATCACGCAGTTTCGACTGAAAATAAGTATACGCAAGACATCCTGGTGAACTGCTGGTCTTTCCTCAATCTTTCGAATTATCCACATCCACCCACAACTTTTCTGATTGGTCCATATACGAAAGTCTGGTTGATTTGAATCCTTTTCCGTTAGTTATTAGCAAATCAGAGCTATTTTTTACCCGGTTTTTTCAGTTGCTTTTCCGGGAGCCCATTGAAAACTCGAGAATGAAATGCCACTTAGCCTGATGTCTTACAACAAAGAAAGAAAACGACACCCTGCATAACTTGGAGGCAGGAAAGCCTAAAAAACGACGACTTAACACCCATGCACAGCGTATTTAAACCTGCAAACATCGCAGGGTCTGTTCTGGGCAACTAGTACAGATTGTGGGCTGGTTTGCCAACCCTCCGGAAATCCCGGACGGGCAGGATTAAACCAAAACACCTTCTGCCTTACCCCTACCCTGTGGTAAAATGATGGTTTTAGTGTGGATTTTATATATTTATATGTTGTGAGGGTTATACAATTTTATTGTAAATTTAATCCAATATATATTTTTGAATTTTAAAGAGCTATTTTTTGGCTTTGAACCGCATTGTTTAAAAACTTATTCAATTTACGTCATAGATTTGACTATGGTTATATTCCGATATCAAGTGTCAGTACTGTCAGTAGTGTTACTTACACACTGCTGAAAATTACTTGTTCCGAAATCTTTCATCAAAAATTATGTTGAATCATAGGATGTAATTCGGAACATATCTATTAAGGTTTGTTTTGGTTCTGAAAATCATCAGTCCTGGGACGTCAGGATCATGCGCAGTTGACGAGAAGTGTGCTCTTTAGGTTCATATTCGCTCACTTTTTCTTAAATGCGCATGATCCTGACGTCCCAGGACTGATAATTTTCAGAACCAGAACAAAGCTACAGTGTCAGTATCAGCTCTTTCAGCCTTTCAGCAGCATCAGAATTTTTTGTTTACTTTTGAGTTTTCATGTTTCCATTGCAGATTAGTATTATTTCATATTCAATTCTTTCTGTTCTTTATACTTAATTTCATAAATGGACGAGGACGAGCAGCCGATCATTCTATCCTCCATAGATGGAGAAAACTGGGACATTTTGCTCCCCTCAATAATCTATGATGATAATTTCAATACTAGGCATATTTTTTTTGGATTCCAGATCAAGGATAATGACAACGTATAATTATAAAAATGAGATTTCAAAATTTGAAATAAATAACGGGAAAAACAACAAATGACAAGACATTATGACAGTTCACTGAAGCCAGACTACTTTTTGTTGATCAGCAGTTTCAGCAGAATGGCAGTGGAAAATATTCAGAATGGATGGTATTATCTGCTCACACAATCTGTCAATTTCAGTAAAATTTGTTGATTTCGGAATAGATAAGCTGAGTTTTCATGCATCCGAATTTTCGGTTTTTCGTTGTAAATTTGAAAGAAATGTCACTTTTTCGTACGAATGATATTTTAAGCGGTTTTCATTTGTGCGAAATGCCTTCAAATGAAATATTCAACGTCAACCCCCTAATTTACCGACCATTTCTCAAGTAAATTCCTCAGCTCGTTGATTATGCTGTGGTTATTTTCGTAGTTTGAAAATAGCTAGGTCTCATCCAAAAACGTTTGGCAGCCCTTTTTCTTTTCATTTAAAAATGTCAATACGATAACAAAATCAGTTAAATATAAAATATTACGTCGGTTCTTATCCTTATATTATTAATCATAAGATTGCTGTCCATATATTTGACATTGAAATTTTTAATATGCCTGGAAACAAACAGACATAACCGCACTGATCATTGTTCTCCTTTAAAATTTCGGACAAGTTGACTTTAGCCGCTTTCCAATGGCCACAGGGAGTAGCTCCGAGGAGCTCCGGGTAGCTCCTGAAGTGATTTGACACATCACGACAAATTATGTTCCAATTAAACACAGTTATAAAGTCAGGTGCGGTTCACTTCAGGTTCAGTTCAGGGGTAACAAGCTCCACTGGGGGCTACTACCCCTGGCAGTTGGAAAGCAGCTTTTATTTCAACTTCTTGAATTTATTCGTACCATCAGTTAAAATTTGCCGCCACGAAATATATTTCAACAGCTTTTGACAGATTTTGTACGTCAGTGTCTCAACGCTAAATCGCAAAGTTTTTAAAACGGACCAAATCATTTTAAAAAAGTGGTACGCCAAAAAACAGCTCTAATCTGGGGCTGGATTCCGTGACCATAGAATTCTATAGTTGCCTGTTATGCCTCCGTCTCTCCCATCATTTCAGCGGTAAAATTAACTCACTTATTTCATAAAAAGTAGACGGAATCCCACCTCCGACCTGACTGACTGACTAACCAACTAAAATTGTATGAATCCCCCAAATTAGACACACCCACTCACAAGTTCTAATTGGTTCATGCGGATCGCCTATATGAAGTCTGGGCGATTGGAATTCTTGCAAAGGATCCGCTATTTAATTGACAACTATAATGGCGAGAAGTTTGAAGGCGGATTTATCGTATTCAAAATGCACAATTTAATGTATATGCATAACTTTAAAATACAATTTATAACATTTCAATACTCAGGGTTCATATGAAACCATTTAGGAAATATAAATTATGAAACGGGTAAATGTTTAAAGTTATGCAAATGCAATAAATTGTGCATTATGAATCCGATGAATCCACCTTAAATAGCAGGACAAAAATAAAGCACAACTAATGAGTACATTGTCAAATCGTCATTTTTAATATTTTAATGAGGCATTCAAGCACAGTGCGACTCTGAGAGAAAAATCAGTGCTTCAAGCAAAGCTTACAGAAGCGAGATCAAAAATGCAAGAGTGCCATTTGAATTTTGTTCAGATATTTTTGTACAATGTTCTTATATTTCCTCGATGAAAGGCCCCAAATATATCAAGAACATATAAAAGTAGGAAATCGCAAAAAGGGGAATTCAAAAATTGGTTTATAAATAAGTACGTGCACTAAGATACTCTCTTTTTGATTTCCCCTATATTACGTACTAGCCATAGACTACTCTATTACTAAAGCTTCACACACTGTGGTATTAGGGGATAGAATCCTATTTGCCAGGTCGAAGCCAAGTGAAAACTACAACATACTACGTCGTGTTGTTTGTTATGTGGTGTGCATCAGGGGCCAACACTAGGACGAACTCTCTCCCTACTCTACGCAAGTGACTTCGCCAGAAGAAACATTTCTGGAAAAGTTACTCTGCAGATGACACGCGTATTTCTGGCATAATAAAAATTCCGAAACACATCTTGAGATTATCAAGAAAGGTTTGATTTCCTCTATGATTTTCATCTTCAAAATTTAGCGGAGCAACCGCTCACTTTAATCAGTTTATCACATTCACTATAGGAAAATTCATTATAAACAATAACGTGAAAGACAATAGAATGGTTTGGTTTGACAAGTCCAGAAGCAGGGATGTCCTTCCAAGTTCAGCAAAAAAAAAGGATTCTTCATGTTTTTTTTAAGGTGGGGTAATAAAGAGTTCATGACAATTTTCCCAGTGGGTAACATTTATTTAAACAATAAACAAACAAGTAGGTATCATAAAAAGCTATAAATGATAATCAACAAAGTTTTAAGATGAGTTTGCATGAAGCAGTTTTCTCATATTTCGTTAGTTGGTAAGGAAAAAGGGTAAATGCGTAAATGCATTCAAAATTCTTCAACGAATTCACTGCAATCACCATGCACACTCAGCCTCAGTTGTAGATGAGTGGCCAGACAGAAAAAAATCAATGACATAATAACAATGTTTCGGTAACAAATTCAACCATCAAGAAATGGTGACATCATTTCAATAACATATAGGCAACGATTAAAAGTAAACTCAATTGTGAAAAAAAATAAATACTGAATTGATAAAAATAATTCAATCACAAGTAGATTGAGTGAAACCATGACTTTCAGTCTCAAATTGTTCGTATATTACGTCATTCAGGTGATTACTGACAATTTTGACGCAAGGTGATCTGAATTCAAAAAAGTGGGTGCTGTGTATTTGACATTTCTGGAATTCATTCTGAATTTATTTTAGGAAGAAATAATTTATATTTATTGGGTTACAGCGAGCACAAGAATTTCCAAAAAAATGTTTGTGGAACAACCGTTTCCCACATAAATTTAACCTATTTTTTCACCACAAACATATCCTACTTGACCAAATATTTAGGTAAAATGGTTGTTTTTGGGGTAAAATTCCACCAACTAATAGTCACAAGCTATCAAAAAGTTTTTTTTTGAACTTTTGTAATTCGATCTCCCGAACAAAAATCAATATAAAATTTTTGGCGGTCTCAAGTAATATCGGAGATATTGGCCTATTTTTTGAGTGGTGACTGGTATTTTTTAGCACACATTACTACCACGAAAAAAAAATTAGAAACACTCAAAATTCTACCTTCTTATCACTAGCAAAATGCAAACACCCTAATCGACCTGTTTCACACTTTTTCTTCATTGAAAACGGCACTTTTAAGGACAAAAACTCATCCTTCTTTTATGATAAACAACAAATCTAGGAAAGTGGTTAGTGAATTGTCTTCATGTTAAGTTGGTGACTGGGAAATAACGAGTGAATAATTTCCTATTCATATTGAAGTTAAATAGTTCGAGAAGTTGGCCGTGCAACTATGCAAAGATCAATGTTAACAACTTGACATGACAAAATTCACTAAACATTTTGATGGAAGGTTTAATTTTTGGATAAATAATGCCGTTTTCAATAAATAGTGTAAAACGGGTGAATTAAGGTGTGTACATCGTGCTACTATAAAGGAGAAAGAATTTTGAGTGTTTTTTCTGCGGTAGAAATGTGTCCTAAAAAATGCCAGTCATCACTCAAAAATAGGCCCATACGTCCGAGAGTACTTAAGACCGCAAAAAATTGTTAATGGATTCAAGTTCAGAACAAATTACGTAAGAAAAAACAAATTATTGATAGCTTGTCTAAAAAAAGTGGCGAAAAAAAGAAGAACGCATTTTGTGTGATTTTTAAATTTTATTTGGATTTTTTTTTACAGGAAACCGAAATATGCGAGTTCCACATAAATTATTTTGTAAATACGTGTGCTCACTGTAACCGAATATTTATAATTTATTTCATTAAACTCAATGAAATGATGGATTTACTGTTTGAAAAATAGTTGCAGGTTTTCATGAGCTGATTCTGTTATTGAGACGTTGATTTCCTCTACAGGTTCTAAAAAGTTTCATTATTGAAAGTTCGATCACTGAACATTTAATTGTTCACTTAAAAAGTGTAGTGTAATGTAGAAATTGTAGTGCAGTGTAAATCAATTGGGGAGTAGCTGTCATATTCTAGTGTAGACGGTGTGAAGGTTCATAAACCGGCCTTATACCATGGTACACAACCTTCCTACAAATCAATAGACTATTGTCTTCAATACCTTCAAAATACTTTAGCTCCAAAGTGAACATTTCTGTCTTCATTGAAGAATCAGTCTAAATTTAGATCCTTTTCAAGAATGCTGTGGATATGTCAAATAAATTAGGCCAACAATTAGTACTTTGACAACTCTTAGAAAAGGGTTACCCACGTTTTCAGAATCCCCACTGCTGGCAACAGAAGTTCTGTAGAAATAAATATACTTGCTGCTATCACCCATTCTAAATTTTTTTCGGCTTTGGTTTTTTCTTAGCATTGTTTATACTTTGCACAATCTGATCAATCTGAG
Source organism: Chrysolina americana (assembly GCA_958502065.1). Classification (NCBI taxonomy): domain Eukaryota; kingdom Metazoa; phylum Arthropoda; class Insecta; order Coleoptera; family Chrysomelidae; genus Chrysolina; species Chrysolina americana. Next base: position 56,999,497 of record OY293420.1, on the reverse strand, counting down.
CGTCATCATAATAATCGTTCACAGGTTTTGCACTTTGAATGGGGAATAAGTTCGTCAAGGCAGCGACGTTGAAATTGAACTTTTCCTTCAAAACATTAGCAACGATTTCTATATTGTAAGCTGCGAACAAAACAGTCAAAATGAAAATCAAACTCCAAACTGAGGTTTGTCGAATTGGTTGTTCTGAAACACTATCTCTTAAGCTAAAATCGATGTCAACGAATTTAAACGACATATTCGCGCTAAACTGGTGCACCTCTGGGTGCCACTTGGAGTTCTGCACCAAACTTGACTCTAGTTGTAGAGTATACAGTTTGTGATCAATGGGTATAGAGGGAAGATGTACCAAAATTCCTGGGTTTATGGCCTTCGACAGCTTTATCGAAGATGTATCTACTTTCACAGTATGGATCACCGTTGGTGTACCAACTTCTCTCGTTAATTTAACTTTGAGCGACCTGTAATGGTCGACATTTTCTGCGTAAACTCGAACAAGAACGTCCATTCTGGCGGCTGGCCGGAATACTATGAATCTGAGATCCGTCACGTCTTCCTTTATGGTCTGAAAAAAAAAAAACTCAATTGAAATCACTGTCGATTTCAGGAAATATCAACTTACATCGATTTGTATAAACTCTGGGGCCGTTCTTTCAACGACATTGTTGTCACTTAGACCTCCTTTCACAACAACCTTATATGAACAGTATGGCTGTAGCCCTCTGATTCTGAGCTTTCCAGTATTCTCGCAAGAGGTTTCTTCAGAAAAGTGACTGCAGTTGCCAATTCCCGATGCGATAACAACCATATTGTCCTCTGAATCCCCATTCAATGATACCACTTGGCCAAAAGCACTGTAGGCCACTCTCTTAGCCCTAAAATGTTAAACAATTATATTTATGTATGTTTGCAGGTTATAGACGATGTAGTAACTTGATTGCTTAGCAGGGTTGCCAGCGCTTCAGAGGGTCAAAAATAGTAGAATAGTGACTTCTATTTCACGGAAATAGTGACATAATAGTGACTTTTTTGTCTAAATAGTGACATTTTCCCAACCAGTTGAGAAACTTTTGTGAAAGCTGGTCACATTTTTCCTCATCATTCCAGAGCTCATTTGCAGTATTTTAATGAGAAATTTTCAGGACATGGCAAGTAAATGAGGGACAAGACAAATACTACAATAAAAGTATAAAAATATTCATCAAGATTAAAATAATTAAAGTAATTTGTACTTTGAACATTGTACTTAAAAACTCACTGAAACTTTTACCTAGCATTCAAAGTTAATCTTTAGAAAAAAAACTTTTTTCATTGGGCCAACGTTTCGAACTATGTTTAATTCATCATCAGAGTTCTGTAACAACGGATTTTATTTTTATTTTATTTTTTTACTTGCCACGATGTACTAAACTTCGACGCGGAATAAAAATTTGGATATTCAGGAGGACTGACGAAAATTTTGTTTTCCTCTACTTAAAATGCTTGAAATAATTTCAAAAACGGACATTTTAAGATTCTTTGAACAGTTAAAACATCAACACATACACGAATAGTGAAAACTAAGTAAAAATGTTTATTTTTTTCTGAAAATTTCATAAAACGGACCAAAATAGAAGAGAAAATGAAAACATCAAAGACATGAATATATGATTAACTTCAAGCTAAAAAATATTGTGTTTGAACCTTCAATATTTCTCCTGGTATTGACACAGTATGTTTGAATTTATGTGAATAATTTCACTGGGTAGTCTTTTAGATAAAAAGAGTTGCGTATCAAAAATGATGGGTGTCATAAAGTTAAAACTGTGACCTTTTTCTGTGATGTGTTCAATCAAAGCGGTAGAGTTGTTAACATTTAGTTTTTTGCATCTCTTTCGTGGTCCACTATCCTTGTTCACAGGCAACATTTAGTATGTCATATAGCCCTGAGGGAAATTCTCGCACTTAATTTAGTTAACCACATTTATTTTGGTGTGATATCTAGCAGATTTTTATTTTTGGTGTGAAGAGAAATGTCTTCCAATGGTGTGTTTATTTTCAGACGCTATTTTTGAATGTTCATCTTTAACAACAGCTGCAAGTCTTCCTGAAAGATTTTTTACATATGGTATTTTGTTATATGTCGATTTTGTTGTTCTATTCGTTTTTTCAGGGTTCTGTTTTTCGCTTAGTATTTTTTTTGACTAATGATGTTGGTAATTGTTTTATACAAGGTATTTCTTTATCATTTCTAAATTTTTTGATGGCACTTCTGGATTGGAAATAGCAAGTGCTCTTGGTTCTAGGGTTTTAAAGATGCAAGGTATTCTGACCACTTCTGAGATCTGAAATAGTGACAATAGTGACAAAATTTCGAAAATAGTGAGAAAAGTGACACGAATTTAAAATAGTCACCAGTGACAATAGTGACTCACTGGCAACCCTGTTGCTTAGGTTTCGGACGTCCACCGTCTTAATGGGTTGATGAGTTGGTAACAACAAAACAGCGCTGTCCACGGATGGTGAGCTCTCGGAATTGAATCGAGAATACTATATTCACTTTATTTTTATATTTACTTGCTTCAGGCTTTGTCAATAAGAATTGTATTCTTTCTATAATAAACCATACTTTGACTGTGTGTCATTCTGAACTAAAAGTAAACCAAAAAATACACGGCCACATTCAGCATCTGAAAATACGTTGCTCTACAATTGAAATGTGGTAATTCGACCTGAGAATTTGTTTATAAAAAATAATGGTTGCATGATTTTGGAGCGAGCGTCGTAAATTATTACACGCAAGATGAATACTTTACTTTTTCTATGACTATAACCAAGATTCACCATTCAACAGACAATGTGTTTATTCGAAAGAAAACAAAAATTATTTTATTTGATTCTTCCATACATCACTATTTTTGCTTTCGTACTTTATTCATTTGGTTTTTGGGTATGAAAGAGAGAGAGAAATATACTTTATTGTCCAAGAAATCAAACTTCTTATTGACAAAGCATGTTAGGAAGGTAAAGATTTACAAAAAAGGAACAATCACACAAATCCGTGAAAAAATAAACATATCTCGGATATTAAATACCTGTGCATATGAAGATAAAAGATTAAAAACGAATAAAATATAAATAACATTTACTAAAATTAAAATCACACGTAAAGTAAAATTATAGCAGAGCCTTTTTCAGTAGAGCTTCTTTCATTATTTTTTTGAATTTGTAGTGTTTTCTCATTTTTTATTTTAGAGGGTACATGATTATATATTTTTTTCGTTTTATAGATCAGAGAATCTTTTGTCCAAGTAGATTTTGGAATAGGAGGAGGTATTTTTTTTTCCGATATTTGCCTTGTTACATATTTCATTTGTTTGCTTGGTTTTTGGGACTCAACTGCATCATGTTTTTTATGTCATACACAGATTTTCGAATGAAAATGCTGGCGATAGTTGAAATTCCCTTGCTGATACTGATTGAAATAAATGTTGGCTACAGAATCCCCTAAAGGCAATTCCATATAACAAATAAGCCTCAATCAGAGGGTAAACCATCTTTGCTGTAGATGTTCTCAGTTCATTTGAGACAACTCGGAGTGTATAGCATCCCGATGCCAGTTTGTTTTTAATATTCTAACATGCTCAAATTTTAATTTTTCATCAATTAATATTCCCAGGAATTTCGTATGATTTTTGTTTCCTAAAATGTGTCCATTAAGACTCACATCATCACAAAAAGTACTGAAGGAGAGAACATTAGTTTTTTTGTATTCAGACATAAGTGATTGGAATCACACAATTTTTTACCATTGCAAGATCATTACTAATGGTTTCCTTCAATTGCTGGGCAATTTTTTTCATACCAGTATTAAAAATTGTGAAATTCCCTCTTATCGGGATAAATGCCATATCATTCAAATACAGAAGAAAAAGTATTGGACCAAGAACAGATCCCTGTTGGACACCCGATAAGATATCTTTACGGGGTGATAGTTGTCAAATAAGAGGAGAACCAGAACCATAACATACACCTCTGAAACCATAGCAGTGGAGCTTTTTCAAAAGAAGTCTACGATTTACACAATCAAAGGCTTTTGAAAAGTCACAAAATACTGCTACTACAGTATCCTCGTTAAGATTGGTGTAAGCATGCTCAAGAAAATGAAGAAAATTGCATCATTGGTAATTTTTGAACTTTGAAAACCAAAGTGAATATTTGTTAGAATTTTATGACTATCAAGGTAGGCTAGTACTCTTTTTATGACAAGTTTTTCAATCATTTTCGAAAGTGTTGGGGGTAAAAAGATTGGTCTGAAACTGCTCGGATCTTCTAAATCAACATCTTTGAACAGTGAAATGATAAGAGCTGTTTTAAGACATGAGGGAAATTCTCCAAAGGCAAAAGATTAATTGATAGCCGTGACCAATGAATCTAAGGCAGCATCTGGTATAATAGTCTGAAAAAGTAAACGGTAATTTCGAGTCACTGCGTTTGTTTTTCTAATATAATAACATAAAAATATTTGGCGTTCTTTTAAAATCCACTTCAATTGTTGAGTAGTTCTAATAATCCACTTACACAAGCTGCACCTTAACAGTTTCTCCTTCCCGTACCGGTATGATTTTTGAGTTCGGGTTAAACTGGTATTCCTTCATCATTGGGCGCAAGAAATATTCACTCGGACTTAGAGAGTTGAAAGATATTTTGCCATTCTCCCCGCTCTGCAAATTCTTACGATAACCCTCACCACCTGATAATGATAATAGGACTCCCTAAAAACCAAGTAGGCCATTAATTATATCAGGGTTCTAAGATACTGACACATATCACTGAAAGATTTCTTTACCGATAGTGGGCTGTTGTCGATTTCATCCAAAACTTCCACGATGACTTCAGCTAGCTTATGTGCCAAAAAGTTTCCATTACTATCAGGCCCAGTCAAAACGTATGATTCTTTGCTGGCGAAAATTTTGTAGTCTTTCTTACTGTCCAATGGCGGAAACTTGAAAACGCCGTTAGCGTCAGTTTCTATAACCAAACGCTCGGCATCTGTACTTTCCACTGTAACAGTAACCCCGGCAAGAGGGGGTTTGACCTTACCCTCGAAGATTTTACCTAAAAATAGATCAAAATTCAAACTGCGATTGTTTATATTATGTCGAGTGTTGTACTGATGATCATAGTTAAAATAAATAACTTTTTAAAGGTATGTTGCAGCTAAATCATTAACCAATGTATGCACGAATATCATTGTCTGGTATTTGGAACCCTCTATTATACTGCCTTATTCATTGTAATATTTTGTTAGACAATAGTAACATTAATCGGGTTGAAATCATTTTTACCATATTTGTAGGTACTTAAAAGTTAGGACCATAGCAGTGGTAGAATAAAGGTGGGCTACCTGATTAAGAGGTGGCAGGAAGTAAAGAGATTTAGTGAGGTGAAAGTTAATATAACGAGAAACTACATTACCATATATCCAAATCAAGTCGGCACCATTGCCAACTCCGTTATTATTGATGCTACGAATTTTGGTAAATTGACAAACTAGTAGCATTTTCAATGGCCTCGATGCCGAAAACAAAAAAAACAGTCGCGTTTTCAGAATATTTCATAAAATGATATTTCTTTCAATGGAACACCCTATATTTTTTCATGCCTTTCGTTTCGTAATAACATTCTCAACAACAAAGCTCATATCACCTTTCTTCCTAAAGTGGAAAATGAGCGACTTATGTGGAAATATTTATTTTTTTCACTAGTACAAAAAATTTGCTTTGTTTTGGTGAATAAAACCTCATGATTGTCCAAACACTCCGTTTTGGTACTTATACGAATGACAATATTTTGTTACTAATAGCAAAATAAGACAGTAAAAAGAAAAAATTGCGCTGGGATGTGAACTCGTGATCATCATGTCGCACCACTCAATTGACACCACTGAGCTATTTGGTATTAATGTACAAAACGATAATTTCCATCTTAAAACCATTCCGCTAGTCGCATTTATTTTGTGAATCAAAATATGTCTGCTGTAATGATATGAAGCCGTTTTTGTAAAGAACAGAAAATATTGGAGGATCATATGAATGTGGTTGAAAAAAATGTGTTTGATTCGATAAAACATAATTATTATGGGCAATCAAGTTGCCTTGAAACTTTGTTGATTTGTCAAATATTCTCAAATATATCATGACAATGTCATAAATTATTGTAACTGTCAACTACTGTTCGAATATTTTTCGAAATGCCTTTTTCCCATCAAGAAAAATGTGATATGTTAGAATCCTACTTGGTTTGCCAGAAAAATAGCGTAAGAGCACTCTAACACTACAGCAATTCGTTCCCCGATCGTGAATCACCTTAAGGCCTTTTTTTGCTGTGCTTCATCGTCGATTCAGGAACAATGAAAAAGTTTTTGAGAAGTGGAGAACTAAAAAACGTTTTGTAATATCTGAATATACAGAAATTGACGTCTTATCCTACTTTGAGGTATATCCAAATAATTTCATTAGATATTTATCTAGAGAAATAGCTCTTCCACTGTCTGGTATTCAACGAATTCTGAAGAAACATAAGATTCGTCCTTATAAGTTAAGACCAGTGCAAACACTAGAACCTGGTAATCCTGAGAGACGATTGGGGGTTTTGTCGGTGGTTTATGAATAAATGCAGACATGATCCAAACTTCTATAGAAATATTATATGAAGAGATGAGGCTAATTTTTCAAATCGTGGGATGTATAACAGAAAGAATTTTCATTATTGGAGTAGACATAATCCATTTCTAGTCCATCCCCACAATCCGCAAAGACGATTTAGTATTAATGTTTGGTGTGGTCTATTTAGAGGCAGAATTATCGGTCCATTTTTCTACCATGGTTCTTTGAACGGACCCCGTTACATTAATTTGTCAACAAGAGTGTTGGAAGAGTTTTTCGATGATCTATTTTCAGCAGGATGGAGCACCAGCACATAATGTCAGTGGCGTAAAAAAAATGCTGCGAGGCTGTTTTGGAAACAGATGGATTGCTACAAATGGTCCTGTTGAGTGGTCCCCTCGTTCACCAGACATGACACCTCCAGATTTTTATTTTTGGGGATTTCTGAAAAATGAGGTGTACAAAATGAAACATAATAATGTAGATGAACTGAAAAATTATATTGAAACTATAATTGATAGAATTGATACCGAACTGGGTTGAATGCCACACGTAGTGTCAATAGAAGGGCCCAAATATGTGTTCAACAAGAAGGCGGTGTTTTTGAACATTTACTCGATATTTTATAGCGCTTTATCAAATCCGTTTGTTATAAATGTTTCCTATTGATAAAACTATCGAAACTATCTTATTTTCACCTTTACGAAAAAAAGTCAAATGAGATTTGTTGTTGGAAATGTTATTACGAATCGAAATGCATGAAAAAATATAGGGTGTTCCGTTGAAAGAAATATCATTTTATCAAATATTCTGAAAACGCGACAGTCAATTTTTTTTCCTTTCAATGACTGGATATTGTTTGCAATAATGCCAATCCAAATATTACGTTTATTGCCTCTCAAAATACAATAATTTTATGGCAAGAGTATGAGAGATAATAGGTACATACATACATCATTTATCCTAGATAATATTATGATAAGGTATGTGACGCAGTACATTCAACTAATGGTTTTGAAGTTGTCACAATAGTTTAACCCACCCTAGTATTACATCATGAGTAGTATACAAAATTTAACATATCCCAGAACAAGACCAAGAATAAGAATAAAGAAAAAAAATAAAATAAATTAACAAACTGATAGTAGTGGGTGGGGGAACTAGTGAGCACAGATCTATTCATGGATTCACTCATTGATTATGAAAGAACGTAGTTTTAATACATTCCACAAATATTTAGCAATGGTCTTGGCGTTTTCTGCTGTTAGTGTATCAAGAGCATAGGCCAACGCAACCATATCCGGTAAAGACTTCAAGTATGTTGGTTTTATTGAACAGTATATAGGACAGTTGAAGAAACTGTGTTCGATCGATTCTAATTGTTTATTGTTACAGATTGTGCAGTGTTCGTTTGGGTTGTTATTGTACGTTGAGCCTTTGTAGGAGAATTTAACTGAGATCGAGTTACATAATCTTAGTTGAGCAATGGCTCTTGTATATTTTACGGGAATATTTAGGGAGATATATCGCTGAGGCACATTATGCAAAATGGAGAAGGAATTATACATTGTTAAGAATAATGAACGATGCAGGAGTAACCTATCCCGATCATATAATTGTTTTTTGAACTTTAGTAGAAGAGACTTCTTTGATTTAATGAGCTCGTGGGAGAGGTTGTCCCACATTTTGTTAGCGTGAATCTCGATGAAGAATGTTTTTAGCTGTAATGCCCAGTTATATTTGGGATCACAGTTGAAAATTTGCAGTTGCCGTTTGAAAATCATATTGGGTACCCGGCTGTAAATACAAAAAAATATCGGATAGAATTCAGACATTGAAATTATTGAAATTCACAAAAGAAAAATTGTTGTTCTGTCATATAATTATACAGAGTGGGCCATTAAAAACGAAACAGCGACTCTGTTATATGAAATTATTATAAAACATATTGTAACAATTTCGAGTCCGGCCCTGATCTAATTAATTATGCACCGTCGTTCAACTACAACAGCATATCTGATGGCGTACGGATCGCCGAGAACAAGCTGGAATAAATCGATCAATTCGATACTATTCGAAGAGCCATCTAGATGAAATGTTCTATACTCCTGAATAATCGAGAGTCGTGAATGGAAACTGCTTGGGAGTATGTAAGCGGGACAGTCAGAATTGAGAGTTAGTTACAGTTCCAGAGTTCGCAGATAGAGACTGACACCGTAGAAATAAAATAGTGAAGTAATGTTTTAGCGAATAACTGTTGTAAATAGTGTTTTAAATAAATTAGGAAAATTAGTTAGTGCAGTTTTACTACAATATATTAAATTATATTAAAACGCTCGGACACGTCAACTACATTTTCGAGGAGGACATCGTTCGCGATGAAATTCATCCAGAATACATGCCATCCCTCGGGGCTGTGACACTAAATTTTTAAATATCAACCAACATATGGCAAGTGATACCTCATTTAAAGGGTATTTTCCTTTTCAATATTAAACAACAAAAATCAATTAATTCTATCGATTCGTTTTCGAAATATAAATCTTTCAGATATTCTGGTTCGGTTGCATAGATTTTATTTTTCAAGTGACGCCACAGGAAAAGTCGAGTGGGGTTAAATCTGGAGATCTGGCTGGCCACTCTAGAAAGCCTCTTCTTTCAATTCAACTTCCAGGAAACATTCTATCCAGAAACGCCCCAACAGGCTGTGCATAATGGTAACTATCATTTTCAATGATGTCCACTAATCGTGGATACACAAATTGATTCAATAATTCCAAATAAGTTGCTCCTGTCAGAATACCGTCGAGAAATACGGGTCCAATTAAACAGTCCCCAAAAATACCGGCCCAGGCATTGAGTGTTTGGGGAGTTTGAGTATGGACTTCGTGGAAAACATGTGGATTGACATCTGACCAATAACGACAATTATGACGATCCACAATCGAATTCAAAAAGAATGTAGGCTCATCAGAAAAGCAGATATTGAAAAGGAAATTTTCATCAGAATCTATTCTCGTAGTCATAATTTCACAAAATTCCTGTCGCCTATCAAAATAATCTTCATTCAATAGGTGTACCAAATGTATTTTGTAGGGCAGGAATTTATGATGTTTCAAGATTTGGCGTGTACTGCTCCTTGTGCTCAATGTTGGGTCTGCATAAACTTGTCCTAAAACTGCAACTTCAACAGGTTCATTTCTCAACGGAAATTCACGTTATGGGTCTCGTTTCTTGTTGGCTACTGATCCAATTTGACTGAATTTTTGAGCTAATTCTAGAACGTTTTTTCTGGCAACAAGTTTATCTGGATGCGTTTTATTGAATACATAAGCTGTACAGGTACCGCACTCATCATTCTCAAAAAAAAATTGTTATTTCAATTCTTTCCGCGGTCGTATATCCAATTATTGAGGAAAGATATTCAGAAGCTTCAGTCAAGTAATTCACTCAAATATCGTTCAATCAAAGATCAGGACACTGATAGACGTCCACAATTGCGATTTGGCGAAAAAAATTATCTCATACATGTTTTTGATGAACTCGCATTTGAGTCAAATTCGAGAAAACATCTTTTTTCGATTCTTAAGAACATTAAAATTTTTACGATCGAGTAACGATACTTATCTTCAAACAGTTGCATTGTTATATCTTATTTTTATTGATTGAGTGAATAAAAAGTGATTTCCCAACTTCAAGTTCCTATATCTCGAAAATGAATCGAGAGAAAATTTTACGATCATATTATTTTTTCAGTCGCAGGTTCATGTCCTTCAATACATAAATAAATAGGTCATTGCAAAGTAACATTTTGACTTAAAACAGCAGAATTAGAATGCAAATGGATATCAACATTTTTTCTTAAAAAAATATGGCCCATACAACCTCTTCTTTTACTAGTTATTATAAGTGAAAATCAAACATATTAGCACTGATATGTAATTGTTGCTAATAGCTGAAAGATTTCAAATATCAATATAACAAACTCCAATATGCACAATTTTTTGAAGGGCTGTAAAGAAATACTCAAAACATCTGGTCAAACTGCATATCTTTAAGTTACCTTTTGCAGCTACAAATTTCACCCCGATATTCTCACAATCTTCACCACCCTCGAACGATAGTATGGGCGGAGTGAAAAACAATATCTCGGACTGCGGGACTACAACTGCCTTCTCTGTAGGTTCTAGAAGAATATCTAGCTCATAAATGCCATTTTGGTATTTCAATTTTCGCTCCGATTTATCCGTTCGTATTTTGACTGACACCTGGATGTCTCCAAAATCTGATTCTGACTGGATAGCCAGTTTGAGGGTATGTTTTTGAGCAGACAAAAATACTTCGTTCACTTCTGAGTCTGTTTTATAACTGATTGCCTTTGGGTCATAGCTATGGCAACTTTCTAAGGTGAAAATATATTCCCCAGGTTTTTCTAAACAAAAGGTGGACCTGCCGCGGGGAATGTCGATTGTTTTTAATATTTTCTGACCAGGAAGTTCGAAATTCACCTAGAACAATACAGGGGTCAGGATGTTAGTGTTGTTCAAGTTCTGGGTTCAACAAGTTTCACCAATAAATTTCAGAAGAAATATTCATCTGAATAAATAATTTCACCTGTGTTTCATGAGTCGAAACAAAGTTGATGGTATATCCACTCTGAATGAAAGAAGGTACTTCAAGTGTGGCTGCATCAACAACAATAGTCTGCTTGTTGCTTTCCCAGCAGAATTTGTTTGGCAAAAGAGAAACTTCATAAGTTCCTGGATACATATCGCTAATGGAATAAGATCCGCCTGGAAAGTAAAAAAAAACGGTGTTTTTTTGTGAAAATGATTCATCAATAATCTACCCACCTTTCACTCTCAGTGTCTTTTCCTTTTCTCTTCCAGTTTTCAAAACGACAGTGAGATCCTCACAATCTTCAGTCTTGATACATTTAACTTTTCCAGAGATTGTAGATTTCAGTTGAGAAAACACAATGTTTACAACTTTTTCTGCAGTTACCTCTACCATTTGTTTTATTGGGAAAAAGCTGCAGATTACAAATACGTTCTTTCAGATTACCTCTTTTCAACATCTTACATAAATTAATCCAAGTCAAATTTCGAATACACTATGATTCATCATTTGTATCTCTATTTTGCACATTAATTGACAATTAAGAAAAACTGGCTATAATTTTTAGATTTCAATTAATGACAATAGACAATTTCAGGATCTCCTTTTTCTGTATTATTTAAACATAAAATGAAGAATAAACCTACTGCAATCCTTTTTGTTTATCCTCTTCGCTCACAACAACTTGGACTTCATATTTTCCAGGTGACAGATACTGGCAGAAGGTTCCACCACTTGGAGATGTTTCGGTTTGTATGAATTTGGTTCCCCCCACTGTACTGAAGGTTACAATTTGAGAATGGTCACTTATAACAGAACCACAAATTTTGAAAGCAGAAGGAAGAAGGTCTGGAAGATCTGGCAAGCTTGGATTTATTCTGACTATGACTTCTTCAAAAATTAGATCCTCTGTAAAAATTAAGCACTGGATTAGTATCTTTGACTTTCAATATACTGTACAATGCTCAAGAAATTGCAATGAATGCAGCTCTGTAACCCAAATGATTAATTAACCCCAATGACTGAAAACTCTCTAACATCTTCAGAATAGAACAAAGCAGTAACCTGTTTCGGCTCTCAGTTTGTAAGTCCCAGCCTTCATTTTCTCAAGTTTGTATGATCCATTAGCATCCGTTGTAGCTATTTCTTGCCCATTCATGAAAACCTTCACGTTTGCTATTGGAACATATCTAGATCTCATCACTCTTCCAGGAATGCTGAATCCTATGATCTGAAAAACAATTAAAAATCAAGTAAAATTACTTCATACATAAGTAGGTAATCCTCCATTACCTGAAAGCTTTGCTCAAGATCCAAACTGTCATGATTCACTGTGAATTTAATTTGCTCTGGCTGGAAATAAATATTTTGTCCTTTATAATGAGCAACAACATAATAATGACCATTTGGCAATGAATCAAACACAAATTTTCCATTCTCATCTGTTGTTACATGACACAGTAAATTATTTTTGTTCTGAATCTGCAAATCAGCCAATGGCTCCTTACTGCATCCTTCAACCAATGCCTTTTTATTCTAAAAAATATAAATTCTATATGAAAGGATGAGTGAAAAAAGCATTAATAGTTACTTCTGAGAATAGAATAATACTGGCACCCTTGACAGGTTCATTTTCACTTTTAACAGTTCCAGATACGTCGTATCCCTGTATGACTAGACTATTTTTTGGTAGCTCAGTGTTGCTCTCAGCAACTTCAACATCAACCACATTTTTCAAAATTTTCCATCTACCAAAGAATTAAATGTTTCAGGAAAGTACACTTAGGAGGTTGGGTAAACTCACTTTGGATGTGAAATAGAAACTTTGTGGTGACCTGGAAATACAGGGGTGAAGAAAAAGTTTCCATTTCGATCTGTTAAAGTAGTTCTCATCTCTCCATCTGATGCCAACTGAACAGTTACACCTTCAGGGCCATTAGTACTAGAATTTTCACCACCCAAGCTTTCAACCTGAAAATAATCTAATAGGTCAGAAACAGTATACAAATTTAAGAATGTTAACTTCTCATCTCTGATCATTCACCTTTCCTGTTATGCCAAAACCTTGAAAGACAAAATTTATATCTTTTCCTCGGCTACATATATCGTTCACTCCGTCTATGTTTATGACCACCTTCTTGGGTTTGAAGCTCCAACCTGGTGGTGGAGAAAGCTCTAGGAGCATTTCACCTTTATCATAGAGTGGAACGAAATAATATCCATTGTTAGGAGCAGCGCTGGTCCTGTCCTTCACTATACCTTGCTTAGTGATCCTAAAACAAACAAAATAGGTTACATGCAATAATGTGAGATGAAATTTGTGCATACTTACAATTTAACCTCAACTTTTGAAAAATCGATTGGAACGTGACTTTTCAAGAATCCTCCACATCCCAAAACATCGTCGGAATAAGTAACTGGCACAAAGTTTATTAGGATGGCAATTACGATATGAAGTTCATTCATTTTAAATAAAATTTATCAACTTGCATACCATCTACCATCAGTACCATCGGCAATAATTAACACGTAACACGTGACCACAAAACACAAAGCCGGATTCAGATACGTGCAGGGTTTTTGAGCACGTACGATTTACACGCATATGCATTTTTGATCCAAGTGCCTGAAAACTGCTTTCCGTTGATAGAGAAGTGACACAACTCAAACGGCATTCTAAACCCAGTATTTCATGTAGAAAATTGAGACATGCATGGTGTAAAGTGTATACATGTGCCACTTCGAATCTTCACCCACCTCCATGAGCGTGAGTGTTCATGATATCTGAGCTGCTTGTAGAAACACCCAGTGGAGCTTGTTCCCCTGAACTGAAACACACCCGACTTTATAAATAAGATTAATACATGATTTAACGTGATCTGTCAAATCACTTCAGAGCTACCTGGAGCTAATCGTAGCCACTCCCTGTAGCAATTTGAAAGCGACTATATATACCATTTTATAGCTGCGTTTTATTCAACCCTTTTCGGTTCCGGTTTGGTGGAATTGATTGACATATGACACAAATACAATGATAAAAATGTCATAAATGACAATTTATTCCCAAACTGGTATAGGAATGGCACTTTTTTGAGTTTTATGACGAGATTTTACTTGACTAGCTATATTGTAATGTTTTTCAATTTTGTTTTAGAAAATTTATAGAATATTTCAAAGAGTACGGTCAACACGTTTTCCAAAATGTGTTGTGCCCTTCAGTAGAATATTATATTTCTCACTACCTTTATCAGAATTCATAAAAAAACTCGGGTTAGAATATAACTATTTTAATATTCGAAATATTACACAAAAACTTCATGATGTCAAAACATGCTAAACTAATGCAGATATCATAAAAATAAGCAATCTTTTTGGAACATAAAATATAAAAAATTTCGGGAATTTATTTTTGTACTATTTTTATGCTACCTCATTAGACCATGTATAAGCTGAAGAGGCTAAAGTTCTCATTCAAACCGGACTGTGAAAGAGCACCTCAAGAAAACAAAAAAGATAAACTATATACATTTTCATAAATAAATGAGAATTCAAGAACAATATTTTCACCTGTAAAATAGAAGTATTTATCATCTACTTATCTCTACCTAGTTTTGCACCTCATATTGTACATGAACATACAGATATAGAAATATTATTACACAGCACAATTCACATTTGAAGCTAACTATTTTGCAGAATTACCCACACTTTTCAATTCGCCCCATGAACATTTCATATTACCCAAAACTGTATCTGAATAACAAAATATACCTTTTAGATCAGTGAAGCCACAGTCAAAATAACCGAGATATAAAAAGTTTTGAATGCTCTTCATGAAATTGCAGTCAATTTTTGAAATTCTTCACCAATATCTCATATAAACAGAAACGGTTTGAATAAAAAAAGTTAGTCGCTTGGACCAAATCCATGACACTCAACAAAACTGTTGACTTACCAATTTTCATTCATCAAAGTTTCATTTTCTCGTCCGTACGAGGGATATTGAAAAATATTATACATTTTTAATAAATTATGACTATTTATCTTCATTTATGAAGGTAGAAAAAAAGTCAAGGGTAAATATTGTTCAGAATCGAATGTTCATTCAAATAGTGTGTGAATCTAGCCACAAAAACTCATGATCAATTTTATTTTCCCCATTTTCACCAATGAACAAAAAAGTGTATTGATAATCCTCATGAAATTAAGTATAATGGAATATCTCGGAGATAATTAAGTATTATTTACTATTTGCAGCAAGAATATGGAAAAATTCGTCACATATTCCATGGTCCATGGGGTCATATCTAAAAATAGACACTGCTCCGCAAATTCTTCCTAAAATCGTACAGGGCGTAACTTTCCTAAGTGGCTGTCACTCAATATTCTTGATTATGAACAACATTTGCTCTTACATTTTTTCTACTTTAATAAATGTTAATTTTAGAAATAAGCTACCTTTATGAAGATAATTGAAGAACTTTCGAACGGGGTATCCTTGATACCTCTTTCCTTTAGAGTGCTCTTTCGGAGACTTCTGACAGCAATACATGTCAAGAAGCTAAGAAAAGGTTTCACTTCTCTTCGATAATATATTGTCTTGTCCGAGAGCTTTTCGAAAGAGGCAATATATGATCCCACTGTATATATATATATATATGTATAAAATCTAATTCAATAATTTTTCAAGATTACTAAAACTAAAACGACAAAACCCGTGTCAAAATTTCAACAATATTCACTTTGGTAAAAAAAAATTCTGGGCTGCTTTCCAATGCCGTTACTGTTAGAAAAGAAAACTTTGTGGAGCTATCATCACAGTTTAATTGTCGAAATGAGCTCAAACGTTGGCAACACCGCAAATAGTAGAAAATTTAATAAATAAAGTATACCTATAGAAAATATCACACATCTAGAAAGTCTTTCAAAAGAGTAGTACGCCGTTTTTCTGCTATGTCCATTTGATTTTCCAAGTCGCCTCTGTCAGTTGTCTCCGCTCTTTCGATTTTCCACGACAAATTCTCAATCTCGGCCTCCAGCTGAGCTTGCTGGTACTCAAACAGTTCTTTTCTGGATCCCGCATCCATATAATAGGCATATGGATATGTATATTGTAAGGTGTATCGACACTTCGCTAGTAAGTTTGCTGCGGTGAATAAATATTGCCAATCAATCCAAGTACCCAACCCAGACATAACTTTATGGTTGATTCGCGCCCTTAGTTTTTCCAGAGTTTGTTCTTCCAACTTCAAGGATTTCGAATGATTCTCCCATCTTTCGTAATAATGCAAATACTTTTTCAGTGCCTCCCTTGCCTGAAACGGAAAGTAATGTTCATTCAAATCCAACAAGTAAAACAATATAGACATAACTTTACACAGAGGGAGCCATTGAAAATGAAACAGCGGATCGACAGAACCCAATTATGAAAAAACACTCGGACACGTCAACTACTTTTTCGGGAGGACATCGCAACGAAACTCACCCGAAATACATTTCATCCCTCGGTGCTGTTACCTCTACCCCTAAACACACATGACAAGTGACACCTCATTTAGAAGGCATTTATCTAGTGTATATCAAGCAATAAAGAAATATTTAATGATAAAGTTGTCAAGAAAGAGAATGGTCCAACTTCATGAAAGAGGGGCGACACCACTTGACGGAAGACCATAAAACTAATAATGAAATATGGTGGATTACGTAATCCAATCTTCCGCAATAAAACCTATACAATAGGTAAAGTCGTCGGCAAGTATTCAACAAAAAAAAACTACTGCCCCCTACAACCATTGAATTATATTTGTTTAATACTTGGCAAAGTTTTCTACAAGAACCACTTTGCAATGCATTTCAAATATCAAAGCTGAAATTATTTTTCGACTTAATTGGGGGAACACCTCCGTACCGGTTTCATGGTCATTGCCAATCATCAGCGAAGACTGGTTCGACCAAATTGAATCGAAAAATCCTTTCATCCTAATTGGAAATCCCTGAGACAAACACTGAGGTAAGAATTCAGCGCCATCTCTGGGTTCCAGTTTAAAATACACTCCGACTACGTGTCGACTTCAACATGAAGCCAGAAACATCATGAAAGAGGGGCGACACCACTTGACGGAAGACCATAAAACTAATAATGAAATATGGTGGATTACGTAATCCAATCTTCCGCAATAAAACCTATACAATAGGTAAAGTCGTCGGCAAGTATTCAACAAAAAACAACTACTGCCCCCTACAACCATTGAATTATATTTGTTTAATACTTGGCAAAGTTTTCTACAAGAACCACTTTGCAATGCATTTCAAATATCAAAGCTGAAATTATTTTTCGACTTAATTGGGGGAACACCTCCGTACCGGTTTCATGGTCATTGCCAATCATCAGCGAAGACTGGTTCGACCAAATTGAATCGAAAAATCCTTTCATCCTAATTGGAAATCCCTGAGACAAACACTGAGGTATGAATTCAGCGCCATCTCTGGGTTCCAGTTTAAAATGCACTCCGACTACGTGTCGACTTCAACATGAAGCCAGAAACATCATGAAAGAGGGGCGACACCACTTGACGGAAGACCATAAAACTAATAATGAAATATGGTGGATTACGTAATCCAATCTTCCGCAATAAAACCTATACAATAGGTAAAGTCGTCGGCAAGTATTCAACAAAAAACAACTACTGCCCCCTACAACCATTGAATTATATTTGTTTAATACTTGGCAAAGTTTTCTACAAGAACCACTTTGCAATGCATTTCAAATATCAAAGCTGAAATTATTTTTCGACTTAATTGGGGGAACACCTCCGTACCGGTTTCATGGTCATTGCCAATCATCAGCGAAGGCTGGTTCGACCCAATTGAATCTAAAAATCCTTTCATCCTAATTGGAAATCCCTGAGACAAACACTGAGGTATGAATTCAGCGCCATCTCTGGGTTCCAGTTTAAAATGCACTCCGACTACGTGTCGACTTCAACATGAAGCCAGAAACATCATGAAAGAGGGGCGACACCACTTGACGGAAGATCATAAAACTAATAATGAGTATCGTTTTCAACACAACTTGTATAATTCTATTCTCAAAAAAGGCATAAGTGGATTTTGTATCTTGAAAGCCAAATTGGCAAAAGCTGAGTATGTCACGCCAGAAATGCTACAAAACGTGTGGTATCGTTTTGCACACAACTTGTATAATTCTATGGCAACCATAGTTTGAACATCTGATTCATTATAAATGATACTTAAAACACAGAGCGATTTCCCAGCTTCTTAAATATCTCGAAAACGAATCGACATAATCAAATTCTCTTCGTCGCTTAATTTTCAGAAGACAAAACTTTCCAAATGAGGTATCACTTGCCATATGTTACCATTCATAATTTTAGGGGAGGTGGTCACAGTACCAAGGAATGAAATGTATTTCGGGCGAGTTTCATCGTGAACAATGTTCCCCCCGAAAATGTAGTTGACGTGTCAAAGCGTTTTCTTTATCCGATTCTGAGGACATACAGAGCTGCTATTTCGTGAATAATTTACTTGTTCTACATTTGAACTCAGTCAAATGAAATTAGCTATACTTGGGTTCATTCTCAGTAGTGAATCAGAATTTCTTTGTACAATCACTTCCAAAGGTTCCAAATATTCGTATATGTCATTAATTTTATAAATGGAATAGATATGAAAGTATTTGATACATTTTATAAATATTGTAAAAGTTATGCTACAAATAGTATTATTCATATATTTCTGAGTTTTTGGTACATTAAAAACAATCTGCATGAAAGGTTGAGGTTGTGATTACTCATTAAGATCAAGCAACTGATCTCATATGTTTTTCTATACTAGATAAATAAAACTGTAATCCATAAATCAGTATTAAGTTCCTCACAACCTAGATTCAACTATTACATTACAAAAAGTTCAAATTAGGTGTTCTCTAGTTCATTCATATAAATTGTCTGCATTCAAATCAAGAGATAAAAAAATCATAAAACATTTCACAACAAACAACCAAATTGTAGTTTTCCTAGTAGACAAGTTCATATCGAATATACACCACACAATTTGGAAACAAGTTATGCACAGGAAAACGCAACGAAAATATAATGGACAACTTCTGACACCAGAGAGAGGAAAAAACCTCGAAACAAGCATGCATACAGTTGGTCATTTCCAACAAAATGAAGGATATTATTCAATGGCTTTAATACAATCAGCACTTGCAAAAGTGTCCTCCTTGAGGAACATTGCACAAACAGATGAAATTCGATGTCCGTATGGGCAAGTAGCTGTTTTCTGTCAGATATTTGCTTAATTTTTCAACTTGGTGGAAATGGGTGGACAAATAAGGGTATTTTCGACCGTAGTCGGAATTATTTCTTTTCATTCATATTATTTTTCCTTATTTGTTTCCTTAATTAATGTATGTTACCTGTAGTTGCAATTGATAATAATCATACTTAAATATTATTACCTGTGATGCTAATTAATAGATTAATTAATGCTTACTTGGACTCTATAATAAAAAATTATGTAATTTTAAGATCACTTACTTGATAATAGGGTAACAGGTTTTTAACAAATTAACTAAAACTCAGTACAAATTAGGCAAAAGTTGTACTTTTCTTCATCAATATGAATTTCTACCAAATTACATCAATCTACAACAATATTTATAATCTGTACTAGGGTCAGCAAAGATTATAAAAGGAATAGCAATAAATGAGGATTCGTCAGTATTCTTATTCAAAATACTGAGTGTTTATTCAGGATACTGATTCCGAGAAATAGGTAGTACTGGAAATCTCCAAATACCGGTAAAAAAGAACTTTGCCCTAAATAAATAAGACATGGCAATAAAAATGTCCAATCGTCTTTTTCGTTCTTGCTAAATTTATATAACTTTAAAACCTGAATAAGTTAAGTCAGTAGAAGAGTTCTTGTGTAGTAATGAATATACTGGAGTTTGATCCCAACACCTCGACACGTGTTTCGGTCACCAAGTGACCATCATCAAAAGGAAGATTAAAATAAATCTACATACAAAGTTGTTCTTATTTATACTCGTTAGTTAGTGTTTATTAAGAAATAGCAGTAAGTAACGGTTTCTCGAGGGGTATTGTAGATAATATTATAAGGAAGAAAAATTTAGGTTAAGAATCCATACCGCCATTACACAAAGAACTTTGGAAAGATTTTCAAGGAACTGGGTATAAGGGTGGTATTTAAAACAAGTCAGGCACTACAGAGCCTTTTGGGTAACCCTAAGGACAAAGTTGAGAATTCTGATAAGTCTGGAATCTACGAAATCAAATGTAAGGACTGCGAAGCAAAATATTATGGACAGACAAAAAGATCTATTAAAGTAAGGTATAAAGAACTCTTAGCACATCTAAAATATGGAATAACAAGAAAAATCCGCTGTTGCCCATCATGTTTTGCAACAAAACCATGCCATAAACTTGAGTTCATTAAGATTAGTTAGACAAGTTAACAACAACAGGCATCTAGATGCCTATGAAAGCTTAGAAATAAGTAAACATAATAAAATCATGAATAATTATGTGGGACCAATACCCAATAGTTTATTGTATAGCTTGCTGAAAAAATTTGTTTGTTATCAATACATTACCTGTGCATGCACCGATTCATGAGCAATATTTGGATTCTCCCTGTATCTGGAGCACTCATAATATTCCGATCCATGTGATTTCCAATCTCCTAGACACATCCAACAAAAATCGTGTTTGCAGTTGTAGCACTGCATGTGATTGCATCCGCCATTTTTTTCAATACATATGTGGCACTTGGGACAGTCTTTGGTGTGTGCACTAATGTAATTTGCTGTCTCACTATCATCTGCACATTTGGTTAGCCATTTCTTAATCACTTGGCATTCAGTGGGGGCGTGGTAATCACACCCACATCTACAAGAAAACCAATTGCCACTTAGAAGTCAGAAACTGGACGGTTAATAAAAAAATTAACTGTCTGTGACCTATATAAGGAGCTGAATTGTGTCTTATTCTCCTTGATAAACTCAAATTTTTATGGAACCAAGAAGGTTACTCTTAACTTCAAGTTCTACTCAATTGATCGATTCCAGGCAGTACTATGTAAAATTCATAGTCCCTCAGGGTTCAGTGTTAGGACCAGTATTGTTCCTAATCTACATAAATGATTTAATCCCAGCCCTATGTTATTCAACAAATTGTTCAGTTTTGACAGCCATTTGTTAACATAATAAATATAACTCATATATAAATTATATTCATATTACAAGGAGATTATGCCATGTGACACAGACTTATGGTACACGCTCTTTTCTCCTTTGTTTCTGTAGCTATAATTCTGAAATTTGGAACATTGTATATGCTCACTTTAGGAAACTTTTTCACATATTTGGAAAAAAAATCCAACTTCTGGGTTTTCCGGAAACGACATCAATTTTCACACCGTGGATATAATTAATTTTTTGAAATCTGCATAATTTTCTGAATCCAATGATGTCTCATAGTTGATATTTCATTCGCCAGAACACCCATTTTATCGATCTAGAGAGCCATGAACTCCCTAAAATTATTCCAAATAATCAAAATAATTCAACACTATCGCAATTTCGATTTAAAAAGTATCATGGTTCGAATAATTCATCAAGGCGGCTATGGAACACAAATAACAATTTGAAGTTTCGATAATCTGTAATTGTCAGTTAGTCACTGAATACGTGATTGAATTGATAGGATTAATAATAGAAATAAGTTTATAACAGAAACGAAAAAGTGGATAAGCTATTAGTGAATGGGGAATGTCGGAAAAGTTCAGTTGTTGCTCAACAGCTGTACTCGAAAAAAGATACCCCGAACGACAATGTCCGGCTAGAAATTATTTCAAGCGTCTTGAAGAGCAGTTCAGAAGAAAGCCTGATGTTGGTATTGAGCATCATAATATTGTTTCTGAAGATATGGAGATAAATGTTCTCATGAGAGCGGAAATCGACAAAACAGTAGGTATCTCTTATGATTTATTTTACAAACAAAATACTCGATATACTCGAATAATTTTAGGGAGTTCATGGCTTTCTAGATCGAAAAATAAAATAGGTGTTCTGACGAATGAAATATTAACTATGAGGTATAATAGGATTCAGAGAATCAGGCAATTTTAAAAAATGTCATGTGTCCCATTTGAAAATCAAGTTGATGTTATTTCAGAAATATAGCTACAGAAACAGAGGAGAAAAGGACGTGCACCATGTTCCACACGGTATACCTGATCCATACAAAAGATTTTAGAGCATTTTGAGTTATGGATATAACGGTTTCAAGATAGTCCATAGTTCAATTGATTTGCCATAAACTAGTCATAGATTAGAATCATAGATTTTTGACCAAGTATCTGTCATTCCGCCATGTTTAGATTTTGCCACTGTAATGTCATCTACAAAAAGAGTGAAATTGGCAGGGGGACCACAGAGCTTCACACTGCTTTGGCAGCTTTCTTATGAGAACACCAAAAGACACACAGTCAGAACCCTTGGGAGATTACATTTCAATATCATGTTCACTGACGTTTTAAACGCGTGTTGATTTTTAATGTTCACCACTACTATAAACATCTGAATTTTGAAGTGTAGGCATATTTTGTTTAAATTTTAATGTGTTGATAGTTATATTTTGTACTGTTTAACAATATTCTTAAGAAGACTGATTTGTGACTAGCCTGATAGTGCATTTTACGCAATAATATTTTTGGGAACCGGAAAATTCTTCGAAAGCAATTCTTCGAAAACAATTCTTCGAAAACAATTCTTCGAAAATGCAATTCTTCGAATACCATATTCTTCGAATAAACAATTCTTCGAATAAACAATTCTTCGACTAATAATTCTTCGAATAACAATTCTTCGAAGTATCCAAAAGGAATGACTTTGTTCAGAGATATAAATCAGGTATAATTTATCTAATCCCAAGTTTGCAACTGACGATAATCCCTTGGATTGTGTTCCATAAAATAAAATTAGTTTTAATTTATCTAATCCCAAGTTTGCAACTGACCTGAGTGGGTATAAAAGGGATTGTGTTCCATAAAATAAAATTAGTTTTAATTTAACCCTGTGCAAGTAAATATGGATGCAGAATTTGTTTGTTCAGAAAAAGGAAAACGTAAATTGTTGTTCGAGGGACATTTTTATTTTAAAGATGTTGAAAAAGGTGAAAAAGTGTATTGGAAGTGCGCATTTTTTGAAAAAAGAAAAACAAACTGTCCAGCGAGAATAATTACTGTCGACGATAAAATCAGTAAAATAACAAAAGAACATAATCATATTGCTGACGCCTCAGAGGTGGAAGCGACCAAAGTGTACGAAAAAATTCGAATCAACTCGAAAATAAGTAATGATCCTCCGCACAGAATTATATCAATTGCTTCGACTACATGTTCCATAACAGCAGCTCCCAAGCTTCCAAGTGTTAGCAGTATGAAACGGAGTATTCGCAATATCAGACAAAAAAATCTACAAGGACCAGCTCTTCCTACTAATAGAAGCGAAATAATATTTTTGGAGGAATATACGAAAACCTACAAAAATGAAAATTTTTTGCTATATGATGCCGGTCCAGTGGACGAGAGAATATTAATTTTTACTACAGAACAAAATCTCCAATTATTGTCTAACAGTAAGCATTGGTATATTGATGGCACATTTAAAACCGTGCCGATATTATTCCAACAATTACTAACCGTTCACGGACTGCAACACAATTTATCGGTACCTTTAGTTTATGCACTCTTACCAAAAAAATCAGAACGAATTTATGATCAATTTTTTCAAGAACTTAAAAATTTTAAATCATCTTTAGTGCCTGCAACGATTACCACTGACTTCGAAAAAGCATTGATTAATGCCTGCAATAGTGCTTTTCCAAGTTGTAGAAAAAGAGGCTGTTTTTTCCACTTCAGTCAATGCATTTTTCGAATGATTGAAAGGAATGGATTAAAAAATCGCTATGAGACTGACAGTGAATTTGCTTTCAAACTAAAAATGTTGTGTGCTATTGCTTTTGCCCCAGTGGATGATATAGTTATGGCTTTTGAACAATTATATGATAGTGAAATATTTCCGTCAGAAGCCGAAAGTGTTATTAATTATTTTGAAGATACGTGGATTGGGCGACCAAATCGGAAACAGCGAAAACCACCACAATATCCATACGAATTGTGGAATCTATATCAAACAGTTTTGGATGATTTACCGAGAACAAATAATTCGGTAAAACACACAAGTATCAGCAGTTCACCCCAACTCGTGGAAATTTATAAAATGTATAAAAAATGAGCAAAGTCTAAATGAACTTCGTGTAGAACAATATTTAAGCGGATTTGAACCACAAACACCAAGAAAGAAGTACAGAGATTGTAATCAACGAATCAAAACTCTTGTAAATCAGTATGATAAAAATAATATAATAGAATACATTAGAGGTTTAGCTCACAACATATCATATTAATCTATAATATTTTTATTACCTTGGTATTTGATAGTATTTATGTCATTTATAACCCATCATTAATAACCCCACATTTATAGGTATTCTCAAAAAACAAAATGACCTTATAATTTTCATTTATTATTAGTATGATCCGCATAATACGTTTATATATCATGCGAGAAATATTGATTGATTGATAAATATTGATATGGTATTCGAAGAATTGCATTTTCGAAGAATTGTTTTCGAAGGAAATTCCTAGATCCAATATTTTTGAATTGTATCTGTATATTATAGTCCTCATAGGTGAATAAAGTTTTATTCTGCTCTCTTCAATCAAAAAAATAAACAAAAACAAGTTTGAAAATGATTTGTGCCAAATAAGAAACTAGCATTTGATTCCATAATCAATGTGACAACAAAAAACACAATGAGTCAAGTTTTAATTTTACTAATGAATTTTTCTGATTCTATACTCACCTAAAACAAAAAATAGTTTTGCATTGATTGCAAGTAGCCCGTTTGGCCTTCACTTCCTGACTATGTATAACAATAGAACAATTTGGACCTGGACAGAATCTCAGCTCTGGATGAGATTTCACATAATCTTGAAACAAAAACTGCTGATATTTTTCTCTCATATTTGGACGCTGCAAGTGTTTTAATACAAAATCTTCAGGTGCCAGAACTCTACAGTCTCTAGCCATACATGCAATACCAGTTGATATTCCCTAGGAGAAACAGATTCATGATACACGGTATAGAGAAAATATGAATAATGCAATACCTGATGAATTTGTACTTCGAAATGCATGGTCCAACAATCCTTACAAAACATGTGTGCACAAGATAAACTGTAAAACTTATCCAAAGGCTGAGATGTAACACATACAGGGCAATTGATGTACCTGGTCAAAAGAATACTATTTGGAGCAGTAGCAGGTTCAATTCGTGAAGAAATTAAGGTCTGTGTGGGATTTTCATTGAACTTTCTAGTTACCTCATTAATGTTCCATTGATGACTGTGCAGGAGGACCTGAAGGTAAAAACGTGGATGGAATGATATCATTGCAGAACATCACCAACTTACTTTTGCCAATGATGGAGATATTTGTAGAACATTACTTAGTGTTTCCACAGTTTCATTCAAAAGTCTGTCTACCTGCTCTTCAAAAAGGCAATTGTACTCGAAATATTCTGGGTCCATTTTCCTTGGGTCGATCTGCTCAATGTCGATATCATCAGTCAAATTATAATAATATTCATCATAAAATTCATTGTCAGAACAATCCATATCGGATTCACCACCCTGGGAGCTATTCACAGTTTCTTCCATTTTTTGGTAAATATTATTCAACTACTTTATTAACATCCTCAAAATAATCTGTTCGACATGTTTCGTCGATTTATTGACAAAATTGTCAACAGAAAATTGTAGTCTTCCCTAAAACTGATCACCTGTTTACTTAAACGTCAGGTTCTCGTCCCTATTCGCCATTCGCCATTAGGAATCATTTAGGATTAGGAAACTTCACTAACATTAGTGTTTAGGTCCTTTCGTTTCAATCTCAGTGTATCACGTTTTACACTCAGTGTAAAATGTACTAGATTTTACCCGATTGGAATGTCACAAAACTTGAAACTGTGGTGTAATTTATACTATCCTACACCAAAGTAGCACCCAATGGAGTTTGTTACCCCTGAAGTGATCCGCACCTGACTTCATGAATGGGAACATGATTTATCGTGATCATCTGTCAAATCACTTCAGGAGCTACATGGAGTTACTCCGGAAAGCGGCTCAAGACGCAGACGAATGCAGACAGGAATGAATGGACTCAATGGACTGAAACGGAAAGGAAAAGGAGCATGAACAGAAGAATGAAACGGAATAACCGAACCACTGAATGTGCCTTCACTGCCTTCCTACTTCCCAGTCCGATTTTTCGATTTATGACTGTTATTCAACGAATTTGCTTATTTATTTACGAGTATTCGATAACGAATGTTTTAATAATTCCGATTTTTTTTTATTTTTAATTTATTATGTCATGTAATGAAGTGAAATCTCAAAATAGACACCTACCGCATTTGAATTTTCAAATCTACAATCACAATCTATCATTTTGTAGCTGCGACGCTCTTCAAAGTTCAAAAAATTATGGGTGGTTTACCGATTATAAGAGCGGCTTTACATTTATGCAATGCATTTGCAATGCAAGACAGGTATTGCAAGGCAATTTAGAAACTGTGTCTTACATTTATGCAATTATTGTTGTGTTGCCAGCAGTTTATACCAACATAATATATTTCGAGAAAATCTAACCTCAATAAAATATTTTGATATTTTGTTGGTTTGTACTTTACCACAGAATATAGGTCTATATTCTGTGACTTTAATGAAATTCGAAAAATGACATTCCACCTATCACTAACGCTTGTGACAAATTTTCTATTTCTTTTTTAAGTTGGAGTTAAAGGTTAGGAGACATTCGAAAAACAATATCTACAGGTACTTTAGTGTGCTATTGGCATTGAATTTCTCACATGAAAAATCACTAGAATTGCTCACGAATTGCGTGAAAATTTCAACCAGTCGAAATTTTTTGGGCTTGCACGAAACTTGCATGGGCGCAAGCGCAATGTAAAATTTAGTCTTGCATTGCACAAAAATTGCATAATGTAAAGCCGCTCTAAGGCAGTAACATATAACCGTCATAGGTGTCCAAACACTTTCATTCATAAAAACGAATTCTACTTTTTCGTATGAATAGGTATATTCTTGCGTAAATTGAAAGTTTACCGTGCTTCAGAGCCTACTAAGCACAAGACGGGATACGGTTCAGGGCTGGGACTCCGATGATTAGAAATGTTTCATAGCATCGAAATGTGTCCAGAATGTGACGTCATATTCGAACGTTAGAAATGGGAAGCATAGTACCGATATTTCGAAAATGACGTCACATTTCGATTCTATAAAACATTTCTAATCATCGGAGTCCGGGGGCAGATGTCCTATGAAAAGAAGTCACCACTGGGACTCCGATGATTTTAAATGTTTCATAGCATCGAAATGTGTCGAGAATGTGACGTCATATTCGAACGTTAGAAATGGGAAGCATAGTACCGATATTTCGAATATGACGTCACATTTCGATTCTATAAAACATTTCTAATCATCGGAGTCCGGGGGCACATCCGCATGTCAAACATTTTCCAAGATCCGTGTCCTGTATGTCTCTGAATTTTAGTTCTATTCTTTATAGAATTTTTTCATCGGTTTATTAA
This sequence comes from Chrysolina americana, assembly GCA_958502065.1. NCBI lineage: Eukaryota > Metazoa > Arthropoda > Insecta > Coleoptera > Chrysomelidae > Chrysolina > Chrysolina americana. Next base: position 56,971,449 of record OY293420.1, on the reverse strand, counting down.
TAAAAACAATATCGGATATGTCTATCCTTGTCTGATTCGCCCACTACAACAAGATTACCTTCGAATCATCTCTATCTCCTTCATTTCTCCAGCAGTGTGAAGACAGCAGTCAATATTTCCGGAAATACCCGAACGTCCAGTGGAGCCGGAGTCAACTCTAACTATATTGTTATTAATTATGTATAATGGGTTTCAATATTCAAGCAATAAGATTTTAGTTATCCCCGACGCCACTGGACGTTCGGGTATTTACGGAAATTAACTGCTGTCTTCACACCGCTCATTTCTCCTAGTTTGTAAATTGTAAGTGAGTTTGAAGTATAAAAGTGCTCATGCTGACAATTTTTGAAATACAAAGTAGAAAAATACACAAACCACTGGAAAATGACCCATTTTCACAAGGTAGAAGTTAACAGAACCGTTTGGGAAGTTCCTGAGAGATATAAATCACTATCAGCAGTAGGCTCAGGTGCATACGGACAAGTTTGGTAGGTAAATGTGACATCAGTTTTCAATAACAACTCGATCCAGATGAAAAAAGTAAAAAAGTTCAATTTGCACATTGTTTCTTTTTTCAATTAAACTTGAATATTTAGAAAATACGTCATTGAATTAGGTTATGAAATTCAAATGCTAATTGTAAACCTTCACCTATTTAATTTTTACCTATAATATGTGAATGTCAGATATTACTTATGAATCTGCTTTGCTAATTGTTTCCAAATATATTCAGGCTTATACAATGGTTGGTAATATTAAATAATATGATAATCCTCAAATCCTCTAGGAAATTTGAAATATAAAGAAAGTTCATAAATATGTTGTCATTGAGACTTATGGTCGCGTTGTATAGTTGAAATTGTTGTATACATACAAACAACGATCTGTCTCGTTCTTTTCAGTTCTGCCCTAGATGTGGTCACAAATAATAAGGTAGCAATAAAAAAATTAGCCCGTCCTTTTCAGACTGCCGTTCATGCTAAGAGAACTTATAGAGAACTGAAACTGCTGAAACACATGAGACATGAAAATGTGATTGGATTATTGGATGTATTTTATCCAAAAGATGATAATAACCAGGTCGGTACCTTTCTTAATAGAACAGTTATTCCATTACAAAAAATAATGTGTATGACAGGCATATCATTGACTTTTTTGCAGATATATTTAGTTACACACCTTATGGGAGCTGATTTGAATAATATAATACGAACCCAGAAACTAACAGATGATCATGTTCAATTTTTAGTGTATCAAATTTTACGCGGACTAAAATATATTCATTCTGCAGGAGTTATTCACAGGGTAAGTGAAATCGTCATCTGGAAATTGAAAAGTTTATATCATGATTTCTTGGTAGTATGATATACATTATCACTTCTCAATTTTTTTAGGATTTGAAACCATCGAATATAGCTGTAAATGAAGACTGTGAATTAAAAATATTAGATTTTGGTTTAGCCAGGCCAACAGAAACGGAAATGACTGGCTATGTGGCAACTAGGTGGTATAGAGCTCCTGAAATTATGTTAAATTGGATGCACTACAACCAAACAGTTGATATTTGGTCTGTCGGCTGCATCATGGCAGAATTGTTGACAGGAAAAACATTGTTTCCTGGAACAGATCGTATCCTTTTTATCTCTGACTAACATGAAAGTGGTATCTACTGAATTGTACAAAAAATTAAAAGAAAACATCTCTTACTTTTGAATATCACCAATAAGTATACAAGTTTGGATAGGTGTATCTTGGAAAACTTTAATTCTGCTTTGAAACTAAAAACTATATAATATTTAATTGAGAGAAAATTGTCTTTTCATTGGATAGAATAGTTAAAAAATAGATATTTTTTATAATAATAAAAATATAAGATCTTACTTTGTCGTTGAGAGTGCTGAATTGACTGTAAAAGCAGGAGTATGCTGAACTCTACCATTTTCTATGAAATGGAGTCAATTTCATATCACTATTATTATTCTGCTGCTTGGACTAGTAGGAAAAAACCAGTCTGTAATCTAGGTCAGAAAATATTGCTGTTGGGTTTGTTATTTTTATGGATTATGAGTTTAAAGTCACATTTTGAAGTTTGCCTCTTAAATACTACTCATTCATAAATGAGGATTTGTGAACTCAACTGTCAAATAATTGTTTATCTTCCATTCCTGAAAATAAATTGAATAGTGGTGTAAAAGTTCAATGAACTTTTCCATTCACAAATCATTCCTATGTTCAGTTATTCTCTTTTTGAAGGTTCTACCTGTTTGTCCAATGTATAACTTAGAAAGTATCACAAGTTAATTTCAAAAGTTTAAATGTTTCTTTATTTTCAACATCATCTTTGTTGTTGGTGTTGAGGGTGGCCGTCGAAGATTTAAACAATAAAAATAATGATCTTTATTTAAAAAATGGTTAATATAATATTAATGAAATATAAAACAAAACTTCTACAGTTCTTCAAATGAGTTTAACATATTTTCACCCTATCAATCAATCACTTTCAGACCATTTGGTAATCTGTTTGTACTTCATCAGTGATATTTTCTGTTCTGGTTTTCTACAGTTTGAACAGAATCAATACCCTGTTGTTGGTATATGATAATAGGCTAAAGTATTTGTGTTCAAATCTACTGAGGTTATTCCTTAGTTTTTTAAAGATATTCATCAGTTGAATCTTATAATGGAAATACTTGGAACTCCTAATGAGGAATTTATGAAGAAAATCACCTCAGAAAGTGTAAGTATGAGTATTTGTTTTAATAAATACCGCCAACGGTAATTATTGTCTGCTATATCTTGCTCTATTTAATAGTTGAAAGCTTCAAGGTGTCACGTTGCGACCAGAATCAGTTTTTCTATATTTGGCAATACAAAAGTAATGCCAGAAAAAATTATAAAATACTCTCCCAATGTACTTTTTAATATCTCTATGAGCTTGGATGTACTGGGGGAGATAAATACAAAGATATTCAAATTAGAGTCTATGCATTGGGATCTTGGGATCACGTGATAGCTCGCATGAAATCCCATTCAAATGCATTTAAATGAAAAGGTTTTTGGACGTTTTCTGATATTACTACAGAACTAGAGCAAATACTATTTGGATAACTATTTTCTGATGCGTTTTTCAGCGAAGATTATGTGATTTTAACCTCCCTATACACATTTAAGAACAATGTATCCACTCATTCAGGAGCTAACAGCCTGCAACTTCCTGTAGATCCATTGTTAAAAATGCCGTTTCTCCCTTACCATTGTGATAACTCCCAATTCACCAAATAAAAATAACAAGGCGTAATTTGAATTATTTTCCTTCTCAAAATATATTGATTATGAGGAGAACAGATCTTTAAAAATTCAGATTTCGAATGTGGAAAAATTGGGCAAATATTTGACAGAAAACAATTACTTCCCCATACGGACATTGAATTATAGTAGTATTCCCCTACGAATGAAGCCGTGACTTACAATAAGTCAATCACAGCGTCAACTGCGAAGGAAAAACAAAACAGCTTTTCTCGTTATCACATACTCCAGGAAGAGTGAATACAATAAATCGAACAACGTTCAAAAAGTATGTATACGGAGAGATATCAATTGAATGAAAATAAATAATTTCGACTTCGGTCGAAAATACCTTTCTCTCTAGACATTTCCACAAAGTTACTTTTCATTTATTTATTTAATACCTCTACGAATACATATTTTTCGAACTTTGTTCGATTTATTGCATTCACTCTTCCTGGAGAATGTGATACCAAGGAATGCTGTTTTGTTTTTCCCTCGCGGTTGAATAATATTTTTCATTTATTTTCTACCTATATAAATTATTTTTTACTTTTTAGTTCAATGTGTTATAAAAGCGTATTTATTGTTTATTTTTCACTTTTTTTTATTATTATTTTTTTCTTCTCCGGAGACTCTGAAATAAAATTGCGACCCTATCCAAGAAATGCAGCACGCGCATTAATCACCGATCCACGTCGTGGATTTTTAAAATTCTGGCGAAGGCTGTCACACAGAGTACACTAGAGGCAAATTATTAAATTGTGGCGATCTTAATCAGGATAATGAAACAAACTCATCAAATTTTTACCGGTTCTTGACGAGTACACAAATTTTCAATTGAATCTGTCAATTGAAAGTGGGTCAAGGAGTCGGTTACAAACATACATATAGGTGAAGCTAAACAAAAGCTTGTAAAAACGACGGCTTTCAAATCTGAGTGAAAATAGTGATACTATAAACTTAGGCAACGAAAGCCATAACCATTTTATCAAAAAGGAGGTTAATATTTGATGGCTTTATTACAAGCAGCACTTGCAACAGTCATATTCTGCCGTCCTTAGCAAAACTGCCGTATCTGCTATCTTGTTTATAATTCTGTAGATCCGACCTTTATACGAATGAAATTCTCAAAATTTTGTACAAACGGCAGAATGATTCGTTAACTTTGGCTATAAACCGGGAGTATACATAATTTTTGCTTGATGAAACTCAAAATTTATAGGTTTTCAAACCTACAGAATCCAATACCTCAATATTGCATTGCATTTTTCCTAAGGACGGCAGTATTTTCGACCGTTGTCGGAATAATTTCTTTTCATTTATTAAGAGGTGTACCTTTACATACAGTCTTTAACTAACCAATTATTTAAAAAAAAACTGAGACACAATAATGACATAATGTATTCATAGATGATGAATACTATGATAAATTAATGACATTATCATGCCCGCCTCAATAGAGAAGCCATAGAAATACATAAACACAGAAATAATTTCAACAGAAAAGAGGAATCATTAAAGCTGAACAAAGCCTGGTACCCAGCCCTGAAAAACACGAAGATAAAACAATCATATAACATAATCGAACAGGTAGGACGGGGCAATCACAACTCATTAATTAGACATGTAGACAATTGCAACATACCACCCGGCCAGGTAACCCAGTCACCCCAAGTGAAACAAAATAATCAAATTAGCCAGGCTGCGACTATAAATTGCGAAGAATTTCAAACCGTTGTATCAGTTTTACGTCGCTCTTCGAGAAGACTAAAGCTATGCTGAAGATGCTCACCGCAGTTGTGAGCGAAACGTCCAGTGGAACCGCCTCCACGGAGGTGAACCCACCACGGCCTCAAAGCCCGGAAACCATACCTCAGAATAGCTATTATGTTATTAATTATAAATTAATTCCACCTCATTGAATAGATTGATTCATTTTATGTAAAAATACAGTTGTGATCTGTCAAAATGCAAATACTTCAAATACAGTGCATACCTGAATAAATTAGGAACAATATAGTATACACAAAATGCTTCGAATTCTTGACGGTGAGTTCTGGGAGCTGGTATTGGTCTCAATGGCAAGTCTGGTTTATGGATTTTTGGAAGACTAGAGATGATGAAGACTTTTTTCTATATTCATTTTAGAAACAGTTTGTCTATTACATAAACATAAAACAAATTTTCCCTCTGCCACTTCTACCTATGCCACCAGACATTTCAATGATCTCAGACTACCTCTACCTTCGTCAACCCTCGATTGTGTATAATGGTCTCAAGATGTATAATCATCTACCAGATCACTTGAAAACTTTGGATAACATTCGTTTCAGAAAAGCACTAAAAAACCTTCACAGTTTTAGACCCTATTATAGTCTGCAGGAGTTTTGCAACGACAGTTTTTGAATATAATTTTATAGTTTTATACCTTTATACTCTTATCTTTTATCATATTTTTTATTGACATTATTGTTATTGCAGTGTACCTATAGATTTTTATTGAAGCATATATTATTATTATTATATATTATTATTTTTCAACAGAAAGAAAGGCTAAGAGATAGCTTTAGGAAATACTGTTCAGTAATTGATATTTCCTATATGTCTTTGTCTAATTTTAAATCTAACACAAAACATATTTTCTCTGTGTAATTAGTTTATTTTCTATTTGAAATCTACTGTCAAAATGTATTATTAATATATTAAGTTACTTAGTTATCTTGTAAACTACAGTAACAGTCCTAATATGATGCAGATCCTGGGGGGGTTGGAAACTTTGGAGTTCCTAGCAAACAATTTTTGTTTATATCTGAAGCAGGTAGATTGGTGATTGGTGTACATTGAGATCTCCTATAATGACTTCAGCTGTTGGATGGTTTTGCTGGATGGAATCCAATTGGAATGATAGAAGTTTGAAGTAATTGCTATAGAATAGTTCATAAGGAGTTTGAAAATTTCTTGATATCTTTTGTGAATTTCTTGACATTCCCTCGGGCACCTTTTAAATTTGACGTACCGTATATATCAATTCAGCATGTGAAGGATCCTGTACATCTTACTAGTTGAAAAATTGCTAAATTAATACCCACTATAGCATATAATATTTTTAAATGGTATTTTATATTTCAGGCTCGAAGTTATATCAAATCCCTTCCAACGCTGCCTAAAAAAGACTTGAATCTGTACATAGTGGGTGCGAATCCCTTAGCAATAGACTTACTTGGTCTTATGTTGGAGCTTGATAGCGAACGTAGGATAACTGCTGAACAAGCGCTAGCACACCCTTATTTAACGGCCTACGCGGATCCTAACGATGAACCCATTTCGGCGCCTTACGATCAGAGTATTGAAGACATGAATTTTGCGGTGGAGAAATGGAAAGGTGAGCAAAATTTTCATATAGTTCAATTTCCAAATGATATTTACAGCTGTTGAACGGAAAAGCTTGTGCTCTACAACAGGGGTAACTAAAAAAAGTCCAATTCGATTCATTTTAAACAAACCAGTGTGAGTTCTCTAATGAGAGTTTAATATTCAATTTAGCCTGCATGAACTTCCTCAATCTTGTTCAAAGTTAACTGACATTCTTTTTTTTTATCGGGTGGTTCAAAAACAGGGGTACGTCAACCCCTTGTTTTTTATTTCGGTTAGGGGAGAGCATGTCATATATATTTATCAAATATCCTTCAATGTTGAAAAAATGCGACTTTTTTCAATGAGTATTCCAAAAAAATTGGTTAATTTTCATGAATTTTTGATATCGAAATAAAATCAAAGCTTTTTTGTCTCGGATAAACAACTAAAAGTACATATTTTCTGCAAAATATTTTTTTTTTAGACAAATGGTTGTTGGTTGATTTTCCACCTTTGAACTGCTTTTTCAAGTTCTTTAATGCTTATGCAGATCAGACATGTAAAAACTTCAGAGCAACGAAGTACGAAATAGAATGTTAACCAATCAGTTCATTGGTGATGACGCTCTCAAATCAATAATATTTCAAAATATCCGAGCTAGTCAGTTTCAAACTCATTCATTGCTTCCAAGATGTATGCCAGTTTCGAATTCATTCCTCATATGGAAATTACTAAATATTTCTTAAGGCCGCAAGATTTTTGAAGCTTGTGCGATTTATACGCATATGCATCTTTGATCCGTGTACTTGAAAACTGCATGACAATTCACTTATTGTGTACATTTCACTTGCGTTTCTATACCAAATTTATATTTTATTTGGTTCTGTAATAATTTTGTCAATGCTGGACTAATGTCATTCGAGTTTTTCATATAATCCCGATGTATTTTTCGCTGTATCTTTCACTATTTAAACTAGAACACGTCCTACTCCTCAAGATTTTCAGAAACTTCGCGATAGCTCAAAAACTGTGAGAGATAGAGAAAAATGAGTCAAACTCTGGATGTATTGTTCGAATATCCTCTTCATGAGCTAATGTATCTATTGTTGGGATGAACTGAACTTTTCCTTAATTTTCAAAACGACCAGCAAATCGACGCGATTCAAGAATTAAGAAATTTTCTTACTTTCCTTGCAAGCAATTTTCTCGTTCTTGTTTTCTCACTCATCCTTCTCTAAAAGCTTCTTTCAATCGTGGATTAGCGTACATTTACTCACAAATTCAGATTGTGCATATTATTTGAAGGATGATTCAGATACATGCATGCCCATGTAGGATTTTTGAAGCATGTGCGATTCATGCAGGGTGGGCACGGATTTATCCGAATCGGCCCTAAGATAAGGCAGGTCAGGTTTGATTAGCTGATAAATTACGGAGTTTGAGCAAACAATAATTATATCTTTTCTGCCGTAGACGGGAATTTTCCAGGTGAATTGCTCTTTTTTCTTCTATCTTTCAAGTTAGCCACACCCACACCTTACATCTGTTCTGATTGGTTCATGTACGGTCGATTTCAATTGTTACCAGACAGCCAAAAGAAATGATACCGTCACTACCTGTCATGTACATTGGGGGTCAAGTCTAAGATCCACGAACGGTTATCAAATGGTGTTTTTTTGGAATATTATTGCATAATTTGTTGTGAAAATTATGCAGTTAGGTTTATGCAATTTTGGATATTGAAATATTATCTAAAGCTATTGCTACCTCGGCAATGGCAGGCATGGGCGATATTGCTCCCGCCAGAGGGCGCTAGTGTGAGTGGAGGTCATGAGTGACAGTAATAACAAGTAATAATATACAATAACACTTCAATTAGTTGCTGTTATGGAGAAATACGACCCTTTAAGTATAAAAAGCCTCATTTATGAATTGAAATAAAGAAAAGCAAAAACTTCCGGCCGTAAAGAACAGTTGATATAAAAATGAGTGGATGGAATCGGTGCATAAACGTCAGTTTGTAGGTTAACTTGTCTATATTTGGTGAAATTTATTTACTGGATATAAATCTTATTCTTTCAGATTACTCGATTATGATAGGAATAAACTTTTCATGTCCGTTATGCACTTATCAACTATTCCAATCTGACCTCCACTAACAATTGCGCCATCTACGTTAAGCCTGCCAGAATACATGCCACCAAACAAAGCTGGCGCTCGAGGCACCGAAAGGATGTATAAATCTGCCTCAGGGCCAATTGTAAGAGCTTGACCGTTCCGTAGGTTGTTGAATTGAGGAATTATCCGTTTTTAAGCCATAAGTGTGGTATTCTATTTGCATATTACATTTAATAAAATAAAAATTTGGTGTCCCACATTTTATTTACATTATTTCCAACACCCTGTTGAAAGCTCATGTTACTGTAGAAGTAATACTTGTATACAACGTTTTTGGTTGTTAATTTATATTGACTTCAAAGTTTGGATCTTTTTTTGAAAAAAAGGGCAATTTTAATAGCAACAGTTCCTATTCAGTAACAAATTTCAGACATGTATCAACATTTTTACATTATAGTAAAATTGGCAGTGCTATCGAATTTCACAAAAAGGCATGCTTTGAAAACAAAATACAAATTGACACCGCATATTCCGTGAAAGCATATATGATAAAGATTGGATTGAATCTCAAATTTGCACCAGTAATTATCAACCCCTTCTTCATACAAAAACATTTGTAAATTTTTTAGCAATATTTCAATTTTATTTTACGCGAATTCGACAAACTGGTAATACATTGTTTAGCTTTTGTGTATTATTATTGTAACCAGATTTTCACCACTTAAATTTCTATATTTTTTCATTCATTTTCAGAGCTGGTGCTGCAAGAAGTGAATTCCTTTGTATATATTCCCCCTCAGAATGAAGAAAATTGATAGCATAGCGAAAGGATGTAATACATTTTAATTTAGAATTATATTGTACAAATATATTTACAATGAATTTGAAAATCTATTGACTTTTTAACAAACATAATAGAAAAAATTAATATTATACAAAACTTAAATTTATACATATATATAATTGGTTATATGAAAAAAATCTGAGTATATATATTTTGTTTTCGAGATATCACCAATTTGATTTTGATGTGATGTATGTTTCCTAACCTAAATAGAAAATATCGTTAAATAACGACAATAAGTTAACTTTCATAAAAAATACTGTTTATCAAATGAAGTAATCAAATAAAAATTAATCACACGTTTATACTGGATTTGAATATGATAGCCCATCACACGATCATTTTTTACACTTGGCTACATCATGTAGTTTTTTCCAGAGGTCATACTGTTCGGCACTTTTTACCATATGTATACTGATTTCTTTCTGGATATTGCAAGGTGTGAACGATATCCGTTTGTTCAGGAATTCTGGAGCGTGTACTCGTTTGATTTTCAAACCATTCGCGACAATTCCTGTAACGAACACATCTTCCAATTTGAAATAGGTATAATTTAACGAAGCTACGTAGAGTTCTTTGGATATTTGAGCTGGGAAAAGATAGGCAGGACCTGTCGTGAAATCTGGAAATACTGGCGGTTTGTATTGCTGCAGAGATATATAGTATTTGGATTTTTTGTTTCTAACTGGCTTCCACTTGCTGGCCAACCGGCCGTATATTGCTCTTTGTTCAGGCTTATGTTTCGCGATGAAGGCAAGAAGACGGGACACGTTGATGAACATGTCGTCATCTGTTTTAAGTACGAATTGAGCTCTCGGACAGAAATTGTCCACCCATTCCAACATTGATATGGTTTTGAGTGTCAGATTGTCATAGGTGTCGACGAATTTTCCTCTAATAATATCACCGTAAATTTCTTGTTCTCGTTCTATTTTGTCATTAAGCGTTTGATTCGATGTGGCTCCTAACATGAAGGCTATGGCTATGTCTTTTCTTATGGCAAAGTGGCCCCACGTTTCTCTCACTGCTAGCCTGGCCGTTTCATGACTAGGGGCTGAGGTAACCGCTATTAAGAGCTTCAGATTCTTGCCAAGATTGGGGCATATTTGAGAGTTAAGATCTAAGTGTCCGGCTTCGTAGATGATTTCAGCTGCGATTCCTTTAGTTAGGTCTGGCCCCTGGCTGTTGTTGCTGCTGGAATTGCTGCTTACAGAGTGTGGAGGAACAGGGGGGGCAGACACCTCTGAAGTTTCGCTAACGTGTCGAGCAGCAGGAGATTGATTCTCGGACAGACTGACGTTACTTGGGATCAGTCGAGATTCGTATTTTTTCATTGGTGAAGCCGTCGTGTCGAGTTGATTGGAATTGAGGTATGAGATGCACAGAAAAAGAGGTAGAAGAGCTAAGGCAAATATTGCCAAGTGCAAGCAACGCACTTGGGCTATCCATGGCACCCCCATACCTGAAAAAAATAGAATACAAAATTAGTATTGCAATAATTGGCTAATGCGCATAAATTATAAGCAAATGCAAATGATACGTGTCGCCTGTAATATCAAAAAGTCATGGACCAAGGTCCGTCGGCCAGTCTTCAAGTTCTAAAATTATTTGTGTGTGAGAAACTCCAACTTTAACCTCAATAGGCTGACTTAACACTTAAATCATCTGCGATCTTTGGAATGAATAGTCCCGCATACCTATGGTTTAGGGCCGGTTTTTCAATGTACTTTAACTTCGAGCTAAATTGGTTAGAATGTGAGTCGGTTCCTTCATTTAGCAAATGTCATATTCATTCTAACCACGAGTCAAATTTAACCGGGAGTCAAAGTACGCTAACACGACATTGATAAACTGGCCATTAGTAGTGTAAGACTCCTAATACCATAATTTTCCAGATTTGTGAAACGGTGTTAAGAAAAATTATAAAAGAGTGAACTACTATGATGTCTGAAACCCGTTTCGCTGATGATTCGGATAATTTTTTTCTGCTGGTCGAATATTTTATGAGAAAGATAGGAATTTTCTAGAGTAGTCATACATTATATTGCCTCATTCGACGGATAAAAAAAATAAAACTCCATAGTTTTTGCCGTAACTGATCAATATGAGAAGACCAGTTGAGTTTGTCATCACATTACGTCCAGTGCGTATGAGTGTGATCACTGTCGAAATATACGTTTGGAAAAAGGTGTGATGATATTATTATTGTTTGTGTTCATAGTAAACTTATTTATTAGGAGCCATCCAAGAGCTCCTCCTAATTTAGATGAAGTATAGTCATCGTAGTCAATTTAGAATAGTATCATGAGCAAAAAGTACGGTGGTCACTGAAAGCATACACTGATAAAGATCGTCAATGTATAGTATGAAAATTTGCGTCAAAACTGATCCTTGGGGAACACCGTAATCAAATTTGATACAAGAAGATTGCACGTCGTTGAACCATAATAGCGCATTTTTCTCAATAAAATATCAAGAGAAACACCGTCAAACGCTTTCGTGAGGTCACACATGAATTCAAATCAGTGGTTGCCTCCCTCAAGGCCCTACTCAAAGATGCTTCCTGAAACAAATTGCCCCACACAAAGTAGAAAATTTGTTCATAAATATTTAGTTCATCTAGGTTTTATTAACATTTCTATAACTTTAGCAAGTTGGTGATGTGGATATGGGTCTGAAATTTTCTACTAAACGTGAATAACCTTTTTCGGTTAGGGTGAAACTTGTGAAATTTAAAAAAAAGCACTCAAAATTGCTCCTGCTGCCTTCGTTCTTGAGATACTGCCAATAAATCGATTTTTTACGACATCGACACGTCTCTCCCTCCTCTGACGGACACACAGAGCCCCAGACGTTTTTTGAAACATATTTTCCTGACTAATTTGTTGATTCCGCAATCAGGAGAGCACTAAGAATTATCCCAGCTGTCTTCGTTATTGAGATAATTCCAATAAATCGATTTTTTACGACTTCGACACGTCTCTCCCTCCTCTGACGGATACATAAGGCCCCAGACAAGTTTTGAAACAAGTTTTTCCGACTAATTTGTTCATTCCGCAATCAGTAGAGCACTCAGAATTGCTCCAGCTGTCTTCGTTCTTGAGATAATGCCAATAAATCGATATTTTACGACTTTGAAACGTCTCTCCCTCCTCTGACGGACACGTAAGGCCCCAGACAAGTTTTGAAACAAGTTTTTCCGACTAATTTGTTCATTCCGCAATCAGTAGAGCACTCAGAATTGCTCCAGCTGTCTTCGTTCTTGAGATAATGCCAATCAATCGATTTTTTACGACTTTCAAACGTCTCTCCCTCCTCTGACGGACACGTAAGGCCCCAGACAAGTTTTGAAACAAGTTTTTCCGACTAATTTGTTCATTCCGCAATCAGTAGAGCACTCAGAATTGCTCCAGCTGTCTTGGTTCTTGAGATAATGCCAATAAATCGATTTTTTACGACTTTCAAACGTCTCTCCCTCCTCTGAAGGACACGTAAGGTCCCAGACAAGTTTTGAAACAAGTTTTTCCGACTAATTTGTTCATTCCGCAATCAGTAGAGCACTCAGAATTGCTCCAGCTGTCTTCGTTCTTGAGATAATGCCAATAAATCGATTTTTTACGACTTTCAAACGTCTCTCCCTCCTCTGACGGACACGTAAGGCCCCAGACAAGTTTTGAAACAAGTTTTTCCGACTAATTTGTTCATTCCGCAATCAGTAGAGCACTCAGAATTGCTTCAGCTGTCTTCGTTCTTGAGATAATGCCAATAAATCGATATTTTACGACTTTGAAACGTCTCTCCCTCCTCTGACGGACACGTAAGGCCCCAGACAAGTTTTGAAACAAGTTTTTCCGACTAATTTGTTCATTCCGCAATCAGTAGAGCACTCAGAATTGCTCCAGCTGTCTTGGTTCTTGAGATAATGCCAATAAATCGATTTTTTACGACTTTCAAACGTCTCTCCCTCCTCTGACGGACACGTAAGGCCCCAGACAAGTTTTGAAACAAGTTTTTCCGACTAATTTGTTCATTCCGCAATCAGTAGAGCACTCAGAATTGCTCCAGCTGTCTTCGTTCTTGAGATAATGCCAATAAATCGATATTTTACGACTTTGAAACGTCTCTCCCTCCTCTGACGGACACGTAAGGCCCCAGACAAGTTTTGAAACAAGTTTTTCCGACTAATTTGTTCATTCCGCAATCAGTAGAGCACTCAGAATTGCTCCAGCTGTCTTCGTTCTTGAGATAATGCCAATAAATCGATATTTTACGACTTTGAAACGTCTCTCCCTCCTCTGACGGACACGTAAGGCCCCAGACAAGTTTTGAAACAAGTTTTTCCGACTAATTTGTTCATTCCGCAATCAGTAGAGCACTCAGAATTGCTCCAGCTGTCTTCGTTCTTGAGATAATGCCAATAAATCGATATTTTACGACTTTGAAACGTCTCTCCCTCCTCTGACGGACACGTAAGGCCCCAGACAAGTTTTGATACAAGTTTTTCCGACTAATTTGTTCATTCCGTAATCAGTAGAGCACTCAGAATTGCTCCAGCTGTCTTGGTTCTTGAGATAATGCCAATAAATCGATTTTTTACGACTTTCAAACGTCTCTCCCTCCTTTGACGGACACGTAAGGCCCCAGACTTATTTCAAAACATAATTTCCCAATTAATTCTCAGTTTCCGCAATCAGCAGAGCACTCAGAATTGCTCCAGCTGTCTTCGTTCTTGAGAAAATGCCAATAAATCGACTTTATCAAGACTTCGACACGTCTCTCCCTCCTCTGACGGACACATAATGCCCCAGACGTTTTTCGAAACATATTTTCCTGAATAATTCATTGATTCCTCAATCAGGAGAACACTCAGAATTGCTCCAGCTGTCATCGTTCTTGAGATAATTCCAATAAATCGATATTTTACGACTTTGAAACGTCTCTCCCTCCTCTGACGGACACGTAAGGCCCCAGACAAGTTTTGAAACAAGTTTTTCCGACTAATTTGTTCATTCCGCAATCAGTAGAGCACTCAGAATTGCTCCAGCTGTCTTGGTTCTTGAGATAATGCCAATAAATCGATTTTTTACGACTTTCAAACGTCTCTCCCTCCTCTGAAGGACACGTAAGGTCCCAGACAAGTTTTGAAACAAGTTTTTCCGACTAATTTGTTCATTCCGCAATCAGTAGAGCACTCAGAATTGCTCCAGCTGTCTTCGTTCTTGAGATAATGCCAATAAATCGATTTTTTACGACTTTCAAACGTCTCTCCCTCCTCTGACGGACACGTAAGGCCCCAGACAAGTTTTGAAACAAGTTTTTCCGACTAATTTGTTCATTCCGCAATCAGTAGAGCACTCAGAATTGCTTCAGCTGTCTTCGTTCTTGAGATAATGCCAATAAATCGATTTTTTACGACTTTCAAACGTCTCTCCCTCCTCTGACGGACACGTAAGGCCCCAGACGTATTTCAAAACATAATTTCCCAATTAATTCTCAGTTTCCGCAATCAGCAGAGCACTCAGAATTGCTCCAGCTGTCTTCGTTCTTGAGATAATGCCAATAAATCGATATTTTACGACTTTGAAACGTCTCTCCCTCCTCTGACGGACACGTAAGGCCCCAGACAAGTTTTGAAACAAGTTTTTCCGACTAATTTGTTCATTCCGCAATCAGTAGAGCACTCAGAATTGCTTCAGCTGTCTTCGTTCTTGAGATAATGCCAATAAATCGATTTTTTACGACTTTCAAACGTCTCTCCCTCCTCTGACGGACACGTAAGGCCCCAGACGTATTTCAAAACATAATTTCCCAATTAATTCTCAGTTTCCGCAATCAGCAGAGCACTCAGAATTGCTCCAGCTGTCTTCGTTCTTGAGATAATGCCAATAAATCGATATTTTACGACTTTGAAACGTCTCTCCCTCCTCTGACGGACACGTAAGGCCCCAGACAAGTTTTGAAACAAGTTTTTCCGACTAATTTGTTCATTCCGCAATCAGTAGAGCACTCAGAATTGCTCCAGCTGTCTTGGTTCTTGAGATAATGCCAATAAATCGATTTTTTACGACTTTCAAACGTCTCTCCCTCCTCTGACGGACACGTAAGGCCCCAGACAAGTTTTGAAACAAGTTTTTCCGACTAATTTGTTCATTCCGCAATCAGTAGAGCACTCAGAATTGCTCCAGCTGTCTTCGTTCTTGAGATAATGCCAATAAATCGATATTTTACGACTTTGAAACGTCTCTCCCTCCTCTGACGGACACGTAAGGCCCCAGACAAGTTTTGATACAAGTTTTTCCGACTAATTTGTTCATTCCGTAATCAGTAGAGCACTCAGAATTGCTCCAGCTGTCTTGGTTCTTGAGATAATGCCAATAAATCGATTTTTTACGACTTTCAAACGTCTCTCCCTCCTCTGACGGACACGTAAGGCCCCAGACTTATTTCAAAACATAATTTCCCAATTAATTCTCAGTTTCCGCAATCAGCAGAGCACTCAGAATTGCTCCAGCTGTCTTCGTTCTTGAGAAAATGCCAATAAATCGACTTTATCAAGACTTCGACACGTCACTCCCTCCTCTGACGGACACATAATGCCCCAGACGTTTTTCGAAACATATTTTCCTGAATAATTCATTGATTCCTCAATCAGGAGAACACTCAGAATTGCTCCAGCTGTCATCGTTCTTGAGATAATTCCAATAAATCGATATTTTACGACTTTGAAACGTCTCTCCCTCCTCTGACGGACACGTAAGGCCCCAGACAAGTTTTGAAACAAGTTTTTCCGACTAATTTGTTCATTCCGCAATCAGTAGAGCACTCAGAATTGCTCCAGCTGTCTTCGTTCTTGAGATAATGCCAATAAATCGATTTTTTACGACTTCGACACGTCTCTCCCTCCTCTGACGGATACATAAGGCCCCAGACAAGTTTTGAAACAAGTTTTTCCGACTAATTTGTTCATTCCGCAATCAGTAGAGCACTCAGAATTGCTCCAGCTGTATTCGTTCTTGAGATAATGTAATAAATCGATATTTTACGACTTTGAAACGTCTCTCCCTCCTCTGACGGACACGTAAGGCCCCAGACAAGTTTTGAAACAAGTTTTTCCGACTAATTTGTACATTCCGCAATCAGTAGAGCACTCAGAATTGCTCCAGCTGTCTTCGTTCTTGAGATAGTGCCAATAAATCGATTTTTTACGACTTTCAAACGTCTCTCCCTCCTCTGACGGACACGTAAGGCCCCAGACATGTTTTGAAACAAGTTTTTCCGACTAATTTGTTCATTCCGCAATCAGTAGAGCACTCAGAATTGCTCCAGCTGTCTTCGTTCTTGAGATAATGCCAATAAATCGATATTTTACGACTTTGAAACGTCTCTCCCTCCTCTGACGGACACGTAAGGCCCCAGACAAGTTTTGAAACAAGTTTTTCCGACTAATTTGTTCATTCCGCAATCAGTAGAGCACTCAGAATTGCTCCAGCTGTCTTGGTTCTTGAGATAATGCCAATAAATCGATTTTTTACGACTTTCAAACGTCTCTCCCTCCTCTGACGGACACGTAAGGCCCCAGACAAGTTTTGAAACAAGTTTTTCCGACTAATTTGTTCATTCCGCAATCAGTAGAGCACTCGGAATTGCTCCAGCTATCTTCTTTCTTGAGATAATGCCAATAAATCGATTTTTTACGACTTCGACACGTCTCTCCCTCCTCTGACGGATACACAGAGCCCCAGACGTTTTTTGAAACATATTTTCCTGACTAATTTGTTGATTCCGCAATCAGGAGAGCACTCAGAATTGCTCCAGCTGTCTTCGTTCTTGAGATAATGCCAATAAATCGATATTTTACGACTTTGAAACGTCTCTCCCTCCTCTGACGGACACGTAAGGCCCCAGACAAGTTTTGAAACAAGTTTTTCCGACTAATTTGTTCATTCCGCAATCAGTAGAGCACTCAGAATTGCTCCAGCTGTCTTCGTTCTTGAGATAATGCCAATAAATCGATTTTTTACGACTTTCAAACGTCTCTCCCTCCTCTGACGGACACGTAAGGCCCCAGACAAGTTTTGAAACAAGTTTTTCCGACTAATTTGTTCATTCCGCAATCAGTAGAGCACTCAGAATTGCTCCAGCTGTCTTGGTTCTTGAGATAATGCCAATAAATCGATTTTTTACGACTTTCAAACGTCTCTTCCTCCTCTGAAGGACACGTAAGGTCCCAGACAAGTTTTGAAACAAGTTTTTCCGACTAATTTGTTCATTCCGCAATCAGTAGAGCACTCAGAATTGCTCCAGCTGTCTTCGTTCTTGAGATAATGCCAATAAATCGATTTTTTACGACTTTCAAACGTCTCTCCCTCCTCTGACGGACACGTAAGGCCCCAGACAAGTTTTGAAACAAGTTTTTCCGACTAATTTGTTCATTCCGCAATCAGTAGAGCACTCAGAATTGCTCCAGCTGTCTTCGTTCTTGAGATAATGCCAATAAATCGATTTTTTACGACTTTCAAACGTCTCTCCCTCCTCTGACGGATACATAAGGCCCCAGACAAGTTTTGAAACAAGTTTTTCCGACTAATTTGTTCATTCCGCAATCAGTAGAGCACTCAGAATTGCTCCAGCTGTCTTCGTTCTTGAGATAATGCCAATAAATCGATATTTTACGACTTTGAAACGTCTCTCCCTCCTCTGACGGACACGTAAGGCCCCAGACAAGTTTTGAAACAAGTTTTTCCGACTAATTTGTTCATTCCGCAATCAGTAGAGCACTCAGAATTGCTCCAGCTGTCTTCGTTCTTGAGATAATGCCAATAAATCGATTTTTTACGACTTTCAAACGTCTCTCCCTCCTCTGACGGATACATAAGGCCCCAGACAAGTTTTGAAACAAGTTTTTCCGACTAATTTGTTCATTCCGCAATCAGTAGAGCACTCAGAATTGCTCCAGCTGTCTTGGTTCTTGAGATAATGCCAATAAATCGATTTTTTACGACTTTCAAACGTCTCTCCCTCCTCTGACGGACACGTAAGGCCCCAGACAAGTTTTGAAACAAGTTTTTCCGACTAATTTGTTCATTCCGCAATCAGTAGAGCACTCGGAATTGCTCCAGCTATCTTCTTTCTTGAGATAATGCCAATAAATCGATTTTTTACGACTTCGACACGTCTCTCCCTCCTCTGACGGATACACAGAGCCCCAGACGTTTTTTTAAACATATTTTCCTGACTAATTTGTTGATTCCGCAATCAGGAGAGCACTCAGAATTGCTCCAGCTGTCTTCGTTCTTGAGATAATGCCAATAAATCGATATTTTACGACTTTGAAACGTCTCTCCCTCCTCTGACGGACACGTAAGGCCCCAGACAAGTTTTGAAACAAGTTTTTCCGACTAATTTGTTCATTCCGCAATCAGTAGAGCACTCAGAATTGCTCCAGCTGTCTTCGTTCTTGAGATAATGCCAATAAATCGATATTTTACGACTTTGAAACGTCTCTCCCTCCTCTGACGGACACGTAAGGCCCCAGACAAGTTTTGAAACAAGTTTTTCCGACTAATTTGTTCATTCCGCAATCAGTAGAGCACTCAGAATTGCTCCAGCTGTCTTCGTTCTTGAGATAATGCCAATAAATCGATTTTTTACGACTTTCAAACGTCTCTCCCTCCTCTGACGGATACATAAGGCCCCAGACAAGTTTTGAAACAAGTTTTTCCGACTAATTTGTTCATTCCGCAATCAGTAGAGCACTCAGAATTGCTCCAGCTGTCTTCGTTCTTGAGATAATGCCAATAAATCGATATTTTACGACTTTGAAACGTCTCTCCCTCCTCTGACGGACACGTAAGGCCCCAGACAAGTTTTGAAACAAGTTTTTCCGACTAATTTGTTCATTCCGCAATCAGTAGAGCACTCAGAATTGCTCCAGCTGTCTTCGTTCTTGAGATAATGCCAATAAATCGATTTTTTACGACTTTCAAACGTCTCTCCCTCCTCTGACGGATACATAAGGCCCCAGACAAGTTTTGAAACAAGTTTTTCCGACTAATTTGTTCATTCCGCAATCAGTAGAGCACTCAGAATTGCTCCAGCTGTCTTCGTTCTTGAGATAATGCCAATAAATCGATATTTTACGACTTTGAAACGTCTCTCCCTCCTCTGACGGACACGTAAGGCCCCAGACAAGTTTTGAAACAAGTTTTTCCGACTAATTTGTTCATTCCGCAATCAGTAGAGCACTCAGAATTGCTCCAGCTGTCTTCTTTCTTGAGATAATGCCAATAAATCGATTTTTTACGACTTCGACATGTCTCTCCTTTCTGTGACGGACACGTAAAGCCCCAGACGTTTTTCGAAACATATTTTCCTGACTAATTTGTTCACTCCGCAATTAGAAGAGCACATCGAGTTTTTCTGACTTTGGCACGTCTCTCCCTCATTTGACGGGCACATAAAGGCCAAGACGTATTTCAAAACATGTTTTCTGAAGTAATTCGATAACTTCGCAATCTGGAGAGCACTCAGAATTACGGACACAATTCTGAGTGCTCTCCTCAAAGGTTCCGTGCGAAAAATATGAATTAAAATGACAGACGCAAGGCCATTTCTTTGACGATGTACAAATTAATAAATTCATTAATATCTGGACAGTATGATGTCTTTAAGATTTTATTGTTTAGACGATTTTTTGTGGACTGACAGGAACAAGAATTGCCAGAGATATACAAAAAAATTTACTCGATTTCAACAGATGGAATACAGAATCTGAAAACCTGCACAGGTAAAAACCTCAAATTAGTTATAGAAAAAGTCATATACGTAGCTGCTTATTGGAAATTCAAAATATGATTGGCGATCAGGACATGGAAAGTACAATGAATTCCAAAAGATACTACGCAACACGATGAAAATAGGTGTAAATGAAATGGACAAAGTTGAGACAAGTTGCGAAGTAAAGATTAATTGTTACTGAGTACCGAGGACTTTGCACCTAGAGTACTAATCGGACACAAATGCCTTATTTGACTTTAGGAACTTCTTGTGAATACAAGAGCCACCATGTATAAAACCAATGGCAAAGTGGCGGATGCTCTGCATTAGACAGGGGTTCTCCGCTATTTCAATAATTTGGCATGATTTCCTATGTCCTAGAGTCGTATTTCACCGACAAATGGAGCTTTCGAAACAATAGAAAAGTGTATTCCGTACCTGGGGATATTCGTACGATGTACAAAATGCGTTAAGTATAATATATTACTGGGAAGGTCACGATCATTCAATTTAATGGCTGGTTGCACAGACAGTGACGAGACCAATTACATCACCGTTAAAATTCGTCTAGTGTATGTAGAGTTTTTTATTTTTGATAGCTTCAAAATGAACCATAAGAGTATGATCGGTTATTTCAGAGATGAAACGGGGTTTGTAACGAAATAGAAAACTATTAGATTAATGAATATATATAGTGGCTATACACACCATCTGGTGATCTGATAGATGCCACGCTCTGTTTTGGGGACCAGGACGAGAACAAGCGAACGATATTGTCACGACAATTGCTTAGGAACGTTAATGATGCAAGTGTGGATGAGCTTTTCTTCTTTGGACCTCGTCAATTCGTTGGTACTTTCGTCAATTTCTTCCCATCCACGCGTGTGATATAATGAATGGCGCTTTCGTGCCATCCGTTGCCATGCAGTAGGAGTATGAGATACTTTCAAAATATGACACTTTGGTATTTTGAAAGTATCGATATCACTAACGAATCTTGAAGAAGAAACGGTATTCAATTATTAATAGGATGAAAATCCATCATATTCAAGAGAAAATTTTCAGAGAGAGAAATGAACGCTGAGAAAGAAATTTACAGAAAGATGATGGTTGATTTTTTTTTAAGGAGGTTTGTAGTAGCGCTCGAGGCAAATAAGTCCTAAGCTCTGAATGAACGCGGTAATGAGAAGGGAGTTGTTCTTTTCACTATTGCTATTGGAAATGCCATTATAATTATATTAGGAAGCAGAATCTGAGAGTGAAGCAATTCCCATTCTATTTTTAGACCTATAATTAGTTTATGTTCGCGCAAGAGAGCACGTGGTTTGAAATAACTAGATCTCATAATTTGAGATTATTCGATGAGTTCATATACTTTCGCGGCGTAATTTGATTGGTTTGATCCACCCTACCGAGATAAAATTTAGAAATCTAGTGCCTTTTACATCACCACTAATCTATAAGGTCGAGTTTTAAAACCGGTTGGCTGGAAATTTAGGCCATAACTGACTGATAGAATTTATAACACGATTAGTATAGGCAGATCGATCATTGTTATTTAAAATTCAGAATAGTAGATAACAGAAAAATATTAAATTAAAACACCCCAAAATTGAGGAACAAGTATCACTTGTACTTCAACAAACGTATATAAATAAAGGATTTTGTTTTTCAATATCAAAATAGAACGTGTAGTGAAAGTTGTTAGTTGGTCTATAAATCACCCCTTCAAGTTTATAAAAGTTCACATTCTTCAAGAAAGAATTGAAATGATTGAAATTTATGGAGAAGTTGGAAAGTGCGCACGAAAGGCGGCATGTCTTTTTAACGAAAGACATCCAAATTGTAATGTAAGTCACCGGAATGTGCTTGATTTGGTGAATAAGGTTCAGTGACAAATAAAAAAAGGAATAACTCCAGAGTACTAAATGAAGAAGCTCAAATTGAAGTTTTGGGAAGGAACATTTGCTGCCGAGCCCACGAGCTCCTTACGATCAGTATTAGAACAGACGGGATTGTCACGCGAGACTGTAAGAGCATTGAAAATGCATAAATTTCATTCATATAAAATGCAGATGCTTCAAGAGCTCCACGAGGATGATTATGATTGAAGAATAGAGTTTTGAGAAACCATGTCTCATCGAGTCAATACCATCCGTAATCTTATGTTATACATCTGTTTCGGCGATGAGAGTTCTTTTTTTTGAATGGCAATGTTAGTAGATGAAATTGTCGCTATTGGAGTGACGAAAACCCACATATTTTTCGGGAAAGGCCTACACAAAACCCACAAAAAGTTAATGTTTGGGCTGGTATTCTTGGAAATGCCATTATAATAATAATAATAATAATGTTTATTCATCAAAATTCACAATCATGATTACAAATTCCTAGTGAGTCGTATTAGGAGATGTATAAACAATGGCATCACTGAAGAAACAATCGTAGAAGATTGCTTCTTGTGCGTGATATAGCCTCTGAAAATAATTAATTACAAAAATTATATAGTAAAAGTAAGTCTAAAGGTAAAGGTTTCATTCTCGCAATTCTGAGTTAACATAACATTCATACATCACATATTTAAAATGTAACAATTGACTAAATGTCTTATCCAGGTAAGTATCACATAAGGTGTAAAATATCACAGTCGGGAATATTCCTATCGGTAGGTATCACAATCGGTTTTAAGTCAAAATCAGTAAGTATCATAAAAGATATGCATTTTTCACTAGCATAACATTTTTTGTTTAACTAATACACCATACTAGGTAGTTATGATGAATTGATGTAGTTTTTAGGGTTAAATAATTCTTTGGAATATGTTTCTGTCATTGCTTTTGAGCCAATTTTTAACTTGTTTTTTGAATATTAGGTAATTCTTGCTATTTTTTATGGTTTCGGGCAATAAATCCCAAGTTTTTGGACCCAGATAGCTACAATGCCTCTGTCCTACTGTTTTAATACATTTCGGAGTCACAATACTATGTTTTCTTCTTCTAGTATTATATGGGTGATCTGGTGTTGTTATTTTTATTTCATTTTTATATATCCTTTGCAGCATTTTCTGGCAATAGAGTTGCCTGGTATCGAAAATGTCACTTTCTTTGTATACACTGTCGCTCGGGTACGCCTTCCTTTACCTAACATTATTTTAATGATTTTCTTTTGTACAATATTGAGGGAATTTAAGTGCTTGTCATTTACTCCTCCCCATCCTATTATACCATATGTAAGTTGTGACTGAATTAAACTGTAATAAACTGTTTTAAAATGAGTTATATCGAGATATTCCCTCAAGAGCTTGAATCTTGATATGAATCCTCGAAGTTTTCTTGTGAGATACGATATATGTATACCCCATTTCATATGTCGGTCAATTTTTATGCCAAGGTATTTTATGGAGCTGGCTTCTGGAATAGATGTATATTGATTTATATTTAACGGTCCCATATTCGGCAAATTATTGATATAGGAGGTGAAAGGTAAGTATTTAGTCTTTTCCGCGTTTAAGGTTAATTTCTTGTATTAGAACCATTTACTGATATTATTGAAATCTTTTTCCGTTTTTGTTTTCAGTTGTTGCCAAGTGTCGGCATTATAAAATACAGCTGTGTCATCTGCAAAACTAAGGATAGTTCCTTCAGATGTAATTTTCAATAGGCTGTCTATATAGATGGTGAACAGTAGAGGGCCCAAGACCGTGCCTTGGGGAATCCCGTAAGTTATTGTCCTTGGGGTACTCACTATACCATCAATATCGACTACTTGATTCCGGTTTGTAAGATATGATTTCAATAAATCGTGTGTCTTACCCCGCATGCCAATTTTTTCTAACTTCTCGAGAAGCCTTGAGTGACAGACAGTATCAAAGGCTTTGGAGAGGTCTACAAAGATACAAAGCGAAGGCTTAGAGATGTCGAGTTATTTATATATATGAGATGTTAGTTCTAATATTGCATCCTCTGTACACCTTCCCTCTCTGAACCCATACTGTTTTTCGGACAGGATATTATATTTTTTCATAAAGTGGGTCATTCTTTTTTTAATAATTTTTTCTAAAATTTTTGCAACGTGCGATATCAGAGAAATTGGTCTGTAATTCGAAATTTGTATTTTATTCCCACTCTTGAAGAGCGGTTTGATAACGCCAGTTTTTAAAATGTTTGTTTTTGTTGGTCCATTATTTCTGGAAGAAAACTTAACTGGCAATCTGTACTTCGAAATTCTTGAAGAGACAATCGTTCCTCTTATAACTCACGATCTAGAAACTCAAATTGATGCAGAAGGTAATGAACTTTTGCAGCAGGACCTGTTACATTTCCAGCAGGACGGTGTAATTCGATTTTATTTCAAGATACAAACTCAGTGAATGAATACAAAATTTGGATGAAAATATTCTGCTTTTTCCGTATTAACAACTGTTAGATTGGGGCAAATATGTTCGTTAATCACGTAGATCATAATAATATAAGGTTATTTATTCCAAGTATTAATATATGAAGCATTTATTTCAGTATATGTTTTACTCAATTACTATCAAACAAACAAGAGTGATTTATTTTCAAATCTAGCCCCATTAAACAAGCAAATATAGAAACATCGTTTTTTATTTCATAATTTGTGTTAATGAGATAAAACTTATCATCGTTATTACATTTGATCGCACTCTTCGAAATGGTGTGTGGCAGTCGATAATCAGACGAAATGAAGATACCACAGCGGTTTATCCCGTTGAGCCTCATTTCTCGGGGTAAGTATAGAGAAATACGGCCTTGGTACCCTCAAAAATAGAAATCAAACAGCAAACAAAATTCGACTCAATCACCGACAGCAGCCACTTGATTGATTACACGAATAAATTTTCCATTGAAAGTGTTAAATTGTGTTAACTATTTTTTACCGCCCAACCTTGATTGTATCATCATTAGAATCATTGTTTCACATTAATTATGCGAACATTCAAGCTGAGTGCACACAATTATCACGAAGGAATTAGCTTCTGACTTAAATATTTACATTGAAAATTAATTGTCGCAATTCAGCAGAATCTCAATAACCAAGTTATGAAAGTATGTTATGGCGTAGGCTTATGCAAATATTTACCTTTCAGAATATTCTTTGAGGATTGAAAAAATAATCTTTTTATAAATTCATGTGGAGTGTGAAGTTAGCCACACTTATCATCCACGGTTTCTGACGTGCAGTCTGCGTTATACAGGGTGTCAAGTTGAAAACTTCCCACCCTTAATATCTTCCTTTCAGTAAATAATATGATAAATCGAAAAAACACGTCAATTTTATTTGCAAGGGAGACACTTTCAATGATTACTTGTAGAACTCGTGGATTAACCCCCTAGGAGTAGAAGCTTATTTGGGAGGGGGTCTAGTGGCACATCATTTAGATGGGCGTGTAATTCTCTTTCCAATGGTACTCAAACTGGTAGGTCAGGAGACATTTTTTTCTGTCCGAATTACAACTTCTCATCTTCAGAGGCCATTGTCGAGTCGTAAGAGGACTTCAGCCGAACTTTAAATATTTTGAAGTAATCTCAAAAATTGAATTCAAGTTGGCTCGCATTATGGTCGGTCAGAAGACATTTGTTTCTGTCCAAATTACAAGGTCTAATCATCAGAGGTCATTGTCGGGTCGTCAGAGGAGTCCAGTCAAACTTTGAATATTTTGAAATGATCTCAAAATTTTTATTCGAGTTGGCTCGCATTGTGGTATGTCAAAAGACTTTTTTTGGTCCAAATCACAACTTTTCATCATCATATGTCATTATCTTGTTGTCAGAGGAGTTCAGCCAAACTTTCAATGTTTTGAACTGGTCTCAATAATTAAAGATCAGTTCGGTTGAACTTCCCTGACGACCCGACAATTACCTCTGATGATGAGAAGTTGTGATTTGGACATAATTGAATGCCTTCTGGCGTATTACAATGCGAGCCAACTCGAATTCAATTTTTGAGACAAGTTCAAAATATTTAAAGTTCGACTGAACTCCTCTGACGACCCGACAATGACCTCTGATGATGAGACCTTGTAATTTGGACAGAATCGAATGTCTTCTGACGTAATACAATGCGAGCCAACTCGAATTCAATTTTTGAGACCAGTTCAAAATATTCAATGTTCATCTGAAGCCCTCTGACGACCCGACAATGACCTCTGATGATGAGAAGTTGTAATTCTGATAGAAACGAATGTATTCTGACCTACCACAATGCGAGCCAACTCGAATTCAATTGTTGAGACCAGCTCAATATATTCAAAGTTCGGCTGAAGCCCTCTGACGACCCGACAATGACCTCTGAAGTTGAGAAGTTGTAATTTGGACTGAAACAAATGTCTTCTGACGTAATACAATGCGAGCCAACTCGAATTGAATTTTTGAGGCCAGTTCAAAATATTCAAAGATCGGCTGAAGCCCTCTGACGACCCGATAATGATCTCTGATGTTGAAAATTTGTAATTCTGACAGAAACGAATGTCTTCTGACCTACCACAATGCGAGCCAACTCGAATTGAATTTTTGAGACCAGTTCAAAATATTCAAAGATCGGCTGAAACCCTCTGACGACCCGACAATTACCTCTGATGTTGAGAAGTTGTAATTCTGACAGAAATGAATGTCTTCTGACCTACCACAATGCGAGCCAACTCGAATTGAATTTTTGAGACCAGTTCAAAATATTCAGAGATCGGCTGAAGCTCTCTAACGACCCGACAATGACCTCTGATGTTGAGAAGTTGTAATTCTGACAGAAATGAATGTCTTCTGACCTACCACAATGCGAGCCAACTCGAATTGAATTTTTGAGACCAGTTCAAAATATTCAGAGATCGGCTGAAGCTCTCTAACGACCCGACAATGACCTCTGATGTTGAGAAGTTGTAATTCTGACAGAAACGAATGTCTTCTGACCTACCACAATGCGAGCCAACTCGAATTGAATTTTTGAGACCAGTTCAAAATATTCAAAGTTCGGCTGAAACCCTCTGACGACCCGACAATTACCTCTGATGTTGAGAAGTTGTAATTCTGACAGAAATGAATGTCTTCTGACCTACCACAATGCGAGCCAACTCGAATTGAATTTTTGAGACCAGTTCAAAATATTCAGAGATCGGCTGAAGCTCTCTAACGACCCGACAATGACCTCTAATGATGAGAGGTTATGATTTGGACAAAAACGAATGTCTTCTGACGTAATTCAATGCGAGCTGCCTCGAATTTAATTATTGAGACCAGTTCAAAATATTCGGCTGAACTCCTCGAGTCGGCTGGCATTGTATTTGGTCAGGAGACATTTGTTTCTGTTTACAACTTTCCGCCATAGAGGGCTTCAGCCGAACTTTTAATAATTTGAAGCATTATCAAAAATTTAATTCGAAATGGCTCGCATTGTGGTAGATCAGAATACATCCGTTTCTGTCTAAATTACAACTTCTCATCATCAGGGGTTATTGTCTCAGACTATGAAAAATCTCAAAAAGACATGCTGCAACAAAAATAAAAATACCATTGGAACGAGGGGACCGGGCAGTATCTGAAACATCATTCGAATATCTTTGGACTCCTGTCGATATGACGAAAAAAAATAAGGTTAGGAAAATTCCCAGAGATGTGATGCGAAAAAAGTAAAAATATCATTGAAAGGACGAGACAAAAGTTGTGCATAGAACATCTTTCAGATTTCGTTGGACTCCCGTCGATATGTCGAAAAAAAATTCTACGATTATGCTATAATATTTATAGGCTAGTTCAGAAATTGTAGATAGTGACTCATCGTACATTTTCTGGTTTTTACGGGATTTGAAAGTGCCGAAGGAATGTACGAAAGTGGCAAAGTAAAACTTGATTTGAAGCTAAAGTACCTAGCTTATTTCTGTTCTATTTTTTGACCTGCTTTATATGAAATATGAACCATACAACCGATGAGTCACTATCTACAATTTAGGAACTAGACGTTCCTTGTCTCTCATTCATGATTACATTTGTGATGTGTTGCCCATAGGTAGCAAAAAATTCATCTTTAGATTTAATGACTATGGAAATTTGTTCCTTCAAAACTGTATTCACTAAAAAGTTCTAATTATCCAAGAAAATCCTTAGTAATTTCACTTTCTTATTTTTTCTGATTCAACCTATTCATTTTAATTTTGTTGCGTTTGATCTACGGGCCCCTTATCATCTAGAGCCTCTTATCACCAAGGGCTTCTTATCATCGAGGGCCTCTCATCATCTAGGGCCCCTTATAGCTGCTAACTATGTAGCTGATAAAAAAATACTACTTGTCATACAGATTGGCCACCCAACCTGACCAAACTTCAGACTAATCGTTCATGCACCACGATCCCCATCCTCAGTTCAACTGCTTACACACCCATACGCTTCTGAAATTGCGAGCATAGCCCAAGCTTCGACAATCGAAGGTTGCAGAAGTGCCCCACTTGGACTCCGTAGGTTCAAAAGCCCAATCGAGTATTTGTAATGCATGAAACCCCACTGCCAAAAACGAATTGTACGCCAATGCGATATGGTTTGTAATTCGAGAGTCGTTAGCCTTTGATTTTAGTTGTTTTGATGAATGTCATTACTTGAACAATTAAAAGAAGGCATCTCGTGACTAATTTCAATTTATAAAGTAAGCAAAATCCATCAAGGTCTTCGTTTTTGAATGTTTACAAGTCGCGGTGTATAAATTTAAAAAAATAACCAATCAATTAGTGCCATCTCAACCTTCATTCAACACAAGGAATAAATAAGGTGAAAGTGTAAACTATGAGTAAGTGCGCTGTAAAGGAAACACATCGAAATGCATTTTTTTATCCGATTAAGGCAGATTTGAAGCCTGAACGCACCCAATTTACCTCAAATGAAAATATATTCGGTCATTTCTTATTGGATTACAAGTAATTAATGCAATGGGTTATTTTTGACGGTAAGTCGCCAACAGAAAACAACGACTGCCCCCTACGACCGCTGAATTATACCTGTAAGGTTCTTGGCAAAATTTTCTACAAGAACTACTTTGGCCTTAAGCTTGGAATACCTCGGATAAACACTGTAATATAATTACAGCGCCATCTGTAGGTTCCAAAGAGAACTCTGACTATTGCGTCGACTTCATTTCGAGTCCAAATAAGTTCAAGAGAAAAAAAAAATACAAAAATCGGATCGAATAATACAGTCTGACGCTTTAACATTGGAAATAGGTATACTCTTGAGCGAGTTTCCAACAGAAAACAACTACAGCCCCCTACGACCGTTGAATTTTATCTCTTATTATTATCGGCAGAGTTTTTACAATAATTACGTTGCAATGCTCTCTCATTTACTCATCTCAGTGATTCTTCTGTAGGCCTGGTTACATCTGATTCTTGGCTACGTCGGGTGTACCTCAGGGATCAAATCTTAATTCTCTGTTAATGACCTTCCTATAGGTAGATGACAAAAACTTCAGAAGAGAATTTGATAATTTTCAAATCCCTGTACTTATGGATTGATATGTGGGAGAGTTAATACTGCTATTAAGGATGTCTCTAAGCTTCAAGATATACAAGGTGGTACCTATATGTGTCAAAAGGTGTTCTATTTTGAGATACGAACAAAAAACATGAACACTCAGTATTCCAAAATTTTCCTGGTCAAACAACTATTTTCTCATATAAAATTATTTTAATAACGTCTTGGGAAGTATGATTTCTACAACCGATCCAGTTTTCTTGATCCAGGGATCAGTTTTTTACCTGAAATTGAAAAACTGCATTAACTCATATTGCATATGTTAGTTCAATATAAGTTTTGGTCAGATGTACATGGAAAGGTGCAGCTAAACATATTTACTGCTACAGGATGATTCACAAATAATTCAACATTTACGCCACAGAGAACTTATTTAATGGTTTGCTATATGGCTCACCCTGTATAAAAGTAATGATAGCAAAGTCTTTTAGCCTCAAAACTAAGAACGTGTAAGTATAAACTTCAAGAAATAAGTCTTCTGTTTGAGTGTTTAAAAACGTATTGAGAATTATTCGTGAATCACCCTGTAGTAGTACATATTTTTAGCTGTACCTTTCAATGCACATCTGACTAAATTAACATATTCAATATAAGTCAATGTAGTTTTTCAATTTCAGGAAGAAACTCAAGAAATCAGCATTTCTCCACTTCAACGCCCCGTATCTAGAAAACTGGTCATAGGATCACGTAGATATTATACCTCTCGAAAAGTTATTAAAATAATTGTTTACTGCGAAAATGGTTACATTTGACTGGGGATATTTCAGAACACAGAGAGTTCATGGTTTTTGTACATGATCTAAAAATATCTCGGAATAAGTTTCGACAGATAAGCCACCTTAGAGATACCCATATTATATTAGTGTTATTAACTTTTTCACAAATCAATACAAAGTACGGTGTTTTGAATCAAGTCTTAGAAAAATTATTTGATTTCGTGGTTCTCTCTATGGAGGGTTCATTTTTGAAAGTATGCTTTCCTAAGGTCACAGTGGAAAAAGTGAGATTTTGTAAAAAACTACTGTCATTTGTAAGCCACCCCCTGAATATGAATCTTTTCAGTCATAAGTATTCACCATTGTATTACCAAAACATGTAGTAAGCGTGTATAAGCAACAGAAATTCAATCTAGCTCGTAAGATACAAAAAATAATCAAAATCCGAAAATCTGGACAATTTTCAGTTTCAACATCCTGTATCTAGCAAAATAGTCATATGATTGAATTCGGCCCGTAAACACTTTTATTGATACTAGGCCGAGTAAAGTATACCAGAAAATTTGGCCATATAAGAAAAGTGGGGGGTCCTTTATCCGCTAAAAGAAAAGTTTCGAGTGTTTTTTGGCAAGATGAATGCACCGCAATAATAATTGCCTTCATTGAAACGATCATTTGAAGAAGCATTTATCAAAAACAATTGGTATAATGTTTTTCTGTGAATTACTCAGACGAAGCTTCCTCAAAACGTGCCAATGATACTCAACAATCAGCGCGCAAGAGATAACTTGAAGTGACGAACGCCACATCTGAAACGTATGCATTTTTATCGCGATAAAAAAGTATGCAATTTTCGTATCGTCAAAATTATTCAGACGTTATCATTCAACGGTTTTCTTTCTACAGGTGTTAATTCATGACAAATAATTTTTTATGAAGTACAAGGATAAAATATATTCTAGTAGAACGCAATACATCAACACCAAACCTGGAACGTGGATTTTTTTATGTTTTTTATCGAAGATTAAATAATGCAGGCCTCTGTCGATATTTTCTCTTGTACAGGTGAATATGGCAGAAACTTCTACCTAAATTTTAGTGGCAAAATTCCCCAGGACGTAACAGAGTTTCGCTATCGAAGATTTCCCGTATACACTGTGCCCGCTAATTCACCCATCTTGGAGTTCATCTGTGTATCAGATGATCCCAATGAAGGGGATCAGGCGGTGCCCGATCTGCTACCAGTCTTTCCTTCTGTGAACGAATGACTGCAGCCTTTCGCTGAATTGTATGGCAGCTGAAGATGGCCCTGGATCCTCAAGGAGTAGGCAATCGTTCACCGTCTGATTCCATGATCGAGAATGTCCATACATTTCCTCGTTTCGCCATTGGGTGGAGCCTCTCAAGCGAGCAATGGCAGTGCGTGCCTCATGTTCAATGAAGAGACGCAGGGGAGGTAGTTCTGTGATTGTTCCAGCGCCCTAGTGGTTGCCACCCTCTTTGCACTTGTTGTCGCAAGACAGACAAGTGTTGTACCCTATGTAATTGAGTTTTCAATTTGCCCCCATACGAAGGCTTCTTACGTAACCATTGGACGTATGAGAGTCATGCAGATCCAGCCAAGCCATGCTTGTTTCAGTTCAGTTTGGTGCACTTGACTGAGCTTTTGTATTGCAGGGACTTCCCATCGAGCTGGGCATTTGTGAGATCTCCTGGTTTGCGTTTCCTGCTCCGTCTTTCCAGGGTTCACACTAAGCCTCACTGCATAGCACCATTCATCTACCCCGTTGAGTGGTCTTTGTATCGTGCCATTCACGAGGTCGAACTCAATTTCGTCCACGTAGGCTTGAGTGTAGTAAACCAGGTATTTCTTTGTTACTAGGAGGCCATTTCAACATGAGGCACCATCAAAGGGGGCAAGTCTCTTCCCTTCAGACATCCCCTCATGGGTATAGCCTCGCTGGAGCTAGTTCTAAGAGTTGCTCTGGCGAGTCTTTGGGACAGCATGTCTTGAATACATGTAATTATTATTGGGTTCACGCCCCTTTCTCTTGTTGCCTAACATTTAGGATCAAATTAATGCCCCTTCTACGTCGATAAATATACCTAGGGTGGCGCCACCACGGTGTAATCTACCATCGACCCTATAGACGAGTCGATTGAGGGCGGTTTCCGTGCCCTTGTTACTCAGAAAGAGGTGAGACTGAATGCTTTTGCCAGAGTTAAGTCCGTTTACCAGGCTCTGGAATGACAATATCCTTGGCTGCCGTTCACCTTAGGTATCCGTATACGTATACGTAACATGCCGGACCTGTATAGTTCACCTGACCACTATTTGGATAATCAAGCTCAGTTCGTTAACGATGCACGCATGACATCATCACATCGAAGAAGAAACAAGAGCCATCTAGATGAGTCACCAAGTGATCCGAAATATTCTAAACAGCGACCTCTGTTGTATTCTGTCGGCAATTCTAGAATTTTACTGCCACGGTGTGGGAAGTGGTTATTGAGGCAAATGATACAGCGCGCCCTCCGGAAGTATCGGAGTTTCGGGGACAGGGCCTGACTGGAAAATTCTTATGGGAAAAAAAATAATATGCATCTTCTGAAATTATTTTTTATCCAGAAGCTAGCCCACCTCTATCGGTCGCGAAAATTCCTACTGATTAACAATACAGCTTCTTGAAATTTTGAATTGTGTACACGCACCTATGAAGATAAACAACGTTTCATAACGTGAGTATATAGATGTTGAGATTATACATTGTTCGCGGATTAAAATAGGTCGCAAAGGGATTTTTTGCAAATAACTTAGAAACTTATTATAGCATGTTATAGTCTTGAGACAATATAAACGCTCAAACACTGATAACTCGAGATAAGAATATGCTTGTCGACGGACAACGCAATTGAACAGCGAAAGCAATAATTTTCCAACAAAACATAAACAGTGCATTCCAATGAAAACTATCCACCCTCAACACATTTTTTCAATCAAAGTTGGTTAAAAATTTTTCGAATTTTGTTCTTTTTCAATACTCTTTCACTTCGTTGAAACTTCGATTTCAAGACGGTATGAAGAAAATATATTACTCGTATGGAAAAATATCGTTAAAATCTTGTAGTGATGAGTAATATTGAGAACTCTTTATTTTTTATGGCAAATAAGCGATGAAGTCGACGAAAAAAATTTAATTCATATCATTCAATGCCATTACATTCAACTGTTCGTTCATGGTTTCGAAATTACCGGGAACTCAAAAAATCAAAGGCTTATTCAGTTTTTTTTTCATTCTTCATTCACACACAACTGCAGATACTGGAGTGAGAGTGAACCACATGTAATCAGGTAGTTTCACACTCAAATATCAAACAAACTGAACGTCTGGTGTGGTATTTCAAATGTTAACATGCGGACCATTCCTACTGGAAAAAAATTCAACAGGATAACCTTATTTAAAGTTACTCAGAGAAGCGGTTGATCCAGAATCGACCCGAATTAGGAAAATGATGATTTATCCAAAAATGTACCAGTTTTTCAGCAGGATGGAGCTCCTCCACATTTGGCTGTCAACGTACAGCAGTTCCTGTATGTAACAATTCTAGGTTAATGGAGTGGCCACCAAGGTCACCAAATTTGGGCCGTTGGACTCATTTTTGTGGGGCCACTTTTAAACTATAGAGGATTCACAACTACGAATTATTCGAAGATATCGCCTAATAAGTCCACAAATATTGGGTCAGAGGTGTTCAAAGCTAGATTGTGTCATTGTATAGAGGTGTTATGCTACAAGTGTATTACGATTTGTTTCTCATTGGTATCAATATTTGGTTTGATTTACTCTGACGAAAGCAAGGTTGTAAAATGAATTATAGTTATGAAAATGGACCAAGATATTTATTGTAAAATGCAGCTTTGTTCGTTTTTATTGACAGTTAATATATATCTAAACAGTTCATTTCACGACCTACATGAATAACAAAAATTTCAGCGAATCGTATATTCAAACAATTCATTTCAACATTTTTTTCATGGAAAAATATAGTTTACGTAAACTGATATTCAAGAAAAAAAAACATTACTCATCTGTGCTAAATAAATATTCGATATTTCTTTAGTAAAGGACGTTATTGAAAAAATGTATGGGTCGTTAAATCACGACAATTGTTTCGCCATACATTGGCTTCTTTGTATGTTAATCTTCCACACTCTTTGGCAAAAAATTGGAAACATTATCTTCACACATTCCCACAAAGTGGGAAAATGAGGAAAAATCTGACAGAAAACAACTACTTGCTCATAAGGATATTGTTGTTGCTCTGACATTCGCTAGATGGCAATAATGGTAAAAATGATGGTTCACTTTTGGTACCACCGTGCACATATCCAAAATACTTAGTCGTACACTATGTCAAGTGCTACATGACTCCTTCGTTCAAAATTCAGCAAATCATTGATTGGGTTCAATGTCAGCCGCTGGTCGGTCATCCGGCTAAGATTTCTGGCGCGTCACGGCAAGACAAAATAATTTTAAAATGCAAAAACAGCGTGTCCATTATTCCTTCAATTACCCCAATGATCGAAACCACCATTTTGAAAGATTGGTTTGGGTGAAGCCTGCGGAGTTCAAAGAGTCAGTCTCGATATTGAGTCCATTTTTCCTCCTCTTTTCGGACAATGTTCGTTTCGCCAGGAGCCGAAAATTCTCCAAAGAATATCGTCCTACTTTGATGGTACATCAGACTTATTGGCTTGTGAGTTTTAAACAGTAGCTACCTCTTGGGTTGTTCCACCCCTAGGTAGGTATACATCTCTCTGGCATCCAAATGATGTAGGATGCTTCCGTCTACGAGCTGAACGTTATTATGTTATTATTATTATTTGAGCTGAGCAAATGCATGATAAGCTCATGCGATGTTGTATCAAATGCCTTGCAGTAATCGATCCCGGCCATTGAAAAGTTACGCGTATACTACACGGAGTCCTGCGTGATACATCTGTTGATGAGCAGGTTCTCTTTGCAGCCAGCGACCCCCATTTTCATTATTATTATTATGGGTAGTACAAAAAATAAGGCAAGAACTTTCACTCCTACAATACTCCACAGCTAGCAGTATGTCCGTATCCCCAGTGAATTTAGATAGTACACCCTCCCGAATTTTTCCTCAAGTGATACTGAATGAATTTTCATATGATCTCGTAAGTATTCCTCAACAATTTTTGTACTGATATTCTATCTAGGTAATTTCAATGCTAACAGATTGTGTTTTCTATTGTTATTTTAGGTTGCGTTTGAAAAAAGATTATGCTGACACTACGCCTCTTCAACATTGACACCCACTCTTTTAGTATTTAGTGTTATATTCATTTCCATATTATTTCGGTGAATGAGGATGTATAATTATTATTATTTCATGAAGAAATGCTCACTCAGGGTTCTTTCCCATAGTCATCTTCTCACCTCCACGGTTTCATTTTTGCATTTTTGTCGATGAAACACTATCATTATTTACATAATGACTTTTTGGGTTGAAAGGCCAACGTTTATTACGAGTTTTCTCGACGTTTCGCAAACACGAGTGCTTGGCACTCTCAGGAGAGATCTTCTTCATTTGACAGCTACTCAACGTCGGCCTCACAACCCGAAAAGTCATCTTGTAAGTAGCGATGCCCGCAGAGGCCTTTCATTATTATTATTATCGGTAGAATTTGTATGACAGTTGGATGAGCTGTGTTTGAGGTATTTTAGAATTACTCACACATATATGATTATTGACAACGTTTTCACGAATACATTTCGAAGTCAATTAACAAAAAATTGGATATTTTACTACAAAAAGGCAAGATGCTAGAAGATCTTCAAAGATAAACAACAGCACAGCACTGTAAGAAAAAACGTATTCACCTGATGTTCCGAACCTTCTGTAATTCATGTCAATGGAAGTAATTATACTAAAAAACACATCACACCAATTCGTTTACCCACCAACTTTCCAACTAAAAAGCGCAGAGAGGAACCCCAGGCAAATAACTATAGAACATGCTTGCGATAATTGCCGAAAGAAACTGATTAGACACATGCCAAGGTATTTATTTATCTTAGGCTGAATAATCTAATCTTTGTTCGCGAAACTTACCAGTTAAGTCGATAAAAATGAGGGGCTTCTGTACATCAGCAACTTCAATGGAGGCATTTCGTTAAACCTGAAAATCGAAAAAAACGTTGTCAGTTTTAGCACGCAAAACAGGACAAAACCTGATGAAAACGGCTTTCAGCGAAAGGACCTGCACATTTCTGATGGAAAATGGCTTTCCGTGAATGAGGCTGAATATTTGATAAGTTGTAGTTTTTGATCAGAAGTACCCACGGCCACAAAGCTCAAAAATGGACAGTTTTCGAGATATGGATCTTTGAAAATGGATTTTATCAATTTTTGCGGTATTTACTCATTATTTCGGTTTGAGACTGAATTTGAATGTTCGGCGCTTATAACTAGACAAGTAAATAGTCTTCCTCAGTTATACTAGGTCCAGTCATCGATAATTATTTATACACTGCTCCACAGTGGCCATGAAAAGTGACAAAAATTTCAACAATAACAACTATACACGCTACATACCTTTAAAATGATTTTAATTTTCGGAAAACAACATATTTTGGGCTCATTTTGGAGATAGATCGAAATAACTAATTCTGAATATACCTGGTGTCCAATAATATCGAATATGTGCTCTAAAATATTTTTAACGAGACTCAGCGAGCTCTAAACCGGAAAATCAAAATCAGATTTTCTTAGAGATATCAATTATAGTCGAAATGGATGATAGCATCTCACAGCCGAACGAATCTGAAAATATCTTTATCGTCGATACCACTTTCCCAACTGAATAGGGGAAATTGGGTGTAGGAGGCAAACTATGAATGGAATTTTGGATATATACCACCGAATTTTTGAAAATGCTACATTTCTTGTGAAGTTACATTGTAGTTAATAATATGAATGAATTCGCCAATCAATAACAATATAATAGTAAGGGTAAAATTATTCATATACTATTAATAGTGATGATAAACAGAAACCACCAATTATAACTTCACTAAGAAGAGAAAACGTTGTAACGTGGAGATTACGGGTGGGGTGTATGGCTCTTGGAACCCGGATCGAGGAAGCAGAGTCAGTGCGGTACCTGAGGATACAATTGGACAAACTCGTTGATAGCGAGCAGTTCCAATCTGTCGAGGGAAAACAAAACGTTGATGTATAAACAGGTCATCAGGCCATCGATGACCTACGCCTGTCCAATATTCTGCAGCCTCCCCGCGTACCAGATGGTGCGGCTGGAGAGGATGCAAAATAAAGAACTTCGTATCGTCACGGATAGTGACAGGTACATTCGGCTAGCCGCATTTCATGAGCTGGCCAGTGTCGAGACGACAACAGACATCACTTCCTTGGAAGCGCTCTGACCAGGGACATCACCAGGATCAGAAGCTACCATAATGCACTGAGGAAACATCATATATACCAGGCACTGGACCTGTTCCATGAGAGACTAGAAGATGACTAGAAAATGAAGTGTGTCTAAACCGGTTTTCTCTGAGTTTTTTCGGGAATTGAGCAGATGAGAGCATCCATGTAATACGAGTGATCTGATGCTATAAAACAGCCCACGTAACACCCCTGCATAACTATTGTATGTCTGTCCACTTTTATCCAGAGCTAGTACTTTGCTGAGTTCCAGAATCTAGACTAAACTCCTACTCACAAAATTTCACATTCAAGTAACTCATCGAATTTGAGTATTTCCTGCTGTTCTCTCTGGAATTTAGCTTATTTTCCGGAACCGTGGTACC
Organism: Chrysolina americana; assembly: GCA_958502065.1. Classification (NCBI taxonomy): domain Eukaryota; kingdom Metazoa; phylum Arthropoda; class Insecta; order Coleoptera; family Chrysomelidae; genus Chrysolina; species Chrysolina americana. The sequence continues at coordinate 56,932,964 of OY293420.1, read as the reverse complement.
TGCTAATGACACAAGAGACTGTTGTTACTCTATTATATTGTATTTGATTGATCCACCCATTCATTTTGCCATCAATCATATGAATAAATAGACATTCATGTGTGTAAACTTTAATGCAACTATATCAAAAAATATGGACTCAAGAAGTCAGGGGTAAATATCAATGTTCCTTTCAAAGTTTGCTTCCAACACCTTAACTTAGCGATTCTATCTGGATGGTACTACAAGGTACCACAGATGAAGATAATTTCATGGATTCGTTTGGCTGTGAGATGCTCGTATCCATTCAATTCATTCTGATAAAAATGTCTTGGAACCCCATTGTTAGATCAAGATAAGCGAGGAAAAAGTCATATATTATACGAAAATTACATCAATAGTAATCATAGTTGTTATCTCTGAGTATATATGATTATGATTTTTCCATTCTTCCCTTTACAGCTGAGCCTAGTTTATAAATATTTTAGACGACAAGTTCCATATTATTGGACACAAGGTATATTCAGAATGAGTTATTTCGGTCTATCTCCGCAATATACTCAAAATAAGTCATTTTCAGAAAATAAACATTATTGTAAAGTTATTTCGTAGCATGAATAGATATATGGGAGATCTTGGAATTTGTAATTTATTTCAAGGTCGGTGTGAATCAGTGCATTGAAAATTATCGATGACGGTGTCTAACGAAAACGTCTTAACAAGTGTCAATAACGTGTACAGTACAAAATAGTAATTACAAGTACTGAAGGGAATAAAATAATAAAAAAAGTTAGTTATGGAGTAGATAAATTCAAAAAATCGAAACTACGGTGTTGGTATACAGGGTGTTTCAAAATACAGTTTAAAGATTTTGGTCCCGTATTTTTCAGATCCAAATAATAATTTTTTTCCCATAAACATATGTCCCCAAACCCTTTCTTACCAATCTGCAGAGCGGTAAATTTTCAGGATTTTTTATTTTTCCTTCATAACTTTCAGTTTTTGAGATATGATCAAATTTGAAACATACGTTACGTTTTAGGGCTCACATCATCCACCATACCGAGTGACTGAAGGAATCTACAGGGAGATATTTTTTCAGGAGTCTAGTCCTATTTCGGCCCAAAAACTTTTTTTGTAGTACGCCGCTGGTGGATTCTGAAATAGGAAATGGATTTTTTGTTTTGATTATAAACATTTTGTTTACGCATGTGCGACCGATATCGGGAAAAAAATTCAAATAATTTTTGTAGTTTGCTACATTTCGTTAAAATTTCAACAAAAGCTGGAACTTATTATCACAATAACATAAAAACGCTATTTATTTATCTAAATCACAAGTTTCCTTGAGCATTACCTAAAAAATAAAAAACCCAACAACCTTTTTTATAAAAAGTGCTGGAAATGCTCAATTGAAATTCTTTTTATTGAAAAACATCAAGTTGACTGTCACCCGAATTCGATAACCTTTCGATGATAAGTTGGTTTGGAAATCCATAAATGATCAATTCTTGCAGGTTGCCAATCATTTCTTCGACTAAAAAAACATCGGAAAATAACTCATGATATTGCGGAAACTATTTGTTCCCGACCATTTCCATCAAACATCAGGGCGTTTGTCTTGATCTTGTTCATTATTGGGTGACTTTCATGTGACCATGTTATCACCTTAGCATAGGTATTCTCAGCAAATCACTTCAACGACAATGAGTCATCTCCCACTATTGAAATGTGAGATCATTGGCAATACTATAACTATAAATAGAAGAGGGCCTAATATTGATCCTTGAGGGACAACTTGAGAAATGCCTAATGAACGACTAGGTTAGGTTTGAACGTGAGTGGGCCCATATCAGGCCCTCCACTGCGGCCAATGGCCGAACGACTACCGACGTTGTTTATTTGAACGATTCAGAAGTATTGTTTACTGCTAATGTACTGGATATTCTGGTGACAAAAGGCACTTTCAGTAAGTGCCTCGTGAACATCAACTGCAGATTGAAGTTTTCCTATCGAATCGTTATTTGTCTTCGTTAATTGATCTTCAGTGTTGTGAATAGACTGGATGTTTATAGAAAGAGAGGGTGCTAATGTCTTTACTTTCAATGGAGATCTTGTTGTTTATAGAACCTTGAACGTTCCCATAATGTAAATTGATAGCAATCGAATTGATACAGAAGTTGACATAATTAGGTTTATTTAATTCAGAGAGATCTGGGAACGTCGTAGGTATGAAAAATTGCTGTTATTCTTACTTATTTTCGTTATTTCGTTACTACTAGAATATTATATCCGAAAGATTCGCGGTTCTGGTTTGTCACATCCTTTTTTCTTATAATGTAATCTCCCATTTCAATGTTTGTTTTTTCATGATATGCCAATGAAGTATTCATCTCAGATTCGATTTCTGCTGCTTGTTGAAAATAAAATTATTTTTCTTCATTGAGCTTTTCACTCAATATGCCTGTTTTTCATTTCACCTTCGTCTACTAACTCACTAATAGTATTTTCTAGTATACTCGCCTGTTCTTCTAGTTCCAGAACCCATTATTATTATTCTCTGCAAGTTCATACTTTTCGGGTTTTAATTAAGGATGGTTTATTCTATAAATTTTGTCTGTTTGCACAGCATATGTGTTTACATGCCTCCACTTCATTGTTATTTGAATCGTGAAAAGTTTGTGTATAAATATAACGCTAACCACAAGATTTGCTGATTTTGAATGCAGCAGTCGTTTTTTCAACGAATGACGTACTTTGGTACTTTAAATGCTACACACATCGACTCAAATAAATGTTGTGAACTCTCATTTGCAAATCTTACATAACTGGACATTCCAATGAGAACCCCATATCTCAATACTACAGACAATTTGAGATCACTTCATCGATTCCACCGGATCAATATGATATCAACCAATTAAAGAGGTATCCCTAAATATATGACATTCAATTTTCCGAAAAAAATCAACAAGTTTGGACAAAGAGGAAATGCGTACAATATCACAGAAAACGTCCTGTCAGATTGCAATCTAGTTGTTTAAATTGATGAATTATGTAGCAATCCTGGAATTGTAACTTATGGGGTGCCACAAGGGCCAGTTCGGGGGCCGTTTTTTAGAATTATATATTATTAATTAATTATTCAAGAGACAAAATACGCAGTTTTTTTGATAGGATGTAGCTACCGATTAATGGAATTTCACTGAAAAATGTTTCAAACCAAGAAGAAAAATCCCAAACTGTTTTTTCTCGAAGGAAGGAAAATATCTTCTATTATAAAATCTATTTAAAAAATCAATACGAACATTCACCTTCTCCATTCACTGTTCAGTAAATTCACACACACAAAAACAAAATTTGCCTTAACCAGCCTCTCCAGTTTTCATCATATCGAGTCACATAGCTGCAGTAGCAACTATGAAGGCTGAGATAAAAGGTTTATTCATTTGAAAAGGTTGTTTTTCACTGCCCACGACGTTGACCTTCTTCAGACCAGACCTCAATCCCAGTTCGATGTATACGTGCAGAAGGTCTCACAGTTCTTTTTCAATCACTTTTTCCATGTCCCGCAATCTTTCATAGTCAAAAGTGAAGCTGTTTGAATACTAAATTCATCGAGTCAAGTATATATTTACACTGTCTTAATATGAAATGAATATTTATATTTGTAATTTGTTAGAAACACATTCCTTCAGAGAACGTTAAGAAAGTGAAGTGAGTTGACAAAGTGAGGTAATTAGAACGCATTCACTTGTTGTACAAACGGAAAATGCCGGCTTATTGAATAACCAAGAACTGGTTACTTCACACAAGTTGCCATTCATACATCTATTTTGCATGTACGTCGGACGGTATCAAATAAAAATAAACTACGGAGACACAGGCAAGAATATGTTCAAGGAAACCACTGATTCCTCGAAACGTGTTCACGTTCTCGATCCCGTTTACTTAAATCTTCTGCCACAGCTGTGAGAAATTTCATTTCTAGCTCATTCACTTCTCTCTTATTATCATTATTACTGGTATTAATATCGGTGCAAGCAAATCCTCATTACTTCTCTAAGTTTAGAGCGCTATTTTTCGGAAACTGCTCAATAATAAATAATTAGTCAGGGTACCATTATAAAGAGAACTAAGTGTGGATTCATGCAGCATCAAGTAATAAGTATCATGGAACAAGTGCATGTAACAATTATCAATTATAAAGGAAAACTCTTTATTCTCTAATAAGCGTTTTTATGTAGACAATTAAAAATGATCAATTAACAAGTAAAAAGTAAAAGTTGGCCAACTTTGAACTTTTACATTAATTAAACAAGATTTTCTCATTTTGCGCAACTAGTACGCAGATGATCGCGGATTGGCCGGTTTAACCTAACTTCTTTCAAAACAAAGATAAAAACTAGTAGAGTCAGTAGCATTAACAATGCAAAAAGCGCCTCAAAATCTTCCATTTCACTGAAAATTTTGAAAGTATTATTATGGAAATAAGAAAATATGTCGTTAGGTAAGGTAAACTAGGTTAGGTGCCATTTTTTGCTAATTGTTAATCAGTCTGCATGAATGGTCACATTTTCGCCACTTGTTACTAGTTAATTGTTGCATGATACTTGTGCTATGATACTTGTTACTTGATGTTGCATAAATCCACACTAAACGCCCTCTAAAATAATGTGCCACTTGTCCCTCCCTTCCCTTTCAAGTTTCTTGGTTGAACCACGACGAGTGAAAATATTCATTCCTTTTGAAGATAAAATTGATGTATCTTTTAGATTTCTCATATTATTTACTAAAAGGAAGATATTATGGGTGGGAAGTTTTCAAATTGACGCCCTGTATTATTGGCAGTGCTGAATCGATTATCGGCGGGTTTATGGAAAAGCATCAGTACATCGCAAGACTGGTGAACATAGAAGGCCTAAAGCGGGCCATGAATAAAATCATCGAGGGCCTGCTGAAGGCCAGGAATGACTAGAAAATTCCTGGTCTTCTGGTAGATCATGGGAAAGATCCGGAGAACTAGACAACACAGAGAACAGATGCTATCTCTGGGAAGGGAAATCGCAATTTGTTGAAACGTCATCGTCATAGAGATGAAGCCTGGAAGAGGAAACTCAACGCGGGAGGCAGTTTCTTGTGGAGGTTAAACAGGCGCCTACAAAAGAGGCGAATGGACGCAGGCGATGACGGAACAGAGAAAGGCCGAAATGTTCGAAAAATATTTCCAGATGGCCTTCCGGGCCGGTGTAGACAAAACCGAAGAACACCGGAAAGTCAACAGGGAAGTCTCGAAGTTAGACTATCCCCGAATGTCAACTTGGACAGGTGCACCTACTCGAAGTTGATTACCAACTTCGAGGAGTTGACAGATGCGATAAAGATACTTCCAAGGAACAGAGCTCCGGGTATGGACAAGATAGACGCATCAGTTCTCATCAGAAACCTTCCAAGGAAATCCCTGGTCCAGCTAATTCACATTATTGCAATGCTGGAGAAAGTGCAAAGACTAGCATGTCTTTGTATAACAGGAGCAATGAGGTCTACTCCAACAGCAGCAATAGAGGTACTGGACCTCACTCCTCTCCATATCATGGTGGGGAGAACTGCTTGGGGAGCAAACCTCAGGTTGGCTAAAGTCGGACTCAAAGGGACAGCACACAACGTAAGGGGCTCAACCCCCACCGTACCCCAGTATTTTTCAAGCGGAAATTCACGACATAGAAAGGTGCATTCAATTCAACCTCGACAGGAAATACCGGAACAAGGAAATCGCAATCCTCTCCGATAGTAAAGCAGTCATCAAAGCGTTGAGCTCATATTACATCAACTCTGGGAATGCCAAGACAAACTCAATGATCTAGGCAGGAACAACAAGGTGATCCTCCTTTGGGTTCCGGGGCACGTCGGAGTGGAGGGCAATGAACAAGCAGATATCCTGGCACGAAAAGGGGCATCAACGCCACTGATCGGGACAGAACCATTCTGCGGACTTGGAAAATCTTACTTCCAAGACGAACTCAATAAAACTGAAGAAGTAATGAGAGCAACATACTGGCAAAGACTTCCAGGGCTAAGGCAGGCCAAAGATCTCCACGGCAGTTTCAACCGAGCAAGATCGAAGACACTGATTAACCTCAGGAAAACTAGTCTGAAGACAATCACGGGATTTCTTACGGGGCACTGCAGACTCAAAGAACACCTAAGGAAGCTAGGCTTGAGAAGGAAAGCACCTGCAGATTCTGTAGGGAGCATCCAGAAACACCACAACATATATTGATGGAGTGTTATGCTGTAAAACATTGAATATACTGGGATCACACCAGCTGACTGTGGGAGAAATACCACGAATAAACCCCGTCAAAATTCTTAAATTCCTCAAGGAATTGGAGCATGAGGGGCTGCTGTAAACGAGAACACCTTGAAATAGCAGAAGAAGGTGGGGCACAATAGATGTAACTAGGTCGCAGCGCTTCAGTCACCATCCATATTTACTATTACCATTACCGCACCATATCACTGCTGAGTGCGATTGCAAAGTTGGTGGATAGGATCCTGCTGAAGAGAGTTGAGAATCTCTAGGAAGACCTTCGACTCATCCCGGATGAGAATTTCGGCTTCCAGAGAGGTCACTCTACAACCTCTCAGGTGGCAAGAGTTGTTCACGGGGAGAGAAAGGGTTTCCAACGAGGCCTCAACACAGTGATGGTCCTGTTGGAGATTACGGGGAGTTTATGGCTCTGGGAATCCGGATAGAGGAGGCAGGGTCTGTGTGGTACCTGGGGGTACAACTGGACAGAAATTTGACGCTCGTCAAACACGTCAGCTTGGCAATTCAACGAGCTGCGGATGCAGTAAAACGGACATAGCCGTTGATAGTGAGGAGTTCCAAGCTATCGAGGGAAAACAAAGCGTTGCTCTACAAATAGGCCATCAGTTGAAAATCCACCTAAAGTGGAAGGTCTTGCATTCCTAGCGAGAAACAAGACAGCTCTGAAGCCTGAGAAAACAGATGAGTGGATTCAGAGCTCTGGGAAACCGAATAAAGGGGTGTGAGTTCTTGCCGGATTTGGGGGGGCAGCTGGGCAGGAAATTAACACTTGGTAAGCATGTCGGAATGTTGAAAATTCAACGAGCTGCGGCAGCAATAAAAAGGAAATACCCGTTGGCAGCCAGGGATTCCAAACTGTCCATGGAAAACAGTGTTTATTCACAAGCAGGTCATCAGATCAACGATGACCATATGCATGCCCAGTGTTTTAGCCTTCCTAAGACCAGCATGTTGAAATTGGGGAAGATACAAAGCAAAGTACTCCGTATAGTCACAAACAGCGACAGATTCATTCGACTAGACGCATTGGAGGAGCTGGCCGATATTTCATCAATCGAGGAATTTATCAAGCGGATAAATTCTGCAGATACCATATCTTCAGAAGCCCGTTGACCAGTTATTGGATATTTCCATGAGAATCCAGAAAACGAGTGACGAATCACACATAAAACCATGAACTAACCGGTTTTTTCAACGTTTTTCCGGGAGCCCACTGAAAACTCAATAAAAGATAATCCCTATGGCCTGATGTCTAACTTATAAGTGAAGAACACCCCCGCATAACTTGGAGGAGGCAGGGCAGACAACCTCATGAAGGTACCTACAGCATTTAAATGACAACATAACATCCTAGGGCCTGCCCAAGGGCAGGTATGAGCTGTTTTTGCCCGCCCACCGAACACCACAGCTGGGCAGGACGAAAAATCCATCACCCTAAAATGCAATATTGGCTGTGGCTCAGTGGTAGTTTTAATGTAATTTATATATTTAAATTTTGTGTGAGCTATACTTATATTTTTATTGTAAATTTAATTATGAATATTTTTTTTGGCCATTTGGCTTTGGCTGGAATACCACACAAGAGTTCTGATACATTTTTTAATCGTTTGTGATAAAAATTATAACTTTAATCAAAATTGCCTGCATCAGAGTAATGAGTAATTTTCATAGTCATCCGATTCACATAAACAAAGTCCCCAACATTCGAGGTATCGAACTGGCTGTTGACCTTGACACAAAATCTCCCGACTCGATTTTGCAACGTTTTTCCATAACAAAAAAGGCGGCAAACTTCCAAACGTCTATTATGTTGATGTAGAGAAACAAATAATGTTTTTCAAGCTTGAAACCAAGGGAGTAATATGGACATGTCACCTTCATCTAGATTATGGGTACAAGGGCCATCTTAATGAAAACGAGCATGGTCAACTTGAAAAGAATGAAACCATCTTTTGACATATTTCAATTTGAACATACTATTGAATCCTGAGGAAATATCCCCTTTCCTGATAATCATTTAGGATAGGATATAAGACAGAAATCGTTTTTTATAGGTACCTTATGTTGACATGAAAAATGGTTAAGTTTTTTAAAACAATGGGTAGATTCAATAATATCAACCGTTCTCGAGTTGAAAAATTCATCTGGAGTTGAGAGGGCATTTCGCTAATAAATTTATTTTACGAAAACTCGCAATTTTCTGAAAAATGGGAAATAATAATTGTTCGAAAATTCGATAATACGAGAGAATTTTTGACGTTTTATTCATTTTTCATGCATTTTCGGGATCAGCATGAAATTTTGGGTATATAGTGCGAATTTCGAATGGATATGAAAATTTTGTACTTTTCATGATTTTTCGAATAATTTTTTTCTTTTTTCAATTGAATTCGAGTGCACATTATATACTAATTTTATCGTTCCGAATCGATTGGAGATCGCAGAATTGCTCTATCTTTAACCGTCCTCGAGTTGAAAAGTCAATTCCGAGACAATTACAATTTTTAAAGGCTTTATACGAAACCTCTGAGTTGAAATTATATTTTAGTTTTTACTAATTCCTCGTCAAAACCAATTTTCATGGTAGATTGGTATGATTCGAAATCAGCTTGTGGAAATTCATCGAGGGGAGCTTGCGATTATCTGAAAAATGGAAAATAAAATTCGAAATTTTGATAGTGCGAGAAAAATATTGGACATTTTTAGTCATTTTTAATACTAAATCTTGTATCTGAATCAGTATGACATTTCTTAGGGGTCTACGACATTTTTTCAAGTAATTTTTTTCTTTTTTAAATTGACTAGAAGTTCACAGAATATCGTCGGGTGACAGGAAAAACTCACTAAGTGCTATTTGAACAATTGAGATAATTATAGATTTTTTACTGTTTTAAAACATAAATCCATTTGAAAAGCAATTCTTAGCCAAATCGAACATAATGATGAAACATATTTTACTTTACATCTGAGTATTAAAGTTTTTTTATATACATTTTTTAAAATTAGAAATTATTAACGGAAAAGCACTTAGTGAGTTTTTCCTGTCACCCGACGATATATCTACTAACTTCATCAATCTGAATCGATTGGCTTTGTAGAATTGTTTCATCTTCAACCGTTCTAGACTTGAAAAGTTTATCTGGAATTCCCTTATAAAATTGTTAATTTTTTTTCCACTCATATTCGCGATATTCTTTATTTTCTGAATATTTCTGAAGTTGACTCCGACTCAATTACATGTTTCAAAGGCTTCCGCAGACACCCGTTATACGACACTTACCGTTTGCTCATAAATTTGAAGAAAAAAACAAGCAACTTCTTCAATCATGATATACCTATTACGCGATGTATTCAGAATTAAACTGAGGCCTGTATAAATTTAACAACGGTGAAGAAGCTAACACCAAACTTTTCCCAGTCAAATAATTTATTTGATAACTAATATACAAAAATAAATGATGCTACTAAGACACCAAATTAACAAGAGTTGAGAGCTACGCGTGTTGAGAAAAATTGTATTGTGATGTGACCTTTCTTTGTTCTCTGCGATAAATAACAAGTAAAATATTATTGTAGAATAATGATTACAAAACCATGCTAAGATGGAACTTGATCAGACACAGGAATACACCCCTCTAATTAACCAGAAATGAAAGTGAAATGATTGATTACAATCCATCCCGTATCTGAATAGTCCTACGTGCAGAGATACTCCAAAAGGGATGTGTTGAAGGTTGAAGTACTTCGTAGTGTTTCCGTGCGGTTCTTCACAGAGGACCAATGAGAGTTCTCAGGAAATGCTAAACTAATTTTAGAGATTATGTGCATTACTCAAAAGACATTTAAGATGATGATCTGCCAATAAGATTACTGGGTTTACAGGGTGCACATTGGAAAATATTGGCCGTAGTCTTGATAGACACTTCATTCAATTGAATACAACAATTAATACAGTGCCAAATTCATGAGAGCTTAGAGCTTCTTTAATTTGAAAAATCGAAAGTGTAAATCGTAGTACAAATTTGCAAATTGAAAAAGCCGCCAAGATTTTCTGACACTTATTCATTGGTTATTTTACTGATAAGATAAGAATGGAAATGGAATGATAAGTGACTCACCTGCAGTTTTCTGCTTTATTACATTACGTACACAGGTTATAATATATAGATAGCCATGCCAACACCAACATTGAACATCTGATGACACACGTCATAAAACTTGACAGCAACTGATAATTTATTCGTTGCCAACTGATTTGCGATTTGATTACAAAAGTGTTTTCCATAAAATCCACAGACCGCATACTCCAAAATCTATGATGTCAAAGGTCGATTTCCATAAAACAGGCTAGAGTAACGCCATTTGAGTTTTTCAAATAATGCCGATGTATTTTTCACTGTCTCTACTATTATTTCAATTAGAAAGGCCGATTATGATTCTGATAAATGCATGTATCACACATGTGTGCGCATCCTGTATTTTTAACCTGTCGTCGTGCGTAAAAAACGCAGGGTGAGCACGCACGGAATTAGAATGTGGTCTAGTTTAACTAATGAAAGATGCATTGAAAAATACGTGGGGTTTTGGGGAATCATTTGAAAAACTGTTTTCAAATAATAAAAGATACAGTGAAAATTACCTCGGGATTATTTGACAAACTCAAATGGCATTAAGTCTAGTTCATACCCTCGCGAATTTCGCAATTTTTCTGCGAATAAAATGGCTTCCTGTCATGCCGGACCAATCGTTGATGCAGAATCATGACAGCAGCCATTTTATTCGCAGAAAAATTGCGAAATTCGCGACGGTATGAACTAGACTTTACCCCACCAATAACAAAATTATTACAGAACCAAATATGAATTTGTCGTAGAAACGCGAGTAAAAGGCAGGGGTGCTACTTTCAAATCATTCAGTTTTAGTTCGCATGCGAATAAAGACAGACAGACATACATATTTCGTGTGTGTTGGTATGAAACGAATAATCCAATTCGCATACGAAACGGTTTGAAAATTGAACCCCTGATATGTGAATGGTCATGTAGTTGTCACTGTTTTCAGGCGCAAGATCGAAAATGCAAAAGCCCTGCAAGGGCATGCATGTATCTGAATCGGCCTTGAGTACACACTCGTCACTCAATGAAAAACTTCTGATGGTATGGCCACAGAATAATACTGCAAAGTAGTATTAGGGTGAGTTCCCAATGCATCGTTTTTGTTTTATCGTCGCATATCAAGCCAATGATGCATTGGGCCGATCCGCGATCAATGCATGGGAAGGGGAATCGAAGAAAGTTAGCACAGCACAGAAGTCAAAATACAGAATATAAATCTACATACGTTGTTCTGTGACGCCAATGTGGATGAAGATTGAAGTTTGAACGTTTGAAGTTTGAAGTTGTTTTTGTCTTCCTGCCTGTAATCGTAATAAGTAGGTAATTATTGAGATTGGTGATTTTTGTTTAGTGGTAAAGGTATGAGAGAAACAATACAATTTACCTGTTTGAGTATTGACAGTATTGGAATGTAGTTATGTATGTATGGAAACTCTTGTCATTGTCAAAAGGTAATTTACATTCATTAAATCGAATGTTATTTGTGGTTGTATCGATTTGAAAGTATAAACATTGGAACAGGTTCACCTCAAAGTGTAGGTGAAAATAAGCTATTGCAGCATATCAGCTATTGTGTCAGGTGTTGTAATGAAATTTGGTACTAATTAGGCATTGTGTTAATTTTCAGTTTCTAAATGTGGTTGAAGTTGTGGAAATCATGACACATTATTGGTGGATGCACTGGTTTTGGATTACCCTGTGGATTTCTTGTAAGTGGAACATTTTAAATTTTCTTGAGGTTAGATAAGGCTGTGGTTATCTACATACTATTTTGCAGTGGCTACATGATAATATTACATGAAACAAACTCTATACCTACATTATTGAGAGGAGATACAGTAAAGTAATATTTTTATTATTATTTACATAATTTTATGTTTATTGAACTATAAATATTTATCTTTGGGTAATGTGGTTCGTGTGCCTGTAACAAAACAAATAAGTTGTTAAACCAACTTCAGACACATATGTTTGAATGGAGTTTTCCATATAGAACCTACATTCAAATAAAATGTTATTGTGTCACCGTATTTTTGTCATATTCTTGCTTGAAAAAAGATGCATACACCCAAATCTGAGAGGTAAATTAGTCTTGCATAATTTTTTTCTAAGCTCTTCTTTCATCTTTTTTTGGACTCTGTAGTAATAATCACATCTCTGTCAATTCGTTTGAATTGAAACTTTTTCAGAACAGGTGCTGATTCAACTGATAAACATATTAAATATTGGAAATAATTATAACCACCATAGGTAATTTAGTTTGACCTTAGGCCATAGAAAAAAATGAATAAACAAGTTCTCTTGAAGCTAGTAGTTGAATTCTAATTATGTTTTGTTGCAGTTAATCACTACTAATTATAGTAAATGCACTGCATTATTATCCATCTTGAAGTTTTCATCTTAATGCAACTGGTTAATTCATGGCTATGTAATTGACAAAATTTGAAATAAGTGGACTGCAATTAAATAACTTTCAATAAATTTGAGAAAAAGTTCTAGATAGGGTCTTTTCACAATACCTTTCAGATGTAGTCCTACGTCCAGCAAGGCCATTAGTCTGAAAAGTAGTTCTTTCTTTGTTAGATAATCATATTCTTTATTTTTGGAAAAATCATTTTTATTCAATTTTTAATACAAAAAGTTCGCTTTTACCAGCATGTTCCAGAATATTGCCATTGTAGTTATTCTTGCTCTATTGATGATTTTCAGTGACCATTTGCAAGTCAATCCCTGCAACTCTACATTCCGGAACAACAGATTTGCCAACTGCCAGCATAAACATTGACGATCATTCAGCAGGACTACCAAAGGGTTCAACTATTCCGCCCATTACCCCTTCTCTTTCCATCACCCCAAAAAATATATCTGCACCAAAAAATACCACGTTCGTGAAACACAACAAACCTCCCTTGAAGAAATTCAACTTTCTCTTCCCTAATTTGACCACTGAAAACAAAGCCAAGGAGGACAAGGTAAATACTATCATAAGGAAAATGTTATCAATGATGACTGATCAAATACAGATAATCAATCAAAACTTTCGATTTGGTGACATTGTATGTAAATCTTCAAAATCGCTATTATTACTTGATTTACATCAAAACTATCCCTTCACCCTCATTTCAAAGCTGTTTCAGATAAGATCTAACCACGAAAACCTGATTGAACTGATTTATCAATTTGAATTGTTTTATAAACTTTATTTTGGACATGGACAACTTTTTCAATATAACTTACAATCTTTGTGGGATGAGATTATTTTTGGGATAGAAATTTTTGGGTGTGTTACTTGAAAATGCGCCAAGCAGTAATTTAATTTCCTTTAATTTTCCTTAAATTTAAGTAAAAACTTACATTTCTTTTGTTTATCAAATATAATTTGAGCCGTGCTAAACTTAAAGAATACTTGAATATAAGGTGTTTTGAGCTCCACTTTATCATAAACAACTATTAACAAAATGTAGTAGAAATACAATGAGAAGTTTTTTTGCATTTTTACTTTTGTATGGTACTAAAAGCTTCAGCGTTTTCCTCATTCACTTGGATTATGTTTACAACATCTTATGATATCAGTAAAAGCAACTTTGATCATATATTTTGAATTCCAATCACATGAAAACCATTCACCTCGTGTACACTTTTTTGGTTAACTGGTCAATTTTGCATCACGGAGACTGTCCACTATGCAAAAACACTTATTTATATTGAGAATCCCACTTCTGACACCAATTGTAATAAAAAAGCACACAACTCTATATATTTTATTTTTAAATTAATGTTTTGTCTCACGAATATGGATTGAATTTTCTTTCTACTCTCTAACTTTTATTTGCTCGCGTTGTATTTATGCCCACAGTGAACTCATTTCGATACTTCCAGAATGTTTAGAACAGCCGCGATTATTCCTTGATTCTGATCTCGTTTCTTCAACAAAGATTAAAGACGTTTTACTATCATTGATAAGAATAAGCCAATGCATAGGGTCTTCTTCAAGAAAATCGAAGATCTTGACTTATCAAAAATTTGACCTTTGGTTTCCTCAGATCAAGTGGACTGAAGTCGGAGACCGAGGTATTCATTACAGCCTGCCAGGATGGTGTCTTCAAAACCTTGGTTTACCGTTTTTTTATTGCCTCAAGACAGTACAAGCTGTATGGAAAAAGTAAAAAAAATTGAACAGAAAATGTACAAGCAGTTCTTTTGGAGACAGCCATATGAAATATTGAAACATTAAGTCCCGGACACTAGTTGAAGAGCTGTTAGCTTGTCAGAGTTAGGCAGTGTCAGCCTATATCCACAAGCATAACGCGGCGCTAGTGTTGTACTACCACGTACGACAATCGTACGGTATAGACGAGACACCGTTTTGCCTTATGTTCCGGGGGATATTGAGTCCGTTCTGGAGAAAGGGAAGTGCCGAATTTAGTGGAACTATTTATTATCCACCATCAGGCTAATACAAACCAATCAAAGTAGGATGATTTTTGTCATAGAGTTTTCAGCTCGTTGCGAAACAAACATCGTCAGAAAACAGGAGGAAAAACGGACTAAATATCGAGACTTGCTCTTTGAACCCCGTAGGCTTTATCCAAACCATTCTGTTAAAATGGTAGTTCTGATCGTAGGGGTACTTGGTCTGCAAAGCATAATATTCAGAAGTCATAAAAATTTAAATCGTCGAATCAATACATCACAAAACCTAAAATTAATATATTGAAAGTTATCAGAAGAATATATAGTGAAACCAAAATGTACAAAACCGAACACCTTCAGATATTGGATCGCGGGTTGCTCTACTATCTCAGAGATGGCGCAGCGTGCGGTCAATATAAATAAATTCTGATGTCGGAATGAATTCCTTTTTTTTTTGTTTCACCACCCAGTATCTCCAAAATGACAAGGCTCACATTGATTTCATTACCAGAATCATCAAAGAAAAATATGAATCTTCAATTAAACCGTGAAAGGAACAAATGTAGTGTTTGTTTGAAAGTTGTAGACGATGACGTAATTTAAGTACTTCCATCGTCTTATAATTTGTATAATCACAACTTTCAACTGCTTCTATCCGCAATCGTCTTCTGATGAATACTGACAAGTTTCCAAAGGCTTGCATACCTGGTAATCGTAATTAATTAATTGTTATTTTGATGACTGGTAATCTCAATAAATTTTTATTGGGTTAGCTTAATTACTCGATTCTAGTTTTTGTACCTGCTACCTGCCCATTGTAATCAAGGTGAACTTCTCTTCGGTTCACGCCAAAACCATCACTAAGTGGTTTCCATACGTGCTAGATTTCTACGCTGGGTTGACTGAAGGCTCTGTTGGCAATGATATAAAGATCCTCTTTAAATTTCATTCTGAACCAGTGTTCTTATTTATGTATAACTCCGGTATTCTTCCACTGAATTTGGTGAAAGAACTGCATTAACGGTCACAAGTGCGCGCCATCTAGGAGATAATAGAGCAAGTTTTATAACGATTTGATCGTTCTTCACAAGGCTCGATCTTACACATTTCGGTTACACGGTTTATTTTTGTACAATTTGTTGATTTTAGTTTCTACGTTTTGCTAGTTCTTGAATTTGGCATTTCTTTTCGGATTATAAATAGGTTCTATTCGGCTATTTTTAAGTCTTGAAAAAAGTTGTTCTGATAATTAATTGATCCTACATTTTATTGGTTCTACATACTAATGGTTATCTCCTTTATCCTTATTACTAATGAAATTCTGCTATTCTATGGCCCACCATTTGAAGTACATTGTACCTTGCTTACCCTCGAAAGCTTATTTCTATAAATGATCCTTCCATAACTCTGACTCATTCGTTTGAACACTGGTCTTATTTCAGGTAAAAGAAACTGTGATAAACGTCATGGAAAATGTGACCGAGAATCAGCTACTTATTAATTCGAGCATGACAGCAATAAATCGCACTGACAATTTGAGTTATTTGGAAGAAGAGGTGAACCTCAACCAGAGCTCCGTCCAGAACTCTGAAAGATTGGGAGTAGAGGAACGAGAGGATGAAGTGAGCACCGAAGGGAATCTCTCTGCCGCCGGTATAACCGGCATCACTCTAGGTTGTGTCGTTACGGTGGGCGTTTTGTCCGGCGTAAGTTACTTTATTTATCGGAATCGAGGATTCAACAGGCCACAAGTACTTAACGATCGCTGCAGCAATCCAGATTCAAGCGGATATATCGACGATGCTTCAGTAAGAGTAAGCATGGTCTAGTTATTTTTGGTTGCGATTTTGCGTTTTTTCTCCCATGTTTTCCCAATACAGGGAAAGAGTGGAAAGTCAGATACTTTTCAATAGATATCGGTGAAGTCGTAAAGTTTCGTAGTAATACTCTATGAACTTCGTTCCCATGTGATGAATAGGTTTGTTTTGATAGTGAAGAGTGTAAACATTCAAGCAAATACTATGAGTTCTTCGGATTTGGCTCCATGTGCTTTATTTCTCTGACCAAACAAAAAAAATTACATGTTGGTAAGGAATTTTCATTAAATGAAGAGATCACTGTCAGAACAGTTTTTATTTGACTTTTCACTCTACCCTCGTGCATCTGCATGTTTTCCAAAATTTGGAATGACAAAATATCATAGAAATGGGTGATATGAAACTTCTTCATTGCAAATAATACGAGGATGCATTGAAAAATTTGTATCCCCCCCTAGAAGCGAACAAAAGGACCCTGCACGAAAACATATGTGAAATTATCTCTCGGTTGAATTGGCTGAAATTGTATTATGTTGTAGTATCATGGGTCGTAAGAAAAATTGGTGAGTTTGAATGATTTTGTAACTGTTGTTTCTGAAATATAAGCGTCCAAAGTTCGTAAAAACGTCGTAGTTGGGTGAGTTTTGTAAATAAATGTCAAGTGTTGACATTTATTTACTGGACACCCTGTGTATTGAAGATTGATTGAAGTGTTTCACATCCACCCAAATAAAATGTCTGCTAGGCTTATTTTTTTGATTATATTTACAAAAAATTCTATTATGGCTTACTCAATTTCAATACTGCCGCCCTAAGTAAAAGTACCGTATCTGCTATCTGCTATTTTGCTTAGAATTCTGTAGATCCGACCTTCCTACAAACGAAATTCTTGAGCTTTCGTATAAACGGCAATATAATTCGTTATCTTTGGCTTTTTAAACCAAGTATACTTCATCTTTGTTTGGTAAAAAGCAAAATTTATGGGTTTTTAAACCTACAGAATCTTACATTACAATATTTATATCTTTTGTAGATACGGTACTTTTGCTTAGGACGGCAGAATAATGGTCCACTTATTTTCAACGTGTTCCTTACTCAAGAACCGAAAACTCCTGCAGTTTATTCACTTTTTATAAGTTGTTGATCAAGATAACATGATTATTATGCATCTAGGTTGCAGTGAAAGAATGTGGTAAAGGGGACATCATACACAATTATTTGAATGAAACGGTTAATTCCGACAAAGTTGATATACTCTTCTCTCCACACATTTCTCTAAAGTGGAAAATATGAGACAAATATCTGAAACAATTGAGTACATTCATTTGATTGGAAGTGACCACCTGCATACATGCATGTTTCAAGGTTTTTGCCTCTCATCAGTACTAGGACACGTCAGACTAGAGTTGCCTGGTTCCACCACACAAATGTGGTATAGACTCGAAATTATACTAATTATACTAGTAGAGCACAATAAACACTTATATTCAACTACTATGTCACACCTTGTCTTCTCTCAATCCCCAAAACTGATGAATAATCTATTCAATACAACCTCATTACCTTCTTATCTAACTATATTAGTCAGTCTGAATCAGCAGCATTTCCATAGGCGTATACTGCACAGCCATCCTGATTTTTAGTTGTCTTCAGCAACCACTTCCTGAATTTTATTATTGCGAATAAAAATTCAGGCAATTATTCTCAGGTTACTGATTGAAGGCACAGTATAGTTATATAAATGAGCTTCGAGAAGTTCTGTTTTAGTTTTGAATAATCAGTCAAAAATGTTCGGTACTTCTGGGTTGTCCCCCACTCTAAACTTGTCGATATGGATGGAAAATACAAAAATTTAATGAGATTTTCAATGGCACCATTGTCCGACAAAATAATAAGGATCTTCAGCAGTCCGACGCTTCAAAGATGTCGATTTGGCAATAAAGGAAAACTTACCACTTTCAAGGTTTCCTCTCTGCGACATCTTGTCATCTACAATTCTTGGGTACTACCCATCTTCGACCATATTAGTCGGTAAACATTGTTACCTTGTAGATCATATTCTTTGAAAATACTCATGTTATTTACTATATCACCACTCAACTAAATTTCCTTAATCCTGATCTTGTGCCTGTGCAAATATTTGAAATTTGTTCCAGATGTATATTTTCATGCATGGATACTTCCTAATTCCAGCAACATGCACTAGTAGAAATCTGCACCTTATCACTTTTTTTGCTGAGTAAATAATTCAAATAGTCCTTTTATTTTTATATTCATCAAAATGTTGTATTATTCTTTCAGGACAACTCTGAAGAAATGTATAGCCTAGACAACGATTCATTTCTAAATAGTTTAGAAGCCATGACCATACAAAACTACTGGACAGATACTGTCAAGCATACGAAGCTGTAGGTTTAAAATCCCGGTGTTTTTAATTTTTGTACATAAACTGACTTAATTTAAGTATTTTAGAATCTGTGATGCATATCAAAGCCTCGAGAATAGGGCCAGTACTAACACTGTCTAAAAAAACTAAGGTGAATGTTTTCTTCAAGATGAATCTCATCCCGGCATAGATTTTTGAGAAGCATTTGGAGAGGAATCCCACCGAATGGTCATTTTTTCCAGAAAGTACTAAGCCATACAATTCCATTGATTTGAGCTGGTCTTTTATACTCGTTGGATGAAGATTATACCTGGTAGGATTTTGTGAAATGGTGTCACGATTATTTTGCATTCATTATCGTCTCATTTTGAAAGTTTTTTCATTGTTGATATCTTTAGGTTCGAGAACTTTTGAGATTCATCTTGGAAATCAGGAGACTAGTATGAAACCTAATTTTGTATGCGACTAAACGTGCTGGAATTCCGTTCTTTTCTCTATATTTTTCTAAAAGATTGTACAGCATTTATGTGATTTGTTAACATTGTCTTTTTATCTTTTGAATGTATTATTTTAAAAAAGTACAAACTTTACATTGTTTTTAACCTAGGATGTCGTAATTGTAAATATGTATTATTGCCTCTTTTTATTAATCTTGAGATGTGTTTAAGAACTTGGAATTATTTTTGTATAACAAATCCTGGTAAAAAAACTCACCAGGGTGTCAGTTTGGCGCTTCATCTTGTCAATTGGGAATTCAAAATGAGTTTGTTATGTCAAGATTTCCATTCACAAATTCACGGCGGTTATTGATGTTTTCTTGCAACAACTTTTTAGCTCATTTTACTTGTTATTACGAATAAGAACAAAAGACTCGCAATAAAATCATCATGAAAATGGTGTTTTGAAGCTCGTTAGTTATTCTAATTACCACCAGACGACATACTACCGTCTTGAAATCCCAATTTCAAAGGTTATACAATTATGTTTAGAGTAGTTTGATTGTGAAAAGAAACAGTTAGGAAGATTGAAACCTCACAGTGTTCCTGATAAGAATTTAGTTTATTGAATGAAGGAACTATCTCAAATTATCCTTGAAATGATTTCAATATTCGCAAACAGTCTAAAAAAATGCCTCAAAGTATTAGAGATAAGAACAAAGGACATATAGAGCTGACTCCAAAAAAGTGTTTTATTCATCATAAGAAGAGTATTTATTAGTCCTGAAAAAAGCCACGAGGGTTAAATTTCAAGTAGTGTCATTAATTATTGGGAATGATTTTTCTTAAGCCTCGGACACTATTGAAGATTTATATAAATTTTTATTTTTGTGATTTAGGATATCAATTTTTGGTAGTAAAACAAGGTACAAAACAGAATTGAGAAAAAATGCTTGAATTTTTCAAACAAAATTGTGGGGCGTGATCAGAATAGTAATTGCAATGACAGTTTCATATTGGAAGGAAATCTGAAATTGTAAAACTTTAATGCTAGAGCATAAAATTTAAATTGTGTGTGCATTTTCTTCACTGATGCTCCTGCGTGATTTGAAATAAATTTCATGAGTAATATTACTTAAATAGGGCCGTTATTCCTATTTATGCTACTGTGACTCTGCCATTAATCCGTATTCTGTGTACCATAGAATTCTACTTATAAATACAAATCGCTCTCATAATTGTTCTTCGAAATTTTCCCATTTCTTCCTCATCTTTTTTGTCGATGTCATCGTCTCTGTCCCATTATTGATCTAATTAGTATATTATAATAGTTTATTTAAGCTTTCTTTGTTTTTTATTGACGAAGTATGCTCTATTTACGTTTATATTTTGTCTTGTATTTCTGGTCTTCTCTCCCCTCTTTAATCTGTCGTCACTCCTAACTATTCAAACTCTACTTCTCTCTATTCCTATTTTCATCTTTCCATGAATTTCTTCCCTTCCTACTCTCAATATTTTAGTTTTTTCTTGATATACCTAGCACTTTGGTGAATCATCGAATATATTACTTTCTTCTTCACTCCTCTCTTCTATTACTATCTGCTCATCCTTTCAAAACTATTTTAAAATAATTTTTTGTAATATTCCATCCAAACTTGTTTGTATTGTTTGTTTTCCAGTACCATTGTTCCTTCCTCATTCCGTTATTTTTACTTTTGCATTTTTTACTTTGTTCTCTAACGCTCCTGTGAAGCTTTTTGTATCCCTATTTTCACTTTCTTGTTCAATATTATGCACTTCTTTCTTGTTTATTTTGTCTCTTTTACTTTGCCTAATCGTTTTCGTTTGTTTTCTTAATCTGACTCTTATTTTCTGTTATTTTTTTATGTTTATCATTTCCACAGGGCTCAGTTTGAGGCCCTATCATTTTCAAACTTAAAAAGTTCTGATTTTTTTTGTGATTTTCTGTCCGAGTTAATTTGAGGTGATTCTTTCATCAAATTCTTCTATAGTGAACAAATAAATTGTAAACAACACCAAATGAAACAAATAATAGTGTGTAAGGTAACTTGAAATTTGAACATGTGCAATACAATTTTGTTGATTTTTCTTTGAAATAGTTTTATATAGTGAAGTGACGTAAACGTATCGAAAGATAATAAATAATATTTACAAAATGCATTTTGGTTTTCATTCTGACTTCGAGGTTTTTCAACAAAAACCTTCGGTAGTGTTATCCCAAGATTGAAACACAATTTTTTTACAGTCACGTGTTTTAGTCACCAAGGGACCATCTTTTGGACGATGTCCACTACCTTTATCTAGTTTAATCTTTTTCCAGAAGATGGACACTTACGCATTGTTCGAAAAGTAATCTGAAATGCTCATGAAAGTACTAATTCATAATGGATTCCGCCTCAAATCCAGTATTTTACAGCAGGTCTAGATGTCAACCTAACATTTCAATTTTCGCACTGAAACAGAAACGCTGCGCAGTCTGCATTTATGAGGCCTATCAAGTGCGCAGTCCACAATAAATGATTCAATAGGTAGCTGCGTGTAAGATACACTTTTGCGCAAAATATTTTCTTCTATATTTATTTGATGGGCCTCGATCAAGTGATGTTAGTAATCCAGTATTATACAGTTGTCATAATTTGCTTCAAATTAAAAAGCTCATGCAAGTTCAGATGTCAACCTAACATTTCAATTTGCGCACTGAAAGAGAAACGCTGCGCAGTCTGCATTTATGAGGCCTATCAAGTGCGCAGTCCATAATAAATGATTCAATAGGTAGCTGCGCGTAAGATACACTCTTGCGCAGAAGATTTTCTTCTGTATTTATTTGATAGGCTTCAATCAAGTAATGTTAGAAATTCAGTATTATACAGTTATCATAATTTGCTTAACTTGAAATGCTCATGCAAGTTCAGATGTCAACCTAACATTTCAATTTGCGTATTGAAATAAATGCTGCGCAATCTGCATTTATAAGGCCTATCAAGTGCGCAGTCCAGAAAAATTGATTTAATAGGTAGCTCTGCGCGTAAGATATACCCTTTCTTCTGTATAAAGAGCTAGTTTTCGAACTAGCACTTCATCAGAAAGCAAAATGCAATTGGCAAGAAAACTTTTGAAGCTGTCTGCGCAAATGTTTGACTTTTTCCGCTATTGCGCAGTTTCATTACCGAGGTATATTAGACGTAAAGACGTAGTTCTATTTCATCTACAAGTTCAACGAACATTGCATTAGTTAATCAGAATTATTTTTATCTTTCTTCCAGTTTTACACAAAGAAGACATCCTGTATAATATCCATAAAAAGTCGTGGAAACTTATGAAGGAATAAGGTATATGTTTGCCACATAATTTGTATTTGAATTATTCACATTGTCATACAGGCCAAGGTGAAATACCTACTATAAGAGTTGAGCTACCCCAGATGCCACTCTTCTACTGCTTGTATTAAAAGTGAAGAAATTCACGTAACGATTTTCTGGCCAAGGATATACGATATTTCCCTATTTCCATTTCAAATTTCGCGCTTTTCCATTGTCTTGCCACTGGGAAAATCCAACAACCCGAAAAATTCCTAGGGGAAAAGGGGTGACGTCTTGTACTGACATATTTTCCTATTGTCCTATATTTTCCTCAGCAAAATTACATGGTTCTTAAATATATTGTCATACCTAACTCAAATTTCACCATAGCCTCAGCCAAGTGAGTAGGTAATTTATTTTTAAATGTTCCCAACGTAGGCTATGGAAGTAATGTTAATCTACTGTTTGTTGTGTAGCTTATCTCGCCTGGTATTTTCTCATTCAAATAAATAAATTGGCTTTTGTTTTATTTTTAACTCCCGTGAAAATAAATTGTCCAGCGTTATCCTGTCAAAATAAAATATCTGGATGCACTTGGGTATGATATTTTTAAACATTGTGATGCAACACCTTTTTAATTTGACTTTCCTGAAATAATAATTTTTGGAGAACATGTCTAAATACATGCAATTTCTTGCAGATTATATATCTAGGAAGCTGTGGATATAAAACAAAAAAGTTATTTGTCACTTTTGAAACTGGTGCTAGCAGATTCAAGAAAAGTCAAAGAAAGGTAAAAGAATATTAGTGGTGAAAAGCACAAGAACTTCAACAATGTTTGCGTTATGGTATGGAACTTTGGTCTACAAAGAATATCGGTAAGTGAAATAACATTTCCAGATAATATTGTCGCATTACATGCTATTGATAACATAGAGGCTTGGCTTGGTCTTTTGGTTCTGGTATTACCTGTTCTATTTTGAATCCAGAACTGGCAGACATTGTGTGTTATTTACTAACTATAATTTGAGGCTTCTACAGAGACCTCACTAACATTGTGTTTGGCTGATAAATAACAGATATAAGCTTGTAGCAGGGTCTTACACAGAAGCCATTTTCCAATATAAAATGATGACCTATTACTGTTAAATTGTTTTTCAGTATCAAAACCAACGATATATCCATAGCATTTGGACTTCTATGGTGTCGATTATTTGATATAAAATCATTATACAGCATAGGTACCGCTACCTACCCCAAGGTTTTCCTTATTTATTACATTGAAAAAGTAAGGTTATGGGCGACTGTTTGGAGTTCATTTATTCTATGAGTACTACAATTTTCAGTTTATAAACAAAAAAATGTGAAAAAGCGCGAAGAGATCATTTGAAATGTTGTAAATATTTAAACAATTATACGTTTATCAAAACAAGGGTATGCATATACTGAAACACGTATATGTAATGTGTGTTGCCTATCCTACAGCCTTCGAATAGTATTTCAGGTAGATATAAAACGAAACTGAAGATCTGCCAAAATATTATGTATTACCTATGCATCTGCAACTCAAAATTTTGTTGTATTGATTACACCTATAAGCCGTAGACACAATGGAAGTTTTATGTAATAAGTTTTAAGTTTTGGAATTTTCGATATCAATTTTACAAATAAAACAAGATGCAAAACAGAATTGAAAATTGAAGCTTGAATTTTATCAACAAGATTTTTTATGAGGCGTAATCAGAATAATATGGCAATGATGGTTTCGCGTTAAAAATATCCAAAATTATGAAAATTAAAACTAAAAACAAAACTTCCATTGTGTTTCAGCCTTTCCACTCCTTCTTTAATGTCCCCACCTCTAGTGATATCAGATTGATGGTATTTTTATGTTTCGCACAACGATGAAATTTCGTTATTTTAAACGGATTCTCATAATTTTTATTGCATTTTGAAATCTACGCAAAATTGCTTGCTATATGGGGAAACTACTTTACTGACCAGAACTTAATGTTTTGTTGATTCCAGACTGTACTGTCATAATGCAAAAAAGATATCTAAGTATAGAGGAAAAATGCTTGCCACCATATTCAAAATTTAAATCCATTCCCATTTGAGGGTAGTTTATAAATACTTGTAATTTCATTGAAACTGCTAGTAGCTTATAATTATTCGAAATATAGGTACTTTTTATGCTGGTTTACGTACTCATTAATAATAAGTTTATTTCTTTCAATTGAGTCAAACGTTTGTTGGAAAATTACAAAGAGCGTTTCGAAATCTTATGTTCATTAGCTTTTCCTTGTAGAAAATAGCTGAATTGAATGTCACGTGTTACGTGATGAGTATGCTAGTTTTTCAAGTCTGCTCTGTCGCGTATACAGTGTGTCACGCTCTTTAATGAATTCTATGAAATGTAAAGGAATAATTGATGGTTTTCAATGGTTTTGCCAATTATATCGCTGAGGTCATCCCAGAAAACAAACGGAGTTTTTGAATCAATTCCTGATATACAAAAATAGAAATTAATTCAAAAAATTGAGAAAATTGGTTATTGTAGAGTTTCACAAAAAATTCAAATTTTTCTCACCTTCACATTGTTTAATGAGCTGCAACTGAGATTTCCTAGAAAAATTCCATTCGAATGTTACTTATTTTCCGAAAAATATAACTTCTGAGATTTTGCTAGTTTTGAAAAATGCGTTTTATGAAGAAACCGAGAATCACTCAGTATATCTGATAGGTTTCAGGACAAGCCTAAGTTAATGAAAATTTTCACAATTCTACTTTTTGTTTTTTTGCTCCTATTTTGATTTTTTGGAAATGTTGGTAGTTTCATCGCAGCGTTCGTGCAGTGTGTATCACTTGAAATGCTCCCTTCGAGTTCATTCTGTACATTTTTGGTGTATCAATCGATTTCAGAAAACCCAGAATGCTACGGCAAAAATTACAAAATAAATTCCATTATAACTTACTGTCTAGGATAATAATGTTTTCTTATGGGAATATCGAAACCACAGAGTTACACTGTTAGGAGTATGCAGTCTGTGTCTTGTAAAGAAAGCAGACGTTTCTGGTTATACCGGGTGGCTACGGAAGTATTGCCTACGGAATATCTCAGTTATTGTATGAAGTAGGTTTGTGAAATTTGGAGCGTCGATATAATGACATAAGAGCTAGAATTTGAGCATATTGACATGTCGAAGTTAACTTCCGGTCTGACCGGAAGTAACATCAACTTTCTTATTTTAAATGGAAACCCTATTTTTTTTTCTTTTCGCTTTATTCAGCATTCAATTCCCTTTCTAATGACATATCACAAGTTGGTATCTAACCAGAAACTAGATCAGAAAAAAATTATTATTGAAATTCACCGAGTAGGCCGTGGAAGCAAAATGAAAGCCAAAAATTGAAAAGTTGGCTATGGAAACCATACGTCACTTGATAACAGTTGTTACTACTGTGATATTTTATTTTCATTCGTCGGCGTTATAAAAAGCCGCCAAAAAAAATATTGGAAAAATTGGGAAAAAAACAATACTCTGTAGGTCCATAACTTAAATAGGAACATACAACTTTTTCTTGCCTGTACTATTCAGCATAACCATTCCTTTCTAATGATATAATTGAAAGTAATTTTTTGAAATGAAATACCAAAAAATCCAATTATTATTCTTCAAATAACAAAACAGATTATCGCCATACGCAAAAATACAAATTTACGTTTTTGGGGACTATAGTACGGTTCGCCCCTCGACAAACCAATCCGAAATTTGTTGCCCCCATCTAGTCATGAGTTGACAACTCTTGCGAGATGGTGGTGTGTGCTTGGAGTTTTTTCCATCAATATATATTTCTGGGGCTGGAGCAACGAAGTTCTTCGACCCTTTGAAGGCTGTTCGAGTTTCTACCTGGATTATCGGACTATCAATAATTGAACTTGCTTAGTCGAAAGGCCCTTCTCTCCACACATTCGCATGACGTGGAGAAAATGAGGCGAATATTTGACAGAACATCTTGAAAGCCGAGGAAGAAAAGGTGGGAATTGGTGTTCTTCCTGAACTTCTGCAGACTGTTTGCCTCAGGGATCACTTTCAGCGTCTAAAGTGACGACAAATGGATGTGAGTTCTGAGCCAGACGGGTCGGTCTCGGTTGACGATCTGTCTACACTTAAGACCGGAGCACCCCTATAAAATCAACATTTTTCAACCGATTCGAATGATTTTTCATTAGGTAGACAATCTAAAAGTCTACTAGGACATCAAATTTCATGAATAAATCTCCATTTCCAGGGCCAACTAATCTCATTTTTCAAGGTCAAAAATCTAAAAATATTACTAGCGATTTTGTTAGAAAAATTCTAACTACACCACTGGATTCGCGACATTTTCAAATGGTTCTTATGTAAATAACGTTGAAATGCGTCAATCAATAAAAAAGTTATGAGGGAATTATTTTTGAAAAATATGCCGTTTAATCAACCCATCAATTCAATTTAAAAATTTTTATCAGAACTTTGACTACACCACTGGATTCAGGAAGTCTCGAAATATCACTGACTGTAATTTCATCGAAATCTGTTGACAAATAAAAAAAAATTAGGAGATAAAATTGACATTTTCCTGAAATTCCATTAACATATTTTCACAATTTCCAACCAACTCAATTTTTTTTAGCAGAGTAACAAAAAGTCTACGTGTGAACAAAATATTTGCAAAATATAAAAAATTTCAGGGTATACTACGATTTTTTTTATGTTCTAATTGCTAAATTTCATTAGCGAATTTTTTCGTGAAATTTCGACTCAGCCACTGGATTAAGCATTCTTCATTTAGGTGAATCCTGAAATTTTATTTGAAAATATTCATTGGCAACAAAGCTATAACATTATTAATTTTGATAACATGCCATTATTTTTGAATATTTCATAACACAAATTGTTCTCGAGTTATAACATCCATCTAGAATGGTATTTTATTTTTTTTATTTGTCTACAGATTTCGATGAAATTATAGTCAGTAATATTTCGAGACTCCCTGAATCCAGTGGTGTAGTCAAAGTTCTGATAAAAGTTTTGAAATTGAATTGGTGGGTTGATTGAACGGCATATTTTTCAAATTTGATCCCCTCATAACTTTTTCATTGATTGACGAATTTCAACGTTATTTACATAAGGACCATATGAAAGTGTCGCGAATCCAGTGGTGTAGTTAGAATTTTTCTAAAAAAATCGCTAGTAATTTTTTTGGATTTTTGACCTTGAAAAATGAGATTAGTTGGCCCTGGAAATGGAGATTTATTCATGAAATTTGGTGTCCTAGTAGAAAAATCATTCGAATCGGTTGAAAAATGTTGATTTTATAGGGGTGCTCCGGTCTTAAGTGGTTCACACTGTAGACAGATCGCCAACCTTTCTGCGTTGTTCCAGAGAAGTGAGCGAGATTGAAAGCGGAGCACCACCGACGAGACAAATTACCCTTTTTTGGACATACCTTACCTGAAAGTTTCAGTGTTTGTTTAAGGTCTGCTCTGAATATATGGAAACGGTATTCTAGGTCAGGTCGGATCTGTGCCTTAAAATTCATAATCAGTCGTAATATTCCTAGGACATTGATAATAGATGAGATGATTTCAAGACAATCGAAAGCTCAATCCTTGGTAAAAGTATATATCCTTTTTTTGAGCAGAAATGAAAATTCAGTCTTAGGGAAGATTCCATTTATTCAATTGGATTTCAATTTATTCTACTGCAATTTTTATAAATTTCAAATAAATATATTTCATTTTAGTTGGTGAAAGTACAATTATTATTAAAATTTAACTTAACATCATTGCTGTTTGTTCTCTACTATAGAAGATATATTACCACGCATAATATTTATGTTCCTGACAATTCGCTAACAGCAGTTGATCTATTCCAGTGATTTGTTTTCGTTTTGGCCTTTACATTCAAGCTAATTGCCTCAGCAGCAGATTCAGTCCATCCATTTGTTGTATTTCTTCCAACAGGTACATTATCGTACCCTTTTATGAAAAAGACGTACAGGGCAGCTTTGTCTTTCACTATTGGAAACCAACCATTTACTACTTGTACAGTTTTTAGGACCACCTTGGCACGTTTTACTGGACACTGGATTGTATTGAATGCGATTTGTTGGAGAGTCATCGTTATTTTTCTCAATTTGAGAACAATCCAACAGACAAGTAACTGCCTCTCCTCCTCGCCACGCTAATTCTACAGCAGCAATATGGTAAAATTTACGTATGAGGCCTTCAGGAGTATTTTCATCCCATAGCAATATTATTTTGTAAACTACAGACTAATTTAACGAAAGTGAACTGGACTTAATGCATCGTGAGCATCTCGGGTTGATTAAAATACTATATTGTTAAACGGGTCAATCATAATGATATAGTCTTTTTCTTGCAAAAGTTTGCACAAAATGTTCCAAATTGTCTTCACCGTTGTTTCTTTAAATTCGGTCCCGTTTTTCTTTCTCATATTGACCGCCCAATCTTTTAGTATCAACGCCAATTATTCTTCTGAGTTTCTATGTTCATTTAATTCATATTTTCGTTCGCAGCAAAATTCCATAAATATTCCCCACATATATTAGTGACTGTAGGCTGCATTTCTGGGAATTTTTTCTTTGATTAACGCATTTATACTTTGAACATTCGCATTGCCAAAACGTGACATTTTGAAATTTATTTGGAACTCAATCGTGTTGTCATAGTGATAATTGCACTGAATGCAATTATCAGTGTAATGAAATGAAATTGTTTCATATGACACAAAATGACAAAATTTGAATGATTGTTAGAACTGTCAAAAAAGTTTTAATTAAACAAATACTTCGCAACGTTCCTCACGGACACAATTGCAAGTGCTTGTTGCAATAATTCGTTTTGTACGCATTTGGTCCATGCGCTGCGTCTGACTAATTGTAAGTGGCGGCTTCATTTGTAGGGGAAGACTATGAAGCTTTTTTGATATTATCGTTGGTTGGGTTCAATGGTCTCCTTTCATAAATGTTTTTGCTTAAGCTCAGGATCTGGATTTTTCGACAGGATGCTGCTTGTTATTTGAAGACATTTCTAGTGAACTAGAATTCACCATATGATGCTATTCCTCTGCCAATTTATGAGTGGCAACCGCGCGAAAATTAACAGTTTTTCAGTGAATGCAGTCTCGTGATTGTTTTGGTGTAGACAGTGGGCGTTTTCATGTGTGCATATATGAAATTTGTTGAGGAGTAGCCAGGCCGGACCAAAAATAAATTGTACTTACCAGGGCCACGGTCATACAGATGCATTTAATTATATCTGCTCTCACGTAACCCTGCGTAGCAACGGTTTATGACAGAAAATATGCGCCTATGTTTACATTATTAGAATGGTAAATCGAGTTTTGATTGCATAGTGATGCAACGGAAACAATCTGCTCTTCCAGGCAAAACTAATAACTTTTTGAGTGATATCTCCGTTTTTGGTAGTCATTTCGTTAGTTGCATGCGTGGTTGCATTTGAAAAAAAATCTGTTGATCATTGGGGTCGATATGAAAATATTTGAAATTTGCTCGAACAGAGGTTGATGCCTTCACACTAAGAGCAACTCATAGTGCCAACGCGAGGAGAATTCGGAGCCAAAAGAAAGGGGGGAAGTTTAAAAAATTTGGCCGACCAGGGGTTTCCAGTTGAGATAATTCAATGAAACGGTAGCCTATCATTGTTAAAATATATTTTTTGTGCCACTGTAGAAAAAATTCAGTCCTCACACAAGGGAAGTTTATTCCAGTGATTTTACAAAAATGATAAAAAAAAATTACTTGAAATCGTGATCATTCTCGATATTTAAAAAATCCGCCATCAAAATTTATGACACAGAATAGGAAAATTATCTGAATATTTTTTGTTCTCATCGATTTCATCATTTTGAATCGATTGACGTTCAGAGAATTGCTCTATTTACAACTGTACTCGAGTTGAAAAGTTCATTTAGAGTTGAAAGAGGTCAGTTTTCTCCAAAATGTTGTGTTCATTAGTTTTCTATTGATTTTTCAGAAGTTCAACCTTTTTTTATATATACACATATGCGCATATGCAATTTCAAGTGAATCTGATAATTTTCTATTTTTCATGATTCTTAGGGGCCTACCCCTTAGGACTTTTTTCGCATAATTTTTTGTTTCCATCAATCGACTTGCAATTCACGTAGTATACTAATTTCATCATTCTGAATTTGATTGGCGTTCGCAAAATTGCTATATCTTCAACCGTTCTCAAGTTGAAAAGTTCATCTAGAGTTGATCCAGGTCATTACTCTCCAAAATATTGTTTCCGTTATTTTTTCTATTAATTTTTGTCATATTCACCCTGTTTTTGAATGCACACATTGCGCATATGCAGTTTCAAGTAAACCTGATGATTTTCTTATTTTTCATGATTTTTAGGGGTCTACACCTTAAGACTTTATCCGCGTTATTTTTTGTTTCTGCCAATTGACTTGAAATTCATAGATTATACTAATTTTATCATTGGGAATCGATTTGCGTTCGCAGAATTTCTATATCTTCAACCGTTCTCGAGTTGAAAAGTTTATCTAGAGTTGAAATATCGTTTCCGTAATTTTTTTTAATAATTTTTGTCATATTTAACCTGTTTTCCAGGGAGTTCCCCACTAAGTTTGTTAAAATTTTGTCTTTGGTGGCATACGAAGTATATTTTGGGTAATCCTAGTCTACTGTTTCAACGAAATATGTCCACTAGAAATAATGCAAAAGTTTTCGAAAAATCGCAAGTACAAGTAAAAATACGTCGTAGTTATTTTTAAAACTCAAATCGCATAACTCCAGCATTGACAAAATTATAATACAATCAAATATGACCATGTTATAGAAATTCAAGTAAAGGAGGCATATATGTGAATTGTCATGCAGTTTTCAGGCATAAGGGCAAAACTGCTTACGCACGTAAACCGCACGTGCTTCAAAAATCCTACATGGACACCTATGTAACTGAATCGGCCTTTAGGTTCTGTTAGGCAGAATTATTTTTTGGTCAGCTAATTACCCGCAATCTTAAGAAATTGATGTTTGAGGTTCATCAAGCTGGCTATGTATTTCATTGCGGCGAAATCACTTCTGCATTCCTTAACTCACCTATTTGGGTTCAAATTACTCCAACTTGACCATCATCTTGCAGCTGCAACTATGTCAATAGCACTACACTGTCTGGCTCAAATTTTTTATTGAAACAATAATTGATACGGGGCATTAAGAAGAGGTTTTTATGAGACCGGATTGACACTAGTTCCATGGTAAATCCTGTCTGTAGTCTTTCCAATCAAGTCTACTTGGATAGCCCGCAAGAGCTCCTAGAGCTTTGGTAATTGACCTTGTAGATGCATTGTAATTTGGTATCGAAGGACTTTAGGAAAAAAAGTTGCATGAAGTAGGTACTGGTGATATTTTGAACATAAATATATTCGAGAGGCGATGATAGGAAGACCTGGGATACCCCGTATAAAAGTAATAACATGACTTCTACATGTCATTGACAATCAATATTGAAGTTTAGCGACAAAATGCAAAACACCAATCAAATATGTAGTGAGCTGTTTGCTTTTCCACTTATTGGATACTATTTCTGAATTACTCGACAAACAAACTGTGTTTGAAATCATCATCAATTGTGATGTATTACAAAGCTGACGAGTGATATGTACCGGACGTTGAAATATCAATATCTCGATGAGGATATTTGATTAAATTTCGCTAATATTCGATTTTTTTGGTGCACTATATCTGAAACTCAACTAGTTCACTTCGAAAGGCATGAATCTTGTGCTGTTCAACGAGAAAACCAAAGGAAAAAATGATGGAATTGGTATTTTTTTTTATAGAAAATGAATTTCAAAGCTTTACTATTATTTAAAAACGATTATTGAAAATGATGTTTGGCTATGTTTGTTTTGTATACATTCAAATTTCTTTAAAGCGGCGACAGGATTTTTGATTGAAAGTTCGATTTTGTGGAGGAAATTCGTGTCTTGAGATGTTTTTTTTGTGACTGGGACAGCAGTACTAATCGACTTTGAATCCATTTGTATTCGTATTCTGTTACTGTAAGAAAACTATCAAGCTGCGAAGGAATTCGAGGTATCAATTGATATTTCCAGTGAATTGACGAAAATTATTGGGTACGTTTTCCGAAAGTTAAAAATGGTGAATGGACTGATGATTTACCGCCAATTCGTCGAATTAAGCGCCAAGTTTTCCCCAAGCAAATTCGATATGGTTCAATTTGTTTACGTGTACGTGCGAAAATTGAGTCGTATACCATCATGTGAGTTGATTGGGTTTTTGATAACTTTCATGCCGTCAATTGTGATTCTCGGTGGATAAATATAAATATGGTTTTCTCGTAGAGTAACTAACCGCATCGGTGGTATTGATAATCATCATTTGTTTTGCGTATTTTTGTCTGGAGACAAATTCCCCAATTCAATATCTCTGCGTATTATAGTGATGAAACATAATATTCACTTGAATCTATGCAATTTCAGATAAAATGAGTTATTTATCATGATATAATAATGCGAACGTTCCCTTCACTGACATTTTTCTCACCAGGGAGTTTATGAAAATTCATTGAGCACGTATTGTATATTTTTCGTGTGCTACGAAGATTGGCGTTGGAAAAAATAAGTAAAAAACTATTAGGACACCGTCTTTATTCTGATGATGTAATCGATTTATCAATAAAGTCGCCCAATAATTTATCTAACACGTAGAGAAAAATTCTGATGTGATAATATCAAGTTGAAATTTCATACAACGAAATGTATTCTGTGACTTTTCAGACATCAAGTATTCCGCTGACTTACTTTTTATTTTTTACCCATATTCGAAATCTCCTGCTTTACAATTGCGTTTGATATTTGATTTGTTTTTTGTTTGGTGGCTTTTTATATAGTTTAATCTGCATGTTAGTTTTGTTTTGTGATTGATCAATGATTTTCTTAAAAAAACATACAATATTCCGTATTTATTTAGTTAATTTATAGCATTTTGACTATTATCTCGTCAAGCCGTTGATTTTTTTTATCTATTAGTTTGTAATACAATGACTGGTATATTTTTGAATAGAAATGGACAAATTTTATATTTGAAATGTGCATAGTGGTAAAAAAAGTAAGGTAGCTCTTTAAAATTTTCTCCATCATTTACGAGGGGGCGATAATCAAAGTTTGGTGCTTGGGATAATCTGATTCGGAAGAGCAGAACTTCTTATAGGAAATGAAATGTTCTGAGAAATGTCAAATAATTACTTTTCAATTTGTACTCGGAAACATATCAGTTACTGTTTACGAAAAGATATTAAATTCGTCAACAATTTTAGTTACATCAGTCAAATTTTCGATCTGTTGATGTATACGGAATATTCTGAAACTCTTCCCTTTTATATTTTTTGTTTAATTTTTTGTTTATTTTCTTTTTTCTTGATTTTTCAAGAGACGCTCTATGGAACAAACTGACAAAAAAACAACCCTCAAGGGAAACCGCCATCATATCTCCCTCGCGAATCCCCATCGCTGAACCCAAAATGGCCAGAACCCCTTCACCCCAACCACCAAAGAGTCCCCAAGCTCCCTCATCCCCCATGCCTCCCCCCATAGCCCGCTCGACTCCCATTCCGTCTCCGGAACCTCCCAAGTCCATGGAATCGATCAAACCCTTGGAACCCCCTGTGAAACCTCCAAGGTCCCCTTCACCGCATCCCATGAGATCCGATGCTTTCGAAGAAATTGGGTATAATGACGACGAAGAAGAAGGAGGTAGTACTGACGAAGATGAAGAAGAGGAAGAAGATGAAAACAGCGTGATTTCGTCGCCGAGAATCACAAATGCTATTAATGAACAGAGGTAGGGCGGAACTTTTCAGCCGCCGCCCTTTTTTTTCTTATGTCTTCATTTATTTTGCGTCTTCATTAAAATAGCGTAAAAATGTGTCAGTGTCAACTATTTCCAAGTCTAATATGACACTTCGATTCTGTTAGATTTTATTATTGTTTAATATTTATTTATTGTTGAAAATTTCATAACAGTTTTATCTACTGAGTGTCGAATGTATATTGTATAGTGTACATAGTGTACATAATAAATTGAAACGCTATCATAATTTTTGAATGTTTGCTAAAAACGTGTTTCTGAAATTATCATTTCTGTTCCTGTTCTTGCCAGTAACTGCTCTTTCTATATGTTATTGAAATCAATTGTCAAATAAAAGCCAAAGGATGATGAATAATATCAAATATTTGCCGTTTGTTTTATTTAAGTCGAATAAAAAAAACTTCCATTCAATCAAAACTATAATATGTGCAATGGAACCGCTTTCAAAATAGTTATAATATAAGGTTTGTGAAAAATGTATGACGTGAGGTAGCTCTTCAGAAAGAAAAAGAAAATCAATGTTTTCGAATTGTGGAAACGTTATTGGTACCTACATCTTACCGATCGTTTGAGAAAATTGTACTACTGTACATCAAATTAGGTAGTTATGTGATTGTGATAATTTTTTTGCGGTTGATACTGTGGTTTTCAATGGGCGAAAAGTTATACTTGAACTACTTTTTCGATTATTTTTCAAAAGTGGTTCACTGGAAAGTTGTTTCAGGCAGTTTTAATAAAAATATATAAACATGCTGTCTTTTTTTTGCCGGTGATATTTCCATAATAGGGACTTGAATAATACCCTACAGGTAGGTAATGTCGATTTGAACCAACCACCACTTTTCTGGGCTGAGAATCATCATCACTTAGACCGATTTTGAAAAAGAATGAGGTACAGATATTTGTGTATGGCCACGCTAAACTTTACAACAGTCACCAGCTTCTCCTAGTTTGATGATTTTTTTTATCAAGATCTCGAAGGTACTTTCGGAGTGGGGAGGCTGCTACTGTAGCAAAACAGGTAGGCCCTCATGGGCCATCCCTTGATGATATAATCCAAGTTGCATCTGATTTCCTGTAGCAATATGAGTGTGTATAATGCGGGTGCCTGGAAAGGAAGCTGAAAGTTACTTCAATCCTTCTCCTCGTAGAAGCATTGGTGGAGCTAGTTTTCAGCAGGGCTGTGTGGCGGCCGCAAAATTTTCTATCACGGGCTACCAGTCTCGCAGCACCTAATCTGAGGCCTGCTATGGGTCGTATTGGAGACAAGTTCTCGCACCAAGTGGTTTCAATCCTTCTTCCCATGGGAGCCCTTATAGAGCTGCTACCAGTCCTGCAGGACTCGAATCGAGGCTCCTTTTTGGCTACCGTTGCAGAGAAGTTCTTGCAACAAGTTCTTCAATCCTCATCGTGGGAGCCATTATAGAGCTGCTACCAGTCCCGCAGGACCAGATTTGAGGCTTTTTCTCGGCTACCATCGTAGACAAGTTCTTGCAGCAACTTCTTTCAATCCACTTTCTTGGTGGAGTCCCAGTAAGACACATTCTCTGCGGGGCGGTGCCGTGCCGTGTATGATTCTTTCAGCGGCTACCAGTCCCGCAGGACCCGATCGGATACTCATTTTCGGCTTCCATTGTGGACACAGCTAGTTCTTCCAGTCCACATCCTTGTGAGAGCAACAGCAAGGCAGTTTCTCAGCAGGGCAGTGCAGTCCTGCAGCGCCTGATACTTAACTTAGGTTTTAGATAGGTTCTCAAGAGTTCCTCAGCGAGTTCCTTCATATCACTTTCTCGGGAAAGCCTCAGTAGGGCAGATTCTCAGCAGGCGATTTATTCAACGGCTACCAGTCCCGCAGCACCCGATCAGGGGCTCATCCTCGGCTACCACTGTAGATAGGTTCTCAAGTTCTCGCAGATAGTTCCTCCCATCCACTTCCTCGTGGAAATTAACCCCTTTGGCTTTCACGGCAACGTGTTGAAAGAACGAAGTTCAGGACAGCCAGTTGTATACTGGGAGATGGGCCGTCGCCAATCCATCCCTTGGTTTCAACGCCAAGCCGACCTGACTGTAAATATTTCGAAATTAAGTTGGTGTTCTGGCAGAATCCACGCCTCCTTCGAAGCTTATGGGTGGGTGTTTCAGTAATCGACACTACACGACCTACCTGCTAAAGCTGTCTTTTTGACGAAGTGTAACAGAACATCCGGACAGATCAACCCAGAACCCGAAACACCTGATGAAGAGGCTAATGAATCTAGTGAAAAACAGAACAATACAATCCATCCCTGTAGGTCTCAGTGTTAAGAAATAACCCGGTATCTTGGTCGTCAGCTTTAAACCAACCAACTAGGTCAAGTGGGCTGAAATAGAGAGCTAGGGATGACCATAATGACTAGCCAAGACAGCAGTCTGCAATACTCTGATTCATTGTGGTCGTGTCATGGGTATAGTGGTCCCTGATACTAGATAATAACAGGATGTAGCTGTACTCGACCATCAAATTTGGCTCCAGGCAAAAACATATCGCCCGAAATGAATATCTATACTTCCAGAATCCGATAAGACGATGAAATGAGAAACGAAACCAACTACTACATTCTATATTCCGTTTTTCTTTCATGAAAATAGCCTCGACTTACTGGATGGGGTATTAGTGAAGAATATTGAGGTGGTGCAGACATAATTATGAATTTATTATCAACAAAATTGTATGAGAATTCAATTAGCAAATTCTTAGAGGAATTTGGAATATTGAACTAGCAAATCATCGAGTCTGATTCCCAATAATGGCACCCGATTATCCAATATTTACCGAAATTATTCATTAGTCTGCACCTACACGAACACGAGTTGAATGAGATAATTGCAGGATTGACGTAGTGTCCGTACTTCCACATGTCACACTCATCATAGTACGTATACCGCATTAGTCACAGTAATCTCATATTGTAATCTTTTCATAAAGCAAGATCAAAGATCTTGTTTTTTATCGACATTTTTCGGTACTGAAAATAAACTTGTAAGTGCGATAAATAACACATATCACAAATATCTTGATCCGCAAATCATCGTTGACATAGTACGGGAGATCAAAGGACAATTCAATGAGATATGAAGCAGATATTTAAATAAAAATGAATATACATAGCTTCTCGAAATCAAATCTTAGCTGAAATGATCGATCGAATTACAAGTTATCATTGAAAACAGAATCAGGTTTACGATGTTTGGCATAGTTTCACTCTCTCCCTCGGACCTGACAGATCATACACCTCATGGATACCCTGGTTGGGCAGGTTCTCAGCCGAACGCTACGGCTACCAGTCCCGCAGCACCCGATCCGTGGCCCCTCCTCGGCTATCATCGAAAGCAGATTTTCCAGTACTCGGTGTGAGCAGCACCGGATACGAGTCCCCTTCCTGACTCTCATTGTTCTGGTCTATTGGCCTTGATTTCAGTACCATTGATAGTATGTTGCCTGCCTGAAGGCGACAGCTCTGGAACAGTTTCTGCTAAACCGGTGTTTATCAGATGATGTTCTTCTTGACTTGAGTCCAAACAGAGCAGGTTACCTTTATAAGGGAACATTTCAAGAAGTCTCCCTCAGCGCTCTTCTCTTCTGCATCTCGCTATTGCCATTGTCCATTGCACAACGGAAAACCCGTGGATACAACTGTGGCACCCCCAGCAACCGGAAGTAGAAGGTCTATTTCACATATATGACCTCAAATCATATGCTTCAGTCCTTGAGGGTGGTGGGAGATAACAGGCAAGTTATCGGAAATGAGTTTGGGATCGACAAATGTGCCACGGTTCATCTCAAATGAGGACGATCTTGATGCCGGAAAGACGTATACTTACCTAGAGGTGGAACAACGCCTCTTCCAAGAGGTAAGCATGTACTGTTCAAAACTCTCTCCACGGCAAGTATCAGTATTAACTTCGACAGATCTGTCGAAGAACTGTCGGGAAAGAACAAAGTTGCTGCAACTAATATACTTGCCGTTCCGATTCTAGTTTAGATGGATTTAGGAGGATCTGCGACAACTTTTATACTTCTCCAGACAACAAGGAGAAGCTGGACTTTTGAGTTTGAAGTGTCTACACAACAGAATGGTTCTGGATGGAGTTATTAGAAGTTCAGATTCCCGTCTCTTCATGGTCTGCAACCAAGAAAAAGCGGAGACAGGAGAATTGTTTTTAAGGCAGCTGCTCTTGCAGCCGATGAACTCTGTCTCGTATACGACACTGAACGAGGTGATCCAAATTCGTTCAGCAAAAAGCTCCAATTGGAGCTGCGGAGACTGAGGTACTTCTGCAGTGACACAAGGATAAGCCAATGCATGGGGTCTTCTTCTAGAACATTAAAGACCTTGTCTTATCCAAAAACTTGACCTTCTCATTCCTCAGGTCAGGTGGGCTGAAGTCAGAGACCGAAGGATTCATAACGTTGTACTACATTAAAACAGTATAGACGAGACACCGGCGGTGTTGCCTTGAGCTCCGTGGGACATTGGGTGTATTGTGGAGAATAAGAAGTTCCGAATCTATTGGAAGTATTCATTCCCCCCACCCTCAGGCAAATACAATCCAATAAGCCATCAAACTAGGACGATTTTCAGGGAAAAACGGACTAGATATCGAGACTCACTCTTTGAAACATGGTCGTGACACACCACCGCGCTCTCCGGATGAATCGGACCACCGCAAACGTGGCCCGACTGGAAAACTTTCAAGGGAAGAAAATTATTACAACAATCAGTGTTATGCTGCTCGATGGTGAAGAAAATGGGCAAAGAGACAAGATGAGGTTGTGTTTGAAGTTCATAAGTGGAGCACAAAATTCTATATCGTATGGACCCGGATTGGTGATGAGAAAAAGATCAAGTGAATTGGGATACTAGTTTTCATCATCAGTTATGCATATGGGTAGCTCACCCAGCTGTTCTGGACCATTCGTGATAGCGAAGCGTGCATTAGGAGATACGAGAAGGCAGCAGACTCCAAAACCTCTTTGCGTTGGCATGAAATAGTACCCTACTCTACTATGCTCTACTCTGTTCTGGGGGGACTATTCTCGAATCGATCGACTTTCAATTCGTATACGAATAGGAGAGACAAGCATACGTATTTCATGTGTAATGGTGTGAAATAGTAGATCGTATTCGTATACGTACAAACTCGAGAATATGGACCCTGTTCTTCTTTACGCCACCCGTGTGCCCGTTTTTCGAGCTCCACCTTTGGAATCTCAGTTATTATAAGAGATATGCCTACGAAAAAGGCGAATGGGCATTCCTGCTGAGGGGGATTGGTCGAACGCAGGCGATGGCGGAACAGACCGTCTTCCGGGCTAATGCAGACGCAACCGAAGAACACCGGAGAGTCACCAGGGAAGTCTCGGAGTTTAGACTAGCACCGAATATACCAGCTCGAGGGGGTGACAAATACGATAAAAAGATTTCCCAGGAATAAAGCACCAGGAATGAACAAAATATATGCAGTTCTCCTCAGGAACCTTCCAAGAAAAACCCTGGTCTAGCAGAGGTTATTCCTATACTAAAAGCGGGAAAGCCCCAAAAAAGGATTGAGAGCCACCACCCCATCTCTTTGCTGACAAGTTGGTGGATAGGATCCTGCTGAAAAGAGTTGAGAATCTCGAAGGAGTCGAAGACCTACGATTCATTCTGGATGAGCAGTTCGGCATCCAGAGAGGTCATTCTACAACTTCTCAGGTAGCAAGAATTGATCAAGGGTTTCCACCGAGGCCTCAACACTGTGTTAGTCCTGCTGGACGCACAGAAGGCCTTCGACACTGCCTGGATGGAAAGTTTTGTCGCGAAGACGCTGAGAGTAGGCATGTCTAGGCATATGGTCAAACTCCTAGACTCCTACCTGGTTGGTAGGGCTTTCAGGGTAAGAATCAATAATTGTACCAGCTCGGCAATGAGGCCGGTCGAAGCGGGCGTGCTGGAGGGATTCTGCCTGTCATCACTGTTGTATTCGTTATATATGCCCGACTTTCCAATATTGCTGCTGTCGTGTGGCATCACATCTAGGTGGACAGGTCGTGACGTACCTGGCGTGTAACAAAATGGTGGTAAATTTGGGAAAACTAGAGCTCATAAACTTCACTAAGAAGAAAAAACGTAGTAACGTAGAGATTACGGGCTCTGGGAACCCAGATCGAAGAGGCAGAGTCTGGTCGTACAATTGGACAGGAGATTGATGTTTATCAAACACTCAGCTTTGTAATTCAATGAGCTGCGGGTGCAGTGAAACAGACATACCCGGTGATAGCGAGGAGTTCCAAACTCTCGAGGGAAAACTAAACGTTGATCTACAAATAGGTCATCAAGTCATTGATAGTCACAAGTACATTCGGCTAGCCGCATTGCATGAGCTGTCCAACGTCGAGATCAGTGAGTACATAAAAAAGATCGCAGATATATTCTACAAACGATATATTCTTGGAAGCCCTCTGACCAGAGACATTACCAGGATCAGAAGCTACCATAATGCCCCGAGAAAGCATCAGGGACTTATATATCAGGCGCTGGACCTATTCCATGAGCGACTAGAAAATGACTAAGAAATAAGGTTTTTCGGAGTGTTTCCGGGACAGATAAGCTGAAACCAAACCACTCACGTGCATATGGCACAAATGTGGGACGACTTTGCCGACCCTCTGAAATCAGGAGGGCAGGACTAAAACATCTCATCCTGGATGCGGTTAAAACCCGAACCTACTACTTCCACCCTGTGGTTGTAGCTAGTGTTTTAATAAGTCTTTTATTCATTTATGAGTCCGTAAAAGTGTGTGCTGTATTTTATCTATATATATATATATGATTGAATTTTTTTTGATTATAAGAGATACGAGGTCGGTTAAATTAGGTCAAAGTTGCGCGTTTTCATGCTCATTAATTATCTGAAAAAAAAATTTATGTACAATCTTTAGTTTTTGAAATATGGGATAAAGACGAAAAATTGTTACTTTCCTTTGCAATTTTTTTAAGCGAAAACCACAAAAACTAACCATTTTTACGTAGGACGTTCTTGAGGCACCTTTTTACAAGGAATCTGAAGACGCGAGCTATTCAGATCCTGAAAAAACGATTAGAATTGTGATTAGAAGTGGAAGGTGGAGTTTTGCGAAGAATAAACTAGCTTATGTCGTTCTTAATTTAAAATCTTTCAAGTACGTAAGAAGGTGCCTCGAGAACGTCCTAGCCAATACCACATCTCTTTGTGTAACATTTTTCATTCGAAATGTTTGTTCTTTCAAGTCTGGAGAATTCAAAAAGTTGTCATTTGATGAGTAGTAAGGTTCAATATCATAAGTGGAACTACGCGAATCTATGACTAAAAAAATTCGATTTCGACCAAAAACCAGCACAGTCCGCGTTGTATGGAAGTTTTTGAGATTTTTTTATCTCCACCGATAACAATATTTTTTCATTCGAGGAGTTTTTGAAGGACCATGTAGATG
Source organism: Chrysolina americana (assembly GCA_958502065.1). Taxonomy (NCBI): domain Eukaryota; kingdom Metazoa; phylum Arthropoda; class Insecta; order Coleoptera; family Chrysomelidae; genus Chrysolina; species Chrysolina americana. Next base: position 56,890,719 of record OY293420.1, on the reverse strand, counting down.
CCCGCAAAAATTTGATGCCCTCCTCAATTCTTCTATTCTTGCCAAGGGCCGGGTCTGCCCACCTTCTCAATCTCGAACAGGACGTACATATGTAAAACCGACATCAATTCAAAATGAGAAAATTGATCCATCCCGAGTTCATGATTTTTGTATAGTGGGCACTCGTGAACTGACCATAGTCAGCAACTCAAACGTGAAATTCCTGGCACCGGGGGCGTCAGTTTATACTTTTTTTCGTGGGATGTTGATGCATTAAAAAAAACAGTCTAGAGTTACGAAACACGATTGAATGATGTTCAGTCGAGTAATAACATTTTGTTTGCCAGCTGGCCTAACTGCAATCATTCGATTATTTTCATTTTCATGCGAATTCATTGTGTAACTTATTTTTTTCTCGATTTTTGAAACTATGCCAGACGCTAAATTACTTGTTATCTAAATTTGAAAACATTTTCCATCAGAATTAGCTCGGTGCATTTGTTGCGGTTGTCAGTCTGTATAGACACTTCTGAGTATTTATGTTTTTAATGCAATATTTCTGCCAATTGAGACGGCTGAAATATATTCAGAAATTCCACTGCATCACTTAACACATTCACTTTTCCAGACGTCCAAGTAATGTATTTTTTATAAAAATAATCCAATCCAATGATTTGAACAACCTGGTATAACTCAGTATTCTTACGCGGGAAAAGCCAATATTTTCACCAGAATCACTCCTATTGACAGTCAGTCTTATGCATAAGATCACCTTTCGTCTACTCATTATAAATAAAATCAGATGGATTTGATGAAATTCCTCTGATCGTTCGAAAATGTGCACCCGTACCAAAACCAGATATTTGCATGTAATAGATACATTTTCCCAATGACTTATATGTATTTTCACCTACCTGGAATTAGATAGAGTACAATCATCCCTAAAACTGGGTTAAGAAATGAAGTATCACCAAGCAATCATAGAGTGGATCTCTCAGAAATTGTGGGGTTTCTTCTAACACTCGTGGGCTTTGGTGGTCGTGATGGTACAGCGCTTGCCTCTCAATCACAAGGGCGTGGATTCGATTCCCAGCATTATCACTGGTCTCGTACATGGCATCACACGTTAAAAGTTAAGGGCTACGTCTTCCCTAGCTCACACAAGTATTTCGAAGACTTTTGAGGGTTGTGCTCCGGTGCAGCAATGTTTACTCTACCCAGTGGCGTAGTCAAATTTTTATATGGGGGTCCCTAGTATAAGAAGTGTAATTTATAATAACGTCTTGCAATATGAATGATCAAATAATCGTCGAAACTTTAAAATCCACCCCCTGGACCACCACAGGGGCGGTATCCCTCCTCTCCGTTTAGGAGAGAGTCTTAGCGACGCATTGGTGGTATGATGCGCCTCCTCTACAACCAGACCGATACGTGGCATGTCTGCTACTTTGTTAGCAGGCTGAAGGGGAGCTTTGACATAGCTTCGATCCCGAAAATGAGAAACATAGTACCATGCCATAGTAAGTTTCTTCAATGACTCGAGATCGATTTCAAATTTGGTGAGCATATACAAAAATGGTTGAATTCTACGAAAAAAAAAAAAAGGCAATTATGGAAAAAAATATATTGAGGGAAATTAACGCTCTCAATTTCAGATGAACTATTCAACTTGAGAACGGTCAGAAATAGAGCAATTGTGCGAACGCAAGTTGATTCAGAATGATGAAATCAGTAGACTCTAGGGATTTGAATTAAAAATTTGAACAGACGAATTTTGGAATGAACACATTAGCATATTATCGAAAATTTTCCACTCGAAAAGAGGAAATTATGGAAAAAAAATATATTGAGGGAAATTACCGCTCTCAACTTCTGATGAACTATTCAACTTGAGAACGGTCAGAAATACAGCAATTCAACGAATGCCAATCGATTCAGAATGACAAAATTAGTACCCTTTATGGATTTGAATTGAAAATATGAACAGACGAATTTTTGAATGAACATATTAGCAAATTATCGAAAATGTTCCACTCGAAATTGCAGAGGTTCCTAAAAAGCCTATGAAATCTTGAATTGACTCGACATCGATTTAAAATTTGTTGAGCATATACAAAAATGGTTGAATTTTGCGAAAATAAGAGGAAATTATGGAAAAAAATATATTGAGGGAAATTACCGCTCTCAACTTCTGATGAACTATTCAACTTGAGAACGGTCAGAAATAGAGCAATTCAACGAATGCCAATCGATTCAGAATGACAAAATTAGTACCCTTTATGGATTTGAATTGAAAATATGAACAGACGAATTTTTCAATAAACATATTAGCAAATTATCGAAAATTTTCCACTCGAAATTGCAGAGGTTCTGTAAAAAGCCTATGGAATCTTGAATTGACTCGAGATCGATTTCAAATTTGGTGGGCTTATACAAAAATGGTTGAATTCTACGAAAATAGGAGGAAATTATGGAAAAAATAAATATTGGGAGAAATTACCGCTCTCAACTTCAGATGATTAGCAAATGTTCGAAAAAATTTCCACTCAAAATTGCAGAGGTTATAAGACGATATGCCTTGGGTGTCTTGTCGTCTATTCTCCTTATTTTTGGGAGATGAATGACTCTCACATCTTGCCACATCATAGGCATATGTCGTAATGCTATGCAAGTCTTGAATATACGGCACAGGTATTAGAATTTCCTTTTTGATATTATAGATTTTAATTGATATTTTGTACCCGACTGTCCTGCCAAAAACATAAATGTAACTCGGTTAAATAAATTCTATTCTATTTTTCCATTCTCTAGACTAGCCTGAATTACAGTTTCATCCTGTATATAATACCTTTCTCGAACTGATACGTATGTTATTCCCAGAAAGTAGGCTATGAAACTTGGATTTTTCCCTTTAATTATTTTATTGAATTGCTTACAGCATGCGAGTCAAATGCAATTGAACTAAAATGTTTTGATGCTCCATTGGTTTATTGATCATGACCTCAAATACGACGCAGTTTGTTATTCCAGAAGGCATCGGTGTCGGAATTATTTTCAACTCGATCACTCTCCAAATAATTTTTGTATTTTATGGTATCCAATCAGTTGAGATTTTGAGTAATCGGGTTGGTTAGAACATCAGCGGTCCCATCGAACTCAGTCTCCATATTCCTTTGTAGTCACTCTGGAAACATTAAAATATGATCCAGATCATCTGATTACCCTAATGGATCCTGCTAATCCTATTATTGTGTCAAAGCTGCTGAGGAAATTTCATTTCTAGTGCATTATATTCCCCCAAAAATAAAAACGGGCCGCTCAGGAGGTAGCCAACATCGTTACCAAAATATTCACTGAAAATTCTTCGATAATTTTCATCCATCAAAAATTCCTATTTCCCTTGCAGCCTTTCGCAACGAAAATGGTGGATTTATTGCAAGTTGTACCAGTACTTCCACGATTGCAACTTCAGCCCGTTCTCACGTGGTGTAACACTCTATTTGTTCTACAACACCGCCATAATTGCACATTAATACAACTATATAACATCTTGTAGCATGTAAACTTGTCCATATTCACCTGAAGTAGATTGTGGATACAAGTAATCGAAACGTTGTAAAAACGTGAAATCAAACTTCATCTTCAAACCCATTAAGACGATGGACATCAAGTTACTACATGGTCTACAACCTTAAAAAAACGCCCAAAGTCTGTCGGACTCAAGGAAGCTGGGTCCAATCACGAGAAAATAATTATAAAAGTTATTGAGTATTAAGTATTGGTAAAGGAAAATAAATCAGTTTCATCTTCTTTAAGTAATTTCCAAAACCGCAAAAACAACTAGCTATTACATTACTACCTCTAGTCTGTTGGCAATGTCTTTTGTCCGGGTGAAATGATATGGTTTGTGAACTGAATGTTTCACATAGTGGATACCGAAGTTATAAGCCACATTCGCTTGAAATAAAAGCTTTTGAATTGGATAATTTTGGCAACTAAGTGGTCTGTTAGATCTGGTAGATCTAAAGTTACGTAACATATTTTTCTGTTAATGGATGGTACTCGTCTGTCTACTATTTGCGAATGGGAAGCAAAATCCCAATTTTTTCATGCTTAGTGGAATTTCACCAGCGTTACAAATAGTGCATGTGTCTGTTAATGAAAAATATGTCAATAGAAAAACACTCCATCCAGTTTTCATTCTTTACACTGATCTATACGAATTCAGTGGAAAAATTCACACTGAGTAGAGCGTACATATATTTTTTATTGATAACATCATCACTTATCTTATGTGAACGATTCCTTGTGACGTCCTTTCTTATCTTTTGCCCTTCCAATTCCACATGGATGAACTTGAGTACTTTCGGAGGCATATTAGAATTATTCTGAAGATTGAAATAACAGCCAGAAACCCCGGACACAGAGAACAGATGCTGTTTCTGGAAAGGGAAATCGCAGATCTGATCGAAGGTGATTGAGATGAAACCTGGAAGAGACAACTCGTCTCATCAACGCAGGAGACAATTCCCTGTGGAAGATGAACAGGCGCCTTCAAAAAACACGAATGGACATCTTTGCCGTGGGGAATGGTCGAACGCAGGCGATGACGGAACAGAGGAAGGCCGCAATGTTCAGAGAATATTTACAGAGCAGATCTAGGCCAGTGCAGACGGAACTGAAGAACACCGGAGAGTCACCAGGGAAGTCTTGGGGTTCAGACAAGCCCCGAATGTTAACTTGGACAGGCGCACCTGCTCGAAGTTGACTACCAGCTTCGAGGAGGTGACAGATACGATAAAGAGACTTCCCAGGAACAAAGCACTGAGTATGAACAAAATAGACACATTTCTCCTCAGAAACCTTCCAAGGAAATCCCTGGTCCAGCAAATCCACATTATCTACACTGTCTGGACGAAGTGTTTTGTCGCAAAGATGCTGAGAGTAGGCATGCCTAGGCATATGGTCAGACTACCACCTGGTTGGTAGGGCTTTCAGGATCAGAATCAACAGTACCAGCTCTGCAATGAGACCAGTCGAAGTGGGTGTGCCACAGGGATCCTGCCTGTCACCACTTGTATACTCGTTATATACTCACGACTCTCAGATGTCGGAACAAACGAGCTCAGCGGTATACGTCGATAATATGGCGATTTTTGCCCAGGCGGGTGAGAGCAATATCGCTGCTACCCAGGTGGCAACGCACCTAGATAGGCAAGTCTTGCCGTTCCTAGCAAGTAACAAAATTGTGGTGAATCCAGAAAAAAAACTCACTGAGAAGAGAAAACGTATTAACGTGAAGATTACGGGGGGGTTTATGGCTCTGGAAACCCGGATCAGGGAGGCAGAGTTTGTATGGTATCTGGGGTCACAATTGGATTGAAGATTGACGTTTGTCGAACACATCAGTTGGGCATTTCAACGGGTTCGGTAAAACGGGCAAGCTGTCGAGGGAAACGAAATCGTTGATGTATAAACAGGTCATCAGACCATCGATGACCAGTCCAATATTTGCAGTTTCCCCTCGTACCAGATGGTGTGGCTGGAGAGGATGCAAAATAAAGTACTTCGTATCGTCAGAGATAGTGACAGGTACATTCGGCTAGCCGCATTGCATGAGCTGGCCAAAGTCGAGACGATCACTGAATACATAAAAAAGATCGCAGATGGGTTCTATAGACAACATATCCTTTGAAGGTTTTTTTTTTAATTTTTCCAAGACTTGAACAGACGATTCCATCCATGTATTACCAGTGAACTGATCCAGAGAGGAGGCAGGGAAATAACCAAGCTGAGACCAAAACATTTACGTGCCTATGGCTCACATAACAACGTCGGGTCTGTCTCTGGAAAGATGTTGGGCGACTTTGCCCGCCCCTGGAAACAGAACGGAGGACTAAAGTCTCTCACCCTGAAAGCGGTTGAAACCCTAACCCACCCGCACCCTCTGGTTGTAGAGAGTGTTTTAATATGTCTTTCATTTATTCATATGTCCATTAAAGTGTGTGCTGTATTTTATCTATATTTAATATTAATATTTTTTTTTTGATTTATGGACAATAATAAACTCTATCTCATATCTATCGGTGCTTGCTCAAATTTTAAAAACTGGAGAAATTGCTGCCGTAATTGCGAGAACATGACTTATTTATAACTATAGAATTTTTTCGCATTTAGATATTTAATATTTTCCCATCGAAACCGTAACTTTTATGGATAACACTACGATAATAACCATAAAAGGAGACGAAGCCTATAGTCTATCGTCAACAGAACATTCGAAATTTTTAGTGGAAAAAGGTGTTATGCAACAAAATGTAACATAGCACCTTAATCCACTGAAAATACTGGTCGTACGTGTGACATGACGCCTTCAAAATATCAGAAATTTACAATTAATCGTTTATTGGGGGTTGAATCTGGTATAGATTGTACAATTTCAATAAGTCATATTTTGAAAAAATGCGACAAGGCACCTTTATCAACTTATGTCTTCAGTTATTCTGTTTGGCATACTGGTAACTCATTCAAATTCTTTCGTCCATAGAATAAACTAAAATCAAGCGATGAAAATCAAAGGAAAAAGTTATAAAACATCAATGTTCACAACCCAAAAATTAATTGATAAAATGGAAGAGAAATTCAGAAGCAATACAAGCGCAAAACAAAAAATGTAATGCTCAAGATTTAAAAAACCCTTTGCATGGGTCCATCAACTCTTCACCGCAAGGTTTGTTGAATGCAATAGAAGTTTTCGTAGTAATTCAATAATATTACGTTTTCCTACAATACGTCACACCCTGTAAACTCAATTATTCACGAAGGCTTTCCTGTGCCAGACAATATCCGTATTGATCCTGATAATCATCAAAGCAACCACCTTGAACTCTTTCGATCAAACAGTAAGGTTATATCATTCAACATATATTTAATGACAATTGATGTCTGAAAATAAAGTCGGGAGCAGCTGTATCCGCAAAATGAACACGAAACTCTTGTTACGGAAAGAAGTTAAGGAACTTAATAAAATATGAGAAAATTGCAGCAATGGGTTTGTAATATCGGCCCACGAAATGTAATAAAATTGGAATCGACTTCTGATTGAAATTATAACACTGTCAGAAGTGCTTACTTCTTCTTGATATTGCTTGTAATCTGGTATATAATGCGTGGGTTTTGTTCGTCCATGGTTTATGATTCTTTATTGCAGAAAAGGTCTTTGGAATGTTTCAATTGATCACTGAAAATCTCTTTGTATTCAACGTCAAATTCCAACTGGATCACCTTCATTTTTCAACATAAGTACCAAACACTTCGAGAAATACAACTGCTTCAGCTACTGAATGACTTCAATTGTTGCCTTTTTCCAAACCTTTTCCCATTTGTACACCGGCACGGGACATATCTCCCTTAAGTGCACAAACTCAGAACTGCTTTCAAAGTTATAAACATTGTAGTTTATATTGAAAACAAAGGGCAATCACTATTTTGCAGCCCCAAAATTAGTAGCTTTAAAATTTGTAATATTTGTAACATCTGTTATAATATATATGAATTAAATAGAATTAATCCATTTTCAATAATGGAACAAATAATCAGCTTTACATTTCAGCGTGTGAAATGAATATTTCGCATGTGAATTGGGCATACTTGGCGTAAGGCCATCATTTCATCAAATGAAAATCAATTTTAATAATCCAGCCATTTGCAATTTTCCCTTTCCGTTAGTAATTATCGAGCTCTCTCTTCATTCTCGAGAATTTGAAGGATAATTCTCATATAAGAGTAAAACAATCTCCTGAATATTGAGAAAAAAAATAAAGTTTAGTTCACAATGAAGTTGTTTTATTGTTCTAGAAACAAATCTGCACTCTGCGACATATTCAAGTATATACGTTGGCTAAAAGTATAAATAAACCTTGCTATATGTACAAGTTCTTTCCAAAGGGTTTTTTAGTCGAACTAAGATTATTGTGAACAGACTATTCATTAGGACACTTCAATTATTATTAATGCATTTAGAAATATCCCAGAAGTAAGTCTTTACTATAGTTTAGGTTAGGTACCCCTATATTAATTAAATATACATTTTTTAAGCTAATTAAATGTATTGATTTTTGGTAAATTAATTTTTTTTAAGTCAATAGTTAGAATTTTTATACTTGAAATAAGGTGAAGATTCTACTATCGTAGTTCGTTTCATTTATTCTGGGCCACCCTGTATATGATGTAATGTGATAATCAACAATTACTGGGTTTCTGATTCTAAGACGAGGTAATTAATAAGCATCTGTTTTACTAGCAAATTGTTATTGTTATTATTTTTTATCAGCGTTTTTCCCGCTCACATACTATTGCAAATATATCCCCTTATCATTTCACAATCTGAACAGCATGGACGATTTAGGAGTTTGGAACTGATAATCGAACTCAATTCGATATTACTTTGGATTATTTATCTTCCGTTTTGTTTTTCGAGAAATTGACGATTTGAGGATAATTTCGCGATTTTCAATGCATTTCCTATATACGACGAAACGAAAATGCAAATTCTATCGGAAATGGATAAAATCAATAATTTTTATATTGTTTATTATCGTAGTACTCGTGCAATATTCCAACAGAGAATGTTTATCAGACAGGTGAGGATATTTCATATTCCTATTTGTTTTCAACTTTTGTAATAATTTGGGGATGTCTTCATCCACCTTGACAAAATTGTATGAGTACAATTCTAAAAATGAAAAAGATTCTACCTAGCAATTAAAAGCCTATCGCATTACGATCTGATATCTCGCGCTTATGAAACATTGGGAACGCTTAGGAATCATTAATGATTGACGCTCAAGCATCCGTTATCTGACTAGCATTCGTTTGACTTAAATAGCAGCTACCTATTGATATATATTGTTACGATATATACTTCACTTGACATGCCTGTCACCACATCTTCTTTTATAGATCGTTTGAATCATCGAGAACTCCTAGAAGCATCAAGACCCTGTGTCTCAAAGCATTTCTCAGTTTCTTACATAATTTTGACGACCCGCCATTGTACGAGGAATTTTATTAAAACCTTGTTCATCGAATTCTGATTTTTCCTCATGAATCTTCACCGCTGCTCCTTGGTCAAACTAATGTGTCCTGGTATGTGTTATGAAGTGTTTTGTAGTAGTTCTTTCATTTCCGTCACAGCTAGGTTACTGAGGATTCCTGAGATGGGTTCAGGACCAATTGGTGGTTTCCCTGATCTTCCCTTGGCTACTCTGTCTGCCTTCTTGTTTTCGAGAGCGCCTGCGTATTCTGGAACCCTGACTATTTCAGGTTTCTTCAGGCATTTCTACACTGCGACACCTGCTTTGATATAATCTTGTTTTACTGTTCGAGCAGATTGCAAGTGGTCTTAAAAATTTTCATCGCAGGTGAGTATGGAATACCTGGAATACTGAGGCGTATTCGCCCTTAGTGCTCTTTTGTAGTGTCCCGCTCCGGATATGCCTTCCAACCTCGAGCAGTCTGTATTCAGGACTGTGCTGTCATTGGAATAACAACGGGCCTGTTCTGAATTTCAGAACTGGCAGTAGGATGGAACAGCTCTCCTGTGCCTAGTTTCAATTGAGAGAGTGTCTACTGCTCGTTTCACCTCCATTGCACCTTCGATTCTGTAGGTGGTATGTATGACTTAGTGTTTAAGGTACAGGTGCAGAGGTGGCAGTTCTAGTAACACTTCAAGCATCTTATTGATGCCGAACGATTGTCGGGACTATACCCCCTTGCCTTGGTGAATTGAATGGCGCAAAGGACCGTATGGTTGTAGTTTCTCATTTATTACCACTCTTAAGACCGTTTAGTGCCTCTTTCTCCGATGTGGTGACCCAATCATCAGGCAAGGACAAAGCTAACATCACCTTTCCTGGACCTTTGGAGAGCATTTTGCTTAGCCTTGTTTCATATGGAAATATTCAGTGAGGTTTGCTATCCAAAAAAGCAATCCATAGGTGACACTTTTCGTCTTTTTTCTGTCTTTCTCATAGATGTTATCACTGCTTATGCTTTTTTTAGTTCAGTTGCCCCATTCGGTTGGTTCTGACGAAACATGCAGTCTCCAAAAATTATACTTGTTCAAACTGTCTAGTTAGTTGAACTAATGTTTTGGAATGTTTCACGCTTTCCACTTCCGAGCGAATCTGAAGGAAACATCATCAAGAATAGTTTATGAATCCAAAAATCCAAAAAATGTTATAATATTAAATATAGATAAAATACAGCAAACACTTTTACGGAAATACAATAAATAAAAGACTTATTTAAACACTAGCCACAACCACATGCGTATGTACAAGTACAAAAGTGGTGAGAGGCAGGATCCTTGCGGCACACTCACTTCGCAACCAGGTTGGATTCTAGAAGTCTGACCATATGCCTAGGCATGCCTACTCTCAGCATCTTCGCGACAATGCCCTCTGTCCAGACAGTGTCAAAGGCTTTCTGGACATCTAACAGGACCATCACTGAGTTGAGGCCTCGGTGAAAACCCTTCCTCACCCCGTGAACAATTCTTGCCATATGAGAGGTTGTAGAGTGACCTCTCCGGAAGCCAAACCGCCAAACTGCTCATTCGGAATGAGTCGAAGGTTTTCCTCGAGATTCTCAACTCTCTTCAGCAGTATCCTGTCGACCAACTAGGCGACCACACTCAGCGATGAGGTGGGGTGGTAGCTCTCTATTCCCGCTTTTAGTATCAGGACAACCTCTGCATGCTTCAAGCATTGCGGGTAGTGCTTGTCTATACCCCGTGCTTTGTTCCTGGGAAGTATCTTTATCATATCGGTCACCTCCTCGAAGTTGGTAATCAATGTCTGTCGGTGGGTCATGGTCGAGACCTTTAACATCAACGCATGTCTTTTTTCCCCCGGCAGGGTGAACGTGTGGAACTCGAAGAATTGTTTATGAATGATTCTCTCTATTTTCATATCTGGAGTTCCAAAATAGTTTTACGTATCCATCCTACAAAACCACCCAATGCATCAGTTATGAAAGGTCATAAGCTGACCTTAACATTAACCATCTGGTTTTTGTATGTTACCCTTTACGTTATATGTCTATAAAAGAAATCGTCCTCCTCCCAGAATATCTGTTCTGAGATATTTAATGAAATTATATGAAATCCTGAGCATTGTCCCTATAATAATAGTAATATGTTCCCATTCAAAGCGTCTTTTATGTATTGACAAATCACCGAGAAGAACTCAAATTCCTACCTACTTCCCCTCGGTTCTGACGATGTTTTTGAACTTTACAGGATTTTCCTTTTCGTTGGAGGAAGAACCTTTGTAGTTGCAATCTTTCCAATCCTGAAAATGGAATACAATCACGAATAAAGGCTCCACAAACTGTTGCAACCAATGAACATCTCGCTGGTTTCAAATAATGCCTTCATACGCTATTTGCACTCATAGTTGACTACGGCTCATAATTACTCATGTGCTACGGCCAGATCGGATTGGCAGCTCTATTACGCGGATCACCACGGATTATTTTCGAAATATGTAACCTTCAGTTACACTTCCTGAATTTGTGTGTTTCCCTCTACTTCGTTTCAGTGTCGGCATTGCTCTGTCTGGTCTCATAATTTGTATACTTCGGTATTAATATCTATCAGCTTTTGATACCGTAAATCACTCTATATTGCTCAAAACTGTAGAAGGCATGGGAATAAGAAGCATAAAAAGGATACAACCTCCTCAGGAGTTAATAATTTAAAAGACGGCAAAGAGTTACAATTGATGGTAGAGAGAGTAACGTTTCATGTGGCGTACTACAAGGAACGGTATTAGGACCAATCCTGTTCAACATCTACCTCAACAATCTTTCAAGACCATTTTCTTCTTGCTGCATACCTCAGAGAGCAAACATTTTTGAATACAGGAATCAGAAGTTTCAGTAAAGATGCATCTGAAAGTGCTGCTCAGTCAGTTTCAGGAAAATAGCTGAGAATGATGATTTTGCCCCTCCATCATCTATTCCAGTACCCAGTGATACAGTTATTCATATAGTCTTTGGTACTTCGAGTCTGGCTAATTTCCACCCCACGAGCAATCTTCAGGAGTCTGAGAAATATAACTACATCAAATGAAGTTAAATGAAACAGTTCCTCCCAAATTGCGGTGTATTAGGTATGAATTAGAGATAAATATCCACTTTCATTCATTCTGAAATGTGTCATTAACTTTTTATTATTGTCCTCATAAGAACACGACAGTATCTTTGTGGATCTGAAATATTTTCACAAATATCAGATTAGATGATACATTCTTGGTCGCGAATATATGTAATTCATTCTATCGAATCGACAACAAATTCAGATAAGATAAGGGTATTTTGCTTGATGTTACATAATCTATGAGACAATCGCCTGATTCAATCCCTTTTTTTATCTTTCAATTTCAATTCCTCGATATTTCAAGAGTTTCAGAAATTATGACAATTCTGTAAAAGTCCTGAGGGGTCACACTGTTTTTATATTCTGGATACAAAAAAGAGATCCCGATTTTGAATTCGTCAAACGGTCTGTACGAATCTCCGTTTTCGAGCTAATATCATTTCAAGCAATTATATTCCCATTAATTATTATTTCATTGATCTTCCATCGGGTTACCATAATTTCACCATCGTGAATATTATGTGGTACAATTTCACTCAAATACGGGTTACTTATATATTTTGGGTAAGGTTCCTAAACTGATTCCTCGAAAAAAATATGCGAAGCCTTTTCCAAAACATCTTCATATTCAAAAGTATGAATTTTTCATACTTCATTGCCACATTTTCTTTCTATAAGGAAGATTTTGTATTATAGCTATGATATTTGAACGAAAGTAATGTATCCAGGTGTATTATACTTACATCCAGACTCGCAGTAAACAGCGAATGCAAAACAGCAACATCAAAGATATGATTCACCTAACAAAAGGCTTTTTCAGAGCTTATACTCTAGGAATACATTCAATACTTCCGTAATCCTATTGTGGATCCGGTAATTCCATAGGAAAATATCCATTGAAACTGGTCTGTGGAGAGGAGGAGATTTGCGATACATATTCAGGTAATGAACGTCCGTGGAAAATAGATAATAAACAATGGATTGGTTGTTGCGATATAGCGTACATAAGTAACTAGCCAAGTTCCTGCAAGAGGTCAAATATATAATGATTTTGGTTAGTGATACCGTAGATTAAATGAACACAACAATTATGAATTTGTTGTAATAGCTGATGATACTTTTCAGTAATTGCAGAAGATGTAAGAGAACTAGTGACTTGCACTGTATTTTTTTTCCTGCTGACATTTTCTCAATGGAGTGGGGAAAGACACTGAGAGACACAGAGAAAAAATATAATTCTGTGAGGATGTGAAAGTCTAGGGTATTACACAGTATAAATAACATTGGGCCCAATATCGATCCCTGAGGAACTCCTTTTTCCAATCATACTACTGTAGGATGGACAAGATATACTGCTGCTTGATTCGATCGAAAGCATTACTGAAATCTGCCATAACTAAAGTAGTCGATTGGTTTTCATTCATCCATATACTGTGTAGTTCGGAAGAAAATCAAGAAGAGAGAGCATCAAATATTCAGAAAATATTGAATGTATACTTTTTCTGATACATTGTGTGTATTATAATGGAAGTTTTTTCAGAAGTTTAATATGAATTCATAGACATTTGCATGAGTACAAACCTAACATTCCCACAGGAATAACGAATAACTTTCCTACAGTAAAATCATTCTGCCGCTGAGTTTGAAGTTTCCCATGCAGCCGGCTTTGTTCTGGATATCGTTCATGAAACTGAGTTGTTGTTTAATTAGGATAGAATTTCAAGTGACGGTATGGTAGCATGCATGTATACGAAGTTCCGTATCGCGTTGGATTTTACTGACATCACAAACAACTATAAAACTGATTATAATATCAAAAGGCTAAGATTGTTTTATTTTCAAGTAACTCGCTTTCAAGCAGAATCTTGTTTTCTTGTTCTTAGTGGACGGCCTCTGTGCTTTCGATATTTGCTTTAGAAATTCGCCTTTGAATTAAGATGTGTTGAGTTTTTTCAAATACTAATTGGTATAAAATGATAATGTCTCTCGATATTCCACACAATTGCAAACGTCTTCACATAATTCTGTGAGGGAGTCGGTGTGATTTGTAACCCTACAATATCGAGGAATATTTTTTGGATTGAAGAAATTTCAAGAATTCATTAAGCATGTAAAATTGTACTTAGTATTGTTATTAGTATGCACTAAATTTCAATGTACTAACTTACTTGCGACTCGTGTGATTGAAGTTGATTGAAGAGATTTTTTATAAAAATGCTCTTTCGGGAGACATCCATTAAAAATTAAAAAATTATTCTTTTATGAGAAATGAAATAATGGATTTAAAACTTTACAGATGTCATAATGCAAACATACTTACCCAACAAAACCCATAGCGTTGTGCTAGAAAGTCAGGAACAGCCCAAAATTTCGACTGAACCCAAATATTTCAACATTTTTCAACAGTCGAAAAATGGTCAGAATAGTATATTCTGGAACAAGATAAAAATATAGATTTGTGGATGTTATCGAATTAAAGGGAATTTTCATCAAAAATCATTGCTTCGATCGACTTCAGACAAGAGCAATTTTATTCAAGAAATTGTCCAGGAAACCTTGATTTTTTGAAAAATGTGGGTTATTTAAAAGTTTTGAGGTGTTGCCCCATCAATGGCAGTACGTTCCTGACTTTGTAGTAAAAGTAGACTTATACAAAACTCAATTTTGGTTGATTTTCAATAATCATTAGAAAAGTTATCACAGAAAAACATTTTTTGTATTGTAACTTCAAGGCCCGTAACTCACTAACGAAGTATTTTGGGAAATAAATGTATATGAAGTACTGGTGAAATGTTGACCTTATCTATACATTCCCGAAAGGAAAGGAGGAAGTCCTAGAACACCCTGTATACCCTGTTGAAATGAATGTTTCTATCTGTCCATTTTCAAGTTTGAGAATAATCAACTCAGTTGTGGGTCGTAGCTTCATTCGTGGAAAAATATCAGTTAAACAGTTGATTACTGTTCATTTGGCAGGGGCAGGACAATTATAATGTTGTCCGACCTACCCTGGCACTGATGAGAGCCAAAGCCCCGAAACATGCATGTCTGCAGGTGGTCATTCCCAGCCAAATGAAGGATAATCTACTGTTTAATTACAAAATATGCACTTGCAATTGGGCCTTCTCGGAAGAACGTTGCACAAATATCTGTCAGATATAGTTCAATGTCCGTCGTGGTATTAGTCAGGAAAGTAGTCGTTTTCTGACAGATGTTTGCCTCATTTTTCACTTGGTGGAAACGTGTGGAGAGAGAGAGAGTTCTTCGACTTTGTCGATTTTATTTGTTTCATTATCGTAATAATCTCCAGCACATATTTTCGAACATTTTTCGAATTAGTACAAATTTGAGAATGAATAATAGTGTCATTCGATTTTTTGACAATGCAGTTAATGGGGTGATGTTAATTTATGTCCAATTGGTCGTTTACAAATCAGTATAATTCTACTTCACTTCGCGAAAATGCAATGACAATACCTAAGATTGCGTTTGTAGTTTGTTCGAATTAGTACGCGGTACGTGATACCTGGCACGGTGCAGCAATGTGGAAAAACAAACGGATGCTACCTCTACCGCAGTTTTCATATGAATTTCAGAACGGTGAATCTACGTCTGGAAATGCATCCAATGACGAACACCACAATGTAAACATAAATTAATCATAGTTGCAAATTCCCAAATCATACCAACGGCAATCCCAATTTTATTTCTCGTTATCGACGAATGTGATGATGTCGCATATATGGATATACAGTGAGCATCATAATTGTTACAACCCTATCTTACTCGTTACTAGACTCTTTTTAGGAAAATCGACGATTTTTGATTTCTACCATGTATATTTTTGTATGACTAGTCCACCGCCAATTTCATGGCTTACTGGAGGGGAGCAACCCTTTCAAAAAGGCGAAAAAATTGAAATTGGCTTCATTACTGAGTAATTAATGTTTCAAAATAATAAAACTCAACAAACAGGAAGGCAACCACTAACACCAACCTTATCCGCGAATAGACTGACACTGAGTCTAGTATACTTTAGATTTTAGGTAACCCAATAGAAATAAATCCGAAGGGGTTAGATCTGGTGATCTCGGGGGCCATTCCCACAGATCCTTGGCACCCGATTCATCGTCCTGCATAAACAGTATTCAAATAATGCCTCACAGCGACTGTAAAATGAGGAGGAGCTCCATCCTGTTGCATAATAATTTCCGTAATAGTCCCATTGATTCTCACTCTGTTTTTTTTGGAACACATAGTTTCTTGCCTTTACACGTTATATTGATTTTAGCATACGTACTAAATAGGTTATTGTTTGAAATACAAGCTGATGAAGTTCTACTTTGAGGCCGATTCAGATACGTGCATGCCCACCCTGCATTTTTAACCCTGCATGAGAAATTTTCTTCAATTCCAAGGTTTGAATTGACACATGCAACCAATGCATTTTTCCTTGTAGGAACAATTTATGTGTTCAATTAGATGGCTGTTCTGTACATCCTCGTATGCAGCCATGGAGCAGTTCACTAAGTCAGGGGAGCAGAATAACTGAATGGCCACCTAGATCACCTAATCTAACGTCACTTGATTTTTTCTGTGGGCCTTCAGTCACACAAAACGTACACCAGTCACACCCAACGAAACAAGTGAAACTGTGCACTAACATGTAGTAATCTTTTATTCATTTTAGTTTTAGTTCCGTATATTTTTCGTTCACTTTATTTGCATTGATTGGGTATAGGAATGCATTTTCCGTCAGTAAGTTTTCAACCATGAGAAGTAAGTACAGAGTTTTATGTTGATATATTCGCAATTATTGATACCTTAATCGCCAGTTTGTTATAATGACCTGAAAAGCAGATTATTATTCGCCATAGGAACTTTTGAAATTTGGTTGTACTGAAACTTCAAAACTTATTTTTGGATAAAATTATTTTAATGAAATTTTGGTCAATTTTTGAAATCAGTGGTATGGATAAAATTTAGCAGAATGATTTATAATTCATTTGATTTGATTATCAGTGGTATACAAATACAGAGTGTCTATCGAGTACTTGTACAATCTTCAAAGGGTAAATCTTTGAATAATTTAAAAATGAAGACATCATATTAACATGTGCCCGTAAATATATCATTTGAGAGATACAGGGTGTTGAAGTTGAAATTTGATTATCAATAATTTTGAATAACTTATGCAGAAATACATTTTTAGAATAAAATTTGCTGAATGGTTGTTTTGGGAAAAAAAATAAAATTTGGTATTAATTTTTATGTACGCTATTATTATCATTAATTTCAATTTGCCCTTTTTTCTTGACAATGAACTTGATGAAGCTTGATGATGCTATCAAATATCGATATTTTTTGTATAAGATCCAGTTTTCAATTGTAGACCATAGAAAACTATCATTTTATTACCACATTCTTCAATTCTTTCACCGAGAATTTGCGACAATAATATACGAAAAATGGAATAAAGGACACCTGTGATATGAAACAATGAGAACAAATACCTAATATATTTCTCCTTCACCACGCACTTTCTTGCACATATTAACCATAAATAGTGCAATGTGCATTTTTTATTGTTCACAAAATCTTGAAAAACAGAATGATAATACCATTAAGGTTAATTCAGAGGTAGATATTGGTGTAGGAAAGGCTCTGCTATGGCAAATTTATTATTTCAAATATTTTATTTTATTTTTCCTGATTTTTTGGATTCAAATTTCGATTTTTCACAAGTCATGTATCGAACGAGATAAGGTTTCAAAATAATCAAAAACATAGTTAGTCGTTCGTAATTTTTTAGAATGAAAACTCATTATTTTCAATTTTCCGTCGACAGATATCAGCAAAACTGATTAAGGTTAATTGAAATATCAGCAATTATAGATAAAATAGAATACCACTGATGATTTTTTGTTGGAATAATCAAAAATAATTTTTTTAGTACTCAAATATATAAAAAATGTACCTCGATGACAAGTTATTTAATGATTGAATAAAAAAATATTGAATTTGTTATCAAAACTTCGATTCGAGAAGGTTTTTTTTCGTCATTATTGATATTTTTGAATATGAAACGAACTCAATATTTTTCCATACAGTTTCTAAACCAAATAAATAATGTTTGGAAGAGAATTCATGCCTTACAGTATTTTTCGAAATTCATGGCTTGCTACTTGGTTCATTGCACTCAATTGCTCAAAATGGAATGCACAAGGTTTATTTAATCAAGTACGGCACGAGAATATTCGAAAAAATCGTTCATTCAAAAGGCCAGAGGTACCCTCTATTTTCGAGTTTGTCCTTATGCGAATTCGACTGCCATATCAAATGTGAATAAGCATGAATACATTTATTTCGGACTTCCATCGCCTTTTTATTTTTTGATTCATATATTTCACATCGTTTCTATCCGTTTCGTCTTCAGGTGAATATTCGACAAGTTTTCAAAGCCTTCGTGAAACGATGGAAGTCCGAAATGAAAGTATTCAAGTTACATGATCGTCAAAAACCTTGTGAAGCAGTTGTCACATTTTGAGATTTGTGTAAGTATAGGCATTGAAAGGATTGACAAACAGGCCTACTTAGTTTGTTCAGGAAAGAAGATTTGTATTTCCTTAGAAATGGGTCATTAGATATTTTCAGTACCATATATACCTGTAAAGTTGGAGATTTTTTTGTATTTCTCTAACGTGATATAGGGGTAATTCCATCAATGGCAACAGAGATGTATTTGGTTGAGATGTTACTTCAAGTTTGCAGAAAATCCTGAAGAAATTGATCGACGTAGTACTGAATATTTCTAGTATCATAAAAAAATCAAGAGGTTGAATTTGTGGGGTGAATCTCCCAAAAATGATACCAAATTTTCACTTTGATATCCGGCGTTCCAAAAGAGTGTTTAATGATTTTGTAGAACAGTTCTTTTTGCCATTTCTTAACAGTCCCAATGACTTTATGCGGAATACCATTTCACTGTGTAAATTATCCTCGAAGGAAACTCTAGATTTGGTCGATATCCTGAAACCTGAAACAACTGAAACTCTTTCCAACGCCCGATCAATTCACTATCCAGGTCAAATGAGTTACAACGGGTCGTGCGAATATTCCGATGCCAAATCGATACTCTCCCTGTACTGAAGGAAATCTTCATTCAATCGAAATACACAATGACATATTCATTTATCACAGTCGGTAATTCAATCAGTCATCACATAAACTCACGAGAATAAAAAGATAGATGGTTCACCTAGCCGCATGCTCGACATTTCGCGAAATCTATTTTAGATAATGAAAGTGCAGTTGCACGAAAAAATCGAGGTGCAGTGGTTTTGCGAAAATAACCATTTTCCCGAGCGGGAGTGATACATAATTTCAATTTTTGTGCGATACGTACAATAATGCGATTGGGTATTTTGAATGTGACGTCACGAAAGTGGGGGTTGATAGCAGGATCTCTTCTACATAGGGAGCAGACTTTTCAAACTCATAGTTGATTCATACTGTGTGAAGTGTGTACCAGATCAGAAGAACATACGAAAGGTAGATACTTTTTTTTGTTCAAGTCTAAAGCTTGCAGTTAGTGTGTTAATCGATTCTTGCGAAATTTTTTGAAAAATATTTCAAGCTGCCTGGAAAAATTTTATAACGCAAGTATACTCTTTTCAACCCCGACTCAATCCCACTGTTATACAGGTTGATCCGTTAATTCAATTTAATTTGAAAAAAAAAACGAAACTTTTACTCGATTGAAAAATATTCACTGCCGCCACTTTTATCTGACCATTTCCATCGGGATATAAAACAAGAGCTTTTGAGATTTCATTCAACGGTAAATTAGTTTCTTCGATCAAAATTGCATTACGTAACAAGGATAAAGGCCATCGTAAATTCCAGTCGAGCTTTACTTGACGGAAACTGCATACAATTATCCAATAGAGACTTTTTATTGATGATTCAGTATCTCAATTGAGTCTAATTGTCCTTCGCACTTAGTGTGTTTCAAGTAGCAGGCCTGTTCAGAAGAAAAGTGAGTGTTTTTTCAAATGACGATGTCAGGAGTAAACAAGAGCTTACTGCACAATAAAATTGCGGTCGTAAAAAATATTACTCGCTAATTTTCTGCGAAATATTCATCATCACACTTATGGTACATAATGAAGGACTCCAAAGGTGACAACAGAATGGTTACATAATGTAAGAGGTTCGGTGCATACGAGTTGCAGGCGTATGCCGATTTGTAGTTGCTTCGCAAATTTTCATTTATTTTTATCCACCGCAGCTAGTTGATTTTTCGTTCGACCGGACTTCACAGCCTTTTATATTCTTCGGTGGATTTGTAAAATGTAAATCACTTGTTAATGGGGAAATTTATTATCGAATGACTGTTTTTTATTCAACGCAGAATAGAAGTGCCCTTTTCAACAAGAGAGGGTTTTAGTTTTATCGTTTTCATTCACTAATTTTGATGAGGTCGTAGAATCACGGAACTTTGAAATCTCAGCATGAATGCTGATGAATTCGAGATTTATTTGAGTGGAACAACAACCTAATCTTCTTTAACTTTTCTAGTATTTTATTCTCATGAAAAACATATTAACTTGTTTATGAAACAAAATGTTCACGATTAGTGGAAACAGTTCCATTTCAGATTTTTAAAATTAAAATTCTTTCAAACTGTTTTGATAAACCTCTAGTACTCTCAATTCAATAATTTTCTCAACCACTACTCCTTTATGTCTTTGAATACTAAACAAATTATGGATCCTCCTATCTGGTACAGAATTGTTGTAATTTTGGGTGATATTCTACGATTTTTTTTCCACTTCTCGAGCATCCCTGGTAAAAGTCGAAATATTATTATTATATTATTATTTTGAATCAGTTTTCGATACAAGTGAAACGTGGAAGGATCATTCTATAAAAAAAAATGATTGAATATTCTATATCGATCAAAATGTATCCAACCAAATATAATCCTGATAATGGAAGTAAAGGACATAAGTAATCTAGTCAATTTTTGCTGGTTTGGATCAAGGCAGTTGTCGGGAAACTTTTCAATTTATCGGATTCCAATGTAAACATGATGGACGATTCTTATGTCTTGCACAAAGTAAGTTTAGTAATGGTTGCTCAGATACCAGTACTTTGGAAAACAATGACTATCAAGGTAGTGCTGTAGGTTTATTCATTCCCTACTGTCGATACGAATAATACGAATAATATATTTTATTTATTATTCTAATCTCAGTATATGATTGTTTACTCCTTTTTTCAGAATGTTGAGTTTAGAGTGGTTTCGTTCTAACATATTCTTATATAACATTTTAAAATGGCTCTGTCAACGAGATGTCCATCTTTCAATTTTGATTTATTCATCGATTGAACTATCAGTCACCAAAGCCTCGGAGGGCTACGATGAATAATAATAATTATGGCTATTCATTGCCCGTATTCTTCTCCCAATGTGTGGGGGAGAATTTTGTTATCACATTAAAATTACGAGACTAAAATTCCAAATTATTCAATTCAAGAAGTCATTGGGCTTTTTTGTTCATCGTACTGCAATCATATCTATGAATATTATGATGAATATTTATGAAATGATAAAATCCTCAGCTGAAATCGATTTGCATATAGAATACGAAACAATATTCAATTTTGATCACACTTATTCTATCTGAAGAATTTTTGGATGAGGTTGTGTGCATTTTGATCCCTCCTCGATGAGCATTGTCCAAGTATATGTCAGATCTAATTGAATATCCGTCGAGGCAATAGCTGAGAAAGTAGTTGTTTTCTGAAATTTCGCTGAGCAACGCTGACGAAAGTATTCGCTTTTTTTTGCGGTGAGGTTTTGCATTTCAAACACCTTGATTGGGGAATCAACCTTACTTCCATAATTAATTGACAACGTGGAGCGCAATGCTTGATATCCCATATAATTAATGGCAATCGCAACTAATGAACCCCTTTAACTGAGCAGTGCTGAGGATAATTTGCACTGTTTTCAGATTTCAGGATAATCGATTAGCAGTTTCAGACACGAGAATAGAGCGCTTTGTTTCATTTGACCTAAGCTAACACCAGACGAAAATAACACTTTATTGAGTGATGTAGTTATTGTATGACTGGGTACATCATATCAATACCGATAATATACAGTGTGTTTCACTTCTTATGGAATTTTTAACGTAGAACCATGAA
This sequence comes from Chrysolina americana, assembly GCA_958502065.1. Classification (NCBI taxonomy): domain Eukaryota; kingdom Metazoa; phylum Arthropoda; class Insecta; order Coleoptera; family Chrysomelidae; genus Chrysolina; species Chrysolina americana. Next base: position 56,868,362 of record OY293420.1, on the reverse strand, counting down.
ATTTTTAGAATCGATAAATACACAAGAAAATAACTCACTGCACAAAAGGTGTCATCCAACAGCGATGGAACGAGCTATTTTTCCGGAAAGTTATATAAGGGGGCAAAATTGGTCCGAAATTCCTCCGGATTCGTGTTAAGAATCCCCAAATTACTACTAATACACCTATCTCCTAAAATAATTTCAGTCCTGAAATTCGAATTTGTTTCACTTCTCATGGAAACGCCCACGTATCTTCCGTAATTTTCGACATAGAACAATGAAATTTTCAGGACAGATAGATACACTTAAAATGAACTAACTGCACAAAATGGGCTATCATACGTGATATACACGGGGGCGTTTCCAAGGGAAGTGACACAAATTAGAATTTTTCAGGACTGAATTTTTTTCAGGGGACAGGTGGATTAGTAGTAGGTAATTTGGGGATCCTGAACACGAATTCTAAGAAATTTCCGACCAATTTTGCCCTCTCATATAAGTTTCATCGCTGCTGGCGTGCAGTGTATATCACGTAGGATGACCCCTATCGTGCAGACACTTCATCTCTAGTGTATCTGTTGATCCTGAAAATTTCATGATATTTCATCAAAAATTACAGAAGATACGAGGGTATTTTCATGGGAACTGAAACACTGTATATCGGTGTTAGTAGTATTCCATATGGAGAATCACTTATGGAGGAGTGAAAAGCATAAATTTGTTACTCACAAAAGCTTTAATTCTTTAATGATTTGATGATTTTTTTCCGTAGCCGGCTCTAAAAAACTGAATTCTCATGCTTGGCTCAAGTTATCTAAACAGAGGGTGATTCACATTGGAATATTATGACAATTCACTATGAATTGTGTTGTTTCGCAATCTGGATTGTTGCTAGGGACTGAAATCATGTCCTTGACATTTATCATTGTGAAAAAGTGAGCGATTTCGATAATGCGAATCAGCAGATAAGAAAAAAATATATTTCACAGATATTTATCGGCAGTTTTATCATAAACCATATCTCGTTGATTTCATCGAACAAGATTAAGAACACTGATGTAATTTCGCGATGTTTATATAGAGTGAGCAATTCTTATGAAATCATTAACAACAGGAGATACTTTCTTTATACTGTTTACGCAGTAAAAATGAAAGAAAAAACAATTCATTGACAGGAATTGAACGAATGTATTGGTATTTATCAGTATTCATTATTTTATCTCCTAAATACCTGAAAAACTAATTCTCTTTTCGGTATATCCACAAATCAAAAAAAAAACATGAGTTTTTGAGTAAATACTTGGAAAAAATTAATTAGTTTCAAAATAGTTGTAGTCGAGACATTTTATTTCAGAAAACGATTTAAAATCATACGAGTCTAATTTTTGGCGAAGACGGCAGGAACAGAATTACGAGACAATATTGCTATATATTCTACTTTCCATAGTATGCCTCTCGAATTTATAGCACCTAGTATGTTATTTTAATAGTCTTCCTAATGATTAACGTTAAATGGGGAATAATCAGAAGGCTTCTTTGTTACTTTCGATTAACTTTGTTGATTTTTGCAATATTTAATTGACGAGTTTATATTATATTGGTGTGATATTTGCATGGAAAAATGATGAACAGACATCCAAAATGGGTTTTGTCCATTACGGACGCATTAACATCATTCATTTTCAAAATTCCTGGATTGGCTATCAAAAGGAGATTTTTGACAAGGCAATATTTAAAGACATATTTTTTGCAATTTTTCCGGTTTCCTAAATCTCACCGAAACGTATTCGATTCTTCATAGTAAACTTTCTCATTTCCTGAAAATTATGCAATTTGGACAAAATGCATTTTGGTAGTCTGCTCCTCAAATATCCAAAATCAAGTTTGTTGACACTTATGATCAACAAACTTTTCAGATCCAGATTTCTCTGAAACACACCGAATCAAATCGAAAGAGATTTGATTATGCAGCATTTGTCCAGTCTGTTATCATGTCCAAATTAATAGAGACTATGAGTAGAACCACCATTTATTTCGAGTTGCTTCACCCAATATTTCATAGTGCACCATATTTTGCAACTTGATGAAAAGTATTAAACAGTCGCTGCGAACTTATCTCAGTGTAAACAGTCTAGGAGTGCATGCAATTTTGTTCAATTAGAATATATGCATAAATAGTTTACACAAAATATAAACATGTTCGTTTTACAAGGAAAAGTGACAAACCATATAACATGGTATACGTGATACGTTTCATGGGATATATTGTGTGTCATATTTCTGGTTGTTGCACAATTGTTATCTTCACGGAAATTTCCCAATTTTTTGTATGGAAAGGCTGGGTTCAAATTTGTGTACTCCAAAACAGACTTCGAGTTTCCCAAATGGTAAATTCGGATACTTCCATATCCATGTGGACCTTTCCAGCATTTGTTCGGGGTGAGCGTTCTAGGAAATAGATGAAGACAACCAACTGGATGTACGATAACTAAAGTCTCTCTGAAATATTTTCTCACAAAAACTTTGAAATGGAGAGTGTTAAAATTCGTTTAGAGATGTCAGACGTTAACGTTATATTATATTTACAATTCAATTTCAGGATTTCATCGGAGAATTCCGTGTAGGTGAAGACTACTGTAACATGAAAAAATCAATTTAACATCGTACAACAAACTTGATCTTACAAAAAAAAAACTTATCGGAGGTCAGCATTTCACTATTACGGTTTACGGTAATTCACCTTATGTGATCGGCACCTAACTATCCGTATAGGTACTTTGGCAACTAATTTATCATTTTCGTTATGAACAATACATTTCCAAGTGATCGTATACTTTCATATACAAAATTTTCTCACAGTGAATATAGAATAAATTGAATCTTCATGATTATAGCCTGCTGAATATTATTTCTATGTGATAACGCGTGATAAACGATTCCAATCGCCTTTCCCACTTATTTGCCAAAATTAAATTAAATTCGATGAAAAAAACATACTGTTCAAAAATTATTTTGAGACCTAATTAAAATGGTTCATTTCGTATTTTTTCCTGCAGATTCGTATAACCAATCTTATCAATTTAAATGGTAAGTGCCATATGATTCATATTGTTCCTTTTGGCATAGCTTCAGACCTTCGTTAGCCCAAAACAATAGAAAGCGCGCTGTGCTGCGAGTGCATAAATGTCAAAGTGTACTTTTGTAGGAAAACAATATGTGGAAGCGTAGTTTTGTTCTAGAGATATAGATATAGTTGATAAAGGTTTAGGGTTTAATTTGGTATATGTAGAGTTGATCTATCATTTTCATTCAATACACTGGAAAACAGTTGTATGTATTAAATATCGGATGAAAATTCACTTCGTCCCAATTCTTCAGAAACGGTTTTATCAAAATTGCATTGTAATTAGCCGTTTGAGAATAATTAAAATTAGCACTTTTTCTGGATCCACTAAAATACATTCAAATGTAGAAGTACCGCTTTATTTATTAGGAGCCTATGTAGAGAGTTGTGTTCTGGGCGTACCCTCGGTTCCTCTGGTTCCCGTTTCCCGGGTGACCGCCTTCGCACCTTGAGGAGCATTGCACGAATTAACGTCAGATACGACCCAATGTCCGTAAAGGATAGTTGTTTTTTGTCAGATACTTGACTCATATTTTCCGCTTTGTGGAAATGTGTTGAGAAAAGGGCATTCGGAACACATGGGAGGTGCAATTTCATGAGAACCCCAATTTTCAACTGATTCATCTATACTGTTGTACAGTGCTTTCATTTAAATTTTTCCCACAAGGCTGTAAAATATTAATTTTGTGAGGTGGAAGGTCTTATTAAAAAAGGAATTGTATTGTTTTCGTTAAGTTTTATGCTGTCCAGTCAAAAATGTTATAAATTTTCAAATGCCAAAATTATTGACACAATATACTTTTTTTTAAATGGTACACCCTGAATATCATTAAATATTTATAAATACTTTTTTTCTGATTACGAAACTATGCCACACTTGCCCGTTCTTTCCATTACTTTATCTCAAATTAGTGTAAATATGATTAAAATTGTAACTTCTCTAAAACATTACTCGTATTTTGTTCCCAAGAATTGTCATGGTTTCGCACCTATTATTAAATGTTAGACGTGAATATTGTTCCTGACAGTTTGGCGATCAATAAACAAAATGAGATATTCCATAGAAGAATAATGATTAAAAATGATAAATGAATATTTCTATGTTTTTTACCACTTTAACTTGTAACACTTTGTTACTGCAGTTTCGTCCTATATGAACATTCTCAAACAACTATGTGTTTTATGTTCGGTATTTATCGACAAAGTGGTAGTGTTACAAAAGCTCTTAGAGGATATAGACTGCATATCAATATATTCAATATATCAACAGGATAGGGGATGGGGTTGAGAGGTTCTTGGATAGGAAATATCCACAGTGGATTGGGAAATCAAGTACTACTAGATAACCTCCTAATAGTCCTGATCTAACACCACGTGATTTTTTCTTATTGTTAAAAATATTGCCTATTCTACACCCTGCTATTCTTTGGACGATCTTAAGATAAGAATTAGGATAGCTATTTGACAGGTGCCAAACAACATGGACACTTTGTTGAAAATTAGAAGACATATAGAAAAAATATATATAATATACCTTCATTGAAAATCAAGGTGTTCAAGTGGAGCAGCATTTATAAATGCAAAAAAAATTTTAAATTGCTTCAAATTGATTACTATTTGTTAATTGGATTTAATTTATTATTCATCAAATTTGCTCTTAGACTTGGGAAATTTGATCGGCGAGTGAGTTTACAATAATAATAATAAATGCTCAAGAACTATAAGTATAAAAACCATGACAATTCTTGGAAACAAAATAATAAATGCGGGTATCTTGATGTTCTAAAAAAATCACAATTTAATTATATTTACACCAATTTGCCCTAAAATAATGGAAAGGGTAAGTGTAGTACATCAGAAAAAAAGTATTTTTAAACATTCATCGATATAAATGGTGTCCCATTTAGAAACAAGTTAGTTGTGTGTGAACATTTGACAATTCATAAAATTTTTGACTGGACAGTATAAAACTTTACGAAGAACACTACAGTTTCTTCTTCTAGTCCACCAAAGAATGAATATTTTACAGCCCTTTGAGTGGGGCAATTCCAAATGAAACCACTGTACATTATGCTGCATTGGGTGTTCCTTTATTGCAGACACCGTTCGTCAGTTGTGATGATTCTAAATTGATTTTCATGGCCAACTTCATTCGATTGGATAATCAATTGTGTGTCCGTAATTTTTCAACCGATTTCCAGTTTTGACAAAAAATCTTGTCGCTAATTTGAAGCTCGTCCAAAATACACAGGAACGATTCGATCACCATAAACTTTATTTTAAATGTCACATGTTTCGCTAACACAGTAACTCTACTGTGACGATTTTGTTAGTTCTTGTGTATTTGTATGTTTATAATAGAGGACTTCGGATAAGGATTCAGTCATGCCACCACAAAACTATTGGCTTTAAAACTATTGACACTGGTAAACCATTATCGCTTGATAAAACTACAGTGTAGTGAAACATGTCGCGAATTTAATAGTTTTGTGGAAATTTAATCGTTTACCTTAGTGCTTTATACTATGGATTTCCATCAAGTAACGACCAATTCAATCCAAAAAGAGGTATAGAGGCGATACAAACTGTTCACTATCCCAGCAGCAAAAGAGAGTTAGTTATCACATGAACAGAACTCTGACGGAAAAAAGAAGATCCGTGATTCATTATGCTAGTATGTCTAAGTTAATGTGGGAAGAAGATGTTCTTGAAGCAACTTAAATATCACTGTATATCACAAATTGAAGTAGAGTACAATTTCTTCGTCATCAATCAAAGCTGAATATATTTTCCCTAGTACTGCTGTTTGAGAAGGAATATGAATTCAAAATATTCAAATTGAAACCAACCACTTTAATTGAAGACAATCAAGGATCTACATAGCGATCTCAAAATTTCCTCAAGATCACAAGCATATCGAACATATCGATACGAGGTATCATTTCATCGAAGATAAAACTGAAGATGGAATATATTATTACCAAGGCCCTAGAAAAATCAAAAATGGAATACTTCAATAAATATAAAGCACTAAGGTAAACGATTAAATTTCCACAAAACTATTAAATTCGCGACATGTTTCACTACACTGTAGTTTTATCAAGCGATAATGGTTTACTAAAATCCTCTTCGTTAGGCTTTACTTACTACCCACATTACCTGGAATTGTTATGTTAAGTAACCTGACCTATCCCAATTCCTATCTTCCCCATTAATGTTGTCCACAAACAACGAAAACAAGATATCCTGGGAAACAATCGAAGTTACTAAGAAAAATGGTTCAACAAAGGAGAATTGTTCAATTCCAACTGGTCATTGAGTAGACAATTAGAATTCTTCAATTTATTTATTTCTAGACATTCTAAATAATTAAGTTTGACACCTTTATTTTCCACATGTAGAATTTCGAAGTTTTCATCAAAGTGATGATCTTCTTCTAAAATATGATTTGCATATGTTGAACTTGTTTTCTTTTTTACATAACTCGTGTGATGTTCACGTAGGCGGTTTTTAAAAGATCTCCCGGTCTGGCCTACATATACTTTAGGGCAAGTCCCACTAGCACCACGACCACTCTAGTTTTAAATTTAGCGCCATTTTTAAACAAAACCCCACTATGGAAAATCTTAATATTTCCACCGTTATGGACAATACAATCCTACTACGAGAAAAATTATCGAAAAACGTGTCAGTAGTTTTAAAGTCAAAAGTTGTGTCGTGGCATGACTGAATCCTTATCAGAAGTCTTCTATTGTTTGAAGCTGTTCATACATATGCAAAATGTTACTTTCTTCTAACGCTGTGTCAAAAAGACAATAAATTTTACGTCTCCAAAGTTACTATGATCAATCGATTCAGCTGGGAAAATATCGACTCCTATTCATTTTTCAAATATCAGATGTTTAATTTTCATCGTCTGTTGATGTTTTTCTTCTAAAACCCTACAAACCAAATTTCTATGAAAAAAAGTTCATGTTGTATTTCTGCCAATATTGTTCGGGAAAATTCACACATGTAAGTAATCCAGCATCTTGTATTCAATGTCAGGCATTTTTTGAAAATGTGAAAGAAGTTAATGGGTTATTTAGCGGAACCTCAAACCGAGTGAAGATTCTGGCGAATGCGCCATTGGTAAGAGACACGCACTCGATTGGCGTAAGATGCGTGTAGAATGCGTCCGCTATCGATTTTTGTAAAACTGCGCTCCGTACTCGAAAGCTGTGGAGCGATAGTCTGTAGGTAGGGTGTTTCAAAACCGGGAGTTCGAGGGCTGGCAATAACGGAGGTCTGAAGACGGCTAAAAACGAGCGACTCACTGAAAAGGGCGTCGCCTGACACACTCATGCCGAAAAGTCTTTCCATCCATTTAGTTATAGTGCTAAAGTGTTTTTTTATTTAGCCAGACGGTAGATTGAAAAATGGGAGGTTGTGCATCTAAGGAAAATACTAAAAAACACACACAGGACGATGATACGGGGTTTGTACTATTCGTATTCGTATCCTGTAATCCTGTTGATGTCTATGCATGGGTCAATAGCACGCTATGGGGCGAGCCTGGATTTGTGTCGACGCTTTTTGTATTATTACTCTACTCTACTCTATCAAGTATGCATTATTTGTCATTTATTTGCGATATATTATAGTTTCACTTTTCTTCTGCCATTCTACGAATTTCCATCGTTTGAATAATCTTTGTCTGAGAGAAGTCGGGCATACAGAAAAGAGCGGTAAGCTGCATTCAGGAGTTTATCAGTCAATATACAGGGTGTTAGTGAATAAAGTGCGACAAACTTCAGAAAGTGCTTCTGCATGAACAAATGATAACAGTTTGTTTTATAGCTTTTGTCAGCAAATGCTTCGTATTCCAGGCCGTTAAAGCATTTCTTAAAAACTGACTATTTATTTATTGCTCTGAAACCGGTAGAGATATGCAAATTAAATTTGATGGGTTTCAAGAGGTAGTTATTGCGCATTTTCTGACATGCAATTAAGAATTTTATGGTCATCACTGGCGCGCATACGGGTGATGATCTCAATTTTTTTAAGAAAAAAATGGTACGCCACTGAGATATTTCAAACTTACAATCATTTGTTGATTCTTCGGTCAATTTATGACAAAAAATCTCTCATGCCTTTTTTGTGTGAGGCGCCGTTTTTATGCAAAAAAATAAAACATCTTAACGCGTATTTTTCATTTCTTTAATACTTCATCAAGAACTATCTAATCAATGACATTAAACCAGAGCCATAACAGAAAATAATACTAATAAATAAATAGGCGCAAAGCTACAACAAATGATCAAAATGACCTGGTATATTTCTTATTGTCTCACAGCCGGATATAATTCGATTCCTCAGGTCTTCAACATTTTCGATGGGAGTGGAATAAATTAACGACTTGAGAAAACCAAAAATGCAAAAATCTAGAGGATTTAAATCCAGCGATCGAGCAGGCCAATGTTCCGTACCTCCCCTACCTAACGATTTGGATATACTGTATCTAATTAATTACGTACATCAATGCTAAAATGGGATAGTGCACCATCATGCATGAACCATAAGTGTTGTCTCAGCTGCAGTGGAATCTCATCAGGAAGAACTGGTGACTCTTCCTGTAGGAAATGACGGTAAGAGTCGCCTGTTAGTCGTTCTGGGAGGAAATATGGACCTACTAAATGATCAATTACCCCTAGCCATACATTTACTGAAAACTGATGCTGAAAATGAGCTTCAAAAATTCCATGTGGATTTTCCTCAGCCCAAACGAAATTGTTATGGAAATTTCGCATACACTGCCGTCCAAAATTAGCTTCGTCAGTAAACAAAACGCCATTTAAAAAATTAGTAATTTGAGCGATTTGATGAAGAATCCAATGACAAAAAACTAGGCGCGGAAGAAAGTCTCTAGGTAGTAGAGCTTGCACACGTTGAATATGGAACGGATACAATTGCTGTTCTTTAAGAATTTTGAATACAGTGAAGTTGCTTACATTCAATATGTTGGCAATTTTTCGAGTACTTGTTTCAGGTGACTCCGCAATTATCTCGAGAACTATTGTGTGATGGGGTACCCTACGTCCTGGATACAACTCAGCATACAATCGTCGAGCTTACTGACCATTTCCATTACTTCGACCATATACAAAATGCATGTCTGACAATTCCGCATTCGTTCAATTTTCCATTCTTTTTGATAAAGGAAGATTTAATTACTTATTAATATTAATTTTATACCAAACTGAAAGGTTAAAAATGATAAAACGCCAAGTTGACATTTCGTTCAAATATTCGTATTTAAGAATGTTGACAGTAGCCTACTATCGTCGCTACTAGATAATGTGTTGAAGAAATGAAAAATACGCGTTAAGAGCTTTTATTTACTTGCATAAAAACGGCGCCCCACACACAAAAAAGGCAGAAGAGATTTTTTGTCACAAATTGAACGAAGAATCCAAAAATGATTGTTAGTTTGAAATATCTCAGTGGCGTACTATTTTTTTCTTAAAAAAAATTGAGATCATTACTCCTCTTAAAACCGACCAAATTTCATTTGCATGTCTCGACCGGTTTCAGAGCAATAAATAGATATAGTTAGTTTTCAAGTAAAACTTAACCCCGTATCTCGAAAAACGAAGCATTAGCGGACAAAAGTTATAAAGCAAAATGTCATTATTTTTTCATACAGAATCACCCTCTGAAGTTTGTCGCACTTATTCACTAACACTCTGTATAATGCTATTGATCATTGCACGAATCAAAATGAGTCTCTTGTGCAATTATTAAATAACAGTAACTTCTTCAATCACTGAATGGATGATTCTCGAATCAAGGAACGTGACCATGTTACTGAAAACTCATTCAAAAAAAAATTAAATACCTTGTGTAAGTGCATACTCGTTTCTGTCTGTATGTTGTTTACTAGTTACTGTACCTGTTCAAAGCACTGCGCCTGTTTTTTGTCATGTTTGTGTACTCTGTCTGTTTTTTTGAACTTTTCTTATTCGTTGTTGTATATTTGATTCAAGAGACATCATCCATATATTTGTTAACACGATTTCGCTAAAATGAATATTTTGCGAACGGTGGGAGAGGCAAAATTGTCTAAAGAAATAAAGTAATTACGAATGGGAATGACTTCTTTATCTGTGTTGTTCACTGATGTGATCTCAATCCCAAAACGAGGACGCCTGAATGCATTTACGTGTTTCATTTCTGTATAAAAGGGGGTTTTCTATTTTTCCATTCAACTAATATTCTACAACAGGCTTCACATTGTCGTGAAAATGGAAAGCCAACTTTTGAATGACTTCTGGGTATATACTGATGGATAAATTTTGACCTGTGAAAATAATTTTACACATTAATACTGTCAGCAAGTCTAGAACAAATGCTGTACTTACTTCCTTACTCTATGAAACATGACGATCAAGATATTCTTCATCATCAACAATAGTTCACACTTCATAATCAATAGTTATAAATGATTATTTTTTATAATTATGAATGTCGAATCATCCGAATTTGAATATTATTACAACCTGCGGGTGCTTTTGGAGATACGATAATAAATCTCAGGTGGTATAATAAATAATTTTTCAGTTAGAATGAAGCATTTGTTTGCTTAGCTTGACACATCAGATAGATCTCTTCTGGATGTGGGTTTCCAGAACTTTTTGCAATTCTCTCTAATTTCTAGTTTTCCTAATGTTGTATTATTGTTGATCCATATTTTTTTCAAGAGTGTATTTGCTATTTCCTTTACCTGTACTCCAGGTTCTACAAAACAGCCTCAACACCCTAGTTCAAACACTAGAAAAAGCATAACTTTGTTCCTGCGAAATTTGTGTTCTTTCAGAATTTCTGTATGAGAGACGGACAAGTATAATTTAATGGCTATAAGGGGCAGTAGTTGTTATCCCCGAAGAAATTTCTAATGTATGTATGATATTCTCTGAACTGATGATAGAAATAACTACTGGATAAACATATTTCCTATTGAACTTTGAGCTATTGAGAAAATAGTACTGATGATGTGTTCATTTGATAAGACGTTATATTTTTATATTCCCTTCTGATACATTTCTGGCACTTTATCTTGAAGTGCCGGTAGATAATATATCCAACAATAAATAAACCCGAAAGTTTTTTGTGACGATAACTTGAAAATCCCGAACAAAGTAATAAATGTCCTCCTCTATATGGTATGCTTTAGCTTTAGCCTTGGAACACTATTCGAAACGTTTCGTTACATAGTGGGACGTAATTCTCCCGTCCAAAGACCCTTTAGTCTTGAATCTGTAGGCACTACTGGTAGTAAAGTTCACCTACAGTTTACTGTGTCATCATCCAGTCGGTGTATAAGTTCCAATGGAAATATGTCGAACCTCCTATTGTATGTGTTAGGAGTTTTCTTCTAACAGTCAACTTTGGCAACAGAAATGTGATAATATCAAACGTCTTCATTTTCCAAGAAAGGAGAGACAATGAGGAACCTCACAAGACTATACTGTGAACGTAAAAAAATTACTGCTTGAAGCCAGTAACCGACGAGTTCATTCTTCGAAATGTTCTACGATATTCAGTTTGACATGCATTTATCCTAGTACGTTGTTCTGCACTGTTGGAAAACTGTAGTAAATTTTAACAACTTCCCATATTGTTGAATTTTACTAGCAATATTATCTGTTACTTTCACTATTAACATTTATGGTCTATTGAGAAAACAACAAAATATAATTTCAAAAGTATCAAAAATGAAACGAAACTGAAGGTGAAATCATTTGTAACAATGAAGATAATTCAGAAAAATCAATCGAATCTTGTAAAGTAATATATTTATTTTGTTTTTTCAATAGCAAAGCAGTTCTCTCTCAACTATTGTTTGTTTATTTTATATGAATGTGGGAATATTTGAGCAAATTTATTACAGACTGTGATCTCATTATCTTATTGGGAGTTCTAACTTTTCAGAAAGATTATTGTTGATGGTGTTTGAGAAACACGGTTTCAAACATGTACCTATACGTATCATTACCAACTTACTCTTTTCAAATATCAAATATCAACTACCTCACTGTTTTGTATATGGATGTGGAAATTAAATGAACAAAAACTATCAATAATTTGATACTTATTGAGAATTTGCATTCCCCTTCAGAATACGTGTTTAGGTTTTGACTTCAATAAGTTGCTGATTTGGTAAAAGTTCGATTTGGAGAAAAAACATTTTTGTATACCTCGAACACCTGCTTTTCGAGTATTAGCCGGTATATTCGTTGATATGATCAAGAACAATTGAACCATATTCATGCAATTCAAGAAGGTACAAACATTAGTGATGATTATGAAATAATTGACCTCAAAACTTCGACGCACATTGTTTCTTATGATTTGAGTTCCCCTTAGCCGATCAAATTCAGATGAATTGTACCAAAATATGAAATAAATTTCGCCGTTTTTAATTTTTCATGAACAGCTTGATTAGTAGATAGTAACAATTTCAAATAGAGTTGAAATATTATTATATTATATATAAGCGCATTAAACTCTGATATTTCATATAGCGTTGATGTTTTATCGGTCAAACTATTAATTAATTCAGCCCAATAACAGGATTGTTGGTTTTCAGATTATGCCATGTTTACAATTAATATATGCTATGTATGTATAGAATAATGGTTTATATTTTTGAAAAATTCCAAATGTAACTTATTTATTTTCAAAATTAAAGACATTAGGCGGATGGTGTATCATGTTCCCGTCACACTCGGTAAATGATATTGAAAAGTTAGTTACCTGTACTAAGATACTATGTGTTTTGTTTATCTTCTGAAACATATTTCATGTACATGGCTATTTCTATTGAAATAAAATGTGTTAGGTAAACGTTTTTAACATATGGAAAACCTGCCAATATATTTATTCTAATTAAGATGATTGGGTGTATTTGAAGAAGTATAGGATGAAAACAGAACTACGTTATTCCATCTTCTATTGACATAATATGAGTTAAATGAGTGTTGGCCTTCTAGCTCTACCCACATCGAAACCAAACCACGGTTGATTTTTGTTTGAAACCTATTTCAGCATGAAATACTTTGTAGACCAAGATTCAATTTCGTAACTTCAAAAGCATTCGGGCAGATATCGAGAATTTTTCAATGTATCAGCTTGCATAGCGGCAATTAATGATATCGATGAACCATCAGAAATATCCTCAAGTGGTGGATGTTACTTTAATTATTTTTGCAAAATTTCATTACCCTAATCCAATAACCGTACTAAATATTCATTGTACAGTACACTACGTAATCACATTCTTGACTGATTGAGATATCATAAAACATGAATTTTTCGACCTCATTTCACCGTCACTCAAAAATCCCTACACGCTTCTTCGTCCCTTTTTTCTTATGTCAAATGGAAAATAAACAATCTGAATCAATAAACGAGTCCTTCCGAGTATTGAGTTATACTTCATATTCTAAATCGTTTATGGGTTTCTGTAGATATCTAGATGAACAAGGCGAACATTACCGAACATTTGAACCCAAAAAATTGGAAAAATATGGTCGAACGAAAGCTATTGCTAAAAGGTAAATTTTTGTTCGATGTTGATAGGTGTTTCCATCTTTGTTCAGTTATAAAAATTACACTTTTGGTGTTTTTACGATAGCTGTTTCAATGCATCTTCTCAATGTTCACACCATGTCTCTTTTCAACTATTGATATCGGTTGTGTGCGAAAAAAAGGAACAGCTTCATATAATTTGTATGGTATATATCGTATTACACAGACTCATGGTACACGCCCTTTTCTCCTTTGCTTCTGTAGCTAAGTATATGTCTGAAATTTGGAACAATGAATATGCTCACTATAGGGCACTTTTTGACATATTTGGAAAAAAGTCCAACTTCTGGTTTTTCCGGACATCAACTTTCGATTTTCGTGTGGGAATTTTCTGAATCCAATGATACCTCATAGTTGAGATTTCATTCGTCAGAACACCAATTTTATTTTCGATCTAGAGAGCCATAAACTCTACAGAAACAAAGTAGAAAAGGGCGTGTACCATGAGGCTGTGTCACACGGTATATGAAATAAACGAAAGTAAAGAGTTGACTTCAACAGCTTATTTGATGTACGAAATAGACGTTGTTTTGGTTTGTTGGGTAGTTTCTATTTCGTGACAAATAGAGGAGTAAACACCATTTCTCCCTTTGAATTGAAAATTTATGAAATATTTGCAGAAAATCTCCATTAGTTAACTTTGGAGTATTTTTTGGAACCCCCTAATGCTTTTCTGTTTAGGAGGGTATTTCAATTGATTTTCGAAAAAAAAATCATAAACTCAATCTTTTCATCAGATGAAAAGTAATCACTACCTGAAAATATCTTAACAATCCGCCATGAATCAGTCGTGTTATCGAAATCCTTATCAGATTACAGACTTATTGATTGTATGAAAAGTGCAGAGGTGTGATTTGTTGTGATTCTTCCTCAAACCTTTCACAGTGATCCTTAGTAAATGTAACTACCCCTTCTTGTTGCATGTCATGTTTCAACGTATACAAGGGACAGTCAATTCGTTCACAAGAAACAGTTGCAATGATATGTATAATGAAAATTGTCACCACTTCAAAATTATTGTTAACTATACTGAACCATAGTCTGTGATATGATTGAGTGGTATTATATTATAGCAAACCGGTAGAGCCACACTTCAGCTACATAATAATAATAATAATCCCTCATAAACACTCGTAGAGTTCACCCTGAGAGGATGTAGGAAAGCCGTAGCATAATTGGTATGATGTAATGAGGAAAATGACTGCGTTTTGTTATAATCGGATTGTTGTTTTTGATTAAGATTTTGATAAGGAGTGGCTCCTGCTGAAAAACCGATTGTGTTTGTGCATTCAATTTATCGTCAACAAACATTGCAGCATACTAATATTGAGGGCCGGGTGGAAAAGATGAATTGGCGGATATCCACTCGATACATTATCTGGAGAAGTTTGAATTGAAGTCCTGATCGATGCACAGTTTTCATTCAGTGCATATTTTTCACATTTATGTTTACTTTGCCGGTATTTTATTCTCTTCATTGATTCAAAGGCATCAACCCATTTGCATTTCTTTTCTCATCAGTTGATGCCATGCTCCTGATAAAAGCAGACGTTGAATAGTATCAATAGTTGTTAGGTTAGGTTTTAACGTGAGTGGGCCCATATCAGGCCCTCCACTACGGCTAATGGCCTATTGTGGCGCACCCTATGGTTATATTTCTCCCAGTATATCCAATCTCTTGACAAAATTAAGGAGTACATTGGGAGAACAATTTACCAGGTTCTCTGGCCTTACTGTTGTGTTGCCAAATGAAAATCTGGTTCTGGCCGCTGCGGGGCATGTACATGAAATGTGTTTAGCCGTTTCATCCTCCTCCATGCATAGACGGCACTCTACATCTTGTGCAAGTCCAATTGTATGCATGTGGTGTTTGAGTTTGCAGTAGCCAGTGAGCAAACCTACTATAACTCTGGGCTGTGCTCTACTAAGTTCTAGCAGTTTGTCGGAGTCCTGTTTTCTCATTGTGCAAGCAATAAATGCTTTGGATTGGGCTAGGCCCGGTAGACTACGCCAATACTCGAGTCTTTTATTGTTTGCCAAGGATGTTATAACATTCTTGGCAGAGCTTTGGGCTATACCGATTACCGGTTCTGGCCCAGTGAACGTTATTTCGGCCTCCCCTTTTGCTAGGGCGTCCGCTATTTCGTTCTCTTCTAGGCCCGTGTGACCTGGGATCCAGATTAGGTTAACATTGTTGCGTTGTGCCAGTCGGTTTAAAGTTTCTCTGCAGTTCCATACTGCTCCGGATTTGAAGCAGTTGGATTTAAGTGCTTTCAGTGCTGCTTGACTATCTGATTTTTTTTTATGGTTTTTCGTGTGTGGTGTCGATTTTCCAGCTCCCTTACAGACATTTCAATAGCATATACCTCTGCCTGGAATACCGTTGCTAATTTACCCATACTGAATGAGCGTTTCACTACTGGGTTCATCCCGTATATTCCGGCTCCGACGCCTTCCAGAGTTTTGGAACCATCGGTAAACCAACGTTCATTTGCCCTACCGAGGTCAGTTTCATTCCGAACCTAGTCTTCTCTTTCAGGGAAGACCACAGTGTAGGGCGTGTGAAGGTTGATAGTTATGAGCATGATGTCTGAGGGCATTCTTAGAATGTTGTGAGCTATTAAGCCCTCCAGCATGCTGCTGCTTCTCATAACCACTGCTTGCGGTAGAATAATGGCCGCTTGGTGGAGTCTGTATGTTGCCCATCTTGCCTCTCTCCCCATAAATATGTGAAGAGGACGTAATCCGAGAAGAGCTTCCATTGCTGCCGTTGGCGTGGAGCTAATTGCCCAGTAATCGCCAGACACGCTTGTCTCTGTAGTCCATTAAGTTTAGCCTGGGCCATTTTTTGTTGTCCCTTGCCACCAGACTACAGATCCATACGTGATTATTGGTCGTATGACGATCACGTAGGGCCAGTATACTTATTTTGGTGACATGCCCTATGTTTTGCCACTTATTCTGCGGCATGTCCATAATGATAGGCAAGCCTTTCGGATAGTCTTTTCCAGATGCGAGTTCCAATTCAGCTTTTTATCTAGGATTATTTCCAGATATTTTGCTTCACTCGTAAAAGGAATTGTTACACCATTGATGAAAGGAGGTATTAAATGTTCCAGCTTCCTTTTTCTGGTGAACGATACTATGAACATTTTGTGAGGGTTAAAGGATATTTACTCCCTCACACCATTTATATATGGTGTCCAATATATCCTGAAGAGCGTAGGAGATCGTCTCTTCGGATTTATCGCATATAACTAGGACCAGATCGTCAGCATATGCTTGCAGATCGACCTCCCATAGCGAGAGAATGGCCAGCAGATCAACCACCAGCAGTGACCATAGCAGAGGGTAGAGAACCCCCCTGAGTTCAGCCCCTGAGTTCAGCCCCTGACTGGTTTGAAGCTGACACTTTTCCCCTGTAGAGAGGTCGTTATAGTTCCGTAATGAAGCATAGTTCTTATCTAATCACATAGTATTGGTTCAATTCCTCTAGAGACAGTGGCCTCATATAGGAAGTGAGGTAGTGCATTGTTAAATGCTCCTTTTATGTCAAGGACTGCTAACTCCTGGTGGTCCAGGGCGTCGCTTATTCCTGAGACAAGGTTGTTGAGGGCAAGTTCTGTTGATTTGCCAGCCTGGTACGCTTACTGGTGAACATTGAGTGGGTGCTTTGTTAATACACCACACCTCATGTGCCCGTCCAGTATTTCCTCATGCTTTTCAACAGAAAGGATGTCAGACTAATAGGTCTGAGCGATTTTGGGTGTGGGTCAGTCCGACCAACCTTAGGAATATAGATCACCCTAGTCGCGGTCCAGTTAGATGGAATATGGTTCCAATCTAGACTGGCTCTGACTGGTTCCAGTCCGATTTGTAACAGAACTGGAACAACGCAATTCTCTCCTGGCGATTTGTAAGGTTGGAACGAGTTAACCGCCCATCTTATCGTTTGTGGTGTGATTATTTTGTTGGCAACCACCCAGTCATCTCTGCCAGGTCCAATAGTTGTATACGCATAGATACATTTCATTATCGCATACTAACATGAAAAATTTTACTAAGAATATTTGCGGATTGATTCTCCAAGGTCCGATAGGGTGGAGCTTAGCGCACTTGTGTTGAAAACTAGAGGTATCGGGTTCAAATCCTAATTAATTAAACAGTTGTTTTCCATTCATGGCTGAACTGCTTTTTCTTTGAATTTTAACCTGAAGAGTCCTTGTAAGCCTTCCAAAATGATAAGACGTATGAATTCTTCTTTTAAGATATTTGAATAAAGCAAGGAGTCTTGGAAAAAGCTGTTGTAAGATTACGATAGTTTAAAGTCAGCGAAAAAGACAATTATATAACTTGCGGTAACACAAAATGAGATGAAGAAGGTGAAATATTCTATTCATCCAATGATTTCTTTAATGCTCTCAATTCTATATATAATTTTTCAAAATGGTGTATTGGCTTGAAAACAACAAATTGAAAGTTCCAGGTTTTTGTAAAAGATATTACAGAAAGAAACAACTAGTACAGTTTAGATAAATTGAATAACGTTAAAGTTATGAAGTTCCGTGGCAATGTAATAGTCTAATAAGTTCTTGAAGGCCTACAGTTTGGAGGACTTCATGATTTCTGAGGAAAAAAAAATGTTCGCTCGAAGTATCCGACGAGATGACGAATCTACAAATTAATTGTAGCCTGCTCTATCTTACCACCATTTCTGTGATCTTCTCAGGTTTATCATTTAGAAGTACAATTTTGTACACCTACTGAGTGTCCCTCGTATCAACACATTTTCATTTATTTTTGTATAACATTTCTGCTATGTGTGTAGCCTGATTTCATCCAGGTAAACTAAACTGAAAATTTATGGAAAATAAACTGGGAAGCTTTGGTATTGAAACGATCAGAAAAAATGCTATTTTCTGTTCTGCTTAAAGGGTTGATGTGTCCCGTTATTCTGATGTGTCTTTTCTATGACGAACACAAAATTGAAATATATTTTTTTGTGATTACAGAAAAGCCACCATGGTCGACGCTCAGGTATTGGAAAAACTTGAAACCGGATTCAAGAAGCTGAAGGAGTCCAACTCAAAATCACTCTTGAAGAAACACTTGACGCAAGAAATATTCGATCAACTCAAAGTTAAGAAAACACCCAGTTTTGGATCTACACTTCTTGATGTTATACAGTCTGGTGAGAGCATAATCACAACTTCATTTTGACGACTATACAGGGTGTTAGTGAACAAGTGCGACAAACTTCGGAGGGTGATTCTGTATGAAAAAATAATGAAATTTTGCTTGATAGCTTTTGTCCGCTAATGCTTCGTTTTCCGAGATAGGGGTGTTAAAGTTTTACTTAAAAACTGACTACCTATTTATTTATTGCTCTGAAACCGGTCGAGACATGCAAATGAAATTTGGTCGGTTTTAAGAGGTAGTTATTGCGCATTTTCTGACATGCAATAAAGAATTATGTTCATCATTGGCGCGCATACGGGTAATGATCTCAATTTTTTTACGTTCAATTTGGTTTGCCTTTTTTGTGTGGGGCGCCGTTTATACAAAAAAATAAAAGCCCTTAACGCGTATTTTTCATTTCTTCAACACATCATCTAGTAGCGACGCTAGTAGGCTACTGTCAACATTCTTGAATACGAATATTTCAACGAAATGTCAAATTAGCGTTTCAACATTTTTAAGCTTTCAGTTTGGTATAAAATTATTATTAATAAGTAATTATTTACTACCTAGAGACTTTCTTCCGCGACTACTTTTTGGTCATTGGATTCTTCATCAAAACGCTCAAATTCTTAATTTTTTTAACAGCGTTTTGTTTAACGACGAAGCTAATTTTGGACGACAGTGTATACGAAATGTCCTAAACAATCACGTTTGGGCTGAGGAAAATCCACATGGAATCTTTGAAGCTCATTTTCAGCATCAGTTTTCAGTAAACGTATGGCTTGGGGTAATTGATGATCATTAAGTCGTTCCATATTTTCTCCCACAACAACTACCAGCCGACTCTTACCTTCATTTCCTACAGGAAGAGTTACCTGTTCTTCTTGACGAAATCCCTCTACAGCTGAGACAACACTTATGGTTATGCATGATGGTGCACCAGCCCATTTTATCCTTAATATACGTAATCACTTAGATACATTATATCCAAATCCTTGGATACGTAGGGGGGGTACGGAACATTGGCCTGCTCGATCACCGGATTTGAATCCTATAGATTTTTGCATTCGGGGTTTTCTTAAATCGTTAGTTTATTTCATTCCCATCGACAATGTTGAAGACCTGAGGAATCGAATTATAGCCGGCTGTGAGACAATAAGAAATACACCAGGAATATTTGCGCGAATTTGACAATCAATGAGGCGGAGAGTTGAATCTTGTATCACGTCTGAGGGAGATCATTTTGAACATTTATTGTAGCTTTGCGCCTGTTTATTTATTAGTGTTATTTTCTGTTATTGTTCTGATTTAATGTTATGCCTATTCATGAAAGAAATGAAAATTACGCGTTAAGATGTTTTATTTTTTGCATAAAAACGGCGCCCCACACAAAAAATAGGCTGAGAGATTTTTTGTCACAAATTGAAGGAAGAATTCAAAAATGATTGTTAGTTTGAAATATCTCAGTGACGTGCCATTTTTTTCTTAAAAAAATTGAGATCACCCGTATAACTACCTCTTAAAACCCACCAAATGTAATATATGCATATTTCTCCCGGTTTCAGAGCAATAAATAAATAGTCAGTTTTTAAGAAAAACTTGAACACCGTGTATCTCGGAATACGAAGCATTTGCGGACAAAAGCTATATAACAAACTGTCATAATTTTTTCAAACTAACACCTTGTATAAGTCGCTCCAATTCGACCACTGAAATACAGTTACCAATTGTATTGATTCAGACACTGAACACAAAGCTCACCCTTTTTACTCCCATACTACTTTCCCGGCTAATGCCACGACGGGTATTGAATAATATATTGCCTTCACTAAAGGATTCATATAGATTTTGTTCGTGGTCCTTCCAAATAAATAGTTTCCTAACATTCTCCTCGTGCCTTCAGGTTTGGAAAATCACGATTCCGGAGTTGGTATCTACGCTCCCGATGCCGAGGCTTACACCGTCTTCGCCGACTTGTTCGACCCCATCATCGAAGAGTACCATGGGGGATTCAAGAAGACCGACAAGCACCCTCCCAAGAACTGGGGAGACGTCAGCGTTTTTGGAAATCTCGACCCTGCTGGTGAATTCGTCGTCTCGACCCGTGTGAGGTGCGGTCGCTCTTTGGAGGGATACCCATTCAACCCTTGTCTAACTGAAGAACAATACAAAGAAATGGAACAGAAAGTTTCCAATACTCTTTCAGGACTAGAAGGTAAATTTATTCATACTTCAGAGTCCTCCTGGTGGTGGTAGGTATGTTGATTTTATCGGTGGTTAATGAATTTCTATTTTAAGAACTATTTGGATAGTAGTAGCAGAAGTATATCTAGAAAAATACAGAAAATAACGTGTTTTGGAACAATGAATTGATATAAACGAATCCTATTTGGGATTCGTGTGCACTTTTGGTAATAATACCACACTACCATTTATCTCACATGAGTTATGATGGAAATGGTCATCTCATGGTTCTTGGCCGTGGGAAATGGAGTTCCTTAGGGCACGGTTTTAGGCCCTCACTTTAACAAGTGTCATATTTAGGCCGACGGCAAGCAGATTTATTCATCCTTCACAGAAACTGGTTTATCGGAAGATGATCCTCAACTGAAATCTGGTTTAGAGCCAATTATATCAATTTCAGCGACGTTTTGCCTATCCATGAGTCCTGTAAAACGTTGTGGACAAGTTGTTCGGCAAGAAAGTAGCCTGTATCCCTTGTTGTGATGCCTTGAATATCAAAATCAAGGTCACGTACACTGCCGTGCTAATCAAAAAGGGGTATCTGTAGTTTTCATGTTTACGAAAAAATCATGTTTTCCTATTAGGTTGGGGGCAATTTTTGGCGAAATTAAATTATTCATAAACTTATAATATGGGCTAATTTTCAATTACGACATTCAGTCCTACTAAGATACGTGTAAAATGATGCAGAAAAACCAAAAATTACAAGTTTATCACTCACGCCCTTTTTGCTCAGTACGGCAGTTAAGTTTTCTTACAGAGATTCAGGTTCCGTTGCGTAGATCTTGTTTATCGAGTGGACCGGAAAATATCGAGTGGCGTTCAATCTGGAGATCTGGCTGGCGACTCTTTAAGACATCATCAACAATTCAATATCCCAGAAACATCCTATCTAACAACGCTCAAACAGGCTGTGTATGATGTTTCAACAGATTACTCTCTACTGTTTTCTCAAAATTCGTGTCCGTCAACCTACAGAGCTGCTGCTTCTTTTTCAATGGTCCACTTTGTATACCTTCCTCTCATCTCTCTTCGACTTAAGATATCCGCAACGCATACAACTTGTCCAGAACGCTTGCGTTCGTCTAATCTGGGAAATATACAGAAGCGTCCAAGTATATGGTCTATTAAATGAACTAGGATAGCTAAATATCAAGACAAGCAGAATATTGTAAGGTGGTCGATGGCCAGTGGCTAAGGTATCTAGCAGTGGAACTTCTGGCTCGCATCAGACGTTCGAGGCTCCGGTACGCGAGAATATTTGTAAATCAAGTGTGATGTGAGCTGCCTAGATGCCAATCCCGACGTCTGGTGCTAGCTTGAAGGGCGCACCGACCACCCGCAGTTCAAAGAGTAGATCTCGATATTTAGTTCGACGAAAATCGTCATACTTTGATGGTCGAGGTGGACCACATCAAGCTAACTGGCTTGTATTTGCCTGAGGTTGAAGAATGAGTAGTTCCAATAGATTCGGCACTTCTCATTATCCACAACGGAATTAATAACCCCCGGAGCATAAGGCAACACCGTCAATACCGTACGAGTGTCGTACAGCACTTAGTACTTAGTATTAGCCATCCTCCGAGGTGACAGAGTATCGATTTCACTAAACCAATTAAAACTTAAAAAAAACTAAGTTGTGACCTGTAACATCATCCTTTCAATCGAGTAAGTAATACTTCCCTAATAATTTTATTTTAAATAAATGTTTTTTCCAATGTAGTATTAGCCGTAGTAGAAAGACATACATTTGCACTGTTTTCAAAGGTAAAAGTTTTTTTCTATTTCGGTTAGTAGGGTAAAGTGGGGGAATACCGGCCGTCTAAGGAAATCATGAATTTATGGCGAAGTTTTAATACTTAAAAAAATGGTATTCAGTGACAAAACAAATAATTATGTACTAGAATATAAAATATAATTCAAAACATATATAACACGAAACTAAAAATTCTATAAAATAATAACTAAAACTGTGTTCTGTCCGGTATTACCCGCTCAATTGGGGCAATAGCGGCTGGGTGGCCGAAATTGCCCTCAAGTAATTTTTATTGACAGAAATCGCAAATCCAGTTGACATCATCGATATCAATTTCCTTTTTTTTGACCAAATTCGCCACATATTAGACATATGTCCTAATTGATAGAATTGCCTTCATCTGAATAATCTTGTTCTTCTTCATCTTTATCTTGAACTTGATACTTAGCGATTTTTGCTTTTCTACTTATTTTTTCTCGTAACTGTGGTGGCTTTCGTTTTTCCACTGTAATTTGATCAAATGAGCCAGTTTCACTTAATATATTTCGCTTAACTTTCTTCACATTTTCTGTCTGCTTCTTTTTTTCAAACCTTTCTTGTTTTTTCTTCTCTTTCTCTTCAAGAAGTATTTTCATTGGGGTCGAAGTAAAAATCTCAGAATGCTACTTGTTCCTACCTTTTTTTTGGCATTTCCATTATATTTCGAACAACTTGGAATTGGTTCGAGTAATTCGACAAATGAAGACGCTATGATGGTTTTGTTTTTTTTCTGAAATTTCCTTTTCGTTTCTTTCAGAACTTTTAGCATCAATCGTCTTTTGTCGAGCTGTTTCGAATGATTGTTCAGGTGTTTTTTCGAGTACTGCTTCTTGTGGTTTTTTGGGTGTTGCTTCTGGTCTTTCTTCGGATATTTTTTCAGATATGATCTCAGGAGTTTCGTCAGGTATATCTTCGGCTGTATTTTCTGCATTATTTTCGAAGTTGTTTTCTTCGTCATTGAAAACAACTCCTCGAACAGCTTGCCAGTTGTCGGCAGGTAAAAAATCTTCATCTGAAAAAATATCCCGGTTTACAGGAAAAATTCTTGTGGCTTTAAAGCCATTAATTGCCTTCTCCGGAGTCGCAACTCTGCCAAAAGCATTATTAAAAAGTTCGGCAATTTCAGTAGCAGATATCCTTTCGCCTATATGAGTTCTCATGTATTTGTCACATTCCGAATAATACGCTTTTCTAAACGGACCAAAGAATGTAACATCCAAGGGTTGGATACGGTGGGAAGTGTGAGGGGGTATAGTTAGTATGTTGATACCATTTTCTTCACAGTAATTATATGCCTGTAGAGTGCAATGCGTGGTATGATTATCAAGAGCTAACAATACCGGATCCTCTAGAGAAGCTTTGGAAAACTTCTGAAAATGCTTAAGCCACTCTACAAACAAATCTTCCGTAATCCATCCATTATCTGAACACGTATAAAGCGCTTCTGGAGGACCATTTTTTTTTAGCTGTGGAGCCATTTGCTTCCGGGCAAAGATAAACATTGAAGGTATGTACATACCCGATGCACTCATTGCACATATAACAGTTGTATTCTTTCCTCTTTCGGCACTTGTTGCGAATCCCACTCTTTTTTGGCGTAGATCTTCCCAGGACTTTGAACACTGATGGTAACGCCTGTTTCGTCAGCATTAAATATTCTTGACTGAGAAAATTTATGTTTTGCCATAAGTTCTTCTAAGTTATCATAAAATCGTGAAACTTCTTCTCTATTAAAGGAGTGTATCCTATTCATGCTAAGTTTCTCCGGTTTCCTCAAAGAAATCTGGCTATTTCTTTTAATAAAGCCTTCCAACCAGTCTCGCCCCGCCGCCTCATTTATTTCTACAAAAGGATGCTCTAGATTATTTTTGTTTGCATAATCATAGGCACAGCGCTTCACTTCCAAGGGTGGTATCCCATAAAATAGTTTTGAAAGTTTAATCATTTGAAAAGTAAGTGCTTCCGCTTCAGTCTTACTAAAAATTGGCTTGCGCCCTAAAGCTGGTTTAGAAGATGTTCCAGCTCTACGGCGATCCTGCAAAGTTGATCTAGGTATACCGAAGGCTATTGAAACTTGTCTCAAACTGCGTCCATTTTCTATCTCTTGTAAGGCAGGCTTGAGACTTTCTTGTGTATATGAGGCCTTGGCTGTTTTTCTGTTGTATTTTCGAGGCATCTGAAAAAAAAAAGTAATAGGTTGTGGGTAATACCGGCCTGGCCGTTATTTCCCCCAACGGCATGGTCGGTATTACCCCATATTTACGAAAGTTACAGATCACTTTTTTATGAAATAAATTAAGACTAGATTGAATTTCAATGCTGAAGGTATGAAAGACCATTAACCATTCATATTACTGCAATAATTTGAAATAAATTCATTTATTTTTTAAGACTGTATACATACCTTTCAAAATTTTGTTGCGTTATAAACACGACCTTCAATATTGTAAACTTTCGCCGAAATGTTTAACACGTCCTCCCTTACATCGCAGATAACACACAGTGAAACCGGACGTTAAAATACACTGACTGACTTATCCCGATAGCGGAGGGGGACACAGCAATGGAGAAATTGGCTGTCCGGAATTCCCGCACTTTCCCCTACCACCTGCTTGCAAATCTGTTCGACCTGCTTTTCAGGGTGTTGTTTTTAAGAAAACATAAAAATCTAAAAAAAACATAGTCTGAACCTGAATTAAATTTTTTTCAAAAACTTATTTTATTGAGCTCAGAGAGCGTTCTCAGTGTGCCAAATTTCATATGTCTGAGTTTTTTACCTTTAGAGATATTTGTCGTAGAATAATTAACATATTTTCAAATATCGCCCTGTATATCCGTCAAAAACGCAACAAGGCATTTTTCAATACCAGATATGAAATGGCCTTGGTCCATAGTTCTTATGGTTGGACTATGTACAATTCGTCGTGAATCACCCTGTATATAGAAAACTGATCGGTTAATTTTCCTGATTTCCTCTCATTTCATAGAGGAATTATCAAAATGAACTCTTGTCAGAAATACAGAATTTTTCTATGTTTAATTTTCGTTTAACATAAAAAAAACAATATCATTACCTTCCAATTTATGTTTCAATATCAATAAACTTCATTCACATTTGCTGAAATATTTCCAGTTCGATCACAAAAAAGTGATAGTTCAAAGAAAGCTTTTTTTAACAATATAGGTGTAAGAACCATCCCAGTATTACTATTCGCATCAATCAATGTGTATACTGATGGCGGCTATGGTGTGAACTTTAGATGCATACATCGTTATTTCATTAAGTACTGACTAACTCCCTATTTCGAACAAATCCTGCATATCCATAATCTGAGAGCACTCACAGCAAGAAGAAAATGTGGAGGTTATTTTGTCAGGAATCAAGTTCAAATATGCTTCAAAACAATAATTATTCGATCTTTCAGTATATTAAACAAAAACCAGACTGTGCACCCCTTGTGGGGTTAAGCCGCAAAAGCTATCTAGATTTAGTTTTTTGGGTAGATCACGCCCAATCTATCAATGCATGCTTTTGGCTATGTTTCTCCATCTAATTCTGTCTTTGTTGTTTTCTTGCTAGTTTATCACTCCTGCCCTGCGTAATCCTCATCCACTTCCTACATCCATTTTTGATCTTGGTCTTTCTATTCTCTTTCTTCCGCCGGGGTCCCATTGTAACATGAAGTAAGTGACTGCCCCTTTTCCCGCCCTCCACACATGCCCCAACCATCTAATTCTGTGTTGTTTTATATTACATATTATGTCTCATTTTAATTCCTGTTTAATTTCTAAGTTAGTTCTCATTCTGTATTCTTCCTCTGAGATCTTTTTTGGTCCTAATCCTCTCATAATTTTTCTTTCAAATTTCCTCATGTCTTCCTCGTCTTTTTTTTTGTCATTGTCATCGTCTCCGCTCTGTAAAACATAATTGGTCTAACTATGGTAGGTATTATAAATATTTATTTTACTATTCTTTGTTAATATTTTACTTTGCAATATTGTTTTATTGGCGAAGTATGCTCTGTTTGCGTTTAATATTTTTTCTTGTATTTCTGATCTTCTCTCTCCCGTTTTACTCATAGTTACTCCTAGATATTTGAACTCTTTTACTTTTTCAAACTCTCTCGCTCCTATTTTGATCTTTCCCTGTGTTTGTTCCGTTGCTAATCTCAAATTTTCCGTTTCTTCTTCGTTAATCCTAAACCCCATCATTTCCCCTTCTTCTATAAATTCTTTCAACATTTATTTCATTACTCTTCTGGTCTTGGTAATTATGGCTATATCATCGCGTACGCAATAATTTTTCCTCCTGCTATCCTTAGATTCCTTTTGTTAATTCTCCTGACCATATACAAGTCAGGTTGAACAACGTCGTTGAAAGTGAGTCCCCCAGTTTTACTCCTTTTTTGAGTGTGAATCCCTCTGTTTCTCCTTTTTGTGTTCTTATTGTGATCTTAGTTGTTTTCATCGTCATTAATATCAGCTTTTTTCAGTTTTTGGGAGATTTTTATCTCTTTCAGTGATATCATGAGTTAGTTTCTTTTTATTGGGTCAAATGCTTGCGGGAATTCTACAAAGAGCAGTTCGAGGTTCATCTTGTGTTCATTATGTTTTTTGTAATACTTGCCAACCTTGATTGTATAATTGTTGGTCCCCTTTTTTATGGAAGCAATAAATCGGAAAAAGAGATTTTTTATTAAATTCTTGAATCCAAATCTGATGACTTGACAATGAAAGGAAACAAATTTTCTATAGTAAATGTTCAAAAACCATCTTCCATACAATGGTACAAATGAGCTTCCATTGCCGCCCTCACATGGTTGAGAATCTCGCGAGTTATATCTCTGCAATGCCTCATGATATTCTCTCTCAATTCCTCTAATGTTGTTGATTCTATCTCATACACTTTAGTCTTGAAATGACCCCATAGAAAGAAATCTAAAGGAGTGAGATCCTGAGACCTTGGTGGCCATTCTCTAGGACCTCTTCTGCCAATCCAGCGACCATCAAAAAGTTGTAGCACCGGAGCTTGATAATGAGGAGGTGCACCCTGCTAAAAAACTATTTCGTTTTCGAATAAATTCATATCCTCCTCTCTTGCCCTATAGATGCACGGTATTATTCGATTCTCCAACATATCCTCAAATTATCATCGATAAAAAAGGTCCTATGATGTGGTCACCTGAAATTCCTGCCCAAACATTCAGTTTTTGAGGTAGTTGGGTATGAACTTGACAGTATAAATGAGGATTCGTATTGCTCCAATATCGACAATTTTACCGATTCACCTCTCCATTCAAACTAAACGTACTTTCATCCGAAAAACAAATTTTATACAAGAAATTCTGATGCAAGCTGATCCGTTCAGTGAGACTTTCACAAAACTCGATACGTTTATCGAAATCATCTTCGTTCAATTCTTAAACTAGTCTAATCTTATATGGATGAAATTTGTACTTATGAAGGATCCTGAAAACATTTATACGACTGATTCCTGATTCTCGAGATAACTTAGTGAGAGATGGCGTGTTTTCCATTAGTCCAACGTGCCCTAAAACTGCAATAGAAATAGCTTCATCGTTGACAACTCCTGAACGATTATGCTTTTTATTGTTGAAAAAAAATGGTGACATGCTCTGGGGCTGCGATAGGGGAAGTTACATCAAATGTGAATATGTTAAAATGTGTCCCCCTGTATATTATTGTTGACGTGTTTTTTTATTTTTCCTGAAAATCATTGTTCCAAAAGTTTTAAATAGAATGTACTGTATAAAATGAAACTTCCAAAGGGGGGGTTATGTTACAGTGGGAAAAATCATTAAGAGTGAGCAGGTCACTGAAATAACTTGCCACCTGCTGAATATTGTGCAAGAAGTTTCAAAAGTAAGACGCTCTTTCTGTCAGAACATATTTTCACGATCACAACTAGACATGCAACTGAACATTTCCATTTTTGTCAGGTGAACTGAAGGGCACCTTCTACCCCCTGACCGGCATGAACAAAGAGGTCCAGCAGAAACTCATCGACGATCACTTTTTGTTCAAAGAGGGCGATCGCTTCTTGCAGGCCGCCAACGCATGCCGCTTCTGGCCCAGCGGCAGAGGCATCTTCCACAACGACGACAAAACCTTCTTGGTGTGGTGCAACGAAGAGGACCATCTCCGCATCATCTCCATGCAGATTGGCGGTGACCTGGGTACCGTCTACAGGCGTCTCGTAACGGCCGTCAACGACATTGAGAAGCGTATTCCATTCTCCCACAATGACAGGCTCGGCTTCCTCACGTTCTGCCCAACCAACTTGGGCACCACGGTGCGCGCCTCTGTCCATATCAAGGTCCCGAAGTTGGCTGCCAACAAAGCCAAGCTGGAGGAGATCGCCTCCAAGTACAACCTCCAGGTCCGCGGGACTCGAGGGGAGCACACCGAAGCCGAGGGCGGCATCTACGACATTTCCAACAAGAGGCGCATGGGGCTCACCGAATTCGACGCCGTCAAGGAGATGTATGATGGCATCGCAGAGCTCATCAAAATTGAGAAGGAATTGTAAAGCTCGTACATTCTGATCATTCGTGATTTATTACTTATAAGCAATGGTATATTTACCTACTGTCATTTGTTTTGTTTAAGTATCCCGTTTGCCAAAGGCATCCTCGGAGATTGCATTAAGACGCTACTATAAGTTTTGAGACGTTGTCAAGTCTGAACGTAAGTTAGTGTAACCAGCTTCTAGTCTATATTGTTTTAAAAAACAACGTTTCGTTTATGAATCGTGTCAAACATTGAATTTTAAAATGTGTTGTTTTTGTTATTTATTTTTATCGTACCGGTGAGATATGAGTATTACTGAAGGAAATCACATATGATACAGATTTATTACAAATATTTAATAAAATGACGTCCAACGTACGTATCTTACAAAGATTTTTGGTTTTTCTTCCTTCCTCATTCCCAGACCATAACTGGTACAAAAATCAGTCGTGAAACCACTCGTTTTACTTGATACAAGGAATCGCACGTTGAAAGGTAAGACCTCGTTGATCCTTAGCTCGCACAAGTTTCGACTTCTGAGGGCTGTCGTTCGTACGGGGATGACAGCTGGTTAACGGAAAAAACAATTTCAACAATTCTCTAAGTCATATTCTACGGAAATTAAAATGTGACAGGCATGTCGGAGCCCGAACCGCAGTAAAGAACTTTTTTTTTGGGAGGTGGAGGAAATCTTTTACAGAGAAATATTGAGTCTCCAAACTCAATAAATACTGTGAGAATCTCCATATCAGGCATGCTCACTAAAACCTCCACCTCTGTGTCCGGTTAGGCTATTGCCTCCGGTGACACTTAGGCCTGTTGGCCCATTGTATCTTACCTATGTTGTGATGTCACAGTACCCAATCCAATAATTTTGTTCCTTGTACGAGTTTGTACAAGTTTCGTATTGGGTCTAGAGCTTCGCAATACACCACAGTATGTGTTTCAGAGTTTCTAGATCCTTATCGCATAGTCTGCAGGTCAGGTCTCCATCGTATTGCCACATTTTTTCGAGGTGCTCCTTCACTGGTGCATGTCCAGTCAGGAGTTCCGTAACGGTTCTCAATAACTGGCTCCTGATATGTTCATCGTTAACAGGTCTGCCGTTCTTTTGTTACACGGTTCTTTGATATATTCTTTCCCGTGTTTCTTTCCTGAGACATTCCAGTAGTTTTTGTGCTTGTTCCTGATCCATTCTTTTACAGACGCTCATTGTACACTTCGGTACCCCGCATCTGCCTTTGGTTTGGGAGCATTTCCGATCCTCTTCGTGCGAGTTCGTCTGCTTTCTCATTGCCTGCGGTTCCCTGATGACGGACCCATATCAGTTTGACTTGATTCCGGCCTGACAGAGTTTTCAGTTCTTCTTTGCAGTCCCATACCAGTTTGGACGTTGCTACAGAAGGCCTTCAGTGCCGCTTGACTATCTGATAGGATGTTGATATGCGCGTTTTCAACGTTTCTCCTATCATGGATGGCGTACACTTCTGCTTGAAAGACAGAGGTATGGGTGCCCAGTGAGTAGCTGATGCCAATACTCGGATTCCTGGGGAACACTCCTGAGCCCGCTCCACTCTCACTCTTGGATCCATCTGTGTACTAGATTTTCCCCAGTAGAATGTCCTTGAGCTGTGAGCCGTTTCATTCAGTTCTGTTTGGCACCAGCACTCTTAATTGTTTGTTGAAGGAGTACCGTTTCGGAATGTGGTGCGTTCTCGTTCCTAATGCGTCCCATGTCACAATTCTAACGATTCTCATGTGTCCCGTTTCAACGTTGAGGTTGGGTGCGATCTGCAGTCTGGAGGCACCAAGGCTTGCCTCGCCCTGAACCACAAAGTGGAGAGGTGGCAGTCCCAGGAGTGTCTTCATCGCTGCAGTTGGTGTTGATTTGATGGATCCTGTAATTCCAAGACAGAGCAAGTCTTTGCACCTTGCTTAGTCTCGTTGCGGATCCTCTTTGTTGTATCTTGGGCCACCACAACAAAGAAGCAAATGTAATGGAGGGCATGACCACCGTGCTATACAAAAAGTGTAGCATAAGAAGTTTTAGTGCCGATTTTTTCCAAAAATGCGTCTGGCTATCACTAGTGAAGTCACCGCTTTTTTGGTTAATTTTTCGATATGGTGGCTCCAGGTCAGCTTGGAGTCTAGCATTACTCCAAGATACTTGTATGTCCTCCCCTCGAAGTCGTATGGGTCCTATGCCCTCTGTTTTTCGTCTTCGGGTGAATGCTACTATGGTTGCCTTATTAGGATTGACGTTTGAGCCCCTCCAAATCCGTCCATCTCGTGGCAAGGTTAAGAACCTCCTGTATGCGATCTCTAACCGTTGTGTTGAATTTTCCCTGTGATAAGACCACGATATCGTCAGCAAAGAACTTACTGTGCCCGAACGGTCTCAGAACTCATCACCGATCACGAGCATGTGCTCTTCACAGTTCGTGGTGGGAGCAACCTCAAGAGGGTGAGGGTCGTGTACGATGACTACTCCATCGCGAACTGGAAAGAGTACAGGAAAGTTCTAAATCACAAAACCGTGATAAATCCAAACATGCTGGAGGAACAATCCGAGAGAGAGACTCTGAAGTTGATTGAGGATATACAGGCAGCCAGGAACGCCACTATCAGGAAGAAAGCAAGAGAGGACAGGAACTTACTTCCAGACTTGATAAAACAATAATCCCGAGCGGAAGCAAAAACCCGCGACACAGAGAACAGATGCTGTCTCTGGGAACGGAAATCGCAGATGTGATCAAACGTCATATAGAGATGAATCCTGGAAGAGGAAACTCGAAAGTCTCAACGTGGGAGATGATTTCTTTTAGAAGATGAACAGGCGCCTACATAAAAGGCGAATGGACATCCCTGTCGTGGGCAATGGTCGAACGCAGGCGATGACAAAATCGCAGATATATTCTACGGACATCTGACCAGGGACATCCCCAGAATCAATAATTTTTTCATTTCGTCAATTGTAATTTGTAAACATAAGGTTTAGAAATATTTAGCTTCCACCTTTTTTTCGTAAGCTACGGCCTGTAGATTCTTTTTCGGGCATATAGTAGCTTCTATTATTTTTAATAATTATAATATTATTTGAGAGAATAAATACTCATTAAAATATGATTATATTTTCATCTACACCTCTTTCAAGTGTTCTGTGCTCAAACAAAATGTATCATTGTTACTGGGGTGGGGTTCCGTGTACCATAGAATTATATAGTCGACAGTTATGTCTCTTTCTCTCTCATGAATTTATCGACTATAGAATTCTATGGTACACGGAATCCCACCCCTGAATAGGTGTTGTGAGGTTGACTATACCTTTATCAATGTTTACAGGATTTCTGAATCATCTTTAAACTGTGTCTTGATGAAACAGATTCATTTGGTAACGCACAACTCATTCAGTACGTATTAAATAACTTTGCTGAATTATGTTTTTTACTTGTTCTGTGGTTGTAATTTGTAATGACATGTGAAACTGTTTTTTTACGTTCTATGGTACAGCTGTCAACGCACCGTATTAATTTTTGTGGTTATGAGATTTTTGTTTGTAATTGTTTTTGATGTTTATTTCGATGTAAACTTAAAAAGTTATCTCAAACCGTCATCATTCCAGCTTAATCCTGGTATGTTCGTCAAACAGGGTCTTTTTATAAATACTTTCCTGTTGCGAGAACATTTTCATATGAAATCTACCTATTGGGATAGTATTAAAGACTTGTCTGTTTTCTAAGCAACTTTCCACAAGTTTAGAACAGAGGATTTGATTCATTTGGAAAACTTGGATGATATTCGTAATATTATTTTGTTTTTTTTCAGCACCCGTTCACCATGGGGATTATATTTGGCAAGAAAAAGAAAGTTAGTCGAGTAACTGAACAAGATAAAGCAGTTCTGCAGTTGAAGCAACAGAGGGATAAACTGAAACTGTACCAAAAAAGAATTGAGACATCTTTGAGCAAAGATAGAGAAATTGCCAAAATACTTCTGACTAGTGGTCAGAAAGATCGAGCCAAATTACTACTTCGCAAGAAAAGATACCAAGAGCAGCTTTTGGCAAAAACAGACTGCCAGTTAGAAAACTTGGAGAAATTGACTCATGATATAGAATTTGCCCAAGTAGAATTAGAAGTTGTAGAAGGCCTGAAAATAGGAAATGAGGCACTGAAAAAAGTCAATGATGCCCTCAATATTGAAGATATTGAAAGTATCCTAGAAGAAACTAGAGAAGGTGTAGAAAAACAGAATGAAATCAGTGAACTATTGAGTGGTAAACTGACAGATGAAGATGAAGCAGCTGTTGAAGAAGAATTAGCAGCAATAATTAGTGAACAATTGCCAGATGTACCTACAGAGACACCAGTTTCCCAAGTTGAGGAAAAAGAAAGTGCCAAAGATGATAAGAAAGAAAAGAAAACCAAAGATAAGGATCCTGTTGCGGTTATGGCCTAATTAACAAATATTAACAATTGTGAATGCCTTTTGTATGTTTAAAGGTGATATGTTTGTCTAAATTTTAAGTTTGTTTGAATATCTGCCGTTTATAACTGAAAAAACTTCATTTATATACTCACTGAGTTTGAATTAAATTAACAGTCTTCATTTCTCAGTCCAGCATTGCTCCAAGCATTGAAAACTCAATGTAACTGAAATTTTTATCACTATTCCAGAGTCTAGCAGTGGTCGTAGAATGTTTATTAGAAATTACCACATTTCAGGAACATTTTTATTCATTTGCCTGTTGAAGATCAAACAGAAATGCAATCCATTTCACTTGATTCTTCGCAGATTCTAAATGATAGTAATTTTCAAGAAATCCATTTTTTGATAGTTTTTGAATAATCGTGTTTTTGATGAGAATTATGGAACTCTTAATTTTCTTGAAAAAGCAATCGATTTTTCAAAAACTCTGGTTTTGAGAGGAATTTTACTATTAGGCTACTCAGCATTGTTTCTATATCATCCATTGAGAATACAAAGGTTTTAGGAGAAAGTTGACTTTTTGGCCTGTTCAAAAAAGGGTTGATGAACACTTGGAACTTTTTTCAACAAATTTTACAACTCAGATTGGCTTCAAATTTAGCATATGACTGAAGAAATGTAATAAGTTTTGCTCAATTCAGGATGGTTTTTGAATAATCACGTTTTTCATGAAGAAAGATCGATTTTTCAACTTTTTTTGAAAGCAATTTCAGTATTCCTCAGCCAAAACCCAAAAAGTTTATTATAACATCAAATACAGTATATAAAATTTGTACAGTTCACATAAAACACCTAAATAAATAAATAAACAATGATAAAACGATCCCAAGTCGCAGGGGTGAGGATGTTAAAGTGTTAGGTTTATTTGGGATTTTGTGGCATGCCCTTCTGGGTACTCCAGCGGGCTGGAAAAACCTACTTTTGGTTAGGCCTTAGATGCTGTGAGTACGTCACTGCTCGGGTTAACTTCCCTGTCTCATTCAAGTTATGCAAGGGATTCGCTACATTATTGGTGAAGCATCAGAATAGTAGGAGCATCCATTGTCGAGTTTTCCTTGACATCCCGGAAAAGCAACGAGAAAAAAAATGGGTTTAATTAAGCCTTTATCCTAGAATGAGCTGTTCACTCCTCTGGATTTTCATGGAAAATATCCAACGCCCATGTTTCAGTTGTTTGTTGTCACGAGCTCTGGTTATCGTCATATCCCTGGTCAACTCAGAAGACAGAGATGTAATCAGTTTCGCTCTATTAGTCATAGTTTTTGGATAATCTGGATTTTGGTACGAACTGAGGTACGCTTGCTGATTTGCGCGCCATCTTGCAGACGGTAGTTCAAACTGAAGGTGGGCTACTATTTTAATTACAGGTTTCTAACATGCAACGCTTTTATACCATCGAAACTTAGTCCTTCCTGCAAGAGATGGCAGAAGAGAAATTGAAGCAATTTATTTTTGTTTATCAAAAGATATTTTCAATTTAAGTTAGAAATTACTGGAAAATTTTTTTTGAAGGAGATTTTAGCCAATACGACTGAGACAGTAATGTTATCAGTATTGCTCTATTCGTCATAGTTTTTGGATAATCTGGATATTAGTGAAAAAAAAAGGTACTTTTGTTGATATGCGTGCCATCTTGCAGACGGTAGATCTAACTGATGGTAGACTAATATTTTCATTACTGGTTTCTGCAAGAGACAGCAGCAAAGCAACTCATGTAATCAAACTTTAAGATTACCAGAGGGTTTTGATTTAACTTGGGAATGGCTGGAAAAATCTTATTGAGGAAGATCTCAGCAAACATACCTCCAAAATACAACCCGTTTCACTATATTTGTCATAAGTCTTGAATAATTACGGTTTTCGTGAAAAAAAAAATCGATTTTTCGAAAAGTCGTTTTTCGATGGAAATTTCAATATTCCTCCGTATTGTATACAGGAAGAGCTTGAACTGCTGAAGCCAGAACTGTAATCGGTTTCGCTGTATCTGTCATAGTTTTTAAATTATCGCGTTTTTCGTGGAAAAAAAATCGATTTTTCGAAAAGTCGTTTATTGATGGAAATTTCACGATTCCGCAGTTCAGCATCGCCCCTACATCATCCCTAGCGAATATAAAAGCTCTAGAAGAAAGTTGATTTTTTGGCATCTTCAAGAAATAAGGTTAACCCCTTTGAACTTTATTCAACAAATTTTGCACCTCAGATTGGCTTCAAATTTGGCATACTGGAGTAGCTTGAACTGCAGAAGTCAGAACTGTGATCAGTTTCGCTGTATCTGTCATAGTTTTTGAATTATCCCGTTTTTCGTAAAAAAAAACGATTTTTTGAAAAGTCGTTTTTTGATGGAAATTTCACGATTCCGCAGTTAAGCATCGTCCCTAGATCATCCCTAGCAAATATGGAGGCTCTAGGAGAAAGTTGATTTTTTGGCCTCTCCAAGAAATAAGGTTAACCCCTTTGAACTTTTTTCAACAAATTTTGCACCTCAGATTGGCTTCAAATTTAACATACAGGAGGAGCATGAACTGCAGAAGTCAGAACTGTGATCAGTTTCGCTGTATCTGTCACAGTTTTTGAATTATCCCGTTTTTCGTGAAAAAAAAAACGATTTTTCAAAAAGTCGTTTTTTGATGGAAATTTCACGATTCCGCAGTTAAGCATCGTCCCTAGATCATCCCTAGCGAATATAAAGGCTCTAGGAGAAAGTTGATTTTTTGGCCTCTCCAAGAAATAAGGTTAACCCCTTTGAACTTTTTTCAACAAATTTTGCACCTCAGATTGGCTTCAAATTTGGCATACAGGAGGAGCATGAACTGCAGAAGTCAGAACTGTGATCAGTTTCGCTGTATCTGTCACAGTTTTTGAATTATCCCGTTTTTCGTGAAAAAAAAAACGATTTTTCAAAAAGTCGTTTTTTGATGGAAATTTCACGATTCCGCAGTTAAGCATCGTCCCTAGATCATCCCTAGCGAATATAAAGGCTCTAGGAGAAAGTTGATTTTTTGGCCTCTCCAAGAAATAAGGTTAACCCCTTTGAACTTTATTCAACAAATTTTGCACCTCAGATTGGCTTCAAATTTGGCACACTGGAGTAGCTTGAACTGCAGAAGTCAGAACTGTGATCAGTTTCGCTGTATCTGTCATAGTTTTTGAATTATCCCGTTTTTCGTGAAAAAAATTCGATTTTTCAAAAAGTCGTTTTTTGATGGAAATTTCACGATTCCGCAGTTAAGCATCGTCCCTAGATCATCCCTAGCGAATATAAAGGCTCTAGGAGAAAGTTGATTTTTTGGCCTCTCCAAGAAATAAGGTTAACCCCTTTGAACTTTATTCAACAAATTTTGCACCTCAGATTGGCTTCAAATTTGGCACACTGGAGTAGCTTGAACTGCAGAAGTCAGAACTGTGATCAGTTTCGCTGTATCTGTCATAGTTTTTGAATTATCACGTTTTTCGTGAAAAAATATCGATTTTTCGAAAAGTCGTTTTTTGATGGAAATTTCACGATTCCGCAGTTCAGCATCGCCCCTAGATCATCCCTAGCGAATATAAAGGCTCTAGGAGAAAGTTGATTTTTTAGCCTCTCCAAGAAATAAGGTTAACCCCTTTGAACTTTTTTCAACAAATTTTGCACCTCAGATTGGCTTCAAATTTGGCATACAGGAGGAGCCTGAACTCCAGAAGTCAGAACTGTGATCAGTTTCGCTGTATCTGTCATAGTTTTTGAATTATCCCGTTTTTCGTAAAAAAAAAATGATTTTTTGAAAAGTCGTTTTTTGATGGAAATTTCACGATTCCGCAGTTAAGCATCGTCCCTAGATCATCCCTAGCAAATATGGAGGCTCTAGGAGAAAGTTGATTTTTTGGCCTCTCCAAGAAATAAGGTTAACCCCTTTGAACTTTATTCAACAAATTTTGCACCTCAGATTGGCTTCAAATTTGGCACACTGGAGTAGCTTGAACTGCAGAAGTCAGAACTGTGATCAGTTTCGCTGTATCTGTCATAGTTTTTGAATTATCGCGTTTTTCGTGAAAAAAAAGTCGATTTTTCGAAAAGTCGTTTTTTGATGGAAATTTCACGATTCCGCAGTTCAGCATCGCCCCTAGATCATCCCTAGCGAATATAAAGGCTCTAGGAGAAAGTTGATTTTTTAGCCTCTCCAAGAAATAAGGTTAACCCCTTTGAACTTTTTTCAACAAATTTTGCACCTCAGATTGGCTTCAAATTTGGCATACAGGAGGAGCCTGAACTCCAGAAGTCAGAACTGTGATCAGTTTCGCTGTATCTGTCATAGTTTTTGAATTATCCCGTTTTTCGTAAAAAAAAATGATTTTTTGAAAAGTCGTTTTTTGATGGAAATTTCACGATTCCGCAGTTAAGCATCGTCCCTAGATCATCCCTAGCAAATATGGAGGCTCTAGGAGAAAGTTGATTTTTTGGCCTCTCCAAGAAATAAGGTTAACCCCTTTGAACTTTATTCAACAAATTTTGCACCTCAGATTGGCTTCAAATTTGGCACACTGGAGTAGCTTGAACTGCAGAAGTCAGAACTACAATCAGTTTCGCTGTATCTATCATAGTTTTTAAATTATCGCGTTTTTCGTGAAAAAAAAATCGAATTTTCTAAAAGTCGTTTTTTGATGGAAATTTCACGATTCCGCAGTTAAGCATCGTCCCTAGATCATCCCTAGCGAATATAAAGGCTCTAGGAGAAAGTTGATTTTTTGGCCTCTTCAAGAAATAAGGTTACCCCCTTTGAACTTTATTCAACAAATTTTGCACCTCAGATTGGCTTCAAATTTGGCATACAGGAGGAGCTTGAACTGCAGAAGTCAGAACTACAATCAGTTTCGCTGTATCTATCATAGTTTTTAAATTATCGCGTTTTTCGTGAAAAAAAAATCGATTTTTCTAAAAGTCGTTTTTTGATGGAAATTTCACGATTCCGCAGTTAAGCATCGTCCCTAGATCATCCCTAGCGAATATAAAGGCTCTAGGAGAAAGTTGATTTTTTGGCCTCTTCAAGAAATAAGGTTTAACCCCTTTGAACTTTATTCAACAAATTTTGCACCTCAGATTGGCTTCAAATTTGGCATACAGGAGGAGCCTGAACTCCAGAAGCCAGAACTGTAATCGGTTTCGCTTTATCTGTCATAGTTTTTGAATTATCCCGTTTTTCGTAAAAAAAAATCGATTTTTTGAAAAGTCGTTTTTTGATGGAAATTTCACGATTCCGCAGTTAAGCATCGTCCCTAGATCATCCCTAGCAAATATGGAGGCTCTAGGAGAAAGTTGATTTTTTGGCCTCTCCAAGAAATAAGGTTAACCCCTTTGAACTTTATTCAACAAATTTTGCACCTCAGATTGGCTTCAAATTTGGCATACAGGAGGAGCTTGAACTGCAGAAGTCAGAACTACAATCAGTTTCGCTGTATCTATCATAGTTTTTAAATTATCGCGTTTTTCGTGAAAAAAAAATCGATTTTTCTAAAAGTCGTTTTTTGATGGAAATTTCACGATTCCGCAGTTAAGCATCGTCCCTAGATCATCCCTAGCGAATATAAAGGCTCTAGGAGAAAGTTGATTTTTTGGCCTCTTCAAGAAATAAGGTTAACCCCTTTGAACTTTATTCAACAAATTTTGCACCTCAGATTGGCTTCAAATTTGGCATACAGGAGGAGCTTGGACTGCAGAAGCCAGAACTGCAATCAGTTTCGCTGTATCTATCATAGTTTTTAAATTATTGCGTTTTTCGTGAAAAAAAAGTCGATTTTTCGAAAAGTCGTTTTTTGATGGAAATTTCACGATTCCGCAGTTCAGCATCGCCCCTAGATCATCCCTAGCGAATATGAAGGCTCTAGGAGAAAGTTGATTTTTTGGCATCTTCAAGAAATAAGGTTAACCCCTTTGAACTTTTTTCAACAAATTTTGCACCTCAGATTGGCTTCAAATTTGGCATACAGGAGGAGCTTGGACTGCAGAAGCCAGAACTGCAATCAGTTTCGCTGTATCTATCATAGTTTTTAAATTATTGCGTTTTTCGTGAAAAAAAAGTCGATTTTTCGAAAAGTCGGTTTTTGATGGAAATTTCACGATTCCGCAGTTCAGCATCGCCCCTAGATCATCCCTAGCGAATATGAAGGCTCTAGGAGAAAGTTGATTTTTTGGCCTCTCCAAGAAATAAGGTTAACCCCTTTGAACTTTATTCAACAAATTTTGTACCTCAGATTGGCTTCAAATTTGGCACACTGGAGTAGCTTGAACTGCAGAAGTCAGAACTGTGATCAGTTTCGCTGTATCTGTCATAGTTTTTGAATTATCACGTTTTTCGTGAAAAAATATCGATTTTTCGAAAAGTCGTTTTTTGATGGAAATTTCACGATTCCGCAGTTCAGCATCGCCCCTAGATCATCCCTAGCGAATATAAAGGCTCTAGGAGAAAGTTGATTTTTTGGCCTCTCCAAGAAATAAGGTTAACCCCTTTGAACTTTATTCAACAAATTTTGCACCTCAGATTGGCTTCAAATTTGGCATACAGGAGGAGCTTGGACTGCAGAAGCCAGAACTGCAATCAGTTTCGCTGTATCTATCATAGTTTTTAAATTATTGCGTTTTTCGTGAAAAAAAAGTCGATTTTTCGAAAAGTCGTTTTTTGATGGAAATTTCACGATTCCGCAGTTCAGCATCGCCCCTAGATCATCCCTAGCGAATATGAAGGCTCTAGGAGAAAGTTGATTTTTTGGCATCTTCAAGAAATAAGGTTAACCCCTTTGAACTTTTTTCAACAAATTTTGCACCTCAGATTGGCTTCAAATTTTGCATACAGGAGGAGCTTGGACTGCAGAAGCCAGAACTGCAATCAGTTTCGCTGTATCTATCATAGTTTTTAAATTATTGCGTTTTTCTTGAAAAAAAAATCGATTTTTCGAAAAGTCGTTTATTGATGGAAATTTCACGATTCCGCAGTTCAGCATCGCCCCTAGATCATCCCTAGCGAATATGAAGGCTCTAGGAGAAAGTTGATTTTTTGGCATCTTCAAGAAATAAGGTTAACCCCTTTGAACTTTTTTCAACAAATTTTGCACCTCAGATTGGATTCAAATTTGGTATACAAGTTGATTTTTTTGCCTCTTCAAGAAAAAAGGTTAACCCCTTTGAACTTTTCTCAACAAATTCCACACCTCAGATTGGCTTCAAACTTGGTATACAGGAGGAACATGGACTGCAGAGGTCAGAAATGAAATCAGTTTTGCTCTATTTATTATAGTTTTTGAATAATCTGGATTTTGTTGAGAAATGAGTTCTCTCGTTAATTTGCGCGCCATCTTGCAAACGGTAGACGAAATTAGATTAGACCTCTAACTTCAATTACAGGCTTCTAGCTTTCTGTAAGAGATGAAAGATGAGAAATCAATGAAGAGTTTCATTCTACTGAGTTTATATTCAATAAGGGGATTGCTGGATCAGCATTGTTCCATCCATAGTGAATACGGAGGCCTAGAAGAAAGTTAATATTTGGCCTCTTAAAAGACTCGCGCCATCTGTTATCTAATAGTACAACTGAATACATTGAATGGACATCTTTGAAATGTTCAACTTCCAAGTACTAGATGGCGTCAACTGCTAATAATCATTTGTACAAAGTGAAATTAAGAAAAAAACGTATTTATTTGGTATAAATAATAGTAATAAAATACATAAAATAATAATAAAAGTAAAACTAATTGATAGTTACATAAATACCTACTGAATATATTGCAGATTGTTGTGTACCCCAAACACAATAACCCCACATAATTAAATAAAAAATGTATTATGGAAAGTCTACATTGATTCTGTTGGGCTTTGGAATTCTGATAAAGCGTGAATCGTAATTCTGGACCTTCTTTTGCGAGCCTTTCCGAACTTTGGCACGAACTTTGGCATACAGGAGGAGCTTGAACTGCAGAAGTCAGAACTGTAATCGGTTTCGCTGTATCTGTCGTAGATTTTGAATTATCGCGTTTTTCGTGAAAAAATATCGATTTTTCGAAAAGTCGTTTTTTGATGGAAATTTCACGATTCCGCAGTTCAGCATCGCCCCTAGATCATCCCTAGCGAATATGGAGGCTCTAGGAGAAAGTTGATTTTTTGGCCTCTCCAAGAAATAAGGTTAACCCCTTTGAACTTTTTTCAACAAATTTTGCACCTCAGATTGGCTTCAAATTTGGCATACAGAACGAGCTTGAACTGCAGAAGTCAGAACTGTAATCGGTTTCGCTGTATCTGTCATAGTTTTTGAATTATCCCGTTTTTCGTATAAAAAAATCGATTTTTTTGAAAAGTCGTTTTTTGATGGAAATTTCATGATTCCGCAGTTCAGCATCGCCCCTAGATCATCCCTAGCGAATATGGAGGCTCTAGGAGAAAGTTGATTTTTTGGCCTCTTCAAGAAATAAGGTTAACCCCTTTGAACTTTTTTCAACAAATTCCACACCTCAGATTGGCTTCAAACTTGGTATACAGGAGGAACATGGACTGCAGAAGTCAGAAATGAAATCAATTTTGCTCTATTCATTATAGTTTTTGAATAATCTGGATTTTGATGAGAAATGAGTACTCTCGTTGAATTGCGCGCCATCTTGCAAACGGTAGACGAAATTAGATCAGACCTTCAACTTCAATTACAGGTTTCTAGCTTTCTGTAAAAGATGAGAAATCAATGAAGTTTCGTTTCTACTGAGTTTATATTCAATATGGGAATTGCTGGATCAGCATTGTTCCAGATCATCCATAGTGAATACGGAGGCCTAGAAGAAAGTTAATATTTGGCATCTTTTAAAAGACTCGCGCCATCTGTTATCTAATAGTACAACTGAATACATTGAATGGACATCTTTGAAATGTTCAACTTCCAAGTACTAGATGGCGTCAACTGCTAATAATCATTTGTACAAAGTGAAATTAAGAAAAAAACGTATTTATTTGGTATAAATAATAGTAATAAAATACATAAAATAATAATAAAAGTAAAACTAATTGATAGTTGCATAAATACCTACTGAATATATTGCAGATTGTTGTGTACCCCAAACACAATAACCCCACATAATTAAATAAAAAATGTATTATGGAAAGTCTACACTGATTCTGTTGGGCTTTGGAATTCTGATAAAGCATGAATCGGATTCTGGACCTTCTTTTGCGAGCCTTTCCGAACTTTGGCACGAACTTCCTCAGGCTTTTCCGGCCTCACCAAAGGTTTCTTCTCAGGTGCCTTCATCTTCCAAACGACAATAGGAGACTGCAAGACAGGTTTTCGTTAGAATGACAGTAGGATTAATCACAAAATTATTTCATTAGTTTTATCTAAAATATTTTGTTAATCGTCAAAAATAATCAAAAGACTTGTTTGATAATTATCCGACCTTG
This sequence comes from Chrysolina americana, assembly GCA_958502065.1. NCBI lineage: Eukaryota > Metazoa > Arthropoda > Insecta > Coleoptera > Chrysomelidae > Chrysolina > Chrysolina americana. Next base: position 56,824,979 of record OY293420.1, on the reverse strand, counting down.
TTTAGAAATGTGGTACAGGAGGATCTTGTATTGCATATGTCAGAAATGCAATCAGTTTCGCTCCATTTGTCAGTTTTTGAATATGGTGGCTCAAGGAGAAACGTTAATTTTTGGCCTGTTCAAGAAATAAGGCACCTTGGAATATTTTACAACCAATATCACACTCAGATTGGCTTTAAATTTGTCATATTATATGAATTTCATCATCAACAAAAAAATCCCCAGCTTTTCATACTTACAGCAACGGTTCCTTGCCTAGGATATTTTGTAGACGCCACATAGGATGATTTTACAGTCAAAACGACCGCATTCATCAAGTTCTTGGCAGCTTGAATCAAGGAAGTGGCACTATCCAACTAAAAAAATTGAGTTTTATCATTAATTCAACAGATATAGATTTGTTGTTACTACAATATCAAATAGGTGCGAGCGAAAACAATTTGTATTATCTTTATTCTATTTTATAGAATGAGCTTGCATATCACAAATCATAATTTTGAAAAAACTCTATAGGGCACAGTGAAAAGGTTAAATACCATAAATAGATCTAGATTCGCTTTTAAGTATAAATAACTGCATTATCTTCATCTGTAGCATTACTAAACTACCAAAGTAACTGTTGAGCCAAACCCCAAAAAATCTAAAAATTTGCGTCCATACTTACACCTGACACAATCAATTCCCCGCTAATATTTTGAACATCTGCCTTCACTTTCGAGGTGATGTTCATCTGATGGCAATAAAGAGCAATTCGCTGCAAGTAGGCCAACAAATCCTTCTTCGTTGAACTTTCAGGACATTGCTCTGCAATCTGTCTTGTGAGTTTGTCCAGTTTGGTTCCAGCTTCCGAAATCTTCTTTGCTGCATTGATCACATCCATTGTGGTCTTCAAGGGGCCGCGTCCTCTAAAAGATCAATATATTAACACCAAATCATAAATAACCTAACATATTTAACATCGAGCATCAAAATTTTACCTTAAATTCTTGATATTCATGAATGATTCAAACTCACCTTGTAAAATCAGTCATTTCCATCATAATCATGCACATATGTTTGGCAAGAACGATGATATCATTTCCAGTATCATCCCATTTGGCGACTTCGCGATCGAATTTTAGTTTTTCACTTCTGAAGAATTCCACTTGCTGTAGAATCTTCTGCTTGTCTTCCTCTGGCATCTTACCCATGGCTTCCTGAAGTAAAGTATTCCGCAATTCAGTTAAGTTCAACATCAAACTATTTATAATTAAAATGTGAGATTGTTCCTTCATCAGTTGCTCCTAATTATTCAAATATAACTATACTTTTTGGCATCCAATTTACTTACTCTTGCTGTGGTGATTCCGCTAATGTCCGGATATTCGTCAACGCCATGTTCTCCAGTATGAGCACTCGCTAAAAAAAATTATAGAAATATAGAATTGATAATGAATGTGATAATCAAGCAGAAGCATTCGTTCAATGAACTGACCAAGTTTCTTTCAACTTACATTTGCTTCTGGTTTCTAGGGTGTAGTTTTCATCCAGTTCCACATCCTCTGGGTCCAAATCTTCGTCAGCCTAAAAATCAATTATTAGAACAAAACAACATAGGTAGAATAAGAAAGTAAAATCAATTGATCCAATGCTGAGCGGTAATGTCGCTATCAGTGTTGACTACTTTAACGCAAAATTTGCTGGTATAGAGAAAGTAAGCATGTCGTTATGCATTAGGAGATGATTGGTTAATAGATAACTGACTTCATTATCTGTTTTATCTATCTCAACATATCTTAGGAATATTTATCTACATCTATTTTCCACTTTTCAGTTGGTCATAGGCATCCGTAAAAAATATATACATGAATGTTCATCAACCTGAAAGTAGATATTGCTGAGTATCTACATCAGACTGATTCAGGTGTCCACATGAATAGTGAAAATTTTTCAATATTGATTAAACAAAAATCGCATTTGAAATTTTGGTTGCTTTGACCTCCTTTCTTCATTTGGCAATTGAAAGAAGGGTACTTAGGATATCACCCATATTTTCCGAACTGAAAAAAGTTAGACTTTGTTGGACAGTTAAGTGAAAATATTTAAGAAAAATCAATGCATAACTTCTATGAAATATTCAAGATTATAAACGATTCCTTATTCATATGTGTATGAAATATGGAACTTGGAAAAATGTAATTGAAAGTTTTGGGTCATCTGCCACAAGAACTATTGAAAAGCATTCAATACTCAAGAAGTTTTCAATAACCAACATTCAATATTCAAATAAATGAACAAGTTGCCAAGGCCCACTGAAATACGACGGTGTTTGTTGCTGATAAAAGTGAAACACTGTATGTATATTTTGCCAAGTGTGCATAGTGAAAGCAAATTAAAGTCAAGTTGGAAATCCACTAGTCAAATTCTAATATAGAAGCTGCAAAGTGATATGATAGTCAAATTAATGTTGTCTATGGTTACATAATTTGCAAACATTGACCTTTTTTTTCAAATACATAAAATTACTTTTTCATCCATATCCAAAAATGCGTTTTTGAGGGTTCTACCTGTTTGGTCAATATATACAAACACCATATGATAACTTATGGACTAGTGATTAAATTATTTTCCAAATAATATCAAGATATTCTCCTTGAGAACTGACCTCGATATCGTCGGTTGAACTCGTGCCTAGTTATTTCTGTATTTGTAACAAAATTTCGTTGTAAATATAATTTCAACATTGCAATATTTCTACCCAGATTACTTACCCTGTTCATTAACACGGCTCTACGTATCTCTCTCACTCCATCATAGACCAAGCGGGAGGCATCAATGAAATCATTTTCATCGACTTCTTTCGGTGGATTATTACCCAACGCTTGGACTGCAACTTGCACTCTCTGAGTGAATTTTGGCATGACTTGATCATTGAGCACTTTGACAGCTTCCAAAACGCGTTTTGTATAGATGCACGGTTCATAGTTGTCCATCTCTGCAGCCACAACGTTACATACCCTGTTTGATCTGCCGCGAATTCCGCTCGCGGTACGGTCCAACGTGTCAGCATCGCCTGAAAGCGAGATTATGTTGAAAATTTTCAGAAAACTTCAGAAAAGTATGCATATGCTTTGATACACATGCGGTTAAGAAAAGGTTAACAAATAGAGTATACAGCTTGTAGTTTCAATGATTATTTTGTTGAAAGCATTAATGATATTGTACGAAATATTAATATTACTGAACAGAACTCAATATTTCCCCTCTACTCAACTTGTTTTGCAGTTATACTATGTAAATGTAAAACAGGTATAAAACTGTTCCCAAATTAATTGATGTAAAAGTATCTCAGTATACTTCTGCTTGAAGAATCCATTGGAAAAACATATGACGCGGTTTTTTAAACTAAAAGTGTGAAGATCAACATTAAAGTTTCAGTATGAACGTATTTAGTGTTGCAACATGGCATTTTGGAGACCATTCAAAGAAAGTGAGGAACAAGACCTCACAACCTGTTGAACAATTCGAAGAACGTGAGGAACAAGACTCACAACCAGATGAACAATGGGAATTTAAAAACAAAGATCAATCTTCATGTTCAGACCCAAAGACTTGATCCGATAGTCATGATTTGATTCGGTATGAATGAGTAGAAAACTCCCAAAACTGTTATGGTTCAGTGAACAATTATTACCAAATATAACACCAAATTCTGTTATTGTAATGGCTAATGCGTCATACGACTCGCGTCAAAAGAAAAAAATACCGACGAAAGCAACAAAAAAAGGAGATATTTTGAAATTTATGGCTTATAAAAAATTGAATATTCCCAAAAAGCCCCGAAGAAGAAGGAGGTATTACTACGTATAATTAAAAATGAAAATTTTGAAGAATATATTATTGATGAACTTTTTAAACATTCTCGTCATACGCTTCTGAGGTTACCTCCTTATTATTGTGTTTTCAACCCCATTGAATATAAAACAACAATTTGAAGAAATACGAGTCTATGATCACAATAAAAATAAACAACACAGTAGCGCCTTACCTTCTTGCAAAGCCAAAACACACTTGTTAACATCCTCCAAAATATGGTTTTCTGATACAGCTAAGAAATCATCGATTGTCGTGATATCATCAACAGCTTCGGTAAGAATCCTAACGTGATTTTCCCAAGACTGCTTGAAAGCGTCCATATTTTCTTGAGCCACTTTACTGCGGGGCCTAGCAGCCAATATACGAGCAGCATTGATAACTTCCGGGCAAAGATTTTCTATCTGAGCAGCAGCATAACGAACCATTTTCACGCCATCCTCGTTATTGGACATGCTGCATACAAGGTTGGCGACCTCCACTAATTTACTGGCATGTTCTGTGAAGACCACGGCATATTCTTCCACTTCTTTTTCATTCCCATTTTGGGCTGCCTTTATGAGGACCAAGAGTGGTACATTGGTCTCCAAGAAACTGAAAGTAATAATAACAACTACAACATACACATATTTATTTATTACTTTGTCGATGAAGTATTTTTCAATGATTTAATTCTGCTGTTGCATCTTCGACATTTATATTCAAAGAGAGATTTTTGAAAAAACGTGAAATGCGGACAATTCCCAGATTGTGAGAATCGTGTGAGAGATTCACAAATATCATTCCTCTCATCATCATTATCAATTTGAAAGTAGTATCTTCTTACCTGTCAGAAACATGATCGACAACAGCTTTCCTCAACTGTCTTCTCAAATCTCTTGTTTTACGTCCCATGTTATCAATGGCTCTATTAAGACTTTCGCTTTTATCTTTATTTCCCATCTGCAAATATCGAGAACTGCTAAAGATATGATTTCAAACATGTTTACACATGAAGGAAGAGAAAGAGAGAACATTCAATTGGGTATCGACTGTAGTAGCCCATTTCAATGCTTCATAATTTAAAAACGAAGAATATGATGATTACTTGAATTTATCATTAACGCCATTTTTTTTTCTATTAACAAAACTTGGAATGACCTACCATGTATCAGTTTTGGAATATTGTGATAGAAAGGGGCTACTTCAAAAAGAGTACACTGAAAACAGTTATGGGATACATAATATTTACCCTTATAACTCCACGCAATACTTCCAATTGCTGTATACAAAGTAAAACATACTTTAAGCCAGAAAGCATACTAAAAATAACTATAACTACTTTTCATCAAAAGTTTAGTAGTTTACTCATGAAAATCATAAAATGCTCCAGGAATAAAAAATACAGGGTTTTTAACTACTATAAACATAATAATTGTGCAATGCTTTCCATACAAGGTGCTAAGAAAATGATAAATACAGATTTTTTTTTCGATACCTGAAATGGTTCTAAATATTTTTGTTCTAAAATGTCTTGTGTCATCCGGCTGCACCCCTAGGAACAACCCTCAGAAGTCTTCAGAAGACTTGTGCGAGCTGGGGATGACGAGGGTCTTACCTTTTAACGTGCGATCCCAAGCCCCTATAATAACACTCTGAAGAATAGAATCGTTTTAGTGTTCTGGAAATGAACTCACACTTTTACTTCTTTCAAGGAAGAGGTAATGGGTGTATCTAAAGTAATGCCAAGAACTTCTGAGAATAATTTTTCATCAACTTCAAGGCAAATATATTTAAAAGATTTCAAACAAAACAAAAAACTAAAACCTAAGTTGAGATATACCTAAGATTCGGCCACGAACCTTTAGAAAATACTGAAAGAACTTTAGTACTGTTGATGTTCTTAGAATACATTCGAGATAATTTTTTCATAAATATAAGGTTAGTAGAAAAAAATGCTCAAGCCAGCTTTTGCAATTTCTTCACTCTTATGATTCTCGACTGTTTTATGACAATTAATTTTTTTTACAATTGAACATGTTCCACTGAGTTTAGATTCATTTGTTACAAACGGTTTCGGCTTTAAACACCATTATCAAGTAACTGATACAAGAGTTTACAATGAGTTCGTAGCACTGTTACTTCAAAATGGTGTAAAGCCAAAACCCGGCAGAAGATATACCGGGTAATTCGATTTCGAGAGCCACCATTGTGATTTCGCAAACTATAATTGGGGCAAATTTGCGCATCTATGTGACCAGCAATATGCCTTTAAGAAAGGATCAAAATTATGAGTATATCCGGAGATATCCGATAAAAACCGAAATTTTGAAAAACTAATTAAATTTTTTTCTGGCATTTTTTGATGAAGGATATCAAAATAAACAGCACATTATTTTTCTCTGCTATACGAGGGTATTTTCAGATTTACCATCCAACGTTTTGTCGCTTGGCCACCATCATCAACTTTATTTTGTCTTATGGGCGTCATATTGAACTGTTACGAATTAAAATAGAGTTTTTCATCCTGATTGCAACGATGTATAATATGTGATACTTTGTTATGTCACAACCTTTTATATTTCACAAAAACTAGAATTTTCGTAGGCTCTGACACTTGTTAAATGTGTTGATTCGTTGTTACGCTATTACCTATCACATAGTCACGTCTGCTGTCACAATTTCAAAGTGATAATAAACGTAAAATGGTTTTTTCAAACCAAGAAAAACGGGATATGATGAACTGTTTTATAACTGACAGTAATACTGAGAGAACTGCAGAAATGTATCTTCAATTATACCTTGAAAGAATACAACCAACAAGAACATTATTCAAAAATTAGATAGAAACCTTACCGAGTATGGCAGTTTCAAAAAACCGAGGAATAAAAATGGAAATCGATTAGATGAAAATGCGAAAAACAATATTCAAAATGCGGTAATAAACTTCTATCCTTTTATTAAATATAATTTTTTTCAACTTGTCTGTTTTTTAGATGAATATGGGGTATTTTTAATAGAAATAATGAGCACATCTGACCAGAGCAGTATGTGAATACCTAAAAGAAATATTCCCAGATAGGTGGATTGGAAATAATGGTCATGTGAAATGGCCAGCAAGGTCACCTGACCTTACAGTACTTGACACTTTTTTGTAGGACACATTAAAAAACCGGGTTTATGTCTAACAAGAATTCAATAATGTTGAGGATACGGTCAATAAGAAGGGATGTAGGAAGGGCTGTAGAAAACTTAGGACGGCGAGCAAGTCTATGTATTCAGGAAGAAGGCAAAAATTTTAAGCAGTTGCGTTGAGGTCGTGTTGGGTTATTTCGTTTGCTCATTTGTAGATAGACAGATAATTTCAATAAAGTTTTTTAAAAACTCAATCAGATTATATCTCGTTTCTTGTTTAAGAAAAGACATTCTACGTAATTATTACATTGATAATAACAGTAGACATGACAGATAATGAGGTAACAACAAATAGATTAGTTTGACAAGTGTTATTTGATGGAATCAAAGCCAACTAAAACTTATTAATGTTATGCAAATTTGTGACATAAAGTAACACATATTATACATCGTTTGAATCAGAATGAAAAACTCAAATTGTAACAATTCAATATGACGCCCATAATAAAAAATAATGATGATGGTGGCCAAAAGACGAAACGTCGGATGGTAAATCTGAAAATACCGTCGTATGGCGGGGACAAACCGGCAATGTGAATGTGCTTTTTATTTTAATATCCATCATCAACTAACGATAAAAAAAATAAAAATGGTCTCTTCAAATTTTTTTTCCAGATATCTCCGGATATAATCGGAATTTTGAAACTTTCTTAACAGCATATTGTTCATCACATATAATGTAGTTCCTAAATTGTAGATAGTGACTAATCGTACATTTTCTGGTTTTTACGGGATTTGAAAGTGCGGAGGGGATGTACGAAAGTGGCAAAGTAAAACTTGATATGAAGCCAAAGTACCCAGCTTATTTCAGTTCTATTTTTGGACCTGCTTCATATGAATTATGAACCGTACAACCGATGAGTCACTATCTACAATTTAGGAACTAGACTATAGATGCGCAAATTTGCCCCAATTCAACCATCTGTGTATCTCTTATAGTTTCCAATATCCCAATGGTGGCCCTCGAGTTTGGATTACCCAGTATACCAAGACTCAGTGGAAATCCAATTATTCATCAATACTTAAATTATATCTTATGTATTTATGCCAGATAAAGTGATAACAAGCACAAAAACCGTTAATTAGATTCAAGATTAGTAGTAGTAGGTGATAGTAACAAATTTCAATGAATAATACAGTACAAGAAAACCAAAAGTAACAAAAATTAGAGGACACCTGATAAAAACACTACAGAAATTACTTGTATATTACCATTTTATTACACAGACATGACGTCAACTGTTATTTATTTCAACTTTGTGTTCACATGGCTCTGATGGAGTAATCAATCCTACAATTTAAAATACTGTATTACCGCTATTTAATTTTTCATTACTATCAAGATTCCAATAAATAAAACGACAAACTATAAAATCACCAAAACTAATCAGGCTTTTTTTTCTTTCGTGTATTGGCATCGACTGCTATGGTCATTAGCATCAGGCAATATTTATTTTCAATTAAAAGTTGTTAATAAGTTTAGCATTAGCCTATAAAATCACAGAAATGAATTAAACCTAATTCCAACTTCAATTTTCATCCAAACTATGCAGAGTAGAAAAAATAAAATCAAACAGTGCAAGAAAAAGGTGTTTTGAAAAAGCATTCAATTAGGTACTGTACTTGAACATCATCAAGTGTAGGTGTATGTGAATCTAGGAATAAGTTGTGTTGATTATCAACAATTTTCTACCAAACTTTTGAGAAATTGACACTACTTCAATGAATCCACTTACGTTGGTCATATACTCAGACAGTAAATCTTGCAAAGCTTGCCTCACAGAGTTACACTCTGCAACAATTCTTTCCCTTCTCTCATCTCTGGTGCAACTTGAATCCGCCATAAGGGCTGCTCCACTTATGATACTTTCCAGTCTTTCTTCTAGGCTAGGTCTTGTGTGGACTTCATTGTAGGCTAGGGGTTCCATGACCATATTGTCCTATAACACAGAAGACCATAGTTAATAAGGCTGTATGAACTCTAAGAGAAAAATAACTCACGTCAAAATCATCCAGAGCTGCAGCAAGTTCTCCAGGACCATCAAACGGACCTGAAGCTGGCTGTGTACGACCCTGCGCAACATCGTTAATGGTGTTCACTGCTTCACAGACCTGTTTCAGAACATAGTCTCTATTTGCTTTAGCAGCTGCCAACTCTGGGTGACGAACATAAACCTTAGAAGCTGTCAAGAGCATTGTTGAATGTTTTTTTAGTACGGCCCTAGCTGCCGCAAGATCATCCCGCAGTTGGGGATCTTTCAATTCTTGTTGTCTTTTGGCTGCCTGATTCAGCAATTCATTGGCATTTTGTCCAAAAGCTTTAATATTGTCTAAAAGCTCTCCGTGGCTCGAAGCATTCTTGAGCTTCTCCAAATCATCCTCCACTACATGTAAAGATTTGAGCAGTAGATGAACATCTACCATGTCGGCAAGAATAAGAAGGCGTGTTACAGCAGATAACAAATTTCTTGCTGCCCGAACCATATTACCTCTTTTCAGTGAAGAGCAAGGATCTTCAGAAAATTCTCTTGCTGCTAAACTCATTGCAGTTCCTTGAAAACACCACAATCAATATTGATCAACTTGATATTATTTTACTTCTTACCTGTTTTCTTCACTTCTTCCACTGCTGCTAGCATTTCATCAGTTATGTCAGGGTTTTCATAAGCAATCTGCTCTCCCTTTTCAATAAAATTTTCAGTAGCTTTTTCTACTGTACTGACAAGAGCATTGGCACGTTTAGATTTACCTTTCTTCTTTTTACTGGGCCCTTTTGTATTCACAAGTGTTGTTACTTGCAAAACCAAAGGTTCCAGAGTTTTTTCCACAGACATTGTTCTTATCTCTAAATTTTTGGGGTCCCATTTTAATCCAAAACGATCAGTCATGATGAAATTGAGCTTGTTTCTATCGATTCAAAAAAATTGTTGAACTAGTTTACATGGATGATTTCACTATACTTTTACACTCACAATATAAATAACTGTTACTCACAAAGAGAAACTAAAAACCTTCAATTATTTATCGTTATCTTAAAACGAATGAATCATAACTTATCAAGGTGTGACAAGGTAGAGCTGGTGCTGGTAAGTTAGGATTCCGTTTTCCGTTCCTTCCCTCAACCCTCAACTCTTCAAATTTGCTGACGTTGACGTTAGACGTTAAGAATTCAGGGGCCAGGCCGCGTTCAGTTTATGCATATGTGCATATCTGACAAATCGATTTATTTGTCACCTCCATATTATTGCGCTCCGTAGCTCAGCAGAGTGACAGATGAATCAGATTATGTATGTCGGTCGGTGGCTCAGTGGCTGAGGTCTCTTGCAGTGGAACTTCTAGCTCGCATCAGACAGACGTTCGAGGCTCGGATACGGATTCTTTTAACTCATGTACACGGGTCTCTTTAGGTAGCCACATGCCTTGTTGTGAATCAAGTGTGATGTGAGTTGCCTAGATGCCAATCCTGACGTCTGGTGATAGCTTGAAGTGCGCACCGACCAACTGGGGTGGTGCTGTAGGTTTTCCGGGTTTTCCTACAGCTGAAAAGTGAAAACACCACCGACAATATCAGTAAGTCGCCCCAGAGCGCCACGGAAAATAATAATAGCCGTCATCTACCCGCACAGGATATGCCTTTGGGTACACTCTACGAGTGTTTATGAGGGAGTATTATTATTATTATTATATTATTTAATCGACGGAACGTTCTTTAAATATTAGCGTTTTTATGTTATGATTCTGGGGTGGTATTCCGTGTACCATAGAATTCTATAGTCTACAGTTATGTCTCTTTATCTCCCATGAATTCAACCACAGAGTCATCTCACTTGATAGGTGGTCTGTGATTCTGTCGCTATGGTACACGGAATATCACCCCTGCTTCTGGAGCTTTCATTTGTCATTCTGTTGCTACCGAAGGAAACTAAAGAAACGCAGCTATTATTTACTCGATAGCTCGGTGATCGCGCGATACTAATCAGCATCTGCTCTGCTCACTCCGCCCTGCTTACAAAACTGAACCACTCTATTTCTGACAACCGAACGCACCTAGTTGATTTAATTTGACGTATAGTAAGAATAGGTTATGTCAATAAACTTTACGGAACCAATTTTTAAAAATTTCTGAATGGTACTCGCTCAAAAAATGGAAAATGAGTGGTGAGTTACTCTTACCCTTCTGGAATAAACCCTCAATACATTCTTTGCAGTTCTCATTCCTGTTCTTCATGGAGACTTTACGGAAACTGGTCGGATATCACGGACACATTTCATGAAGCAGTCAAAGGTATTTTTAATTAATAAACTCTGATTTTCATTCTGAATGAATATGTTTCAGATTTACAACTGGGAGAGTTACTTCACGATGATTTGTTTGGACTTTTCGAGGCCATGTCTGCAATTGAAATGATGGATCCGAAAATGGATGCTGGGATGCTGTGCAATAGAGGAATTAGAAAAATAATATCATTTGATCAGGCTGTTCAGGTATAACAATTTCCGAAAGGCCTTTCCTGCTCTTGTCAAAAAAATACTCTTGATTTAGTTTTCACAATGAATTTGTTTCAGGATAATATTTTAAAACTTAATGGCTTCACAGACAAGGAAATAATAGGTATAATAGATAGTACTCTAGCTTGTCTAGTGTCATGGTTGGAAGGGCATTCTCTTGCCCAAACTGTTTTTATCAATTTGTATCTACACAAGCCTTATTTGATAGAGGATAAAATTCTCAAAGCATTCTGCCTTGCCATGTACAAACTTTTGGAAATCATCAAGGATTTGGTTCATAAGTAATGAGTATAAATTTGATGAGATGAAATGTAAAATATTATGTTCTAGTGCCATGGTGTATGAAGAGGAAGATTTTCAACCAATGCAGTATGGATATCATTTGAATCCTGAAGTTTCAGAACAACGTATGATTGGTATGCTGCGAGAAGTTGAAGAAGATCTACACAGAAAAACTAGGTCTAAGCCCAATCATGAAACTCAAGCGTTATTTGCTAGGATAAAATTCTTGAGAATTTTTCTTCAAGTGTTGATTTCCTTTCGTAAAGAAGATCAACCTACTATAACTGACTGTCAAAGACTGCTAGCTAGTTGTTTAGAAATGCTCTATGTACTTCAAGAAACTGTTGAATTGGGAGTGAAAAGTGAAGACCGTGAGTGAATTTTCAGTTTGAGATTTATAGCGAATCATATCAGCAAGACATATAAATGCTGGTGTTCTTTTGAAGTTTGACAAGCTAATATTCCACAAAACCCTTCCATTTCCTTCATTTTCAGCGGATAATGAATACATACTAGGGTTTGAACCATCCATAAACCAGCGTTTATTGCCCCCTACCTTTCCTAGATACACCAAAATCAAGTCAAGATCAGAGGCACTGACTTATTTCATCGAAATGGCTGAGCGTTTCAAAGCTGTTAGTAAAATACAATCCATCTCATCTTTGCACCAAGCCTTGGTAAGCATATTTTGGTATTGAGTGTTTAAAATTACTCTTATTCATTTCCAGGACTTTTTCATTGATTTCAGTAAGTCAAGTCCGTGTATATTATCCAGATCAGCTTTGCAGTTACTATATCCAGGTGAATATTCATCTGTAAGCTTGGTGAATGGTACCGGCATTATATCAAATTTTAGGTACAAATCCAACAAACTCAAAGGAAATACTTAAGGAATCTGTTAAATCTTTCATTTGTCCACCAGCTTTACTATCAAAAACACTGTTGAGCAACTCCCAGGTTAGTATATTCAGTGAGTCAGTAGGAGTTATATTTTGAATTATTTGTCATTATGACATAGTTGTAGTTCTTTATCTGGAATATACCCAAGTATACCAAAATTTAGTACTGTTGTACTATTCAAAATATTTCTCTTAAAAATAAAGCTTGAGAACATTGGTTGACAAACACCATCTAATATTGGGAAAAATTTATCAAAGATTGAAGAAAACTGTAACTTTTATTTGATTTCCACTCAATTCACAATGATTTCATGTCGGTAAATCTGAATAGAAATTTCAATCAAAATCTGCCTTATTGTCGGGAAATTTTAATTGACAAAGCGATTAGTTGATTGAATTTAAATATGTCAGTCGAGATAATTGATACCTGTTTGTTTTTCAGGCAAAACATTATGTGGAAACATTTTTGAGTCACTGCTCAAGACCATTCATAAACTTTTTACAATTATGCGGCCATAACAGAGCTAGGCAACGTGATAAACTTGCTCATTTATTAGAAGAGTTCACTACTTTGCAGGATGAGGTAAGGAAACTTTCAAGGAAATTCTCCAAGGAATAATTAACAATTTTTCAGGCAGAACGAGTGGATGCCTACTTGCATAATCTCTCTGTGAATTCTCCATTGTCAAGGCCACACATTGCTTGTTTTGGTACATGGATTCTCTATCATACTCTTAGAATCATGATCATGTACCTTCTTGCAGGCTTTGAGTTGGAACTTTATAGTACCCATGAGTTTTATTATATATACTGGTAAATGCTTCGATATTTTACTTTGAAACTCCATTTTTTTTCTGAGCTAATTTAGAGACTAACAGTTCCATTTTTTCAGGTATCTATACGAGTTTTTATATGGATGGTTGATATCAGCACTGTCCAGAGCAGATAGTTTTTTAGTTGAAAATGAAATTCTGAACGAGCTACAGAAAAATAAAGGAACATCAAAGAAAAAACCGAAGTACAAAAAGAAAGCAAGGCCTTATAATAGAGATATCATTTATCTACAAGCACTTCAGAATATGTGTGGGGGATACTACAAGGTACAGATCAAAACAAACATAATAAGCACTTGTGAAGGTTCAATTTAACTAGAAATATCATGCTATTAAAGTTATCTGGATTAAGTTGAAAAGTTTTGAAATTAAATATTTAACTGTAGAATATAAACTTAAACTAGTACAAGATTGGTTTGATGAAAAGCCCAACCATGATCGTGAAACTTCAGAACATACATTCAAATGGTCATTGATGATTTTAAAATTTGAATATTAATTTTTTGAAAAGTTTTGAATCTGGTATCAAAATGTTTGCATGTTTGACCAGTAAATGTTCCCTATATTACTTTTAATAGTGAATGATTTTAGTATATTGAATTTAGAAAAATAATTTTTAATACCCCCGGAAAAAATTATTCACAATAAAGTATATTCTACTCAGTTGAATATGACTTCATAATTCCTTATATGAAGAAAACAGTATACCAGATTAAGTGTATTGTACGTGTAACCGTTCGTCGGCGTCGCCTGGAAAACAACCAGTAATGCGCTGACCGCCTGTTATTCGGCAATCTGGCCTTATTTATGAAAAGAATAATAGTGTACCGTGTATAACATTTTTTACACTTCCTGTTGAAACAAGTGTAGTATATTCTTGTGAAACCTCTAGGTTTAGTGTTTTTTTTTGTTTTAATATTTGTGTATTTAAATTTTGAATCGTTGTAGACGATTCTTGATGAAAATCCATTTTAACCTATATACTGAAACTCTAATGTTGATTTTCACCATTTTATTTTACAAAACCGAGACATGTTTCGCCAATACAATGGCTTCTTCAAGCAAGAAGTATACTAAGTTACTATTACAATGTCCTTTTATGTTCCAAAAACGTTAATTAAATTGGGAACTTGCGGAAAATCATACTTTTGAACACAATTTTGAAATACTACATGTGGAAGGAAAAGGGTTGAAATTGAACTTGCTTGAATGTTTTGAAATTAATAAAGAGAAGAATTCTCAGAACTCAATATTTTCCCTCTACTTGATTTGTTTTGCCGTTATATTAGATAAATGTAATTAATTATTGACTAACAATATTTGTTATCAATTAGTTATCCGAAAGCTGGAATAAATTTGGTCCCAAATTAATTAATGTAATGGTAACTCAGTATACTTCTGCCTGTAGAATCCATTGTATTGAATATAAGTCGCAGGAAACACTACGGCATATTCTTTTCGACTGTGGTTTCAAACACAAAAAACTAAATCAGCGAATGGCAATAATGGAATCACTCCGGCTCGTTCTGAACAAAAAACAAATAAAAAAAATGTAGCAGAGTATCATGAGGATAATAATATGACTGTAACTTTATTCTAAAAATGGTTCAGTGAACATTATGTTATTGTAAATGCGTCATACAACTCGTGTCAAAAGATAAAAATTACCGACGAAAGCAACAAAAAAAGGGGACGTTCTGGAATTTGTGGCTTATAAAAAATTTCCCCAAAAAACAAGGGAAGAGGTATTACTACATATAAATTGAAATGAATTTTTATAAAAAGAATATATTTTTGATGAAGAACGGTTACACGTATAATATACTCAATCTCGTCTATTGTTTTCTTTATAGAGGGAATTATGAAGTTATATTCAACTTAGTTTGAATATACTGGGAATTTTAGATAGATATATGTACTAATTTTCTCAAGTTTACATGATATATGTTACCAGAATTGAAGAAAAACTGTTATAAAATCAGTCTCAAAAGGACAAAATTAAAACATAAATTGACATATTATAACAAAATGAAAAATTGCTATGTACACTAAGTGGTCAGGGCCTAAGTTGGATATATACACAAGTACGTAGATCATTCAGATAAAGGAGAAAGAGTAATGGCTGATCCTCAACTTGCATTCTGATAGTCCTGCCAGACATTTATGATGCCATCAAAGTAACTATTGCCTTCCTAACATTGTTACAAGGTGCATTTTAATATTCATCGAAATAATTTTTTTTTAAATGATTTGATTATATGATTAATATATTATGTCTATCACTTATCTGGTGATATTTTTCAGGCATTAATGGGTTTCCGCCTGGAAGGAAAACTAACTATGCCTCATCCTCGTTTTGACAGTGAACAAGTGCGCTATGAACACAGATTCGCCCCATTTCAAAATCTCCTAACTCCTCCGCCAGTTATCTATGCAGAATTCAGGGAGATGACATCTTTCGAAAGGTTTCAGCAACAACCAGTTGACAGTGTTTTCCTTTATATTGCGGGTTGCAAACATTTTCATCAAGCTCGACAGCTGTTGGAGAGTATTCCGGCTGATTCTGAAATTACCGACTTGTTGACAATATGCAAAACTAACTTCATTGTTTTGAAACTGTTGGCGGGAGGACATAAGAAAGAGTCGTTGAAACCTCCAGAATTTGATTTCTCAAAAAACAAATACTTCTCGATTATCAAACTAAATTGATCTTTTTTTTATCACGGAATTATGAATGTAGGTAATTTGATGTGGAAAGCCTCCACGGGAGTCCCATGATTTTATTTGAAAATAGCAACATGGATTCACTGAAACCCTCTTTCTCATATCCAACACATTATATATTGTTTATAATGCCCTATTAATTGAAAATACACAGGTTCAAACATACAATAAATGACTCTGAACTTGGAGAGGATAAATTCACGGTACATCAAAGTGTTTTATCCTTGTGTCTGATTTTTTATATTAAATTTATATGAAATCATACTACTTAACCTCTGAACTTTTTTAATACCTTTCATTTTTATATTTACTCCGCATTACAAAACTTTTTATTACTTTTTATGAATATTTACTACTATTGGCGTAACATAACAAATAAAATTTTCTTCAAATACATGAACAGTCACAAAAAGGCCAGAAAAATTCGACACACAATTTGAATAAAGTCAAAGGGAAAAGCCAACTTTTGATAATAACATACTATTGTGTATTGTGAATGTATATTATGTTGCTTTTATAATTTCCATATCCATCATATCTTGATTTCATGGAGAAACTCTTATATCCTCTAGTCAAGTTTTTCAAACTGCTTTTATGAAGAAACTATAAAATTTTACCGAAAATTCAAACTTTTTATCTATCTGAAAGTTATTTTCAGCTCTGTATGGGAATTTTGTTAATACATTTTTTGTTGAACAACACTGAATTTTCTATATACCTGTTCTCTCATTGTTTTATTTCAGATATTGATACCACCATATGATACTTTCAGCATGAAAATGTAAAATATCGTTGCCGTGGGTTAAATAATAATAATACTGTATGCGGGAGCTCGAAGTCTTTTTATTACAGGATCAATACAAGTAAAATATCAAATATTCAATGAACAACAATTTTGTAATTGACTTTCCGGACACTCCAACGCACTTACCCTGGAACGGTATGTCGCCACGACTATCACAAGAAAGTTCTGGTGTAGAAAGTGTTTTAATATGTCTTTTATTTATTTATATATATATCTGTGAAGGCGTGTGCTATGTTTTAAGTGGAAGAACAAATAATCAGTGAGAAGATTCTCACTGAATGGATTGAACTTCGCCTTTTATTTTCAATATTTAATTACTAGATGTATGTGATGAAAAATCTGTAAAATTTTGTATTGGAGCTAATAAAGGCCATTATTATTATTACTATTAACTGTATTTAATTAATACATTTTTTGAATTTCGCATTTTTGGAGTAAAACGGGAGTGCCATCAAGCGTTATTAGTATAGTGAATAGGTATGAAAACTGAGAACATATTTCACAACTGAAGTATCTCGAATCTCATCTCAAAAATTATGATTTGAATCAAGATGCATAGAAACCCTGGTGTGATCACTTATACCTGTGATACCGACATACAAAAGTGTTCATGTACGGCCTACTTGATTCATGTTATTTTTATTGCATTGGTACCGTTTCACTTCTTTAGCACAGATGGCGGCCAAATTACAGATTAATGTTATCATTGACGATTGGACAAGCGACAAGTGTCATGTCAACATTCAAAAACAATCATATGACAAATCAAGACACCGTGGAATGTTGGAAACTTGGCTATTTTCGACTTCTGCGCCATCCATCGACGAATGAAGCCAACGGTATCAATGCAATTACAGTATCAACAACTTTGGTAGAAACAAAATCGAATCTGTGATCGCACCAGGGTTTCTATGCATCTTGATTTGAATCTATAAACTATTCCTGTTTTTGTACCGGTCCAAAGTTCAGATTACGAATAGGTATTTTCTTTTCCCATTCAAGTGTCATCTATTGACGGAATCGAATATAAAATTTCTTCGCCTTCAGTTATAAATAGTATCACTTCACTACTTCACTACCAAGTTACGACTAACGGATATTGTTCCTCAAACAATAATCTACGACCTGACTAAAACACCAAAGCTAGTGCCATCTACATGTCTCCTTCGGTATCCAATATGATGTTTGAGCAAGAATTCCTTTCCACAACACTTCCCAATAGGCAGTGATTGGCAAGAATTCCTTTCCACAACACTTCCCAATCGGCAATCCGCATGAACCAATCAGAATTATCCTGGCCAAGGCGGTTAATTTGAATCGATGCTAGGCGGTATAGTAGTCCCAAGTATTCAACTTGGACAGCAAGGTTAGTTTGGTTAGGTATAATCATGTTCCCCTTCTTTTTTCATTTTTAAGCCATAAAAGAAGGGAACATGATCCAACCTAACCAAACTACCTTGCTATCCTAGTTGATCTTCAACGTAACCTAAATTACATTGCACACCACGCAGGCGCAACTAAAATAGAGCTGTTTTTTGGCGTACCACTTTTTAAAAATTATTTTGTCAGTTTTAAAAATTTTGCGTTTTAGTGTTGAAACATTGACGTCATAGACGGAATATTTTCTCTGTCTCTCTCTCTAATTTGTTTTGGCTCTTGACGGAATGTTTTCAAACCTAATGCAATATTCTGACATAGTCAAATCAATGACGTAAATTGAATAAGTTTTTAAAAAATTATTGAATGCGGTTTAACGCCAAACAATAGCTTAAATTGATCCATTCGGATTGCCCATCGGGAAGTGTTGTGGAAAGGAATTCTTGCCCGGAGGTTTCGTTTCATTCTTTGTTGAAATTGATCTGGACATTTTCAAATGAACAAATCGCAATATCGGGTATAGAATACACGAACACAGCATGTTCGTTCGTTAGAAACAGCTGCTTGACAGTTCGGACCTCTCACTTGCACTGTATGAAGTTTTTATCCTCTCTCTTTCTCTATTGTTTCTTTGATCAGCTTCGAACGGCGCTATTATCCAGCTCTCCCCAAGTTTTCATCCACAAGTTGATGAGTACTCAATAATCAACTGGAAAATTGTAAATGAACATACCGAACAGACTTAAGTTGCCACTTCATTTGACATTCTTGGTGGGAGGTTCCAACTTGTCATCAAATTCATTTTAGGAATGTCATAATTGTCAGTGTCAGTGAGTGCATCCGAGAAAGTCTGTTTCGAATTAGGTGAACAGTGAAAAATAACTCAGAAAAATGTTTAGTTGGTTGTCCAAGGATAGTAATAAGGAAGAAATCTACAATGGTGTCGTCGAAGGTCTTAAGAATATTTACAAACATAAACTGTTACCTCTAGAAGAATATCATCTCTTCCACGACTTTCACTCCCCAAAATTAGAAGACTCTGACTTCGATGCAAAACCCATGATACTTCTCGTAGGCCAGTATTCAACAGGCAAAACCACATTCATCAAGTATTTGCTTGAGAGAGATTTTCCTGGCATCCGAATTGGACCGGAGCCGACGACTGATAGATTCATAGCTGTGATGCATGATGATAAAGAAGGTATGATACCTGGCAATGCTCTTGTGGTTGACCCTAAGAGGCAGTTTAGGCCTCTGTCCAAGTTCGGCAATGCTTTTTTGAACCGCCTTCAATGTTCCTTAGTCGATTCAACAGTATTACAGAATATTTCGATTATAGACACCCCTGGAATTCTGTCTGGTGAAAAACAGAGGGTTGATAGAGGTTATGACTTCACTGGGGTACTCGAATGGTTTGCTGAAAGAGTGGACAGAATCATACTCCTTTTTGACGCGCATAAACTAGATATCTCTGATGAGTTTAGAAGGTCTATCGAAGCCCTGAGGGGTCATGATGATAAAATTCGTATTGTGCTTAACAAAGCTGACATGGTAGACCATCAGCAACTCATGAGAGTATATGGAGCTCTTATGTGGTCATTGGGAAAAGTTTTACAAACCCCAGAGGTTGCTAGAGTATACATTGGATCTTTTTGGGACCAACCTTTGAGATATGATGTTAATAGAAAACTATTTGAAGCTGAAGAACAAGATTTGTTCAAAGACTTACAGTCACTACCTAGAAATGCTGCCCTAAGGAAGCTCAATGATCTTATCAAACGAGCCAGACTGGCAAAGGTGCATGCCTACATAATGGCAGAGTTAAGGAAGGAAATGCCCTCCGTATTCGGAAAAGACTCGAAGAAGAAGGAACTGATCAAAAACTTGAGTCAGATCTATGATAAACTCCAACGAGAGCATCAGATTTCCCCAGGTGACTTCCCAGAAATCAAAAAAATGCAAGAAGTACTGGTAAACTTAGATTTCAGCAAATTTAATCCTCTAAAACCCAAACTATTGGATATTGTTGACCGTATGTTATCTGAAGATATCTCTGTTCTGATGGCAAAGATTCCATTAGAAGCTGAAGTGAATGCTGTGAAGAACGTCAACGGAAATGTCCAAGGGGGCGCGTTCATCAATGTAGAGAATACAACTTCGCCTTTTGGTTATAAGAAAGGTGAAGGTATTGATGCAGGAGCAGGAGAGTTAGACTGGATTGTTAACAGAGAAAAAACGAAATATGATGAAATTTTCCACAGTCTCAACCCCACAGAAGGCAAAGTGACAGGAATGGGTAAGATATTAAAATTATTTAATAGAATTTGTTAATGAAGCTGAAGTGTTTTTGTCATCTTCCTGTTCCCAGGAATAGGAAAATCCTGTAATGTTCAGGAAACATCATGAAAATCAAGAAAGAGGCGTTCGAATAGCTCTAGGCACATAAAAATAATGTTGATGCCTTTTCAATAATTGATGTGACAGTAAAATATCCATAGACCTACATATGAAATTGTGACTTGTTCTTTGTGAATGTTTTTTTTTGGTAAAATTCCGTTAATTAATAGCCACAAGTTATCAACCAATTTTTTTTTAACTTACTTAGTTTGACCTCAACAAAAAATTCAAATAAAATTTTTGGCAGTCTCAAGTGATTTCGGAGATATTTTTTAGTGATGACTGACACATTTCTACCGCGGACAAAACACTCAAAATTCTTCCTTTTTCAAACTAACAATGTATACACCCTAATTCACCTGTTTTACCCTATTTTTTTTATAAAAAACGGCAGTTAATCCAAAAATTCAACCTTCTTTTAAAAACGTCAAAACAACAAATTAATGTGAAATGTTTTGTGAATTTATTCATGACAAGTTGATAATTTTGATCTTAGCAAATTTGCACAGCCAACTTTTCGAGCCATTTAATTTCAACATGAATAAGAAATTATTCACTCACTTTTTTTTCAGTAACCAACTTCACATGAATAATATTCACTAAACATTTTGCCTAGATTTGTTGGTTATGTGGTCATGAAAGAAGGATGAGTTTTTTCCTTAAAACTATACCGTTTTCAATAAAGAAAAAGTGTTCAACAGATCAATTAGGGTCAGAATTGTACCATCCGGCAATGAGGCCGGTCGAAGAGGATGTACCGCAGGGATCCAGTTCACGACAAAGTCTTGACTATTATTGTAATAGATTTCATCAATCTCCTGGCAAGTGGCTTTGCAGAATTTATACAAGTACTTACATGACATTTTTTATTTAAGGACTTTGATAAAATTCAACTTCGACATAAATTTGAGATAAGTACATAAAACCAAGCCCATTCAGCATTTTTCAGAAAAATGTAAATTTCAACAGGTGAGGAAAGTTATGGAACTATTTCTGAGTAAGTCATTTTTCACCCTACGTGAAGAAAAAGCTACTCTATGTCAAAGTAATATTTTATCAAAGTCTTCGGATAAAAGAAATCCCAATCCCGATTTTTGGATGCTAATGTGCTATTTGGAGTTTTCATTGTCGAGTTTTCCGTAGGGATCTCGGAAAAACTACGAAAAAAACGGGTTTACTCATCCTTTGAGATTATAGATAGCGTTGCCACAGGTCTCTAGTTGTTGAGTAGGATATTTTTAATTTTTTTGGGGACTGGTTGTACTTTTTCAATTTTTCAGTTTGAATGAACTATTCCTAAATTATAAGAGTGGTTGAATAACTTGCAAAGAACTGTCTTTAGTTCGGGAGCACATTTCTTGAGAACGGTCGGTGGAAATCCGTCAGGTACACCAGCTTTGTTGATGCTAAGACTCAGAAAATTGTGTCTGGTAGATCTTTGGCAAAATGTGCTGCAACTGAAAAAAATTTACGAACAGATATCTGTGCTGTTGGCGTGGAATAAACTTTCCCTTGATCGTCAACATTTTTTGCACTTCTGTTTTTGGTATCGTTATCCAGGCACAAATTTGTTTAGAAGTAGAATGAGCTATGGGTGTTATGTGATTAATGCCTCTCTGATAACGGTTATCAGAAAAACTTTGCATCTATTAATTTAGTCATCATATCGTCGCCGTCGTTACACATATTTAAATGTGTTGTGATCAATTCTGCAAGTTCAGCAGAATTTGTAAAAATCGAAAATACCGGATGGCAACGATATTTGATACGTCACGTAGATAAAAAATTTAATTTTGGTTTTGTGGTATGAGAGATATTCTTCGAATATTGTCCATTTTCCAATCTGATATTAGACTTCCGGTTTCACGGGAAGTGACATCAACTTTTAATAGAATTCCCAATGTATTTGATCATTACCATTTCTTATTCCATTCTGAATCTTAGTTGTTAGCGTGACGTCACGTCAATTTGGTATTGTTCCTGTTTGAGCAAGATTTTAAAAAAGGGTTTATTCGTCATTTTATGCATGAAAAATTGTACTATTCACTTGAAAATTATCATTACGTACGTACAATTCTTTGAACAACATCCCAGTTGCTCTGAATATAGGCACCGTCAGTGACGGCGCAACTGGGTCGGCCGGGGGTCCAGCCCCCCACTTTTTGAACCAAATGCAGATGTTTCATTGCACTCTAATCTTTGATACGACAAAATAAACCATATACTCTTTGAGTGACCCACCCCGTGTATCGTGCATGGGAACACCGGTTAAAAGGTAATGATCTTGTCCTATCTAGCTCGCACAAGTCTCTCTAAAACTTCTGAGGGTTGCTCGTAATGGTGCGGCCAAATGTATTCGTAAATAGATAATTAAAATTCTACTCGATTATCAATTTGAGTTCAGCCCACTTTTCATTTCTAATATGTTTTAACTTCAAATTCCTCCAGAAGATGGTCACTTGGTGACCGAAACACATCTCTAAGTGTTGAAAATAGTGGTATGATGATGGTATATACATCCAGTGAGGGTTATGAAAAGAATCAATCATCAAGGTATTTTCATTTTTAGCTATTTAAATTCAATTCAGAGAATTCGTTTAATAGTCTAGTCAAGTGCCTTTTTGGTCAACTCTCTCGGAGAAATATGAACCAGGTGTCATCGATTCGAAATAGTATGTAGATGATTTTTGAAAAAAAAATAGTTCCGCTTTCAAAAATTGCGAAAGTTATAAACAATCAACAAAAAAATGGGATTTAGTTTTTTGCGAACATCTCAAAAACTAATTGAACTTTTTCAAATTTAAAAAAGATTCAAATTTCCTACAAAAAAGTCTCGATTCCCGAAACTTAAGGACCAATATTTATAAAACGGGTGCTCTGGCTTGCCTACTTCTGTCACTTCATCAATAAATATTATTTAAACATATCAAATATAAAATTTAAGAAATTAAACTATTGAGGGGCTTTCTGGATAGATAAATTAACAATAATCCGACGGAAAAAAATTAATTGCAATTTTTCAATTAGTTATGCCAAAGTCAATTTATAATTTTTGCTGCTTGCATTGAAAGGTTTCAGAATAGGTCACTGTTGAAAACACGAAGCAAAAAATATTTTTCGGTTATTGATTTACTTGATGTGAAATTAAAAACTTCAATTAACCATCTTATTTTTTTAAATATCGGTTTTCTTTTTGTTATCACAAGCTGCATGGGAATTATTTTTTAAAAATTTCATCTCCTATTGTTCAAAAAAATGTTACAATGCGTTGTTTCTAAGATAATACAATTTTTTTTTATCGTAATTTTTTAAGCAAATAATGATTTTTTAACGAAAAATCGTTCCTCAAAAGAATTTCTTTATTGCTTATGAACGCATTTGTTAGGTAACAATCTTTTTCTACCACTTAATATTAGAGAACAATTTTTTTTTTTTTTCGATATACAAAAAATCGTTTCATTCAATTATTCATTGTTCATTTAATAAATAATTTGTTATAAACAATAAAATGTTTACCTTATTATTTTTTTCCCATTCCACTTATTGTGACAAAAAAAAAGAGCAACGAGTTTTTAAAATTTTTTTATACATATTTTTGAATTTTTAAATATCCGTTCTCCGTCATTTTTTCATTACCTGGGTTTTAATCTTCAAATTATTATTATTTATAAACCAATTGAGACGCGATCGAAATATTTAAGACTTAATTATTATCATTACTTTAAGAACAAATTTTGCTCATAAGTAAACCAATTTATTTATTAAACTTCGGTCGAGACTTTTTTTTTAGGAAATTTTCAAATCTTTTTTTACATTTGATAAATCTCAAATAATTTTTGGAAAAAAGTTGACCAAAAATGCACTTGTTGACTAGATTGTTTGTGAATGTCATTTTTTGAAGTACTCACAGTTTTGTAATTGTTTACTTTCGCGTCTGAATAATTTTGCCAGTAGCAATATCCTACTTCTCTCTGTGTACTTCGTTAGTTTTACAGCTAAGTTTGTTGAACAGATAGCAATAAAAAATCTTTACAATCATTTATGATTTAGGTCAACTGTTACACGCTCTAGTATGTACGATTTAATATCGGCATAAAAACCACGGTACTTAATTGCGTTTTAACATTAAACAACTACTCTGCTGTGTAAAATAGATCAATATGTGATATTGAAAATGTACCCATCTTCATTGATTCCTGTTGGAATATTTTTGGTAATCGTCACATTTACCGAAGTATTTCCATTAAAAACAAACACCTAAAATATTGAAAGCACGTCCTATTAAAGTATGTAACCAGTGAAACACTAAAATTTTTTCACAAGGCCTTATTTTTATTTTTTAATTCTGTTTCCCAGTGCGGATAACGGCTGCCACCAACTTAGTTGTAGGTCGCGGTACGATTTGTGAGGAAATATTAGTACAGTTGTTTATTATTCATTTGGCAGGGATAGGAAAATTTTGTTGTCCGACCTACCCTGGCACTGATGAGAGGCAAAACCTCGAAACATGCATGTCTGCAGGTGGACATTCCCAGCCAAATGAAGCATAATCTTCTGTTCAATTACAAGATAAGCACTTGCAATTGGGTCTTCTTGGAAGAACCTTGCACAAATATCTATCGGATGTAGATCAATGTTCGTCGTGGTATTAGCCAGGGGAGTAGTTGTTTTCTGAAAAATGTTTGCCTTCATTTATTCACTTGGTGACTTTGTGTTAAAGGTATCGATATTTCTTTTTAATGGGAACGGAAGTTTTCTTGTCCGTTGATGATAAAAAAGAAAAATTCAGTAACAGTTCAGCACTTTTTAATTGTAACGAAAAATTATTTTTGTTCCAATACTGATTGATATGGTCCGAAAACAGAAAAATCGCTTTCTCTAAATAGGTACCTTGTTATTTGCATTATCTTATCTGAAATGAATTGGTAATAAAAACGAATGATGTCATGAAAAATATTTCATTGATGATTCCGCAGAAAGAGTTTACTTATCTATTACTCATACAAAGTCTGATCACATTTTTTCGATTAAACATAAAACCAATGTGTCAATTGGCGTGTAATCGCGTTTGAAAATCAAAAGTTAAGAGTAGTTGATAAATAAATGTCGTTATATTACTTATTTGCTGTAACACTCACCTACTAGGTGGTTGTTTCGATATTCTTTATCATTTCTCTCGTGATATTTTGTGATATGAAACACATAAGTGGTATAATTCAGAATTTAAAAAACCCAACTATCAGTAATCGGTGCATGAAAACTTTTAATAATACCTATACGAATATCAATATACCGGAAAATACAGCCAACCAATCGCGATAACTGAAAAATTCAATTGCAATCATGTTCCGGTGAAAAAAATAGTTGACCGCAACAATTCGAGACACTGAGCGAAACCGAATTCTGGATTCAGAGGCAAGGCATATCATATTTCTATCTACGATATTATTGACCTAACTGTCCGTATTGTTTACGAGATCCAATCGATTGAGTGACTGTTATACTTTTGTCTCAGTACTTTGTTGAATAATAAAAAAAAAAGATTGAAAGTCTCGGACAAAGTCCGAGATGTTTTCGGGAGAGAGAGAGACATAAATGAAAAATATAATTTCAACTTTGTCGAAAGTCCCTTCTCTCTAAACGTTTCACAACGTAGAGAATATAAGGCAAATGTCTAATAGAAAAAACAACTACTTCCCTGGATAATACCACTACAGGCAGTGCATCTTTATATTTGTTCATCTTCCTCTTCAAAGAACAAAATTGCTAATGTCCAATGGATAGGTCCAAGAACGGAGCCCTGTGGGAGACTTGAACCAATACCAAGAAAACATTCGTATCAATACACAAAAATACAAAACACCAATATAGAAATAATCTGATAATTCAATTTATGGAAAAGAATGAAGGAAAATATCTCACAAAGAATTAAAAGAGACCTTTGGCAGCACAGGGCCATACTGTTTTACTTTTGCCTTCATATTACACTTTTTAAACCCCATGGGTAAATGTAATAATCTTGATCCGTCTGCAATTAATTCGCATTTTCTGGCATTTTTCATCAATTGGTAGGATCAGAACTCCCTCGCTTTTCAGCAGATTTGAAATTTTATTAGACCCCATAATAGTTTGAAATCTTTTTCAGTGACCATTTATTTTATTGAATCGCAAAATATTAAACTCTGTCTACTTTTATACTTTGTGTTGCACTAATATGAATTCGTAATTTGGTCGCCAGTCCAATAACCATTTATGTATGCAAATGGAAGATCTATTTAGACAACATAAATTCGTATGAAGTAGTTAAAATGTAACCTAATAATAACTGTGAGAAAAAACGTAGTTTTCCAGCACATCTGTTCACGAAATTACTCAGATTTGAAATATTTAACGCGAGTTGTTTGTCTGACAGGTGCTTTCTTGACTCATTATCCACAATCTATTACAAGGCGTTAAACTACGTGAGGCACTTTATCGAAATTCCATTTTAGGTGACCTTTGAATATTAACAGTCTGATAACAATATTACATAGGTCTGAAAACTACAGCGCAGTTTTTTAAACGAGTGGCCGATTTTCAATAAAGAATAATGATAATATGTTGAACATAAAATGATTTTTTGGTAAAACAGCACATATATCTTTTTGTTTTTAATCTTATGCTTCCATAAATGAAAATCCTTAAATGTTCAGTAAATATTGTGAGAACCGAAAGGATTTAAGACGGAACTGGTATTTTTCTGTAATTTCTGAAGCCACCTTTCGTTCGACAAGTCCCCAAAATAATGAAAAAAATGTAAAAAGACTGAACTCGTCGGATCAATATCATTTGAACCTATGCCTTCGATTATGTCCTTGTCGAGTGTATTTCCATTGTGGTGAAACAGTTTTTCGAGTTGGCGATTAGGATAAACGGATGTTATTAATAATATTTGAATCATATTATTCTATTTCCAAATTCAGTATGAACAGTATGAAATATTTTTCGAAAAATTATTGATTCGACCATATTAGACAGGATCCATGAATAACATTCGAAGTTTGGTAAAACGTTTTTGTTTTTATGCCAATGCACCATGGTAAATAATAATAAAATACGCCCTCTACCCGCACAGGCTATACCTTTGGGTACACTCTACGAGTGTTTATGAGGAAGTATTTTTTATTATTATTATCCTATATATCACCTTATTTTCAGGTAGTACTGTCAATGCTGAATTATTTTTGTCACATAATGTTACATATGTATTTCTAACTGTTCCTCAGCTACCGAAATGTATTTTTGTACTGAATTTGTAAGGGGTTCCTCCATCTCCAGAACCAGGAATTATGGCCTCTGCATTAGTCCGGATAAGATTTCGGCCATATTATCATCAACCGGTATGATTTTTAAGTTTGAGAGCAGTGTGTCATCATTCCACCAAGGACTCCTATTATCAGAACCACCATTTTAACAGAATTGTTTGAGTAATGCCAGTGGAGTTCCAATAGTAGATCTCGATATTTAGTCCGTTTTTCCTCCTCTTTTCGGACGATGTTCGTTTCGCCAGGAGCCGAAAAATCTATGACGAAAATCATCCTACTTTGATTTTCGGGGAGGACTACATCAGGCTTATTGCCTTGAATTTGCCTGAGGGTGTAGTTCCAGTAGATTTGGCATTTCTCATTCTCCACAACGGACTCAATATCCCCCGGAGCATAAGGCAACACCGGTGTCTCGTCTATACCGTACGAGTATCGTAGGTGGTAGTACAACACTCGTAGCGCCGCGTTATGCCTGTGGATATAGGATGAGACCGCATGAGCTGGACAGGCTGACAGCAGGCCATTATGAATCCCTCGGTTTCCCACTTGACCTGAGAAAAGCGTACGTCAGGTTTCTGGATATGCCAAGGTCTTCAATGTTCTTGTAGAAGACCTCTATGCATTGGTTTATCCGTATGTAGCTATACGTGGGCTTTTTGCTGAACGGGATCCAACTCGGTGACAGAGTTTGGGTTCGTCCGTTCAGTGTCGAATACGAGACCGAGTTCATCGGCTGCACGGGTTGCTGCCTTTGAAAGAAATGCTCCAATCCCTGCTTTTCATGATCGCTTACTAAGCAGAGACGGGGATCTGAACTCCTGATCAGGTTCCATTCAGTACCATTCTGTTGTGTACACACTCCAAGCTGAAAAGTCCACGGCATTCCCGTTGTCTGGGGAAGTATAACCGTGGCACAGAAGATTTAGGATGCAAGCTCCTATGAAGAAGTATCATTTTGCGAGTTTTTACGTCGAGCATTTCTTCTTGAGTCCATTTCATTACTCCAACGGAGTAAAGTAGAATCGGCAAGCATATTAGTTGCAGCAACTTTGTTCTTCCTCGACAGTTCTGATGATTGGATCTCTTGGGAGTGGCGTTCTTCCTCTTCTAGGTAAGTATATGTCTCTCCGGCATCCAGATGATGTAGGATGCTTCCGTCTACGAGCTGACGTCCTCTTCGCATTCCTCGCATTGTCCCCTTTTGAGATAAATCGTGTCACATTTGTCGATCCCACACTCCATTCCGATAGCATGCGTGTACTCTTGCACCACCCTTAAGGACTGATGAAGGTCCTTTTCTCCGGAGTCATATAGTTTGAGTTTCTCAGTATTTGATCGGGTACCACAAGGCATCTGAGCAAATGCATGATGAGTTCTATCGATGTTTTATCAAATGCCTTGCGATAATCGATCCATGCCATTGAAAGTTTACGCTTATACTTCACAGAGTCCTGAGTGATGCATCTGTCGATCAGCAGGTTCCTCTTGCAGCCAGCGACCCCCTGATTTGGCTCTCTCTGCTCATATATCCGTTCATACACCGGCTCAACTGTGGAGAGTATTTGCATGTATAAGATGCGAGTAAACAATGTCCTCGGATCAGACAAATCTTCCTTTTTTGCGGATTATCACGGTTTGTCCCTCGACAAACCAATCAGGAATCTGTTGCTCCCCATCTAGCCAAGATCTAAAAACTCTTGCTAGATAGTGGTGGGTACATGTTAATTTTTTCCACCAAGAGTTATTTCGCCCATCGGGGCCTGGAGCAGCAAAGTTCTGAAGTCCGGAGTTATCGGATTGCGCAATTCATTATTATTAACTACTAGAAGATGTGACAACACTGTAGTCTTCTATCAGACGACACAGAATTTAAAGTATATATCTGTGTTGGTTCTCCTGATAGGCCTAATAGTTCAAGTTAGGACTACCCTGTATTAGCAAAAAATGTCACACTCGCTATAGATAGCTGGCACAGTAAGGCCTGGAAACTTTGGTATAAAAATCACCAAACGCTTCCAAATACACCCCGGTAATAAAACCTTTAGGATCAAAAAGTATGCCTACTCTACAAATCCTTCCTTGACTAGACTATCTGAGTGGAGGTTATACAGTCATAGAAGACTGAGAGGCTATTTCCTCGTCCTCATTACATATTCTGATTATGTATTCTTGTCTGGATATGCCCAAGTTATGCAGATGTTTTCTTAGGGTATGGTGACGGTATATTAGTCATGTCATGTCCTGCTAAGTTTCGAGATTTCAGAGATTTGCCTTAAGGATACAGATTTTAACATCTGCTTGTTATTTATTTTCACGACTGGCTTTGTTTGGCCCAGTTAATCATTACTATCCTGAACTAGATTTCTCTGGTACAGCGTTTTGTCATTCCGTCTCTGTAATGTTTTGTTCATTTCCTTCGTTTCATATCCTGCATATCCATATATATATACGCGTTTAAAGAGCGCGTATTATACTTAAATGTAATTTTTTTATTTGCAGCCGCCAAGAACGAGATGGTCAAGTCCAAATTACCTAACTCCGTTCTCAGCAAAGTATGGAAGCTCGCCGATGTCGACAAAGATGGCATGTTAGACAATGAAGAGTTCGCCTTGGCGATGCATTTGATCAACATCAAAATCGACGGTAACGATTTGCCGTCAGAGCTGCCCGTACATCTGATTCCGCCGTCAAAACGCTGATTGTTATATCGCATGAAAATCCACAAGTGCTATTTGTTATTCGTTAGATTTGTGCCTGTATCAAATATACAAACACCGATGTCTATCTATGTCTACAGCTTCATCAACTCGGATGGCAAATTCAACAAAAAAATCACCGAACAAAGTGTTAACCTATCTAGTCCATTCAAATCGCTACACTTTGTAGTAATAATTCATACATGAAATTACATTGATTGTATTTTCTTACTAATGCACTGGAAGTCTCTAATGACGCACGTCTATAGACATAAAAGTCCCACGACTTTCTTCTTTAGATAGTCTTCTGGAAGCTGTTGTATAAACAATTTAGCAAATGGTCCCAATACCTTTTGAATGCGCTTTTCCTCCAGAAATACTTGAGCCTAAATAAACCGTCAAACACATTTACATTAGTTATCGATCTACGGAATGGCCTTGACATAACAAAATATTACTTTTTGCCTAATACTGATGGATTTTTGCATGATATTTGAAGTTAATTATTGAAATATTCATTTTGTAACTGTTTTCAAATGTATCTTCTGGTTTAAACGTGATGATAATTAATGTTATTGTCGTATGTGAAAAAATAATGGATCTAGAACAGGGAAAATTTGAACAAAACCGTAATCGTAGAAATTTCACAATTTTTTTAAGAATTTAGATTTGTTTTTGTCTCGGTTTGAGACAGTGAACTGAAGCGGATCTCGGATGAGAAATAGATTTAAAAAAATCAATATGTCGTGATATTTTATAAAATTCGGTTTCCTTTCATAATCTTGAAAAACGTTCTGAGTGTCAATCAGTTCGAACTATTTTTCAACTTCTTTAAAGCTGTTGATTGCCTTTCTTGCAATCAATGTTTGCCATCCGATTGAATGTTTCTTATACCAAAAATGTTATTTTTGCAATACTAGTTTTAGATAATATTTTCAATGGTTCATGGCTGATATCTGATATGAACAATGTGATAAAAATTCATACTGTGTATATTTGTATTATATAACAATGTAGATAAGAAATTTTCTTACTTTTGATTATGTTTGGGTTGGAAACCCACCAACTGCCCGGTACACTACATTTAAATTATTAGGAATATTAATATATTTTTGTATATTATTTCACCCCGACTGTCTCTTATATTTAGTTTGTTGAGCACTTGTAGGAAAATATTAGCCAATTGTTAATCTTATTCCATATCAAATATTATTATTTTTGTTTTACATGTTCATTAATATCCCTAGGACGTTCTGTGTTTCATTTTATTTAAATAAAAATATTCATGTCCAAAACGATTTTCATTGTGTTTTAAAAGTTTGAATGGCTACTTTCAAAATTAATTTTTAATTTTTTCACTGAAAATGAAATAAATAAGGGGATGTCTAGGGGTTGGAAGGATCTGTATACAAGTAAAATATCATATCAGGTGTTTCACTATATGAAGGAGTAATTATTTTGAAATATTGCGTTGCACTGAAAAAAGTAGCTTTGCCTAACAATTTTAGCTTTTTCAGTTCTGAAGGTGATTGGACTGTTTCTTCTATCAATGGTTCAACAATGTATGGCTGAAACAGAAAGTGTAGACACATGATCATTAATGGATCTGCATGCTTTTTGTGATTCTGCTTCCATAACATCCAATCAGTTAAAGGAATTTCAACCCTTCATCGCTGCCGGTAATTATAATTTCAATAAAAAGCGCCATGCTAGTTCCAAATCAAACTTACTCCGAAGTAGTTGCATTGTTCCTCCTAATTGAATGGTATACCCATGGTCCATTCACGTGGGGGAATTTATCCGGCGAAATAGTGAACTCAAGGCATTGGATTTTGTACATAACACATTCTAGAGTGTTCCAGTGACTTAAATTCAAATAAAACATTCAAGAAGGATTGAACAATCAACCAGAATCTCATCTCGCTTGCGGATCATTTGACAAGAAGCTGTTCCTGAAATGGATTTGTCGTAACAAGAATAGAAATGTAGACGTTGGATTAATCTTTCTCTGAACTCGTCAATCTCCGATAAATGCTTTCTGTGAATAATGTAACTGTTTTGTCGCCAGATTCGATTCATACATGTGAAAACACGCAGTGAATCAGCTATTGAACTTTTGTTGACTTTAAGATATGCGATATTTTTTTCTCGAGCGTACTACACCAATATAAATTCAATATCGATGTCAATGACCAAATTAAAAACAATTGTATGACTTTTGCATAATTATCACTGAGTAAATGAAACGAATCAATACCGTAATGTACCCTGCAACAAATATTTACAATAATTGCTTATTAACCTAC
The DNA here is from genome assembly GCA_958502065.1 of Chrysolina americana. NCBI lineage: Eukaryota > Metazoa > Arthropoda > Insecta > Coleoptera > Chrysomelidae > Chrysolina > Chrysolina americana. The sequence goes on along the minus strand of OY293420.1, from coordinate 56,791,821 downwards.
TTTCAGAAGTAATTATTAGTATTTTCTGAAGCTCAATTGGAAGGACGGAGACATTAATTTGCTTACTGGTCGTTTTGACTAAATACTACACTCTAAACTGGGAATATACAAAGACCTAGTCTATAAATTTACGTCTGATACTTGCTTGGAGTTGTTTTCCGACCACCTACAGCTTAAAAGTGAATATGCCACCAAAACTCAGTAAGTCGCCCCGGAGCGCCACGGCAAATATTAATAATAGTCGTCCTCTACCCGCATAAGTTATGGCTGTTTGGGTACACTCTTCAAGTGTTCATGGAGAACATTATTAATAATATCTAAATGTGTGGGGGGGAGGTGTAAATTCAGAAATTATCGCGATGATATTATTATTGAATATATTTATATAAAATTGATTTGAAAATGCATGATGGAACTTGCAGCTTGTTTCCTCTTTCTTTCTTTGTGTTGTATTGCAAAATAACAACAAAAAAAACTTGAACCGATAGAAAAATTGTAATGAAACAACCAAACTGATAAATGAAATCGAAACCTTCAATTAAACGAGAAAAAATTACACTATTTCAGGTAATCTATAAAAAAAAGTGTTCCTTGAATCAACTCTATATTGGCCACATCGCACAACTCTGAAACAATTGTTCGCAAGTTCGATATGAATTGAAGAAAATCAATTCATTTCAACGTAGTTAACCTTGTGAGATGGCGAGTCTTTTATTTACTGTGGAAATGGTACGTAATGAACGAGTACAACAATTGTATTCGAATTATATAATCGACGAGGATCTGGGAGAGTCAAATTATTGTTAAAAAAAACTGCGATTAGGCAGTGGCGTAACAACCTTTTGAATGAAGCTAAGTCTGATTTGAAAATCAAATTTGTATTCTATACCTATGCTGGCATGTTTTAAATAGTCTGCCAAGTTTTTATATACCGAACAATGATTCATTTCTTTATTTCAACATGCATCGATAGTAGGCAATTATCTTCTACAATTATATGGAGTGTTTACAAGAAATATTCCAGTGTTTGTATAACATGTTCATTATGTACACAATCTGACGAATGCGATATCTTATCAATTACCTATATCAACTGTTTCGAAAATCGTTGTATTTGATTATAAAAAAATCCGTCACCTACTTGAATCTAGCTCAAGAATTGAAACTAAAGAAAAAAGATCGCTTCAAACTATGATACTAGGATTGGCATCTAGGCAACACACATCGCACTCCTGACAAAATCTTGATCTACATCGGCGACACGAACTTATATTATACAGTGCGGTCCAAAGGTATGGAATAAATTCATTTTTAGCGTTATTATGTATTTTATGAAAAAATCCTGAAACAGGTCAATTTTTATTGGCAATTTGACAATTTACAGTATGAAAATATTACCCCCTTCTTGCACCCCCTCTGAATTATGAGCACCCCCTCAAAAATTTTAAATGAGAAGGGGGGTCGTGTGGCATCTTGTTCGAAAGGGATTTTCATTATCTGTTCAGCAATACTAAGTGTTTCATATTTGGTGCAACCATAACTGAGAAATTTTTTTATTAAAATTTAAAAATATTGACACTGTAAATTATGTATCCGTTGAAAAAACCTGAAACAGGTCGATTTCTATTCTCAATTTGACAATTTATACTTTCTTATCTGTCTTGCTAAAAAAGTCAGGAAAAAGTCGTTGAAGACACCAAAAAATTATTCACAAAACCCATAAATAATATAATGTCAATCAAGTAGACTACTGTTATTTTGATATTTTTGAGTTGCTGGCAGACGTCAGTGTATTGAAAAATATTTTTGTGTGTATTCGATTCATCTATGGCTCATTTATCCGAAACTCAAAGAATAGACATTTTAATTATGCTTGGATGCGGTAATAAAACACGAACTCAAACGGAAGTTTGTGAAATGTTCAATAATAAATACCCTGGTCAACACGTATCACAATCTACAGTTAGCAAAATAGAAACAAAATACCGTGAAACTGGGCATGTAAAAACTCGTCAAAAACCAGGTCGAAATGCTGCATTGGATGAGGAGAAAAAGTTAGATGTACTGTTAGCGATTGAGGAAAATCCGCATATGACAAGTAGACAACTTGCCGCCGACAATGATGTAAGTAAATCATCGATATTGAGAGCTTTACATAAAGAAAAATACCATCCTTATAAAGTTCAGTTGGTTCAGGAGTTAAATGAGGATGACCCTGATAGAAGGCAACAATTCTGTGAACTGATGATGGATAGAATCGAAGCAGATTTGCAGTTCATAAACAAAATTGTGTTTTCTGATGAAGCTACTTTTTATTTAAATGGAACGGTTAATAGACAAAACTGTAGATATTGGAGCAGAGAAAATCCTCATTGGATGTGTGAGGCTCACACACAATATCCCAAAAAAGTGAACGTTTGGGCTGGTATCATTAAAAACAAAATTATTGGTCCCTATTTTTTTGAAGGCACAATTAATGGTGAGGTTTATCTAGGTTTTTTGATGAACTTTTTAGTGCCTACATTAAAACGACTTTTTCCCGATGTTAATGATCCAAATGGAATAGATAGATCAATTTGGTATCAACAAGACGAAGCTCCACCGCATTACACACGTATTGTTCGAGATTATTTGACAGAAGTTTTTCCCAATAGGTGGATTGGCAGACGTGGACCGATTGAATGGCCGCCTAGATCCCCCGATTTGACTCCTCTCGATTACTTTTTATGGGGTTATTTAAAATCAAAAGTATATTTCAATAGACCAGACAATATTGCAGATTTAAAAACTAGGATATCGGAAGAAATTAACAACATAACCCCTGAGGTCCTACAAAATGTTCTACGAGAATTCCAAGATCGCCTTGCTTATTGTCAAGAAGTGAATGGTGGTCATTTTGAACATTTAATTTAACTGTAAAACAAATTGAAATATACTTCCTAAACATTATGTTACATTATTTCCTTCAGTCTATCAACATTTGACATATTCAGAATAAATTTTCTCAGTATTGCTGAACAGAGAATGAAAATCCCTTTTGAAAAAGGTGCAACACAACCCCCTTTCTCATTCAAATTTTTTGAGGGGGTGCTCATAATTCAGAAGGGGTGCAAGAAGGGGGTGATATTTTCATACTATAAATTGTCAAATTGAGAATAGAAATCGACCTGTTTCAGGTTGTTTCAACGGATACATCATTTACAGTGTCAATATTTTTAAATTTTAATAAAAAAATTTCTTCGTTATGGTTGCACCAAATATGAAACACTTAGTATTGCTGAACAGATAATGAAAATCCCTTTCGAACAAGATGCCACACGACCCCCCTTCTCATTTAAAATTTTTGAGGGGGTGCTCATAATTCAGAGGGGGTGCAAGAAGGGGGTAATATTTTCATACTGTAAATTGTCAAATTGCCAATAAAAATTGACCTGTTTCAGGATTTTTTCATAAAATACATAATAACGCTAAAAATGAATTTATTCCATACCTTTGGACCGCACTGTATAGTGTGTGCTATTTGAAACCGTAACACCCTGCTATTTTGGGACCCACAGCACGATTTTGAAAAATGGAAATTTCAAGTAATAGTACTCGACGAGCTCTATTCAAATATGTTACCATTAGACATTTTTTTCTCAAAAAAGTCGATAGCTTATTCGATTTGGGCCTATTTTGAACACCTATATACCAAGTTTCAGCCCAATATCTCATATAGGGTGTTAGTTATATGATGACAAATTTCCAAATTCATGCTTTTTTGACTGACCCTGTATGAAAGTGTATGAACTTATGAAAAAAGATGAAGTAGCCATTTAATAAAAGAATACTTCGCAAACTCAGGTACGAAGTTACTCAACAAACCAAAAGTTGAAAACGTGTATTCAATTCAACTGGAATAAATGGAACAGTTTCCTCAGGTGCTGGTGTTGTCAATATACCCAAATATATTATTATATAAATGAAACAAAATGAAGAACAAGTTGAAGGTAAAAAACTTTCATATAAATATAATGTGAATGTAGCATGTCTCGAATTTATAAATCAATAAATAAAGGATGAAATTGAAGGTATACAAAATCTAGAGACACTTGCTCCAGGTTCCTCTCTCTATATGGTGTTTTCCCTCTGTATGTGGATATTCTTCATTAACTACATGATTTTTTGCACCTCCCCTCAGGTACTTGTTAGACCAGATATGACTTATGAAGTGAAACATTGAACATATTTTGCCTTTACGTAATGCAACTCTGAATACAACTTAGTGCGATGCGTGTTGCTTTCGCTAATTATGTTGCAAAGTTAGGAAGAATGTTTGTGATAGATGGAATTGAATGTTTCGGTACAAATTTTGCTATCGATTTGAAATTAACTTCAGAGCTCGATCAGAACTGGATGAAAGATAATACAACATTATTGCATATTCAAATTTCTTAATGTTATGAGAATAATAATAATCGTCATCAAATTGAACATTCTACATAATTTTTGATGCCGCACTGGAGGGCTCGGTTTACCAAAATATCTGGTCATGTCATACTACAAACAGAGCGGGTAATCTTCAGAAGGGACATGTTTCAGGTAGATTCCCCCAGCCCTCTTCTTTGCCATTGTCCGCTGCACTAAGAACATCCCGTTTTCCCGTGGATACAACTGCGGTACCCCCAGCATCAGTCCTAAGGATGGTGGAAGAGTGCACGCATGCTGTCGGAGTGGAATTCGGCATCGATAAATGTGCCAAGGTACATGTCAGAAGAGGACGATGCAAGGAATATGGAGAAGATGTTCAGCTCGTAGACAGATGCATTTTACATCATATTGATGTCGGAGAGAGTTTACTCACCTAGAGTTGGAACAACACCGCTTCCAAGAGGTCACCACAGTTAAAAACTCTCTCCGCGGCAAGTATCAGCACAATATCAGATAGATCCGTTCATCAGAGCTGTCACGGAAGAAAAAAGTTGCTGCAACTAATATACTTGCCGTTTCCATCCAACTAAAGGGCGGATCTAAGGATGGGTAACTGGGGTAATAACCCCCTCAGACTGATTCGATACAAACAAAAAAAATGCTGTAATAATAACCATGTTTTTTATGCCAATATATCGTCCTATGGATATTTTTTACTCCCTCCCAGAAAAATTGTACAAATCTGCCCTTGATCCTACTCTCCTCCGTTGGAGAGTAGGAGTATAGATCTTCCTATAGTGAAGACCATCCCAGTAGTCAGAATTGTATACCATATGAGATGGGGCAGTGTTGTAATTGATTATTTGAAATTCGAACTCCCATTATTTGGATGATTTTAGTTGAACACGACGTTCCGATCAGTATAGAATCTCCGATCGTTTTCAAGCGTAGAATAACCCTTCCGAGTGTAGTTTACGCCACTCTTCGTTAAATCCAGAGTTTCTGTTCGTCTACCCATATGGTAAATGGTATTTCAGTTTCAACGATGTAAGAGAGTCTCCACATTCACATAGTACCTGACAGATAAAGTTCTTCCAGGTAGAATTATGTACATTGAAATCTTCCATTACAAGACTTGAGCTGAAGGATAGTCGATATCCTTGTATTTCACTTGGCGATAGTGGGGACCATCTACCACCTATATGTTTGTCATTTTAGTCAGTCTTACGACAGACAGGATCTACCATTGGACTATTTTTAGTTTGACCCCATACGTCTTTTATTTTTATCACTGCAATCATAATCCACTGCTTGAAAAGGTGCGTTGCCATAAATTGAGTTGAATATCTGATGAAATAAAAACTCAATGAAGGTGGGAGACAAGAAGCTGTCTATTGACCCACTCCTAAATACTGTTCAACCGAACGTGTATAGCGAAAAAAAGTACTACCTGTTGGGCGAACTGGCACCATTTCCCATGTCTTTTTTTAACGAGAAAGGTAAGCGAAAAGGGTCAAAATCATTATTATACAAAGCTTTCTCTCCATTTCCACAAGACTCAACTCCCTCAACGTTCATGGACATTATTGATGCCCAAGGCTGTATAGAACAGAAGCTTGAGCTTTAGAGGGATTTGCCAGGAGTACGTTAAGTACGTTCAGCGTCACTGTGGCACCGATGTGATGGTGATGTTTGATGGCTACATCACAGATCCTCCTCAGCAAGGACCAATACTGCTGAACGAGCAAGAAGGTACAAGGCAATCTCATAACCGGATATGGTGTTTGACAGAACAACTATCCGCACCGCACCTCCTGGCCAATGAGGGGAACAAGAATCGATTCGTGAAGCCGCCCTCAAGTGAGATGCAAGCGTCAAACAAAGCCACAGACTAAGGTTCCGAAGATGCCGACAGGTTGATAGTTGCCACAGCTAAATACATTTTCCCCACGTACGACGCCGTCATCATTGTCGAGGAAATCATTGACTTACTCGTCCTGCTGATTGACACTACACCTGCGATGAACCCCAACGAAATCTACTCCGCCTCCTCCTACAAGAACAGCTTCAAAGGCTGCTCCTGCACGCGATATCGAGCTGCAACACCACTTCAAACATTTTTTGGTTTGGAGAGAATAAATTCTGCCAACTTTTTATGTAAGACCTATCATTGCTGAAGCAGGCTTGATTACCTTTGACCACTGACGCAGCAAATTTCCACTTCCTGAGGACATACCACTAGGTCATGAAGTGGATGGGGATTGTCAAAACAAGACCCTATCCAGTAGGGCTGGTGTAGTAAAGCGGGAAGACTGGAGCCCATCAGGCAAACCTGCTCAAGATCATCTCATGCAGATGTGTGGCTGCTAATTCTGCTTATTTGTATGCTGGCCAGAATGTAATAAAATGAATGAAGTCATCGTTTACAAAGAAGACGACGCCGACGTTGACAAAGAAAACGACGGTTAAAAATGCAGGATGGGCACGAATGTATATGAATTGGCCTTAACATGTTAGAAACAAGTCGGATTGGTATAAAGTCCAAATTCAAGTCAAGAAGATTATTTTAGATACAACGTGTAGTCACAATAGCAAATAAAAGCAATATGCCGTTGTTTCAACTTTTATGTTTACCCCCACTCCATGGGGTTGGTTAAAAAAACTGTACATATGCATTTTGTATTACATTTCCTACAAATTTTAATTTGATACTTGTTTTTCTAGAATAACAGCGATCTGAAGTTGGAAGTTCGACAAATTTCCAGAAAATGCATTTTTTTTTTAATTCTTGAATTCGTAACTATCAGTCCTAGAAAATAGAAATGAAGATGTAAGCAAAACTCTAAAGAAAGTGCAGGTTTGTTTCGGTCTTTTCAATAAGGTGTCGGGCGCGGAGGGGTAGGGATTGTGTATTTAGCATTTTAAACTTTAACCATCGTAGACACCATATCAAAAATTCATAGTAAGATAACCCCCCATTTTTTGTCTCTATTCACTGGATTATGGTGATAAACCTAACTTTTTAACTCGGACTGTAAATAATTGAAATCTGTGATCACTCGTCAAGGTTCCTGCATTTATACTTGCTGTAGGCTTCTGTTGGTTCATACCAGAAGCTCTGAGATAATTCGCCGTTTGGAACAGTTCGGAACATTCGCTGACAAGCCCAGCTCAATTATCCAAACATAAGCGGTCAGGTCCGTCTCCAAGATTGTACAATATTGAAGTTGACACGATAGACGGAGTACTTTTCTAAAATCGAGAGATGGCGCTCGGTATAAACTTCAGTTTTTATCATAGGGATACCCAACAAGAGCTGAAAAGATATTTGTAGTATCAAACAAATATAATTCAACGGTCGTATGGCGGCAGTAGTTGTTTTCTCTTGGATACTTGCCTATTGTATAAGGTTTTTTTGCGGTAGAAGGTTATCAATCCGTTTTTCGTGGTCTTCCGTCAACTATGGTGTAGTCCATTCTTTAGGAACATCAAAATACGGTAATTGTAAATAAAAAGTCGACGTGTAGGGGGATTTTTCATCAAAATTATTGCTAGGCTAACAACAAATTTCTGCGTTTTATCGGCACCCTTTTAATACCTATGAACTTATTGCCAAAACGTGTGCAGCAGAAAATGACTTTTTGTCCGTCACTCATCACCTGCTATTTCATCGAATTAATTTCTTACTTTATGAAAACACTTTTACCTACACACTACTAGAGGAATTCCTTTGGATCTAACGCAACCTGTTTTTATCATATGCGATGTTTTGAGGAACAACCAGTGCGAGATACCGTCAAAAATTGCCGTCGTGCCAAATACCTTGTTTGTACACCAATTCGAAGTTCTCGAAAATAAAGAAAATCGACAAATTTGTCCAGAAAAACGGCAACTTTTGAAGCTATGAATCACCTATCCCCAGCAGACTCGAGCAAATGCAAACTGGTGACAGAGTGTGATATCCAAGGAATTAGTCATCGCTATATAACTAAATAGTATTTCGAACGTAACGGACATGCGCGCTAGACACAAGTTCAAAAGGAAACGACCAATGGTAAAATAGACATCGCAATGCAGGCATGATGTGAATGGTTTGTTGGCGATGACTCATATTCGTTCCTCATATTCAGCTCTGAGCATACTACATGCTACATTTAAACTTTATTAAAAACCGTGATAATGATGAAGTAAGAGTTCCGTGATTATGATTTATTTACCTTATGAAGATAGTGACTGACCAGTAATTCCAATGTTTTTCGCGGTATGTGCCTGCGTTTACAGTGAAGTTCCCAGTTCCTATTTGTACACAAATGTTGAATTAAAATACCTGTTGTCAACATTATTTGGATTATAACAACTTGCTGACAGGCCAGGAGAGACTGGTTTTAGGTAAGGCCTAATCCTATATTCATGTTTACCTTTCCCATGTTTCGTGATAAAGATTTACATGAAAACAGGAAAGTAAAATCAATAGAGATTCTTGCTAGGGAAATATAATAGGTACCTGCCTACACCGTTTGCTATCGAACACTATATTATACAACAGTTCGTCTAGTTCTTTTTCATTAAATCATTCGTTCATTGATTTGTTATTGAAGTGACTCGTTTTCTGATCCAATGTGTTGAAAACAAAACACGTTCACTATTCTCTAAATATAGAATTCTCAGCTTTGTCCTCTGAATTTCAGTGCTTTCATTTGATATCTAATGAATCTTTCATCCATTTCGACTATTATCTATCTCATTAAGGAAGAATATTTTCGTCCGAAGAAAACATATGTTCCCGAATAAGTTGACGGAAAATCAAAATTAATCCTACACTTGAAGAAAATTTTCAATTGTTTATATTTATTCAACTCGCACAATTCATTCGTTAATCGTGATCATACAATTTATAATCTCATTATCACTCTTATCATTAATGACACGAAAGTATACTCATCAACTTATCATTGGTCACTGTTATTTTTACACTTTCAATGTGAAAGTTAGCATCTTTCGTGTGAGAAACATTCCTTTTTCCTAGGCAAAATGTTAGAAATTTGTGATTATATCTCTGAGTGGATAGGCTGTCGAGGTCCCAAAACTATAGGTAAAGTAACCTGCATAACCAAAGATTGAAAACGTACAGTGGTAGGCGATTATCTCGAAAGTCACTATAGGCATCTACTTATTTAACAAACCTTTATTGAAAATATTTCTTTCGTAGACATTCTACGATTTGGCAACAAATTAAACAACATATTTTCATTTGATCAGAGCGTTGAACAATTATTCTCATGGATTATTTTAAGGTAATATAAAAATATTAAGGTGTTTTGGGAGAGCATAATCATAGGTACTAAAATTTGTTCTCGACCCCATGATCACTAGTGCATTCCGTATAACATTCAGTTAGGCGAGTTTCTGTCATATTATGAGAGAATAAAAAATTTGAACTGAAAGAAAAATGACATGGAATATGCATTGATTCAATTCCATCAGAATTTCATAATTTCGAATTGACATTCTCGATATTATCGCCAGGAAACTAGTCTTTTCTGTTGGACACTAATACTTAATTGTATGCAATTTTTCGGCGAGTGTTTTTTTCTCTATTAATCATTTCTATTCATTTATCCATCAAATTGTAGAATAAACTTTCTGTCGTTGAATGAGCCTTTTAGCAAATTGATTGCATAGAAACTACTGGAAATTCAAAGCAAAATTGTAGTATATTTTTTTTCATTTTGGCACCACATGTTGATTTATCTTCCTTGTATCTTTATTATAATTTTCAGACAAAAAGTTGTTATATATGCACTGCAAACAAAAGTTTTTGTCTCGATACAAAACCCCTTTTTTTTAAATTAATATTTGTGTGTGTTACTATTATTTATGGAATTTACTGAACGGCAATTATTCACTGGTCCCGAAACTACTCTGTGAGATATTTGTTGAAATTGAATTGAATTACATATATTTCTTTTGTCGAATCGTTTCATATTTTCATTCATATATTAGAAGTACATATTTTTCTTTCTACAGTCACTACAAAATTCTAACGTACCAATATTTTAAGAAGTTCACAAACCTCCCATAATTATTTAAAAAAAAAATCAAAATTCAATGTGAAGTTAGTTGCATTTTGATTCAGTCAATCAACGAACTTCTTTGGGTATGATATGAAAATCCCAGGAAAAACAGAAGACTATTATAAGAATAAAATTGGAGATTCTGGAAAAACTGTGATTGGAAAATCATGCTGGGGATGCATACATTCATATCAAACACAATGACATCCCTGGTTCAGCAGAAACTATCGCCCCTACATAGGAAGCATACCCCTTTCCCGATAGTCGATAAGGATTAAGTCGTATCTTTGGAGCACGTTCCCCACGAGTAAGCCACTGTTTCGACTGTTTTATCATTTCTGGTGCCTAAGGGTGTATCCAAGTATCATCGACGGTGGTAAAACATGCTTGGATTGCGCTTGAACCAAGTCCTAACAGTGCTTTTAAGGGCGGGTTGTACGAGACGAGTTCACCAACAGTTCACGTGAACCGAGTTCAGTTGCTAAGGAACTAGAAATTTCATTGCCTAATCCCTAGCAATTCTCAATTCGATTCACCGTGAGCTGTTGGTGAGCTTGTCGTGTACAATTCACCCCTAGTGGTGCTGACCTTGTACAAAAGAGTTACTAAGGCACAAGTTTGATAAAAGGACCATTGCTATTTACTCTGACAGTCAAGCAGCTATTGAAGCAATTAGCTCCAAGCAACTTGACTCAAAATTTGTTTGGGAGCCCGTTGGGCAGTCATAAAAAACTCGCCATAGCCTGTGAACCGGGACACAAAGGGTATAAGGGCAACGAAGAGGCTGTCATTAGCACGAGAAGGAGCACTAAGTGCTTTTATTGGCGCGGAACCCGGATCTGATTTAGCGAAAGCTCTGATAAAAACTCACAAGTACACGTGGTTGATGACTCAATCTCAAGAAAGGTGCAACAAAGCGCCAGGAAAGATGAGGAAACCGCTGGACATATATTGTGTCAGTGTGAAGGTCTGACAAGGCTAAGGTAAAAACCACAACCTCGCTTTGTACCTGGGAGAGCTAAAGTTTAATCTCTGGAATCTAGTGGCAAGGATGGGATTAGACAAAGATCACTGAACAACATGAACCTTGATAAATCGCCAACAGATCAGTTAGGAAAGAGGACACAATAGAGGTTCTAATGTAGTTATCATTCCCACAAGTGGAAATTTTGTCGGATAACTGCCTCATACTTTCCATTTTGTGGAAATGTGTGGAGAGAACTTTATCAATTTTTCGTTTACTTCAACTGTATCAACAAAAATGTGTTATCAACTCTTCGCTCCATATTCACAAAAAACATGAAACAATCAATGATGGAACACTTGAAATAACGTACTGAACAATTCCTTGTCCCTTCGTACATACGCGTATACAGTTTTGAAACCTGAAATCTTCTCTTACCTGTAGGAATTGTCGAATAGCGCTCAGTCAAGTCAATTGGTTTATTTAAAAAAAACACGTTTTAAAGCCATTTCAAGTTTCTTTTGAAGTTATGTCGTCACATACTTTCATCAAATACAAATTTTTTGTAGCAGATTTGGATAGATTCAAAATTCTAATTACAGCACACATGCTGAGAATTTTTGAACATAGTTCCTAAAATAATCATTTTCAAAGGTACAAAATGATAAACATTAGGTTGTGTTAGAAATCAGTTATCACGAATAGTTGTATCGAGAACAAATATATTACTGACTCTTATCGTTTTTGAAAGAAGCAAAAAAGGAATAACTTTGTGTTGAATGTTTCATTTGCTGTCAGTTTGACATTGTTACTAAACGTTACTGATTTGTCATCAATTGCTATGCTTTGCAGTGTTTTATGATGTGGCGAATTCATATCATAGCAGGCTGTTACCTACAAAAAGTTCGCATCAAAATCAAAGGAAAGTCGTAGACGTTGGGGCATGCCAGATCTCTGGAGAACTGGACGATCTGCAATTCGCGGATATTGATAGTGTTGCAAGAAAATCTTTTTCGTTCATGAAGAGCTGTTGTGCCTTATTGAAATATATTTCAGATAAAATAAAATGTCACAAATGATTGTTGGCCAATTTTGGTCAGTGATGAGGCAACTTTTTATTAACAGGCAAATCTTCGCTACTGGTCTCAGCGCAATCCTCACTGGGAGATGGCAGTCTAGACCAAGTTTCCAGAAAAAGTCAACGTTTGGACAGGAATAGTTGGTGAGTTGAGCCTATTTCAATCAACAAGCTGTTGATGGGCCAGACTCTTCAGGGGCTGTTGAGAGACGACCTTGTTCCCAGCTTTGGGAGTTCTGTTCCGACAAACCAAATACAGAATAGTTCTAATAAGACGAAACTCCGCCTCATCGTAGTTAAATGGTCCCTGACTGTCTCGACGAGTCTTTCAGAACAGGTGGATCGGCAGGAGGGGTTTTGTTGAGTGAACAGTTTGGCCCCCCGATCTGATAACTTCCATTTTTTCTTCACGGCTACTTCAATCGGCCAATTGCAATTGAACATGTATATAAAGTCAGCAAGGCCACTCGCCGGGAAATCGATGAAACCAATTCTAGTAATTGTCGAATAATAGTCGAAAATTTGTCGTGAACGAAAAAAATTTTTTCTTCACAGCTTATTTATGTATTTCTTGATATACGGGAAAATTTCACGTAATTGGCAACACCGCAAGCATATCAGGATAATTTGTGCTTTTTTCATCAAACTACTGTCAAATATATATTGGTTATGCAAACTAATTGCGAGAAATAGAAAAACTCAGTGTTCCAGGAAAAAATTAATCTATCCTCATTATTATTTTGTAGACTCCAATATTCATTGAACAATTTACGAATGATTGAGTAAAAAACTACATACAAATGATGGAAAATGGATATATTCCCTTTTCTCAATTAAATACACACACATAATTTGGTTGGTTTACTTTTCAGGCGCAGAAAAAATAATCCAACCAAATTATGTGTGGGTATTACTGAGAAAAGGAAATTTCTCCATTATTTAGCATTCAAAAGTAATTTTCCGGCTATTCAAGAATGGAAATTGTCACGACAAATATGTTTTCGTCGTTCGACGATTGTTCCATAAATTTTTGCCTAAAAAAATTATATTTAATCATCATACAGTGCGTAGGTAATACCGAAAAACTGGAAGTAATAGAATTTTACCAATCAGAGGTAGTTTTTCTGCTTCCGGAAATTTCAACGTTCCACGACAAATTTGGTTTAGTCATTCGACAATTGACGAGTTGATTTTCAGGCACAGAAAATGCAAACCAAGAAAATTATTTGAGTACATCACCGAGAAAACGGAATATCTCCTTTTTCCACCATTTGTATTTAGTTTTTCAGTTATAAAAAAGTGGGAGTTTTCTCGGGCAATATGTTGTGAGTATTCGACAATCGTTCAGTGAATTTTGGAGCATACAAAAAAAATAATCAAGTTTGATGAATTTTTCCATGGAACACTGAGTTTTCTGTTCCAAGAGGAATGCATAATCAATACATATTCGACAATAGTTTAATGGAAAAAGCACAAATTATCCTGATATGCTTGCGGTGATGCCAATTACGCAAAATTCTTCAAGAATTACAATAAAAAATACATATATAAGCTGTAAAGAAAAGATTTTTCGCATTATTTCTACGTCAAATATACTTCGACAATTGTTGGTTACCACAGTGATGAAATGTTAGTCGTATTGCTAACTCTATATAAAATTAGCACAGCCACCCCATATAAAAAAACAATGAGTGCGACAATTTTTTTTCGTTCACGACAAATTCTCGACAATTATTGGAATTGGTTTCATGAATTTTTCGGGAAGTGGCCTTGCTAACTTTGTATACATGACATGAGACATAGGTATGTTTCTTCGACATCGATTGGCATAACGCCAAGAACAAAATGGCCAAGAAATTTAACATTTTATTTGATTTTTTTTAACATTTTGTTTTCGTTATTTATTATTATTTTTTGAAACGATAAGTATTTCACGACTGATAAATTATTCCAACGCCAAACATTTAGAGTTGAAAGTTCGTGAAAACTTTCTTGAACAACCTATGAATCGGATGGAAGTTCTCGTTAATGAAATAATGCGTTCTATTTCTCACAGTATTTATAAATGAAAAAATATAAATAAACAAATGCTTCAAAGAAAATCGAAATAATCTTCGCAAATGCCACTATAGGCAGCTGTTGTGACGATGCATTTTTTTCGTACGAGAAATTGTAAATAAACCAATCGGGAGCCAAACGATGACAATTTATTTACTCTAGATAGCGTCAAGTACCATCTGAGTCATCCCTTGAGTTGGGGTGACCAGGGTAAATATCCGTCGAATTTCGAGGAAGACGTGTTACCCAAACGCACTTTGTGATGTTGTTGGCAGTAATAAAGTTTTTTTTTCTCTCAGCTCTTCCAGATATAGACCGTGACGTTATAACTGAGCGTCATGTCAGTGTGCCTCGAAAGTAGTCGACCGCGGGACGGTTTGAAGCTTCCTTTGAATCGGAGTTTCAGTGAGCCTGGTCCTCAAACGCCAACGTTGTCTTTGAGTCCTCCGAAACGTTTCAAACTGGAGACGACAAGTGTCAGCTTGCCTACGAGTCCTTGTGCGGAGAGCGCCAATCTGCAGAGGACGTGGGTGTTGAACAATGTCAAGTACATGGACGATGATGCCCTTAAGGCCAAGATGGAGGACCGAAGGTCGTTGCCCAAGTCGTACATCCTGCTGGATTGCAGGCCCTTCATGAGCTACAACATGAACCACATTTCGGGGGCCATCAACGTCAACTGCTCGGATAGATTCAACAGGAGGAGGTTGCAGCAAGGGAAGGCTACGCTGGCCGATCTAGCTACCACGAGGGAGGGCAAGGAGGTGCTCAAGAAGAGGTCTTTTCGTGAAGTGATTATCTACGATGATTCAACCAGTGACAAGGAGAGGATAACCATCGGACATCCCCTGTTGTTGGTTCTGACTTCTCTCGTCGATGATCACAAAGAGCCAGCGTTACTTATTGGTAAGTGTTTTTTCGTTTGGCATTTTTATTGGAAATATCAAAATAAACAGTCAAAAATGTTTGTAGTCAACTCAAACAGGGAAAAATACTTGGCTGAAGGGCATAACATTTGTCGGAATATTACCTTAATATAGCATATAGGTATATCAATTCGTATCACATTATACATCGATTCCGTACGAGACAATCATTTTTTAAAGATTTCACTTCGATTTTTCAATGAGAGTTATTAACGGGAATGTTTCAAATTGAGGAATTTTGCTGCTTATAATGAATAGGATTAGAACAAGTTTAATAATTATTTTCTACTTTATCAAATTCTGGGTTTCTATAGATTATTTTTTGTTGTTATGTCATGGACACATTTTCTATATATTTCATTTGAACAAATTGATTTTACCGGAGTTTACTCAACTTAATACAATCAAAATACAGTATAGAAATTAAACTGCATTCAACTTTTGAAAATACTCCAATCGGCATAATTCCGTACCATCCTGAAGAAAATCGTCAATCCCAAGCTACGTTCACAGTTTAAGAGTAAGTCTGCCACTAGTAGGTAACTTCTTGAGTAATCGAACAGGGAAATATTACAATTTTTATATTAACTGAAGCCAGAAATCTTCACTTAACATTGAGGTACTTTGTTTTCTATTTTCGCGTTCTTTTTATATTATTTAACGCTTTGTTTTTTAAGCATCTCCCGCGGAATTGAATTCGATATCTTTCAAATGGCCGAGTCTTCTGTTGAATTTGTTGTAGTACGAGTCTTGCATTGATTTAACAATTTTGTTCCACACTGTTTTGATGACGGTTTCTTTACAGAATTTTTCATTCTGTTTTTCTATATTAAATGACCAGTCTTTCAAAATGTCAGCCATTTTTGTTGATTTTGTATTGTTTTCCAATTTGTATCCATTTTCCTTGTAAAATTATTATCAGGAGTTACAGATGGTAAGTACCTGTACCTCCTTACATATTTGAGTCCCAGTTACACATATTCACAACTCAACCATCGAAATTATATCAGCAATGAGGTTATTAACACTCTATATAGACGAGGTGTTCACATACTTG
This sequence comes from Chrysolina americana, assembly GCA_958502065.1. Classification (NCBI taxonomy): domain Eukaryota; kingdom Metazoa; phylum Arthropoda; class Insecta; order Coleoptera; family Chrysomelidae; genus Chrysolina; species Chrysolina americana. Next base: position 56,775,254 of record OY293420.1, on the reverse strand, counting down.
CATAAGGCGTCTGACCAGGTTCATCTTGATGTTCCTTTGAAAAAGATGAGCAGATATGCAGTGTCTAGATATTTTTGAAATTGTTTAAAAACTATTTACATTGCTTCATTAATAGGCGTAATAGAAATACATCAGGAATTTTCTGGTCATTTCTAGAGTGCCACAAGGCTCGAACCTAGGGCCCCTCCTCTTTATATTCGTTATATACTTTCTTTATATACCGTTGAATCTCGAATTCGCAGACCACCTAATTTTTGCTGATGATTTGAAGCTTCTCAAGAGGAAAAAGAGTATGAGACTGTTTAGGACTATAGAAATATATTGATAGCATGTCGGAGTGGAGTCAGAAGAATAAGTACATTATATTTCAAATTTAAGAAATTTTCTCTCTCTATAACTCGTTAGAAATAAGCAATTATATTTCGTTATGAAATGGCAGTGGGGTTCTGGAAGTGAAAACAAAAATAAAAGATCTTGGGGTAACCTACAATATGTTTTGACAACCGAAATTTTGATGCTGTGACTGGAGCAAAGAGGAAACCTAATCCCTACGATGTTTTTGCATTAAATTCCAAGGTGGGTTCCCCAGGAATTATTAGCATGATTCCATTCATTCAAAGTACCTCCACGTCAAACAAGACCCTTCCTTATATTCAATGTTTTAGAAGAGGTATAACAGCGAAGGAACTGCTGGCATATTTACTGAAACTAGTGCACAATATCAATATTTTGATTAATTTAGACTGGACGGTACTCCCGGCCCCCAACGCTTTGCGCAAACTCATTTCTCTGGCCGATTTGCCAATGTCAGAAAATATTTGAGAATTTGCAAATCTGCAATTCTGGTTTATAATTATTTAGTCAACATGTTAATGTACCAGCACAATTCTGCTAAACAATAATCTATTTTTAATATTACTTTGAACAAACTTAAAAAAATCAGTATACTAACAAGATAAAAATATTGAGAATAATTCGTATGAAGAGAACAGTTCTCTTGTTCCTCTTTAATGAAAATGTAGTCGCTCGATGCAAGTAAGACCGTAACACGATATTATATCAGCATTTTCCGAGGCATTTTCTGACAAACGGACTATTTCTGTGATAATTTGCAGTATGAACACAAACATTTTTGAATAATATGTAAAATGAAAAGAGTAATTGAAGTTAGGGTGTTTGAAAGGACCCCCACAACCAACTAGGCACATGGGAAATCAAAGCAGAGACTTCTGCAACCAAGGGTGCCTTTGAGGTGCAACCCTTGGCGCGGAGGCGGCCACTCGCTAAAAGGGTACCAGAGAAACCAAAGGAACACAAGTTAGCAGGAAAACCTCTCAAACAACCGCCAAAGGCACCTACAAGGGGAACCGAAGCAGGGACCTTTGGAACCCATTCAAGGGGAGCCAAGCCAACCGTTCAGAGGGCGCCGACCAGAGGAACTCCAAGGGTGTCTCTGAGGTACAATTGTGGGTGCAAAGGCGGCTATTCGGTTAAAGGGAACCAGAGGAACCAAAGGTACGCCCAAAGTACAAGTTAGCGGGGGAACCTGCCAAGGGTCCCTCAAAACCACCTACAAGGAGAACCGAAGCAGCAGGTACTTTGGAATTAATTTGTGGGAAACCAAGCCAACCGTCCAAAGGGCACCGACCAGAGGAACTACAAGGGTGCCTCTGAGGTATAACCAGAATACGAATGCGGCAACTTGAAAAAAAAAAAACTAGAGGAACCAAAGGTATGCTCAAAACACAAGTTAGTGGGGTAACCACCTACAAGGAGAACCGAAGCAGGGACCGCTGGAACCCTTTCGAGGGGAGCTAAGCCAGCCGTCCAGAGGAACTCTGAGGGTGCCTCTGAGGTGCAAGCATGGCTGTGGAGGAGCCTACTGAAGAAAAGGGGAGGGAACTTGATGATTCCGAAGGTACGCCCAAAACACAAGGGACCTCCCGAAACCACCTGCAAGGGAAACCGAAGTAGGGATCTCTGGAATCCATTCGAGAGAAAGACAAGTTAGCAGGGGAACCCACCCACAAAACCACAGCTGGGGCGCTGGAGGAACCTCCACAGGTGCGTCCAACCTAAGCAAAACATGTGGTTGTACAAAGGGTCTAAACTGAGAGGCCTACTTAATAATAATATTAATATTAATATCTCATTGAGCTTTTGGAGTTTTTAAGCTTCTAGAAATGTCGATGTTCTGTGGTTCAGTGTGCCTAACCTGGAACAGTATTCAGCAATAGATGGCATCTTCATCTTCTCAAGATGCAAACTTTGTTGGCGAATCGCACTTAGAGCGATAGATTTTTCTATTTTATTTCTTGAATTCTATTCACATCAAAGGTTCCAAATATGCATTTACTCGACTGGACAGGATATAAAATCGCAATATTCAAGGTATATTTTTGCGACTCTGGTGAAATCACAATATTTTCCATTTTATTATTGAAAAATTGCTAACTTTTCATAGTCCGATTAGGTTCATACAGAAAATGCATACGAGTTAATAAATAGACTGTATGCGAAAGACATATTATTTACTTCAAAATTCCTCTCTATAAAACCTCAAGAATTTCCCGCCAACGGTACTGTTCACCTGTAAAGTATTATGAGCTTGGTCACCCAGTGATTTTAGCTTAAAAAATGCACTGAATCAACCACCATTATCATCAAATAAACCTACATATATCACGTAGGTATGTCTTACACGTCATCCTGTTGCACATATTGTTTTTAGGTACCCGATGACACACATTCGAGTAGAACCTCGGGTACTGAAACTGAAACATTTTTCAATTCCAAACTTTCACGTAAACCAAATTTTCATTTGAAAAGTGCGGGTACCGTGGTTAATATTCAGTGTCGAACAGACGGTGAACTGTCTGAAATTCTAATTTCTAAATGGCTGGAATGGAGAAAACAATGTGTTCTTGTTGTTCCAACAAGTCATTATTTTCTCCGATCCTGCGAATTCAGCATGTTTAATGGAGACGTTTATTATGTCCACGGTTGTTTAATTATGAGAGGAAGTCCATGCAAAATAGAGTCGTGAAACAATTTTGTCGTCGTGATGATGAATGAATTGAAAACGCAGTTACAACCATAACTTTGTTATTATTCAGCGACATATCAGCGTTTTATGTTGGTTTGTTTTTATTATTATTTAATTCAAAGTGATGATACACCTTTTTGCAATACAGTGTCACCTTTAAAGTCCGCATCTTATGGGATGTTTTTTATTATCCAGTTGTTGCAAATTTAGGGTTCATGAACAGTTTGTGCTTTGAAAGTAATGCAAAATAACGTTTACGATTTTTTCCTATCGATCTGTAAAATTTCACCTTTTTCTTAAAGGCTACAATATATTAGGTTATTTCTGAATACTTCGAAAAATATTACATGAAAAAGTTATTCATTTGTTAATTTCCCACCACCGTTGCTTAATGAATTTTTTTCACAATAAAGTTAATTAGCAAAAACTTCAGGTCTATTGATATGGAAAAGGTTACGAAATTTCAGAACTAGAGCCACTTTACATCAACTATGACAATTTTTTCAGCATATTTGTATTATTTGAAAATATCCAATTAGAAACTTTTTTAAACGGAATATCTTTCATAATATTGAGAAATAACATAATATTTTGTAACTTCTTGGAAAAAAATGCCAAATTTGACAGGTGTAGCCGATCGATAGAAAAAAATTGTTAACGTCATTTTGCATTATTTTCAAAGCACATCCTCTAAATCTGCAATAACCGAATAAAAAAACCATATGTTGTTTTTAACGGCGACACTGAATATATACATGAGTAAATATAGGCATTATCACGTAACCAGTTCATTAGAAGTTTACAATCGGAATAGAATTCTGAAAATGTTGAACAACATAAACAATCGATTCGAAATATCTTTAGTGGCGCAGCACTTCAGGCTAATCAGCCCAAGCATCCACAAACGATATACAAACAAGAATATATCTAATATAATAATAAAACTTTAATGTCGACTTTCAAAAATGTTTGGTTCATAATGCCGCGATGATTTTTTCGCCATACAATGACTTCTCACCGATGTTACACAGTCTGCATTCGCATGGTATCTAATAAGTGAAACGAAATTATAGTTGAATTCATGGGAGAGACAGAGACATAACTGTCGACAATAGAATTCTATGGCATTCGGAATCCTCCCCAGTTCTTTGGTTTTGGTCAGAAAACTCTTCAATGTGTGAATGGATTTTGAGGAAGCTCATAAAAATGCATTTGTTACAAATTCTTTTCAGTTTCTTGGATATATCTTTGATCTATGATAGAAGAAGGAAAAAGACATACGTGCCTTTGCGATATTAGAACTGCTGGAAATTTGACAACGCAGCTCTATACCAAAAAGATTCCCTAATGGAATGTTTTGCAAGCATGACTATCAAGGAAACCAAACACAAGCAGAAACTGTAGCCAAGATATGTTGAGGATGTTTTCATACTGAAGGAACATGGAGACCAGCACCTAAAACAGGTTCTGGCAGACATCAAAAGATCAGTAAGACCTTGACGTTATCGTTTCTAGACATCTTACAATCTTGGCCATCAAAAAAAACCAAACACAAGCAGAAACTGTTGCTAAGATATGTTGACGACACTTTTATACTGTGGGAACATGGAGACCAGCACCTTAAACAGGTTCTGGCAGACATCAAAAGATCAGTAAGACCTTTACGTTATCGTTTTTAGACATCTTACAAACTTGGCCATCAAGAAAACCAAACACAAGCAAAAACTGTTGTTAATATATGTTGACGACACTTTCATACTGTGGGCACATGGAGACCAGCACCTTAAACAGGTTCTGGCAGACATCAAAAGATCAGTAAGACCTTAACGTTATCGTTTCTAGACATCTTACAATCTTGGCCATCAAAAAAAACCAAACACAAGCAGAAACTGTGGCTAAGATATGTTGACGACACTTTTATACTGTGGGAACATGGAGACCAGCACCTTAAACAGGTTCTGGCAGACATCAAAAGATCAGTAAGACCTTTACGTTATCGTTTTTAGACATCTTACAAACTTGGCCATCAAGAAAACCAAACACAAGCAGAAACTGTTGTTAATATATGTTGACGACACTTTCATACTGTGGGCACATGGAGACCAGCACCTTAAACAGGTTCTGGCAGACATCAAAAGATCAGTAAGACCTTAACGTTATCGTTTCTAGACATCTTACAATCTTGGCCATCAAAAAAAAACAAACACAAGCAGAAACTGTGGCTAAGATATGTTGACGACACTTTTATACTGTGGGAACATGGAGACCAGCACATTAAACAGGTTCTGGCAGACATCAAAAGATCAGTAAGACCTTTACGTTATCGTTTTTAGACATCTTACAAACTTGGCCATCAAGAAAACCAAACACAAGCAGAAACTGTTGTTAATATATGTTGACGACACTTTCATACTGTGGGCACATGGAGACCAGCACCTTAAACAGGTTCTGGCAGACATCAAAAGATCAGTAAGACCTTAACGATATCGTTTCTAGACATCTTACAATCTTGGCCATCAGAAAAAACCAAACACAAGCAGAAACTGTGGCTAAGATATGTTGACGACACTTTTATACTGTGGGAACATGGAGACCAGCACCTTAAACAGGTTCTGGCAGACATCAAAAGAACAGTAAGACCTTTACGTTATCGTTTTCAGACATCTTACAAACTTGGCCATCAAGAAAACCAAACACAAGCAGAAACTGTTGTTAATATATGTTGACGACATTTTCATACTGTGGGCACATGGAGACCAGCACCTTAAACAGGTTCTGGCAGACATCAAAAGATCAGTAAGGCATTTACCTTATCGTTTCTAGACATCTTACAAGCTAGGCCATCAAGAAAACCAAACACAAGCAGAAACTGTGGCCAAGATATGTTTACGTTTTCATACTGAAGGAACATGGAGACCAGCACCTTAAACAGTTTCTGGCAGATATCAAAAGATCAGTAAGACCTTATCGTTATCGTTTCTAGACATCTCACAAGCTTGGCCATCAAGAAAACCTAACACAAACAGAAACTGTGGCTAAGATATGTTGACGACACTTTCATACTGTGCGAACACGGAAACCAGCACCTTAAACAGTTTCTGGCAGTAATCAAAAGATTAGTAAGATCATTGCGTCATCAATTCTAGACTTCTTGCAAGCCTGACCATCAAGGAAACCAAACACAGGCAGAAACGGTGGCTAAGATATGTTGACGATACTTTTATACTGTGGGAATAAGGAAACTAGCATCTTAAACAATTTCTGACAGACATAAAAAATCATTAAGACCATTGCGTTATCGTTTCTAGACATCTCACAAGCTTGGCCATCAAGAAAACCAAACACAAGCAGAAACAGTGGCTAAGATATGTTGACGACACTTTCATACTGAGGGGAACATGGAGACCAACACCTCAAACAATTTCTGGCAGACATCAAAAGATCACCACTTCCGCCCATACCTCGGTAAACAGGAATACCTACCTGAGTTTCCATTCATACACTCGTAGAAAGAGCAAGAACCTTATCCAGCAGCAAAGAAAGTCTATAGACCTAACTAACCAACTTGAGGAGACATGAAACAGAACCGGTACCCAAACAAACTCCTGGAAGATTCTTAAACAAGGCGCACATCCACTAGAAGTTGTATGAATGAAACTAAAGAAAATTGGTAACAAATGCAACGTCAGAAGCTGATCAAAATTCCGATAACTCTTCGAAGAGTTTTCTGACCAGAACCAAACCAGATAACTAAAGCCATAACTTAAAGAACTTCATGTATCTAACGCTGAATTTACGTCCAACTGAAAAATTGCTAGAGTTCAACCAGTCTCTAAAAAAGGAGAAAAGATTCCAGCTAGCAACTATACAGACCTATCGCGCGCTATCTGTTATCTCGAAGGTCAAGGGAAAAACCATCAATATCGAGCTCATGATAATAATGATAATAATAAATGCTCTTTATTAGCTTTATTAGGGGGATGACAGCTGGTTAACGGAAAAAAAATTAATTTTGTTTTAAACAGTTGAATTACGAAGAGGTTCATAATTCAAAAGGTAATTGACTCGAGCTCATGAAAAATTCAGAACGCTCAAGAATTGTAAATGATCGACAATATTATTTCCGTCATCAGAAATCAACTGGTGACCTTCTAGATTTTGTCTCGCATATATGGCAGCAATTTGTTGAGAAATTCACTGAAACTCTGGCATTAGATAACTCCAAGACTTCTCGCCAAGATTCCATTTAATACACACTGGAACGTTCAGATTCTGTGCAAAAAAATCAAAAACTTCGAAACAAAATCTAGTCGTCTTGAAATAGGTCCGCTTTTTCGTTGGAAATGTTTTATTGTTTTCATATGCGAAAAAATGAAAGGATACATTCTAATGAGTTGAATCACAATGTAAACTTTCTATACAGTATATTTTTTGTATGAAATCATCAGTAGAAATAAGCATGCAAATTAAAAATTCAAATAAATCCAAATTATCAAACAGTGCTAACTGTCATCTACGAATTGAAATAATTGCGTCATTCACAAAGTACCTACGAATGGATAATTGAATAATAAAATGCAGTGATTTTCTGGTCTGATATGTTTTGACTCTACATTGAGATGGGTAAATTCCTAGTTGAACCTGCCTTATCACATAAAAAAGCGTCACTTGAAATACCTTCACGTTAAAAAACTTTATTATTATTCAGTACCTTAGTTCTGAGCTATTGAAATATTGAGCCAGCCAAAACCGTGGATATTTTCATTTAAGGTGCCCAAAACTCAGAATCAACAACTATTTGAACAGTACTAAACTTTTTGAATAAATCTGAAAACAAAAAAAATCAAGTGCCCTTATAACCGGATTCCATGCACGCCCGGACCTGTGCTCACGTTATGTCATCGCAAATAGCATTTCATTTGTGGTTCCTAGTTCCTATCAGATATAAACGTAACTTAATAAAGGGCTTGGCAAGCACACTGCATTTCATTTCGTATTTGGTGTCCTTGAAGAGAGACAAAAAATCTTTATTTATATTTGGATGACGATCTGAATGTTTTGGTCATTTAAAGAGATCACTGTACTGAATTGGCATGGCATCCGTATGACTAACGTGGTAGCGTTCTACAGAGTGGCATGGAAAATCCCAGCGTGATTCGAATTTTCCATGAACAATTGCGGTGCAAATTGGTATTTCTTATTATAGCGGTCTGTCGGTTGGGTTTGTTTATAAACAATAGTATTTGTTATCGTTTCAAATCCTGGATCTGATCCTCTAACGACCGACTAACGCGTTTTCTCACGTGGAATATAAACTTCCGGGATGTTCCGACGAAAACCAATGGATTCATTTACATCTTGGCGTTTCCAAGTCTGCGAAGTATTGGTTTCAAGAAATATATAGTTGGAATTTACTTCAAACTACATATCGGTGGAAGTTACTTCTAACAATCGATTGTTCAACAGTTGATCTTTTTGCGTGCTAGAAAAAAACAGATTATTTGTTTATCCTTGAGAGCTACCCCTATATGTACAATGATAAGGATTTAGTTTGTCTTCTTCATATTCTTCATTTTACTAAAAACTATGGCAAGAAACTTGAGAACATGCTACTGTAGATACTTGTAGGCAATGTATACACTGTGTCTCACATCTTATGGAACCATCCCCATAACTTCCGTAATTTTTGCAGTAGAATTCTGAATTTTGTAGCATTTTCTCTCCAAAGTACTTCTTTTTTTCAACCTTTCTTTGGCGAGTTACTAGAAACTGTTTCTACATAAATTTACAGTGCTCACTGCTTACTAATATTTTTCACTTTCATAGTTTACTTTGTTGGGAATATTTAGAAATTTGTAGAACATATATTCTTCTGAGCTTTTTTTATAATACAGAATGCCGTATTGAAATCAAATCATATATTTTCGTAATCTGCATGAAATTTTGCGTATATAGTGCGGAATGAATCTATCGATTTTGCATTTTTCACGATTTTTAAGGGTCTACTCTTTGGACTTTTTTCAATTTTTCGAATAATTCTGTTTCAAGTCGAATGACTCTAAATTCACAGAGTTTTCAAATTTCATCATTCTGAATCGATTTGCGTTCGCAGAATAACTCTATCTTCAACTATTCTCGAGCTAGAGAGTTCATTTGGAGGGGGAAGGAATCATTTTCCTCCATATTGTTTCCTACTCCTCTCCGTGGAATTTTTGTCATTTCATCCCTTTTATATGCAAAAAGGGCTGTGTCGAGCACTGCTATAAGCACTAAGCACTTTTGAAGAGTGTTCCAAAATATCGAGCACTAAGCAGTTTTATTTATAAAATGCTCGCGATTACTAAACACTTTCAAAAAGTAATTCTAGTCAGGGAGCACCACAAGCTCTAAGCACGTCTCAAACTGTTAGATACTTAAAGGCCGATTCCGATACATGCGTGCCCACCCTGTATTTTTATCCCTGCATTTATTATTCAAACTTTTTCTTGTATACCTTTACGATGATTATTTGTAACCCCAGAAGTATCATAAAGCTAATGAAATAGAATTCTCCTTTTTCAAAAATATTGACAACAAATGCCAAAGGATAGAAATTGAATTGGGGGCCACTTTTCTCCTCCGTGGGGGTTGTTAAAAAATCACCCATTTTTTATTCTATTGATTGGTGTAAAAAGACAAGTTCAAATGTAGTAATAAAAATTATTTTAGTACGAGTGTTATGTTCATTTTATTTCAGTGAGACGAAGTAGGTACTGATATCACTTATCAGAAATCATTTTAATCAATGAGCAAACTGATATAAATCCGAGATTTCGGCAAAAAATTGTTATTTTCGATTGTTACTTCGTACCTACCACTTTACCGGGTTTGGAACACTGTGTAGCATGTCCCTCATAATTCGGGAGTTTTGGGAACATGCCAGCTATGATTTTTCCCCGCTTCGATATTTTGTTTATCTGCCACGACACTTACGGAGGTGACTAAGACCCCATATATGCGACTCGTCCGTCTCTTACAGAATCCCAAGATAATTACACTTTCTAATTTCGTCGCAGTAGATTGTTTTTTTATATTTGTTGAGTCTCATTTTGCCAACGTTTACCAGGTGGAAAAAATACCCTAAAAATAGCATTAGGACAAATTGCGGATGATTCGCAAAGAGGTTCTGTTTGGAGCTCAAATATGGAATATTTCTGAATCAATTTCGAGAGCAAAAACTGTTCGTGAAATCTGAACAATGATCTCGAACGTTACATTCATGACGCATGTGATAAAGTCTTATCTTTCGCAAATTTACAAATGTACCTACGCATTTGAATGAATATAAAAACGTGAGAACTTGGTAAGGTTGAAGATCATGACGAAACGGCTAACGTGACTGTATGCCTGCGCTTGAGCCAAAAAGGCTTGCGGGTTTCGATATGTTAGTCCAAAAAGAGTACTGTAAATATCATAAAATCAACGCTTTCCTGAAACCCTCTCCCAAAACTCTGTGATGCACTCGAAAGGTAACGTTTAAAATATTCGCTCAAACTACAGTTTTGTTAATAGAGTGACTCAACGGAAAATTAGGAACAACGTAAGCTTACTTAACAATACCATTATGATTTTCTGCTTGGGTAGTGTTTAATTCATTCGGGTGCATTCATAATTATTTTTAACAATTCCATTCATGAGCGATTTATCTGTAAGCGCAGAACCATGCCTATCAAGCTGAAAAATAATTGAGGAAGTGGCTGAAGCCTTTATCATTGAGTATGTTTCGTGAGGTGGTTTGCGTTCGATAAAATTTTGTGGTCAGAGAGAAGAAACCTTTCATTCTGTTACGTTGCAATAGATAAATTATGTAAAAATAATTTTTGTGGCGAACTTCATACTGGAACATAGGGAAATAAATATCTATTTCCAGATATACCCATTCCGATAACGGTTCTGAATGTTTTATGGGTAGCATACAGGGTAGTCCAACGAAAATTGCACAGGGTGGGCCAAACTGGACACTGTTGAAGGGAAAGTCCTGTTTTTAAACTAGATAGATGAAAACTGATGGCAAAATCAATGGTGTGAAAACTGCATATCGATATCTATCATCGTTCCTGAGTTACAGCATGTTTTTCGAAAATGTATATTTTCGAAAAGTTGCTGTAACTTTTTTCCTATCAAAAATTCATTGTTTTTATGGAAAATTTCCAGAGCTTGAAATTATCACACAAAAAATGTTGCAGACTTGATGTTTTACTATGGTCGTCTTGGAAATGCAGAGCTTTTAGGTTTTTTCCTGTATACTTTGAAACGCACACTGAACAAGTAGGCTTTGGACGACGTGGCGATAAAACAGAAAGCATTTACTAGTAAAGATATCAAAAAATGTTGAAGCTGTTCATATCAAATACAATTTTACAAAAAATCAAGCACTTGGTCACAATTTTCCAGCAACCACTGGCAAAAATCCATGCGGCGTTCAATATCCTGGTCTGGTTGGAAACTTTTCATTTCTCGAAAAATCGCAAACTTCCCTCAAATGTATTTCGACGAGCTGATTCCGAATAATACGTTGAAAATTGAATTCGTCAGAGGGGTAATTAAAAAAAGGCAATTTTTTCGACGAAAAGATACCTACATCTATTCACAAAATCGACATTTTCTTAGTGAACTACCGTTTAAATTCAAAAAACGATTATATTTTCGGATTCAGAAGGAAATTTTCTATTGGATCAAGTAATATTCGCGGCAATTTTGCATTTTCAAAATATTCACAGGTGAACAAAGTCGAGAAATGCAATATTCGATATTTAAGGAAATTGAATTGGAAACTTTTCATTTCTCGAAAAATCGCAAACATCCCTCAAATGTATCTTGACGAGCTGATTCTGAATATTACGTTGAAAATTGAATTCGTCGAAGGGGTAATTACGCTTAACGTTAGTTTTTTGTAGGCCTGTTGATATTTTTTAATTTTGCCTTGACGTTTTGGAATTATTTTCAACAACTCCTAAAACAACTATTTCTTCCAACTCCCTATCCCTACTTGATGAATTGATTGTCATAAATGTTGTACATGTAATGACATGTGTTAAAAGATATATATCTACATAATAAAATGATATACATATTGATAATAATAAAAATATACAATAAAACAAAAACATGAAATGAAAGAGAACAAACACTTTTTGTATAGAAAGGCTGAAAATGATATACAAAATCCTCTTCCAAACTGTGAAAACTCTTTCCTTTCAAATGGTTTTTCACTGATTTTCTGAATTGCTTTTTGTCACTGTTTGTCGTTATTCATTTTGGCAAATAATTATATATTTGTTTACTTCTGCAGATTACAGAATGCCTGGTCAAAGATGGTATGGGAAGTGGAAGTTTTCTATCATTACGAGTATGCCTTTTGGATTGGTTCAAAAACTTTGCTTTATGTTTGTGAAGCAAGCAACCTCTAAAATGAAAATAATCTCAAATATCACTTTGTAATTTGTTATTGCAAAAAAGTAGCCTCCCTGCATGAGTCTCGCATCTTCATATAAAATATTATTCTCAACGCTCTTTTCTGAGTAACGAAAATACTCTGCAATAAAACCTCGCTTCCAGAGCTTCAGAATGGAATTCCTTACTAAAGATGACTCTCCATAAGGGAGTAAGTAGTATGCATTCATTGAAGCTGAAAATCCGAGTTCACGATATATGACATTTATTGCAAAGCAAGCAGAAGATATTTTTTTCTCATAATCAAATTTTTAATCACTGTCGATATGTACAGTTATAGGCTTACTTTCAATCATCCGACCATCTAATGTTACCAGATCCAAACCTCACTTGAATTATATTACATTTATTTTTGGAACATACTTGATTCACACCAGTTATTTATTTTCTCCAAATCTGAGTAAGTAGGTATATCAAGTCAAAGTAGCTGGATCATTATTAAGCCAGAGTATTGTGGTGAATTTAGCAATATCGATTATTTATAGTAGAAATAAAATTGGGCCTAACACTGACCCCTGAAGGACACCGCGTATAATTTTTCTACTTTTAGTTTTATAGGGTAACGAAGATGAAAGAAGAACCATTTTCTCTATTGCATCAGAATCTACAATATCTGCAATAAACAAACATCAGGTCTGGAAAGGTTGATTCTGCCAATATTTTCTGTGATTTGTTGATGAATTCATTTTGAAATTATTGTAGGTAAATCCCCTTAAGGCCTGCCTGGTGTAATATTATGAAGAATTCACGGGATTTGAACTAGTCTTGGAAACACTCCTTACTGAAGTAGGTATGGTAAATTCTTTTGAAATTCTCCCTATATAATTGTCTCAAGCTCGAGCTGGTACGAAGTAACGATTTTTCTTGCGGAATCCTCTAACCTTTGTTCCGGTTATTTCGGAACGTTCAAATGTCAGAAAATATTTGAATGTAGGTCGAGGTAACATTGTAGTGACCCTTCGACATAATGTCAAACAGTCCCTGCTTGTTCACCTTTGATTCTCTGAAAGAAAAATCACAAAATAGGATCTACACAGACAACTGATTTATAAGTTGATTTATATAGTAAGTATTCCATTCGTGTCTGTCTGTTTTTCTATTTTTTGCATATTTTACTGCATTCGAATTTGGTCTAGTAGTCGCCATAAATGAAGGTCGTTGTCGTTTCATAGAACTATCAGTTATAAATAACTTAATGTTTATTGATATTTGCTACGAAATAACAGCAAACATTCATGCAGTTGCTGATATCTTGCTGATTCATATTGAATTCAAAGGCAGCATATACTTGAACTTGTGAGTTCATGTAATCCTGTCTTTGGTTTTTTCTTACCAGTTTGCCAAACTCTTTCAGTGCTATCATGAGTTGGTTTCTTTTTATTGAGTCAAATGCTTGCTGGAAATGTACAAAGAGCAGTTCGAGGTTTATCTTGTGTGCATGGGCTTTTTCTATCACTTTCTTTAGTGTATGAATCGCGTCTATGGTTGATTGGTTGATTTTCCTTGTGTAAATTCGCTTTGAAATGGCCCTGTTATGTTATTGCAATACTTGCCAACCTTGATTGTACTATTGATGTCATTATTTTATACGCTGTGTTGAGTAGTGTAATTCTTACAGGTCTCTTTTTTTATGGAGAGTTATTGTCCTGCCTCCCATTCTTTTGGCATTCTTTCCTCTGTCCATATCCTTCTTATTAATGTAAGCATCCTCTCCTTTAACTCATGTCCTCCGCATTTTATAAATTCCATGTTAATTTCATCTTTTCCGGGCTCCTTACCATTTCTACATTTCGCAATGACTCTTTCTATCTCCTCTCAGGTGGGCTAATTTAATATATCATTTTCTTCTTCGCTCATTTCCTCTGTGTCTTCCAATACTATAACTCTCTGTTCATCCTTTGCGGTTTTATCTACCAATAATTCTTTGTAGTATTCCATCCAAACTTGTTTGTATTGCTTGTCTTCCAGTACCACTGTTCCTTCTTTATTATTTGTTCCGTTTGTTTTACTCTTGCTTTTTTTATTTCGTTCTTTAATTATTCTATAAAAACTTTTTGTATTCCTATTTTTACTTTCCTACTTAATTTCCTGCACTTTTTTGTCCGTCCATTCTCTTTTTCGCTTGTTTCCTTAGTGTTTCATATTCTTCTTTGTCTTCATTTTTCTCAGTCCTCATCCATTTAGCCCTAGCTCGTATTTAATTTTCTGTAACTTTTTTACATGTATCATTGTACCATTCATGTCTGGTAGGTTTGTTTTGCATCAGTCCTACATGTTTTTTTGCTATTTCTTTTTTACTTTCTCTGATGTTGTTCCACTCTGTCTCGATATCTTCTTCCCTTTTCCTACTTATTAGTTGTGTTGTTACTTCCTCCGAGTACTCCTTTCTTACAGAAATATTAGTTTCTTGTTAGTTTCATCATAGTAAACTATGAACAGACTCTCAAACAATCTTTTTGTTCAGGACAGAAATACAGTTGTGCTGGAATACCTCAGTGTCCAACCTAAAACAACTGCTCCATAAAAACGTTTACGAGTATCTCTGACCTTGCCATGAATCTAACAGATATTACTCAGTGATCGTAGAGTGCAGTAGTTGTTTATTGGAGACGAGCAGATGAAAATGCCCATTTGTACAGAATTATGTGTATCTAAGGATTGTTTATAATTCATTTGTCACTCTCAGTTGGTATACTGTCTGTTATCTCTTTAAGAAGACCTTTTATCATTCATTGTTATTTTCCGAATTGAAAACTCTTTTTGATTTCCTGCCGGCTCCAGACATACCGATGTGATCCAGACAGTTTTTGTTGTGATATCTTGGCCGTACAAACGACTCAGAATTCGTGCTTAATCCTCTTCAAAAAGTCATCATATGATAACTAATTTGATATGATGTAATAAAACCTCCTCTCAGTTTGCTGTCACATGTAAATTTCTCATGTTATAAAAGCAAATCTGCACAATAAAGCATTTTTATACACCATGGCGTCTAGCTAGTTTCCTTTATTGCTTTAATGATATCAGGTGGAACAAGTAAGGCACGAACGGTCAAATCAGCACAAACTGCACTAAAAGTTAACATGTGATAAGGTTCAAATTTGGCGTCTTTATGTCTGTTTAGGCTTTTGATTTCCATATATACATAATTTCTGTTACTGTGCAGAAATTAAAAAGTTTGATAAACATACAGGATGTCCCAAAACTAACGGGTCCTGGAAGCTATATGGAATGGGAAAACATTTAATTTGAAAACTTTCAAGTGAATATTGGAAATCAGCTACATATTTGTGTTTGATAACAAAAATAAATTTCTCGAATAAGAATTTATCCATGGGTTTCACTAAAATGTCAGGAACGGACTACCCTCGATGGTCTATACAACACAACTTTGAAATGACCGATATATATACAACTTGCAGTTGGACTAGAAACTTGAAATTTGGTATGCTGTCATAATTGATCATGTGCGTTCTACCTCAAATGTTTTTAGTCCTACAATTATACAGGGTATGCCAAAAGTCGGTACAAACTTTCTTATTTTAAATGGAAACCTAATGTTTTTTTGTCATGGTTCGATTAGCCTTCTGATTATGACTTTAGACAACCTAAGTTATGTTTACTTATCTATCACAGTTTTTGAGATATGTCCATTTTTCTGAAAAAAATTACGGCTGTAGTAGTTTACGAAAACACGTGTAGCCCGCAAACCGTTCAAAATTAGGAAACCAAATTTATGGAGCAGTTAGCTGGTAGTCCAGGCTAACACCTGATGTCCTATCGACGGTCCCATTTTGTACCATATGGGCGCAGCCGATTTTTGAATGTCGCAATATAAAATTGTCAAAAACTCAATTTTTTCAAATGGCACCTACCATTTCTTTTTTAACCATTCGAAAGAAAATTGAATTTTAGGATGAGTTATTTCAGCATTCCCTATACCCAAGTTCCACCTCTATTGAGTTATTCAATAAAAATCAAGAAATGCCTTATCCTGCCAAATGCTTTTGTGTTTATTCAAGTATGCCATGAAAACAAAAAACTACTGTAAACAAGAAGGTGCTATTCTGTCAAAGTAAAAAAGAGTCGAGCTAATTCTTAAATAAAATTGATTGGAAAATGGAAAATTATACAAACGAAGTTGTGTTTGACTTGTTTGTTATCCACGGCATGTGTCAAAAAATTGTGCAGCGAACTGTCCGAGAGTTTAATTTGAAATATCCAAACTTACCGAGGATGACAAGGGGCAATTTTATACATTTTGGGAAGGTGGCTAGACCCGTTACGAGAGTCAAACCACTAACTGGCAATGACGATAATCAAATTACCATTCTCGGATATTTTCAAGCATATCCTGAATCCTCAATACGAACGGCGTCTTTGGAATTGGGATTTTCATACTCTGCAATACAAACCATTTTACACCGCCATAAGCAACATCCTTTCAAATTTATATGATTGCAAAAATTACACCCAGGAGACTTTCCCTGTAGAGTAAACTTTTGCGAGGACGTATTACTCAAAATACAAGAGCACGCCGGATTCTTAGACAACATAATTTGGACTGATGAGGCAAAGTTTTGTCAGCAGGGAGTTTACAAAAGGCGCAATCGACATTTTTGGGCTTCTGAAAATCCACATATGGTGTTCGAAGTTGAAAATCAAGTACAATTTCGAATAAATGTGTTTTGTTTGGTAATGAACCAAGAGGTACGCTACTTTATGTACGATGAAAATCTGAATAGTGACAGATATGTAGAAGTTCTTCAAAACGTAATAGAAACATTTCTTGACAATTTGCCACTGGCTAGAGCTGCACGTTCATGGTACCAAATGGATGGGGCACCACCGCACAACACACGAACTGTGTATACCAAATTGACTTCCATGTTCGAGCACCGTTGGTGGGGAAATCTAGGACCCTTTCTCTGGCCTGCAAGATCTCCAGATCTTACCCCTTTAGATTTTTATATTTGGGGTAGGGTAAAAGATTTGGTCTATTCTTCACCAGTTCACAATATAGATGAGTTGAGACTTAGAATAATACAGACTTTTGACAGTCTCGATCCCAACGAAATCAGACGTGCTACGCAATCTATTGAAAGTAGAATAATAGAATGTTTGAACAACAATGGTGGTCATATTGAACATTTACGCTAGAGTTCTGTCAAAATTGTTCAATATTTTTGATTAAATTATTACAATTTTCTTTTGTTTCCATGGCATACACATATAATCATTCTGTAAGATAAGGCATTTCTTGATTTTTATTGAATAACTCGATAGAGGTTGAACTTGGGTATAGGGAAAGCTGAAATAACTCATCCTAAAATTCAATTTTCTTTTGAATGGTGAAAAAAGAAATGGTAGGTGCCATTTGAAAAAATTGAGTTTTTGACAATTTTATATTGCGACATCAAAAATCGGCTGCGCCCATAAGGTACAAAATGGAACCGTCGATGGGACATCAGGTGCCTGGACTACCAGCTAACTGCTCCATAATTTTGGTTTCCTAATTTTGAACGGTTTGCGGGCTACACGTGTTTCCGTAAACTACTACAGCCGTAATTTTTTCCAGAAAAATGGACATATCTCAAAAACTGTGATAGATAAGTAAACATAACTTAGGTTGTCTAAAGTCATAATCAGAAGGCCAATCGAACCATGACAAAAAAACATTAGGTTTCCATTTAAAATAAGAAAGTTGGTACCGACTTTTGGCATACCCTGTATAGTTGTAGTACTAAAAACATTTCTCCAACTGCAAGTTAAAAAACTTCCAATGCACGGCCTACGTAAATCACGCTGTATATATATTTACACATTTATATTCAAATTCGATCCTCGCCATTGGGATTTCGGAAATTATGCCCATAAGAAAAATTAAAGTTGATGATGGTGGCCAGAAGACGAAACGTCGAATAGCAAATCTGAAAATAACATTATGTAACGGGGGAAAAGTGGCAACGTGGAGAAGAAATTAATTTTCGAATCCTTCGAAATATAAAGCCAGAAAAAAATACAAACCATTTTCCAAAATTTCAGTTTTTTCCGGATATCTCAGGATATATTCGGAATTTCAGAAATTTTTCAACGGCATATTGTTAGTCAGGTAAATGCGCAACTTTGTCCCAATTTAACCATCTTCGTATCTCTCATAGTTTTCGAGATCCCAATTCCCAATGGTGAGGATCGAAGTTGATACACCCTGTATAGGTAAGTTTTTGTGCATATCTATTCAAGTCAAAGTAAACAAAGCAGTTCAAGACATGCCAGATCTACCCACAAGATTCAGTGACTGAGTCATGCACAAAAAAAATCCGTAGCTATCAAGAGTTGCGACCAATCGAGAATTTTCGTCTTACTGGATGTGAATTCAGTAAACTCCGGTAATCATCAATAATTTTACGATAAATAAATATACACTGTGGGACCTGACAGATGTCCCAAAAGATTATGGAAAATTATTCAAATACGAACCCAAAAGTATTTTATGAGGTTACACGAAATACCGTTTCAGAACCAATGGCTATATCCAGTATACCTGGTGTCCATGAAAGTTTTGCCAGTGAAACAGATTGTTTATGGAAGTCAGACCGTTGAAGTCTAGACGCAAGATTTGGTCTCACCTTAGCTAGAATTAGACGTACACTATTGATGCTAAAATAACTGTTTTATGTTTTATTTCTAAACGAACTTCAGGTTTTTGCTTTAGATACGTATAGTTACTTCAGTTTGATATTTTGTATTGGACTTTATAATTTGGATCTCAAATTGAAACAAAATAAAATAAATGTATCTATCGAACTTTTGAATTGATATAATTATTATACACTTAGCGATAAATATCAGGCAATCTAAATCACGTGATAATTTTAAAAGAATATATAGTGATGCAAAAATTGTTAAGAGTTTCAGTGATTTTTTCTATAGTTGATTTCGTTCGCTTTATTGATGAATAGTCTGGTTCACAATGTCCATTTCGTAAAAAACCTAGGCTGGACCAACTGATGAAAAAAATTCATCATCTAAACACACAAATTTTTATCCCAATTTTTTAATTATGCTTATGTTGATTGAATAATTTTTACCAGTTGAAAGTAAACATAAGAACGCTAATTATTTCAGAACTAAAATTCTAGTATTGTTTTTGAGCTACTGTTGAATGGATCTAGAAACGATCCCCGTTGGAAAAATTGAAAAATTCAGATTTTTCACTTGTTTATTTATTAACAATCGAAGGTATTAAAAAATATAGAATGTAAATAAAGCAATCAGGAATTTTTTTTCAGTTATTCTAATTATTTTATTTTTTTATTTTACTGAAAGCTATACCTACAACTATATTTTTTTTAAATTTTACTTTCATTATTTGAATAATTGTTATAAACAAATGTATTGTTGATGAGAAAAAAGTTTGGGAATCTAATCCATGATGAAAATAATGATTTTAAAAACTCGTTTCTTGAAACAATTTTTTTGAACAAAAACGCACTTGTTAATCAACAATTTTTTTGTTACTAAATATCGATATTTATTCTTTCATATTTTGAAATAAAATATTTTTATCTTTTCATTTGTTCATTAAACAAACAATTTGTTATAAACAAATGAATTTTTGGGCATTTTTTTTTACTGAAAAATATGGAAACAACTATACGTCTGTTTATATGCGGACATAAAAAGTATTTTTTTAATTTTTTTATATAATCTCAAATATATTGCACCTACTCTTGGACTTGTTTGTCGCTTTCCATAATATAGTTTAGTAAAAAAAATACTGCGCAAAACAACGTGATAAATAATGATTAAAAAAATGGTTCCTCAATATTATGATTTGTTGACAAAAAAAATCAAGTGCGTTTTTTGTCAATAAAACATTTTTTTTAAATGATTTTTTATAACAAATCAATATTTTCATGTAGGATTAGATTCCCAAAAAATGTTTCAAAAGTCTTATTAACAATGCACAACAAGTATATAGCTTTCAGTAATAAAGAAATGAAATATTTAAAAAATTTCCTGATTGCTTTATTTACATTCCTTATATTTTAATAATACCTTTGATTGTTAATAAAAAAGTAACAAAGCAATTTTTCAAGAGTAGCTTCAAAAAGTAAAAAAAAAACTAGGTTTTAAGTTCTGAAATAATCAGCTTTTTTATGGTAACTTTCAACAGGTGAAAGTGAACTAATTAACAATAAAAAAACTTAAGATTCCTTAATATTTATACTTTATCGGTTAACATTTTTTTTTTGATCAAGCTTCTGATTCGGTCGAAACGACCGCAGAGCCACAACCTGTTTTTAGCTCTCAATTTTCACATCCTAATTAAAATTATAAATATTGCCGGTACAGTTCGGGGAGGCAGGACATTTTTCAGTAAATTTTCTGCTCTTCAGGATCTTTTTTCAAATTTCGGTTATCTCAAATTGTTTTTGAAATATTTGCAGAAAACCAACCCATTCTATTTATTGTATTTTACGTTACTGTTTATAACTTTTGCAATATTCCTTCTTAACATTTTTTTTCAGATACCATTTTGAATCGAATGAGAGCATATTCATAATTTTCGGTGGTCCAGCATATGTTTTTGACAAAATGGGACTTGTGAATCAGACTGCAATGGCTAAATCAGAATATTTAGAATACTCAAAATGTTATAGGTACGGTATGAAGTTTTTAAAATACTATTGTGCAAATACATCTCATATTCTAAAGTGAAGTGATGAAATACTCGATTATCAACTAGGTAATGCAAAAATTAAGGAAAAAATCTGAATTTGGAATTATTGTTGACCACAGCGACCTATTTTTTAACCATCGATATTTCCCTCGGAAAAATTATTCAACTACTATATTGGTAATCAATAGTAAAAACACGTCAAACTCTAGAAAAAATCGCGGAAATGCTACATCTACAATTCGTCTGATTACGATTGCCTAATAAAATGTTAGGTTAAGCCCTCTTTGATGCTATGTATGGTGCAGGTGCTGCTTAAGTCTATAAACATTTCCAGGTAGAGCCTCTAAATGGAATAACCCTGTACCCTATGAGTCACCTTCAATTTGTTCATAAAGGATTACGCATTTATCTGTAACTCATCACGAAAAATATTATTAACAATCTTACCCGTAACACTATAACAATGTGACAATTTTTGCCTGCCTCTTCCTGAAAAGTCATAACCGGTGAACAGGTGTTTGGTTAGAAGTTACTCATTTACGTCTGTTCTCGATTACACCTACCTCTCGGCATATGCTCTGTAGATAACAATTATGATTCATTCTGTGAGGTAAGGATTATCAAGAATCGTCCGTTCCAGACTGAAATCATAAAAACAACACCGAAATTTGAGTCATCACCTCTTCGTTCGCTGAGGTTAATGCGCTTAGAAATGATAAATGGTTTTGGCCTTTTTGTTGAAATAATCCTCAAAGATGATTTTGGTTCTTAGAAAGATACTTTCTAAGATCCACATAACAAAAATATCACTAACAACTTTTAAAAATACTGTAAATTAGAGACGGTATTCGATATATCACTAGAAAATATATGGTTCGATAATTTGTCACTGAAGAATTTCAGATAAAAATGTAACCCCCGTAAAAAAAATCAATCCACTGAAAATGAAAAAAAATATCTTCATTATATTTCGAGTTTTTGGAGTCGGTGCCATGCATAAGTGAGAAATGTGAAAACAAAAAATTAAAACTATGTTCCAGAATTTTTTTTTCGTTTCGAAGAACAACGTTCAAAAAATGTATGATATGTTTTCATATAATCTGAGAAAAAAATGCTTTTACTGTTCAGTGGTCAACTGGATCTAGGATCTTTGGATTCGGTTCAAATTTCCTTCTGAAATATTCAGATTTTTTATTTTATGTGACATTTTAAATTCAATTTCAACAAAGATAAAATTAATTTCACTACACTCAATGCGTATAGCAAAAGAACAAACTAGCTGAGTTTTAAATCGGCGACAAAATGCTCTGGTTCAATTCTGAACTATAAACACTGCGAAATATCAAAACCAGCTGAGAAAACAAAAAGTTATAGTTCCCTTCATTCTTTAATTGAACCAGGAACTCGCAAAACGATGTGATCAAGGCTAGGTATATCCGTGAAAACACTTTGTCGTCTAGAGATCAAACATACACGCACAAACTTTATTAATATAAGGATACAGAACTCAGCAAACATTATAAAAGAATCTTGGAAGATCATAAATGGGACAAATGGATGACAGCTCATCTTCCTGCCAGACACTGATCATCAAGATATATGAAAGATTTTCATTTCTAACATTTCAGATATCTTGATAATCTGTGTATGGCACGTTATTGATCATGAGCTGTTACTAATTGATTTCCTTAAAGCAGTGGAGAAAATAATACACTGCTACATCAGAAGCGAACTCCTCGCGTTAGGACCGCTCCACAAGAAACAGTTTGCTTACCAAGCAGATACATCTACGATTAATGCTCTACAATGCCTGATTAAAAGCACTGAAAAGACATACGTGGCAAAAGAAATGGCTCTTGGTATCTTCATCTACATGGAAGGTGCATTCGATAACACTTCACATGCCTCCATAACCAGATCACTAGAGGAAAGGATTATCAATGCCTTCTTGATCAGATGGATACAAGCAGTGCTGGAAAGCAGAATCGTTGTAGCGACCCTGGAGGAGAGGCAGTTGTCGAGGACCTGCTAGTGAAGATACAAGAATCTGGGTTCACGACTAAAGGTTACGCTGATGACCTGGTCGTCAGCATTAGGGACAGACAGTAGCCCCAAACACAATCAGAAGCTGGTGCGCAAAGGAGGAACTCAATGTCAATCCTAGCAAAACAGTACTGGTCCCATTCACCAGGAGGCGAAAGTAAAAAGCCTCAACTGCAAATGGGACCTAGCTAACATTCTCCAAAGAAGTAAAATACCTGGGCATTATAATCGACCAAAAACTGACATGGAACAACCAAATCAACCACATTCTTTCCAGAGCTATAGTAGCAAGCTGGACATGCCGTAGAGCCTTCTGTAAGATAAGGAGTTTTAAACCTATAGTCACCTACGCCTCACTGATATGGTGACCAAAAATGCAACAAATTTCAGCACAAGTCAAGCTATCGATAGCTTTCGTGGGAACCACAGGAGCAATATTTACGTGCCTTACTGCAGCTCTAGAGGCAATGCTAAACCTTCCGCCATTGCACCTATGTGTAATGAAAGAATCAGTAGAAAGTGCCTTCAAAATACACCAGACAAAGAACTTAAAAGCAGGAAATCTGATCGGATATCTAAAGATTTTGGAACACATCTCCCTAGAAGGCATGTCTAAACCGACAGATATCATGCCGATCAGGTACGACCTCGAAGTGCAGTTAGAAGTGGTCATAAATAACCACCAGATTCATACAGAGAACGGTTCCCAATTGGCAATGGATGCCTCAGTGTGGTACACAGATGGATCCAAGATAGACGAAGGGTCAAATTTCAGGCTCTTAAAACCCCTTGGTAGACCCTCAACCATCTTCCAAGCAGAAGTACATGCTACAGAGATTTGTGCCCAGGAATTCCTTGAAAGGGGCACCTGTAAGGCAGAAATCTATATACTATCAGATAGCCAAGCAGCAATAAATGCTCTGAAGACACACACTTGTGAGTATAAGCTGACTTGGGGCTGTAAACAAACCCAGAGACAACTGGCAGCAAACAATCAGGTAACCCTGATGGGGGTGCCAGGTCACAGGGGCATCAAACGCAATGAGGAAGCAGACTGCCTTGCCAAAGAAGGGGCAAACACACCACTTCCCGGACCAGAACCCTTCTGTGGACTCTCCAAAGCCCACTTAAAACAAGAGTTTCCACGCTGGGAATTCGATCAAATGAAATTTCACTGGAATAAAGTGCCAGAACAAAGACAAGCGAAAAGGCTAGCGAGCCTATCGCCAAGGAAAACTAAGCAGCTTCTCGAGTTGGAAAAAAAATACTTGAAATTGGTAACGGGACTACTCTTTGGGCACTGCCCTCTGGGATATCACCTCAAAAAGATAGGCAAGTGAGAGAGTGATAGTTGCCGCTACTGCGAGAACTTCGCGGAAATTGCGGAAAATCTGCTTTGTGAATGTCCAGCGCACTTCTGCAGGAGGCTGAAATTCCTGGAAGGGGTATTCGTAACCTTGCAGGTCGAGGTGTTTGTGAGGCTGCACAGCCTGCATGACCTCCCTACAATCTTAATTTCCGTAGTTAAATTACTCGACCTGATGCCTATACCTCTCTGCAATTGAGCCGGCACTGTCTCGTCACATTGAAATTCCATCGGCGTTCATTTCCAACGATTGGAAATATATCAGTGAATAATAGATCACCTGTATGTTCAAACAAGTTAAACAATTACTGATTAAATATTTATAAGACGACT
This sequence comes from Chrysolina americana, assembly GCA_958502065.1. NCBI lineage: Eukaryota > Metazoa > Arthropoda > Insecta > Coleoptera > Chrysomelidae > Chrysolina > Chrysolina americana. Next base: position 56,750,288 of record OY293420.1, on the reverse strand, counting down.
TGCATTATCTAAATAGGTTCTGATTCATAATATAACATCGTTCATATTTTTTCTTCGGTTGTTTACTATGCGGGGTCAGAAATATGTTGAATTCTTCGGATTTTTTGGAGACCATTCATTTTGAATCATGCCCAGGTGAGAGAGTAGGTACTGCCATGTACTAGGTACTATGCATGATATCGAACGATGGACATAGACATTTCTTTGCCTCTTATGTAGATAATTCGAAATTTCATTCCCTTGAGACATATGTTTGCCTCTTACGTAGATTATTTGAAATTTCATTTCCTTGAATATTTTCAAAGAGCTTTTTCCATGGTTTCACAATCATTTAGATCCGAGCGTGGCTGGCTTCTAAAATGCAGCTGAATTTTTAGATTAAGCATAGATACGATTTTCTTGCAAAGGTTTGTTGTGCTTCCCTCTGATAATTATTATTAGTACTGCGTTGCAAGAACTCGAGTACGATGTTTTGATTTCGAAACGAGCTGTAATATCGGCAGTTCTTTCTTAAATGCTGGAAATATTATTATTATTGTTGCTCACAATGGATGGCCAGGAACTCCTGTAGATTTCTCACGGTTTTCTTGTGATATATTCTGCCCTAGAATACGTAAGTATTGCCTGAAACCTTTTCCCAGGAAGACTGTTGTTTCTCAAGTAATTTATTTGCGTCCTGCATGGATTCTACATGCTGGTTCTTGTCCAATGAGAGTTGTTGCTGCCTTCGCTCTTGCAAGGGCACACTGTCTCACACAATGAAACAGAAATAGCCATTATCTCCGTTGGGAATATAGGAGATTGAGTACCAAGGCTTAGAATAATGTTCTGCCTTGGTCTCTCCAATTATATTCCAGCCCATACCCCGTTTCTTGTTTTACAGCTGTCCGTATACCTTTGGCAACTTGGCAGAATTGATGTGACTCCCCCATCTTGTATGATGGTGGTGTATGTTTCCTCAAAGGAGAAAGCTGGAGCAATTTTGTTGGACTGCATCTCAGAAGTGTCGATTCTTATGGCATCCATTATGTTGAAGTGGCCTAGGGAGCTTCAGAATCACCTCCAGGCGAATCATCGACGTGGACAGCACCAGTGACTTCGAGCACAGGCAATCTTCGTCCCTCTGGTTGTCACAGTTCCATACATTATCGCTATCGTATATAGAATAAATCCAGCAATTGGACGATCAGCATATATGAAGACATCGAAGACCGTGGCAAAGCTCTGGTATTCCGATAGCACTAACATCATTCCTTTGTAAGTTATTCAACCCCTCTCATAACGTTTTGGGTATTGGCATTCAGCTGGAAAATTGCGAGAGTAAACCTATCCCTAAAAAAAGGCCCTACATAGCAACTACTTCCCTACATGTCGCTTTGCTATCTGTTAGCTAGAAACTCGTAAAAAAGCCATCAAATTGAGTTCATGAGATATCTGGAACGCAAAAGAATTGTGAACGATGACAGTCTGGTTTCCGTCACCAGAGGTCGACAACCCAGCGTCGGATTGTTGGCAAGGGGGCCTATCACGAAATTCACGAACGGTGCCTCCCAATTGGGCTTCGACTACTAGTCGTTCAATAAATTTTTGTTTGTTTTAGAGCTAAAGAGTGACTGACGAAAAATGCTCCAGGTCTTCGTGACATTTTTGACGTTGTCCTTATAAATGCGGATCCTTGGCATTAAAAAATTATGTACTTTTGGAATCTACATGAAATTTTGCGTATATAGTGCGGATTGCGATTGAATCTGCCGATTTTCTATTTTTCACGATTTTTAGGGGTCTACCCCTTTGGACTGTTTTCGATTTTTCAAATAATTTTCTTTCGAATCGAAAAACTCTATATTCATAGAGTTTTATGATTTCGTCATTCTGAACCGATTGGCGTTCGCAGAATTGCTCTATCTTCAACCGTTTCTGACTTGGAGAGTTCATTTGGAGGGGGAAAGGAGTCATTTCCTTTCATATTTTTTTCTACTTCTATTCGACATTTTTGACGTTGTCCTTTTATATGCCAAACCTTCAGTCTGAGCATTAACAAATCATATATTATCGGAATCTGCATGAAATTTTGCGTATACAGTGCGGATTGAAAGTGAATTTTAGAGGTCTACCCCTTTGGACTTTTTTCGATTTATCGAATACTTTTGTTTCAAGTCGAATGACTCGAAATTCACAGAGTTTACTAATTTCATCATTCTGAATCGATTGGCGTTCGCAGACTTGCTCTATCTTCAACCGTTCACAAGCTGGAGAGGGAGAAGGAGTCATTTCCCTCCACATTTTATTCTACTCCTATTCGTATCTTTTTGACGTTGTATGCCTTTTATAAGCCAAACCTCGAATCTAGGCATAAAAAACCGTATATTTTCGAAATCCGCATGAAATTTTGCGTATATAGTGCGGATTGCGAGTGAATCTGCCGATTTTATATTTTTCACGGTTTTTATGACTTTTTCTTCGATTTTTCAGCTCAAACTGTTAGATTGTTAAAGGCCGATTCAGATACATGCTAGCCCACCCTAAATTTTTAACCCTGCATTTAATATTCAAACTTTTTCTATTATTCCTTTACGATGATTATTTGTAACCCCCAAAAGTATTATAAAAATAGTTAAATGGAATTCTCCTCTTTCAAAAATATTGACAACAAAGGCCAAAGGATAGAAATTAATTTGTGGGCCACTTTTAGGGCCTCCTCCGTGAGTGCCTACCGGGAATTTTCCCGGTTTTCCGGTGGTACAATCCGACCCTGTAGCACCCCTCTGTCATCACCACCGTGCTGCCTATAGGTCTTCTACAAAGCTCACCACCACCAAAAATTACAAAACAACTCATATCTTGCCTCAGTTGTCAAGATATTCCCTGTACATTGCAGGTTTTTCTTTCGTGCAAAGCTGAAGATGAAACAAAAACAAGGATTTTCTATTGAGTCTAACTGCCACTATCTCAAGTGGAACCCCCTGGCTAGCAAAATCGCCATTGGAGAAAATTGAATATGATCGTCTCAACTGTTCAACTCCCTCCTTTTACTTTTTTTGAACTTTTGTCGGTTGAGAGTAATTACTACTCTGCGTGAGAGGATGTCTACGCCCATAATTGGGGTTGTGAGAGCGATGAATCACGAGTTATATGGGTTCTATCCGAACGTGGCGCTTAGATAAGTCAAATGTTGTGTCATTAAGGGGTAGAAATCAATTGACATCCCGCAGATAGTGTTTCTGTTAGTCATCCTCTCATACTCTGCTCGTGGTGAGAGGCTACCGAGAAAATATCCCACACAAATGATTCATTTCGTATGGAAAATATCGCAATCTAATCAGATAAATAGCTATCGAATAGAGAGCTTCCCTATGAAGTTTTCAATACTGTTATCGCTTTCATACGTAACAAAAGTGATTCAAATTACAGAAAATTCAGTATGACTTAAATAGTCCATGAGATTTTTTTCGATTACAACGTTCTCATTCTGTTCGAAAAGCACGTTTATGGGCAAACATTTTGAAACTACTTGAAATACACCGATATTTTCGTTAGATTTGTCATACAGCTTCACGAGCAACCCTAAGAAGTCTTCAATGTGAAGAATGACAGCACCTTTTTAACGTGCGATTCAAGTCCCCTTATATTTTGAAAAAAAATCTAGAAATTTCTTCCATCAGAACCTGAGCATCATTTTCATCGCTGTCATTGCCCAAATGGTCCAAAACTGCACCGGATCAAAAGTAATACAATTGATTCTTATCACATTACAGCATCACTCACCTCATTTACGAGAGTATAGCTGCAGGACACTTTCCTAGACCAAATTTTCAGTAATTTGGATTGGTTTTTATGTTCTATAATTTTATCTTTGGAGTATAAGTTATTAATACCCGAACTGATGGTGAATAAGTTTGTTTTTCCGATATTAAATCATAAATAATTTGCGTTCATAGCTTCTAAATCACAATTAATAGTTTCTTCCATACGTTCCGTGTTTTTTCCATGCAAATATCGTAAAAGTTCCTCGAATCGAGAGTGGTTAGGTTATTTGAATATATGAGAAATAGAATAGGACCCAGAACTGATCCCTGTGGAACACCCCAGAGGACATCCTTGGTGTGTGACAGTTCATTCGGCCGATTCAGCTTCATAATTGGACGATACAGATCGCTTTATGTTTTCTAGTTACTTTCCTTGCTGTTTCAATATCTTTCTTCTGTGGAATGGTACCAAAAAGTGAATTATTTCCTATTGTAAAATAAATATCCCATTGTGTATCGAATATACAGTGGTTATTGACCCAATGGGCGGCAAAAATGTTTCTGTTCATACCTACACCTTGTAGACATAACAATATTGTGTTGCGAAGTATCAGCAATGAGAGAGAAAATATTCTCCAGCGAACGAACTGCAATTTACCACACAATTGACAGACGGTTAAAATTACCAACACTCGATGGTGAAAAGCAAGAACATCGACGAGTAAACCCATGTGATTTACACCGGGTACAACAATGTTGTGTAACACATAGTTAATGATGTCTTCGAAATATTCATTTCAAGTTTTTTTACTAGCGATTCCATTAAAATAAATTGTGCTGTATGACCATCAAAAATCCATATTTTGATGATCATATCGTGGATAAAAATTATTCAAAACATGTTTATGGGATTCACCTTATGCTGATGATCATCTTGGGTTTTCGGAGGTTGAACAAAATTAAGACAGTGACGTATTGATTGGCCACGAGGGATAACTTTCTACAGCAAACATTTGTTTCAATTGAATCAAAATCCCAATATGGAGTCCAGATTGGATGATTTCCATGTAATACACTTTTTATCTCAATTCTGAAATATTCCTTATGAGCAGATAAGTTATTTGAAAAAGTAAAATATATAATTATGTACTGTAAAGCCGTAGACACAATGGAAGTTTTATGTAACAAGTTTTAAGTTTTGGGATTTTAAATATCAATTTTACAAATAAAACAAGATGCAAAACAGAATTGAAAAATGTAGCTTGAATTTTATCAACAAGATTATTTATGAGGCGTGATCAGAATAATAATGGCAATGATAGTTTCGCGTTAAAAAATATCCAAAATTCTGAAAATTAAAACTAAAAACATAAAACTTCCGTTGTGTTTCAGCCTTTACTAAACAGGTTTCTAGATTGTATTGTCACTGATACACTTGGAATTTTTGATCAAACATTCTGAGAACCTCGCCAGAAGTGATTTTAAAATATAAATTTCTACAAAAGCAGACGTTTGGCCACAGAGACGATTGAAATTCATCATTATTTCTGAATTATAGCAATATCAAAGATCATAGAAAATTAACTCCTCAGTAACCTGAAAATCTTATGAAATTTTGCCAATTTGTTGGCGATATTCGTTTTATACTCGGAACGTTTGCGATTTTTTTTAATTCAAAGTAAATCTGATGATTTTGTATTTTTCATGATTTTTAGGGGGTCTATCCCTTGGGACTTTTTCGAGTAAGTTTTTTCTAGCCGATCGAATTGAAATTCACAGAGTATACTATTTTCAATAATCTGAATCGATTGGCGTTTGCAGAATTACTCTATCTTCAATAATTCTCCAGTTGAAAAGTTTATCAGGAGTTGAGAGGGGCAATTTTCCGCCAAATTTTTGTCTATATTTCAAAATCTGTTCGACAAGAAACAGTTGAAGGGACAAAAAAAAATTTCGATAATTCGGTTTTCTTTAATATCGAGTATTGCATTACTCTGGACTTAAATTGTGTGTGAATCTTTTAAAAATTCGAAAACGGCTCTTATTTTTGAATTAGAACGCCAGTTCACTTAAAAATAAGGTTGATTTTGTGAATAGGTGCATTTTTTCGACTAAAAATCTTCTGAAACTTTGTGTTAATTCGTCATAGGAATTAATTTTTGTGGTATGATTTGGAATCAGCTCGTCGAGATACATTAGAGGGACGTTGGCGATTTTTTGACAAATTGAAAATAAAAATTTTCAAGAATTTTATCGTGCGAGAGAGTTTTTGCCGTTTAATTCCTTTTTTCACGCTGAACCTTGTATCTGAACATATACAAATGATATACTTTCGAAATTATCATGAAATATTGCTGCGGTTTTGATAAGAAATCTGGTTACTGATATGGTGATTTTTGAACATTCAGTGCATTCCATAATTTGTGGATCACAGAGTTTTGCTGACGCTATTCTCCAAATCAGACATCAGACATGAGCTAGAGTGGAAACGAATGATTGGTATTCAGTTCGAATTTTCCCAGTTCGACTCTGCATAAAACTGACCAAAAACAAACGACAACGAGATGACTAAAAGTATACGATTTGGATTGTAAACACTTGAGTCATCGCTGGTTTATGTCATTTTCTGTCACAATGCTTTATGGGATCGCTGAAAATGGTAAGAAATTCCTCCGTTTGTATATCATTTCACAACCGACAACGTTTAAACCTGATTTCTCACAACTTTACCACAGGTTGAATAATCTTTCTAGCGAAGTAATTATAATTAATCGGTAACCTACTAATCATCCTAATATGCAAAAATGCTTTAATCACTCCCTTTGAAGCGTGAATGACTAATTCAAAAAATACGTCCGTACCAAGTTTTCAAGGAAGTCTCTTTACTCATTGTTTATTCTGGCAACATGCTGCTTGTGATTCGTACTAACGTTCGAAAATTCATTTCCGCATTTTTTTGATGGTGTATCATCATTCTGCCAAAAAATATTTGAATACTTGTTTCAAAAAGGATTTAATGGTTCATAAAAATAAGTAGGATTCAAGTCTATCGAAAAAAATTTAATTATCCCGATTCTGAGATTTCCTGTATATGAAAAACATATTTGTTCTGTTATGGAATCATATTTTTATCATGAAGGTTGTATGTACATCTTCATTTAGTGTATTTCAATTTATAACTGAGATTTGAACGGTACTGAAACCCAATGTCGCTCAGCAGTTCATTTCAATAATCACACTATCTTTTTTGCTATGTTTTGATTTGCTCAGCTCTCCTCTACTCTACTGAACTATTGCTGTGCTCTGCTCTGCTCTGCTCTGCTCTGCTCTGCTCTGCTCTGCTCTGCTCTGCTCTGCTCTGCTATATTCGAAAGTACATACAAAAATTATAATTTTTGCAATTTTCCTTGAAAATTTCGCAGGAGTATAACAAAAAAAAATATTATGCATTTCCATCATTCAAATCGTGAGTTAAGAGAGTATTTCAGTTTTTCCAGAATTTTCCGGGCAACTTCCGGGCACTAGTGTCTAAAAGAGTGTCTTTTAGAAATTCTAATAATTGGACCGCGTTATGCATGACTCGACCAAGAGTCAACATGCTTTTTTTCAGGATAGTGTAAAAACTGTTCAGTCTATTACAAATCAGTACTTCCACATTGAAACCTGGTGTTTAGCTCAACACCTCGTAACTTCTAAATTCAAATTATTGCGTTTGGCTGAATTTTTTCATGAAATTTGGTAATGGTGCTTGGTCAAGTAATGCATAACGCAGTCCAATTATCAAAATTTGTCAATGTCACAGAGGAAAAAGTCGGTTATGTTACAATTGAATGAGCCATATTTCACAATAATTGAAGAGAGGCAATTTTACTAAAATATTGATAAGGATATCAGCGTCTATAATGTGTTCTTATCTTTCTCCCAATGCTATTTAATTACTTTCAATTGAAAATTTAATCCATTCAATCAAACTGAGTGGTCGTACAAAATATTCACTTATATGAATATATAAATAATCGCTCGAGATGGTGCTGAAGTTTTTCCGGGTTTTCTTACAGCTGAAAAGTGAATACACCACCAAAAATCAGTAAGTCGCACAGGCTATGCCATTGTGATCTACGAATGTTTATGAGGAAGTATTATTAGTATTAGTATTATTTGCCGATATGGCAAAAACATTTGAGTATCAAGACGCAAGCGCATAGAAAATATGTTCTCAAGCAGTAGGGATTTTTTGAGCCAGTCGATGTTTTGAAAAGTCCTGATCGTTGACTGAGTAGTTAAACAAATTATGAATCATTTGAAGAACAAATTATTAAACAAACGTTTTATATTTTCAGCCTACCAGCGGAAATTAGAAAAACGATAATAGTTGAAAAACCGTATTCAAATCCAACTTCAACACAAAACTAGGTGTTGATTTAAAAATTCCGAAACGGAATGTTAATCAAAATGAAAGTGCGTTGCAAGTATGTCATACTCAGATAATGCCACAACTAGAATGAGAATTAAAACCCCACATTTGCTGAATCGTGAGCGGAAGATTAAAACGGCGAATGTATTTTGGACCGGCAGTTGTTTTTGATTATTGAGAATCTTTAATTTCCTTATGACAATCTATATTTGAATACCAAGGATCATTCCTACGCGTACCTAATTGAAAAAAATAAAAATCTCAGCGACCACAAAAAACTTGTGCCTCATGGCCCTATGAGTCACTCCCGGGCTATTTTTGTTCTAGAACATCATCTCTCGAGACTCGTCGAAGAGTCGTCAAAATCAACTATTATTGGAAATGGCAATGATCCAGTTCAGATTAACCAAATTTTCACAACATAAAAGTCAATAAACTAGAATTATTGAAACGTCTGAACTGACATAAGACCTTATAGTAATTGATTTTTAGTTTTTTCGCAAAGATAATACAGTCAAAACATTGTGGATGTGGCGAATTCAGAATCAGAACAAAATTTATTCCTTTTAATAATGGGATGGAGCTGTAGGTTTTCATTATAATCAAATTGATCATGTGTTTTTGAATTGTTTGACGAAATTCTGATTCTATTTCTCAGTTCACAATAGAAGTCTCTAGGTTCAGTAGTATACACTTTTATTTTTGAGTAACCTTACAAAGAAAATTCTAAGGGGGTTAGATCAGGCGATCTTGCTGGCCATTCAAAACTTGTGGCATTACTAAACGAATTTCTAGTCTGATTCTATTGTTCTTTAATATCTCTAGGTTTATTTGCTTTTCAAGTTACCTCAAAGAAAACATTAAGGGGGTTACGTCAGTCGATCTTACGATCCAAATATTGTGGTCAAATTTGAAGATCAGACCACCGAACAATTTTTTTCCTTGTTGAATAAAAACTTTAAATATATTTTTTGGTTGTGAATGTATAACTGATCAAAAATCTCAATCGACGCATTTGTTCGAATATATTTTCTTGAGCTCCATTGGAATTAGTGACATTCAAAGTCCCCACCCTATATATGACTCATAAATTTTGATGTGGGATAGGTAGTATGGTTTAATGAACATTTTTGGCTTCTAGCTGCTAGATTTCATTGATATGAAAGTTACAAACTTCCAAAAGGAAAGAAAATCTTTATGACTATTAACATTTTCTGTATAAATGTTTAAATAATTCGAAGATAATTCTTTCAAAATTATAAAGGTGAGAATTATATTATATTATAGACAGTCAGTTTCGTAACCACCTATCAATACACACCTGCTATGGAATTTGTTAAAATTATACAGGAAGACAATTTAAAAAAAAAAGAAATTTGACGCTTTTTGACTACCTGCTTCAAGGGAGACTTCCATTATTGTAATTTTCAAAGGGTTGAAAGGCATATGAGCAAATGCATGACAACCTCATGAGATGTATAAAACGCCTTGCGGTAATCGATCCAGGCTCTCCTTACATATACCTGGTAAATTGCGGAGACTATTCGCATATATATTATTTCTGATTATTATCATCATTGAACACATATAAAAAAAAAATCACCACCCCGGTTGGTCAGTTTCATATTGACGTTTTATTTTCATCTGATCTACAGAGTGTTTTGGAAATATAGAACATTTGCCCGGGAAATTCCAATATTTTCGAAATTCCTTAACAGCGCTAATTGAAAAATGTCTACTTGTCATTGATTCACTTCTCAATCTATGATATTTTGCAATGATAGCTGTTATGGAATTCAAAATCCTTGAAATTTTACTGGTAATAGTTCAATATTTCCAAAACACTCTGTAGTTCAGATCAAAGGATTGATTACGTCATGACAGAAATAATTCAATAAAAAATACCGTAATTGAAAATAAAAAGTTGAGGGGACACAACAAAATAACCTTGATGTGGGTTCCAGGACACTGTGGCATCGATGGCAACGAAAGAGCTGACGAATTAGCCAAAATGGGCTCATCAACTCCATATATTGGCCCAGAACCAGCACTCGGGGTTACTAAATCAGACATCCGAGGATGCATACGGGACTGGGTCAAACGAAAACAAAAAAAGAGGTGGAACGAAGCCTCTCTCATGCACCACGGGAAAATATTCATTAAAAAACCGTCAAAACACAAAAGTGAGGAACATCAATTTAGGACTATAACAGGTCTTCTCACTGGTCACAGTCCAATGAGAGGACACCTGCACAAAATGGGGCTGTACAAAGGGTACTGTCAGAATGCGAGGCATCAGATCACAAAAAACAGGCGATATTCGGGAAACCTATGCTTACTCCCGAAGAATACAAAAACCAACCGTTGAAGAACCTGTGCAGACTGGTACAGGGGACTAGAGTCATGATGACTAATTTTCCCAACAAAGTCTGTTGAAATGTTGATATAGGAGTTCGTTCTTCCCATATGAGGCTGGAAGAGCGGGGCTAAATTTTTTGCTTTTGGCGACCCTGGGGACTGACTATTATTGGTCTTAGTGGTTTGTTAGTTTTATGTACCTACTTTCGGAAGCCTGTAGAGCCTTGGTGGAACGGCTTCAGTTCTGAGAATGGTCCTCTATAATTCTGTGAATTGCATTCGTGTATACTTATTATGAAGAATTATTATGTTCAAATTTTCATACCGAAGGGGATTATCAAAGTTTATATGAAAATTTAAAATAGTAAACCCCTGTTTTCAGAAAACGTCCAGTAAAAACTATTTGTGCCAGTGGAGAAGAAGCAGATAGCATTATTGAATTTGAATATATCAGAAACCGTTTGGTGAGGTATGGTCTGTTCTGATCCTATTTTTCGTATAATTATTATTTATTTTTAACGACCACTCGTCGCAAAAGACCCAGTATATTATTGAAAAAATCCTATTCATCAAACAAATGTTTATTATTAAAATAAACTTGAATTATTGTCAGTTTTTCCAATAAATAAAGTCTAATCGATAGCTTACTTTCGAAATAAATGTTCCTAATCTCTACTGTTTATAAACCAATTATCAACATCTCGTTCAGCATTTCGGTGTTTTTCCATAAAGAAAAACCTCTTTTCCACACATCGAACTATTACTCATATTTTGAAGGAATGTCAATTAATCAGAGAGAATAAAACTCGATAAATAAGGAATCGAAACTTCTGCAGGGGATTTCGTATTCGTCCTTCAGACGTAACATGACGCAGGACATATAAACATTAAAGCGGCCGGGTGATGATTCATCACACTATCTCCCCCCTCCAATGATTTAGTGACCGTGTAAATGCCAATGTTGTATACATTTCATTCGGAACTTACACTCACGATATTGCAACGATAAAGCAGGAAAAGTGGTGCGCCAGTCGTGTTTGTTAGTTTTTTTCCAGTGTTTATAAACATTTGAAGGGACATGAGGATTAAAAGGCCAAGCTCCTGTCTGGTACTCAGGATAGTACCTGTAACACAAAATAACAGTAAGTTCTTCTTTTGTACTGGTAGATTTCACTGGCGCTTCTGAGAAGTTTTTTGTTGTGAATTTTTACTTTTTTCAATTCCACTTCCCAGCTATCTTTTTATATGAAAGTTTCTCTATGTTCGATTTTTCTCTGTAACGGAAGAATCTTCCTTAAGATCACCGAGTGCAATGTACGAGTCAAGTTACATCGCACATTAATAACCACTGTTCAATAATATAGTTTATTCACCAATCAATATACATAGATGTGATTGTTTACAATTTTTCTCTTCGGCTGATTCTCACACCGTGTGTCTTCGGCTACCATCGTTTAGTTGTTGAAATATCCCCTTTCACATCATATCATATTGTTTTTATATTTGAAAGTTAAATGTTCTCATTTGACTTGTAAATATGTTTCTTTGGCTGAAACTGCTAAAATTCTGGAATTGTATTCAAACGTTGTTATGAATAAAATATTATGGAAAACTTTTCACGTGATATGATCATGTCAAAATCATGTGGGGGCTCATTTTTGCCAATATATTTTGCCATATGTTTGTATTTGATGTATAATCTTTCGGGAGTAAAATCTGAAAATAACAAGGTTTCAAAATGACCCCAGCCTTTACAGAAAAATCTAAATCCATCGAAAAATTTGAGCTCAACTTCTCGTGTTGTCCAAAACTTTATTAAATCTATATCAATAAAAGGGAAAAATTATTTCGTTCCAAAAATGTGATTAATTTATTTCATTATTTTCATTTTTGTGGGCCTATGCGACTAATGTGTGGAAATATTCCCTGCAAAATACAGGGTGACTCACACAAATAACTCTTCATTAGCAAACGAATGACTAACAGTTATTATTTTGTGGAGTTTATGTAATTTTTCTCTTCCGTGCCATATAATAAGAGACAAAATCCTTGTTCTGACTTGACGTCGAGGAATATACTGGTCAGTTCAATTATTCGTTTTCTTACAGGGACACATTTGATCCATATGAAAAGGATCTAATTCTAAACAAAATTAAATTAAATTTGTTATATCCGTCAACTGACTGTATACCCTTTCAAGCAAGCCTCAAAAGTTTTCAAGAGACTTGTACCAGTCAGGGAAGATGAGGCCCTTAACTTTTGTGATGTGATGCCATACACACCTAGGACAAGTTGTTCTAATTTTGTATTCATTGCGATTCGTTGTTGCAAAATTGATGTTCTAATATAATATAAGAGACAGAACAACTAAACTTGCCCAAGTGATTCTCTCTATTGACTGAAATGAGTCAAGGATTAATCTGAATAAGTTTTGAGAGAAAAAATAGTATCCAGGTTTTATTTTCGTTTTGGTAGGTTTTTTATCGAGGAAAAATATTCAAATTTGTAAAAGCTGTGTCTTGGTTTCCATATTGTGGGGAATTTTACTAATTCCAAGTGGATAAACTGTTTATTTCTTTTTCTATTTGTTGCGATTTTGTTGTTTAAAGTCTAGTTGGATGTTCTTGTGAAATATTGGAGTAAGTCGACCATAATATGTACTCAATAATTCATACTACTTCTTTCATAATGGATAATATTCGACTGCACTTTTTAGGAATGATTTCAATTAGGTTTGAAATGAATACATTTTCAAAAACATCGCAAAAATGTATCATTCCCTTTAGTCAAAGGTTGATGGATAGCAAACAAATATCGGAGTCTGTGATCTAAATTGACCAATAAAAACTATAATTAGTCTAATATCAACCACACTTGAAGATAAACATTCGTTTACCTGCATAATTACTGATAGATAAAATGCGAATGAAGTAGTCATAAGCAATGAATGATTATTTAAATCAGGGCAGTTTTTATTCACATGTCAGAGCCGAAAATGTATTTAAATATGAGTCATTCATTTTGAAGCTCCATTGTATCATTTTATTCGAAACCACTTCCTCAGAAACTTCTTCAAAAGACCATGGGGGAAACTCTTTCGAACCCGTCAATCATCTCATTTTTCTATGGAGCAATGAGTAATACCACTCAAGGCCCGTACGTATTAGTCACCACCCCAATTGGTACCTAGCCGGATCTCGCGCCATCATCAGGAAAACGGTTTTTTAAAGTTTGCCCTCATCTTCAGAGCCCGCTGACTCACACAGCTATTAAATACATTGCTATTCATTTATCCCTCGCTGAATTGGGGTTGTGTGTATGATGAATCACGGGTTACATAGGTCCTATTCAAATTTGATGCTTAGATAATTCCTCTGTTGTGTCATTAGGGGGTGGGAATCAATTGACAACCCTGCAGATTACGCTTGTCCATTAGTCATACGCATTACAGCTTCTTACCGCAGAAATCGTTGGAAAGTTTACCATATGACTCATTTCTGTTTGAAAGTTTATAGTTTAGGTACCGGGGTAAATAATCCCTATTGAGTCATTCTTATTCCAGATTTAAACGCTTACTTGGAGATTTGGGATTCATGTTTGTTACAAAATTTTCAACTATGGTCAAACTAAAATAAATTGCGCGAAAATATATCTCAACATCATCATTGAACAAGTTGTTTTCACGATTCATCTTCTGGAGAACTTATTAAATCAAAAAGCGATGGCAAATACTAAACGTAATGCAATCAGAAAATAAGAGCATCTCTTAAATTTCATATGCCACATGCTTAAGACTACACAAGCTGTGTTGATGTTTAAAGATTTATGATATTTTTTGAAACACCAAATTATATTAACCAACGTATTCGTTTCTTTTAAATATTTGATTTATATGTATTGACAGCCACAGCTTCGTTCGAAAGAATTTTTTTTTTGAACGAAGTTTTGTTGGAGATTAAATCTCTAGTTATAAGTTATAACGTTTGTCAGCAATATTTTCGAGCACAAACAACCAAATCTCTAACCAGAAACAGCGACATTTTAATTTATAGATTTTCGTTTTTTATTTCACACTAAATGGTGAAATTTTAATAAAAGTCCGTAATAGTAAATATCTACGTTTTGTGGATATTCATACTATGAACTAGTTTTGAAATGTATTTCAATATATTTCACACAAAAAATATGAATAAGAAACGTTTTAAAGGCAAGCTTTTTTTGAATTGCACTAATAAGGAAAAAATAATTTCTTCAGCTGTATCACGCTATTCAAACGCTTCTGATACATTTCAATTTTCTCTAGTTTCTTTGAAAAGAGGGCTTTTTATTGAAAGGATCCACCATGAACATACGGTATTGCATTAAATAGGAACTAATCTACTCCGAATGTTTGTCAAGAAGAATTGCTTGAAAGTATCAATGATATCCGTACATTCAAAAGTATGTTGCCGACAAACGATTCTGGATACCTATGCTGATATTGATAGCAATATCTCGGACTTCCTGAAACCATACATAAATCAAACATTCATGAAAATTAACCCATTCTTTTTCGAAATACATTGAATAAAACCGCATTTTTCTATGAAACTTGCACTGTTTCTTATTACTCGCCCTGTATACATGAAATGACTATGCAAAGTTCTCTACATTGAAATTTTTTTGATATGTAGGTATATGGCATGCTCTTCCCTATCTGATCTTAAAAACAAGGGTACCCCTATTTTCCAATCACCCTGTATGAAATAAAATAAAATCAGTTAACTTCCATCAAGATTGAGGAAGTTCATCCAGGCTGAATAGAATCTTCAGAATCTTGAGAACTAGTCGGCCGATTTTTTTGTGCCCACATATCAAAAATTCAGGAAATTTAACCGAAGGCCATTTTCCATAAGGATAGTATGGGGTCCTTAAAAAAATGGTTACAAAAAGTAACAAATAATACATAATTGTATACTGATTGTTATATGGAGACAAAAAAACTGAAGATATACCAGGTGTCCCAGTTAAAAATCGAAAGTTTATGTCACTTCTGGTGAATCCAAAATTTGCATGAAGTCGAGATACTTGTCAAAACATTACACTTTTATGCATCAACTCGATCCTCAGAATTTCATTTCATTATCCCCGAAAACAAAAAAGTTATAGTGGCGATCCACCTTCGGTGGACACCCGGTATAGATGTTGATACGTTACTTGATTAAATTAACAAAACATACTCTTTAAAAATTCTATTGAACCGAAAATAATCTGTGAATCTTCGACCTCAATCACGGATATAAATATACACAGAAAAAAATTACTGCCCAGCGAGCTTTTTCTCTAATTCTCATTGCGGATCGCCCTGTATTCAATCAAATATCGTTAGGTGCTGCGTGATTTCGAATAAAAAGTTGGACACGTGGCCGGACAAATATTAAATTATCTATTACGCTGACATAAAATAGGCTACACATTTGTTTAAAACGTATTCAAATGACATTCAAATGAATTATCATTCAGTCTGTGATAATCACTAAAGGGGCATAGGAATTTCAAATGTATGAATCTGCATTTGTAAGTACTCTGACTCACCCATGCGCCTTATCTAAAAAACACGAACCTTGCTTGATGTCGCATCGGAATGGGTCGAAGTTCATTTCAAAAGTAGTGCGTATCTACCACTGGTGGAAATCCATTTTAGCCTCTTTTTGATTTTGGAAAAACACTTCGAAACGATGTGTTTAACAGTCCATCGTGGTTATTTTTATTATTGATCAAAAATGTGCATTTTCGAATAGTTACTGAAACTTTTTTCCTGTCAAAAATTTCTGGTTTCTATGAAAACATTTTCCCAGTTAGTAATTCCTACTGATGAAGATAACTTTTTTATCGAAATGCGCATCTAGGAAATAAATTACTTGTGTGGTGAAGGGGTTAAATACTTTTTGTTCTCATTGAGTGACACCACAGGCGTCTAATATCCCATTTTCGACCATCAGATTAGTCATAAAATTGAATCCTTAGACACAGCAATCAATTTTCATCTATCTAGTTTAAAAACAGGACTTTCCCTTTAAAAGGAAAAAATTTGGCCCACTCTGTACAATTTTTTCCGAACTTTTTATATTTATTTATTAAAAATGCATAATCGACTTGGGATCACCCTGCATGAATATATATATTTTTTGAAAATAATCTAATCGATGCGTTTATCTGGACTTCCAGGGGGACACAGGGAGTTCCATCGGAAGCACAAGGAACTTTGCGAGGACACTCTGGTCTCCGGTTTGTCGAGCCGAGGATTGCCATCGTCCGCCTCTTGCCCATCCTTGGCAGATGTAGATTCCTATCCCGCATCGAAAGTTTTACCCTTTTTGTACCTGGGCAACAGCAAGGATGCAGCTGATCTTTCGTGTCTACAGGGCCTCGGTACCACCTGCGTTCTCAACGTTACCTCACAACTCCCCGGCTACCACGAAGAATGCGGCATCACCTACAAACAGATACCGGCCACCGATTCGGGACATCAAAACCTCAAACAGTATTTCGAAGAAGCGTTCGAATTCATCGGTAAGTCCGAACATTATTACTTTTTGCGTAATGGGCCTGTCAACAATTCTCGAATGGGCTGTTCCATTTTATACGACATATTTCATCACCGTCTCCATTCTATCAATTTCATAAAATATATAAAGAGAAAGATTAATCAGTTTGATCTTCCTCTTGAAGATGATCACTTGGTGACCGAAACACGTGTCGAGGTGTTGAAAATAGTGGTTTAGTGTTGGGATAAAACTCCAATATATTCATTACTACATCAAAGGTTCCAAACAGTACGGTGCAAGAAGCAAATAAATCGTGATCATTTTTTTGAAAGGTCTTCAAGTCTGGATTCTAGTGAATAGATAGATGAATGAACAATAATCCGCGGTCAAAAATATTTATCGCGATTTTTCTATTAATCATGCATCAGTTAATTAACAATTTTTTTCTACTTGAACAAGAACATTGCAAGTGCGATAATTGTTAAATGAAATATAATATATAAATCTGTCTTTTCTTTTCTTTTTTAGAGCTATTTTTTAAAATATTGTTATTTTTCACTTTGCACTTAGGTTGAAAATTAAAAAGCTTGAATAATCATTGAAAAAAAAAATATTTTCTATATAACTATCCATCCGTTTTTTTATAGTCACATGAACATTATTTATGAACATTCCTTATTTCCCATTGTTTAAAAAAAATTTACAAAAAATTGTTACAAAAAATGCGTTCAAAGATAATTTGAATTTTTTTGGAAATATAATCTTTGATGCAAATTATGATTTTTAAAAATTCTTAAAAAAAATTTGTATGGCCTATAAACGGATTTGTTAAATCAACAATTTTTTTCTACCACCTATAATTATTATTAGGGAACCATTTTTTTCAAATCATTTATCTTCCTCTTTGATAACAGAAAAACCTGTTCTCTCTCTCTATCATTCTCTCCTGTTTTTTATGTTTAAACCTATCCACCTACTTCTAAACTAATCAAAATACGATGAAAAAACCCAACACTTATCTATTCTTCATTAATTAATTCAATTAGGTATAGCATTTATTTATAAAAAAAACTTTCAGAAATTTTTTTCAACTTATTTTTTTATACAGTACAGCTTTTAATACCCCCCCCCCATGGTAACATCTGAACGGTTTGACGTACAAAAATTTTAAAAAAAGTGTTTGGAGGGTATCACCGATACTACTTTTTGAAGAAATAAAACACCTTGCGATTGCTCGATAGATGGCGCGGGGGGCACATCAACTAAAAAATTATAAATGGCATGGGGGATCATGAGTCACATCGTTGAAAAGATAATTCAATTTCAAACCATCAACATTTTTTCGACAATTTCAGCTTATAAATTTTACAGATAAAAACATAACAAATTTTATTATTCATAAAAATGGCTGCATCACGGAAAACGATTTTACAAAATATACTTTACGCCAGCGCAAACCTCACCTACAGTCGCACGTCATTATAAAGTCCGAAAATATACGCGGCTCCAGCACGCCGATACTAAATATACTTGACACCAGCGCATATTTACTCATCCTCATATACGATGGCACCAAGGAGCTGAAAACTGTGAGTCTTTGTGAACAATAATTACGCTACGAAAGCTCACTGAATTCGGCACCTACGTCGATAAGCTTTCAATTTCGCAAAACGCCGAACCCCAAAACATATCAGGTCTATAGGTATGGTTATTCTGTCTACGTTATGTTAGTCAGGTCAAGTTAGATTGGCTAATAATTTATGCATTTTCAACTCAGTTTGCATGCAACTGCCTTCATGCTATGCAAATTGATTTTAACACTGGTGTCAAGTATATTTAGTAACGGAGTGTTGGGGCCGCGTATATTTTCGGATTTTATGATTACGTGTGACTTTGGACAGGGTTTGTGCTAGCGTAAAGTATATTTGGTAAAATCGCTTACGGAAAATTTGCCTTAGTGATCAAAATTAAAAATTTTCAAGATGTGTACAGAAGTGAACAAAAAATAAACTAAAAATTAAACTACCCTTATTTTTGACGGTATAAAAAAATTTTGAAAAGTTGTTTAGAATTGAAAACGGTTTTCAAATTTGCAATCAAGCCACCGACACAACAAAAGTTTTTCCATTTTTTTTGTTCTAATCTAATAAAAATTAATAGTATCTCTTTAACCCTTAGGTGTCTCCCTCATCTAACTATAATAATATTTTAATGCAAAATTTGGTACAGTTTATTTATTGTACTAAAATATCGACGTTCGTTGAAAATGGTTTAAAATTTCGCAGGTTTAGTGTAAATTTGATGTTTCACTCTGTATGTCCATAATAACTATCAGTATGGCCAGAGCTCTGAGTTCACTATTTTTCATTATGTTTGTTGTA
This sequence comes from Chrysolina americana, assembly GCA_958502065.1. Lineage (NCBI taxonomy): Eukaryota > Metazoa > Arthropoda > Insecta > Coleoptera > Chrysomelidae > Chrysolina > Chrysolina americana. Next base: position 56,730,862 of record OY293420.1, on the reverse strand, counting down.
AACATTTTTTAAAATGTACGTACAATTGAAGAAGTTTATTGAAGTTTCAGTTCTCAAAAAATCGCTATTTCACTCTTCCATTTCATGACTGGAGTTATGTAATTCTCATCGATAAGCACGTGGAGAGGATTCACGTGATGACAAAAATGGTAGTGATAAGTCAGCGTAAATATAGTAATCAAAGGTAAATATTTTCGTCCTGGAAATGGCGCTTCGAGAACTGTTGACTATGATTCATTTATATTTCTTAGATATATTTTCTACGGAAATTTCGGACGTGTAGAATCCTTAATAATTACCCGTTGTTAGTCGTGTTGTTTATGATAATTATTACAGAAATACGGCACGTTTGTAAGCGGAGTTTTCTCGGAACTGATATAAAGATCCCTGTGGAGTTTGTAATGATTTTTCTTAGCACAAACTCTGCGGTTTCGTGTTTTATGGCTGGAATTTGGACCGCGATCTTGAGATGAGTACTGAATCAGGAAAGTGATTATTCTACGAAAAATATATACACTGAATTGACAACCACAAAATGTTTTTGACGATGTATCGGAATATCTTCGAGGCAAGCTAATATGCATCATATGGGATTTTTTCAAAAAAAAATTGCACAAAAAATACAAATATTGCTGAAAGTTGGTGCATGTCCGATAATCATATTAGGCCCAGTTACAATGGTTGTCAAACAGCATACAGGGTAGGTCAAAAAATATAAAAGTTGTACTCTTGTTTCAGACAATTCAGCAAAATGTTATAAGGAAAAGTTGTTAAAAATTAAAAGTTATGCCCAGATACCAAAACATGGCCTCCTAAGAATAAACACTATAAAATCAATTGCGCATAAATCAAATTGAAGCATATTTGTATAATTTACCTGGATTTAAAATTTTTTGGGAATCAAAAACTTCATCTTGCAAACATTTTAACAAGGTAAAAAATTAATAATGATAATAATAGGCTCATTAAATCAATTGTTATTTGAAGTGAATTTTTTATGTTTAATAATCGGTAAATATGAAATCTTACTAAAATAAAACTCATGGAACAAAACAAATGAGGGTGAAAGTAAACATTATTTTTATGAATTATTATTAATAAAACAATGCACTGAACGCATTCAAATCTCAAATAATAATAAAATGTTTTTTACCGTATTTGAATGCGGTGTGACTGGTTTTGCTAATTTTGATCGGCTTATTTTTACTATAAGTTAACAATTAACAAATCAAAATAATTTAAAACAGAAAATATTTCAATTCAATGATTGCACAAATATGCTTCAATTCAAAGTTTTGCACAATTGATTTGATGGTGATTAATTTATGATATTATTGATGGTGAAAATAAAAACTGGTTTTGCTAATTTTGATCGGCTTATTTTTACTATAAGTTAACAATTAACAAATCAAAATAATTTAAAACAGAAAATATTTCAATTTAATGATTGCACAAATATGCTTCAATTCAAAGTTTTGCACAATTGATTTGATGGTGATTAATTTATGATATTATTGATGGTGAAAATAAAAAAAAATTGGAAAATAAAATGAAATCCTTTCTTTGGAGGCAATCTTTATATTCCTGAGTCGAATTAAGAAATATTTCGTTGTTACTTATTCAACGAATTCTGTTGACGTAATAGAACAATTACGATTAAACCATTTGAGTTCGCATAGTATGCTTTCGAAAATGAATATTTTGTTTACTATCTACATCTATCTTGTGACAGTTTCTTGGAAGTTATCGTTGGTATCTGACGAGTATTCAATTTTAAACAACTTTTCCTAATAAAATTTTGCTGAATTTTCTGAAATTCTGAATTTTGACCTACCCTGTATGCCGTTTGAAATTCTAAGTGCACCTTTATTATCGAACATGCACCATGCAATTAATATAAATATTCCCATATATTTTTGCACACTTGAATGATCCAAAATTACCTTAAACGAATTTATAGAACTGCAACTATGAATTCCAAAATTCAGTCGCGCGTTATTCGGTTTCAACAAGTCATAAATCATAAAGTTTTCAATTTCTATTACAAGGAAACGCTATAGTATATCCCCTTTATACCTATACGAAAATGGAGATCATCAAAAGTTGGCCAGTTTCTATTATATGTAATTTTTAAAATTATGGAGATCCTTTCGAAAAATCAAATTAGTATATCTGGTGTCTTCTGACAGAGGTTTTCTAGGAATTCCTAATGGAAAGATACACAGCTCTTACCCTGTGTAATCTAACCAAGACTTTTGATTATCGCTTACAATATTCTTCTAGAAAAATTATACTAATGGTTGAGAAAATGTATGGTATGCCCTAAGGGTCTATTCTCGGGGCACTATTATTCATCATTTATATCCGTGATATTAGTTTTCTTCTTTCTGTCAAATGGCGAATGCGAGCTACCTACCTTCGTACTGATGAAGGACAAGAACACAGAAATCAGCATGTAGTCAACAGTGCCTTTTCCGGTGAACATTGTCAGGTGTAAATCAATGTCTGTCGCAGTATAAGCCATTTAAGTTATGGTTTTCTGTCAGATTATTATTTCGTATTCTGAAGTATAGAATAATTAATTGAATAATTACATCGCAGTGTAGCCAAATAAAAAGATATATCCACAAGAGTTCGATCAGAATAGAGAAATCTTTTAAATTCTCCAGTTTCTAATTCGACGACTACCGAAAAATAACTTTTTGTATGTGACATTTCGTCGTATCTTCTACCGTTTTTCGTAGATAAAAATGCAGCTCTTGACTTATTCGGATTTTAAATCGCATTACGGTTATTATACTAGACTGAGGCATCTAGTAATACCAATGCATTATCGATAAGTAGTACTAATAATAAGTATACGGTCCAACAAAGACTCGTGAGCAAGTGTATAGTTGAAAACTTGTTTTCAAGTTCGTCAGTTTTAGACACTCACATGCACACATGTCGAGAGAGAGTCTGTAAAAAACGATAAAAGGTATTTATTATGACCCCGCTGTGTGCAGTCAAATTGGCGTAAAGTTAAACAGGAAGGACTGTCGTCGAATGTTTTAATACCTTCTGTAATTTTTTAAACAGAACAGGAAGCAGCAGTGAACGCGTTTATTTCCTTGTTCCTATACGTGATAAATTTATAGTCAGCTACAGATGTGTCGTAAAATGCAACCTTTTAAAATGAAGGTGTGGCCTCTGATTACATTTTGTGTATCTGTTCACAAAAAGAAACAATCGACAATAGAATATATTTACGAGATACGTACACTGCCGGGTTTTTCAATATCGATTTTACATAAAAACATCCTTGTCGTATTTTTTCTACCGTTCCTTGTTTTCAAATTTGTTTTGAAGGTTGGGATTCTCGAACATTCCTACTTTCTTATTATGTTTTTCATTATGTTTCTGCTGCTTATTCGATCTAGTGTCGTATTATTTCTTCAAAAATGCTTCCTTTGGGTATCTGTTTTAAATTTTTTTTTTTTTGTTTCCCAATTGATTTGCCTCCAGCAACTACTCTTTCTCTCTCATTTATTCCTTAAAATATTTGAATATCTATGTAGGTACTCTTTTCCGAAGTTTTTTCATTTGATTATATGTTGTTTCTTTCTTAATTCTGATATTTATTCTTTCTAGTATATTTCCAATATTTCTGTTGTGCTGTATTTGTTTGCCATTGACTGTGACATTCATCGAAGTAACATATTTGGAATATACCAATTTTTTTTGTGACTTAATATCCGACCTCAAAATGTTTTTATCTGCACTTCTCGTTCCTCTAAAAATCGTACTTAAACAGAATAGGAGTACCTAATTACCTTACCATGGTAAGGTCCTTATTGCTGCTGTCTTATTCGTTCCCGTTTTTATATCTTTCAATTAGTTCAGTTCAATTAAACTTTTTGGATTTTTCTTTCATATTGATTTCTCGGTTTGTAACATTTTAATGGATATTACATTGCGCTTATTCTTTCTTATTTCTTGTCTCGTATGAGTACCATTTTCAAGAGGAAGTGGCCACCCCATCTCCAAACCTCCTTTCACTTTTGAATTACTCGTAGGCATTTATGATTTTCAAAAAACGTCTCTCTCCAACATCAATTTAATTATTCCATTTCAACTTGATTGTCGCCTAAAGGGGATAGCTGTTAATGATGATCTCGTGATTTCCATAGACAAGATGATTTTTTTTTAAACGACAGAGATTTCCCATTATTTTTACTTTAGGCATCATTCTCCCTAAAACATTTTTTCTTATGTCTCTGGTCTTATCTGCTTGTTTCAACTAGAATATTCTAGAAGCCTTACATTATGGCAAACCATATCAACGTTTTCGACTGAATATGTTGGAAAAATGCTCGAAGCTTCAGTCACTAATAAATCTCAAGTTTCATAAATCCCCATACCTTAATCGATATTTTTGTTGCTTGATCGTGCCTAAACAGATTCATAAAACTGTATTCGTTGCTCAATATTATTTCTCACTCGGTAGTAGAAGTGTTTAAACACACGATGAGAAACCTGCAGGTAAACAAACCACGGTACCAAGAGAACATTCTCGCCGATTCTAGAGAAAGTTTCCATCGAGGTAACTTTATTAGCACAGTCGCTTAACCAACCTAACTGATATCAATATGAGTTAGGATTAAATTAAACGCTATCATGCTGAAGATTTTTTAAAGTTTTGGATCCCCGTCTGCTCCTTAGTGTTTAGAGTTTCTTCGCAACTATTTTAGGGAAAACACATTCTAATCTTTCTTAAATGGCTATGGAGAGAGTCTCAATAGTCATTGAATGTGAGTTGCATACACTATTTTTTCTACGACTAGTCAGAATATAATAGAATAATTACCTACAGATAACAATTTATAGGATGTTATGAAAACTAAGCTTGCAAAATATTATGGAAACTATCTTAAATAGACAACCGAAATGTCAGATCATGATTCTAAAAATAAGAGGAATAATTTTAGATTTTCTTTTCAATAAGGTATGAGCAGCTTGTGCTTTGAAAATGATGCAAAATGATTTCTACAATTTTTTCCTATCGATTGCCACACCTGTGATTATTAAAAGAAAGATGTTTTTTTCTTTGGTTTCCTACCCACCTACCAAATATGAACCACTTGGATTTTTGTCGGGTTTTCTTGACCCTACAATTTTTCAGCTAATTAAACCACGGTAATATGTGAAAATGTTTCTTATTGAATATTTTTTGAAAAAATATAAAAATGCTAGAAACATAATATCAAAATTGTTGCAAAATGGCTCTAGTTTCAATATGTCATAGCAAAATTTTCTGTAATAATTTTTATAATAATACAAAAGATAATTATCGGAAACTTTAGGTCTATTGATTTGATAGATATACTTTATTGTCCAAGAATATTCTCATTGACAAAGATGTAAATGAAAATTTTGGTCAAAAAATAGGTATGAATAAAATGCAGATCAGTATTAATGCAATACATACAGTCAACATAAATATTGAAAGATAAGAAGTAATAACAATAATACCAATCTTGCTGGAAACTTTGTGGAAGAACACTTACGAATTTCTGCAACCACTCAACGCAGTTCGATACTTTTTTTCTGCAGAAGGCTTCGTCAGCCTGAGCTCAATGGACTGCACAATCCGATAACTCCGGAAGAAGTTCGACGGGAACTCAATGGCTCGAAGAACTTTGCTGCTCCAGGTCCTGATCAGCTAAATAACTATTGATGGAAAAAACTTCCACGTACTCACCACCATCTAGCGAGAGTTTTTAACTCACGGCTAGATGGGAAACGGAGATCTGTCTGATTCCACTACATGGTGCTTGAATGCATGTTATGTTCACTCGCATCTTATACTTGCGATGTATCACGCAGGACTCCGTGCAGTAGAAGCGTAACCTTTCAATGGGCTGGATCGATTATCGGAAGGCATTTGATATACGGAGAGGACGTTCAGCATCCTACATCATCTGGATGCCGGAGAGACGAATACTTACCTAGGGGTGGGACAATGCCACACCCAAGAGGTAATAACTGTCGACAAATCTGGTCGGGGAAGAACAAAGGTGCTGCAACTAATATGCTTGCCTTTCCGATTCTACTTTATTCATTTGGAGTGATGAAATGGACTCTGGAAGAGCTGCGACAACTCGACGTAAAAACTCACAAAATGATGCATCTTCATATGAGCTTGCATCCTAGATCATCTGTTCCACAGTTACACTTCCCCATCAGACAACGGGGTGGCCGTGGTCTTTCGAGCTTGGAGTGTCTACATAACAGAATGGTACTGGATGGAGCCTGTAAAGTCATCAGGAGTTCAGATCCCCTTCTCTGCTTGGTATGTGATCATGAAAAGCAGGGATTGGAGCATGTCTTTCCAAGGCAGCAAAACGTGCAGCCGATGAACTCGGTCTCGTATTCGACTCTGAACGGACGATCCCAAACTCTGTCACGGAGTTGGAACCCGATCAGCAGAAAGCCCACGTAAAAGCTGCGGAGAGTGAGAGTCTTCTGCAGCTACATAAAGATAATCTAATGCATGGGGTCTGCTCCAAGAACATTGAAGACTTTGGCCAAGTGGGCTGAAATCGGAAACCGAGGGATTCCTAATGACCTGCCAAGATGGTGTCTTCAACACCCTCGTCTACCGTAGTCGAGTGATGGGTATGGAGGTTCGTGATACTGGATGCAGAGCGTGTCGTGGGGCAGCTGAGACCATAATGCAACTTTTCCATAAAACATGTTTCGAAATTTTGAGAAATAACCTGAAATTTGGTATTTTGAAAAATGTCAAACTTGACAGGTGTAGCAAATCAATAGAAAAAATCGTAATATATGTATTACTTTCAAAGCACAAACTGTTCAGGCAGTCTGAATTTGCATTAACTGAATGATGAAAAAAAATCCCATATGATGTGGACTTAACAGTGACATATGTTCATGCATTGAGTTATTGAACCATCTATAGGGTTTCCGGGGTTTTCTACAGCTGCAATGTGAAAACATCACTAAAAATCAGCAAGTCGCCCGGAGCGCTAGGATAAATATAATAATAATAACCTCTCCCTACCCGCACAGGCTATGCCTATGCATGGGTACACTCTACGAGTGTTTATGAGAGAGTAATATGATCATTATTATTATATTTATCTTATTCAAAACAAAGTACGAACGTGTATATTTGAGAGTTCCAATCAATGAAACAAATAATTCGTAAAAACACCTGTCTCTCCACACAATCCCACGAAGGGGAAAAACATGGGTCAAATATCTGACAGGAAACAACTACTCTCCCCTACGGACATTGAATTATATCTGATTATGTGTCCGTTGGGGGAAGTAGTTGTTTTCTGTCAGATATTTGTCTCATGTGTTCATTTCGTTGAGTTGTGTGTAGAGAGACAGGTATTTTTCTGTCCATACGAAATATTTATTTCATACTATAGTCAAACTTTCTGTAGTTTACAATCGCGCAATTATTTCAAAACGTATATCGGCATGATTAAAAACCTGTTTCGATAAAGCAAACGGAAAGATTTGAAATCCGTCCGAAATCGATCGTCCACCACCCTTTCTAATCGGTCGTGTATGCCGTTCTTATGAATGGTCGCATAGTGGTTTGTGTAACGGCCTTGTCAAGTTTTGAGTCAGCAACTACACCATTACTCATCATAGTCATTGTTCAAGGGCCGTCGATCGTTGCCTCTTGGTGTCTGTGACTCACGTTCGCTTCGCTCGACCCCCGTTGCACCGGCGGACACACAACCCTAAAACCTGAAAGCCTGCTTTGCCACTCTTTTGTCTAATCTCCACCATATTGCGAGCACATCGCCAATTGGCCCTCCCGTGCACTGTAAATACACTTTGTTAGTCATCGGTTTGAAAAACGATTTTTTCAATGGAGGGATGGTGATGACGTGTCTCGGCAGTATATTGAATCATAAAAAGTAGGTCTCTCGACCCTCGAATGCAGATGTTCAAGCATTCGATGCAAGTAGCACTTGCAGTAGTGTCAGCTGTTTGCACATAAATCTGCCAGAAATACGTCAATGCCCGTCATGGTATTAGCCAGGAAGTAGTCCGATATTTGTTTGCCTCACAACATACCTGTAGGATTACAGACAAGCGGGTATTTCGACCCGGTCGGTAATATTATTATTATTTTGTCAGTCTTCAGCCAGCTCATTTCCATGAAAAAAAATCTTTAAATTCTGTTTAAAGTTGAAGTTTTAGTTTTTCTGTCAATCCACCATCGAAAACATTTTTGTAAAATTAGATTTTTTTTTTAGAAAATTTGATTGTGCGGTGGAATTTTTGACATTCTATGGCTTTTTCCTGTATTTCCTGTAATTGCATATTTTCGTAATTAGCATGAAGTTTTGCGCATATAGCGCCAATTTCAAGTGGATCTGGTGGTTATGTATTTTTCATGATTTTTAGGGGTCTACCCCTCAGGACTTATTTCGAGTAATTACTGTTGTTCTTCGATCAATTTGAAATAGAGTAACTAATTTCATCGCTCTGAAACGATTGCCGTTTGCAGAATTGCTATAAGTTCATCTGGAGTTGAGAGGGGTCATTTCCCTCCAAAAAAAATTTTAAATTTTTTTCTTCTTATATTCGTAACATTCAACCTTATTTGGATATGCTCAACGAATATGAAATCGATTTCGAGTCAGTTGAAGATTTCATAGACTTTTTACGGACCTCTGCTAGTTTCAGTAAAATTTTGTAATTTTTTCGTTAATTTGGTGAAATTCCTACATTTTATGGCTTTTTCCTGATTTGAACAAGTGCAAATTGTATATTTTCGAAATCATCAAGAAATTTTGCGCTAATAGTGCGAATTTCGAGTGGATATGATGGTTTTGTATTTTTCATGATTTTTAGGTCTTTTTTTGAGTCTTTCAACTGAAAGAGTTTTTATTTGAATGTGGACACCACCCTAAACGGTTTTTCTCTTCAGTTTAATAATGTACATAAATACTTTTGTCCCGAATGAATACTTCTTTCATTGCCTTCAAACACAAAATTCTCCTCTAACAATTCTGTTCAAATAGAAGGCATGGAGGAAATTTCATTTCAGCATTGATATTGTTCGATTTGATTTTCTATTTTTAGATATACCTATTGGAGAATCCGACTCTTGTCCAGTTAAAGTTTTGTTACCAAGCAAATACTCCTTTAAATGAATAACGAAGTTGTAGAGGTCAGCTTTTGTTTGAAATTATTGCACAATGTGTCAACTCAGGATGATATGATTTTTTCCTGCATGATTCAGTAATTACATCAACCCCTCTAATTGTGAATAAGTGGAATGGAGATGATTCACTTCAATTATCGAAGTATCTATGACTATGAAGTTCGATAAATACGATACAAATATAGATTTACCTCAACAGATCTATGATAAGATCACCAGATTCGTAGATTGATATATGAAGAAGTAAAGTCCATTTATTATCATATATTAATACGAATATGGTTTTTATTGCCTGCTAAAACATTATGTTACCTATATTTTCGTTCATATTTCAAAATCAAGTGATAGATATACAACAATTGAAGCCATGCCGTGCAAATAACTTCCGCCCGACCTACTACGATTTTTTCAGATGTAAATATAGTGAAAGTGTTTTACAAGAATCGAAAGAATATACCTAGTCATTACAGGCTTGATTTCATGCAATGTTAATCATTATATCGGTTCGGTAATGGTTTACAGGAGTAGAGAACAATTCAAACATTTCCAGTTTTAAGTTGAAATTATGTGAGATTTCTGTGGCAAAAAATATTTTACGGGGTACTACAAGGTATAGTCTTGAAACCCCTTTATCAGGGCAGTATATGAGGCAAATATCTGAAAAACTGACTACGTAAGTGGCCATTTGTCAGATATATTTGAAGGCCATTTATTTATGTTTAAAAAGATTTTAATTATGTTGAGAAAAATTACATCAAACTTGGCTCGAATTTCAACATTTCATAGCAAAATTATCTTATCAATTTTTTTCACAGTTCAAAAGTAATTTAGCAAAAAATTTAAGTCTATTGACTTGGAAAGGGATTCGAGATTTCAAAACTAGGACTGCATTAAGTATGACGTGAAAAAATCAAAGCTGTTCAAACTGGTTCAAATTTGGTAGTTGGGTAGGACGACAACGCAAAATAAACAACTTTTTCATATAATATTTCTTTCTCGAAATACTCTGTTTTGTAATTCAAAAAAGAAATGTTAAATTTCATAGGTGTAGCCGATCGATAGGAAAAAGTCGTAAACGACATTTTGCATTATTTTCAAAGATCAAATTGTTCAAGTAGGTACTTACTTTCAATTTGCAATAACCGAATAATAAGAAAAATTCTATCATTCGGACTCAATGGTATTCATGTATTGACGTATTTAACCATCTGTAAGTTTTTTTAAATTTTCTAGTTAATACACTACTAAAATCATAAGTCGGCCCGGAGCGCCACGACAAATAGTAATAATAGCCGTCTTCTATCCGCACAGGCTATACAGCGTGATTTACGTAGGCCGTGCATTAGAAGTTTTTCAACTTGCAGTTGGACTAGAAACTTGAAATTTGATATGCTGTCATAATTGATCATGTGCGTTCTACCTCAAATGTTTTTAGTCCTACAATTATACAGGGTATGCCAAAAGTCGGTACCAACTTTCTTATTTTAAATGGAAACCTAATGTTTTTTTGTCATGGTCGATTGGCCTTCTGATTATGACTTTAGACAACCTAAGTTACGTTTACTTATCTATGACAGTTTTTGAGATATGTCCATTTTTCTGAAAAAAATTACGGCTGTAGTAGTTTACGAAAACACGTGTAGCCCGCAAACCGTTCAAAATTAGGAAACCAAATTTATGGAGCAGTTAGCTGGTAGTCCAGGCTAACACCTGATGTCCTATCGACGGTCCCATTTTGTACCACATGGGCGCAGCCGATTTTTGAATGTCGCAATATAAAATTGTCAAAAACTCAATTTTTTCAAATGGCACCTACCATTTCTTTTTTAACCATTCGAAAGAAAATTGAATTTTAGGATGAGTTATTTCAGCATTTCCTATACCCAAGTTCCACCTCTATTGAGTTATTCAATAAAAATCAAGAAATGCCTTATCCTGCCGAATGCTTTTGTGTATATTCAAGTATGCCATGAAAACAAAAAACTACTGTAAACAAGAAGGTGCTATTCTGTCAAAGTAAAAAAGAGTCGAGCTAATTCTTAAATAAAATTGATTGGAATATGGAAAATTATACAAACGAAGTTGTGTTTGACTTGTTTGTTATCCACGGCATGTGTCAAAAAATTGTGCAGCGAACTGTCCGAGAGTTTAATTTGAAATATCCAAACTTACCGAGGATGACAAGGGGCAATTTTATACATTTTGGGAAGGTGGCTAGACCCGTTACGAGAGTCAAACCTCTAACTGGCAATGACGATAATCAAATTACCATTCTCGGATATTTTCAAGCATATCCTGAATCCTCAATACGAACGGCGTCTTTGGAATTGGGATTTTCATACTCTGCAATACAAACCATTTTACACCGCCATAAGCAACATCCTTTCAAATTTATACGATTGCAAAAATTACACCCAGGTGACTTTCCCCGTAGAGTAAACTTTTGCGAGGACGTATTACTCAAAATACAAGAGCACGCCGGATTCTTAGACAAATAATTTGGACTGATGAGGCAAAGTTTTGTCAGCAGGGAGTTTACAAAAGGCGCAATCGACATTTTTGGGCTTCTGAAAATCCACATATGGTGTTCGAAGTTGAAAATCAAGTACAATTTCGAATAAATGTGTTTTGTTTGGTAATGAACCAAGAGGTACGCTACTTTATGTACGATGAAAATCTGAATAGTGACAGATATGTAGAAATTCTTCAAAACGTAATAGAGACATTTCTTGACAATTTGCCACTGGCTAGAGCTGCACGTTCATGGTACCAGATGGATGGGGCACCACCGCACAACACACGAACTGTGTATACCAAATTGACTTCCATGTTCGAGCACCGTTGGTGGGGAAATCGAGGACCCTTTCTCTGGCCTGCAAGATCTCCAGATCTTACCCCTTTAGATTTTTATATTTGGGGTAGGGTAAAAGATTTGGTCTATTCTTCACCAGTTCACAATATAGATGAGTTGAGACTTAGAATAATACAGACTTTTGACAGTCTCGATCCCAACGAAATCAGACGTGCTACGCAATCTATTGAAAGTAGAATAATAGAATGTTTGAACAACAATGGTGGTCATATTGAAGATTTACGCTAGAGTTCTGTCAAAATTGTTCAATATTTTTGATTAAATTATTACAATTTTCTTTTGTTTCCATGGCATACACACATAATCATTCAGTAAGATAAGGCATTTCTTGATTTTTATTGAATAACTCGATAGAGGTTGAACTTGGGTATAGGGAAAGCTGAAATAACTCATCCTAAAATTCGATTTTCTTTTGAATGGTTAAAAAAGAAATGGTAGGTGCCATTTGAAAAAATTGAATTTTTGACAATTTTATATTGCGACATTCAAAAATCGGCTGCGCCCATAAGGTACAAAATGGAACCGTCGATGGGACATCAGGTGTTAGCCTGGACTACCAGCTAACTGCTCCATAAATTTGGTTTCCTAATTTTGAACGGTTTGCGGGCTACACGTGTTTCCGTAAACTACTACAGCCGTAATTTTTTTCAGAAAAATGGACATACCTCAAAAACTGTTATAGATAAGTAAACGTAACTTAGGTTGTCTAAAGTCATAATCAGAAGGCCAATCGAACCATGACAAAAAAACATTAGGTTTCCATTTAAAATAAGAAAGTTGGTACCGACTTTTGGCATACCCTGTATAATTGTAGGACTAAAAATATTTGAGGTAGAACGCACATGATCAATTATGACAGCATACCAAATTTCAAGTTTCTATTCCAACTGCAAGTTGAAAAACTTCTAATGCACGGCCTACGTAAATCACGCTGTATACCTTTGGATATATACACTCCAGGGACTGCTATTTTATCATTGATCGAACGAATTGAATTCAAATTGCAAATTTTGATAGCCTTTTCAAGGGTATAAGCAGAGAATGTAATTTTTTGGTTTGAATTGTCGATCGAGCTTTGGAGAATTTGAAGTTGAAGAAATTTTAAAAAAGCAGCATTTTATAATCTTGTCGAGTTTATCATTTTGAAGTCCAACGGTATCTCGAAATATTGTCACACCAAACCGAAATATGATTCATTCCCATATCAAATTCCTAGATGCATTGATAAATGGTGCAACTAGTTGTTGTGCCAGAAACATTTTTTATCTAATCTAACGCATACGAAAAAATCGGGTGAATCATCATGTGTCAAAAAACTACTTTATCCAGCGATATGACTTGTTCCATGTACCTATTAGTCACTCACTAGGGGCCGTTTATATCAAATAATGTGATATGGTTAGGGTAGACAAGGGATATGTGGGCAGAGATAACTGATTTATCCAATAAACGTGGACTAATCGACTGGTGTAATGCTGTTGACGTTTGTTTGGCCTTTTATCGAAATAAATTGCGGGATGAGGGGTTGAGACATCGAGCTTTGCATTAGGATGAAATAGTTGGTAAATATATTCGAACTACCAATTTGTAAATGGCTAATCGAATCTTTGTGTTATGCCACAGAATTGTTTCGGAATTGTTTTCTTGACCATAGAGAACTTCTTGTTGCCTTTCGACTATATGGACGCCTGTGACTGTATATCGTCGGTCCAATGCCAAAGTCACGAATGTGCATATTGGATGTTTTGAGAAAAATGCGTTTCAAAAATTCAAGACGTTGCTAAAAATAAAGATATCATCATTTAATGTTTTACAACAGAAAACTTTCCAATAGTGGTTCAGTAACCCAAAATGATATCTTTATTTTTAGCAACGTCTTGAATTTTTGAAACGCATTTTTCTCAAAACATCAAATATGCACATTCGTGACTTTGGCATTGGACCGACGATATGATATTCTGATGCAGAAGTTATGCCATTATGGCATTAGAGGAATTGCAAATAAGTCACGGTGTACCCCAGGGATCCGTCTTGGGGCCACTTCTGATGTTGTTGCCAAAGATGTTGATAGATATGAATCATCCTTATTTTCGTGGCCTCCTATGCCCTGCTTGAAGGGTCAAAATTCCAAGAAGTGCCATTAGGCATGTTTTTTGTCGAAAAAGTGGATAGCCTATTCGATATGGGTACGTTTTGAGCACGTATATACCAAGTGCCTTATTAAATATCACAAAACACGTAGTTTTGAACAATTTATTGCCCTACAATTCAGTATATCGTCCTTTGCGCTCAATACAAACGATGGTTCTTCTGCGTACGTCTTGAACTTAATTTTTTATAAATTGGGGTTTCATATTTGCGCAGCACTCTCGAATGATATTTTCCAAATGCTGAATGTCAGTAAAAGGTCTACTTTCATAAAATTTTCGCTTTAAATAACCTCTTAAGAAAAAGTCCAACGGTGTCAAATCGGGCGATCGATGTGGCCAATAATACTCCCAATATAGCCGAAGATAAGGCTGGCCTTGAATAGCCTTTTCAGGAAGAGCTCTATTATTTCAAGACCATGTTGCAGTAAGGCTGAAAATATTCCATCCTTTCCTGGCGACTTAACTGGTTTAAAACTGGTTTAAAACCTCCCATTCGAATCTTTGGTTTGTGGAGATTTTTCCAGCTAGGCTCCTACTGGCTCTATTGGGGTTGTGGACAACCCCTACCAGGTCAGTACTTTGCTGCTCATTCTCCACAGCCAATTTATAACCAGGAAAGTGCGTCTGTAAGAGAACATAAGCTTTCCTTGAGGTTATCAGTATATCCTCGTGCAATTTTTTACACATTTCCTACGGAACCAGTTTGCTCAAACTTTGCCATTATTCTTGTCACAGAACTGAATTGAACGTTTCTTTCTGGGCGTCGCTCGTTGAAAATATTAGCAACTTGTCGGTATGGTGTCTTGTCACCACAAATCAAAACAATTTCAATATTTTCCTGAAGAGACAACTTATTTAGGAACAAAACTAGGAGTCACAAATGATTTAAATTTAACAGAATAATAGTTTGACACTACACGTAATATGCATTTAGCTTGTCATGAGCGTCTAGTTGTTTTTGGATCAAACGGAGATTAAACTAAAAAAAAGAACTTTGACTGAATTCTATTCTAGATAGTTAGTATATCCAATCTAAAATTCAACTTCCTTGGCGATTTAACGGGGTCGAGTTGAATCTTCTTCAACAACGAGCGATATTTCTGAGCTTTAGGTGCTCTTTTTCCTTGGGGTATTTTCAAAAACAAGTCTCGTCGAAAGTATATGATTGTATACTGGTGATTTTATTTGAATTGTTATGAGTGTTTCACTGGTAGTCATTGAATGAAGAATAAAGCTTAAATTGTAATTTTTTTGAAAAACCGTAAAACTATTTAGACTTTGCAACACTTGTGCTTGACTTTTAAGATTGAAATTTTTAATTCCTAGTTCCAAATTATAAATAATAACATATTCGACAATGCATAAAATGATCTGCTATAAATATGGGATCGTACCTAGATATATGAAATAGTCAAATAAACTATATATCTATCTACGTGTTAAAATTTCTAACCAATAGATTTTCCATTATTATATACTTTCATCCTAGTAATTACAACGATGTCTTCAAGGGTTAACAATCCTAAGTTAGGTCAGCATATTAATTAATTAAGTTGGTTGATTTAAAGGTTATACGTGCAGGTTACTCAACCATAAGAAACCTGCGGCATTCGATGACTCATCGTAGCGTGTTTATTTTTCATTAATAATAACAGTTTTGTATACTCTATCATGCGCTTCAGCACACCAAATGCCTCTCTCGATTTGGGACACCAGAATTAGTTTTATAAGCTTAAATATAATCTCGGAGAAAGTTTATATTCAATTTTTCATTCATTAGCGAATCTACCGTTGTCTATTTCAAAATTCACTATTTAGGAACGGCCTTCGAACGCTTAGTTAGTTTATTTAAGGTATTTTAGTAAAAGTAGATGCCCACTCACAATTTCAATGCAATTCGACTAGGCGATGAGTTCTTCATTGTGTAGTTTTCGACATGTCAATGTCAGCGAAAAAACGTTTATGAAATTTGCAAATTGATGATGATCACAGTGTTTATCTCAGCTCACAAGTTTTGTTTGTATCGGCAGTGGTCGGACCGGACTGTATCAATTATTTTGTATCATCATAGAGACTGTCTACATTTCGTGATAACAGTTTTGAATATTTACATAATATACAAAATGTTTGGACTGGACTTTGGTCTTTTTTATGACTACGACGTGAAAAGAGTTCGATTTTTTCGAGTACATTATTGAATTTTAGCACGCTGTTAGTTATATCAAAACAATGTTTATCAACACCGCTATTAATAACAAGGTTCCTTTTTTGGCGATCTTCTTTGATGCATACCGGATCCACAAAGGAATAACTAGGTAGCTACACATTTTTACTCATTAATTTCACAGAAATCAGATGCATTGAAAGTTTGAGGAGAATAATAAGTCATGAATTAACTCTTTAGGAAATAAAAAAATTAAATGTACCTACCTACCTAAGTCTATGGCAGCTGTTGTAATCTAAAATTTCGCGAGTATAAAATCTCCCGCATCAATAATGACAAGATAGAAACCTACCATCTAGAAAACAAAAATATATAATAAAGTACCCAACACGGTTACCCCAAGACCATCCTATTTAAATACTTACCTAGGTATGCAGAATAATTTGATTCTGTCTATAAAAAAAGTCTGTATTTTAATCCCGGTGGACAGTTCCCACCAGAATTAGAACAACCCCGCCTATGAAAGGCCAACATTAGTTTTAAAATAAACCAAAGCATCATGATACAGATTTAGTCCGAGAATGAGTCATAGTTTCCCCTCTCTGTTTTCCTGTTGCTCTTTACAGCTGCTAAACGGCAATATTCGTCATCTGGGTCATCATTTTAACAGCAACCCCATTCGAAATATTTTTAGAAGAGACACTCTGGGACCTTATGCAACCAGCTATGTGTCCTTCCTTTTCGTTACATCCATTTCACTCGGTAGGATTGTTTGAATACGCAGTTGCTCATTGTTTCTGCGTCGGTTTGGTTGCCTAGATATGTACGGTGAAAATTATATAATATAAAATTCTTCTCTTATTTTGATGATACCTATTTAGTGTATTTATTTAGATTTATTCATTATTCAGTCGCTATTTGAACGTAGGAGGAACTTGATTAGTTTTACAGATGAAGTTGGCTGTGTCCGATAATCATTGAAAGAAAAAACAGAAACTCGAGTTCGTTGTGGTTGAATTTTCATCAATATTGAAAACTTTGGAATAGTTATAGTTACCTATCTCAGTAATAATTGACAGATATATCTGACATTTCTTAGTTGATCATGCTAAAGGTGTAATGATAAAAATTCTGTCGAAATTGTTTCAACAATGACTGAAAAAACTCCATCAGTATTTCATTTATTTTGCATGTTGGACCTATAAGTACCTACATAGAAGTTCAAAAACACTTTTTTCATGAGTCTATGGCGTCTATGATTATATTCACAATTGTGGTGAAACTTATGAAATGACACAAGTTAAAGGAAAGGGCATTTCCATAAAAAATCAGAAAAGGATTCAAAAGCATCCTGGAGACCTCTGCAGTCATTAAAATTTCTTATTCAAAGGAAAATTTTAAATCGTTGGCCGAAAAACGTCTGTACGCATATGGTAAAAAGCAGGGGGCCCGAATATAGTTGCTCTGGGAAAGTTCAGAAGGGCATAAAAATGACATATTTTACAATATTTTGTATATGGCCAAGTCCATTCAGAGATATTTTCATTTTCATATATTGCATCAAATTGCTGCTGTTCAATGATAAAAAATTTCAAAAAGATTTCCGAAAATAGTAGTCAGTAGGGCATCAGAGTTAAGTACTTAGTTTTGACTAATCTTAGTCTGAACACAATAATTATTGAATGCGATTCTTTAGAATGAGGCAGGGGTTACCAACCTTTTTGCACCTGATGCGTACCACTTGACTTTTTGATAAATTTTGGCGTACCACCAGACCTAAATATTTCAATAAACGTATAATAAAAGTGTTGCTAATAAAGGAGAAATACAATGATTAAAATGGTATTAATTTACAGATTTATTTATTATCCATAGGTCTAAAAACATACAAATATAAAATTAGTACAAACTCAGACAAAATTAATCATCATACAAAATACACTTTAATAGTCTTCAGTGCGAAACTTGTTGTTGTTTGCCTGTGATTAAAATATCAACATTAGGAGTAAGGAAACTTATTTTCACTCTTTTAAGTCCTCTTCAACACTTATTCTGCTTCTATGTTTATTTTTTATGTACAAGAGTTCAGTAAATCCACTCTCACACAAGTAACTCCTAACAAATGTCATCAAAAATAGCGGAGCTTACCGGAAGATCAAAGGATTTTTCTTTAAAATAATCTTTCATGGAACTATCTTCTATAAGATCGATGAAACTTTCTTTTAGTTCCAAGTTATTTGGTGAGGTTCAAGAAAAGTATTTCTGATCCAGTCCACTTTTGAAGAATCTCCAGAGAAATACTTCTTAAAGCTTTTTTAAGGCCTTCCAAGTGAACAATGATATCTGCAACCACATCTGGCATTGCAGATATTTCATTTTCTTCAAAAAAATGCTGATAGAGTGGGAAATGCAGATTGATTTCTCTTGAAGGAGTTTATTTTCTCATTGGCTGTGAAGGCTGTTGTGTTTGGTCCCTGATGTCCCAAGTTCAGGGTGATGAGTTTGTCAAAAATGTCGGCCAGATAAGCCAATCTTGACAACCATTTTGCATACTTTTGCATTCAGGAGCAACTTCCTGCGCCATGTTTGTAACATCTGTGCTTTCGTCAACTTGAAGTGTAAAATGAGTGCATTCTTGGAGTTTTAGAGCCAGTTGTTCTTCAATATCATTAGACATATCGACAATTCGTCTCTTTACCGTGTTATTTGACAGTGGTATTTTTTTAATTTCTTTGGCTGCCTTTTCTCCTAACACGGCTCAGACATATCCTTTGAAGTAGAAGAGGACATCAGAAATCGTTTCATTGTTCAGTTTTTTAAATGAAATCACAATTAATTATTACAACACCCACAACGAATCTTTACAACAACATAAACATTGCACAATCAGAAACTAATTTATCTGAACATTTACTTTTCCCGCTAAAACTGACTGCAAATATTCTGTTCGGAATCATCCTTCCCTCTCGTGGTCGCTTCTCTTATATATCCAGTAGCACTCGAGAGCGTTCGACGCATCTTCTGGAACACAGATGTTTCTTTCTGTCTGATCGTTTTGGGAAGCGTTGACGCATTGTTGTTCACAAATGAGTGTCCCTGCGGTAGAGCTGTCATATATTATGCAAATCAGGGGACAGGACAGGGACAGGAATAGATTCGCTAGAAGCTACACCACACTATTAATGCATGTTGTTCATATCACGCGTACCATTTGAAACGTTCTCGCGTACCACCGATTGGGAAGGCCTGGATTAAGAAAGAATGCTTTGCAAAAGCATCCCAAATAGAATGTTCATAAAAGAAGTCCTATAGGGGACACACGTTGATTTTTAAATTAGTGTTTTTCATTTCATTGAGAGTTTCAGGTTTACTCCTGGTTCTTCTCTCAATCTACGTAATCTTATTTCATTGTGATATATTTCTGCATCCTATTGATAATATTTGAAATACTAATGACTATTTCTCTTTGCAGAAGAAGCCAGAAAGAGTGGTTCACGGGTACTAGTCCACTGCCAAGCTGGTGTTTCCCGAAGCGCCACAATAGCGATAGCCTACATAATGAAATTCAACCAGATGTCCATGGTGGAGGCCTACAAAAAAGTGAAAGAGGCGCGACCCATAATATCACCGAACTTGAACTTTATGGGACAACTATTAGAGTTAGAACAAAGTTTACGTAGTGATAGTAGTAGTAATAATAATCACGCCTGTCTTTGGAGTCAGCAAGCTTCAGACGAAGTGGCACACAGTTGCAGTGTATAATGAATATTCAGAAGAGACAATGAAAAATTTCGTTTTTCCTATGGACAGAAATAGTCAGCGGCTCGCCATAGAGTTACATTCTAGTCTTATCTGTTTGGTTGAATGGCTGTGTACCATTAAAGATATTTCACATTAAAATACATGTATACAGTAAATCTTCTTGTTTTGTGGTGATTGTATTTGATTGATTCTTAAAGAAGCTTCCTGATTCGGTTAGATCTATAGTAGAAATACTCGTGTGGAGAACATTTGTAGAGCTGTATACCACCTGATTTGGCAGCAGTTTGTATATTGTATGATTCTTATTTATTTGTGTATCCTTAGTTTCATTTTATAAGAATATTATTAAGAATTTTTGTTTCAGGAAATATCCGAAAGTTTATCGGTATTAAAATGCCATATTTAATGTTACATTTAAGTTGTTTGTTCAGTCTTAGTCAGTGTTGTATAAGGAAAGAATTTTCAATATTCAATGAATGAGTATCCATGGGATGTATTATTTGAAAGGAGTTTAGTTAAATGACACTTAATATCCAGGGTTTTGATAATTATAATTGTGATTTTCATTAGTTTTTAAGTTATTAAGATGCAGGTACAAAAAGGTAAGAGTGAAAATCTATTGGAGAAAAAAATACCAATTCACAACCTACCAACAGTTTCACTCTGTACCCGAATGATAGAAACCTATCATCATAAAAGTGCCTTCATATTTACTGTAAAGTATGTATAGAGTTCAGACTGTAAAATACAAAGCCTTGTATATCAAGACATGAATTTGTAAATACATAGATGTTATGAAACCTGTCTTTCATTTCTTATTTAGTTGCCAATTTATTTTGTTGTAAAAAAAAGGATACTTACCGCCCTTTTCAACTAAAAACTTCATATTCGGACATCCCCATAACTGATCACTCACGAACTCAAAAGCTTGCTTCAATTTCAAGTATCATCACACTTATAGTTTTACATTGGAAGTTGAAGCAAATATCAAACGTACTATTGTAAACTTTTTTCGTAACCGATATTATTAAAAATATGAATTTTCAAACGTTCAAGAAATTGTAGAGTTGGCTATGCCAGGGAAACTCGGCCAAAGAACAAGAACGCTAACAGCCAACTTGATTTCTATAACAAAGTACTGAATTTTCAAATCTGGTGTTCATATTCAGTAATTTGTTACATTCGAAATTTGTAACCTAGATTTTGCAGTAAATCTTGACTAATGAAAAGAAAACCAGCGATCCCAGCACTTGAATTTTGCCACCATGTTGAGGAAAATCGTCATGTAAATTTCGGTAGATGGTGCAACCAGTCGGGAAGAAATCCATCGATTCTCAGGGTGAGTTCCCAATGTATAATTTTTGCTTTTCGCGTTGGGCGGCACGCATTCTGATTGGTGAATAGCGTCGGAGCGTCGGAAATTGGCCAATCAGACAAAATCATAGAGGGCCGATTGCACCAATTCCGCTTAGTGCTTTGAGCGTACCTTAAATTAATGAATCACTTAGAATGTGAAAGTATGAATGTATTTTACATACCATTCAACATATTCTATCGGACTTTTAACTGCAATTGTCACTTAAAGCGTTAAGTGTAACCTGTGCAACTGGCCCAGAACCAAATAAAATATGACCTTGTCATAGAATCGCAAGCGAAAGACACATACATGATCACGCAGCTTTCAGACACATGGGTCAATAATGCATATGCTTGTAAATCACTCATCGTGTTTCAGAAACCCTGCATGGAAGCACGAAGCACGATTGAAATTTCAGATTTTCTAGTGAGATCACTAACACTCGATCTTTATCGGGTTTGACAATTTTTTGGACTTACGATCCCATATAAAAATGTAAAATAAATAAGTATCGTGTAGTGGGTTTTCAAAATCTACACAGTGCAGACGAATTCCAAAAAGTCCACTTGGACAGGTTCCAGGTAGGAACATATATGAACTACAATTTACATAAAAGCGGTTTTCGTATATTTGTAAATGTAAAACATCTTAATTTAATATTTAATGTAACCATAAAATTTGTTGAGAATTTATTCGAATTTGACTGTTGAAGGTTGAAGGTCACTCCTCTATCAAATTCTCCACTTTCACAGCTAACAGGGGCGACATCTATGACTTCTGTTATGAACGTTCGTTTCATGCGTCAAAATTCAAAATATTACAGTTTTCACAATCCCATCCTACGATTCTTACGCCATATTCACCGCTCTCTGTATTTTGGTATATTATTCCCTGAATTTGCGACTTTGTAATGATATTTATTTTTCAATTTAATGTAAAAAACAAAAAAAGTTTTACGGCGGCAATTGGATGTATAAACCCATATGTAGAAGTGAGAAGAATGAACCCAACTGACATTACAACAAGGTACATAGTTTTGATTTTCAGGATTTTGAATATGACGTACGGTAAAGGCTATTCAAGAAAAAATATTTTCATTCAGATGACAAAAAAATACAGAAGCAACCTATGAACTATGACACTATTCACTGATGTTCAAGCAAGTCATGTATATACCTCTTTCCTGAAAAGTGTGATTACTATTCAGCAAAAAAGTTGAATGAATCAATAAGGCTGAAAAATAGGTAAATACGTAAATTTACAATGTAGTTGTATCATAGAGAGGTATTCTTGAATGGATAACAGGGCTTTTTATTTTGTTTCAATATATTATGCAGTGTACCTCTGAGGTTGAATCATTTGAAAATTAAGTCACTCCATTAAAATTCTACAGAATACCACACTCTCGAAAAATGTGTCAGATTGATTATATCAGCAGCGATGAACTGCTGGTCCAACTACAGGTGGTTGGAGTTTTCCAGACAACCTTTCTTACAGTGTGTATAGACACTGCTTGACAACGTCCAATTACTAGGCTGTTTAAAAATACTATTTGTTCAGGAATGTTCATAGATTGTGGTACCTTCAAACATTGTTGATGATCTTCATTATGGACCCTTTAAGTATCCTCTTTTGGTGGAATTTGGAGTAATTTTAGTCAAGTGTAAATCAGATGTAGCATATAAGATCCTATACCATAATGCAATTATATAACTGGTTGTATTTTTCACATAAAAAATTACTCCACAAACTGCTTTTACTGTAAGAATCCAATTATTTGTAGATCAAGTATTGCTTTTATTTCAGTGTTTGCCAAAAAAATTCAATATGTAAAATCATAATACGGTTGTTTTGATTTTAGTACGTAACGCTCGGAGATAAACAATACTGAGATAAAAATAATTTTTCTCTTTACTGTATAGTCTTTTAAAAATAACATATAACTAAAAAATTTATAATGTCAACACTAAAACATAACGATAAATAATAGAATTTTATATCAACAGTCTCGCCGAATGTTCTACCATTCTGCATCTCCATTCGCCTTCATGAAAATGAAATCTTTACCTTTTAAGTTCATTATACCATCTTTCAAATGAAATTTCCATCTGTTTCTACTTCTGGTTATCTGTAAAGAAAGAAATTCTACAATTACTCATTGGGAAAAACGGAACAAAACCGATGAACTTGATTACGTCATAGAAACCTTTATAAAATTATGTCTGCTCTAACACCATATCAACCCATGTGGAAAAATGAACTATTATTATTATTATTATCAACAGCATATGCTGTGAGGTGCATTATTACAGGTTTCGGTAATTGAAGGATATTTTCTGGTCACTTTGTCAACGGGTAAAAACAAACCCCACATCCATGCACTGTGTTGGATTTGCTATTTTCTTCTGGAATATCTGGATATTTCGCCAGAAGCTTATCAACCATAGACTAATACGGTTTGTCGTCTTTGTAAGTTTCTCTAAAATGGCGGAAATTAAACACCGAACGTCTCAAAGATGATATATCATATGAGAAATGAGATCATACCAAAATTCAGTTCAGTCAGGTCCTCAGAGAAAAACTTGGTGCGGTTTGTTTAATGGCCGCTTGATTAGGCCGTATTTTTATGACGGGGCTTTGGGGAAAGGTATTTAGATCTCCTCCAGAATATTCTTCCCCATTTGCTTGAGGACGTTCCACAATATGAGAGAGCAACTATGTGGTGGCAACAGAATGGTGCACCTACTCATTTTGCTCATCGAGTATATCGTCACATCTGGATGTGTATTTCCAAGACAGATGAATTGGGAAAAATGGTACAATACTTTGGCCGGCTCGTTCACCTGATATAACCCCCTTAGATTTTTTCTTTGGGGGATATTTCAAATGGTTAGTTTATGTTACAGCACCTACCGATGTAGATGATCTACAAACCAGAATCAGAGCAGCTTGCCAATCTGTTACACCTAAAAGCATTCAAGCAGCGTGCACAAGAAATTTACGTAGACGATTTAAATGCTGCATTAATGAACGTGGACATCAATTTGAGCTTCGACCGTAGTACTAGTGTTATTGTATTCCAATTCTTTGTGTTTCTAAGCTCTCTTTATATATATATTTATAGTTTTATCAAGACCGATCCTACGTGTTAGGTATTTCCATCACAAAAAGCAAAGCTCAAGCAGTGTGGAATGAAAGGACGTGTGTTCAAATCCCAGAACCTGCTATCGATCGCCGATCTTGGATCTTCCTTATTCGCTTGAGGGGTTAGGTTTGAACGTGAGTGGGACCATATCAGGCCCTCCACTGCGGCCAATGGCCTATTGTGGCTCACCCTATGGTTATATTTCTCCCAGTATATCCAATCTCTTAACGAAATTAAGGAGTACATTGGGAGAACAATTTACCAGGTTCTCTGGCCTTACTGTTGTATTGCTAAATGTTGAGAATCTGGTTCTGGCCCCTGCACAGACGGCACTCTGCATCTTGTGCAAGTCCGATTTTATGCATGTGGTATTTGAGTTTGCAGTGCATGACCAGTGAGCAAACCTACTATAACTCTGGATGTGCTCTACTGAGTTCTAGCAGTTTGTCGGAGTCCTGTTTTTTCCTTGTGCATGCAATAAATGCTTTGGAATGGGCTAGGCCCGGTAGACTACGCCAATACTCAAGTCTTTTATTGTCTGCCCAGGATGTTATAACATTCTTGGCAGAGGTCTGTGCTATACCGATTACCGGTTCTGGCCCAGTGAACTTCATTCCTGTTGCTAGGGCTTCCGCTATTTCGTTCCCTTCTAGGCCCGTGTGACCTGGTATACAGACTAGGTTAACATTGTTGCGTTGTGCCAGTCGGTTAAAGGTTTCTCTGCAGTTCCATATTGCTCTGGATTTAAAGCAGTTGGATTAAAGCGCTTTCAGTGCTGCTTCACTATCTAAAAATATTTTTATTGTTTTTCGTGTGTGGTGTCGATTTTCCAGCTTCCTTGAACACATTTCAATGGCATATACCTCTGCCTGGAATTCCGTAGTTCATTTACCCATACTGAATGAGCGTTTTACTACTGCGTTCATCCCGTATATTCCGGCTCCGACGCCTTCCAGAGTTTTCGATCCATCGGTAAACCAACGTTCGTTTGCCCCACATAGGTCAGTTTCATTCCGAACCCAGTCTTCTCTTCCATGGAAAACCACAGTGTAGGGCGTGTGAAGGTTGATGGTTCTGAGCATGATGTCTGAGGGCATTCCTAGAATGTTGTGAGCTATTATGCCCTCCAGCATGCTGCTGCCTCTCCTGACCACAGCTTTCGGTAGACTAATGGCCGCTTGGTGGAGTCTCTCCAGAAATAGGTGAAGAGGAAGTAATCTGAGAAGGGCTTCCAATACTGCTATTGGCGTGGAGCGAATTGCCCCAGTGAGCGCCAGACACGCTTGTCTCTGTAGTCCGTTCAGTTTAGCCTGGGCCATTTTAGTTGGCCCTTGATCCACCAGACTGCAGAGCCATGCGTGATTATTGGTCGTACGACGATCACGTACAGCCAGTATACTTGTTTTGGTGACATGCCCCATGTTTTGCCACATATTCTGTGGCATGTCCATAATGATAGGCTAGCCTTTCGGATAGTCTTTTCCAGATGCGAGTTCCAATTTAGCTTTTTATCTTAGGTTATTCCAAGATAATTTGCTTCACTCGCAAAAGGAATTGTTACACCATTGATGGAAGGAGGTATTAAATGTTCCAGCTTCCTTTTTCTGGTGAACGCTACAAAAAACAATCTACAGAAGAAATAGTACAAATCTCATATTAATTCCCACCTTTTGGTTCCTCAAAGTTCTCAAAGCATATGGGTTTTTTGGTGTGAGCCTGAAGAGGGAAAACTAAAATGTTTCTCTTTATTTCAGAACAAGGCATGTAAACATTGATAAATTCCACAAGAAACTAAGACCAAAAGCTCATATATATGTTGACTTATAGCCAATTCATTCTTACCTTGTCAAACTGACACACTATCACATTATCAGTCTCAAACGATTCTTCAGTTCCATCCGCATCCGATACATCATCCCCAGAGTTCAGAGGATCCTCCTCTGGTCCTTTAGCACAGTCCTCGTCCATGTCATCTTCTTCTCTCTCATCTTCAATGTCGTTATCGGAGGCGTCATCAGATTTATCTTCTTCTTCGTCGGAAGAATCTGCGGGACCATCTCTCTGAGGAATACCCCGCAACCTGTTCTGGAGCTGATCGTTAGTTGAAGCGTCGGTTAACATGGACGGGTTTACATTCACGTTGCTCAAATTATTAAAAAATGATTGCTGGTGTTTGAGAAACGCAGCATTGACATGTTCTTGTAAGAAAGCACAAGCGGTTGCTAGTGGAAGCCCCATTGTTGTTCCGATCACTTGTCCCGTAAGTATAGATTTCAGATGATGGCTGTGCAGAAATACTTCAGGTACATCTATCGATAAAATTCGTTGGCCCTCTCCAGTTCCAGGAGGTGATGGAATGGTAAGTTGAATTGGAACTCTTCGCCATTCTGGAAATGCATGCCCCATCGGACCTAGATAGAAAAATTGCTTTGAGTATGAACATACTTTTGAATCGAACAAAAATTTATTCCAATGGAAGCTGAATTTTCTTGTTAGTTTAGAATGAAAAAATGTCATGAAAATTGTGATTTCATGAAAGATATAAGTTGCAATTTGGCTTCGAGATCACGGAACGAGCCTGGGGTGGTACTCCGTATACCATGTAATTATATAGTCAACAGTTACGCCTGTCTGTTCCATCAATTCAACCATAAAGTCACTTCGGTCGGTGGCTCAGTGGCCAAGGTCTCTAGCAGTGGAACTCCGGTTTTTTGCTTTTAGCCTTTTCCGGGATAAGCTCGCAATAATCAGCCTCACGTGAACTTAGACAATAGCAGTATCCAATGGAATGCAATGAACGACACGCATAAGCTTCGCAGGAGGCGTGTTATTATGTCACCTACGACCCACACAGGCTCTACAGCTCGACCAACCGCCAACACCAGCGGAGGCGGCTGTCAGCGCCCCCTGATCGGGGCCCTATACACCACTTGGCACAAGCGCTCGCCCTCCTCCCCAGCAATGGGATGGAGGGGAAGGCGGCTCTCCGTGCGTCCAAGTCCCATTCCCCGACGTCCGAGCCTACGTGAGGCGAAGAAAGAAGGAAATGATCTTGTAATGATTTGTAGATACTGTTGGAATGTTAATTCGGAATTTTAGAAAATATATTTTTATTTATTTATTTATTTTAGCAGTGGAACTTCTAGCTCGCATCATACAGACGTTCGAGGCTCGGGTACGGAATCTTTTTTCTCAAGTACACGGGTCTCTTTAGGTGGTCACATGCCTTGTTGTGAATCAAGTGTGATGTGAGTTGCCTAGATGCCAATCCCGACGTCTGGTGCTAGCTTGAAGTGCGCACCGACCAACTGGGGTGGTGCTGTAGGTTTTTCGGGTTTTCCTACAGCTGAAAAGTGAATACACCACCGAAAACATCAGTAAGTCGCCTCGGAGCGCCACGGCAAATAATAATAATAGCCGTCCTCTACCCGCACAGGCTATGACTTTGGGTACACTCTACGAGTGTTAATGTGTTATTTGATGAAAAATTGAATTCCATGAAACACGAAATCCCACCCTTGCATGTGTCCCTTTTGTTCCTATACTATGTAAAACTAGTTTTTCTTAATTCATTAAGTTATTCATCTGACTCTACATATATTTAAATCAAGAAGTGTGTACTAATGATAATAATAAATCCAAGAGCCTTCACTTGTTGTGGATAACCCGCCGGCGGCTGATCGGGTGGAAACCTTCTGGAAGAACATATAGAGTTTCCGCAACCACTCAACGTAGATACTCCAGCCCTAGCGCAGTTCGAAGCCTTCTGCAGGAGGCTTCGTCAGCCTGAGCTCAATGAACTGCGCAATCCGATAACTCCGGAAGAAGTTCGAAGGGCCCTCAAAGGCTCGAAGAACTTTGCTGCTCCAGGCCCTGATGTGATGAGCTAAATGACTATTGGTGGACAAAATTTCCATGTACCCAACACCATCCAGCAAGAGTTTTGAACTCATGACTCATGGCTAGATGAGGAGCAGTAGATTCCGGATTGGTTTTGTCGAGGGGCGAACCGTGTTAATCTCTAAAAACGAAGATTTGTCTGATGCCAAGAACTACAGACCGATAACATGCTTGAACGCATGTTATAAGATGTTTACCCGCATCCTATACATGCAAATACTCTAGTCAGTTGATCCGGTGTAGGCACGGAAATATGAGCAAAGAGGGTCAAAGAAGGGGGTTGTTTGCTGCAAGGAGAACCTGCTGATCGACATATGTATCATGCAGGACTCATCATTTTCTCAGATGCCTTGCAGTACCCAATCGAATAGTGAGATGCTTTTAACAGCTGATGCCGCTCTGGAGGACTCGCTTCACCATAAAATCTGGCCAAGTCAGAGTCCAAACAGAGCAGGTTATCTTTAGAACCCCTTAGAAGGGGCGTGTTTCATGGAGACTTCCTCAGCCCTATTATCACCTGCATCTCCCTATTGCCATTGTCTGTTGCACTACGGAAAACCCGCGGATACAACTGCGGCACCCCCAGCAACCGGAGGCATAAGGTCACCCATACATGGATGACTTTAAACTATATGTCTCGGGGAAAAAGGATCTTCATCAGTTCTTAAGGCTGGTGCAAGTAGACAAATGTGCCACGGTTCATCTGAAAAGAGGACGATGCGAGAAATACGGAGAGGACGTTCAGATCGTAGACGGAAGCATCTAACATCATCATCTGGAGTCAGATGGACTTACCTAAAGGTGGAACAACGCCACACCCAAGAGGATACCACTGTTAAAAATTCTCTCCGTGGCAGTTATCAGCATAAACTCCGATAGATCCGGTCATCAGAACTGTCGGGAGAGAACAAAGTTGCTGCAACTAATATGCTTGCCTTTCCGTTCTACTTTACTTCTTTGCAGTGATGAAATGGACTCAGGAAGAGCTGCGACAACTCGACGTAAAAACTCGCAAAATGATGCATCTTCATAGGAGGTTGCATCCTAAATCGTTTGTTCCACGGTTATACTTCCCAGACAATGGGGAGGCCATTGACTTTTGAGTTTGGAGTGTCTACATAACAGAATAGTACTGTATGGAGCCTATCAAGTCATCAGGAGTTGAGATCCCTTCTCTGCTTGGTATGCGATCACGAAAAAGCAGGGATTGGAGCATTTATTTTCAAGGCAGCAACCCGTGCAGTCGGTGAACTCGGTCTCGTATTCGACACTGAACGGACGAACCCAAACTCTGTCACCGAGTTGGGACCCGTTCAGCAAAAGCCCACGTTGAAGCTGCGGACAGTGAGAGTCTTCTACAGCTACATAGGGATAAGCCAATGCATGGAGATTTCTTAAAGAATATTGAAGACCTTGGCTAATCCAGAAACCTGACCTTCGCATTTCTCAGATCATGTGGGCTGAAGTCGGAAACCAAGGATTCATAATGGCCTGCCAGGATGGTGTCTCCAGCACCCTTGAATACCGTAGTCTCGTGATGAGTGTTGAGGTCCCTGACACTAGATGCAGAGGATGTCCTGGGGCAGCTGCGACCATAATGCATTTGCTGTCAGCCTGTCCAGCTTATGCGGTCTCAGCCATCATCCGCAGGCACAATGCGGCGCTACGAGTGTTGTACTACCATCTACGGACATTGAGTCCGTTGTGGAGAATGAGAAGTGCCAATTCTATTGGAGTTACTCATTCCCAACCCTTTGGCATATACAAGCCGATAAGCTTGATGTCTTCCGCGACCAATCGAATTTTCAGCTCTTGGCGAAACGAACATCGCCCGAAAAGAGGAGGATAATGGAGGTCCTTGGTGGAATGATGGACACACTGCTCTCGAACTTGAAAATCAAACCGGCTTGCATGTGGCCGTCTTAAGAAACCGATGAACTTGAGAAAAAAGAATTCTCGCCTATTGAGGCCTCGAACCTCGGTCCGATGCGACCCAGAAGTAGCTCTTGTTTGTTTATGTTCTACATTTGGTAGCACTTCTGGTTTATAAGTACAGTCAGTGCTTGGCATCGCAAATTAGACGGTAAGACCCAAGTCATTCCCAACTCACAGAAGTGTTCTGAAAACTTCTGAGGGTTGCTCGTTGGGAATGCAGCCGTATAACGGTTAGAACGAATGTTGGAACAAATTTAGGTACACCACCTGAATATTTTTGTATGTGAATTGGTAAAGTTATGCTAAACTTTGTATCTGAGTATATATAAATGATGAATTTTCGGAGTCAGCATGAAATTTTGTGTATGTAGTGTTATTTTCAAATGAATCCGATGATTCTGTACTTTTCATGATTTCTAGGGGTCTACCCCTAAGGTTTTTTCGAGTAAATACTTTTGTTCTTCGATCAACTTGAAATTCACAGATTATACTAATTTTATCATTCTGAATCGACTGCCGTTCGCAGAATTGCTCTATCTTCAACCGTTCACGAGTTGAAAAGTTCATCTGGAGTTTAGAGGGGTCATTTCCCACCAGAAAATTCTCAAAATGATTTTCACTCATATTCGTTGAATTCATTCTTATTTGAATATGCTCAATGAATGTGAAATAGATATCGAGTTAATTAAAGATTTCATAGTCTTTTTACGGAACCTCTGATATTTTATCGTGCGCGGGAATTTTTGACGTTCTATTCCTTTTTTATGCTAAACCTTGTATCTGAGTATATATAAATCATGAATTTTCGGAGTCAGCATGAAATTTTGTGTATATAGTGTTATTTTCAAATGAATCCGATTATTCTGTACTTTTCATGATTTCTAGGGGTCTACCCCTAAGGTTTTTTCGAGTAAATACTTTTGTTCTTCGATCAACTTGAAATTCACAGATTATACTAATTTTATCATTCTGAATCGACTGCCGTTCGCAGAATTGCTCTATCTTCAACCGTTCACGAGTTGAAAAGTTCATCTGGAGTTTAGAGGGGTCATTTCCCACCAGAAAATTCTCAAAATGATTTTCACTCATATTCGTTGAATTCATTCTTATTTGAATATGCTCAATGAATGTGAAATAGATATCGAGTTAATTAAAGATTTCATAGTCTTTTTACGGAACCTCTGATATTTTATCGTGCGCGGGAATTTTTGACGTTCTATTCCTTTTTTATGCTAAACCTTGTATCTGAGTATATATAAATCATGAATTTTCGGAGTCAGCATGAAATTTTGTGTATATAGTGTTATTTTCAAATGAATCCGATTATTCTGTACTTTTCATGATTTCTAGGGGTCTACCCCTAAGGTTTTTTCGAGTAAATACTTTTGTTCTTCGATCAACTTGAAATTCACAGATTATACTAATTTTATCATTCTGAATCGACTGCCGTTCGCAGAATTGCTCTATCTTCAACCGTTCACGAGTTGAAAAGTTTTTTTTTGGTACTACCGGGCACATAACTGAAATTCTGAATGGTAGGATATGTTAGCTACTGCCATTCAAAGAGTTAACAGTACAGCACTTCCTAAAGGAATGTGGTGCTTACGATATAGCTAGCCTGAAAGAAATAAATGCAGATATTTCGGCTGATGAAAAAGGTGCTTTTAGAGATCTGATGAAGTTCTTGAAAACTCAGGCAAGTTCAACAAATATTAACCGAACAGTCGAGCATAACGGCCAACCCCAGCAGTGATGTATGGTTAGTTCTGGAATACTGACCTTGGGGCATGTGATTGTTGGGAGGAACCTGTCCCACCACTTGCTTATTGTTCAACTGTTGTTGAGGTGGTACTTGCTGAGGCGGCATTTGTTGAGCCAGTATTTGCTGAGGTGGTATTTGCTGAGGTGGTAATTGTTGGCCCGGAAGTTGTTGAGGTTGTAGTTGTTGGGACATTAAATGCTGTTGTATCTGCGGTTGTTGTTGAAAAGTTGGTGGATGATTTTTTGTATAGTTATTACCATTGTTGCATTCTTGTTTGGGTTGTTTATTGTTTGTACCTGAAAATAAAGCCGTATTTAGTGTATTTAAGATCAAGTGTAGGTACCACCTTGAATTCATATTCTAACTTTTATAAATTTTTCATCTTGTAACATATTTTTGGACTATAATTAGGATAAAAGTACAATTAGTTCAAACTATATTCGATTTTAATTATAAGAAGGAACTATGGCATTCAAAAAATATGCAACAAATGGAAAACAAATCTTCCTGATTTTTCGAAAATACAGTATGATTTTGCATTTTTTTTTAAAATGCTTTTTTTCCCGAACCTGAAAATCAGTCAATGCATCTGATAGGGGTTGAACAGGTATATGAGCCTGAGTTGTGGAGTTATCGTTTTGAAAAATCATAGAGAAATTTCTTTTTCTTGCGTACTTTTGAATGTCACTGTATAACCAATGATTCAATGAAGATGAACGCTATTCACCTATCAGTTTGTCGGCTTCTTTGCTCTTCTCATCAACAGCCTTTGTGGCAGCCAACTTCGCCACCCAAAGTTGCTTCAGTTCCTGTAAAATGGCCTCGTCAACTCCATCTTCTACGAAATGTTCTCTTGTGTTGGAAATAACGTCGTTGATTACTTCTTCATACGCTTTGAACTATAAAAAAATTAAAAAACGCGTGAGAATAAAATAATTAACTAATGAGAGAAAACATGAACTGACGCAAACGGGACTAAATAAATTAATAGACTGAGTAACGAAGTCTTCGAAACTTTCTCGGTAACATATTCAACATTATGCCCAAAAGAAAACTTAGTATGCAGCTTTACCACTGAAACGATAACTAGGGCAGTGAAGGAGATAGTCGAGGTAAAATCGTACACGTAAATCTTCTGACTTTGTCCTCTCATTATACTGATTATGAGATAAGGGAGGTTTCCTTAGTAATCTATTTATTTCAGAATAAACAGAATTCACTAATGAAGTGACCTCAGAGTGAAAAGTGATGAATTCGAGCGTGCCCCAAGACACAATCCTGTGGCCACTATCACCCATTATATATAAGTATTATTTTTTCACCATGGTAATTCATCTAAGAGAAGATGCCATTTGCCAATGACCGATCACTCATCTTTCGATGAGCCTTATTCAGTAACAATAGCTGAAAACAAAGCCAAAAAGTGGTTCAACGGTAATATTTTGAACAAAACCCAGTACGACTCCCACTAAATATTACACTGACATTCTGGTGTTAACTAGAGTAGTAGAAGATAGCCTGCGTGTTGTCACTTAAGGGGTAGCTTGAGAATTGAGTGAGGATAACAATATATTTTTATCGAGGAATATATAATAATAATAATAATGAACAGGGAGGACAACCAACATCCAAGGCCTTGAACAACCGGTGCAAAACCGGACCGGCAGCCAAGGCGCACTCTAGAGGGAATGTTCATGCCTTCTGATGTCGGCCGTGGATACACTAGGCTACAATAACCTCTAATGAGTAGAAGTTGTAATTTGGGCAGAAACGAATGTCTTCTGCCCTAATGCGCTGTAAGCCGACTCGAATTCGATTTTTGAGATCACTTCAAAACATTCGAAGTTCGGCTGAAGCCCTCTAACGACTCTACAATGACATCTGATGATGAGAAGTTGTAATTTGGACAGAAACGAATGACTTCTGCCCTAATGCAATGAATGCCAACTCGAATTCGATTTTTGAGATCACTTCAAAATATTCGAAGTTCGGCTGAAGCCCTCTGACGACTCTACAATAACCTCCAATGAGTAGAAGTTGTAATTTGGACAGGAACGAATGTCTCCTGCCCTAATGCATTACAAGCCAACTCGAATTCGATTTTTTAGATCACTTCAAAATATTCGATGATCGGCTGAAACCATCTGACGACCCGACAATGACCTCTGATGATGAGAAGTTGTAATTTGGACAGAAACGAATATCTTCTGCCCTAATGCAATGAACGCCAACTCGAACTAAAATTTTGAGATTACTTCAAAATATTCGATGTTCGGCTGAAGCCCTCTGACGACCCGACAATGACCTCTGATGATGAGAAGTTGTAATTTGGACAGAAACGAATGTCTTCTGCCCTAATGCAATGTAAGCCGACTCGAATTCGATTTTTGAGATCACTTCAAAATATTCGAAGCTCGGCTGAAGCCCTCTAACGACTCTACAATGACCTCTGATGAGTAGAAGTTGTAATTTGGGCAGAAACGAATGTCTCCTGCCCTAATTCAATACAATCTAACTCGAATTCGATTTTTGAGATCACTTCAAAACATTCGAAGTTCGGCTGAAGCCCTCTGACGATCCGACAATGACCTCTGATGATGAGAAATTGTAATTTGGACAGAAAAGAATGTCTCCCGCCCTAATGCAATGCACGCCAACTCGAATTCGATTTTTGAGATCACTTCAAAATATTCGAAGTTCGGCTGAAGCCCTCTGACGACTCTACAATAACCTCTGATGAGTAGAAGTTGTAATTTGGGCAGAAACGAATGTCTTCTGCCCTAATGCACTGTAAGCCGACTCGAATTCGATTTTTGAGATCACTTCAAAATATTCGAAGTTCGGCTGAAGCCCTCTGACGATCCGACAATGACCTCTGATGATGAGAAATTGTAATTTGGACAGAAAAGAATGTCTCCCGCCCTAATGCAATGCACGCCAACTCGAATTCGATTTTTGAGATCACTTCAAAATATTCGAAGTTCGGCTGAAGCCCTCTGACGACTCTACAATAACCTCTGATGAGTAGAAGTTGTAATTTGGACAGAAACGAATGTCTTCTGCCCTAATGCAATGTAAGCCGACTCGAATTCGATTTTTGAGATCACTTCAAAATATTCGAAGCTCGGCTGAAGCCCTCTAACGACTCTACAATGACCTCTGATGAGTAGAAGTTGTAATTTGGGCAGAAACGAATGTCTCCTGCCCTAATTCAATACAATCTAACTCGAATTCGATTTTTGAGATCACTTCAAAATATTCGAAGTTCGGCTGAAGCCCTCTGACAACCCGACAATGACCTCTGATGATGAAAAGTTGTAATTTGGGCTGAAACGAATGTCTTCTGCCCTAATGCGCTGTAAGCCGACTCGAATTCGATTTTTGAGATCACTTCAAAATATTCGAAGTTCGGCTGAAGCCCTCTGACGACTCTACAATAACCTCTGATGAGTAGAAGTTGTAATTTGGACAGAAACGAATGTCTTCTGCCCTATTGCGCTGTAAGCCGACTCGAATTCGATTTTTGAGATCACTTCAAACTATTCGAAGTTCGGCTGAAGCCTTCTGACGACCCGACAATGACCTCTGATGATGAAAAGTTGTAATTTGGACAGAAACAAACGTCTTCTGTCCTAATGCAATGTAAGCCGACTCGAATTCGATTTTTGAGATCACTTCAAAATATTCGAAGTTCGGCTGAAGCCCTCTGACGACTCTACAATAACCTCTGATGAGTAGAAGTTGTAATTTGGACAGAAACGAATGTCTCCCGCCCTAATGCAATGCACGCCAACTCGAACTAAAATTTTGAGATTACTTCAAAATATTCGATGTTCGGCTGAAGCCCTCTGACGACCCGACAATGACCTCTGATGATGAGAAGTTGTAATTTGGACAGAAACGAATGTCTTCTGCCCTAATGCAATGAATGCCAACTCGAATTCGATTTTTGAGATCACTTCAAAATATTCGAAGTTCGGCTGAAGCCCTCTAACGACTCTACAATGACCTCTGATGAGTAGAAGTTGTATTTTGGACAGAAACGAATGTCTTCTGCCCTAATGCAATGAATGCCAACTCGAATTCGATTTTTGAGATCACTTCAAAATATTCGAAGTTCGGCTGAAGCCCTCTGACGACTCTACAATAACCTCTGATGAGTAGAAGTTGTAATTTGGACAGAAACGAATGTCTCCCGCCCTAATGCAATGCACACCAACTCGAACTAAAATTTTGAGATTACTTCAAAATATTCGATGTTCGGCTGAAGCCCTCTGACGACCCGACAATGACCTCTGATGATGAGAAGTTGTAATTTGGACAGAAACGAATGTCTTCTGCCCTAATGCGCTGTAAGCCGACTCAAATTCGATTTTTGAGATCACTTCAAAATATTCGAAGTTCGGCTGAAGCCCTCTGACGACTCTACAATAACCTCTGATGAGTAGAAGTAGTAATTTGGGCAGAAACGAATGTCTTCTGCCCTAATGCGCTGTAAGCCGACTAGAATTCGATTTTTGAGATCACTTCAAAATATTCGAAGTTCGGCTGGAACCCTCTAACGACTCTACAATGACCTCTGATGAGTAGAAGTTGTAATTTGGGCAGAAACGAATGTCTCCTGCCCTAATTCAATACAATCTAACTCGAATTCGATTTTTGAGATCACTTCAAAACATTCGAAGTTCGGCTGAAGCCCTCTGACGACTCTACAATAACCTCTGATGAGTAGAAGTTGTAATTTGGGCAGAAACGAATGTCTTCTGCCCTAATGCGCTGTAAGCCGACTCGAATTCGATTTTTGAGATCACTTCAAAACATTCGAAGTTCGGCTGAAGCCCTCTGACGACCCGACAATGACCTCTGATGATGAGAAGTTGTAATTTGGACAGAAACGAATGTCTTCTGCCCTAATGCAATGAATGCCAACTCGAATTCGATTTTTGAGATCACTTCAAAATATTCGAAGTTCGGCTGAAGCCCTCTGACGACTCTACAATAACCTCTGATGAGTAGAAGTTGTAATTTGGACAGAAACGAATGTCTTCTGCCCTAATGCAATGTAAGCCGACTCGAATTCGATTTTTGAGATCACTTCAAAATATTCGAAGCTCGGCTGAAGCCCTCTAACGACTCTACAATGACCTCTGATGAGTAGAAGTTGTAATTTGGGCAGAAACGAATGTCTCCTGCCCTAATTCAATACAATCTAACTCGAATTCGATTTTTGAGATCACTTCAAAATATTCGAAGTTCGGCTGAAGCCCTCTGACAACCCGACAATGACCTCTGATGATGAGAAATTGTAATTTGGACAGAAAAGAATGTCTCCCGCCCTAATGCAATGCACGCCAACTCGAATTCGATTTTTGAGATCACTTCAAAATATTCGAAGTTCGGCTGAAGCCCTCTGACGACTCTACAATAACCTCTGATGAGTAGAAGTTGTAATTTGGGCAGAAACGAATGTCTTCTGCCCTAATGCACTGTAAGCCGACTCGAATTCGATTTTTGAGATCACTTCAAAATATTCGAAGTTCGGCTGAAGCCCTCTGACGATCCGACAATGACCTCTGATGATGAGAAATTGTAATTTGGACAGAAAAGAATGTCTCCCGCCCTAATGCAATGCACGCCAACTCGAATTCGATTTTTGAGATCACTTCAAAATATTCGAAGTTCGGCTGAAGCCCTCTGACGACTCTACAATAACCTCTGATGAGTAGAAGTTGTAATTTGGACAGAAACGAATGTCTTCTGCCCTAATGCAATGTAAGCCGACTCGAATTCGATTTTTGAGATCACTTCAAAATATTCGAAGCTCGGCTGAAGCCCTCTAACGACTCTACAATGACCTCTGATGAGTAGAAGTTGTAATTTGGGCAGAAACGAATGTCTCCTGCCCTAATTCAATACAATCTAACTCGAATTCGATTTTTGAGATCACTTCAAAATATTCGAAGTTCGGCTGAAGCCCTCTGACAACCCGACAATGACCTCTGATGATGAAAAGTTGTAATTTGGGCTGAAACGAATGTCTTCTGCCCTAATGCGCTGTAAGCCGACTCGAATTCGATTTTTGAGATCACTTCAAAATATTCGAAGTTCGGCTGAAGCCCTCTGACGACTCTACAATAACCTCTGATGAGTAGAAGTTGTAATTTGGACAGAAACGAATGTCTTCTGCCCTATTGCGCTGTAAGCCGACTCGAATTCGATTTTTGAGATCACTTCAAACTATTCGAAGTTCGGCTGAAGCCTTCTGACGACCCGACAATGACCTCTGATGATGAAAAGTTGTAATTTGGACAGAAACAAACGTCTTCTGTCCTAATGCAATGTAAGCCGACTCGAATTCGATTTTTGAGATCACTTCAAAATATTCGAAGTTCGGCTGAAGCCCTCTGACGACTCTACAATAACCTCTGATGAGTAGAAGTTGTAATTTGGACAGAAACGAATGTCTCCCGCCCTAATGCAATGCACGCCAACTCGAACTAAAATTTTGAGATTACTTCAAAATATTCGATGTTCGGCTGAAGCCCTCTGACGACCCGACAATGACCTCTGATGATGAGAAGTTGTAATTTGGACAGAAACGAATGTCTTCTGCCCTAATGCAATGAATGCCAACTCGAATTCGATTTTTGAGATCACTTCAAAATATTCGAAGTTCGGCTGAAGCCCTCTAACGACTCTACAATGACCTCTGATGAGTAGAAGTTGTATTTTGGACAGAAACGAATGTCTTCTGCCCTAATGCAATGAATGCCAACTCGAATTCGATTTTTGAGATCACTTCAAAATATTCGAAGTTCGGCTGAAGCCCTCTGACGACTCTACAATAACCTCTGATGAGTAGAAGTTGTAATTTGGACAGAAACGAATGTCTCCCGCCCTAATGCAATGCACACCAACTCGAACTAAAATTTTGAGATTACTTCAAAATATTCGATGTTCGGCTGAAGCCCTCTGACGACCCGACAATGACCTCTGATGATGAGAAGTTGTAATTTGGACAGAAACGAATGTCTTCTGCCCTAATGCGCTGTAAGCCGACTCAAATTCGATTTTTGAGATCACTTCAAAATATTCGAAGTTCGGCTGAAGCCCTCTGACGACTCTACAATAACCTCTGATGAGTAGAAGTTGTAATTTGGACAGAAACGAATGTCTCCCGCCCTAATGCAATGCACACCAACTCGAACTAAAATTTTGAGATTACTTCAAAATATTCGAAGTTCGGCTGAAGCCCTCTGACGACCCGACAATGACCTCTGATGATGAGAAGTTGTAATTTGGACAGAAACGAATGTCTTCTGCCCTAATGCAATGAATGCCAACTCGAATTCGATTTTTGAGATCACTTCAAAATATTCGAAGTTCGGCTGAAGCCCTCTGACGACTCTACAATAACCTCTGATGAGTAGAAGTTGTAATTTGGACAGAAACGAATGTCTCCCGCCCTAATGCAATGCACACCAACTCGAACTAAAATTTTGAGATTACTTCAAAATATTCGATGTTCGGCTGAAGCCCTCTGACGACCCGACAATGACCTCTGATGATGAGAAGTTGTAATTTGGACAGAAACGAATGTCTTCTGCCCTAATGCAATGAATGCCAACTCGAATTCGATTTTTGAGATCACTTCAAAATATTCGAAGTTCGGCTGAAGCCCTCTAACGACTCTACAATGACCTCTGATGAGTAGAAGTTGTAATTTGGACAGAAACGAATGTCTTCTGCCCTAATGCAATGAATGCCAACTCGAATTCGATTTTTGAGATCACTTCAAAATATTCGAAGTTCGGCTGAAGCCCTCTGACGACTCTACAATAACCTCTGATGAGTAGAAGTTGTAATTTGGACAGAAACGAATGTCTCCCGCCCTAATGCAATGCAGACCAACTCGAACTAAAATTTTGAGATTACTTCAAAATATTCGATGTTCGGCTGAAGCCCTCTGACGACCCGACAATGACCTCTGATGATGAGAAGTTGTAATTAGGACAGAAACGAATGTCTTCTGCCCTAATGCGCTGTAAGCCGACTCAAATTCGATTTTTGAGATCACTTCAAAATATTCGATGTTCGGCTGAAGCCCTCTGACGACTCTACAATAACCTCTGATGATGAAAAGTTGTAATTTGGACAGAAACAAACGTCTTCTGTCCTAATGCAATGTAAGCCGACTCGAATTCGATTTTTGAGATCACTTCAAAATATTCGAAGTTCGGCTGAAGCCCTCTGACGACCCGACAATGACCTCTGATGATGAGAAGTTGTAATTTGGACAGAAACGAATGTCTCCCGCCCTAATGCAATGCACGCCAACTCGAACAAAAATTTTGAGATTACTTCAAAATATTCGATGTTCGGCTGAAGCCCTCTGACGACCCGACAATGACCTCTGATGATGAAAAGTTGTAATTTGGGCAGAAACGAATATCTTCTGCCCTAATGCGCTGTAAGCCGACTCGAATTCGATTTTTGACATCACTTCAAAATATTCGAAGTTCGGCTGAAGCCCTCTGACGACTCTACAATAACCTCTGATGAGTAGAAGTAGTAATTTGGGCAGAAACGAATGTCTTCTGCCCTAATGCGCTGTAAGCCGACTAGAATTCGATTTTTGAGATCACTTCAAAATATTCGAAGTTCGGCTGGAACCCTCTAACGACTCTACAATGACCTCTGATGAGTAGAAGTTGTAATTTGGGCAGAAACGAATGTCTCCTGCCCTAATTCAATACAATC
The DNA here is from genome assembly GCA_958502065.1 of Chrysolina americana. Classification (NCBI taxonomy): domain Eukaryota; kingdom Metazoa; phylum Arthropoda; class Insecta; order Coleoptera; family Chrysomelidae; genus Chrysolina; species Chrysolina americana. The sequence continues at coordinate 56,689,859 of OY293420.1, read as the reverse complement.
TAACTCGAATTCGATTTTTGAGATCACTTCAAAACATTCGAAGTTCGGCTGAAGCCCTCTGACGACTCTACAATAACCTCTGATGAGTAGAAGTTGTAATTTGGGCAGAAACGAATGTCTTCTGCCCTAATGCGCTGTAAGCCGACTCGAATTCGATTTTTGAGATCACTTCAAAACATTCGAAGTTCGGCTGAAGCCCTCTGACGACTCTACAATAACCTCTGATGAGTAGAAGTTGTAATTTGGGCAGAAACGAATGTCTTCTGCCCTAATGCGCTGTAAGCCGACTCGAATTCGATTTTTGAGATTACTTCAAAATATTCGATGTTCGGCTGAAGTCCTCTGACGACCCGACAATGACCTCTGATGATGAAAAGTTGTAATTTGGGCAGAAACGAATGTCTTCTGCCCTAATGCGCTGTAAGCCGACTCGAATTCGATTTTTGAGATCACTTCAAAATATTCGAAGTTCGGCTGAAGCCCTCTGACGACTCTACAATAACCTCTGATGAGTAGAAGTTGTAATTTGGGCAGAAACGAATGTCTCTTGCCCTAATGCAATGCAAGCCAACTCGAATTCGATTTTTGAGATCACTTCAAAATATTCGAAGTTCGGCTGAAGCCCTCTGACGACTCTACAATAACCTCCAATGAGTAGAAGTTGTAATTTGGACAGGAACGAATGTCTCCTGCCCTAATGCATTACAAGCCAACTCGAATTCGATTTTTTAGATCACTTCAAAATATTCGATGATCGGCTGAAACCATCTGACGACCCGACAATGACCTCTGATGATGAGAAGTTGTAATTTGGACAGAAACGAATATCTTCTGCCCTAATGCAATAACGCCAACTCGAACTAAAATTTTGAGATTACTTCAAAATATTCGATGTTCGGCTGAAGCCCTCTGACGACCCGACAATGACCTCTGATGATGAGAAGTTGTAATTTGGACAGAAACGAATGTCTTCTGCCCTAATGCAATGTAAGCCGACTCGAATTCGATTTTTGAGATCACTTCAAAATATTCGAAGCTCGGCTGAAGCCCTCTAACGACTCTACAATGACCTCTGATGAGTAGAAGTTGTAATTTGGGCAGAAACGAATGTCTCCTGCCCTAATTCAATACAATCTAACTCGAATTCGATTTTTGAGATCACTTCAAAACATTCGAAGTTCGGCTGAAGCCCTCTGACGATCCGACAATGACCTCTGATGATGAGAAATTGTAATTTGGACAGAAAAGAATGTCTCCCGCCCTAATGCAATGCACGCCAACTCGAATTCGATTTTTGAGATCACTTCAAAATATTCGAAGTTCGGCTGAAGCCCTCTGACGACTCTACAATAACCTCTGATGAGTAGAAGTTGTAATTTGGGCAGAAACGAATGTCTTCTGCCCTAATACACTGTAAGCCGACTCGAATTCGATTTTTGAGATCACTTCAAAATATTCGAAGTTCGGCTGAAGCCCTCTGACGATCCGACAATGACCTCTGATGATGAGAAATTGTAATTTGGACAGAAAAGAATGTCTCCCGCCCTAATGCAATGCACGCCAACTCGAATTCGATTTTTGAGATCACTTCAAAATATTCGAAGTTCGGCTGAAGCCCTCTGACGACTCTACAATAACCTCTGATGAGTAGAAGTTGTAATTTGGACAGAAACGAATGTCTTCTGCCCTAATGCAATGTAAGCCGACTCGAATTCGATTTTTGAGATCACTTCAAAATATTCGAAGCTCGGCTGAAGCCCTCTAACGACTCTACAATGACCTCTGATGAGTAGAAGTTGTAATTTGGGCAGAAACGAATGTCTCCTGCCCTAATTCAATACAATCTAACTCGAATTCGATTTTTGAGATCACTTCAAAATATTCGAAGTTCGGCTGAAGCCCTCTGACAACCCGACAATGACCTCTGATGATGAAAAGTTGTAATTTGGGCTGAAACGAATGTCTTCTGCCCTAATGCGCTGTAAGCCGACTCGAATTCGATTTTTGAGATCACTTCAAAATATTCGAAGTTCGGCTGAAGCCCTCTGACGACTCTACAATAACCTCTGATGAGTAGAAGTTGTAATTTGGACAGAAACGAATGTCTTCTGCCCTATTGCGCTGTAAGCCGACTCGAATTCGATTTTTGAGATCACTTCAAACTATTCGAAGTTCGGCTGAAGCCTTCTGACGACCCGACAATGACCTCTGATGATGAAAAGTTGTAATTTGGACAGAAACAAACGTCTTCTGTCCTAATGCAATGTAAGCCAACTCGAATTCGATTTTTGAGATCACTTCAAAATATTCGAAGTTCGGCTGAAGCCCTCTGACGACTCTACAATAACCTCTGATGAGTAGAAGTTGTAATTTGGACAGAAACGAATGTCTCCCGCCCTAATGCAATGCACGCCAACTCGAACTAAAATTTTGAGATTACTTCAAAATATTCGATGTTCGGCTGAAGCCCTCTGACGACCCGACAATGACCTCTGATGATGAGAAGTTGTAATTTGGACAGAAACGAATGTCTTCTGCCCTAATGCAATGAATGCCAACTCGAATTCGATTTTTGAGATCACTTCAAAATATTCGAAGTTCGGCTGAAGCCCTCTAACGACTCTACAATGACCTCTGATGAGTAGAAGTTGTAATTTGGACAGAAACGAATGTCTTCTGCCCTAATGCAATGAATGCCAACTCGAATTCGATTTTTGAGATCACTTCAAAATATTCGAAGTTCGGCTGAAGCCCTCTGACGACTCTACAATAACCTCTGATGAGTAGAAGTTGTAATTTGGACAGAAACGAATGTCTCCCGCCCTAATGCAATGCACACCAACTCGAACTAAAATTTTGAGATTACTTCAAAATATTCGATGTTCGGCTGAAGCCCTCTGACGACCCGACAATGACCTCTGATGATGAGAAGTTGTAATTTAAACAGAAACGAATGTCTTCTGCCCTAATGCGCTGTAAGCCGACTCAAATTCGATTTTTGAGATCACTTCAAAATATTCGAAGTTCGGCTGAAGCCCTCTGACGACTCTACAATAACCTCTGATGAGTAGAAGTAGTAATTTGGGCAGAAACGAATGTCTTCTGCCCTAATGCGCTGTAAGCCGACTAGAATTCGATTTTTGAGATCACTTCAAAATATTCGAAGTTCGGCTGGAACCCTCTAACGACTCTACAATGACCTCTGATGAGTAGAAGTTGTAATTTGGGCAGAAACGAATGTCTCCTGCCCTAATTCAATACAATCTAACTCGAATTCGATTTTTGAGATCACTTCAAAACATTCGAAGTTCGGCTGAAGCCCTCTGACGACTCTACAATAACCTCTGATGAGTAGAAGTTGTAATTTGGGCAGAAACGAATGTCTTCTGCCCTAATGCGCTGTAAGCCGACTCGAATTCGATTTTTGAGATCACTTCAAAACATTCGAAGTTCGGCTGAAGCCCTCTGACGACCCGACAATGACCTCTGATGATGAGAAGTTGTAATTTGGGCAGAAACGAATGTCTTCTGCCCTAATGCAATGAATGCCAACTCGAATTCGATTTTTGAGATCACTTCAAAATATTCGAAGTTCGGCTGAAGCCCTCTGACGACTCTACAATAACCTCTGATGAGTAGAAGTTGTAATTTGGACAGAAACGAATGTCTCCCGCCCTAATGCAATGCACACCAACTCGAACTAAAATTTTGAGATTACTTCAAAATATTCGATGTTCGGCTGAAGCCCTCTGACGACCCGACAATGACCTCTGATGATGAGAAGTTGTAATTTGGACAGAAACGAATGTCTTCTGCCCTAATGCAATGAATGCCAACTCGAATTCGATTTTTGAGATCACTTCAAAATATTCGAAGTTCGGCTGAAGCCCTCTAACGACTCTACAATGACCTCTGATGAGTAGAAGTTGTAATTTGGACAGAAACGAATGTCTTCTGCCCTAATGCAATGAATGCCAACTCGAATTCGATTTTTGAGATCACTTCAAAATATTCGAAGTTCGGCTGAAGCCCTCTGACGACTCTACAATAACCTCTGATGAGTAGAAGTTGTAATTTGGACAGAAACGAATGTCTCCCGCCCTAATGCAATGCAGACCAACTCGAACTAAAATTTTGAGATTACTTCAAAATATTCGATGTTCGGCTGAAGCCCTCTGACGACCCGACAATGACCTCTGATGATGAGAAGTTGTAATTTGGACAGAAACGAATGTCTTCTGCCCTAATGCGCTGTAAGCCGACTCAAATTCGATTTTTGAGATCACTTCAAAATATTCGATGTTCGGCTGAAGCCCTCTGACGACTCTACAATAACCTCTGATGATGAAAAGTTGTAATTTGGACAGAAACAAACGTCTTCTGTCCTAATGCAATGTAAGCCGACTCGAATTCGATTTTTGAGATCACTTCAAAATATTCGAAGTTCGGCTGAAGCCCTCTGACGACCCGACAATGACCTCTGATGATGAGAAGTTGTAATTTGGACAGAAACGAATGTCTCCCGCCCTAATGCAATGCACGCCAACTCGAACAAAAATTTTGAGATTACTTCAAAATATTCGATGTTCGGCTGAAGCCCTCTGACGACCCGACAATGACCTCTGATGATGAAAAGTTGTAATTTGGGCATAAACGAATATCTTCTGCCCTAATGCGCTGTAAGCCGACTCGAATTCGATTTTTGACATCACTTCAAAATATTCGAAGTTCGGCTGAAGCCCTCTGACGACTCTACAATAACCTCTGATGAGTAGAAGTAGTAATTTGGGCAGAAACGAATGTCTTCTGCCCTAATGCGCTGTAAGCCGACTAGAATTCGATTTTTGAGATCACTTCAAAATATTCGAAGTTCGGCTGGAACCCTCTAACGACTCTACAATGACCTCTGATGAGTAGAAGTTGTAATTTGGGCAGAAACGAATGTCTCCTGCCCTAATTCAATACAATCTAACTCGAATTCGATTTTTGAGATCACTTCAAAACATTCGAAGTTCGGCTGAAGCCCTCTGACGACTCTACAATAACCTCTGATGAGTAGAAGTTGTAATTTGGGCAGAAACGAATGTCTTCTGCCCTAATGCGCTGTAAGCCGACTCGAATTCGATTTTTGAGATCACTTCAAAACATTCGAAGTTCGGCTGAAGCCCTCTGACGACTCTACAATAACCTCTGATGAGTAGAAGTTGTAATTTGGGCAGAAACGAATGTCTTCTGCCCTAATACGCTGTAAGCCGACTCGAATTCGATTTTTGAGATTACTTCAAAATATTCGATGTTCGGCTGAAGTCCTCTGACGACCCGACAATGACCTCTGATGATGAAAAGTTGTAATTTGGGCAGAAACGAATGTCTTCTGCCCTAATGCGCTGTAAGCCGACTCGAATTCGATTTTTGAGATCACTTCAAAATATTCGAAGTTCGGCTGAAGCCCTCTGACGACTCTACAATAACCTCTGATGAGTAGAAGTTGTAATTTGGGCAGAAACGAATGTCTCTTGCCCTAATGCAATGCAAGCCAACTCGAATTCGATTTTTGAGATCACTTCAAAATATTCGAAGTTCGGCTGAAGCCCTCTGACGACTCTACAATAACCTCTAATGAGTAGAAGTTGTAATTTGGGCAGAAACGAATGTCTCCTGCCCTAATGCAATGCAAGCCAACTTGAATTCGATTTTTGAGATCACTTCAAAATATTCGAAGTTCGGCTGAAGCCCTCTGACGACTCTACAATAACCTCTAATGAGTAGAAGTTGTAATTTGGGCAGAAACGAATGTCTCCTGCCCTAATGCAATGCAAGCCAACTCGAATTCGATTTTTGAGATCACTTCAAAATATTCGAAGTTCGGCTGAAGCCCTCTGACGACTCTACAATAACCTCTAATGAGTAGAAGTTGTAATTTGGGCAGAAACGAATGTCTCCTACCCTAATGCAATGCAAGCCAACTTGAATTCGATTTTTGAGATCACTTCAAAATATTCGAAGTTCGGCTGAAGCCCTCTGACGACTCTACAATAACCTCTAATGAGTAGAAGTTGTAATTTGGGCAGAAACGAATGTCTCCTGCCCTAATGCAATGCAAGCCAACTTGAATTCGATTTTTGAGATCACTTCAAAATATTCGAAGTTCGGCTGAAGCCCTCTGACGACTCTACAATAACCTCTAATGAGTAGAAGTTGTAATTTGGGCAGAAACGAATGTCTCCTACCCTAATGCAATGCAAGCCAACTCGAATTCGATTTTTGAGATCACTTCAAAATATTCGAAGTTCGGCTGAAGCCCTCTGACGACTCTACAATAACCTCTAATGAGTAGAAGTTGTAATTTGGGCAGAAACGAATGTCTCCTGCCCTAATGCAATGCAAGCCAACTCGAATTCGATTTTTGAGATCACTTCCAAATATTCGATGTTCGGCTGAAGCCCTCTGACGACCCGACAATGACCTCTGATGATGAGAAGTTGTAATTTGGACAGAAACGAATGTCTTCTGCCCTAATGCATTACAAGCCAACTTGAATTCGATTTTTGAGATTACTTCCAAATATTCGATGTTCGGCTGAAGCCCTCTGACGACCCGACAATGACCTCTGATGATGAGAAGTTGTAATTTGGACAGAAACTGTCTTCTGCCCTAATGCAATGTAAGCCTACTCGAATTCGATTTTTGAGATCACTTCAAATTATTCGAAGTTCGGCTGAAGCCCTCTGACGACTCTACAATAACCTCTGATGATGAGAAGTTGTCATTTGTATGTCCAAAGATATTTTACATTGTTTTTCCGGGAACATAAGGAAACCTCAATACTACATGGACCCGATAACCCTGTGCCTTACGTATAACTTAATGAAACCCTCTGCATGACAGAGAGGATACGGCCACCAAAGGCACCTAACGGCAAGCAAGAGTAGGTTAGCTCGCATCCTGTATATCACAGGAGGATAAGGTGAAAAACCCCGATTCCCATCACAAAACCCCATTCCACATCTCCCTGCGACTAGTGATGGCTTTATGTAGGTTTTATATATTTAGGGAGATGGATTGGACAGCTGGGGCGGTATCCTCAACCCGCTACCCTACTAAGCGAGCGATCCCTCAAGGTAGGTATTTGACGCAAATTCCCGATTCTCAACTAGTGCTATTGCCATAACTTTACACTCACGTTTAGAATAAGCGAGGGTTGCGCTAGTTGAGAACCGGGAATTTGCATATCGGCGATAATCAAATTGCTATATCACTCGATAAGTAGGGTAGCGAGTTGAGGATCCCGCCCCTGATGCTGCTCTGGAGGACTCACTTCACCATGAGATCTCGTCAAGTCAGGTTATCTTCAGAAGGAGCATATTTCAGGGACACTCCCTCTGTCCTCTTCTCTTCTTCATCCACCGGAACATAAGCCAGTACAGGTGTTTCGTCTACACCGTACGAGTGTCGTAGATTGTCGTATAACACTCGTTATGCCTGTGGGTATCGGCTGAGACCGCATAAGCTTGACAAGCTGACATCAAATTTATTATGGTCTCAGATGCCTAGTGTCAGGGATCTTTATACCCATCACGCGACTACAGCAGGTTGTACACCATCCTGGCTTTTACGCCGAGTTGTCGCAGCTCTTCTTAAGTCCATTTCACCAGTCCAAAGGAGTAGAGTAGGAGTAGGAAGGAGTAGCAGTTGGAGTAGGAAGGAGTAGCAGTAGGAGTTGGAGTAATACTATTATTATGGAGATTGACCCGATGAGGTCAGTCCTAATGGTTCTTTGTCGACAATTCAGCTCGCTTTTTCAACGAGCGGCATAGCTTTGGAACTCATTGAGGCAACATTCTTTAGACATTCTAGGGAAACACCAATTTCCAATTTCTGCCAACTTTCACTTGGTTCTCAAGATGTCTGAACATTACATGATTTTTGTTTTAATGGGAACCAGAATATAAAAATTAATAATGTGACGAGCTCTCTGCTGCGCTTAGCATGGCAGTTGAAAAAATAAATGCGAAATAAAGTTATCGCATAAAATGCAAATTATGAGAAATGCACTGTTTTAAAGTATACACTTCGCAGCAAGATAAAGTTTATGGAAAAGTAGTGTCTGAATGTTATCATTTTTTCTTTATTGCGTAGTTTTTTGTTCGTATATGGGAAACTTCAACCATATCAACAAATTTTGAAGACAGTTAGGAATATAATCAGTATCGAGTCACGAAACGTAAGGAAAACTATCAAACATCTGGAAAAAAATTACATCTGAAGTTGATGAACGAGCCTGTCATTATTCTATGAGAACTCAGCAACAATAATAAAATTGATTGATGTTTTCATTGATAGATAAATACGTGCATCTATTGAAGGTCACATCATCCATTTGAAGGTTAGATACGATTGGTTTATCTTTCACGGCACGCTGATAGCACTGAAAGGTTCTGAATTCGAATAACTACTTTATTCAGAAAATACCTACCGAACCTATAGCGCTAAAGAATATCGATGGATAAATAGAGACTGGGTTTCAGTAGTGCCCACACCAATTGAAATTATTATTTTAATTAAGATTTTCATGTGAAATAACTATAAAACCCTATTGCAGTAGCACATATTGAAGTGAGCCTCCTTTAAGGCCGATTCAGATACATGCGTGCCCACCCTGCATGAGAAATGCATGTCTGTCGAGTTAACATCTGTGCTTGTCGGCGTGCCTGAAAAACGCAGGGTGAGCACACACGGACTTGGGACATATTAGTTCAAATAATGAAAGATACAGTGAAAAATACGCCGGGGATATTTGATAAACTCTTATGGCTTTACCCCAGCATTCAAAAAATTATGACAGAACTAAATAAAATCCCCAAAAACGAAGATTTGTCTGATCCAAGAACTACAGACCGAAAACATACATGAGATGATTACCCGCATCTTATACATGAATACTCTCCGCAGTTGATCCGGTGTATGAACGGATATATGAGCAAAGAGGGTTAAAGAAGGGGGTCGCTTGCTGCAAGAAGAACCTGCATCTAACAGGACTCCGTGCAGTATAAGCGTAATATCTCAATGGCCTGGATCGATTATTGCAAGACATTTGATACAACATTGCATGAGCTCTTCATGCATTTGCTCAGATGCCTTGCGGTACCCGATCAAATAGTAAGATGCATGCAGCTGATACCGCTTTGGAGGACTCGCTTCACCATAACATCTGGTCAAGTCAGAGTCCAAACAGAGTAGGTTATCTTCAGAAGGGGCGTGTTTCAGGGAGACTACCTCAGCCCTCTTCTCTTTCTCTTCTGCATCTCCATTTTGCCATTGTCCGTTGCACTACGGAAAACCCGCGGATACAATTGAGGCGCTTCCAGCAACCGGAGGCATAAGGTCATCCATCTGTTTTGAATAGATAACCTCAAACTATATGCCTGTGGAAAAAAGGATCTTCATCAGTCCTTAAGGGTGGTGCAAGATTACACGCATGCTATCGACAAATGTTCCACGGTTCATCTCAAAGGAGGACGATGTGAGGAATACGTAGAGGACGTTCAGTTCGTAGACGGAAGCATCCTACATCATCTGGATGCCGGAGAGACGTATACTCACCTAGGGGTGGAACAACGCCAATCACAAAAAGTAACCACGGTTAAAAACTATCTCCGCGGCAAGTATCAGCATAAACTCTTACAGATCTGGTCACTAGAACAAAGTTCCTACAACTAATATGCTTGCCGATCCAGTTCTACTCTTCTTTGGAGTAATGAAATGGACTCATGAAAAGCTGCGACAACTCGACGTAAAAACTCGCAAAATGATGCATCTCCAAGGAGCTTGCATCCTAAATCGTCTGTTCCATGGTTATACTTTCCCAGCCAACGAAGAGGCCGTGGACTTTTGAGCTTGGAGTGTCTATATAACAGAATGGTACTGGATGGAGCCTGTTAAGTCATCAGGAGTTCAGATCGCTTCTGCTTTCAGGGCAGCAACCCTTGCAGCCGATGAACTCCGTCTCGTAGTCGACACTGAACGGACGAACCCAAACCAAGTTGGAAACCGTTCAGCAAAAAGCCCACGTCAAAGCTGAGAGGCTCCTACAGCTACTTAAGGTTAAGCCAATGCATGGGGTCTTCTTCAAGAACATTGAAGACGTTGGCTTTTCCAAAAACCTAACTTTCGCATTTCTCAGGTCAAGTGGACTGAAGTCAGAAATCAAGGGATTCATAATGGCCTGTCAGGATGCTGTCTTCAACACTCTCGTCTACCGTAGTCGCGTGATGAGTATAGAGATCACTGACACTAGATGCAGAGCATGTCGTGGGGCAGCTGAGACCATAATGCATTTGCTGTCAGCCTGTAGATCTTATGAGGTCTCAGCCTTTATCCACAGGCATAACGCGGCGCTACGAGTGTTGTACTACCATCTACGACACTCGTATGGTGTAGACGAGACACCGGTGTTGCCTTATGCTCCAGGGAATATTGAGTCCGTTGTGGAGAATGGGAAGTGTCGAATCTATTGAAACTACTCATTTCCCACCCTCAGGCAAATACAAGCCAGTAAGCCTGAGGTTGTCCTTCTCGACCATCAAAGTAGGACGATTTTCGTCATAGAGTTTTTGGATCCTGGTGAAACGAACATCGTCCGAAAAAAGAAGAAAAATCGGTCAAAAATCGAGACTTACTCTTTGAACTCCGCAGGCCTTACCCATACCATTCTGTTCAAATGGTGGTTCTGATCCTAGGACTTCTTGGTGAAATGATACGCTGCTCTCGAATCTGAAAATCATACCGGCTTATCTTGGCCCGAAGAATGCAGAAGGTCGTAATTCGTGGTTCACTCCGCCTACTCAGGGCACATGATTCTCGGACCCAGTAATCACTCATCCTACGGACGTGGGGAGTGTTCACTGAGGTTAATGACACACCTGCGCGCCCTCTGGATGTATCGGGGCTCCGGAGACAGGACCTGACAGGAATAATATTGAAAAAAAATACACTGCATTGACAAAATAAAATATTCGTAATCATTTTGATCCTTAATACCTGTTAGCTATTCAGCTGAGAACTCTGTAAAAGCGAATGAATATAATAAGTCTGGCAATAGTCGTAATAAAAGAGTATTCATATGAATATACGTTCTCTGCATTAATTACCATCCAAGGAAACTGATATGCTTCATGAATCGTCACCTTCTTTTTATTTAATTTTCAGATGCCTTGAGACAATATCGTATTCATAACTGGCAAAACAAGTATAAAACGAATTTTCAACCAAGTAAAAGTTGGTTGTTACGAAGAAGATTTATGCACAGTTGGTTATTGGTTACCTACCACCTCAGTGACAGTTGTCAAAGATAATGCAGATAATGATATGTGCTGATTTATATCAATCCCAGAGTGTTTGCTGATTAACATCCATATTAATGCATTGAATATTTATTTCGATCCATGACAGGGGAGATAAATTCACTGAGCTTGTATTCTGTCCAGCATATTCACAACTGGAAATTGTTCCTGGAGAGAGAAAACATCGACCAGTACTGATTATATATCATTCTCAAGAAATAATCCTTTGACAGTTTCAATACCAACAAATTCATATACATAGTGGATCATTAAACATGAGATCGCCATTATGTTAGGTAGTTAGAATGGGTTTTCGAATCGAACCAAGTAATAAAATGTCTTCCTCCCCTGCGTACAAAACTGATAAACAATAAAAATGGATCAATTTGTATTCGAAGTATACATTTTTACAAAAGTACTGAAGGTGAGAAAAGTCTACTGTGTGGTACTTTTGAAAAGGTAGTTAATCGGTCTTCAAAATGAGGTATCACTCAACTCTCCTTTCATTTAATATTTTAGAAGTTGCTTTAAATCCCGCTAGAGGCATGATGAAATTTAACTGAAAACCTCCCTTTATATTTTCTATGAATCAACAAAAGGCGAGGTTCAACTCACGTACAGATGTAGTCCAAGGAGCAGAGAAATCATTAGATCTGAATATGGAATCTAGATGAATCAGGCTTAATTTATTTCATGTCTCGGTCCTACGAAATGGAATAGAGTGTTTCCGATTAAATTCCGAGAGCTCATCATCCATGGACAGCTGTTTCGTAGTTTTCCACTCATCAGCACGGCTTTATGAGGTCTCTAGAAATTGAAACTGATACCTCTGGAATAGTTTTTGCTGAACCATGGTTCATCAGATGATATTCTTGACGTGTTTGAAGTTTTTTTGGCGCATTATCTTGAATCTTCAAAAGAGAAAAATAATTTTTCCTGCTGAAATGCTGACAGAAATCAATAATATCCAGGTCGGAGGGATTGTAGTGCCATATGAGACTGGGCAGTATCGTCCTCCTCGATGGTGTAGAAAAAGAGCAAGGAGATGAGGTTGTGTTCGGAGTTGTCAAGTGGAGTACAAACTGTTGTAGTGTATGGATCAGGATTTGTGGTGAGAAAAAGATCGAGGGTATTGGCAAACTGGTTGTTTGTAATCGAGAATGCGTGTGGGTAGCTCGACCAACTGTTCTAGACCATAGGTGATATTGAAGTCTTCAGAAAGAAGACCTACTACGTCTGTTTTGTGACAAAAGTTGAGTCAGGTAGAGTAATTCAAATTGAAATATGCTACCATGATGACTGACTGAGAGAAAGATAGATAGAAAAGCACTAAGAAGGGTTTTAGGTATCCAAGATAACATATAGTAATGTGATGGGTCAATAGTTGATAGGTACTTTTTTTTTGGGAGTAAGTTATACTTTGGAATTTTTCCTGGTGGAAGGAGATAATCTCGAGTTATGAGAGTGCTTGAATAACTTGCAAAGACCAACGCTAGCTCTGGGGGCACATCTCTTGAGAACACTCGTTGGAATTCCTCGAGATCCTCTTGCTTTGTTGATGTTTGAGGCCCAGAGCATACAGTAAAACTTTTGTATTTCATGTAGTAAAAGTTCAAAGCAATCCATCTCATAAGTGATAACTCGCTCCAGAATTTGCTTGCTTCTTGGTTGAAGAACAAAAAAGTTCGTGATTTGCTTTTTTTATAAACATTAATGAACCTATCGCACATCTTCAGTCGCTGGGATGGCGTCTTTTCGTCAAAACTCTTCATTCAACGAACTGTTGAGAAAGTTTTCCTGAAAGCTGGCAAGATCCAAAAATTTCAACTTTTTTTCCTTCTTCGAGTTTTAAGGATGTTTTTTGGACAAAAAGGAGTTTAATTTTTGTATAACGAGGAAACGAATCTCCTGCATTGTTTGAAAATATAGAAAATGGTGAAAACCAAGAAAAGATCTGCCGATATACTGAAGATGTATGGACAAGCTCATCTAATTCATCAGCAAAAATATCATTCTTCTTGAATATGAAACGGTGACACTTTTAATGTTTTCAACTTGTTATTGACGCAAGTTATCGATTGTTCCAATTGGTAATAATAATATTGATTATGTAGTTTACACCATTTCATAGCAAGTTGAAAACAATTGCGATGCTTTATTGATGTCACCTAGGTATCATCCATCACGATATTCCCGTAAAAGTAAACTATGTCGCGAAGAAAATAGATCACAAGTACTATGTTTATAAGAGAGTTTCGATCGTACGAACTATTTGAACAGATTCGATAAATTACCTGTAGATTCAATAAATGAAAAATACCAACATTATGCAAGTTTCGTAGCAAACGAGAATAACCCAATAGTTACAGTAAGTACTTCTTTAGAAACTTACACTGAAAACAGTACATTTGTTGAAGGTCACTTTTAAATATCTATTATAACGTCGAATAATTTGAAAAGACATGCACATGAGTTTACGTTGTTGGAATACATATTCACTGAATAACGAGGCACAACACAACCGGTGAATAAACGAACACGAAAGAACCAGAATAATTAGAATATTCCGAGGACCATTCGTCGATTTCTTAGTAGGTATCATATTGTAACTTACCACAGAGCCTCTGCACAACGAAGAGGACATTTCAAGATTCTTTTGGTGATTTGAAGTCGAACAGGAACCTATTTGTTGATTTTCGAACCAACCAATGTTTGTTACTTTCTCTATTCAGCTTTCCATTCTATTGCGGTTTTGACACACACGACTGGCTCGAACAACTTATTCAACTACACTAAATACTGCGCGAAATGTTGACTTGTATGGCGATGACGTTCTACAGGTAGGCTATATTCAAAACTATCTATACCTACCTCCGTTGTGCTTAATCAACCAATTTTAATTTGAATTACTTTGGCCGGACACTGCCGTTTACAACCAATTTATTACTGTAAATACTCATATTTGAATTGGTTCAGGATGTACCGACGAATTCTTATATACTTTCTGATTGATAATCTATCGTATACGACTTATACGGGGGGAATCATATATATTCTTCGACTAACGCTGTTCAATCTGGGGATTTCCGGTATTGTTGCGAAGCATTTCTACACGGTAGAATCTTGCCGACATGAGCCGAGACTTGAGAGCAGTAATTGTTGTAAGCTCTATAATGTTTGTTTTGTGTTTTTTACGAATCATCTAGGTTTTCGGAGAAATCCCCACCAAAGCAGAACTTGTGGGAGCAAGGGAGATAAAATCACCCCCAATGATGATATTTTTAAATCATGGCTGGAAAAATTCAGAAAGTGTTCTTACTCCCTTGATGATTTTTGTTATCGCAAGTTTTTATGAATTCCTGACCTTGCTCATGATTTTTTTCAATAAGGAATTTATTAGTCGGGCCCTGTCTTCGGTACTCCGATACATCCGGAGGGTGCGTCGATGTTATTTGCCCCAATAGTCACTTCTCTCTTCCGTGGGGTGAGTGATTATTGTGTCCGAGAATCATGTGCCCTGTGTAGACGCAATGAACTGACGGCCTTCTGCATTATTTCGTCTAGGATTTTTGCCGCGTCACGGCAAGCTGGTATGGTTTTCAGATTCGAGAGCAGCGTGTCCATCATTCCACCAAGTACCCCTAGGATCAGAACCACCATTTCAACAGAGTGGTTCGGATAAAGCCTGCGAAATTCAAAGAGTAAATCTCGATATTGAGGCCCTTTTTCCTCCTATTTTCGGACGATGTTCGTTTCGCAAGTAGCTATAAACTCATCCTACTTTGTGAGTGCTTATTGCTTATTCCTTTGTATTTGCCTGACGGTGGAATGAGTAATTCAAATAGATTCAGCACTTCTCATTCTCCACAACGAACTCAATATCCCCCGGAGCATAAGGCAACACCGGTGTCTCGTCTATACCGTACGAGTGTCGTAGGTGGAAGTACAACACTCGTAGCTGATAATCGGCCCTGATTTTAATTTTAACGTCAGCAACTCTATTTTTTTCAAATTTTTGATTGACTTCATAACTTTGGAACTATTAAAAATAAAATAATATGAATTGAAGCATCCTGTTATTTATTTCAAATATTCGACATTCAATCCTTGTATCCCACATGTACAATGTTAACGATTTAGTTTGTCTTATTGAAAGTTTTCTCCCATACTTTTGGGGTGTTTTTCCGAATGCATCATCATTTAGTATAATACCCTCGATCTGTTCAATAATCTTCATTTTACTAAAAACTCTTGAGTAAATGATACAGTAGATACTTGTAGGCAACGTATACATTGTGTCTCACATCTTATGGAACCACCTCCATAACTTTCGTAATTTCTGCAGTAGAATTCTGAATTTTGTAGTACAATCTCTCCAGTTTACTTTTAATTTTTTCAACCTTTCTTTGGCGAGTTACTGGAACTATTTCTACATAATTTGCAGTGCTCACTAGTAATTTTCACTCATATGGTTTACTTTGTAGAGAATTTCTAGAATATGATATAACATATACTCTTCTGAGCGTTTTTTATAATACAGGGTGCCGTATTGAAATCAAATCATATATTTTCGGAATCTGCATGAAATTTTGAGTACGAGTATAGTGCGGATTGCGCACGATTTTTTTCGATTTTTCGAGTAATTTTGTTTCAAGTTGAACGACTTATTCATAGAGTTTCATAATTTCATCATTCTGAATCGATTGGCGTTCGCAGAATTGCTCTATCTTCAATGGTTCATGAGCTGGAGAGTTCATTTGAAGGGTGGGGGAAGGACTAATTTTCCTCCAGATTTTTTTCTACTCATGACGTTGTCCTTTTATATGCCGATCCTTATATTTTCGGAATCTGCATGAAATTTTGCGTATTAGTGCGGATTGCGAGTGAATGTACCGATTTTGTATTTTTCAAGATTTTTAGGGGTCTACCCCTTTGAACTTTTTTCGATTTTTCGAATTGATTTGTTTCGAATCAAACGACCCGAAATTCATAGAGATTACTAATTTCATCATTCTGAATCGATTGGCGTTCGCAGAATTGCTCTATCTTCAATAGTTCTCGAATTTGAAACTTCATCTGGAGCATTTTCCTCCATATTTTTTTTTTTAGTTTTATCCGTGTAATTTTTGACATTTTGACCTGTGCCGAGCACTGACATTCGCAATAATCACTATGGAAAAGTGGTCCAAAATCACTTTATTTTTAAAATGCTCGCGATTACTAAACACTTTCAAAAAGTAATTCTAGTCGGGGAGCGGGGAGATACTTAAAGGCCGATTCAGATACATGCGTGCCTACCCTGCATTATTAACCATGCATGTCGACTATCATACCAGTGCCTGTTGGCGTGCCTGAAAAACGCAAGGTGGGCAGGCACAGAATTAGAAAATGTTCTATTTTCAATGAGACAGGAAAAATGCAGTGAAAAATACGTCGGAATTATTTGATAAACTCAAATGGCATTACTCCAGCGTCCAGCATTGACAAAATTATTACAGAACCTGACTTTTATTTATTTATAAAAATGACACATTACTCTTAGCGAAATCGTCGAAATGATTAATATTCAAACTCTTTCTATTATTCCTTCACGATGATGATTTGTAACCCCCAAAAATATTATAAAACTAGTAAAATGGAATTATCCTCTTTCAAAAATATTGACAACAAAGGGCGAGGGATATAAATTAAATTGGTGGCTACCTTTAGGGCCTCCTCCGATGTTCTCAACACGGTTCTAACTGAGATTCTCCCTTGAAACTCTAGTGTACCGCAAGGATCTATTCTAGCACTGAAACTTTCCATACAGATTTGATGGCACACTCGCTTTTGAAGCTGCAGTAAAAACTGATGCGCAGGTCCATCGATTTGTAGGAAAAGATGGGAGTTGTCCTGCTGGGAGAGCTTCTGAGAAAAATCAACATGAATATAGAGAAGATCGCCGGAATCCGCCATTTACACTGTAGTGCGAATGATTGAAAAGACATTCAAGATCAAAGAGGTAACGCTTGGAGTGGTCTTCGATGTGGAAGGTTCCTTTGACAAGGCGAAGACCGACCATATAGGCAGCAGTTATAGCCAGAAGAACTCTATGGTCAGCTGAGTTGTACCGTCTCTAACATGGACAAGGGTCGAGGTATCCGCAGGGATCTCAGACTAAATGCCGGGGTGCTGCCGTTAGGACAGCTTCCTCTCTCCCCATCTGTGGAGGTTAGTCATGGACGAACTCTTGGGTAAACTCACAGACGGAGGCTTCGAGGCATAATCATAAAAAGACTATGGAGTGGTCTGAGCGGAATTATGGGAGTCGTATGTCAGTATATACAGGCCGCCTGCAGAATAATTGAAAGATGGTGCATTGAAGCAGGGCTCTCGGCCAATCCAACTAAAACAGAGATGATCCTTTTCACCAAATATATTACGTTTGGCCAAGGGTTGGAGTTAACACATCAGGGCAGATAACTGTGAGTGGTTCTGGAATTGAAACTTTTATGGATAAGGTTATTCAAAAGTCGGTAGCAATCTTATGGCAGTTGAGGAGAGTTGAAGGACAAAAATTTGGGAAACCAACCCAGAGAATATGCGTTGGCTGTAATACCAAAGATCCAATATGGATCAGCTGTACAGAGTGGTACAATAGACAGGAATCTTTGTGAGCTCCAGAGGTTGCAGTAAAAACCGCAGTGTTGGAGGTAATACTGATGCTTCCCCTTCTTCCAGTCTGGATCAAAGAGGAGGCAGTGTTAGCCTATTTGGGGAAAGTTTTTATAAATGCATGCGATTTTTCAGTTTTTATTAAATACATATTCGAGAAACTTCTGATATTTTTCTAACAAAACGTTTCTACAAATTGACATGCCTTTTGAATATTCCCAGAATATTCAAAAACTTACGTTTCTGCTTGATATGCCTTTTGAATATACCAGCAATATTCAAGGAGAATATCTCATGGATATGCGTGAAAATATATTCCAGGAATATTCTCAATGTGTATAAGATCAAATAAATATTCATGGAATATTCCAGGAATATTGCAATATCTGTTGGAAAATAGGATGTTGTAGGCATATTCCAGGAATATTGGGTGCCGTCTGGGCTGTGATATAAATTAGGTTATTGTTTAAGACGAGTTTCAAATAAATTAGTTCAGTGCATTTTTGCTACAATATAATATAATTGCGTTCACTAGTATGTAGCATTCACTAGTAGCTATCAAATGTTGAGAAAGTTAGGTCCGGGGACGGTTGGTTCCTTGGTTGGCTATCCAATCATATAGTCAACATTTGCAGCCAGAATATTGTTGAAAATTGCATTGTTGCAAGGCTTGCTGAAATTATATTTCCATCAGCAGTAATTCATCAACAAGGTGTTCAATTTGTTGACTGAAAATGTCTAAATACCTCTGAGATATGAGAGTGCCATGATAAATGAACGGGCCGATGATTCTGGTCCGAAAAACACCTGCCCACACACTATATCCAAATCTTCCCTAACTCGCATGTTCGGCCTCACTCGATTTTTCTGTTCTCGAAAATCGGATATGAGCAATGTGCTCTTTGAACCGTACTTTCATGGCCATTCTAGTTTCACCCACATACTTCGTTTCGCAGTCCTTGCAGCTGATTTCATAAGTCCCCGACCTTTCTTTTTCTTTTATATTATCTTCCGGAGTACCCAGGATCTGTAGCTTATGCGACGTTTCGTATACCACCTTCATATTGAGGGTTTTGAAAATGCTGTCCGAGTAACTCAAGTTTCGTATGGGATATCGCTATATTCAGGAAAAGTCGAGTTATGAATGAATCTATGTTTCCTAATCAGTTTGTCCACGAAGGACTACTAAATTTTTGATATTTTACTTTTAACAGTCACCTCGTATTTGTAAATGATAAGGCAACGTCCTATACATCCAACGTTTGGTATTGATTTGCTTAGTACCACTAGTACCAGTACCATCTGTGCGGGCAACTGATACGATTGTTGTTGTTTCATGTTTTTCCCTTATTATTTATTTTCGTGTCGTTTGACGAAACGATCTCATTCATGTAATGGTAATTTTCACGATGATGAAATTTGAGTTTCCTAATAGGCAAGTCACTATGACTCCCACTTCTTTTTTGTAGGTATTTACTTATTGAAATCATTCTATAGTTTATACTCCACTTGTGGTTGGCAGAGTGACGAAATGTCAAAGCCTTCAAAAAAAGTCACTATGACATTTTCTACCCTCCTATTGAATAAATACATCCACCCTTTTTAAACATATCGTTGTACTAGGTATCCTTGAAATGTATACTGTATGTATGAAGAAAACCCTTATCTTGTTATCTTTCCGATCGTGTTGCATAATGTATGACGAAAACATTTTCCAAAGTTTCTCGGAATCGATAGATGACCGGAAAAGCAAGTGTTATGTGAGTTGCCTAGTTGCCAATCCCGATGTCTGTTGCTTGCTTGGAGTGGGCACCGACTACTACTCAGGGTAGTGCTCTAGATTTTCCGGATTTTCCTACAGCTGTAAAGTGAAAACGCCACAATAAATAATAAGTTGCCCAGAGTGTCACGGCAAATAATAACAATAGACGTCCTACTCGCACAAGCTGTGCTTTTGTGTAAACTCTACGAGTGTTTATGAAGGAGTATTATTGTTATTATTCCTATAACTTCTTATCAAAGCACCATGTAATCATCATTATTCTTCAACTCTTTGAATAGCAGTTGTAGTTTATATAGTGTATCATTAAGGATTTATTTCGGCTATGTGTATGATGGTACCAAAAGTAAACCATCATGTAATGATTTGTCTACCATTAACGCCATCTAGCAAATGTCTGAGCAACCAGGCAACTCGAAAATTTGGTTCATCTCCTCTCAAACAGATGGCGAAACATGTGACATTTTCGTCTTTTCATGCCTGTCTTTATGTGTTCATAAATTTTGATGGCAAATTAACGAAATGATGAGAATTATCATGATTATAAGTAATTGTTTTTTTCTTAATTTTTGGAGAGAAATTACCTCTCTGTCCAGATGAACTTTTCAACTGGAGAACAGTTGAAGATTGAATCATTCTACGGACGCCAATCGATTCAGAATGATGAAATTAGTATACTCTGTGAATTTGAAATCAATCGGCGAATATAAAAATTACTAGAAAAAAGTCCCAAGGGGTAGACCCCTAAAAATCTCGAAAAATACAGAATCATCAGATTCACTTGAAATTCGCACTATATACGTAAAATTTCATGCTGATTTCGATAATATATGATTTGCATATGCTAAGACACAAGGTTCGGCATAACAAAGGAATAAAAGATCAAAAATTCTCTGATTTTCGAAATTTTTTATCTGGCGAAGGCCACTAAAGTGGATCTCGATGGACTTATTTTTAAGCATACTACAAAAATAAATTTCCATCACGAATTGAAAAAGTTTCAGAAGATTTTCATTCCAAAAGATGCTCCTATCGACAGAATCAACATTTTCTATATGAAATGGAGTTCTAATTCGAAAATACGAGCTCATTTCGCATTCACAGACAATTGGAGTGAAGTAATGCAATATATTTGATATTGAAGGAAACCGATTTTTTGAAAATGCTGAATCCGAATTATAAAAAAATTGGTGGGAAATCACCCATCTCAACTCCAGAAGAATTTTTCAACTCGCGAACGGTTGAAGATAAGGCAATTCTGCATATGCCAATCGATTCAGAATAATGAAATTAGTTATTTAGAACTGATTGTTTAATTTACCTGCTAATTTCTTTATTATTGCAGAGGATATAAATATCGTTATCGGATATTGTTACTGTGACGGTTCTTATGTCTCCAAAATTTCAATCATACTTCAACATGTATATTGTGCAGCTTTCGAGATGATAGTCTATGATTCATTTTATTTTTGTGCAAGAAAAAAGTAAGTCATAATCCCAATTATTCATTGTTTCAATAAAATATCTTGAGAATGACTCGTAATTTTTTTCTTGGAGGATTTTAATGGTCTCCTCGTCTCCTCGTACACGAAGACAGAAGGAAAAAAGAAAAATCGAATCAAATTCTTTATTTTTATTCCGTAGTTAGATATTTCATACAAAACTCGTACATTTCAAATTTAAAAATAACAAGGATCATCAGTATGAAGAAAGAAGCAGATTCAAAGTTCTTCGTGGGGATGTGAGAATCGTTTAAAAATAGCAGAATACAGATTGTAAAAAGCGTATATACTGACAGTAATGATGACAACTAAAGCTGTACCGAATACCATACTCAAAAAACTTCCGTCAATAAGCCCGTGGTTCGTAGATCTTCTTCCCTCGTGAATATTTGTGGCACTTTTACGATCATTCATCAATTTCCTCATATTATTCAGCCTATTACGAAGTTCATCGACGGACTCACCGGTAACTAAAACAAAAAATAAAATCCTGAATTTTATATTTTACCAGAGCGCAAATATGAACAAACAAATATCGCAGTAGCTGGAAAAAGGAAGGGATAGGAGAAAAACAGAATAAACAGAGTAAACGAGACATTTCAATTTTGAGTGACTGGGTTTTGTCAAACTTTGACACTTATACAAACAAAAGATAGCAGCTCATATTCCTTAGATCACATAAATAGTCGTGTCTACCTTAATAGTGGCTTGTTTACTTAAAATGGCCGCTTTTTTACCTAAAATAGCCGCTTGTTAACCTAAATAGCCGCTTGTTTACTTAAATAGCTGCTTGTTTACCGAAATAGCCGCTGTATGAATGAAATAATGAGAAAAGGTTGATTGTGTTTCGATACTGAAAAATCTAGTCTTGTGGGGCAGGGAATGCAATCACATACTACATGCTCCTGTGTATGAAAGTTCACTTCTTATAAATATACTGTTGTTCAACCATTCCACCAAAACATTGCGTTCTTGTGAGATGTATAAAAACCCTGGTTTTACCAAAGGTAGCCAAAGTTAACAGCCTTCTGCAATAGTCTGAGATTTTTGTCATTTTACGGCAAGACGCTATAATTTCAAGGATCAAGAGTAGCGAGTAGTGTAAAATTCCATTCAGGACCATGTGCCGAATCCTGACAAAACAGAACTCACAAATTTCACAAAGAAACCAACGAATGTGGAGATCTTTGGGGGATTTAGGGATCTGGGAAATCTGAGGTGGAAACAAATCAGGCCAACGATGATGACCTATGCCTGTCCGGTGTTTTGCAACTTCGCCAAGTATCAAATGGTACTACTGTAGAGGATGAAAAACAAAGTACTTCGTATCGTCACGAGTACTGATAGATACATTCGGCTGGTAGATTTGCGCGAGCTGGCCGATTCTCAGTCAATAGAACAGTAGTGAAAACCACCTATGAAAAGTTCTATTGTCTATTTTATTTTGGGACATTCTGTATATAAATGATGATATTTTCAGAATGTGCTTCATTTTCGGACCTACCTATATTTGAAAAAAAAATGAAGTCAGTAGCGTGGATATAGAAAAAAGTATGAAACACCAATGACCCCTGGGTCACGCTGTATGCGTAACTATTTTTTAATGTTGAAATGTTTTCAATTCTGAAAGAACCACCTTTGGCGAGTATCTGATAAGCCATTCATATTTTCTTGAAATTGCCAGAATACGTCATGACAACTTCAAACTAGTTTTATTAAGTATATGGGAATCTATTCTTACGGAGTTCTGAGGATGATTTAAATTAAATTCGAAACGTTTGCCAGAATATTATAATTTTTTCCTTCAAGTTTATATTGATTCCAATCTCAGCTAACCTCCGAAACGAAATAATTAATATAGGTACTTAATAGTTAGATCCACTATAGCTGAAAATACCAGCAATGAAACCTCTGTCAACCTTCAACAGGGCTGACTGGGAATTGGCAAAGCGGATCGTAAGTTAAATGAAAGTAATTTGGGCAATAAACTCTTCCAGCCCATATAAATCGCCTGTTCTTCTGCAGCAGGGAATTGAAGATCTAGCACCAGAACTATGCAGACTGTACAGGATGAGCTTAGCATTTGTCTGGCTACCAATCTTCTGATGTGCAGAAGAGCTTTTGGAAATATATGGGGATTGAAACCGAAAGTCATGAACTGGCTATACACCGCAATCATAAGACCCAGAATCACATACGGCTCGCTGCTGTGGTAAAGACAGGCAAAACTAAACCTTGGTAAACTTCAGAAGCTCGCTTGTCTATGTATCACGAGCGCTATGAGCAGCACTCCGACCGCTGCTATGGAAATCATCCTTGTCATGTTAGAGGCGAGGATACAGACTCTGCAACGAAGGTAATTGGAGATCTCAAACACAGACTGGGCTCACCAAAATCATTCGAATTCAACAGTATCGAACTGGAAATGATATCAGTCTACATGCCACCCCAATACTCATACGAGAAACTATTCAGAACACAGCTCAAGTGATACGAATGGGACTCGGGAGTTGAATCACTATCATCTGAAAACCTAATCTGATACACAGATGGCTCAAAAA
Source organism: Chrysolina americana (assembly GCA_958502065.1). Taxonomy (NCBI): domain Eukaryota; kingdom Metazoa; phylum Arthropoda; class Insecta; order Coleoptera; family Chrysomelidae; genus Chrysolina; species Chrysolina americana. Next base: position 56,666,020 of record OY293420.1, on the reverse strand, counting down.
TTTAAGTAGGAACTGGAGCAGGAATACATGGAATGAGGCTAAAAGGGAACGTTGTACTTCCACTTGTCAATAAAACACAGTATTCCAAACTGAGTAACTGCCAAAAGGACATGTATACAGATGAATCTAGACAGTGGGTACAGAAGAAAGCACATCTACATTCTATCTGACAGCCAGAGCGCAATAAAAGCTCTGAATTCAGTACAGATTAAGTCGAAGCAGGTTTGGGAGTGCCTCCAGAGCCTCAATTAACTGGTAAAACACAACAAGGTAAGACTTGTGTGGGTGCCTGGACATAGGGGAATAGAAGGTTATGAAAAATCAGACCAACTTGCAAGACATGCATCTGAATTACCATTCACAGGTCCAGAACCAGTGTTTGGAATCAGCAAAACTCGATGTGGAAACCTAATAAATGAGTGGAAGAAAACAAATCAACAAACATATTGGGACTAAATTGAAGAGCATTGACACAGCTCAGCTATGGTGAGGTACTTAAGCCAAACACTAATGGCTGACACTCTCAACCTAAACAGATCTAATATACGCCCAATTACCGGCTTACTAACTGGACATTGTGGCTCTAGAAAACACCTGCACACTATAGGAGTTCAGACTTTGTGGTGACGAGGAGGAAACAGCCTCTCACATCATCTTCGAATGCGACCCGCTGCACAACAGGCGCTACAGAATATTCGGATAGACCAACCTAGGAATAGGCAGGAATCCAAAACAACTAGTGAATAAACTATTGAACCTGGTAAAAGACACAGGCTTATTTAACTAGGAACCACTGACGACAGAATAATACAATAGACCCCCAGCAGGTCCCAGTGTTAAGGGACACCCTCACGAGGGTTTACCCGTCAGCTTCAAACCAACCAACCATTAGTTAGATTACATGATTCAAAATTGGGGACAATAATGATGAGAAATGAGAAAGTTTCAAGAGGTTCTTCAGTTATTTAACGTCAACCAGCTAGATGTAGGTATTCACTAAATTCATTTGTTGTAAATCTTAAAAACGAGTATCATTGTAGATGAATTGACAATCTGTTAACAATTTCTGCATCAACTATATTTTTTGGGTTATTTTGTTTATGTTTGCACAATCGTATCATCATTCAATTCAGGAGGCTAGCGGGATTGAATCGGTTCTATGACAAAACATCCCCTCCAAAGATGAATCACTCAGATATGTACCTTATTTATGTTATGGTGAACAATAGATTGATTCATCGTTATTATTTATCACAGTCAGGTAGGAAAATATCTACTCATCTGTACACACAAGTAAAGTCTTGTAGAAAGCAACGTTTCTTCAACTTCGCGAACTTGGCACAAAACACGCATTTTGCCTTTCTTTTACTGGGTTATAAGCAATTAAATTTATCAAGGACACTTGGGATCCTGGTATAATTTCGGCAAAACGTGTTTGATGACCGAACATTATTAGCATGAAGTAATTAAAATGTCTTACGATTTTCCATGTCCAGGCGTGGTAACTGTAACAGGCATTTATTGATTGCGCGAAATGGGGATGCGAATCGAGACTGGAGCAACTGCACAAAAATGATGCGACTGGATCGAAATGATTTCCTCCCTCACAAAGGGAAAGCCTGCGCAAATCGTCATGATGCTCTGCTTCGCCTATACATCATCCTGACCATTGCCAAAATATCCATCAAACGCCCTATAGTTAGTGCTCTTATCGCAGTACCGAAAAACTGAACAAAATTATTAGTGAATTTTTAACTAAATTTTGGTGTAAGTCAAAAGGCTAAATCTATGTTTTAATCTTGCACTTATCGTTGTCGTTTACACCCTCCTCCTCTTTTGTTGGAAACAGAATAACTAAATGTTCAGTTGAGATAAAAGTATTGTTTATATTTCGATGTTCATATATGTTTTGGTGTAATCATGCTCTTCGGAGGGATGGCTAGATGAGGTGTTTGATGTCAAGTAGTGCCGAAGTGTTGGATGTTATATTTGTTGCTGGAATAGTAGTAAATAAATAAAAACGGACACGGTAAAGAAGCTGCAAAGACAGTTCAGAGGCGCGGCTCTTTCGAGAAGATTGAATCGATTGAGAGACAATAGAGTGATTGCGAACAGAGACCGATGTATATCACAACTGCAGGTTTATTAAATATGCGTTCAATTCCTAACATTCGATGTAAGTAAGCATCTCAAGTAGGTACCGTTGAAAGTTTGCCGGGCGCGAGTGTATATATAAAGATGTTATTGATCTCCTTCAGGATGCTGGGGCCTAGCCACGTTTTTATGTCCCTCTGTTCTTGTAGAATCTTTCAGTTATCCTTTATTTCCTACTACTATTGATCTGTAATGGAGTAACGAAGCTGCCCCCAATGTTGAAGATTCCCGCACGTTTTAAACAATGTGACCTCAGTGTATCCCTTGCGTTTGATTATTGTGACTGCATTGTCAACATGGGTACAAGGGCTGCTGCATGTAAGCAACTTTTACCTTTTATGTCAACCACTTTCATTCATTGTTGTTTACTTGTACTATATGTTGCTTTCATTGGTGCCGACCAGAACCAAATTATTATTCGTAAAGTTCCTTTTCGAGCGAATCAGCTAGGGGTGAATTATTCGAAAGAAACACTCGAATCACATCATTTTTATGGAGTAAAAACCTTTATTTTCCAAATGATTTGTTGAAAAGGAACTTGACGTGAATCCCTCTTGACCTCATGACGTTAGAGGGTAGGTACAATATAATTATTTATTGATGTGAGGCATGAAATGTTATATTGTGTTAGATGTATTGAATTTCAATAATTTGTTGACAATACAAGTTACTTTGAATTGGCTTCATTTTATGAACCTTTAAAAGAGATGAAAAACAATTGCAGAAATAATCAATCTGTTGAATTTGGTGATCAAATAACAATTCATTTCGGAGGTATATTGGTACTGATATTAATACAAACTTGAAGAAAGAAAACATATATAGTTTTCTTGCCAGCGATTCGAATTGAATAAAATTCATCCACTGGTCTCTGCAATAATGGAAGTTCACGATAAAAACTATCACGAAGGACTGATGGATTGAATACTGAAGAAGACTGGCAGCTTGGAACATGATGGTAACCTATTTCAGCATTTGGAATAAGCCTTATCTCGAAATATTCATGTTTTTTTTTTTCATCAAGTATATCCCTGTCAGGCCCTGTCTCCGGAGCCCCAATACAACCAGAGGGCACGCTGGGGTGTCATTGACCCCCGTTACCACTCCTCACGTCCGTGGGGTGAGTGATTACTGCGTCCAAGAATCATGTGCCCTGAGTTGGCGGAGTGAACCAAGAATTACGGCCTTCTGCATTCTTCCGGCTAAGATTTCCGCCATATTATTGCAAGCCGGTATGATTTTGAAGCTTGATAGCAGTGTATCCATCATTCTACCAAGGACCCCTATTATCAGAAGCACTATTTCAACAGACCCTGCGGAGTTCAACGAGTAGATCTCGATATTTAGTCCATTTTTCCTTCTCTTTTCGGACGATGTTCGTTTTGCCAGGCGCTGAAAATTCTATAACGAAAATCGTCCTACTTTGATGGTCGAGGAGAACTACATCAGGCTTATTGGCTTGTATTTGTCTGAGGATGGGAAATGAGAAGTTCCAATAGATTCGGCACTTCTCATTCTCCACAACGGACTCAATATCCCCCGGAGCATAAGGCAACACCGGTGTCTCGTCAATACCGTACGAGTGTCGAAGGTATTGACGCGCCGCGTTATGCCTGTCGATATAGGCTGAGACCGCATGAGCTGTAACAGCTGTCAGCAAATGCATTATGGCCTCAGCTGCCCCACGACACGCTCTGCATCTAGTATCAGGGTCCTCTATACTCATCACGCGACTTCACGAGAGTGTTGAAGACACCATCTTGGCAGGCCATTATGAATTCCTCGGTTTCCGACTTCAGTCCACTGGACCTGAGAAAAGCAATTGTCAGGTTTCTGGATAAGCCAAGGTCTTCAATATTCTTGGGCATTGGCTTATCCTTATGTAGCTGTATGAGCCTCTCACTCTCCACAGCTTTGACGTTCTGCTGAACGGGTTCCAACTAGGTGACAGAATTTGGCTTCGTCCGTTCAGAGTCGAATACGAAAACAAGTTTATTGGCTGCGCGGGTTGCTGCCTTGAAGATAAATGCACCAATTCCCGTTTTTTCATGATCGCATACCAAGCAGAGAAGGGGGTCTGAACTCCTCATGACTTTTAAGGCTCCATCCAGTACCATTCTGTTATGCAGTTACTCCGAACTCGAAAGTCTACGGCCTTCCCGTTGTCTGGGGAAGTATAACCGTGGAACAGATAATTTAGGATGCAAGCTCCTGTGAAGATGCATCATTTTTACGTCGAGTTGTCGCAGCTCTTCCTGAGTCTATTTCATTACTCCGAAGAAGTAAAGTAGAACTAGAACGGCAAGCATATTAGTTGCAGCAACTTTGTTCTTCCCCGACAGTTCTGATGACCAGATCTGCCGGAGTTTATGCTGATACTTGCCGCGGAGAAAGTTTTCAACAGTTGGTACTCTTGGGTGTGGCGTTGTTCTACTCCTAGGTAGGTATACGTCTCTCCGGCATCCAGATGATGTAGGGTGCATCCGTCTGCGAGATGAACGTCCTCTACGTATTGCTTGCTTTGTCCTCTTTTTAGATAAACCGTGGCACTTTTGTCGATCATTCCGATAGAATGCGTGTACTCTTGCACCACCCTTAAGGACTGATGAAGATCCTTCTCTCTGGAGGTATATAATTTGGAGTCATCCATGTAAAACAGATGGATGACCTTATGCCTCGGGTTGCTAGGGATGCCGCAGTTGTATCCGCGGGTTTTCCCTATTGCGACAGACAATGGCAATAGGGAAATTTAGAAGAGGGCTGAGGGAGTGTCCCTGAAACACGCCCCTTCTGAAGATAACCTGCTCTGTTTGGACTCTGACTTAACCAGATGCTATGGTGAAGCGAGTCCTCTCCAGAGCGGCATCAGCTGTTCAATGCATCTCACCATTTGATCGGGTACCGCAAGGCATCTGAGCAAATAGTTTAGTCACCTCTTACAACAAGCAGACCGTACTTGGGATCTATTTCTTCTAGCCCCGAGTCTCTCTTGGTAGACGAGATTCCAAGGGAATGACTTGGCTTAAAAATGAACCCAATTACCTGAACAGACACCTGACCCTCATTGGGATCGTAGACTGTTATCCACTCAGTTATGTCCTCCAGAGCTCTATTGGATACCCTTACCAGATGTTTTCATTTTTTGCTACCACCACTACGTCTAGCTCATCTGCGTATCCTAATAGGTTGACACCTGTAGGAACCGTTAGATTCAATACCCCTTCATAGTATATATTCCATAATGTCGGACCAATTACAGAACCTTGTTGATCCCCACTGTTGTTTATTGAGCCCTATCCTTCAAGGCAGCTGGCAATCATATTGTACGAATACTCAGTTATATCTCCCCTTCTGATTTCTTTCAGGATTCCCTTCCATGCTGCAGGGTTGAAAGCATTTTGTATATCATGGCACATCTCTTTCTACCAATCTTTTCGTTTGCTTCGTCTGCGATATTCTGTTCTTTCGCAAATCTCCTCCTACTAGTATCTCGTTTTTGTGCCTTTTCATATATTTCCTGAGATCCTCCAAGAACTCATTGAATGTGTCCAGATTGCCCTGTAATGGAGAGCTTACTCCCCCACCTCTCTTCTTCCATGCATCCTGTAGATTCCTTCATTCTGGGCACCTCATTGGGTTTGCTTGAGGGACGTCTACTTCACACCTGTAGCATCTTTGCACTCCTTGGCACTTTTTATTGATATGGCCGCATTTGTAGCATCTTGCTTCTTCCTCTTTTTCAATTACAGTCTCTTGATTCATGGCACTTGTAACATTTCTTGACCTTCTCTACTTCTGTTCCATTCCTTCCCTATCCTTGTCATATATTTAAGTTTTCTGGTCACGTCTTCTTCAGTTGTAATGAAGGCATATCTGAGTCATATTTAATTTTTTTTTTTGGATAACTTGATTTGTATATCTTCTACCGCCCGGGTATTTGTTTCCTTTACCAGCACATTTTTCACCCCTGTCTCTGTTACTGTTTCGTCTATGTCTAGTATCATGAACGTTTCGGTTTCTTCATATGTACCTCAGCGCTTTAGTCATTTCTTTCTGGAAGAGAAATATTCTTCTCTTCTTTCCCTTGTATTCTGACCTGTATGTTGCCGTTTTATTGATTTTATCGATTATTATGCCTTCTGTTTCGACTTTTTCTTTCATATTTTTTTACCGGACTACCATAAATAAGGTAAATTCTGTAAATATGTACACAAATAGAAACAAACAAACGTGTAGAAGTGTAAATAATAGTCAATGAAATAGGGTAAAACTTTTATATTTTTTAGTTTTTTGAAAAAGAAAGTTACTGTCCCTTTAGCTATTGTAGTCGGTGGTGCACATGGTCGGGGTAAATCAGTCAGATATCTATAAACAAATTTGTACATCACCACTGTAAGGAAAATGCATTTTGTTGAGGATCACTTCAAATAAAACATTATTTTGCTTTGAACCCAGTATAATAAGAAAATTATCTTCACCCCGAATATTTTTTTAGAATGTTTATAAATGTATGAAGTTTAACTGTGAGAAATAATTCATAGGGCGTATCTTTATATCTTTGTAGTGTATTTCAAGGCCAATTCAGATACATGCGTGCCCTTGCAGGGTTTTTGAAGCATGTGTGATTTACACGCAATGTTGGAGACATGTCATTTGAGTTTTTCAAATAATCTCGTCCTGTTTTCACTGTATCTATTATTATTCAAACTAGAACATTTTCTAATTACATGCGTGCTCAGCCTGCGTTTTTCACGCAAGCCGAAAGAAAGGCACAGGTTTGAACGTCGACAGGCATGCATTTCTCATGCAGGGTGGGCACACATGTATCTGAATCGGCTTTTAGAGAATTCATAATTGAAAAACAGAAAAAACTGAGTTCAGTTGTTTCATGAGAATTGTATCATGCAAGAGTCCATCAGCGAAGGAAACTCTAATAATCTTTGGCGAGAAATCGTATTGAATTATTTTTTAAGAAAGTTTTCAACATGAAACCTTTTAAACTGGAAAAGTTTATGCAAATAAACATATTAATTTTAACAAGATGTCATACTCTAAATGTACTCAGTAACTTTCATATCAAATTTTCAACACGATACAGGCCATTTATTTTATCATGTGGTAACATTGCTTTATTCTAAACCTTACTAGCATAATGGGAGTAATGCTACTATACGCATCTCTTATTTTTTGTTTGAGATGGTCGATATCTGTACAAGGTGTCGAAAAAACGTTATACTTTATGTATCCCCAAAAAAAAATCTAAAGGAGTAAGGTCTGGGGATCGAGCTGGCCAGGCAATTGTTCCATTGTTTTCAATCCATTTTGTTGGGAATATTGCATCTAAATGTTCCCCATAATGCAGCAATAGTAAGCATTATGGTGAAGGGCACCGTCTTGTTGAAAATATTGTATTTTACGGCTGATGTTCAGTGGCAATTCATCTAAGTAGCAATTATTATTACAAAAAACGGAAATACATTCCACTATTCAAATGCTCATCCTAAAATTAAGGACCTATGTTTGTTCCTAAAATCCCCAACAAAACATTTATTCTGAACCTGTCCTGGAAATTGATTTCTCTATGTAAATATTCATTTGTATTATTCCACCTATAATGGATGTTTCTGTTAAACCAACCATTGTTGGTAAACTTTTATTCGTCTATATTATTTATTTACAAATATTTCCAAATTTCCTATTTTTACGTCATAACCACTTCGCAAATCGAACATATTTCTGGTAGATTTTACAGAAATCCCTAATTCGTTGGTAATTTCTCGTAAAGAACAATCTTGATTAGAAATATTTTTGTAACTGACCAATCCTAAATTGAAAATAAAAACTGTTTAAAAATGGTAAATGAAGTGGGATGCTGTTTAATTGTACCAAATTACACAAAAATCGTATGTTAACCAACAACTAATACAATAATTATGAAAATATTCCGTAAAAAAACTAATTCAGGAGAAATCAGCCTAGAACAGGGATTACTGTAATAAAAAAAAAACTAAAAAGAAAAAAAATTAATATTCGTTGTGTGACAATAGTTGAACGCATTTTGGAGAAATCAAAAACAATGAACAAAAAAACTAACAACAGGACCGTAATTAAAAATTGTTGTCACTGTTGATACTAGTTCTTTCAAATTATTATAAAAATATCAAGTGTGATATATCACTGAATTGTAATTTCATCGCTTTATCAATTTTTGTAATAAAATTGACAGGTCCGAATTTGAAAAAAAAAAATGATGGTGGCCGTGTTGACACGAAACGTTCAAAGATTCTAAGATGTTACATCGTTATAGTACATTTTGAATACACTGAAACTTTCCTCAACCATTTTTTAGATTTTCTTAAATGACAATTCTATTCGTAAAAAAAACAAAAACAGCATTTTTTGTTTTCTTTGTATGACTCGGGAAGGGCGAGAGTCCCTGCACATTTTCTTTAACTGTTACACAATAGTTTTTTTCCATTTAATCGTCTTCATATCTATTACGGTTTAGAATATAGCAATCATATCATGCATAAAGGCATGAAAGGTCGCCGGATAAAATTGTATATGAAGAATTGGTATTATTTTGATTTCAGAAGAGTTGAAATATGAGTATCCTGTCGTAAATCATTGATGTATGATGGTCCAACTTAAAATGTATATTTTCACAAATCATGCAAATATTAATAGTTTGTAGTAACAAATGCAGCATTTGCATGGTAAGTGGCGCATGGTGTCTTTCAAACTAGAAGAACTTGAAAGTGAATTTGATTATGAAATTTGGATCTTGGTCGGTGCCCTTTGTTCACGGTCTTAATCTGGAATTTAGTTACAGCCAAAATCCGCAGCCTCTATGACTATCAACTACGGCTCATGCAGGGGGTTATGCCCCCTCCCTCTGGGGATGACATAGCAAACACAATCAAATACTTTTCACAAACCCTTCTAAGTAAACGTCCACTGTGACTTTTTCTTCTGTATAAATTAACAGACTTTTTTCAGCTGTCCTCAAAGATGTACCCAATTCCCCTTTCGATCTCATGAAAAACCCAGAAATGGATGCCGTCAGAATGGGGCTCTTCCCCAGTCTGGATTACAAAGGTCTCTATAACGCTATCATACCCCTTATCGAAGTCGCACCCCTTATAACGAATGGGATATTCCGTAGGTTTTGCGAAATGATGTAACCAAAATAGAATTTCATGTTGGGAAAAACTCGCTCTATTGTAATTCTTAAAGACCTTAATTTACAACGAATTTTCTTCTTGTGGAGTCATCTTCCACTATGAAAATCTATTTTGATGATGATGTAGCAATAAACACTGAGAAATTCCCTAATGTGTATTACGTTTTTCAGCATTTGGTCAATCAGTTCTTCAGGTCATAGGATGTCTCCTGCCGTTTTTAGAACACGATTTAATAGATAATTTACCTTATCTAGTTGCGTCATCCATATCAGTTCTTCCTAGTAATTTACATCAAGAGATCATCAATACTTTGTGTTTTTATATTTTACCTTTTACCATAGGTGAGTATATATTTTCAGAGAAACTAACTCGTCTTCAAAGAACTAGGAGAAACTAAATATGCTAGAAATTTTCCGTAGAGAGTAGTATATAAACAAAGGTTGAAAATATGCTTATTTGTATTCCTGAAATCATGATTCTGAAATGAAAAGTCTGAAAATGATAAATAAATTTTATAAATCTTTTGGTAATTTTTATGTATAATATTTCGTTAGTTGAATATGTTTATTTTGGAGTCAATGTATAAGGTTCGTTCGAATTGGTAATATTGAATAAAGATTGATCCCGGTATAGAAAATATTGTAGAACGAATGAGGCATGTTTCTGGTTCAAAACAGATATAAATTATAATTTTTTTTCAGTTTTTTTAGTGCATTCAACTGACTTTGGATTTTTTTCACCCACTTGAGAATGACCTATCGAGATTAACAAGCACTGTGTTTGAAACTTCATCTACATGAAAATAATTTTTGTTGCTCAAAATATTTGTCTAGTTCACTCTTAGAGAATGTTTTTGATACATTTCGATATTGTAATTTTAATAAACAATTTAAAAATATACAGAAATTGGCACTTTCGTCCAAAAAATGTACCACTTTTATTGACCTTTTCGACTTTGCAATGTTTCGACAATAATTCCTGAGCTGTTGAGATTATGGAAAAAATTATGGAAACCTCAGAAGGTTTTCTAAAACCGTGGACACAATGGAAGATTTATGTAATAAGTTTTAAGTTGTGGGATTTTGGATATCAATTTAACAAATAAAACAGAATTGAAAAATAAAGCTTGAATTTCACCAACAAGATTTTTTGTGAAGAGTGTAATCAGAATAATAATGACAATGATAGTTTCGCTTCAAAAAGAAATCGAAAATTATTAAAATTAAACTTCCATTGTGTTTCAACCTCAACTCTTCTATGGTGTCTAAAAAAATTATGTGGGCGGATTTTACTAAAATAATAATCAAACAGCAAATGAAGGAAAACCTCTTATTCCCCTTGATTTTTCACATGAGGACCTGGCAAAATTATGACTGATCATCCCGTTATTTTCAGCAAGGCACACTGAGCGTGATCACGATGTTTGTCAATCCGTATCTGCTGTCATAATGATGGTGTTCCAATATTCTACAAATCCTGCACATCACTGCCAACTTTTGGAATGCCTTATGACACTCAAACAAAACATTTTAAAAGACGTTCTTAGCGTGATAGCATATGGAACTTCAACATCTCGGTCGTCAGCAGCGAAACTATTATTTTATTATTGGCCCACCTTCAACGCAAATTTATTTGACCGGAAAAACCTCATTTGTAAAATTGCAGGTAAGAATTGAAACTTTTACTATTTAATTAGCACATAATGATGCATCTGACCGAGACAGAATACTCATCGTAATCTAGGAGTAATAATGTCTTTTCTCAACGATATTTTCACTTTCGACTACGAAATATGACTACTACAGCATCCTTTTATCATTTGTTTCATGTTCTGGTTCCCACGAGAAAGAAAATCATATAACGTTCAGAAAACATCCTGAGAACCGAAAGAAAGTAGGTAGGATGATGTTCTTGAATTTCTTCAGGCGGTATGCCTCAAGGAACACCCACCAAGCTCTGCCGTTCGGTGGAGCCACTGAGCTACAGTGGTTCAGAATTCACTTGTATGTAAGCTGTAGGTCCCAGATCTATCTTGCCCGCACAAGCTCTGCTTTTGAGGGGTTTTCTCCAAAAACCTGGATGATTCAAAACAAATTTTACTAAGCAGGTTGTTTTTTTTTTGTTTGTTTTTCGTTAACATGCTGTCGGCCCCCTATGAACGACAACCCTCAGAAGTCGAAACTTGTGCGAGTCAAGGATTAACAAGGTCTTACCTTTTAAAGTGCGATTCCTAGGTACTATTGATCATATTTCAGAATAGCAAATATCTATAAGACAGATACCGATCCGCCAACCCTATGGTGTTTCTGAGAAATGAGCGTGCATGTATGTGAAGCATCATTGACGAGTGGATTGGCTCAGTATTCATTGACAAGTTTCACTTTGTTCTGTGCTCCTAGGTCGTTGAGGTTTTTGTATGTCTCCCAAACTAATTTGAAAGAAAACCTGCATGATCGCAAGGCCTTTATTGTCGCCTCACTGTCGAAGAGAATAAGAATGGGTTGGTTTGTGGGATCCTTACCTTATCTTATCATTACCTTGACTTGGAATATAGAGGCTTGAGTACCAAGGCCCAGATTATTATCATACCTTGTTCTCTCTTCGTGTATATTCCTGCCCCTAACCCATTTCTCGTCTTAGAGCCATCCATATGCCAGATTTGTCTTCTTGGTAGCATTGGTATGTTCTTTGATGGGACTTTTTAATCCTGAATGATGGTGGTGTATGTTCCATCAAAGAAGTAGTGTCCATTCTTATAACCTCCAGAATGTTGGAATGGTCTAGGTTGTTGTCCCTCCATTTGCCTAGGCACTTTACTCTTGATGCTCCTATCCTCATCACCTCTTCTGCAATATGCAAATGCAGTGGAGAGGTTCAGGGAGGTTCAGAATCACAATCATCGACGTGCTGGACATAGCAACTGTGTTTACTAGCATTGGCCAATCAACCCTGCCTTCCTCTGGTTGTCACTTGTTCTGCATTTGATCACCACAGCAGGGCTCCATACGTTTCCGAGGGCCTCACTATCGTGGTGTATAGCCAAACGGATTGTTTGGGTTCAAGTCAACATGTCTTGCCAAGTTACCATGTTTTGCCAAGTTAACACCTGGCCATCAATACAGATGTCTAAATATCGAGCATTGAATTGCTACAGATACTGTTGACATAATTACGCTAGCCTTTCCAGAGAAAAGACTGCTTGGGTTTTGTTTCTATTGAATTCAATCAAGTTATTGGGTGACTTCAGCTGTTGGATGGTTTTTATGATTTAGTTCCAATTTGAGTGATACAAACTCAAAGAGATCGCTTTAGGATAGTTCATTAGGAGACAAGAAAAGGCAGCAGATACATTTGATTTCATTTGTTTTATATTAGCCAGCTTGAACCACATAAAGTGAAAGTCTTTCGGTTCCAAAGACTCTTTGGGGTTGACATGAAAGGTTCTTCTTTTCGTCTTGGAGTACAGGCAAACACTACTTCCGAATCTGAATCAAGAATGGAGTTTATAACCGGGAAAGAAAAAAGCAAGTGGACTTTGTTGGTCTCGTGCTTTTAACTCCACTTATTTGCGGGGTTTGATGTGATGGACTCTGGATTTCCAGAAAATTCATGAAAAAAATCAAGTGAAGTCAGATTAGGAGATCTGGCTGGCTAATCTTTCGAACCTCGTCTATCGATCCAATTCTCACGATACCTTTCATTGGATTATACTTACTGCCTAATTGGCTACACTATGGTCTAGTACTGGTGAGAATTGTCTTGGCTGAGTCAACTTACGAACAGAGCAAGAAGCCCTCCTGGTTCGAAGGTAGGTAGATCGCTTAGGATGGTTCATAAGGAGATTAGTGAAGGCAGCAGAGGAATTTATTGATTTGATTTGTTTGTTTATGAAACTCTTTACAGGTTGGCATGAAAGGTTGATCTTGGAGTACAGGCAAACACTCATTCCGTTTCTGAATCGAGAATGGAGTTCATAACCGGGACAAAGCATGTGGACTTTGTTGGTCTCGTGCTTTTAACTCCACCTATTCTCGGGGTTTTATGTGATGGAATGTGGATTTCCAGAGAATTCGTGAAAAAAGTCGAGTGAAGTCAGGTCAGGAGATCTGGCTGGCCGATCCTTTGAACCTCGTCTATAGATCCCATTCTCAGGATACCTTTTAGAAGCACTTCTGGTTCGAAGTTTGGTGGGTACAAGAAATTAAAGGGATAAAAGGCCTTCTTTATTCAACTATCTCTTAATGAAATTCTGAGCTTTCTGCTCAGTTACACCAGTTGAGTCAATTAGTCAAAGAATTATTGTGATAATTCAGACAGGGAACAGATAAATTCAAAGATGTCCTTATACTGACGTATCTCGTACCGAGTCTCATTTTGCACGAGTGTGAGTTTGCATTTTGATAATTATATACAGACAATTTCACGATGAACAGAACGGAGAGAATAAATAAGGTCAATAACGGTTGCCAAACACCCTCCCAAAGAGTTTTAGTCACTCTGTTCTATCTCCACTAGCTGAGATGCTATTCTCATCAAATAAAGAGGTGATCGCAAAAACATAGTGAACGATTTTATAGCCCTGTAGAAAAATCACCTTTCAGAGAACTTATATAAGTTTGGAAACCTATATTATTACACTGACCGTTTTCGGAATTTTTGATTTTTTAGTTGAAGCAAGTTTGTCGCTATATAATCGTTACTTTTCAGATCCTACCCCATTTGTATGTCAGAGGGACATGTGCCCGAATACAGGAAATGCTGAGGCAGCAAAGGTTTGCTATGATCACTGTATTTCGATAACTTTCGCGAACGACTCTCCACCACCGCTTTACCTTTGCATTGAATGCGCAAACGAAATCCATCGAGAACATCCTAACCAAATGTTTTGCGATATATTGCACCCTATGCAGCAAGTCTCTATGGTTTGCGAGAATAAGGTAGAAGATCACATACAATTTGTTTTTATCGATATATTTACTGGTAATTATGCTGTTTCAGAACTGCCGATCCACAGACAAAGCAGCAATATCTATTTGTTTCTCCACCGAGTGTGCCAGTTATAATGGAAACCACCCGATAAGATACTGCGAGCAGTGCCATAACAACAGACACAACAACAGAAGAGGCGGTGATCACATCGTGCACAAGAGTTTGCCGCCAACTTGGACCATGGAGCCCGAGATGCAGACTTATATGGTTGAAGCCATTGTTAGGTGAATCTCGGAACTAACTCATTTATCACCAATCCTAGAAGATATATTCTGATACTATTTTTCAGCCTTTTGAAGGAAGCTAAAATATCTCAAACAGAAATCAAAGAAGAGAAAAAGGAGGGTGAGACCAAGGAGGGTAAAGATAATCGGGAAGGAAAAGAAGGGAAGAGTCCTGTACCATCTTTGGACAACTTGACTGTTGAAGAACGACAACTTTTAGGCAGGTACGGAGTGTGGCTATTGGTAGGGAGGTGCACTCCAACAGAAAATACTCCAGTAGAAGTTCTGGGGCGCCTGCTCGCGATGATTTTCCATTGGTTTCACATGACGGCATATTCATACGACGGTAATAATACTATTGCCTTGCTGCCAGAGCTTTCTCTTATTTTTCCGTTGTTTTTTTATAGGAACAGAAGAAAGTACCTTAGAGAAATTGAAGACTGAAATCGTTTGTGATTGGCTGCGTGATATCGGTCATACCCACTATAACTTATTCATTTCTTGCCTTCTACCACACCCTCCTGAGTATGCGAGGATAGGAGGACACTGGTATGTTCAAAGCAACAGACAAATGTTGATAACGTCGTAATAACCTCTTCTTAAATAACCCTACTATAACAACTACTCCGTGGCTAGTACCTTGACAAATATTGAAAGTTCCTCAAGATTTTATCGTAACTAATCAGATAGCTGGGTAGATAGATATATGAGCAGGGAGGCCATTGTTTCGACTTCCTTGGCTAATATCGCGCAACATTTTGTGTGTCACTGCGAGGGCAGGTCAAAAACTATTTGTATTTTTTTAATTTAAAAAAAGATTCAGGAAGAAGAGGCATCTAGTGGATAGATGAATGAACAATAATCCGCGGTCAAAAAAATTTCATCGTGATTTTTCTATTAATTATGCATTAATTACTTTTTTCCTACCATTGCAAGTCCGTAATTGTTAATTAATAAATCTGATATTGTTTTCCTTCTTTAGAGAAATTTTTGAAAGGCCTCGGGAGAGATTCCCGTTGGAAAAATAAAAAAATTGTTATTTTTAACTTTGTTATCAATAATTTACTCGGGTTCAAAATTTAAAAGGTTGATTAATCATTGAAATAAAAAAAACTCATTCAACTGTTGATCTGTTTTATATGATCACAAGAGAATTTTTAAAATTAGATTAAAAATATAAATGAATAATTTTTCTCAAAAATAACAGATTTGTTTCATGAAGTAGAAAAAAAATATATAGGAAAAATGGTTAATTATTTATAACAGATTGTTCATCAAATAAGAACAAACAAGATAAATTATGATTTGAAAAAATTGGTTCCTTAATAAAAATTACAGGTGGTAGAAAAAAATTATTTATTAACAAATACGTTTTTGAGCAATAAATTTTTTTTTAAGGAATAATTTCATTTCTAAAAATTTTAATTTAAAGATGCTTCCAAAAAAAATAACAAAATTATCTTATAAACCACGCATTATTTTATAAACAATAGGAAATGAAAATTTTCAAAAATCATTTTCATGTGGCTTCTGATCATAATAAAACGGATAATAATATGAAAAAAAATCTGCATGATGTTTTGCAACCTAACTGATTATTGTTGTGCGTGAATAGTAGGGAAAAGGTCAAGAAAACTGAAACCACTGTGGATCTGTTGCCGACGTTTCGACTTATATAAATTCATCCTCAGGGCACTACAATAGGGATTCCGTACCAAACTCTCTTCTGAATAGGAACTCGAATTTTATATAATGTAAATGTTCCTTTTAAAAATCAATTTATCATGACAAGAAATCCACCGTTCTTGTAAGTAACTTGTCGTTTTCTACATAATTTATTTTATTTTATAATTTTATCCATGTTAATTTTATAAAAAAAAAAATGACATCTCAGAACTCACTGACCTAAGCTCTCATATTCAATTTTGAGTGATTCCACGGTTTCAGTTTTCTTGGCCTTTTCCCAACTATTCACACACTACAATGAAAAAATGGATATCAAATGGAAAAATAACAATTTTGTAATTTTTTCAACGGAAATCTCTTCTGAAACTATTCAACAATAGCTAAATAGGAGGAAAAAATATCAGATTTGTTAATTAACAATTATAGACACTTGCAATGTTATGTTCAAGCAGTAGGAAAAAATTGTTAATTAACTAATGCATAATTAATAGAAAAATCGCGGATTATTATTCATTCATCTATCCAGTAGATGCCTGAATTTTTTTAATGCCCAATTTTCATATTTGATACGTTTAAATAATATTTATTCATTGAAAGTCACGAGTAGGTGGGACTCTCGGCCGTATTTTCAACGCTCTGGAAAAATTATAAATATCGGTCATGCAGTTCCAGAACTTTTTTTTGTGAAATTCCCTCCTCTTTTTGATTATTTTTTCAAATGTCAGATGTTCATATGAAATATGTCAAATAGTTTTTGATATATTTACAAAAATCTAAACCCCATTTTATTCCAGTTAATTGTTAAAAACTTTTGCAACTTCCAAATCTAATAACACCTCGTTCATATTTTTCGGAGACGGAGAAAAAAATTTGACCCAAAAAGCGCTTGTTGACTAAACTAATTTGCTGCTTTCGAATCCAGAAGTTATACTGAAGTGTCAAAAGATGCACTAATGGATTATACTTTTAAAAAATTTCTTGAGTATTCAAACGTTTTTGAGTTTTATATTCCATTATTTGCTCTTTCAGACACAACTTCGAGACAAATAATTCAAATAGACAAAACCTTATTGACGAATTCGGATGATGAAAAAACTGCTTAAGTGTTGACCTGCCCTCGTAGTGACCAAATGTTGCTAGAGCATTGCCATTTTTAAACGAATGTGTTACGCGATATTAGCCAGGGAAGTCGTTTTCTTCGAACCATTTGCCTCATCAGTGTATTTCGACATTTTCGATATTCGTCTTCAGTTTGTCATTCACAAGCAAATTTTTGGATTTCACGTTTTTAATACTCCACAAAGACTACCCGGTTTTATTTCACAACCAACATTTCAGGGACACACTGTCATCAAGAACATCCCACCTGAAAGATGGCCTGAATCGCCTTTTCTGTCTAGTGCCGTATGAAGTGATAAACCAGGAAATTTGGGACTACGTCATGCCCCACTGGATGGAGGCCATAGTAAATGACGTCCCAGAAAAAGAATTATTCGAACTACGTATGGTCCTCAGTAAAATTTTGGATTCAGAAATGGGTCCATTAGGGTTCAATGCAAGGAAGATGTATCAGTTTGTTTCCTTTCGTTTTCAGAAGACGAGTGCCAAAGTACAACAGCAGGCGCTGCACTGGCTACAAGTGAGTCATCTCCTAATCTTTGAGAATTCTAGGTTCACCTTCTTTTATTTTGTAGACATTAACACTTCTGGAGATACTCATTCCTTTGGATTTGCTATTCTCCATTTTTGGCGACGGAGTTTCTTACATGAAAGATGACATTGTCGAAAGTGATGGTGAAACAATAAAATTTCACCATTTGGAAATACCCGGCACAGCGGATCAACAGCACAAAAGGGGCTCCATTTGTAAGTTATAATATACGAGTCACTCTCCAATACAATGGCGAAATAATCAGTTATTTGGATCGCTTTCCGTCGAATCCACACACTTTATAACTGCTTATTCCCCATATTTCGAGAATGACTCAGTTGCTGCAGTGGAAAGTGTGACCTTGGTTCGCAACTTCTTTTGCTCTTGCAGCAGCACCTCTCATTGAAGACGGAGATTCAGCAAAGACATCATTTTCAGATGAGGAAGGTCGTTTATCTCAGCAGGCAGAATTCGAATCAGACGCAGAGCATAACTTATTTTGTTGTTTACTAATGCTGGATATTTTATTAAAACAAATGGAGTTACAGGACACCGACAAACATACCGGATTGAACTCAACCGTTTGTAAGAATGTATGTTGGCTGTTGAAGTGCATGATAACAGCGGCATGGATTGGTAGTCACTCATGCGTTTCAAAGTCTGAGTGTACGTATTGTGAGTCCAGCGTAATGTGGCACCAACTTTCGTTGGAGCTCCTCAAGTACCTTTCACCAGTTTTTCCAGCTCATCCACCTGATGTAAGTAAGAATCCACTATGCCTTCTTATTCTTGTAAATTTTCGCCATATCGAGTGCCAAAACATCAATATTGTTACGATATTTCTAAATAATACCCCGAGCACACTACTAAACTGTTTTTATCAACTTCGTTATAAAAACACAACTACTACGCTAATAATTCTAAACACTTGGATCTTTTTGAACTGCTCAACTGACTTCAACTAGCTAAACCTTCCAAAAACTTCCTAAAAACTTCTTCCTCCGAGTGAAGTAGAAAAACATCAAAGAAATGCTTTAAGAATGAGGGATTATTCATTTGTTACGGTTGTTTTATGGTCGACACCTAACATCTCGTAACATTATCCATTCAATTTTGATCGTCCCGATCAAACAATATCTCGTTGTCTCGATTATGACGTATAAGTCTTTCTTGGTGAACGACCTTCATTTTCGCTATCGGGCTACGTTGAATCCTGTAGACCGCGTCGTTTATTCTCTTCACTATCGTACAGGGTCCTTTCCAAGTTGGTGTTAATTTGGGAGAAACTCCTTTCTTGCGACGAGAGTTGTACAGCCACACTCGATCTTCTTCTTCAAATCCACCAGTATTGGCCTTGAGATCGTATCGAGCCTTCATCTTATCGCTAGTTATCTTCAATCTTTTTCTCACAAATTCGTGAGTCCTTGTCAAGCTATCTCGTAGTACGTCTGCATAATCCTACAGCTCTTTTCCTTTAGCACATGGTGACCGGAACACAGGGAAAACGAATCTCCCAAAGATAATACTGGCTGGGGTGAGCTTTGTGGAATCGTGCACAGATGCCCTGTAGGCCATCAAGAATAGTGGAAGATGTCGATCCCAGTTCTTTTGGTTCTCCACTACTACTTTGGAAAGATGTTCTTCCATAGTCCTGTTGAGCCTTTCAACCATGCCATCAGACTGTGGGTGGAGGGCCGTTGTTCTGGTCTTGCTAATTCCTGTCAATTCACAAACTTCCTTGAATAAGTTCGATTCAAACTTTCTTTCTCGACTTAAGCACAACCAATTGAGAAATCAAGCTCTCTTCAGTAGATCGTTCTCAACAATCATTGTGACCACAAAGCCTCAAAAGTTGGCCTTAAAAGTCGCCGCTTTTCTTCTATATTAGTATATCAGCAAAGCTTGGATTACTTTCTTGGTTTTGTCTCATTTTTGCTGTGATCCAATGTTCGTCAACCATTACTCTCACTTGGCTGATTCCTTCTAGACGTTCAATTCGCTCACAAGACTCACAGATATCCGAGCAAGGTCTTCTGGACAAGGCATCTGCATTGTTATGCAATTCGGTTGTTCTTTTTAGCCTCCTTACAGGGATGACCTAGGGGGATCTATCATTACTAGCCAGCATGCGGCCCGATATGCTGGCTAATTCTAGTTTTTCCTGCCGCCCATTTTTGGACTCGCCGAAAGACCTTGTCCTGACAGGTGATTGCGAACGTGGTGGCATTCTTACCCTGCAGTCTTCAATAAGATGTCCCAATTTCCCATATCGATAGCATGCCTTGTTCTTCTAGTGCTTATTCTGATTATCAAATAATTAATCTCATCCAGAACCTTCTCGAACGAACTAGTAACTACGCCAATTCGTTGTTCGGGTTCTTCTGTTCATACCGCTCGTACTTTCGGCCCCAAGGGGTTGAGGGCCGCCTCCACTTCTAGAGAACGTACCAAGGCATCGCTACTCCTCTTGAAGTGTGTTGGTCGTAGAGTACTTTGGATTTCGGTGTCTGTCAGTCCATCTATCAATAAGAGCACCACTAGTTCCTCAAAATCTTCCGGTGCTTCTGGGTAAGCTAGCTGAATCAGGCGTATCACATCTGCTTCGAATTCTTGCAGACTCTCACTCGATTTTTGAGTGCGCGTTTTCTTTTGAACCCGAAAGAGCTGTTCTCGATGCTGATCGCCATACCGTACTATAATGTTGTAATCAGGTCTCCATATTCATGTTTCTGTTTGATTGGTATCGTCTGCAACATACCCAAAGCTGGCCCTCTCAAAGCTACTATATGAGTGCCGTAGCTTTTTCTTCTTCGCTCCATCCACTAGCCAATGCCGCAGATTCAAATTGCCGGCGATACATGGATTAAGAGGACTGCCCATCATAGTTGGTGGTTTTACGGACATTTCTGTTCTGGCAACACTGTCTCGACGATCTTGGTTCTCGAGGAGACCTATTTGGTTTTTGATTCCTTTCATCTCCTCTCGCACTGTATACACTTCCTTATTGAACCCATCGTCGATTCTCTTGACGTCTTCCTTCAGTTCTTCTTTCAATTCCTCCATTTGTACTTCGGTTTTCCGTAATGAATGTTGAAAGAACTTGTCTTGCTGTTTTAGAACCTTTTGGAAGTCTGTTTCCCATTGTTTTTCTATTCGTTCCAATTCGTTCTTTTCTTGTTCGAGAATGTTCTAGAGTGCCTCTTCTCGTTCTTCGGACTGTAGTTGATAATTTATTTAAAACACTACTCATACAATTATTCAACTAAAACATTCATTTCTACTGTGACTCTCTGTCTGCGGACTCTGGAAATATATCAGCAACTCTCTGTGACTATCTATCTGCCCTCTGCGCCTTATATATACTGGCAAGCAGATTCTTTTCACAGTTCTCGATTTATCGGGACTATAGAGCGACTCATACAGATTGCTCTAGAAGCGATGAGTCATAGTTGTTAATCCGTTAGCCAGCACACTTTGTTTACTTTGGGGGTGCATAATTGATTAGGCGATAATGTACTTCTCGTATTCGCCATAAATAGTTATAAATAGTTTCTGCTTTTCACTAATATCCTACTTCTGACACCACTGTTATGATATTTCTAAATAATACTCCGAGAACACTAAACTGTTTTAATCAACTTCGCTATGAAAATACAACTACTTCACTGGCTAATAAAACACTTGGATTTTTTAAAACTGCTCAACTGCCTCCAACTAACCGAATTTTCCAAAAAACTTCACCCGAGTGAAATGTGTCGGGATTCTTCCGTTCAGCAGAATGATCAGTACAAAAAAACATTTGAAAAATGCTCCAAGGATGAGGAATTGTTTACAACGAGCGGTCGGTTTATTTGTTACGCAAATGAGTTACGTTTCATGGTCGGCACTTGACAGCGGCGGAGCTAAGGGATTTTTTCCAATCTCATATCCCTATTGTTGTTCCGACCTTGCCCTGAAATCGGTTTGAGCATGTCTTGGTATGTTTCCTCTTTTCCAAGATGTTTATACTGGCAATTCCAGAATTTGACACACTGTATTTCTCCACGAGAATAGTTTTAGAAATATTTTTCAACTCCTTTCCACCATTTACACTAACTGTGTTGAAAATTTCAGCCTCCTTTGGAGGACAACTGGGAGGAATCCCACAGTAGGAAGAGTCCACCTGAAAGCGACAACAAAGAAGCAAAAACAGACGCTGTCATCAATATGCCAATACCTGAAGTACATTCAGTAGGAGGAGTTCTAGTACACATGCCTCACGTGTGTTCTGTACGAGGAGTATAAAAACTCAAACCAAACAAACTGGCTTGAGTTAAGCAGAATTTTCACTATTTCCGAAAATTGGCATGAGATTTTTGAAATTTTCATCACAAGCATTTTTCTCATTTGAAATTCTAAATTTTTTAGGGTGCGATTCGACCGTAATGAGTTACAAATAATTTGATCCCATGTCAATTCTCTCGCAACAAAATTCTTCACAATTTCAATAATGATTTGTACTCTGAAAATTCTGCTAACTGAAACTAAATAAACTGTAAAATAACTAAATATTCATTTTAGATAATGACCGCAACTGTGGAAACTGTATCGGAACAACTGGATTTGCCTATTATTCCCGCTGAAAGAGTTGTTTCTGCCTATGCAAGAGCGATTACATTGTCTGAATCGGATGTTGGTAGGTAAAAAAACAATTCAGTCAATCCACCAAAACTGGTTAAAAACCGAGAACGGTACTATGATTTATCAAACTGCAATATTCGCGTGCAAATCCTTTGAAATATCTTTTAAATGATACTGAGCGCAGACCTTTATTTTACTTATACTATACCAATACATCAGTAACACAATTAAATGCGGATCTTTCGATGGAAATATTGTATATTCGATTCATATATGGATAATAGTTATTCTTCGGATGTTCCAGCTACCGCTACAGCCCAGGTGGTGAGAGCGCAGGTGATTGGTGAGAACGATGAACCAATAGAAACCGATTCAGGGGAAGACATTGATAACTTCTGGCAGACGACAAGAGGCAAATTTAAATTCACCGTAGATGATCTACCTCACCCATTACAATACATTCATCAGTTATTGCAAGAGTTGTCAAACGTAGATAAACCTGATATCGTGTATTACATGCTGCAGTGCTTGAACATACTGATTTTACATGGTGATGCCTGCACTAAAGCTTCAAGAGAACACAGGGGTTTCTTTATCTGGTGCCAAGAAAACCTACTCATAAAAAAGTGAGTAGATAAAACAATTACAGCTTATGGAAGAGCAGTCACCATTATCTCCGGATAGGGGAGACTGAATTCCGACCTTTCGTATTGTTAATTTGATTTATATATAAACCTATGTATTGAATATTAGAAATATTTGACAATATTAATAAAGACAAAAAAAAAAATTCCATAACATATATACCAGTCAGGCCCTGTCTCCGGAGCTCCGATACAACCGGAGGGCGCGCTGCTAGTGTGTCATTAACCACATTAACCACTCCCCACGTCCTTGCGGTGAGTGATTACTGGATCCGAGAATCATGTGCCCTGAGTAGGCGGAGTGAACCAAAAATTCCGCCATGTTATGGCAAGCCGGTATGATTTTTAAGCTTCATGGCAGTGTGTCATCATTCCACCAAGAACCCCTATTATCAGAACCACCATTTTCACCGAATGGTTTGGGTAAAGCCTGCGGAGTTCAAAGAGTAGATCTCGATATTTATTCCGTTTTTCCTCCTCTTTTCGGACGATGTTCGTTTCGCCAGGAGCCGAAAACTCTATGACCAAAATCGTCAATACCGTAAAAGTGTAGTAGTAGTACAACACTCGCAACGCCGCGTTATATCTGTGGATATAGGCTGAGACTGCATAAGCTGGACAAGCTAACAGAAAATGCATTATGGTCTCAGGTGCCCCACGACAAGCTCTGCATCTAGTGTAAGTGACCTCTATCCCCATCACGCGACTATGGTAGACGAGGGTGTTGAAGACACCATCTTGGCAGGCCATTATGAATTCCTCTGTTTCCGAATTCAGCCCACTTGACCTGAGAAAAGCAAATGTCAGGTTTCTGGATAATCCAAAGTCTTCAATGTTCTTGAAGAAGGCCCCATGCATTGGCTTAACCTTATGTAGCTGTATGTAGCTCTCACTTTCCGCAGCTTTGACTTGCCGCGGAGAGAGTTTTCAACAGTAGCTACTTGGGTGTGGCGTTGTTCCACCTCTAGATATGTATATGTCTCTCTGGCATTCAGATGATGTAGGATGCTTCCGTCTACGAGCTGAACGTCCTCTCCGTATTCCTTGCATCGTCCTCTTCTGAGATGAGCCATGGCACATTTGTTGATCCCAAACTCCATTCCGATAGCATGCGTGTACTCTTGCACCACCCTCAAGGACCGATGAAGATCCTATTCTTCAGAGGCATATAGTTTGAGGTCATCCATGTAAAACAGATGGGTGACCTTATACCTCCGGTTGCTGGGGGTGCCGCAGTTGTATCTGCGGGTTTTCCGTGGTGCAACAGACAATGGCAATAGTGAAATGCAGAAGAGAAGACGGCTGAGGGAGTCTCCCTGAAACACGCCTATTTTGAGGATGACCTACTCTGTTTGGACTCTGACTTGACCAGATGTTATGGAGAAGCGAGTCCTCCAGACCGGCATCAGCTGTTCAATAAATCTCACTATTTAATCGGGTACCGCAAGGCATCTGAGCAAATGCAAGATGAACTCGTGCGATGTTGTATCAAATGACCTGCGATAATCGATCCAGGCCATTGAAAGGTTACGCTTATACTGCATGGATTCCTGCGTTTATGTATTATTATTATCATATAAATAGAACCGATCGGAGTAATGACAACAGTAGGAAAAATGAACAAATGCATACGGAATCCAAGGCTTCCGAAAATTCTTATTAAAGAGAAATGTCACTGGCAAATATCTTACGGAAAACTTGTTCTGTGGTGGCAAGTAATATCGCGACGACTACTGAAATACACCAGATTCTTGTGCTAGGGTTCTACAATACCGAATTTGTAAGTTCTATGATTGGAATTCATTTGTTCATTATTCAATTTCAAGCTTTGGAGAGTAAATAAAAGTGATGACGGTTGGAAATCTAACAATGATAATACCTACTTGAAATTTTTCCATTCACTGAAATGACCAATCATATTTTATTCGAAATTTCAGCCTATGGGATTTATGCAACTCTGAGCATTCACATATTTGTCAGACTGTGGTTCCTTTACTATTGCATTGTATAACACTACCAGCGGGTTCGGACGTTTTCTGGAGGGTTATACAGGAAGCTTTCCATAGTCCTGATTGGTGTGTGAGATTCACAGCCGTAGAGAGAGTGACAGTCATCACGAGATTCATGGATTCGAGTCCACTGCGTAACTTACAACCATTACAGGCAGCTTTGGCGAACGCATTTTGCTATTTAATTTCAAGCATGGATGATAACAATGTTTATGTTGCACAAAGATCCACCCTTTATTTAGGAACCATTCACGACTCAGCGATCAAGGTAAAACACTATGAACAACAAATTTTTCATCTCTCTAATAAACATTTTCGTAGTCCCTAATAATGTGCCTGGAAACACAATTTGATTCCGTCATAGTAGATCGTCCAATGGTGTTGCAATCGTTATACCAGCTTCACAACTCCCTTAGTGAGAGGAAAATTTTGACCTGGGAGTTTTTCCTGAACCGTTTTGACACGTTATTTATTGAAGCACAAATTTCACTTGAGAAGACTGGCGAAATAACATATCTGAGAGGTAAGCAAACTTTCATGATTAAATAGATAGGGAATCCATATCAGTTACAGTTGTTTCAAGCTACAGGATTTGAAAAGATCGAGTTTTTTCCAATTTTTCTGCTTGTATCAAGCCAGTTTCACGAACTAATATTAAAGCACGTCGTGAAGATGTATCACCTAAACCTGTGTTCCTTTCATTTGAGACAGAAACTGAATTGAAACTGTGATCTGCGTATAACTAGAGGATCAGTAATAATAATTTGACATCCAAAAAGCAAGGTTGCATCGAATACTGGTTCACATTTTTCATTTGGTTTTAAGTACCGGCATATTACTGACATTCATATCTTAACCATTTCATTAGATTTAAGGAATTCTGATGTGAACAACGAATCACTGGTAAAAAAAGTCCAGAGGGCTCATGAAGCTTTGTCGCAATCCGATGGTAGCGCTGCAAGTTCTGTTAAAACATTAAGCGCTAGTTTTGGAACGAAATGGCCTTATAAACGTACAATGTCAGCTCCTGCTTCTATAATCACTCGGCATGAAAATAAAGGTAAGGTGAATCGTTGTGAATATTATCTTTTGTACTAGTGAAGATCAGCGTTCGAACTCACATTATTCCTACAAACATACACTCTTATTATTCCATGAATCAATTAATAATGTGTGTGTTGATTAATTACGAGAATAGAGGTTTTCTTTCTCATATCCATCTATATACAGAGGGGCTACTGAAAACGAAACAGCGGCTCTGTAGGTTGGCAGAACCGAATTATATAAAAGCTGTGACCGCCACACATACATTTTCAAATGGCAACATATGACAAGTGATACTTGATTTTCCTTCTTAATACCAACCAACAAAAATAAATTAATTCTATCGATTCGTTTTTGGGATATAGGAACTTAAAGTTGGGAAATCACTTTTTATTCACTCAATCAATAAAAATAAGATGTAACGAAGCAACTGTTTAAAGA
The DNA here is from genome assembly GCA_958502065.1 of Chrysolina americana. Classification (NCBI taxonomy): domain Eukaryota; kingdom Metazoa; phylum Arthropoda; class Insecta; order Coleoptera; family Chrysomelidae; genus Chrysolina; species Chrysolina americana. Next base: position 56,639,374 of record OY293420.1, on the reverse strand, counting down.
TTGTCAAGGAATTAAATCATTCAACTGTTAAAAATAATAAAAAGACGTTTTCTCGAATTCGACTCAAATGCGAGTTCTACAACAAAAATATTGTTTGAAAAAAAATTAAAATTGTTATAAAATTGATTTTCTGTTTCGTCCCCTACGAACGACAGCCCTCAGAAGTTGAAACTCGTGCGAGCCAAGGTTAACGTCTTATCTTTTAACGTGCGATTCCTGGCACTTAAACATGCATGAGATAATTTTTTCGCCAAATCGAAATTGTAGCCTTGAAATAAATAAGGGGCTAAGTGCCAAAAAAATTCTTTCGAGTTATTTGATATAAACTTTATAAAACATCACACATTTCATTTAGAAATATTTCCAATTTTTTACATGAACTCAATTATGGTAGAAACAAAAATTCAAACAGATTTTTCATATAGGTACTCTGGATCAAGAGAGAAAATTCAAACAACTTTGATAATCTTAGAAGGTGCTAAGTGCCATTATTCTTTTTTCTTATAGTGGGCTAAGTACCATACCAATGTTTATTTTATCATGAGCTAAGTGCCAGGATATGAAAAGGTTCAAGAGGAAAATAAAACATCGTTTTTCTTGATTTTTTATTTGTGAACATACAAAAATAGAAAAAAAAACAGGTTGATCTATCTTTTATAAACGAACAATATCTTCAAACAATCCTTGATTTTCTTCTTTCACATAAGGAATAAATTTTTTTTAAGTTTTCTTCCTTCTCATTGCTTATTTTGCTTTTACATTCTAATGGTGGCAAAGTACTATTTCGAATAGTATCTTCTGAAACATTTTTAAATAATATAATCAATATTCAAAATCAAAATAATAAATCAATTGATACTTCTTTGAAAGCCAACGATATCAACAGATTTTTTGGTCATATAGCGGAAGAAATTATAAAAACCTTGCCTATGAACAATATAAATTTCTCAAAATTTGTAAGTATGCCAACGACTCAAGAACTCTTTTTTTTAGAACCTGTTGTTGAGGAAGAAGTACTCGCTGCGGTGAAGTCTTTGAAGGACACCAGTGCCACAGATATCTTTGGAATAAATACAGAGATATTAAAAATACCATAGATTTGACAGTGGTTACATTGACAAGTCTATTCAATACCTGTATTAGTGCAGGTGTTTTTCCAGACATTTTTAAATATAGTAAAGTTATCCCAATACATAAAATTGGTGATTTTAATCTTCCAAATAATTTCAGACCTATATCTCTTATCCCTTTTTTAGGAAAAATATTCGAAATTATTTTGAAAAACCGGTTATCCATGTACTTTGAGAAATTCAAACTGCTGCACGAAAATCAGTTTGGATTTCGGAAAAACATGTCCACCATAAAAGCTATAGAAAAGGCAGTTGAAAATATAGTAGAAGGTTTTGAAGACGGCAGGAAGTCTGCAATGACTCTATTTGACTTAACAAAAGCATTTGATTGCGTAAAACACGATTTATTATTAGAAAAATTGAACCTATACGGTGTAAGAGGTATTCCGTTAGCTCTTTTCGATTCATACCTCAAGGATAGAAGACAGTCAGTGTGCTTCAACGGTATTACGTCAGAAGTAGTAGCAATGAAATATGGGGTACCGCAGGGTTCTGTTCTGGGTCCCCTTCTGTTTATCATATATGTAAACGACTTATTTTACCACCTAGTTAACTCGACCTGTATCATGTTCGCAGATGACACCACTATTTTTCATCAAAATATATACGAGAAAACAAAAAATGAAACTACTGAAAAAAAGGCCGAATCTTGGTTTGCAGCAAACAGTTTGAAACTCAACGCAAGCAAAATCAATCAAATAATATTTTCTACACAGGCAACAGGAATCAATGAACCCACAAAACTGTCAGCTAATGTGTTCAATGAAACGCATCCAAATAAACTTGTTGCTAGAATATAATACGCTCCAGAATTACTGCAAAAATTTTGTCAAACTGAATCAGTAGCCAACAAGAAACGAGACCCAGAACGTGAATTTCCGTTGAGAAATGAACCCGTTGAAGCTGCAGTTTTAGGACAAGTTCATGCAGACCCAACATTGAGCAAAAGGAAATTGGCTATTGTTACCAATATCAGTGGAAGCAGTATCCGCCGAATCCCTACAAATACATTTGGTACACCAATTGACTGAAGATTATTTTGATAGGCAACAGGAATTTAGTGAAATTATGACTACGAGAATAGATGCTGATGAGAATTTCCATTCCAACATCTGCTTTTCTGATGAGTCTACATTCTTTTTGAATTCGACTGTGAATCGTCATAATTGTCATTATTGGTCAGATATCAATCCACATGTCTTCCACGAAGTCCATACTCAAACTCCCCAAAAACTCAATGTCTGGGACGATATTTTTGGGGACCGTTTGACTGGACCAGTATTTCTCGACAGAAGAAACTTATTTGGAAATATTGAATGAATTTGTTTATCCACAATTAGTGGACATCACTGAAACTGACGATCGTTACCATGAAAACTACTTGATATTTCAACAAGACGGACCTCCACATCACTAAGCACAGTCTGTTAGGGCGCTTTTGGATATAATGTTTCCTGGAAGTTGGATTGGAAGAAGAGGCTCTATTGAGCCAGCCAGATCTCCAGATATTACCCCACTTGACTGTTTTCCTGTGGGGTCAAATGAAAAACAAATTCTCTGCACCCGAACCAGCATCTCTGGAAGATTTACAGAGTAGAATTATTGAAGAATGCCGTCAAATAACGCCAGAAATGCTACGAAATGTGAGGTTTCATTTTCATATTGTATGGAAATGGGTGGTAGACAGTTGAAACATTTAGTTCATTGACAATAATAATCATTGCGACAGTTGCTTTATCGGATATTGTTTTTATTGATTGAGTGAATAAAAAGTGATTTCACAACTTCAAGTTCCTTTATCTCTAAAACGAATCGATGGAATCAATTTATTTTTATTGTTGGATATTAAGAATACCTTTCAAATGAGCTATCTTTTGCCATATGTTTTCATTTAAAATTAGAGGTGGCGGTTACCGCTCTGAGGGATGGAATGTGTTTTGGGTGAATTTCATCACGACCCATGTCCCCCACGAAAATATAGTTGACATGTCCGAGCGTTTTTATATAATTCAGTTCTGCCGACCTACAGAGCAGATGTTTCGTTTTAATGTCTCACTCCGTATTTGAATGTAATGCATACCCTTTTTTCTAGAGACTTACTAGTAGCTTGTCCTAGCTGGCTTGTATTCCACGAAGTTTCGGTTGATGAACATCTTCAGATGATATTTGACGAGTTTTGCGGGGAGGCGGTCTGGTTATAAACTGCTGATGGTAGCCATTTTTCGCTTAATTGATTCTAGAACAATCATTTATAGAGTTAGCGATTTTCGTATTTCTACTATCTTTCCTAAAATATCATAGGTTTTTTCTACCTTGAATTTTTTTGTATGGATGGTCAATTCTGACACACTCGAATTTAACTCAACCTCTTAGGTCGAGCCAGTTGGGAACTCTGAAGGCATTGCATACAAGATGGCTTGTTGTGCTTCATTTCATAATGAACTTCATACCTTCCCACTATCTCAAGAGTTTCCAGCAGTAGGAACAGTCCATTGGCGATCAGATTACCTCCTGATTATCATAAATGATATGGATATGGTCATAACTATAACTCCTCTTTTATATTTACCGATATTTTGTTGTATTGCAGGAATTGGAGCCTGAAATTCTTAGGTTTTGGTTCGGACTGTTACAGAATATTACAAATCAAGTACCTCTGTCAGCTTGCTCATCAATTTTTAAATGAAAACGTCGATTATTTTCGACAAATATGACCAAAAGAGCAAATGAGAACAGTCAATACACTCGCAATACATTTCTGAAGAGTTTCAACTCACTGTCTAAATCAGAACTAATATTCTCCGAAATCACTTTCATTATCATCCTTTAAGTAAATTATCACCTCATTCACTACCTCATCAAAATGATCTAAAGGGTTCAACACGTTCACCTCGAATTTTCCATTCTCACTAGAAAATAAACTAAAAAAATTTAAAGTACAAGCATTCAGTAGTTTGTTAGAAAGTTTTAGGCAATGATGTAAATTGATTACTTTCATTGCGGACTTCCATTTTTTGGATTATTACTATGAGCACGACGTTTCGATCGGTCAGGTATATCGGATCAGTATCAAGTGTCTATACCTAAGATACCCGACCGATCTGAACGTTGTTCTCACAGCAATAATCCAGACAATGGAAGTCCGCAATAATAGTAATCCTTCAGTAGTTGTTGAAGCTGTAGAAAAAGTTGAAAAACCTACAGCACCAGCATCCAGTACTCAATGTATCCTCGATCTCTGGGTATCTAAATCAGTGACGGTTATGCTTGAGAACCGAGAACTTGAAACATTCAGGCCACTAGCATGTGTGGGAACTCCCAGTCACTTCTCCAAGTTAGTTTTTGTAGATCATATTCATAAATTTGTCGAATTGGACGTTGTGCTACGGAAAGTTATCTATTCCTGAAACAATAATACGAGATGAAGTTTCTTTCACTATGATAATCATCTGATTTGGTCTGGTGTTCGATTCTAATCTTTCATAATTGTTTTTGATGAAACCGTTCTTGCTACCTGTCTTGAAGGTATTAGTTATTATGTGACTATAAGATTGTTTGTTTAAGAATTTCGTTGGTGTTATCGCCCCGAAATTTTCAGCCGTGCGGAGTCTCTGAACATTTTGGTCTGGGCCTGTCGGTTGTGGGGCAATGAGGGTATCCACCTGCAGGTGGTTTCATGAACTCTTCTCCCCCTGGCTGCTGCTTTCGTAGGATGTATTATCAAAAGCTCCTTCGATATCTAGAAAGCTGCATAGTGCTATTTCTTTTTCGGTCAAGTTTTCCAACTTGGGTGCCAACTGGTGTAAGGCCATCTCGCACGATTTTCTTGTAGGCATTTTGCTTCAGCTGTTGAAGTCCTGCCAGGAGAAAGGATGATAAAGTTATTGGTCTGTAATCCTTGATCTGGTCGTATGAGTTTTGATCAAGTTTCTCGTCTACAGATTACTAGGTTTGTGGTAGCCAGACAAATGCTAGGCTCATCCTGTATAATAGTCTGCATAGTTCTGGTGCTGAATCCTCAATGTCCAGCTGGAGCAGAACAGGAAATATTCCATCTGGTTCAGGCTATTTGTTACGACCTGCTTTGCCACCTCACAGTTATATACTAGTAACAATATAATAATAATAATGATACTCCCTCATAAACGGCTATTATTATTATTTGTCGTGGCGCTCCGGGGCGACTTACTGATATTGTCACCAGCACCACCCCGGTTGGTCGGTACGCACTTCAAGCTAGCACCAGACGTCGGGATTGGCATCTAGGCAACTCACATCACACTTGATTCACAACAAAGCATGAAGATAATCGTGTACATGAGAAAAAAGATTCTGTACCCGAGCTTCGAACCGAGCTCTGTTTACTCTTAGTGGAAGGCTGACAGGAGTTTTTTGCTGGGATTTGTGTGAAATATGTATTGAGCAGTTGCTAAATTGTTTCTTTCCCACTATTTGTGTGGCTTCCAGTGAGTTTTTTGAGTGCCCCACTCAGTTTATGGGGTTTATGAAGGGTATGCGATGTAGTTTTGGAATATTTCTCCCACTAACCAGTTTTTTTTCGTTTTATTGAATAGTTTGCGCTTTTTTGTTCGGAGTTTTGTGAGTTCGGTAGTCAACCAGCCTACTTTTCCCTCAGTATGTCTTCTTTTTAGAGGACACTCGTTCTGATTCGAAGTTATTATGGCCTCTTATATTTTTTCCTTCGTTTTCTGTTTATCTATGTGTTTGGTTTGACATTTCCAAATTTCTTTTGGTTCACCATATTGGAATTTCTCAGGCTGTATGGTTAGTGATGTCACTATTATCTTTAGCTGAGTTCAGTTCTTCCTCTTCTTCCATCAAGGGTTTGTTTTGAATCACCTGTTCGTGCAAATCAAGACGTCGTCTCCAGTAAAATGGTGACCAATACAGACTTCAAATAATTCGTTCATGATTGTCCTCAGCATCATGAGGACATTCTTATGGGGGGTAGAAAACTTGTCATCTTCTTTCTTTGCTCCATGGATCTCCTTTGTATGTATTTCCACTCTGGAGAGCGCATCCGCATTGGTATTGCTCGTGCCTTTCTTGTAGCCACTTCGTAGTCGTATCCTTTTTGCTCCAGACGCCATCGGACCAGCTTCGAACATGGATCTTTCAGGGAAAAGAGCCACTGGAGGGGTCGATGATCAGACACAATTTTGAATTTTCTCACAAAGAGGTAAGATGGAAAGTATTTGGTAGCCCAAACTGTAGCTAGCATCTCTTTAATTCTGTTTCGTTCGGGGTCCTGGATGAGTAAGTAGTTGGTTTGTCCTTTCCAGTGAGACCTTGAAATAGAATAGCCCCTATGGCGAAGTTACTCGCATCTGTGGTCAGATTGAAGGACTTTATGAAGCCAGTTGGTTTTCATCGGGTCCCGGTACATTTTGGCCGGTTCACTGGTATTGCTAATCTTCAGATAAATGTGTTGGTGTTCTGAGTTCGTCTGAGACTGACCACTTCTCAACCTGCCGATCCACCTGGGGTTGCCAAGGGTCATGTCAATGATTCATCGTCCAATATCAGTCGGTAGGATATTCTTCTGGCTTCCTCATCCACGATTATTTGGAGAGGAGTGTGGTTCAGAAGTTTCTTCATGCCTCTGTCCGTATGTCCTGGTATGGCCTCCGTAATGATAAATAATGCAACTAATGAGATCAGCAAGTTTTGTTTCAACAGACGACAGCATACGGGATTATTGGAATACTAAGATCTCGTAAATTTATTTGGAGCTCATACCCCTAGACTTGTTGCAGTTGCTCATGAACAATTCTTCATGGGTATTCTCATTTGTCTGTCGCTGCATGAAATTCATCACATTTATTGCCACTGACTAGTTTAACGGTTCAAAACTTCGCTTTCTGTATGAACTCTATTTAATTAGGTTTGCACTACTTGGTCTTGATGTGACCAAATTACATTCTCTATTACCTATCGAAGAGTGGGTTCAATATTTGAATTCTCGAACTCGTACCAATTCTAGAAAAACTGAACATGAAATAGCTGGTATTAGACCTAGGTGCTCTGTAACATACTGTGAGTAATTTTCTTTTTTTTTGCAGAACCCAAGGAAAAAGTGTACAGCCGTCAATATTCAGCTCCTATCCTAAAAAGGAAAAGTTCTCGTTTTGGACTGGGTCAGTTTTTAGGCACTAGTAACAGCATTCCAGGTAGAAACTAGATGTAGTGTCTTGCTGTAGTGCCGCATGAATGTACGTAAGTTTTTGATGAAAAACAATAGGCTTTGATGAAGTTGGCGGCATGATGCGCCAAGAAAACCTCAGTATTTTGGAAGCCATTCATCCCAGTAAACACATTCAATGTAATTCCTTTGATTGGCGAATAATGTCCAATAGCCATTCTTTGGTGAGCGAGGAATATCCAATGGACCGTTATAGTAGATCAACTTTGACTCAATGGATGAATAATCCCAATAAAAAATTTATCTATTTTGTACATGAGTCTGAACAGAATGAATGAACATTATAAAAAATACAGTATATCATTAATGGGCAGTGGGCTATAATAAAAATACATTGGACCTATAATACAAGTAAACTGAACCTGTTATAAACGCAGTCTGAGCCTAAAGATTTGTGGAATAATCATTCTGAAAAGCAGAATCTCAGAATCCTAACAATATCCTAATTGGTGACCTCATAGACCCAGAATATGTCTGATGGTACTTTTGCCCTCAATAGGACTAGTCTGTCCTTACTAACATAACAAGTGTATATGTGTCTATGAGTATGTTTGTTACTACTTCGCGTAAAAACTAACAAATCAATCAAACTGAAAGTTCAGTCTTAATATGTGGAAAGGCTAGAAGTAAGATTTTTTGAGGTCTTCAAGAAGTCTTACTATTTGGATTGTATGCCGCTATTGCAGACGAAATTTTCACAGAACTATATCACCAACAAGCACGAAGACCACTGGTTACTTGATTCACAATCACACAAATTTCATCAGTGATCAACTACACATATTTTAATGGTAAAAAAACAATAAAACTCGTGCATGAAAATTATTCAGGGGCCCAACTAGCAAAATGTAGACGCCTGACTGATACCCGTGGAATGGGATCAAGTGATTCTTACGTTTATGGAAGGATTATTTAATCAGTTATCCTCCAAACCTCCTCTTCATGTCCATTATTGGACCTTCAAAGGATATTCATAGGATGTCCTGTGTTTACTGGAATCCACGTCTCATAATATTATCATACCATTGAAACTAGTGAATTGAATCATTGCCTTATTCGAAGGAAACTATCGAATAATTATTCCGGTGTCAACTTTGTGCTATAACTGAAATTACATTCCGTGGTACTGAGGGAAGGAATCGTAGCTATTGTTTCACAAATTTTGTTAACTTTCATTCAAGAGTTTCCAAAAACCAAGTGATGTTTCAGACTTGAGAAAGTCGTTAACCGTTTCTCTTTTGGTATGACGAATTATCACAATCCGTCGGACTGAAGAAAAAATTATTACCATTTTATCACACATTTTATTCATTTTTGATCCAGAAGTCCAAAAAACTGAACAATGTGTGTTTCACTTCTCATGGAAACACCTCCGTATCTTCCTTAATTTTTAATGTAGAACAATGAAATTTTCAGGATCGATAGATGCACTAGAAATAAACTCACTGCACAAAAGATGTCATCCTATGTGATAAACACTGCACGCCAACAGCGATGGAACTACCCATTTTTCCGGAAAGTTATATTAGGGGGCAAAATTAGCTCAAAATTCCTTTTTTGCTTTAGGATACCCAAATTACTACTAATACACCTGTCTCCTGAATAATTCTAATTTGTTTCACTTTTCATGGAAACGCCCCCGTATCTTCCGTAATTTTCGACGTAAAACTATGAAATTTCCAGGATACATAGATTGGTGCAATAGGAATGAACTAAATGCACAAAAAATGTCTTCATACGTGATAAACATGAGGGCGTTTCCATGGAAAGTGACACAAATTAAAATTTTTCAGAACTGAATTTTTTTCAGGATTGGTAGTAGTTTGAGAATCCTGAACGAATCCGATGGAATTTCGGGCCAATTTTGTCCCCCAATATAACTTTCCGTAAAATGGGTGGTTTTATCGCTGCTGGCGAGCAGTGTATATCACATTGGAATACCATTTTCGTGCAGAGAGTTCATCTCTAGTGTATCTATCGATCCTGGAAATTTCATGATTTTTTGTCTGAAATTACAGAAGATACGATGGTGTTTCCATGAGAAGTGAAACACACTGTAGATGGCCTCTTTGAATTATATTCAGAGTGGGCCATTGAAAATGAAACAGCGGCTCTGTAGGTCGACAGAATCGAGTTATATAAAAACTCTAGGACAATTTTTTTTAACAATGTCAACTGCATTTTTGAGGAGGACATCGTTTCGAGGTACATTTCATCCCTGCTGTAACCACCTCTCCTAAATTTTTGAATGGTAACAAATGGCCAGTGAAAAACAAAAATAAATTGATCCTATCAAGTCGTTTTCGAGATATAGGAACTTGAAGTTGGAAAATCACCTTTTATTCATTTAATCAATAAAAACAATATCTGGTAAAGCAACTGTCGCAATAACTATTATTGTCTACTAAATGTCCAAACTGTCTACCACCCATTTCTATACGATAGTACAAGTTCAGTTCAAACTGAGACCTCACATTTCGTAGCATTTCCGGCGTTATTCGACGGCATTCTTCAATAATTCTGCTCCGTAAATCTTCCAGAGATTCTGGTTCAGTTGCATCGATTTTGTTTTTCAAGTGACCCCACAGTGCATAATGTGGGGTTGCTCCGTCTTGTTGAAATATCAAGTGGTCTACATGGCAACTATCGTCATTTTCAATGATGTCTTCCAATGATGGATAATCAAATTCTTGCAACAATTCCAAATGAGTTTCTCCTGTTAGGTTACCGTCGAGGAATACTGGTCCAATCAAATGTCCCCAAAAATACCGTCCCAGACATTGAGTTTTTGGGGAGTTTGAGTTTGATTGAGATTGATAGAACTCCCCAAAAATACCGTCCCAGACATTGAGTTTTTGAAGAGTTTGAGTTTGATTGAGATTGATAGAACTAATTTATTTTTGTTGTTTGATATCAAGGTATTTGCCTTCCCTTTCCAATGAGGTATCACTTGCCATATGTTGCCAAATAAAAATTTAGGGGTGGCGGTCACAGCTCCGCGGAATGGAACGTATTTCGGGTGAGTTTCATCGCGAACGATGTCCCCCTCGAAAATGTACTTGACGTGTCCGAGCGATTTTATATAATTCGGTTCTGCTGACATACAGAGCCGTTGCTTCGTTTTTAGTGGCCCACTCTGTACAATGTTGCCAAATTTGTTGCTGAACTACTATCGGGAACCTTTTACGATATGACGCCTCATGTCTCCGTCAGGCTTTGAAATAGTTAGGGCCGTACCTCATACGGAAGCTACGTCAACTTCTCCAAACGATCCATACAGAGAAGAATATGTCTTGGGTATAAACAGAAATCTAGAAGAGTAGCAATCATATATCCGAGAGAGACGCAATGCTCTCTCAGTATTTAGCAAGCTATTCTATACGCTATTATTAAACCATAATATCCAAGATATATTCTTTCCGATACTGTATGAAAATATGCGGGAGCTAACTCACGTGGAAGCGGTTTGGCAATGTTGCCAGTCTGTCGCCGCATGAGCTAGCTCCCTTATATTTTAATATGAATCGTTTGACTCTGTTGCTGGCGGCGTTGCTTTGCCATTCCGTTGAGGTATGATTGGATGCCTACGCTCACAGTTAATATTTTTCACATCTCAAACTAAGAATATCGAAGAATATACTGAAAAACTGTAGTATATATTACATATCTGATACTTACAGATGGACATATGCACTCTCTGAACGTGGTGGAAGATCAGAACTTAACAATTTTCCTGCAGAGAGTTATGGACCTAGAGGAAGCAGATAAAGAAACGATGCATCTCCTCGTATTTCTCCTGATGCAATTTCTATCACGTTCAGACCAAGCTTACCCCGCAGAAGAGAAGAATTTAGCGAAAACCCAAGGTATATTGCTGAGGCATCTGTACCTTCTCCTCGGTTACAGCCAAAACGATAGGAGTCTGTACTTACCACCCCAACGATTGAGATGCTCTCCAGCTTTCAGTGTATTCCTCTCGAATTTACCCCAGTTGTTGGATCAAAATCATTTGATGGGACGCCTTTTACTTCCTACATGTCTGATACTGTTACAGTATGCCCCATCTCCGTACTACATCCCAAATGCTGGGGAATTTCAACAGCCTATATACAGCTTATGGGCGCTGGAACCACATTTTAGGAAAAACTGGCTCATGTCCTTAGTTGTTCTATTATATAAGGTACGTTATCTTTGATACAAAATGGAAGGTTGCACTGAATATCCCAATGAAAGAACATTTCTTGTAGTGAGAACATTCTTACAATCAAATCATGTATGAGTTTCATAGACTTCTGTATATGCTAGGAAAATGTATACCTTCATATTTTGCACGACAGCAAAATTGTTTAACGAGTATTTCTGAGGTACACCCACTTTGTTTCAACTTACTTAAGACATACTGGAAACTTATAAGAATTAAGCTAAAAATCTGGTTATTCTGTCTTGACCGACTTTGGACGTGAAAATATCAAAAAGTCTTTAGTACCAAAGATAAATTGACAATGCCTAGTTTATCTTCTGCAATTCATGCTTTTTATGGATCAAAACAACGAGATCCAAACTCCCGATAACTTTAGGAGCTCAATCCAGTACTGCTCTGTTGGGGGGACAATCGAAACTCATAAATATACAGCCTTCCTCTGTGGTCTGCAAGACACGATTTAGAATTCAACGTTTTTTAAAGATGCATCAATACTAGATGGACAGTTATAATTTTGTCTGTTATAGAGTTATGTAGCAACTGGTGTCTACAATAATAAAGGCAGTAACACTTTGAATAACTATGATACTCAGTACTTTTCCATTGTTATATAGCTATGATTCGAGCCAATTGAAAAGTTTGTGCAGAGCTGTTTGAGATGGAAATGGAGAAAATTATTTTACAGCTCTACATATTCTAAATACATCTATGAGTGTTTTCAGAAGGACAGATGGAAGAAGGATTGGTAGATGTGCCTTTTGGCTTCAGTAAATGTAATCATTCCAGGCCTCAGCAGTATATGAAAGCTCGGTAAATTCTGTTTAAATGGAGTGCTAAAATATCCAGGCCCTTTTGCAGCGGACCAGAGTAAATCCCATGTGGACTCGGTGATTTGTTGCGATCAAAAGTTCCTTCCATTTTGCTTTGTTCAAGATGAATTCTAAACAAACAAAAGTACAAACGTCGACTCATGTTCACTTCTATGTTTATGTTGAAATTTCCATAATTCAAGATTATCTTTTGGTCGTAGATATGCTACTCAATGTGAAAATCTTTGTTACAGTACCAATACAACCAACAACCTCATTGCATGCAGTTGACATCATTAATCAGGATAGTACTCAATACTCTAGACTCGCAACATCATCATTGTAGAAGAATACCAGCAACTATAATAATGGGAGCTCCCCCATCTAGGTCCAGAGGTACGTTATCAAATTTAAGTCGAGACCTATATAGGAAATTCCCTGAGGAATTGACAACTTTTGACAGAAGTATTTGCAGATGCAATACAATATAAAACGAAATGGACACGTAAAAGTAATAATAAGTACCACCCAGTATCAAAAGACAGTTAGATACTTATAATATGAAATGAGAAAGCATTATAAATATTTGTTGTCACACGTTTTCTTCTATTGGGAAAATGAACTTACTGAAACAAGAGACTGACATTTTTTATTAAAATCCAACGAATTTTCAAAAAACTCTGGTCTATTATAATACCAACCTATTTTCCTTCAAAAACCAATAAAAAAATACGTTATCGATATGAAATCAAGGATATATTAATTTTATGAAAGTATATAACTTATTGGAAAGATTGATTTTGTTTCATCTGATTCATTGTAACGTAATCAGCGAGCGATGATGAATACAGCTATTATCTGATCCCATCCGAATTGAGATTAACCCCTTTTTTGACGACTCTTGTCTTAAGTTAGAAAGTTAGAAATCCACATATTCAAACTATCTCTCAGTTCCACGAACTCAATTAGATACAATAATTCTAGGAAGTTTTCGTATAAATTGAAGAAAGAAGACTCCTTTTAATTCGATACGGATATTTATTACTGACCTAAGACTATACAATACAAACGTTTCAATTCGACGTATATTTACAAATGTATTTATGTTCAAAAAGGAAAAATTTCCAACGCAAGGCATCTGAGCAAATGCATGATTATTGTATCAAATGCTTCGCGGTAATCGATCCAGGCTATCGAAAAGTTATGCTCATACTGCGTAGTTAGTATTCCAGCGTTATTCATCTATCGATGAGCAGGTTCTCCTTGCAGCTATTGATCCCCTTCTTTCACCCCCTTTGCTCACATATTCGTTCATAGACCGGGTCATCGGCGGACAGTTTTCGCATGTATAAGATGCGGTTAAACATCTTATTTCTTGCGGAGTTGTCGGATTGCGCAGTTCATTGAGCTCAGGCTGACGAAGCCTCTCGCAGAAAGCTTCGAACTGCGCTAAGGCTGAAGTATCTACTTTGAGTGGTTGCAGATACTCATATTTGTTCTTTCAGAAGGTTTCCACCCGATCAGCCACCGGCTCTTGGAATAGGCGAGAAGGTTTATCGCGGAACTTAATTTTTTCCGAGATGTTTCTCGCCCGCCCCACTTGTGACTTTTTTGCAGCCACCAGCATTCGTATTCTACCAAGACAGTGCTGTTTGATGGTGAACAGCACGCCTTAATTCAGTGTATGTTGAGCTCGTCTTAAATTTGCGCCAATTCGCCGCACTGCGGGCGTTAAGGGCCTATTAATTGGCCGCTACGTAGTCCGCCACATACTGGATACTATACGCGAGTTGTCTCACCGACTTGATCTTAGCTTTCATCTCGTGAATGCGTCGCTCATGCCTGCCAATCAGAGGGTTGGTATCCCTCCTCTCCGCTTGGGACAGAGTCTTACACGGCAGAGTTGATCTGCCAGATAACAGCCTCTCCTGAAAGGGCATCGTGAATTTCCGCATCCACCCGTACCAGTAGTTGTGGCTTCAGTGCCCTGCGGGTTCTGATTCCTTCCGTTGGTGGTATGATGCGCGCTTCCTCTACAGCCAGACCGATACGGGCGACACGTGGCATATCTGCAACTTCTGCCACTTCGTTAATCGGCTGAGGACAAGCTCTGATTGTACCATGTACCATGTATCTTCGTCTATCCACTTGAATCGTCCATTGTTATTGCTGTGGTCGTTCGTTAATTAACAATACTCGTATGATAATATTAATAATTATTATGTTATACATTTTACATTAGTTAGCGTACTAAGATGTGTGGAAAGGAGATGATTGATAATGTTTTGTTTTTACAGACGTGAGCCAACCCTCCCTTGGTACAGAAATGGAACACCCCGAACGCACAACGCCGCCTCTATCCCCAATGTACTCTTCCGATGGGCAGTCGATTCAAGTCTCTGTGAGTTCTAGAGGGGGTAAAATACAAGTAGCTTACGCCAAACCCTCATCAACTACTAGTATGGAAACCCACTGGGAGGAAGCTATACAGTGTGTTCATCCGGAAAAAAAGTGGGACAAATCGACCAAAAGGCAAGTTGATGTTAGCGTAGACGACGACACTGAGTCGGAGCTTATAGCCATACCAGAAAGTGACTTGTCGGATAGCACGTTGCAAGGGAGCGTTCAGGATTCCTTCGAGGAAGGTGGTACAGAAAGTTGCTGCGAGAAGCATCTAGTAATAGTCAAGTCGCCTAAGGAAACATACATCAATCAGATATTCAGAGTTGCGAATAAAAATAGGCCAACTTGGATAATAGGGAGTGAAGATGAATCTTTAAAATCCAACGATAATAAGCTGAAGCAAGAGGCGGTGAAATCTCATTCGGAGTTTGTAAAGAACTGTTCCAGGATCAACTCTTCTGCGATGAATGTGGCCCAAGTGGCAAAGACGGTGGTGACGGAATTCCACAAGCAAGTTACCACTTCACTTGTTGACACGCATCATATGGGAAAACCGACACCTTTAGGAAAACACAAGAAGACCATTGAACCTAGTATTACTCCCGTTTGTACGCCTGTATCGGACTGTGATGAATGTTACAAAAACAACCATTCGGTTCTACCCACTCCTTCGTTAGAAAGGTTGCTCCCAATAGGATCTAGAACTCCAGGTAAAAGATAGAAATTCATATCTAAATATCCCACGAGCTTAGTCGCAGCCCTTCACAAAAAACATAATTTTTTGGAAATATAGCAGAGTCAGGACGAAATCTGACAGAATTTGCCTTAATGAGACCTGAAGCTTCCTATATCTATGAAAACTTTTCTAAAAAATTATACGGGGTGCTTAGAAATTGTCGCCGAATTCCGCTATCTCGAAAAAATTTATATTTTTTAAAAGCAACCCCATTTTATCTCAACGCCAGAGGATTCTACGCTAAAAAAATAGGGGGTTCATGCTTACAACCCTATATCTAAATTAGGCGGTCACTGGAAGTGTGTTTGCCGTTAGTCTGGTCAATGGTTTAGCGATGTTAGCAAATCTCAGTACGACGTGCTGAGCACGTATCGGCGATAGTAGGTACACAAACCAAGAAACCTTCGAAGCTGATATATGAATTTTGGAACTAGCCACTTGAGTACTGCCACTGCCTGAAGTCAATTCAATTGGGAGTTAACCATAAACAGTTGCAGGCTATCATGATGCTGTGCGTAGTTTCCAATCAAATGATTCAATTCTTGTTACAAGAATCGTCCTAGTCGCATCCGTATTCAGGAGCATAGTGAGAGACTCGTTGTTAATGAGACCGTCTACAAAGACCTCTTTGTTTTGTATTTGTCGTTGAAGGTCAGCGAAATATGCCTTTGTTTACTAGTGCTGATGATTGCTCTTTCTCGACCTTCGTTGATGTCGATTTTATGAATGTTGGACATCTGCTATGCACCTTCCCAAATTTTCTACAATTTTGGCATCTTATCAGTCTTCTCTCAGGCAGCACTTCTTTCATTACTTTTCTCATGACAGCTTCCTTCTCAGCAGGCTCTGACTCTGACTCTACTCTGGCCTTTGCAAGATTATTTCGCAGCCTCAAATTCCAAAGCTCCCGCCAATGCGTCTACGAGATGTGTCGGATGAGCCAGTGTCAATGATTTCCTGGTTTCTTGATCACGAAATCCATCAAAAAACGCCTAAACCGCTAGTCGCTCCATTACATTTTCCGGCGTGACTGGATATGCAAGGCGAACCAAGCATGCAATATCAGCTTCAAATTCTTGTAAGGATTCGCTTGACTTCTGGCAGCTGGTTTTCAGCTGTGAATGGTATACGTGTTCTAAGTGGGCCGACCCTACTGTAGTATAGGCATCCTGTTCACTTATTTGTTCAACGGGTCACTAGTCTATTGGGCGCGATAAATGTCTATCCGTTTTTTTTATCACGGCGAACACTTTATTTGAAACATCCGATATCTGACACCAAATGTAGTGAAAATGCACGATAATTTGTAAATTTATTTACATTCTAAACAATAACTTAGTTTATCAAAGAAATGTTTAGTAATCACTGTCGCTACTCTGTATATTTGCGATCTCTCGAAATATATACATTTATCTTCGCAACTGCAACTCTGCCTGCCATCTGAGCCATTGAGCGTCTTATATACCGGCAAATTAATTCCTTTTACCATTCTCGAACTTTCGAGAGTATACGGTGGCTCGTTCAGATGGCTCCCGTACATTCTCGCTGCGGAAAGAACGATTAGTCATTGGTATACCGTTAACGAACAGAGATGAGATCACCCGGCAGGCTGAGCGTTAATATCCAAACAGACACAGCCAGGTCCGGCCTCGGGGTCGTTACATTATATTGAAATGTGTTTCATTTTAGAAAACAACGTTGAGGTCCACTTCCATTATTCCGGTTATAACTGATTGTAACTGAAACGAGCTCCACGGAAAACTCTTGTTTACAAATTTTCAGGAAAATACTCCTGGTAGTTTCACATATACATATAGACTCAGCTCATCGTGGTATAACCTGTATTTTTGGAATGACTGATTGAAAATGCCTTCTTGTTCAAATCGATCTTACGACTTATGTTGATAGTTACTTTTGTATTGAAATAAGGAAATGAATTCACACACAATGTTTGTCGATCGTTTATGAACCACCCTGTATGCTCTTATATGAAATGACTATTCTGAATCTACTGTAATCTTCCCAGATAATAGGTTGGAATATAACATAGATATAAATTACATAAAAATTCAATACTGAAAATACTCAAGAAACATTTAAATAGACTCTCAATCTTTTTTTATAGAATTTTGGACATTCATATCTCAAAAGATTCATCCAAACTCCAAGGTTTATTTACAATCGTATCACTATTTACTTGATTTTACGGTTGTACTTTGGATTCAGATTACATAATAAGTGTCTAATCTACAGATTCACCATTGAGAGATGATGTTTTCTCCCCCACAGCAGAGTCGCAACTGGAAATTCCTAGCCAAGAGCGGCTGTTGCCTATAGGACATCACACCAAAGACATATCCCAGTTGGTGGATAAAGTGAGACAGGCTCTGGGAATCAGCACTCAAATGGCGAAATCGGAAAACAAAAAACCAGAGAAACCCCATAGTCACCAACAAGTACAACAGCCTCAGCCACAACCGACCTCTTCTCATTCACACAGCCCCAGGAAACTCACGAAGCAAGTTGCCTTGGAGAGCCCGCCAAATCAGTTGGACTTCGATGACAATGGACAATTTTTTAAAACAATTAAAATTGAAAATCAAAGTAAGGATATCGAAATGATGTTGGTATTTTTCAAATAGTAGGTAATGTTGTCTAGTGAATAAGGAAAAACCTCATCAACAAATCAATGAACAAGGTGGCGCAATTAAAACTTGAGAGGGGTTTTGGATGATTAAGATGTTGGGACCCCCTTCAGTTACAGAGCCGCGGGTCTGAAACCGCGATGAGAAGCTACACGTCTTCCGTTTGGTAAGATGAAAGTCCATCCCTCGAAAACCTCAAATTCCATTTTTTATAATCGTCTAATGAACGCGCACGCTACGTGACCATGCGCTTCTCATCATCTCCCGGCCTCTCCTAATACTCAACCGCTTGCATGGGCTCTCGACCTTGTCGAGTTTATTCGTTTCACTTTGTTGATACTCTCCGGCATAAAATTCCGAACTTTGTTCGAAATATTACAGATTGGAGCCTTCTTACGGCATATTTCTGTATTTTTCAAACTGCTTTCACATTCCTAGATGTGAGAGAATGAATTAAACCGAAATAATTTTCCACTCCACTCCACTCCACTCCACTCCACTCCACTCCACTCCACTCCACTCCACTCCACTCCACTCCACTCCACTCCACTCCACTCCACTCCACTCCACTCCACTCCACTCCACTCCACTCCACTCCACTCCACTCCACTCCACTCCACTCCACTCCACTCCACTCCACTCCACTCCACTCCACTCCACTCCACTCCACTCCACTCCACTCCACTCCACTCCACTCCACTCCACTCCACTCCACTCCACTCCACTCCACTCCACTCCACTCCACTCCACTCCACTCCACTCCACTCCACTCCACTCCACTCCACTCCACTCCACTCCACTCCACTCCACTCCACTCCACTCCACTCCACTCCACTCCACTCCACTCCACTCCACTCCACTCAATCATCTTCAATCATCCTCCATCATACTCCATCTTCCATCCTCCATCATACGCCATCTTCCATCCTCCATCATACTCCATCTTCCATCCTCCATCATACGCCATCTTCCATCCTCCATCATCTTCCATCCTCCTCTCCTGTTTTCATTAACTACTAGTTAGGGTGAGTTTATTGAAGTGAATACGCTGAATTATTGATGTGAAGAATTTTTAAACGAAGAAGATTGATTACCAGGAATAAACAGAGAAAATAGAAGAAATTTAAAGGGGATGGAAGGGATTGACCAAAAAGTCTTCCCTTTGGAGATGAGGTTTTTTGGTCGCTGTAGAAGCTCCATGCAAAATTTGGAAGCTTGAGATTGAAACCAAGTGCAGTTTTCGATTTTTCAACATAGCCGCTCTCGCGAATCTTTCATTTTATTTATTTGGTCAACCCTGAGGCCAGGCCCTACCAAAGAAGTCTTTCACTTGGATTTTCTTGATGTAAAGACCATAACAAAGTAGAGGAACGCAAAATTAAGCATACAGAAGACGTCAAATTGTTACCATGATCGGTTTTGGAACTTAATGAAAATTCGTTTTGAGTAGTGCGCCTCAACCAAATCGTCTTCTGCTTCGTCAGATAATTACTAGTCACTTTCTAAACAAAGTTATCATGACGGAAGACATATAGAAATCATCGAAAAAGTCGATAGACAATTTTCCTTCGTACTGGAGTGGGCCCTGCCCGATTTCAAAAATATGTGGAATTTGGGGTTTTCGAGGGATGGACTTTTACCTCACCAAACGGAAGACGTATGTGGGTCATCGAATCTCGGAACCCGCGGCTCTCTAAGTACTACAAGCTGACCTCGTCAACAACTGATTGGAGTGATAAATTGAGTAAGGCTTTCGCGGACGAAATAATATAACTATCCCTTTCCGGGTCGTTTATTGAAATGTTTCGCTAGAGTTAGTGGCTAGCTTTTTCGGGATTCGCCCATTTGGATACGTTAAACAGCTTTCCCTCACTCAAGGATATCACAACAATCCAGGGCTGGCCTATCCATATTGGTGGCATCGAATTGGATTGGTCAAATAATACAGTGAGTTATTCAAAAAAAGAGATCATACTGATCGTAGAAAGTGCTTCCGTTCGGTCTGGTCTACCCCCGTAGCTCCAATCACTCCTGGTGACTACCGATCAGTACAACGGTAGTCACGTTTCTGCCTCTTTTCTTTTTAAGATATAGCCCATTGTACCTTTTCAAATTCTTAATGATAAAACTCTTTTAGGAGATCTGATAGTGAACCACAGACAACGCTTGAGGAAAGTAGGTCCGTTTGCAATGAATTCCTATTCCATTCACGATCCTAGAAGGCCTGGAGCTTGGCTTAGTCCTGAACTGTCTCCGCAATTAGAACGAAACGATATGAAGCAAAGCTCCTTCCGAATAGGAGATGAATGTGTTAATGAAAGATGTTCAGAGTGTGGTCTGGTCAAAGAAGAATACAGCGATGAAGAAATTGGACTTTGTATAGTAACCCTAGGAACTTTTATACATCGCGAACCTGCATTAGCTGCCCCCATGCTGCCGGATATACTGAGTATCGTTGCCAAGTAAGTCGAAATATTTCAGATCCATTCGATAATACATTTCTCTTTCAGCACGAAGCTATTATTTTGAATTCAAATAATGAGCAACGGAAAATTGGGTTTATGATTATTTTTAGCGATCTGTTGAACAACCCATAATACAAGACAATCTAATAATTTTGATTCTGTTGAAATACTCGTCTCTCATTACGTCAGCAGAGAAGTTGAGCTGAAAATTGCAGAGTTTAAATTATGAATCTCGATGTATTTTTTGTTCGTCTTTTCTTGAGCGATAGTTTTGTATGGAGCCAAAAATCCTTCTAAATGGTTTGAGGACTACAATAGGCTTATTGGCTTGTATTCATCAGAGAGTGGAGAATCAGAAGTTACAATAAAATCGGCATTGGTACGATGTAAACAAGTCTATTGAGCTTCGCCTTCTCTGCTACGTCAAGTAGCCTCTCAGGCTCAAACCTAGAGGTATTTGATCATTTCGAGTATCTCTGAAGGTGGAATTTTCTTCAATGTCATCTGCCATGATGTCGCAATCAAATAAGTGAGATGTCATGATCGTTGAATTCATTCATTCATTCTATGGTAAATGGAATCTTTCCCCAGATTCTTCTATATTACGTGATGTACAGCGTCATATTCCATTAGCATATGCTGCGGTGTCACTGTTCCCACAGATCCTACAAGTGTAGTTTTCCTCCAAGCTCAGCTTTCTGAGACATTCTACGACTCACAGTGCTCTGTGAGGTATCCTGACCAGAATTACTTTTTGAAAGTATTTTATAAATAAAACTGCTTAGTGCTCGATATTTTGGAACACTTTTCGAAAGTGCTTAGTGCTCGGCACGGCTCTGTTTGGCTCGATATTTTGGAACACTTTTCGAAAGTGCTTAGTGCTCGGCACAGCTCTGTTTGGCATATAAAAGGAATGAAATGTCACAAATTTCACGGATAGGAGTAGAAAACGATATAGAGAAAAATGACTAATTTCCACGCCAGGTGAACTTTTCAACTCGAATACTGTTAAAGATCGATAAATTCTGCGAACGCCAATCGATTCAGAATGATGAAATTAGACAACTCTGTGAAATTCGAGTCGACTTTGTACAAAATGATTCGAAAAATCGAAAAAAGTCCAAAGACCCCTAAAAATCGTGAAACATACGAAATCGGCAGATTCACTCGCAATCCGCACTACATACGCAAAATTTCATGCAGATTTCGAAAATATATGATTTCTTAACGCTCAGATAAAAGGATCGACATATAATGAAAAAACGTCAAAAATGTCACGAATAGAAGTAGAAAAAAATATGGAGAAAAATGACTCTTTCCCCCCTCTCAATGAACTTTCCAGCTCGTAAACGGTTGAAAATAGAGCAATTCTGCGAAAAATCAAAAAAAATACAAAATCCTCAGATTCACTCGCAATATATAAACGCAAAATTTCATGCAGATTTCTAAAATATATGATTTTTCATGCTCAGATTCAAGGTTTGACATATAAAAAGAATGAAACGTCAAAAAAGTCACGAATAGAGGTAGAAAAAAATATGGAGGAAAATGAGTCCTTTCCACTCCAAATGAACTCTTCAGCTCGGGAATGGTTAAAGATAGAGCAATTCAAATATATAATTTTACATCATCGCGAATTAATTCATATAAAATTGATAATAGTGAAGTCTAATAATAAAAGACTTGGTATTTGACTTAACAACCCTAAAAAAACATGTGTAGCATTTTCTAACAATCGGACATTATTAAAAAAACAAAACACTTTCTTGACGTCGTCAACCTTATTCGTTTTCTTAATATTTTTTTCATCTATACCTGCCGGAGCGCCACGGCAAATAATAATAGTAGCCGTCCTCTATCCTTTGGGTACACTCAACGAGTGTTTATGAGGAAGTATTATTATTATTACTTTTCAAAGCAAGATCCCATTATCCTAACAGTAATCTCTGTATTGTGTGAATATGTTTCCTCCGAACTCTGAAAACAGTAATGGAGGTTATTATTTTTATTATTATCATTATTTCATTTCAGGGTGGCGTCCAATGCGATGTATCCTTGGCAAAGTGAAAGCAATATACATCTACCCGGTGGAGCAATAAGTGTAGCGCATCAATTTCTACGATGTGTACTACACCAACTAGCGCCAAATGGCATTTTTACGCAAATGTTTCAAACAAACGCACCAGGTATGTTTCAGACGGAAATATAATCCAACAACTGTCCCATTGAGAAATGTATTTTGAATATTTGTTAGCCGTAGGCAATTGATTTTGATACGAATTATAATAATTAATAAATATCTTCTCAAAGTTGAGGCATCTCTCATAAAAAAGTAAAGAACTCATCAAAAACAGATATCGAAGTCGTGAAATAACGAACTTGTAAAACTAGGAAAATTGCTCCATTATGGTTATGATATATTTACCAAAAATGCCAACTTCTCGCCAGTCATTACTTTTAAGGTAATGCCCTATAGTTTTTCTAAGACTTCTGAGGGTTGCTTGAATGGATGCAGCCGGTTTTCGAAATAACAAATTTCAAGTGGTGTCACAGATTTCTCAATACTCTCAATACTCTACATGTTCCATCATGTATTAGAAGTGCATGGTTTGAAAAAAAGTTTATTATAGTATGTGTAGCGAGGCTGTTAGATGCCGGCCTTCTAAACTTCCGCTTGCATTTGGCCAGGTTCGCATCCTGGAAAACGATTTTTTTCTCAATTTCATAGGAGTTGATAGGCAATGTAAGTTGTCTAGATGCCAATCCCGACGTCTGGTGCTTGCTTGGAGTTCTCTCCGACCACCCGTGGTGGTGCTGTAGGTTTTCCGGGATTCACTACAGCTGAAAAGTGAATACGCCACCAAAAATCAGTAAGTCGCCCCGAAGCGCCACGGCAAATAATAATAATAATAATAGCCGTCCTCTACCTATGCTATGCCTTTGGGTACACTCTATGAGTGTTTATGAGGGAGTATTATTATTATACAGTGCGGTCCAAAGGTATGGAATAAATTCATTTTTAGCGTTATTATGTATTTTATGAAAAAATCCTGAAACAGGTCAATTTTTATTGGCAATTTGACAATTTACAGTATGAAAATATTACCCCCTTCTTGCACCCCCTCTGAATTATGAGCACCCCCTCAAAAATTTTAAATGAGAAGGGGGGTCGTGTGGCATCTTGTTCGAAAGGGATTTTCATTATCTGTTCAGCAATACTAAGTGTTTCATATTTGGTGCAACCATAACTGAGAAATTTTTTTATTAAAATTTAAAAATATTGACACTGTAAATTATGTATCCGTTGAAAAAACCTGAAACAGGTCGATTTCTATTCTCAATTTGACAATTTATACTTTCTTATCTGTCTTGCTAAAAAAGTCAGGAAAAAGTCGTTGAAGACACCAAAAAATTATTCACAAAACCCATAAATAATATAATGTCAATCTAGTAGACTACTGTTATTTTGATATTTTTGAGTTGCTGGCAGACGTCAGTGTATTGAAAAATATTTTTGTGTGTATTCGATTCATCTATGGCTCATTTATCCGAAACTCAAAGAATAGACATTTTAATTATGCTTGGATGCGGTAATAAAACACGAACTCAAACGGAAGTTTGTGAAATGTTCAATAATAAATACCCTGGTCAACACGTATCACAATCTACAGTTAGCAAAATAGAAACAAAATACCGTGAAACTGGACATGTAAAAACTCGTCAAAAACCAGGTCGAAATGCTGCATTGGATGAGGAGAAAAAGTTAGATGTACTGTTAGCGATTGAGGAAAATCCGCATATGACAAGTAGACAACTTGCCGCCGACAATGATGTAAGTAAATCATCGATATTGAGAGCTTTACATAAAGAAAAATACCATCCTTATAAAGTTCAGTTGGTTCAGGAGTTAAATGAGGATGACCCTGATAGAAGGCAACAATTCTGTGAACTGATGATGGATAGAATCGAAGCAGATTTGCAGGTCATAAACAAAATTGTGTTTTCTGATGAAGCTACTTTTTATTTAAATGGAACGGTTAATAGACAAAACTGTAGATATTGGGGCAGAGAAAATCCTCATTGGATGTGTGAGGCTCACACACAATATCCCAAAAAAGTGAACGTTTGGGCTGGTATCATTAAAAACAAAATTATTGGTCCCTATTTTTTTGAAGGCACAATTAATGGTGAGGTTTATCTAGGTTTTTTGATGAACTTTTTAGTGCCTACATTAAAACGACTTTTTCCCGATGTTAATGATCCAAATGGAATGGATAGATCAATTTGGTATCAACAAGACGGAGCTCCACCGCATTACATACGTATTGTTCGAGATTATTTGACAGAAGTTTTTCCCAATAGGTGGATTGGCAGACGTGGACCGATTGAATGGCCGCCTAGATCCCCCGATTTGACTCCTCTCGATTACTTTTTATGGGGTTATTTAAAATCAAAAGTATATTTCAATAGACCAGACAATATTGCAGATTTAAAAACTAGGATATCGGAAGAAATTAACAACATAACCCCTGAGGTCCTACAAAATGTTCTACGAGAATTCCAAGATCGCCTTGCTTATTGTCAAGAAGTGAATGGTGGTCATTTTGAACATTTAATTTAACTGTAAAACAAATTGAAATATACTTCCTAAACATTATGTTACATTATTTCCTTCAGTCTATCAACATTTGACATATTCAGAATAAATTTTCTCAGTATTGCTGAACAGAGAATGAAAATCCCTTTTGAAAAAGGTACAACACAACCCCCTTTCTCATTCAAATTTTTTGAGGGGGTGCTCAGGGGTGCAAGAAGGGGGTGATATTTTCATACTATAAATTGTCAAATTGAGAATAGAAATCGACCTGTTTCAGGTTGTTTCAACGGATACATCATTTACAGTGTCAATATTTTTAAATTTTAATAAAAAAATTTCTTCGTTATGGTTGCACCAAATATGAAACACTTAGTATTGCTGAACAGATAATGAAAATCCCTTTCGAACAAGATGCCACACGACCCCCCTTCTCATTTAAAATTTTTGAGGGGGTGCTCATAATTCAGAGGGGGTGCAAGAAGGGGGTAATATTTTCATACTGTAAATTGTCAAATTGCCAATAAAAATTGATTTTTTCATAAAATACATAATAACGCTAAAAATTAATTTATTCCATACCTTTGGACCGCACTGTATATTATTATGTATTGTACAGCATGATATCTCACCATGGAACAATTATTGAGATTAAAAATATAACTGATTTTTCAATGGGACAATCGTATGTATGGTATTATAATGTTTGAACTTATCCAGTTTTTTGTTCTAGAAAATATCAGGGTTCAATTTTTTAAAAGTGTTATTCAAGCTTTAATAGACTTTAACGAATTGAGTCCAGTAGCGCCTTTACAACTTTTATTAGAGGTAAAATATTTCAGCAGCTTTGGCTAATTTATAACTCCTGCTAATTTTTCAGACTTTGAATTCTAAGAAAACGTTGCCTGTCGACATTTTACCAACAATTCTTCAAAACATGGCATATTATTTGAACTGTCTGCCTTTAGAAGCTGCCTTAGG
Source organism: Chrysolina americana (assembly GCA_958502065.1). Taxonomy (NCBI): domain Eukaryota; kingdom Metazoa; phylum Arthropoda; class Insecta; order Coleoptera; family Chrysomelidae; genus Chrysolina; species Chrysolina americana. The sequence continues at coordinate 56,613,187 of OY293420.1, read as the reverse complement.
TGCTAGTACACCAATCTGGGGAACCGTGTTGCAACAATTAGAAATGTTATACAGAAAACTGATATTTTTGTTGAATACCATGGACGATATAACTCCACTTTTGAAAATAATATCGTCCGTTTTCAAAATTCCTATGATTTCGCAATTTAAGGTAGGTAGTATGTTACAACTTATTTGTGCTGAAGGATTTTGTTGATTTCTTTAGTTGCAGGGACTGTTGGAGCCTTTTTCGAAAGTTCTGAGTTACGCCATACAGGCTCATACTTTGAAGTACAGCAGCCTAGTTGAAATTTGCTATTTGTGTTACAGGGCATTCACGAAGGTAAGAATATATATTTTTACAAATGTATGCGCGATAATCACGATGTTTTCCAATGTTTACAGGAAAGGGATAAACTCATCTTGAGCCGCATGGTTGTTTTTGAATTAGTCCAAGCTCTCAAATTTAAAACAACCATACCAGACTCGAATCTACTCATGCTGATTAATTTGATTTTGCAGGCGAGTTATTTGCTATACAATTTATTCAAATACTGTTATTCCGAATCTTTCATTTCTTCAGTGTTTCATTTTTTACGTATGATTTCAATGACTAATGTTGTTCATAATTTCAGGACTCTGGAGGCTCAATTCCTTCAAATGTTGTGATAAAAGACTGCCCATCAGTCGCATTGGATTACGGCCCAACATTCACCACAGGCATTTCGGAGTGTATGAAATTGAACCTAGCAGATATTTTGGAATACTTGACAGATTTACATTCGATATCAAAAATGAAAGTGAGTTCAATTTCAGTTTTATTTCAGTACTTGTGTTTGAGAAAGCTCTTCGTGGTGTTGTTAATTTAATTCATTATCAATACTATCATGACCGAATGCACCGATCGACGAATACGGTCAGTGGAATATATTTGAGTGTCTCGACGGAACAGGAATTCACCCTATCAAAAGACAAATAAGTCAGTACAGCTCAATGATCCATAGGCTACAAATCACCGTCCCATCCTTATGTTAATTATGTATTATGAAAGTGGGATATAACGTCACTTGGTGACGTAAAATAATCATCGACCGTCTACATGCTTTCGCTATGTGGATGACACGTTTGTTGTTTGGCCACACGGGAGGTTGACGCTAGAAAGGTGTCTTCACCACCTCAATAACGAACACCCTAAGATCTAGCTCACGGAGGAGAAGGAAATAGATGGAACTGCCTTTCCTAGATGTCTTGGTCTTCAGGAAACCCGATGGGACTTTGGGCCACAAAGTCTACCGGGCAGATATCTACACAAAGACGTGCAGTTCAAAAAACTCTGGATACTAGAGCGCAACGCATCTGTGAGCCGATTCATCTTCAATCGGAGCTACGGTATCTCAATCACGCATTGCAAGCTAATGGATACACCCGGCAAGACCCTACCACGCCTGCCTTAAAGAAGTAATAGAAATACAAACACAGAAATAATTTGAAAAACCATCAAATAACACCACAGTTGGAACCCTAGATAATTTAAGCGACACCGTAAGCAGGCAAGTAGAAAAGGATAACATCCTCCCATGCGGTCAGGTAACCCAACCGAATCAAAACAAAAGTAATTAGCGATGCCTGCAAAAAGGCCCTCAAAAACCACCTGCCATTACAATACGAGATAGAAGCAAGTGGTTGCAGTTATATATCGCCCAAGCGGGACCAGACGGCTTTCACCTATACAAAAAAATACAGAGGCTGAATGGCGAAGTGCCACCAAAATGCTCTGAGCATTGAAAGTGGACTTTTTCACCCACAAACTGAAGGTGGACATACCACTTCACGTGGTAAGCAGAGGAACTCTCGAGTCCATCCCAGCGGAGGAGGTGAAGAGGGATTTCATCGAAAGAAAGTTCGACATTATAGAATGTCACAGGATGACATCCAGGTGCACACGAGCAGTGCTACCACTACTTCTAGTCAAAGTGCCACGATCGTATCATGATATCTTCAAGTTGACGGAGGTCGTTGACCTCAAGGTTAAAGTAGAAGCACAAAGACGCCAAAGAAGCAGGGTGTCCCAATGCCACAAGTGCTAGTGGTTTGGACTCGCACATAAGTGCTGTCACTCCACGGCACGATGCGTGAAGTGTGGCAAACACCGTACCACATGATTGCCATGCAAAAAAGGCAAGGGAGAAGCCACCGAAGTGCACTGATTGCGGCGAAAAATAGGGGATGCCTACAATTCTCCAAACCAAGAGTTGCAGCTCGGCAACCAACATGACAGGGACCACCACCCCTAGGCAGGGATGAACCACCCACAAGCAGGGACCGTTACCACGTAAGGGACCGCAGCAATAGCGACAGACCACCCCCGCAATGGGACCTACAGAAGAGAGCCGCTACCGTGGAGCCCACAGGCACACAGGCAAAAATAACATTGTGGAAGGTAACTCTAGAGATTCTTAGTCAACACCTCGGGCCAGTAATATCAACACGAACTCCGATGATCCTGAAACATGAACAGGAGAAGCGGGAAAAAAAACTATTGGAGCTTGAAGTGGTCGTGGTGTTAGAGCGTTTGCATTCCACCCAGGTGGCCCGGGTTCGATCCCCACCGCCTGCCACTGAGCTGAAGTCGTGTGGAATCCGCTTTTACGCAAGCTGTAGTTCCCGGATCTCCCTTGGTCGCACAAGCTCTACTTTTGAGGGTTTTTCTCCGAAAACCTGGATGTTTCTTAAAAACAAATATCAAATTTTTATTTCCAGGGTCACGGTAGACGTGGTGGCACTATAAGAGACCAGGCTGAACCAGGGCAAGGTCTTCAACATACCAGGATACGTATGCTATAGGGACGAAAGACCATGGACCCCGAGCCAGAGCGGACGGCACAATCCTCTTGGTCAATCTATCGTAACTCGGTGATTGGTAGCGATCAAAGTGGAAGTATACGGTATTGGACATATAAAGTATCCCAACCTTGATGGACATATCTGTACTAGACGAAGGATTATCAAACCACAACTCAACTAGAGGCTGCGGTGTCAGGATTGACAATCCTTACTTACTAACAGCTATGAACAAATGCTCGAAATAATCAGAATAACGATCTTCGACTTCCATAGAGATCTCCCGCCCGAAGTCAAGGAGATAGACAGCTGAGAGAGGAGCTGACGAAGCTCAGACAGCGTCAATGGTCTGAGCACTAGGACGAACTGAACTCGGAGGACAACTCCGTCTGGAGGATACAGAAAATCCTCAGACACGGCCGGAGGAAGCCTTATTCACCCCTCTACGACGAGATGGGCATGGTTTTCACAGACGACGATAAGGTTAAAGCCAACCAAGGTACGCAAAGGCCAGGAATACACCTGGGTCAGAGCACTAAAAGCCTCACCAAGGAGAGGCCTAGCGGCTCTGTCAATCATCATCAACGCGATACTTAGACTGAGACACTTCTCATCTAGCTGGAAGGAAGCCACGGTGATCATGATACTGATGGACTGATCACCAAACTACACCGATGGTCACGCTGATAAACTTCTTCATTAGAGGACGACATTGCCGATGCAAGTTCGTCAACGAACTCTCATTCCGAAGGTGGCTAGAAGCAGGGGTTCCACAGGATACGGTTCTGTCACCGCACCTGTTCTCCATTTACACAGCCGATATGCCGAAAGCAGACGATCCTATGACCAAACTAGCACTTTATGCAGATGACACAGCGATATTCGCAGTCATCTCAAGAGAGGGGAGTAACATCCAAACTCCAGCGACAGATAAACAAGCTAAAGCCATATGGTTCAACTGATGGAAGATGGATAAACGCCTGCAAAAGTAATTGCATCCATGAGACGCAGAACACCAGAGGATCACGTGGTCTGGTAAATAAACTATTCGATAATAATTAGGTTACCTCTATTTGAGCCAACTACGAGCACTATACACATTATGGGATTTTTGTAAAGAATCTACTGACGGATTCTCATTCAGGATCATAATAATATCCAGTTTTGGTCTCAAGAGAACGTCCAGTACATGTCAGCGGTAGACGTCCAAATTCTGTAGAGAGTTTTAGCATCAGGCAGTGGGTTCCTATGTCGTCCACGGTACCGAAATAGGTCATACTATGAATGTCCATAGTGATATCTAGTTATGGTCCCAAGGGGACTTCCATAGGAACTATATAAAGTCCTTTTCTGGTACAGTAGACGTCATATATGGATATCCATAAGACTACTTAGTGTTTTTAGGGAATTGTCTTGACCAATACTTGAAAAATATACATGTTTCTCTGAACATTTATTTCATAAATTTTTCAGAGCTACTGCAAAGGAATGCACGTTGGATTGAATGACGATACTTTGGGTGGTATTATAAAATGTAGTCTTGCCCAGTACCTGTCCCTAGAGATAACTAAGGGTAACAATGGCAGAGACAACAGGGCAATTATAAGATATCTACCGTGGTTGTGCAGTACATCTTCAACGCAACAAAGGTGAGTTTCACAAACTAAAGACATGGTTTTGTCAATTTTTCAAGAAATATTATGTTATATAGCTACTTGTACAAAATTCCTGTCGGTAGATTAGTATTTTGTTCTTTCTCTTTCTACCGGTTGAAGTACCTACAGAAGAAAATTATAGTGGCAATAATAGTTTGAAAAGCATGATTGCCTCTTCAGTTCCCACTCTTTAAATAATAAAATTCTTGTATAGTAAAAATCAGTTGTTTTATACAATCAAGCTTATGCGATAATTGTTTTTTAAATATTGAATATATCAAACCAAACACTCTTTTGTAAAAAAATGAATAACAAACATCTCAAAACTTGGATTACGAATATCCTAATAACATCCACACGTGCCAGGTATACACAGTCTCACTTCTCATGTGGAATCGATTAATACTCCAAAAATGATCAAATTGGCCTCAGGGGATAATTTCATGAGATGTACACTGTAGTCCAGCAGCGATAGAACCACTATTTCCACAAAGTCACGGTAGAAAAATGAGTCAATAATTGCGCCGGATTCGTAATCAGTACAAACATTTTACTACTAATAAACCGTGTTTCAGAAAAAAAAATCTAAGACCAGAATTTGTCCCAATCATGAAAAGACCCAAAATAAAGCAATAATTCATAGTTTTCCTTTAAAAATCTTGGAATTTACGGCGGTGTTTTCATGAGAGGTGAGACAAATTTGGATTTCTTGTAACAAAATGTTTTTCAGGAACGAATCCGAAGACGTTTTCGACCCTTTTTGCTTCCTACTATAATTTTTCGGAAATGTCGTTGGTTCTATCGATGTGTACATGGGCCGTGGTGGTCGTGATGGTAGAGCGCTCGCCTTACAGTCATAAAGTCGTGGGTTCAAATCCTAACACGGCCACTAGTCCTAGATCTTTTCCTTGCTCGCACAAGCTCCTAGAAGCTTCTGAGGGGTTTCTCTCTGTGGAAACCTGGAAGATTCGTAACAAAAAAATAATATGAATTGCTAATATTTCTGTATCGCCTCTATTTTCGGCAGTGCAAAACAGTATTATCTGCAGTAGAGCCGACTGCGTGTGTGCACCAATAACAAGTGTAAAAAAAACATTGAATTCAACTAAGTATATATTTAATGATGGAGGAAAGTGTACAAAATTCAGAATTCTACGGCAAAAGTTACAGGGATGTTTCACTTCAAGCTTGGAAATAATTCATGAAACCCTAGCGGTAGTTCAAAATTGTTTGTCTGTTTGTTTCTATATAAATGTAAGCATGTTGAAATATCGTCACATATCTTTAACAAACTAAAAAGATTTTGAGCATTTCAATATAGTGTGAGGTTTTTCTGTTGAGACAGAATAACAAAAAGTTATTATGTCAAGGAAAATACATTGATTTGAAAATAATTATTGAAAATTGATGGAATTAGTTCACATACCCGCTGAGCTACCGGCCACCGTTCATAAACATGACATACTCGGAATATTGCAAACGAGTGCGATCAAAAATCGCCTTTCTTACACAATATCTAATAAAAACTGTGCTTACTTTTTTCAGCCCGAGAGACTTCATAGAGTGCGTTGGACATATTCGTTTGCTCTCTTGGGTACTGTTGGGTTCACTGACTCATACTGCCCTCCAAGGTACCAGTCACGGACAAATTTTGAGCCAGCCCATACCACAAGAAGCTTCGTGCCAAGTAGCCGATCATATCCAAGTAATCTTGGCTGGTTTTGCAGAACAACAGAAAATATCTGTCCTCCATATGTCCTCTTTGTTCCACGCTTTTATTTTGTGTCAGGTAATGTTTGTTATTTTTTAAAAATTATAATGGTTACCTACCTGATCATCATCATCATCCATGATATCCAGATATCGCAGTATCATTATGAAAAATTACCTGAAACCAAAAGTTTTACTTTTCAAGGCATTTACAGTATTCAATCTTGCTCTATACTCATAGGTTCGTCTTTCTAACATGAGATAGACGTTCTCCTCCACTTCTTTGCATCATCCTCTTTTGAGAAATTGGTCGATCTATTTCGATAGGCTCTTCCACCATTCTCAAGAATTGATGTAGTTACTTTTCTGCCATGGCATCAAGTTTAAAGTAATGGTTGAGTGGAAGAGAGCAAACACTTGTGTCAACAAGTGGGTGAACTCTGCCATCTGACAAGATGAAAAATATAAAAATTTTGGAAAATGTCTTATCAATAAAAGCCTTATTTTTTTTCCGTTAGGAATTTCCCAGACAGGCCCTGTCTCCGCAGACTCGATGCTTCCGGAGGGCGCGCTGGATCATTTATCCCAATAACCACTCCCCACACGCCGTGGGGTAAGTGACTATTGGGTCCGAGAATCATGTGCCCTGAGCAGGTGGAATGAACCAAGAATTACGGCCTTCTGCATTATTCCGGCTAAAATTTCTGCCATATCACGGCAAGCCGGTATGATTTTTAAGTTTGAGAGCAGTGTGTTTATATTCCACCAAGTACCCCCCTATTATCAGAAGCACCATTTTGACAGAATGGTTTGGATAAAGCCTGCGGAGTTCAAGGAGTAGATCTCGATATTTAGTTCGTTTTTCCTCCTCTTTTCGGACGATGTTCGTTTCGCCAGGAGCTGAAAATTCAATGACGAAAATCGTCCTACTTTGATGGTCGAATTATTATTATTATTATATAATGTTTTTGGTAGCTTAGGGTTCTGTAGTTGTATCCATGGGTGTTGGCAATAGTGAGAAAAATAAAAGAAAGGGCTGAGGAAGTCGCCATCATACACGCTCCCAAATATTATCTGGTCGCTTAGGACTGTAACTTGACCTGATTTAATAATAAGGCAAAGTCTTTCAGAGTTGCAGAAGCTGTTCAATGCATATATTACTCTTTGATCAGTACAGCATGATAGCTAAGCAAATGAGTGCGATGTTATTGTATCAAAAGCAGCAATTTTTTATTGTTGATATATATTACTATCAGATGTAAACACAAATGAACATACAGCAGTAAATAAAATGAAATAAAATATTTTCAATATTTGGCATTTATCTTATAACACCTTCGAAGGGAACCTTAGGGTGACTTTCTGATGCTGTGAACTGTCAGCTTAGAATAACAAAAATCTTTGGTGTGAAATCATCTTGAAATCGCACTGAAATATTATGCTCGACAAAAATAGCCCTGTTCTCCAATATATTTTTAAAAAAAATCTGATCTTACAACTAATGGGATATTTGATATTTTCAGCTCTGGACAATTTATCTTGAGCAAGGTCTGAGCAGCAATATTCCTATAACAGAAGCGCACAATGTAACAATGAACATTCTCTTTGATTTTTGGGGAAAAGTTACCCCAAGTGTACTTCAACTGATCCAACAATCAAAAATGGTAAGGAATTTACAGGTCCACTACGAATATAAATAAATTTGCATCTTTGTCTCATACACGAGATATATCGTTCAAAAAAAATTGCACAAACATATTTTTTGTATCCAACCAAATCGGAAGAGCGTGTTCCGATGAACTCTCTTATTTTTTGTCTGTTTATCTATCAATAAAATCAATTTAATATTGTTATTATATTCTACTCATGGCATATAATTTTTGTGTTTTATATGTTATACATTTAATGCTAAAGGTAAAGTTAGTGTTCAGTATATTTTATTTAACATTGTAAAATATATAGAAACCGAACTACCATGATTATATTTCTCAGATAGCCATCGACCTGATAGTGAATAAAAATGTGACAGGCATGTCAGATCGCCGAACGGTCTCAGAGCTCATCTCTAATCACGAGCCTGTGCTCTTCACACTTCGGGGTGGGAGCAACCCCAGAAGGCTGAGGGTCGTGTACGACTACTCCACCGCGAACTGGGAAGAGTACAGGAAAATTCTAAATCACAAAACCGTGATAAATCCAAACATACTGGGGGAACAAATCGAGAGAGAGACTCTGAAGCTGATTAGGGATATACAGGCAGCCAGGAACGCCACTATCAGGAAGAGAGCCGTGAGAGAGGACAGGGGCGTGCTTCCAGACTTCATCTTAGACTTGATAAAAGTCAATAATCGAGAGCGGAAGAAATGGCAGGACACCAGAAACCCCCGACACAGAGAACAGATGCTGTCTCTGGAAAGGGAAATTGCAGACTTAATCAAACGTCATAGGGATGAAGCCTGGAAGAGGAAACTCGAAAGTCTCAACGCGGGAGACAATCCCTGTGGAGGATGAACAGGCGCCTACAGAAAAGGCGAATGGACATCCCCACCGTGGAGAATGGTCGAACGCAGGCGATGACAGAACAGGGAAAGGCCGAAATGTTCGGAGAATATTTCCAGAGCGCCTTCCGGGCCGGTGCCGACGAAACCGAAGAACACCGGAGAGTCACCAGGGAAGTCTCGGAGTTTAGACAAGCACCGAATGTCAACTTGAACAGGCGCACCTACTTGACGATGATTACCAACTTCGAGGAGGTGACAGATTCGATAAAGAGACTCCCCAGGAACAAAGCACCGGGCATGGACAAAATAGACTCAGTTCTCCTCAGGAACCTTTCAAGGAAATTCCTGGTCCAGCTAATCCACATTATAAATGCAATTATAAAGTGGCAGCACTACCCGCAATGCCTGAAGCATGCAGATATTGTCTCGATACTAAAAGCGGGAAAGCACCAATAAAGAATAGAGAGCTACCGCCCCATCTCATTGCTGAGTTCGGTCGCCAAGTTGGTGGACAGGATCCTGCTGAAGAGAGTTGAGAATCTCGAGGGAGACCTTCGACTCATCCCGGATGAGCAGTTCGGCTTCCGGAGAGGTCACTCTACAACCTCTCAGGTGGCAAGAATTGTTCACGGGGTGAGGGAAGGTTTCCATCGAGGCCTCAACACAGTGATGGTCCTGTTGGATGTTCAGAAATCCTTCGACACCGTCTGGACAGAGGGCTTTGTCGCGAAGATGCTGAGAGTGGGCATGCCTAGGCATATGGTCAGACTTCTAGACTCCTACTTGGTTGGTAGGGCTTTCAAGGTTAGATTAAATTGTACTAGCTCGGCAGTGAGGCCGATCGAAGCGGGTGTGCCGCAGGGATCCTGCCTCTCACCACTTTTGTACTCGTTATATACGCATGACTTTCCAATGACTGAACACACGGGCACGGCGGTATACCCCGATGACACGGCAATTTTCGCCCAGGCGGGTGAGAGCAATATCACTGCTGTCCGAGTGGCAACACACCTGGATGGGCAGGTCGTGCCGTATCTAGTGAGTAACAAATTAGTGGTCAATCCGGAAAAAACAGAGCTCATAAACTTCACTAAGAGAAATCGCAGTAACGTGGAAATTACGGGGGGGTTTGTAGCACTGGGAACCCGGATCGAGGAGGCAGAGTCTGTGCGGTACCTGGGGGTACGATTGGACAGGAGATTGACGCTCGTTAAACACGTCAGCTTGGCAATTCAACGAGTTGCGGGTGCAGTAAAACGGACATACCCGTTGATAGCGAGGAATTCCAAGAATTCGATGGAAAGCGTGGACCTACAAACAAGTTATCAGGCCATCGATGACCTACGCCTGTCCAATATTCTGCAGCCTTCCCGCGTACCAGATGGTACGGCTGGAGAGGATGCAAAATAAAATACTTCGTATCTTCACGGATAGCGACAGGTACATTCGACTAGCCGCATTGCATGAGCTGGCCAATGTCGAGACGATCACTGAATACATAAAAAAGATCGCAGATAAATTCTATAGACATAACATCCTTGGAAGCCCTTTGACCAGGGATATCACCAGGATCCGAAGCTACCATAATGCCCCGAGAAAGCATCAGGGGCTTATATACGAGGCACTGGACCTGTTCTATGAGCCACTAGAAGATGACTAGGAACTGAGGTGTAATGTCTAAACCGGTTTTTTCTGAGTTTTTCCGGAACTTGAGCAGATGATTCCATCCATGAAATACAAGTGAGCTAATGCTAGAAAACAGCCCACGTAACACCCCTGCATAACTTGGAGGAGGCAGGCTGAGACCAAACCACTTACGTGCATATGGCCCACATTACAACGTGGGGTCTGTCTCCGGACAGATGTGGGGCGACTCTGCCTGACCCCTGGAAACAGGAGGACTAAAGTCTCTCACCCTGAAAGCAGTGGTTGTAGCTAGTGTTTTAATAGGTCTTTTATTTATTTATATGTCCGTAAAAGTGTGTGCTGTATTTTATCTATATTTAATATTAATAAAAAAAAATTGATTTCTTTGGAGATAGCCATGACTTTGGTTTTCATTGTATCCCAGCCTAGCTTTTCAAGAATTCTGATAGATTTTATTGGGAAAATGACAAAATCTGCATGATCTCAAGCGCAAATTAAGTAAGTCTATTTCAAGGCATGGTACTCGTTTAGAAACAGGCGTTAATAAATTTCGTAACAGACAAATATTGCTGGACACTCAAATGGTTATAAAAATAATCTTCATTTACAGTAAATATAAAATAACAATTTTACAGTAAATATGAAATTTTAATCAAAATCCATAAATATATACATTTATTCTTATTGCAGAAAAAAATACATACATTTATATTACATCCAACATAACATTTCTCAAGGTAACGAGCTGACGTCATCTGTACGTCATTATTTTGGTAAAATAACGTCATCATAACGTTATAATATGACTTTATAAGTAACAGACGATTGACGTCATTACTATGTCGTCAAAATAATGATTTCAGGATGACGTAAAAAATACGCCCGTAGAGGAAATAGTGAGACGTTCAATTGACGTCAGTGTTAATCTTTGTGAATAATAAATCATATTGTAGGGTCAAATTCAAACAAAAATAAAAGCACACATTTATTATTGAAGCCCACCAAATTTCGCTGCGATACACCAGGTGGTTCAAAACTTAGTAGGGGAGATCGGACTTGAGACGGACACTGTATAGTTTACTGATATTTATCCTATGAAATGATTAATAATGTATAAGTACCTTTCCTAATTTTTATTTTTCATTTCAGCTTAGTGAAATAGTGAGTCTTCATTTTCTGTGCATGCTGGAAGCACTGATAGAATGCCAGTCTACCTTTGTAGGAAAGTTATTGCCTCTTTGGACGCCTGTGCTGTGCTCACATCAAATACAGGTAGAACTGAGTGAAATTTTTCAGTGTGTTTATTTGTTCCCATCTGACCAAACACCTCGACCATTTAATTCCTTAATATATACATCAAAATGGCATAGTATATGTGCCGTTTTTTTGATATCATTCATCAAATAAAGCTAGAAAAAAATTAAAATGGTTTTTCAAAATTTCAGATTTTTTCAGCATATTGCTGGTCACATAGTTCAGTAATTTTTTTCAACTTGACTTCTGCAAACAAATATAAAAATATATAACTCTATTTATATCACTTTTTTCCAAATACAAAATGTCTGATTTTTTTTTCAGTTGCCAGGGCATCTGCAGGTAAGGCTACAAAATTGTCGTAATTTCCCCCCAACAATATTTCAGGAGGCAATACCAGAAAAATTGAAAATAGGTAACCTGAACAATCCCATGTTAATGAAATGGTTACAGAGGCTACAATTTAAAATGGGACAAATTGAATTGCAGTCATCAGCAGCAACACATTTTTATTCACTGTAAATTTTGTACAAAACAGTTTATACATGAAACTTGTAATAAATTAAATAAAAAAATTAACAAAGATTTGTACAAATTAATTTATTTCTTTTTTCAACACGTCCATCGTAACTCTGGAGGCTGTAGATCCTATGGGATACAACTGAAAAAACAAGTATGTGTAATTTGTATGACCCAAGCATACTGTGCACTTACCTTATCAAGGAAATATGCAACGTCGAGTTTTATTTGTTCTCTGATTTTCATTTCGTCTGAGACTGTGTCAGTGTGAGGAGCCGATTCTTCCCCAACATTAACTGTTCTACTTTTCAACCTTCTCAGAGATTCTTCAGTCTTGCAAACGGATTGTAAAACACCTTGCACCAAAGTCAGATACCTGAATAAAGAAAAAAAAACAAGAAAGCAGTTTTTGTATGTCTTTGAGGCACTACAGGCAATATAGTCGTTCACAAGTTTCATTTTGTCAAGGACCTAGGCTGGACCTCGGAAAATTATGATATTCGTCTTATTCGAATCGAAATGACATCTGAAAAATATGTTGAGAAGAAAAATTGCCGCCAACAAAAATTGAAAAAGTTATAAACAATAACGTAAAAGACAATTAATAGAATGGTTTGGTCTTTTGCAAATATTTCAAAAAGTATTTAAGATAACCAAAATTTGAAAAAATATCCTAACAGAGCAGAAAATTTACTAAAAAAAAGTCCTAACTGCCCGAACTGTACCAAAAATATTTATTAATTTAATTTAGAGGTGAAAATTGAGCTAATTGAGATGAATTAAGGAATAAAAAAATTTTACTATCTAAACAAACAAATATACAATAATTATTCGTCAACAAAAAATATTCAACCCAATGTCTTAATTAACTATGCTTTTGAATGAAGGATAGAGAAAATAGTAATAACTTTGGTCTAATTTCCACTACGATTTGTTTTATTGTATTATGAAGACGTGATGTAAGAACATAGTTTACTTTATAATAGTTTAACAAACCGAAACCGGTAGTTACAATAAAATAATCGTAGTGGAAATTAGACAAAAGTTATTACTGTTTTCTCTATCCTAAATTCATCATGAATGGACTGCATTAGTGATGACGTCACAAATATGCAACCAACATTACACCGAGTCCTAAATCATTTGGCGCGAAATGATATGCGTCATTCTTGACCTTTAGTACGTATGACATAAGAACGATTATAGAAGTATCGTAACAGCTATTTTTGTTTTATGCTTTTACACGAAATAAGTAAATATTTAAGTTATTGCCTACAGCGGGCCTTGGATATGAAGGATGGAAGAAACGATATTTCCGTAAAACAATTTTCTGAAAGGATTATACATTATTTATAGACGAAATAAATTTGAATATTCATCTACATCTAACTTCAAGCTGCAAGAAAGTGCATCCCCGCTAGATGGCGCTCATAATTTAGTCACGAAACAGTAAAGTGGTGGTCAGCCACGTGTTTCATTTTATTCCCATTCGAATTTGAAAACATTGCTAACGATGTCGAAAGATCCGACAAAAACACAGCTCATGATCTTCACTCAGAAACGTAAACCGGTAATTGCGGAGATCACCGGAAGATTCAGAGCTCTGGGAAACAGATACCATATCCTTGGAAGCCCGCTGACCAGGGAGTTAACAGCGGTCCGAGCTCACCACAACAGGCCACGACGGCATGGACGGCTCATCTACCAGGCACTGGACATTTTCCACGAGAACCCAGACGACGAGTGATAAACCACTCATGAAACCATGAATGTTCAAACACGGTTTTTTCGACGTTTTTCCGGGGGCCCAATAAAAACTCAATAATACATGAATCCAATAGCCCGATGTCTTACATATAAGCTAATAATACCCCCCGCATAACTTGGAGGAGGCGGGGAAGTCTAACAACTTCGAGACTTAGCACCTACAGCATTTAACCGCCTACATAACACCGTAGGGCCTGCCCTAGGGCAGGTGTGAGCTGGTTTTGCCCACCCGCTGACAGCTCAGCAGGGCAGGAGAAAACCCCTCGCCGCTAAATGCAATATAACTCCCTTCTACCCCGTCTGTGGCTAGTGATAGTTTTAGCATTTTTAGATATTTAAATGTTGTAATTTGTTATACATTTTTACTACTGTTTGAATTTAAATAAATTTTTTGGATTTTTTTTATGGATGTCGAAAGATAAGTCCGCCTAGGTTTTTGACGAAATGAAATATGAACCAGACTAATAGAACTTGATGTAAAAGTAGTTACTGGTAAATTATCACAATTATTCAAAAAGAGCTCTACGATTTTACTGATAGCACTCATCTACAATAACTAAAAAAAATATTCAGACCTTCAATATGTTGCAATGCTTCAAGAATTAATTTTACTCACTGTTGAGTAACCTTCAGAATAACAGAATCCAAAATTTCTTTGGATTGATTCTTCATTACACTCTGGTATTCATTATGGAAGCTCAATATTGGTTTCACAGCTTCAATCATATATGAACTAGCATATTTGGGAGCACTCCTGTTTGTTCTCCTATAAAGTCTAGGAATCGCACCAACATTTTGTAGAAAAGTGGAAATTTCTTCACACTTTGTATTGACTAACTGATTTCTCAATATGCTCTGTACACCTTCTATTACCTTTCTGTTCGATTTGAGGACTTTAATAATAACCTCTTTCATATTAGGATCAACTATTTTGAAGACTGTAGTGTCAATGTCAGATAACTCATTTGTGTCTGGTGCAATAAAAGTTTCCACAAAGCCCAAGTCAACTAGAGAATCCATTATGAAAGTTTCTCGAAATTGATTATTTTCAAAGTCACCCTAGAAATGAAAAATTGTAATAATTGTATTGATAGAGGAACTTGAACTCACTTGCAATACTGTTTCAAACCACTTCAAATATCTTGACAAAAGCATCATTGACAGTTTAAGAAACTGATCAGCAAGCTGGTCTACATAACTAGTTTCATGAAAACACTGAGAAACAGCAATCCAAAGAGCAGCCGTTGGCTTCAATTTACATGATAGTTCATTTTTTGCTGAATACATTTCATTCCTATTGATGAGTATAGCAGCCTCGAAGTTTCCTGCAATTCTTTGGTAACAAATTTCAAAATAAACCGGTAAATTGAATCTTTTTAAGTGATCTTGGAATGCATCATTTTCTTTGACTAGATTTTCATCCCCACATTTTCTTGCAATCTTGAGTAGAATGTTCCAAGTACTTCTGAAACGTTTCTGAAACAATTCTGGGTTTCCAGGTGCTGTGATGTGAGGTAAACCCTGACGTGAATGCCTATCAAACTCTTTCCAAAAACTGTGGAGGGTGAAATTATAGGAAGTAAGGTCTAGATTAGCTGACAATATATTATCCAGAACTCTCATTTTGGTATCCATGAAATATAAAACTTCCTCATAGATTTTATCAAGATTCTGGTTTGACCTTTCTAAATGACTCTCTGTGAATAGTTTTTCCAGATAAGGAGAAACAATTTGACTTCTAAAGATGTCCAGTGCCTCATCTTGTTTGCTCAGGTTATCATACATTCTAAGACATCTAGTCAATATTTCGGTATCTTTATTGTTGAATGATTTAAGAAAGTTTTCGTTCACCATTCGAACCAGCCTCATTTCTACATTCTTTATAATATCTTCAATATCTAAAGACATGATACCTAATTCATTCATATAATTCCTTTGAAATGAGTATTTGTTAACCACTCTTTCCAATATAATCAAATCTTCAAAAGAATCTGCTGAAGATTTCAACATTTTATCAATGTATAGAGATGACGAAATAATTCCTAGTTTCAGTTGCAAATTATTCTTCTTTATATTGTTGTCTTTGACATCTTCCAACGTTTCTTTATAACTGCTTTCTGCTGATTCAATTAACTTGAATAGCGTCTGAAAATAATACAAAGTTCAGAAAATACATTTCTAATGGTAATGTACCCACCAAAATCTCCTCTCTTAGCTGAGAAACAGGAAGAGACAAATTTTCAATTTTGGAATTTAAATTTGTTAAATATTCGGCCAAATTAACTATGGATTCTGTTTCTGTTTTGAGTATTTCACACATCTGCTGCTGTAATTCAGCCCCATAGTTTTTCAATTCTCTTCGAAGTGTCAATAAATCGGACTTCTGTGTGTACTTCGATAAACACTGATCAACACTAAAATCGCTCTGAAAAGAAAGATATGAGGTTGGATAGTTTGAAATTATCAGTCTTACTTTGAAAAATGACTCTTTCCATGCCAGATCATCTATAAAATCCGTCGGGGACATTCTTGTTTACAAAATTCAAAATGTAAACCAACAGCTCAACTGACAGTAAGAGGTTAACTTTTTGACAGGACTTTGACAAACATATGTTCGAATATTCATTTTCATAGTCTGTAGGTCGGTGAGATGCCTCTAATCACAGAACAGTCAGAACACGTGAAAGACTTGATATACCTTATATCAGTTTAACCAAACAGTTATAGATGTTGCATGGGGAACACGCATGATTTGAGTTTTTGGATTTTCTGTAGCAGAGCTTGTTACCTCTGAAGTGGACAGCACCTGACATATGACGGAACATGATTTTTCATAGTCAAATTATTTCAGTAGCTACCCGTAGCTACTCCTTGTTGCAATTGGAAAGCGGCTTATGACTTTTATGAGCGAATCAAAATATAGGCATGTGTTTTATCCACCGGTGGATCCACCAGTCTACGAAATTCGCTCTAATATTTTTATGATATAAGAAAACAGTTGGTGAATGGGTGGAGCCACCGGCGATTTAAAAAACGGACGGATGACGTTTGCGTTGGCAAATTGCACCCAATTAGAAGCAACGGCCAAGTAACCAAAGAGAGATGCGTTACCTTAAACTACTTTTACCTCTGCTCCATAGATGGCAGGATGGCCTTTTTCAAAAACCGATAGATATTTGATTATTTATTTTCTAGAAGATTTTGAATTTTGAAGTTGATTCTTAATACCTTTTTGATTTTTACAAGAGCGAAAAGGCATAGGACACTGCAGAAATATTGCTTGAATACTGGACAGAAAAGAAAGGAGTATGGAGAAAAAAGTGGATTTTGTATTGGAAATTAAACATACCTACTTCAGAGGATTTGTTGTAAGATATTGAAAAACTATTAGCATTGGTTTCATAAGTAGATGTAGAATTCTCACACAATTAGAAGATTACCTTCATGTATGTTAATGTGAGTTGAAGTTTATTGACAAAGATCATGTAACTTATGTCAATAAATGTTATGTTGAATAGGAGCTCTGATGTAAGCTAGAATCTAAACACTACAGAGTCAAGAGTTGAAAGTAACTGTAGGTTTCTAGATTGCTTATATTTACCACTGCATTGTTTAAATCACTGTTCAAAGGTAGTCACTGAATAGGTTTTCATTTGGAAGAAAGCAGACCAAAGAAAAATAAAATATATTTTTATTAATTAACAAAAATTAAAACAATACATCCTAATAATTTTCTCCATCTACATTTTTCGCTGCCTAGAAATGAAACGTAAACTCAATTGATCTCTATGTACATATATCTAATATCTATTGTCGATTCCATTTATCACAACAAAGATACTGAAAGGTACACGGAATCAGATTTTCTCTGCAAGTAAACCACTGTATCAGTTTCCTGTTGTTCCAGGATCATGATCACGAATGAGATACAAGAACTGAAATGCAATAGCAAGCAAAGAAATCCCTAGAAGGTCTCCAATAGATGTCAAATATGGTATGGCAGAATTATCCGGATCAATTTTCCTTTTCCACATCCAGTGGATCATAATATACGCAACATATAGAAGAGTAGCCACTTGCACGAAAGCAGCACACAAGTAAACTAAAACAAACCATGAGCTAAGAGAACCAGAATCTTTCATATAATTAATAGTGTAGATAAAAATAATGTGACTGGGAATGACCATTGACATGAGAACTCTAGTAGTTCTAGCGTGCATGCCCTTTCCACAGAATCCAGTAACAGGTGAAATGAAAATGACAGTATCTTCGTCAGTGTTGTTTTCTGATGTTAAAATGCCTAGTTCCCCCGACTTGTGGAGAGCAGTTGAAATTCTGCTAGCTTGTACTGCAACCAAATTTCCTCCAACTCCGTTTATTACAGGTTGATAAACTGCAATTCCCTCAAAACGCGAGACCATGAAGTCCAAAATTAAGCCTCCCATGGAACTTATGAGCATTGCTCCCATCACTGGAGTCCATCCATGATACAGTACGTCACGAGTGTGGAGGTTCCTTTTTGCTATCCACACCCAGAGAGGAATAGCCAAGATATAGCCCGCTATAATAACTGGCGCTAGCCAATCTTGGGTACCTAAAAATATACAAATTCGTGATGATGAGTTACAGAAAAGTTCCTTAAAATGTTTTATAATAAGTTTATTTATCATCCATCAATAAAGAAGAGTAACCCATTTAAAACCAAGTAAACAACTTGAAAAATGGAGGAGGCGCAAAATTTTTCGGTTTTTCCAGTTTTTTTCCGTTACTAAAGATCCGATCGGGTCGAAAAAATCTCATTCTGTTCGTATTTCAATTATCTACAATTTTTCTTATTGGAGCAACCAGATTACTGTATGAGTTTTCATTTTATTAACAAAACCGTAAAAAGACACGTTTCTTTGTGTTTAAATGTTTTTAACAAATTAATAAATGACAGTTGCGAATCCAAAATATAACAAAATAGAACTGAACGGACTGTCTTTCATGTGATGGCGCAGTCAATTTCCTACTAGTATTTCAAAAAAATCCTCTATTGATTGACGTATATATACCCACCTATAGATTCGTATAACATAGTTGAAACCCACGATAACAGCGTAAGTGACGTGATGTCTCCTAAGCTGGCAGCTATGGGAGTAGCTACGTTGTCCGGATTAATATGACAGTGTCTAGACAAAACTATGACACCGGCCGTTATTAATCCAAGTACAAAACTTGCTATGGACACAGTTACTAGGCTACTGGCACATAAAAGATAAGCGTGGTCCAATTCAACATCATTGCTTTTTATTCCGCCCATTACAACTGCTACTACAGCTCCTAGGAAACCGACAACAATTGCTTGGCACTGAAAAAAAAACAGGTTCTTCACATACCTATGTTCGGACACAGTTTCTGTGAAGAGAAGTGTATATAAATCTTGAAATTGGCAAAATTTTATTTCAGTTAGCATTGTTCTGAGGGAAATGAACGGCAGTCAGTCTTTTCAAGTCTAGAAAAACATTCCAAAAAGGCCTTGAAAAGTCTATTATTTTATCTCGAAATATATATAGTTTCTTAAAGTAAAATGACAGCAAATCAGGTAACGCCATATTAATTGTTTGAAAATATTCTTGATGTTTCTTGCTTGCATTGTTTTACATAACCACATGTATTTATGACTACTAAAAAAGAGTTATAGAAGAAATATTCAATATCCGTTTCTTATTTTTTAGAAAAATAATTAAACTTTATAATAAATGTACTGATATCTGCCTCTTATATTTACCTGAATTAGAGTTAAATTGCCCACAATAATATTGATTTGTTGTTTAGGTGTATCCATGTGACCTAAATTTGCTTGAGTTGATAATCTTGACGCTAAAGTCATCTCTAAATTTCCCTTCAGGCCCAGTAGAGCCGGAATTAATATTACTAATTCTGTTATTTCCTCAAACACCGGCCAATGCTGAAAAATAATAATCTGTATGAGCATTTAACAATTGTTGATATATCGTTTGATAGTACGAAGAACACTATTGAAAGTGGTTGTTATCAAATAGCAGAAGTGGAATCGACCATGAGAGCAATAGGTGACTCTGTGCTTTTCTCAAAAAGCTGAATTAGTTTATTGTTTTGAAACAATGCAGTGAATAATCTTTTGATCATCACTAATTATGTTCAGTTCGGACTATGCTCTACAAGAGTGTCAGCTTCTACCCAAACCAAAACATCATTAGCAAATAATGTAATTGATGTACATACAAAGAGCATTTATATATATATCGTAATTATATCAAGGCCCCAAAACTGATCCTTGTGTACTGCCGTTGTCAAATAAATTTTATAATTTCGTTATTCCCTGACATCCAGAATATTTTCACTATCTACATTTATAAATTGGGTGACCTATAATTCTTCCATGCTGTACATTTAAGTCACAATATTTCTAGCCTGCGTGAACCCATTTTCACTACTCTTTTCAGAAATAAACGAGATGTGGGAGATTTAACAAAACTCTTCACTGCGGTTGAGGTAGATCCCATAGTCCCTATTATTTCCAAGCAGTCCAGCCTCTGCATCTCGATCATCTCATCTACTGAAATTTGCTGTTCTAAGCTGTTACACAGAGGCTTCATATGTGCTTACTACTTTTATGTATCAAACTAGGTCCGCTTCCTTTAGACCTATCATATTAGGCATGGTTCCAAATACAGTCGACTTCCGGAGACTATTGAATGCCCGAATTCATATATGAGGAATAATATAGATATATACTGTGGCAACATTACATTAGATGGCACTGTTGCAAGGTGTTAATATGGGTATGGAAAATCATCTAGACTGAGATAAAGAATAAGAATAGCAAAGAGCTATAACAATTATGAAAAATGCTGCGAAATAACGTGAAATCCAGTATTCTTACAAGAACACTGATGAGGCCTGTGAGAATGAACTAGAGAAGTTGAATGTTCGGGCATGTCGCGACGCAGTCAGTGCCAGCCAGGAAGGGAGGTAACATCTGCAGTGACGGTCCATCAGGCCTTGAGTGGAGCCTACTGCGCCAAAGTCCATAAGAAGACGCTGGACGTTAGTTAGCAACAGCAAATAATTTATAATGAACTCTATCCCTCCCCATCAACTTCAGAGGAAGTCATTAAAATACGAACTCTGAAGAAGACTGCAGAATCTGATAGGTTGGATACAATTCTCCTCAAGAAAATACCACACAAGGCCCTGTGCCAGAAGATACACTCGAAACGAAATCACTAAATGGCAGTGATATCCAGATAAGAATAGTGTTGTGATTTTTGCACAAATACCCATTGTCTACAGATCAAGCACTGGAAAATTTCAGGGACCGGTCCAGAACCTTTAATCGGTTTTTGGCATGAGTCTGTTCCTGTTTGTCAATCAAAACAATGCTCCATATAATATTATATCGTCAAGTGTCTACAGTATGAATGCGATATATTCCTCACGCATACGCTATGCAGGAGGTGCGGTTTCCTCTCCATATATCCAGGATTATGCGGACACCCCCGTCAACAGCAGCGGAGGATGTTCACCAGTGCCCCGTTCTCGAGGCAAAGAGAACTACTGAGGCTTCGCCTATGTTTAGAGGACAGAAGCGATACTACACAAACTGCTACCCACTACGCATCCTTTAAATGTTGCAGGAAAAGAAGATCAGGGATACAGTATATTGTATACGAATTAATAATTCCTATAAACTTTCAACAAACCGTCTTTTGATTTGGTTACAATAAGTCCAGTCCACAATACAAGTCTTTTGCCCAGAAGTTTGCGAAGCATTGATTCATTTGTATTGAAGGCTGACTGCGACAAGTTCCAAAGACAAACTTACCTGTATTTTGTCTAGAACCAGGCCGGCAAAAACCATCCCGAATCCAGCAATCAAAAACGGAATGAAAACTTGTATCGCGATAGAGAAATAAGTTTCGTGTATTTGTTCCGTTTCCTCAAATATTTTGGTTTCGACCACGACATCTGGGAGTCTTCCGTTGTCATTATCACTATTTTCTTGGGGGTTAACTGAAGTTATCTCCATGTCGACATCGGGATCGGTTTGGAAGGCACTTGGCTGGATTGGGCCCTGTGCCTGGCTCTTTGGAGTGCGTTGAACATGGTTGGTGCTGCCCATGGCTTCTGATCCATAGTTTTCTTCTCTGGAACAGCAAAGTAAATCTCATTTGAGCAAAAAGTTTGAGTTTGCAAGTAATCGCACTGGTTCCTTGATTGGGAAAAATGTGAAGTTAATAAACAGTTTAGTGTACTCGGAGTATTATTTGAAAATATCGTAACAGTGGTGTCGGAAGTAGGATATTAGTGGAAAGCAGAATCTATTTATTGTGAATACGAGGAGTACATCGTACGATACAATGGAGGACATACCAAGATTTATCCAAAATCAATTTGCGGATTTGGAAAGAAGGCACCAGGAGAAAAAACAAGAAGAGGAAAAGCGGTGTCAGGAAGAAAAACAAGAAGAGGAAAAGCGGCACCAAGAGGAAAAACAAGAAGAGGAGAAGCGACACCAGGAGGAAATAAAAGACCAGGAAAAGCGGCGCCAGAAAGAAAAACAAAAGAAGGAAATGAAAGAAGGAGAAGAGGTACTTCAGAAAATTCTTGAAGCATAAAAAAAGAAGAGGGATGATGAAAAACAAGAACGAGAAAATGAAACACAAAAACAAGAAGCACTCCAGAAAATTCTCGAACAACAAAATGATGGATTAGAACGAATATAGGAACAAAGGAAAACAGAATTCCAGAAGGTTCTAGAACATCAAGACAAGTTCTTCCAACATGTATTACAGAAAACCGAAGTACAAATGGAGGAATTGGAAGAAGAATTAAAGGAAGACGCCAAGAAAATCGACGATGAGGTCAATAAGAAAGTGGATACAGTGCGAGAGGAGATGAAAGGACTCGAAAACCAGATATTTCTCCTTAAGACCAATATCGTTGAGACAGGGTTGCCACATCAGGAATTTCCGTAAAACTACCGACTTCTGATGGATAGTCCTCTTGGTCCATGTATCGCCGGCAATTTGAAGCTGCGGCATTGGCTAATGGATGGGGCGAAGAAGATAAAGCTCATAGTAACTTTGAGAGGGCCATGAAGACTTGATTACTTACTCCATTTGAGTTACGGTATGACGATCAACATCGAGAACAGCTGTATCGGGCTCAAATGAAAACGCGCATTCAAAAATCAGCTGAGAGTCTGCAAGAATTTGAAGCAGATGTGAGACGCGTGATTCAGCTGGCTTACCCAGAAGCACCGGAAGATTTCTAGGAACAGCTAGCGGTGCAGGTATTCATAAATGGACTGAGGGACACCGAAATCCAAAGAACTTTGCGACTAACACATTTCAAGAGGAGTAGCGATGCCTTGGTACGTTCTCTAGAAGTGGAGGTGGCCCAACCCCTTGAGGCCGAAAGTACGAGCGGTATCAATAGAAAAAGAGAAGGTTCTGGATGAGATTGAATATTTGATAAGTAGAATACGCATTCAGAGAATCAGAGCGTGCTATAGATGAGGGAAATTGAAACGTCATATTAAAGGCTGCAGGGTAAGAATGTCATGCCACCACGTTCGCAATCACCTGGGAGGACAAGGTCTTCCAGCGAGTTCGCAAATGGGCGGCAGGAAAACTAGAATTAATTTTCATCAACGAGTTTTACCAATTTTAAATATTGTTTTCATGATCTGCAAGTACTAAAAGTGCTCTTCTTCACTGGATTCGTTAAGATATTCGGCATCCGCCAAATCTTCGCGGAATTTTCAACTAATTGTTCTTTTGATTTGACCAAAATATATCTTATCGCATTTGTAATACAAAATGGAAAGTTTAATTCCCTTTTCCCCGGCGCATTGAGCTTTATAATATATAATATAATGCTGAGGAAGGAGTTACAACATTTCTTTAAGATTGTATAACCAATCTTTATCGACCAAGGTCTCAGTCTATACTCTGAAGTGCAAATATTCAGCTTGCAAATAGCATTATCTGTAATGCACAGTTCCTTCTCTCTGTATGGAATCCTTCTGAATTTTTATTATTGTTGAGTGATAAATCATAGCATTCATTCATCCTTGTATATATTTATTTTTAGCCGTAGATGAATTAAGGTAGTCGGTCATTCATTATAATGACCAATTTTGTTACTGGGTTATTATGTAAACCTAAACGGTTTCATGAAGATATATGTTAGGGACCAAAATGTTTAAGTCATTGGAATTCTCCGCTGATTATATTGATTATAATAACATTCGCTGGTACAAAAATTATATTTAAGTTTGTTACTTAACTGCTTCTTCATTCAACTCATTTGTTTTTTATTAAATGGTTGTATCCGGGTCAAATTTTTGTTCGTTGAAACACCATAAATCGGATAATTTCAATGTCTAGGAAGTTTCAGAAGAACGTAACCTATCTACGAGGGCAGACAGAAATAAATCGGCCTGAATAACAACAAATTTTACTCGGCAAATCTCGCTTGCTTTCCAAACACATTAGATCAACAAACCTCATTCAATGATTCTTCAGAATATAACTAGAAGTGACACTATACTGGATGGCAGAATACAACGTAGGTCCAGGATATGAGAAACTGACGAGCTTGCTAGATACAGATCAACCTCTCTAGGCAACGAGTTCTAAAGCCTTGCCATTTAATGGAAAATCGAGCTCGTGAAAGATTTTTTCGGCAACTCTTCAAAAGTGACTACAAAGGGATGGGAAGACTGAACAAGACAAGTCTACCTCAACGAAACTGCCAACGGTGGAAGGATTGAAGATATCCCAGAAGAGTTTAGGACATGAATAAATCTTCGTACTACAAATCGCCAACCTTTTCCGATATTTCAGAGAAATAAGCGAGTTTCGGGGCAGAATTTTAAAGATTTCTGGTATGTTTAGGAGCTGCACTGTATATATGGAAACAGTATTTCAAGACAGGTATGATCTGCATCTTATAAATCATGAGCAGTTGAAGAAAAGTGAAATAGATCTTGGCAAGAAACAGAAAACCATATTTTTGGGAAAGCACTATTGGCAATGGACCTATCGTGGTCTTCCAAAGATATTTCAATGGTATAATTAGGTTCAGACATCACATGAACAAACCCAGCTAATCATGGAACGTAGCCGACAAACCATCCCTATCAGACCATCGGCACAAAAGCTTCCGTATCTTCGGAAGCAGTGAAGTTTGGACCTTCCTCAGGAACCTGACTGGGAGACCTATAGAAGCTCCCTATTGACCAACATTGAGTCTGTGACATTCTCCAAAAGAGGAGCCACGGGAATTGAGGAAGCGACATCTGTGGTTGGGACGCGTAGTCTCCTCATTCCAAAGAATCCAACCAAGAAGAGGAACAACAGCACATTCCAATTCTGGACCTAAGAGCTGGACAATCTGAGAAAAAGCATCAGATGTCTCTTTAACAAGGTCTTCAGTACAAATTAGTAGCTTCTCTAAGTACGATAGAGCCATACAGAGAAAAAAAGGGAGGCATGGAAGAATGTTTCATTAAAAATTTAATGAATTATTACAAATGGCAGTTTCATTATGTGATCTTGGGGCGTTTCAAAAGTGTCCGTGTCATATTTATTTTATATACGAATCGATCTTAACACTGAATCTAGAAGAAAGCACTGAAGGTTTTAATTAAACACGTACCTATATATATATATTAAAGCCCTACATGAAACAGTATTAGGCAAGAATATCTATGAGCAGGTAGGCATATATCTTGCTTTTTTTTACTTTTTACAGAAGTCATGTATAAGTTGTCTCCGGTTACTTAGTAGAAATGACTTATTCCTATCTGAAAATTGGAATTGTTTTCTGAAATAATAATCATAACGCAAGACATATTTTACCCACTCACTGTTTTATGCCCTGATGGAGTTTTACCTTATTTGAATATTTAGCCTTTGTTGGATACTTATGTGAAAAAAAACGATGTTTCCTATTTTTTTTTGTGAAAAATAAAGGATAATATTCAATGCTTTCTTATAATTAGCAATTGCATATGTGTGTTCCTTGAGAAACGTTGCACAAATGGAAGTCAGATGTAATCCAATGTCCGTAAGGGAAAGTAGTGGTTTTCTGTCAGATATTCGCCTCATATTTCCCATTTTGTGGGAATATGTGGACGGAAGAGGGTATTCGAACTCGTCGAAACGATTCGTTTCATTTTTTATTTGAAACTCCTCTTGTACATTTTTTCGAACTTTGTTCGAAATAAAACATATTGGCCTGTAGTTGGGTCTTATGAATTCCTGCAGGATGCAAGTTATGGTTAAATACCACATTCCACCGTATACAGAGTGTCCGTTAGAAAACTTCCATCGTTACTATAATTCTTCTAGTAAGGAATTTGAAAAATCGGAGAAACACTGTTCTACTTATTTTCATGAGGGGCACTTGTAAAGTCTATTTGCAGCCGTCGTGGTTTAACCCCTTGGGTGATAACACTCTGGTTCATCATTTTTCAAGTAGTAGTTTTGACGTTTGGTTTTTATTTAGTGGTTTATTAGATTTACAATTATAACGTTCGGTTTGCGCAGGAGAATTTAAAAAAAATAAACGTTTAGGATCTACGTGTATTCCATTCTGTTTTATTAAATTTTTGAGCTTTTGGCCTTGTAAAAATTCGGATAAATAAATTTTTCAACCACAAACACCGCGTTCATTCAGTGAAAAACAATTTCAAATAATTTGCATCAATTTTCAAAAAAATGCAAACACAATAATTGGAACTTATAAGAAGAGAAGCACGTTGATCAGTCTTCAAGAAATAATCGCAACATACACTGGAAATTCGAGAACATTTCAGGCATAAGATTATGATTGCATAATGAACTTAAAGAACCTGGAATCAAGCGTATGTTGACTCAGATAAAACATTCTTGATGTTAGTTTTTCCGAATAAAAATAAATACATACCTAGGAATTGTGAACTTCAACGCGCACTGAATCTTTCCTCAAAAAAATATTTTTTATATGAATAAATTTTTCGTAAAATTCGCGAATTATGCTGATCATAGCTTGAATATATTTCTTACACGGCATTTGTGCGTTGTGAATATTTATCACTGATGGAATTCACTGAAAACTTCGTTCCAATTCAACGTTCCTCGGTTGAAAACCTTTCATTTCCCACGTTATTTTCAGTGATTTCCCGATTATTAAAGAAAAATTATCACGTACCTTCCTCGAAATAGTGTTGGTGCGAATTAATTGTAATAATGTTGAATATATCTCCAAAATTGTTAGGCCAGAGAGCCTTACAGATGATAAACCGACTACATTCTGTGTGAGACTGATCATATCGATTATGTCTGGTCGTTTCTGGACTGGATTCATCCCACCGGTTTCTTGGCAGGGCCACGTCTGCGTGAACGACATGAGAGGGTTGGAATTTTCGAGTAACGGGCGATCTGGAGAGCAATGAAATGCAACTAAAGATCCTTTCATAAAAAAAATTAACATGTCTTCTCCGTTTTTCACTTCACTGAATTCATTTACTGTATTCCGAATCAAGGATCTGTCTGGATGTTTTTTATTCAAAATTATATTCGTACTAAATTCACCAGATGAATCAGGAATCACCCCATAAAGTTGTCTGAGAATTTTGGACGTCATTGCTTTGAAATTGCACAACATTACCGATAGTGGATTTCTTTGATGTAATCGCTTATTTGCGTCACGAATTGTGTCTGCATATACAGGCAGATTTATGAATATACTTGGTTGAAGTTTTTTTGAAATTTCTCACAAAATATTTTGCGTTTCTTTGAACTCAAAATGCAATTACCAAACTTCTACGATTTCGTTCGATGTACGTTGGTCAAGAGTGAGGTAGGTACCATTATTTTTTCAATACAAAAAAATATTAGGTGAATGAAAAACAAACACGCCGTTTTTTTTTTATCCGCGACCACTCAACGGAGATACACACAACGCGCCTATTTTGATCATTCCCTGTATTTGTTCCGTTCCTAATCCCAATAATGTCGTTTTTTCTTGGTCAATCCTAAGCCCCATTATTTCCCCTTCTTCTATAATTTCTTTCAGCATATCTGGTCTTGGTAATTATGGCTATATCATCAGCGTACCCAATGATTTGTCTTTCTCCTGTTTTACCCCATTGTTGATTGTGAATTCCTCTGTTTCTCTTTTTTGTGTTCGTATTTTGATCTCAGTTGTTTTCATCGTCATTAATATCAGCTTTCTCAGTTTTTGTGGGATTTTGAACTCTTTCAGTGCTATCATGACTTGGTTTCTTTTTATCGAGTCAAATGCTTGCTGGAAATCTACAAAGAGCAGTTCGAGGTTTATCTTGTGTTCATGGACTTTTTCTATCACCTGCTTTAGTGTATGGATCGCATCTATGGTTGATTTTACTTGGTTAAATCCGCTTTGATATGGTCCTATTATGTTTTTTGTGATACTTGCCAACTTAAAAAATCATACCAGTTTGCCGTAGTATGGTAGAAATCTTAGCAGGACGAATGCAGAAGGCCGTCATCCTTATTGGTTCACTCGGCCTGCTCAGGGCACATGACTCTCGGATGTAATAGTCACTTACCCCACGGTGTGGGGAGTGGTTATTGAGGCAAATGATCCAGCGTGCCCTCCTGAAGTGTTGGATCTTCGAAGACAGGAAAATTTATAAAAGCTATTATTATTATTTGCAGAAACTTTACGGGAAAGAACTGGAGACGTAACACAAAGACCCTGCAGTGGATGTACTCGTCAATACTCCCCTTTTAGGCATAAGAGTCGTATCTGCATATTTAGTTTTCGAGAAAATTAATTTAAACTGTTTGTCAGTATGCCATCTTAAGTATTTTCATTCTCGAAGTAGAAGATTTCATCTAACTGTATATACAGAGGCTTTTTACGAAACCACTGCAATTTCTAGTTGAAACTTTTTGCGAAAAATAGCAAACTTTTCTGAAATGAATTTCAACGAGCAGATTTTTAAATTATGCTTCACAAATTTTATTCAACAAAATATTAACGAAATAACGACAATCGTTCTTTTTTTGGTAAATCCTTTGTACCATTCAATTTTATATATATTATTTGGAATCAGTTCGTCCAGATATATCTTTGAAAGAAGTTTGCTATTTTTCGATAAATGAATTAAAATTTGTCGTAACTTAGCTTTTTCAGGGTATATAAAAATTTCGTCCGTCGATATTTTCGTTTCAAATTCACAGAGAATACTAATTTTCTTATTCTGGATCGATTGGCGTTCGCAGAATTGCTCTGTTTCAAACCAATCTCGAGTTGAAAAATTCATCCGTAGTTAAAGAGCGGTAATATCCGGGCAAATAAATGCTCGAACCTTTTTCTTCATATTCGTGAAATTCAACCTTTTTTGTGTATGCCCGCCGTATTTGAGATCGATTCCGAGTCAAATAAAGATATGGTAGGCTTTTTACGAAACCTCTACATTGTCTAGTTGAAACAATTTTCGAAAATTTTAATTTTTAATTTTTCAACAAATCGCAAACTTCCTTCACGTTTCTCGACGAGCTGATTTCGAATATCACATCAAAAATTGAATTGAACAAAGGATTAAGAATAGAAGACAATTTTTTGGTTGAAATCGCAAAAATTGTTATTTCGTTTATCCTTTGTCGAATTCAATTTTGATGCATTCCATGACTCTCAAGTAACTTTTCATTTATACTTTCTTTGCCGTATGGTACTGAGTCAGAGTTAATTCGTTAAAATTTCGAAATTTCCAGAGATCCCATAGAGCTGACCTGATGAGTGGGAAACCACGAAAACACTCTCTTTTCTCTCTATAAATAAATTTTTAATTACTTTTATATTCAGTGAGTATAATTTGTTATAAATACATTTAATTTTTGATCCTCTCGTTTTTACTTCTCTGATATAATAGAATTTTATTAAAATAATTACTGTAGTGTCATACAATGCAATTTTTAGTTATTACTGGATGTCATCTGGATATCCCCATAATATCCAAAATTAATGTCCAGTGGATATCCATCATCGTTTGATTCGTTTTTGAAAAGAGTATTTCCAGATTATCGGTTTCTATTTATGGATATTACAATTAGTTCATCATTCGCTTGTTAATACTATGCAGTATGGCTTTTAATAGTCCCCCCCAGTTAACTTTTGAACGGTTTGACGTACAAACATAAAAAAAAAGTTTAGAGGGTTTCACTGATACTACTTTTTGAAATAAAACACATTGTTATTGCTCGTTAGATGGCGCAGGGGGCACATCAACTACAAATTTTTAAATGGCAAGTGGGATCCTTTGTCACATCTTTAAAAAAATAATTCAATTAATTCTCTTTGCAACCATCTAAAACTTCTTAGAATTTCGTTCCATACAAAAAAATTTCTGGCCCGCTATTTCACATCAACTCGTTCGAAAGTTATCGTGATCAGGTAAGAAAAAGGATTCAGATCCGCCAAATCCGCACTTATTTTGACATTGCAAATGCATATTGTAAAAAACGTAAAAAAGAAAATCTAAAATTGAATTATCTTTTCAACTATGTGACACATGACCCCCCATGCCATTTTAATTTTTTTAGTTGTGCCGCCCGCGCCATTTATCGAGCAATCACAATGTATTTTATTTCAAAAAATAGTATCGGTGATACCTTCCGACCAGTTTTTTTTAACCGTTCAAAAGTTAACAGAGGGGGGATTATTAAAAACCGCACTGTATATGTTTTGTTTGATTTGATGTTTGGGTTATGAAAACGTACCAACTTCTGCATATATTTTTTTCAGCTCTATTTGAATTATGAAGTTAACAATCACATTTTTCATAACTTCTTAAATTTCATTAGATCCCCACTAGTCCTGCCTCTGCAATACGCACAGTACATTGTTTAGTTGATATTTTCAGGAGCCTAGGTTAACGTTATTAAGAATAATTTCGAGTTTCCTGCAAATTATGGGAAATGTGCCGGTCATCTTGATTAGGTAACCAAATATCTCGGTAGAAATGCCACCAAGGTCGAGTTTATGTACTTTGTTCCACTTAGTTGGAGATAATTTGCTTGTTTCTTTAAATTTTTAAAAAAATTGTTACAAATGGAAAAGTTGATCAAAAAAACAGTACTTAGAGCTCTTTTTTTATATTCTAGTTCCAACGGAAAAGAAAATCCTGTACTGTTCAGAGGAGATCGTGAGAGCCGATGGAAAAAATTGGTTTTCTTGAATTTCTGCAGGTTGCATGCCTCAGGGCACACCTCCCAAGGCAGTGAGTTCCAAAGCTTCGCCGTTTGTTGGAAGAAAGATATTCGACAGGGCTCCGAAGTGAAGATGAAGGGATGTGAAGACTGAAGTCGATCTTTATGGGACCGCTTATGGTGGAAGAGACTCATTCACAAAAATATCTATCTGCGTTGTTTCAGAGAAGTGACCGAGCTTGCAAGCGAAGCATTGTCGATGAGATAAATGACTTTCTTTTGGATATTATCTGAAAGTTTCAGTAGTGTGTGTATATTTTTTGTTAAAATTGTTATATCCGTCAACCGGCTGCACCCTTACGAGCAACCCTCAGAAGTATCCGAGATTCCTGTGTTTAGAGGAGGTGAAATAGGTCT
Organism: Chrysolina americana; assembly: GCA_958502065.1. NCBI lineage: Eukaryota > Metazoa > Arthropoda > Insecta > Coleoptera > Chrysomelidae > Chrysolina > Chrysolina americana. The sequence goes on along the minus strand of OY293420.1, from coordinate 56,581,684 downwards.
TGGCATGAAACAGAAAACTAAGTTTCTGAGAGACGCTTTTGACAATGGACTTCTCATGTATTTTTCATGAAAGGGCACTGCAAATGGTGATGCCAATTTCGTTTGGACAAGAATTTCTTAAATAATTGACAGAATAATTAATTTGTGAAACATAACTTCTTATAATATTTACAGGTGAAGGCATATCCAAAAATATGGATAAAATACAGTACACACTTTTACGGACATATAAATAAATAAAGCACATATTAAAACACTTGCTACAACCACAGGATGGAGGTAGGTTCGGGTTTTCAGGGTGAGAGGCTTTAGTCCCGCCCTCCTGTTTCAAGGAGGCTGGCAAAGTCGTCTCACATCTGTCCGGAGACAGATCCCCACGTTGTTGTGGGCCATATGCACGTAAGTTGTTTAGTCTCAGTTTGGCTGTTTTCTTGCATACTCCAAGTTATGCAGGGGTGTTACGTGGGCTGTTTTCTAGATTCAGTTCACTGGTATTACATGAATGGAATCATCTGCTCAAGTCCCAGAAAGAACCGGTTAAGACATTATACCTCATTTCCTAGTCATCTTCTAGTCGTTCATGGAACAGGTCCAGTGCCTGGTATATAGAAGCCACTGATGTTTTTTTGGGGCAAGTTATATATACAAACCCCTAAGAAACCCTTAACTTGTAACTTCCATGTAGTGCTGACTAAGGTTTATGAAAATATGATTAACCGTGCTTTATAGTTAGTTCAGTTCTGTTAGCGACGTTGTACGAGACACATCTGTCTTCACAAATAAATTTGTACTTTGTAAATTCGATTTTGCTTTTTAAAAATAGTTTCTCGTGGCCCGAAAGCTTAATTGGCGCAGTCGGTAGGATAACGGAAGAATATCGATCGTGAAATTCGTCAGTTTTAACTGTTAATCCGTTATCGAAAGAACAGCTTCGATAGACCACCCAGAAACCGGCATACCCAGTTGCTGCAGACTCCAGAAGGGGACGTCCTGGTTCACCATCGTGGTAAGTCGAGAATTCCTTTCTGCTTTCAAATTTTTTCCTTCAAAACTTTATCGTAAAGATTTTTGTTCGAAATTTTTGAATATTGATTTTCAAACCCATTCAGTAAATCCATCATTTTTTCTTTTATCGTAATCGAAATCGGTGGACTGACTATAGATTAGCGATTATTGATCACATTCAAATCATTTTATAATTTACCTGAATTTAGTAATTACTACATTAAATAAACGTAATTGCATTTCGAAACCTGATACTCAGAGTTCGCCGCTCGTTATCTCAAAGACAACGACACTTGTTCTCGTGAAATATTACACGGTTTGAAAACTGACTGTGAGGAAAGAAAGAATAGCTTGTATTGTACACTGTTATCTTCAAATTCCTAAAAGAAATAATTTTATCGTTTCTAAGAATTATTTTGTGAGGTATTTCAATATAAATTCAATAAGGTCTAAATATTCTTCAGTTATATTTTTACAATTAAGCGTATATAAACGTACGAAATAGCATTTGATGACTGACCCCATAATTGAAAGTTTGACAAATAATTTAAGCTCATTGCGAGTTTCAAATATGGCAACAGAAATCAATTATACACTATTCAAGATTTATTCCGATACTATTCCAACATACGATGGGTCGTCAGAGACCCTCGAAATATTTATTAACGCCGCCGAGCAATTTCATAAAAAATATCATGGTGCCGACGCCACATTAAATCAGTGCATCTTGAGTATTTTATTGAGTAAGTTGAAAGATAGAGCCCAGTTATTAATCGGAGCAAGGTCCGAACTGAAGACATGGACTCAAGTAAAATTAGAATTGAGAAACACTTTTGGCGATCGACAAAGCCTCGATAACCTCGAACAACAATTGTTTACTCTTACACCAAATAGAGGCGAACATCCCCTGGATTTCGCAAAAAGAATCCAATTATTACGCAGTAAATTAGCTTTCAAAATAAACTCCGACGCCAACATGGACCAAGCTACTAAACTAATACATATTCGACAATACGAATCTCAATCTCTCAAAGTATTCTTGAGGAACCTGAATATCCGACTACAGGACAAAACTATCGTCCAAAATCCGAATTCCCTAGAAGCAGCAATGAACCTTGTCCAGGAGGATGAGAATTTCAGACACACCCAAAATCTAGTTTTCCAAAATCGTCCGAACGTTAATTCACCCAAACAACCTAATAGACAAATTGGACAAAATCATAATAGCCTTCATTTAAATTATAGTCCTTTAAATTCACAACAAATGGCTCCAATTCAAACAATCAGGAACCAAAATCAGGCATCAGACTTCCGAAATCAACCTTCCAATATCATTAGAACACAATCTCAATATCCAAATCACAGCCAGAATAACTTTAGGCCCCCATTTCCCAGTCAACCAATACATGTCCAACCCAGACCAGTAAGACAAACATTTTTAACTAACAGACAAGTGTTTGGTCCGCCACGAAACGTTTTTAAACCAACAGGTAAACCCGACACAAGGACTTTCGAACCGATGTCCACTACATCTAGGAACTCTACGGTTCATAGACCCATGCCCCATTCATTCACTAATCCGGCCCAATCGCAACCTCAAAGATGGACACCCATGAATGAGGAAATGTACAATCACGGTTACGACCAGTCTGACGTTGCTTATAACTATTATCCGAATAACTACCGATACGACTATCACTCCTATGACCAAATTAACACTACACAAGAATTTCAACCTGAACATTTTCAAGATAATTCTTATACTGACCATTACCCCGACGAATATTGTCCTCCCCACGAACCATCAGATGAACGGAGCAACGACATTCACGAGTCTGAGGGCGAAAATTTTTACGAATCGCCTCCAAAGAACGAGACAGCATGATAGAACTTCACTCTGCCACGGTCAATGGACTCCCATATATAAAAATTCGTAACCCTCCGATAAAATTACTAATTGATACAGGATGTCACACCTCAATACTGAAACCTTCGATTGTCGAAAAATATTTCCCTGACAGAATTTTTAGACAACCTTCCCAATTGAAAACTTCTCTAGGAGAAAAAGAAATTCAGTTTAGAGCTCTTATACCCGCCTTTGAAGAATTCCAGTGTTGTTACGAGACCGAGTATATTTTATTTCAATTCCATGAATTTTTTGATGGTATTATAGGATTGAAAGAATTAAAAAATTTAGGATTGAATATCGATTTTAACAATCAGCTACTACGCAATGACCTGGTGCAAATACCGTTCTTTTATAGACAACCTCACGAAACTTCCTTCACTTTCGAAATACCGCCTTTCGAAAGTTTGGTCCGGAAATATCCCGTCGATATCAACGAAGGGGAGATCATAATTACTAATAAAAATTTCAATGGATTGTATATACCGGAAACTTTGACTTGTGCTTCGAACTATCGCGCTACTTTCGAAATTTTCAATAATACAGATAGGACAATTTCTGTCACAATGCACGAACCCTTTAAAGCTATCCGAATTGAAAAAGAACATTTCGAATTTTATCATATCGAGAGCGCTCTACCCGACATTCAATATTACGATTTGACGAAAGACATTTCTGACAAAATTAGGACAGACCACATGAATCCAGAAGAAAAACGAGCCATTCTAAAACTCTATAAAGAATTTGCAGACATATTCCATAATGAACATGATAAACTCTCATTTACCAATAAAATCAAACACGAAATAAAGACCAAAGACGAGATACCAATACATACGAAATCTTATCGCTTTCCTCATTGCCATAAGGAGGAAGTCCAAACGCAAATTCAGAAGATGCTCACCGATGGAATCATTCGACCATCATCCTCCGCTTGGAGTAGCCCAATATGGATTGTGCCGAAGAAGACCGACGCATCAGGAAAGAAGAAATGGCGCATCGTGGTAGATTATAGGAAGTTGAATGAAAAAACAATCGACGACCGATACCCGATTCCGAATATAGACGATATCCTGGACAAATTGGGAAAATGCAATTACTTTACCACCCTCGACCTAGCATCTGGATTCCACCAGATCGAAATGGAAGAAGAATCCATCGAAAAAACTGCCTTCAACGTGGAGCATGGGCATTACGAATACGTTCGCATGCCATTCGGGTTGAAGAATGCACCCGCAAGCTTCCAACGAGTAATGGATCATATCCTTAAAGATTTACGGAACAAAATCTGTCTAGTGTACATGGATGATATTATCGTGTTTTCGACTTCCTTGCAAGAACACATAGCCAATTTAAAACAAGTCTTTAAAACTTTACGCGAAGCTAAATTGAAAATACAACTAGATAAATGTGAGTTCATGAAACAAAATGTCGAATTTCTAGGTCATGTTGTCACGCCCGATGGCATCAAACCTAACCCTAATAAAATAAGGGCAATTCAAAATTTCCCCATACCAACTACTGCTAGGGAAATCAAATCTTTTCTTGGCTTATTAGGGTATTATCGGAAGTTTATAAAAGATTTTGCCCATCTCACCAAACCATTTACGCGGTGTCTGAAAAAAGGTGAAAAAATAACTCATACCTCGGAATTTTTGGAAACTTTCGAAACATGCAAACAAGTACTCACAAATGAACCCCTACTCCAGTATCCTGATTTTAAGAAACCCTTTATACTGACTACTGACGCGTCTAACGTGGCCATTGGTGCCGTTTTATCGCAGGGTGCCATAGGAAAAGATAAACCTATCGCGTACGCTTCGAGGACATTAAACCCATCCGAACAAAATTATTCCACGATAGAAAAAGAACTTTTATCGATAGTGAATTTCACCAAATATTTTAGGCCATATTTATTCGGAAATCAATTTACGATCGTAACCGATCATAAACCTTTGCAATGGCTTTTCAACCTCAAGGACCCCAGCTCAAGATTGGTAAGATGGCGCTTGAAGCTGGAAGAGTACGATTACAACATTGTATACAGAAAAGGTAAAAACAACTCCGTCGCAGATGCCCTTTCCAGAATAGAACTCCACCCACTGGAAAACCAATCAATGATAGCCAATACCGATTTATCAGACAACCGATTTGAAGAGGACTTTCCCGAAATCTTCGCGGACTTGGCAAACAAAGAAGAAATCCCAGAAATTTCCGACGAAGACCTTCAAGACCTTGACAATCGCCTAAACGATGAAATTCGAAAACTTCGAACTGGCAAGAAACCAACAGAAGAAGAAAAAGAAAAACCACCAGAAAAGAAAAAAGTAAACGTCTTATCAAACGTAGTCTTAGTTCCAGCAGTACAGGAGCCGCAGGAACCCGACGACAGCAATGAAACTCAGCACTCTTCCCATGAAAATCCAATTCTTGAAATCCCAATTTCTGAACAACCGTTGAATAAATTCAAAAACCAAATTATACTTTCCGAAAGTGTAGACACTCTTTCCCCTCGGGTAAGGGTAACGAAACCTTTTGATAAAACTCGTCTAAAAATAGTACTACCAAGTAAAAATATCGAAAATGATCTTGTGAGAATCTTCTTAGAATATCTTAAACCGAAAATAGTACATGGCATACTTTTTGAAGAACGTTTGAAAAATAAAGTAATTCCATTGATTCAAAAACACTTTAAACATTCAGCCTTCAAACTAGTCCAGAGTAATGTCCTTTTAACCGATATCACAGACAAAGACGAACAGAAACTAAAAATCCAGCATCATCACGAAACAAAAACCACTCATAGGGGGATAAATGAAACGAAAGACTCCCTATGTAGAACATATTATTGGCCAAACATGATTCAAGACGTGACAAATTATATAAACACTTGTGTCACTTGCCAAAAGACAAAATATGAACGTCACCCCAACATTATCAAATTCAACCCTACTCCTATAGGAGAATACCCATTCGAGCATATTTATATCGATGCATTTTCGGCAGATAAAACTAAATTTTTGACAATTATTGATAGCTTCTCGCGTTTTGCCCAAGCATACCCGATTCATTTGAATGCACCCAGCATATTAGATGGTTTATTGAAATTCATTTCCCATTACGGTATTCCGAATAAAATTACTTGCGACTCTGGAACAGAGTTCAAAAATAGTCTAATTCAAGATTTCTGTAACTTGCACAAAATAACCCTACATTACATAACTCCCAAAAATGCCAATAGCAACAGTCCTGTAGAACGCCTACATTCTACGCTCATTGAAGAAATCAGAACCCTGAAACTCGAACATCCTGATAGACTAATAACTACACAAATGATATACGCTATATTAGGATATAACAACACCATCCACTCCGCGACCAAATTCACCCCTTTTCAAATTATTAAAGGAAACATTGAACACCAAAATCCGTTTGATATAACATTTTCGAAAATAACTTCTGACTACATTGAAAAACACGCGAGAAATCAAAAAATAATAAACGAAATAATCAAAGAAAATAATGAAAAATCTAAGAACCTTACTGAAGTTAATTCCAAAAGAGATGATCCACCAGCGATAAAAATCAATGAAAACGTGTTTCTGAAAGAATCGCCCCGAAATAAATTATCGCCACTTTATAAGCAAATCCAACCTATCAAGGATTGTGGCATCAAAGTAAAAACGAAAAATTCTAAATATCATAAGAGTAAACTGAAACCTCAAAGAAAACAATCTCAGAAACGAATTTTTCCAGATGACAACGCTGTTCCTTCTACTTCTCGGGATCCTTACCACTAATGGACAACAGATAACCATGACAGAAATACCCAACCCCATCCTTCCTTTCTCTCTTGGAAAAGCGAGAATCACTACCCAAAAACATACATTTCTGAAACCAATCGACTTGAAACAATTTGATGACCCAATAAAGAGCATAGCCAATAACTCAAATTACATAACCGACCTTATTTCAATGAAAGATGTACTGTATCCACAATTACATCATATGCATAACCATTTGTTACAACTTCTCAAACAAATTTCTGTGAAATTAATAAACATCAAGCCTCAAAAATTCAGCCGATCAAAAAGAGGCCTAATAAATTTTGTGGGCAGAACTGACAAATGGCTCTTTGGGACATTAGATGACGAAGATGAAGAAAAATATGACCAAGCTATTTCTACACTAAATAATAATCAAAAAATCCTACACCATGATTTGAAAAATTACTTAACTATCACAAAAAGATTCTTGAACGAAACGTCAAATAACTTGCAACACATTGTAAAAAATCAACAACTGATCGGCAAACAGATAGAGAGTATTGTCGACAGTCTGAATAAATACACGCTATTCTTACGGCTCCAAAACTCTCTCGATACAATGATAATCGACTGTCAAAATGTACTGTCAACACTGAACAATATTGAAGAATCGATATTATTCGGTGAACTGAATATTATTCATAACATAATATTACCAACTTCCGAGCTCAAAGAACTAATTGAAATAATGCTTAACATGTACAAAGGAAGTCTACCATATTTCGATAACATTCAATCATATTATAAACTTTTAAAAATTGAAACACGATATAAAAATGATCTTATTCTATTCACGATTCATGTCCCGATACTTAGAGAAAATCTTTACGATTATTATCATTTATTTCCCATTCCGATTTCCAATAATGCCATAATTCCCTTGAAACCATACATTATCCTGAACTCGACTTATCACCACTACGAGGACAGCCCGTGCCACGAAATCGAGACAACCTGTATTTTCCGCCTGGAAAATCAAATATCCAAGGAGGACTGTCTACCTGAAGTACTGAAAGGAAAGAGCAGACAGCCATGTCAATCACTCCAAGTCCATCTAGAACAAGATGTAGTAGAACCAGTCAACGACGCCTATGTCATTGTCATTCCCGCCAGACAAATGGCTATCGAAAAAAAGTGTAAAGAAAGCGGATATGAAGAAATCCACAAACCACAGCTGATCCACATACCCCAGAAATGTAGCCTCATCATTAATGGGGAAGAATACAGCAACAACGTTTCCCCGATACGGGAGACCCCTCTACAATTGCCCAGAATAGAAATCATCGAACCTAACCATGAAGACCACCCCCTGAAGGTCCTGGATAAGATTAACCTAGACGAGCTGACAAGGCTCCAGAAACTAGCCGAGAAAACTCAACTCCACCGACTCCAAGCCTTGGAAGAAAACAACACCCCGTATATTTCTTTTTATATTTGTATTATTCTGAGCATAATTATTGTTATTGTCATCTTTTACAATTCCTCTATAAAATGTAAGAATGATATTTTAAAACATTTCAAATGTGTCAAGACAAAACCTAAGGACTTGAATTCCGAAAATAATACTACCGTATTATTTTCGTCTTAGGGATGGAGAAGTTATATATACAAACCCCTAAGAAACCCTTAACTTGTAACTTCCATGTAGTGCTGACTAAGGTTTATGAAAATATGATTAACCGTGCTTTATAGTTAGTTCAGTTCTGTTAGCGACGTTGTACGAGACACATCTGTCTTCACAAATAAATTTGTACTTTGTAAATTCGATTTTGCTTTTTAAAAATAGTTTCTCGTGGCCCGAAAGCTTAATTGGCATTATAGCATCTTCGCAACAAAACCCTCCGTCCAGACAGTGTCGAAGGTCTTCTGTACATCCAACAAGACCATCACTGTGTTGGGGCCTCGGTGGAAACCCTCCCTCGCCCCGTGAACAATTTTGGTCACCTGAGAGGTTGTAGAGTGACCTTTCCGGAAGCCGAACTGTCACAAATAGTAACCGATACATTCGCCGGATGCCCTTCGGAAGATCCGAAATATTTTAAAGAATTATCATATACCTTCTATGAATTCTTCCTACCATCTCCGCCCAGGGGCCTTCTCTATCAAATTCTAGAGTTCGATTCCCAGCTTGGTCACTAGACTGGCGCGTTAAAACGTAAGACCTCGTTAATCCTTGGCTTTCACAAGTTACGACTTCTGAGGGCTGTCGTTCGTGGGGGACGACAGCTGGTTAACGGAAAAAAAATTCTAAAACAATTTCTTTTTATTCCAGTAGCGTTACGAAGAACCGATCCCATAAAGGGACAGCCAAGACTATGAATAAGACCAATTTTTAAACCTGTTTTGTGCTGCGAGTTTTCTCTTCCAGTCTCAATGTAGAATATCTTCAAGCCCACGTATAAACTTCGCAGAAGGCTAGGATTCTGCCCGAACACCAACTTGATCTCGAAATATTTACGGACTTGCCACCAAGACGGTGACTGAGAGAATAGTTAGTTATCCTCTCTCTAACACCATCCTTTTTATAATCTCATCAAAGTTATGCTTAATCTACAATTCATTCAAATTCCATATGAATTTATATTTACCTCTCTGCTATCCCTTATCAACATCTGACACTGTAGCATTGAAATTTTCCATGTGCATGTAAAAATATGCTGATTTAGAAATAAAACTAAACTAAAACTAACCAACGTATTTTTTTAGTCGTTGAATCGTGAGGAGCTACTCCCAGAAGAGACTGATCAGGAGCAGAGTTCACGTCTCTGCTATATCGGTATATTTCGACTTACCCTGTAGTCATCTGCAGACTTTTTAGTTCCAGCTTGTGATGCTATCGGGTAAAAAATCATTTTCAAACGTATCTCCTGTGACTATACATTTAAAACTTTTACACGCACACTTTGAGTTTCAAATAAAGGGTTGTGAAAATGGAAGTTTTCGAGTAGGAAGCAAGACAGAAAAATTCGAAAGATAATACAACTAACACCTTTTCAATGATATGCCTTGCTTCAAACTGCCTTATGCGCAATTGTTCAGCTATAGCCACAAGTTATTATGGTCATTATACTATTACGCCCTCAGTACCGTTTAAATGCGTAAAAATGGCCCGTGAATTTGCTGCTAGCAAAGCCTTGGCTCACTATTCCACGTTGTTGTCCAAATTCAGTGATCTTTCCGCATATTTCCTTCCGCGAATTTCACAGCGTGATTATAATGTTTATTATGGCCTCATTATATAAATTTTCATCTGGTTTGAAAACATATACAAAATGGTTAATTCCGCCACTTAAGTCAATCGTCCGAGACATTTGGATAACTCTCCAGCGGAAATTCAACGGAACGCAATTTCCACAATGAAACTAGGTGAACAGGTCACAGGCTAGGTCATTGGTGGAATTCTCTACTCTACAGTAGCAACTCTTTTATTGTTATATTTTTTGTCGTCAGAACTGACGTGGGAAATGGGTTTTCACTAATTACCTTTTTTTCTACCTCCACCAAGGAGACAGACACAAACATCTCTATTTTTTAAAGGATTGAACAGATTCATCCAACCACGAGAATCAGGAGAGAACTAATTACGTTTTTGGATTCTGCTCGTCAAGATCCACCCCTGTGCGCGATTTGAAGCAAATTTATTTTTCATTTTCAGCCTGAAAATTTCCAAAGGGGTTAACCTTAGACTTTGAATCGACCAAAAAATAAAATTCTTTCTAGAACAACCAAATTTGGTGGATATGCTTTTGAGGCCATTGTCAACTGCGGAAGAGCATCAGTTCAAAAATATTTATTCCACACGAATACTCAAACATCTCGAAAACAAGAGCTGGATGAAAACTGAATGCGTTATTAAATTCTGCTCGTCCAGATTCACCTCTGGTCAACGAATCCAAATATGCAAACAGTTTTCCTACATCTCTTACAGTTTTGGAGATATTTAAATTTTCCTATAGAAAAAGTATTTTCAGGCCCTGTCCGGCCATCTCTTGGATGGTAGCCGAAGTTGACTTACGGTGTGTCGATACTCTCAAACAACAATGTGCTCTGTAATTATCGACTCACCGTGGAAGTAAACTTCGGCTTCCGTCCAGAAGATGACGGAGCAAGGATTGAAAATATTTTTCCACACAAAAATACAAAAATCTCGAAAACCATAAGAGCTAGAAGAAAACTGATTGCATATATGGTTTCTGCTCGTCAAGATCCTCCCCTGTGCTCATTTTGAAGCAAATGAATTTTTCATTTTCAACCTTAGATTTTGAATCGACCAAAAAATGAAGTTCTTCCTAGAGCAACTAAATGTGGTGGGGATGCTTTTGAGGCCATTGTCTACTGCGGAGTAGAATCTGGTTGAGATTTGAAAACCTTTTTTTTCACTCACTTAATTCGAAATATCTCTGAAACTAAGGAAGATATTAGGAAACCGATTGTATTTCTGGACTCTGCACGTCGAGATCTTCCTGTTAGTGTTTTTCCTCATTTTTGGACGAAAAATTTCCAAAGGGGTTAACATTACAATTTGAATTGACCAAAAAATAAAGTTCTTCGTAGAGCCACCAAATTTGGTGTGGATGCTCTTGAGACCATTGTCTGCTGCGGAATAGCATCAGTTCAGATATATTTTTTCCACACAAAAATACTAATATCTCGAAAACCATAAGAACAAGAAGAAAACTGATTGCATTTATGGTTTCTGCTCGTCAGGATCCTCCCCTGTGTTCATTCTGAAGCAAATGAATTTTTCATTTTCAGTCTGAAAATTTCCAAAGGGGTTAACCTTAGATTTTGAATTGACCAAAATATAAAGTTCTTCGTAGAGCCACCAAATTTGGTGTGGATGCTCTTGAGGCCATTGTCTGCTGCGGAATAGCATCAGTTCAAATATATTTTTTTCCACACAAAAATACTAATATCTCGAAAACCATAAGAACAAGAAGAAAACTGATTGCATTTATGGTTTCTGCTCGTCAGGATCCTCCCCTGTGTTCATTCTGAAGCAAATGAATTTTTCATTTTCAGTCTGAAAATTTCCAAAGGGGTTAACCTTAGATTTTGAATTGGCCAAAAAATAAAGTTCTTCGTAGAGCCACCAAATTTGGTGTGGATGCTCTTGAGGCCATTGTCTGCTGCGGAATAGCATCAGTTCAGATATATTTTTTCCACACAAAAATACTAATATCTCGAAAACCATAAGAACAAGAAGAAAACTGATTGCATTTATGGTTTCTGCTCGTCAGGATCCTCCCCTGTGTTCATTCTGAAGCAAATGAATTTTTCATTTTCAGTCTGAAAATTTCCAAAGGGGTTAACCTTAGATTTTGAATTGACCAAAAAATAAAGTTCTTCGTAGAGCCACCAAATTTGGTGTGGATGCTCTTGAGGCCATTGTCTGCTGCGGAATAGCATCAGTTCAGATATATTTTTTCCACACAAAAATACTAATATCTCGAAAACCATAAGAACAAGAAGAAAACTGATTGCATTTATGGTTTTTGCTCGTCAGGATCCTCCTCTGTGTTCATTCTGAAGCAAATGAATTTTTCATTTTCAGTCTGAAAATTTCCAAAGGGGTTAACCTTAGATTTTGAATTGACTAAAAAATAAAGTTCTTCGTAGAGCCACCAAATTTGGTGTGGATGCTCTTGAGGCCATTGTCTGCTGCGGAATAGCATCAGTTCAAATATATTTTTTTCCACACAAAAATACTAATATCTCGAAAACCATAAGAACAAGAAGAAAACTGATTGCATTTATGGTTTCTGCTCGTCAGGATCCTCCCCTGTGTTCATTCTGAAGCAAATGAATTTTTCATTTTCAGCCTGAAAATTTCCAAAGGGGTTAACCTTAGATTTTTAATTGACCAAAAAATAAAGTTTTTCGTAGAGCAACCAAATTTGGTGATGATGCTTCTGAGGCCATTGTCTACTGCGGAATAGAATCTGGTTGAGATTTGAAACCTTTTTTTTTCACTCACTTAATTCGAAATATCTCTGAAACTAAGGAAGATATTAGGAAACCGATTGTATTTCTGGACTCTGCACGTCAAGATCTTCCTGTTAGTGTAATTTCCAGCAAAATTTTTTCCTCATTTTTGGACGAAAGAGTTCCAAAGGGGTTAACCTTACATTTTGAATTGACAAAAAAATAAAGTTCTCCGTAGAGCCACCAAATTTGGTGTGGATGCTCTTGAGGCCATTGTCTGCTGCGGAATAGCATCAGTTCAAATATATTTTTTCCACACAAAAATACTAATATCTCGAAAACCAGAAGAACAAGAAGAAAACTGATTGCATTTATGGTTTCTGCTCGTCAGGATCCTCCCCTGTGTTCATTCTGAAGCAAATGAATTTTTCATTTTCAGCCTGAAAATTTCCAAAGGGGTTAACCTTAGATTTTGAATCGACCAAAAAATAAAATTCTTTCTAGAACAACCAAATTTGGTGGATATGCTTTTGAGGCCATTGTCAACTGCGGAAGAGCATCAGTTCAAAAATATTTATTCCACACGAATACTCAAACATCTCGAAAACAAGAGCTGGATGAAAACTGAATGCGTTATTAAATTCTGCTCGTCCAGATTCACCTCTGGTCAACGAATCCAAATAAGCAAACAGTTTTCCTACATCTCTTACAGTTTTGGAGATATTTAAATTTTCCTATAGAAAAAATATTTTCAGGCCCTGTCCGGCCATCTCTTGGATGGTAGCCGAAGTTGACTTACGGTGTGTCGATACTCTCAAACAACAATGTGCTCTGTAATTATCGACTCACCGTGGAAGTAAACTTCGGCTTCCGTCCAGAAGATGACGGAGCAAGGATTGAAAATATTTTTCCACACAAAAATACAAAAATCTCGAAAACCATAAGAGCTAGAAGAAAACTGATTGCATATATGGTTTCTGCTCGTCAAGATCCTCCCCTGTGCTCATTTTGAAACAAATGAATTTTTCATTTTCAGCCTGAAAATTTCCAAAGGGGTTAGTTAACCTTAGATTTTGAATCGACCAAAAAATGAAGTTCTTCCTAGAGCAACCAAATGTGGTGGGGATGCTTTTGATGCCATTGTCAACTGCGGAAGAGCATCAGTTCAAAAAAAATTTTTCCACAGGAATACTCAAATATCTCGAAAACAAGAGCTGGATGAAAACTGAATGCGTTATTAAATTCTGCTCTTCCACATTCACCTCTGGTCAACGAATCCAAATATGCAAACAGTTTTCCTACATCTCTTTCAGTTTTGGAGATATTTAAATTTTCCTATAGAAAAAATATTTTCAGGCCCTGTCCGGCCATCTCTTGGATGGTAGCCGAAGTTGACTTACGGTGTGTCGATACTCTCAAACAACAATGTGCTCTGTAATTATCGACTCACCGTGGAAGTAAACTTCGGCTTCCGTCCAGAAGATGACGGAGCAAGGATTGAAAATATTTTTCCACACAAAAATACAAAAATCTCGAAAACCATAAGAGCTAGAAGAAAACTGATTGCATATATGGTTTCTGTTCGTCAAGATCCTCCCCTGTGCTCATTTTGAAACAAATGAATTTTTCATTTTCAGCCTGAAAATTTCCAAAGGGGTTAGTTAACCTTAGATTTTGAATCGACCAAAAAATGAAGTTCTTCCTAGAGCAACCAAATGTGGTGGGGATGCTTTTGATGCCATTGTCAACTGCGGAAGAGCATCAGTTCAAAAAAAATTTTTCCACAGGAATACTCAAATATCTCGAAAACAAGAGCTGGATGAAAACTGAATGCGTTATTAAATTCTGCTCTTCCACATTCACCTCTGGTCAACGAATCCAAATATGCAAACAGTTTTCCTACATCTCTTTCAGTTTTGGAGATATTTAAATTTTCCTATAGAAAAAATATTTTCAGGCCCTGTCCGGCCATCTCTTGGATGGTAGCCGAAGTTGACTTACGGTGTGTCGATACTCTCAAACAACAATGTGCTCTGTAATTATCGACTCACCGTGGAAGTAAACTTCGGCTTCCGTCCAGAAGATGACGGAGCAAGGATTGAAAATATTTTTCCACACAAAAATACAAAAATCTCGAAAACCATAAGAGCTAGAAGAAAACTGATTGCATATATGGTTTCTGCTCGTCAAGATCCTCCCCTGTGCTCATTTTGAAGCAAATGAATTTTTCATTTTCAACCTTAGATTTTGAATCGACCAAAAAATGAAGTTCTTCCTAGAGCAACCAAATGTGGTGGGGATGCTTTTGAGGCCATTGTCTACTGCGGAATAGAATCTGGTTGAGATTTGAAAACTTTTTTTTTCATTCACTTAATTCGAAATATCTCTGAAACTAAGGAAGATATTAGGAAACCGATTGTATTTCTGGACTATGCACGTCGAGATCTTTCTGTTAGTGTAATTTCCAGCAAAATTTTTTCCTCATTTTTGGACGAAAAATTTCCAAAGGGGTTAACCTTACATTTTGAATTGACCAAAAAATAAAGTTCTTCGTAGAGCCACCAAATTTGGTGTGGATGCTCTTGAGGCCATTGTCTGCTGCGGAATAGCATCAGTTCAAATATTTTTTCTTCCACACAAAAATACTAATATCTCGAAAACCATAAGAACAAGAAGAAAACCGATTGCGTTCCTGGATTCAGCTCGTCAAGATCCACCACTGTGCGCGATTTGAAGCAACTTTATTTTTCATTTTCGTTCTGAAAATTTCAAAAACATAGATTTTGAATCGATCAAAAAATTCAATTCTTTCTAGAACAATCAAATTTGGTGGATAAGCTTTTGAGGCCATTGTCAACTGCGGAAGAGCATCCCTTCAAAAATATTTTTTCCACAAAAATACTCAAATATCTCGAAAACAAGAGCTGGAAGAAAACTGAATGCATTATTGAATTCTGCTCGTCCAGATTTTGTCCTGAAAATTTCAAAAGGGGTTGAACCTTAGATTTTGAACCGACCAAAAAATGAAGTTCTTCCTAGAGCAACCAAATTTGGTGGGGATACTTTTGAGGCCATTGCCTTCTGCGGAATAGCATCAGTTCAAATAAAATTCTCCCCAGAGCAACTTTTGTGTGGATGCTTTTGAGGCCATTGTCTACTGCGGATTAGCGTCAGTTTCAGTTTGAAAAATTAAAAATTTTTTAATAAAAAAGGTAGAAATTATCAGTCATAGAATATTGTTTTATTCTTTATTGTCTTAACCAATGAGTAACGACCTGGTAGGCATAGTTGGGAGTTAACTTCGGTTATTGTCCAAGAAATGGCGAGACAGTGCCAGTTCTTCCTTGAGCATCCAAATGTTGTCCTACAGCCTCCGTCGTAGGGCTCTTGCGGCCCCTATCGTTAGGGGGTTTCATGAAAGAGTCCAACCTACCTTTCACCTACTACTACTGAAAATACTTTCACTATACAATATTTCAAATATCTCGAAAACTATAAGAGATGTAGGAAAACTGTTTGAATATCTGGATTTTGCTCCTCAATTCACTCAGTTGATTGCTGAAAACTGGTATCTTTCCATGATTACTCACAAGAATATTAAGTCAATTTTCTTATTGATTCAAAGTTTGCTTTGTGCAGAATATTCGTTTCTGGGCATTTTTTAACCTTCCAGTCTGAAAATAAAAAGTGTTAATTCAAAGTAATCTGTACAAGTGTAGAAGGACAATGAATCAATTTGGCCCTATAAGTTGTGTATGTGTTGAGAAGACTGATGCTGTATTGAAAAAAAATTATTACTTTCGTCAGTAACGTATTGTATTCTGAAATTTGCCTTGAATTAACACTTTTTTTTCCAGACTGTGGAAGGTTAGAATTTTCAATTTTCTCATTTTAGTTTTGAATTTTACACGTTACAAGTATAATCATACCCACACTATTGTAAATTATTATATCTACAGTATTTAGGTTACGGTTTGAACGTATCAAGAAAAAGTAAATTTAATTAAGAGCAATAAATATATATATGTATACTATAATATTCTATTGTTCACATCAATTTTTTCCCCCTCCCCAAGCATCTTATAAAAATTACTTGGCTTAAAAACTATAATCAAAACTATTGAATCATGAACATGTGATCAATTTCTGTATCAATCTCATAATTCGAAAATATAAGAGAAAATCAAAAGACATCAGAATTAGTTTATCTCAAATTCAGGTTGATCAAATAAATAAGTTATTCGTATAGTTTCTGTAGAAATAATCTGTATATGAGATTTCTTTTCAATTCCAATATGGCAATAATGATTCTGGAGATATCAAAATAACATATGGAAATAGCACATAAAGAAAACAGTAGTAAATTTTATAAAAACTGTATTTATATTAAATAGGTATTTACAATAGCACCTAAATTTCAATATTTTTTTTGACTTCAACATTTGTACATCATAACAAAATCAAATCAAAATATATATATATATATATATATATATCTATTATATGGCCCCAAGTATGGCAAAAAACAAGGCCAAGCATTGAAGTCACGAAAATGCTAGTCGCCAACATCACTATCTCTGTCTCCAATGACGAAAAGGATCTGGAAAGCTATCCCCAAGAGTAGAGTGCCCAGTAAATCCCCCAAGGCAGTCAAATAAGGAATAGCTGAATTATCAGGGTCTACTTCATGTTTCCACATACTCAAAGTCATAATTTGAGCAATATAAAGTAATAGGAACACTTGCAATAATGCAGCAGTCAAATAAATGATCATGAAATTGAAAGTGAAAGAGGTGTGTCCAGCTTCCAAATAGCTTATAGTGTATGAAAAAATTAAATGACCAGGAATCACCATGAGCATCAGCATCTGGGCTGTACCCGCGTGACTAGTTTCTTTTTTATCACAAAAAGCGGAACAGGGGCTTAAGCAGACTTGCATATGTTCCGGCAAATGACCAGGTTGACCAATACTGTGAAGTTCCGTTGATATCCGGCTCGCCTGCACTGCGACAAGGTTGCCACCAACCCCATTGATCACTAGCTGAAACACAGCTACACCTTTGAACTGAGATACTGTAAAGTCCAATACTAAACCTCCAATGCTACTGATTATCATAGCCATTATGACAGGGCTCCATCCAGTGAAAAGCACTTTGTGAGTATACTCATTTTTACTAGCTATCCATGCCCACACTGGGACAAGCGACAACCCCAATACTATCAAGCTAGAAGTCAGGTACGGATGACTTTCCATAGTGTTATAAAAAACGGATGCTAGCCATGATAGACATGCTAGCGTTGTCAGATCACCCAAACTCGCTGCTATAGGAGTAGCTACATTATCAGGATTAATATGAATATACCGTGAGAAAATTATAACACCCACCATTATTATACCCAGAATTAAACTAGCCCCAAATGCTGTCACTATGCTGCTTGCACACAGCAACAATGCATGCTGTACATTCAGTTGCCCTGTTGGCACCCATCCAAATATAACTGCTGCTAATGAAGCTAAAAAACCTACAACAATTGCTTGGCACAATATTAAGGCAAGGTTTCCTGTTATTAAATTTACTTTTTGGTTTCGGCTATCTAAATGACCCAAATTCGCATGAGTTGACAATCGGGAAGCAAGGGTCATCTCTAAATTTCCCTTCAGCCCTAAGAGGGCAGGTACTAATATAAAAACTTCAGTTACATTTTGATATACTGGCCAGTGTTGTACTTCATCAAGTAACAGACTCGCTGCTACCATTCCAAATCCGGCTAAAAGAAATGGTATAAACATTTGTATTGCAGTTGCCCATAGTGATTCTCTTCGTACAACTACTTCAGTCTTGAGGGAATTTTCCCCTTGGTTCAATAAAACACAAGTGTCTGAAATATCGATATTTTCCTCCTGAAAACAAAACATAACTATTAGGTCTCATAGTTCGATCAACATAATGGAATTAACTCACTATATCATGTTCCTCTTCTAGCATTCTATTTGAATTGGGGTATTTCTTTCTGTGTTTCAAAAGTCCACTATATTTGTTGTTCTCCATTGCAATTTCTAGGTGAAAAATACATTATCAACATGTTAGAAACAACTTGTAGGTGATATAGGTTTTTCAACATTTTCAAACTCTGAAAAATATTTAAAGTATGTACACGTACACATCATGCACAAAATTGAAAAATGTAAACAATTTTAGAACTCTTTCAAACACATACCCATCCCCTCCCCTTAACCAAAAAAAACAATTTGAAATGAAATGCTGTTATGCAACACTGCACCACAGATGACACAGAATAGAAATGCATGGGAGATTTAGGCTGAATTCAGACTAGGCGGAACGCGGACATGTCAAATTTTAATTTTAGGCCAATCGAATCGTTACAATTTATTCTCAGTCTCCTCTCGATTGGTCCTGAAATAAAAATATCTTGTGAATTATAACCGAACGCACAACCCCATAGGTGAAGTCACAACTTGACATTTATTCACATGTGCAAGTGTTTTATAGTTATAAAAGAATGTTGAAGGAATCTACCTTCAACGTCAGCCTGAGCTCCAGGGATGGGATTACTGGGATACCGTGAACCATATAATTCTACTTTCAATCTGATGAGTGATATGACATTATTGTTGAATTCATCGATGAGCATTGCATCCTTGTTCAACTAATGGAAAATGGCAACGACAGCACGAATGCGCATTATCCCTCAATGAATTTTATTTTGAAAAACACGACCAAGATATCACCGTCGACGATACTATTCTATGGTACACGGATCCCAGTGGTGCCTAAAAAGTCGCATTAGAGTCACTAGAGTTTTCTGTTTTCGTTTTTCAGTTTGATTCTATGACATCTTCAAACTTAATCTGCCCCTCGCATTCTGCGCTAATTGTGCGACATCTATAATTGTTTCGTTGAACTGGTATAAACACCAATTCTCTCAACAAGCGACAGTGTATTTATTTTAATTGTTTTCACATTATTAATCAATATTATTTGGATGAAAAATGTATTTGTAATATTCTTTAGTTTTAATAGTTGCAGAAAAATTTATTTGAATGATGCCTGAAGTCAAATAGTTCATTAAAATGAAATTTGATTATAAATAATCGCTCGCCCATTTTCCTATACTATAGGATTATCGATAACAACAAAATAATTCAACAGACCCATACGACTGCCGAATTACCTCTGCCCATAACGCCTGGCAAAGTTTTTCTGCAAGAACTTATACTGTGCAAATTTCCTGCAACCACCAAAGTTGAATTAAATCATCAGCGGTGTTTACTTTATTATAGTTTAGGAATCTGATACATTATTGTCGACCAATGCGGGAATTTACAGCAATTCCGGCAGTAAAAATAAACTAATTAAGTGCTTGTAAAAAATATTGGTCCGTTGATGACCATGTTACCCTACCCACTTAATTTGTTACTTTGAACCGCCACAAAAATACTTTCGCGAACAAGAATTTAAACTTTATTGAACAATAAAGTTTAACAAATTTTACAGTATTATAGATGGTCATAATAATGCGATGTTTACCATCAGATTTATGAGACAAAACCATATGACGCATATGATATATAGTGATTACGATATATTTTTGTATAATTACATCCCCATTTCCAGGCAAAAAAGACGTTTTGTATTAAAATATATCTCCTATCATTACTAGTTCAATTTCATCTCACCCAATTTGGAAAATGCAGCAGTAAAGAAGGACTTGAATAAATCTTCCATTATCTTCCATTTAAAATACTCGATAAAGAAGCTACATTGTAACAACTAAAATCAAAATATGTGTTTCTCATCTGCCACTGATGAATACGTTATCAACTTTAAAATTATCTAAGTAAATATTTAGTAAATATTTTATAGAACTATATCACTTATTCCTTTATTGATTATCAGTTTTAATAACGTTAATTGACACGATTCTTATAGGTGGGGTATATTAGGGAACGGGGAAATAGGTACTAGCTCATCTCAATTTGAGCTTGGAAATGTCTTTTTTCAGAAGGAACTTCGAGATTAATATTGTCAATGCTTTTTTGAGGATAAAATTCACTATATATCACTAAGTTATGCCAAGCCTGGTCAATTCAACACAACAAATTGTAAATGAAGGGAAAATCTTTTCAAATACCTTCAATGGAAGCTGTTTAGCGCAGTCATTTAACAATGATGTCAAAAATAGCTCTCAACCGTGTTCTATAAATATCTGTCCTACCTAGATGCAGCGTGTGAAACCAATATAAATAGGTTTGCAAGATGAACGATTCTATGGACAAAAATGATTGTGGTTTGTTCCAAAAGTATTGTCAGAAAGCCATAGGCCAACTGACTGCAGATTGCATAGAAGCATTTAAAAACACCAAGGATGAGGAATCCAGGGTGAAACTTTTGTATGACACCGCAGTGAAAATTCCTATAACTCTAACAGAGTTAAATGGCAAGAATATTGAAGTGGCTCAGCAAGAGAAAATCAAAGGAAACTCTCATTTTTCCAAAAAAGAGTATACTGATGCTCTGAAGAGTTATAATACAGGCATTGTGAAATGTCCTCAGAATTCGGGTAAGTTAATTTTACAATATATTCATTTGTAACTTTACTAGTAAAATTTTTCTATCGATTTGCGGTTACTTTTCTGAAATTCCACAAAATGTGTGATTTCTCTGCCACTAATTCTTATGTGGAATTTTTTGGGGATATTGCTAGTAAAAACATAGGTACTTAATATTCCCTTGACCTAGAGTAAACTTTCACGACTATAGTAAATAAATCAGTTTGATTGAAGACACTTTTTGTTTGAACACGCCATAAATTGGTTTATTAATCAACTGGAATGTACCTAACACTGATGGAATAGAAATATTCTTTCTTGAAGATTATATTAGGTAAACAACAAGAATACATGAATGATGGTTTTTCATGTCAACAGTTGGGAGGTTTTTTCCTGTATGGAAAAGATCGAGTTAATAGTGTATGGAGGATTTTTTAATAAAAATGTAACAAATTATTAACATATAGGTCTTTAGACTATAACGCATAAAGGCGACGTTCAAACAAGATTATTTGATTTTGTATACAGGGAACCATAGACGTGATTCATACACTAGCAAGTGACAGAAAAAGCCCATGAACACAAGATAAACCTAGAACTGCTCTTTGTATATTTCCAGCAAGCATTTGACTCGATAAGAAGAAACCAACTCATGATAGCACTGAAAGAATTAATAATCCCACAAAAACTGAGAAAGCTGATATTAATGACGATGAAAACAACTAAGATCACAATAAGAACACAAAAAGGAGAAACTGAGGAATTCACAATCAACGAAGGTGTAAAACAGGGGGACTCACTTTCAACGACGTTATTCAACCTAACTTTAGAATTTGTGGTGAGGAGAATTAACAACAGGAAATCTTAGGACAGGAGAAGGAAATATTATTGCGTACGCTGATGTATAGCCATAAGACCAGAAGAGTAATGAAAGATATGCTGGAAGAAATTATAGAAGAAGGTGAAATAATGAGGCTTAGGATTATCCAAGAAAAAACGAAAATATTGAGATTAGGAACCCAACAAATACAGGAAAAGATCAAAATAGGAGCAAGAGAGTTTGAAGAAGTAAAAGAGTTCAAATATCTAGGATTACCGATAAGTAGAACGGGAGAAATACAGGAAAAAATATTAAATGCAAACAAAGCATACTTTGCCAATAAAACATTATTGAAAAGTAAAATATTAACAAAGAATAGTAAAATAAATATTTATAATACCTACCATAGTTAGACCAATTATGTTTTACAGAGCGGAGACGATGACAATAACAAAAAAAGACGAGGAAGACATGAGGAAATTTGAAAGAAAAATTATAAGAGCAATATTAGGACCAAAAAATATTTCAGAGGAAGAATACAGAATAAGAACTAACCTTGAAATTAGACAGGAATTAAAAGAAGACATAATATGTAAAATAAAACAACACAGAATTAGATGGTTGGGGCATGTATATGGAGGGCGGGAAAGAGGCAGTAACTTACTCAATGTTACAATCCCCGGCGGAGGAAAGAGAATAGGAAGACCAAGATCAAAATGGATACAGGAAGTGGAAGCTAGAGGACTTACGCAGGGCAGGAGTGACAAAAGAACAAGAAAAACCGAAGACAGGATTAGATGGAGAAACATAGTCAAAATCATAAATTAATAGATTGGGCGTGATCTACCCAGAAATCTAGATCTAAATAGCTTTTTGCGGCTTAACCCCACAAGGGGTGTATAGCCACTGTATATGTATATACAGGGAACGTTGAAAAATATATGACAGTGAAGACATTTTGTTTCTTTCAAAACATAAAAATTGTATTCTGTAAAAAAAATATTAGCGTATAGCTCCAGATAATGCAATTTTTTTGGTGAATCGCGTTTTGAGTGTTTGAGTAGTTTTCCACCCCCACATCAAAGTCTCTTCTTCAAATCACAATTTTGTGTTTTGAAAAATAATGGCGCTTTACTACTCGGATTTTTTAAATATTTTTCTTCTTTACCTTGATACCGCAAATTTGAAAGATGCTATTTGTAATAAAAAATCTATCAATGAATATTTTTTCTTTTCAAAATTTCTGATTTCTTCACTACCTGCAAAGCAACATTCGTTCATCAATCAGAACAGAAATTATAGGTTGTTGTTGATTGTAGAATAATTAATTTACATGACATAATGTTATACATCAAGAGTCACATATCTTTAGACCAAGGAATAGGCTTTCTCATTAATATTACTAGCAATTTTTCTTTTCCAATATTACACAATATTTTTATTTTTCAGTGCAGTCCAGAGAACTTCTGACTATACTTATTTCAAATCGAAGTGCTGTAAACTTCGAGCTGAAGGAATTTAAGAAAGTATTCAATGATATCGACTACCTCTTAGAGATAGGGGAGTATCCATCACATCTGAAATATAAAATATGGCTGAGGAAAGCTAAAAGTTACGATGCCCTCCAAAATGAAAGACTTTCATCAGAGGCATATAATGAGGCAATAAATAGTCTGAAAAACAGCAAGCTTGATGAGAAAACTATTGCAAATAAAATCGAAGAAATTGAGACTGTCAGAAAGCAAAAATTGCAGATAGCACCTAAACATGAACTTGTACCAGCTCTGGATGAAGAAATTTTTGTTGGTGGTAAGGAGTATGTTGCTGCCCACCCAAAAATAAATTTTGAACAAGATAACTATCAAGGAAGGTTTGCTATAGCAAATGAAGATATCAGTATAGGCACTCTCATTGTTGAAGAACACCCTCATTGTGCAGTAGTTGATCACCAGCATTGTTTGATGAACTGTCAGTTCTGTTTTGCAGCAGTCGACCAACCAATAGCATGTCCCACTTGTGCCAACGTGATATTTTGCAGCACAATTTGCGAAAGGCTTGCAAATAAATCATTTCATAGAGTTGAATGTCCTTTGCAGCAATCTCTTCTGATGTCAGGAGCTTCTGTGAACTGCTCTTTAGCTTTGAGAATCATCAGTCAGAAGCCCTTCTCATTTTTCAAAGACAAAAGAAATAAACTCAAAGACTATTTGAGAGATAACTGCAAGAAAAACTTTGCCAAGAAAAAAACATACCGTTTTGATGACTACGATAATGTATTCTTTTTGTGCAGGAATGAAAATGTACGTGATAAAGAAGAACTCATACACTACACCTGCATAGCAATATTTCTGCTTCGGTTATTGAAATTCGGGAAGTATTTTCCTTTGGACACTAGTGAGAGTATTCTCAAAGATGAGGAAATGTACATTGGGAGCTTGATTCTACGGCATCTACAGCTTCTACAGTTCAATGCTCATGAAGTATCGGAACTAAAAAACCTGGAAAAGCCATTAGTAGTTAAAGGAATGCTGACCAAATATGAAAATGCAACGATCGGTGCTGGATTATACCCTACTTTGGCTCTTTTCAATCATTCCTGTGATCCCAGCATAGTCAGGTGAATTTAATTTACTAACAGTACAAACTACGAAATTAGCAACTAAAAAATTGAGGCAATTATTTGTTTTTGTTTATATTCCATATTTCCACATCGCTTTTCGTCATTTTTCCAGAGAGTGGAGGGTGTTTATTTTCTTCTTCTATGTTTGTGGCCTGTTGGCCTGTTCTAATTGAGAAATTAGCCAGGTGTCGCAGCAGTGAAACACAATCAATGAAGTATTAATAGAGAAGTTGAAAAAGTGATTTCATAGTTAAAAACGTACTTATACCGAGAATTTCTCAAACAAGCGTTATCTTTATCTTTTGTATATTCATCCAAAATGCATTCTTGTTACATGGGTATACTCTCCCATTCACGCAGGTTTTGGAAAACAGTACTTTATTCAAATGAACCCATAAAATACTTTCAAAAAACGACAAAATGGTAGAACACTGGACTCCCATCTAACGAAATATGTAATTACAGGTATAATATCAAGAATAAGATCGTCGTTCGTACAATAAAACCAATTAAAGCTGGTGAAATTATTTATGAAAACTATGGTCCGTTATACATGTCGATGCCAGTGGAAAAAAGACAGGAAAGCTTAAAAAACACCTATTGGTTTGAATGTTTGTGCATTCCTTGCGTTGAAATGTGGCCTATGTTTGATGAAATGAGAGAAAATGAATTGAGAATCCCTTGTAAGATGGACAGATGCCCGTTTGTTCATGTTGTTCGAGCTGAAGATGATCCCTTTTTGACTTGTGACTATTGCCACAGCGTAACAACAATTTTCCCACATCTGAAAGGACTCATGGTGAGTAATTCATCAGATTCAAACTGAATTGTTACCTATGAATAAAATCAAGACTATATATGAGTTCATAAGTGAGAAAATAGTTTTTCAAATCTTTCATCTGACGTATTTATTTTTTACATCAGCAACACTGGATAATTCAAGTCCCCCTGTTAACTTTTGAACGGTTCGACGTACACACAAAAAAACCGTTAGGAGGGTTTCACTGATACTACTTGTTGACATAAAACACATTGTGATTGCTCGATAGATAGCGCGGGGGGGGAAGACATCAAATAAAATATAGTAAATTGCAGTATTGGATATATTCAGATTTAAAACGATTTTGTAATCGTAATAACATTTTTTTCTTCACGCATGTCTTCAATACCTTTCCTTCGACTGTACCTACGATATACAATTCTGTAACAGGATCATTGAGTAAACTCATCTCAATGTTGCTGAGTGGTGAGTCAAAAAAAAACTACCACTGATCTCTGTCCTACTTTTCAGGTGCTGGATGAAGTCTTACCTGAAGCTGAAACTTTGTTTGGCATGGGACAATTTGATAACGCCATGAAAAGATTCATAAAGGGACTCGAAATTTTGTTCAAGTATACAAGACCACCTCATCCTGAAATGATAAAAGTCCAGCAACGGATTCGTACCTGTATGATTCATCTTGGAAACAAGGCTTGTGATTACAAAATCGAACTATGAAAATATACTTTTGGGTATTCCTTTACTTTGTATAAGTGCAATTGAAATAATAAGATATGATTTCCAGTTCCTAATTTGACTACTGCTGAAAATTATATTGTTTTTCTTATCTTCATCCACCGACTGCCCCACACGCTAAACCCTTACCATTTAAGGTGTGATCACCAGCGCACAGAAGATGGTCTTATTTCAGAGGTCGACACGAGCAACTGATTCTCTTTAGCTGTGTTCTCTGTTGCAGTAAGAATGTCTCCTTCACAATCCTGTAAGAACTCGATTGAAATGAGATGTAAAAAATTCATCAAACTTTTTGTGAAAAGTACTTACTTGAGGCAGAAAACTTGACGTGGGGCAATGTGGTGATTATTTGAGTGGAACGAACTTTCATATTGTTTTCAGAAAGTTCCACTGAGATGAAAATTACTCATTTTCATGCGGTCAGACGTTTGTGATCCAGTTTACAGTTGAAATATATGCCACACTCCAGCTCTTATTCCTTCCCCTGCCTGAAAATGATAGTAAATTTGCAACCATGCTTCAGGAAAAAGCCAACGCAATTGTAAAACTCTTGCAGTTCGTGAAAATACATAATTGATTTTGGTTTCACAAATACTTCCAAGGATGTCCCCGCAAGCAATTTATGTCAGACACACTGCACAAAATCTATTCGATCGAACGTTTCATAACGAAGCCTTGCCAAACGTCACTTTATTGGAAGTCCTTCTCATATTAGACATAATTCACTGCCTCTGAAGGTTTTTCCAAACAAATTACTCTTCGAATTATTCGAGAAAGTTACTTCCCAGCTGTGAAACACCGAGCAAAGCTCGCCAGCTGTTGCTCTTTTATACATAGATATTTCGATGTCATTTTACAGACTTACCGAAAATCTCTCAAGGCTCATTCTTCAAACAAATGGCAAAGCTTTGGAACTGACTGACTGCTATTTACGTGGGAACCGGAAGAAAAAATAAACCCGATTCTCCGGAGAAATTTTTGGTAAAAACTTTCTGGAACGTGCTCCTTATTAGCAAACTTCTGATCTAGCATATAGGTCCATCAGCAAGTTTACATCATCAGATTCACATGGACTGCTGAAGTGTTTTTCATGCAACAGTATATTCGTTGATTGAGTTCTGATTTTTCTCTCAATATTCATATTTCTATAAGCACTGAATTTACTGAATCACCACCATGATACTTCCATATTCCT
The DNA here is from genome assembly GCA_958502065.1 of Chrysolina americana. Lineage (NCBI taxonomy): Eukaryota > Metazoa > Arthropoda > Insecta > Coleoptera > Chrysomelidae > Chrysolina > Chrysolina americana. Next base: position 56,554,298 of record OY293420.1, on the reverse strand, counting down.
CTATTCGACGGCAATAGATAGTTATTCAAATCATGAGGTCAGGTATCCGAGTGGTTAAAATCAATACTTTTCAATCATTCTGTCTGCCGGTCGTGGGTTCAAAGCCCAGGGACGTCAGATTGCTTTTATGATTACCGGAGAAAGTGTTAGGAATCTCACGTTAAAAGGTAAGACCCCGTTAATCCTTAGCTCGCACAAATTTCGACTTCTGAGGGCTGTCGTTCGTGTGGGGACGACAGCTGGTTAACGAAAAAAACAATTTAAAACAATTCAATCAATTTAATGATAGCTATGATGGTTGGTTGAAAAGACAAAAAGCCCACCATGAAGCAAAATCTAGATTCTTGAATCTTCAAATTGCCGGTTTCGTACATTTTCGAGAACCAGACTGAAGCTCTACTTTGCATTTATTAGTTTCGTGAACTAGTAAATGAAACTTTCTGCTGTTCCAGTCATTTTTAGGGCAATTGGTTTGGTAGTGGCCACGCATCTTGCAATTGAAACATTTCATGTCTTTAATATTCCATATTTTCGACTCGACCCTACTAGGCTGTACTTGTTTTCTACAGAACACTGAAAGGTAAGTAATCTTCGTAGAATGTATCAGGTCTCGGGTCATTCCATCAATGAGACATATGGATAGATATAGAGATGTCCCATCTAACAAGAGGAACACGCAAATTTCATTTTACGGGTTCCGGAAGATTGAAAAGACAAAAAATTAAATGAAAAATGTTTAGAATTGTGAGACACATTTTCCTCAAATTTGGTTAGGGATACTGACACATTAGCTACTTTGTGAAACTATCATGATAAAAATTCATACTCATACCTTAATTTTTCTCTGTTCTTTGAAAAACATTACGAGAGACTTCTGTGAGCTAGGAAAGACAAGAATCTTGCCTTTGGTCCCAAGAGCAATCGTGAATTCAACTGGAAACATCTCTCAAACAACCCTATGTATTTTTGGATTTGCAGACAATGTTTCAGTATAATTGAAATTGTTTGGACGTCCATTGTCTGAAAAAGAAACTATATCCCCATAGTTTATTATCTTGTTTCTTCCACTTTTATTAAAATAACTTGGGACTCTTATTCGAAATCGAGAAAGAAAAGTTTCCAAACCACTAAATCGTTGGCTGTCGAGCATCATTATTTCGAGTGTTGAAATAAGGTCAACTATGAGCAAAAATTCTTTCAAAGCCGCTTGACTGTCCTAGAAAATTTTGATTAATCTATGTGTGAGGATGATTTCTTCCAGTCTCTCTACACATAGGTAGATCGATGGCGTGAATTTTGGCCTAGAGTACTGTCCAATATAATCCTAGACAGGTAGATAATTCTGTTCTAGGTATACGACTGAGGGGGTTTTTGAACTATCTGTGAACCAATCTGCTCTCAGTGGTTTCTCTTCTTGGAAGACCCAGTCTTCTCTCTTCCGAATTAAAACGGTCAAAATTTACTGTTGGAGGCATTATAACAGAGGTCATTCCCAGAATGCTGTGACTTTCAGTGTCAATCAGTAGCCTGCTACGCTCTGTACAAGTCTGTTGCATGCAATTGGCAATATGCATGATTCTGTAGGTTGTCCATCTAGCCTTTATCTCTAGGAAGATGTGGAGAGGAGGTAGGTCTGGTAGGATTTCCATACCTGCTGACGGTGTGGTTCTGATGGCACCAGTGATCGTCAGAAAAGCCTGTTTCTGTAAACTTCACCTGGGCCGTTCGCTGTAAACTTTTCGTTCACCAGGCAAAGTCCATAAAGACATTCTGGCTTTGTGGAAAACCTTTTCCAAATGAGCGTTCCATGTGAGTATTTTTATCAATGGTAACCCCTAGATAGTCTGCTTCTGCTGCAAATGGAATAACCTTGCCATTAGAAGAAAGTGAAGTTAGGTCTTCCAGATTTTTTTCCTTGTTAAGGGTATTACCACCGTTTTGCTGGAGTTGACAGACACCTGTTTCCTCTGGCACGAACTGTGGATGACGTCCAACGTTCTTTGGAGGATGTTAGAGGCTACTCTTCCCGACGTCGTCCTTGCCAACATGATAAGGTCTTCTGCATAAGCCTGAAGCTCCACCCCTCTCCACTTAAGTGCATTGAGCAGATTGTCCATCAGGAGTGGCCATAAAAGGGGGGAAAGTACCCCACCTTGTGGGCATCACCTGGAAACCCTGAACCTGATGACCTCATCTTGTAGAGATGTATTGGCAGTCCGGTTCATGAGCAATCTCCCTGTAATTGAGTGACGGGTGGAGTTTTCTACAAGGTTATGTAACGCTAAATCTGTCGATTTGCCGGTTTGATTGGCATACTGGTGGTTGTTTAGGGAGAGCGAGTAAAGAGGGTTCGGTCCGATATGTCCGTCTAGGATCCCTTCAAGTCTTTTTAACGGGAAGGATTTTAGGCTGATTGGTCGTTCCGATTTGGGGTATGGATCTGTGCGGTCAACTTTTGGTATGTATACCACCCTAGCAGCCAACCAACTGGGAGGTATATAATTCAACGCCAGGCTAGCTCTATACAGTTTAATTAGGATAGGTATAGAAGCAATTTCAGTCCGTTTTGAAGCAGAGCTGGAAATATACCATCCTCACCGGAAAATTTGAATGGCTAATCATCATCACTATATTCAGGGTATGAGCACCGTTTGCAGGGAAAGCTAAGAATGCTCGAGAGTGTGCAAGTGTTATTGGTTGTCTCCGACTTTTCGGTTTCTAGAACCTAGAAGGTTTTTCTCAATTTCCGTAATTTGGGCTCGTTGCAGAACATATAGTTTCTCATTATGTACTAAGAATCATCATCGATGTTACTTTTTGTCCTATATTCGTCATAACAAAAGGTGGAAACCAAGAAAATATAAATAGGAATTGGAAATTTTTAATTTTTTAACGTATTTTTCCATTCTATGTTTTTCTATAGTACCTACTTTGAGAGGATACAACATTCTATGGTTCCATCATAGACTCTGTGATAAACCAGTACGTCATCCTTGACAGATGGCAGTACGTACTGGATCGAGGTTTGCGCGACTCAGTACCCGAATAGATCGATATTCAAATCACAGTAGTTTCAAAGCTCTTCCAGTGTAGGCGTGTGCAATTTTTTACTCCATAATGGACAGGTTGGCATATTGCATGATAAATATGTCTGAAGCATTTCAGCTCTTGCGTGATGATCAAGCGAGAGTAAGATATGTTTATGAAGAATTGATAGATATTCAGGTGGATTTGAGAACTAATACAATCAAAAATATCTACATTGCCCTCCAGGAGAAGAACTTCGGGAACAACTTTTTCATGAAGAAGAAGTACCAAGAAGCTATATTAGCTTATAATACAGCGATAATACGGTGCCCACAGGATTCAGGTGAGAAAGTCTACATGAAATATTTGTTCCACAACTAGTAGTGGAAGATATCATTATTTATACTGTGTTCGAGTCGAAAAAATAAATTTTTCTCCTAGTAATATTTTCATAATTAGAGTTGTAATGCTGAATTGCTTCCTTCATCTATTCAAAATCATTTTATGAAAATTTTTAATTATTTTAATGCAAAGCATTAATAAAATCATAGAAGAGGATTTTTTTGATGATATTGTCTAATATTTTCATAATTAGCAGTTTTGTTGAGTTGCGTCCTTTTTCATATTCAAAATCATTTTATGAAAATCTAGGATATTTTTAACGAAAAGTAGTAATAAAATAACGGAGAAGGACTTTTTTACGATATTTTCTGACCAATATTATTTCAGAATCATATTTTTCAATATTTTCATGAGTTTTAACGTTGAATTGATTCCTTCATCATTCAAAATCATTTTATGAAAATCTAGAATTATTTTAAGGCAAAGCAGTAATAAAATCACAGAGGACTTTTTTTTACGATATTTTTCCCCCATTATTATTTTCATAATTTGCAGTTTTGACGTTGAGTTACTTCGTTCATCATATTCAAAATCATTTAATGAAATTCTAGGATAATTTTGAGGAAATGCAGTAATAAAATAACGGAGAACTTTTTTACGATATTTTTTGACCAATATTATATCAGAATTATGTATTCCAATATTCTCATAATTAGGAGTTTTAACGTTGAATTGCTTCCTTCATCATATTCAAAATCATTTTATGAAAATCTAGAATTATTTTAAGGAAATGCAGTGATAAAATCACTAAGGAGGACTTTTTTTACGATATTTTTCAACCATTATTATTTCAGAATCATATTGTCTAATATTTTCATAATTAGAATTGCTTCCATCATCATATTCAAAATCATTATATGAAAATCTAGGAATTTTAACGAAAGCAGAAAAAAATAGTAGAGAAGGATTTTTTTACGAATTTCCTACCATAATTATTTCATAAACATATTTTTCAATATTTTCATACGTGGCAGTTTTAACGTCGAATTGCTTCTTTCGTCATATTCAAAATCATTTCATGAAAATTTAGGAAAATTTCAAAGGAAAGCAGTTATAAAATAATGGAGGAGGACTTTTTTTTACGATATATTTTGACCAATATTATTGCAGAATCAAACTTTCCTATATTTTCATAATTAGGAGTTTCAACGTGAATTGCTTCCTTCATCATATTCAAAAACATTTTATGAAAATATAGAATTATTTCAAGGCAAAGCAGTAATAAAATAACAGGAAAATACTTTTTTGACAATATTTCTCGACCATTATTATTTCAGAATCATATTGTCTACTATTTCCATAATTAGCAGTTTCGACGTTGAATTTATTCCTTCATCATATTAAAAATCATTTTATGAAAATCCATGGATATTTTAAGGCAAAGCAGTAATAAAATCACGAAGGAGGACTTTTTATACGATATTTTCCGACCAATAATCTTAGAATCACATTATCCAATATTTTCATAATACGGAGTTTTAACGTTGAATTGCTCCCTTCATCATATTCAAAATCATTTTATGAAAATCTAAGATGACTTTAACGAAAAGTAGTAATAAAATAACGAAGGAGGACTTTTTTAACGATATTTTTTGACCAATATTATATCAGAATTATATATTCCAATATTCTCATAATTAGGAGTTTTAACATTATATTGCTCTCTTCATCATATTCAAAATCATTCAATGAAAATCTAGGATGATTTTAACGAAAAGCAGTAATAAAATCACGAAGGACTTTTTTTACGACATTTTCCGATCAATACTCTTTTAGAATCATACTATCCAATATTTTTATAATTAGGAGTTTTAACGTTGAATTGCTTCCTTCATTATATTCAAAATCATTTTATGAAAATCTAGGATAATTTTAACGAAATGTAGTGATAAAATCACGAAGGAAGACTTTTTTACGACATTTTTCAACCATTATTATTTCAGAATCATATTGTCTAATATTTTCATAATTAGAATTGCTTCCATCATCATATTCAAAATCATTCTATGAAAATCTAGGAATTTTAACGAAAAGCAGAAAAAATAATGAAGGAGGATTTTTTTAACGATGTTCTTACGATTATTATTTCAGAAACATATTTTCCAATATTTTCATACATGCCAGTTTTACCGTTGAGTTGCTTCGTTCATCATATTCAAAAATATTTTATGAAAATCTACAATTATTTTGAGGCAAAATAGTAATGAAATCACAGAGGAGGACTTTTTTTGACGATAATTTTCAATCATTATTATCATATTGTCTAATATTTTCATAATTAGAATTGCTTACATCATCATATTCAAAATCATTTTATGAAAATCTAGGAATTTTAACGAAAAGCAGAAAAAAATAATGAAGGAGGATTTCTTTAACGATGTTTTTCCCATTATTATTTCAGAAATATATTTTCCAATATTTCCATACTTGGCAGTTGTAACCTTGAATTGCTTCCTACATCATATTCAAAATCATTTTATGAAAATCAAGAATTATTTTAAAGCAAAGCAGTAATAAAATCGCAGAGGAGCACCTTTATTGACGATAATTTTCAACTATCATTATTATATTGTCTAATATTTTCATAATCAGCAGTTGTAACATTGAATTGCTTCCTTCATCTTATTCAAAATCATTTTATGGAAATCCAGGTTTATTTTAACGCAAATCAGTAATAAAATAACGGAGGAGGACCTATTTTTGAAAATAATTTTCACCATTATTATTTCAGAATCAATATGATTCTGAAATAATAATGGTATATATTTTCTCAATTAGCAATGTTGACGTTGAATTGCATCCTTCATCATGTTCAAACTACAATTATCTTAAGGCAATATAGTAAAAATTCAAGGAGGTGGACTAATTTTCGACGATAATTTCTGACCATTATTATTTTAGAATCATATTTTCCAACAATTTCACACTTAGCAGTTTCAACGTTGAATTGCTTCCTTTATCATATTTAAAATCATTTTTATAAATCTAGAATTATTTTAATCATAGAGGAGGACTTATTTTTGACGATATTTCTTGAACATTCAATTTCAGAATCATATTGTCCAATAGTTCCATAGTTAGCAGTTTCGACGTCGAATTTCTTTCAAACAAAATTTTTTTCACATATTTGGTTTGCATAAGTAAATGTATAATTGAACCAGATTTAAGTGAAATTACACAAAATTTTCATACTACAAAAAAAGGAATAATTCCAAACCCATACATTCTATTTCTTAGAACAATGCATGTTATCATTATTGGATGTTATTAAATTGATAAAATAAAATATTCATGCCTTTTACGCTTAACTTGCATTACGTGTGATTTGGATGCGTCATAATAGAAAAGGTGATAACTTTATCAGCTTTTCGGTAATAAAAATAACCATAATATACTTGAGGAAGTAGTTGGAATTCTTGTGCGTTGAATACATTTTTATTGCAAATGAAATAAAAAATCATCCTGAAGGGGTTATAATGAGAACAATATATATTTTTTTTTTAAGTGGTGAACATTTTCATTTTGTGGTCGAAATATTCTCTGTAGCATTGTCCCATGGGATGGATGGCAAACTATTCGGTATGAAAAAAATGAATATTCTGACGACTTGGCATCGATATGTGATACTGGAGTTTCAGTGTCGGCAGAACGATTGGGCAAAAGGGTACTACTCTGCCTTGCGCCTATATATATTGAAAAGCTCATTTTTGAATTTTTGGCGAAGGAACTATCTATTTTCCTAGAAAATTATTACTTTGGAACATGTCACCAGGATGGGGCTGGGTGGATCCTGGGTCCTGGGCCCTACACAACTTGATAAGAATTAATATTTTGAATATTTTTTTATCCTATGGAAGTTGAGAAGATTCTACAGCTAGTGATAGCCTAAAATTCAAAATAGATATTGATTATGAACTTTTAATAAAACTGGTGGTTTTTCTGTATTGGATTTTGTCATGACAGTTTCGGAAACAAGATTTGCGAGCTGTGAACAAATTGTGAACTATTTTCACCAGTTCTAGCTTTTATGTACGTAGAAAACGATGAACTGAAAACTTGAATAGTAAGGTGTATTCATGATATTTCGACAAATAAAATACCGTAAAAACCATACCATTCGTTTTGCCGACTTGCACCACACATCAAATCATTGGTGATAATCTATTGCATAAGAGAGGAATACTGAAATGATTGTCACCCCTTCAGTTTTTTTGTCAGAGGGGTCGAAACTTGAAGAATCAGGTGTATTCATGATATTTAGACAAATAAAATACCGTGAAAACCGTACCATTCGTTTTGCCGACTTGCACCACACATCAAATCATTGGTGATAATCTATTGCATAAGAGAGGAATACTGAAATGATTGTCACCCCTTCAGTTTTTTTGTCAGAGGGGTCGAAATTTGAAGAATCAGGTGTATTCATGATATTTAGACAAATAAAATACCGTGAAAACCGTACCATTCGTTCTGTTGACTTGTAGTATAGTTCGAATTATTTCTAATAACTCACAACACTAGTAAGAAATAATTGAATGATTGTCACCCCTTCAGGGTTTTGTCAGAGGGGTCGGAACTTGAAGAGTCAGATGTATTCATGATATTTCGACAAATAAAATACCTTTAAACCAGTACCATTCGTTCTGCCGATTTGCACTATACAGCAAATTGTTGATAATAATCTATTATATAAAAGGCAAATACTGAAATGATTGTCACCCCTTCAGATTTTTTGTCAAAGGGCCGCGGTGGTGTGCGGGTTGAGTCCTCGCCTCATAAGCCAGAGAGCGTGAGTTCGAATCTCAGCATTGCCACCGGTCTCGTGCATGGCATCACACGTATTAAAAGGTAAGGGCTACGTCTTCCCCTAGCTCGCACAAGTCTCTGACTTTTGAGGGTTGCACGTAGGGGTGCAACCGGTTGACGGATATAACAATTTAAACAAACAAAAAAAATTTTTTATACATGATATTTCGACAAATAAAATACCGCAAAAACCGACAAAAAATGTGAAGGGGTAACTATCATTCTATTCTTGCCCTCGCATATAATGGATCCTTACCAAAAAATTGGTATCACACTCTCATAGAATGAGTATTTTTTAATAATTTGGTATATCGAACAAGTCTGTAGAACGAATGATACTGGTGTTATAGTAGAAATATCATTGATATATTTCACTTATCCAAATGACAGTACTCCTTCATAAACACTCATTGAGTGTACCCAAAGGCATAGCCTGTGCTGGTAGCGTATGGTTATTATTATTAGCCGTGGCGCTCCAGGGAGACTTGATGATGTTTGGTGGTGTATTCACTTTTCAGCTGTAGAAAAACCCGGAAAACTTACAGCACCACCCCTGATGGTCGGTGCGCATCCCAAGTTAGCACCTGACTTCGGGATTGGCATCCAGGCAACACACATCAACAAGGCATGTGGCCGCCTAAAGATACCTATGCACTTGAGAAAAAATATACTTGCGTACCGAGGCCTCGAACCTTTGTCTGATGTGATTCAGATGCTCCACACCCAGAGAACTTTTAAAATTGATTGGTCTTTAACTAGCAGTCATTTCCAGTTTTTACCTCATTCAACATGAAATTTTTGTTGTTTAAATTCGTGGATAAGAATTCATTGCTAATTTCACACCGATCCAAAGAATATGGTGAAACTCTGGCCGTTGCATTATACATCCCCAAGATGTTCGAAGGTGTTTGATACCAGGGACTGCCATACGCAGAGCAAATGTGATTCTGCAGTCGTATGGGAAAAATGAAGAAATTCTGCTTCATTAAAATCCATTTTCATTTGATGGAACTGAAAAAACTTTCATGGATGTAGAATCATTTATATGAATTGTTTGATGACGAAAAAAATCATATTTTCTTCCATTGTGAATATAATTATCATAATGATTGCATATGACTCATATCTAGATATGCATATTTTGAAATCATCTTTAAAACTTCAGAGTGAACGAAAAATTATATTGATAAGCAATTCCTATTACCAGCCGATAAAATATTTTTAGCGGTACTAAGGTATTTTCTCAATAAGCCATCTGGTGTTTTATCTCGTATTCACCTCAATGATAAAAGTAATATTCTCATCGACAAATAAGATATGGTGAAGATAATTCACCTATTTTCAATAGGTAAGGCGTTTTGACTTGTCATAGTCTGGCATATATGACTTCTGTTCGATGTTTCTAGCACCCTGAACATCGTGAGATCTGCGGGAAAGAAGGGAAGAATTAGTGCTCTTATTGACTTTTTTCAGGCTGTATGCCCAAGGAACACCTCCCAAGGTAGTAAGTTCCATAGCTTTTCCATTCGTTGGAAACAGTCTTATGAATTAATTTTTTGTACGGTTCTGCAATGGATAGTTTCCCTGCCTTTGTCCTGGTACGTTTTTCCAGTATTTTCGTCACTCGTTCTGGACCAACTCGTTCACTGAAATTTTCTGTTTAGATCGCTGGTCTAGAGATGAAGTGGCGTCTTAAATCTCTGATATTCAGTTCCGTCTGAATAGAATTACGATAGAATATCGTCCTGAAGTGGTTGACATTTCTTGATAATAGGGTATTGCTTCAATGATAGCAAGATTTTCAAATGTAACAGTGGCATTGTGGTGCCTGGATAGTCAGATCAACCATGATCCCTTTTCATCTATAGTTTCAGCCCAGTTACATCAGCTCTTGGCCACATTGTGGTTTTGGATGATGAACTATTCCTTTTTATTGAAAGTGATTCAAGTGTCTTATAGACTTTACTGTCGTATAGCACTTCGATTTCAAAAACTTTGAAGAATAACTATATGGAATCTTTGAAATTGACGTGCTTCCTATTTCCCTGCTGGTTCTTATCAAATTTTTTGTGGAATATTTGGTTCTTTTCGTATACAAGTTCCTTATCTAGGTTCCCTTCACATTGGATTTCTCAGAATTTGCAGAAGAGGCATTTCAGGATTTTGTGCTGGTTTTCGCTTTTTCGACTTGGAAATATTTCAAGAATTTATTTTCTACAATAGTTGAGCGACATTCCTTTGATATTTACAATACATTTTTTTCGAATCAGAGGTGATTTTGTTGGTCTAGAATTGAAAAGGTTTTGACAAAGCTAGTTGTCCTAAAACTGTGGTGTTTGTTATACAGTGTCTTTCAAACGTATGTTTTATGTCACACTTGAACCGATGAACTATAAACACAACTCATTTACGTAGGTTTAGACTTCAACCAACTGTATCCAAATTATGTTAAACAATAAACAAACAGACATACAGTCGGTCTCATATTTCAGAAACGGCCTTGAGAAAATTCACGAAAATTTCGACAGGGTGGTTTTTGATGATGCCCGATTCAACAGTGATATCTGCAATGTTGTCAAATCAACAGTTTCTCAGATATTGAGGGTAAATCTATTTTTTCAAGTGGAACATAAGTAACGACGGGGCGCTGAATTGATTGCAATGAAAATAAATAGGGTGTTCCTTTTGAAAAATTTTGAATTTCCGATATCACCGTTTAATCGGACATCATCTAAAACCACCCTGTAGGAATTTTCGTGAATTTTCTCAGGGCCGTTTCTGGAATATGAGACCGTTCCGATACTTTTGAAAGACACTGTATAATCATTGGTGGATACATCTGAGTTGGAGCTGTTTTGAACAACTACATCGAAATTCAACCATTTTTCAGATGCTCATCTGCGACTTCTGTGTGTCACTATTGCAAACCGCAGTGCGACATACTTCGAACTGAAAGAATATCGGCGAGTCCTGAAAGATTTGTTGTATGTAGAAGAGATTGGAAAATATCCGGATCATCTTCAATATAAACTCAGTTTTCGGAAGGCGAAAGTTCTCGAGGCCTTGGGAAAAATCAGAGAAGCAGCCGGGGCTTACCATCACGCAATACAAAGTATTCATCAAAGCAATCTGGATGAAGAAGGTAGGGATACCAAGAAGAAGGAAATGAAAGACCGACTTGCAGCAATTGAGAATGAGCTGGACTCTGATGATGAAGATGACTCCGATGATGAATCCGATTCTGATTTGGGAATTATTGGGGGAGAAGTTTATCCCGCAGCCATGGCGCAAGTTTATTTTGATAGAGACAACATCCAAGGCAGATTCGCAGTAGCAAGAAGGGATATAAAACAGGGTTCCTTGATTGTAATGGAAGAAGCCTTTGCTATGAGCACCAACACTGAGTGCTGGCTAATCAATTGCCATTATTGCTGCGTATCTACAGATCAACCAGTCGCTTGTCCTAGATGCTGCAATGTTATCTTCTGCAGCACAAACTGCCAGATGCTGGCGAGTTGCTACCACGATATGGAATGTTCTCTGTTAGATACATTTCATGCGATGGATGGAAAGGCTGCGGGTCTGCTAGCCATGAGAATTGTGTCTCAGCATCCTTACTCCTTTTTCGAATCCAAAAGGAATGATTTGCTGCCGTACTTTCAAGATAGATGTCGATTGAGACCGATTACAAAAAGAGTCTATAGAAGTGATGATTATGATAACTTATTTTTCTTGTGTCGCAATGAGAAGAAGATAACATCGGAAAAGCTGTTGACCTTGACATGCATGGCTACCCAGTATTTGCGCATATTGAAACTCGGCAGTTACTTTCCGTATAAGACCAACGACAAGATTATAAGGGATGAAGAAATTTACATCGGAGCCTTGATTTTGAGACACCTGCAAATTGTAGCGTACAACACTCATGGCATCTTTGAACTGAAGAGGGAATCGAATCATTTGTTTTATGAGCTAGTAGGAACCCGGGATCAACATGTAGGAGGCGCTATCTTCCCGACTTTGGCGCTTTTCAACCACTCATGCGACCCCAATATCTCCAGGTAATCAATTCCTTATTTTATAGTTTTATGACAAATTGAAATCACAGTTTCGGAATTGGTACCAATCCTGAACATACTTTGGCAGATCCTGAATAATAATAATACTACATTTATTGCTTCTAAAACATTCAGTTTCATAGCATAGATATAATAAGACAAAACGAACAAAGCTCAAAATTTTATGAAACAAATAATTTTGGTAAAACCGTCTCTCCTCACATTCCCACACAGTGAAAATATGAGACAAACATATGATTGAAACCAGCTACTACTTCCTCAAGGACATTGAATTATATATGCCGTCCATTTATGCGCACACAATTGCCACTTTGTGGAAATGTGTGGAGAGATGGGTATTTTCGGTATTAACGAGATCGTTTCAATATAGTAAAAACATTAATGGAGCCAAAACATTATTTTTCTCTTTTCGAAAATAAGGTGAGCAAAGATAAGAAATGTTCTCAGACCCCATCGTTCTGAAGCTTATGCCGATGGAAGGTACATTCAACATTCCTTTTTTTCAAGCCACCTGGTCAGCAAACAGTGCCTTCAGACTGAGCCAGACAGTAAACTTAAAAGCAGGAGATCTGATCGAACACATTTCCCTAGAAGCCATGTCTAAACCGGCAGATTTCATGCCAGTTAGGTACGACTTCGAACTGAAGTTTGAAGTGGTCATGAACAGCTACCAAACTTGCACAGAGAACGGACCTCAACTGGAAAGGGATGCATCAGTGTCGTACACAGATGGATCTAAGATGGACGGAAGGGTTGGAGTGGGCATTACAGGACCAAATTACAGGCCCTCAAAACCTCTTGGTAACACCCCAACCATCTTCCAAGCAGAAGTACATGCTATAGAATTATGTGTCCAGGAATGCCTTGAAAGAGGCACTCGAAGGGCATAAATCTATATACTGTTAGATAGCCAAGCAGCACTGAAACCTCTGAGGTCATACACCTGTGAGTCTAAGTTGACTTGGGACTGTAAACAATCCCTAAAACAACTGGTAGTGAACAATCAGGTAACCCTGATGTGGGTGCCAGGTCACAGAGGAATTGAAGGCAACGAAGAAGCATATTGCCTTGCCAAATAAGTCCCCCGGCCCAAAACCCTTCTGTGGACTCTCCAGAGCCCACTTAAAAGAAGAGTTCCGACGCTGAAAAACCGATGAAATGAAATCTCACTGGATTAGTTTGTCTATCGCTTAAACAGCTTCTCGAGTTGGACAAGAAAGACTTGAAGATGGTAATGGGACTTTTCACTGGACACTGCCCTCTGGGGTACCACCTCAAAAAGATGGGTAAATCAGAGAGTGATAGTTGCCGCTACTGTGAGAATTTCGCGGAAACTGCAGAACATTTGCTGTGCGAATGCCCAGCGCCTTTCTGCAAGATGCTTGAGTTCTTGGGAGGGGCCTTCTTGACGCCCTCCAATATCAGGAAATTAGCTCCCAGGAAACTGATAAACTCCGCAAGAAGTATTGGAATCCCGGGCCTCGAATAGAACTTATAGGTCGAAGTGCTTGTGAGGCTGCACAGCCTGTATTACCCCCTTACAATCTACAAGCCACCTGGTATTTTGTCGAACTTAATGAATTTAGAGATCTGTTGAGGCTGAACTGATTTATAAATTGTCAAAAATTCATGAGAGCTCATAAAGGTGGATACATCAGCTTTGAAAGACTGTTTACCATAGTCATTCATTTTATGGCTATCACGGGATGCTGATCATATGAATTATTTTCAATAGACCATACTGTTCTTCTTTATTAAATCCCTTGTTGCTTCTGTCGACAGTAAAAGAGAACTTGTTGCTCAAACTCAAGCAGCTACTGAAGGAAGATAAACAGCATGAATCGTTCTTTATAATGCTGTATTAGGAATAAGGCGTACTCAGAATGACATTGTCCCAAGATATAGAATGCCAATATTTTGCATTCGCAAAATATAACTCGAATATTTAACTCATTCTAATAAATATTTTTCCTTTGCAGATATCACGTCGGTAGAAAAATTGTGGTTCGCACAATCAAACCGGTCAAAGCTGGGGATATTCTTTACGATAACTACGGTCCTAACTACTGTAGAATGCCATTAGCAGAAAGAAGGCAGTATCTGTTCGATAACTACTGCTTCCTTTGTAACTGTCCTCCCTGCACGTTCCAGTGGCCAACTTTTGAGGAGATGAGAGGGGATCAGTTGAGAGTTCCTTGTGAAACAGGGGACTGTCCGTACGTCTTCATTATCGACCTCAGCTGCGAGGCCATTCCCAGAAAATGCGATCTGTGCCACACAAGCTTCTCAATTTGTGAGATTCTTTTTGCATGTTTGGTAAGAACGACCATTTGATACTAATAATGTAGAAGTCTTCTGGCATCAATGCCATCCTTATTATTTGAGACACCAAGTTGAATGAAAAAGGATGTCAATATACTCAACAATCAAAAATTCAAAAAATCTATCAATATAAAATATAGATATGATACAGCACAGACTTTCACGGATCTATAAATGAATGAAAGTCATCAATAATAATATTTCCCAGTTATTCTTTGATCTAAAACAGATGTTCAAACAACTTACATTTTCAAAAAGATATTCTTCTTATTCTCCGCATGATTTTATAGAGTCTTTGGGACCCAAGTTTCTCGTCAGGACAATAAGAGAGTTCCGAATTTTTGGTACACCTGCTGAATACACTTCGTGAGCAGGAGAATAATCCTTTCGATGTTCTTGGACTCTCAGTGCAGTAGTCTTTTGGAGGAAAAGTCCTTACAGTTTTATGTTAGCGGAAACTTCAGTCCTTCTCTTTTGCACCATTCCTCTACGGTCTTCAGTGTATTTTGCATTAGCTAAGAGGTTATGTGAGTGTGCTTCCCCTGCACGACGACTACCATGTCGTCCGCATAACCTTGGGTATAGTATCCTTGATTGTTCAAAGATTCCAGCAGTTCGTCAACTACCATATCCCACAGTAGGGGTGATAAAACCCCGCCCTGTGGAGTTTTCCTGGTGATTTCTAGTCTTCGAACATCTTGGTCGGGGCCTTCCGATTTCAAAGCATTGAGAGTATCCATCTGCAGGTGGTTTCGTCAACTGCTGAGACTATGCTTTCGAAGAATGTATTGTCAAAGGCCCCTGTCTAGAAAAGTGCTCAGCGCTATTTCTTTTATCGCCAGAGCACTTTGACACCAATTAGTGCAAAGCCGTCTCGCACGATTTTCCTGTTAGGTAGGCATGTTGGTTTATATGTGAAGTCTGTTCTATAAGAGCTGCCTCCCGTATGTTCCTGTCTATCAGTTTTTCCAGTCGTTTCAGGAGGATATGCTCATAGGTCTGTAATCCTTGGCCTGGTCGTATGAATTCTGGCCAGGTTTCGGAATAAAGATCACGATTTCCAGGTTTGTGGTAGCCAGCCAAATGTTAGGCTCATCTTGTACAGTCTGCCTAGTTCTGGTGCTAGATCTTCAATTTCCTGCTGCACTAGAACAGGAAATATTCTATCAGGTTCAGGAGATTTACATGGGTTGAAAGAGTTGATTGCCCATATTACTTTCGGGTATGTTACGATCCGGTTTGCCACCTCCCAGTCAGCCCTGTTCGCTATATTGGAGGTTGACACGGTGGTATGTTGAGCAAGGCTTCTTTCCTGATTCTGAACTTTGTTCCTTGGGTTGCCCAAAAGGCTCTGTAGTATCCAAAACAAATCAGACATACATAGATTTATTCACGACTGAAATGAGATCTGCACTGTACTTATAACTTGATAAGAAAATGTCCACTACATGTTCTGAACCAATGTGATTATCTTAATATTTCAGAAGTATTTCGTCATATTCCAGATAGCTAACGAGATGATGAAGGATCCCGAAGCTTTCGTACAGAAGGGTCAGTTTGAAAAAGCCATAACGACATTTTTTAAAGTGTTGGAAGTTCTGGGCTCGTTTACCAAATCACCACATCCCTTATTGGCGCTCGTGGAGGACAGAGTCCATCTTTGCATGCTGCAAATGGGAAACAAGCGTTCCAAATACGTTAAATGATTGATTATGATATGCTTACGATATTGATTTTTTGTATAATCTTGGACATTTCATAGTCCTTTTCAATTATGTTCTCTTATGTTTGTTCTGATTTCAAAGAAATAAATGTTTTAAAATGCTGTTTATTATCTCTTTTCATGACATCATAAGAATTTCACCAAATAACTTTATCTTACATTACTTAAGACATGCTTTGTTTTTGAGTTATTTTTCAATATTCACTTGAAAAGTTATCAGAAGCCCGTAATTTAGTAACAAATGACTTTGAGAACAGAAGTTATTTGAAGTACTGTTGATACATTGACCCCATCTATGTATTCCCAAGTAAAAAAGAGAAACTTCTCAGGTTGGAAAGTGCATTTCTATCAAAAATTGTTGCTGCTATCGGCTGGAATCGTCCAGGAAAGCTTGTTCTGTGCAGAAATAGAAGAAATAGATAGAAACTACCCAAAACACCATAACTACTTTCACCCAACGCATGTTTCTTCATCAAAGTTTTCACCTTCAGGAGTTCAAAGACCACAAAACTACTTATGACATTCTTATCCTATTTATATCACAGTATCACTCCATAGTTTTGGTGTTTTCGGTTGTTTCAATTTCTTGAATTTGATCCAAACCAAAGGTTCCAAATATTCATTTATTTGATTTTGTTGAGAAATATTGAAAAATCTCAACCATTTAAACATTTTGAGGTGTGAACCGTTGGGGGTAGTCCGTTCCTGATCAGATTTTTCATTATCCCGATTCAGGATGGAGTTCAATGCATCAACAGAAGGATCAATTCCTATCACTGGTAATCTATCGATAGCTTTAATAGAGAAAACTGAGTTTCATTTCATTTCGACTTTGGATGGAATGTTTTTATTCAGTTCGATAATGATATTTGAAAATAACAGGACTGAGGGAGTCTACCTGAAAAACGCACTTTCTAAAGATCACCTGCTCTGTTTGGGCCCTCACTTGATCAGATGTCATGGTGGAGCAAGTTCTTCAGAACAGCATCATCAGATCTTCTAGGCTTTAAGGGCACGCCAAACTTCTTCCGGAGTTATCGGGTTGCGCACAGCATTGTGGTCAGTCTTCCGAAGTTGCAGATACTTACCACCCACTAAACCGGCTGAGGAAGAGCTCTGATATAGCCTCTATTCCGAAGATGCGATACATAATACCAGGGGTATACACACAATAGGGTATACATTCTATTCGGGCATCTATAATTTTTGGAATGAGTCCACTGCCCTGGTAGCAATGCAATGCAGTACAAATATAATAATAATTTGTTAAGGCATGAAAAATGCATGCCTGTAGACGTTCACACCTTTGTCGCCATACGGAATTAGGACATGTTCTAGTTTAAATGATAAACAGTGAAAAATACGACGGCATACTTTGAAAAACTCAATTGGCATCAATCCTGTATTGACAAAATTATTACAGAACAAAATAAAATACGAGTTCGTGAAAGAAACTTAAATGAAAAGCACAAGGGAATTATTCTAGTGCACTTTTCAGGCACAAGGGTCGAAAATGCATATGCGTGTAAATCGCACGTGTTTCAAAAACCTTACATGGACACGCAGGTATCTGAATCGGCCTTCATAAGTGAAGCTGCTCTGTTATGCTTATACCTGCATGTGGAACGAACCAATTGACTGTTTTATTCTGTTTCCACGAACTTTTCAGTCATATACATGTGGAATACGAACTTGGTCTATTCTTACGGTTGATTAGTTTATGTTGATGATACTTCAAGTTTCAATTATGGAGACGTTGGACTAGAGGTTCATGAGTATAATTTTTTTTGCAACAATGTCGTTTTCAAAGTTGGATTTATTGAATCAGAATATAATGGATGAGTACTTATCTTCCTTACTGATAAAGATAATCGGCAGCTGTTCCTTGGTTATCGCCGGGTCCTATTGCTCAATGTCACAAGGTCCAATCACGAGCTTCCTCTGAATCCTATTGACGAAAATTCCCAGCGAGTGTGGATGGCAGACTGGGAAAATATGCTCATCAACTGGTACTTGCTCTGGCAGTGCACCAGGGTGGTGCTGTAGATTTTTCTAGTTTTCCAACAGCCGAATATTGAATTCGCCACCAGAAGATCAGTGAGTCTACTCGGAAAGCCGTCATCTACCCGCACAGGCTATGCCTACGGGTACACTCCATGAGGAGTGTCATTATTATCAGTATTGTCATATATACGCGCTGCCCATGCCTCAGAGGGGCGGTATTCTGATGCCCACAATTGGTGGTATGATGTAAGCATCTTCTATAGCCGACACATATTCTCGTTACTATTATTCCATAGGGAATATTTCAATCAGGCCCTGTCTCCGGAGTCTAACACATTGGTTAAAAACTCTTGCCAGATGGTGATGGATGCGTCCATTCCCATATATGTGTTCATTATTTATATTGCAGTTATTAGAATCATTTGTGTGAAAGTTTTATTGCTATCAGTTAATTTAGATATCTCCATTGTTGACCAGTTTACTACAGTGATTTTTCATTTGGCTATCTGATACGTCGATATGTAACAAGGTAT
Source organism: Chrysolina americana (assembly GCA_958502065.1). Classification (NCBI taxonomy): domain Eukaryota; kingdom Metazoa; phylum Arthropoda; class Insecta; order Coleoptera; family Chrysomelidae; genus Chrysolina; species Chrysolina americana. The sequence goes on along the minus strand of OY293420.1, from coordinate 56,535,402 downwards.
TCGAAGATAATACGATAATCTCCGGTAGTGATAAAGACAACAACCAGGTGTTTCTAATTGATTCTACTCAACCGAATAGCAGATATGAGATGAATGCACCACAATGAAGTATTTCACGTGCACTTCTCTTCTCATTGCCATCAATTTTTTGGGTAAGAACTCTTTCAGCTTGACTGAATGACTGAACTGCCAAATAGCCTTGATTATGCAATTATACTTGGATGTTAGTTATAACGTGTGTGATTCCACAGACGATGTCAAACTTTGTTTTTCTTTAGGAACTCTGGGGCTGCACGAAGACTGCAAAAAAAATAGCGAATGTACAGAGAATGAAGCAGCGATATGTAGGAACGAAAAATGCGTTTGTGATAATATTTCATACTATAGCGAGGACACAAAACGATGTTTGCCATGTAAGTGATTACAGAATTCTATTATCGATATTTTTATAGTATGATAGAACATTGATTTGGGTCAACTTTCGAAATAGAATACAAATTTCATGTGGAATTATGTCTCAGACCATATCACAAATAGGTCATTACATTTGTATCAGATTTTGGACTTAGAATCGATATCACTTACTACAATTCATAGTTGTAGATTTATTCAAGTGATTTAAAAAAAGTAGTCATAATACATGTTGTTTTAAAGATGTAACCGAATACAACGATTATTGCCATGAATCTAAGCAGTGTGCTGCTTGGATAGGAGAAAACTCGGAATGCAAAGGAAATCGATGTGTCTGCACAAAAGGTTTTAGATGGTTCCAAGGAAAGTGTCAGAAATTTGTGAATAAAGGAAGTCCATGCACATCAGATTCAGAGTGTTATAATGGTTACGATATGTTGTCACTGAAGTGTTCTGAAGATCATATTTGTACTTGTAACAACGGATACTATGAGAGAGACGGTGATTGTAGACAAGAATCTTCGTCGGATGGAGGTAAGTTTGACCTGGAATTATGAATTTTGCATTTACTTTAGACTTTACACAGACTAGGATTTACAAAACTAAGACTAACATCACAATTGAGTAACATGAGTATAACAGTTATATGAAGTGCAGTAACTAAATTAATTTAGTAGTAGTAATTTATCAAATTAATATGATAGCCTAATATACAAACATATGAATCTCACATTACATGTGTAGATATAAAGTAGTTATATAATTGATAATGATACACATTATCCACCAATAAGTGAAATAGCCAATATAAATGTTAAAATTGTTGAAAAATAAAAAAATAAGAAGTCCCTCATTATGTCCTGAAAAGGCCAATAAACTTTTCTTGAAATTGACAGTATTGGACTTTTTCAATTGTATGGAAAGATCATTGAACAAGTTATCGTGGTCAAAATCCATCAAGTTTTCATCCATCTTAATGAATACCATCTATTCCACTTCGGCCTTTCAATCGCACAACATTTATTGTGTTCTCTTCTTGTTTCGTTGTTTCTCGTAGTTATGCAGCTCCAATCTTTATCCACAATTGTATGGTTGAATCCACAATGTTATTGTCTTTCATTAGGTTTTTCAAATAAACCTTATCTAACCTCTCCAAGTGAACTCCTTTTCTTCAATTTGTTTTTGAAGTATAACTGATTTTCATAATCATGGTTCTGAAGTACAACTTGTCGATTGTGTCGAGGACAATAATTTTTTCCATTACCATCAATTACAGTTGAGGAAAATTCGCGTGTAAAGAATATTTGAGTACATTGCTCGTTTGAATGAAGGAAATATCTCGAGTGATTTTTATCTTATTGTACCGGATTGGTAGTTTTGGTGGTCCATGGGTGTTGGAAGTTCTCGCCTTTTTACATGGTCTGGGAGTTTTGATTCTAGATTGCTACCATTCCTGGATGATCTTTATGGTCTTTCATGGTTTAAGAATCTTTTCGTGCCTTTGATTTTGACATGAAGAATTTCAGAAAATTATAATCGAAAGTATCGTTTTCTATCAAAGTGTGAAAAATGGCAAGAAAAAGTTTCACTTTGGAAAAAGAAAGAAAAAAACTCCAAAAAGAGAACGACTGAAATTTTGCTATCAGTGAATCATCAGTAAACTATACAGGGTGTTTTCAAGAACTGGAAGAACGCTTACCAAATATTATATTTCAATGGTCCTCAAGTGCTGATCACATGCTTGAGTAATAATTTTCTCATGTCAACTAATAATTGATAAAAAAATTGAGATTTTTCACAAGTTATATTTATTTTTCAGATTGTGCTTTGGATATTGACTGTTCACGAGATATCAACGAAAATCACCAATGCATACTTGGTCGCTGCAAAAAAAGTTCACTAGGTTCTATAAATAGAGCCAAATATTTTCATCCAACGTATTCTGGAAGTGAAAATAATGTCCAGTCTCCCGGTGTGTATATAACGATTCAAAATTACATAATTTATCATTATCATTATTATACATTACAGACAATATAACATGCTCTTTCGATGATGACTGTCGAGATATGGCTAATTCACAATGTGATAGATCGACGGGATACTGTAGGTGCAAAGCTAATACCTTTTTGTCCGAGGAAAATTGTTATCCAGGTAAGTTGATAATTATGTAGTATGATTAAAATGTAGACTATGAACAAATAAAATCTGATCTTTACTCGACATTATATCTCAAGTACCGATAAATATCAGTGTCAATAATTAATCTCTAATATAACCGAAATGATGCAAAAATTATTTCCTTTTTATATCAAAGACGACAGTTTTTAGAGATTCCCATTTGTAGCTGACCGTAGTGCACCGCTTTCCCACTTCTAACTTGATCAACCCTCGAAGTTTCTTCAAACCTGTTTTATAACAACAAATTGTTAACCTCGACTTCACTTGCTTTCATTTTAGGCCAATTCACTTTATATGTGACATACATGTTCTAGAATACCAAAAATTGCCTAGCTTCGCTCATTGATGTCAATGGAAGTGTTACTCTTTGACCTGTTTTGTCTAGATGTTTCTATAATCGTCAACACCAAGATTACGTGTGACTCCGCCATTGTTTACACTGGCCGGTGATAGAGATATTGATTTTTGAGAGTTGATCCGCAACGACTGCATAATTTTCCGCAATGTCATAGGCGTCGCGGATACCGACTTCTTTTGGAAAGCCTTGAGCTTGTCTAGGATCGCCTGGATGGAATCCTGCAGACATTTACTTGCGATCGAAACTGGCCTTCGTCTTATCATGGGCCATTTCCATCTTCTTTTCATTTTTGGTCCATGATTCGATATACATTTTAGAAATTGCAATACCATGATCCTACATTTTGGCAGTGGGTCGCCCAATAGGAATCATCACGAATTATTGGCTCCCAATGTACTTCGTATCTTGTTTTATGCGTTTTCTTCATCAGAGACAGTTTCACAGTCTGGTCTTGATCAATGGTATTTTTTGAACGTATTGTGCTCGCTCGTTATCTTCTAGCTGAGCAACTATAACGTGGATATCAATTCATTCCACATTAGAAGACTTAAATTAGATCAGATTAGTTTGGGGTTTTCGTGCCACAAGCCTCTACACCGCGACCTTTTCAGATCTATTGTGTGTGCCCTCGAAATCTCTATCTAGCCCTCTCTTCGTTACGAGACTCCATTAGCTTGTTTCAGAACTCATGTATCTGGGAGCTTTTGGTTTCACTTCTACCAGCGCAGCGTTAGAAATCTTAGCCTTGACAAGCCCTCGCAGTGGCATAGTATATGTACTGATGTTTCTCTTCCTTCCTGACAGAACCTGCATAGCATTTCTCTTGCCAGACTGATTGTACTCATATGTTTGTTGATCCTACAATGCCCTGGAGGAGTCCTACTGATATTCTAGTAGTGCCTCTCTTCTGGCTTGGCAGATATTCTGTGAATATTGGCTGCGTTTGTTTGATAAACTGTTTGGCCTGTCTCATGCCTGGTGAATTGTTCCACAATTATTGAGATTTCTGTTGGATCCATGATATGGTGTTTGTTTTTAGTACAGCTTTTGCCATAACGCAGAACGGTTCTGGGTCATTTAGGGCCTTACTTCACGGGCTAGTGAATCAGCCTCTTCATTGTCTCTATAACCTGTGTGCTGGTACCCAGGCTAGGGTCAGTCTGTTCTTTTAGGGCTTCAATGCAGTCCCAAACAAGTTTGGAGGTAACTTGCATTGAGTTGACTGCTTTTATCGCAGCTTAGCTCTAGCACGATTTTAGCTTGAAATATCGTCGCGTACATACCTAAGCTGAATGAGATTTTTATCTGCCGGCTCCTGAACCTTAATCACTTCTTGAGCAACCCGTGTAGACAGCGAATGAACGATTGTAGACAGCAGGTTGAGCAAGACCTCTAGTGAGGTTGTTGGGGTGGTTCTCATGGCCCCGGTGGCACTCAGACATGCTTGTTTTTGCAGTGCTCTGAGTCGTCGAACCACTCCTACCAGCTTGGTCTTTGGCCACCATACTACTGACTCGTATGTTATCATGGGTCTGACAACTCAAGCACAGAGCCATGTAGTAATTTTTAGTTGTAGCCCCCAATTTATTCCTGACATTCTCCTGCACAAATTGAAGGCTACTGTACTTTTTTCCATAACTTTTTGTAGGTGTTGATTACATGTTAACTTATGGTCGAATATTTTGCCTCTTGGCCAAATTCCGTTCAGTACAGGTGACCTAAGTCCTAGGTGGTTTAATGAGGGTTCACTGTCAGCTCCTCTTTACACCACCTGTCGATTATATCTATGGCTGTCTGTGCAAAGGTGAATTTGCTTTCTGCAATAATCGTAAGGTCGTCAGCATATCCTAAGCAATGGAAGCCTCTGGATGCTAGCCTTTCAATTAGTTCGTCCATTAAGATGGCCCAGAGTAGGGGTGAAAGCACCCCTTCCTGAGGACATCCCCTGTTTGCTCTAGCTGTTGAGATCGTCTAGTGCTGGGTCTGTTGACTTGTTTGCCTCATCTCTTATGTATCTATCTATCAGCCTTTACAACGCTTCAAGTGAGAATTCATTTAATTTATTCAATTCAGAGACATTAGACTTATGGGACGATATGCCTTGGGTCTTATCACATCGTAGGTATATGCTGTAAAGCTCTGCAAGCCTTGAATATACGTTACAGGTATTTCCTGCCCTATATGGAAAAATATGTGGTATATTCCACCTATTCCAGGGGATTTGAATGGTTTGAATTCACTGATTCTCTTTGGCCTCGATATTTTCGTTTGGTCTGTTTGGCTTGCTTCTTGTGCTTTCTACTGATATGGGCCGTTAAGAATTACTGAGGTTGGAAAGTGTGCTTCTGTGAGCATCTTCAGGCTTTTCCAAACGTGTAGGTATTGCCATTCTTCTTCAAGAAACCTACTTGGTTTACAGTACCTCCTTTGGCTTCTGGCATCACTGCAGATATTTCATTTATATTTGCTGCTTAGAACCTCTACCCAAAAACTACTCTCAGCTGCAGAAGCTTCCCTTTCAATGGTCTAGAATAGTAACAGAATTTTCAGTAGTTTTTACATGAGTTCATTTTATTGTATTTGTATTTCAGGTTTTGAAACATGCGATCGCAGTTCATGCTCGCTTGTAGACAATACCATGTGCTTCAAGGATACTACTTGTATTTGTAAGCAGGGTTATTTCATGAATGGAGGGAAGTGTATTCCCGAGCTTGGAATGCCTGATTTGTCACTCACAGACTGTGTGATTAAACCAGGAAGACTTGTTGATTCAACTTGCTATTGCAAAATGTATTGGTTCAATGATGAAACCAACCGGAATTGTATAAAAAGTGAGTACTTTCTGATGTTACACCTAAATATCCTACGATCATAATGAATTCTCTTTACATAGTTATTTGACAAACATATGTAAATGGGTGCAAAAAAGAACGATGCGAAGCAAATACGGTGGTGTTTCCTACTATCTAGCTTTCTTTCAGACGGATCACTTCTCGCGATGGTTGATTCACACTCTACCAATGAGTGCTGGTGTTCTGCGGGTATCCGTTCTAGCACTAACACTGTTTCTTTTTCAATGATTTGTTGGGATCTGCGCCAAGCTTTACGAATGATGGTACCCTTCATATCATTCTCTCGTTCAAAGTATCGATATCAGCTTGTGAAACCAGAAAAGAGCGCGAAAAGAATGTGAACGATTTAAACGTGTACTGAGCAAACATTTTAGAATGAGAATTCAACAACTCCAATACGAGAACACCCAAGCTTGACCTTCATCTAGGACGGTCGATCTCATATTGGCCAGTGCGATTATGCTAGGAGTATCCATACCAATGAAGTCCTTCATTTAATGCTCGTTGTTACCATCATGGAAAAACTATATTAGGTCTATTACAGAATGCCTCTAACAAACTTTCCATCGCGTCCTAATAATCCCAAGGCTTGTTCTTTCAACGGATGGCAACGTTTAGGAACTACTGCCTCAGGAAGTGATCCCTTAGACATTCAACCTGTAGGAATACGAGAAGAACACTAATTCCTAACTTATTTCCATTGGCTCTCAAGATGTACTCTGAATATAACAGGGTTTTCTTTTTCGTGGGAAGCAGATCATAAAAAAATTCGCAGTATAGCAAAGGATAGTATCTCAAATGAGGCCGCTAGAACGGGAAACAATTGATGAAAATTCAGTTAATGAAGTGAGTGCGAAATAATGTAAAGGTAATATTCTATTACTCCTTTTCAGCAATGTTGCAGCAGACACAATCCTGTTTGACGAACGACTGGTGTAATGCGATGGGTCCTTACTCGACTTGCAATTCAACTACAGACAAGTGTCAGTGCAGTAGCTTTGCAAAGCTGACAGAGAGTTCATTTTACTGCTCCAAAGTTACGGATCCCCCCGAGGAAGAAGGTACCGAGATTTAGTTCCATAAAAATACTTGAATCTTGATTGGTATTATTGAACCAACACTTCCTTACTAAACATACTTATTTCAACTTGATATTGATATTAATTTTCTTAGGTTTCTGTATGAGGGATTCAGATTGTCCACTGAATGAACGGTGCTTGGATGAAAAATGTGAATGTATCAATAATTTCTCAAGATATGGTGCAGAAAGCACTTGCTTACCAGGTAATGATAATTGTAAACAAAGAACATAAACAGGGTGTAACATAAGTAAGTTAAAATAAAAATATAAACTACCACACCCCTTATTTCCGAAACGAAGCATTTTCGGACACAAGTAAATAATTTAACGTACTTATATTACATCCTGTATTTCGCTTCATAGTTGTAAACAATGATTTCAGTATCAGTAGTATACAGTATATTTTTTTTGTTCGCCACAGAAATAATAAACACTACAGTCTACACATTAAAAAAAATAAAAAAACTAGCTTGAATGACCATCCACTCGATGAATTCCATAATGGAGCGACTGGAGTTCCATATTCTACCCCCAAAATGAAGATGTATACTGGCAAGAGACTAGCATACCAATAAAATAAATGCGTGTGTCGTTTTCACAGCTAGAATCATCGCAGAAAACACTGGTACATGAAAATACCTCATTGGACGCTGTCCAAACAACAATCAATCAGAAAATTTTCCGCCCCTTGACATTGTTTATTTGCATCATGTCCTGTCGTAAGAGGCAACTAATATGATGAACCAAAGGTTAAATAGTTCTTATTGATAATTATCCCTCGATACCTCTCCTGGTAAGAAACGGTGTTCCACAAGGATCTATTTTGGGACCAACCTCATTTATAGTATAAACATATGAATTTTCTAGTGAGCTGAAATTCTGTGAGAGCGGACGACATACAACTCTACCTTTCATTCCGAATTCAGATTTGTTAACAGCAAACTCTAAAATAATATCAGATCTAGGAAAGCTCTCAGAGATTGCTGTTTGATAGAAGAAATTCGAAAATACGAGGTTACAACCTCCTACATGCCAAGGTAAATGGTGATAAGATACTGAGAACAAATTGCACGAAAAATCTAGGACTCAATATGGACTCGGCATCGGCATCGGTTGCATATGGCTCAGAACTCATGTGTTCAACTGATTTGTGGTATGAGTGGAAGGAACCATATAAGCCATCATCTGAATGACATTGGATGGTTGAATACGTAAAAACGCATATTTTTGAAATATTGGGACAATTTTTGAACTATACAAGTGATTCGACTATATTTAAACTGAGCACTTTCGAATACAGGGTTCGATATACAGGGTTTTATCAATGTAGGTCCGCAACCGCTTCATTTCTGAGGGTAATGAAATTCAACAAAAAAAATCATTTTCTCCAATATTCTGAAAACCGCTTTGTATTTTTTCGTCAATTTTGTTATATGCAAACTACGCATTTCCAGGGTAAAGTTTTTTCGATTGCATCAGTGGCGTCCCGATTAGTATGCCCAGCAATATTTCTAATCAAATAAATATTATTTTTATAATTATCCTCTATCTTCCCATAAACATTGCTTTTTTTTCGTCCGGTGTACAAATTTCGATGGAAAAAATGAATTTTTTCATTTGCTTGTAATTATGCAATATTTATTGTGTCTTGATGAATGCATTTCATATTTTCTTTAGAAACTATCCACCGGACGAAAAAAGTCTAGAGACCATTATTATAAGATGTTAGAGGGCAATTATAAAAATAATATTTAATTGTAAAACAAAACACAAGATCCTTGAGCAAATTACAAACAATAAATTTAGCGATAACACATGGTTGCAAGCAACGCTTCCCGTAAATATGGGTGGTCTGGGCGTTCGAAAAGCATCCTCTCTAGCTCTACCAGCTTTTCTTTCTTCTTTCAACAGTGTTCAGCATTTCTTCAGTTCAATCCTACCCAGTTATTTCTCCAGTGTATTTGATTCTTTTTATAATGAATGTGAGAGTATATGGTGTTCAGAAACAAAATTATCAGCACCTGAAAATAAACGTTCCCAAAAATCTTGGGATTTCCCCCTACTCGAGATTTCATTTCGCAAACTGCTTAATTCGGCTGCAAACGTCCTGACGGAATGTCTCTCATTCCATGGAGCCAAGGAAAACCACTTATATGGGATTTTACTTGTGTGGATACTGTCGCTCAATCTCATCTTCAGTCAACTTCCTGCAAAGTGGGGGGAGCTGCTGATTCCGCTGAAATAATGAAATTGCGAAAATACTCCATGCTGAAAGACCACTACATATTTTATCCGGTAGCCATTGAAACTTTCGGCACCTTTGGTCATTACGCTTCTGAGTTTATATTGAAGATCGGCCAGAAACTCATTGAGATAACAGGTGATTCTAGAGCTAGAACCTTCTTTTTAGAGCGAATCAGCATTGCCATTCAGAGAGGGAACGTTGCTTCTGTACTCGGAACTATTGCCACTTCCCATCATTTAGATGAAATTTTCTTTCGACCTCAAAAATCTGCTGAATTCAACCTCAATAACGAAACTCGAACAGACGATAAACGCAGCTCAAACACTATTAGGCCCGTAGCACATCGTTCTGTCAAAACTCTCGGTCTCAAAGGTTTAAAAAATATTGGTAACATTTGCTTCATGAACTGTGTTATCCAGTGTTTATCGAACACAAGATGGTTATTGGAGTATTTGAATGAAGACGTCTATACAAGTGATTCAAACACTAGTACATCTAGCAAGGGAGATTTAATCAGAATATTTGCCGAGGTAATCAAGGAACTTTGGTCAGAAGATTTGTCAGGTCAAGTTGTAAATACAGTTTCCTTGAAAACTAAAATTCAAAGACTGGCTCCTCGTTTCATCGGTTATGCCCAGGAAGATGCTCAGGAATTCTTAAGATGCCTTCTAGAGGGTCTACATGAAGACATAAAGCGAGTAACGGAGAAGCCGAAATCCATTCTGAAAGAAACAGATGAGAAATTAAGTGAGAGGGAGAAGGCTCAAGAGTCATGGTCACGATATTTAAGAACGGACAATTCCAAAATTTCAGATAACTTTGTTGGCATATTGAAATCGACATTAAAATGTACCCATTGTGGTCACTGTTCAGTCTCCTTCGATCCGTTCTGGGACCTTTCTTTATCAATACCTCAAAGAACAGGCCAATTAGGACTATCGCAATGTTTAGATTCGTTCATAATGGAAGAAACTTTGGATGGTGATGAGAAGCCGATATGTACGAAGTGCAAGGAGAAAAGAAAGTGCATGAAATCTTTATCTATTCATAAATTCCCGAAAATTTTAGTACTCCATTTGAAACGTTTTTCTCTGACAGATAGATTTCAAGAAAAATTGAATGTCGCCATTGATTTTCCTTTAGAGGGATTGGACATGATTACTTATGCAGCAGACAACGTAGCTCCTTGTCGCAATAGTCTTTATGCCTTGTTTAATCATAGTGGGACTATCTATAGCGGACACTACACAGCCTACTGTAAACATCCGTATGCAGGCTCGTGGCATGAGTATAATGATTCAAGTGTAACCCCAATTCCATCCAAATCCGTCGTAAGCAGTGAGGCTTATGTCCTCTTCTATGAAATGGAAGGCACTGAATCACACCTTTGTGATGATATTTAGTTTTTTTTATATATATTTTATGTTTCATTTGTATTGATAATATATATATATATATATATATATATATATATATATATATATATATATATATATATATATATATATATATATATATATATATATATATATATATATATATATATATATATATATATATTGTTTAAATCAAAAAAAATACACAGTGGCGTATCATTATTGTTTATGTTGAATTTCAACCCCTGTATCTCAGAAATGAAGCAGTTGTGGATCTATGTTCATATGAAGATTTTTTCATGAAATCACCCAGCATTCAATTGTGGAACACCCTGTATATTTCTGCAATGAATAACTTGATACAAGCCTATTTCAGATTCTCGAATGCATGATCATTATTTTATACGAAAATGAGAAATTTAACGCTTTATTATCATATAAGTTGTATCAAAATAAATAAACATTATTATTTATTATTATATTAAAACTATACATGTTTCAGTAAGTCTATTGCTATAAAAGTGGTTTGAAAATTTCCTGCCACACAGTAACGGCTTCAATGAATATTTAATTTTCAGATGTGGAGGGTTCATGTGATATCACTGGATGTTCCCATATAGAAAACTCCCGATGTTCAGGTGTTTGCAAGTGCATTGCAAACTATACTGGGACAAAAAATGAATGCCTTAAAGGTAACATTCTGGAACTTACCCTTTTTGTCTTGAGCTAACAATCTGAATATTCTTGGTAAACGAAATTTTTGAATGAGGTTGTTCTGTTTAGGATAAGAGTGAGTTAAAGATAAAGTAGAATAGAGTAGAGTAGAGTAGCAGATATTACCTGTATTTAATGATATCCAATAGGATATGACTGGAATGAGACTATGTTAAGACCGGATTTGGTTAATCTTTTTCTGTTTTTAGTTATCGATAATTTGGATGGGGCATGTGAAGACAGTATACAATGTGGAAAATTCGATAATGCAGAATGTGGACCCAGTACAGCAGTTAATAAAACCTGTATATGTCAAGATAGATATATGGATGTAGGCAACATGTGTATGCAGATGAAAGGTATGTAAGACTGAAATTCAACAAAAAAAGTCCTCGAATCCGTCTAACTTCAGTTATTCAGTATCAGTTGAAAATGATTCAGAAACGTGATAATCAACCCAAATGTTTCTGTCTCTGACTTTTATGTTCTAATAGTTCTAATAGTCTTCAGGTGAATATTGATCTGTTTTTAAAGGCTAACAATAATTCAATTTTCATGATTCATCATTTGAACTATTGTCCAAAATATCAGATGGAATATCTTCATGAGTGAACCAATCCCAACTCTCTCATTTCGAATACTTACTCATGTTGTTCATGTAGGGGAATAGTGCAAGAATCTGGTGCTGTTTGCAAGCCATTAACTATAATCCGGCAAGTGAATCTTGATTTGTTTTTCAGAATATGGAGACCCTTGTATGAAGGAGACTGATTGTACCTTGGTTTTGAACCGATCATTTCAATGCAGAAATAATAAATGCCTGTGTCAAACCAAGTATGTTTTAAAAGATGGATACTGTATTTCCAGCAGTGCAACATACTCCATGGCATCATCGATTTTGATATTTTTCACACTGAGTTCACGAGTAATTTAAAAAACACTATTATTTGTGGTTAGGTCTTTTTTATTATACAAACACATATTTTTATATAAATAACACAAAGATGTTTTACACGTATTTTGATAACTAGTTGTGTCCTCTTTTAGTAATCATACAAATTGTGATAAATTATTCAACTTCAGACGTTGATTATGATGCTGCTAACAAAGATAAAAAATATAAGAATATGTAACATACTTTTTATAATTTCATATTAAAACAGCCTATACAACAATATACATATGAACAATATTTTTTCAATTCTCATGAAAACAATTAAGAAACCACCGTACGTATCGAACGTTTAGAGTAATGCCTATAGACCAATTGATTGTGTATCAACTGTTTATGAATTTATCTTTCCTCATATGCGCAAGAAAAATCATTTGACAAGATAGCAGAGATCTACTGACGTGTTTCTGGAAATACTTGCCATATTAAATAAAATGGTGATGTGAAATCTCTGACTAGTTCAGATATGATTATGATACCTTTGTATGCATCAGTGTTCTTTTCAGAACATTTTAAACGGTTGTGAAAAAAAAAATCACCGAAAAAATGAATGTGATCACATCTGCACGTTTCATGATAGAAATATATACTTTATATGAAGCCATGAATTCAAATTATTCCATCACAATGTACCAGAAGTACTCAGTAACAATAAAACAGCCATGTAATATATATGGGGCAAACAGTTCTCACAACGACTGAATAATGGAGAATGATGGTAAAATAAAGTTGTAGTTGAAAACATATGCATCGAAACGTTCACACGAATTTTTATATAGTTGGATTTTTTTGTGAATTATTGTCTCATGCAAAAAAATATATATTTACAGTATTGGAGATAGGTGAGAGAAAATGAGCAAGGCTTTTGGTAATCACTATCAGAACAAACTTATTTTCTGAACTTCACTTCAAATCCTCTTTTTCTCATACTCTCTAGGTGATGTAGATCAGTGAAAACGGCTACAATTTCCATTTTCCATGATTCAAACACCTTGGGGGGATTCCAGTTCTGTTAAATAAGTCTTTGGAGAAATCCACTTGATTTGTGAACATTTTTGATGCAACTCAAGTACGTTGAACACCATAATATGATTCACATATTGAAGAGCTCGTCTTTGTTTCTGATACAGGGTTTCGCAAAGGTACAAACGGGGCAATATTTCCTATAATAGATAAATGGAAGCATCCAGATCCTTCATTTTGGCCACTTCCTTGGCATGAATTCGGCAAATTATTGGGGATTCATATATTATTGTCGGCAATACAAAATATTCGAGTAAAAGTAAGGAATATTTTCAATCATGGTACTGATTCAAAAACTCATTGATTATTTCGTAAAGATTATTGTGAATATATCAAAAAAAGGCTATGCCATGTTGCAGAGCCAGTGTATAATTGAACTAATATCACCATTCGTTGGTTTTTTATTGATGAAGAAAGTTACTGTTGAGGGATATAAACAGGTAAATATAGGCAAAAATGAGGGATTTAGATGCGTTCAGTGATCAAATACAATTAACTGACGGTATAAAGATGTGAAGAAAGGATATCACCACTTGTTTGAAATGATGAAATTGTTGTTTGAAAGGCACTACACGTTTGGACCCTGGAAATCAGACGGAGCTAGGGGTATGATTTGCAGATTCGTGTTCAAGCTATAGAACTACGTGAGTGGCACCAAAAATATCCGAGAAATTCTCCTCGCCTTATACCCTTAGCTGGGGGTTTGGAAATGCTTCGTATTCAACTCAAAATGGTTCAATCAGATGAAGTGAATTCAATATGTACCTTTCATGAAACTTATGCTTCTTCCTCCGTGTAAAAATCCAACAACACTGAACAATGTTACACTATATACAATTAGGTGGAACTGAAAATTGTGAATGATAAGGATCGCACTTTCCAGAAGGAGTTTTTTTTGAGTTCACTGTGTTTTTAGCAAGTATCTGGATGCAGAATGTCACTGAAAATGTTTTGATTCGAGCAGTCACTACGATGACGGTTTCATTCCTGAATTAATCAGTTAAAACAAATCAAGGAAATATTTGGGACAAAAACGATGAATGTTATTTGTGAAAACCTTTTTTCCATTGAATATCGATAACTTTCCATAAAATAATTTTGCAGAAAAACCTTCCCTGAATATTTGATGGTACCGGACTATCCTTTACAGTTATTGATGAATGAGAATGTTGAGATATTAACAAAGTTACATCCATCAGATTAGTTGGTAAAATATGATATCATGATATCATTAGATACTCTTCGGAAAATCAAAAACATTTCATCGATATTGGTAGGTATTATTTAGAGTAGTGGTGCTACAAGGCCCAATACTAGGTCCAACTTTGTTCATGGAATATAATGAAGATATGTTGAAAGTATCGATGCTTTTGATACAGGACAATGTGAAGGATTGAACAATTAGCATGTGATGGATTATACACGAGAAGGAAATCTGGCGTTTCCAAATCAATAGTCACTAAGAAGCGGTCTGGTTTAAACGTAGTAGACATTTTCTAAATTACAAAAAATAATGATATACTTCATTAACGATGCTACTTGTCAACAATATAATTATCTGGGGCTGGATTTCCTGGCGAATCGAATACATCCTGAAACTTCATAGGTTTTCTCTCTGAGAAACGATATCAAAAAGTCCACAGTCTTTGACAAGAGTTTGAGGTGAATATATCTTTGGTCTGGTTCACTTTTTTAGCGTGCACTGAATGTCTGCGTGGTACTCAGCAGTACTAGAAGCAGTATGTTCGTTGGCCCGGGCACGCAGAACTTGTGGGCGACTGGGGTAGAGTCGGTCCTTCGCGCCCCGGGCATTCGGGTCATCCGTAGTAATAGTGGGTGGTGGAAGCACTACTCAAACTCCGTGGAACGTCACTCTCCATCATCTGGGGTGGCCTGCGGAGGGTGTGAGCGTGAATGTGTGGATATCGTACAACCTGAAATGAGAAAACAATTAGTTCAAGGTAATAATGATTACAATTGTCAAGGAATTTTTATGGTGTATATCTACTTGGGCGTACAGCTCATTTCAAGACGAAGTGTTCACATTTAGTCTACCTAGATTGTCCACTTTGAAAAAATAGTTCGTCCACGAGATGGAGGGGCAAATACCTCTGGATCTGTTTCATATGCATATTGGTGAAGACGGAATGGACTCCAGTATCCTGTTTCTGATAGATCTGCCAATGTTAACCATGAAAATAACTTCCGATTTATTGGTCTTCTAACTTCGCGTGGAAATCGAAAGAAGGCCCTCTTTAATCTGGTTTTAATTGATTTGCATAGCATACAATGCTGAGCTTCCCGCCTCACAACCGATTTTCTGAGATGGTGCCGAAGATGTGGTATCAAATGAGTCAGTTGTATCTTTGAGTCTTTGTGTGAATACGAATCTTTCCAGAGATAATTTGACAATGTGGTGTCAAGACATTTTCATCAGAATGACTTGAAATGGATAAGAGCATTTGACAGCCAACTCACAGAATTGGGAATATTTCAGTTCCATGAGTTACTTGAGGAACCCAGATTTTTGTGAGTTGGAGTTTATTCCAAATTCCGGAATTTAACAAAGTATTAGCTCTTGATAGCGCTAACTCTCAATACAGGGATATCATTGCACATGCATATCGTGTGCTAGGACCGATGGATGTTGTGCTCACTATAAAAAATTAGTCAGATATCAGTTGACAGTTGTTACCAACATAGTAATAGTAATTTTTGATAATACCACATAAATCCTTTTGTCCTAGATCTAATTCATGATTGCTGAGTTGGTTCATAAGTGTTTTTTGTTTGTCATTACGATTCATATCATTATGAATGATTTTACTTTCACTATTATCTTGTTATGAACATTGTGGAGCACATATTTGGTATTATTCCAAAAAAAACGCTTGTCTCGCCATCTATTGTCATATTTGAGAGGACCTATTTGAATAACGTTTACTTCCACTTCTGGTTCAACCAAAAGTGCTACGCCACTGACGCTATTTCGAATTGCCGAATGTCCAAATTGATGGAGACTGGAATTATCTGAGATTTTTGGGTCATTATGAATATAGGAAATAATTTTCTTGGCGTGAAAACTGTCCGTTAGAAGATGAACAGGGAAATCGTCCATCAACAAACATGATTTCACATGCGTACTTCAGGAGCTCAATCAAATATTATCAGTCTGTAGTTGAATTAAATTTCATTGATCGGAGAATGCGTCAGAACAGAAACCCTTATGCTGAAACCGAATGATTCTCAGATAGGCCAAAAGATGTCCGTACAGCATTCAACTCGTAATTTTCCGTTATCCTCATTGGACAACTAGGCATTTTAGATTTTTGGGCAAACAGAAAATGCGGAGAGGTAGTTTTTCATTTACCGTAGACTTGGCTACATTCCAGTTCTGTGCAAAGACCAAAGTGGATGAAATATAATCGATTTGAAATTATGGGATATTGGATAACTTTCATTCTCCAAAAAAGTACACGAAAAAGTTAATCGAGGATTGCTGTGGATAAGAACGTGTGGAGATGTAACAGGTCAGAAGAAATGAGCTCATTATTATTGGATGAAAAATTGCAGAGTTTCGTTCAGTTCTTCGTATAATTCCTTCAGAATGCCAACATACTGCTATTCAACTGGAAATGATTGTAGATATCATAGATACATAGCTATAATGAGATGATCTTTCATCAGCAGCCAAGAAACAATAGTAACAATAAATAGTGCGAATGTTGAAGACAACATTAAAAAACTTTCACTACCATGACTATCCCTCTGGGAACAGAAACTTTTTGAGCATTCCATCACATGAAACTTCTAAAATTGAAGAGTGTCCTACTTATCAAGAAATTATGTTTTATAACTATTTGCCATAAACCAAACAGCAGCTTGACGTGAATTGTACTTTCCTCTTTTTAAATTTTAACATGTTTTTTGTTGTTATTGTAACTGTCCTAACTATTTATTGACCTATCCTATACATTCTTTGTATGATAGGATTATTGTTATTATTATCTTATTGTCCGTCAGGCGTTTTCCAGTAAGGTCTTGTCTCCAGAGCCCAATACATCCGGAGGGCGCGCTGGTGTGTCATTAACCCCAGTAAACACTCTCCACGTCCGTGGGGTCTTCTGCATTCGTCCGGCTAAGATTTCTGCCATATATTTAGTCCGTTTTCCTTCTCGTTTTGCCAGGAGCCGAAAACTTAACGACGAAAATCATCCTACTCTGATTATCCAGGAGAACTACATGAGGCTTGTATTTACCTGAGGGCGGGGAATGAGTAGTTCCAGAAGATTTGGCACTTTCCGTACTCCACAACGGACTCAATATTCCCCGGAGCATAAGGCATAAGGAACGGGTTTCAACTCGACGACAGAGTTTGGGTTCGTCCGTTCAGTGTCGAATACGATTGCATACTAAGAAGAGAAGGAAATCAGAACTCCTGATGACTCTACAGGCTCCATCCAATACCATTCTGTTATGTAGATACTCCAAGCTCGAGAGCCCACGGCCTCCCAACCGAAGAACAGGCGATTTAGGATGCAAGAGTTTTTACGTCGAGTTGTCGTAGCTCATCTTGAGTCCATTTCATCACTTCAAAGGAGTATAGTAGAATCGGAACAGCAAGCATATTAGTTGCAGCAACTTTGTTCTTCCCCAACACTACTTATGACCAGATCTGTCGGAGTTTATGCTGATGCTTGCCGTGGAGAGAGATTTCAACAATGGTTACCTCTTGGGTGTGGCGTTGTTCCACCCCTAGGTAAGTAGGGTGTTGTAGGATGCTTCCGTCTACGAGCTGAACGTCCTCTCTATATTTCTCGCATCATCCTTTTTCGAGATGAACCGTGGCACATTTGTCGATCCCGAACTCCAGATTTGAAATCTGCATCAAGAAACACAAGCTCAGTATACACACATCAATTCGTTCAAGTTCGTTCACCGTGTTAGTTTAAGAGAAGAGTTAGTTGATTAGAGCAGTTCTGTATAGTTGATATGCCAGTTCGAGTCTATCTCTCCAGCTGTTCTAGAGATAACGTCAAAGGCGTCTCCATTCCATAGCATCGCATCAGTAAGAATATTCAATAACTTGATAAACACATTTATCAGCATCAACAAAAAAGGTTGGCTTCACCTCTGAAGAAGAATAGTAGTTCTACGACAGTTAATAGTTGTAAACTGGTAACCAGCCGTCAAACACCAAAGCAATAAACAATTCCAAAATGAACAATAACCTAGGACCTACCTCAGCTATGCTGCCGATGGGAGCCGAATGTATGGTTACCGATGGCACTGGACATGGTAGCGGAGTGGTTAAATCTATATCAGCATCAACCTCGCTGATGTCATCGGTGAATCCATTGGGGAGGGTATTATCTGATATATTGGTGGCATGGAATTTGGCATCTCGTCTAGCTCTGTGGCGCTGTAGTAGTAAGCGACCTACTAGGAAGCTGAGGAGAATGAGAAGACTTGCCGCCACGCTTACTATCAAATATAAAAATAGACGTTCCTGATTTTCTGAAACAGTGAAAAGAGTTAGACGGGCTAGTTTCGACTGGCTGGGGTTGTAACTATGCTAGATTGATAGCTCCCTTGCTGCTAGCTTGCTAATAACATGCTATGTGGAATACGAAACTTCAATGTTTATTTTAATTATTATCACAAGTACTGGAAAACTACATTATTTGAAACTTGGTTTGTTTCAGAGTTTTAGATAATTATTTAAATTAATTACTTGCGTTTCAGACTTCCATTATCGGCATTGACTTTGATTAAACACCACGTTTCAATCCGTATAGAATATCCGATTGTTTTCAAGAGTAGAATGACTCAGTTTACGGGAGTTATATATACATACAGTGAGCATCATAAGTGTTACCACACTATCTAACTCGTTAATGGAGCAGAAAAATCGACTTTTGATTTTTATAATGTTCATTTTGAATAGATAACCCTTAATTCCATCCCTCACTGAAGGGGGGCAACCCTTTCGAAAAATTCAAATACCATGGGGTGGTGAGTGATGGCTCATTTGGAAGGAGGATTTATTCTTCATTCAACACTGCAGAGGCATTGAAATTTGCTTCATTAATATTCGAGTCATTATTGTTTCAGAATAACAATGAGCGCACTCATCATTAGAGTTGAAATTCGACGATATCGAATACCGTATGCTTGGATATTAACTGCTCGTTTTTTTTTCATCGTTTTCAGTATAAATGGTCAAAACAAACTGATATCAAGGAGAGTTCGAGTCAGTGTATTCTAACTGAGTTTTGATTGCTATTCTCGCCAAAGAATGGTTGCACCATGTGAGTTGAATAAGAAATGCGAAGCGATTATTATTTTTGGTAGGGCTCGTTGCAATTATCATGAGGCTGTATGTTCAATAAAAGTTTTCCAGATCGCCTTGTTGAAATTATTTCGAACAGTGGAAGTATTTTATGAAAACGGCAGTGTGAAAATTGAAAACGTTCTGGGAGATCGTATATTTTGGATTTTAGATAACCCCCATAGAAATAAATCTAAAGGGGTTAGATCTGGTGACCTTGGAGGCCATTTCACAGATCTTCACGCCCGATCCATCGTCCTGCATGAACATTAGTATTCAATTAGTATCTCACAGCCACTGCAAAATGAAAAGGAGCTCCATCTTGTTGCAAAATTATTTCCATGTTGAATTCGTCTACATTATTTTCGACAATTGCCACTATCAGTGGATCTATCACTGTTCCCAGCATTTCCAAAGAGAGGGCACCATTCAGATTTTCCTCAATAAAAAACTGACCTATAACGTGGTCATCAAGTATTCCTGCCTACACATTAACTTTTTGTGGAAACTGAGTACGAGTTTCGTGAAAAAGTCGGACCAGTACCTTACATTTTGTCTATGTACGTGAAACAAATATGGTTCAAATAGCTGGGATTTTGCAAAATATTATTAGATACAATTTCACAATATTCTAGATGGCGGTCTGGATCGTCGTCCGTCAGTTCATGATCCATTTTTATTTCAAACTTACGATCTTTGGTACAAAATTTGGTAGACAAACTTTTGAAGTTTTATTTATTGACTGACTTAACAACAACAACTGTCTGGATTTTAAAATATACTTATACAGTATGTCTATAACACAAACATATATACTACATATATATATAAAACTCGCATAAACGATTTAGGTTACTTCCAGACTTGCTTCTGTAATGATTGAAACATCAAATACAATTCAGATTCTGGAAATCAGAAATCATAGTAATTAATTTCAACCTGATATACATACACTTTTGAAATATTCGTTGATGAATACCAAGACATATGAAAAATATTAATGAAATGGGTGGGAACGTGGATAATGATAATAATAATTTAATTGCTTCTAAAAAAGGGTTTACAGCAAGTTGTGAATGAGGTTATACAAATATATTTATATAGCTTTTGATGCTGAAATCAAGAGCATGGTCATAGGGTCCGAAACTTTTCGATCAGTTATTGACTTCGTTTAAACCATCATATTCAGTACTTTTATTCCGACTAGATTTAAACGCTGGGATGGGATTCCGTTTCCATTGATTTGTCTGGTTGAAACTCAATGAACAAATACGTGTTCTATAGTAGGGCAAGTTCTGTGAAATTTCCACAAGAAAATCAGTATTGAAACATCAGGCGATACGACAAAAAAAACTGAATCGCATATATTGCCAACAGGACTATTTATATTTGTACAGATGGTCGTATGCCGCCAGGACACTTCATTTTCAATTGTACAAATGTATATGAAACGTTTGAAAAATATAAATAACGACCAGAGATACAAATTTGATTGATTATTCGTTTTACCAAAGACCTATGTGAATAAACTGCATATTACTGAAAAATTTCGACAATAATTGGCTATCGTTTTCAAAGGATTCTTTATGAATTTGCCGGTACATAATTGAAAAACCGAAATTGATATGGGATTTTTAATCATATCGAAATGGAATATGGAGTATGAAAAAACTGAATGACCGAATATGCCAGTTATTGTGTGACCGAAAACGACATGTTTGTCAAAAAGTATAGGAACGATAGTAGAATACAGCTCATGCTTATTGTTTTTTCTTATAGGAACACAAATGCACCAAATGTTATATTATATTGAAATGTTTTCCAATTATAAAGACAGAAAACGTTTCTAAAACGCCATCCATGAAAAGTATAGATCATTCATTTATTTTGATCATGCAGATCTACGTTATCATGAAATGTCTATGACATAAAACACATTCTTTCCTCCGTTCTTCGAATGAATTGAAGTTGTTAACATTTTCAAAATCTGTGTACATAGAAAAATTGCGATTCCTCCATGAGAAATGATGTTCCAACAATATTACCAAATAATTCGATATTTTCTATGAAACATTGAGGTAACGTGTAATTGAATTTGGTGGCATGGCATGTTTTCTATCTTAAAGGTACGATGCATCATACTGTTTGTTCAAAGAAAATATTCAGGAATGTGGCGGTCAAACCCGAAGTATCCTGGAAAACCAATAGCTGGAATGGCGTAGCAATTCGATTATAATCTTTCATATTTTTTGGTTAAGTGAATGCAATCATCTGATCCACTGTTTTTCATTCTTGTCCTTGACAAATAGCACTACCCTCATATTTCAAATATACAGTAATAACTCAGATTGACAGTTAGAGAGATTCAATCCCACGAGGCTGTGTAAATGTTGACTGACGATAATTGAAGAATATTCCTGCATCGGTATTATTCTAGCTCTTCGCTTAATGAAAACAAAATTTCGATCGACTGAGATATACTTGAAACTGTCCCGAGATATATTATGATCGAGATTTTTTCCTAATCCACAATGAAGGAGAACGGGGATTTCTTTTTCGAATAGCTGGAATAGAGTCATGATCATATCATTAGGAAACTCGACACGAAAAAATGTTACTGATATCACATGCTACTGAAAAAATAACAAAATGTTTTGTCCACGTTTGCTGATGAATTCAGGCCATGCAAACATGATGCAGAATTAAATAATTATATGTGAGCAACAGCCTAAACATTCAGAATTGCGAATTAATACAGCCGTAGCAGATATATTGCCTGTAATTCTGTAAAAGTTTTTTAGAGCCTACGAACCAGATTACTTACTTAATTGCTTACTCTTGTATTGAGTCAGCCCATACTCAATAGTACCGATCAAATGAGTGAACAGTAGGAACCTTTGATGTGAATACAATACGCAAGAAATGGAACTACCCAAAATATCAAAATTACGTCAATTTTGATTCCTTCAGGAGCTCGAATAGTCAACGAGTATACCTTTTTGGTCAACTTTTTCAGCAGTCTCGGAAAAAGATGAAACAGGTGTCTTTCAATTCGGAATAGTATGTAGATGAATTTCGAAAAAAAGAAATTTCCGCTTGCAAAATTTGCAAAAGTTATAAACAATCAACTAGAAAGAAGGGAGTTAGATTTTTGCGAATATCTCAAAAAGTAATCGAAATTTTTCATATTTAAAGAAAGATTCGTATAGAGGAGGAAATTTTCTGAAGAAAGTGTCGACTCCTGGAACCCTTTTTTTTAGTGAATTGTTTAAAACGTTTGCAATTTTTGCAAGCAGAACTTCCTTTTTTTCAAAAATCGGATACATGCTATTTCGGTTAATATTTTTCCGAGACTGCTGAAAAAATTAAACCAAAAAGGCACTTGTTGACTAGACCAGAAGATTTGACGTTGGCATAACGCGCGTCAAGTGTAACTGACATAGTTTTGGTGGTTTGTGTGGTAACCGTTTCTTGAATACTACCGATCACTACTCGTTTTCGATTGTTTCATTCAAATAGCAGCCAGGATTGCCGGAATTCTAGTAAGGGTTTTCCTTCCAGAGTAGGTCACGTCTCCTGTTATCCAGTGCCTTTCTTTCACATAGATACCCTGGACTTATTAAGCTGGTGTGCAAAGGAGGAACTGAATGTCAATGAGAAAGTATGAACTCAAAGCCCCAACCCTGAATGGGACCCAGCTAACATTTTCCAAAGAAGTAAAGTACCTGGGCGTTATAATTGACCAAAGAACTGACATGGAACATCCAAATCAACCACATTCTTTCCAGGGCTACAGCTGCAAGCTGGACATGCCGCAGAGCCTTCGATACTTCGGGATCTGGAACCAAAAATGATTTATTGATCATACCAAACAATCATCAAACCTATGGCCACCAACGCCTCACTGGTATGGTGCCTGGGAACCACAGGAGCGATATCTATGTGCCCTACTGCAGCTTTAGAGGCAATGCTAAACCTTCCGCCATTGTAATGGAAGAAGCAGCAAATAGTGCCTTCAGACTGTACCAGACCAAAAACTAGAAAGCAGGAAATCTGATCGGACATCTGAAGATTTTGGAACATATGTCCCTAGAAGCAATGTCTGAACCGACATGTATCATGTCGATCAAATACAACCTCGAAGTGCAGTTTGAAGTGGTTACGAACAACCACCAGATTTACACCAAGAATGGTCTTCAATTCAATCTACCATCTACTACATCATTTATAACCTTCGAACAGATATTGTAACGTCTATCGATTAATCACATTCCACAATTTTATTTCACCTCTATAAAAAGGAGAAGAAAGAGGGACAAGAGGGAAAAGGAGGAGACAGTAAAGGAGAAGACGAAGAAGAAGAAAAAAGAAAGGAAAAAAAGAATAATAAGTCGAAGAAGTAGAGAGACAAGAAGAAGAGGTAGGAGGAGATGGAGAAGAAAAACGAAAAAGAAGGAGAAAAAGGAGTCGAAGAAGTAGAAGGACAAGAAGGAGAGATTGGAGAAGATGGAGAAGAGGAACGAAGAAGGAGAAGAAAGATAAACATTTTCTGACGTATCCACTGCACTTGTCATCTCGAATTCTACATAGCTGAACAACTGGTTATTCCGTATTTTGATATTTCGTTAACAACAAAAACTGAGTAGTTCACCTGGCAATGTTCATAATTCACTCTCCGCGGATGGTTGATTCCAAGAATCATGGTATAGGCTCCAAAAAACCTCGAAAAAATTGGTCCAACTTACTAATGATACGCCTGTATTAAGCTCAGACAAATACTTACGTGAGACGAATGTGTATGCATTGATCCACTCAGAAACGAAGCCGATCACCCTAGTTTTCTCGGGCTGGTCTGGCCCAACGTATACCGTGATTGTGCAATTTGGATCTGGAATATCGTTCCCTGCGATATTTTTGGTGGTTTTCTGCTTGGATGGGTAAGAACGTGATCGGGGAGTGGCAGGAGACTGATACGAGGCTGCAATCAAACATCACTCCATGGACTACTCTGTTTAGAAGGGATCATGACAACCGAAAATCGAGAAGCGACTTTGTCTCTCTTGGGGAAAAGCGGTGCGCGGTCACGATAGCTTGATTGAAAGACGTTTGTTTTTACGGATTTTTCCATCACAGGTCGGTCAAACTAGCGACAGGGGCGGAGTTGTTGAGCATTTCCGACGGTTCGTACGATTCATGCACGATATCATCGAAATGAAAGTCTCTTGAGCATGTTCTTCGATCTATAGGTTACGGATTTTGACACAATTTATTTTTATCTTAGTTTGAATATTATTAGTTTCCAAAATTGTATGGTATCGTGCAGTCTTCATTTTATTTCCACTGAAAAATAAGTTACTATTTTATCTCATGTTGGAAACATTTTTCTCTCTGTGAAACTAGTTTCAAGGTTCAAATAAATCATCTACCTCCGAAACCGAGAAATGAGTTTTCAGTTTAAAACGCCCCTACACCTGCTATTTTCACTTATTAAAATGTCTGCCTACTATGGTTGGGAGTACTCATGGAAGCTTAAGGCATTCGAGGACCTGCCTATAGTTTCTCCTTGAACAAATTGTTTGAGATCAATCAGACAATTGAACAACTAACCAAAAAAAAACTATACAAATTTCTTTATTCTTCCTACATCTATCCTTGATTCTTACGATATTTCATGTAAGGAGAGGATTTTCCTAGTCGTGTAGGCCTTTAGATGGAAAAAGAATTCTTGAAAATTTTCCAGTCTATCTGAAATCTTCACAAACTCTAGTGCTGTCCTCTCGTGATAGCATCAAGTTCTGGTTATACTTTATTCTCAACTGATGCGTAGTTTGGCGAGCATGTTGAATTTTTAACGAACAATTTACTCCTCATTATTCATCGAATTCGTAATCATAAACAGAACGAATATTGCTTCTAATCTTCTAGTTAATGTTTCAGTATGAAGGCAGGAAAAAGGGCATTGCTAATTATGAATATTGAAAAGCCTGAAACTCGAGAGCTTTGAGATTTTCATATCAATGGATTGATCCGCTTTTCAGGCATCCATGAAGCATCTAATTATGTAAGTGTTTATCAAAAAATTGTATGCATTCGTCGAAGCCGATGTTCAAAGAAAACGTGTAGCGTGTTCAGCAGCAGTTGAAATACCGTTTAAGTAGTTTTTCGAGTACCCAATTATTTCAGTCCGTTTTTATTGTACCCTGCCAAGATCAAGTTTTCTAACGCTGAGAGATATTTTAATGAAATATCACAATAAGAGATGATGATTTCAATGAAAAGCAATCGCTTGTTGATTACCTTAAGGGGCAAATTGAAACGATGTTCTGATCTCCCTAATTTAATCTGTTCTTTCTGGGAATATTTTTAACACAAAGCATTCGTTTGAGAGACTCCATGATTTCATTTTATTCGTGCAATCCAAATAATTTTTTAAAAATATTTATATTTTTGTATTATTCTATGAGCACCTTTCGAATCTGATTTTGAAAATAATGAGCTGCTCTAAGATCCTTTATTTGTTCTTTCCAAAAATAGCATCAAATTTATTAGTTATCCTGAAATTTGATACCAGTAAATAATCAGTCAGGATGAAGATTTAGAAGATTTAAATAATTAATTGTAATAGTCTTTGTATTATGTGCTTTGTAGAGAAATCTGAAATGAAAATTATTATTGGGTATCGATTATCATGCTCTTGATATTCATCTTGTAATAATCACCTCCGTCACAATTTATTTGCACAATTCATGACTATTTCTTATAGTATTCGACAAGCTATAGGGATTACTACGTAATTTTGCACCACACTCCATATTTTTCCGTATTCCTTAAAGCTTCATTCATTATATTCTGCCTTCTTCCATCTGGAGCTTGAATTTGTGTGATGAGCTTTTACCTGCCTGGAGAGATTTCAGCTAGAGAAGAACTTGTCGAATAGCCAACATGTTGGTGGATTCAGATATGAAACAGACTGCTACAATGTTATCTGTAAAGAACTACTCTAGCACTGATGAGGAAAAGGACCCAAACACCAGTTTGCAGCTGTTCACTCGGTCATAATCAAACAAAATGATTACAAAAATGCTCATCGAGGTAATGCTCAGGACAATAGTGCCAGATATTTGCCTTATATCCTACCCTGTAGGATTAATTATTGGAGAGGAAAGTATTTTGACAAGGATGAAATCATTATCAATCTCAAGTGGCAAGCTATTGTCATAAAAATTTATAAAACCACTGAATTCAATGATTATTTATCATTTTCTAAACATCA
The DNA here is from genome assembly GCA_958502065.1 of Chrysolina americana. Classification (NCBI taxonomy): domain Eukaryota; kingdom Metazoa; phylum Arthropoda; class Insecta; order Coleoptera; family Chrysomelidae; genus Chrysolina; species Chrysolina americana. The sequence goes on along the minus strand of OY293420.1, from coordinate 56,508,605 downwards.
GTCAAATTATGTAACGGCACGAAAAATCATCGGCAACAAGTTATTCAAAGTGGGTGAAATAAATTGTCACAAGAATTTGAAAGAAGTCAAGGCGTTAACTCATTTCAAATACTCCCATCTGACTGCGACAAATTTACATTTTGATTTCTTCATATGTCCCCAGTTGAACATTTTTCACAAGTGTTGACGCCAATGCTTCAGCAACCCTTATCTATTATTTCGAAAGTTGGGATTAGGTATCCTATTTTTAATATTCATGAACTTTTCTGGAATGATCTTTATCTGTTGAGACGACCGATTCAAACAACCAATGCGTATACATGAAATGCTTCATTTGCCTCGAGTTTTAACGACTGAACCACGAATTTAAATTTCCTTTTCTCAATTCCATTTCATTCATTTTCAGTCACGAAAGAATATTTAGCGAACTTCGGAGAAGAGAGACAAAGTTTAGTATTCGAGTGTTTTTCGCGTCGCATTGCGTTAGATTCACACTGTGTATATACAGGGTGCCCCACTGAGAGCTCCTATGCGACTGGATCATATGAAAAGGAAAACAACAGGAAAAAATTAAAATATCGTGGTTTAATTGTCTTGGAAGGCTATATCTCTTTGAAATCGATGCCTATTGATTAATCAATTAATCTGTGATTTTTCACAATCATTTTAATTGAAATAAATGATATCACTCTCATCAATATCCGACAATTTTCCATCTTCCTCCTACTTGAAGTGGGACACCACCAAATACGTGCCCAAGTGATTTTGCAAGTCTCTTCGCCATCACCCTCTATACCTTCCACCCTCTATACCTTCCACCCAGGCAGTTAATGTTGACTACTAGCGATGTAGCAATCTATGTCGTTGCCAAGCTCATACCAAAGCGTTACAGCGAAAGCTCATTAGTGAAACTACAGCTGGGTTACATGCAATATCATGGCGTTCTAGATGCCTTCTACGTACCTAGTTCGACTTACGTGCAGCTTATTATTATCTATATCTGACTTTAATATCCGCTTCCAGTTCTTGTTGAGATGGACGTTACACTGATTGGAAATTGTATTCATTGAGAGATTCGATATACGGGGATGAAAGGGTTTGGTGGAATATGTTTACGTTAAACATGTATGTATCAAAATCAGATTGCAGGTCAAGATTGAAAAATAGTCCGAAAATTACAGTAATTATTCTCAACATAAAAAAAACAGGGAAAAATAGATCTGAAAAAATTATTTAACAATTTGTTAATGGGGTATTTTATAAAACGCATGAAAATTATGCAGGGTTACACGATGACAATCAAATAATAACGACAACGTCATCCTTCTTTCCGTTGAACTTTCCAGCTCATATCCTCCTCTAACTCAAAAAGATGGAATACAAGCCATGACTGCTCAGGAAGAAAGCCTAATATCTTTCCGCAAATGTTTGCTAAACATTCTATGACGGATCGATTAGCAAAAAATCTCCCAAATATCACTCCTATTGGTAGTCATATGCCTGAAATCACCTTTAGCTAGTATCTGAACAATTTGTTGGGTCTTAACACCAATAGAGTCAGTTGATTTGACGGAATTTCTAGAAATATACCTCGGAATTAACACCCGTTTGTTGTTATTTCATCTCTCTAACCATCTCGGGAAATTTGCATTGAATTGGGAAGTTGTGATAGTACAACCAATATCTAAAAAAGCCAAAAAACCCCACCTTTCCATACAGACCTGTTGCACTGCTATCTGTTATCTCTGAGGTTATAGAAATAAATCATCAACATCGATCTCATTAAGTATATGAATTGAAATTCAAAGGAATTGGAAACGATCGACAATATGGTTTCCGTTTTCAGAGATCAACTGGTGATCTAGTGGCTTATCTCTCACATGTATGGCAGGTGTCTGATTGAACATATGGTGGAACTATGGTAGTAGTACCACATATATATCCAGAGCAATTGAGTGCTCACCAAAATTTCATCTTATAGCTTGCCTCTTAGTTGTATGCTTTGTGATTTGGCTTTTTCTTAGACACATGGGCCGCGGTGGCATGCGGGTTAAGTTCTCGCTTCATAAGCCAAAGAGCATGAGTTCGAATCTCAGCATTGCCACCGGTATAGTGCATGGCATCACACGTATCAATAGGTAAGGGCTACGTCTTCCCCTAGCTCGCACAAGTCTCTGAATTCTGAGGGTTGCACGTAGGAGTGCAACCAGTTGATGGATATCATATTTTTTTTGACATCTCTCCATGTGGTGGTCAACGCGGTCTCATCTTTTTTTTTCATGGTCTTGTTTCCACGAAAAGGAAATTCTTGTTATGTTCAGAGATTATCGTGAGAGCCTAGGGAAAGCAGGTAGGAATTGATGTTGCTGGGTCTTTGGATTGTGATAATCTGCAACTCCAGAGTAGTATCTGGGGTTCATATTTTGGATTGGGAGTACTGGACAACCTCATTCAGTAATTTTTCCTTAGGTGCATTGACAATTGATTGGCAAGTGAGTAACATCAGTAGATTTTCCTAAATGGAAGAATAGGGAAAGGGATCTGTATAAACGAACCCGACAGTATTGAATGACTAAAGGATAATATTAGTTTTGAATTCAAAAGAATGATCCTGAACATCTTCAATTCAGTTCAATAAGAAACTTGCTATAATATTACAAGATTGAAGAAAGTCATCAACTTGAACATTTTTTATTGGAGAGGTGTGAAATATATGACAACATTTTCAGTCTCCCTATCACCAAATAAGAATAACTCTTGGATACGATATGATTGTGATTGAAACAAACATTCCTACAATATATTTTTTGTTATCTGAAAGCAATAAACTGTTGCAATTGACATGAGTCGAACTAGATATCGCCAGAGCAACACGAGCAAGTAGAAAAAACAGAAGAATATTCAATAACATGCCACTCACCGAAATCAAGCCCATTGGACTTATGAGGTGGGTTCTTGGAGCTGACATCATTGAGTTCTTTGGTGAAATTATCTTTGGCAATACCTTCGATATTAGGGGCGGGTGGGGAAGCAGCGGATTCTCGTATGTATTCGTTTCCAGCATCGTAGAGTGCGAAATCTTCGTCTTCATCGTTGGCTGTTTCATTTTCCGTTTCGTCGGGCTCCAAGGCTCCTTCGTATTGTTCCTTGAGTACCTTTCTTGGCACTGAAAAATCAAACTTTTATGAAATATCCTGAAATGATGTTTATATTGCCAGAAAAGATTGAAGAAACTGATGACAACGATCGCCGTTAAGAAAAATTGTTGCGTCGTTGAAAATTTTGGAAAAACATCGTCATTATCTAAACGGTATTATTTAAGTAAAGAACATGATACATATATTCAGTTCAGAATTGAATTTTGAATCAAAACTGTGAAAAAATACATGGTGTTCTTTCCTAATGAAGCTGCTGCAAATTTTAAGATTTCATTCCGGATTATTTTTCGAAATACGTCTAACCGGCCCTCATCAAGAATCACCTTGTATGTGTAGACCATTATACATTCATTAGTGAACTAATTTCCACTACGGAAAGGGGAACGGATACTCACCACAGGTATAAACAACTTTCAAGTACATCCGAGACTCTGGCTTACACGGACTTCCAAAAGTGCTGATATCGGCTGAAAGATCACAACTTCTTTTTCCGTGGCAAAGTTGCATAACAGTCTCCGTTGCGTAGCTAACCAGGCATGCTAGAATAAATTGAAAAACCGTTTTACAACAGAATATTTGTAAACGTTTTATCACTGTTATGAATACAGCCCTTTGTAACTTTTCAACATTTTATCATAATTTTCGTAATGAATTTAAATTCGTTATTCAGTTAAATTGGTTCGTAAGTGCTGCCTGGATCGTGGCTTTGCTTAGGTCTCGAAATAGGTCGTTTCGTAAGTCAATATTTGAATAAAGTTTGAATACAAACTTTGTATGAATTACTTCAATTATGGATGGCGTCAACATCAAAGGGAAAGTCGCTATTCATGTGTCTAGGTATGATACTGGTAAAATCTGCATTACATTTTCAACTTTATTCATTTACGAATTTACTTAAGAAGTTGTTCCTCACGAGGCTCAGAAGGATGAATATGAATCATCAATGAAACAATAGGTATTCTGCTTTCAACAACTGACACTACTTGCAGAGTCTTTCAGACCGATATTACGACTCACATGGATGAAACAAAAATTTACTTTAAATGCAATTTACATGATCCAACGAATCCATTAATGTTGTGACCTCGAAAATCATTAAGAATAATAATGATATTGATTTCTTCTGATAACTCCGGAAGAATGTCAACTGGCCCTCGAAGGCTTGAAGAACTAGTGGTGGAAAAAGTTTCCAAGCACCCACCACCATCTGGCAAGAGTTTTTAACTCATTGCTAGATGGGGAGCAACAGATTTCGGATTAATTTGTCGAGGGGTGAACCGTGCTAATCCTCAAAAACCGAGATTGGTATGATTAAAAGGACTACCGACCGATAACATGCTTATAAGATATTTACTAGAATCTTGTACGTGTGAATAATGTCCGCAGTTGACCCGGTGTATGAATGGATATATGAGCAAACAGGCTCAAAGAAGGGGGTCGCTGGCTGCATCTTCCTATGGCCACTATCTGGTCTGTTCGTTGGATAATTCAAATGAAAATATAGAATTTGAGGTTTTGTTATTTGCCTATTCACAAAGGAATAAAAAAAATTATTGCATGAAAAAATAGCAATAATTCAGGCATTAACGTGAGTTGCAAAATTCAAGAGAATAAAATATAGGAGATAATGGATGTATGGTGGAACCTTTTCATGCCGGTAGTTCTTAGGAAAACACCAGAATTGACAAATAAATTGATGTGTGCAGATACAATAAATTTTGGTCAATTTTATTCTTGATTTATTCATGGATTATCTCAATGATAACCTTCTAATTGCCATATACTCATTGGATATGATGTTAATGTGCTCTGAAAGTGAATTTATTGATTCACATACTCACACAAATGAATGACGGAATCTATGCTGGGCATTTCCTCGGCTCTCACGATAATCTTCAAACAATAGAGGATTTTCATTATCGTGGAAACGAGAATATTGAAAAAAAAATTGTATAATTTACTATCCATAACAATACTGAAAAACATATAAGAAGAATAAAGCATATGTGCATTATCAGGAAGAAACTTTCTCACTGTCATAATAATTATGGTATTTGTTCGAATGGAAAATTGAGTTTTCGCACTGGGGGAGATTTAACGAAAAATGAATGTCACACGCGGTGGACACCGCCTCAGTACACAAAGCGGAAACTTTTACTTTCCAGTATTTCCGAAGTGGAAGATTTGCATAATGAAAAAAATAATTAACTCACTTTCCTCTGGAACGCCCTGCGGTTGGGGGCATTGGATGCTTTCGTATTCAGTTCTGCCATAGCTTGCGCTGTACACAGCCACCCTTGAATTGGGATTGCACTTTAACTGGATTCGATCGTTCTCACAGGCCACTTTACTTCGAAACTCGTCTGCAAAAAAGTTGATTCTATTTAACACCACACATTTCGAGAGTCTGCAAGGAAATATTGGGTCCCATCTGCGAGTCTCGAACGAAATTGGAAACATTCCAATCAGATTCAAATTTGATAACGTTACACTGAATATAACAATGACCATTCGTTAATATGGACAAAAATATGTACAAATCAATGCAAAAAATAAAGCACACGCTTCTTACAATGTCAACGTCAATTCAAGTTAATGAACATAATTTATGCTTTTAATAAAGGGCTACCCACAAGTCAGTTATTAGCAGAAACATTCATAGACAACGTTGGATAAAAAATATACAGCAAAGGTTTGATTCAAAACCGTTTATTGTGGTACAGAATATCTTTGATTTTGTCAGTTGAACACATTTTTATGCTACATCAATTTGAATCATACGTCAAAACAGTTCACAAAAAGGAAATGGAAACTAATGATGAATTTAACTTTTTTGTCCAACTGTCAGAAAAATAAATGACATGATTTTGCCATTTTCGCAAATTCTCTTTCACATAAATTGCCACTTATGATACTCCCATATACCAATACAAGGTACTAGCAAATAATAAATATAATTTGCAGACTATGCAATATTCCGCCCGCTTTCCGGAGAAAATTCCGAAAATAAATTTCAATAATTAACGTTTCCATCACCGGTTAATTTTTATAAATTTTCGGTACCCGTGGGCACAACTGAATCCTATGACTAGTTTTCGAGATACAGGGTTTCAAATTAGAAAAATGGACCTTTTTAGTTTGAAAGTAATATAGCTCCTAGAAAATCTTGAAGATAAATGTGTTGCCCGACTAATATTGTTTTAGATTAGTTTTCAATACAAACCATTGATCAAATACAAATTAAGAATTTCATTTATAATAACGCTCAGTAACGCCTTATGGGCAAGCAATATTATTCGCACTAAACATGTCTACTATTACTTTAAAAAATTTCGACAAACTCGTCAAACTCTGCACCATACCTCCCAAAAATTCAGAAAAATAAACGGTAACGATTTTTCCATGAATTTCAACATACATTCCATATAGGTATGGAATGAATTCATCGTTATTACGTATTTGTTTAAAAAAATCTGAAACACGTCAATTTATATCCTCAATATAACATTTAACAATTTAAAAATATTAACCCTTTCTTGCACCCCACCCCCTCTAAATTATGAGAAGGGGGTCGTGTGGCAACTTGTTCGCAAGGAATTTTTATTCTCTGTTCAGCAATATCAAGTTTTTTGAATGCTCAATTATAACTGGGTTTTTTTTTATTTAAAATTGTGGTAATTTACGTATGAAGGAAATAATGTAACATAATGTTTAGTATCTTACAATTTATTTTTCTATTAAATGTCCAAAGGACTACCATTCACTTCTAAAAATAAGCAAGGCGAACTTCGAATTCTCGTAGAACATTTTGTAGGACTTCAGGGGTATGTTATTAATTTCATCCGTTATTGTTGGTTTATTGGAATATACTTTTGATTTTATATAACCCCCCATGAAAAGGGAAGATCTTGTTGGTACAAAATTGATCTACTCGTATCTATTGCATTTGAATCATTGACATCAGGAAAAAGTCTTCTTAATGTAGATAAAGTTAAGTATCAATTTTTCCTTCAAAAAAATAGGGGATCATAATTTTGCTGTCAGCGATACCAGCCCTAACATTAAATCTTTTAGGGTATTGTAATCCTATCAGCATTTTCTCTTCTCCAATAAGTATCTACAGTTTTGTTTATTAAATCAACCTTTTCATTTAAAAGAACCTGTTTCAGGTTTTTATAAAACAAATATACAATAACTGTATAAATGAGATGATATACTCCATGAAATATTAGTTACGAGGCTTTTGCAACTGATAATTATCGATGTTTGTGTACTTACATGGTCTGCATTTATACGCCACTTCAACGTACTTTCTCACTCCCGGACAAGGATCACCTCCAAATGTCTTCGGGCTAGTCTGGAACTTGCATTGCATCTTCTTCTGACAAGCCTCCACGACAGTCTGTAACAGCGAGTACTAGGTACGGTCAGTCAGATCGGCTGTTTTTTAACCCCAAGGAATTGTATGATTCGCGAATGAATTGAAAGCTGGCATGGTCTTTCAGACGATAATGTGTTTTATAAACTCAGAAAAGTGGATAATATGCCTCGTCGAAAGCGACAATAGTTGAATTTGAGAATTTTCATTTTAACTTCCGGGTTAGAATTATATACTTGAACTGATATCAGACAGGACCATTTTGTAAGGGTTTTGTTCCAAAGAAGTTTGCCAAGTGAGAAGTGGAAAGCATCCTAGTGTTTGCCAAATGCTTCCTACTCACAGATATTCAGTGTCGATTTTGTCTTTTTTTGAAGGAAAATTCACCTGGACCCCTCTGTTCACAGATCTTCACATTGTACATTTCTGTATCGATACTAGATCAGGTCCTGGAAATAGATGGCTGATCCCAGATTGGCAAGTTAGTCTACCTTTAATTCGCCAGAATCCATTTAAATATTTAATCTCCGAAAATGCTAACCTCCCTTTATTGATGTTTTTCTGAGGTTTTTTTTCAATAACGCCTTGTCTATTCTTAAAAATATGAATACTCCCAACTCCCAATTCAGTTTCGAATTGGGTCTCATGCAGAATTGTTTTACTCACTTGGAAAATTTATATTTGACTTTAGCTGCAGCAAAAGAATGACTTCAAATAATATGCAGAAAATGGAACAACTCTTCGCAAGCTCTGGATCTTATTACCGCATTGTTTTTTATAGAGCAATTGTAGCCAGAAAACTGCACAATTATGCAAAATCTAAGGGTCGAAATAAATGACAGACAAATTTTAAATTTGGATTCTGCTGAGATCTTAAACTCCTGGGGCAAATATGCGTGAAAAATATAATTCAATTTCATAAGGTCAAAAACAGTAGTGATATACCGGGTGAGACGACACCACTAGCACTCCTCTTTCGTCTTTTATTTTTCAAGATACCAAAATTAACACCATTAATATAGACGGCCAATTTTCATTCCAATTTTCAAGTTGAATTGATTCATTTTGATTGGCTTTTTCTTATTTGTCAAACATAAAATTTTTGTTTATCTTAGCTTACTTTAAAAATTGTATAATTTTCTTCCATAATAAAAAATAAATACGTTTTTTCAGCAATACTCTATGAATTTTAGGTTTTAAAATACCGTTGTCTTCGATTTTCGATTTATTCACCTGAGGAGTGGTGCCATTTGAAAAATATATTGAATATTTGCAAATAAAGTAATTTCGAAAAATGAAAATCCCACCAATTATTGAATTTGTTCGTAAATGGTTGAATAAATATTTTTCTACTATTTCATAAAATTAGGTCACTGTAAAAATTCACTGAAATAGTTTCAAACTAATCAGAGTTCAAAATGCAAAAACACACAGGGTGTTTCAATATCTGACTTCAGTATTAACTTTCATAACTTGGAAAATAAATATCAAAAGAGGGGAGCTTGTGATATCATACGTTATTTATGGAAGAAATGATTTTATGGGGAAGATGAATCACTCACTCATAGGCATTTGAATTCATCAAACCATTCCTATACGATTTCAACAGTAATCTGATTGCATATAAATGACAATTAGTAATTGAAACAGTAGAGAATACTTTTCTCTCCTATTTTGGCAATTATTCTCAAACTGAAACATTGTCGACCAATTTCAAAAAAATCAATGATATTATCATAACGTAATCAGTTTTTTCTACGGATGAATATTTTTTCGTAGTTTCATCATCCTGTTTTGTGGATTTTGTATGTAAGTATTGATTTGGTGATTACTTCTTCAGACCCAAAAATGCTGTTGTCTGGTGAGTTCTTCAGCATTCTCTTTTCTTGTCTTCCATATAATATCCTGAACGAAATTGAATTTGAAACTTCATTTGTATGAAAACATGTTTACTTCTTTTTCTTCTCAAAGTGCTATGCAAATTCCTGCGTAGAGATGCATCATCTCTCTTATTATATGGTTCTATTGATTGCAGCATTTTTATGCTGTAGGTTTTCCGGGTTTTTCTACAGCTGAAAAGTGAATACGCCACCAAAAATCAGTAAGTCGTCCTGAAGCAACACAATAAATTATAATAATAGCCGTTAGTATTAATTATTATATTGGCGTAAATTTCGTATTCAGGATGATTTTCTTCTCCCTATTTCTCTCTCTTCTTCACTCTGGCCTTGGAGATTGAGCCGTTGATCGTGGCAACATTTTCCACGTTACTCGAGGTATTCATCATTCATTCTTCCATATTCATCTAGAGTATGATTAGTGAAAGTTCACTTCATGAAACCATTATGAAAGTTAACGAATGAGCTGGAAAAAACATGCAGCTACTGTAGTAAGAATTATATGGCAACTTCTTTATAGAAAAAATCTTATTTAAACTTGTACGGTTCAGATATAATAGGTTTCTTTTGATACTTAAAAACACTGTTTCGGTTGAATTTTTTCGATTTAATAATACGAAGACTTCGCCAATAAGAAACTTCTTTTCTAAAAGGCCGTAGGGTGTACAACTCCCAACAAAATCAAATACACTTACTGTGAAACAAAGCATATTATCCGACTTTCAAATCTCTGATGTGAATTTTCCACAAATTTCTGTTTGAACTGATGCGAACTGAAAGACCATTCAATTACATTGCGCTACTTTGGCAGAAGCAAAAAATGACTGCATGTGACATACCTGCATGCTGAATGTTAGTATATTAGCGTGTTTCAACTGACATCTTCATTCCTACATTCGCTTTGCTCTTTCAATCAAGCGTTCAACTTTTATTTCCTGAATTGGTGTCCATCAAATTCAATTCGGAATTTTCCAAATTGTGTTTTATTTGTCAAGACCATTGAAAATAGAGTTGGGAGTAATGTGGGTTTGAAATTGTCACTTGAAGTGATATAAAGAGAAAAATAGCTCATGATAATAATTGAGCTGGTCTCAATTGCTCGAAATAAAAGGTGTGCGGTTTCATAAAAATTCCCTACAAAATCTGATGGACAATATTCATTCATAAAATACTAAATTATTGCCCATATACTGTGGACGATTTTTAGAAATGAATATGGAGGTGAATCATCCTGAAAGGAATGTAACTTGTAAATATTTTGAGTGAACATTGACCATAGAGGAACTCCTAGATCATCAGAAAAATCTCTTTCAAATCTCTGGAAGACGTCTGAGGGTTTCTGGCAAGGGTGCAGCTGGTTGACGGAATTGACAATTTCAACAACAAAAAACACTCTCATCTAGACTCTCAGTTTTGAAACAGTCGTAACTGCAATAGAAGACATACCATCAATTCAGTAATGACGATTATTTTCTATTGGATGGATTATTTTCTATTGGATGAATTATTTTTGCCAAATAGTCTAGTTCACAAATTCTGTTTTTTCTGAAAAATCTAGGCCGGGCCACCGAAACTTATGATTTTGGTCTTATTCGATTCGTAATGGCATCTAAAAAAATGATAACGGGGAAAATTGCGGCCGACAAAAATTGCAGATGTTACAGACACTAACGTAAAAGACAATAGAATGGTTTGATTTTTAGCAAATAAAATAAAACTGTTTGAGAGAACCAAATTTTATAAAACTATCCTGAAAGAGCAGAAAATTTACTAGCAAAAGTCCTACCTTCCCGAACTGTACCGACTATATTTCTAATTTTAATTTAGAGATGAAAATTGAGTTAATACACAAATAAACAATAATTTTTCAACAAAAAATCAAGATATACTTCATTGTCGACAGATGCAAATCTTATTGGCAAAGCAATAATAAATGGGTAAAATAAAAACAATATAAATAACACGTCAGTCTATAATTAGCATTTGCAGTGAATAATGAGTATGATATTTCTTTATCGATGCTGTTTAAGTATAAGAGAAAAAAAACAGACCCCAATATGGATCCCTGGGGCACACCCGTCCGGAACGGTTTTATTTCTGATCTGACATCCTCCTGATGGAATGTCATTGAGAAACATCGGTGTCTGTTGTTAAGGAAAGAGGATACCCAGGTATTTCCTCTCAGACCATAACATTCCAGCATATCCACCAATTTCAGGTGATTGAAGCAGTCAAATGCCCTGCTCAAATCGCACAAAATTGCAGCGGGGCACTCGCCTGCTTCAATAAATTCCAAAAGATTTTCATAGAAGGTAAGTAAAGCAGTTTGAAATGATTTTCCAGACCAAAAATCATCAAAAAAAATTTTGAGAGATTCAAGAAAGTCATTCAAGCGATCTAGGAAAGCATACTCAAAAAATTTCGAGACGCTCTGAGGGACAGAAATTATGGTATAAAATTTTCAATGATTTTTTATTCTTAGGCATGGGAGTTACTCTCCCCACTCTGAAGGATGTAGGTGAAGTGCCTTTTTAGAATGAAAGATTCATTAAATAAGTTATCGGTTTAATAATGATATGCAATACTCTTTCAACAACTATACTTCTCTTTTAGGAATTTTTTTAATTTTTTTTATGTACCTAATTTTTAAACATATTCTACTTTTAGACTTGTCGCTTTCTTTCAGTTTTTCTTCATTGCTATTGCAATATCTTATGAACTATTGAAGATACGACAAGAACAGTTCAAGTCTTTTTTATTTTAGCTCAATTTTCACCTCTAAATTAAAATTATAAATATTCTGGTTTCAGTTCAGAGAGGAAGGAATTTATTTAGTATATTTTCTGCGCTTTCAGGATCTTTTTTTTAATTTTGGTTTTCCCAAATAGTTTTTGAAATATTTGCAAAAAACCATTTCATTGCTTTTTACTTTATGGTTTATAACTATTTCAATTTTTGTCAGCCACAATTTTCCATCTAAACATTTTTTTTACATGCCATTCCAAATCGAATGGGACCAAAATCATAATTTCCCTTGGTCCAGCCTAGGCTTTTGATGAAATGGGACTTGTGAACCAGACTAACATATATATTGAACTTGTGATGATAATTGAACTGACATTATGACTCCAAGACAAGAGCACTGTAAAGTTATTCCGGGATTCTGCATCAAAATTCATATTTGATCCCAGAGATTGGAGTTTGTTTAGTGTTCTCATATCATGCCATGCCGTAAAAAATCATTCGAAACTTTATCATGGCTTTCCAGCAGTGCTTCGGAGATTGTTCCAGACATCCGTCATTTTTTCAATTTTCAATGCGTGTAAAATACATGACATACAGAAATAATCCGATAAAATCTCGCACTTTCCGACCGTTCCAAGAATTTTCCTCCCCATCGCTCGATGTTTCCGAATTTATCTTCTGCTTTAAACTGCCATTCACCCTTCAAGGGATTGATAGAGATTTTCTAGCACCCTTAACTCCAAGTGAAGGGCTATGATTTTCGGGATCTTGTCATATATTGAAATCAGACGCCGAGTGTATGTGAGTGGTATGGTGTCAAGCTGAGTAATGAAAGCTGTATGGGGTGGACAAAAATAAGTAATGTATTTAGTAACAACTGAAAGTCAACGTATTCGAATCATTCAGAATCGATATAATGCACTATCAAGAAAAATATTTACTATGTGGGTGAACCGTTATGCTGGTCCAAATTGTCAATAAAATACATTATGCTGAGTGAAAAACAAGAAACGTCAATGCTACGAAAATATTTTTGTCCACCATGTTGCATGTTGTAGCCTAAATCGTAGCCTAGAGTTGCATTCCACCTATCGCAGTACCAAAGAATGAAAACATTCACATGATTGAACTATAGTGATCACTTACTCTCCCCCAATTTCCTTCAGATCCTTCCCATTTACTCTGTAAATAAGCATAGAAGCAAAGCTTTCACAAAACACATATTTACAGTTATTTTTTGACATAGACTGCAGTGGTCATTAGCCCTTCAAAATAAGGTTCGACGTTTATTACCCTTTCTTTCCGAAAGGTCACAGATGAAGGAGAACAATATAAACTACAAATTACCTCAACCTCATAATACTTCGCCATTTTATGTACATGTGAACCAGAACAAAACCTAGTTTTCCCCTTCACCACACTAGTTATTTAATACCTTGATGCCCATTTCGTTAACCAAGTTAACTCCATCACTACTAAACTGATGAAAAGTACCAAAGCCGTTGTATTTATATCAATCCAATGAATTATTATAATTAACATAATATTTAACCTGGGTGTGACCCCAACTCGTAATAGTATATTACGTAACAAGAGTTGTAAGTAACCCATTACGCACGAAATGAAAAAGTTTATGTACAAAGTCGCGCAGCAGCGAGTGCATAAATTTCATGAGTGCGTAATGGGCTTACAACTCGTGTAACGTACTATACTTTTTCTACGCCCATTCATTTTCTTCCATTAATTAAAAAACATCGCAATCAGACATATTTGTGTCTTATGCTTTATGTTTTTAATTGACTAAATTTGTGTAAATAGACCAAATAAAGTCTTACGTAAATACAAATTTGATTGTAATTTAATTAAACCAAGAAGTTTGAGTTTTCTTCTCTAAACGCACGTGTATGTTATGAGATCTCATTACGTGCATTTCATAATAATCTAATTCACTATAATTATTAACAGGTTTTACTAATTTTGAATTTTGACTATTGATTATTTCATGATGGGTTTCTAGTTAATGATCAGAATCTCTCGAATATTTTTCTCGTGAATATTCAGCATGGACTAAATGTTCACGAAAACGTATATTCGTAGATCGCTTGGTTTGGCCATAATATATATTATGAATTTTGACAGCTAATTTCGTCAATTCCTGATCTATCGATAGTTGGAATTTTATCTTTCGGGATACCTAATAACATTCGGAGATTATTCGTACTGCTATGTACAAGCCGTGTATCGTTTGAAATTTTTATGAATTTCTTGTTATTTTTAGGTCGATCTAGTGTGGTTAATTGTCTTAGGGACTATTTGAACAGTTTTTTTTTTCCAGCAAATAATCTATTATGTTGGGAGAATACCCATTGTTAATGGCTATCTTCTTGATTGTCTTTATTCATTTCCGAAGACGTTCATAACTAAGTGGGAAGCTCAATGCAATATCGACCTGAAAATAACAAGAAATTCATAAAAATTACACACCATTCACGGCATGCAAGAGGTCAATTATATCGTTCAGAGTTGTGAAACACCAAAAACTTCTAGAAACTCATCATAAAATTAATATTCAAAATTAGTAATACCTGTTGATGATTAAAGGAAATCAGACTGCTATGAAAGTATTGCTATATACAAGAACGGTTCAAGCAGGCCCTTGCTTACCTATTTATGATAAAGGTCCATTGAATTCAAAACTATTTGAGTTGATACTGGCAAATTGAATAATTACATATTAATCAGTGTGGGTGATTGTGATTAAACCTGGCCACAGGTATGTTTACAAGTTAGGATCACACCCATGTTACATATTATGTATATAATAATTAATTGGATTGATACAAATACAACTGGTTTCGTACTTATTATCAGTCTAATGATCCTGCTGATGGAGCTAACTTGGTTAATGACATGCGTATCTAGGAATGAAATTACAAGTGTGGTGCAGTTTAAACTATTTTTTACAATACTCCATTTTCTATACATGTGAAGTAGACGTATGAGGATTATTATTCAAAATTCGTAAATAGCGCTCAAGTCAGATCTTTAGCGAACATTTTTTAATTTGCTTTTGTCAAATATTTTCTGACACCAGGCACAACGAAACGAAAAATCAGATAAATTATTACATATATCATACTTATTATGCTTCTAATAATTTTCGTGAGATTCAGCTTTTTTGTATATACCTATTCACTACATTTGAAATCGATTCCGGGTCGATTGAGATTTGTTTTCACGGAACCTTTGCATCTTTGAACTGAAATTTATGAAATTTTTGTCCTTTTTCTTTTTCATGGTAGGTAAATCTTTTACCTCAGCGAGATAAAAACCATACATTTTCAGAATAAGCATGGAATTTTGCTTATATAGCACAGATATCAAATGAATTCGATGATTTTGTAATTTTTATCATTTTTAGGAGTCTACCCCTTGGGAATTTTCTCGAGTAATTTCTTTTTACGCTGATTGACTCAAAATTCACAGAATATACTAATTTTGTCATTCTGAATAGATTGGCTTTCGCAGAATTGATTAAAAATAATACTCATATTTGTGGAATTTTATGTTTTCTGAATATGTACACCGAATTTGAAGTTGCTTCCGAGTTGATTGAAGATTTCATAGGTGTTTTACGACACCTCCGCAATTTTGATCTTGCAAAGGAACAAAGATCACTAATTTCATCATTCTGAATCGATTGGCGTTCGCAGAATTGATCTATCTTTAACCGTTCTCGGGTTGAGAAGTTTTTTTGGAGTTTGAAATGAGTAATTTATCCTCAAGAAATATTCAAAAAATATTTTCTGCTCATATTTGTGAAATTTCATCTTCTTTGAATATGTTCACCTAATTTGAAGTCATTTCCGAGTTGATTAAAGTTGTCATAGGTGTTTTACGACACCTCCGCAATTTTGATCTTGCAAGGTAATATTTGACGTTTTATTCCTTTTTTATGGTGATCCTTGTATCTGAGCATTAACAAATTATATATTTTTGGAATCAGCATGAAATGTTGCGTATATAGTGCGAATTAGAAGTGAATCCGATGATTTTGTATTATTCATCATTTTTAGGATTTTTTTTTGAGAAACTGTTTCATTCGACAATTGACTTGAAATTCACAGAGATCACTAATTTTATCATTCTGAATCGATTGGCGTTCGCAGAATTGATTTATTTTTAATCGTTCTCGAGTTGAAAAGTTTTCCTGGAGTTGAATTGAATAATTTACGCTCAAAAAATATTTGAAATTTTTTTTCTGCTCATATTTGTGAAATCTTATCTTCAATGAAGTCGATTCCGAGTCGACTGAAGATTTCATAGGTGTTTTACGACACCTCTGCAATTTTGATCTTGCAACGTAATATTTGACGTTTTTTCCCTTTTGCATGAAATCCTTGAATCTGAGCATTACAAATCATATATTTTCGGATTCAGTTTGACATTTAGCATATACAGTATCTTTCATCATTTTTAGGGGTCTACCCCTTAGACATTTTCTCAAGATTGACTTGACATCCACAGAGTTCACTAATTTCATCATTCTGAATCGATTGGCATTAGCAGAATCAATTTATCTTCTCCAGTTGAAAAGTTTTTCTGGAGTTGAAATGAATTTACCCTAAAAAAATATTTTAAAATTTTTTTCAGCCCATACATCTTTTATATGCTGATCCTTGTATCTGAGCATTAACAAATCATATATATTTAGAATGAGCAAGAAACTTTGCGTATATAGTGCGAATTTGACGTAAATCCGATGATTTTGTATTTTTCATCATTTTTAGGCATCCGCCCCTTAAATTTTTTCGGTTAATTGTGTTTTTTGCCGATTGAATCGATTGGCATCCGCAGAATTGATCTATCTTTAACCGTTCTCGAGTTGAAAAGTTCATCTGGAGATGAGGGTGGTAATTTCCCCTCCATTTCTATTTTAAATAATTTATCTATTAATTTTCGTGAAAGTCAACCTTTTTTATATATATTCACCAAATTTGAAATCGAATAATCACAGATTTCCAAGCCTTTTTATGGAATTTTGAACTAAAATTTATCGAACATTCTATCGTGCGAGGGAATTTTTGGCGTTATGTGTTTTTGATGCTAAAACTCGTACCTAAGCTATTAAAAATTATAAAATTTCAGAATGAGCATAACATTTTGCTCATTGGAAACCCCAGTCACAGGAATGAATGTCCCACAATTACCATTATTCGCAGAATAATGCAGAATACTCTGACCCAGCAGATGCAGAGGTCTATCAAAAAGTGGTGGAGGCGCTGGGTAAACGACCATCAACCCAAATGAACGAGAGAGCAATTTTGCGTAAAAAATAGAATTTTAACGACTCAAAAGTTTTGAAACTGAAGAGTGAGTTGAACGCAGAAGTATTGGAAAGGGGTCTGAACGCAACAGAAGTCCCCAAAGCATTCGAAAGCTGCGAAAGTGTAATAAAACAAATCAGCGAAAAAATGGCGGATGCGCCGATTCTTGGAAATGATGAAAACTGGAACAAACATCAAACGAACCAATGAACACAGATCTAAACAAGGAAACAAAGCTAGGCGGACTCAGAGAGACAATAGCCTATGTGAGAAAGAATACCAAAGGAGGCCCATGAACTTGAGGAAGAAAGGAGGTTGAAAAAGGAGAAGACAAAGCTCCTTGAAAATCGAGCAGAAACCTTAGGACCCCAAGACTCAAAGAGTGACAGATCGCAAGGGGCCAGGAGAAAAGTTCTATGAATAAGGAAATCTAAAGAAGAATCTCCGATAAAAACACACAAAACTCTCGATGAAGTGAATGAAGAATGATGAGCTTGCGAAAAGGAATACGACCTAAGTCCTAAGACCTAAGACATACAGATATACAGCAGATGAAAACAAACCTTACCCAGGAGTGTATGAAAAAGCACGTTCCAGAAATAACCAGACACTCGGATAAGAGATGCTTACATAGGAATGGAAAAAGCAGTCGGTGACCGACGAAGAAGATTTTTGAAATATAATGGGTCAGAAAACATTCGTTTCTATCCGATTTACAATGTCTCATCATCAGAGGTCATTGTCGTAACGTCAGAGGGGTTCAGCCAAACTTTAAATATTTTGAAGTCATCTGAAAAATGGATTTTGAGTTGGCTCGCATTGTGGTTGGTCAGAAAACAATAGTTTCTGTCAAAATTACAGGGTCTCATCATCAGATGTCATTGTCGTGTCGTCAGAGGGGACCAGCCGAACTTTAAATATTTTGAAGTCATCTCAAAAATCAGTTTAGAGTTTGCTCGCATTGTGGTTGGTAGATCCTTAAAAAAATTTGACACTTTGCGATTATTGTAGACTATCCAAATATGAGAATGAAAATTATAAACAAAGTGTCGTACAAATTGGGCAGTCCTCAACTTTTTATATTCCAATGCGGACTTGAATTTTCATTGCATTTTTTTACAGAAATTTATCTTTGTTTTAAATTTCATAGCAGCTGTGATTGAATAATGTCAATTTGTCACTGATTCCCTTATTATTCTCTGATTTTATTATTAAATTAGTAATGTAGTCCGTAAGGATATCCCGGTTTTATTAATATAGTTATAATCCATTTTTCAATTACCTTTTTTTTATAGTCTCCAAATAAAATGATATTGTGCGGTTTACCATAATTTGTTTTGTTTTCAAGGTTTAGGCGTCTGTTAACAAATGTACACCCTGTAGATCAAACGCTATCGAGATAGTAGGCCTTTGTACAGAAACCGCGTGCAGTTGAATTTCAAGAATTGAACGAGTTCATTATCAGATAGATACAACGATCCCAATTTTTTGTAGGACATCATTAAATGAGCCACAAACTAGGACATTTTCACTTCAGGGGGAACTGTATTCCTTAATTACAGGAAAGTGATTGGAGTTTTATAGTCTTTTTATAGCAGCCATTTCGACGGGAAAAACGGAATAGAAATAATTGCTTGGGTTACTGAATCAATAAATCCGTGTAATCATATTGAAATGTCCGTGAATCCTGTTGAGTTATTTACGTTGGAGTAAAATATTATGGTGATATTCTCACAGGACTGAAAGTGGGTTTTCAAAACAACTGGAGATTTCTCAATTAATTGCTCGTTTCAATGAAGGAATATTTTTATACCAATATTTTTTCACGAATAGAAATATGATGTAATGTGTTCAGATATCCTTGTGAAAACCAAGGAAATCGATTGAAAAGGTTGATTACAGAAAAAATTTACCGCGATAGAGACAGTATCGATAAAATGGTATGAACAGTACTGTCACCAGCGTTCATGAGTAGATGTAATCCTCATTGAAAAGAAGTTCTGTAAGAGAAGAGACACGCTATGTAATGAAAGTTCCGCTAGCAAGTAGATCACCATCAGTTTATTTAAGTATAGTGATAATACGAGACATGTTTGATGAGTAGGAAAGATGTAGGTTTGATTAAGTTGTTGTTGTTGGTTGATGGTAATAATGGTAATGGTGAGTATGGATGATGACTGATACGCTGCGACCTAATTAGATATATTGTGCCACATCTTCTGCTATTTCAAGGTGTTCTCGTTTACCCCTCAATCCCCAATTCCTTGAGGAATTCAAGGATTTTGAGGGGTATATTCGTGGTATTTCTCCCACAGTCAGCTGGTGTGATCCAGTGTATTAAATCTTTTGTGATGTATAGCATAACGCTCCATAATATATGGTGTGGTGTTTCTGGATATTTCCCACATAATCTGCAGGTGTTGTCCTCCTCTGAGCCTAGCTTCCTTAGGTGTTCTTTGAGTCTGCAGTGCCCCGTCAGAAATCCCGTGATTGTCTTTGCTGAGGTTGATCAGTTTCTTCGATCTTGCTCGGTTGAAGTTGCCGAGGAGATCTTTGGCCTGCCTTAGCCCTGGAAGTCTTTGCCAGTATGTTGCTCTCATTGCTTCTTCAGTTTAATTGGATTCTTCTTGGAAGTAAGATCTTCCAAGTCCGCAGAATGGTTCTGGCCCGATCAGTGGCGTTGATGCGCCTTTTCGTGCCAGGGTATTTGCTTGTTCATTGCCCTCCACTCCGACGTGCCCCGGCACCCAGAGGAGGATCACCTTGTTGTTCCTGCCTAGATCATTAAGTTTGTATAGACATTCCCAGACCATCTTTGAGTTTATGTTATAGTTGTTGGTTGATACTAATTACCATCCTGTTCTATGTGAATATTGAGAAAAGTGAAAGATGACATGCTATATAGGGTTAATGATTCGGGCAACTAGATCGGGGAAATTAACGGCCTCCTAAACCAGAATCTGTTGTTGGCTTAATGATAAAAGTATCCCTAGTAAGTTTTAGCCAATTTTTAAATCTTCAACTGGTCATATCGTGCCATGAAAAAGTAACATCTGGTTATTTGCTACAGCATCACAAGAACATTTATGGGTACATTGTGAGTAAAGAAGACATTATTGAATTCTACCAAATACTATGGATGAATAAGAGTTAATGAACTTGCTAGATAAAGATGACATCCCGTATATTTTTATGATTCAGGCATGAATATTTGCAGGTTTTAGGGTGTTCTGAACTAGAACCCGATGTTAGTTTCATGCTGACAAATTACTGATGGATTTTTCACGACTTTTTCACTTTACAACGCTTTATAGGGCTATAAAAAAGAACAATTTGGTTAGATTTTCTGGGATGTGGGGGTTTTATGGTGTTCTAGGCCGGAATTCGTAGTATGTTTATTCCAATTTTGAATTTTTCACTTGGTTTTAGGATGGCGATGACAATGAATATTTCATCATCCTGAGGTTATATATTTCTGTGACGATAAAACTTTTATTCTGGCGTATATACGAGCATGTAGCCACTCAAAGTGGGACATACTGTAGCCTCTTTTTCCTAATCGGAACTCACAAAGCTTTCAAATAACTACCCTACATCAGCATAATACACTTTCTGTTAGTTTAAACTCTTTGTGGTCTTACCAGATTCCTTTTGACTCTGCGATAGTAGATGAGAACATATATATATTAATGAAAAGCTACCGGGGCGTAAGAGTCTTTTTGAAACATTTAGACAATTAATTGAAATATCTATTACACCCGACTTTTATCTCACTGTGTGGTCACAGTTTCTAATATAACACAGTACTAGTTGATGAGTGGATAGTATTTAAACTTATGAATTTAGACATTTTACTCTGAATGGAGAGCGGTATTTCGCGAAAATGAGTGATATAATGATTTCAATGCAATTAATATGCGTGAGCGTGGGGGAGGGAGGCAAGAATGTGCAGTGGCGTAGCCAAGGGGATATAATCAGGAGGAGGAAAAGTTTGAAAGTTTCGACCATTTGGTAATGCGAATTGGAAGTTGTTATTGTATATTAGACTTTATAACTCTTTTGGAGATAGACTTTTTCAAATAATATCACCCTAAGTGGACACAACATTATAAAAAACGTCTGTGATCGTTTCTACCCTATATATTTACATGATTTTGAATATATGTGAATGAAAACGTATAATTCCAATGTACATTCCAAAATTATCTACTATCTATCTACCTCGACCCTTCGAGACATTCTTCGAAGGTTATCTTCAAACGACAACCGCGATCGAGTACATTATTTAGTACGGGACGGTACATTTCCAAAATATGAAAAAAAAAACCTCACGATTTTGACTTTTTTCCGCTATGATAAAGAGAATACTCTCCTTCTTGAAGCTATTATCCATATAACTAATTTAATTATTTCGAATTCTCAGAATTGCTCTATATTTCGCGAGAGAAAAGTTCGTCTGGAGTTGAAAGGGGTAATTTCTCGCCAATTTTCGAAATCAACTCGTCGAGATACATTTGACGGTACCAAGCGAGTTTTTGAAAATTCGGTTTCCTTCAGAGTGAATCTCTGAAAAATATTCCCTGCAAGATCAAAATTGCGGAGGTGTAAAACACGTATCTTCGATTAATTCGGAATTGACTTCAAATTTGGTGTGCAGCAGAAGTCAATTTTTAAATAATTTTTTGAGGGTAAATTATTCCTCTCAACTGCAGATAAATTTTCCAACTCGAGAACGGTTGAAGATAGATCAATTCTGCAAACGCCAACCGATTCAAAATAATAAAATTAGTATACTCAGTGAATTTCAAGTCAATCGCCATAAAAAACAATTACTCAAATCTCTCAAAATCATGAAAAATACAAAATAATCGGATTCAATTAAAATTTGAACTATATACCCAAAATTTCATACTGATTCCAAAAATATAAGATTTGTTTATGCACAGATACAATGATTAGCATAAAAAAGGAATAAAACGTCAAATATTCCTTTACAAGATCAAAATTGCGGAGATGTCCTAAAATACCTATGAAATCTTCAATTGTTTCGGAATCGACTTCTTATTTGGTGTTCATATTCAGAAAAGATAAAATTTCACAAATATGAGCAGAAAAAAAAATTAAAATATTTTTTTGATAGTAAATTACTCCTTTCAACTCCAAAAAAACTTTTCAACTCGAGAACGGTTGAAGATTGATCAATTTTGCGAATGCCAATAGATTCAGAGTGATGCAATTAGTATACTCTATGAATTTCAAGCCAATTGGCGTAAAAACCAATTACTCGAAAACATCCCAAGACCCCTAAAAATTATGAAATACACAAAATAATCGGATTAAATTATAATTTGCACTATAATCGCAAAATTTCATGCTGACTCCGAAAATATATGATTTATTCATGGTCAGATACAAGGTTCAGCATAAAAAAGGAGTAAAACGTCAAATATTCCCTTACAAGATCAAAATTGTGAAGGTGTCCTGAAACACCTATGAAATCTTTCTTTGAATCGACTTCTAATTTGGTGTGCATATTCAGAAAAGATAAAATATCAAAATTTCACAAATATGAGCAAATTTTTTTTTTATATTTTGTGCTGGAGATTTTCTCAATTTGTTCATTATTAAAATTCCCCGCAGACAACAAATTTATTGTTTTTTTTTCCTGGGACTACACTTCAACGATATAGCAACAGCATCAGAGTGAAGATTTTCATTCGGATAATGATTACCTCTTCATACGTTATTTTTAAATTCAAAATTTCAAAGGACATTGCGATAGTATCTTTTTCGATACTTTGCATTGGACAGTGTAACTTTACTCGATTTCTTTGGTTGTCTGAGATCTAAATTGAATTTGCACTCTTCCAAACTGGTTTACAAGCAGCGAATCAACATTAACTCACTTGTAACTTTCTCAATTATTTCGTATTTCTTTCCAGCCGCAGATTAGAGAGTTTCCTAGCAGTGCAAATATTTTCGTAACAACAATTTCTGAATAATTTTTAGAGAGAGGAGTTTGAAGTGGAGTTTCCATCTTCAGGATGGCATGCGAAGATTAAATGGATATTTACCGTCATCTGAAACTTTGGTTATGGAAACAAATTGCGCGTAACACTTGATCCAATTGAGTTTTCTTTGGGAATTCTCAAGTTGTGGTTCTGAATCGATCTTTCAGTTGATATGACAGCAATTGGTTGAAGTTAGCCTTGAAAGTTTTGCCCGAATACAATAAAATTATAAAAGCAACTTCATTGCAACCCGTTGAAAATTAATAAGGACTTATTTTTTTCTAGGTCTGATGATGACACATGGGACCGTAGATCAGCTATTCCAAGAAAACACATTTTTTTCCCCTTGATTTCTTTCTGAATTGTTTACGATATGGGGTCTCTCCCTGCACAGGCTATGTTGGTTACACTCTAGGACTATTATTATTAATACTGTGTTTATTTCGTTCCATAGTACTCCACGTCTTGTATTTGGTGTCCAATACATCTGGAGGGTGCGCTAGTCCATCTACTTGTCTAACTTTGATCGTCGAGGAGTACTAAATCAGGCTTATTGGCTTCTGTTTTCCTAAGGGTGAGAAATAGTAGTTTCAATAGATTCGGATGGGATGGACTCAATTTTCCCCCAGAGAATGAGGCAACACCATTGTCTCGTCTATACCGTAGAAGTCGTAGATAAAAGTATAACGCTTGTGACGTCACGTTATGCCTGTGGATATAGGCTGAAGAAGTGTCATAAGCTTGACAAGCTTCTTCTTGAAGAAGAAATCATTCATTGGCTAGAGGAGGACCTAAGACTCCGTAGTTTCAATCTGAGCTTTTAGCTGAACGGGTTCCAACTTGGTGACAAAGTCATCACGTTCAGTGTCGAATACGAAAACAAGTTCGTGGGCTGCACGGGCTTCTATCTTGAAAAATGCTCTGATACTCTTTCTTTCATGGTTTCAGACCATGCAGAAGAGGGGATCTGAACTCCTGATGGAAAATAAAGTATACAAGATGACTCGGAAGAGTATATCAAACCAAAGTTATGTTTTTTGTAATGGAATTCCCTATATTTCATCATATGATTGAATAGAGATTACCCGGACCACTCTGAAAATATAGGGTTATGTATGTTCCTCAACGTTAGTTCCAGGGATATATTGATATTACTTCAAAAAACATCATTTATTCAACACCCTGTAACTCCGCGTGTAATAATCATTCTGAAAGTCGATGGGAGGTGAAATGACTTCAATATGGTCTAGTTTCTGTAACATGACACAGTTGAAATTTCGTAACATTCTGCGTAACAGATGGAGAAGACTTTTCAATAGCAATAAAAGAGTCTGAGATACTGGGAAGACTACAAAACAGCTCTTTTTGATTACAATAAAGAACTCAAAAAACCGAAAATGAGAACATGGTGACAAATGTCCGAAGGGATCACTGAACTGGCCCCAGCATAACGACTACAGAAAGTTCTTTCAAGAGAATACTGCAACGGCATCGGTTTGATCAAAACATCGAACGGGGGTTATACTGATAATCCAAAGGAAAGCTTAGGTGTGCAGACGCACTTTCCTGGTTCTAAAATGGCTGTGGAGAATGACCAACTGAGTGCTCACCTGAAAGGGGTTGTCCACAACCCCAATAAAGCTGGGAAAATCTTCACAAACCAAAGAATCAAATGGGCTATCAGAGGTCTTAAATCATTTAAGTCGCCAGGAAAGGATGAAATATTGCAACATGGTCTTGAAATAATAGAGCCCTTCCTGAGAAAGATATTCAAGGCCAGCCTCATCTTCGACTATATACCGCAGATCTGGAGAGAGGCAGTGGTGGGGTTCATACCAACGCCCCATCAGTCCCACCTCCTTTCTCCTAGAAGCAATGGACCAAATAATAGACTGTTACATCAGAAGCGAACTCCTTGAGTTACCAAGCAGGTCTGATTGAAAGCATTGAAAATATATACATGGCAAAAAAATGGCTCTTTCTGCCTTCATCGACATAGAGTGTGCTTTCGATAACACACACATACCTCCATAACCAGATCAATAGAGGAAAGGAATATCAATACCTCATTGATCAGATGGATACAAGAAATGCTGAAAAGCAGAATCATTGTAGCGACCATAGGGGAGAGACAGTCAGGATGACAGCGGAAAAAGGTTGCCCTCGAGAATTGGCAATGGATGCCTCAGTGTGGTAAACAGATGGATCCAAGATGGATGAAGGGGTTGGAGTGGGCGTTACACGATCAAATGTCAGGCTCTCAAAACCCTTTAGTAGGACCCCAACTATCTTTCAAGAAGGAGTATATGCTATAATTTGTGCCCAGGAATGCATTGAGAGGAGCACCCGAAGGGCAGAAATCTATATACTATCAGATGGTCAAGCATCACTAAAAGCTCTAAAGTCATACACTTGTGAGTCTAAGCTAACTTGGGATTATCAGCAACCACTGAGACAACTGGCAGCAAACAATCAGGTAACCCTGATGTATGTGCCAGGTCACAGGGGCATCAAAGGCAACGAGGAAGCAGACTGCCTTCCCAAAAGGGCAAACACACTACCTCCTGGCCCAAAACCCTTCTGTGGACTCCAAAGGCCACTCAAAAAAGAGTTGAAATGAAATCTCACTGAAATAATGTGCCAGGACAAAGACAAGTGAAAAGAATAGTGAGCCTATCGCCCAGGAAAGCTAAACAGCTTCTCGAGTTGGACAAAAAAAGACTTTACGTTGGTAACGGGACTACTCACTGGGCACTGCCTTCTGGGGAATCACCTCAAAAAGATGTCAGGGAGTGATAGTTGCCGCTACTGCGAGAACTTCGCGGAAGCTGCAGAACATCTGCTTTGCGAATGCCCAGCGCTCTTCTGCAAGAGGCTCAAATTCCTGGAAGGGGCATTCTTAACGCCCTCCGACATCAGGAACTTAGCTCCAAGGAAACTGGTGAACTTCGCACGAAGTCTCAGAATTCCAGGTCTTGAATAAATAAAGGGTCACCCATGAAAGACTTACAGGTCGAGGTGCTTATGAGGCTGCATAGCCTGCACGACCCCCCTACAATCTACTGGATGGATTGAAACGCAAATTGAAAAATGTCTTGGTTTTTTCAATTAGAAACCTACACATTCAATTTCGGCGATGGAAAGGCCACAGAATTTCCTTTTCAATGAATCACACTGATTATTTACTTCACCATGAATAAATTATTGTTGTGTTTATTATATACCTACATTTGGGTATGGTTTTTCGTTTCATTCAGGCCCATATAGCTGAGATTTAACCTGTATCGAATGTCTAGGGATTACGGAAAATCCAAACTGAGCAAACATCACCGCCTGAGCTTCACAAAATCATGCGAATACTTTATTTTCCGCATTTCGGTTTTCATCCTGTGATTGGACACGGCCCTAAAATATATACATAAAAATTGCAAACGATTGCCGTGGATTTCAACTTTCTCCAGCGATACTTCCAAAGCCACATAAATAAATCATTCGAAAACTTTGTTCGAGAACTCTTTGCAGGAATGGAACATAAAAGTGTCCGCAAAAAAATGAAAATATTCCGTCCTATTTACAGAACAAAACTTTTGTTACAGAAGATTGATTCATAGCGCTTTATCATCAATTAGATAACGTTGGAGGGATTTAAGGATTATTCATTGTTGGGAAATTTCAAAAGATTAATTTTAAATCGATAGTTCTCTTTCTTAATCGTACGCGCTAAAAAGTTGAAAAATAAAAGGCTCCACTAATTATAATTAATTATTGAGGATGATGAGTCGACAAAAAACCCATAGCTTGTCATTTCCAGCAAAGCTGTAATGAAAAATATGCCCGGGAATTCGCTTAGCAATTTTGCGATCTTCAAAGAAAAACTTGTTTTGCGATGTCTTGCACATCAGCACGGATTGTATTCTTCCAGATATTAATTGAAAAATGTGTCTTACAGGATCGATATGGAAGGGTAATATTATTATGCTGGTACCAACTACACAAATTTGCTGTTAATATATTTATATTAAATTCCTTTATTTACTTTTTCCTTAATTTTGACAACTGATGGATTATTGAACATGATACGGAGATCTTTTGCAGGAGGATCTGTTACATTTCCAGCAGGACGGTGCTCCACCTCATTATTTTCTTCCCGTCCGACAGTGGTTAAACGAGAGATTTCTGGATAGATGGATTGACAGAAAGAGAGCAGTTGAATGGCCTCCGAGATCACCGGATTCAACTTTCTTAGATTTCTTTCTTTGGGGGCATCTTGAATCCGTTGTTTATAAAACACAACCTTCCAATATTGAAGAACTTCAAAAACGAATCACAGCAGCATGCCAGTCAATTCCTAGTGAAGTTTTCCGTAATGTTAGAGGAGAGTTCGAAAACAGACTTTATTACTGTTTAGAGCAGAATGGACGACATTTCGAACAGTTTATTATATAAGCGTAAGTAGATTTAATGTTTGCAATGTCTTTCTCGCAAATTAAATTTTATTTTGTAAAAGTAAAATAATCAACCAATAAAACATCCTACGTGTAATAGATTTATTTCTGTCATTGAAGGGTTGGAACTGTGCCTACTACTCTTCTAACCATTTTTATCAAAAAGAATCAATACAATAATGCATCTCAGAACAGGCAAATTCTAATTACATGTGTTAATGATGTGCCACTTGACCCCCCAATTTGAGATCCTGAGGGTAACATCCACCTCTCCTAAGGGGTTGAACCACGAGGGCTACCAATATTCCTTCAAAGTGTCCCTCCCCCTTGACAATAAAATTCACCTGTTTTTTCGATTCCTCATATTATTTACTGGAAGGAAGATATTGAGAGTGGGAAGTTTTCAAATTGACACCCTGTTTACTAACGTCTATAGAATAATAAATTTGTTGCAAAACATGATTAGCGACAGCTGATTTTTCCGTATTTCAGATTTGCTAAATGTTCCTTATATCTTATTTTTCTAGATCTTTCAGTCTATCCACAATATTTTGCAGTCTTCACATTTAACTTCGTGAATTTCAGACTTTTCCGAATTCTCAACTCTGTCCTCTTGGTTGCCCAACAGGCTTATTTATATCTTATTTTAATAGATCTTTCAGTCTTTCTCAGACTTTTCCGAATTCTCGACTTAGTTCTCTGGGTTGGCCAAAAGGCTTTGTAGTTCCTCGAAAATATATCCAAAGTTTTTGGTGTATTAGTGCTATGGAATATGGAACCGATATGTATTCCTCTTCGTTGGTATCATTTTTAAATTCGAGATTTCTGTAATTCTTAACCTGAACATCTTTCTTCTCCTAATGTTATCCAAGCTTTTAATTGTCCCCCCTCAGTTAACTCTTAAACGGTTTAACATACAAACATGAAAAATAAACTTTTGGATGGTATCACCGATACTACTTTCTGGAATAAAACAGGTTGTGGTTGCTCGATGAATGGTAAGGGGAAAACTTAAACATTGGATATACCTGTGAGTGCTAGGTTCTTCCCTATTCTAGCCTTCCACATCGACCTCTTATCACCAAAACATCGAGGAATGGCAGTTGTTCCTTATTTTCCTCATTATATTCTTCATATAATACTTCTATTGATGAAAATATATTATTTGAAAAAAAAAATTCCTCAATATTCGATTCCTTATTATCAAACATCGTGAAAACGTCATCCATATACCTTATCCATATTCTACTGAAGTACTTTAACTTTTTTTTGCTATGGCCAACACAGCCGTTTCCTCCTGTTCATAAAAACAATCTTCTACCTGGAAATGGTTTTGTTTCAATAATTCCCCAAGTTACTGCAAAGTCTGTGGAATTGAAACACTGGGAAATAAGGAACTAACATCGGAGGAAACCAAAATTTTGCATTGCAGATTGATGTCTCTTGTATATTGAATAAAATCTGAGGAGTTTTTAATACTGAAACTTGGGTCCACAATAGGTAAACTTTCGAATTCCATAGTGTGCCATTAATTTGGGCATTTGGTAGTTTTAGCTATCCTTTCGTATCAGCTGAAATATAAGCAATGGCGATTTACCACGCAAGAATAACGTACTTCATTTTAAATTGTTATGGCACTGGTGCGACTGCGATTCATAGACTAACACGTGAGTTTGCTGAATATTTGAATTTCCATCGCGTATATTTGTTATATTTTGTACTGGTCGACTGTCAACCAAGCGTCTGGGGAATATATGCCGATCATATTTTACCACATCTGTATATCATACTAGTGCCATAAGTAGTCAGTTCTAGGTGGACAAAATCAGAAGGCAGTATTTGTTTAATTCGTCTGCTCAGGTAGAGCATGTTTGATGGATTTGTGTAGGTTTGGTGGTATGAATATATCGTAGATGCGGTTGGCATTACAGTTGTATCAGCTAATCAACTACCCCTTGAGTCCACTTCTCAAGCGCATCAAACCTTACCCCGTATACGGTAATTCCAGCAAAGGGGCTTAAAAGGGATGATGAATAACGACCTATTACAATTCGCGCATTCGGAATCTTTAATCAACACTAATAATGTCTTTGGGCTCAAAGATCCGACCAAACCGTGTTAACTATCAACTAAACCACTAAGATTTTAACCTCTCCCAGTCTTAGCCCTGGCTTTAATTACTCCATCTCTAATAATGATCTCCGTTATAATACGGCAGTGTAACTGCAGTATAACAATTTGTACAGTCCTCTAATCCATACTACGCTGTCCCTCACGAACATTATATAAAATTGAATTGAAATGAACGTTGAGCTGGGATGGAAAAAATTCTTGTGTGTATGAACTCTGACATGACCGAAATGTAATTGCTGGAGATGGATACGCATTAATTGAGACAGCTTCGTGATTACTTTTTCTCTGAAACGAAACGTTGGTTAATCTATGAGCTCCAGATGAAGAAGAGCAACGAATATATCAAACTATGAAAACTGAACAGCGGCTCTGTAGGTCGGCAGAACCGAATTATATCTAAACGCTCGGACACGTCGACTACATTTTCGAGGGGGACCACTCTTCGCGATGAAATTCACCCAAAATACTTTCCATCCCTCGGAGCTGTGACCGCCACCCCTGAGTTCATAAACGGCAACATATGGCAAGTGATACCTCATTTGAAAGGTATTTTCCTTCTTGATAGCAAACAACAAAAATAAATTAATTCTATGGATTTGTTTTCGATATATAGGAAGTGGAAATTGGTAAATCAATTTTTATTCATTCAATCAATAGAAATAAGATATAACAATGCAACTGTTTGGAGATAATTATCATTGTCAAGGAATTAAATGATCTAACTGTTAACCAACCTATAACATGCAATTCCGTTTAAAATTTTTATTTGATCCTCATTCACATGATCGAAAAAATGTTGAGGTTCTCAAGAATTCGACCCAAATGCGAGTACAACAAAAACATGTATGAGATAATTTTTTTCGCCAAATCGTAATTGTGTACGTATATCAGAGCTAAACTGATCTTTGATCGAACGACATAAGACAAAAGCTGCTGAATTTCTTCCATCAATAATAGTGTAAAGAGTTGAAATAAACAATTTTTTTCAAGAATGATGAATGCGGTAACCGCACAGCTAATGTGTTCAATGAAACGCATCCAGATAAACTTGTTGCTAGAAAATACTTTCTAGAATTAGTGCAAAAATTTCGTAAAATTGGATCAGTAGCCAGCAAGATACGAGACCCAGAATGTGAAAATTCGTTGAGAAATAAACCCGTGAAAGTTGCAGTTTTAGGACAACATTGAGCAGGAAATTGGCTAGTGTTACCAATATCAGTAGAACCAGTATCCGCCGAATCCTGAAACATCATAAATTTCATCCCTACAAGATGCATTTGGTACACCAATTGAATGAAGACAAGAATAGATGCTGATGAGAATTTCTTTTTCAACATCTGCATTTCTGACGAGTCTATATTCTTTATGAATTCAAAGTCCATACTAAAACTCCCAGTTTGATTGGACCTACAGAGCCGCTGTTTCGTTTTCAATGGCCCACTCTCTATATGTTTGAACAGTCACGTTTCGGGTACTAGATATTATCTTCAGTAATTTAAATTTGGTTAAGGGTATCATTCAACATATTGACAAGTTCTAAATGTTTGATGAATAAACTATTATTGAATTTGGATATTCATATCTTGAATATTGAATATGGCCATGTTCTCATGATGTCTCAATATAATTCTCATCTCATATGAAGAGACGATTTCTCATAAGGTTCAGATATATTGTCAAGAAGGGTGCTAATTTGAAAATTGATTCATTTTATATGATACCACAATCTGCTGTCATAATTCATATTATTTCATAAATTGTTATTAGTTGAATCAGTTCAATATCATGAACACAAGTCAAGGTCGAACTCGGCTGATATGATTCATAACAAGACCAAACTACTTTTGTCGATTAGGAATAATAATAATAATACTCCCTCATAAACACTCATAGAGTGTATCCAAATGTATAGCCTGTGCAGGTAGAAGAATATTCCAACGTATTTTTTCATCGAATGAAAATGCACGTAGATAACAAAAATACGAAAATTGAATAAATGCATGATGACAAAGGACGATGGGTACAGTATCTAGAACTGAGCGCGGATTTACGAGATATCCTGGCAGATTCCGTTGTGGGCAGTTCTGTTACTTGTACAAATCGGCAGCTATAAAAGTCCTTCTGATGAACCCCCCTCTATACCAAGCTGATCATGTTTATTTGGTTGGGTAAATGTACTTTTATAGGGCGTTGTTGGGCACTAGGTGTTCATTTCGTCCTTTAATAAAGTGAATCTGTGACTTTTTCATTTTTTAGTGGGTGTATCGGGAACGAACCAAGTTCTCCTATTTCTCTTCCTGATTACGTCCCAAGCGATAGGGCTTACAGCTTCCCTGACGGCTCTATTCTCGACAATATGATGCAATAATACTACTTGATATTAAATCCAGGAAAGTTTCTGAACAGTTCCAAGAATCCTTATTAGTAACTGATGGAGTTCATTAATGATTGTTCTTTCTTTTGTAAATGTCTCTTTCGAAACTTCAACTATTATGCACTTACGTTGAAGATGTCTGTATCCTGTGTTGATTGTATTTTATTCATAATTGACTGATATTTTTCATTCATATTAAGAATGCAGGTACTAAGGATTCGTTATTTTACTCGAATCAGTAGAAAAATTTCAACTGGACTCGCACATTTGGGAAGGCTCTCCATCTCTGATAGTTGACGAATTTATTGCCTTGAAGAATCAAGTCACTGTTCGGCGTTCAAAAATGATATCCATTATAATCGAGTATTTTTTCCGAATATGAAATAGAACTTTTGTGGAACGGAGATGATTGATGAACTTGCCTTTACTTAGAGTAACTGCGTTGGAAAAAGTGGGAACAATTGTTCATTCTGTATATTTTTATTTATCAATTCAGATAGTTACATATAAAGTGAAGTTCATAAGTTAAAATTACACCAGGATTGAATATATGACTGTCTCAAAACACAATGTGGATTGATGTGATGGCAGACCAAAAATTTTCCTAATAGAATAATCCCGTTCGGTGTGGGTACTCACGTTGAAAGTGTTTTCATGTGTCACCAAAAGGGTTTAGGCAAATTAATCATCTCGTCGTTAATGATGCAGTGGCGTAGGTATTACTGTGAATATCTGGAGGGTTTGTTTCGAAGTTATAGACAGGTGTAATTAAAAAACATTAGTAGCAACCCTTAGATAACTTTACGAAGACAACTAACTCTCAACCAACTTAATTTCATTCCAAGAATAGGGTTAGCTTCAATCCTTTTGATATTCACCGGAAATTTGCTATGACAGGCGTAATTTGTGTGATTCAAAGCTCTTGTCGTATAGGAACTTGCTCCTTTTCAGAAACGTTAATATAACCGCTTATTTGAATGATTGACACCATTTTTCAAGTGACTGATATTTAATAATTAATGAAGAATAGAAGTGAATATCACAAATATGCGATTTAGTGACTTTTGCTCATAAAGGCGGTCGTATGGCCGTTCATTCTCAAGATATTTCAGATATTTTGATGAAATTAGTGAGACAGACAGGTGCTTATAATTAGCCCCACTGTACTTCAACAATGCATATCCATTATAGCTACAAGGACCCTATATTGTTTGTAGCATAGTAACTTATTGTTTTTGCTCAAGAAATTGTTTTGCAAAGAATTATCAATATTTTGGATGGTGCATAGATTGATGGCCATTTCGAGGATATCGTCGTCTTATACACCACAACCTCTCAGTTTTCAGTCACTAAGAAGAATAATTTCAGTTATGACATAATAAGAGCATTGCGAAGTAGTTTTTGTAGTATGGCTGGTATGAAACAGATATAATTCAACAGGGACAGTAGTGGTTTATGTTGTATACTTGTCAACGAAAACATCTATTGTTTACGGCTGTTGCAGGAGATTGGATTATAAAATTGTTTTCATTATTCAATAACAAAAACGTTAGCCACTTCTTTAAATTTGCCACACAGTCCAATGGTTCCCAACAGATTGCAGATACTTTAGCGAAAACTGACACACGGTTATTGAATTTCCAGCTAGATATCGAGGAAAATGATCACCACTGAATTGCTGTCTTAAATGATGTGTTCCTGTGTCTCCGACAAGAGAAAACACCATTGTCTCAAAGTTTCGAAGGCAGCTTCAATCTACATTTTTGTCAACTTGTTCCAGATCCACTTAGTGATAACATTTTCGTTGTTCATTCAAAAAGCGGGCGACAATGTAATATTGTGGTAGATTCTTAGGAGACCGATTTCAGTCATCGGTCAACGTCATTCTGTATCCTGTCTCGTCTGATAAATTGAGTTTTTATTTTATACTCGGCTAAAGTTCACAGTGATATTAATATTAATTTTTCGGAAGTGCATTCTGTTCCAATTGAAAAACCATCTGATGAAAAAACTCATCTTCATTGCTTCACTCAGAAATGAGTGATGGTGACGAATTTATTACAAAAATACTGCGTGTCTTAATGCAACTATGCGGAATAAGATACTGCAGTTTTGCAGAAAACATTTTGTGGGAATCTAATCGATGATATCATTTCTTGAAATAAGAATTTTTTTGTTCGCTTGTGTCACTAATGTTTACCAGTAATCTACTGAAAAATATGGCGAAACTCTAGCCGTTTCATTATATATCTCCAAGGCGTTTGATGGCGTCAGGCACTATGGACTGCTTGCCAAGCTTCCATCTTGGGGCTTGCCCACCCTTCCAGTTGTGTAGCTTTCATTCAGACAGATCACCCCACGTAGTGGTTGATGGACTTTTATTCTACAAATAAGTGCTGGTGTTCCGAAGGGATCCATTCTAGCACCAACAATGATTCTTCTTCAAATGTTCTCTTGGGAGCTTAATTATACCCAATGCACAGCTTTGCGAATGACACCACCTCATACCACCTCATCCAACAACTAGCTCCATGTAACTTGATTCAAAACTCGGTTGGGACTGTCTAGGAGCCCTTTGTGAGTTATACAGTCATAATAAACAGTCCATAGCCTGGGCACTAGGACATTCAGGGTATAAGGGCAACAAAGAGGCTGACCAATTAGCACCAGAAGAAGAAAGAAGTGCTCTTTTTGACCTGGAATCTACCGTGGTTTAGCGAAAGCTCATATAAAAACTCACAAGAACGTGTGGATGAAGACTCAATAAATATATGAACAACATCGGATTGGCAGAAATAGCTATATATAGGTACTGTTGGGCACGTAATGTGTCAGTGTGAAGATCTGACAAGGCTAAGGTTTGCAGTACTAGGAGAAGAAAACCACAACCTCGCAAGTTCATTGGAAAGCTAAAGTTTCAAGGTCGGGATTAGAAAAGAACTCTAAACAACATGAGGGCATACACATATGATCATTATGAGTCGCGGTGTAGAGGCTTCTGAGCCAATCAAACTCTAAACACAATTCAATTGAATCTAAATCCCGTTTTTTGTAGCTCACCTGGCTCACATCAAGCTAGAACTGATGTTCCATCGTACCTATCTACGAAAGTTGTTGCTTTGCCTTCAGAGGAGCAAGACACTTCATGCACTCCGTGGATGGGTATATAATTCGCCAAGACTTATCATCTCCTGTGTCCAGAAGCTAGGGGTTTAGGCCGACTTATCATTTCTGTAGTCGCTGATTTCGCGTTCGACTTCATTATTCTTGTGACTGGCTCTTACTGGTATCACCGCATGAGCTGTAACGTCCCCTAATAAAGTTTTGTAATCTCATCTGGGAAGTCACTGTTCGAGTTTAATGAACCATGCTCTGTGGCTGTAGATTTCTCAGGTGCATGTTTCACAGTGCCCTCAAAATTTGCTACCGTCTAACTTTTCGATTATGTCAGGGGTATCGTTGGCCTTCACCAGAAACTTTCGGCTGAAGTTCCAGTTGGTAGTTTTTTTCTGGGGGCGGATATTTAATAGCCGCTGCGTCTTGCGGAATTTTAAATTCTGATTGGAATGAGAGGTTTCCGGCTGTCATTCTTTATATTCAGACAAGTGGGCCATTATTCAATTTACATGGTTCTTCTTGTAAATCTTGAGGTTCTTGCTCAAACTCGAGCGAAACAATGACAAGATGATTGAACATGAAAATAACAATTTTGTTACAGAAATTAATGAATATATACGTTTATAGTGTCCATGATTGGAAATACAGGGCGTTTGACAACAAGACCTATTTTCCCATAGACATGTGTCCGCAAACGCTTCAGAGCGTTAAAGATTCATGATTTTTTAATTTTTTTCTTCGTTGCTCTTTCAGTTTTTGAGCTATTGAGATCAACTTTGGGGCTTATATAACCCAGCATGCCGAGCGATTATAAGAATATATGAGGAGATATTTTTCACGGGAACAAGCCGCTGGTGGATTCTGAAATACGAAATAAATTTTTTGTTTCATTTCCATATTCCATGTCCATATTCCCAAAGGTGCTGATAGGAAGTAATTTAGTTGGGAAATCTTAGCGCGTACAACCTCTGACCTTTAAGTCCGTAACTATTAGCCAGACCATAACCAAACTGGATGTCAGCCAGATGTTTAAATGAATATGGTTCATTTTCCATTTCAATGTTAAACAAATTAAATAAAATAAACATATACACGATGAGACATAAACCTACTTTCAAATGCTTCAGAATAAATCTAAACGTCAACATGAAAATAGCAGTCAAAGCCCACCAATAATTTTTTTTATTGTTTCGTTGAAATTTTTTTGATAAATCTAGCGAATTAAGGTAAGCTCGGGTAAGTGTGAATTTGGGGCAAGTGTGAGTTTGCTTGCTATCTTCGCTAAACCGGGCGACAGCCCAATGCCATCTACTGACGAATAGCCTACACTCATAATGAATCCATAACCATCATATAAAATACAAAAGAGATCTTGTGAAATCCAAATATTTTTCCCAATTTTCTGAACTACAATTCATCAACCCGAACGAGTATAACGAGTTTATTTTAAGCTTTGAGTGTATTGTTAAAATCTAAGGTAAGAATCCATTTTATACACTTTTCTTCTGCCTAAACAATGAATCTGACTATAGATTGCCGTTTTTTCATAAAGTTGATTTTTTTACATTTTTCCATTGCATGACACACCCCGAAATTAAATGTTATTGGGGATAGTGTGACATATCTGTCGGAGTAAGTGGGAACCTGGTTCATTTGGCCAATCTAAACAGTAATATTTTTTCAGCTATAGTACGAAATTATATACGGAAATCTCAGAGAGCCAAACAATATACCTGGCCAGATGAGGAAGACATTGATACACTTTCAGAGGATGAAATAACAATGTGCTTTCATCACCACTCGTCAGAAGATGGGGATCAATGAAATTCTCATTCGATTTTTCAGATTTCTACCTGAAAATTTTTCTTTTCAAAAATTGTTCACTTTCACGATTATTTTTTGTTTTTTTCCAATGGGGTATTTCAAATTCAATATTAAAAAGTTCCTAACTATGTTTTGAATAAAGATATCTCGAAACAAATAAATTGTGGTGAAAGTTCCTTTACTGTTTACTCATACAATTTGGCCAGAATCACACTTGCCCCAAATTTCCGGGGAAGTGTGACCTATGTAGATGTATATCTGAATATATAAATAAAATTCATAGAATACATTTTTCAACAGTTTTCTGTGGCGTATTACAAAGACTGACCTTCGAAGTAAATACCTGCAAAAGTTCATTGTTATATTAGTTCAGGTTCATCAGATGGACTAAATTCAATGCGAACTAATAAAAATTACGGTCACACTTACCCGAGCTTACTATACCAATTTTTTTTTAAATTGTTACTCGATAACGGTTGGAGAAGCGTAAAAATTACAGATGACAAAAAAAATCATGAAAAAACAAAGAATTCATTTCATACTCCAGAATCCACCAGCGGCGATCGAAAAAAGTTTTGATCTCAATACGAATGTCAAATAACTGTCAGAGGAGTTGCTAACAACATCTGTTTATGATGCCAGTCACACCGTCAGCTCCTTTCAGCGAAACGTCGAGAATTCCTCACAACGAACGACCGACGGCTGAAAAAAACTGAAAAATCATGGTCTGAATTTTATTGACCTTTTTTTTCAGTTCAGTTGTTTCATCGGCATGGATATGAAATAATTTTACCACCGGTTCTTTGTATTTAGGGTTCATTAAACTTCCCGTATCGCCGTAATAATATATTCAATACTGGCTACCAACTATTAGACGGTGAGGTTGGTACATACATTATAATTTATTCGAATCTCATACATCTACTTCAATCCTGATCGAATTCGAATATTTTACATATATGATACGAGACATAAAATATACACTCGAAAGAGGCCATAAAAATCCCTCAGCTTATATATCAGACAAAAATCCCGTTTTGTCGTCGTACCGTCTTCCGTAGGTTCACAAATTGCTGCCGATACAAACTTTTGATGGCTCCCCGAATAGGCAATCAAGAAATATTCCTACAAGCGGGCTGATTTTTTTTCATCACCTGTTCCACAATTTATAATTATAAGGCACATTGTTACAAACGTTCGAATTCTAATATACCCCTGAGCATGAGTTGGGGTGTGAGTATATACGGGATAAACGGTTTTGTACAATCGCGGCAGACACAATTTTCACAATAAGAGATGAACACCTTAAATTGAAGAACACTAAGGGTAGATTCCACGGAACTTTCGGGAAATCCACTTTGTGATCTTGTTCAGCACTCATACAAGGGGTAATTTAAAAAATGAAAGACGAAGGAGGCTGAAATAAAGCAAGACTAAACAATAGAGAGCACTTTCCAAGAGAAACTATTTCGATATTTTCCCGGGAAAAAATTGAAAATCAATGTTTAATTTTCCCGCAACCATCTCCTTTATGAGAACATACAGGTTTTTTCACCATTTTCTGCATCAATCTATCGACTGAACATTTCACCAAGGTGAAACATCAGTTTGATCTTGGTCGTGCTGGGATCGCACGTTAAAACCTATATGGGACAGAACACTCAAGCCCCTATGATCCAAGCAGAGGTAATGGCTATTTCCGTGTGCATAAGAGATATTAAGTAGGGTCTAGGTAGAAACCAACCCAGAGTCATTCTCTCTGAAAGTCAAGCAGCAATAAAGCCCCTACGATCATCAAATTAGTTTGGGAGACACAAAAAGAAGCTCAACGACCTAGAAGCTCAGAACAAGGTACTTGTCTGGGTACTAGGTCAAATGGGAATGAGGAGGCAGTTGCTCTAGCAGAATCGGGGGTAGCAACAACTCTCATTGGACCAGAACCAACCTGTGGAATCCCATTTGCGAGTATTGATTAGGATACTACCTATATGGAAAAATGACGAATGACAACTAACTGGCCATCAAACCACATGTTCGGATCAAGACGGAACTTTCCGAGGAAGATAATAATACTCCTGACATGGCACTGCTACTTGAGAACTCATCTGTATCGGCTAGGGATACACCAGGTTCTGTGATGAGGACGAAACAGCCTTCCACAGTCTGAATGCGAAGTATCTTAGGACACTATTTTGCAGTTATCATCTCTCAGGAAATCCTCGTGAAAAATCTCTAGGAGTTCGTCAGAAGATCAGGAGTGATCGACCTGGTTCTCAGAGGGGTTAAGAACTGTCGATGAAACAGAAAACAAAGTATAACGTTAAACCTTAGAACCAAAGAATGAAAAAGCTGATAAAATAACAAAAAAGGCCAGCACTCATTGGAGTTTGCTAATTTGGAATCAGTAGAAAATAAATTGACCTAAACTCTGTAGTAAGTCTCAATTTTTGACAACCGATGCATAAGAATTCAATCCAGTTGAATATTTGTTTCTTTGGGAAAAGACCAAGTGAATCCAACATGAAATTAGTTGAGAGAGGATACAGCATATCTATTTTTTTTGAGAAGTGTAATATTAATAACAATGGAGGTACTGATGAACAAAAGGGAAAACAGATATACATTAGGATCACCTTATTTTTTAGTGTGAAAAAATCACTTCGGATGAAAAATAATAAAGACTCTGGTATACCATATCCGTTTCGGATGTATGCAAGGACCAATGTTATTTTTATTAGGATATCAGATGAGCAAAAAATATTGCGGTTTTGTTGACAAAAAGTCTGGTTCGGATTGCCAGCTGAAAGAATCTCATAGTTACTCTTCTTGATATCCATTATGCATGGTGATCAATTTTCATGAATATCCAGTAACTGAACCTTCTACACTCAGTTCAAATAAAAATTTCGCAGCGTAGGAACGCCATAACGAAAACTCATCCTCATGACACTTGAATTCCTCCCCTTCTTATTTCCTTCTTATTATGACATTGTGTCTAAGGGTGAGGGATGGCAGTCGATGTACGAACTCAGATATCCTAAGAATCTCAATTGTGACCCACAAAAATTCACAATGAGGAATCATTTCTTCCTGAAATTTTAAAACAACCCATACATTTGATAGCTACGAGGATTTTTCTTCGTACTGGTTGGGTTTACTAGTTGTATTGGATTTCTATATAGTGATATATTAATATGCAATATATTTTGAACGATAATCCCACGGCCCTTGGGACGTATCAAGGAACCTGTATCTATGAAAGATTAAAGAAAAACAAGTTAATGTATTATGGATCTTAGGACAGCATTTCCTTGACATAATTTTTAGTAATTTACAGTGTACTTTTCGTCGCAAGCTCCGCCATATGGACTCAGAATGCTTGATCAGAAACCCAGGCGATTCGCAATTGAAATTGCTGATGTGCTACAAGAAATACCAAATCATTAATCCATCATGGATACTACTGAATGAAGTATATTTCAAAAGGTAGCCTATCATCTTATACATGATCCCCATTCTGTCATTTCTACCACTTGTTATATTTCAGTGAGCTATTTGTTGTGGAATTCAGTTCCACAGTTATGGAAACATTCCATTCCACACAAACAATTAATCTCTCTCGTAATTCACAAACCACAAACTATTGATCTACTGAGACATTCAATACGTTCTTGTTCGAGTCAATTTGATGTAAGTTATTTGATTCCTTCATCTTCCGTTGATACAGTCTATTCTCAATTGAAGTTTGTTTTTGTAGAAGTTATTTGATAAATCGAGCATTCAAAGTCAGCAAGCAGTATTTGAATTCCATTTATAGATTTTCGCAAATATTTTCCAAAAGCATATCAAGCAAGGATGAAATTATAGCAACAGATTTTTTGTTTCATTGGATCACTGATCAATCGGTTTTTGATGAACTTTGAAAGATATTTCGAAGTATTCATATGTATGAGTATACGTTATACATTTATGATTCTTATTTACTGTAGGAAAAAATCGGTAACTAGTTCAAAAAGGCATGTTTATATCTTATTTCGTCACACTCAGTATCATACGTTTTGATAAAATTGTTGGAAATACTATATGAAAAATGAATTCTAGAACATACCACTTGGAAAAAATTAACATCAAAACATATTACCAACCATTTCCTCAATGTCATCTTATACTTATACTCTATAATTATAATTGAATACTTGATAGAAAAATAAATAGCTCAGTAGGTTCATGAACATGAATCACGTATTTGAATGAGGATAACCAGTATATATTCCTCATTTATGCAAGAAATTAATTCAGCTATGACATTTAGAGAACATTGCTGGTTCTTGTAGAAGGCTTTGCCAAATATAACACAGAATAATTCAACGTTCGTTGGGAGCAGTATTTGTTTCCAGTAAGATATTTTCTGACGAGATTACCTGTTGTATAGAGTTTATGCGGAAGGGTGATTTACGTCCATTTTTCATTTGTGATTATTATTCATAAGGTACAGATCTGACCTGTCCTGGAAAACTGCTTCCTTATACGAAGTGCAGCTCGCCAGTGATGATTCTCTTACAAGTATGCTCATTTTCTTGGAGTAGAAATATCATCAATCGTTTCATTGTTAAAGGTCCAATCGAGACTGCCATGTCGAGCTCAGTTTTCACATTCATTTGTCGTCAATTTGGAGTCATCCCGATTATCTTTTTCCCAGTTCTGTTGATGAACGGCAAAGCTTTGGAACTCGCTGTCTCGGGATATGTTCCCTGAGGCATACAGCCTGCAGAAATTCAAGAACACCAACTCCGATCTATTTTATTCCCTCGGCTCTCGTGATGTTCAGTGAATTACAGGATTTTTCTTTCGTAGAAATTATAAATTAAAAAATAAGGAAGATTATACTGGTTTCTCGAGCGAATCGGTTCATATCGAGAGACACAAACCGCAAACGAATAAACCAGCAAAAATAATCTTCAACATCAAAAAGTGAGAACTAATAGTGGCGTTTCAATTCCTTTTCCGTGACATTGAGTCCATTAAATGCCGTGTGAAAGATAATGAACATAGTGTGATAGCTGTGAATGCTCCCTGCACGCGAATGTAGAATGTTCTGGTCTTGCTAAAAGTAATGGGACTGAGAGAAAACCGCACACTCATATTCCTTTGTGAAGATTGCTCAATTGGTGTGAAGCTGGTCTCAAAACTGATTAGGAAAATTGATGATTTGCAAACAGAAGTTCGGCGTCTTTGGACACAAGCTGAATCAGTTGGAAGGTCTAAATATGTGGGGAAGACTACGGTTAATAAAATCTAGGAGAGAATCACGAATAAGAGAGCTAGTAAACCATTGAAAAAAACAATTTTTCTTACAAATTGAATATGACAACTAAATCTTATGAGGTATGGAATCAGATGCAGTGGTCGTGGTGTTAAAAAATTTGCTCCCACCCAGATCCCCGGGATAGCCTACCACTGAGCTAAAGTGGTTCGGAATCCACTTTCATTCAAACTGTAGGTGCCGGATCTCCCTTGCTCGCACAAGCTCCGCTGTTGGAACCTGGGTGATTCGTTAAAAAAAGACTACTTCCGGGGTGGATATTGCAGGAGAACTGAGAAGAAGGCGTCATCAGCGGACTTGCAGATAAGCTACTGGAGTCGCATATTTTAGCGGCGTAATTCCTTTCCTCTAAGATAGAAGAGTATATTCAATTTGGATCTTTTTCGACATCATGCCGTGAATCTTCCACCTATTATTTTCAATTCGGTTTGAAGCTATTCAAGGCTGTTGGCTGCAGTAACATCAGCAAAGAGTGTAATCGACGTACGTCCCATATACTGTGGAAGATCATACAGTGAAAATATTGATGGTCCCAAGACCGACCCTTGTGGTACACTAATATCTACGTTGAATATTTCTGAGTTAGTGTCATTCCAATTAACAAATATTTTCCTACATTCCATGTTGGGCATAATCCATGCACGGAATTTCCACGAATACCTAGCGTAAGTAGCGTATACAATTTATCAGCGAGTACCTCTATCAAAGTCAATACAGGCCGTTTCTTTTATCATGTGGTAACATTGCT
Source organism: Chrysolina americana (assembly GCA_958502065.1). Lineage (NCBI taxonomy): Eukaryota > Metazoa > Arthropoda > Insecta > Coleoptera > Chrysomelidae > Chrysolina > Chrysolina americana. The sequence goes on along the minus strand of OY293420.1, from coordinate 56,465,124 downwards.
ATATTCTAAACCGTAATAGATACAAAGACGATTAAATGGGAAAAAATGTAACTATTGTGGTGAGCAGTACATTGGCCAGAGAAAATGTACGGGGACTCTCGCCCTTCCCGACTTATACAGGGAAAACTAAAAATGCTGTTTTCGGTTTTTTACTAATAGAATGGTTATTTCAGAAAATATAAAAAAATGAAAGAGGAAAGTTTTATTGTATTCAAAATGTACTAGAACTACGTAATGATAAATTTTTAATTAAACGTAATTAAAAATTGTTGTCACTGATGATGCTAGTTATTTTATATGAAACGTTATAAAAATGTCGAGTGTGATATACCACTGAATTCTGATTTTATCGCTCTATCAATATTTGTGATGAAATAGACAGGTCCGTATTTGAAAAAAATGATGGCAGTGTTGACACGAAACGTTTGATAACAGATAACAGATGAAACGTTCACATATACAATTTCGATAAAAAAATCATTCACAAAAAATTCAAATCGAGTAATTAGTTGGTAATTTGTTACGATCTTTTTTTTTAAGAGAAGCAATTTTTCAGTTTTGAATGTATTTGGAGTCTTCGTGGAAATATTGACGATGAGACCAGTGATAAGCATTAAAATTATTTTCCCTAATATTATTCATAGCAATGATTGTACCAAATCATGGAATTACTTGGAAATAACTGACACCGTTGTTGATACTGAAGTGTAACGTCACTTTGAATTACAAGAGTTTTTCCGCATCTACTCACAAGCTTTTTTCAGGTTGCTATAGACTTTTTTTGTAGAAAATATTTGACAAATATATGAATATTCCAAAGTTAATTCTGAAGAACTGAATTGTTTTTGATAAAACTATATTTGTGTTTCATCAGGTCAACTTTTGTGTTCACGTACAAAAAACCTTGGAATCATCAAGGAAATGCTGTTCTAGCAACTTTACAAACAACCGATAACCACCAAAAGCTCATAAGGTCTAGAAATGAAAAATACTGACCTGTATTGCATTAGGCCACAAACAGGAGATGTTGTAGTTGTGGGAGTTTCTTGAGATGGCCGATGGAGTTGATCTAACTCCACAAAGGGACTTGGATGGTGCCGATTTTCCGTACTGAGCAATTTCGATTGATATGCTGGTTCCTGGTGGGCACTTCAAGGTTACCAATTCGTCGTCACAACCAGCTCTCTGGTATGTCCTTAGAGTTCCTGATAATAAAGCTGGTGTCCATGAATTGAGTTGACGAGCGAACCACCACCATAGAAAGAAGAGAATAGTAGGATGTTAGTGAAGGAAACCACCACCAGTTAGGAGCTTAACAATAATAATAATCTTTATTAACCTTCGTTTGTCATATAAAAATGAATAAGGTACGACAGTAAATAAACCAGTAAAATCAGTGTAATACAATACAACAGCTAACAAAAAATAATAGTAACATTAAAATAACATTACATTATAATTGGTATGAATAAAATACTCAAAAGAAATCCAAAATATCTGCTGCTGGACAAATGGTATCAGAATTCGTCAATTGAATAGAATACGTTTTTAACCGAATATCGCTTTTTTAACCAAACGCTTTAGGCCTGTTTGACAAATTTTCTGTTATCCATGATTTTATAAACAATTTATTATGGATGAAGGAACCAACACGGAGGGCTGACTGCTTGTAGATTGATTGTACTTTGATGTTAATTCTGAGCATCACTCCTATTCAGTAAATTATTTGTTTTTCGAAAAATGAACGATAAAAGTTTGTATGCATATATTGACGAAAGGGTTCAAATCCTATCGGGTTTGAATATGTTACGATAACTGTCTCTGTAGCCGATATTGAAGTCTAAGGATGCGCTTCTGTGGTTTGACCCCAGATAATGATGTTTAGACTATCAAGTTAACCTAAGGACTTTTTTGATATTTAATTTTTTTAGGGAATACAACATAAAGTACGTTTTTCTCAATTTTTGTACAAATATGTTCTGCGTGTTCCTTAAAAATAAGATTAGAGTCGATAAATGTTACGAGAAATCATGTATTTCCCAATGATTTTATTATTACACTCATGTACCCCTGTTTCATTTCAATGGGCCTTTGTTCTATTCTAGCCGTATACGAATTGGACAACCTTTGTTTTTTCTAGATTCAGGACCATTTAAAGAACGAAAATTAAACATTTAATAATGACCAAATGGAATTGTGATTTAATCCTTTGTTTAATCACACATGATTGCGATTTAACCTAAAATTTTGTTCCAAAAGTTCTTTACGAGCAACCCTCAGAAGTATTCGAGAGTCTTGGATAAGAAAGGGAATTTTTCTGCAGGTAACTAATAGAAAACAGCTGCTGTCGCTACGATCATTGGACTTTATTTGTCAGATATGCATGCAAAGACTCGACAAGGCATTTTTCTGGGAAGACTTTTATCAATATAAAAAAAAGATATGGGAATTATGAAATCAGCTGCAAGGACGGTGAGATGAAGTTTGTGGGTCAAATTAGATGGGTCATGAAAACACGCGTCAAAGAGCACATTGCTTTTATCCTATTTTCAATACCAGAAAAATTGGGGGTAGCACAACATACTTTGGAAAACTACCACCGATTTCACGACACTAGTTTGAAATCACTTGCAAGTTCATGACCATAGATGGATACATGTAATCATAATATCACTGATTGTAATTCAAGATAGCGTGATGCTATGTGGAGAACTAAATCAGGAATTCTAGGAAATTTTCTCATTTCCATCGAAAACAAATGGGAAATTACTGGAATATATTTATCGCACATAAGCCAATTCTGAATTGTGGTGGCAGTATCGATTAATCAGATGCAAAATTAATTTTCATTTGAACAATTATTTTCATCAAAAGGGCAAAATATAATAATGCTTCCAATTGGTACTTCAATGAAAACTAATTTGTACTGCCGGTTTTGCCAGGAATTGTGTTTCTCCATTATATTAAATCCACTAAGTTTATCGAAACGGTTGATTGATTTTGTGAATCCATGCAGCGAGTGGAATTTTATTTGATTTTGATGAATGCAACTGAACACTATTCGAATTTTTCATGTAATAATGCTTTCAATATAATTTTTTATCATTAATTTCTGCAAAATTATTACTGCATTTTGCTTTCAGTTCATCAAATAATTCATATATTTTGGTTTTTGGATCATTTCGTGCATAGACAATTACTATATGATTTCAAGTATCAGTTTGATGGGTAATAAACATTTTTATGAAGGCAATAATTATCATTCCGTACGGCAGGAAATAACTATAATAATAACAACAATTCAAGCATACGAATAACATAGGTATTGTTGGAGTTGACGGGATCGTTTTTTTTTTGAAAATGTATTGGCAGATAGAGAAAAAAAACTCTCAGGGAACTTGTCCATTGGCAATTTAGTAGTGACATGATTCTTGAAACGCAAATTAGAGTCTAGCGTTAAGCCTAGATTTTTGCAGTGTTCAATAAATGGAAAGTTGTTATTTCCTAAACGAAGTGTCATCTGCTGTTTGTGATCACATTATGATTTCAAAACAGAATAGCGGAGCATTTGCTGGAATTGATTTTTAATGTGTGCTCTGATGAAACAGAAAGGAGAGCTTCTATAGGTCTTTATTCACTTCGCGATTAAAACCTTTTGTATCAAGAGGTTTGAAAGAGTATGGAGGTTATAAGGTGTATAATGTGTATAGTAAAGGTCCCAATATACTATCCTGAGGAACTCCTTTTTTCAATTCAATTGAATTCGAAATGGTATTCATTAATTTGACTTGTTGAGTGCGATGACTGATATATGAGGATATTAGGATCCTAGCAGTAGTACTAAAACCTACAAAATGCAGGATTGCTAATAAAATGGAAGGGATGAGTGTATTGAAAGCCTTGGAAAAGTCGATGAGTATTAGTAAGCTTACTTCATTTCCTTCTGTGGCAGATAATATGTTATCAATGACAGATGTTAGTGCAGTTGCACAGCTGTGCCCAGCCCTAAATTCTGATTAATGAATAGGAAGTATCTGCTTTTATGTAGTGTGAAGACGAATTTGATGTTCTATCAACTTTTTCAAAACCTTCGATAAGGTTGGAGTGTGAAAACTTTAGAATAAAATTCGAATGATGTCAATTCATTTTAAAAATTTTGCACCCATCTCTCTTTTTCCTCCCCAAAATATGGAATGATTTTTTTTTATTTCATACGAGCATTTGGTTGTGAAAAGAGGTGTAAAAAAATGTTGTTGGTAAAAAACTCCAGAATCCTCCCCTCAGTTTATCTGCGTATCCATAAACGTCCGATATATTGGGATTAATTCCAGTGACAAAACCTTGATCACAGAGAATTGCAAAATTCGTTCCATTGATCTTTCTAGTGGGTAATTTCTGATCTGTTTCGGAAAGAGATCGATTACTGTGATAAAGTGATTTGCGATATGATTGTCCTGATGATCCTGACGAGTGAAGCGTGTGGTATGGCATCGTCCCAGATTCGGCATTAGGATGGTGCTTGTCACCCTCACAGCGATCAGGCTCTTCTTGGCTAATATATGCGCTTTCAGAACTGGGCCCGGATACATGTACCCTGTCTCACCGGGAATTTATTGTGCTCGCTTTACTGGCTTTTTGTTAAAATTCCCACTGCTCGTGTTATGTCGGAACAAAGCTGCACTTTCTCGATATGAGCTCTCGCTAAGACCAATCGACTTTATCAACTGATTTACTCATACCTTCATCAGCTCCTCTATTGTAATTTTTCACGATTTCACATTCCAATTTCTGCTCTCGCAGCATGTCCGTTGATTTATGCCGGGGATCTGGCGACAGGGTCGGCATAAAGATTTTAGCGACCGTGAGGTGAGGAAATGCTCCGTAACTTCAGCGTGGGTGAATGGGGAAATTTTTGGGGTTCACGAACTCGCGTGATATGTAGTTAGACTATGAATACCGGTGACATGTAGCAGTGTGTGTAGCGAGGGGTGTGCCACTTCAAAAGTAGATGTAAAAATCGTCAAAATGTAGATAATTTGAGTAATTAAATGCGAGTACAAATAATAAAAAAGTAGGTTTCAATAAAGGAAGTTACGAAGAAGTACAAAATAGTATAAAAAATTATGCGAAAGTAGGAAAACTTATGAGAATCCATGAAAAGTAAGAAAAAGTACGAAAAAGTATGCTGGAGTGAAAAAAGCAATGCAAGAGTTACTAAAAATAAACTAAATTACCTTTTCCCGCCAGAAATTCGGAAATTCAGAAAACAGTCGGAAAATAGTGTGAAAATTAGGCAAGTATACCGGGTATTTTCTCGCTATTCATACAAAAATCATTTTCATATATGTGAAATCAGTATATTCATCAATAAGTTTTGAATGAATTAATTGGCTTTGGGACTTGATCTAGAGAACTTGTTTAATAACCCATTTATTCCCATTGTACTCATCTGAGTACAGAATTAGAATCAGCATAGTAAAGCCATCTATATAGGCGAATTTCCAATATTAAACACCACTGAAATAATCGCTATACAGTTTTCTACCAAATAATAGGAATGACAAACACAAATGCTCCAGATGTCGTTACCTGAGAAATTATTTCGAAAACTGCGCGCCAGAAAGTAAGCAATAACTGAGTATACAAGGGGGTAAGTAATATTCAGTTTACATACTTTTTGTACATTTTGGTTTATATTATAATACATTGTTGGTTTGTCTATGTTTGTTGGATGAGCTTAGAAGTAATTTTCGGGATTTAATCTTTTTACTCAGAGTTATAAACCGTCTTGAACTCGAGTGTACTCATTTAAGTACACCGGGATTATTTGGATGCTTAGGGGAAATACTTGTTCGAAGCTACAGTGGTACATTTTTATTTACAGATGAGTTTTGATTGATCATGGCTGAGTCGTCAACTTGCCACGAACATATATTTCGGGAAAGTATTTTTGAATTCAGCTACAACTGTGTATTTCTCCTGACGGAGAGATACCGTTTATATGGTTATTATTCATACAGCAGACGTTGACCTGCAGATAGACGAGGAATATATTGATGATGAGTGTATTCAAGAGGAAGAGGCAATTTTCCCCAACCATATTCTTGAAGAAATTGAGGTGCAGTTGGGTGACAGCGGATGTGAAGTGGAAAAGTGATGTAGATGACGATACTCTTCTGTCTGTTTTACAGAATCGGTTAGACCAGGAAACTACTCCTGCCAGCAGAAACGTTGGTCCACGAGCCAAAAAGCCAAATATTTGCTTACCAAAATGGACCAAAAATAATATGAATATTGACATGCCAGTAATTACGGGAATTTGCACGTTTAAAGCCCGTGAAAACTGAACTAGAGAGTTTAAATCCTGTGGAAGTTTTTGACAAACTGATGGATGAAGAAGTATCAATTACATCGTCGAAATTATTCATTTACCTATACGCGACTCAAAAAAAATTTTTTTTTAACTATTTTATAATATAAATAATAATAAACGTTATTTTTCTACATTCATGCAAAAAGCAAAACTTTATTGAACTATATTCAGTGGAAAAAGAAGCTTTTTATTACACTCATCTGTCATTCTACTTCAACGTGCTGTCATCATGATAAACATAAACGTTCAAACCCACTACATATTTAGCACATATTCTGTGAGATTGGCCATACGTTTTAAACAGCTACATATTTAATATTATTTTGCATTAACGTTAGCAGTCAGAGTTGAACAAACAATGCCTTCCCGAGAATAACTCCATAATGAAAACCGATCCGCTATATTCTAAACCGTCTACCTGCATAGAGCAAACTGTCTGTACTATGACCACACCTCGTGATAACATACGCGCTCATGGCTACTATCATTTTGATTTTTATAATGCAACTGTGGTTATATAAACGTCCGTCATGAACGTAGAAAAAATGTTGTTTGCAACTCGCGCAAAAAATGTTTATTGCACTCGACGTGTTGTCCAACTCGGCCTAACAGCCTAAACACTTACTTTTTGCACTTGTTGCATAAATAACTATTATTGGTCATTACCAAAAAGCCATCGACCGAGGTCCTTCAGCCATACTTTAATAATTTTTTGAATCGATGTAGCCGATACTTGATGAAAATCCATGTTAATGTTTAGATAAAACTTTAATTTTGATTTTCACTATTTGAGTTTACAAAACTGCGACATATGTTTCGCCAATACAATGGCTTCTTCAAAATCAAAATTAAAGTTTTATCTAAACATACTTTTATAATATATCATACTTGAGAACTGATGTCTTCAGATTTTCCCAGTGTACTCATTTGAGTACATGTATATACATCTCATTTATTTAAGTTTGTAAACTGTTATTTTCTTATATCAATTTATTGCAAATAAAGTTTTTGAAATGATTTTGCGCAAATGTAATCAAAAATTTAAAAAAATGTGGGATCTAATGGGTTAAATTAGGTATACATTTCAGAACAATATTTATTACAGATTAACATCTCTTAAACTTTCCAAATTCTACTTCTCATATGACAATTGCCAAATCTAGTAATAACTCATTACAAGCTTTCATGGTAGGATATCATAATTTTTTTGGCATAATTTGAGATGGCAAATAAGCTTTGTAATTCATGGTACGATTTTATTCAAATGCTTCATCCTATTTTTTCTTTCACGTAGTTTATTGTAAACCATCCTGTACAATGCAATCCTTGAAGAGCACATCTGCAGATATAAACCTGCGATGTAATCATCCAGTCAGTGATATATTCCAATGTTTTGAAAAAGAGAACAATGTAAACTTACCGGAGTATTTGAAAAAATCATTTAATATTTTGTGGTTTTGACAACTTTTTGATTGAATCGAAACTGGATCTGGAGTAGGATTTGAAAGCTCTAGAAGATATTTCACAAAACAAACTTGTCATATTTGAGAATGATCATGCAGGAAACATTATTTAGGACCATTTGAAAATCATCCAGATGAATTTTCCATATCACCTTGTCATCTGGTGTCATATTCAAAGAAAAAAAAATCAAATGATGCAACAGACGAGAAAACTAATAAGAAAAAACCTCAAAAATGTGGTGGCCAGATTACTACCAGAAGAAGAAAGGACTGAAAATCAACTGAAATTACTATTTCTAGATGTACAAGATTAAAAGTAGATTTTTTTTTCATCAAAGAGCTTTCTCATTTTTCGTGCCTTTATCCTAACGCCGGTCCTGTTAGAAGAGATATGATAAGTGGGACAGTGAGTTTTCTCGAATCGCTAACTTAATTGCAAATTTTGAGAAATCGTGACAGGACACATCAAATGCAGATTGGAAATTTAATATGCCGGAAAATTAGGTATTCCAGAATATTATTAATCACCTTGGGTGCAAGGGCTGATTGTGATATGGGTTAAGACAGTTCAACTTGTTTTCGCATAACCAAAGATAATTATGCACTTAACGAACAAACAAAGCTGTTGTGAAAATTTCCTGCTGGATCACCACTTACTTCGACAACGTTAACAATTAATTGATGATTAGCATATTGTTGAAGCACTAATAACTGTTTTGTTCATAACTGAAAACTCTTCCACTCGATTCAATAAGGAAAAACACTTTACACAAGCTCACTGATCTCAAGAAACCTAAAGCTGGATAGTATTTCATTTCGAAATGACGAAAACAATAGACGGAAAATTTATTTCAAATATTGATTAATGGCGATATTCCGTTTTCTCAGTAAAACACATTCACAGGATTTAAAATTATTTTTGAGCTTTGAAATCAACCCAACAATTGACGAATGACCAAATCATATTTGTGAAACAACCAAGATTTAGTACAGATAAAAATTTCAATGTAGAATGATAGAACAATTCAATATACTCCGCAATATGCCTATGTGACTTTATTATTTTTTTTCTGACTTCACTAAACAATTTTCGAATGAAGAAACGATATTATTTGTCGTGAGAAGTTGAAATTTCCTGGAGCAGAAATTGGTAAAATTCTATCATCTCAAATCTCTCAGTAGTATACACATACATGATGATTTATTAAAATTTTCTCTGTACATTTTCTAAGGGTATCTACCTGGAAAACAATAATCCGTAGGCGTGCGCTAGGCTGTTCTTGAACAGTTGATAGAAAATGTTATGATTGAGTTATTACCATGAAATTTTTACCATTTGGTAGATAATACGATGAAGAATATCTTAAAGCAATAAAAAATGTAGGTAATGTGGGCATTTCATTGAAAAAAATTACGATTTTTGTAAAAATTGATGAGAAACAAATAGATTTATGCTAAAGAAATATGTTCATTTTTAATTGGGGGTATTTTTTTCCCACAAATTTTATTTTGCGAGGACGCCCAACTACTTCCAATCATTATGAAGTTTGTTTCATCGTGATAGGTCAATTAGTTCAAAAGATATAGCATTTTGTTCACACAGGGGTCACGGTAGCGAACAACATTTTTTTAAATTCCACGTAAAATACAAAAAATTTTCGTCGATAATATTAAGCATAGTTTCCCTCATTTCAATATGTGCACTTTATAAAGACTCACACTATACTTCGGTCATTTCAATTATTCAATACAGTTTCGACCGAGAACATTACAATTCTGCTGATAGACTGGAAATAATGGAATTTGACCAATTGAAGGTAGTTTTTCCGCTTCATGAAATTTCAACGTTTCACGTCAAATATATTTTGGTCAGTCGACAATTCTTGATTGAATTTTCAGGTGCAGAAAGAGTGAGCAACCAAATTATGTGAGGGCTTACCGAAAAAAATTGAATATCTCTCATTTATATGTAGTTTTTCCCGTTTAAAAATAGGTAATAGAAGTTTCAGTGACAATTATGTTTCAGTCATTCGAAAATTGGTCAATGAATTTCTGAGCCTAGTAAAAAATTATCAAGTTACATGGATTTATGACGGGAAAACTGAATTAATTTATTTTTCACAATTCAAAAATGCATGACCAATATACAGAGTGTGTCAGAATAAGACCGACAATCTTCGTACACAGAGTTCTTACCTCATTTCAAGGTGAAAAGTTTCAATTAATGTATGTCCTAAAATCCATCCCTTCTGAGATACAGGGTGTCAAAAGTTCGAGAAAAATAAGATACTTTTTTTTTTATAACTCCTGAAGGAAAAGAATTGAAACGTTGTAGAGTAATCTAGGTTTATTGATGTGATAATTGAAAGTGACAGTGTAAAATTTTCGTGGAACAGTGGCGTAGTTACGGTGGTATGTTGCCATATTTTCTTTAGTACTTTCCTTTGCATTTGTAACCGGAAATTGGAAAGTGAGTATAATTTTTATTCTGAATCAACAGTGATATCTTGCAGCTGCCCATTATTTGTATCGTTTTGAGATAACTAGTCTCATTGAAAGATCTCGATTTTATTATTACAGGAAAATGAAAATATCTAAGAGAGGGAAATTGGTCTCTTTTATATGAAATTAGTTTTTCAGTACATTACAATATTATATCTGGAATGGATTTCGGGTCTTGCTTTATTATGAGATCACACATTTATTTGAAATGAACATTTAAACTAATTCAATCGTATCATCCAGGGTAATTTAAAAGCTTTGAAGTTTGTCGATACGATTTACCTATCAGAACATATTTTTGGCCTTATTTGGAGAGTTCGGAGATTTCATGAAATATGCCAATAATTTTACAATACTTATCCGTGATCGATTGTAGGAAACCATTTAACCCTGTCACAAAATAGAGTTTTTGGTCCTCTTCAAATAAGATTTCCGTCTAATTCATCAAAAAATTATTAAATGTTTTATGAAGGAGCGTTTTTTATCTTTCCAAATATTTAGAAAAATTCACTTGAGATTATGACTTTCTTTGAGAAACTAATACAAAATAATCATATCTGGTATCGCTGTCTGAAGGAATAGAAGTGTTTCTTATGAAGACATCTATGAAGTTTAATGGGGAATCATATTCAATTCCATTAAAGGATTGAATATATTTCTCAGTATGTGAAAATATTTCTTTATGTATATAGGAGACAGAGATTTCTTTCATCAGAGATATTTTTTTTCATTTCGAGATTTTTATTTTTACTGTCTTTGATAACTTCATCAACACAGTATATACCATAGGGCCATTCTTAGTCTGACCCCATACGGTCGTGAATATTCGAGTTAATATCATTTGAAGTTTTCTTAGGGCTGGCAAATGTTCCATTCGGCCATTCTGCATTTACAAAGTAACTTCTTCCAATTCCTTACTTTCACCGATTCTATTTATTCTATTTCTTTTACTCAATGCACCTTTTTTCTGTGTTAATGGTTTTATGATTAAGTTATTTTCTCATAGCCCTGAATTTGTTCCATAACAAATATTGTATACAAGCAGTAATTTAGAACCAACTATGGCGTTGTATAAAGGGTTCGATTACGCAAATCCCAGCACGATGATTATATTGAGGAAATTTCACTTTCACTTCATCCATCAAATATTCGTAATATTTCTCTTTGAAGAATGACATCTTTTGCCATTATAAACAAGAGCAGCACAAAAGGGAACGATGTGATAAAATGTTAAATGAATTACGGCTGTTCCGAAGTTCAGTAGGAAAATACCACTGAGAGCAGTCCACAATGATTTAATTTTCCACGTGACCCTACATGATTTCACTCCTTTATATCATATGTTTATTTGTGTTAAAGTTCGGGAGTTGTTCGAATACCAGCGACAGTTTTGTAATTGTATTCATAATTCGGACAGTTATTCCTTATGTAATGTGTTCCGCAACACCATATACAAGCGATTGGTTCCCTTAATTGAGTGCTACCCAACTTACTAACGACAGCTTATTAGAGTGTAGGATTCGAAAATGGAAGCTATGGCGAGGAGCTGAACTACGAGTTTTGGGGCTAATTGAATGAAAAAGGAGAGGAAATGTCCACGGGAAGAAAGAACATGAAAATTGTCAGAGTTTTTCACAAATTAACCACACATGGCCGAGTTATACTGAATATTCTGGAGTCTGTGTATACGTGTAGGAATGAAATTAGAACAAAATTTGTATTTCGTGTGAAATATTTTAAATTCAGCAAATCGCTTTCTACTAACAGGACATGAAAATTGAAATCTAATAGTTCGGAATTCCTTAACCATATTCGATTCACCATGAAAATTGGAAATGAAAAAAAACTGGCTTGCTTAGACGTTCTCATTTCTCGAAAAGAAGGACGTCTGGGGCATACGGTAGCAAGAAAACCAACACACACTCTAGATCGATACCTCCACAATACAGCAAACCATCATCCATACCAAAAACATAGTTTCATTAGTAGATCAAGCCAGAAGATTCTGCGGACCCGAACACCTGGAAGCAGAACTAAAACACGTAAGAAACGCTCTTTTTTCTAACGGGTACAAAGCAAGGGATATTTATAGATGTATGAAACACAGAAAAGAAAATTAAATCGAAAAAAATCGATAGTAGACTAGATGACTGCCCAAACAGTGAACCCAGTAGCACTCAAATTGACACTGACAGAAGAAAAGCATTCCTACCGTATTTTACCAGAGTTACAGATCGGACTGGACGTATTCTACGAAAATACGTGACTAAAACTATTAATAAACCTTCGAAAAGACTGAAAGACTGTTTGAAATCAGCGAAGAACAAACGAGACGTGCTAAGCTCTTCTGGGGTAAACCGCATTCCATGTTCCTGTGGCAGCCTTTATATCGGAACCATGAAACGTTTCGTTAAAACAATAATCAAAGAGTACAAGGCCAACTGCCGGTTAGGTTGCACAGATAAATCTGCTGTCGCAGAACATACTGTTATGAACTATAATCACAGAGTGAAATTTGAAGAAACCCAAGTCATCTCTACAATATCTGCTTGTTACCCAAGACTCTTCCGGGAAGCAATTAAAAGCCAGAAACACTAAAACAACTTCAACAGAATCAAAGAAGGACTACAACTTAACAAATCTTGGCTACTAGTCCTTAAAAATACTGCATTTGCTCCTTACCCACATAGGAAAGGTATGAACGACTCGATAATGTTACCTAACGCTGTGGACCAATCAGAGGTAAGAACGCCAACTCACAAATACTTATTGCGACTACGTCCGTTCCAGCATAGCATTGGGATATGTTCCAAAAGCCTGGAAGTCAGCGAGAGTAGTCTTCATTCCCAAAGCGGGAAAGAGAGACTACACAATAGCGAAGTCCTTCAGACCCATCAGCCTGACACCGTTCCCGCCGAAAAGGTGGTGGATAGGTTCCTGATGGAGGGGCCCCTAAGGCAAGTTCCACAGGAATCAAAATGCATACAGAAAGGGAAGTTCGACTGAATCGGCCCTCCACACTGTCGTGCGAAGGATTGAAAGAACAAGATTTAAAGAGGTAACGTAAGGAGTGTTTTTCGATGTAGAAGGACCCTTTGACAAGGCAAAGACACCGACTATACAGGCAACACTAATGGTCAGAGGATCACCTCACTCCATGGTCAGCTGGGTTGTATCGTCGCTAATGAGAAAAACGGTTAAGGTATCTCGGGGTGACCTCAGACTGGAGGCCAGGGTGGGAGGAGGCTGCCTATCTTCCCATCTATGGTGCTTGGTCATGGATGAACTCACGGATGAAAATTTCGTGGCAAAAGCATAGGCTAACAACGGAGTTGTCCTGGTTAGCGGGCGATCAATTGGAGTCAGCTGCAACCGTATGGAAGCAGCCTGCAAAATAATTGAAAGATGGTGTGGTAAAGCAGGGCTCTCAGTGAATCCAATAAAACCTGAGATGATCCTGTTCACCAAACGAAGAAAAATGGGTTTGGACCACCTTCCATGTTTGGCAAAGAGCTGGAGCTAGTCCAGCAGGTCAAATACCTGGGGGTGGTCCTCGACTCCAAACTTTCATACAAAAGTCGTTAGCTACCTGATGGAAACTGATGAGAATTGTAGGGAGGAACTGGGGAACTAACTTAGAGATTATGCGCTGGCTATACACGACGGTCGTAAGACCAAAGATCCAATATGGGTTGGCCGTGGTGCACAGAACATCACGATGAGCCGAAGAATTAGCAAGGTCCAGGGTTTGGCCTGATTGGTCATAACGGGCGCAATGAGAACGACTCCAACCGTAGTGTTGGAGGTGTTGGAGGTACTGCTGAAGCTGCCACCGCTTTCGGTCTGGATTAAGAAGGAGGCAATGACAGCTTACTCGAGAATGCGGGACTCAGGAGTCTGGGTAAGCGAAGGAGCGACGATAGGCCATGTGGAAATCGCGAAATGGGCGGAGCAGGAGATTCCTAATTTCGCCCTCAGAGTGGAAAGTGCACAAGATAGACGGCAGTGGAACAGAGAGCTTGTACTCACAATTCCGGGCAGAGAACAATGGGAAGAAAACACAGAGGAGTTTTCCACGGGAAGCCTAATATGTTAATCGGAGGGTTCACGTCTGACTGACAATCGGCCATCTCAACCACACTTACGAGACAAGAGGTGAAAGAAGGGCCAGAACAGAGAATCTACATCTGTTCGGACAGTCAGGCAGCGCTCAGAGCTATATGTCATCCTAAACCAAGTTCAGCACTAGTAGAGGAATGCCGAGACGCTCTCGAGAAACTAGCTGAAACGAAAGAAATCCAGCTGGTATGGGTTCAGGGTCACAAAGAGGTGAGCAGGAACGAGGTGGCAGACGAACTTGCGCGAATCGTTTCCACGACGCCGTTCTGAGGGCCGGAGCCTGTACTAGGCATCGCAAGAAGCCAAACCTCTTCAGTCCAGGACGACTGAGCGGAAGAAGAGCTGAACAAACTTTGGGGAGATGTTACCAGCTGCAGACAGTCGAAAGACTTTGTGGTTAGCTGCACACTCCTCGAAAAGCACAGACTCCAGGAAGAGTTAACTATATCAATTCGAACAAAGTTCAAGAATTTGAGCTGGATAGTATCACAATGATGAAAAGAATAAAATCGAAGTACCCTTTCTCTCCGCACCAAGTGGAAGAACGTTGCATGAATATCTGAAGGAAATAGTTCAATGCCCGTCGTGGTATTAGCCAGGGAAGTAGTTGTTTCCTGACAGATGTTTGCCTCATTTTTCCACTAGGTGGAAACGTGTGGAGGGAAAGGGTATTTTGACTCTGTCGATTGTATTCGTTATATTATTGAATTCTACTGTTATTGATGTCCCATTATATTACTGATACCTCAGAATAGAAGGATTTCAAAATACTTATTCAAAACTGCAGAAGCCCATCTCCTAATTTTTCCATGTATGAGTGACATAACTGATTACAGGTCACATTGTTATGTATTAATATAATGATGTTTTGACAAATCATTTCCCAATCAAATGAAACACCATGCATGTATTTACTTTATATAACACCGATATATTCAGCACCTTGTAAAAATCCTGAAAACAAGAAAAAAACGCTTTCAGAAACATCATTAGCTAGACATGTAATTTATCCCTAACACAAAAATACTATTCAGAGAATCCAGTTTTGTTGAAAGAAGGTGCTGATCGGAAAGACATATGATAACTGTCAAGTGACTATGTGACAAGTGACAGTTTCAAGTGAACATCTGTCTCGGAACTCATATTTTTGCCATAAGTTATTCCGAGATGTTATCACCCCATTCTGAACGTCTGCTTCTAAAAATAAAGGCGGCATAAAAATCAGTGTTTGGCTAAGTGAGATATTTTCAAACGCTGATTTGAGAATGTGTGTAAGGCCATAAAATATTTTAAGACGTTTAATGTATTGTTATGTTCAGAGAATAATAGTTTGGAGAAATTCCAAACAACCACATGCCTTTAGCGCAACATTAAGAAAATGCCGTTGAAAACATCCCTGTTCTGTAAAAAGGGCGAATGAGATTTATGAGACCATACAGGAATGTGTGAGTATCCGACGAAACTATAAATATATTTGAGAACCTGGTGGACAAATAAAGAGATATATTCGAATAACTTCGACCTGTATTCCTGGTTGGTACCACAATGTTATTGGATTGGATTACAACGATCATGATTCAATTCTTATTGAAATATATAGTGAGATTTGATAATTACCGAAAACATCTACTCTGCCTACGACGTTCGTTGTGGAACTCTCCAAAGGAACACCATGGAGTATGAGAACCAGCAGTACTACACATATTGGAACTCTCATCCTTGAAGATCCTGGTGGTATTAAACTCGCATAGCGCACATTAACCTGCCATTTTGAATCACTAACAGTTCGATACTATTGAAAGTGCGTTAATATTTACGAACCAGATGTCTATTTGAGATTTAACGAACAACTTACTCTAATTTTAAATTTATTGGATGACTTCATTCCACATTTCAAACGTTTCATGGTATTTTTAACTCCTGGAGGACAATGAAGAATTGAGGATGATTTCGATGATATCGGAACTATTTTATTATTGATCTTTTCTCTGGAAACAACACTATTCAGGTGCATTAATAAAGTTTTTCACTCGATAAAAAACGTATTCTAAGAAAGGATTCCTCAAACCATTATTCCTTTCTTTTACCTTCTCATATAGAAATTGAGATATTACCTAGCTTTTTCTTTACTTATGTGGAAAGCACTATGTACTGTGTCTGAGATTAACTCACAGTTTTTCAACAACGTTTTCATCTTTTTCATGAAGAGTTATTTCTCATCAGCGAATTTCACTTGGTACCTTAACAGTGACATATTTCGCTGGATATAAAAATGATCACATTTCCTTTTTCAGGAAATTCTATCATGCTAACAAAATTGAGAGCGACATTCATCGATGAATTGAATTACTAGTTCAGTTCTGGCTCAATCAGAAAATGTCGAATAGTATTAGGAACAATGAGGGGTAGGTGAGCATTTACGCCCTCCTTAATAATGTTAACCACACAAATTTGAAAGGGTAGATTGACTGGTCTAGATTTTGTGCTGCCATCAGGACTGAACTGAATACCGATGATTTTCACTTTGAAACACCTATTTTTCATATTAGACTGACAAATATGAATATGATGTCTCTATAATGTGAATCTGACATTATAACTCAGTTATTATTGGGCATAATTTTTTAATTCTGTACTAATCTCTGGCTTCTTTTGATGGCTAACGTTTCAGCTCTTACAGTACTGTGAATTACAAGTGTGGAAAATGACATTTTTCACACGAGTAGGGAAATATTGTAGCACGACGAGTGAGCCGAGTGCAACAATCCCACGAGTGTAAAAATCACTTACGCACAAGTAACGTACACTATTTTTCCTACAACCACGCGATAATTTTACGTACTAATAACGATATTATATCCATGTGTTGAAGATAATCGAAAATGAAGGCTGACTGAGAACTATTTCAATTAACTTCATCTATTTTGAAAAATGAAATATATTTTTGACATAATACCTACGCTTTTTGCTAGCGAAACGCACGTTGAGTGATATTGACGTTGTTTTTGGTAGTTTCTATTTCTTGAATTTCAATACCTACGAGATCGAAGTCATATTTGAACGCACTTCACAATTGAAAATTATTACAAATATGAAATAATCCACAGTAATTAGCTCAGTTGGTAAAGCGTGACTATTTGAACTTGCAATCGGTAGTACGCGGAATAGAATCCCACTGCTGTCAACTTTTTTATTTGAGTTTTAAAAAAATTACACTTCAAAAAGATTGATTTTCATCCTTAGAAATTATAAATGTTATAACATAATGCGGTAAATCTAAACAGAATTCACTCATTTGACAGCTTATCCACACGCGTGCGATTTACTTTCCGCACACGAGTGGAAAGTAACGTTCCGCACGTATATATGGATATAAGCCACTTTCCTTGGGACTGTACAGCGCGATTACGTTACTTTCCTATGTGGTTGTAGGAAAAAACAGTTTTTTCATATTTTTAGGATTTGGATACTACTTTTCTACAACCTGTATAGTCGAGTACAAGAATTTGCACTGAAAACCATTTCGACGTAGCATGATTTGAAACTCAGTTATTTTTATAGTGAATCTTTATATGAAAAAAAATTGACGATGTATCTATACAAGATTAGCGGGCAAAAAAATCTCACATGTTTAAAATATATTTGTTGTGGATGAATCATTATGTTGAACATTCTTTTTTGAACATCAATAAAGGATGTACTGAGTTAAGAGCAGGGATTTCTGTGAGAATGAAAATAAAGAGGAAAAAGTATGATTTCTTTTACCATTGAAAATACTGATAATAATTAATAAATATATATACTTATCTTGACATTTCTGGACTGTATTAACCAAAATATTGACCACTATAATGTGTTTATAAATTATCTGAATAATGATATAATTTATTGATATTATTGCTTAGTACGAGAGGCACAAGATAAGGTGAAATTATTTACAAGACCATAGTCAAGTAAACATCATTCTTTTTGGAATTCCTCTGCACAAAAACGGATTTATTAAGTTCTATGAGATGCTACTTACAAACCCGACAAAACTGTGTATAGCAGAATTCCAAATGTCAACTACTTACTAAAAAACATTCTACGAGTCATATGATTTATGATCAATAATAAAAAAGTTCAGATGAAAGATGAACAAAATTTCAATTGGATTACTTTTTTCATATCTCTTGAAATAGGATTGGAGATTAAACACTCTCATAATATTGAGGAAAAATAATATGTCTGATTACTGACAGTTTACTGGTAGATATCTGTAAAGTTTTCATTGCAATGATATGGACTGCCGAAAATTTCTGAGGTGAAGAGATACTTTTGTTCGGATATCAACAGGATCTGTCAAAAACCATCTAGTTAATTTTTCATATTCAAGCAATCATCGAAATTATCAAAAAATAAATAAAAAAGAACTGAATCACTTCAATAGCTCAAAAATTTATTTTGTTGATGCCCCTAATATGCGAAACACGCCGGGCAGATATGTTCTTGTCATTGACAACTATAACATCCAATTTTCTTGACCGTCTTACAGTCTAGAAAATGCGCGCCAAGAGGGATCCCCACAAGTCACATGGTCTAAGATAAGTCATATGTTTCCAGCCACATACTCAATCAAACAAACCATTTTGCTACCTAGGATTTGAAAAAAGTAATCCAGAGTGTCCAGAAACGTTACTTCAGCACTTCCACCAACAAAATTGGAATCAAATAAGAATGCGCGAAACCATGGCAAACATTTGACACCTGCCAATTCCCTTCTCCAAGTTTACGTTTCTCACAGCACGTGCCAACCGGTTTTATCGCACTCGAAACACATGCACATGACGGTCGAAAACGACACGGCCGAAAGCGTGCTGTAGCCACGGTCCGACGTTACGCGGCGAGTGACAGACACGTCTGCGGGTTCGTGTTTTCTCAACCGATTAACAGATCAGCCTATTCTGTCTGCTTCACGAACCGGTCGTCTTTGGAAAGCGCCTCTAGTGCAGCGCCACATCTGGAGAAGAGCAGCGCCGAAGGTACGCTCGGGAACGAATAGGGAGAAGCGGGAAAACTTTCCGGGTGAGGGAGAGTTTGCGGCCACGCGCCGTCACCGCACACAACAAGCGTTTGGCTCTTGTAGCGAGGATGTGACGTTCGCGTAGGTAGGATGATACTATACCGGTCGTTTGATATCAATATTATCGTCCGAACTGAAAAACTGCTACGATTATACTCATCATACCGGGTGAGAATTTGGAAACGTTTTATCTTTAGTATTTTTGCCCCCCTCATACTGAGCAAGGTTATATAACATTTGTAAAGGTTGTAGACAATGATCTACTTTGAGTACATTCATTTCGGAATTCCATCGTCATATAATTTCTATAATCTATACAACGTTTCAATTGCTTCTATCCGCTGTCGCTTTCTGGTGTCTATTGATAAGTTTCCAAAGGCTTGCAAGAGTTTATATACCTGGTAATCCTAATTAATTGATTGTTTGATTTGATGGCTATTATTCCTTTATAGTTTTTCTACCTGCTACCTGTCCATTGTAATCAGGGTGACCTTCTCTTCGGTTCACGCCAAAACCATCAATAAGTGGTTTCCAAACGTACTTGATTTCTACGCTGGGCTGACTGAAGGCTCTGTTGGCTTGGATATATATTAAAAAAAAAAAATATGGAACCATGGGGACCAAGAGCTCCAACGATTTCTACCTGATATTAATGACATAAAGGACAATATCAGGTTCACAATAAAGAAGGAAGTCAACAACTCACTACCCTTCATGGACGTAAAAGTTGAGAGAAGAGGCGATTCCATCCACACATCGTTTTATAGAAAGAATACCCACACCGGATAGTATTTGGCCTATGACTCTAACCACCCGAATTCAACGAAGAAATGCATCGTAAGAACATTCGTCAAGAGAGCGGAGATATTATGCAAATTGAATTGACTAATATATGGAGTGATTTGCGCCAAAACGGATATTCGGAGATACTTTTGGAGGATGTTAGAAGACAAGTCACTAACTCCAAACCAACCGAGAATGAAAAACCGATACTAGTAGTTCACCTACCGTTAATCAAAAGAATCTCCGAAAAGGTTAGAAGAATTGGGAATGAGTTCAAAATTAAAAACTCCTTCAAATACGGAAACACGTTAAGGGGTTTTCTCACGAAAACCAAACTGGAAAACCGTACCACCTCCACCAAGAACTGTATTCATGAGGTCCCATGTGAATGCGGCTTTTCGCACATCGGGAGACCAAGAGACCCCTGGCGGTGAGACTAGATGAACACCAACGCTCCACGCAGCGAGGTGATACGTCAAAATCCAGTATCGCAGACCATGTATGGAAAGAACATCACCAAATTCAGTGGGAGAATGCCGGAATAATACATAGGGAAGAACACTGGTTTAGAAAGAAATTTGAAGAGGCTGTTTATATCCATTATAAGCCAAGTAAAAAAAAAGGATGAAAACGCCAATCAATTCAGAATGATCAAATTAAAATAAGCTGTGTATTACTAGTCAATCGATGTGAAACAAAATCGAAAAAAAGTCGTAACGGATATTCTCCTAAATATAATGTAAAAAAAACAATTCAATCGGATTCTCTTAAAATTGGCCCTATGTGGTATATAGATAAGTAAATTTTCATACAGATTCCGAAAATATGTGATTTGTGTATTCTCAGATTCAAGATTCAGCATATACATATACGTCAAAAATTTCACGAATGAGAGTGGAAAAAAATAAGGAGGGAAATTACTCCTTTCCATTCCAAATGAACTCTTCAACTCGGAAAAGTTTTAAGATAGAACAATTCTGCGAATGCCTATCGATTTTGAATGATCAAATTAGTATAATCTGTGAATTTCGAGTCAGTCGATGTAAAACAAAATTATTCGAAAATCGACCCCTAAAAATCACGAAAAATACGAAATCGACAGATTAACTTGCATTCCGCACTATATACAAAGAAATTCATGCAGATTCCGAAAATATATTATTTGTTCATGCTCAGATACAAGGTTTGGCATATAAAAGGAATACAAAGTCGAATATGTCATGAATATGACGAAAACAAACGGACGGAAATGAATCCTTTCCACCCCAGACGAACTTTTCATCTTGGGAACGGTTAGAGATAGAGCAATTCTGCGCACGCCAATCGATTCAGAATGATCAAATTAGTATAATCTGTGAGTTTCGAGTCGATCGATGTAAAACAAAATAACAAAAAAAACGTCAAAATTCAAAGGGGTAGACCCCTAAAAATCATGAAAAATAGAAAATCAACAGATTTTTAAGGGTCTACCCCTTTGGAATTTTTTCGGATTTTTCAATAAATTTTGTTTTATAGCGATTGACTTGGAATTCACAGATCATACTAGTTTTATCATTCTGAATCGATTGGCGTTCACAGAATTGCTCTATCTTCAACCGTTCCGTTGTTAACAAGTTCATTTGGAGGGGGAAAGGAGTAATTTCCATCATATTTTTTGACGTAGTCATTTTATTTGCCAAACCTTGAATCTGAGCATAAACAAATCATCTATTTTTGGAATCTGCATAAAATTTTGCGTATGTAGTACAGATTTCAAGTGAATCTGTTGATTTTCTATTTTTCATGATTTTTAGGGGTCTACCCCTTTGGAATTTTTTCGGATTTTTCAATAAATTTTGTTTTATAGCGATTGACTTGGAATTCACAGATCATACAAATTTTATCATTCTGAATCGATTGGCGTTCGCAGAATTGCTCTATCTTCAACCGTTCCCTTGTTAACAAGTTCATTTGGAGGGGGAAAGGAGTAATTTCCATCATATTTTTTGACGTAGTCGTTTTATTTGCCAAACCTTGAATCTGAGCATAAACAAATCATATATTTTCGGAATCTGCATAAAATTTTGCGTATGTAGTACAGATTTCAAGTGAATCTGTTGATTTTGTATTTTTCATGATTTTTAGGGGTCTACCCCTTTGGAATTTTTTCGATTTTTCAATAAATTTTGTTTTATAGCAATTGACTTGGAATTCACTGATCATACGAATTTTATCATTCTGAATCGATTGGCGTTCGCAATATTGCTCTATCTTTGACCGTTCCCTTGTTAACAAGTTCATTTGGAGGGGGAAGGAGTAATTTCCATCATATTTTTTGACGTAGTCGTTTTATTTGCCAAACCTTGAATCTGAGCATAAACAAATCATATATTTTCGGAATCTGCATAAAATTTTGCGTATGTAGTACAGATTTCAAGTGAATCTGTTGATTTTGTATTTTTCATGATTTTTAGGGGTCTACCCCTTTGGAATTTTTTCGATTTTTCAATAAATTTTGTTTTATAGCAATTGACTTGGAATTCACTGATCATACGAATTTTATCATTCTGAATCGATTGGCGTTCGCAATATTGCTCTATCTTTGACCGTTCCCTTGTTAACAAGTTCATTTGGAGGGGGAAGGAGTAATTTCCATCATATTTTTTGACGTAGTCGTTTTATTTGCCAAACCTTGAATCTGAGCATAAACAAATCATATATTTTTGGAATCTGCGTAAAATTTTGCGTATGTAGTACAGATTTCAAGTGAATCTGTTGATTTTCTATTTTTCATGATTTTTAGGGGTTTTAGCGGATTTTTCAATAAATTTTATTTTATAGCGATTGACTTGGAATTCACAGATCATACTAATTTTATCATTCTGAATCGATAGGCGTTCGCAGAATTGCTCTATCTTCAACCGTTCCCTTGTTAACAAGTTCATTTGGAGGGGGAAAGGAGTAATTTCCATCATATTTTTTGACGTAGTCGTTTTATTTGCCAAACCTTGAATCTGAGCATAAACAAATCATATATTTTCGGAATCTGCATAAAATTTTGCGTATGTAGTACAGATTTCAAGTGAATCTGTTGATTTTGTATTTTTCATGATTTTTAGGGGTCTACCCCTTTGGAATTTTTTCGGATTTTTCAATAAATTTTGTTTTATAGCGATTGACTTGGAATTCACTGATCATACGAATTTTATCATTCTGAATCGATTGGCGTTCGCAATATTGCTCTATCTTTGACCGTTCCCTTGTTAACAAGTTCATTTGGAGGGGGAAGGAGTAATTTCCATCATATTTTTTGACGTAGTCGTTTTATTTGCCAAACCTTGAATCTGAGCATAAACAAATCATATATTTTCGGAATCTGCATAAAATTTTGCGTATGTAGTACAGATTTCAAGTGAATCTGTTGATTTTGTATTTTTCATGATTTTTAGGGGTCTACCCCTTTGGAACTTTTTCGATTTTTCAATAAATTTTGTTTTATAGTGATTGGCTTGGAATTCACAGATCATACTAATTTTATCATTCTGAATCGATTGGCGTTCGCAATATTGCTCTATCTTTGACCGTTCCCTTGTTAACAAGTTCATTTGGAGGGGGAAGGAGTAATTTCCATCATATTTTTTGACGTAGTCGTTTTATTTGCCAAACCTTGAATCTGAGCATAAACAAATCATATATTTTCGGAATCTGCATAAAATTTTGCGTATGTAGTACAGATTTCAAGTGAATCTGTTGATTTTGTATTTTTCATGATTTTTAGGGGTCTACCCCTTTGGAACTTTTTCGATTTTTCAATAAATTTTGTTTTATAGTGATTGGCTTGGAATTCACAGATCATACTAATTTTATCATTCTGAATCGATTGGCGTTCGTAGAAATGCTCTATCTTCAACCGTTCCCTTGTTAACAAGTTCATTTGGAGGGGGAGAGGAGTCATTTTATTTGCCAAACCTTGAATCTGAGCATAAACAAATCAGATATTTTTGGAATCTGCGTGAAATTTTGCGATTATAGAGCGGATTGCAAGTGAATCTGCCAATTTTGAATTTTTCATGATGTTTAGGGGTCTACCCCTTTGGAATTTTTTCTATTTTTCAATAAATTTTGTTTTATAGCGATTGACTTGGAATTCACAGATCATACTAATTTTATCATTCTGAATCGATTGGCGTTCGCAATATTGCTCTATTTTTGACCGTTCCCTTGTTAACAAGTTCATTTGGAGGGGGAAGGAGTAATTTCCATCATATTTTTTGACGTAGTCGTTTTATTTGCCAAAACTTGAATCTGAGCATAAACAAATCATATATTTTGGGAATCTGCATAACATTTTGCGTATGTAGTACAGATTTCAAGTGAATCTGTTGATTTTCTATTTTTCATGATTTTTAGGTGTCTGCCCCTTTGGAATGTTTTCGATTTTTCAATAAATTTTGTTTTATAGCAATTGACTTGGAATTCACTGATCATACGTATTTTATCATTCTGAATCGATTGGCGTTCGCAATATTGCTCTATCTTTGACCGTTCCCTTGTTAACAAGTTCATTTGGAGGGGGAAGGAGTAATTTCCATCATATTTTTTGACG
The DNA here is from genome assembly GCA_958502065.1 of Chrysolina americana. Classification (NCBI taxonomy): domain Eukaryota; kingdom Metazoa; phylum Arthropoda; class Insecta; order Coleoptera; family Chrysomelidae; genus Chrysolina; species Chrysolina americana. The sequence continues at coordinate 56,440,237 of OY293420.1, read as the reverse complement.
TAGTCGTTTTATTTGCCAAACCTTGAATCTGAGCATAAACAAATCATATATTTTCGGAATCTGCATAAAATTTTGCGTATGTAGTACAGATTTCAAGTGAATCTGTTGATTTTGTATTTTTCATGATTTTTAGGGGTCTACCCCTTTGGAATTTTTTCGATTTTTCAATAAATTTTGTTTTATAGTGATTGGCTTGGAATTCACAGATCATACTAATTTTATCATTCTGAATCGATTGGCGTTCGCAATATTGCTCTGTCTTTGACCATTCCCTTGTTAACAAGTTCATTTGGAGGGGGAAGGAGTAATTTCCATCATGTTTTTTGACGTAGTCGTTTTATTTGCCAAACCTTGAATCTGAGCATAAACAAATCATATATTCTTGGAATCTGCGTAAAATTTTGCGTATAGTACAGATTTCAAGTGAATCTGTTGATTTTCTATTTTTCATGATTTGGAATTTTTTCGATTTTTCAATAAATTTTGTTTTATAGCGATTGACTTGGAATTCACAGATCATACTAATTTTATCATTCTGAATCGATTGGCGTTCACAATATTCCAAAGGGGTAGACCCCTAAAAATCATGAAAAATAGAAAATCAACAGATTCACTTGAAATCTGTACTACACACGCAAAATTTTATGCAGATTCCGAAAATATATGATTTGTTTATGCTCAGATTCAAGGTTTGGCAAATAAAACGACTACGTCAAAACATATGATGGAAATTACTCCTTCCTCCCTCCAAATGAACTTGTTAACAAGGAAACGGTCAAAGATAGAGCAATATTGCGAACGCCAATCGATTCAGAATGATAAAATTCGTATGATCTGTGAATTCCAAGTCAATCGCTATAAAACAAAATTTATTGAAAAATCGAAAAAATTCCAAAGGGGCAGACACCTAAAAATCATGAAAAATAGAAAATCAACAGATTCACTTGAAATCTGTACTACATACGCAAAATGTTATGCAGATTCCGAAAATATATGATTTGTTTATGCTCAGATTCAAGTTTTGGCAAATAAAACGACTACGTCAAAAAATATGATGGAAATTACTCCTTCCCCCTCCAAATGAACTTGTTAACAAGGGAACGGTCAAAAATAGAGCAATATTGCGAACGCCAATCGATTCAGAATGATAAAATTAGTATGATCTGTGAATTCCAAGTCAATCGCTATAAAACAAAATATATTGAAAAATAGAAAAAATTCCAAAGGGGTAGACCCCTAAAAATCATGAAAAATTCAAAATTGGCAGATTCACTTGCAATCCGCTCTATAATCGCAAAATTTCACGCAGATTCCAAAAATATCTGATTTGTTTATGCTCAGATTCAAGGTTTGGCAAATAAAATGACTCCTCTCCCCCTCCAAATGAACTTGTTAACAAGGGAACGGTTGAAGATAGAGCATTTCTACGAACACCAATCGATCCAGAATGATCAAATTAGTATGATCTGGTCATTATGTCTATTCATTCCAAGTCGATTGGTTCCTCTTGTTGGAGCTTTTCGACTCTATTTGAATCTCAACCTTCCATACGCCTCACACTTGCCGAAGAAGTGAGAAGAAATGTCTTCGTCTTCTTAGAGTTTGTGGCAAGTGGGGTTGTCTTCTATGCATATTGGCGATAGGTGTCGTCCTAACTTGTAGCGCTCTGTTAGTATTCCTATTTGAAGGCTTAGGTCTGGCTAACACTGCCTAAGAGCAATGCTGTCCTTGACTTGCTGGGGCTGGTCACAAAGTCTTTGGATTGCCCTCAGCCGGTCAGTTCTTATACTTTCACCCAATCGACAGAGGTAAAAAAAATTGTGGTTTCTTACGATTCCTAGTACCAGCTCAGGCAAACCAGTTCGAGTTAGTTCATCTGCCATCTCGTTTTCGCGTTTTCCTCTGTGAGCAGGAACCCACACCAACTCAACTCCCTTCCCTTCAGCTAGTTTCTGATGAGCACTTCCCTATTCCTGTACAAGTGCTGGGCTTGGTTTAGGATAACCTGACCTGCCTAGACCTATCCTTCACCTCTTGTCTGGTGGTTGTGGATTGGAAAATGGTTGTGTCTCTTTCCAAAGCGTGGCTCTCTCGTGAACCAGGAAAACCGGGAAAGGAACGTGAACCGTTTAAAATAAGGATCAAGTAAAAATTGTAGAGTGGGGATCCAATAAGTTGGTAGAATTCAATGCGAAAAAACCTAAGCATGTCTTTTCTCTAGAAATATTGATGTCACTATGGCCAGCGTAATTATGTCAGGAGTATCTATACTAGTGAATGCCTCCATTTTAATCGGTGTTATCATCAGCAGTTTCCTTTAACGGGAAAACCATTTGAGCAAAAAGTGCTTTTCGAAAACATGGTTTTCTGTTTCTTGCTGCTTGTTTTCAGTGTTCAATAATAATGATGTGAAATATGGAGTAGACAACTTGAGTTAGTATCAACTATTTTTGTTTTAACCCCGTTCAATAACGAAAGTGAAATACGGCCATACTGTCAATTTACTCAGAATGTAATACTGACCAGACAGTGTTACTACATAACAGAGGGCTTTGCTTTATTCATCCTTCGTCTTAGACTCATTTATTTTATGAGCGAGTAGATTACTTATCAAGCGTCAGTGATCTTGTGTGAGAGTCAGTAATTACCCCTATCTCCCCTGAAATCTGCGCCAGTTCGAAAGTTTGGAAGGCTCTTTACTTTTTCATCGGCCGTTGCTTCCTTTACAGTTTCAGTTCTATTTGAAAGTGCGCTACTCGCAAGGAATAAATTATCAGTGTTAGCTGAAATGACGGAAAACTAAAACAAGTGACTAGACAAATTGCCAACTGTTCTGTTAGCGCGCAGTTCGAGCGATGGAACTTTTTATTTACAAACTTTTTTGTTTACGCTCTTTTTATTTTATTACGACTTTTATTGCACAGACAATATCTATAAATTACCCTTTGTTATTTATATATTTCGGTTTTTGTCTACCGTTTGGCACCACCGAATACGTGGTTTGCCAGAATGGGGCTGATTGGTAGTGTAACTGTGCTCCAGTCGATTTGTGGAGATGCATTTTTTGTTCTACAAAAACAACAAGATAGACCTGAAACTCACAGTGGAGTTCCTGATGATTACCTATCGATAATTGAATGAAGATATTCAGTTTGCAGGGTTCATCTATTATTGATGTGATCCTCCAGATTAATATTTAATATCTCTCCCTAGGCCTATTCCTAAATCTCATAGCTAGTACTGATTACAAGAGACGTTCAACTGATTTAATACCATTTTTTCTAATCGGGTTTATTATTATTGAATTTGAATTTTTTACTGACCATGTGTGGACACTATCAAAGAGGTTGAAGCGAAACCTGGAGATCGTGTCATCAGCTTTGACGTGGATACCCTCTACCATAGAATGATCCCTCAGCATCATCAAGAAACTAGACGAAGACATTTATCTTCATGAAAGAACTGACCTACCCTGTCACGCTACAATGGAATTACTGCAGTGCTGATACTTTCAGGAAAAAGACCGTTTCTTTCCACAAGTCGATGTAATGCCGATGGTTTCTTCCCTTTCCCCAGTAATCGTCAACATATACATGAAGTGGTTTGAGGATTTGGCTATAAGAGAGCCAGAACAACAATCAAAATTATGACTAAAATACGTTTATGACACCTTCATCATATGGAACCACGTAGATGTACATCTTGAGGACTTCTTCTTGAGGATGATAACATGAGGAATTCAGTCAAGTTGACGATGGAAAAAGAAAGCAATAGTACCTTACGTTTCTTGATGTGAAGACACTGGCATCCGCACCTCTGTTTACGGAAAGAAAACCTACACAGTACAATATCTCAACTTCTGCTCCAATCCCCCAAATTCCACAAAGAGGGGGTTGTAAGAACATTGGTGTAAAGAGCGATGCAAATTTGCAATAACCAGGAGTCACTGGATGTGGAGATGAACCATATCAAAAAGGACCTACGCCAAAATGGATACTCTGAGAGTCCTAGTAGAAGTACAGAAACAACTAGAAAGGTCCAAGTCGATCGAAGAAAGACCACAACATCCAGTTATCATCCTTCCATACCTCAGATGTATCTACGAGAAAATCAGAAGGATCGGAAACATTAAGAGCTGCTTTCAATCCGGCAGACGAAACCTGAAAATACAGCAGAATCCAGCAGAAGCTGCATTCACGAGGTCCCGTGTGAATGTGGAGATTCTTACATCGGAGAGACCAAGAGACCGTTATCCATTAGAATAACGGAACACAAAATGTGAACTCAATGGGGGAAAACATCTGAAGGGGGAATTGCTGACCAAGCCTGGTCTGAGCACCATCGAATTCTTTGGGACGAGGCTGGTCTTCATTGGTTCAAACAAAAACTAAAGACGTATGGAGACCGCTCATAGACCGTTTCAGAGGGAAGAAAAAGCGCAAAATCACACGCGCCACAACGCCGCCATACTAACATCTCCATCAACAAACCTATATGAGAGAAAATTGAAAGAAGTCAACCCATTAAGAGGGTGGACGTCCGGATCCTAAGTAATCAAACTATGAATGATTCTGCTGCTGACGTAACTTTTTTCCCATCAACCAAAATAGTATCTTTTTACCGTTTCTGATATCCCCATGGTGAGCATCCATATCTTGGACTCACTGTATACAGTTTTCATTGGTATTTACTGTTTCTCAATACGATTATATAAACCTAACCATTTTTAATCATATTTGAAGCATGTTCATTGTTCATAAACGCATCTTGAAAAACACAGTTGCTAGTCATCACAGTTTTAAGAGTGGACACGGTGCTTGGAACTGTGGTCCCGGAAATTAAATGGAATGGGCGGTAGACGGTCACACAATTGATTGGAGTGAAGCAGAAATAAAGAAGGAAATACAGCCAGAGAACGTCATAAAACGGGCTGGATTTGAGTAGTTTTCTTGATCGGTAGAGCTCTGGTTCTCAGATTCATTTGACAAAACTACCAAATATTTTGAACAACATAAACTACATCGATCACGTTGAAGTTTCAAACGGTGCTTCTTTGAAAGTTTTATATCGATGACTCCTTTTTGAATGAGTGAAAATTGTAGAAAAATTACCGAAATAGTTATATTGCATTCATATTTTCTGACTTTCATTTGAGAATTCTGATTTCAGGAATGCTAATATATGAAATTGCTACCATATTTAGTTTCTTCCAACGAAAGTGACAACAAAGATGCTGCAATACGAACTCAATTTTCCTCGTTGTCTACTCTTGATTAGAAATATGTGAAGAATGATAGGGAGTACGAACAAAATGAGCTGTTAGAATCAAGTGCCATTCAAAGCAACATTCACGGGAGTGAGTGAGATAGCTGAGTCATCGATACCTACCCTTATTCGTGTTCGAACCGAGCTACTCGAGGGTGGCTCTCTGACTTTTCACATATTCTCTACCGTATTAAAATCAATCAGTGTTACCCTTATAAAATTTCCACAGGAAAGCTGTTTCATAAAGAACATCCCAACGTTATGGGGGATCCTATGTCCACATATTCATCGTTATTGCAAAATATGTCCGACCAAATATCAGGGTTCAGGAATCCGATCTCGACGTAGGTATATAAAAAGTCCATGAGATATTTAAATATTGACAACTGAAAATGTTGGTATGGGCACACATATAGAAATGATAACTTGATTCAAAGTAATATGCTTTGTTTCAAGTTAATGACATGCTTATGTACACTGGAATTGATTATTTATTTCATGAAGTTTACTTATTCAGCTGCCAGTATTCAAATCAAGCTAACGAAGTGTTTGAACTAAAAATATGTTTTTTTACCACAGAACTTTTGTTTGTTTTTCCGAACAAAATTATTTCTTTCTAACATGATTTTTAAAATGGTTTTCTAAATTTATCTAAATCAATCAGTAAGTTCCAGCAGCAAACCAATCAAATGGGCACCGTCTTCCAATATATTTGCCAGGAAGCCGATTGTTCGAATACCGTCAGTGGTGGAAATGAATACTATGGTCGCTATGGTTTTCATCGTTATATATTATTGGTAATATAACTGAGCATGTAGATTCATTCACAAAATGATTTTAGATTTTGTAAAGAGCTTGTTTCTTTTTCACCGCGACCTATAAAGATCTACTATGTGCCCCTTTATGTTGTTTAGAGTTATTTGCTGTAACTTCTGACTGGAATATTTTAGCTAGTTTACTTAAGCTCAACGTTTTGGGCTTGGCTACTTATATATATTCCTGCTCCCACACCTTCTTTGGTTTTTGAGCCGTCTGTATAGTAGACAATTTCTGCATCAATTGGAGTACTTTCCTTCCATGCCTCTCTGCCTGGTGAGGTTGTTTAAAATTTTTCACAATACTGTATTGGGAAGCATCTCTGTTTAATCGCTTGGTACATACCTTTCCTCCCCACTATATTTTTGCCTCAGCGACGTGAAGTTTGGCATTTAGCATTGTTATGCAGAGTCTGAATGAATATAAGTTGATCGAATTATTATTTAACAAAACTTTCAACTCATTAACAGTCCACTAGAAAGCAAAATTAATATTGGTCCTCCGATGGGATTCCCGATTCAGATAATGTAGGTATCATTTTGATAGGCGTTTACACTCCGCATAGTCTATTGACTGATCTGGTCCCGCCTTTGAATGCCACCTAGCTTTCGAATTGCCCCAGCCTGCTGAGTCTTTAGCCACCATACCACCGATCCGTATGCTATCATGGGCTTACTTACCTTGATATATATTCATAGGATAATTTTCCCACATATTCTTCTGTATTGGTTGAAAGCAATCATCCCTTTTTGGAATATTTTCCGAAAGTGTTGGTTCCACGTTAACTTACGGTCGAAAATGACTCTTATGCAATTGGAATTCAACAATGTTCTGAACTGGTGGCATTAGTACTTTCAGTACCTTTGAAAAAAAAAAAAACTATAATGAGGATTTACAGTTAGTTCCTCCTTGTTGCACCACTTAGTTATTGTGTTTAGATAATTTTGAGTTTGCTCCGAGATTGTTCCTGCAAGTTTGCCTTTTGCAAAGATTGCAAGATCATCAGCATATCAGCATATCAGGATAGCCCATAGAAGAGGAGACACGACTTCTCCTTGTGGGCATCCCCTACCAGTTTTGGCTGTGACTGTGGATTTGTCTGTGGTTTATATAATTACTAAATTTTCCAAATTGGCATTTATCCACCGACACGGATAAAAAGGAACTTTTTTTCTATCAGGAGCATTGTTGGTTGATTTTGTAGATGCATCTTTTTATACTCCAGGTATCTTGTGAATAATGGGTTATGATTTTGAAGCCACTTGAAAATTTATGATTTAGCTATAACTCTACAATAATTCACATGTTTTTTCCCTATGGCGAATTCATGTGCTAATATAATCTTCAATATGAAAGACTAAAATCTATTGACGCATGGAAAATAACCGATCTTGAAAATAACTGCATCTGATGTAGATATGAAAAGTCTTCTGAAGCTTGTATTTCCGTATTACCTCAGTAATTAGCAATATGTTGACATTGATTTCACAAAGGCCTCCGAAATTAGCTAATTTGTGGGATATAAAATGTGAAATTAATATTCCTTCTTGGCACATTTTGTTCACCCCGATTTAGTGCGAGTAGTGACTGTGCATTCACTATACAGTGTGTCCCAGCTAAAACTTGTCACCCCCCTAATATCCGAACTCATGAAAAAAATGGAAAATCGCTCAGTCCCGTCGATTTGTATTTCAAGGGGGAACACTTTCACCAAATACACCATCATTGTGTTGTTAACCCCCTCAACCCCAGCATCCCCTACTTCAGAATTTTCAATGGGACTACTATACTTGTGATACATTATTTTGAAGGGAATTCAATCCCAAATACATCGGTGTACTGAAATTGAGGATCGATCAAGTGTTGTTGAAGTTTTCATGAAAACTAATTTTTTCCAGATATTTTTATTTTTCATCACCTAACATGTTATCATCATATTCAAAATGTGAACCATTTAGTTCCATACAGAAGTATAAGCGATCTTCGAAATTTCTTCGCACATTGCTCAACATTTCTGGAGTCACTGCACGACACTCCACAACAATTCTCCTGCGTAGATCATGAAGAGAAGTTGGCTGGGTAATATAAACTTTGGATTTCAAATGACCCCATAAAAAGAAGTCTAATGGTGATAAATCAGGAGATCTAGCCGGGCATTCTATTGGTCCTCGTCTTCCAATCCATCGCCCTGTGAAATTGTCATCTAAAAATTGACGTACAGGTGCAACAAAATGTCTTGTTGAAAGGTGAGCTGACCGTCAAGTAACCTATCATCGTCTTCAAGTAACTGAGTGATTCTGGGGTTCACAGTTGTATCAAGAAGTTCAAGATACGTTTGTCCGTTGAGGTTACCATCAATAAAATATGGACCTACAATATGGTCTCCCAGAATACCAGCCCAAACATTCAATTTCTGGGGAGTTTGTGAATGAGTTTCCCTGTACCAATGGGGATTTACGTCACTCCAGTATCTGCAGTTGTGCCTGTTCACATGTCCATTTAAATAAAAAGAAGATTCGTCAGAAAAGCACACATTGTAGAGGTAATTATTATCACCAATCAATAACTGACTCATGATTTCACAAAACTCTGTACGTCTGTCAGGATCATCTTCATTTAATTCTTGTACATTCTGCATTTTATAAGGATGGAATTTTGCGTCTTTCAGAATTCGATGTACGCTGCTTTTCGAAACTCCAGAAATAGTCTCAAGTTGTCTTAACGATTGAATGTTGTCCATCACTGCATGTCCTACAACTGCAACAGCGACCCCTTCATTTCTCATAGGCTTCTCTCGTTCATGTTTTTTATTCAGCACTGATCCCGACTCCAACAACTTATTCATCAATTGAAGCACGTACTGATATGATGTGGTGTTTTCTGGATGACTTTCATTGAAACTTCGAGCCGTAGCTCTAGCACATCGTCCATTTTCAAAATACGCAGCTACAATGGATATTCTCTCTTGTACAGTATAAACCATTTTCGAATGTTTTCAAATTGTTGAATGCAGTGACTCGAATACATCGATTACCAAGGCGTAAACAAAGATTTGCGTACACAAAAACACATGAGGGCAATTTTTTTTTCATAAAAACGTCTGTCTCACCTTCGAAACTATTATTTCTGACAGCATATTATTTTTCAATACAGTGGCGTACCCACAGTGAACCTTTCTTACGACGCTAACATTTGAGGTGATGAAAAATTAAAATATCTGGATAAAACTTAGTTTTCATGAAAACTACAACAACACTTGATCGATCCTCAATTTCAGTAAACCGATGTATTTGGGATTGAATTCCCTTCAAAATGATGTATCACAAGTATAGTAGTCCCATTGAAAATTCTGAAGTAGGGGGTGCTGGGGTTGAGGGGGTTGACAACACAATGATGGTGTATTTGGTGAAAGTGTTCCCCCTTGAAATAAAAATCGACGGGTCTGAGCGATTTTCAATTTTTTTCATGAGTTCGGATATTATGGGGGTGACAAGTTTTAGCTGGGACACACTGTATGATTTCAAGTGCAACTGAATACTACATTACAGTTACGGGGTTCAATAAGCCTTTCATAAATATCTCAATGGCGACAAAGGCCAAAAAAAATCGAATATCGTATCAAACGTATACTTTTATTCGTAATTGATAAACTTGACTTGAGTATAACGTATAAATATTTTTAGTTGAATATTGAAGACATTTTATGAATGTGAACATTTATTTTTTGTTATCAATAAACGTTACCATCAAGAATCAACTAAAATATCTGCAGTAGGGAAGGATTTCTAAAGGAAAAACTGGAGAACATTAGTAATGACTGAATTGCAACGGAAATCCCGAGAAAACACATGGAAAATTGATAATAGAAGAAAGAAGGCACATGAGATCACTTAGAAACCTCTACAAACCCAATATGAAGGGATTCTTGTAACTAATGGGGGGGTCGGTTTCTAGTATGATCTAGTATGACAGTTTACAAGAGTACAAAGTACTCTGAAGAGCACAACAACAAAACCCAACCAACTGATAAGAGCCTCCACAACTTCATTCTCCTGGATGATCATACATTGGAGACACGCGCAGACCGCTGGAAGTCAGATTTGGAGTACATCGTCAAACTTTGTTCAGAAAAACAGAAATAGTCCATCGTTTATGTAATTCCATCATAATATTCATGCAAAATATAGTATAAATATATTTTCACAATCAGTATTTCATTTGTTTTTTTTTTTTAATAAAACCTAGTTGAAAACCAAAGAAATAATATAAACATCACTTTTACTTTTGTAAAAAAACCATCAAGGTAGAATTTGTTACCGTTATCATTCAGCTAAAAATAATTTCTAGATTTGTTTATTCCTAACCAAAAAAACTTGTTTGGGCCTTTGGGATAACTCAAAGAGAAAGGAGGAACATATCGCGTAAGTCTTGAGTGATGACTTCGGAATATGAAGAGTTGATTCATCGTGTCAATTTCGATGAAACGGCTAATGGTGGAGCATCAACCATGGAAATATCTATGGGAAAGAAACAGACATATGCCAACTTGTCTAGCAATGATCCAAATAACTAAGCAAGTTTGTCAGCGACCCAAGAAACAGAAAGCCGAATTTTGTTCGAGGCACTTCTGGTAATTAAGCTCACTTGATTTTTCCATGAAAGGGTATTGCTGATGGTGATACCAAGGGCATCATAATCGATGATTGATGACTACATTGGTATGGTTACTCCTTCCACAATTACGCTGGAGAAGAAGAAGACGTTCTAGGGTTTTTTACACATTCATCTTAACCAAGTTATCAGATCCCCATTATAAAATTTTGGATCAGTCCATATTCATATCGTTAACATATTATAAGATACCTGTATTTTGAGTTAGAGTGTTATTTGTGAACTTGGAGCCCCTTACTTATATCATAATTCTAAGTATTCGATAATATGTCACTCATCGCTTTGGTGACGTCTCGACCAGTTTTGGTCTTCAGAGGTCGCACCCACAGGTACTTGGAAAAGGGATCGATCACCACGAGAATATAATTATAGTTAATTAAGTCCATATGCCACATTCAAATAATGTATTGTAGAAGCTTTGGCAATAATCAAACGGGTATAATGCAGCGGTAAAAAGGGACAAAAGCTGTTTTTTTACTGGATTTCTATAGCGAGCGAAGCGAGCTTGGTTTCTAGATTGTATGCAGGTTGATGAGTTCTTTCTAGTCTATTTTTTGAATTAATTTTACAAATTGTTATTAATATCAGTAACAGTCATCAGATCAGACCATCAGTACGGATTTGATGAAGGAAAATCAACTGAGGATGTTATCTTAAGTCTATCTTGGAAGATCACCACCGTCTAAAATTGCAGATTTTGGAGGATATTGTTATACGATGAATTTTTATGAAATTATTCGAAAGTTATCTGACCAACAGACTTCAGGCTGTGAGGCGTTAGACTGAATAAGAGGTCCCTCGAGGCTCTGTTGTAGCCCCTATACTGTTCAATATTTATATTCGAGGTATGTATGCATATAATCAATTAGGATACGCACCTAGAATGGAATCTTGATCATCCACCCTCGAAAACTCAAACAAAGAAGATTCCAAAAGTTGATATATACGAAAAAATCAAGATATCCCTAAAATTACCTATACAAAGAATCAAAAATACTAGAACTGAGACAACTTTACTTCCGCTCCAGCAAAGCACACTACAAAAAATTTTACACGAGGTTTTCATCTCGTTCCTTCTGTTTTTTTCAACGCTCTTCGATTCTTTGAAATAAATTGCAACTATTCCAAAGAAATGTAGTCGTTTCTGAATATTTGCTTCCATGTTTACTTACCCGTATAAAAAGTGTGGTTATTTTTAAAATGTTATTTCAAGCCCCTAATCAGGGTGGTTTTTTGTCGTTCGAAGCAGCTGAATCAATTTCTTGTCGATATGGATAAATCCGTGCACATTTTCGCATGTGTGGTCTAGCCCAACTCCGATGGCTCCTCACCTAACCGAAACCAGATGAGAAATTTCAAGATTTGAACCTGAGATACCACGGAAGAACGTCACGTATTTCGGCTATGCAATACAAATGATGAGAAGCACGTGATAAGTGGAATGGGGTATACGGAAGTAGCTACAAAACGTGTTTGAGTTCTGTGTGAACTTTAAAAATTCATAAAATATTCAGATTACTCGTATTGTCACGGAATTCTAAAGGAACTTCGATGATGCTACGAAATGGGAAATTTCTTATAGGTCAAGCAAGAATAATTGAAGTATCACTACATATTTTTCTATTTCCAACTTTGCATGAGTCCGCCGGACATTAAAATATTTGAATATGTTCAATTGTTTTTGTTTATTGAACTGTTATATCCGTCAACCGGCTGCAGCCTTACGAGCACAACCCTCAGAGGTCCTCGAAAGACTTGTGCGAGCTAGGAAAGACGTAGCCCTCAAATTTTTAAACGTGTGATGCCATGCTCGAGACCGGTGACCCCACTGAAGTACGAACCCACGCATCTATGGATAATTGGACTAAGACACGATCGCTTAACCCGCGAGCCACCACGGCCCATTCAATGGAGGTACTGTATAATAATGATAACTATCTGAAAACTGTACTGGCTTACCGTGATGCGGCAGAAATCTTAGCCGGAGGAATGCAGATTGCCATTATTACTTAGGGCACATGATTCTCAGCACCATTAATCACTAACCGCACGGACATGAGGATTGACTATCGGGGTAAATGACACCAGCGCGCACTTCGAATGTATCGGGGCTCTGGTGACAGGGCGCGACCGGTAAATTCGTAACGAAAGGAGAAAAAAAAAATCATAATTTTCAGCTATGAAAACATAAACAGTGTGTACTATTTGAAACAGCAACACTCTGTAATTTTGGGAAATTTCGAGTTATAGTACTCGACGTGCTCTATACAAAGAAGTTGGTAGATAGGAATTATTCTTATTTTCAAGGCCTACTATGCTCTCCCATATAGAGTGTTGGTTATATGATGACAATATCCAAATGGAGTTTAACCAAAATCAACAAATCGAACGTGTATTTGATTTATGAACAATAACCAACAACTGGAATAAATGGAACTGTTACCTCAGGTATTGGTGTTTTGAAATATCCCCTTTCACGCTCTATTTATTTTTCATAATGTCGTCTCAAATTTTGGCAGGTCTTCCTCAATTGGTCTGGTGTTATTTCACCACACATTTGCCTTATCCTCTCCTTTGATTCGTCCAAGTTTTGTGGTCTGTTTTAATTAACATTTCCGAAAATATATGATTTGTTTATGCTCAGAATCAAGGTTTGGCATATAAAAAAATGCAACGTCAAAAATATCATGAATAAAAATTTCTCCTTCCCCCTCCAAATGAACTTTCTAGCTTGGGAACGGTTGAAGATAGAGCAAGTCTGCGAACACCAGTCGATTCGGAATTTCGAAATTAGAGAATTCTGTGAATTTCTAGTCATTCGACCTGAAACAAAATTATTCGAAAAATCTAAAAAAGTCCAAAGGGGTAGACTCCTAAAAAACGTGAAATATTGATAATGGACAAATTCACTCGCAATCCGCAGTATATACGCAGAATTTTATGCAAATTCCGAAAATATATGATTTGTTTATTCTCAGATTCAACGTTTGGCATATAAAAAGAATACAATGTCGAAAATGTCACGATAAGAAGAATAAATAAATGAACAGGAAAATGACTCCAAATAACTTTTCAACTCAGGAACGGTTTGAGATAGAGCAATTCTGCGAATGACAATCAATTGAGAATGATCAATTTAGAATAATCTGTGAATTTCGAGTCAACCGATGTTTAAAAAAATTATTCGAAAAATCGAAAAAAGTTTAAAGGGGTCGACTCCTGAAACCATGAATAATACAAAATCGGCAGATTCACTCGCAATCCGCACTATATTCGCAAAATTCCATGCAGATTCCGAAAATATATGATTCGATGGGCAGAAGGACCTCGGTGGATAGCCTTTTGAATTGAATGTAATTCTAGTTCAATAAACAACATTTATTATTATATTATATGATTTGATTTCAATACGGCCAGAAGGATATATGTTCTACAAATTCCTAGATATTCTCAACAAAGTAAACTATACAGGGTTATGATGAAGTAATGCACAAAATTCATAAAACGTACAACGATCACTTTTGAAAAAAATGCAAAAACATGTCAAACTGTTTTTTTTATTCCGCATCTTTTGACATAAGTTACAAAAATAACACGTCAAAGTTGTCAAAGTTAGGACGTCATCAACAAATTTTTTTAATGGGAAGCTAAGAGTTTTATTACATTATGTGATAGAGCTTGTGTTTTTACACAAGGGAAAAATAGTTGCAGTAGGGCTCACATAAGAAAAACAACGAGAAAAGGAATAAAAAATGAAATTCCAAAACCAATTAAAAAAAGAGGTCAAACTTAAACTTATCTAGTAAGAACATGTGTTCTTATAAATTTTTTCAATTGTTTTACTAAGACAACGGTTTGTCAGTGTCAGTCGTACAATTAGTGTCACCACAGTTTTATTATTATGGCTCGTTTAACCGAAAGAGAAAGGAAAGACATTCTAATGATGGTAGGTTACGGCGATCGCCTTCGAAGTCATGAAGAAGCATGTGCTTTATTTAACGCATCACATTTTGAAAGACCTCCAATTGCTAGAAGCACAGTAAGCAGAATTGTTGCAAAATTTGATGCAACGGGAAGCGTGAGGGATGCTCCAAAATCTGGACGACCAGGAATAAGCGACGATGTGAAGTTAGATATTTTGCTGTCAGTAGAAGAACACCCTCACGCAACTACAACAGAAATTGCCTTACAAGAAAATGTTAGTCAGTCGTTTGTAGTAAAGATGTCAAAAAAAGAAAAACTACACCCATACAAAGTTCATCTTGTTCACGAACTCTCAGAAGGTGATCCGGACAGACGTTTGGAATTTTGTGAAATCTTCATGCGGCATTGTGACGAAAATCCAAATTTTCTAAATAGTGTAGTATTTTTCGATGAGGCAACGTTTTGTCTAAGTGGTTCTGTAAATCGACACAATTCTCGCCACTGGGCTCGGGAAAATCCCCACTGGATGCAGACAAAACACACCCAGCGTCCCCAAAAAATTAATGTTTGGGTAGGAATCGTCCGGGGAAGATTTATTGGTCCTTATTACTTTCGCGGGAATTTATAGTCTAGTCAACAAGTGCCATTTAGACCAACTTTTTTCAGCAGTCTCCGAAAATTATGATTGAGGTGTCATTCGATTCGGAATGACATCCAGATGATTTTTGAAAAAAATGAAGTTCCGCATGAAAAAATTGTAAAAGTTATTAACAATTAACTAAAAAAAAAGATGGCTTTAGTATTTTGTAAATATCTCAAAAACTAATTAAAATTTTTTAAATCTAAAAAAAGATTCAAAAAGAGGAGGAAATTTCCTAAAAAAAAGCTCAATTCCCGGAATTGTAGCATCAATATTTATAATTTTCCCAGAGGGATGAAAATACGGCCGAAAACGGGTACTCTGGCTCGGGCAAGCCACACCCACTTTGGACACTTTAACAATAAAAATTATTTTAAAATACTAAATATGAAAATAAAAAATTGGAAAAATTCAGGCACTAACTGAATAGATTAATGAACAATAATCCGCTTGAAAAAAATTTTTATCACAATTTTTCAATTAGTTAATCAATAGTTAATTAATAATTTTTTCTGCTTGAACATGAACATTGCAAGTGTGATAATTGTTAAACTATAAATTTAAGATTTTTTTCCTCTTTTGGAGCAATTCTTGAAAGGCTTCAGAATAGAACCCCGTTGGAAAAATTAAAAAGTTTTTATTTTTCAGTTTTTTATTAACAATTTTCGTTGTTGCAAAATTAAATACTTAAATTAATCATTGAAAAAAAAAATTTTTTTTTAAATATTATCAATAATCTGTTTTTATGTTATCAGGAACTACATAGAAATAATTTTTTTAAATTTTTATCTCTAATTGTTTAAAAAATTGTTATAAACAAATGCGTTGTTTATAAGATAATTGAAATTTTTTTTATGGAATTTCAATCTTTGATACAAATAATGATTTTTAAAAGAAAAATTGTTCCTTAAAAAAAATTTTTTATTGCTTGAAAACGCATTTGTTAATTAACAATTATTTTCTCCCGCTTCTAATTAATATTAAGGAACCATTTTTTTTTTAAATCATTATTTGTCTTTCTTTCTGATATAAAAAAAAAAAATTCCATTTTATTTAATTTTTCATTGTTTATGCAATAGACAATTTGTTATAAACAAATAAATTTTTACCTTATATTTTTTTTTCTGTTCTAATTAAATTATAATAATTTTAAGGATGAAGACCAGGTAAGAATGACGAAGTTAGAGAGAACTTATATTTAAAAATTAAATAAAAAATAATAAAAAAAATTTTAAAAAAGAAAAAAAATCATGTCTGTTTTTGTGACAGAAATTAGAATAGAAAAAAAAATATAAGGTAAAAATTTATTTGTTTATAACAAATTGTTTATTGCATAAACAATGAAAAATTAAATAAAATGGAATTTTTTTTTTATATCAGAAAGAAAGACAAATAATGATTAAAAAAAAAAAATGGTTCCTTAATATTAATTAGAAGTGGGAGAAAATAATTGTTAATTAACAAATGCGTTTTCAAGCAATAAAAAAATTTTTTTAAGGAACAATTTTTCTTTTAAAAATCATTATTTGTATCAAAGATTGAAATTCCATAAAAAAAATTTCAATTATCTTATAAACAACGCATTTGTTTATAACAATTTTTGAAACAATTAGAGAAAAAAAATTTAAAAAAATTATTTCTATGTAGTTCCTGATAACATAAAAACGGATTATTGATAATATTTGAAAAAAAAATTTTTTTTCAATGATTAATTTAAGTATTTAATTTTGCAACAACGAAAATTGTTAATAAAAAACTGAAAAATAAAAACTTTTTAATTTTTCCAACGGGGTTCTATTCTGAAGCCTTCCAAGAATTGCTCCAAAAGAGGAAAAAAATCTTAAATTTATAGTTTAACAATTATCACACTTGCAATGTTCATGTTCAAGCAGAAAAAAATTATTAATTAACTAATTGAAAAATTGTGATAAAAATTTTTTTCAAGCGGATTATTGTTCATTAATCTATTCAGTTAGTGCCTGAATTTTTCCAATTTTTTATTTTCATATTTAGTATTTTAAAATAATTTTTATTGTTAAAGTGTCCAAAGTGGATGTGGCTTGCCCAAGCCAGAGTACCCGTTTTCGGCCGTATTTTCATCCCTCTGGGAAAATTATAAATATTGATGCTACAATTCCGGGAATTGAGCTTTTTTTTAGGAAATTTCCTCCTCTTTTTGAATCTTTTTTTAGATTTAAAAAATTTTAATTAGTTTTTGAGATATTTACAAAATACTAAAGCCATCTTTTTTTTTTTAGTTAATTGTTAATAACTTTTACAATTTTTTCATGCGGAACTTCATTTTTTTCAAAAATCATCTGGATGTCATTCCGAATCGAATGACACCTCAATCATTTTTGGAGACTGCTGAAAAAAGTTGGTCTAAATGGCACTTGTTGACTAGACTATTAACAGCTGAACGATATTTGGAACATCTTCGTATGGCAGTGCTTCCGGTCCTACTTGTGGCATTTCCGGATCCAAATAATGGGGACAACTTGGATCACAGTATTTGGTTCCAACAAGATGGCGCACCACCACATTATGGTCATACTGTTCGAAGGTTTCTGGATAACCAGTTTGAAGGACGGTGGATTGGAAGACGTGGACCAATGGAGTGGCCACCTAGGTCACCTGATTTAACCCCCCTTGTTTTTTTTCTGTGGACATTTGAAAAGTCGGGTCTACATTAACCGGCCAGACAATTTATAAGACTTAATGGAAAGAATTAGACACGAAATGACTCGTATAACTCCGAAGATGATCGAAAACTCTATAAATGCGGTCTACCATCGTCTTGGCCTATGTCAGTTAGTGAACGGGACACAGTTTGAACAATTCCTATAAGAAATAGTTTTGGTTTAATTGACTGTTTAGTTAATTGAAAAGTTATTATGAAACTTACGTTTATTTCGTTTTTTATTCATTTTCTCGTTTTTTTTCTTATGTGAGCCCTACTGCAGCTATTTTTCCCTTGTGTACAAACACAAGCTCTATCACATAATGTGATAAAAATCTTAGCTTCCCATTAAAAAAATTTGTTGATGACGTCATAACTTTCACAACTTTGACGTGTTATTTTTGTAACTTATGTCAAAAGATGCGGAATAAAAAGAACAGTTTGACGTGTTTTTGCAAAAAAATTTGTTCACATATATAATTATTTAAGTGTTGCATTATTTGTGTATTTGGTGTGTGAATTGGCTTATGGGGAGAGGATAGAATAGTTTTGGGTAATAAAGGTTACATATGTCCTGAGGGAATAATGGAAGAATATCCTAGTTGGATGGATCATCTTCCGAACTTTGAGTGGTGTGATTATTTAGAACTGCTTGTTAGCGGCCATTGAACCTAACAGAGATTAATGTACGTGGTTAGATGAGTTCTATTTTTCAATGCATCTGCCTCGTAGGGAATTAGTCTCGAATTCACCAAAGTATAGGTTGTATATATCTTACTGTATATCGTATACACGGTGATGTGGAAAACAAATCAGGCTCAAAAAGAACCAGTACCGATTTTCTCATTCCTCCCTTTTTAAACCATCGCCCATATTTTAATCAGTCGCACGACTATGAGGCGGGATTGTGCGATCATTTTGTCATCGTTAATTAAGACAGATTAAAACTACAAAATCTTTCATTTTTCCCTAATCCTAACAAAAAAGTGACTTGAAACTTCTTAAAAGATATTAATGTAATTAGCGCCAAACTTAAAGGCTTTTTCATGTGCTGAATTTTAAATAGGAAAATAAGTGAAGTTTCAAGAAGTAGGTCAACCGTTCCGTTGACTTGACTGCCAAAAAGGGAAGAGACGATGCACATGGTTATTTTATTGTCAATGCGAAGGAGAGTGGACGCCTACAGTGATTGATGTATGCATTTGAGCTCGCTGCAAACAACTGTACATTGCCCAGTAAACTGAATTGTCTCAAAATTAACTTAGAGGGAATGGACGGGGACTAGACAGAGTCGGATTTCGATAGAGAGGAGTTGTACGGAATGTTCGCTTCAGAATAGATGAATAACTTCAAATTCCAATTGAGTCGAAAGCCAATTCTCCATTGATGGCACGAATAAGTTTGTTGGATAGCAAATGTTTGACAAAAACTTCCATGGAAGCTCTACTGTTCTGAAGTACATCTTTGTTACGCCAATGTTGAATTTTTTCTGAAGTAACCGTTGCAAGTTGTACCTAAAAGAGCAGATTAATGGAAGACGCGCACATAAATAAATTCCGAACCATTGGTTTTATAATGGGCTAGAGCGAAATATACCGGGTGGCTACGGAAGTATTGCCTACGGAATATCTCAGTTATTGTATGAAGTAGGTTTGTGAAATTTGGAGCGTCGATATAATGACATAAGAGCTAGAATTTGAGCATATTGACATGTCGAAGTTAACTTCCGGTCTGACCGGAAGTAACATCAACTTTCATATTTTAAATGGAAACCCTATTTTTTTTTTCGCTTTATTCAGCATTCAATTCCCTTTCTAATGAAATATCACAAGTTGGTATCTAACCAGAAACTAGATCAGAAAAAAATTATTATTGAAATTCACCGAGTAGGCCGTGGAAGCAAAATGAAATCCAAAAATTGAAAAGTTGGCTATGGAAACCATACGTCACTTGATAACAGTTGCTCTTGCTCTATTATCGCCATACGCAAAAATAACATTAAAAATAATGTGGAATGATAAATTATATCCTGTAGGTTCTAGGTTAAATAGGAACATAAACGTACTTGGTCTGTGCCATCGTCCATAGATATTCTAATATCTACCTATGGACGATGTTTGTGCTATTCAGAATAATCATTCCATTGCAACAATCATTCGAACC
Source organism: Chrysolina americana (assembly GCA_958502065.1). Classification (NCBI taxonomy): domain Eukaryota; kingdom Metazoa; phylum Arthropoda; class Insecta; order Coleoptera; family Chrysomelidae; genus Chrysolina; species Chrysolina americana. The sequence goes on along the minus strand of OY293420.1, from coordinate 56,420,078 downwards.
AAAATATTAACAAGTAGGCTGAATAAGATGTATTTTGGAATGAAACAAAAAAGAAACGAGAGCTCTCACGAACGCTGCTATCCATATTATTTTGACGTTCGAAGTAGTGTTTTTGATTCTGCCATTTTAAAAGGGTTTGGAAATCGAAATCAGTTAGTGGAATATTCAAAAAATGCCCCGTTATTCACGAACCGAACAAATTGACATGCTTCTCATTTATGGTGAATGTTTAAAAAATTCTTATGCCGCTGAACGATTGTATTTAGAGCGATATCCAGGGAGGCAGCAACCGTCAAGAAGGTATTAACAGTGGCTTGAAGAAAAATTTAGAACTTAGCCTGATATTCACGAAGACCAAGAAGCATTTGTTATTAATGAGGAAACTGAAATTAATGTATTAGCTTTAGTACAATATGATAGCACAATTTCCTCAAGGCAAATTGGCGCCGAATTAGCTATAAGTAAGGACTCTGCTAGGAAAATTTTGAAAAAACATCGATTTAAATCCTTCAAGTATCAGTTGCATCAACATTTGTATGAAAATGACGGTGAAAGGCGCCTGGAATATTGTAATTGGTTTCTTCGACAAAATGCTGAGAATCACCTATTTAACTATTATATCTTGTTTACGGATGAGTCAAGATTTACCAACAATGGATTATTTAACAGGAATAATACAAGGTAGGTACTGTACTTTATTTGGATTATTGTCGATAGTCGAAGTGTAAAGTGCTAAAAGTGTGAACGGTCTTTTGTTTCAGGTACTGGGCGATAGAAAACGAGCACCGGTTTCGACAAGGTGGCTTCCAGGAGAGATTTGGTGTGAATGTTTGGGCAGGAATAGTTGGAACTCATATTGTTGGCCCCATTCTTTTTCAAGGCCAACTAACCGGAGAGAGATATTTTAATTTTTTAACGAATGAAATTTCGGAATTCATTAACCAGCGGAAATAACTGAAAGAATGTACTTCCAGCAAGATGGCGCCCCTCCGCATAATTCAAGAATAGCGAGAAATTATCTTCAAAATCGCTTTCAAGAGAGACTTATTAACAACCCATGGTCCAGTCAGGTGGCCACCAAGGTCACCTGATCTTACTCCGTGCGACTTTTTTCTATGGGGGCATCTCAAAAATAGGGTGTATTCCACACAGCCTACAACTCTACATGAGCTAGAAGTAAAAATTCGTAGAGCTTTCCAAGATATCACGCCCCAAATGTTGAGAAACGTTTTACATGAAAATATCACCAGAGTCAATAAATGTATTGACGCTGAGGGAATGCATTTCGAACATTTGTTTTGAATTTATTTTATCTCTAATCCTATCAATTTGAATTTTTTTTTTTTTCGATAAATCTGTTTTTTTGTTATTTGAATAATAATAATTGGATTTTTTGGTATTTCATTTCAAAAAATTACTTTCTATTATATCATTAGAAAGGAATGGTTATGCTGAATAGTACAGGCAAGAAAAAGTTGTATGTTCCTATTTAAGTTATGGACCTACAGAGTATTGTTTTTTTCCCAATTTTTCCAATATTTTTTTGGCGGCTTTTTATAACGCCGACGAATGAAAATAAAATATCACAGTAGTAGCAACTGTTATCAAGTGACGTATGGTTTCCATAGCCAACTTTTCAATTTTTGGCTTTCATTTTGCTTCCACGGCCTACTCGGTGAATTTCAATAATAATTTTTTTCTGTTCTAGTTTCTCGTTAGATACCAACTTTTGATATGTCATTAGAAAGGGAATTGAATGCTGAATAAAGCGAAAAGAAAAAAAAATAGGGTTTCCATTTAAAATAAGAAAGTTGATGTTACTTCCGGTCAGACCGGAAGTTAACTTCGACATGTCAATATGCTCAAATTCTAGCTCTTATGTCATTATATCGACGCTCCAAATTTTACAAACCTACTTCATACAATAACTGAGATATTCCGTAGGCAATACTTCCGTAGCCACCCGGTATATGGAAGCCAGGGGACCAGCATAAAATGTAACAATAATAGCGGATAAGTATTCAACTAGACCAGCTCTTACGGTTGCGCCTCGGCCTTGAGCAATAGGCTAGGCACATTCAGCAGTGCCTATCCTACTACTAACTACTACTAATTCTGAGGTCTACGAATTGGATAAGAGGGTGTTCCTATATGAAAGGGGAACAGGGACCTGTCGTCTCACAGAGCCTATCGAGAATATCTTCTGGATCAGAGCTGTACCGAGCAATGACAGAAAGTGCTACGAGCGGTAAGCACTGAGCACCCTGGAGTTGATCCTGAACCTTTCTCCTCTGCATCTACGCATCATAGCGGAGGCGAGGATGGAAGCCTCCAAACCAAAGTGCATAGGTCAATGGAGGGACAACAACTTAGGCCATTCCAACATAATGAAGGTCATAAGAATCGACGTATCTGAGATGCCGTCGGAAAAAATTACTTCAACCTACTCCTCCGATGGAAAATTCACCACCATCCAGTGGTGTCGAAGGAAAAAATCTGGTACACAGACGGCTCTAAGACTAGCAATGACTACCATTACTAACTGAAACTTTAGCTCTGGGGCACCGGCTTATATATCCCGCAGGTAACCAAAAATATAATGACCAGTAGGTAACAATGAAAAAAAAAAAAAAAAAAATTCTAAGAAACTATCATAGGTACACCACATGTTTACCGATAACAAAAATTAAATTGTGTTTAAAATGTTACTGTATATGTTGTTTAACTGATTCGTGTCGGTCTTGTAATTTACTGTGTTGGGTTTTTTGATTATATGATACATCTCAAGGAAGAGTCTAGTTGATTATTAATTTTTTCCAGGATTTTGACATTAGAGTAGTCAAATTGGTGGCTGGTTTTTTGTAAGTGATCAACAGCTGCACACGAGTTTTTGCCTAACCGGGCATCGCTCTTGTGTAAAGCTATTCTTTGTTTTAGCCATTGCGAAGTCTGACCCACATAACACTCATCACATGCACCACACGGAATTTCGTATATTACGTTTTGAAAAGTCAAGGATAGGACTCCAATTTCGCTTAACAGTAACGTAATAAACCTATAAACCTATAAACCTGACAGCGGGGAGCAGAAAGGTTTTATGCAGAACTATCTGAATTTCGGCCGATGGCCAGCTCTGCCGCACAATAATAATTATAATAATAAAAGCACCAAGCAATTCCGAAAAGTGCTCCTAAATCTCGGAAAATAAGAATTTTCATTTGTAATATACTAGCGATCACTGAGCACTTTCAAAAAGTAATTCTAGTCAGGAAGCACTACGCTTTTCACACACTATTAGATACTTGAAGGCCGATTCACATAGATGCGTGCCCACCCTGCATTTTTAACCCTGCAAGATAATTGTATGCTTGTCGACGCGTTGGTACCTGTGCCTGTCGGCGTGCGTGAAAAACGCACGGAATCAGGAACGGTTCCAGTTTAAATAATGAAAGATACAGTGAAAATACGTCGGGATTATTGAAAAACATGAATGGCATTACTCCAGTATTGACAAAATTATTACGGATCGTACATGGCAGATTCATTATATGTCAGAACATTTCGAATGTAGAAATTCCGAGTACGGGCTAGAATTGGGTTGACATGTTGAATGATTGGTGAAAATCACTTTAAAAACTTCATGATGAGGGCTGAAAAGGATCAAAAACGAATTGAAACCGCAGATAATACATGCATAATTATATCAGACAGTAATTAAACTGCACTTTCTGGAAAAATTGCCAATACATTGAATCAATTTCAAGATTGGTGCATCCGAAACAGATTGACGATGAGCACACAAAAAATTATTGCATTGAATATCACTCTACTCACAAGTACATCATCAAACTGTTCTATTTCCTTAAACAACAATGTTATTGTAAAATATAAATCGGTAGAGTTTCTGGGAACCTCTTTCGACAGTAACCTTTCATGGGAACAGCAAATTAACGTGCGATTCCTAGCACTTGGTATGCTTTTACTTATTGACAATCCTATAATCCATGATAGATGGAGATACTCTATTGAATGTATATTATTCTATCAGAGCTCGTGGATTTTCTGATGGGCTATGACGTTGAATATATCTCTCACTCACACTCATTGCCGATACGCAAATGTGTCCTCTGCTACGGTATGAGTCATATCCCATAAGAAAATCCACAAGCTCTATTCATATTCATATTCTGCAATTGCTCACAGTATTATTGTCTGGGGACAAGGACGCGAAAAAGGATAATTCGACTCATATTTGATCTACCTTTTCAAACTTCGTGTCACAACATATTCTGAGATGAGAAAATTCTAGCGGAGATTTCTATCTATCTCTTAAAATTAATGAGCAGTACTCATCGAATCCAACATAAATGAACAAAAAATAGTGATATACATAAACATAGCACTGGAAATAAAAATGACTTATTGCTCTGAAGAGCAAAACACAATTACTATAATAAATCACCGCTTATCGCTATGGCTTAATTTTTCAATAGGCTTTCCAGCCACTTAAAAAATAGTCCTACATATGATGTCTTCAAAGGTAGGTTGAAAGACTCCTTAGCAAATAATTGTTTCTATGATTTGGGGGGGGGCTTGATGCTTTTCTCTCCAATAATTGAAATATTTTTTTTACTATTTTATTCTGCACAATGTCAATGTGCATGTATTTGTTCTGTATTGCATTTCTTGAAAAGTTTCAGCTGTTATATTAATTTTTTTATATTTTATATTCTATTAGTTTATACCTGTACTGACTCGTCCACTCTATTGTAATATAGTGAAAAGTGTAATATAGTGAAAAGGATCCAATAAAAGATTACATTACATCAGTAACTTTAATGAGGCATTTGACAAAGCAATGAAGTCATGATAAAGAGCCAAAGTAAACAGAGCGCTATGAAAACTTTCAACAGTGACCAAGACTGACTGACATGTTAATCTTATCTAATTTACTGTCAACATGCGACCACTAAAAGGCTCGTTGTATTTCCCAGTTAGACTTTGTAACTCTGTATGCATTTTTTCGTCTGCTTTGTACTTTACAACCGCTTCACTGTGGCTATTATGAACTTTATACTCCACTATGGAGCCAAAAAGGCTGTTACCGGAAAAATGAATAATTCATATTGTACGTACTGATAATACAAAACTATCAATCTGAAAATATTTTCAGTTAAGTACGTATATATTCACAAGGCACAGAGGATGAATAGACGCCATACTTCACTGTGAGGCATCTTTATCGCCAAGCATATTCCGGAATATCCTATATAATTCCTTTAATGTGTGCTGCTGAAAATAGCTTCATTAATCTTCACATTCGTTTAAATGGTGTCAGCATAAAAATGTCTGAGCGGCAGATTAATTGACCACAAGTTCATATTTTCTGAAACCAGCACTGGCGGCTAGTTACTTATTTGGAAAGTTTAGATTCCTTCCACGTCGAAAACTTCAAAGATCACTCCGTAAATTTACATTAATGATGTGCGTGGAAAATTGAACAGCTTCAATATATCACATTATGATAGTTTCATTCCGAACTTGTCACCAACTGCCATTATTTCAATTTGGAAAAGTATGAATGAATCGGAAGGATACTTAAGCGCCATTCGTTCTGCATTATTCACAGAATCGGAGCTCCTTGGAATGGGTCACTTTTCAGAAGGCATTAGGAAACGCCATTTATTCCTGTAATTAAAAGTTCTGAATTTATTTCTTAATTCTCTGGAGACCGTGTTTTAACTCATTGAAACCATTTATCTAGTCTGCAGGTTATTAATCGACACTATAAAAGTTTTTCGTCATCTTGGATTTGTCCACCATGAAATTGATTTGCCTCCGCTCTCCTTTTCCTTTTTTACTTCTGCACTCAACTTATAATTGAGAGGATTTGATTATCTACTTCGTGACGACTACTAATTTGGGTATGAATTTTCAAATAGTGATTGAGTGTTTGAAATGCTATACAAAAGTAATTTCATCTGCAGGTATTCAACATACAGTGATCAGCATAAAGTACGCATCTCAAGGGATGTTCTTTCATTAATAAATTTCGACAAATATTGATACATAAAATCACTTCTGCAACAAAAGAAACCCCAAAAAACGTACAGTGCCTTTTAGCTTCTCGTATGGAAAAAATAAAAAAATGATATCTCAAAATACACTTGTGTATTGGAAAAAATATTGAAAAATATTACTCGGAGATGTTGTTCAGAACGACATTTTATAGCTTTAGTTCTGGAACAAAGCTGAGATAAAAATATAGAAATGAAATTTTTTGCCTTCAAATTTCGATGTGGAAAATACATTTCTGACTAAGAAACTCATTAGTGAAGCCAATAGTAAGGCCTTACTTTTTCAGGGGCAATATCAATTCACGAAATTTAATAACGATTTTTTTAATTGTTGTTGGTGTTTTTTTTAATTTGTTTCTTCCGTTAACCAGCTGTCGCCCTTCTACGAACGACAGCCCTCTGAAGTCGAAACTTGTGCGAGCCAAGGATTAACGAGGTCTTTTTGTTATTACATAGATTACTGCTGTAGAGAAGACATTTTTTTCCAGCACTACGGAACGCCAATACATAGTATCCTTAGAGTCAAAGCTTGGCTTAACGACCAGTTTTGTCATAGATGGTTAGAACGATATTGAAAAAACCCGTGGCCTGCAAGATCCCCTGATTTGACGCCCTTGAATTTTTTTATCGGAGTACCTTGAATTAAGGTTTATAAACATCGGCTATTTCATAATATCCACCATTTACAAGAAGTGATACGACAATGTATTTAACAACATTACACCACAAATTTTTGTTTTAAAAATTTCTCCATAGTAATTAAATCCCGAACAACAACATGCATTGAACGTCAGGGTACACAGGTCGAGTAATGATCAATTATAAAGTTCCGAGTATGTTGTAAGGTCGACGTTAATTTCCAGTTTGTTATTGGTCGAGGGGGCCTGAGGGTGGGGAATGAGTAGTTCTAATTCTCATTCTCCTCAAGAGACTTAGTATCTCCCGAAGCATGAGACAACGCCAATGTCTTGTCTATACCGTATGAGTATAGTAGAGTAGAGTAGAACAATACTCGCGTGATATTATGCGTGTGGATATAGGTTGAGACCATATATAAGCTGGACAGGCTGACAGCAAATGCATTATGGTCTCAGCTGCCCCACGACAAGCTCTGCATCTAGTGTCAGGGACCTCCATACCCATCACATGACTACGATAGACGAAAGTATTGAAGACACCATCTTGGCAGGCCATTATGAGTCCCTGTGTTTCCGACTTCTTGAAGAAGCCCCATGTATTGGTTCATCCTTATGTGTAGGAGATTCTCCAATTTCTGCTTCTTCGTGATCGCATACTAAACAGACAATGGTATTTGAACTCCTGATGACTCAATAGGCTCCGTCCAGTACCGTTATGTAATGTAGACACTTCAAACTCAAAAGTCCACTGCCTCTCCTTTGTCTGGGGAAGTGTATCCGTGGAACAGATGATTCAGGTTGCAAGTTCCTACGAAAATGAATCATTTCCATAGGAGTTTTCAATAGTGGTTACCTCTTGGGAGTGGCGTTGTTCCATCCCTAGGTAAGTATACGTCTCTACGGCATCTCTACGAGCTGAACGTCCGCTCCGTATTCCTCGCATCGTCCTTTTTTGAGGTGAACCGTGGCACATTTGTCGATCCCAAACTCCATTCCAATAGCATGCTAGTACTCTTCACCCTCCGGTCTGATGAAGATCTTTCTCTCTCGAGGCATATAGTTTGAAGTCATCCATGTAAAACAGATGGGTGACCTTATGCTTCGGGATGCTAAATGAAGTTCGAAACCTTTGAATCGAGGATTCTCTCTTAGAGGAGCTGAAATTGCATCGTCGATGCTCCTCTGAGATATCTTCAAGCGTTCCACGATGATGATAATAATACTATCTCATGAACACGGGATTGCCATCCAGGCAACTCACATCAAACTTGCTCTAGAAAATCAGTGAGTCTTCTGTAGCGCCACGGCGAATAATTAAAATAATAGCCTTCCCACACTTGGCAGTACCATTACGTGAACTCATGTGGGTGCTCACGAGAAAGATTATTATCATTATAACCAACTCAATAATTAACCGACCTGTCAAAAACTGTTCTAATCGTTGGGTATCAATTTTCGAGTAAATATTTCAGATTTGTTCAGTGCATTTTTCAAGAAACGCCTCAAAACTATCCCAGAATGTATTCAAATACGTTTGTCGGCACATTCTGCGGATTTAAGTGAGTGAAATATTTGCAGAATGATGCGTCAGCTATTTTCACTTTTTATCTGCAAAAAAGCATGACTCGCAGACAGAAACAATAAAGCAGTTGAAGAAAGATGCCATACTCAAAGCTATATTTGCCGAAGCGGGCACTGGCCCCAATAAGAGTCTCCAAAAGAGCGTATGCAACTATTGTAAATATCAGTCGGGTATCATTGAAGATATATGGGTATCAGCCGAAATATTCGTGTAATTTTGGTGAATGACGAAACAAATGAATTCCTCCGATGAGGTTTCATGCATGAGTCCGTTGTTTTGCTACAGCAACAGGAACGGACTGCCCCTCATGTTCCACACCCCAAAACTTTGAAATAACTGAGATTTTCTAATATTCCTCAATAAAACTAGGTTAATTTCGTTATTCAGTATTTGTGTATTAGGTCAGTCAGAGCGATAATTTTTGATAATAATGCACGTTTATTCGACGACATTCAACCCAAAATATCCACCATTATGTAAGCAGTTTTTTCAACGAGAATGAAAAAATAGGTAAAATCTTCAACACAAATTTTATAATGCAAAAACGTTTACCAACAAATCTCATTGCGAAAATATCAATCCTCAAGAGCAAACAGAAATGAAAAATACAGTGCAATAACTGCTCGGTATGACTTCCTTTTCTCTCATTGCATTGCAAGTCTGCGACGACACCCTATCTACCCCATGAGACATTTTTCGAGTAATTGTTTTTTTTACTGATTGGTTCAAAATTCACAGAGTACACCAATTTTATCATTCTGAATCGATTAGAATTTGCAGAATTGATCTATCTTTAACCGTTCTCAAGTTGAAAAGTTTATCTGGAGGAAGAGAAGTAATTTATCCTCAAAAAAATATTTGAAAACTTTTTTCCACTCATACTTGTGAAATTTTGTCTTTTCTGAATATGCACACCAAATAAGAAATCGATTCCGAGTCAGTCAAAAATTTTATAGGTGTTTTAGGATACCTCCGAAATTTTGATCTCCTGAGAGAATATTTGACATTTTATTCCTTTTTTATGCTGAACCTCGTATATGGGCATGGACAAATCATATATTTTTGGAATCAGCATCAAATTTTGCGAATATAGTGCAAATTTGAAATGAATCCGATGATTTTGTATTTTTCATGATTTTTAGAGACTCTTTTCGAGCAATTGGTCTTTTTTTTGCAGATTGGTTTAAAATTCACAGAGTACACCAATTTTATCATTCTGAATCGATTGGAATTCGCAGAATTGACCTATCTTTAACCGTTCTCGAGTTGAAAAGTTTATCTGGAGGGAGAGAAGTAATTTACCCTCAAAAAGAGATTTAAAAACTCTTTCCGCTCATATTTCAGAAATTTTGTCTTTTCTGAATATGCACACCAAATAAGAAGTCGATTCCGAGTCAGTCAAAGATTTTATAGGTGTTTTAGGACACCTCCGCAATTTTGATCTTGTAAGGCAATATTTGACGTTTTATTCCTTTTTTATGCTGAACCTTGTATTTGAGCATGGACAAATCATATATTTTCGGAATCAGCATCAAATTTTGCGAATATTGTGCAAATTTGAAGTGAATCCGATGATTTTGTATTTTTCGTGATTTTTAGGGGTCAACCCCTTGAGACTCTTTTCGAACAATTGGGCTTTTTTGCTGATTAGTTCTAAATTCACAGAGTACACCAATTTTATCATTCTGAATCGATTGGAATTCGCAGAATTGACCTATCTTTAACCGTTCTCGAGTTGAAAAGTTTATCTGGAGGGAGAGAAGTAATTTACCCTCAAAAAGAGATTTAAAAACTTTTTTCGCTCATATTTGAGAAATTTTGTCTTTTCTGAATATGCACACCAAATAAGAAGTCGATTCCGAGTCAGTCAAAGATTTTATAGGTGTTTTAGGACACCTCCGCAATTTTGATCTTCTAAGAGAATATTTGACATTTTATTCCTTTTTTATGCTGAACCTCGTATATGGGCATGGACAAATCATATATTTTCGGAATCAGCATAAAATTTTGCGAATATAGTGCAAATTTGAAATGAATCCGATGATTTTGTATTATTCATGATTTTTAGGGGTTTGGGACTTTTTTCGACTAATTGATTTTTTCTGCTGATTAGTTCAAAATTCACAGAGTACACTAATTTTATCATTCTGAATCGATTGGAATTTGCAGAATTGACCTATCTTTAACCGTTCTCGAGTTCAAAAGTTTATCTGGAGGGAGAGAAGTAATTCACCCTCAAAAAAATTATTAAAAATTTTTTTCTGCTCATATTTGTGAAATTTTGTTTTTTCTGAATATGCACACCAAATAAAAAGTTGTCAGTTTTTGTTATGTCGAGATAGGTTTTCGGGGACCTGGCGATCTTTTAAAAATAAAAAAAATGTCGACAGGCATGCATTTCTCATGCATGGTTAAATAGCAGGGGGAGCACGTTTGAACCTAACTTCTTTCAGTTTTATGTTGAAATTTCATTTGTTAAACTATGTTTACGATGAACTTCCAACTAGGTTATGCACTTTCTGTTTAGTATTTTTTTTCATCATATGTTCAGGTAAATATTATCAGTATAAGTACAATTTTATCAAAAATCGGTGGTCCGATCGATTTCATTGTTGTTCAGAAAATTGTCCAGGAAAGAAAATGTCCGTGAGAAATATGGAAAAATCTCAGTAATTTCAAAATTTCGGGGTGTGGACCATAGTCCATGGACCGTTCCTGACTCAAGAAGTCATCAGAGAAAAACATTGTTCATACAATATGCAGTTGAATGAAGTACTGGTCTCATGTAGACCCCATCCGTACCTATATTCCCGAAAGGAAGAGAGGATGTCCTCAAACACGAGAAAATGTTACATCTGAATACAAATATTCTAAAACGTTCGCATGTGTCAATTTTTGTTGAAAAAAAACATCAATATATTTTCGTCCATTCAAAATGACCATCTGATAAAATTGGAAGAAACAGTTTCGACCGATTTACCAGCGTAGTCAATTATTCAAAATAATGCTCTGTAATGATTCCCCATAATTTTCCTAATGGTTGTATAACACTTTCAGTAAATTCAAACTTTGTGCATCGTAAAATTTGATGGTGCGTCCTGTGCATAATTCCGAGAAAGTTCGAAATGTGTTTCTAGGTAAGCACTGGGAGCATGTATTTCATTTTAGCATGTATATATTGGTTTGAGCTATGCAACCAAATATTCCACTTCCTTGTCCAGTTGGCCGAAGCAATAAATAATTTGTCGGCTTCCAGAAATAAAGTAATAAAAATATGGATTTCTAAACAGTTGTTCTTCGAATTGCTTTGCTTGGAGTGTGAAGTTTATGCGTGGGTATGTGGAGTTTCTATAGAGGCTGAATGAGCGTAAACATTGAGGTTCATGTATATCCGGGAAAGGCTGAAGTGAAAAACAGGGTTTTTATATTATGGTTGTTTCTATGGGTCCAATTCGTCATATCACTCCTGAAAAATATCCAGAGCGTAGTAGATAAGGCCTTCGTGTTTGAGGGCTTTGAGGGCATTGTCATCCTCTCTATGTCAGTGAGATTTTGTGTCAGAGGACGTTTAGTCAAGAAGTGTTGTATGAGAATTGCTTGATATGCTTTAAACCGAATCGATCACAGTTGCTTTGAAACACTTTGAAGGTTTTAGACGATGTAGTAACTTGATTACTTAGGTTTCGGCTTTCCATGGTCCTAATGGGTTGAAAGGTGTTTGATTTCTTTCAGTTTTTCACGTTGATGTGGTGTAATTATGGCGGTGTTATGGCGCATTTAGTTTCCCTCCAAAGCGGTCTCCATACGTTCTCAATTTCCACACTCTACTGATTTTGATGAATAGAGCCAGAATTTTACTTATTCAGAATCATCACGAGCTATAGGCTTTTTAGCTCCTGAAGATGCTATTCCCGTTGGTCAAACGTGCCACTAGTGAATTATGAACCTTTTTGTTATGAAAAAAATCGGTTATAAAATACAGAGTGCTGTTTTATAATTTGTATGATTGTGGTAGGTAACTATACACGTGCAGAATTATTATGATTTTTTATAATGGTGAAATTGATGATATTAATTTGTGCCTTGGAATATTTCATGTTTCAATTTTAGTTACATATTCAAATCATCCGGAATATAATTTACATCGGTAATAAAAAGGTGAATAATTTATAACAATGTTATCGAATGAAATGCAGGAATACTTGAACAACCAAATTCATTTGGGACTTGGTGACTATACAAACCCACAACTCTAATTGACCAAACGATAAGCGATGGAACTAATTAACTCATCCCAATAACTCATCCATATTGCGAAGTGTTCAATCACATAAATGAATTTCGACCTGATTGATTTGACAGTGAGACATTTGATCTCTCAGATACTTCTGTCGCTGATGTCTCAGACTGGCTGTAAAGAATATACTTTTCTATTCAGAACAAATAATGAAACATAATCCAAAAGAAAACAGCAGTTGCCCCTTACGACCGTTTAATTACACCCATCAAATTCTTGTCAAAACTTCTACAAGTGATAGTTTGCGCTACGCTTTGGATTTAAAGAAGTACCAACCGTTACTTATGATAATAACGTGAAGGATGTTTGATCATAAGTAGACAACATTCCTCTGCTGCCTTCATTTTCTCATGAAACATTTTGTAGAGACATCTTCGAGTTTCTATCAAATGAAAGTATCCAATAATATTATTATAGGATTTTCCAAGGTGAATAAAGAAACGGACAGAAATGGGTATTGTGTCATATTTCTAGAGTGTTCATGGCTATAAAGACGTGTTTTCGAATTTCCATAGTTACAGGAGGAGCTGCAGATTCAACCATGAAAGCCGAAATGTATTTCACTCTGAAGGACCACTACCTATTTTTTTCAGTGGCGTGAGATGGGTCCCAAAATGGATCCTTGATAGACTCCTTTCATTTTTTCCGGTATCAGATGCACTGAGGTGCATGTCAAATATTTTTGGGGATATGACAGTATGTTTATAGTAGGTTTTCGCCCAATAAAGAATTAACTATCTGGAAACTTCGATTCGGACAAAGGTGAATAGTTGAATACAAGAGTACAAACTCCCGTTCGAAAAATGATTTTGGCAGACCAACTTAGAACGATGCGATATCTTCGACAATGTTATCGACATCTACCGATGATGTGGAAGTTTGCAAATCATCCATCGTGATTCCAAACTGACCCGATAAGCTTTTATTTTTCGTTCCGGACACTGAATTGAAAGAGCCGTTTCAGATTATGCAAGATCTGACTTCACGCCTTCGAAAGACCCTGTTATTTTTCAATAATCTCTTTCCTTTATCTTAAATGGTTTCCTTTGCACTTCGACTCCATTTACTGCTAAAGGAAATCATTGTTCGATAACTCACTCTTATAGGGTTCACAATCATTAACTTTATTTATTTTTCAGGATATTTATATACAAACTTCGGAGAACTATCGAGTTCGACAATGATTACCTTTTCAGAAGACCTAAACGAAAAACTGAATGAGACAACAAACTAAAGTTGAAACTTTCGGTCGGAGATAATGGTGTATGTCATCATCTTCTCGATTGACTTTTAGAAGCAATTTTCACAACCTCGCTCTGATTATTATCCTTCTCACTCGTTTTCGTTTTTTATCAATTGGATGAACAGTTGCAGTTGAAAAATGGGCATAGCCTTCTGCAGTATCAAAAAAATCGTAACTATAATTTTGAAATATATACATATATACTTATTGATAATTTGAGATTTAATATAACAGGAACTGAAATTGTTAAATCAAATAATTACAGAGAGGTCTATAATTTCTTCCCCTTTTCTAGGGGAAGGTATTCCGGGCCAGCATAGCGTTGGTATATGTTCCAAAAGCCTGTAAGTCAGCGAGAGTGGTCTTAATTCCCAAATCGGGAAAGAGAGACTACACGATAGCGAAGTCCTTCAGACTCATCAGCCTGACTCTGTACCCGTTGAACACGTTGGAAGAGGTGGTGAATAGGTTCCTGATGGAGGAGCCCCTGAGGGCGAGCCCGTTCCATAGAAATCAGCATGCATACAAAAAGGAAAAGTCGACTCAACCGCCCCTCCACACTGTACTGCGAAGGATTGAAAGGACATTGAGGTTCATAGAGGTAACGTTAGGAGTGGTTTTCGATGTGGAAGGCGCCTTTGACAAAGCGAAGACAGCGACTATACAGGCAGCACTAATGGGCAGAGAAATGCCTCACTCGATGGTCAGCTGGGTTGTATCGTCGCCAACGAGAAGAAAAGTTGAGGTATCCCTGGGTGACCTCAGAGTGGAGGCCAGGGTGGGAGGGAGCTGCCCTCAGGGCACAAGCAATCCGCGGGCGATAAAAAATAAAACTGGATCTGGCTGGGATAAAATATCTATGAAAATTCTAGAACAATTACCGGTGAGTGCACTGCATGCACTAGCTGAGGCAATTATTAGTTCATTTGAGAAAGGCATATTTCCATGTTGTTTGAAACACGTGGTTGTTATTCCAATACATAAAGGGGGCGATCATAATAACCCCAACAACTTTAGACCTATCTCTCTTCTACCCACTCTCTCTATAGTTATTGAAAGACGTGTCAAGAAAATAATTCTATAAACAGCATTATATCATTGGCTCAATTTGGTTTGGTCATCCGCTTAATAAAAAAAATTCGGTGTATTGAAACTACCGGTAGTATATTTCAACTCTCCTATGAACACTTCATTTTAGTTATTATTGTATCCTCCCTCACAATAAAAATGTATTAACAGCAAATAACAAACGTAACAAAAGATAACAGAGAATGTGCTTTTCATATCCGACCATCACAAATAAATTTCACCCTCCGGCTGAGGGATAGTTTACAGATAATTTTTTGCTCACATTCTCGCCCGACAACACATTGTGTCCCAAATCAACACTTCGTCAACAGAATCATTCCAGAAATTCGGCTGAAGGGATGATATGCTCTTCTAACCCATTAAAGATTGTGGCGGATACGTTCAAACAGCTTCGTAAAAGCAACAGCAAAGTGAATGAGATATTATTGGAAAAAGAGTTTGGAATAACGTGAAATAGTTCTCTAATGGTTTGTGGCCAGATGTCGGATATGAGGGAGCTTTCTTTTTCTTTGGTTTCCTCCATCATCTCAAACACAAAAATATATCTATTTGGAAACTTGGATATTGTTACCAATGGCAATGATGCAAAGCATGTCTGCATATTCTCAACAAAGCTATTCTCAACTCAATTACCTTCATTCAGTGAACTTTTAACTATTGGTCATTGAATTCTAGCGAAGAATCGTTTTTGGCCTTCAGACCAGGGTTGCAAATGTTTCCTCACTCTAATGAAAATGTAATATTTAGCTATTATGCACTTAACTTGCTTCAAAGTTAGTGAGGTGAAAAAGTAGGGTTGATTTAATGTATTCAGTGAATATATTAGACATTCATGTTGAAAGTTTTTCATTGTTCTCAGAGAGTTCTACAACCGCGAGTCCTTTCAAAGTTTGGTTGATTTACATAATTATGATTTTGTATTCCTTTAGTCTGAATGATCCGAACATTAATTTTGATGTCGTAATTAGTTAGGTATGGTCAGCGAGTTGTGACAATAGTACAGGGAGGTATAACATGCTTGGAATGATATTGGATCTGTCAGCATACCAAATCGAATCGAATCAAATCAAATCGTTTATTCAACTACGTTATGCAAAATACAAGGATTTTTATCAGGTCAGAGGGAAGGTAATGTGTGATCAGATTCTCAGTTGATGATGATCAAATGATCACATAGTGAAACAAAAAAATATGGCAAAACATAAAGAGTGAAATATAGGTATACATAAAAGCAACAATACTTCTCAAAACAATATTGCTCCTCTGAAACTGCGTGAAAACTCTATGCTGATAGTGAATCGATCATTCGTCCAAATTAGACATATCTAAGACCAAAGAACAAAGATCACAGACGAAAAAAAAGTATTCTCCGTTAAGGTGCGACATCTGGTATTTTATTTTGAGAATTTTTTCCATGTATACAAAGTAAAAGCACACATTTCTCACTTGACATATGATAATATGCCGTTAGCGAGTATGACATAAATTCTCATTGATTATTAGAGGCAGAGATGTCTTCACACAATGTCGCGCTTTGTATATTACTGATGTTTTGCTATTTGTTGGCGCATGTTTAGATTCAGGAGATACACAAACTTTCATCAAATAACTTTTGCTCGAAAAACAAATCAAAACAAATTTCTCATATGGTGTGTACTTTGGGACTGACACTGTATAATATATTCAAATATATATTAGGTACATTCTACAGTTTGGAAAATTGAAGAGTACCAACTCACCTACTATTCCATAAGGTCAATTCTCGCCACTATATGTACCTACTTCATCATGTATTGATTATCCATCCCACTGACACAGTTCGATTTTCAATCGCATCTTCAAAGTCATTTTAAACCTATTGAGCTTCCATAATTATTGCGATTACGAACGAATCATCAGAAAGACCAATAATTGGAAGACTTTCGTAGAAAGAAAGGCGCTTTCGACAAGAGAGACAACCTGCAACTGTCATTCTGGTTTGTCGCTTTGGTGCTTTTCCATTGTTGGGTCAATAATTCTAAAACTAACTATACCTACGAACAGGTAATGAAGCTTTAAACAAAAGGAACAGATTACCAGGACCCCATCTCAATGTTTGCACTGAATTATATTCTCTAACTAGAATATTTGCTTTTCTGTGATCATCCAGATAGGTATCTCCAATAATTATTAATAATTCAATTCTGCAAATGAGCGACCTTGAGCTGATGCGGTGTTGAGACCTGTGAAAATGATGAACCCCTAATAGCCCTAATCCGAGGTTCGTATTCTCGGTACTTGGCTGAATATGTGACATAAATCTATTACACCTATGATAGTACGGTTTTGAGGCACGTACGATTTATATGCGTATGCATTATTGACCCTTGTGCCTGAAAACTGCATAACCATTCACATATGTATCTCTTTTCCAATGCGCGTTATTTGTATCGATCTGTCACTTCAAACTTTTGTTATTTTCGTGTAAACTATCTCTTTTTCTCTTTGAATTGTTGGATGCAGTTTCCTAATAGTGCAGTTATCCAGCTCTCCCCATCAGATGAACTCGAAAATATAGCAGTCACACATTCAAGTTTGAAGAAGCTTTCCAGTTGCCGAAGAAAGTAACACGATACATCACAAAAAATCATGTTTCAATTAAAACTATTTATAAAATCAGGTGAGGTTCAGTTCTGGTTCAGTTCAGAGGTAACAAGCTCTACTGGGTGCTACTTAGCTAGCCCCTGCGAAAGTTGGAAAGATGTCTACTAATCAACATTTATCAGATATCAACTACTACTTTCGACGGTTCTGTGACAATTATACCCATAATATGCCAAAAGTGATTTTCGTATCAACTATCATTATTCACACGTTTCCACCAAGTGGAAAAATGAGGCAAATATCGGTCAAAAAACAACTACTTCCCTGGCTAATACGACGACGGACATTGAACTACATCTGACAGATATTTTTGCAACGTTCTTCCAAGAAGACCCAATTGCAACTGCGTATCTTGTGATTAAACAGTATTTAGATTATCCTTCATTTGGCTGTGAATAACCACTTGCAGACATGCATGTTTCGAAGTTTTGCCTGTCATCAGTTTCAGGGTAGGCTGTCCCTGGAGTCTGTGCCTTTGAGGAGTGTGTTTTTTGATTTTTCATGCGGATGGCGTTGCAATTAACTTAGTTGTGGGTCGTAGCTTGATCCGTAGGAAAATAATAGTTGAACAGTTGATTATTATTCATTTGGCAGGGACAGGGCGATTATAATGTTGTCCGACCTACCATGGCACTGATGAGAGGCAAAACCTCGAAACATGCATGTCTGCAGGTGGTCACTCCCAGCATAATGAAGGATAATCTATATACTGTTTAATTGTCTTGGAAGAACGTTGCACAAATATCTGTCAGATGTAGTTCAATGTTCGTCGTGATATTAGCCAGGGATGTGATATTTACACTAAAATTGTCTTAGTTTTCACCAAGAAAAACATAATTGTTATTGAATTTTTGACTACAGAAGGATTTTTCAATTTTTCAGACTGAGAAAGGCTAAGGGTCAATTCATGCAACTTGTCATTGTCATAGTCACAATAATTATCTCAGTTGTTTTTGTTTGAAACTAAAACTGAAGAATTGCATAAATGCTCCTACTGAAGTGTACAGTTTCAATTTCATTTTATGATTAAGACAATGACTTTGATTTGGACTATGATAATGACAAAGTTGCATAAATTGGCCTTTAAACAACCAAAAAATCATGTCAAGTAACGTGATCTGCTTTTGTGTTATTTGATATGAAAATATATTGAGTAGCAACTCGCTCATACTTTTTCAAGCCGTTAGAAAGGTGGAAGAAAATTGCTTCTGAAACAAATATCCGATGATAATATTTTGTATTATTTTCAAAATTGAGATAGTGTTTTCAGGAAAGTTCCTGATTGCTTTATCTACATTCTTTAATCTTCAATACCTTAGAATGTAAATAAAAAAGTGAAAAATCAATTTTTTTTATTTTTCTAATGGGGGTCGCTTCTAACATTGCACAAATCAAATAAGTATCTGGCAGGTGCAATTCAGTATCATTTGTGGTGCCATATGCTTTACCCGATACGTTGCTCCAGAGGTTGTGTTGCTCCTTGTGCAGTTGTTCCTTCAGAGTATTCTCCCCAGTGTCCATATCAGTATTTTGATGACTGTTTTAGAGTACTCACAAAAATAGAGTGGCAAATTCCTTCCTACAACCAGTTTTTCAATTTCTGGTTACTTGGTGATTTGTCCTTGTACCTAGAAACCTTTGAATCTATTCTGTTCTCCCAGAGTATTAAGGATCTCATGAATTTTCCACATAATCTGGACCTTGTCTCTGGCTCATGAATGCCTTTAGTGCCTCAATTCTGACTTTTGAAAACGGTGTGAACTTGCTCATTTATATGAGCTCTACTTATATTTTCACGGACTTATTGTACTTTCGCGTAAATTTCGATCGGGGGTACCTACTGCACTGTTTGGTCCGCGAGATTAGCCCTGACTCTCTGAGATGTTCACACTATATTTCATATCCTGTTTCACTGTCATTGCTTAATTCGTCAGTGAACCAAGTCATTCCCATTTTTCCATGACAACCTGGAGAAGTTTATTAAACGAATTTTTCAGTTCCATGTCCTTTGACTTCATTTTGAGACTTGGTAAGTGCAACTTTCATCACCCTGTATATGACTGAGTGTTGAATGCAGTTCAACCGCTCTTCCACTCCCTTTTCCCCCAAACTTGATAAATATAAAGTTCGATTATTGTATCTTTACCCATGCGTCATCAATTTATGATCGAAGAAATCACACATCCTCTATCTAACAACCATTATGAGCGATTCAAAATTCATTTACATTTGTATGCTAAGCTAAGAATTATGGTATTGATGACGCACGGGTAAAGATATAATAATCGAACTGTATCTTGCTGTTTTGAACTGATGTGCAAGATTAGTCAAAAAATAATACTCGAATGAGTTGGGGCCCGTAAACTATAGAAAAGGACATGACTGTTCACGAATTTTTGATTTTTCATCGGATCACCCCATGAATGTTTTGGGACTAAGCTAGAACGGTCCCAGAAATGTTCAAACTAGTATTTCAGTTCTATTCTAACAAATTTTGGTAAGAGAGAATCCTAATATCCTAAACTTGAATGTACGACTACTCAGAATTAGTTCGGAACTGACTGTGAAAGAAATCAACTTCTTGTACCTGTCGGTTTGAAAAACCTAGTGGGCTGTGATCTATCTGTCAGCTCCTGAAAGACGCAGAACAAAATATGAGCGATGACTCATATTTTGCAAACCAATTTTTATCGGCATATAGTTTTGATTGAAATTAAAGTTTTGTGAAAACCTAGTGGAAACCACATTGAATTCATTACATTTATACAGTGTACACGTATAGTGTAGTTCGCCCAATGATAAAAGCAGCTTTTTCCGCCGACAAAAGGTAAGGTTCTATTTTAATTCGCTTCAGGTATATCCAGCAGTAGGACGTTTCGCTACTTCATATTGTGGACGATGAGCCAAAAATTTCACAATACGAAGTTGTTTCATAAACGCGAAAGTTTTATTCTTGATTTAACGAATACAATCCCCATATTTTATCCACCAAATAATGCTAGTCAGTTGTCGTTTCAGTGATAGATCAAAAAATTTGTTGAGTGGGATGGAAATCGGATTAGAAGCCGTTACATTACCTACCTATTTTTATTTGCCTTTGTTCTGAAAGCATTACTAAATATTAATATCGTGCATAAATGTACCTATTCCAGGAAAGCTCTTGAAAATGCGATTCATTTGATATGTGAAATTTACTTAGCAAATAGTATGTGGATTGGTATTCAAAACCACGGTAAAAATTGGGTCAGTCCATTTCAGATCAGGGGGTAGGTATAGTGAAACAATACACTTGACGACGGGACCAAATCCTAATCATGTGTATGAACAAGCGAATATCCATGAAAGAATCTTTAGGTGAAAATGGAAGTATTTCTCACAAAAGACTTCCGTATGCAGAAAATTCGATAACCAGCTAACTCGATGGAATTGTGGACCTTTCAATGGTTCCCAGCAACATGCTGCTAGCCTGTTCATTGAAGTAGAAACACAAGCTGCGAATTTAATGAGCCAGCTTTTATAGGGAGTGATTCACTTACTTCGTTGTTCATACCTATACCAGAGGATTTGATGAATTTGTTTTCCGAAAATCTATCAGAAATATCGAGAGGAAAAATACTTTACTGACCAGAATTTTATACCTATTAATTCCTTTGATTTTCATCACACTTGTACTGGGAATTTCGAAATAATAATGCAAAAAAGATATCTATGGAGAAAAACCTCCTTGCTACCATATTAAAAAAGATAAATCTTTACTGACCAGTATTTTCCAGGGAAGATATTTCATTGAAACAGTACTATAACATTTTTCCAAACGAACTGCCAGTGCTGCCACCGTAGAATGAAATTGGATCAGGTTGGTCATAGAGATTCTTTAAACTTGTGATTTTTTCATCTGAAGCTTCTTGGAAAAATTGGTTTGTTCTTTAGGTAACATTTTTGTTTCTTTAAGCCTATAACCTTCGTATGGGCATTCAACTTATCCGTTTACTTTCGTGTGTTATGGAATATTTCTGAATGAACTTTCTGAAGAAATGAAAATCGTATCTTCAAAGCCTTATAACCAATAGCTTCGAAGGAAACTGTGTATGTCATCATCGGATTAATGAAAGTGAATCATGATTTTGGCCCCACTTGTTATAAGGCTGAGATTTTTTTAATCGAAAAATCATTCATTGATCACGTTTTTAGTGGAAGTTGATTTTATTTTGATTGATTTGATTTTGAGTTGAAAATAACGAATATGTTTCTGGATTCTTTTGACAGCTTGCACGGTATCTTTTCGCAGAAAATAGAGAAAAATAAAGTTTTGGCTACGTTGTATGTGAAATTTGATTTTGTAGCATTTGTTCGACCTACTTTTATTATCTTTATTATTTCTAGTGTGGAGGAAGGGGGTTTGAAAGAATGCTATAAAATCAAATTTCACACGCAACGTATTCGAATTTTTTTTTTCATTTTCTGTGAAAGAAACCCAGCAAGATATCAAATGAATTCTGAAATATTATTTCAATAATTTCTAGAGTGAAGGAAAGGTCAAATGGATGCTACAAAATCAAATTTCACATGAAACGTATTCTGAGCTTTTTTTTGCTGTGAAAAAACCCAGCTAGATGTCAAATGGAATCTGAAATATTATTTTAATTAATTCTAGTGTGGTGGAAGGGGGTCAATAATGAATGCTACAAAACCCAATTTCACACGCAACACAAGTATCTCATGAATTTTTCACATAATCTGGACCTTGCTTCTAGCTCATGAATGCCTTTAGAGCCTCATTTCTGACCATTGAAAACGGTGTGGACTTGCTCATTTATATAAGGTCTCCTCATATTTCCACGGATTCATTGTACTATCGCGTAAATTTCGATCGGGGATATCTACTGTACTTAGCCCACAAGATTAGCCCTGACTTTCTTCGAGACGTTCACACTCTATTCACATTCTGTTCCACTGTCATTCCTTAATTCATCAGTGAACCAAGTCAGTCCTGGTCCCATCTTTCCATGGCAACCTGGAAAAGTTTGTAAAATTTCTCAATTTCATGTCCTCTGACTTCATTGATGCTTGGTAAGAGCAACCTTTCATCACCCTGTATATGGTTAAGTGGTGAATGCAGTTCAATCGCTCTTCCACTCCGTTTTCCCCCAAGCTTGAGAAAAAAATCTTGTTTGTCTTGAACTGATGTGCATGCATAATCAAAAAATAATATTCGAATGAGTTGGGGCCCGTAAACTATAGAAAAGGACATGACTGTTGATTTTCATCGGGTCTTATTGTGACTTTTACATACCCCTATTTATTTCAACATCAATGTTTTGGGTTTAAGCTAGAAAGAGTTCTAGAAATGTTCAAACTAGTATTTCAGTTCTGTTTTAACAAATTTTGGGTCAGAGAGCATCCTAGACTTGAATGTACGACTGCTCGGAATTAGTTCGGAACTAGTTGTGAAAGAAACCAACTTCATGTACCTATCGGTTTGAAAAACCTAGTGGGCTGTGATCTGTCAGCTTCTGAAAGACCAGAAAGACGCCGTTTGGCAGAACAAAATGACTCATATTTTGCAAACCAATTTTCACCGGCATATAACTTTAATCGAATTAAATTAAAGTTTCGTGAAATCCTAGTGGAAACCACATTGAATTCATTACATTTGTGCAGTTTACGTGTATAGTGTAGTTCGTCCAATGATAAAAGCTGCTTTTTCCGTCGACAAAAGGTAAGGTTCCATTTTAATTCTCTTCAGGTATATCCAGCAGTAGGACGTTTCGCTACTTCATATTGTGGACGATGAGCCAAAAATTTCACAATACGTAGTTATTTCATAAACGCAAAAGTTTTGTTCGTGCTTTGACGAATATAATCCCCATACTTCATCCACCAAATGATGCTAGTCAGTTGTCGGTTAGTGATGGAACAAAAAATTAGTTGAGTGCGATGGAAATCGGATTAGGAGCCGTTACATTATCTATTTTCATTTGCCTTTGTTCTGAAAGCATTACTAAATTTTAATATTCCAGGAAAGTGCTTTAAAGTGGATTTATTGAATACGTGAAATTTACTTAGCAAATAGTATGTGGATTAGTACTTACAACCACGTTAAAAATTGGTCAGTCCATTTCAAAGCAGGGGTAGGTACTGTGAAACAATGCTCTTGAAGACGGGACCAATCATAATCATATTTATGAACAAACGAACCTTCATGAAAGAATCAATTTTTAGGTGAAAATGCAACGATTTCAAAACTTTTCAAACATTTTTTGGGAGGAACACCCTAGCAGGATGTCAAATGAAGTACTAAACATTATTTCAATTACTTCTAGTGTGGAGGAAGGGGGTCAAATGAATGCTACAAAATCAAATTCCACATGCAACGTTCACTTCTTATTCAGTATTATTCGTAAGAAACATCCCAATAATCTTATAGTGAAAGGCAAAAATAATTTTTAATTTAATTTATTTTTGGTGAAACAGCACTACAAAATTACTCCAAACGTACTCTTTGTGCCACCATAGAATAAAATTGATTTTTCGAACAATTTCACAGGCATAGTAGATTATAATTTCTCCAAATGCATTTTATATGCCACCACAGAAAAAAGTTGAATCAGCCTCGTTATAGGGATGGTTTATACTTTTGATTTTTCGAAAACTGACCGACGGTTTCCAAGAAAGATATTTCATTGAAATCGTAGATTATAATTTCTCCAAATGTACTTTTGTGCCTCTAATTCAGTAAAATACGTTCACGGGAAACCGCCAGTTAGCAAAGTTTTCAGAAAAATCGCAAGTGAAATTACCCCTAAGAGGGACTTGCTTCAAATATTTTCTACGGTGGCACGATCACCTCACTGTAAACAATTCAGTTCTAGAATTTGTTGGTTCCACTATGTATTTCCTAAGGTTCTGTTCGGCAGAATTATTTTTTCTCAGCAAATTATCCACACTTGAAATATCGAAATTTTCAGACGAAAAAGTCAATACTTGGAATCAGTACCTGCTAGGTAACGGAAAATAACTGTTAACCTCTCACAATTTGTTAGAAAATATAAATTTTTCCGAGTTCATGTCAGTTTTTCTTGAGAAATAGACTATAAAATACAGGGTGATGCATGACAATGTATGGCATCACACGTTAAAAGGTAAGGGCTACATCTTCCCTAGCTTCCTAGCTTCTAGTCTTTCGAAGACTTTTGAGGGTTGTGCTCGTAAGAGTTAAGCTGTTTGACGGAAATAACAATTTTAAGAACAAAATAACAATAACAACAATAATGAACAAATATGACAACTGCTATATAAATTATAAATTGTGAAGCATAGTTCACATTCTAATATTTCTAGTGCAAAAGCGTATATAAGCATTGTAAGCGTTTATGTACAGGGATTCACAACAATATGATGACAGACTTCTCGATTTTATTGCATTGAACTAGCCTTCGCTGAGGATTGGCAAGAACTATGAAACCTGTACGTAAATGCTCCCCCATTTGAATCGCAAATTTTAAATTTGACACCCTGTTTATCAAGCTACACGGTGGCAAGATCGACAATATCGGGATGATTCGTTTGACGTCACTTGCATTAAAACCGGTAGGATCGTTTGAACTAAGAAGTTCTACAAATAAACGTGAACAGTGGTGAAGATGAAAAAGGAGTTATTCATATACAAAGCTTGTGTTGAAGACTGTTTTATCTCAACAATAACGTGTAAGTAGAGTGAACCCACATTTACACGATTATCTAACATAAACAAATAACTTCATTTCAAAGGGGCTGCTGACGTTGAGGAATAAGGGTTGAGCATGCTAGAAAAGAATTGGTTGCAAGGTATCGCTACGTTCAAGAAATTATAAGCACACGTTTTATAAACTGATGTTCTTGTGAAGTTTGAATTGAAAAAAATATGCAATTATCCTACCATTACATTAGGGACTCATCCGAATATCTGTACTGCTAATAAGTAAATGATACAGGGTAAGACGACAGGGCGTCAGAGTCCGATTGCTTGAGTTCTATGATAGTTAGGAAAATGATTTGAAAGAAAATTTTGCCAAATATTCAGGGTGAACCGGGGGAGATCCATAGGGTCGAGGGCTTTTTCATGAAATGCTTTGTTTAGGGCAGGTTTTTCAATGTTTAGTTGAGAGTCTCAATTAGCTGGCTGACAGCTAATAGCCATAGAAACTGCGTATATTTGGTCTTCGTGTCGTAGTGGGCATGATATTTGAGAAAATTTCTTGATAAACAGATTAACAAAATCTCAATAGTTGTGTAGTATTTTTTGTTATTTGGTAGGTATACCTAGTTAAATGATATAGTGCAACTCATCTTCAAATAGTTCCTTTTGAGACATAGTACAGGAGTTAAGTAATTGTAACTTGGAACCCATATAGTTTTATTCGACAGTCCACGTCGACTAGAGAAAAAATGGTTCATATCTAGAGATTATTTCTTGGCCTTCAAGGGTGTCGCCCACTTTGATTCTGCACCATATCGTTTACTTGAACCATATCTACCAGGCCCGAGGACTGTTAGCTGTCAACCAGCTAACTGAGACTCAATTGAACATTGAAAAACCGGCCCGAAATATCATCCCTTCAAGATTATTCACAATCTCCCACCACCTGAGAGTTATGGTTTATTTTTCGAAATGTTATGTCTAAAAAATCACTGTCGACATGATTATGAAATTTGAGGTGAAACAATACAGCTGTTTGTCAGACAGATTATTAAAAAATTCAATTTTCGATA
Source organism: Chrysolina americana (assembly GCA_958502065.1). Taxonomy (NCBI): domain Eukaryota; kingdom Metazoa; phylum Arthropoda; class Insecta; order Coleoptera; family Chrysomelidae; genus Chrysolina; species Chrysolina americana. Next base: position 56,393,758 of record OY293420.1, on the reverse strand, counting down.
GTTCAGTTTCTTTCAATATAGAATACTGCTTTACCGGACTTTAATCGGATGTGAAACTTTCAAAAATGAGAATCAGCTCGTTTTTCTTAATTATAATCAAACGAGTCAATTGCTCCATTCGCGAGTTGACAAGTTCATCTGGAGTTTAGAGGGGTAATTTCCCGCCAATTTTTTTTCAAAATTCGAAATCAACGCACCGATACCTATACACTTTCAATAAAAACTCAAAAATAATTTTTTTTCACAAATTTCGTTTCCTTCAGTATAAAATATTGCATTACTTGAATTTAATGGTCAGTGAATTTTTATTAAATGAGAAATCACCTAGTATTTTTCGATTTGAACAAAGTTTCAATTAGAAAATATTTATTTTTGTGGATTGTGGATTTTGTCAATTTGTCATTGAAATTTATCTTCGTGGTATGATTCGGAATCAGTCCGTCGAGATACAAAATGGGGACGTTAGTGATATTCGAAAAATGGAGAAATAAAACTTTCGAAAATTAAATCGTACGAAGGAATTTTTTAAAGTTTAATTTTTTTATGCAAAATCTTGAGTCTTAAGTATATGCAAATCATATATTTTTTGAATTCGCATGGAATCTCACGTATAAAGTTCGAATTTCAAGTGAATCTGATGATTTTGTATTTTTCATGATTTTGGAGATCTACCCCTTACTTAGGACTTTTTGAATTTTTTCGAGTAATTTGTTTTTTCGCCGATCGACTTGACAATTTAATCGGTGAAATTGAATTGAAAAAATCCCAGCTCTGCTTGTGGCTCGAACCCAGGACCTTTTGCCCCGAACCCCCACACCATACCACTTGCGCCACGCCTCGACGTTAAAATGTTATATCCGTCAACCGATTGCACCCCTATGTGCAACCCTCAAAAGTCAGAGACTTGTGCGAGCTAGGGGAAGACGTAGCCCTTACCTTTTAATACGTGTGATGCCATGCACGAGACCGGTGGCAATGCTGAGATTCGAACTCACGCTCTCTGGCTTATGAGGCGAGGACTCAACCCGCACACCACCGCGGCCCATGGAACTCATTATTATTATTATTATTACTGTAATAAAGCGAAAATTATCAAAAACATTTTCAAAATACTCAAACAGGGGCGTTTCTATTTGTGGAAATGTATGACTGATAATACAGATCTCATTCCAAATTTGAAGGACCTTAGTCTTCTAGATACATACGTAGATACGTAGAGGTAGGTACTGGATTTTCTTAAGAGCTATGACTTTGAATATATCTCTCATTCACACTCATTGCCGATACTTAGATTTGTCCTCTGCTACGGTATGAGTCATAGCTCTTGAGAAAATTAAAACGACAGATTTCTACTACAACTTTCAAGTAATGATTTTATTATGATAAACCTCCGGATCTCAACCGAAATGTCGATGCCTATACACCCGACATTGCATATTTATAGTAACGGGAGCCCTTATGGCGTGTTAATGATTCCCTGAACGACTAAAGAGCTTTAATAGAAGTGCCTGCCATATGGCGATGGTCACGTGTTTCTTGTTTGACTTTTTCCAGCATTCCAGTAAATCTTCAAAGTAGGTACTCGACGTGACGAGATCTTTCATGCACGAAATGCTGACGGATATTTTCGTTACATAAGGACGCTGCTGTGTTTCTGGCTTTTGGTTGCTCCAAAAACAAATGAATCGGTTAACCTCTGTGTGGTATAAGGACGCAAAAATAGCTAACGATTATGCAGTACTTAGAGTGGATATTTTTTGGCAAATTTATCTTTTTAAATTATTGCTCAGTTCAATGTTTTGTGGAGATAGGCCAATCAATAGACCATATTTTCAAAACAAAAATACTAGTAGGAAACCGACTGTGCCATCACATAAACGAAAGTCCATAGTTATATTCTATTATGTTTTGGAATCGCAACTTTCAGTTATTATTATGTTACTTATAAACATTTATAAACAAAAAAACGTGCTTTTTTAGTTTTTTGCATATGAAATGAAAACTTAAACAGCAATCTGATTGCTCCAATAAAAAATAATAGAGAATGAAAATACGAACAAAATGAATTTTTTTATGGCCTGATCGGATCATTAGTAAAGGAGCAAAATTGAAATAAAAGGAAAACTTTGCGATAAAAAAAAATTCTAACTTCGCCATTTTTCAAGTTGTTTTCGCATCACACCCAATTATTCCTGATCTGTTCGTTGTTACCAATTCTGTTGAAGATTTTGAGGTTGTTGTAGATCATCTTGATACTTTCATTCATAAAAAACTGTTCCTCTCATTGTAGTTGCCAGAAAGGTAATTCACTGAGGCGACATGAAATATAAAACTCTGACGTTCGATGGAAGAGTAACTTGGTCTAATAACCGAAATAAATATTTGTCTCCCAGTTTGGAAATATTGTTACATCTTCGAACAAAACCCCCCCATTAAACTGGTTCGACACTAAATCATTGCTTTTATATCAAGCGCTTGAAACTGAACTGGCGTTTCGCAAAACAATGGCTCGATTTGACGTTTACGCATTCAAACACAATTAAACTGTTAGAAACCACAAAAGAGGTGTATTTGCAAGTTATAGAACAATTAGTAAATTTAATCTGGGAAATTTACCTACAAGTACCTGATCAATATACAAAGACGCTCAGTTATGTTCATCAACAACTTGACAACAATAAAATCTATAGACAGCTTTGATACCGTGTATTCTGAAATATTTTATGGGATTCCTATTAACATTGTTGACTGGGAGAAATCATATATGGCAAATCAAAAAATCATAGTAAGATGCTACGATGTGAGATCAAATGTATAAACAATGTGCTATTGGGTGTTCCTCAAGGATCAGTTCTTGGACACCATCTTTTTATACTATACATAATCATCTTCCTATATATCTCACGAATGCCCAAAATCGACTAATCTTAACATCTGAATCTGATGATTTGTTTTGTGAGAATCAGCATGGGTTCAGGATGAACATCTTTTGAAATTGCGTCATGTCATTTGCTCCGTTATGTTATCAACAACTTGACAATAATACGTTTGTGATGTCTTTTCTATTAGACCTAAAAACAGTGGTCCATTCCGTGTATTCTGAAATATGATATAATCAAGCTCTCGTCTTATGGGATTCCTATAAGAGACGTTTATAAAATAATTTTCCATTTGTTTGGTGCTGAAATATGATTTGTTCAGTCTCGAGCAGATAATGTTTATTCGGGAGACCCAAATTATTCTTCTATCCTAATGAAGACCTAAGAACTTCACTTCTTCGCAGGGTTATAATTGCTTGGGTTTTTGGTTATGTCTCTCCTAAGACGAAAGTTGATGGTCATTGATTTGTCTACATTGAGAATTGGTTTCGCGGGCATTAGCTCTTCTACATGGACTCCTTGAATTTTGATCATCGTATCGTCAGCATATCTTGGTATTTGACCATTTATTAAGGGTAGATCATTCACGTATACATTACAAAAAGAAGTCGTCCAAGAACTGCACATTATATATACATTTGATCTTAAATCCTAGCACCTTAATATAATTTTTTTGACTTGTCATAGATGATTTCACCCAGTCAACAATATTGATAGGAATCCCAAGAGACGATAGCTTGATGCCCAATATTTGAAAATGCCATTCGATTGATCCAACATAAAAGAGATCACAAACTTATTGCTGTCAAGTTGTCGATGAACATAACTGAGCAGATGACATGAAACAGATCCAATAAAATGTTCATTCTGAACCCATGCTGATGCTCACGCAAAAATTCAATCACATTTAGATATTGCATTGTGCATCAGTAGCTGAATTATCTAGCAGTGGAGCTTCTGGATTGCATTGGACAGACGTTCGAGGCCTCAATAAGCAAGAATACTTTTTCTCAAGAACATAGGTCTCTTTAGGCAGCCACATGACTTGTAAAGCAAGTATGTGATGTGAGTTGCCTGGTTAGGTCACGTCTGGTGCTAGCTTGAAGTGGTGCTGGAGGTTTTATGTGTTTTCCACAGCTGAAAAGTGAACACACCACCGCCCGGAGCGTCACGGTAAATAAAAATAATAGCCGTCCTCTACACGCACAGGCTATGCCTTTGGGTACACTCAATGGGTGGTATGAATAAACTTTGGGCAAATGCTTCTTCTCAAATTTCTTGAAACGGACCTATTCATTGTGTTTAGTTATGAAAAGGACAAACCTATAGTATGAGCATTTGTTAGCTTTTATTCATACTACTCATTGAGTCTAATAAAGAATTATGGTGGATTACGTAATCCAATCTTCCGCAAAAAACCTATACAATAGGTATGGTCGTCGGCAAGTATTCAACAGAAAACAACTACTGCCCCCTACGACCATTGAATTATATCTGTTTAATACTTGGCAAAGTTTTCTACAAGAACCACTTTGCAATGCATTTCAAATATCAAAGCTGAAATTATTTTTCGATTTAATTGGGGGAACACCTCCGTACCGGTTTCATGGTCATTGCCAATCATCAGCGAAGGCTAGTTCGACCCAATTGAATCGAAAAATCCTTTCGTCCTAATTGGAAATCCCTGAGACAAACACTGAAGTATGAATTCAGCGCCATCTCTGGGTTCCAGATTGAAATGCACTCCGACTACGTGTCGACTTCAATATGAAGCCAGAAACATCATGAAAGATGGGCGACACTACTTGACGGAAGATCATAAAACTAATAAAGAATTATGGTGGATTACGTAATCCAATCTTCCGCAAAAAACCTATACAATAGGTATGGTCGTCGGCAAGTATTCAACAGAAAACAACTACTGCCCCCTACGACCATTGAATTATATCTGTTTAATACTTGGCAAAGTTTTCTACCAGAACCACTTTGCAATGCATTTCAAATATCAAAGCTGAAATTATTTTTCGATTTAATTGGGGGAACACCTCCGTACCGGTTTCATGGTCATTGCCAATCATCAGCGAAGGCTAGTTCGACCCAATTGAATCGAAAAATCCTTTCGTCCTAATTGGAAATCCCTGAGACAAACACTGAAGTATGAATTCAGCGCCATCTCTGGGTTCCAGATTGAAATGCACTCCGACTACGTGTCGACTTCAATATGAAGCCAGAAACATCATGAAAGATGGGCGACACTACTTGACGGAAGATCATAAAACTAATAAAGAATTATGGTGGATTACGTAATCCAATCTTCCGCAAAAAACCTATACAATAGGTATGGTCGTCGGCAAGTATTCAACAGAAAACAACTACTGCCCCCTACGACCATTGAATTATATCTGTTCAATACTTGGCAAAGTTTTCTACAAGAACCACTTTGCAATGCATTTCAAATATCAAAGCTGAAATTATTTTTCGATTTAATTGGGGGAACACCTCCGTACCGGTTTCATGGTCATTGCCAATCATCAGCGAAGGCTAGTTCGACCCAATTGAATCGAAAAATCCTTTCGTCCTAATTGGAAATCCCTGAGACAAGCACTGAAGTATGAATTCAGCGCCATCTCTGGGTTCCAGATTGTTCCAGAGTGTTTACGAGGGACTATTATTATTTGCTATAATTTTCACAGATGCTTGTGATAATAAGTTTAAAACTGATATTTGCCGGTTATTAATAATGTCTTTTTTGTATGGCGTGGAATAATATATACGTAAGCATCCTTCAAACTGCTTATTCCTAACGTATTTGAGTAATCCCGAGAATAAAGTCGGGATCCCGAGAATAAAGTCGGAATCCCGAGATTGAAGTCAGGATCCTGAGTTTCCTAGGTGGTTCTCTAACTGAAATGTCAGAATTGTTGACTGATAATAATGTGCTATAGCTTTAATTGAAGTATTTTTCCTAGAGACAGCTCGTCCATCTACATCCAATATTCCGTTACATCACCGATTTCATGAACAAGTATTGAAATTGTCTTTCGAGATGGTTGGTCTCGTCTTCCTCAGTTTTAATTGGCCGATTGTATGACTAACCCGTTCTGAGTACGAATGATTTCCTTTCTCGAATAAAACGTAAATATTGCAGCTCAGCTGCAGGCTACGTTATTAAGGATTCAGTGGAAAGTCCTTTCCAGCATCATACTCATATTAATATTTGGTAACAGCTGCGGTCTTCTTGCAACGAACCCTTATAATTAAAGGTTGGCTCCTGACTGAATATACGTTTATAAAAAGCAACAACTCCACGTTGACGAGGGTCACTCAGAGTATTTAATACGGTTGATGTCAAATATTCGAGGGGAAAGCCGTATTTTCTCGATGTAATCCACGCTTCGATGTTAATTTTTCTGGAATGAGTCCAGGAGTACAGGAGTTGCTTGTGACAAATAGGCGTGGATTCTTGTAGGTATACCGGGTGTAACAGGATCATGGTACACCCCCCGTATCTCCGTTAGTTTTCAAGGTAATTGATTGAAATTCGGGATATTCCATAAACATAAAAAGCGACACTTTTTGACCTACAAATGATTTTATTTTCATTTCTGGTTTCCCTGGAAGTGATAGCAACTTTCGATTTTCAGATGGAAAAATCCGTATACTATTTATTACATTTCTGAAATCTGCATACTTTTTTCGATTAAGTGTGCCATGATGGTTCCGATTCATTCCAGTTGAACCGTATAATGCTAGAAAATCGAAATCCCGTCAGAAATACTAAATTACCGTTTTTATGAGCAAATACAGTTCGTCTTGATCGATTTTGGGGTGAAACTCAATTTTTTCAAATAATATTGCTACAGTGGCACCATTTATTAGTACTGTTAATAAGGAATTTATTCACACCTGGTAATAAAATGTGCGATAAATACAATCAAAATTAAAGCTAAAAGAAAATGAGAAGTTACAATTATTTTGTTCTAATTCAATGCTAAGAAAAATCAACACAAAACATTACAACAATTGTTCGAAATGCTGTCCATTAACGTCAATGCACTCACTTCTGAACTCACGTAGCTGTTTCTTGAAGAGCGTTCGCTAATTGCTGGGCCGTTATACTTACTATTGATTGCGCGTCTTACTTGCAACTCCAGGTCTTCGCGGGTTGTAACGGCGGTTGCATAGACAATGTTTTTTAAATGACCCCAAAGGAATCAAGAGGTGTGAAATCAGGTGATCATGGAGGCCATCGCACAGGACCATTCGTCGAAATTACGTTTTCTTCGAATGCCTGTTGAAGGTAATCAATAACTTTTCTTGAATTATAGGGAGGAGCTCCATCTTGTTGGAAAAACATTCCAGTTAACCTGTCCTCGATTTCATTTTGCAGAAATCCCAAGTATCTAGCTCCAGTTAAGGTTCCTTCAAATTGTATTGCACCAATGATTCTACGACCGAGTATTCCAAGTCAAACATTGATAAACCGTACCGCACTTGACAGTTACCCTACCGCAATAAATTTTGATTTTCTTGTCACCAATACCTTGTATTTTGTCGGTTAAATAATCTCATATTTGTAAACCTAGACTCGTCCGAAAATAAAATCATTCCCAAAAAGCATTGTTCGGCAGTACATTATTTTGTAAGATCCAATTGCAATATTCCATACTTCGTTTATAATCATTTTTGTAATGGTGCTGGTGCAATGGATATTTGAAAGATTCATAATTATGTTTCTAGGTTTCTAGCCGCAATGGAATTCTTCTACATTCCCCATAAGTAATTAACATTCCCACTATTTCATCCCTTGTATAAATGTGCGTCATTTTGAACAACAAATATAAGGACTGTACCGATAAACCAACCAATATTTATTTGACAATCTGAAGGAACCAGAAGTGAAAAAAAATCATTTGTAGGTCAAAAAGTGCCGCTTATTATGTATATGGGATATTTCAAATTTCAATCAATTACCTTTAAAACTAACGGAGATACGGAGGGTGTACCATGATCCTGTTACACCCGGTATATACAGAAGACGATGAAAGTTGCAACCCACTGCTGAGTTTGAACAATTAGGAAAAATGGAACAAGAATATAATGATAGATCCGATTTTTTATTTCGGAATAGGTGCATGATCATTGCTAGTTCAGAAACATGAGCTAAAGCGAGTACATCATTTACATCAAGTAGAATAAGTACTTACTTGTAGTTTGTCGATACATTTAGTAGGAATTCTTTGAATGAAAGTGATGCAGCTTTTCAGAATAATAATGTCCCATACTGCGAATATCATTTGTTGAAATTTGATGATATGAGCAAACAAACATTTCCTGCTTATTTTTGTCGTGCATTGTATGCACGGCACATTTCTCGGGGCGTTAAAGTCAACATTTTCTGATTTATGTTTGACTGACGCTTCAAGATTAAAATAGGATTTCAGTTTGCTATATGTAGATTTTTAGGGTAGAAACAATCTCGGCTTTTGTTTCCTTATTACCTTCTGCTGTCAGTTGTCCGATTAGATCCGATTTTTTTAAGTGAATTTCGGGTATCGAAGTACTTTTTGTTTTCACGATTTGACTGACTCATTCGTGAATATAATCAGATGATTCTTGAGATTTCTCAAGAAACAAAGATATCGAGTAGAAAAAAAACTGTGAATAAGGGTTAGTTACCCCGGATGGAGTTCGACGGGCCCTTGAAGACTTGAAAAACTTTGGCCAGCTGGGTTCAATGACTATTGGTGGAGAACAATTCTCAAGCATCCACCATGATCTGGCAAGAGTTTTCAACTCAATAAGCCTGTGCGGTTAAAGGAACGCTATTATTATTATTTTCCATGAATAAATGATTAAATAATCAAAAGTCTGAAACACATTATGAACATTCACTAAGAGAAATATTGCACTTTACTACGTTATTGCATATATATATATATATATATATATATATATATATATATATATATATATATATATATATATATATATATATATATATATATATATATATAAATACAGTATTTTCGTTTCAATTCCGAGAGCTCACGATCCGTGGACAGCGCTGTTTCGTTGTTACCAACTCATCAGCACGGCTTTATGAGGTCTCTCGAAGTTGAAACGAATGCACTCTGAATTAGTACCATAAGGCAAAGAGAGTATAAATGAATAGTAACTTGTATATATATGAAGAAGGGGGAGGGAGGTTTAACACTTTCGCTGCTGATCTGGATGACATATCTCTGGCGAACTTTTTTTCCAAAAAGTAACTTTATATGCCTAATAATTGAACCCTGTCAACACCGAAGTTGTTTGAGAGGGGTGGAATATCCTTTGGGGGTGGTGTCACGGATCCGTGTCGTCAGTACCTAGCAAAATATTTGGTAAGTCAGCGCTGACCGACACGAATCCGTGACACACCCATTTTATCAAATAATGCACAAAATACAAAAACAAAAATGTGTTTGAGAGCAAATTTTCATATTCTTCTTCAGACAAATTAAAAGTATTTTTGTATTGTTGTCGTGCTCGTTCTGGTCGTGAAGGTCCAGCTTCTGCATCCGACATTTTGCAATTTTTCACGTGAGAAAAATACACAAGAACACTGTCTACTTGCGCAATGAGCGATAAAAATGGAATAATATGCACTGAAAACACATACGCACCTTGATAATGCAACCGAACGTTGGATGGGGATTCCCCTAAATCACGTCATAGCAGCAGCGCGCAACCGCGAACGAAGCATATTCTTGAATATTATTATGCTTTACCTACATGCTGAAACTATATCAGACAGTTCGGCGCAAAGCTGAGAGATTTATCAATAATGCAAGTGCCGGATAGTTGTGGCAGTGCATCCGGGTCGGCAGCACTGGTCTAGGAAGGAATGCTTGCGTCACGGATCCGTGACATCAGCATTAAATGTGTTGAACAAACCTCCATACTACACAAGATACTATTTTGATACTTTACTGAAGGGAAGTTGTCTATTCTCCACGAAACAAATGCACAATGATACAAAAATCATCAATGCACGCAGATATATATATATATCGAACAACGTCGTCTATTGCATTTTTTTACAGAACTCAAAGTTACTTTTTTATGGCCTGAAATTTTATGATCTACTTTCATTTCAACTTAAAGAAATATGCAACCTAAAAAAATATAAAAGTAAAATGCAAGAATATAATCTAGATGCTAGGAATCGCACGTTAAAAGATAAGACCTCGTTAATCCTTGGCTCGCAAAAGTTTCGACTTCTGAGGGCTGTCGTTCGTAGGGGGAACGGAAAAAACAATTTTTTTTTAACAATTAATCGAAGTTATTCGATTTCTAAAAACCACAGTTTCCTGCTAAATTAATGAGTTCATTAGGATTAAATGTATCATTGATATATAAGATGAACAAATGTACTGATCCCTCGGCTACAATGTGTTGTATGATTGGACTTTTGGCTCATGTCACATATATGGTTATATTTCAGTCACATGGAAGAACTGGTGAATTTTGTTTGCAAGACTGGCATTGTCACTGGCTTGTTCACAGTCCCAAGTTAGCTTCGACTCACAAGTGTGTGACTTCAGAGCTTCAAGTGTCCCTTTCATGGCATTCGTGGACAGGAATCTCTATAGCATGTACTTCTGCTCAGAAGATTGTTGGGATCCTACCAAGGGGTTTTCAGAGCCTGACATTTGATCCTGTACACTCATTCCAACCCCGTCCATCTAGGATCCATCTACTTATGTACCACACTGAGGCATCCTTTGTTTGTTTATGACCATTCCAAACAGCACTTCGAAGTCGTACTTGATTGGCATGATATGTGTTCCAAAATATTTAGATGTCTGATCGCAATTCCTGATTTTGAGTTTTTTATCTGGCTGCTTCTATCATTGCACATAGCTGCAATGGCATTGCCTCTAGAGCTGCAGTAGGGCATGTAAATAGTGCTCCCTTGGTTCCCATGCAAGTTATCCGCTACACTTTCAGCAGCTTGACTTGCATTTTTGCTACCATAGCAGTGAGGTGTAGGTGGCTATTCTACTAGGTTAGGTTAGGTTTGAACGTGAGTGGGCCCATATCAGGCCCTCCACTGCGGCCAATGGCCTATTGTGGCTCACCCTATGGTTATATTTCTCCCAGTATATCCAATCTCTTAACGAAATTGAGGAGTACGTTGGGAGAACAATTTACCAGGTTCTCTGGCCTTACTGTTGTATTGCCAAATGTTGAAAATCTGGTTCTGGCCGCTGCGGGGCATGTACATAAAATGTGCTTAGCCGTTTCATCCTCCTTCATGCATAAACGGCACTCTGCATCTTGTGCAAGTCCGATTTTATGCATGTGGTGTTTGAGTTTGCAGTGGCCAGTGAGCAAACCTACTATAACTCTGAGATGTGCTCTACTGAGTTCTAGCAGCTTGTCAGAGTCCTGTTTTTTCCTTGTGCAAGCAATAAATGCTTTGGAATGGGCTAGGCCCGGTAGACTACGCCAGTACTCGAGTCTTTTGTTGTCAGCCCATGATGTTATGACATTCTTGGCAGTGCTATGTGCTATACCGATTACCGGTTCTGGCCCAGTGAACGTTGTTTCTATTCTACTAAGAGGCATGTTGGACTTCAATATACTTAAATTGTTGTTCTGGTATCGATACATTCTGTATTACGGTATCACTTGACTTAGCATTCGGTGAAAATGTATATTTCCCACCCCATACTTCATCCAGTGCAATAGGAGGAAGTAAAAACAATTGTGTGAAATGTCAATTTCCTTTCTCCAAAAAGGTGGTAACATTACCTAAGGATATAAATTATCAGAGATTGCATTATTCCAACGAGCACCGACCGTACGCCCGGAAATTCAAAAACCCAGAATGTTTTCTCCATTAATTTATGGTCTGTATCTTGCACACTCACTGTGGCACCTCAATTTAGCAGGGAGAGAAAAAACTTCGGATCTTTATGTACGGCAGTATACAGTCTGAAGCAATCATGGAATCATTTTTTTGAATTTAATTGGAATGATTATACCAAACGTAACATCGATTGTCTGCATGGTGCTTGCAAATAATTTCTTTTTAGGCCTTGTGATTTTAATCGTGAATTTTTGACGATCACAACTTACCAGTGTGAGAAGAAATCTTAAACTTTTTGCGGTTTCCTCTGGCTTTGCAATAATTGTATTTTCTGTGACGATCTTCGAAAAGATGAAAAATCTCCATACATTGTACAGATCTTCACAAAATTCATTTTAATTACCACGAAATGTTTTGATAACACAGTCACTTCTTTCATCAAGTGCAGAATTATCAAAATTATTCTTTCATAATTACCGAAATTAAATTGTTCAATTAACAACGACCTGAAGTATTTTTTTAAAATTTTCTTATACCAAAAATATTAACTAGATGATTGTCTTACACAGAATAAATGTTTGATTGACACGTTTAGTTGCTGAATGGTTGCGTGTATATAAAAATATAATACCCCGAGCAACAGATCCAGTTTTTTTTTTGGATTCATGAATGCTTTTGGAAACACCCCTAAGTAACGAGATTCAAATCTTGGTCTTTCGTCGAATGAAGAGCTCTGGAAAAAAGATGTTCGACAAGTCTCCAGAGTGGTGAGACTTGTAAAGACTGAACTCGATAAAACTGCTAACGGTGAATTGACTGACGATATCTCAGAATATCGGCCATCAAAATATCAATAAAATAGAGATAGGTCGTTAACTTTTTTGTGGTAAAAAATATCTTTGTCACAAAATGTATCAAACGTTCAAATTTCACGTTTATCTGAAACGCTATAAATATTTACGATGTATCGTTGAGTAATAAACAGTGTGATATTTTGGGGTGTTGAATATTCAAGTTTCTGAATTTTTCTATTGATTTTCATTGCTTGAGTTTTTTGGTCCATGACAGATAATTTTTTTAATGATTCACCTGTTTGTGAAACAGAGTGATTGAAGACATGAGTGGATAGATGTGATATGTCACATTTTTAAAGTTTCGAGTAAATCAATAGAAAGTGATTCGAGTTGGAACTATTTTATAATTTTCGATTCAAATGGGAAATACCTCCAGCAATAAATAAGTTAAGGTAATTTTTATGCCTGCTCCAATAGTGGAGAAAATCACCAAGCTATACTAAAATTTAATTTTTGTGTATATAATATCTTTTCCATCAACATTGAATTCAAACTATGATATGATGAATTTTGGATGGAGGAGTTCATGCTGATTTCGAAAATATATATGATTTGTTTATGCTCAGATACAAGGTTCAGCATAAAAATGAATAAAACCTAAAACATTCCCGTGCTAGATCAAAATTGCGGAGGTGTCGTAAAACACCTATGAAATCTTCAATTGACTCGGGATCGATTCCAAATTGAGTGTACATATTCTGAAAAAATGAAATTTCACAAATATGAGCAGAAAAAAAATTTAAATGTATTTTTGTGGTTAAATTACTCCTCTCAACTTCAGAAAAAATTTTCAACTCGACAACGGCTAAAGTTAGATCAATTCTGCGAATGCCAATCGATTCAGAATGATAAAATTAGTATACTCTGTGGATTTCAAATCAATCGGCGAAACAAAATAAATACTCGAAAAAAGTCCCAAGGGGTAGACCCCTAAAAATCATGAAAAATACAAAATCATCGGATTCACTTCAAATCCGCACTATTTACGTAAAATTTCATGCTGATTTCGGAAATATATGATTTGTTTATGCTCAGACACAAGGTTCGGCATAAAAATGAATAAAACCTAAAACATTCCCTTGCTAGATCAAAATTGCGGAGGTGTCGTAAAACACTTATGAAATCTTCAATTGAGTCGGGATCGATTCCAAATTGAGTGTATATATTCTGAAAAGATGTAATTTCACAAATGTGAGCAGAAAAAAAATTTAAATGTATTTTTGTGGTTAAATTACTCCTCTCAACTTCAGAAAAAATTTTCAACTCCACAACGGTTAAAGTTAGATCAATTCTGCGAATGCCAATCGATTCAGAATGATAAAAGTAGTATACTCTGTGGATTTCAAATCAATCGGCGAAACAAAATAAATACTCGAAAAAAGTCCCAAGGAATAGACCCCTAAAAATCATGAAAAATACAAAAACATCGGATTCACTTCAAATCCGCACTATATACGTAAAATTTCATGCTGATTTCGGAAATATATGATTTGTTTATGCTCAGATACAAGGTTCGGCATAAAAATTAATAAAACCTAAAACATTCCCTTGCTAGATCAAAATTGCGGAGGTGTCGTAAAACACCTATGAAATCTTTAATTGAGTCGGGATCGATTCCAAATTGAGTGTATATATTCTGAAAAGATGAAATTTCACAAATATGAACAGAAAAAAAATTTAAATGTATTTTTGTGGTTAAATTACTCCTCTCAACTCCAGAAAAATTTTTCAACTCGACAACGGTTAAAGTTAGATCAATTCTGCGAATGCCAATCGATTCAGAATGATAAAATTAGTATACTCTGTGGATTTCAAATCAATAGGCGAAACAAAATAAATACTCGAAAAAAGTCCCAAGGGGTAGACCCCTAAAAATCATGAAAAATACAAAATCATCGGATTCACTTCAAATCCGCACTACATACGTAAAATTTCATGCTGATTTCGAAAATATATGATTTGTTTATGCTCAGACACAAGGTTCAGCATAAAAATGAATAAAACCTAAAATATTCCCTTGCCAGATCAAAATTGCGGAGGTGTCGTAAAACATGTATGAAATCTTCAATTGATTCGGAATCGATTCCAAATTCAGTGTACATAATCTGAAAAAATTAAATTTCACAAATATGAACAGAAAAAAAATTTAAATGTATTTTTGTGGTTAAATTACTCCTCTCAACTCCAGAAAAATTTTTCAACTCGACAACGGTTAAAGTTAGATCAATTCTGCGAATGCCAATCGATTCAGAATGATAAAATTAGTATACTCTGTGGATTTCAAGTCAATCGGCGAAACAAAACAAATACTCAAAAAAAGTACCAAGGGGTAGACCCCTAAAAATCATGAAAAATACAAAATCATCGGATTCACTTCAAATCCGCACTATATACGTAAAATTTCATGCTGATTTCGGAAATATATGATTTGTTTATGCTCAGATACAAGGTTCGGCATAAAAATTAATAAAACCTAAAGCATTCCCTTGCTAGATCAAAATTGCGGAGGTGTCGTAAAACAACTATGAAATCTTTAATTGAGTCGGGATCGATTCCAAATTGAGTGTATATATTCTGAAAAGATGAAATTTCACAAATGTGAGCAGAAAAAAAATTTAAATGTATTTTTGTGGTTAAATTACTTCTCCCAACTGCAGAAAAAAATTTCAACTCGATAACGGTTAAAGTTAGATCAATTCTGCGAATGCCAATCGATTCAGAATGATAAAATTAGTATACTCTGTGGATTTCAAATCAATAGGCGAAACAAAATAAATACTCGAAAAAAGTCCCAAGGGGTAGACCCCTAAAAATCATGAAAAATACAAAATCATCGGATTCACTTCAAATCCGCACTATATACGTAAAATTTCATGCTGATTTCGGAAATATATGATTTGTTTATGCTCAGACACAAGGTTCGGCATAAAAATGAATAAAACCTAAAACATTCCCTTGCTAGATCAAAATTGCGGAGGTGCCCTAACCTAAAATATTCCCTTGCTAGATCAAAATTGCGGAGGTGTCGTAAAACATGTATGAAATCTTCAATTGATTCGGAATCGATTCCAAATTCAGTGTACATAATCTGAAAAAATTAAATTTCACAAATATGAACAGAAAAAAAATTTAAATGTATTTTTGTGGTTAAATTACTCCTCTCAACTCCAGAAAAATTTTTCAACTCGACAACGGTTAAAGTTAGATCAATTCTGCGAATGCCAATCGATTCAGAATGATAAAATTAGTATACTCTGTGGATTTCAAGTCAATCGGCGAAACAAAACAAATACTCAAAAAAAGTACCAAGGGGTAGACCCCTAAAAATCATGAAAAATACAAAATCATCGGATTCACTTCAAATCCGCACTATATACGTAAAATTTCATGCTGATTTCGGAAATATATGATTTGTTTATGCTCAGATACAAGGTTCGGCATAAAAATTAATAAAACCTAAAGCATTCCCTTGCTAGATCAAAATTGCGGAGGTGTCGTAAAACAACTATGAAATCTTTAATTGAGTCGGGATCGATTCCAAATTGAGTGTATATATTCTGAAAAGATGAAATTTCACAAATGTGAGCAGAAAAAAAATTTAAATGTATTTTTGTGGTTAAATTACTTCTCCCAACTGCAGAAAAAAATTTCAACTCGATAACGGTTAAAGTTAGATCAATTCTGCGAATGCCAATCGATTCAGAATGATAAAATTAGTATACTCTGTGGATTTCAAATCAATAGGCGAAACAAAATAAATACTCGAAAAAAGTCCCAAGGGGTAGACCCCTAAAAATCATGAAAAATACAAAATCATCGGATTCACTTCAAATCCGCACTATTTACGTAAAATTTCATGCTGATTTCGGAAATATATGATTTGTTTATGCTCAGACACAAGGTTCGGCATAAAAATGAATAAAACCTAAAACATTCCCTTGCTAGATCAAAATTGCGGAGGTGTCGTAAAACACCTATGAAATCTTCAATTGACTCGGGATCGATTCCAAATTGAGTGTACATGTTCTGAAAAAATGAAATTTCACAAATATGAGCAGAAAAAAAAATTAAATGTATTTTTGTGGTTAAATTACTCCTCTCAACTCCAGAAAAATTTTTCAACTCGACAACGGTTAAAGTTAGATCAATTCTGCGAATGCCAATCGATTCAGAATCATAAAATTAGTATACTCTGTGGATTTCAAGTCAATCGGCGAAACAAAACAAATAATCGAAAAAAGTCCCAAGGGGTAGACCCCTAAAAATCATGAAAAATACAAAATCATCGGATTCACTTCAAATCCGCACTATAAACGTAAAATCTCTTGCTGATTTCGAATACATATGATTTGTTTATGCTCAGACACGGTTCAGCATAAAAAGGAATAAAACGTAAAATATTCCCTTGCAAGATCAACATTGCGGAGGTGTCGTAAAACACCTATGAAATCGTTAATTGATTGGGAATCGACTCCATATTCAGTGTAGACAATCAGAAAAGATAAAATTTCATAAAAATGGGCGAAAAAAAATTTTAAACATTTTGGATGAGAAAAAGCCTATAGTCTGTAGTCAACAGAACTTTCGAAGTATTCAGTGGATAAAGGTGCCATGTAACAAAAATGTAATATCGTTGTACACGTGACATGTTATCAAGAAATGCCTTCAAAATACTGGGAGTGTACAATTTTCCGTTCATTTGGGGATAAATCTATTACAGAGATGTTTTAAAATTGCAATAAGTAGTTTTTGAAAGAAAACGACATGACACCTTCATCCAATTATGTCTTCAATTGTTTCAAGAAGTATTAGCAACGAGTACTTAAGTAAGTTAATACGAAATTTGAAGGAGCAGGCAATAAAAAAAAAGTTATTAAATAACTGTGAGTACTTGATGAACCTGCTATAAAATTACTGGTCAACAGAGAGTATTCATTTTCATGAGAGACGTCATTCAAACGTCGAAATGTCTGCAATTCTGCAAAAAATCTAAATTATGCTAGATCCAAGTGATAGGACTCTGATAGAAAAATGTTATTTAGTGAACTGATGGACCAACATAAAAATATTTGTTTTATTGGTGATTATACTTATTTCTGAATGAGAGATCAATAAGAAAAACTGTCGTTTTATTGACGTGAAGAGAATGTGCTCCTCACTCAACATCCTCAAAAAGTAACAGGGTGTTTCATACATAATTCAATGCTGATTTTAAGAGGCTATATTGCTTTATTTCTGAAATACATACATGGAATATTCCCACTGGCAACGTTTAAATTTGTCACACTGTATGGCTCTAGCATAATCGTACGGAATTGAATAAAATAAAAATATCTTTGTTATTATTCTCGGTAAGTTCTGATCATCCCTTAATTCTGAAACAAATCAATATCGTTTCCCTGGGCTGATCTTCTATACTGACGAGAAACTAACATCATCCGTATCTATCGGGAACGCTTTTGTGAAGCACTGAAAGCACCGAAGTGCTTCTTCCGAAACGAACAATAATGCTATTCTGAAACATACCAATAGATCTTAGCAAAGAATTTTCGGAGAATCACATTTCAACAGCAGATGAGTTTGAAAAATGAATTAAAATGACATTTTTGTTAGACAGATTGAATCCTATGTGAACGTTTTATCCGGCATTCTATCGATTTACTAGCTCATTTGGAGAACTGAAACATTTCCTACTATTCAAGAATTATCTCTTATTTGTCTTGTATTCAAATTCGGAAAACTTGGAGAAATTCGTAGTTACTTACCTGCCTATAGCACTTAGCAATATTAGTTTTCTGGAAATTATTTGAATTATTCTATTTGACCTAGATACAGTCACGTCAGTAACTTATCAAATCATCGCACATCAAATTCACTCGACAATCGTCATCAAATATATGTTGTATATATTGTGATTTCATCAAAGCATTCGCTAGGGTATGGAATGAACAACTTTTAAATAAATTAGAAAGCTTCGATATATCCGACCCTTAAATTTTTATTGCAACCCTTGTTGAGTAAAAGTAATTATTAGTGACTATGAATGCGTACAATAACTCAATTTTGTGACTCATTCAAAGCTACTCAGGGATCTAAATTGGGGCCTCTTTTAGTTCTTTTGTTGATTAATGACACATGTTGTTCACCAGTCGGGCATCGTGGATTATATCAAAATGTAACAATTTTTTTAACGATTCAATTAATCAAATTTGTTAATGTAATAGTGTTCGGTTATTTGTACTTGCACCTAAAGTTGGATATTCTTAGTTTTGCCAATTCAACACAGTACTTGGTCCTCTCCGTTCAAAGGTTTTTCTCAATATTTTCTTCTGTTTGTTCTGGCACCTGTTCATTTGCCAGTAAATCGGAAGGAGCTTTTTCACGAAGATTTTATGTTAGGTCCCAGTATCTCATAGATATGGTTTTGTAGACATCGTGTAATATCGTGTTCTCGTCTCTCCAACGAACATCCATTGTGATCAATACAAACATATAATATTCAAAACAATTTTCTATACAATTATTCACTGTTCACCAAAGAAGTTTACAAACGGATGAGTTCATTGTTCTTCGCTGTTGTCCTACATGATTATTACACCCTGTAGTATGCATTTATTCATACCAATCAGTACAAAAACATTCCAAGACAAAAAATTCTGGTATATCTGCTTGCTTCGCTATTCGGATAAGTGAATCATTGCATTACTTGTACTGATCGGTACAACACGAAAAATTTCGCTGTGAAGGAACAAATGAATTTATAATTTCATAAATAGTTTTGAAGTGTTTTACAAACAGGCCAAAAGTTGAGAATATAAAACGGGTAAGAATTATTGAAAGATGAAGTGTAACCGAATTAACAGCCAAATGGTTCGAAAACAAACAAATTTTGAATATTTGATGGAAAAAAACTAAACGGAATTCAACAGAACATTTTTTAATAAAAATTGGACAGTGGAAGCGAAATGGATCAACAGTATAGAATACAGATCACAGAGGTGAGCATTACATTACATTGGTTCTTTGGAATGATTGACTTTATTTCGAAAGGAATGATTGACTCAATGTCTCTTCCTGGATTTATATCGATGGGAATGATTGACTCAATGTCTCTTCCTAAATTTATATCGAAGGGAATGATTGACTCAATGTCTCTTCCTGAATTTATATCGAAGGGACTGATTGACTCAATGTCTACTCCCGGATTCATATCGGAGGGAATGATTGACTCAATGTCTCTTCCTGAATTTATATCGAAGGGACTGATTGACTCAATGTCTCTTCCCGGATTTGTATCGAAGGGAATGAATGACTCAATGTCTCATCCCGGATTCATATGGGAGGGAATTATTGACTCAATGTCTCTTCCTGAATTTATATCGATGGGAATGATTGACTCAATGTCTCTTCCTGAATTTATATCGAAGGGACTGATTGACTCAATGTCTCCTCCCGTATTCATATCGGAGGGAATGATTGACTCAATGTCTGCTTCCGGATTAATATCGAAGGGAATGATTGACTCAATGTCTCTTCCTAAATTTATATCGAAGGGAATGATTGACTCAATGTCTCTTCCTGAATTTATATCGAAGGGACTGATTGACTCAATGTCTACTCCCGGATTCATATCGGAGGGAATGATTGACTCAATGTCTCTTCCTGAATTTATATCGAAGGGACTGATTGACTCAATGTCTCTTCCCGGATTTGTATCGAAGGGAATGATTGACTCAATGTCTTTCCTGGATTCATATGGGAGGGAATAATTGACTCAATGTCTCTTCCTGAATTTATATCGAAGGGACTGATTGACTCAATGTCTCTTCCCGGATTTGTATCGAAGGGGATGATTGACTCAATGTCTCTTCCCGGATTTATATAAAACGGAATGATTGACTCAATGTCTCTTCCTGAATTTATATCGAAAGGAACTGATTGACTCAATGTCTCTTCCCGGATTTGTATCGAAGGGAATGATTGACTCAATGTCTCTTCCCGGATTTATATAAAAGGGAATTATTGACTCAATGCCTCTTCCTGAATTTATATCGAAGGGACTGATTGACTCAATGTCTACTCCCGGATTCATATCGGAGGGAATGATTGACTCAATGTCTCTTCCTGAATTTATATCGAAGGGACTGATTGACTCAATGTCTCTTCCCGGATTTGTATCGAAGGGAATGATTGACTCAATGTCTCTTCCCGGATTTATATAAAAGGGAATGATTGACTCAATGTCTCTTCCTGAATTTATATCAGAGGAAATTATTGACTTAATGTCTCACCCAGGATTTATGTCGAAGGAAATGATTGACTCAATGTCTCTTCCTTAGTTAATTGACTTTTGTCTTCCTACTAATCACCAAAGACCAACAAGGTAACGTATATTGCTTGGGGTTGAAGCAAATTCGAGAAAAGGAAAATGAAATACTGTCATTCTCAAATCAGGATATACGTTTTTTCTGAATTCTGGGACTCAACCCGGAGTCAGAAAGGTCCATTGGACCAACTATTCATGATGCGGAGGCTATGAGATAGTCGTCTTGTGTACAGAATTGCTATTTCACTAGCATTGATTTAAAACGTGCCTATTTCTCACTAACAGTTAAAAGTGAGTACAGGAAATATTTCGGATTCCGCTTTGAAGGAAAAAATTATCATTTCTCCCCTTCACACTGAATATATAGGGCCATATATTTTCACAAAGGAATATTTACAAGAGAGAGGTTTCATAATGTTCAGCATATTTGGATGATTTTTTGATAATGAGCTTTTACAGAAGAAGAATGTGAACAAAATACCCTTATAGAAAGACATATATTAGGTCAATCAGAATTTACTGTAAATACTCAAAAAAAAAATATCTATAAAAAAATTAAAAATTATTTCCAAACAACAAAATATTACTTATTCAGTATTTGATATAAACAGTTCGAAAATGGAAATAAAAAAAAAAATTATAATTTGTTAAGAGTTTTTGAGACAATAAACGTAAGGGAAAGTAAGAGAATTTGCAAGAGTTATTTGATTGTAGCTAGAAAACCTCCCGTTGAATATGGTTGGCAACAACTCGAGAATATGGAACGAGAAAAAATTAGTAAATAAGGCATTTTTTGCGAATTGACCGAATTATGCGGATGTAATGGTAGTTCCCGATTATTTAGAGAACGTTTTTAATTGGTGTATAAGCAATATAAATATCAGTAAGCAACCTATTCACAATATGTTTTTTATTATGGATTTTTTTTTCTGACGCATTAAAGTCATGCTGAGGAGTGAACTACTCAGTAAAGATGTCTCATAGGTACTGGAATGAATGGAAGAAAAACTTTCATAATAATGGAAAAAAAAAATTGTTGTTTAAAATTGTTTTTTCCGTTAACCAGCTGTCATCCCCTTACGAACGACAGCCCTCAGAAGTCGAAACTTGTGCGAGCTAAGGATTACCGAGGTCTTACCTTTTAACGCGCGATTAACTTGATATATTTAGTTTTATACACTGATACAATGAGATGTTTGTGGGAAATGAATCCAACTGGAATATTTTATCACAAATAGATAATATCATAGCCATTTCTAGTATAAACAGAATGGGGAGTGTGAAGTACAAACATCACTAGAAATATATGGGATGGGACATAACTTCTTTAGATCGTAAAGTCGCTGACGTGCAATCTAGAATTAAAAATAACAATACGAAAGTCAAATTAAGCGAGGAAAAATTTAAACTTATCCTTAAAAAATTCGACTCTCCTTCGATAGACCTCTTCGCGACATATCAAAATAAACAATATGAATGGTTTGTTTCCAGATTCTCAGATCCAGAATCTCTATAAGTAGATACTTTTACACTTAGATGGGACCAAGAATATTTTTAAGCTTTAAGCTCGTACTTAGGTGAAGATTAAAAAATTAATAAATTATATTTATATATAATTTTGGAATAGTAGTATCCACTATTCCAGAAACTCCTCACAGAAGAACCTTTTTTTTTTCTATCAAGTGAAGCATATCCTTTTAACTGCAGAGAGAAATAAATTCTCTATTTATTGCCGTACATCCTTGATGGCGGCGAAATTATAAATTGTAAAAAAAACACGGTTTTCCTCTCTCAATATATATAGAGCTTCCTGTCTTGAATATTGATCCAAATGATGAAATAATTTTGAAAAGATTTCTCAAAGTTGCATATAATATCAACCCTCCACATCCGAAATATGAAACTTCCTGTGACCCTGATGTGCCTGCTCATCGAATGCCAAAATTGGAGTTGTTTACATTTTATTAAGGAAGAAGACCACGCAGGTATAGATATTCGTATCCCGGACAGACCTAGTCTATGTTCAGTAAGAACCTTGAAATAACACCTCAAGGTGTTTCGTCCCAGAGCCTAGCTAGATGGGTCAAAAATACCTTAGGTGAGAGTGTTATCGATATTTTAAACTTGTCGCATAGTATAAGGTTTTTGCCAAGTTTTACAACAGACACTTAATAAAAAATCAAGATGTTTTTGCCATTCAATATTGAATAATTTTGGGTGTCATTTGTTAAAGTACCAACATGAATTGATGTTTTTTAGTATTATTAGATATTCGTAACTAGAAATGATTCCTGTATTGTGAGTTTATTATTAGAAATTAAAGTTTGTTGATATTATAGGCTATACAGATGTTTAATATACTTACGGACTGGATAATTAGTCCGGTTTGTTTCTTGGTATATCTACAGGGTGTAATAATCATGTAGGACAACAGCGAAGAATAATTAAAGCTGTTGTCCGTAATGCTTATTACAATTCCCACCCGTCATCCCTTCCCGTAGCGATCTAATTGCCAAATAATGCAATGATTCACATATCCGAATAGCGAAGCAAGCAGAGATACCAGAGTTTTTTGTCTTGTAATGTTTTTGTACTGATTGGTACGAATAAATGCATACTACAGGGTGTAATGATCATGTAGGACAACAGCTCGAATAATTTGGATCGATCATCCTTACAGGTAAGTCGATCAATCCTTCAATTGTCACGTTTATCCTGAATGAAAAGTTCAATCTACTTCATTCATTACAAATTAATCTTCCGCAGTTTGCACTAAAAGCACATGTTCTAAATGTACCTTTATCCTTCACGCTATGAATATGATTGACTGATGGAAGAGTTCAGTTTTGTTATCTTGAAAAAATTAAGGGAAAAAGTGGATATAATAATCGTCAAACCTATCGTCTACAGTATCACTCCCATAGCAGATCGTATAAATATGTAGGAGCCTGAATAACGTACGATCTGTGGATCTTTTCTATTCAAATTCAACCTTCTTTAGAAAAAAGTTCTAGACTCTCATTCCAAATGAAATTTTTCTTGTTTTTTTTCTACAATTTTCACTTTTTTCAATATTGATGTCAAACTATACCGTTTTTTCCGGATGTATCCAAAAGCTGCATACAGCATGTAATTTGTTTCCACCGTTGAACTTTGGTGATTTTTCATGATAATTACGTGGATGCTACTCGAAGAAGCTCCGCTATGAAACTACCTCTCACTAGAAATTCGTATGTAAATTGCCCAGACCTGGATTTGGAGTGGAGAACGATATGAACTACATTAATATGATACGTCAAAACTTTAATGGTCTACATCGCTCCATAATGTTGGGTCATATTTCTCCGAAATGTTTTGTCACACGAAGGATATCACTTAATAACAACCAAACTTGGTTTCTCGAACAAGCTTATATCGATCCAACGTGGTAGCTTTCTCAGGAATGTAGCTCTACAATTGCTGAATACTTTCACTTTGGAATGAAAATTGAATGAATCCTTAGAGTCAATTTTCACGTGGAAATATCCTACTGCAAATATATCGTGGTACAACATTCATTATGAATTTTGTCCCTGACACATGAACATTTTCGGTTTTGCGTCTGTGGATATCTTAAACGAATTCCCCTTCCTCTCCTTTTACTACAATTCGGTAATTACAATTGTCATACATAATTAACACCTAATCAGTATTTGACGACAATTACGATCCAGTTTCAGTTAACACTCATGAAACGGGCTCATTAACAGTGTTTGAACTTCAAATTCCAGCTTCCCTAGATTAATTGTCAATATTATCCAACTTTCTGTAGTCGAAGACTGAGTTCTGTGTTATTTTTAATTGGATTGAATATCTTTATAGAAGGTTTACAAGATGCTGGAGTCTAACTAAACCGCGAGAAGAGTTACTGGGACTCCATATTTTGCTTTGATCATTATTTCGGAGTTCGGACGTTCAATGGGTTGAAAGTTTTTTTACGACTTTGAAGAATGACTGAGCTGAAAGTATCTCGATAGAAAATGTGTTTATCTTGTACCACACACTGGAGAAAAAATGACTTTGCATACCATTTTGGTAGAAAATAAGAATATTGTTGTTAGTTAGTTTTTTGAGAGGCTGCCATGAGGGGGAAAAACTATCCCGACTTTTGTGGTAGATAGCCTCCTCACAGACCTTAATCGGGTATAGGTCCAGGGTTACGCTGACGATATCTTAATGATGATGAACGGGAAGTGTATGGCGGTTTTTGTGGATCTGATGCAATCAGCATTCACAGACGTACAAACGTGGTGCATGAAAGAAAACCTCAAGGTCAACCCCCCAAAAAAAACACGATTGACCCTTTCACCAGAAAGATAAACTTGTTGCTCGGCAGAGCTCTTCGAACCTTTGGTGAAAGCTTTCAGATGTCAGGAGAGTCGAAATACTTGGGGCTGAACTCAGACTCGAAGCTCATCTAGAACAAACATCTGGGAAAAGTGCTGACAAGGGTAAGGATATCATTAATGATGGCCAGACGATCCTTCGACTGAACATGGGGACTGGGGCCCAAACAATCGTTTCAGATACCCACAGCGATAGTAAGACCTTTGATAAGGTATGGAGCCCTACTGTGGTGGTCAAAGGCAGAAACAGTGACAACTAGAGGGAAACTGGCTAGTTTGCAAAGACTAGGTGATCCTGAACCTTCCTTCACTACGTCTGCACATTATAGCGGAGGTGAGGATAGAAGCCTCCAGACTAAAGTGCATGGGCCCATGGAGAGGCAACAACTGAGGCCATTCCAACATAATGGAGGTAATAAGAATCGACGCATCTGAGATGCCGTCGTACAAAATGACTACAACCTACTTCTTCGATGAAACATTCACCACCATCATTCAAGATGGGAAAATCACATCAAGGGCCCTATCAATGCTGTCAACGGGGCAAATCTGGTACACAGATGACTCTAAGACAAGAAGTGGGGTAGGGACTGGCATATACGGGCAGAGACAGAGGCATGACATCATTCCATTCCAAGCTGATGTAGCCAAGGGTTCCTAGAACTCAAGCCAAAAAGGCTATGCGAGCATGCAGATCCACTTGCAAATTAGTATGGGTGGCTCACGAAAACCTCACCGATCTAGTTGCACAGAACAGGGTAAAACTGAACTGGTTACCAGTGGAATGAGAACGCAGACGCCCTAGCAAGAGCGAGAACAGCAACAACTCTCATTGGACAAAAACCAGCCTGTGCAATCCAATTTGGGGACATCGAGCAGGAACCGAAGAAATTAATCAAGAACCATCATCTCCAGGAGTTCATCAGATGATTTGGAGTAATCACGAGAAAAATTTTGGAAGCGGAGAGCAGAGAGGTTCTACGCACAACTACCTGCATTTTGGCCGATGGCTAGCCCCACCGCAAAATAATAATTAAAAATGAATAGTCTTTTGGTATCTTCAAAAAAGTTGATGAAACAATAAATCATAATAATAGCGAAATTGATAAACTATTGATGGAAGGAGGAAGTTTCTGGAGGAAGTTTATGAGGGTGAATCGACATTTTCTCGCTTTCATATCATTTAAAAATGGTATTCAGTATATCTTGAAGGATGTAAGAAATCGTTTCTTCTGATTTGTTATTTATTGCTAGGACCAGCTCATTAGCTTGAAATTAAAATTGTTGTTTTTTTCGTTAACCAGCTGCCATCCTCCTACGAACGAGAGCCCTCGGAAGTCGAAACTTGCGAGAGCTAAGGATTAAGGTGCGATTCCTAGCACGAGACCAGTGACCATGCTGGGAATCAAACCCACGTCTCTCTGATTGATAGACTGGCGCTCTATCATTATAATACCACTATAACCACTGCGACCCAAGCCGGCTACAGACGGCATGGCAAGATTTGTTTGTGAACAGGTTGCGACCACCATGCACACAACATGTTTTATCTTTGCTAGTCTTTTAGAGGCTAGGTTGTGAAAGCGAACGTTGTGAAAGCGTATACAAGTCACAGAATTGAGTCAAACTCTCAAGTTTTAGCAGCAGTTCATCTGCATGATTCCCGCTTGGAGTGCGCACCGACCATTGGGGGTGGTGCTGTAGGTTTTCCGGATTTTCCTACAGCTGAAAAATGAATAAACCACTAAATATAAGTCACCTTGGAGCGTCACGGCAAATAATAATGATAGCCGTCTCCTAATCGCGCGGGCTATGCCTCCAGGTGCACTATATGAGTGTTTATGAGAGAGTATTATAATTTCGCCTTAGTCTGTTGTTCAAGGAGGACTTCATCAAGCTTATTGGCTTGTATTTGACTGAAAGTGGAGAATGAGTACTTCCATTATATTCGGTACTTCTCATTCTCCACAACGGACTCAATATTCCCCGGAGCATAAGGCAACACCGTTGTCTCGTCTATACTGTACGATTGTCGTAGATGGTAGTACAACACTCGTAGCGCCATGTTATGCCTGTTGATATAGGCTGAGACCGCATAAGGTGGAAAAGCTGACGACACATGCATTATGGTGTCAACTGCCCAACGACACGCTCTGCATATAGTGTACTACGGTAGACGAGGGTGTTGAAGACACCATCTCGACAGGCCATTATGAATGATGACTTTTCAGGCTCCATTCCGTTATGTAGACATTTCAAGCTGAAATGTCCACGGCCTCCTTGTTGTCTGGGAAAGTATAACCGTGGAACAGATATTTTGCGAGCATATCAGTTGCAGCAACTTTGTTCTTCCTCATCAGTTCTGGTAACCAGATCTGTCGGAGTTTATGCTGTTACTTGCCGCGGAGAGGGTTTTTTACCCTGGTTATCTCTTGGGAGTCACGTTGTTCCATCCCTAGGTATGTATTCATCTCTCCGGCATCCAGATGATGTAGGATGTTTCCGTCTACGAGCTGAACGTTCTCTCCATATTACTAGCGTCGTCCTCTTTTGAGATGAACCGTGGCACATTTGTCGATCCCAAACTCCATTCCGATAGCATGCGTGTGCTCTTGCACCACCTTCCAGGACTGATTAATATCCTTTTCTCCCGATGCATATAGTTTGAGGTCAGTAGAATAGATGGGTAACCTTATGCCTGCGGTTGCTCAGGGTGCCGCAGTTGTATCCGTAGTGCGACAGACAATGGCAATAAAGGGATGCACAAGAGAAGAGGGTTCAGGGAATCTTCCTTAACATGATAATAAGAATATAAATATTATTCGAACAGATTAGTTACTGTTGAAACATATTGGATCTCAAGTTCTCTAGGAAGACTAGTCCCGTGATGAAATATGTTGTGTGTACGGTGTACGGTGATCAAGCCCACTGGTGAGTTTCAACAGGTGTCTTTGATATGTATCGAAATTACCACTTCTCAGGCGAACTCTGGCCAGCGATAATGGTGGGCTTGCTTGCACATGTTTTGCATACACACGATTTGCTAACGTTGGAACGAGCGGACATTGGCCAAGGCTTGCCATGCTGTCTGTAGCCGGTTTTATGCTTGCACCACAGCTGAGGGATGACAACCCCCTTTGGCTTAGAGAGAACCCTGTCTGGCTCACTGCTGCCACTATCTCTAGAGAGGTCGTTATTGTTCTGTTGAAGCATAGTTCTCATTTTGTTACATACTTACTGTTGGTTCCATTCCTCTCGGGACAGTGGCCTCATGTAAGGAATGAGGTAGTGCATTGTTGAAAGATTATTTTTCCTTCTGGAACGTAGCCACTGATACTTTCTACTATATGCTATCTATGAATTCAACAGCAGAGGACATCCTTTAAGCAGGAATTGTTTTTAAAAAATGTAGAAATTGTTCTACACACTCACAATAATTCTGCCGCCCTAAGCAGAAGTACCGTATCTGCAAAAGATTCTGTAGGTTTAAAAACCTATAAATTTTGCTCTTTACCGAACAAAGATGAGGTATACTTGGTTTAAACAGCCAAAATTAACGAATTATATTACCGTTTATACGAAAGTTCAAGAATTTACTATGTTAGGTCGGATCTACAGAATTCTAAGCAAAATAGCAGATAGCAGATTACTTTTACTTAGGACGGCAGAATTGCTTTCAGGTTTCATACGAATTCTTCTCTGAACATACATTTTTATAATAAGTTTGCGTGAGACTCCAAGTGAAATGGATGAGAGATTATTCTATCACATCTAATCGATTCAAAATGGAAATTATTCAATGTATATGTTTGCCTGATAGTTTCATTTGATGGATGATGAGAAATGTCTCTTCGCGTTTTTGAGGGCGATAGAAACGAATGCTAGTAAGGGTTTATGATATTGTAACAAATTGGCAAACCCATAAAAACGTTTAGGACTCACGAAAAATCTGATACTACAGCGAACCTAGACATTTGTTTTTCATCGATCAAATTAACGAGGCCTCTCACGTTAATCCTCGTATTCGTGATAGCATCTGAAGTATTTCCGACTCTCAGGAGTAACGTTGTACACAGCTTGGCATTTCAATCAGAGCGAGTAATTCAGGGTGTTTTCGAGTTTCCGAGGATCTTCGTTTCTCCCCAACAAAGACACTATAAAGTACACGTGTGTTCAAACTCTGATCTCAACGAAGTTTCATTATTTATTAATGAACCTTATCTACAAGTGGTGCACTATTATCCTCTACATGTCATCTCCCTGGGGAGTGTTCCACTCCCACAGCCTTAATATCCCGCTTACTCTTTCGGATTGTATGGTTGGTAAATTTATTAAGTGTATTCTAGAAGATGAGAACTCGATGTATAAGAATGGATCCATCTTGTGGATATTCCATTAGGGAAGGGTGCAGATGAAACGTTTTTGAAACGAATCGGCGAGTATTTTGTAGCGGATGAATTTAATTTTCTTTTGTTCGAATTCAACTGCTATCTCACAATGCAATGGTAATTTGTTGGAGATGCGGTAGCTGAAAAGGATTCGAGTGAATTGTCGGACTATGCAATATTTGAAAAGTAAAGATATTGTACTGAAGTTCGTAACGGAAATTACCCTGGTCAAACTAATTGAAGCGATCGGTTTGTATGAGCATATAACACATCTGCAGTGATGCAACTGTACCATACAAGTTCATTTGTATAGTATGTAAGTACCTCAATTGTAATTAATTGCATTGTTACGTTTTTGAGTTCTGAAATGAGTGATAGATATATAGATAGTTCCCTTGATCTTTAGATGACTTGCGCGAGCTTCGTCCTTTTGAGTATGTTCAGGATTACTGACAGTGGCTCTTCAATCAGATTTCTGCCTGTGGGTATTCCATTCCCTTCTGTGAAAATCTTGTCCTTGTTATTTCTTCGCATTCGCATAGGATATGGATGAAAGTGTCTTTTTCTGCTTGGCAAAACCTGCAGGTGGTGACACTTGTGCCTGGATAACTGGCTTCATTAGTTTAAGCCAAATATCATCTTCACAATACATTTCAAATTCGCATACAAATGTCAAGTGGATTATGCTAGAACAGTACTCTTCTCATCAGAAAGTTATTCCATTCCAATGGTTTAACAACAGAAACCAAATACAGCAGAACTGCACTTACGCAGATTCCGAATTGATCAAATCCGAATTTCATCAGACTGGATTCTGTTGACCGGGAATCCATCAGATTGTACAATCCAATATTATGTGCCATCAGAGAAAACGGTAGGAAACACATAAAACACACCTTGTGCGTGGCACTATTGACAGGTTGCATTGTAATAATAGTAGAGATTGAAAATCTTTTTTCCATCAATTAATTGAATTCAACACGTCACGTTTGAGTAGAAATACTGGCCTAATTTGAAAGAGTCTCTAGTCCTGTGATAAACTGGAATTTAATTCAATAACCACATTCAGAAGAATGCTTCCAATGGGAATTATCAAGGAGTAGCCCCAAATAGCCCCTGAAGTGATCTGATGTACAAAGAAAAATTATGTTGCAATTAAACCCATCATTTATAAATTCAGGTGAAGTTCAGTTCAGGAGTAGAAGGCTTTCAAACGGAAAGCGATTTAAGTATAATCGTCTCAACTAATTTTGAGTTCCAAAAGCATATTTTCTATAATAAATGACGAATGGAAAATTCTATGCCGATGAGTTGTTGGAAAAAACCTTGCATTAACAATGAACGTTCAAAATATATTCGAATTGAAATAATTCATTACTTTTATTAAAAATTGATACTCTTTGTCCCATTGAAAACCATATCATTCCATGGCACATTTATTATTAACATAAATATCAAATTAACAGTTAATTGCAAAAATTCCCCAATTTTATATTCAATTGCAAGCGCCGACACCATTGTACAAGGCTCGGTCTGGCGGAATACGTTTCTGCTGCCTTCACTATCTTATATAATCCGATATAGATTTTTGTGGGTATTTGGAGGTGTTGGATTTTGTGAAACATCAATCGGACAATGTATGGATTTAAGGATTGACATTACTTCAAAATCTAATTCTGCTGCGATTAATTTTTTGAAAATCGCAGTCGAATCATTTAAGTATATGCCGAAATAACGGAATCTTTATTTGATAAAGTTCGGTGTGATAAGATGTGTGTCACCTCAAATTTCACTATCGGATTCCTAGGGAAATATGAGTTCTAGAACATTCAGGAAACCCTAGACTCCAACAATAGTGTTTTCGGATGCTTATGTAAAGTTTTTTTCATTGAATATCAGATCTGTAACAATATTTTCCAGTTTCTGTAATGGCACTAGGAGTTTTGGATTATTCTATTACTTCGAAAAATTGCTTGCATGAATGCTCTCAATATCAAATCATCAGTTTTTGAAAAAATCCGTTAAACGCCGTAATGCAAAGTCCAAAATTTCGCTTCTGTTCGATTTTATTCGTGAAAAAACTTGTCATTCGGTATATTAATTTTGTATGTGAGAACAATTACCCCATATCTCCTCAATTTGTTTTTTTTTTAAATATCCTTACGCCTATTGCTGCTAATTCAAAACTTGCTGAAATTCCAGAAGTTACGAAAACAGTATATCTGAAAGTGCGAGCAATTTCAATATCTCTCAGAGATGCAAATCACTTGAATATGTTGGGAAGCTGCAAAGTTTGTTTTGTAAGCGCTTCTATGCATAAATGCCGTTTATACAGACAATATTTTCATATCTATGATTTGGAAACATGTATTCTTGTGATTTAGTGGAATAAAAATGAGATTGCTTGCCGCTGTATTTCTGATTTCATATATTGAGGAATTCAGTCTGGAGATATGTAGAACGAGTACACAATTCTGACCTGTTTAAGTTATACCGTGCAGTACGTTGAAAGTCGTTGTTAGATCAAAGTTCCCCAAATATTGTATCATCGTCACAGAGCAATTAGCTTTTGGAAAACTTCTAAAATTTAAGAAATCTGGTGAAATGACTGAAATCGAAATTTGGACTGACATTTGCTTTATAATTGTTTTATAGTGAACTGAGGTATGAAATAACCTTCAATGCATAATTGTGTTTTCTTAGCTTTGCATTTACATGTAACGCTTTTTCTGTCTGGTTGTGAATATGGTTCTTCTCTACCAAAGAACCCATTTCAGCAACCCCTGAATACAATTGGCGCTGATATATCGCTAGTGAAGTTATCGATCCGAAATAAAAAACGATTCTGTGGGCATGAATGTCAAAAGAACTCGGAAATCATCAGGCTTTCAATTACTTTTCAACCCCTTCTCCATAAAACAAAAAGCTTTTTCGACCTGGCAGATAGAGACGTCAGCAGGTGATTGCCATTTTCAGAAAAAACGAAACGTTCATTGGTTTGACTGGATTTCCTCCAGATATCGCTTGTATCGATCCAAAAATCAAGAAGTCGGTTTTTATGCATGTAAATATTCAGCAAATGCGACAATGTTACTGACTTTTGATACAATTTAGTAACATAATGTAAAATGTTGTCACGGAGAAATTTTATGACGAACATGGCGGTGACGGTAAAGTTATGAAATGGAAAAATTATATTCACCTATTACAGTTTGTGCACCTGCATACTAATACGGACGGTGCAGATTCATAAAAAGCCATTAGAATAAGCTGTATACCCGGAGGAAAACTAATTTATCTTCAATATGTAATAAAACAGAATTCCGGTTATCATTAGGAACGGCTATGAGAGATAATGAAATGTTTTAGACAATGTCTCAATGCCCCTGGATAGCATGAATGGATTTCGGGTACGGGCCTATCGTAGGAGATGACTGATCACACCTGCTAGAGGAACTGAAGCAGGAACCTTTGGAACCCATCGACTGGAGTCAAGAAATCCTCCCTAGGGTTCCCGACCAGCTGAACCTCCAAGAGTGGGCACCCCGGAAAAGGAAACCAGAGGAACCTAAATCAACCCCAAATCACCAATAAGCAAGAAAACCTCTCGAAGGCCCCTAAAAGCCACCTTTCTCAGAGATTCTCAGTAACGGTTTGCCTGTCCCCCATGGGGATTGGCAACTGGCGGAGAGGGTTGTTACGCCCGATGCCATAGCCTGGGCAGTGATTGAGTTCAACTCATACAAGGCAGCAGGACCCGACGGAATTTTCTCAAAAGTGCTACAAAGGGGGCCTGGAATTTCTAACCCCAATCTTGGGGAGGATATTCAGGGCCAGCATAGCGCTGGGGTGCGTTTCAAAAGCTTGGAAGTCAGCGAGAGTAGTCTTCATCTCCAAGGCGGGAAAACATCACTACACAATAGCAAGTCCTTCAGACCCATCAGTCTGACACCGTTCTCGCTCAAAACGCTGGAATAGATGGAGGACAGGTTCCTGTTGGAGGGGTCCCTTAGGGTGAACCCATTCCACATAAATTAACATGCATACAGAAGGGGAAGGTTGACAGAATCGGCCCTCCTTACTGTATTGCGAAGGATCGATGGCCAGCTGGGTTGTATCGTCGCTAATGAGTGGGAAGATCGAGGTATCTCGGGACGACCCCAGACTGAATGTTGAGATGGGAGGAAGCTGCCCTCAGGGAAGCTGCCTCTCTCCCCATCAATGGTGCTTAGTGATGGACGAACTCTTGGGCAAACTCACAGATGAAGGTTTCGAGGCACAAGCATAAGCGGACGACGGAGTTTTCCTAGTCAGCGGACGATTCATCGGTGTTTGCGACCGCACGCAGAGCTGAACAAACTTTGAAGAGATGATACCGGCTGCAGGCAGTCGAAAGACTTTGTGACCGGCTCCAGCAAGTTGAGGACGGCATAGCTCTTAGGCAGAACCCGCCAAGCATTACGCCTCCTTATAGGAACACTTACAGGGCCTAATTGGTGTAGAAGACAACCCGGCGAGTGCGAGGCGTACGGGTGCAAGGGTAACTCACGAACCTGGAATGTACGGACATAATGACCTTCAATAGGAGGTAACGAAGGTTTCAAACTGAAGCCCAGGAGGAAGAATGTAGATTTGTGAAATAATGGGGCAAGAAGGGTCCATGTGGGCCTACTTGCGTGGCTGCGATAGCGGCCACCTCCCAATTACTACCTCTACTAGCTAATTGGCTTGCGAATACCGATCAGGGGAACCCCTAAAGGAACCTATGAGGTGGAATTTCTAGGAGCCAATGCCGGCATCTTGGAAAATATTACATTTGTCATTGGTGCTGCTTTATATGCACATTGGTGGCAGTTTAATGGATGTCAATGGAATCCTTAGGAACCAAGACATTATTTCGCCCATTCAAAAGTATTAGTACAAGTCTTACTGATCTGAACGACGTTATAGAAGTTTGGATTTCAAAACCAGTTTTTATCCGTTATGCAAATTGGTTGTAGTGCTAGACTGTTCGCCTCTAAACGTAGTTGAAATACACTCTTATTTGTAGGTCTTGCATCTTCCATTCGCGCACAAGCTTTTGCGGAATTTCACCAAAAACCAAGGGAGATTCGTGAGATCACAGGAAATGAATCATTTCAACAGCTGTAATTTTTTAATTCATGAACGGTTGTTGATTCATATTATTATGATACCATGTTATTCCGATTCGCATTATTATTTGTTATTTGATATTGCAACTAGCTGTTTTCATTCGTGTTTTGAATATATTTATTATACTGAAATATTTCGAACTATATCCGGTCTGCCGCATTTATTGTTCCGGTTAGTGCAGAAGTATACTGCTGGATAAATAGACTAGGTAATCTCCGTTATGGCGTCCATATATCGGTTTTCGCTTTAATTGACAATTTCACCAAACAGCCCAGAATTCTATATTCGAAGCAACTGCCAACAATTCAGGTTGGAGGGAACACCATAAAAAAATCTATTGTACGTATTAAAATTGTTAATTATAAAGCAGTGCCAAGCGGTTGCTTTGCTGGAATGATCATATATCAGAGATAATAATTATAGCGCTAATTTATGCAGATGTGTACTGCGGAAATGTATATACACATCTCATGCTCTTGGTTTATTTTATGACCGCATACATCAACAAGCATATCTAAGTTGGGTGTACTGCGAATCCCCTTAAAAACGTGTACGTCTTTATCTTTGTTGTAAATATTTGCGTAGGAATTATTCAGAAAACCGGTTTTTGTGATTTGTGGATGAAAGATATGAAGACGGATACAGCTGGATGCTTACGCAGAGCAAGGAACGACCCAATTATTATAACGGTCTATTTGAGTTGAATGATGATGATGACGATGATATGCCCTATAAACTGTTTTTGAGGTCTGTGTGGTAGTGGTCTAGGTGTCTTTCTACCTGGAGTTTCGTCTTTGGCTGTGGCAGGCATTATAGCTGAATCACTTTAATGTTTACGCAGTTCTACGCAGAAATAATCAAACAGCGCAGAAAACATCCAAAACTATACACACCAAAGAAATACGGCAAATCTTCCATAAATAAAACGTGCCAGATCTGGTGGTCAAGGATCTTGGAAGAAATTACTTGAGACGGTTTTAAACCAACGAATATTTATACCAATACCATCATTCTGATTTGCCTTGCGTTCGCAGAATTGATCTATCTTCAACTGTTCGTGGGATGAAAAGTTTATGTGGAGTTGAGAGGGGTTATTTCTCGCAATTTTTTTTTATAATTTGAATTCAGCTCGACAAGATATAATTGAGGGGACGTAGCGATTTATTGAAAAATAAAATTGAAAATTTGCAAAAATTCAGTTTTCTGCAATATCGAATTGTGGAACGCCATTTCACTTGGAAATTACTGATTTTATGGACAGGTGCAATTTTTCGAATGAAAGCCTTCGGAATTTTTGTCAATTTATGAACGAAATCAATTTTCGTGGTATGATTCGGAATCAGCTCGTCGAGATACATTCAAGGGACGTTCGCAATTTTTTGAAAAATGGAAAATGAAAACTTTCGAAAATTAGATCGCGTGGAATTTTTTTTGACGTTTTATCCTTTTTTAGCAAAACCTTTTGTCTGAGTATATGCAAATAATATATTTTCTGAATCAGTATGAAATAATACGTAAATAATGCGAGTTTCAAGTGAATCTGACGATTTTGTAATTTTTAGGGGTCTACCATTTAGGAATTTTTGACTGTTTTCGAGTTATTTATTTTTCCGACGATCAACTTGTAATTCACAGAACATACTAATATTATTATTCTGAATCGACTGGCGTTCGCAGAATTGCTCTATCGTCAACTGTCCGCGAATTGAAAAGTTTATGTGGGGTCATTTCCCGCCAAAACATTGAATTTTATTTCAATACGTACACCGAATTTGAACTCGTTATCGAGCTAATTAGGCTTTTCACGGATATTTCTACAGTTTCAAGTTGTAAATTTCGAAAATTTACAAATGTGTCCTTTCAAAACTTTTTGTCTGCTGACATATATATTTCAAATTCACAAACTATACTAATTCCATCATTCTGAATCGATTGGCGTTCGCAGAATTGCTCTATCTCCAACCATTCTCGAGTTGAAAAATTAATCTGGAGTTGAGACGTCCGAAAACATTTTATGATTTTTTTTGTACTCGTATTCCTGTAATTCAATCTCCATTGAAAATGCCCTTCCAATTTGAAGTCGTTTTCGAGTCAGAGATTTTCTAGGTATTTTTCGGAACCTACACTTGAAGTTGAAAATAAAAAAATTCACTGATGTGTTCATTAAAAAATATTTCTTCTTGATATTTTCATTTCAAATTCGTAGTGTATACTAAGTCAAACATTATAAATCGATTGGCGTTCGCAGAATCACTTTATCTTCAACCTTTCCAGAATTGTAAAATTTAGGTAGATTTGAGAGGGGTAATTTTCCCAGAAAACACTAATAAATTATGTTTCCACTCATATTCATTAAAATTAATCTTTTTTGAATATGCTCACCAGAATTATAGTTGATTCCGAGTCAATTGAAGATATCATAAGCATTTTACGGAATCCCTACGCTTTCAAGTTGAAAATTTCGAAAATTTGCGAATGTGTATGTTTAAAACTCTTTGTCTGCTGATATTTCCATTTCATATCTACAGAATATAGTAACTCCATCATTCTGAATCGATTGGCGTTCGCAGAAATGCTCTATCTTCAACCGTTCTCGAGTTGAAAAATTCATCTGGAGTTTTTATTTCTTACTGTGAAAGTCAATCTTTTTTTGTCGTACACAGTGAATTGCGAGTCCTTTTATAGTCAGTACAAGGTTTAATAGGCTTTTTATAGAACCTCTACACGTTCAAGATGAAAATTGAACCCCCATAACATATCACGAGCCGAAACGTGTACAGAGCGATTTGTGCATTCTATGATTTTTATATATTTTTCCCAGTATACATTTGTGGATATGGATAACTTCACACCCGTGCATTCAAGTATGTTTTCGGTCTGTATTCCTTTGAGTCAGACAAATCTTCTTTTTTGTCACCCCTCGACAAATCAATCCGGAATTTGTTGCTCCCCATGAATTGAAACCTCTTGCCAGATGGTGGTGGGAGATGGACATTTTTTCCACCAATAGTTCTTTGAGTCTTTGAGGGACCGTCGAAATTCTTCCGGAGTTATCGGATTGCGCAGTTGACGAAGTCTCCTGCAGAAAGCTTCGAACTGCACTAGTGCTGGAGTGTCCACGTTGAGTGATTGCAGATATTCATAGATTTTCTCACACAAGATTTCCATACGATTAGCGGCCGGCAGGTTATCCACAACACGTAAAGGCTCTTTGTAGTCACCAGCATTCGTATCGTATCAAGACTGCTGTTTGTTTTATGGTAAACAGCACGCCTTGATACAATGCGTGATGAGCTCGTCTCTATTTTGCGGAATTTTCCGCACAGTTGGCGTTAAAGACCTATTGGCAGCCACGTAGTCCGCCACACATTGGATACGAGACGCGTGTTGTATCGCCGACTTGATCTTTCTGTGGATATCCCCATCCATATGATCCAGTAGTGGCTTGGGGTTATAATGCCCTCCGTTGGTGATGCGAGCTAGAAGGTCTTATTACATCAGCAAAATGTCTAGGGTATCATCCCTATGGCGTCATTTGGTAGATGGTATGCTGAGGCTCTTCTACTCGTCTTAATTTGAACCGTGCTGTGAATTTTGAACCAAATTACGTGACGTTTTGCTAGATTTTTTAAATCCGGTTTCTGTTGAAGAAATTGTTACAGTTCCAAAACACGATCTCCAGTGATGCTGGAACTCTTTTCTGGCGTTTATACATTGACAAGGCCAAAAGTCACTCTGTAGTTAGGAATGAAAATTTTCCTACTTCAGATTACACCATTTTGAAGTCATGTTTTTATTTGTATTTTATTGAAACTCATTGCTATAACGAACGAAACTGCGAATGAGTGGTACGATTATTGTTATACTTATTGATTTTCTTTGTGTAACTGACCTAGGATTAGCTACTCGATCGTAGTCCGAAGTGTTCAGTAATGAAATCTAGAACTCTCAAGATTTTAACCAAAAACTAAAAAAAGATTCATTTGATTCTACCGGTTATGCCTAGTATTATGATATTAAATCTTTCACTTGAATATTATTATTAGATAGGTTTGAGGTTAGTGTAATGTGGGTTGTTCACTCACGCAATTTGTATTTTACCTAACCTTCTTAGTCATTGGATTTTCTGCTCCGGTGAATTTCAGATAGTGAAACTCAGAAAGGATTCAAGCAGGATTTCGTTCCCTTGCCCAGTCCGAACGCTGCCACTTAGTTGCCTTGACGATTCCCATTTACAGATGAGTTTTTCCTTTTTCTGCTTTAATCTTGGACAAGCTATAATCTGAGATGGGAAATTTAATAAAAAGTGAAGAGGAGGAGGTGAATTTCCGTTAGTGGAATGTAGTATAGTCGGGGATGTGAGAGAGTGATAATTACCAATAGCGAGACTGAAAACTCCATAGTTATGACTTAGTTGTCTGGGTTTCTGAAAAAAACGAGTGGATGAATGGAATTGTCGAATGCCATAAGAAGTGGAACACTGAGTGGCGAATGCAATCAAACTGTTTGTTCCTAAAGAACTTCCATCAGTCTGAGCGTCTTTATTTATTTCATTAGATAATGCAGTCGAGCTGTACGGAAACTGGATATTTACGAATTTCCCTAAATTTCAATACATAAATATAAAGGAGTGAGCAAGGATTTTTTATGGCAGTGACATTATTCTAAACATCAATGAAAACTTCCGGCAATCCCTCTTTTATGGCACGGTGTTCTGAACTTTATCAATGAAGTTGCATCGATGTTCAATTGGATTTGCTGACATCAATCGTTGGATGGATAAATATGAATTCAATATCGTTTGTACGAATGGGTTCGGAATGAATGAAGGTGATTATGGTGAATGATTGATTTAATTCGCGAAATCAGTGAAACATTCAGCGAAAGGGGAACGCTGTAACTAGAAAATCGAGGACCGATTGTAAAATTCATGAGATAATTTATCATAACGATATTATTAGGAAACCGTTCGGGATTTTAGATTGCATTTTGGTTTCTTCGTACGGAATCCATCTATATGTTTTTATTCATTCTCCAGCGAATTAGTCTCTCAACGGAGAATGTATTTGAAAAAATTATGAATAATAGATTTTGTAAATGGACCCAAAATCCAACCAGGAGGTTCTTCGGCAATAATTCAACAGAAAACATATACTGTCCATTAAGACAGCTGAATTGTTCCGATAAAATACTTGGCAAAGCTTGTACAAAAAATACTTTTCAAGTGCTCTCTATAAACAGCATCTTACCGATGTTAATCGTCAGCTATCATATACAATTTATTATAGTGTGACGTCGTAAGATAAAAATCGATGTCATTGATAGAAATCCAAAATATCATCATCGTTTTCTATTCAAATAAATGGATACTTCCAAAGATAAGACAGAAGAAAAAAAACGGGTGTGCAAGGACTGCGAGAAGTATGTGGGTCAAACTAGAAAGATCATGAAATCACGGTTCACAGAACACATCGCTCATATCCGTTTTCCGGGACCAGAAAAATCGAGTGTGGCCCAATATATAATAATAATAATCTTTATCTAGCACATTAAGCTAATTTACATTGTCAAAGGTAGAAAATGTATAAATAAAATACAATTTGATTTCAGTCACAACATCAAAAATATACCACACTACAAATATAAAATAAAATATACAATAAAACAATTGTAGAAACGTCATTTGAACACCTTGAAACCTGAGTAGGTTAGCAAGGGCAATAGTGACAATCATGTATGATACTCTCATAACAGACATCTTTTCAATTCTTTTTTGAAAGTTGTAATAGCGCCGCAGGTTTTCAAAGAATTTTTTAATTTATTATAACACACTCTGTCTTTATGAAACATGGATTTTTCGGAGCTTTTTTTGTTTTTTGTCGAGACTCTTATGTCTTATGACTCTTATGTGTAAACTGTTGTTAAATACTTGTTTGGAGGACAGATATAATGGGGTTAATGAAATTTTCATTTTGTGGATTGAAATCATAGTATGGTACTCCAAGTGATATTGTACCGAGAGCCAGTTCAAAGTGCGTACCATGGCCTCAATTAACGTGTGTCTTGTAACACTGAGTATAATTCTCATTGCTTTATTTGGCAATTTCTGCATCCGCCCCATCTCATTTTTATTTGCCAGGTACAGTATAGACGAAGCGAATGTGAAATGGGGCAATATTATAGTATTGTATACTGTTTTTCTAGACCATGGTGTCAAAGATGGTGCCACTCTAAACAAGAAGTTTATGTTCTTCGATATTTTGTTGGTAATGTAAGAAATATGTTCTATGAAAATTAAATGTCCTTCGATTATAATGCCCAAGTATTCAATATTTTCCACTATTTCAATTTCCTTATTACTAATTGTAATCATATGATTATCTTTGAACTCCGCATACTTTTTGTGGTTGCTGAACTCCGCATACTTTTTGTGGTTGCTGATTAGCTTAAATTTAGTTTTTTTTGCGTTGGGTTTCAACGAATTAGCATAACACCATTGGAAAATATTTCTCAGATCCGCGTTGAGTGCATCTGTCAGTGTTTGTAGCTCTTCAGAACAGAAATACAATAGAGTGTCATCTGCAAACAAATGGATTTGACACTTTTCAACCGAGTAAACAATATCATTAATATACAGTAGAAATAGCAAAGGTCCCAGTGTACTCCCTTGAGGTACGCCGTTTTTATTTAGGACTTTATTTGATGTAGTGTCGTTGATTTGGAACACCGATTTGATAACACATATACAATAGAGTTCTCGATGGAGTATTCGAGAATCTGGAAATTGCAAAATATAAAAATAACATGAATGCAAATGCGGACCCAATACCATACAGCCACTTTTTCAAGTTCATAGTACAGTAAAGGAATCATTAGTCATTAGTTTTCGATAATGTTGTCATTGGATCCAAAAAAGTGGGTAAAAGATAGATTATAGCGGTCGAATTAGAAAATTAAGTAAATAATTGAAGTAGGTAAACAAATTGATGTAGAAAAATATCATGTAGGCAGTAGACTAGATAGAAGATTAATGAGTTGAATTCAGATAAGTTGTATACATAGGATAAGAATATCATAAGAAGTTCAGTACGATTTGAACTCCTGATAATGACAACATTCTTGGCGGAACGCGCGTCGAGTGAAATTGGCGTTATTTTGGTATTAATGTTAATTTCTTCTTGAGCAGTTTTCTTTGTTTTTCTGTATCCATATCTTCATACACTGAGACAATCAATAAAATTTTGCGATAATTTGAGCTTTCATGGGCCTCCGGATGCAAATGATGATGATGGGACATTCATTTATAAATATATTTTCAATAACATACAGCATATTTTCCAATGATCTATCATCTCTATGATTTCAATTGATCATTCACATTTGAGAATCGATAAACGACGTCTTTCACACATCATGAGAATATTAAAAAAAAAAAATGTCAGAAAATATGTGGTACATCCTATTTCTTTCACAGTATATAACGGTGTGCACTGTATCTCAATTGATGCTTCTGTTACATCTGTTCAACATGCCATAGCTAAATAAATCAGCTCGTCTGTCAGATAATGTATATTACATAAACACCCCATTAAAACGATCGGAAAAAGTAGAAAGAGAAAAATGTGCTACTTTTCTCTATGCCATCGTTGTTCGGACCTCAGAGTATGTTAACATCTGAAGGAATAATTGGGCTATGAGTAGTATTTTTCAATACCTTCCATATGCCCCAAAATACTTTTTATCACTGAAAATTATACTGTTTGATGAGGGCGAGCTTTTGTGATAATTTATAGAAATTATAAAGTCATACGGGGTATCCAACAGTTATGTCTCTCTTCCATTAAGGAATTCGAAAATATCGTTAAGCCACATTAATTACATTTTGGAGGGTGTCACTCGTAGTAAAGTCGTTTGATAATTCCTACTGAAAGGGGCAATCACGATAATTTTTCTTTGTACGCTGACCTACAAACCATAAGTCTCCGTCTAGGCAAGTAAAACTATATTCGGAACGCGATTTCTTGTACACTACCACTACTACTCAAATCACAACAAATTAGGGTAGGTATTCCATTTTTCAATAGAGGAATTGAAATTATTAGTTTTTGATTTATCTAATCAATGAAACCTGTTAAAATCGAATTTGAATTGCTTAAGTGCACGAGTACGCATGAAAAAAGATATTGAAGTTGATGAGCTTTTTTCTGTCATGTCGTAGAAAAATTCAGTGCTTGTTACGTGGTTATGTTCTTGATCTACAGCGTGGTCTTCAAAACTGGAATCAGGAGTCCATGGATTCACCTATTTCATTGTTTTTAGTATATACTTAATAATTAAAGATCCTTGCTTGG
Source organism: Chrysolina americana (assembly GCA_958502065.1). Lineage (NCBI taxonomy): Eukaryota > Metazoa > Arthropoda > Insecta > Coleoptera > Chrysomelidae > Chrysolina > Chrysolina americana. The sequence goes on along the minus strand of OY293420.1, from coordinate 56,350,561 downwards.
AATTATATCGTTATCGGAAACCTCTACATGTATTCTGGAAATTATTCACATTAAACATTGAACTAGAGACAAAAAATAGCTCTACCAACATCGTTCAATTTAAGATATAATTCATTTAGTAGGTACTATCGCAGCATTTTGATCTATTTTATTCAGGAAGACTTCTGCACGTAACCAAGCCATAGTTATTGATCAGTAACCAATATATTCAGTAATCAGTTCAGAATATGATGCTGAAATTGCTAAACCCCATTCTGTATTCCGTGACCATTTCGTCCATTTTTATTTTTTTGAGGTTATTTGACACGTGACAGTACTGACAGTGCGACAGTAGGTGCGTTCGGTTTTGTAAAATCGAGCTGAGCGAGCAGACGTTTATTATGTGATCACCGAGCTAATTGAGTGAATAATATTTAACGAACGCTGAAACGGCCGGTTGAGAGTCTCAGTTAGCTGACTGACGGCTAATAGTCCTCATGCCCAGTATCAAAGAAAAAGGATGATTACCCAACTGTTGAAATTTCATATACCTGTTCTTCATTTCCAGTTGGACAACATGCTATCGAGAATTTTATCTCAGATAAAATGTCCTACTCAATATGAAGAAGAGCAGATATACGAAGTGTCAATGGTTGGGTAATAATTCCCTTTGTCCCGGTACAGAACCCGAGGACTTCTAACAGTTAGTCAGCTAACTGAGACTCCTAACTGAACATTGAAAAACCGGCCCTTAGGTTTAGTTCTCGTAAAAATTACAATTTTTCATTATTACGTCTAGTGACCCACCACAATGCGAGCCAACTCGCATCCGTATCCTATTATTGAGATCACTTCAATGCGTCTCCTGACCCACTTCAATGCGTGCCACTCAAATTCAATTTTTGAGATCACTTCAGAATAAATGAAAAGCGACTCAACCCCTCTGACGACCCGACAATGACTTTTGATGATGAAAAGTTGTAGTTTGTTCAGAAAAGAACGTCTCCCGAGCCACTACAATGTGGGTAACTCGAATCTTATATTTGAAATAACATCACAATGAATAAAAATCGACTCAACCCCTCTGACGACCCGAAAATTATTTTTGATGATGAAAAATTGTAATTTGGACAGAATAGAACGTCTCCGGACCCAATACAATGCGAGCCAACTCGAATCCTATTTTTGAGATCACTTTAGAATAAATGAAAATCGATCGAACCCCTCTGACGACCCGACAATGACTTTTGATGATGAAAAGTTGTAATTTGGACAGAAAAGAACGTTTCCTGACCCAATACAATGCGAACCAACTCGAATCCTATTTTCGAGACCACTTTCAACATAAAAATACAATAATATTATAAGGTATTTGTCAAAAGTTTAATGTTGAATTAGACTAGAATATCTATAATTATTGTCTTGGTATATTCAAATTCAAGTCTACGCATGGGGATCTCAGTAACGGTAAAAGATAGAGGGGTGGTTGAATGGGGGCAAAGCTGCATGTTTCAGAGGTCAAATACGTGAGACAAAAAAATCAGATGTAGCTGCTTTGGTTCTAGGAAATTTCGGAATTCTTTTTTTGTCTATATGTTTTTATTTTGTGAAGATCGTATAGCCCAGGCCACCCTCAACTTTTTATTTTCAAATACGGACCTGTATTTTTTATTGCATTTTTTCAAATGTCAAGAGTCATATTTTATATTGGTGTAGTATTTTCAGTTATAGAGTGTTTTGGAAGTACTGAACTACTAGCAGTAAAATTATTATTTTTTTATTCCATAACAGCTGTAATTGAGAAATATCAACTTGTCCTTGGTTAAATTTTTTATTCTTTGATATTTTCAATTCTGGGGCCATTATTTTTACACCTAATTAAGTTCAACTCGTTTTTTCAGGTAGAGTGATTGCAGTGTGCAAGTAGGTAAGTATTTTTTGGTATGAATGAGGTCATATGACTTATCTCTGAATCAATGAAGACTTCCAGTTCTTGAATCTTTTTTTTTTTCAATTTTTTGATCGAGTTTTTTGGGCTGGTTGGACAAGGCTGACACAGGTACTGGCCAAAGGTATGAATTCAAATGAGCGTGACTTCAGGATTTTTCCCAATTCGAATTAAGAAATACCAAGGAAATTTAACTCGATTCCTGTATTTCATTTAGAGTAGTATTTTTTTCGCGTTATTTCGGCATAACTTAACTTTTTCAAAAGAATTTCGATATTTCATCCAGAAAAACATTTGCAGATTGAATCATGATACACTGAATTAGTATTGAATGTCAATCCACGAGTTACTCTCAGGTGGGTTGAAACCAATGGGTTAATAATATAATATAATAATATACGCTTTATTCACACAAAAAATACAATAAAATACAAATACAATACAACATACAAAGTTTATAATATTTGTGAAACAAAGCAAAAATCCGAAAAGTGTATACACACTTGTTTCGGTTCGAGAATTAGGATTGAAAAATATTTGGGTAATAATAGCTAGGTATAAAATGTAATAATAAAAAAATCATGAAATATATAGAGGTATATGTTTAAAAATGTGGTTAGTTTAATAAAATAATACTATGAATAGAATAGAAGTATGAGTACTTAGTAGTTATTCAATCGTAGTGTATTAACATTGACTAATTCAATTATCGAAATAATGATTCACAGTTCTACCCATTTGAATTATGTGATTCCTTAGTTGGTATTTGAACTGATTTATATTGACTAGAGACTTCATGTTTTCTGGAATGCTGTTGTACAGTTTCGGTGCGAGGTAAGAGTAAGACCTTTGAGTAGCTGTTTTGGACATGAATGGTATGATACAGTGCTGTTTTTGTGTTCATGTTCTGGTATTTGAAAAAATTGCTTCCGTAGATGTTGTCGCACACAGGAGCAGTGGTAATACAATTGCCTGATATCGAATATTCTCGTTTCAATGTATAAGGTATTTGTTGGATACCGGGAATTCTTTGAAAAAATTAATTTCAGGAACCTCCTCTGCATTACTTCTAAAGTATGGAGATAAGTTTTTGGATCTGAGCCCCAAACAAGTATCCCATAACGAAGATGGCTTTCAACTAGTGAATAATATAATGTTTTGAGATAGTTTTCAGGTAATAGCTCTTTGAGTTTCCTAAATTTGTACAATATGGCTCTTAGTTTCTTCAGAAGATATGCTATATGCAAGTCCCATTTCATGTGAGAATCAATAATTATGTCTAAGTACTTTATTTTTGTTTGGGGGTAGATGGTGAAAGTCTTTAAACGAGAATTCATATTGAGCTGGTCGAAGGTCGGTCTAGTGGAGGATTTACAGGTGAACTATAGGTAGGTGGTTTTTTCCATGTTCACGGTTAGTAGTTTAAAGTCCAGCCATTGTTTAATTCGTGAAAAACCAGCTTCCGCATTAACTTTCAAATCATTCCATGTGTCCGCCCTATAAAAGATAGCCGTGTCATCGGCAAAACCTATGATATTATCATTATTTTCCAGTGAGAATAGTCCATTAATATATATGTTGAAGAGGGTGGGACCAAGTACAGTCCCTTGGGGAACTCCATATTCAATGAGCATCTCATTGCTGAGAGTATCCTCAATCCTGACAACTTGGTGTCTGTTCTTGAGGTAGCTTGAGGTTGTACTAGAGGAATTTCATATGACTGTATGCTTGTGGGTGAATGTGTTGCTTCCCACTGCGGTGCCCTTGCGCGTAGAAAGCGTGGATATGAAGCAGAGGCCATTCCAAGGTAAGAAGACATGGACGAAGAAAACAATTCGAAGATAAAGGGTGAGTTTTTTTAAATTTTCTTTTGTGTGATATTTGGATGAGTTTATTGTCTGTCTAAGACATAAGTATAAACTCTAAAGTATTTCTATATGGAAACCTATGCGTTGAGTACAATAAAGTGAACCCAATTCCAAACCTTCGGTTTCTACACGTATTTTCATTGCTATGTGATAATCAAAAAAAGTACGGTATGTAATGCGTTTATACACTCTAGAAACTCGTTTATCATTAAAGCAGGGCATTCAAGTTCCGATTTGTAGTCCGACTTGTGGTCCAGCCTCCGAAGTTGGATTCGATATCGTAACGTGAATGGGCTTGTTGGGGTGTTGGAAGTCTAGTTGGACGAGTCGGGACATCTAGAGAGACGATAGGAAGGTCCGACTTCCGACTGGCGACGGAGTTGGAGCGTTGGGGGTCGGATCAAAGTCGCCCAACTTACCTCAGTCAGTGCTTGACCTTAGGTCTCTCGTCTTCACGTTTTCCGCCTTCCGCTATTATTACAATGAACAGTGAAAGAATTTCTGGATTTATCATGCATGATGGTATCATTTTTGTAAATGAATGCACCAACTTATTCCAGCAAAAGCGTAGAAGTGGAGTGACCATTCATAGAAAAAATAATACGACTGATGCTTGCTTCGGAGGTTTTCCGGGTTTTCTCACAGCTAAAGAGAGAATACACCATCAAATATCAGTGAGTGGCTCCGGAGCGCCATGGCAAATATAATGATAGCCATCCTCTTGCCGCACAGGCTACGTCTTCGGTTACACTCTGTCAATGTTTATTTGGGTGAACAATTATTTTAATCGGGAATTTTCCAGTCAGGCCTTGTCTCCGATGCTCTGACATATTACGGCAAGCTGGTATGAATTTTGAGTTTGGGAGTAGTGTGTCAATCATTCCACTAAGGACCCCTATTATCAGAACCACCATTTCAACAGAATGGCTAGGGTAAAGACTGCGGAGTTCAAATGGTAGATCTCGATATTTAGTCCGTTTTTCCCCTCTTTTAGGATGATGTTAGTTTTCGCCAGGAACCGATAACTCATTGGCGAAAATCATCATAGTCTATTGGTCGAAGAGGACCACATCAGGCTTATTGGCTTATATTTGCCTGAGGGTGCGGAATGAGTAGATCCAATAGATTCGGCACTTCTCATTTCCCAAGACAGACTCAATATCTTACGGTTCATCGGGCAATAACGGTGTCTCATCTATACCTCACGAGTGTCGTAGATGGTAGTACAACACTCGTAGCGCCGCTTTAAACCGGATATAGGCAGAGACCGCATGAGCTGGACAGGCTGACATCGTCATTCCTATGAAGATGCATTATTTTGCCAGTTTTTACGTTGAGTAGTCGCAGCTCCTCCTGAATCCATTCCATCTCTTCAAAGGAGTAAAGCAGAATCGGAACAGCAAGCATATTAGTTGTAGCAACTTTGTTCTTTCCTGACAGTTCTGATGACTAGATCTGTTGGATGCTTGCCACGCAGGGAGTTTTCAACAGTGATTACCTCTGGGAATTGGCATTGTTCCACCTCTAAGCACGCATCCAGATGGTGTAGGATGTTTCCATCTACGATCTGAACATCCTATCCATATTCATCGCATCGTTCTGATAGCATACTTTCACTCTGGCACCACCCTCAAGGACTCATGAAGATCCTTTTTCCCCGAGGCAAATAGTTTCAGGACATCCATGTTAAACACATGGGTAACTTCATGCCTTCAGTTGCTGGGGCTGCCGCAGTTGTATCAGCGGGTTTTCCGTAGTGCAACATACAGGTCAATAGGGAGATGCAGGAGAGAAATGGGCTAAGAGTGCCTCCCTGAAACACACCCCTTTTAAAGATAACTTGTTCTGATTGTACTCTGACTTGACCAAATCTTATGGTGAAGCTAGAACTCTAGAGCGGTTTCAGCTATTCAATGCATCTCACTATTTGATCGGGTACCGCAAGGCATGTGAGCAAATGCATGATGGTTTATGCATGTTGTATCAAATGCCTTGCAATAATCGATCCCGGCCATTGAAAGGTTATGCTTATACTGCATGAAGTCCTTCTTGATACATCTGTCGATGAGCAGGTTCTCAGGTATTTGCAGTACTACTATTTGCCGTGTAGTTCCGTACCGACTCACTGATTTTTGAAAGATTATTTCAGCTGGAGAAAAACTCGGAAAACCTAAACCCCAGATGGTTGATGCGCATTCCAAGCAAGCAGTAGACGTCAGGATTATCATCTAGACAACCCACATCACACTTGCCTTTCAACAATGCATGTGACTGATCGATACCGCTGATCCACCGGCCTCATTAGAAAAATAATTAAACGATGTGTCACTTGAACCTTCTGGCAATTAAAATTTTCAGGGTGAAAACTGAACCTCCTGACAGTAATATTGACGTGTCTTTCAGATTGTTCAAATTCCTTACTGGAAGAGAAATATCATGAGTAAGAATTATTCGACAACCTGTGTTGAATATTCGACTATCTATGATTCATGATAAAGGAAAATGATATAGTGAGGCAGAGAACTGGAAAACGTCGTTGATTGGAATTTCGATATTGCAGTGCTCAAATGATGCTACACATGAATATCAAACAAAGCAAAAAAGAACTATTGATTTGATGAAGAGTGCAGACGAGCATAACTTGAAAATGAACCATTTATGGAAGTATACCGACATAGAAGCAGAAATATTGTACGGGTGGATCAGATGGAAGGACGATACGACAACGAATTCACAAAGGATACGGAAAATGTACCAAAAAATTATTGAGGAAATAGAAGAATCTAAAAATGCGCTGTACAATAGGAAGTTCTACGAGATAGTAAACGAGCGTATGTTTTTCGAACTTATGGCCATAATATGTATCATGCAAAGGCCAGTGAACAAGAAGTAGTGAATTGATGGGCTGCTTACTTTGTAGAGTTCTGGATAATTTAAAATCAACAATTAGATATCAATATTAACGGACCCGAGAATATCATAAGAGACTTGAGGAGATATTCAAAAAGACAAATACAATATATAACAATAATGAGTCTATAGAACTTTTCTTACATGGAAGAAACGCACTCATTGAAAAATATAAGCTATCATGATATGAATACGGAAAAATCTACCAGCTGATTGGAACCTGAATTTCAAGTTGGGGAAATCATATCACCTGTGAATGAATACATACAGCTACTCTGTGTATAATTTGATTACGCTTGATAGTGGAAACATCGAAAATTTCACCGAAATGCATTAATTGAAAGCTTGGTGACTCTCTGACTACGAATCATTTTGATTTCTATTTCTAGGCGAACCCATTTTGGATGAATGTAATATAGACGTAACATCCCAAAAGAGAACAGCTGATAGTTTTCATTCGGATCGTTCCAGTCTGATGGAAAACCGAGTAAAGTGAGATTCTATGTTATCACGAAAAAAAGAGTTCGAATAAGTTTTATCGAAGTTCTATGTTAAAAATCTCATCCTGTAATTTCCAGTGAAGTGAGGGTTTCTTTACATGAAATTGACTGGATATCGAATGTTTCAGCGTCGGCAAAGTTTTCGGGTAGAATATCAATTGTGTTTCATGAAAACATCCTACCTGTTCAGAATAACGATATAGTAATTATTACAGTTGAAAGTTCAGAATTGTTGATGATTTAATAAGATAACTATCACTCAGGTCATTTATGAACCCTTGCCACGTCGATGAGGGTATATCCAGCTGGAGGGCACATAAATTCGCGAACCTTTAAATTATTCTAGGGTAGCTTATATGCCCAAGAAAGTGCCTTAGACCCAAGAGTTTCGACTTGGAGAGTTACCAGCGTAATATACGTTCTCATGAAATAAAAATGGCTCGATATATCAGCGAATGCATTGGAATGACTATCTTCGGGTGTCGATCTGAAAATAAAAATACGTTTTGTCTGTCGATATCATTCTTGATTATGTGGATATAAAAGGGATCTATGGATTTGTGGGAACCATGAGAGCGTTACGGCGCTCAGTTTTCTCTGGTCTACTGATGAATTTGCATGTTGATGTTGAAAGAAGAACCTCCGCAATAGAAGGGTATATTCATCACGATGTGTTGCAGTTTCAATTTCAGGTGGCATATCGCGTAGGCAAATGTATATCTTCAGCGCGATTGAGGGGTGGAATAAGTGAGATGACATCGTCGTTGAATTCATTGTTTTCTTGTGTTGATTTCGTACCCCCGGAGTAGATTTCAGATATGGATTGAATGGGAGATCCATAATACTTCTGTCCTGGTTCCCTGTAATGTAAAATTCACTGTTGATGAATGGCCAAAAGTGATCTGTGATCTGTGATCCCCAAACAATTATAAGTTACACAATGGTAAACAATTGAAAATGAGCATCTATCGGATTCCTCATTTGTCCATCCATGTTCCAGTAAATCTTCCACTCGAATCACCATCCAAAATGACTGGCCCCGTACGATCAGAGAGATACCCATTGGTGACACATCGCGAAGAACTGGCAGAACTCGTTAATGTTTTTCGTTTGCGATAAGGGTTCGTTAGTAGTCTGAATGTCCATTTAACTACATATATTGTAGGAGGCAATGAATAATCTTAATTAATGTTGAAATGAACTTCGTGAAACGTATAATGTCATTGTTATGAATCTGAATTAGGAACACGCTATTAAGTTTTCAATAGAATGCCTTTATGTTGGATTAAAAAGTGTTGCGAAGATTCTGGCTGTGGAATTTTATTCCGTTATTATTCACTTCAGATTATAGATGATTTCCTGACACAGGCAATGTTGTGTTGCAATTTTGTATAATGAATCAATGTATGTTAAAATAATGCTTTCTGAAACATCTTTAACAGTAGAATATCTAGAAAAGTATCTGAGAGGTGAAAAATATTTCTGACTTGTACATCGGCGATTATCAGATTACATCTATAGTATACCCGTGCGAAGGTCTTACATGAATATAAATCATAAATGCTTTAATTTCATGAGATATGATTATTCTTGCCAAAGCTCACCTAATGCTCAGACGTTAACTACTACTTATATATACAGTGCGGCTTTTAATAGTCCCCCTCTGTTAACTTTTGAACGGTTCGACGTACAAACATAATCTTAAAATCTTTTGAATTTCGTTCCATTCAAAAAAATTCTGTCCTGTTATTTCACATCAAACCATTCAAAAGTTATCGTGGTCAGGTAGAAAAAGGGATTCAGACCGCCAGGTCCGCACTTATTCTGATATTTCAAATGCATATTGTGAAAAAACGTATTAACGACAATCTAAAAAAATCATTCACGATTACTCTAGTTGCGAAACATTCATATGACAACTTTTTACATAAATTTGAGGTGATAATTGAAAGAGATTCTCATCTAAATACAGTCCCAAAAATTTGCCCTCAGATTCAGTACTCACTGTGTTACCTAGACAAATTCTATTTAGTATGCACCCACAAGTTAACATGCACGTTTTCGAAGAATTAAAGGATAATCTATCAGTATCACACCATTCATTCACTTCCTCTAGGTCTGTTACAACAAGATTGCTCAATTCCCCATTCTTCTTACTATGCCATGCTATTGTGCTAGTGTGATTTTTTTTATGTTGATAGATGCTAGGTCGTTGATGTATAGAAGAAATTGGAGAATTGGCTCTAACAAGTACGAACGGTACCACCTCAATGGAGCATCTCTGAAGCCATACATTTCTAATTTGTGCAGGAGTATTCCATGATTCACATTGCCAAACGATTTTGTTAAATCACATAACACTGCTGCAACTGCCTTTCCCTCGTTGAGTTTGAGGTATACATGCTCAAATAAGGCAAACATAGCTTAATTAGTGGATTTCAAGTCTTAAAAGCCGAATTGGCAAGTATGTCATTCTGATTCAAATATGAAATCATTCATTTCTTTACTTATTTCTTCACTAGTTTTGAAGGATTTGGTAGGAGTGATATGAATAACAATACACTCACCAAGAAAGTGAGCAAAAGCGCCATCTATGGGAACCAGAAAGCACTCCGACTGGTATCCAGACTTGGTTTGAACCCCAAGAATTTAATTTCATCACATAAAAAAAATTAAAATTTTTTTCATGTTGGAGTTCCACATCCAAAGCAATAACGTTGTTAGCATGCAGTCTGAAATAGAAAGGGTTGTGAACAAATCAAGATTGGAAGTGTTGCGAACGTAACACGCAACACGAAAGAATGGCGAATGCGCCTAATATCGAAAACGAGCAAATCAACACCCAATTGAGTCTTTCGACATGGAAACGAGTGTGGAAGCCAAATTTGAAGCCTGCATGTGAGCGACAGTCAGGACGATGAAAAGTGAAATATAGGAAGCGAGTTAAAAAAAAGTTATCTAGTAGCAAAAAAAAGCACAGAAGAGACATGGGTGGCAAGAAATCGATCGACAAACGTGCCAAGGAGGCATTCGGACCACAAAATAATAAAACTCCTAGTCAATTCGGAAGCCCGAAGGAAAGTACTGAGGAGGCGAATATCCAAGGAATATACCCTCCCAAACACACTGATCATGTCAGAGGGAGTAAATAACAGAACTGATGAATAGTCAAGAATAACGAGGTCAAAATAAGGTTGAAACTGAAAACCTATAACTTATTACAATTGGTAGAGTTTAACTGGCAGGACACAAAAAGTAGTCGCCTCATCAATATCCCATCGATCTGCAGAGCATTGGGCGAATTGATAGTGAGGTTCGTACAGGCGAAAATGAATAACCATCCTGGAAAATGAGCAGAGCTCCACATTTGGATGCCATTAAAGGCATGTTCAATTCTAACGAGGGTAATGATGAAATTCCCCTTAATATTTCAAAGAAATTATGAACCAATATCCTTAATTCTGATTGGGAATGAAGTATGCTGCTTCTTCCTCTTCAGATTGATATCGGTATCAGGCTGGAGGATGGGACTGTACGAGATTCTCGTAAATGGACTTGGGTAATGACCAGCATGAAGAGCTAACCGAAGTGTTTAGGAGGTGCCTGTGCCAGTATTGACGCAATACTGCTCGAGAACCTCCCGCGCAAGGTTCTTGTTCAACTGTTACATCTACTATAATAATAATACTTCCTCATAAAATAAACACTCATAGAGTGTACCCAAATGCATAGCCTGTGCGAGTAGAGAAAGGCTATTATTATTGTTTGCCGTGGCGCTCCAGGGCGACTTCCTGATGTGTGAGGCGTACAGAAGGCTAAGATAAGATTCGAAATGTTTGGAGTTGAAAAACTCCAAGAAGAAGAACTCGTCGAATTGAAGTGGACGGACATACTGACTTTCATCAGTAGGTCACAAAGATTCGGAAAGGACGACTAGGAGAGGCAAGGTAGTTATGTGGAGAACGGGGAGAGCAAAAAGGGCCCATTGGGGCCTACTTGCCTGGCTGCAGCAGCGGCCTCCCCATGATTACTACTACTACTGATGTTTCACTTTTCAGCTGTAGAAAAACTCGGAAAACCTACAGCACCACCCCGGGTGGTCTGTGCGCACTTCAAGCTAGCACCAGACTCGATAATTGAGTAGCAGCACCATACAGGATTATTTGAGTAGACTGATAATTCTTAAACTGAAACCAGGGAAAACTGGTCACAATCTGGAAAGCTAGCACCTTGCATCGTTCTTGAGCGCGATAGCAAATATATGCAGTTCGGTTTTCAAGCAGATCATAACAGGACTTCCCAGGTGGTCTTGATTGTGCAAGGGGTAAAAGAGCCCCCTCCATAGGAAACTTAACAGACTTATGGTTCTCTAGCGTCTGTATTGAAGGTCTGATCACCAAAATGTTAGGAGGAGGCGTAAACAACCCAGAATCCCACAAAGAACGCACTAAAATCAGTTGTTCCACACTGGTTGAGTACAGATAATACGGGAGAGGCATCTGTTGCATGGAAAATAATTGTCATGTGTCAAAAGTTTCCAGACCTATCAAGTGTGCGCAATTTCAGAATGGAGCTTTCATCATTTGACCATTTGAATATTGAACTGGAGCTGTCAGAGCGATTTTTTTCTTCTGGCCCTGTAGGCGAGATATTTATAACGTAATAATATTATTATTATTGTGGAATGAACTCTCAAACGAGTTTAGTCGACATTTTTTATTTAGTGTTGTTCAGGTCTAAAGTCGTAAGTTGTGTTAGAATGAACTTCTGATTGAATGCTTCCATTCCATCTCCTTGAGTCGATAAATAACATCCTGATGATTTGGGCAATCCCGATAAACGGTATACTTTGAGCAAACATTCTGCAATAGGATTGGTTTCTGAACGACCGACATTTTAACATTTGCTTTGAGCCCGGCATATGAGATATCAATCAAAATTTACAGTCGAACCGAATATTTTCAGCCCCAACCACTTTCAAACCGACCTATGCAAACAACCCAAAGATCTATTTGCATTTTTATTTGATTTCTCATGTTTTGAGATATTTGGGTTCAAATATTATTTGTATCTTGTTAGTTTATGAGTTTGGTGTTGTGATAATAATACTGATGGAGCTGTTCATTAGTGGAAATATCGAAATAACTATGTGGAATTATATCAAATACTGACATTTCAAAAAAGTTTAATCACTCAACATCCAGACCCTACAAAAATTCCATTCCATTCTGATCTTTCCTATCGGATGGATTTCGCAGTGAAAATTTCAATGAAATCGAATTAAACTAAGCGAAACACGAGATCGTAACCGGCATGAATGGGATAACACAATATCGTATGTCTATCGAAAATCAACAATTCTGCCGAGAAAACGTAACCGTGTAATATAAGTAGTATGGGAGGCACGAAGTGATGATCATTTAGGCGTAATTAAATTTCCTCTATAATTAGAAAACTTGCCTCGGGGTGGCTTACAAAACTTACCTAATAATTAGGATGAGAGGGCAACTTTTTCGAGTCGTAAAACCAGGAGCCTATTGTATGAAAACATCAAATGTTGTTGATTAGGTATCCCTTACTTATATAGATATATTATTGTTATGACCTCGTGAATGAATACCTACTGACAGAATAATTCCCCTTAGAATTTCGTTTTTTTCATGGAGTTGAATATTTTTCGTTTAAAAAAAATGTGTAGTACCATGAGATTCGTTGCGCATGGCATTGTCACATGATGGACAAAATCGATACAAACTAATGGAACCTGTATAACATGTATAAGGACTCGAAGATTCAAAGACAGCAAAACCCTATGTTGCACGCAGTCAAAAGCTCGACTCATATTATTACAGAATTCGGCAGTAGTAATTTCATTTGCTTCCACACCAATTTTTTCATAAAGAGAATATATAGCAGTATTTGTTGAACGACCTTCATGGAACCCATGTTGGTTTCGATACAATAGATCATTCTCCGCCAGAAATCCCATCAGAGAATTCAGCCCTTTTGAAAAGAAACGTTATAGGGACATTTTCAGTCTGCTTGGAAAAAATCCATCCTGAAAAGACCCATTTATGATATGACATAGAGGTTTGGTAATTTGAGTCGAAATACGTTTCATAACGTATGCAGATATACCATCTGGACCGAAATAATGTTTATTTTTTAATTTATATTTCATCACATGTTCTATCTCTTCTTCTCGGCCCATGGCAGCAAAATATCGTGTGAATTTCATTTATGCTAGGCTCAGGAGCGTGTCTGAGGGGGTGTAATGGGCGTAATTATCCCCCCATGACTGCCTTATTGTGCCTTATTGTAACTTTTCCGAACGTATATGAAACGTTCATAGTGAATAATATGCCTGGAAAGGGTGATTATCTCATCATAAAACGACCCTAGGTATGCGCCTGGTCAGGTTGGTAACTTGGAAATAAGTCAACGGCAACTTTCCAATTTCAAATTCAAACGGGAGTAAATAAGTTTATTTATTTGATTTACCTATAGGCCGGTTTGGAAGCTTTAGTTTATTATTGCTTTACAACTATTTCAATGAAACTTATTTTCTACCAATGACGAACAAAAATATAAAAAAAAACAATTGCCGGTGTTATGAAGAACTTCCAAGTTACCACGCCAACATGAATGAAATTTACTGAATGTTTTGCTGTCGTGTAAGGAAATCAGCAAATTGTTGTTTCTGTATTTGAATAACAAACGGCAAAAATACTTTTTAAAAGAAAAAAGTGTGAGTTAGGGTGTGTACACTGTGCTGGTGAAAAGAATAACGCATTTTGAGTGGTTTTACAGTGTTTTTCGTGGTAGAAAAGTGTGCTATACAATGCCAGTTATCATTCAAAAATAGCCCCGTATTACCGAAATTATTTGAGATCGCCAAAAATGTTATTGGATTGTTCAGGAGACCAAAATTGATAGCCTGTAGCGATTAGTTAACGAAAGTTAACCGATATTTTTAAACTAAACGATTTTAGGATATTTATCGTAGAAATACTTCACACACCTGTTTTCAAACAAGTTGAATGTAATAAGATTACTGGAGGATTTCAACGGCATAAATGAATAGTCCTTCAAAGTGCTTGTGTATAGATCCGTGCAAATTTCACAAACCAGGAATATACGTACAAACTAACATCCTTACTGGAAGGAACATTTCCGTTCTGTGATATAAGGGTTCAGCAGTGTAAAGAGATTCTGCAAAAAGGATAATAAATTTTCCTATAAAGCCTCGAGGTTCATCATGATAAGACGTTTATTCCAAGATGTATTTTTGATGATGGAAAATTGGATGTTTGTGACTGATCATTTTGCAGCGGACGAAGAAAATGTCTTTACTCAAGTGAATTCAATTGAGGCCTGTTAATATCAAAGGAGTTATATGTTTGCACATTACAAATTTTTATTTTTTCCATTTGATGTCCCAAAAGACAGTCAGAAACACGGTTTGCATGGAGTTTTCAGTGAGGTGAGGTTATACAAGACAATGTACCAAGTAGAAAGTCTTGAGATTTCACAGAGTTTTTATCATGTTTTGACTTTTTGTCCCATCATCAAAGGTTGACTGTTACATATGATGTGTATTTGTTTCTGCACATGTTTTTCTGAACTAAAGGGCTCAGAGGAAAAACTATTGAAGTGGCAAAAACTACTTTGTTCAGAATAGACAAAACAAAGTTTGCAAACAGATATACTAGGTAGCACCTCATATTGGCTGAATCTTGATTTCATGTTAGTCCAATATGGATATAGTGCGAATGTAAAAATAATATTGATCCAATATAGATGCATATTGGGAATACAATATCATATTATTAATATTAGTTCAATCGATTCTGAATGTAGATTATTACTGTAATATTGGTTGAATATTATACAAGTAATATTGATTGAACCGATATGTTCACATTTTTTCTCGCCAATATAATAGTTGGATAGTTTGCCAATATCTCTATAATAATGTACCAATATTGTCCCAATATAAGTGCTACCTGTGATAGTATGATCACCATTGCGAAGTAACAACAATTGTTGTCCAATCTGATCACATGCTCCTTTTACATCAAAAAAATATCACAAGCAAAGGTTCTAACATAACCTCCTAGATTTTGACCCCGATCGGTGGATATTTGTATTGTGAAAGATATTCAATATTTTTGTGTGAGATTAAAATGCGTCGAACTTTCAATTTCAATTTTAATTTATTTGTCTATAATACATAGCAAGATTTCAGTAACAGGATTTTTTTTATAATTTGTTTCTACTAATAATAGCTAGGTATCATAACAAATAATGAGCTACTGCCCAAAAAAGGGTAAACCTTGAACATGTACTTTACACAGTATTTATAGTTAATGCAAGTAGATTATTTGATTCTGATTATACATATATAAACAAATTTATTTGTAAGTGTTGGTAGGTTGATTATGGTGATAAAAAAAATAACAACCAAATATAAGTAAATATCTACAAAAATTTAAAGACGAAATAAGTAAGAATTTTTGTTAATATTTTTGTTTCAACATCGAGTTTATTCATGAGTTTCTGTTAATTTGTAAATGAATATTTTCTCGGGGTGTCTCATGGATCCATATCTTGAGTTTTTCTTTAAAGCTTTGAAGGGATGGGTATCCCTCAAGTTATCGGGTAATTCACCGTACAGTACCGGGCAAAGGTAAGTGAGGAATCTTTTGTTTTTTGTTGTTGTAACTTTTGGTATTTTTGTGGTCTTAGCCTTGAAGCGAGTATCATACTGGTGTTCGATTTGGTCGCAGTAATTTTTGTGTTTGTAGTGGTGGAGAATTAAGGATTGAAAGTAGAGTTGTCGGATATCTAGTTGTTGCGCATCTTTGAATAGATTATTTGTTGGGTATCTGTAGTTTTTCCCACATATTACTTTTAAAATCCATTTCTGGGTGTTTTGTAGAGTTTTTAGATAGTTATCAGTGATCCCCCCCAGATTTTTATTCCATAGTTAAAATGAGTTTGTATTAAGGATGTATATAGCATGTTTAGATGTTTTTTATCAAATACATTTTTATATAATTTAAATTTGTTGATCATGCATCTCAACTGTATATTTGCTGTTTTACAAAATAAATCCAATTCTGTTAATATAGATAGCAAAGGCGGACTTCTTGTTTGCTATCCATTTTCCACATCGCATTCAAATCGAGTAGGATAGAGACGGAAGAGGGAAAGTAGATATAAAAGTTAGGAAACATGTTATTCGCATTCTGTTGATTAACATTTCACATAAAAATTTCAGTTTCCATTCCAAGAAAAACAAAAAACAATTTTATTATCCCCTAAAAATATTTCAGAGCATGTATGTATATATACATAAAAATATATATCACTTACCCACCAAGTGGAATATATGAGAATTGTGATGGCTTGATACCAACCTGAAACAGAAATATTAAACTGAGAATATGAAATACAATTGAGATGTGGAAAGTTTTTTTCCGACCGATACTCAAAGGTGACAATACCTGGAGTTGTTTACGATTTATTATGAATAATAAGAGCTTTGCTTAAATCAATACATACTAGAATTTCATACAGATGACAATGTTTTGATGAAATACATTGACTACCTCAAAATAGAAAACCAACTATTCATCTGAAAATCAAATTGATGCAAATACAACAGCCAAAGAAGCTGTACGCGATGATACAGGAGTGAGAATGAATGTAGAAAACATGATATCGAAACAATTATTATAATATAATACTAATAATCTTGCGGGGGAACTCCATTCCAGACTCGCTGTTATAGGAGTAACTATGGATTTTGAAATTGAAAGCGATTCTGATGTGACAAGCCAAACCGTTTATCCAGTGACGGATTGTACCACCGGGATACTGGGAAATATCTCGGTAGGCCCTCAAGCAAGAGGCCTTCAAAGTGGCCATCAATTTAATTTCTATCCTCTGGCCTTTTTTGTCAATTATTTCGAAAGAGGAGAATTCCATTTAACTAGTTTTATAACATTTTTGGGGGTTACAAATTATTCATCGTCAAAGAATATAAGATAAAGTTTGGATATTGAATATTTAGGCGTTTTTCGTTACGATTAACGTCTCATTTTTAATTGAATTTCTTATCGTTTTTCTCCCTAAAGTTAAATGACTGGTTCTGTAATAATTTTGTCAGCACTGGAGTAATGCCATTTGAGTTTTTCACTGTTTCTTCTAATATTCAAAACAGAACATTTCCTAATTCCGTACCTGCTAACCCTGCGTTTTTCATGCACGCCGACAGGCACAGGTGTGAACGTCAGCAGGCGTGCATTTCTCATGCAGGGTTAAAAATGCAGGGTGGGCTCGCATGTATCTGAATCGCCCTTTAATATAACAGTTTGAGAAGTGCTCCCTGACTAGAGCTATTTTTTGAAAGTACTCAGTAATTGCAATAGGAGTAAAAATGAAGCAAAATCGAAGAAATCCCAAATTGGTAGGCCCCGAAAAATCATCAAAAATACAAAAATGTCACAAATAGGACTGGAAAATAGATATGGAGGGAATGGACTCCTTTCCACTCCAGATGATCTATTCAACTCGGGAACGGTTGAAGATAGACCAATTTTGTGAATGTCGATAGATTCAGAATGATCAAATTAGTATAGTACGTGAATTTTTAGTCAATCGCTGTAGAACAAAATTATTCGAAAAATCGAAAAAGTCCATAGGGGTAGCCCCTACAAATCATGAAAAGTACAAAATCATCGGATTCACTTCAAATCCGCACTATATACGTAAAATTTCATGCAGATTCCGAAAATATATGATTTGTGTATGCTCAGATTCAAGGTTTGGCCAATAAAAGGAATTCAACGTCAAAAATTTCATAAATGGAAGTAGAAAAAGTATGGGAGAAAATGACTCCTTCCTCCCTCCAAATGAAGTCAATCAACGTAATATTTTCATTTTGTGTTTCAGAGAAACATTTTAAGAAAGATAATGTATTCATTTGAAAATCAGGGCCGATTATCAGCAAATATATCTGCTGGTCACCTACAGAATATAATAATAATAGTAACCGTCCTCTACCCGCGCAGGCAATGCCATTGGTATCATTAAATCGGACTGAAAATGAGGCTCTATGGCTTGGGGCAGTTTTCGTCAGTCAATCTACAGCTCTACAACAAAAAGTTGTGAGCAACTCGTAGTGAAAGCCCCATTGTAGGGCCCCATTCGTGAATTTCCTTGACAAAAATCTGACGCTGCGTTTATCTAGGTACATCAAATTCAATGTGTCAGCTCCAAGTAAGAAAAAGAAGACAAGTGATGATTGCAGTGAAACTTTAAAAAAAATCAGCAGGATCAGAAATATAATTACTGTACATTCTTGAGAAAGTTTTACACAATGGAAGTTTTATGTTTTTAGTTTAAATTTTCATAATTTTGAATACTTTTTTAACGCGAAACCATCATTGCCAGTATTAATCTGATCACACCCCATTAACAATTCTTGTTGGGTTTCAATTCTGTTTTGCATCTGTTTCATTCATAAAATTGATATTAAAAATCCCAAAACTCAAAACTCATTGCATAAAAATAAAAAAGCAAATATAAAAATGATTAAGGAAAATAAAATAAAATTTAACATTCAGCTAAACGGGGAAAGCATTGAAGAAGTGAAAATGTTCAAGTATTTGGGAGTGATTATTGATAACCAACTAAATTTTAACAGTCACTGTGACTATATTAGAAAGAAAATGGCGCGAAAAATTAGTTTCATGTACAGACTTGGTGATAAAGTGTCTCATTTTACTAAACTAACAATATACAAGTCAATTATCGCACCTCATATCGATTATTGTGGCACTTTACTAAGTTTCCTAAGAAATGAACACATTAATACTCTGCACAAAATCCAAAATCGTGCAATGAGAGCGATTATTATATATATTTTTTATCATAATATATAAAACTTCCATTGTTTCTATGGTTTAGGTAGCTCTTGATTCTTCAGAAAAATCCTCTCTTACGTTAAATAATAGAACAGTCAACAAGCAGAACTATAAAAATATTAGTCAGTAGGAATCACATACGCCTATAATCCCCGATAGGTGAACGTTGCACGTTTTGGCAGTGCCTTTTTGGGTGCCTATAAAATGTAAGGAAATTTGAAGTCTTTGAAATATCTTGTCACTCATTCCTGATTGAAATCCGTAATAAATGGATTGACACCCCAATGTTTACTTTTTCTAATAAATCTGCTGCGGTATATTCCTGGGGGTGCATTTAAGGTTATTTTGAATATCACGCTCACCAGCACCTGGTGTATCTTGAAATAAATTGGTCCCTACGAAAAAAGTACCGGACGTAAAAAAAGTGTTGGATGTTCCTAGCATGGAATTATTTATAAAACTACCCTTCAAACTGGGATAGAACTGTTCTAGATCATTGGATTGAATGATTGATTGTGGTAATGTTCACATTCGTTTTTTATCTCGTATGCTGCAGATGACTTCAAATTAATTATAAAGCTCTCTGATTAGTGTACACATGCCCAATGTACCCCGTGGATGTGAGAAGATTGGTGACAGTTCGCTTGAAAAAAATATCCACAACGCAGCAATTACATCAGGCCAAGCATACTTTCTAATAGGTGAGCAGTGTTCGGTGTGGGTCGAGCTGAGACCATTTCATTCTTAGATAAATCAATATCGTTGATGTTTTGAAAGTAATTTGGGAGTCGAAAATTGTGATATGACGGCATTTTGCGTTATATCAAGACGGTAATGAATGAAATTACCTTCATTATTACTTTATGAATTCGAACAAAGTTCGGAAAGTGTGCTGGAGAGATTCGAATAAATGAGACGAATAATTTCGACGAAGTTGAAATACCCTTCCCTCCACACATTCCCACAAAATGGGATATTTGAGTTGAATAACTATCATAAACAAAAACTTCCCCTTACAGTTATTGAATTACATTTGTTATATATCTGTGTGATGTTCCTCCGATATTGCAAGTGCTGATTGTAATCAAGCATTGAATATTATTCCCAGTAAATCCAAACTACGATGTTATATTTAATTAAATGAGAAGAATCCTTGGCAATTGTGAGTTATAATGAGATCAAAAGCTCTCTTGAAAAAAATATTTGGATTTTGTTTGTAATAAACTGGTCATTTTATTTTTCTAAACTAGTCTTACTGCTAAAATTCACTTGCAATGTCTCATATTTCCCATGGCCTAGTACTTTCATGCACTTCTATGCACAATGGGTTTATTGGATTGTGAGGAAAAGTTTTGAGGTTTATGTCCAAATTGATTAACGAGAAAAGACCATTCATATTACCTTCTCCTCACGTTGTTATGTATGAATTATGTTGGAAATAATCTCCACTTCTTCAGTATCGATACTCTGGAGAATCGAACTGGATAAGAAATAACTTTGAAGAAATGGAAACAAATTGAGAAATAACTCTGTCAAACCATACCAGTAGGTACTATACAAAATTTATCATCACATCAAAAGGAGTTAAATTTGTTATAACATAAAATGACGGATATTCGATCAAACCAGCTAATACAAAAACAAAATTTTGTACAAATGATAAAATTCTGTAACAGAATATCGTAAGTCTGCAAAGCGTACTATTCGAAAGTCGTAAGAATTGAAATATTCCAATTCATACAGCACAAGACCTCTGAAAATCATCAGAAGAATAAATATTTTCACCGAAATATACAGAACCGAAAACTATCGCGGGTTGCTTTACTTTCTCAGCGCATCGTGAGGTCGAAAAAAATAAAAATGAGCGAACTTTACGCCAACTTAGTTGGCAAAACGCGCGTCGAGTGATAGTGATGTTATTTTTTTGGTGTTTTGAGTAGTTTTCATTTTTTGAATAAGATCCCCTGTATATACTAATTAACATTACATATTGAGAATAGAACCCATTTACTTAAAAATGGAATATTGACTTTTATTTGACAGCAGTTATTCATTTATTTCTGCTGAATATCTATGAACTGAATTCGTCTGTTTCTTCATTGAAATTCTCAACCCAGCTACTGAAATTTCAAATAAATTGTTGAAGGAACATATACAGTGTGTCCCAGCTAAAACTTGTCACCCCTCTAATTTCCGAACTCATGAAAAAAATGGAAAATCGCTCAGACCCGTCGATTTTTATTTCAAGGGGGAACACTTTCACCAAATACACCATCATTGTGTTGTCAACCCCCTCAACCCCAGCACCCCCTACTTCAGAATTTTCAATGGGACTACTATACTTGTGATACATCATTTTGAAGGTAATTCAATCCCAAATACATCGGTGTACTGAAATTGAGGATCGATCAAGTGTTGTTGAAGTTTTCATGAAAACTAATTTTTTCCAGATATTTTTATTTTTCATCACCTAACATGTTATCATCGTATGAAAGGTTCAAAATGTGAACCATTCAGTTCCATACAGAAGTATAAGCGATCTTCGAAATTTCTTCGCACATTGCTCAACATTTCTGGAGTCACTGCACGACACTCCACAACAATTCTCCTGCGTAGATCATCAAGAGAAGTTGGCTGGGTAATATAAACTTTGGATTTCAAATGACCCCATAAAAAGAAGTCTAATGGTGATAAATCAGGAGATCTAGCCGGCCATTCTATTGGTCCTCGCCTTCCAATCCATCGCCCTGTGAAATTGTCATCTAAAAATTGACGTACAGGTGCAACAAAATGTGGAGGAGCTCCATCTTGTTGAAAGGTGAGCTGACCGTCAAGTAACCTATCATCGTCTTCAAGTAACTGAGTGATTCTGGGGTTCACAGTTGTATCAAGAAGTTAAAGATACGTTTGTCCGTTGAGGTTACCATCAATAAAATGTGGATCTACAATATGGTCTCCCAGAATACCAGCCCAAACATTCAATTTCTGGGGAGTTTGTGAATGAGTTTCCCTGTACCAATGGAGATTTACGTCACTCCAGTATCTGCAGTTGTGCCTGTTCACATGTCCATTTAAATAAAAAGAAGATTCGTCAGAAAAGCACACATTGTAGAGGTAATTATTATCACCAATCAATAATTGACTCATGATTTCACAAAACTCTGTACGTCTGTCAGGATCATCTTCATTTAATTCTTGTACATTCTGCATTTTATAAGGATGGAATTTTGCGTCTTTCAGAATTCGATGTACGCTGCTTTTCGAAACTTCAGAAATAGTCTCAAGTTGTCTTAACGATTGAATGTTGTCCATCACTGCATGTCCTACAACTGCAACAGCGACCCCTTCATTTCTCATAGGCTTCTCTCGTTCATGTTTTTTATTCAGCACTGATCCCGACTCCAACAACTTATTCATCAATTGAAGCACGTACTGATATGATGTGGTGTTTTCTGGATGACTTTCATTGAAACTTCGAGCCGTAGCTCTAGCACATCGTCCATTTTCAAAATACGCAGCTACAATTGATATTCTCTCTTGTACAGTATAAACCATTTTCGAATGTTTTCAAATTGTTGAATGCAGTGACTCGAATACATCAATTACCAAGGCGTAAACAAAGATATGCGTATACAAAAACACATGAGGGCAATTTTTTTTCTTCATAAAAACTTCTGTCTCACCTTCGAAACTATTATTTCTGACAGCATATTATTTTTCAATACAGTGGCGTACCCACAGTGAACCTTTCTTACGACGCTAACATTTGAGGTGATGAAAAATTAAAATATCTGGATGAAACTTAGTTTTCATTAAAACTTCAACAACACTTGATCGATCCTCAATTTCAGTACACCGATGTATTTGGGATTGAATTCCCTTCAAAATGATGTATCACAAGTATAGTAGTCCCATTGAAATTTCTGAAGTAGGGGGTGCTGGGGTTGAGGGGGTTGACAACACAATGATGGTGTATTTGGTGAAAGTGTTCCCCCTTGAAATAAAAATCGACGGGTCTGAGCGATTTTCAATTTTTTTCATGAGTTCGGATAGTAGGGGGGTGACAAGTTTTAGCTGGGACACACTGTATAAGTAACGATTGTTGAAAAATATGTTCGACGTGATTCGATTTGTTCAACGATCACAAGTCAGTGCCTTCTAGAAGATACAGCAAGTTTCATTATCACTACAAGGCTAGTTCATTATTTGCTTATCCCCTCCACACTTTCTGTTAGATTTCGATCCTGATCATTTTATTCCTTACACATTTCGGTTCCATGGATTTTACGTTACTACAAATTGATTATCCGTTGGTTTTACGATTTTAAATAGGATTAAATGATGTTCTGATGAACTTCTATTAAGTTAGTTTTTGAAATTGACGATTTTATATCATGAACAGCTTAGGTCATTGAGTTCACATCTATGAAAACTAGTTATTGAAGTTTTAGCCAATGCGTATCATATCTCAAAAATGCACATTGAATGGATTTATTTTCGGATTATAAATCAGTTCTATACATTTCATTCTGCTGGTGTCAAGTCCTATAAAAACTTGTTTTGAAGAGTAATTGATTCTTGATTATATTGGTTTTACATATTAACGGTTTTCTCATTAATGTATGTTATTACCAAATGATTGCTGCTATTCTATGGCCGAAATAAATTGATATAATTTGTATGTATGTGTCTACTAGGATGAATTGAAATCTATTATTGGATTTTATAGCCCAGTTTTTTTCTCATGTTTCTATTTGAAGCTGGTTCCTATCTGGGTCACTTCTTTAACATACCTTATTTTTGCTGCGTCAGAAAAATAGTCGAAATCGGAAGCCAATGAAGGATTAATCATGTTTCATAATTCCTGGAATAACAAAACTAACAAAATATTTCCAGGATACACGAGTTACCGTTCACCCGGCCGTATAACTGATAAATGACTGCTGTAAAAGTAACTCATATCCACTGCCGGTTTTCCTATACCTATATACACCCTAAAATGCCAATGTGACGATCGGAGTGATATCGAGCAAAAATTTTAATAGGGCCATTTCCCAGTTATGAAGTTCATTAATTTTACCATTCCCGAAATACAGGACGTACGTCGGCATCGTAAAAAGTCAACTTATTCGAAATCCCATTCTATAAACGTATTGTCTCGCGCTCTGTACTGACATATGGCACGGGCACAAACAAAAACTTCATTAATGTTTAATTTATGTAGAACTTCACGCCGAATTGAGATGAGAAATTTATAATAACGTATGAGATGCCGGAAAAGCGCAATTCTTTGTTGTGCGACTCATAAAAATGCATGCTTGTCCCTAACGAACTGTCAAATTCAGAATTGAACCGTACATCAGCTTGTTCGTTTTTGTCGGGGATGATTTTTTTATACAGACAGACTGCAGGTGATTTATATATGCGTATGAAGTTTCATCGTGTCCTGTTATCGTGATGGAACATAATCTAGTCAATGTTTGAATGATCCGTAATTATAAATGGTGCAGTTAGGAGAAATTCTTTCAACCATTAGTAGGAATTGGATGGTCGATGGAAAGGGCTTTACTTGAATGGGGCTTAAGTAAATTTATTCCTTTCGCTATTGAAGTGACATTCTTGGAAGTTGGTTAATTCCGCTGATGAGTTTGTTTCAATGGCAATAATTATAATTCGAAATTAGAAACTGTTGAGGCCGATTCAGATACAAATACACGCATATGCATTTTGCCTTAAAACTGCATGACAATTCACATATGTGCCTTTCACTAGTGTTTCGATGACATATTTTAGGACATATTTTATTTGATTCCGTAATAAACTTGACAATACTGGAGTTATACCTTTTGAAGAACTTGATTATGATTAGGAAAACTCGATTGCTATATCATCATAATAATCGTGTAACTCTGACGTAACTGTTAGATAGGAACCAATGTAACAGCGAGGATCATAGCAGAAGGCAATTTATTCATTTTAGTGCCATCTGATTGAAGAACATTTTTATCATTGAAATACAAATGTTGATTTTTGATTTATTGGGCATGCATAATTGATCTCTTGAAAACCATTTTCCTATACTCTAATAATAAGTTTTTTCGATATGTCTCTGTATGATCGATTTTCTATCAATTCAAATACATATAAACTATATCTATAAATCTGGTGGATAATGTGTTTCATTAATACTTCTTTCAATGGCCGGGATCGATTATCGCAAGGCATTTGATACAACATCGCATGAGCTCATCATGAATTCGCTCAGATGCCTTGCGGTACCGGATCAAATAGTGAGATGCTTTGAACAGCTGATACCGCGCTTCACTATATCTTCTGATCGAGTCAGAGTCCGGTATTGTCATCTTCAGAAGGGGTGTGTTTCAGGAAGACTCCCTCAGCCCTCTTCTCTTCTGCATCTCACTATTGACATTGCCCGTTGCACTAAGGAAAACCCGCGGATACAACTGCGGCACCCCCAGCAACCGGAGGCATCAGGTCACCCATCTGTTTTATATGGATTACCCCAAACTATAGTCCTTAAAGGTGGTGCAAGAGTTCACGCATGCTATCGAAGTTTGGGATCGACAAATATGCCACGATTCATCTCAAAAGAGGACGATGCGAGGAATATGAAGACGACGTTCAGCTCGTAGACGGAAGCATACTACATTATTTGGATGCCGGAGACACGTAAACTTACCTAGGGGTGGAACAACGCCACACCCAAGAGGTGACTACTGTCAAAAACCCTCTCCGCGGTAGGTATCAGCATAAACTCCGACATATCTAGTCATCAGAACTGTCGGGGAAGAACGAAGTTGCTGCAACTAATATGCTTGCCGTTTCGATTCTACTTCACTCTTTTGGAGTAATGAAATGGACTCAGGAAGAGCTGCGACAACCCGACGTAAAAACTCGCAGAATGATACATCTCCATCGTCTGAATCGTCTGTTCTACGGTTATACTTCCATAGACAACGGGCAGGCTGTGGACTTTTGAGTTTGGAGTGTCTACAACAGAATGGTACTGGATGGAGCTTGTAAAGTCATCAGGAATTCAGATCCCCTTCTCTGATTAGTTTGCGATCATGAAAAAGCAGGGATTGGAGCATTTCTTTTCAAGGCAGCAACCTGTGCAGCCGATGAACTCGGTCTCTTATTTGATTATGAACGGACGAATCCAAACTGTGTCACCGAGTTGGAACCCGTTCAGCTAAAAGCCGTCGTCAAAGCTGCGGAATGTGAAAGGCCCCTACACTACATAAGGATAAGCCAATCAGGTCAAGTGGGATGAAGTTGGAAACCGAGGGATTCATAATGGCCTGCGAGGATGGTGTCTTCAACATCCTCGTAGTCGCGTGATGGGTATAGAGGTCCTTGACACTAGATGCAGAGCGTGTCCTGGGGCAGCTGAGACCATAATGCATTTGCTGTCAGCCTGTCCAGCTTATGCGGTTTCAGCCTTTATCCAGAGTGTTGTACGACCATATAAGACACTCGTACGGTATAGACGAGCCGCCGGTGTTGCCTTATGATCCGGGGGATATTGAGTCCGTTGTGGAGAATGAGAAGTGCCGGATCTAATGGAACTACTCATTCTCCAACCTCAGGCAAATACAAGCCAATAAGCCTGATGTAGTCCTTCTTGATCATTAAAGTAGGACGATTTTCATAATCGAGTTTTCAGCTCCTGGCGAAACGAACATCGTCCGAAAAGAGAAAGAAAAACGGACTCAATATCGAGATATACTGTTTGAACTCCGCAGGCTTTACCCAAACCATTCTGTCAAGATGGTGGTTCTGATAATAGGGGTCCTTGGTGGAATGATGGACACACTTCTCTCAAACTCAAGAATCATACCAGCTTGTTATGATGCGACAGAAAACTTGGCTGGAAGAATGCAGAAGGCCGTAATTATTGGTTCACTTCGCCTTCTCAGGGCACATGACTCTCGGACCTAGTAATCACTCACCCCACGGACGTGAGGAGTGTTTACTGGGGTTAAGGACACACCACCGCGCCCTCCGGTTGTGTCGAAGCTCCAGAGACAGGGCCTGACTGGTACATTCTTCATGGAAAAAAATAATACTCCCTCATAAACACTCATAGAGTGTACCCAAAGGCATACCCTGTGCGGGTAGAGGACGGCTATTATTATTATTTGCCGTGGCGCTCCGTGGCGACTCACTAATTTTTGGTAGCTATTGGAAAACTCTGAAAACCTACAGCACCACCCCGGGTGGTCGGCGCGAACTCCAGTCTCCATACTTACATTGACTATCGACTCCTATGAAATAGAGAAATTTTTTCTCGTTTTACAGGATTCGAACCTGGCCAAATGCAAGCAAGTTCAGAAGGCCGGCATCTAACTGCCTCGCTACCGAGCGATTCTCTCCTCCATAGCATTGGATTTATTATTTATTTTTTTATTTTTTATGAAATATATACATTGGAAATCGTGATTATGTTAGTTCTGGTTATTATTTTTCGAATGCAGGAGACACTGAATCAAAATCGACTACGTAGTTTCATTGATTTTTCTTTTCCGAAAAGAGCCGTATTGTGAAATCAAGCAGTGAATGAAAGCGAATTTCTTCTTCATTTATGGGATTCGTATATGTTTCCATTATCGATTTTGTTATCGTCACCGTCTACGTCAATAGGAATACATTTTCACATTGACAGTGTTATGAACTGACGTGTTTTCAGGTTGGATTGAGTTTGAATGATTGCACAGTGGGGAAACTTGGTAGTTGATTTTCTTTGTTTGCCTACATTCAGGTACCGCAGTTTCGCAATTCAACCAAGTTAAATAATCCCCCTATAACTTTCAGTCAACTAAGAAGACTTCGACATATAGGTTTGATGATTGAAATATGTGTGTGATTACGTAAAGGAATAAATTCGCTTGTCTCTACAGGATTTTCAATATTGAAACTGTGCATATGTATTTTTTTTGTGTAACGTTTTATTAGGCCGGTTTTGGGCTATACTCTAATGAAATCCAAAAATACCCATGAAAATTATCTACATATTAACCAAAATGAACTGAAATAAAATAAAAGGAGGCAAAAGTCTAATAAAATGTTGAATACACTGGAGTTCTAACCAATGACAAAACCACTCTTTTTACACTTCAACATGTGTATCAATCACCTAGCGATCATCTTCGGAATCGACTTCCGGCAATGGTGGAGGACTGAAGGCGTTCTCGTGTCTCAAGTCAAGTACATGTGTGTGATTGTTATAGTGTAGTTTGTGTTATGATGTCTGCCGTCTTTAGTACGTGCAATCACCCAATTTTTTAGTGTTTGTGACGTCTGCCATACACCACAGTGTTTTAACCGTGGTAAACCGTGCAATCAACAAAACAAGTAATTTTAAATTTTTTAATTTGGTGGAGGTATTGCTTTGAACAAGATCCCCATGACGAAGTCCCCACTACTCACGTCAGTGACCAGGATGGTGTAGGACGGATCCCTACGTAGTGAGGATAGTGCTGAACAAGCAAGGTCCAACAAACACAAAGAGAGAGAGAGAAACCATCTTCTGGAGAAAGATTAGTGACTCATACATGTGTTGAATATGTTCATATATAAATTAATATAAACATAAATACGACAAGCTATAAAAAAATTCGTCTCCACTGATGAATCAACCGAACCGTTTCGTAAACCTATGTAATGAAAATAATGAATATAAAACACATAAAATATCAAATATATTCATGAATCACTTTTCATAAGTTTGAGAAAATCTTGCAATAACGATTAGTCCAAATGCGCTTTCCGATACAAAATCATTATCAGATATTAAAAAGAAACCAATGAAAAACTCGCTGTCAACACCTGTGATGGCTGAAGAAACACTAATAATTATTGACAACATTAAAACTAACACCGTCGTCGCAGGAATAGTCAAAATATCGTCAAAAACCGTAGAAATAATAAAAGCCCATGTTGATGTTCCAAAATGATATTTTTCCAGATAAATTGAGAAATGATGTCATTACTCGTATATACAAAAGTGGTGACTTTCATCACCAACCAATATCTGTCAATTATAATATTGCAAAAATATATGAATCACAAACTCATCTCTCCTGAACAATTTGGTTTCAAATCAGGCTGTTCCACTGAAGATGAACTGCATTATTTCACAAATGGAATTACCAACACTTCAATAGAAATGAAAAAGTCCTAAGTATCTTTTTGGATTTAGCTAAAGCCATTGACAGCATTTCACATGATTGATTATGAATTATACGAAAATCTTGAAAAGTACGGAATTAGAGGCTTTCACCATTGTCGTTATTTAGGAGGTATTCATAAAAAAAAAATCTGTCGTTAAAATAAAAAATAATCTCAGTAAACCGACAGAAATCAAACATGGTGTTCCCCAGGGAAGAGTCTTTGGTCCTAAGTTGTTCCTTCTTTATATCAATGAAATATTGAATATCGAAATAGGTGGAGTCTCATATGCCGACGATACGGTTCACTTGATTGATTGATTGTATGAGAATGACTCAAAACTGGATTTTATTGTACTGAGAAAAAACGCAGATTCTCCGTCGATCAACTTTTCATAGAAAGTAAGTTGCTGGATATAACTCATTTATATATTTTCGATGTCACAGAATTCATTTGCAAAAATTAAATGGGTCTTCGAAAAATGTCCCACATTCACAATAAAGGACAAACAATTAGCAAAAATGTAATTACATTCAAAAGCATTCAATGGCCCTGAATTATATCATTTTATCCTAGAATCAATGAAAAAAACCTCAATGATTACACATTATATAGCTATTTTACTTTGGTTTATAATTTTTTTGAATTTTCATCATGTATCTCGTATTTCTCTAATTCAATTCTATTTCTCAAAAATTATCACCTATCAGATGTTCAAAATATTCTTACTTAGTAAGTTTTCAAGTACTATTGAGGCACAAAACGATCTCATCTCGAAATCAGGTGCAATAAGTTTGTTTCAATGATGTTATTAACTATTGAAATGAGTTCAGTAAGTAATGAATGAACAATAAGTTTTATGACATGGTAAGTTCTGATACTACCATAGAGAATAGTTCAACTCGTCGTTCCACTAGCAATACGTGTCGTCGCGTCGGGCACATCAACGTTAAATCATACTCTCCGCTAATAGTTCATTTCGCTGTTTTTTTAATTTCTGTCATTATGATAATGTGGCTTAAAATGAACCAATCGTAATACATGTCGCCATGCAAATCGCCGTAAATGCATACTCGCCGTAGCACAAAACATAATGAAATCGTTCATCCAGCTTTAATTTTTTATTTCATCATGTCAGTAATATACAGTGAGCATCATAAGTGTTATCCATATCGGACTCGTTGCTGGACTCTTGTTAGAAAAATCTCTTTGATTTCTACAATGTACATTCATGTATGAATAGTTTACTCCTATTTTGAAAAACTTGAAAAGCATGTGGTGGTGCGTGATAGCTCATCTGAAAAATTGTTTCTCCCCTTCGGTAAACAATGAAATTAGGGGTAAATTGTTCATACAAAAATGTACACTGTATAAATCAAAAGACGGCGTGTATCAGCGACTTTCCTGACAAGAGTGCAGTAACGTGTAGATAACCCCAAGGGAGGCTGAAGCGTTGCAGCCAACGGGAGTGGCGACCCGTGGGCCCTAGCTTACCGTACACCAACGTCAAAAACACACATGTTTCCCATACCCACTCAAACATTATAGCGGGATGCAAGAACTTAAAAATCTGCCTTCAGTGGGAACTGAGTAGTGGAGGTAGGGGATTTTGACTGCGGTTATCCTCCCAAGGAAAAAGTCTCGGATCTTCTGATATTCCTGCATGGGAAGAGGAGAAATATTGTGTCTTGGTTGGTTGTCGAACCAACTCCATCGAAGGTCATTGTCGGGTTGTCAAAAGAGTGCGTTCAAATTTTATATATTTTGAAATGATCTCAAAAATTAGGCTCGGGTTGAAGCGCTTTGTAGTAGGTCAAAACACTTTCATTTCTGTCCAATGAACAACTTCCCACTATCATAGGTTATTATCGGGTCGTCAGAGGAGTGCGGTCGACTTTTGTATATTTTGAAGTGATCTCGAAAATAGGATTCGAGTAGGCGCGCTCTGTGGTGAGTCAGAATACATTAATTTCTGTCCTATCAACATTTTCTTACCATCAGAAGTCATTGCCGGGTCGTCGAAGGACTGCGGTCGACTTTTATATATTTAAAAGTGATCTCAAAAATAGGATTTGCGTTGGCCTCTGGTTGGTTGGAATACATTAATTTTTGTCCAAATAGAGTGCGGTTGAATTTATAAATTTTGAAGTGATCTCAAAAATTACACCCGAGTTGGCGTGCTTTGTGGTTGGTGAGAATACATTCATTTTAGTCAAGTCAACAACTTTTCACCATCGAAGTTCATTGCCGGGTCGTCAGAAGAGTGCGGTCGAATTTTATATCATTTGAAGAGATCTTAAAAATTAGACTCGAGTTGGCGCGATTAGTGGTGAGTCATAATTTATTCGCTTTTGTCCATATAACTACTTCTCATTATCAAACGTCATGTTCGGGTCGTCGGGGAAAGGCGGTCGAATTTTATATATTTTGAAGTGATCTCAAAAATACGATTCGAGCTGGCGCGCTCTATGGTGGATCAGAATACATTTACTGTTGTCCACATAACAACTACTCATCATCATAGGTCATTGTCAGGTCTTCAGAAGAGTAAGGTCTTATTTCATATATTTTGAAATTCAAAAATTAGACTCGAATTGGCGCGATTAGTAGTGTCAGAATATATTCATTTTCGTCCAAATAACAACTGCCCATTATCAAAAGTCATTGCCGGGTCGTCAGAAGAGTGCGGTCGAATTTTATATAATTTGAAGTAATCTCAAAAATTAGACCCGAGTTGGCGCGCTTTGTAGTTGGTAAGTAGAAATACATTCATTTTGGTCCAATCAACAACTTTTCACCATCAAAGTTCATTGCCGGGTCTTCAGAGGAGTGCAATCGAATTTTATATAATTTGAAGTAGTCTCAAAAATTAGACCCGAGTTGGCGCGCTTTGTGGTTGGTGAGAATACATTCATTTCAGTCCAATCAACATCTTTTTACCATCAAAGTTCATTGCCGGGTCGTCAGAGGAGTGTGGTCGAATTTTACATATTTTGAAGTGATCTCAAATATTAAACCGGAGTTGGCACGCTTTGTGGTTGGTAAGAATACATTTATTATAGTACAATTAACAACTCTTCACTATCAAAGTTCATTGCCAGGTCGTCAGAGGAGTGCGGTCGAATTTTATATATTTTGAAGTTATCTGAAAAATTAGACCCAAGTTGGCGCGCTTTGTGGTTGGTAATAATAATAATAATAATAATAAATACGTTTATTATATACCCACACATGGTGAGAATATTCATTTTAGTCCAATCAACAACTTTTCACCATAAAAGTCCATTGCCGGGTCGTTAGAGGAGTGCGGTGGGTATTTAAATATTTTGAAGTGATCTCAAAAATAGGACTCGAGTTGGCGCGGTTTGTGTTGGGTCAGAAAACATCAATTATTGTTCAAATAACAACTTATCATCAAAAGACATTGCCGGGTCGTCAGAAGAGTGCGGTGGGAATTTAAATAATATGAAGTGATCTCAAAAATAGGATTTCAGTTGGCGCGGTTGGTGGTGGGTTAGAGTATATCTATTATTGTTCAATTAACAACTTCCCATCATCAAAGGTCATTGCCGAGTGCGGTGGAAATTTAAATATTTTGAAGTGATCTTAAAAATAGGATTCGAGTTGGC
This sequence comes from Chrysolina americana, assembly GCA_958502065.1. Taxonomy (NCBI): domain Eukaryota; kingdom Metazoa; phylum Arthropoda; class Insecta; order Coleoptera; family Chrysomelidae; genus Chrysolina; species Chrysolina americana. The sequence goes on along the minus strand of OY293420.1, from coordinate 56,317,603 downwards.
GCGGTTTGTGATGGGTCAGAAAACATCAATTAATGTTCAAATATCAACTTCTCATCATCAAAGGTCATTGCCGGGTCGTCAGAAGAGTGCGGTTGGAATTTAAATATTTTGAAGTAATCTCAAGAAAAGGATTTGAGTTGGCGCGGTTGGTGGTGGGTCAGAGTACATCTGTTATTGTTCAAATAACAACTTTTCATCATCAAAGGTCATTGCCGGGTCGTCAGAAGAGTGCGGTTGGAATTCAAATATTTTGAAGTGATCTCAAGAATAGGATTTGAGTTGGCGCGGTTGGTGGTGGGTCAGAGTACATCTATTATTGTTTAAATAACAACTAATCATCATCAAAGGTCATTGCCGGGTCGTCAGAAGAGTGCGGTAGGAATCTAAATAATTTGAAGTGATCTCAAAAATAGGATTTGAGTTGGCGCGGTTTGTGTTGGGTCAGAAAACATTAATTATCGTTCAGATAACAACTTATCATCATCAAAGGTCATTGCCGGGTCGTCAGAAGAGTGCAGTGGGAATTTAAATAATTTGAAGTGATCTCGAAAATAGGATTTTAGTTGGCGCAGTTGGTGGTGGGTCAGAGTACATCTATTATTGTTCAATTAACAACTTCCCATCATCAAAAGTCATTTTCGGGTCGTCAGATGAATGCGGTGGGAATTTAAATATTTTGAAGTGAAGTCAAAAATAGGATTCGAGTTGGCGCGGTTTGTGATGGGTCAGAAAACATCAATTATTGTTCAAATAACAACTTCTCATCATCAAAGGTCATTGCCGGGTCGTCAGAAGAGTGCGGTGGAAATTTAAATATTTTGAAGTGATCTCAAAAATAGGATTTGAGTTGGCGCGGTTTGTGATGGGTCAGGAAACATTAATTATTTTTCAGATAACAACTTCTCATCATCAAAGGTCATTGCCGGGTCGTCAGAAGAGTGCGGTTGAAATTTAAATATTTTGAAGTGATCTCAAGAATAGGATTTGAGTTGGCGCGGTTGGTAGTGGGTCAGAGTACATCTATTATTGTTTAAATAACAACTTTTCAACATCAAAGGTCATTGCCGGGTCGTCAGAAGAGTGCGGTTGGAATTTAAATATTTTGAAGTGATCTTAAGAATAGGATTCGAGTTGGCGCGGTTGGTGGTGGGTCAGAGTACATCTATTATTGTTTAAATAACAACTTTTCATAATCAAAGGTCATTGCCGGGTCGTCAGAAGAGTGCGGTAGGAATTTAAATAATTTGAAGTGATCTCAAAAATTGGATTTGAGTTGGCGCGGTTTGTGTTGGGTCAGAAAACATTAATTATTGTTCAGATAACAACTTCTCATCATAAAAGGTCATTGCCAGGTCGTCAGAAGAGTGCGGTAGGAATTTAAATATTTTGAAGTGATCTCAAAAATAGGATTTTAGTTGGCGCGGTTGGTGGTGGGTCAGAGTATATCTATTATTGTTCAATTAACAACTTCCCATCATCGAACGTCATTGTCGGGTCGTCAGATGAATGCGGTGGGAATTTATATATTTTGAAGTTATGTCAAAAATAGGATTCGAGTTTGCGCGGTTTGTGATGAGTCAGAAAACATCAATTATTGTTCAATTAACAACTTCCCATCATCGAACGTCATTGTCGGGTCGTCAGATGAGTGCGGTGGGAATTTATATATTTTGAAGTGATGTCAAAAATAGGATTCGAGTTTGCGCGGTTTGTGATGAGTCAGAAAACATCAATTATTGTTCAAATAACAACTTCTCGTCATCAAAGGACATTGCCGGGTCGTCAGAAGAGCGCGGTGGAAATTTAAAAATTTTGTAGTGATCTCAAAAATAGGATTTGAGTTTGAGCGGTTTGTGATGGGTCAGAAAACATGAATTATTGTTCAGATAACAACTTTTATCATTAAAGGTCATTACCGGGTCGTCAGAAGAGTGCGGTTGGAATTTAAATATTTTGGCGCGGTTGGTGGTGGGTCAGAGTACATCTGTTATTGTTCAAATAACAACTTTTCATCATCAAAGGTCATTGCCGGGTCGTCAGAAGAGTGCGGTTGGAATTTAAATATTTTGAAGTGATCTCAAGAATAGGATTTGAAATGGCGCGGTTGGTGGTGGGTCAGAGTACATCTGTTATTGTTCAAATAACAACTTTTCATCATCAAAGGTCATTGCCGGGTCGTCAGAAGAGTGCGGTTGAAATTTAAATATTTTGAAGTGATCTCAAGAATAGGATTTGAGTTGGCGCGGTTGGTAGTGGGTCAGAGTACATCTATTATTGTTTAAATAACAACTTTTCAACATCAAAGGTCATTGCCGGGTCGTCAGAAGAGTGCGGTTGGAATTTAAATATTTTGAAGTGATCTTAAGAATAGGATTCGAGTTGGCGCGGTTGGTGGTGGGTCAGAGTACATCTATTATTGTTTAAATAACAACTTTTCATAATCAAAGGTCATTGCCGGGTCGTCAGAAGAGTGCGGTAGGAATTTAAATAATTTGAAGTGATCTCAAAAATTGGATTTGAGTTGGCGCGGTTTGTGTTGGGTCAGAAAACATTAATTATTGTTCAGATAACAACTTCTCATCATAAAAGGTCATTGCCAGGTCGTCAGAAGAGTGCGGTGGGAATTTAAATATTTTGAAGTGATCTCAAAAATAGGATTTTAGTTGGCGCGGTTGGTGGTGGGTCAGAGTATATCTATTATTGTTCAATTAACAACTTCCCATCATCGAACGTCATTGTCGGGTCGTCAGATGAATGCGGTGGGAATTTATATATTTTGAAGTGATGTCAAAAATAGGATTCGAGTTTGCGCGGTTTGTGATGAGTCAGAAAACATCAATTATTGTTCAATTAACAACTTCCCATCATCGAACGTCATTGTCGGGTCGTCAGATGAGTGCGGTGGGAATTTATATATTTTGAAGTGATGTCAAAAATAGGATTCGAGTTTGCGCGGTTTGTGATGAGTCAGAAAACATCAATTATTGTTCAAATAACAACTTCTCGTCATCAAAGGACATTGCCGGGTCGTCAGAAGAGCGCGGTGGAAATTTAAAAATTTTGTAGTGATCTCAAAAATAGGATTTGAGTTTGAGCGGTTTGTGATGGGTCAGAAAACATGAATTATTGTTCAGATAACAACTTTTATCATTGAAGGTCATTACCGGGTCGTCAGAAGAGTGCGGTTGGAATTTAAATATTTTGGCGCGGTTGGTGGTGGGTCAGAGTACATCTGTTATTGTTCAAATAACAACTTTTCATCATCAAAGGTCATTGCCGGGTCGTCAGAAGAGTGCGGTTGGAATTCAAATATTTTGAAGTGATCTCAAGAATAGGATTTGAGTTGGCGCGGTTGGTGGTGGGTCAGAGTACATCTGTTATTGTTCAAATAACAACTTTTCATCATCAAAGGTCATTGCCGGGTCGTCAGAAGAGTGCGGTTGGAATTCAAATATTTTGAAGTGATCTCAAGAATAGGATTTGAGTTGGCGCGGTTGGTGGTGGGTCAGAGTACATCTATTATTGTTTAAATAACAACTAATCATCATCAAAGGTCATTGCCGGGTCGTCAGAAGAGTGCGGTAGGAATCTAAATAATTTGAAGTGATCTCAAAAATAGGATTTGAGTTGGCGCGGTTTGTGTTGGGTCAGAAAACATTAATTATCGTTCAGATAACAACTTATCATCATCAAAGGTCATTGCCGGGTCGTCAGAAGAGTGCAGTGGGAATTTAAATAATTTGAAGTGATCTCGAAAATAGGATTTTAGTTGGCGCAGTTGGTGGTGGGTCAGAGTACATCTATTATTGTTCAATTAACAACTTCCCATCATCAAAAGTCATTGTCGGGTCGTCAGATGAATGCGGTGGGAATTTAAATATTTTGAAGTGAAGTCAAAAATAGGATTCGAGTTGGCGCGGTTTGTGATGGGTCAGAAAACATCAATTATTGTTCAAATAACAACTTCTCATCATCAAAGGTCATTGCCGGGTCGTCAGAAGAGTGCGGTGGAAATTTAAATATTTTGAAGTGATCTCAAAAATAGGATTTGAGTTGGCGCGGTTTGTGATGGGTCAGGAAATATTAATTATTTTTCAGATAACAACTTCTTATTATCAAAGGTCATTGCCGGGTCGTCAGAAGAGTGCGGTTGGAATTTAAATATTTTGAAGTGATCCCAAAAATAGGATTCGAGTTGGCGCGGTTTGTGGTGGGTCAGAAAACCTCAATTATTGTTCAAATAACAACTTCTCATCATCAAAGGTCATTGCCGGGTCGTCAGAAGAGTGCGGTTGAAATTTAAATATTTTGAAGTGATCTCAAGAATAGGATTTGAGTTGGCGCGGTTGGTAGTGGGTCAGAGTACATCTATTATTGTTTAAATAACAACTTTTCAACATCAAAGGTCATTGCTGGGTCGTCAGAAGAGTGCGGTTGGAAATTAAATATTTTGAAGTGATCTCAAGAATAGGATTCGAGTTGGCGCGGTTGGTGGTGGGTCAGAGTACATCTATTATTGTTTAAATAACAACTTTTCATAATCAAAGGTCATTGCCAGGTCGTCAGAAGAGTGCGGTGGGAATTTAAATATTTTGAAGTGATCTCAAAAATAGGATTTTAGTTGGCGCGGTTGGTGGTGGGTCAGAGTATATCTATTATTGTTCAATTAACAACTTCCCATCATCGAACGTCATTGTCGGGTCGTCAGATGAGTGCGGTGGGAATTTATATATTTTGAAGTGATGTCAAAAATAGGATTCGAGTTTGCGCGGTTTGTGATGAGTCAGAAAACATCAATTATTGTTCAATTAACAACTTCCCATCATCGAACGTCATTGTCGGGTCGTCAGATGAGTGCGGTGGGAATTTATATATTTTGAAGTGATGTCAAAAATAGGATTCGAGTTTGCGCGGTTTGTGATGAGTCAGAAAACATCAATTATTGTTCAAATAACAACTTCTCGTCATCAAAGGACATTGCCGGGTCGTCAGGAGTGCGGTGGAAATTTAAAAATTTTGTAGTGATCTCAAAAATAGGATTTGAGTTTGTGCGGTTTGTGATGGGTCAGAAAACATGAATTATTGTTCAGATAACAACTTTTATCATCAAAGGTCATTACCGGGTCGTCAGAAGAGTGCGGTTGGAATTTAAATATTTTGAAGTGATCCCAAAAATAGGATTCGAGTTGGCGCGGTTTGTGGTGGGTCAGAAAACATCAATTATTGTTCAAATAACAACTTCTTATCATCAAAGGTCATTGCCGGGTCGTCAGAAGAGTGCGGTAGGAATTTAAATATTTTGAAGTGATCTCAAAAATGGGATACGAGTTGGCGCGATTTGTGTTGGGTCAGAAAAAATTAATTATTATTCAGATAACAACTTCTCATCATCAAAGGTCATTGCCGGGTCGTCAGAGGACTGCGGTCAGGATTTAAATATTTTGAAGTTACCGCAAAAATAGGATTCGCGTCGGCGCGGTTTGTGGTGGGTCAGAATACATCAATTATTGTTTAAATAGCAACTTCTCATCATCAAGGGTCATTGCCGGGTCGTCAGATGGGTGTGGTGGGAATTTAAATAGTTTGAAGTGATCTCAAAAATAGGATTCGAGTTGGCGCGGTATGTGGTGGTTCAGTAAACTTTCAAATAACAACTAATCACCATCATAGGTCTTTGTACTTATTTAATATATTTTGAAGTAATCTCAAAAATTAGACTCGAATTGGCGCAATTAGTAGCTAGTCAGAATATATACGTTTTCGTCTAAATAACAACTTCTAATTATCAAAAGTAATTGCTGTGTCGTCAGTATAGTGCGGTCGAATTTTATATATTTTGAAGTAATCTCAAAAATTAGACCCGAGTTGGCGCGCTTTGTAGTTGGTAGGTAGAAATACATTCATTATAGTACAATTAACAACTCTTCACTATCAAAGTTCATTGCCTGGTCGTCAGAGGAGTGCGGTCGAATTTTATATATTTTGAAGTTATCTGAAAAATTAGACCCGAGTTGGCGCCCTTTGTGGTTGGTAATAATAATAATAATAATAATAATAAATACGTTTATTATATACCCACACATGGTAAGAATATTCATTTTAGTCCAATCAACAACTTTTCACCATAAAAGTCCATTGCCGGGTCGTTAAAGGAGTGCGGTGGGTATTTAAATATTTTGAAGTGATCTCAAAAATAGGACTCGAGTTGGCGCGGTTTGTGTTGGGTCAGAAAACATCAATTATTTTTCAAATAACAACTTATCATCAAAAGACATTGCCGGGTCGTCAGAAGAGTGCGGTGGGAATTTAAATAATATGAAGTGATCTCAAAAATAGGATTTCAGTTGGCGCGGTTGGTGGTGGGTTAGAGTATATCTATTATTGTTCAATTAACAACTTCTCATCATCAAAGGTCATTGCCGGGTCGTCAGAAGAGTGCGGTTGAAATTTAAATATTTTGAAGTGATCTCAAGAATAGGATTTGAGTTGGCGCAGTTGGTAGTGGGTCAGAGTACATCTATTATTGTTTAAATAACAACTTTTCATCATCAAAGGTCATTGCCGGGTCGTCAGAAGAGTGCGGTTGGAATTTAAATATTTTGAAGTGATCTAAAGAATAGGATTCGAGTTGGCGCGGTTGGTGGTGGGTCAGAGTACATCAATTATTGTTTAAATAACAACTTTTCATAATCAAAGGTCATTGCCGGGTCGTCAGAAGAGTGCGGTAGGAATTTAAATAATTTGAAGTGATCTCAAAAATTGGATTTGAGTTGGCGCGGTTTGTGTTGGGTCAGAAAACATTAATTATTGTTCAGATAACAACTTCTCATCATAAAAGGTCATTGCTGGGTCGTCAGAAGAGTGCGGTGGGAATTTAAATATTTTGAAGTGATCTCAAAAATAGGATTTTAGTTGGCGCGGTTGGTGGTGGGTCAGAGTATATCTATTATTGTTCAATTAACAACTTCCCATCATCGAACGTCATTGTCGGGTCGTCAGATGAGTGCGGTGGGAGTTTATATATTTTGAAGTGATGTCAAAAATAGGATTCGAGTTTTCGCGGTTTGTGATGAGTCAGAAAACATCAATTATTGTTCAAATAACAACTTCTCGTCATCAAAGGACATTGCCGGGTCGTCAGAAGAGTGCGATGAAAATTTAAAAATTTTGAAGTGATCTCAAAAATAGGATTTGAGTTTGTGCGGTTTGTGATGGGTCAGAAAACATGAATTATTGTTCAGATAACAACTTTTATCATCAAAGGTCATTACCGGGTCGTCAGAAGAGTGCGGTTGGAATTTAAATATTTTGAAGTGATCCCAAAAATAGGATTCGAGTTGGCGCGGTTTGTGGTGGGTCAGAAAACATCAATTATTGTTCAAATAACAACTTTTTATCATCAAAGGTCATTGCCGGGTCGTCAGAAGAGTGCGGTTGGAATTTAAATATTTTGAAGTGATCTCAAGAATAGGATTCGAGTTGGCGCGGTTGATGGTGGGTCAGAGTACATCTATTATTGTTTAAATAACAACTTTTCATCATCAGAGGTCATTGCCGGGTCGTCAGAAGAGTGCGGTAGGAATTTAAATATTTTGAAGTGATCTCAAAAATAGGATACGAGTTGGCGCGATTTGTGTTGGGTCAGAAAACATTAATTATCGTTCAGATAACAACTTATCATCATCAAAGGTCATTGCCGGGTCGTCAGAAGAGTGCGGTTGGAATTTAAATATTTTGAAATGATCCCAAAAATAGGATTCGAGTTGGCGCGGTTTGTGGTGGGTCAGAAAACATCAATTAATGTTCAAATATAAATTTCTCATCATCAAAGGTCATTGCCGGGTCGTCAGAAGAGTGCGGTTGAAATTTAAATATTTTGAAGTGATCTCAAGAATAGGATTTGAGTTGGCGCGGTTTGTGATGGGTCAGAAAACATCAATTAATGTTCAAATATCAACTTCTCATCATCAAAGGTCATTGCCGGGTCGTCAGAAGAGTGCGGTTGGAATTTAAATATTTTGAAGTGATCTCAAGAATAGGATTTGAGTTGGCGCGGTTGGTGGTGGGTCAGAGTACATCTGTTATTGTTCAAATAACAGTTTTTCATCATCAAAGGTCATTGCCGGGTCGTCAGAAGAGTGCGGTTGGAATTCAAATGTTTTGAAGTGATCTCAAGAATAGGATTTGAGTTGGCGCGGTTGGTGGTGGGTCAGAGTACAACTATTATTGTTTAAATAACAACTTATCATCATCAAAGGTCATTGCCGGGTCGTCAGAAGAGTGCGGTAGGAATTAAAATAATTTGAAGTGATCTCAAAAATAGGATTTGAGTTGGCGCGGTTTGTGTTGGGTCAGAAAACATTAATTATCGTTCAGATAACAACTTATCATCTTCAAAAGTCATTGCCGGGTCGTCAGAAGAGTGCGGTGGGAATTTAAATAATTTGAAGTGATCTCAAAAATAGGATTTTAGTTGGCGCGGTTGGTGGTGGGTCAGAGTAAATCTATTATTGTTCAATTAACAACTTCCCATCATCAAAGGTCATTGTCGGGTCGTCAGATGAATGCGGTGGGAATTTAAATATTTTGAAGTGAAGTCAAAAATAGGATTCGAGTTGGCGCGGTTTGTGATGGGTCAGAAAACATCAATTATTGTTCGAATAACAATTCCTCATCATCAAAGGTCATTGCCGGGTCGTCAGAAGAGTGCGGTGGAAATTTAAATATTTTGAAGTGATCTCAAAAATAGGATTTTAGTTGGCGCGGTTGGTGGTGGGTCAGAGTATATCTATTAATGTTCAATTAACAACTTCCCATCATCGAACGTCATTGTCGGGTCGTCAGATGAGTGCGGTGGGAATTTAAATATTTTGAAGTGATGTCGAAAATAGGATTCGAGTTTGCGCGGTTTGTGATGAGTCAGAAAACATCAATTATTGTTCAAATAACAACTTCTCGTCATCAAAGGACATTGCCGGGTCGTCAGAAGAGTGCGGTGGAAATTTAAATATTTTGAAGTGATCTCAAAAATAGGATTTGAGTTTGTGCAGTTTGTGATGGGTCAGAAAACATTAATTATTGTTCAGATAACAACTGTTATCATCAAAGGTCATTACCGGGTCGTCAGAAGAGTGCGGTTGGAATTTAAATATTTTGAAGTCATCCCAAAAATAGGATTCAGGTTGGCGCGGTTTTTGGTGGGTCAGAAAACATCAATTTTTGTTCAAATAACAACTTCTTATCATCAAAGGTCATTGCCGGGTCGTCAGAAGAGTGCGGTTGGAATTTAAATATTTTGAGGTGATCTCAAGAATAGGATTTGAGTTGGCGCGGTTGGTGGTGGGTCAGAGTACATCTGTTATTGTTCAAATAACAACTTTTCATCATCGAAGGTCATTGCCGGGTCGTCAGAAGAGTGCGGTTGGAATTCAAATATTTTGAAGTGATCTCAAGAATAGGATTTGAGTTGGCGCGGTTGGTGGTGGGTCAGAGTACATCTATTATTGTTTAAATAACAACTTATTATCATCAAAGGTCATTGCCGAGTCGTCAGAAGAGTGCGGTAGGAATTTAAATAATTTGAAGTGATCTCAAAATTAGGATTTGAGTTGGCGCGGATTGTGTTGGGTCAGAAAACATTAATTATCGTTCAGATAACAACTTATCATCATCAAAGGTCATTGCCGGGTCGTCAGAAGAGTGCGGTGGGAATTTAAATAATTTGAAGTGATCTCAAAAATAGGATTTCAGTTGGCGCGGTTGGTGGTGGGTCAGAGTACATCTATTATTGTTCAATTAACAACTTCCCATCATCAAATGTCATTGTCGGGTCGTCAGATGAATGCGGTGGGAATTTAAATATTTTGAAGTGAAGTCAAAAATAGGATTCGAGTTGGCGCGGTTTGTGATGGGTCAGAAAACATCAATTATTGTTCAAATAACAACTTCTCATCATCAAAGGTCATTGCCGGGTCGTCAGAAGAGTGCGGTGGAAATTTAAATATTTTGAAGTGATCTCAAAAATAGGATTTGAGTTGGCGCGGTTTGTGATGGGTCAGAAAACATTAATTATTTTTCAGATTACAACTTCTTATCATCAAAGGTCATTGCCGGGTCGTCAGAAGAGTGCGGTTGGAATTTAAATATTTTGAAGTGATCTCAAATATAGGATTTGAGTTGGCGCGGTTTGTGTTGTGTCAGAAAACATGAATTATCGTTCAGATAACAACTTATCATCATCAAAGGTCATTGCCGGGTCGTCAGAAGAGTGCGGTGGGAATTTAAATAATTTGAAGTGATCTCAAAAATAGGATTTCAGTTGGCGCGGTTGGTGGTGGGTCAGAGTACATCTATTATTGTTCAATTAACAACTTCCCATCATCAAAGGTCATTGTCGGGTCGTCAGATGAATGCGGTGGGAATTTAAATATTTTGAAGTGATCTCAAAAATAGGATTTGAGTTGGCGCGGTTTGTGTTGGGTCAGAAAACATTAATTATCGTTCAGATAACAACTTATCATCTTCAAAAGTCATTGCCGGGTCGTCAGAAGAGTGCGGTGGGAATTTAAATAATTTGAAGTGATCTCAAAAATAGGATTTTAGTTGGCGCGGTTGGTGGTGGGTCAGAGTAAATCTATTATTGTTCAATTAACAACTTCCCATCATCAAAGGTCATTGTCGGGTCGTCAGATGAATGCGGTGGGAATTTAAATATTTTGAAGTGAAGTCAAAAATAGGATTCGAGTTGGCGCGGTTTGTGATGGGTCAGAAAACATCAATTATTGTTCGAATAACAATTCCTCATCATCAAAGGTCATTGCCGGGTCGTCAGAAGAGTGCGGTGGAAATTTAAATATTTTGAAGTGATCTCAAAAATAGGATTTTAGTTGGCGCGGTTGGTGGTGGGTCAGAGTATATCTATTAATGTTCAATTAACAACTTCCCATCATCGAACGTCATTGTCGGGTCGTCAGATGAGTGCGGTGGGAATTTAAATATTTTGAAGTGATGTCGAAAATAGGATTCGAGTTTGCGCGGTTTGTGATGAGTCAGAAAACATCAATTATTGTTCAAATAACAACTTCTCGTCATCAAAGGACATTGCCGGGTCGTCAGAAGAGTGCGGTGGAAATTTAAATATTTTGAAGTGATCTCAAAAATAGGATTTGAGTTTGTGCAGTTTGTGATGGGTCAGAAAACATTAATTATTGTTCAGATAACAACTGTTATCATCAAAGGTCATTACCGGGTCGTCAGAAGAGTGCGGTTGGAATTTAAATATTTTGAAGTCATCCCAAAAATAGGATTCAGGTTGGCGCGGTTTTTGGTGGGTCAGAAAACATCAATTTTTGTTCAAATAACAACTTCTTATCATCAAAGGTCATTGCCGGGTCGTCAGAAGAGTGCGGTTGGAATTTAAATATTTTGAGGTGATCTCAAGAATAGGATTTGAGTTGGCGCGGTTGGTGGTGGGTCAGAGTACATCTGTTATTGTTCAAATAACAACTTTTCATCATCAAAGGTCATTGCCGGGTCGTCAGAAGAGTGCGGTTGGAATTCAAATATTTTGAAGTGATCTCAAGAATAGGATTTAAGTTGGCGCGGTTGGTGGTGGGTCAGAGTACATCTATTATTGTTTAAATAACAACTTATCATCATCAAAGGTCATTGCCGGGTCGTCAGAAGAGTGCGGTAGGAATTTAAATAATTTGAAGTGATCTCAAAATTAGGATTTGAGTTGGCGCGGATTGTGTTGGGTCAGAAAACATTAATTATCGTTCAGATAACAACTTATCATCATCAAAGGTCATTGCCGGGTCGTCAGAAGAGTGCGGTGGGAATTTAAATAATTTGAAGTGATCTCAAAAATAGGATTTCAGTTGGCGCGGTTGGTGGTGGGTCAGAGTACATCTATTATTGTTCAATTAACAACTTCCCATCATCAAAGGTCATTGTCGGGTCGTCAGATGAATGCGGTGGGAATTTAAATATTTTGAAGTGAAGTCAAAAATAGGATTCGAGTTGGCGCGGTTTGTGATGGGTCAGAAAACATCAATTATTGTTCAAATAACAACTTCTCATCATCAAAGGTCATTGCCGGGTCGTCAGAAGAGTGCGGTGGAAATTTAAATATTTTGAAGTGATCTCAAAAATAGGATTTGAGTTGGCGCGGTTTGTGATGGGTCAGAAAACATTAATTATTTTTCAGATAACAACTTCTTATCATCAAAGGTCATTGCCGGGTCGTCAGAAGAGTGCGGTTGGAATTTAAATATTTTGAAGTGATCTCAAATATAGGATTTGAGTTGGCGCGGTTTGTGTTGTGTCAGAAAACATGAATTATCGTTCAGATAACAACTTATCATCATCAAAGGTCATTGCCGGGTCGTCAGAAGAGTGCGGTGGGAATTTAAATAATTTGAAGTGATCTCAAAAATAGGATTTCAGTTGGCGCGGTTGGTGGTGGGTCAGAGTACATCTATTATTGTTCAATTAACAACTTCCCATCATCAAAGGTCATTGTCGGGTCGTCAGAAGAATGCGGTGGGAATTTAAATATTTTGAAGTGAAGTCAAAAATAGGATTCGAGTTGGCGCGGTTTGTGATGGGTCAGAAAACATCAATTATTGTTCAAATAACAACTTCTCATCATCAAAGGTCATTGCCGGGTCGTCAGAAGAGTGCGGTGGGAATTTAAATATTTTGAAGTGAAGTCAAAAATAGGATTCGAGTTGGCGCGGTTTGTGATGGGTCAGAAAACATCAATTATTGTTCAAATAACAACTTCTCATCATCAAAGGTCATTGCCGGGTCGTCAGAAGAGTGCGGTGGAAATTTAAATATTTTGAAGTGATCTCAAAAATAGGATTTTAGTTGGCGCGGTTGGTGGTGGGTCAGAGTATATCTATTAATGTTCAATTAACAACTTCCCATCATCGAACGTCATTGTCGGGTCGTCAGATGAGTGCGGTGGGAATTTAAATATTTTGAAGTGATGTCAAAAATAGGATTCGAGTTTGCGCGGTTTGTGATGAGTCAGAAAACATCAATTATTGTTCAAATAACAACTTCTCGTCATCAAAGGACATTGCCGGGTCGTCAGAAGAGTGCGGTGGAAATTTAAATATTTTGAAGTGATCTCAAAAATAGGATTTGAGTTTGTGCGGTTTGTGATGGGTCAGAAAACATTAATTATTGTTCAGATAACAACTTTTATCATCAAAGGTCATTACCGGGTCGTCAGAAGAGTGCGGTTGGAATTTAAATATTTTGAAGTGATCCCAAAGATAGGATTCAAGTTGGCGCGGTTTGTGGTGGGTCAGAAAACATCAATTTTTGTTCAAATAACAACTTCTTATCATCAAAGGTCATTGCCGGGTCGTCAGAAGAGTGCGGTTGGAATTTAAATATTTTGAAGTGATCTCAAGAATAGGATTTGAGTTGGCGCGGTTGATGGTGGGTCAGAGTACATCTATTATTGTTTTAATAACAACTTTTCATCATCAGAGGTCATTGCCGGGTCGTCAGAAGAGTGCGGTAGGAATTTAAATATTTTGAATTGATCTCAAAAATAGGATACGAGTTGGCGCGATTTGTGTTGGGTCAGAAAACATTAATTATTATTCAGATAACAACTTCTCATCATCAAAGGTCATTGCCGGGTCGTCAGAGGACTGCGGTCAGGATTTAAATATTTTGAAGTTACCGCAAAAATAGGATTCGCGTTGGCGCGGTTTGTGGTGGGTCAGAATACATCAATTATTGTTTAAATAGCAACTTCTCATCATCAAGGGTCATTGCCGGGTCGTCAGAAGGGTGTGGTGGGAATTTAAATAGTTTGAAGTGATCTCAAAAATAGGATTCGAGTTGGCGCGGTATGTGGTGGTTCAGTAAACTTTCAAATAACAACTAATCACCATCATAGGTCTTTGTTCTTATTTAATATATTTTGAAGTAATCTCAAAAATTAGACTCGAATTGGCGCAATTAGTAGCTAGTCAGAATATATACGTTTTCGTCTAAATAACAACTTCTAATTATCAAAAGTAATTGCTGTGTCGTCAGTATAGTGCGGTCGAATTTCATATATTTTGAAGTAATCTCAAAAATTAGACCCGAGTTGGCGCGCTATGTAGTTGGTAGGTAGAAATACATTCATTATAGTACAATTAACAACTCTTCACTATCAAAGTTCATTGCCAGGTCGTCAGAGGAGTGCGGTCGAATTTTATATATTTTGAAGTTATCTGAAAAATTAGACCCGAGTTGGCGCGCTTTGTGGTTGGTAATAATAATAATAATAATAATAATAAATACGTTTATTATATACCCATACATGGTAAGAATATTCATTTTAGTCCAATCAACAACTTTTCACCATAAAAGTCCATTGCCGGGTCGTTAAAGGAGTGCGGTGGGTATTTAAATATTTTGAAGTGATCTCAAAAATAGGACTCGAGTTGGCGCGGTTTGTGTTGGGTCAGAAAACATCAATTATTTTTCAAATAACAACTTATCATCAAAAGACATTGCCGGGTCGTCAGAAGAGTGCGGTGGGAATTTAAATAATATGAAGTGATCTCAAAAATAGGATTTCAGTTGGCGCGGTTGGTGGTGGGTTAGAGTATATCTATTATTGTTCAATTAACAACTTCCCATCATCAAAGGTCATTGCCGAGTGCGGTGGGAATTTAAATATTTTGAAGTGATCTTAAAAATAGGATTCGAGTTGGCGCGGTTTGGCGATGGGTCAGAAAACATCAATTAATGTTCATATATCAACTTCTCATCATCAAAGGTCATTGCCGGGTCGTCAGAAGAGTGCGGTTGGAATTTAAATATTTTGAAGTGATCTCAAGAATAGGATTTGAGTTGGCGCGGTTGGTGGTGGGTCAGAGTACATCTGTTATTGTTCAAATAACAACTTTTCATCATCAAAGGTCATTGCCGGGTCGTCAGAAGAGGGCGGTTGGAATTCAAATATTTTGAAGTGATCTCAAGAATAGGATTTGAGTTGGCGCGGTTGGTGGTGGGTCAGAGTACATCTGTTAATTTTCAAATAACAACTTTTCATCATCAAAGGTCATTGCCGGGTCGTCAGAAGAGTGCGGTTGGAATTCAAATATTTTGAAGTGATCTCAAGAATAGGATTTGAGTTGGCGCGGTTGGTGGTGGGTCAGAGTACATCTGTTATTGTTCAAATAACAACTTTTCATCATCAAAGGTCATTGCCGGGTCGTCAGAAGAGTGCGGTTGGAATTTAAATATTTTGAAGTGATCTCAAGAATAGGATTTGAGTTGGCGCGGTTGGTGGTGGGTCAGAGTACATCTGTTATTGTTCAAATAACAGTTTTTCATCATCAAAGGTCATTGCCGGGTCGTCAGAAGAGTGCGGTTGGAATTCAAATATTTTGAAGTGATCTCAAGAATAGGATTTGAGTTGGCGCGGTTGGTGGTGGGTCAGAGTACATCTATTATTGTTTAAATAATAACTAATCATCATCAAAGGTCATTGCCGGGTCGTCAGAAGAGTGCGGTAGGAATTTAAATAATTTGAAGTGATCTCAAAAATAGGATTTGAGTTGGCGCGGTTTGTGTTGGGTCAGAAAACATTAATTATCGTTCAGATAACAACTTATCATCATCAACGGTCATTGCCGGGTCGTCAGAAGAGTGCGGTGGAAATTTAAATATTTTGAAGTGATCTCAAAAATAGGATTTGAGTTGGCGCGGTTTGTGATGGATCAGAAAACATTAATTATTTTTCAGATAACAACTTCTTATCATCAAAGGTCATTGCCGGGTCGTCAGAAGAGTGCGGTTGGAATTTAAATATTTTGAAGTGATCTCAAAAATAGGATTTGAGTTGGCGCGGTTTGTGTTGTGTCAGAAAACATGAATTATCGTTCAGATAACAACTTATCATCATCAAAAGTCATTGCCGGGTCGTCAGAAGAGTGCGGTGGGAATTTAAATAATTTGAAGTGATCTCAAAAATAGGATTTCAGTTGGCGCGGTTGGTGGTGGGTCAGAGTACATCTATTATTGTTCAATTAACAACTTCCCATCATCAAAGGTCATTGTCGGGTCGTCAGATGAATGCGGTGGGAATTTAAATATTTTGAAGTGAAGTCAAAAATAGGATTCGAGTTGGCGCGGTTTGTGATGGGTCAGAAAACATCTATTATTGTTCAAATAACAACTTCTCATCATCAAAGGTCATTGCCATGTCGTCAGAAGAGTGCGGTGGGAATTTAAATATTTTGAAGTGAAGTCAAAAATAGGATTCGAGTTGGCGCGGTTTGTGATGGGTCAGAAAACATCAATTATTGTTCAAATAACAACTTCTCATCATCAAAGGTCATTGCCGGGTCGTCAGAAGAGTGCGGTGGGAATTTAAATATTTTGAAGTGAAGTCAAAAATAGGATTCGAGTTGGCGCGGTTTGTGATGGGTCAGAAAACATCAATTATTGTTCAAATAACAACTTCTCATCATCAAAGGTCATTGCCGGGTCGTCAGAAGAGTGCGGTGGAAGTTTAAATATTTTGAAGTGATCTCAAAAATAGGATTTTAGTTGGCGCGGTTGGTGGTGGGTCAGAGTATATCTGTTATTGTTCAAATAACAACTTTTCATCATCAAAGGTCATTGCCGGGTCGTCAGAAGAGTGCGGTTGGAATTCAAATATTTTGAAGTGATCTCAAGAATAGGATTTGAGTTGGCGCGGTTGGTGGTGGGTCAGAGTACATCTGTTATTGTTCAAATAACAACTTTTCATCATCAAAGGTCATTGCCGGGTCGTCAGAAGAGTGCGGTTGGAATTTAAATATTTTGAAGTGATCTCAAGAATAGGATTTGAGTTGGCGCGGTTGGTGGTGGGTCAGAGTATATCTATTAATGTTCAATTAACAACTTCCCATCATCGAACGTCATTGTCGGGTCGTCAGATGAGTGCGGTGGGAATTTAAATATTTTGAAGTGATGTCAAAAATAGGATTCGAGTTTGCGCGGTTTGTGATGAGTCAGAAAACATCAATTATTGTTCAAATAACAACTTCTCGTCATCAAAGGACATTGCCGGGTCGTCAGAAGAGTGCGGTGGAAATTTAAATATTTTGAAGTGATCTCAAAAATAGGATTTGAGTTTGTGCGGTTTGTGATGGGTCAGAAAACATTAATTATTGTTCAGATAACAACTTTTATCATCAAAGGTCATTACCGGGTCGTCAGAAGAGTGCGGTTGGAATTTAAATATTTTGAAGTGATCCCAAAGATAGGATTCAAGTTGGCGCGGTTTGTGGTGGGTCAGAAAACATCAATTTTTGTTCAAATAACAACTTCTTATCATCAAAGGTCATTGCCGGGTCGTCAGAAGAGTGCGGTTGGAATTTAAATATTTTGAAGTGATCTCAAGAATAGGATTTGAGTTGGCGCGGTTGATGGTGGGTCAGAGTACATCTATTATTGTTTTAATAACAACTTTTCATCATCAGAGGTCATTGCCGGGTCGTCAGAAGAGTGCGGTAGGAATTTAAATATTTTGAATTGATCTCAAAAATAGGATACGAGTTGGCGCGATTTGTGTTGGGTCAGAAAACATTAATTATTATTCAGATAACAACTTCTCATCATCAAAGGTCATTGCCGGGTCGTCAGAGGACTGCGGTCAGGATTTAAATATTTTGAAGTTACCGCAAAAATAGGATTCGCGTTGGCGCGGTTTGTGGTGGGTCAGAATACATCAATTATTGTTTAAATAGCAACTTCTCATCATCAAGGGTCATTGCCGGGTCGTCAGAAGGGTGTGGTGGGAATTTAAATAGTTTGAAGTGATCTCAAAAATAGGATTCGAGTTGGCGCGGTATGTGGTGGTTCAGTAAACTTTCAAATAACAACTAATCACCATCATAGGTCTTTGTTCTTATTTAATATATTTTGAAGTAATCTCAAAAATTAGACTCGAATTGGCGCAATTAGTAGCTAGTCAGAATATATACGTTTTCGTCTAAATAACAACTTCTAATTATCAAAAGTAATTGCTGTGTCGTCAGTATAGTGCGGTCGAATTTCATATATTTTGAAGTAATCTCAAAAATTAGACCCGAGTTGGCGCGCTATGTAGTTGGTAGGTAGAAATACATTCATTATAGTACAATTAACAACTCTTCACTATCAAAGTTCATTGCCAGGTCGTCAGAGGAGTGCGGTCGAATTTTATATATTTTGAAGTTATCTGAAAAATTAGACCCGAGTTGGCGCGCTTTGTGGTTGGTAATAATAATAATAATAATAATAATAAATACGTTTATTATATACCCATACATGGTAAGAATATTCATTTTAGTCCAATCAACAACTTTTCACCATAAAAGTCCATTGCCGGGTCGTTAAAGGAGTGCGGTGGGTATTTAAATATTTTGAAGTGATCTCAAAAATAGGACTCGAGTTGGCGCGGTTTGTGTTGGGTCAGAAAACATCAATTATTTTTCAAATAACAACTTATCATCAAAAGACATTGCCGGGTCGTCAGAAGAGTGCGGTGGGAATTTAAATAATATGAAGTGATCTCAAAAATAGGATTTCAGTTGGCGCGGTTGGTGGTGGGTTAGAGTATATCTATTATTGTTCAATTAACAACTTCCCATCATCAAAGGTCATTGCCGAGTGCGGTGGGAATTTAAATATTTTGAAGTGATCTTAAAAATAGGATTCGAGTTGGCGCGGTTTGGCGATGGGTCAGAAAACATCAATTAATGTTCATATATCAACTTCTCATCATCAAAGGTCATTGCCGGGTCGTCAGAAGAGTGCGGTTGGAATTTAAATATTTTGAAGTGATCTCAAGAATAGGATTTGAGTTGGCGCGGTTGGTGGTGGGTCAGAGTACATCTGTTATTGTTCAAATAACAACTTTTCATCATCAAAGGTCATTGCCGGGTCGTCAGAAGAGGGCGGTTGGAATTCAAATATTTTGAAGTGATCTCAAGAATAGGATTTGAGTTGGCGCGGTTGGTGGTGGGTCAGAGTACATCTGTTAATTTTCAAATAACAACTTTTCATCATCAAAGGTCATTGCCGGGTCGTCAGAAGAGTGCGGTTGGAATTCAAATATTTTGAAGTGATCTCAAGAATAGGATTTGAGTTGGCGCGGTTGGTGGTGGGTCAGAGTACATCTGTTATTGTTCAAATAACAACTTTTCATCATCAAAGGTCATTGCCGGGTCGTCAGAAGAGTGCGGTTGGAATTTAAATATTTTGAAGTGATCTCAAGAATAGGATTTGAGTTGGCGCGGTTGGTGGTGGGTCAGAGTACATCTGTTATTGTTCAAATAACAGTTTTTCATCATCAAAGGTCATTGCCGGGTCGTCAGAAGAGTGCGGTTGGAATTCAAATATTTTGAAGTGATCTCAAGAATAGGATTTGAGTTGGCGCGGTTGGTGGTGGGTCAGAGTACATCTATTATTGTTTAAATAATAACTAATCATCATCAAAGGTCATTGCCGGGTCGTCAGAAGAGTGCGGTAGGAATTTAAATAATTTGAAGTGATCTCAAAAATAGGATTTGAGTTGGCGCGGTTTGTGTTGGGTCAGAAAACATTAATTATCGTTCAGATAACAACTTATCATCATCAACGGTCATTGCCGGGTCGTCAGAAGAGTGCGGTGGAAATTTAAATATTTTGAAGTGATCTCAAAAATAGGATTTGAGTTGGCGCGGTTTGTGATGGATCAGAAAACATTAATTATTTTTCAGATAACAACTTCTTATCATCAAAGGTCATTGCCGGGTCGTCAGAAGAGTGCGGTTGGAATTTAAATATTTTGAAGTGATCTCAAAAATAGGATTTGAGTTGGCGCGGTTTGTGTTGTGTCAGAAAACATGAATTATCGTTCAGATAACAACTTATCATCATCAAAAGTCATTGCCGGGTCGTCAGAAGAGTGCGGTGGGAATTTAAATAATTTGAAGTGATCTCAAAAATAGGATTTCAGTTGGCGCGGTTGGTGGTGGGTCAGAGTACATCTATTATTGTTCAATTAACAACTTCCCATCATCAAAGGTCATTGTCGGGTCGTCAGATGAATGCGGTGGGAATTTAAATATTTTGAAGTGAAGTCAAAAATAGGATTCGAGTTGGCGCGGTTTGTGATGGGTCAGAAAACATCTATTATTGTTCAAATAACAACTTCTCATCATCAAAGGTCATTGCCATGTCGTCAGAAGAGTGCGGTGGGAATTTAAATATTTTGAAGTGAAGTCAAAAATAGGATTCGAGTTGGCGCGGTTTGTGATGGGTCAGAAAACATCAATTATTGTTCAAATAACAACTTCTCATCATCAAAGGTCATTGCCGGGTCGTCAGAAGAGTGCGGTGGGAATTTAAATATTTTGAAGTGAAGTCAAAAATAGGATTCGAGTTGGCGCGGTTTGTGATGGGTCAGAAAACATCAATTATTGTTCAAATAACAACTTCTCATCATCAAAGGTCATTGCCGGGTCGTCAGAAGAGTGCGGTGGAAGTTTAAATATTTTGAAGTGATCTCAAAAATAGGATTTTAGTTGGCGCGGTTGGTGGTGGGTCAGAGTATATCTGTTATTGTTCAAATAACAACTTTTCATCATCAAAGGTCATTGCCGGGTCGTCAGAAGAGTGCGGTTGGAATTCAAATATTTTGAAGTGATCTCAAGAATAGGATTTGAGTTGGCGCGGTTGGTGGTGGGTCAGAGTACATCTGTTATTGTTCAAATAACAACTTTTCATCATCAAAGGTCATTGCCGGGTCGTCAGAAGAGTGCGGTTGGAATTTAAATATTTTGAAGTGATCTCAAGAATAGGATTTGAGTTGGCGCGGTTGGTGGTGGGTCAGAGTACATCTGTTATTGTTCAAATAACAGTTTTTCATCATCAAAGGTCATTGCCGGGTCGTCAGAAGAGTGCGGTTGGAATTCAAATATTTTGAAGTGATCTCAAGAATAGGATTTGAGTTGGCGCGGTTGGTGGTGGGTCAGAGTACATCTATTATTGTTTAAATAACAACTAATCATCATCAAAGGTCATTGCCGGGTCGTCAGAAGAGTGCGGTAGGAATCTAAATAATTTGAAGTGATCTCAAAAATAGGATTTGAGTTGGCGCGGTTTGTGTTGGGTCAGAAAACATCAATTATCGTTCAGATAACAACTTATCATCATCAAAGGTCATTGCCGGGTCGTCAGAAGAGTGCGGTGGAAATTTAAATATTTTGAAGTGATCTCAAAAATAGGATTTGAGTTGGCGCGGTTTTTGATGGGTCAGAAAACATTAATTATTTTTCAGATAACAACTTCTTATCATCAAAGGTCATTGCCGGGTCGTCAGAAGAGTGCGGTTGGAATTTAAATATTTTGAAGTGATCTCAAAAATAGGATTTGAGTTGGCGCGGTTTGTGTTGTGTCAGAAAACATGAATTATCGTTCAGATAACAACTTATCATCATCAAAGGTCATTGCCGGGTCGTCAGAAGAGTGCGGTGGGAATTTAAATAATTTGAAGTGATCTCAAAAATAGGATTTCAGTTGGCGCGGTTGGTGGTGGGTCAGAGTACATCTATTATTGTTCAATTAACAACTTCCCATCATCAAAGGTCATTGTCGGGTCGTCAGATGAATGCGGTGGGAATTTAAATATTTTGAAGTGAAGTCAAAAATGGGATTCGAGTTGGCGCGGTTTGTGATGGGTCAGAAAACATCAATTATTGTTCAAATAACAACTTCTCATCATCAAAGGTCATTGCCATGTCGTCAGAAGAGTGCGGTGGGAATTTAAATATTTTGAAGTGAAGTCAAAAATAGGATTCGAGTTGGCGCGGTTTGTGATGGGTCAGAAAACATCAATTATTGTTCAAATAACAACTTCTCATCATCAAAGGTCATTGCCGGGTCGTCAGAAGAGTGCGGTGGAAATTTAAATATTTTGAAGTGATCTCAAAAATAGGATTTTAGTTGGCGCGGTTGGTGGTGGGTCAGAGTATATCTATTAATGTTCAATTAACAACTTCTTATCATCGAACGTCATTGTCGGGTCGTCAGATGAGTGCGGTGGGAATTTAAATATTTTGAAGTGATGTCAAAAATAGGATTCGAGTTTGCGCGGTTTGTGATGAGTCAGAAAACATCAATTATTGTTCAAATAACAACTTCTCGTCATCATAGGACATTGCCGGGTCGTCAGAAGAGTGCGGTGGAAATTTAAATATTTTGAAGTGATCTCAAAAATAGGATTTGAGTTTGTGCGGTTTGTGATGGGTCAGAAAACATTAATTATTGTTCAGATAACAACTTTTATCATCAAAGGTCATTACTGGGTCGTCAGAAGAGTGCGGTTGGAATTTAAATATTTTGAAGTGATCCCAAAAATAGGATTCAAGTTGGCGCGGTTTGTGGTGGGTCAGAAAACATCAATTTTTGTTCAAATAACAACTTCTCATCATCAAAGGTCATTGCCGGGTCGTCAGAAGAGTGCGGTTGGAATTTAAATATTTTGAAGTGATCTCAAGAATAGGATTTGAGTTGGCGCGGTTGATGGTGGGTCAGAGTACATCTATTATTGTTTAAATAACAACTTTTCATCATCAGAGGTCATTGCCGGGTCGTCAGAAGAGTGCGGTAGGAATTTAAATATTTTGAAGTGATCTCAAAAATAGGATACGAGTTGGCGCCATTTGTGTTGGGTCAGAAAACATTAATTATTATTCAGATAACAACTTCTCATCATCAAAGGTCATTGCCGGGTCGTCAGAGGACTGCGGTCAGGATTTAAATATTTTGAAGTTACCGCAAAAATAGGATTCGCGTTGGCGCGGTTTGTGTTGGGTCAGAAAACATCAATTATTTTTCAAATAACAACTTATCATCAAAAGACATTGCCGGGTCGTCAGAAGAGTGCGGTGGGAATTTAAATAATATGAAGTGATCTCAAAAATAGGATTTCAGTTGGCGCGGTTGGTGGTGGGTTAGAGTATATCTATTATTGTTCAATTAACAACTTCTCATCATCAAAGGTCATTGCCGAGTGCGGTGGGAATTTAAATATTTTGAAGTGATCTTAAAAATAGGATTCGAGTTGGCGCGGTTTGTGATGGGTCAGAAAACATCAATTAATGTTCAAATATCAACTTCTCATCATCAAAGGTCATTGCCGGGTCGTCAGAAGAGTGCGGTTGGAATTTAAATATTTTGAAGTGATCTCAAGAATAGGATTTGAGTTGGCGCGGTAGGTGGTGGGTCAGAGTACATCTGTTATTGTTCAAATAACAACTTTTCATCATCAAAGGTCATTGCCGGGTCGTCAGAAGAGTGCGGTTGGAATTCAAATATTCTGAAGTGATCTCAAGAATAGGATTTGAGTTGGCGCGGTTGGTGGTGGGTCAGAGTACATCTATTATTGTTTAAATAACAACTAATCATCATCAAAGGTCATTGCCGGGTCGTCAGAAGAGTGCGGTGGGAATTTAAATAATATGAAGTGATCTCAAAAATAGGATTTCAGTTGGCGCGGTTGGTGGTGGGTTAGAGTATATCTATTATTGTTCAATTAACAACTTCCCATCATCAAAGGTCATTGCCGAGTGCGGTGGGAATTTAAATATTTTGAAGTGATCTTAAAAATAGGATTCGAGTTGGCGCGGTTTGTGATGGGTCAGAAAACATCAATTATTGTTCAAATATCAACTTCTCATCATCAAAGGTCCTTGCCGGGTCGTCAGAAGAGTGCGATTGGAATTTAAATATTTTGAAGTGATCTCAAGAATAGGATTCGAGTTGGCGCGGTTTGTGATGGGTCAGAAAACATCAATTATTGTTCAAATAACAACTTCTCATCATCAAAGATCATTGCCGGGTCGTCAGAAGAGTGCGGTGGAAATTTAAATATTTTGAAGTGATCTCAAAAATAGGATTTGAGTTGGCGCGGTTTGTGATGGGTCAGAAAACATTAATTATTTTTCAGATAACAACTTCTTATCATCAAAGGTCATTGCCGGGTCGTCAGAAGAGTGCGGTTGGAATTTAAATATTTTGAAATGATCCCAAAAATAGGATTCGAGTTGGCGCGGTTTGTGGTGGGTCAGAAAACATCAATTATTGTTTAAATAACAATTTCTCATCATCAAAGGTCATTGCCGGGTCGTCAGAAGAGTGCGGTTGAAATTTAAATATTTTGAAGTGATCTCAAGAATAGGATTTGAGTTGGCGCGGTTTGTGATGGGTCAGAAAACATCAATTAATGTTCAAATATCAACTTCTCATCATCAAAGGTCATTGCCGGGTCGTCAGAAGAGTGCGGTTGGAATTTAAATATTTTGAAGTGATCTCAAGAATAGGATTTGAGTTGGCGCGGTTGGTGGTGGGTCAGAGTACATCTGTTATTGTTCAAATAACAACTTTTCATCATCAAAGGTCATTGCCGGGTCGTCAGAAGAGTGCGGTTGGAATTTAAATATTTTGAAGTGATCTCAAGAATAGGATTTGAGTTGGCGCGGTAGGTGGTGGGTCAGAGTACATCTGTTATTGTTCAAATAACAACTTTTCATCATCAAAGGTCATTGCCGGGTCGTCAGAAGAGTGCGGTTGGAATTCAAATATTCTGAAGTGATCTCAAGAATAGGATTTGAGTTGGCGCGGTTGGTGGTGGGTCAGAGTACATCTATTATTGTTTAAATAACAACTAATCATCATCAAAGGTCATTGCCGGGTCGTCAGAAGAGTGCGGTGGGAATTTAAATAATATGAAGTGATCTCAAAAATAGGATTTCAGTTGGCGCGGTTGGTGGTGGGTTAGAGTATATCTATTATTGTTCAATTAACAACTTCCCATCATCAAAGGTCATTGCCGAGTGCGGTGGGAATTTAAATATTTTGAAGTGATCTTAAAAATAGGATTCGAGTTGGCGCGGTTTGTGATGGGTCAGAAAACATCAATTATTGTTCAAATATCAACTTCTCATCATCAAAGGTCCTTGCCGGGTCGTCAGAAGAGTGCGATTGGAATTTAAATATTTTGAAGTGATCTCAAGAATAGGATTCGAGTTGGCGCGGTTTGTGATGGGTCAGAAAACATCAATTATTGTTCAAATAACAACTTCTCATCATCAAAGATCATTGCCGGGTCGTCAGAAGAGTGCGGTGGAAATTTAAATATTTTGAAGTGATCTCAAAAATAGGATTTGAGTTGGCGCGGTTTGTGATGGGTCAGAAAACATTAATTATTTTTCAGATAACAACTTCTTATCATCAAAGGTCATTGCCGGGTCGTCAGAAGAGTGCGGTTGGAATTTAAATATTTTGAAATGATCCCAAAAATAGGATTCGAGTTGGCGCGGTTTGTGGTGGGTCAGAAAACATCAATTATTGTTTAAATAACAATTTCTCATCATCAAAGGTCATTGCCGGGTCGTCAGAAGAGTGCGGTTGAAATTTAAATATTTTGAAGTGATCTCAAGAATAGGATTTGAGTTGGCGCGGTTTGTGATGGGTCAGAAAACATCAATTAATGTTCAAATATCAACTTCTCATCATCAAAGGTCATTGCCGGGTCGTCAGAAGAGTGCGGTTGGAATTTAAATATTTTGAAGTGATCTCAAGAATAGGATTTGAGTTGGCGCGGTTGGTGGTGGGTCAGAGTACATCTGTTATTGTTCAAATAACAACTTTTCATCATCAAAGGTCATTGCCGGGTCGTCAGAAGAGTGCGGTTGGAATTCAAATATTTTGAAGTGATCTCAAGAATAGGATTTGAGTTGGCGCGGTTGGTGGTGGGTCAGAGTACAACTATTATTGTTTAAATAACAACTAATCATCATCAAAGGTCATTGTCGGGTCGTCAGAAGAGTGCGGTAGGAATTAAAATAATTTGAAGTGATCTCAAAAATAGGATTTGAGTTGGCGCGGTTTGTGTTGGGTCAGAAAACATTAATTATCGTTCAGATAACAACTTATCATCTTCAAAAGTCATTGCCGGGTCGTCAGAAGAGTGCGGTGGGAATTTAAATAATTTGAAGTGATCTCAAAAATAGGATTTTAGTTGGCGCGGTTGGTGGTGGGTCAGAGTACATCTATTATTGTTCAATTAACAACTTCCCATCATCAAAGGTCATTGTCGGGTCGTCAGAAGAGTGCGGTGGGAATTTAAATAATTTGAAGTGATCTCAAAAATAGGATTTTAGTTGGCGCGGTTGGTGGTGGGTCAGAGTACATCTATTATTGTTCAATTAACAACTTCCCATCATCAAAGGTCATTGTCGGGTCGTCAGATGAATGCGGTGGGAATTTAAATATTTTGAAGTGAAGTCAAAAATAGGATTCGAGTTGGCGCGGTTCGTGATAAGTCAGAAAACATCAATTATTGTTCAAATAACAATTCCTCATCATCAAAGGTCATTGCCGGGTCGTCAGAAGAGTGCGGTGGAAATTTAAATATTTTGAAGTGATCTCAAAAATAGGATTTTAGTTGGCGCGGTTGGTGGTGGGTCAGAGTATATCTATTAATGTTCAATTAACAACTTCCCATCATCGAACGTCATTATCGGGTCGTCAGATGAGTGCGGTGGGAATTTAAATATTTTGAAGTGATGTCGAAGATAGGATTCGAGTTTGCGCGGTTTGTGATGAGTCAGAAAACATCAATTATTGTTCAAATAACAACTTCTCGTCATCAAAGGACATTGCCGGGTCGTCAGAAGAGTGCGGTGGAAATTTAAATATTTTGAAGTGATCTCAAAAATAGGATTTGAGTTTGTGCGGTTTGTGATGGGTCAGAAAACATTAATTATTGTTCAGATAACAACTGTTATCATCAAAGGTCATTACCGGGTCGTCAGAAGAGTGCGCTTGGAATTTAAATATTTTGAAGTCATCCCAAAAATAGGATTCAAGTTGGCGCGGTTTGTGGTGGGTCAGAAAACATCAATTTTTGTTCAAATAACAACTTCTTATCATCAAAGGTCATTGCCGGGTCGTCAGAAGAGTGCGGTAGGAATTTAAATATTTTGAAGTGATCTCAAAAATAGGATACGAGTTGGCGCGATTTGTGTTGGGTCAGAAAACATTAATTATCGTTCAGATAACAACTTATCATCATCAAAGGTCATTGCCGGGTCGTCAGAAGAGTATGGTGGGAATTTAAATAATTTGAAGTGATCTCAAAAATAGGATTTCAGTTGGCGCGGTTGGTGGTGGGTCAGAGTACATCTATTATTGTTCAATTAACAACTTCCCATCATCAAAGGTCATTGTCGGGTCGTCAGATGAATGCGGTGGGAATTTAAATATTTTGAAGTGAAGTCAAAAATAGGATTCGAGTTGGCGCGGTTTGTGATGGGTCAGAAAACATCAATTATTGTTCAAATAACAACTTCTCATCATCAAAGGTCATTGCCGGGTCGTCAGAAGAGTGCGGTGGGAATTTAAATATTTTGAAGTGAAGTCAAAAATAGGATTCGAGTTGGCGCGGTTTGTGATGGGTCAGAAAACATCAATTATTGTTCAAATAACAACTTCTCATCATCAAAGTTCATTGCCGGGTCGTCAGAAGAGTGCGGTGGAAATTTAAATATTTTGAAGTGATCTCAAAAATAGGATTTTAGTTGGCGCGGTTGGTGGTGGGTCAGAGTATATCTATTAATGTTCAATTAACAACTTCCCATCATCGAACGTCATTGTCGGGTCGTCAGATGAGTGCGGTGGGAATTTAAATATTTTGAAGTGATGTCAAAAATAGGATTCGAGTTTGCGCGGTTTGTGATTAGTCAGAAAACATCAATTATTGTTCAAATAACAACTTTTCGTCATCAAAGGACATTGCCGGGTCGTCAGAAGAGTGCGGTGGAAATTTAAATATTTTGAAGTGATCTCAAAAATAGGATTTGAGTTTGTGCGGTTTGTGATGGGTCAGAAAACATTAATTATTGTTCAGATAACAACTTTTATCATCAAAGGTCATTACCGGGTCGTCAGAAGAGTGCGGTTGGAATTTAAATATTTTGAAGTGATCTCAAGATTAGGATTTGAGTTGGCGCGGTTGATGGTGGGTCAGACTACATCTATTATTGTTTTAATAACAACTTTTCATCATCAGAGGTCATTGCCGGGTCGTCAGAAGAGTGCGGTAGGAATTTAAATATTTTGAAGTGATCTCAAAAATAGGATACGAGTTGGCGCGATTTGTGTTGGGTCAGAAAACATTAATTATTATTCAGATAACAACTTCTCATCATCAAAGGTCATTGCCGGGTCGTCAGAGGACTGCGGTCAGGATTTAAATATTTTGAAGTTACCGCAAAAATAGGATTCGCGTTGGCGCGGTTTGTGGTGGGTCAGAATACATCAATTATTGTTTAAATAGCAACTTCTCATCATCAAGGGTCATTGCCGGGTCGTCAGAAGGGTGTGGTGGGAATTTAAATAGTTTGAAGTGATCTCAAAAATAGGATTCGAGTTGGCGCGGTATGTGGTGGTTCAGTAAACTTTCAAATAACAACTAATCACCATCATAGGTCTTTGTTCTTATTTAATATATTTTGAAGTAATCTCAAAAATTAGACTCGAATTGGCGCAATTAGTAGCTAGTCAGAATATATACGTTTTCGTCTAAATAACAACTTCTAATTATCAAAAGTAATTGCTGTGTCGTCAGTATAGTGCGGTCGAATTTCATATATTTTGAAGTAATCTCAAAAATTAGACCCGAGTTGGCGCGCTATGTAGTTGGTAGGTAGAAATACATTCATTATAGTACAATTAACAACTCTTCACTATCAAAGTTCATTGCCAGGTCGTCAGAGGAGTGCGGTCGAATTTTATATATTCTGAAGTTATCTGAAAAATTAGACCCGAGTTGGCGCGCTTTGTGGTTGGTAATAATAATAATAATAATAAATACATTTATTATATACCCACACATGGTAAGAATATTCATTTTAGTCCAATCAACAACTTTTCACCATAAAAGTCCATTGCCGGGTCGTTAAAGGAGTGCGGTGGGTATTTAAATATTTTGAAGTGATCTCAAAAATAGGACTCGAGTTGGCGCGGTTTGTGTTGGGTCAGAAAACATCAATTATTTTTCAAATAACAACTTATCATCAAAAGACATTGCCGGGTCGTCAGAAGAGTGCGGTGGGAATTTAAATAATATGAAGTGATCTCAAAAATAGGATTTCAGTTGGCGCGGTTGGTGGTGGGTTAGAGTATATCTATTATTGTTCAATTAACAACTTCCCATCATCAAAGGTCATTGCCGAGTGCGGTGGGAATTTAAATATTTTGAAGTGATCTTAAAAATAGGATTCGAGTTGGCGCGGTTTGGCGATGGGTCAGAAAACATCAATTAATGTTCAAATATCAACTTCTCATCATCAAAGGTCATTGCCGGGTCGTCAGAAGAGTGCGGTTGGAATTTAAATATTTTGAAGTGATCTCAAGAATAGGATTTGAGTTGGCGCGGTTGGTGGTGGGTCAGAGTACATCTGTTATTGTTCAAATAACAACTTTTCATCATCAAAGGTCATTGCCAGGTCGTCAGAAGAGTGCGGTTGGAATTCAAATATTTTGAAGTGATCTCAAGAATAGGATTTGAGTTGGCGCGGTTGGTGGTGGGTCAGAGTACATCTGTTATTGTTCAAATAACAACTTTTCATCATCAAAGGTCATTGCCAGGTCGTCAGAAGAGTGCGGTTGGAATTTAAATATTTTGAAGTGATCTCAAGAATAGGATTTGAGTTGGCGCGGTTGGTGGTGGGTCAGAGTACATCTGTTATTGTTCAAATAACAACTTTTCATCATCAAAGGTCATTGCCGGGTCGTCAGAAGAGTGCGGTTGGAATTCAAATATTTTGAAGTGATTTCAAGAATAGGATTTGAGTTGGCGCGGTTGGTGGTGGGTCAGAGTACATCTGTTATTGTTCAAATAACAACTTTTCATCATCAAAGGTCATTGCCGGGTCGTCAGAAGAGTGCGGTTGGAATTCAAATATTTTGAAGTGATCTCAAGAATAGGATTTGAGTTGGCGCGGTTGGTGGTGGGTCAGAGTACATCTGTTATTGTTCAATTAACAACTTCCCATCATCAAAGGTCATTGTCGGGTCGTCAGATGAATGCGGTGGGAATTTAAATATTTTGAAGTGAAGTCAAAAATAGGATTCGAGTTGGCGCGGTTTGTGATGGGTCAGAAAACATCAATTATTGTTCAAATAACAACTTCTCATCATCAAAGGTCATTGCCGGGTCGTCAGAAGAGTGCGGTGGAAATTTAAATATTTTGAAGTGATCTCAAAAATAGGATTTGAGTTGGCGCGGTTTGTGATGGGTCAGAAAACATCAATTATTGTTTAAATAACAATTTCTCATCATCAAAGGTCATTGCCGGGTCGTCAGAAGAGTGCGGTTGAAATTTAAATATTTTGAAGTGATCTCAAGAATAGGATTTGAGTTGGCGCGGTTTGTGATGGGTCAGAAAACATCAATTAATGTTCAAATATCAACTTCTCATCATCAAAGGTCATTGCCGGGTCGTCAGAAGAGTGCGGTTGGAATTTAAATATTTTGAAGTGATCTCAAGAATAGGATTTGAGTTGGCGCGGTTGGTGGTGGGTCAGAGTACATCTGTTATTGTTCAAATAACAACTTTTCATCATCAAAGGTCATTGCCGGGTCGTCAGAAGAGTGCGGTTGGAATTCAAATATTTTGAAGTGATCTCAAGAATAGGATTTGAGTTGGCGCGGTTGGTGGTGGGTCAGAGTACAACTATTATTGTTTAAATAACAACTAATCATCATCAAAGGTCATTGTCGGGTCGTCAGAAGAGTGCGGTAGGAATTAAAATAATTTGAAGTGATCTCAAAAATAGGATTTGAGTTGGCGCGGTTTGTGTTGGGTCAGAAAACATTAATTATCGTTCAGATAACAACTTATCATCTTCAAAAGTCATTGCCGGGTCGTCAGAAGAGTGCGGTGGGAATTTAAATAATTTGAAGTGATCTCAAAAATAGGATTTTAGTTGGCGCGGTTGGTGGTGGGTCAGAGTACATCTATTATTGTTCAATTAACAACTTCCCATCATCAAAGGTCATTGTCGGGTCGTCAGAAGAGTGCGGTGGGAATTTAAATAATTTGAAGTGATCTCAAAAATAGGATTTTAGTTGGCGCGGTTGGTGGTGGGTCAGAGTACATCTATTATTGTTCAATTAACAACTTCCCATCATCAAAGGTCATTGTCGGGTCGTCAGATGAATGCGGTGGGAATTTAAATATTTTGAAGTGAAGTCAAAAATAGGATTCGAGTTGGCGCGGTTCGTGATAAGTCAGAAAACATCAATTATTGTTCAAATAACAATTCCTCATCATCAAAGGTCATTGCCGGGTCGTCAGAAGAGTGCGGTGGAAATTTAAATATTTTGAAGTGATCTCAAAAATAGGATTTTAGTTGGCGCGGTTGGTGGTGGGTCAGAGTATATCTATTAATGTTCAATTAACAACTTCCCATCATCGAACGTCATTATCGGGTCGTCAGATGAGTGCGGTGGGAATTTAAATATTTTGAAGTGATGTCGAAGATAGGATTCGAGTTTGCGCGGTTTGTGATGAGTCAGAAAACATCAATTATTGTTCAAATAACAACTTCTCGTCATCAAAGGACATTGCCGGGTCGTCAGAAGAGTGCGGTGGAAATTTAAATATTTTGAAGTGATCTCAAAAATAGGATTTGAGTTTGTGCGGTTTGTGATGGGTCAGAAAACATTAATTATTGTTCAGATAACAACTGTTATCATCAAAGGTCATTACCGGGTCGTCAGAAGAGTGCGCTTGGAATTTAAATATTTTGAAGTCATCCCAAAAATAGGATTCAAGTTGGCGCGGTTTGTGGTGGGTCAGAAAACATCAATTTTTGTTCAAATAACAACTTCTTATCATCAAAGGTCATTGCCGGGTCGTCAGAAGAGTGCGGTAGGAATTTAAATATTTTGAAGTGATCTCAAAAATAGGATACGAGTTGGCGCGATTTGTGTTGGGTCAGAAAACATTAATTATCGTTCAGATAACAACTTATCATCATCAAAGGTCATTGCCGGGTCGTCAGAAGAGTATGGTGGGAATTTAAATAATTTGAAGTGATCTCAAAAATAGGATTTCAGTTGGCGCGGTTGGTGGTGGGTCAGAGTACATCTATTATTGTTCAATTAACAACTTCCCATCATCAAAGGTCATTGTCGGGTCGTCAGATGAATGCGGTGGGAATTTAAATATTTTGAAGTGAAGTCAAAAATAGGATTCGAGTTGGCGCGGTTTGTGATGGGTCAGAAAACATCAATTATTGTTCAAATAACAACTTCTCATCATCAAAGGTCATTGCCGGGTCGTCAGAAGAGTGCGGTGGAAATTTAAATATTTTGAAGTGATCTCAAAAATAGGATTTTAGTTGGCGCGGTTGGTGGTGGGTCAGAGTATATCTATTAATGTTCAATTAACAACTTCCCATCATCGAACGTCATTGTCGGGTCGTCAGATGAGTGCGGTGGGAATTTAAATATTTTGAAGTGATGTCAAAAATAGGATTCGAGTTTGCGCGGTTTGTGATTAGTCAGAAAACATCAATTATTGTTCAAATAACAACTTCTCGTCATCAAAGGACATTGCCGGGTCGTCAGAAGAGTGCGGTGGAAATTTAAATATTTTGAAGTGATCTCAAAAATAGGATTTGAGTTTGTGCGGTTTGTGATGGGTCAGAAAACATTAATCATTGTTCAGATAACAACTTTTATCATCAAAGGTCATTACCGGGTCGTCAGAAGAGTGCGGTTGGAATTTAAATATTTTGAAGTGATCTCAAGATTAGGATTTGAGTTGGCGCGGTTGATGGTGGGTCAGACTACATCTATTATTGTTTTAATAACAACTTTTCATCATCAGAGGTCATTGCCGGGTCGTCAGAAGAGTGCGGTAGGAATTTAAATATTTTGAAGTGATCTCAAAAATAGGATACGAGTTGGCGCGATTTGTGTTGGGTCAGAAAACATTAATTATTATTCAGATAACAACTTCTCATCATCAAAGGTCATTGCCGGGTCGTCAGAGGACTGCGGTCAGGATTTAAATATTTTGAAGTTACCGCAAAAATAGGATTCGCGTTGGCGCGGTTTGTGGTGGGTCAGAATACATCAATTATTGTTTAAATAGCAACTTCTCATCATCAAGGGTCATTGCCGGGTCGTCAGAAGGGTGTGGTGGGAATTTAAATAGTTTGAAGTGATCTCAAAAATAGGATTCGAGTTGGCGCGGTATGTGGTGGTTCAGTAAACTTTCAAATAACAACTAATCACCATCATAGGTCTTTGTTCTTATTTAATATATTTTGAAGTAATCTCAAAAATTAGACTCGAATTGGCGCAATTAGTAGCTAGTCAGAATATATACGTATTCGTCTAAATAACAACTTCTAATTATCAAAAGTAATTGCTGTGTCGTCAGTATAGTGCGGTCGAATTTCATATATTTTGAAGTAATCTCAAAAATTAGACCCGAGTTGGCGCGCTATGTAGTTGGTAGGTAGAAATACATTCATTATAGTACAATTAACAACTCTTCACTATCAAAGTTCATTGCCAGGTCGTCAGAGGAGTGCGGTCGAATTTTATATATTCTGAAGTTATCTGAAAAATTAGACCCGAGTTGGCGCGCTTTGTGGTTGGTAATAATAATAATAATAATAAATACATTTATTATATACCCACACATGGTAAGAATATTCATTTTAGTCCAATCAACAACTTTTCACCATAAAAGTCCATTGCCGGGTCGTTAAAGGAGTGCGGTGGGTATTTAAATATTTTGAAGTGATCTCAAAAATAGGACTCGAGTTGGCGCGGTTTGTGTTGGGTCAGAAAACATCAATTATTTTTCAAATAACAACTTATCATCAAAAGACATTGCCGGGTCGTCAGAAGAGTGCGGTGGGAATTTAAATAATATGAAGTGATCTCAAAAATAGGATTTCAGTTGGCGCGGTTTGGCGATGGGTCAGAGTACATCTGTTATTGTTCAAATAACAACTTTTCATCATCAAAGGTCATTGCCAGGTCGTCAGAAGAGTGCGGTTGGAATTCAAATATTTTGAAGTGATCTCAAGAATAGGATTTGAGTTGGCGCGGTTGGTGGTGGGTCAGAGTACATCTGTTATTGTTCAAATAACAACTTTTCATCATCAAAGGTCATTGCCAGGTCGTCAGAAGAGTGCGGTTGGAATTTAAATATTTTGAAGTGATCTCAAGAATAGGATTTGTGTTGGCGCGGTTGGTGGTGGGTCAGAGTACATCTGTTATTGTTCAAATAACAACTTTTCATCATCAAAGGTCATTGCCGGGTCGTCAGAAGAGTGCGGTTGGAATTCAAATATTTTGAAGTGATTTCAAGAATAGGATTTGAGTTGGCGCGGTTGGTGGTGGGTCAGAGTACATCTGTTATTGTTCAAATAACAACTTTTCATCATCAAAGGTCATTGCCGGGTCGTCAGAAGAGTGCGGTTGGAATTCAAATATTTTGAAGTGATCTCAAGAATAGGATTTGAGTTGGCGCGGTTGGTGGTGGGTCAGAGTACATCTGTTATTGTTCAATTAACAACTTCCCATCATCAAAGGTCATTGTCGGGTCGTCAGATGAATGCGGTGGGAATTTAAATATTTTGAAGTGAAGTCAAAAATAGGATTCGAGTTGGCGCGGTTTGTGATGGGTCAGAAAACATCAATTATTGTTCAAATAACAACTTCTCATCATCAAAGGTCATTGCCGGGTCGTCAGAAGAGTGCGGTGGAAAATTAAATATTTTGAAGTGATCTCAAAAATAGGATTTGAGTTGGCGCGGTTTGTGATGGGTCAGAAAACATCAATTATTGTTTAAATAACAATTTCTCATCATCAAAGGTCATTGCCAGGTCGTCAGAAGAGTGCGGTTGAAATTTAAATATTTTGAAGTGATCTCAAGAATAGGATTTGAGTTGGCGCGGTTTGTGATGGGTCAGAAAACATCAATTAATGTTCAAATATCAACTTCTCATCATCAAAGGTCATTGCCGGGTCGTCAGAAGAGTGCGGTTGGAATTTAAATATTTTGAAGTGATCTCAAGAATAGGATTTGAGTTGGCGCGGTTGGTGGTGGGTCAGAGTACATCTGTTATTGTTCAAATAACAACTTTTCATCATCAAAGGTCATTGCCGGGTCGTCAGAAGAGTGCGGTTGGAATTCAAATATTTTGAAGTGATCTCAAGAATAGGATTTGAGTTGGCGCGGTTGGTGGTGGGTCAGAGTACAACTATTATTGTTTAAATAACAACTAATCATCATCAAAGGTCATTGTCGGGTCGTCAGAAGAGTGCGGTAGGAATTAAAATAATTTGAAGTGATCTCAAAAATAGGATTTGAGTTGGCGCGGTTTGTGTTGGGTCAGAAAACATTAATTATCGTTCAGATAACAACTTCTCATCATCAAAGGTCATTGCCGGGTCGTCAGAAGAGTGCGGTTGGAATTTAAATATTTTGAAGTGATCTCAAGAATAGGATTTGAGTTGGCGCGGTTGGTGGTGGGTCAGAGTACATCTGTTATTGTTCAAATAACAACTTTTCATCATCAAAGGTCATTGCCGGGTCGTCAGAAGAGTGCGGTTGGAATTCAAATATTTTGAAGTGATCTCAAGAATAGGATTTGAGTTGGCGCGGTTGGTGGTGGGTCAGAGTACAACTATTATTGTTTAAATAACAACTAATCATCATCAAAGGTCATTGTCGGGTCGTCAGAAGAGTGCGGTAGGAATTAAAATAATTTGAAGTGATCTCAAAAATAGGATTTGAGTTGGCGCGGTTTGTGATGGGTCAGAAAACATCAATTAATGTTCAAATATCAACTTCTCATCATCAAAGGTCATTGCCGGGTCGTCAGAAGAGTGCGGTTGGAATTTAAATATTTTGAAGTGATCTCAAGAATAGGATTTGAGTTGGCGCGGTTGGTGGTGGGTCAGAGTACATCTGTTATTGTTCAAATAACAACTTTTCATCATCAAAGGTCATTGCCGGGTCGTCAGAAGAGTGCGGTTGGAATTCAAATATTTTGAAGTGATCTCAAGAATAGGATTTGAGTTGGCGCGGTTGGTGGTGGGTCAGAGTACAACTATTATTGTTTAAATAACAACTAATCATCATCAAAAGTCATTGCCGGGTCGTCAGAAGAGTGCGGTGGGAATTTAAATAATTTGAAGTGATCTCAAAAATAGGATTTTAGTTGGCGCGGTTGGTGGTGGGTCAGAGTACATCTATTATTGTTCAATTAACAACTTCCCATCATCAAAGTTCATTGTCGGGTCGTCAGATGAATGCGGTGGGAATTTAAATATTTTGAAGTGAAGTCAAAAATAGGATTCGAGTTGGCGCGGTTCGTGATGGGTCAGAAAACATCAATTATTGTTCAAATAACAATTCCTCATCATCTAAGGTCATTGCCGGGTCGTCAGAAGAGTGCGGTGGAAATTTAAATATTTTGAAGTGATCTCAAAAATAGGATTTTAGTTGGCGCGGTTGGTGGTGGGTCAGAGTATATCTATTAATGTTCAATTAACAACTTCCCATCATCGAACGTCATTGTCGGGTCGTCAGATGAGTGCGGTGGGAATTTAAATATTTTGAAGTGATGTCGAAGATAGGATTCGAGTTTGCGCGGTTTGTGATGAGTCAGAAAACATCAATTATTGTTCAAATAACAACTTCCCGTCATCAAAGGACATTGCCGGGTCGTCAGAAGAGTGCGGTGGAAATTTAAATATTTTGAAGTGATCTCAAAAGTAGGATTTGAGTTTGTGCGGTTTGTGATGGGTCAGAAAACATTAATTATTGTTCAGATAACAACTGTTATCATCAAAGGTCATTACCGGGTCGTCAGAAGAGTGCGCTTGGAATTTAAATATTTTGAAGTCATCCCAAAAATAGGATTCAAGTTGGCGCGGATTGTGGTGGGTCAGAAAACATCAATTTTTGTTCAAATAACAACTTCTTATCATCAAAGGTCATTGCCGGGTCGTCAGAAGAGTGCGGTTGGAATTTAAATATTTTGAAGTGATCTCAAGAATAGGATTTGAGTTTGCGCGGTTGGTGGTGGGTCAGAGTACATCTGTTATTGTTCAAATAACAACTTTTCATCATCAAAGGTCATTGCCGGGTCGTCAGAAGAGTGCGGTAGGAATTTAAATATTTTGAAGTGATCTCAAAAATAGGATACGAGTTGGCGCGATTTGTGTTGGGTCAGAAAACATTAATTATCGTTCAGATAACAACTTATCATCATCAAAGGTCATTGCCGGGTCGTCAGAAGAGTGCGGTGGGAATTTAAATAATTTGAAGTGATCTCAAAAATAGGATTTCAGTTGGCGCGGTTGATGGTGGGTCAGAGTACATCTATCATTGTTCAATTAACAACTTCCCACCATCAAAGGTCATTGTCGGGTCGTCAGATGAATGCGGTGGGAATATAAATATTTTGAAGTGAAGTCAAAAATAGGATTCGAGTTGGCGCGGTTTGTGATGGGTCAGAAAACATCAATTATTGTTCAAATAACAACTTCTCATCATCAAAGGTCATTGCCGGGTCGTCAGAAGAGTGCGGTGGAAATTTAAATATTTTGAAGTGATCTCAAAAATAGGATTTTAGTTGGCGCGGTTGGTGGTGGGTCAGAGTATATCTATTAATGTTCAATTAACAACATCCCATCATCGAACGTCATTGTCGGGTCGTCAGATGAGTGCGGTGGGAATTTAAATATTTTGAAGTGATGTCAAAAATAGGATTCGAGTTTGCGCGGTTTTTGATGAGTCAGAAAACATCAATTATTGTTCAAATAACAACTTCTCGTCATCAAAGGACATTGCCGGGTCGTCAGAAGAGTGCGGTGGAAATTTAAATATTTTGAAGTGATCTCAAAAATAGGATTTGAGTTTGTGCGGTTTGTGATAGGTCAGAAAACATTAATTATTGTTCAGATAACAACTTTTATCATCAAAGGTCATTACCGGGTCGTCAGAAGAGTGCGGTTGGAATTTAAATATTTTGAAGTGATCCCAAAAATAGGATTCAAGTTGGCGCGGTTTGTGGTGGGTCAGAAAACATCAAATTTTGTTCAAATAACAACTTCTTATCATCAAAGGTCATTGCCGGGTCGTCAGAAGAGTGCGGTTGGAATTTAAATATTTTGAAGTGATCTCAAGATTAGGATTTGAGTTGGCGCGGTTGATGGTGGGTCAGAGTACATCTATTATTGTTTTAATAACAACTTTTCATCATCAGAGGTCATTGCCGGGTCGTCAGAAGAGTGCGGTAGGAATTTAAATATTTTGAAGTGATCTCAAAAATAGGATACGAGTTGGCGCGATTTGTGTTGGGTCAGAAAACATTAATTATTATTCAGATAACAACTTCTCATCATCAAAGGTCATTGCCGGGACGTCAGAGGACTGCGGTCAGGATTTAAATATTTTGAAGTTACCGCAAAAATAGGATTCGCGTTGGCGCGGTTTGTGGTGGGTCAGAATACATCAATTATTGTTTAAATAGCAACTTCTCATCATCAAGGGTCATTGCCGGGTCGTCAGAAGGGTGTGGTGGGAATTTAAATAGTTTGAAGTGATCTCAAAAATAGGATTCGAGTTGGCGCGGTATGTGGTGGTTCAGTAAACTTTCAAATAACAACTAATCACCATCATAGGTCTTTGTTCTTATTTAATATAGTTTGAAGTAATCTCAAAAATTAGACTCGAATTGGCGCAATTAGTAGCTAGTCAGAATATATACGTTTTCGTCTAAATAACAACTTCTAATTATCAAAAGTAATTGCTGTGTCGTCAGTATAGTGCGGTCGAATTTCATATATTTTGAAGTAATCTCAAAAATTAGACCCGAGTTGGCGCGCTATGTAGTTGGTAGGTAGAAATACATTCATTATAGTACAATTAACAACTCTTCACTATCAAAGTTCATTGCCAGGTCGTCAGAGGAGTGCGGTCGAATTTTATATATTTTGAAGTTATCTGAAAAATTAGACCCGAGTTGGCGCGCTTTGTGGTTGGTAATAATAATAATAATAATAATAATAAATACGTTTATTATATACCCACACATGGTAAGAATATTCATTTTAGTCCAATCAACAACTTTTCACCATAAAAGTCCATTGCCGGGTCGTTAAAGGAGTGCGGTGGGTATTTAAATATTTTGAAGTGATCTCAAAAATAGGACTCGAGTTGGCGCGGTTTGTGTTGGGTCAGAAAACATCAATTATTTTTCAAATAACAACTTATCATCAAAAGACATTGCCGGGTCGTCAGAAGAGTGCGGTGGGAATTTAAATAATATGAAGTGATCTCAAAAATAGGATTTCAGTTGGCGCGGTTGGTGGTGGGTTAGAGTATATCTATTATTGTTCAATTAACAACTTCCCATCATCAAAGGTCATTGCCGAGTGCGGTGGGAATTAAAATATTTTGAAGTGATCTTAAAAATAGGATTCGAGTTGGCGCGGTTTGGCGATGGGTCAGAAAACATCAATTAATGTTCAAATATCAACTTCTCATCATCGAAGGTCATTGCCGGGTCGTCAGAAGAGTGCGGTTGGAATTTAAATATTTTGAAGTGATCTCAAGAATAGGATTTGAGTTGGCGCGGTTGGTGGTGGGTCAGAGTACATCTGTTATTGTTCAAATAACAACTTTTCATCATCAAAGGTCATTGCCAGGTCGTCAGAAGAGTGCGGTTGGAATTCAAATATTTTGAAGTGATCTCAAGAATAGGATTTGAGTTGGCGCGGTTGGTGGTGGGTCAGAGTACATCTGTTATTGTTCAAATAACAACTTTTCATCATCAAAGGTCATTGCCGGGTCGTCAGAAGAGTGCGGTTGGAATTTAAATATTTTGAAGTGATCTCAAGAATAGGATTTGAGTTGGCGCGGTTGGTGGTGGGTCAGAGTACATCTGTTATTGTTCAAATAACAACTTTTCATCATCAAAGGTCATTGCCGGGTCGTCAGAAGAGTGCGGTTGGAATTCAAATATTTTGAAGTGATCTCAAGAATAGGATTTGAGTTGGCGCGGTTGGTGGTGGGTCAGAGTACATCTGTTATTGTTCAAATAACAACTTTTCATCATCAAAGGTCATTGCCGGGTCGTCAGAAGAGTGCGGTTGGAATTCAAATATTTTGAAGTGATCTCAAGAATAGGATTTGAGTTGGCGCGGTTGGTGGTGGGTCAGAGTACATCTATTATTGTTTAAATAACAACTAATCATCATCAAAGGTCATTGCCGGGTCGTCAGAAGAGTGCGGTAGGAATTTAAATAATTTGAAGTGATCTCAAAAATAGGATTTGAGTTGGCGCGGTTTGTGTTGGGTCAGAAAACATTAATTATCGTTCAGATAACAACTTATCATCATCAAAGGTCATTGCCGGGTCGTCAGAAGAGTGCGGTGGAAATTTAAATATTTTGAAGTGATCTCAAAAATAGGATTTGAGTTGGCGCGGTTTGTGATGGGTCAGAAAACAATAATCATTTTTCAGATAACAACTTCTTATCATCAAAGGTCATTGCCGGGTCGTCAGAAGAGTGCGGTTGGAATTTAAATATTTTGAAGTGATCTCAAAAATAGGATTTGAGTTGGCGCGGTTTGTGTTGTGTCAGAAAACATGAATTATCGTTCAGATAACAACTTATCATCATCAAAGGTCATTGCCGGGTCGTCAGAAGAGTGCGGTGGGAATTTAAATAATTTGAAGTGATCTCAAAAATAGGATTTCAGTTGGCGCGGTTGGTGGTGGGTCAGAGTACATCTATTATTGTTCAATTAACAACTTCCCATCATCAAAGGTCATTGTCGGGTCGTCAGATGAATGCGGTGGGAATTTAAATATTTTGAAGTGAAGTCAAAAATAGGATTCGAGTTGGCGCGGTTTGTGATGGGTCAGAAAACATCAATTATTGTTCAAATAACAACTTCTCATCATCAAAGGTCATTGCCGGGTCGTCAGAAGAGTGCGGTTGGAATTTAAATATTTTGAAGTGATCTCAAGAATAGGATTTGAGTTGGCGCGGTTGGTGGTGGGTCAGAGTACATCTGTTATTGTTCAAATAACAACTTTTCATCATCAAAGGTCATTGCCGGGTCGTCAGAAGAGTGCGGTTGGAATTCAAATATTTTGAAGTGATCTCAAGAATAGGATTTGAGTTGGCGCGGTTGGTGGTGGGTCAGAGTACATCTGTTATTGTTCAAATAACAACTTTTCATCATCAAAGGTCATTGCCGGGTGGTCAGAAGAGTGCGGTTGGAATTCAAATATTTTGAAGTGATCTCAAGAATAGGATTTGAGTTGGCGCGGTTGGTGGTGGGTCAGAGTACATCTATTATTGTTCGATTAACAACTTCCCATCATCAAAGGTCATTGTCGGGTCGTCAGATGAATGCGGTGGGAATTTAAATATTTTGAAGTGAAGTCAAAAATAGGATTCGAGTTGGCGCGGTTCGTGATGGGTCAGAAAACATCAATTATTGTTCAAATAACAATTCCTCATCATCAAAGGTCATTGCCGGGTCGTCAGAAGAGTGCGGTGGAAATTTAAATATTTTGAAGTGATCTCAAAAATAGGATTTTAGTTGGCGCGGTTGGTGGTGGGTCAGAGTATATCTATTAATGTTCAATTAACAACTTCCCATCATCGAACGTCATTGTCGGGTCGTCAGATGAGTGCGGTGGGAATTTAAATATTTTGAAGTGATGTCGAAAATAGGATTCGAGTTTGCGCGGTTTGTGATGAGTCAGAAAACATCAGTTATTGTTCAAATAACAACTTCTCGTCATCAAAGGACATTGCCGGGTCGTCAGAAGAGTGCGGTGGAAATTTAAATATTTTGAAGTGATCTCAAAAATAGGATTTGAGTTTGTGCGGTTTCTGATGGGTCAGAAAACATTAATTATTGTTCAGATAACAACTGTTATCATCAAAGGTCATTACCGGGTCGTCAGAAGAGTGCGGTTGGAATTTAAATATTTTGAAGTCATCCCAAAAATAGGATTCAAGTTGGCGCGGTTTGTGGTGGGTCAGAAAACATCAATTTTTGTTCAAATAACAACTTCTTATCATCAAAGGTCATTGCCGGGTCGTCAGAAGAGTGCGGTTGGAATTTAAATATTTTGAAGTGATCTCAAGAATAGGATTTGAGTTGGCGCGGTTGGTGGTGGGTCAGAGTACATCTGTTATTGTTCAAATAACAACTTTTCATCATCAAAGGTCATTGCCGGGTCGTCAGAAGAGTGCGGTTGGAATTCAAATATTTTGAAGTGATCTCAAGAATAGGATTTGAGTTGGCGCGGTTGGTGGAGGGTCAGAGTACATCTAATATTGTTTAAATAACAACTAATCATCATCAAAGGTCATTGCCGGGTCGTCAGAAGAGTGCGGTAGGAATTTAAATAATTTGAAGTGATCTCAAAATTAGGATTTGAGTTGGCGCGGTTTGTGTTGGGTCAGAAAACATTAATTATCGTTCAGATAACAACTTATCATCATCAAAGGTCATTGCCGGGTCGTCAGAAGAGTGCGGTGGGAATTTAAATAATTTGAAGTGATCTCAAAAATAGGATTTCAGTTGGCGCGGTTGGTGGTGGGTCAGAGTACATTTATTATTGTTCAATTAACAACTTCCCATCATCAAAGGTCATTGTCGGGTCGTCAGATGAATGCGGTGGGAATTTAAATATTTTGAAGTGAAGTCAAAAATAGGATTCGAGTTGGCGCGGTTTGTGATGGGTCAGAAAACATCAATTATTGTTCAAATAACAACTTCTCATCATCAAAGGTCATTGCCGGGTCGTCAGAAGAGTGCGGTGGGAATTTAAATATTTTGAAGTGAAGTCAAAAATAGGATTCGAGTTGGCGCGGTTTGTGATGGGTCAGAAAACATCAATTATTGTTCAAATAACAACTTCTCATCATCAAAGGTCATTGCCGGGTCGTCAGAAGAGTGCGGTGGAAATTTAAATATTTTGAAGTGATCTCAAGAATAGGAGTTGAGTTGGCGCGGTTGGTGGTGGGTCAGAGTACATCTGTTATTGTTCAAATAACAACTTTTCATCATCAAAGGTCATTGCCAAGTCGTCAGAAGAGTGCGGTTGGAATTCAAATATTTTGAAGTGATCTCAAGAATAGGATTTGAGTTGGCGCGGTTGGTGGTGGGTCAGAGTACATCTGTTATTGTTCAAATAACAACTTTTCATCATCAAAGGTCATTGCCGGGTCGTCAGAAGAGTGCGGTTGGAATTTAAATATTTTGAAGTGATCTCAAGAATAGGATTTGAGTTGGCGCGGTTGGTGGTGGGTCAGAGTACATCTGTTATTGTTCAAATAACAACTTTTCATCATCAAAGGTCATTGCCGGGTCGTCAGAAGAAAGCGGTTGGAATTCAAATATTTTGAAGTGATCTCAAGAATAGGATTTGAGTTGGCGCGGTTGGTGGTGGGTCAGAGTACATCTGTTATTGTTCAATTAACAACTTCCCATCATCGAACGTCATTGTTGGGTCGTCAGATGAGTGCGGTGGGAATTTAAATGTTTTGAAGTGATGTCAAAAATAGGATTCGAGTTTGCGCGGTTTGTGATGAGTCAGAAAACATCAATTATTGTTCAAATAACAACTTCTCGTCATCAAAGGACATTGCCGGGTCGTCAGAAGAGTGCGGTGGAAATTTAAATATTTTGAAGTGATCTCAAAAATAGGATTTTAGTTGGCGCGGTTGGTGGTGGGTCAGAGTATATCTATTAATGTTCAATTAACAACTTCCCATCATCGAACGTCATTGTTGGGTCGTCAGATGAGTGCGGTGGGAATTTAAATGTTTTGAAGTGATGTCAAAAATAGGATTCGAGTTTGCGCGTTTTGTGATGAGTCAGAAAACATCAATTATTGTTCAAATAACAACTTCTCGTCATCAAAGGACATTGCCGGGTCGTCAGAAGAGTGCGGTGGAAATTTAAATATTTTGAAGTGATCTCAAGAATAGGAGTTGAGTTGGCGCGGTTGGTGGTGGGTCAGAGTACATCTGTTATTGTTCAAATAACAACTTTTCATCATCAAAGGTCATTGCCAAGTCGTCAGAAGAGTGCGGTTGGAATTCAAATATTTTGAAGTGATCTCAAGAATAGGATTTGAGTTGGCGCGGTTGGTGGTGGGTCAGAGTACATCTGTTATTGTTCAAATAACAACTTTTCATCATCAAAGGTCATTGCCGGGTCGTCAGAAGAGTGCGGTTGGAATTTAAATATTTTGAAGTGATCTCAAGAATAGGATTTGAGTTGGCGCGGTTGGTGGTGGGTCAGAGTACATCTGTTATTGTTCAAATAACAACTTTTCATCATCAAAGGTCATTGCCGGGTCGTCAGAAGAGTGCGGTTGGAATTCAAATATTTTGAAGTGATCTCAAGAATAGGATTTGAGTTGGCGCGGTTGGTGGTGGGTCAGAGTACATCTGTTATTGTTCAAATAACAACTTTTCATCATCAAAGGTCATTGCCGGGTCGTCAGAAGAGTGCGGTTGGAATTCAAATATTTTGAAGTGATCTCAAGAATAGGATTTGAGTTGGCGCGGTTGGTGGTGGGTCAGAGTACTTCTATTATTGTTTAAATAACAACTATTCATCATCAAAGGTCATTGCCGGGTCGTCAGAAGATTGCGGTAGGAAT
This sequence comes from Chrysolina americana, assembly GCA_958502065.1. Classification (NCBI taxonomy): domain Eukaryota; kingdom Metazoa; phylum Arthropoda; class Insecta; order Coleoptera; family Chrysomelidae; genus Chrysolina; species Chrysolina americana. The sequence continues at coordinate 56,272,812 of OY293420.1, read as the reverse complement.
TTAAATAATTTGAAGTGATCTCAAAAATAGGATTTGAGTTGGCGCGGTTTGTGTTGGGTCAGAAAACATTAATTATCGTTCAGATAACAACTTATCATCATCAAAGGTCATTGCCGGGTCGTCAGAAGAGTGCGGTGGAAATTTAAATATTTTGAAGTGATCTCAAAAATAGGATTTGAGTTGGCGCGGTTTGTGATGGGTCAGAAAACATTAATTATTTTTCAGATAACAACTTCTTATCATCAAAGGACATTGCCGGGTCGTCAGAAGAGTGCGGTTGGAATTTAAATATTTTGAAGTGATCTCAAAAATAGGATTTGAGTTGGCGCGGTTTGTGTTGTGTCAGAAAACATTAATTATCGTTCAGATAACAACTTATCATCATCAAAGGTCATTGCCGGGTCGTCAGAAGAGTGCGGTGGGAATTTAAATAATTTGAAGTGATCTCAAAAATAGGATTTCAGTTGGCGCGGTTGGTGGTGGGTCAGAGTACATCTATTATTGTTCAATTAACAACTTCCCATCATCAAAGGTCATTGTCGGGTCGTCAGATGAATGCGGTTGGAATTTAAATATTTGAAGTGAAGTCAAAAATAGGATTCGAGTTGGCGCGGTTTGTGATGGGTCAGAAAACATCAGTTAATGTTCAAATAACAACTTCTCATCATCAAAGGTCATTGCCGGGTCGTCAGAAGAGTGCGGTGGGAATTTAAATATTTTGAAGTGAAGTCAAAAATAGGATTCGAGTTGGCGCGGTTTGTGATGGGTCAGAAAACATCAATTATTGTTCAAATAACAACTTCTCATCATCAAAGGTCATTGCCGGGTCGTCAGAAGAGTGCGGTGGAAATTTAAATATTTTGAAGTGATCTCAAAAATAGGATTTTAGTTGGCGCGGTTGGTGGTGGGTCAGAGTATATCTATTAATGTTCAATTAACAACTTCCCATCATCGAACGTCATTGTCGGGTCGTCAGATGAGTGCGGTGGGAATTTAAATATTTTGAAGTGATGTCAAAAATAGGATTCGATTTTGCGCGGTTTGTGATGAGTCAGAAAACATCAATTATTGTTCAAATAACAACTTCTCGTCATCAAAGGACATTGCCGGGTCGTCAGAAGAGTGCGGTGGAAATTTAAATATTTTGAAGTGATCTCAAAAATAGGATTTGAGTTTGTGCGGTTTGTGATGGGTCAGAAAACATTAATTATTGTTCAGATAACAAATTTTATCATCAAAGGTCATTACCGGGTCGTCAGAAGAGTGCGGTTGGAATTTAAATATTTTGAAGTGATCCCAAAAATAGGATTCAAGTTGGCGCGGTTTGTGGTGGGTCAGAAAACATCAATTTTTGTTCAAATAACAACTTCTCATCATCAAAGGTCATTGCCGGGGCGTCAGAAGAGTGCGGTTGGAATTTAAATATTTTGAAGTGATCTCAAGAATAGGATTTGAGTTGGCGCGGTTGATGGTGGGTCAGAGTACATCTATTATTGTTTAAATAACAACTTTTCATCATCAGAGGTCATTGCCGGGTCGTCAGAAGAGTGCAGTAGGAATTTAAATATTTTGAAGTGATCTCAAAAATAGGATACGAGTTGGCGCGATTTGTGTTGGGTCAGAAAACATTAATTATTATTCAGATAACAACTTCTCATCATCAAAGGTCATTGCCGGGTCGTCAGAGGACTGCGGTCAGGATTTAAATATTTTGAAGTTACCGCAAAAATAGGATTCGCGTTGGCGCGGTTTGTGGTGGGTCAGAATACATCAATTATTGTTTAAATAGCAACTTCTCATCATCAAGGGTTATTGCCGGGTCGTCAGAAGGGTGTGGTGGGAATTTAAATAGTTTGAAGTGATCTCAAAAATAGGATTCGAGTTGGCGCGGTATGTGGTGGTTCAGTAAACTTTCAAATAACAACTAATCCCCATCATAGGTCTTTGTTCTTATTTAATATATTTTGAAGTAATCTCAAAAATTAGACTCGAATTGGCGCAATTAGTAGCTAGTCAGAATATATACGTTTTCGTCTAAATAACAACTTCTAATTATCAAAAGTAATTGCTGTGTCGTCAGTATAGTGCGGTCGAATTTCATATATTTTGAAGTAATCTCAAAAATTAGACCCGAGTTGGCGCGCTATGTAGTTGGTAGGTAGAAATACATTAATTATAGTACAATTAACAACTCTTCACTATCAAAGTTCATTGCCAGGTCGTCAGAGGAGTGCGGTCGAATTTTATATATTTTGAAGTTATCTGAAAAATTAGACCCGAGTTGGCGCGCTTTGTGGTTGGTAATAATAATAATAATAATAAATACGTTTATTATATACCCACACATGGTACGAATATTCATTTTAGTCATCAACAACTTTTCACCATAAAAGTCCATTGCCGGGTCGTTAAAGGAGTGCGGTGGGTATTTAAATATTTTGAAGTGATCTCAAAAATAGGACTCGAGTTGGCGCGGTTTGTGTTGGGTCAGAAAACATCAATTATTTTTCAAATAACAACTTATCATCAAAAGACATTGCCGGGTCGTCAGAAGAGTGCGGTGGGAATTTAAATAATATGAAGTGATCTCAAAAATAGGATTTCAGTTGGAGCGGTTGGTGGTGGGTTAGAGTATATCTATTATTGTTCAATTAACAACTTCCCATCATCAAAGGTCATTGCCGAGTGCGGTGGGAATTTAAATATTTTGAAGTGATCTTAAAAATAGGATTCGAGTTGGCGCGGTTTGTGATGGGTCAGAAAACATCAATTAATGTTCAAATATCGACTTCTCATCATCAAAGGTCATTGCCGGGTCGTCAGAAGAGTGCGGTTGGAATTTAAATATTTTGAAGTGATCTCAAGAATAGGATTTGAGTTGGCGCGGTTGGTGGTGGGTCAGAGTACATCTGTTATTGTTCAAATAACAACTTTTCATCATCAAAGGTCATTGCCGGGTCGTCAGAAGAGTGCGGTTGGAATTCAAATATTTTGAAGTGATCTCAAGAATAGGATTTGAGTTGGCGCGGTTGGTGGTGGGTCAGAGTACATCTATTATTGTTTAAATAACAACTAATCATCATCATCAAAGGTCATTGCCGGGTCGTCAGAAGAGTGCGGTAGGAATTTAAATAATTTGAAGTGATCTCAAAAATAGGATTTGAGATGGCGCGGTTTGTGTTGGGTCAGAAAACATTAATTATCGTTCAGATAACAACTTATCATCATCAAAGGTCATTGCCGGGTCGTCAGAAGAGTGCGGTGGAAATTTAAATATTTTGAAGTGATCTCAAAAATAGGATTTGAGTTGGAGCGGTTTTTGATGGGTCAGAAAACATTAATTATTTTTCAGATAACAACTTCTTATCATCAAAGGTCATTGCCGGGTCGTCAGAAGAGTGCGGTTGGAATTTAAATATTTTGAAGTGATCCCAAAAATAGGATTCGAGTTGGCGCGGTTTGTGGTGGGTCAGAAAACATCAATTATTGTTCAAATAACAACTTCTCATCATCAAAGGTCATTGCCGGGTCGTCAGAAGAGTGCGGTTGGAATTTAAATATTTTGAAGTGATCTCAAAAATAGGATTTGAGTTGGCGCGGTTTGTGTTGGGTCAGAAAACATAAATTATCGTTCAGATAACAACTTATCATCATCAAAGGTCATTGCCGGGTCGTCAGAAGAGTGCGGTGGGAATTTAAATAATTTGAAGTGATCTCAAAAATAGGATTTCAGTTGACGCAGTTGGTGGTGGGTCAGAGTACATCTATTATTGTTCAATTAACAACTTCCCATCATCAAAGGTCATTGTCGGGTCGTCAGATGAATGCGGTGGGAATTTAAATATTTTGAAGTGATCTCAAGAATAGGATTCGAGTTGGCGCGGTTGGTGGTGGGTCAGAGTACATCTATTATTGTTTAAATAACAACTTTTCATAATCAAAGGTCATTGCCGGGTCGTCAGAAGAGTGCGGTAGGAATTTAAATAATTTGAAGTGATCTCAAAAATTGGATTTGAGTTGGCGCGGTTTGTGTTGGGTCAGAAAACATTAATTATTGTTCAGATAACAACTTCTCATCATAAAAGGTCATTGCCGGGTCGTCAGAAGAGTGCGGTGGGAATTTAAATATTTTGAAGTGATCTCAAAAATAGGATTTTAGTTGGCGCGGTTGGTGGTGGGTCAGAGTATATCTATTATTGTTCAATTAACAACTTCCCATCATCGAACGTCATTGTCGGGTCGTCAGATGAGTGCGGTGGGAATTTATATATTTTGAAGTGATGTCAAAAATAGGATTCGAGTTTGCGCGGTTTGTGATGAGTCAGAAAACATCAATTATTGTTCAAATAACAACTTCTCGTCATCAAAGGACATTGCCGGGTCGTCAGAAGAGTGCGATGGAAATTTAAAAATTTTGAAGTGATCTCAAAAATAGGATTTGAGTTTGTGCGGTTTGTGATGGGTCAGAAAACATGAATTATTGTTCAGATAACAACTTTTATCATCAAAGGTCATTACCGGGTCGTCAGAAGAGTGCGGTTGGAATTTAAATATTTTGAAGTGATCCCAAAAATAGGATTCGAGTTGGCGCGGTTTGTGGTGGGTCAGAAAACATCAATTATTGTTCAAATAACAACTTCTCATCATCAAAGGTCATTGCCGGGTCGTCAGAAGAGTGCGGTTGGAATTAAAATATTTTGAAGTGATCTCAAGAATAGGATTCGAGTTGGCGCGGTTGATGGTGGGTCAGAGTACATCTATTATTGTTTAAATAACAACTTTTCATCATCAGAGGTCATTGCCGGGTCGTCAGAAGAGTGCGGTAGGAATTTAAATATTTTGAAGTGATCTCAAAAATAGGATACGAGTTGGCGCGATTTGTGTTGGGTCAGAAAACATTAATGATCGTTCAGATAACAACTTATCATCATCAAAGGTCATTGCCGGGTCGTCAGAAGAGTGCGGTGGGAATTTAAATAATTTGAAGTGATCTCAAAAATAGGATTTTAGTTGGCGCGGTTGTTGGTGGGTCAGAGTACATCTATTATTGTTCAATTAACAACTTCCTATCATCAAAGGTCATTGTCGGGTCGTCAGATGAATGCGGTGGGAATTTAAATATTTTGAAGTGAAGTCAAAAATAGGATTTGAGTTGGCGCGGTTTGTGATGGGTCAGAAAACATCAATTATTGTTCAAATAACAACTTCTCATCATCAAAGGTCATTGCCGGGTCGTCAGAAGAGTGCGATGGAAATTTAAATATTTTGAAGTGATCTCAAAAATAGGATTTGAGTTGGCGCGGTTTGTGATGGGTCAGAAAACATTAATTATTTTTCAGATAACAACTTCTTATCATCAAAGGTCATTGCCGGGTCGTCAGAAGAGTGCGGTTGGAATTTAAATATTTTGAAATGATCCCAAAAATAGGATTCGAGTTGGCGCGGTTTGTGGTGGGTCAGAAATCATCAATTATTGTTTAAATAACAATTTCTCATCATCAATGGTCATTGCCGGGTCGTCAGAAGAGTGCGGTTGAAATTTAAATATTTTGAAGTGATCTCAAGAATAGGATTTGAGTTGGCGCGGTTGGTAGTGGGTCAGAGTACATCTATTATTGTTTAAATAACAACTTTTCATCATCAAAGGTCATTGCCGGGTCGTCAGAAGAGTGCGGTTGGAATTTAAATAATTTGAAGTGATCTTAAAAATAGGATTCGAGTTGGCGCGGTTTGTGATGGGTCAGAAAACATCAATTAATGTTCAAATATCAACTTCTCATCATCAAAGGTCATTGCCGGGTCGTCAGAAGAGTGCGGTTGGAATTTAAATATTTTGAAGTGATCTCAAGAATAGGATTTGAGTTGGCGCGGTTGGTGGTGGGTCAGAGTACATCTGTTATTGTTCAAATAACAACTTTTCATCATCAAAGGTCATTGCCGGGTCGTCAGAAGAGTGCGGTTGGAATTCAAATATTTTGAAGTGATCTCAAGAATAGGATTTGAGTTGGCGCGGTTGGTGGTGGGTCAGAGTACAACTATCATTGTTTAAATAACAACTAATCATCATCAAAGGTCATTGCCGGGTCGTCAGAAGAGTGCGGTAGGAATTAAAATAATTTGAAGTGATCTCAAAAATAGGATTTGAGTTGGCGCGGTTTGTGTTGGGTCAGAAAACATTAATTATCGTTCAGATAACAACTTATCATCTTCAAAAGTCATTGCCGGGTCGTCAGAAGAGTGCGGTGGGAATTTAAATAATTTGAAGTGATCTCAAAAATAGGATTTTAGTTGGCGCGGTTGGTGGTGGGTCAGAGTACATCTATTATTGTTCAATTAACAACTTCCCATCATCAAAGGTCATTGTCGGGTCGTCAGATGAATGCGGTGGGAATTTAAATATTTTGAAGTGAAGTCAAAAATAGGATTCGAGTTGGCGCGGTTTGTGATGGGTCAGAAAACATCAATTATTGTTCAAATAACAATTCCTCATCATCAAAGGTCATTGCCGGGTCGTCAGAAGAGTGCGGTGGAAATTTAAATATTTTGAAGTGATCTCAAAAATAGGATTTTAGTTGGCGCGGTTGGTGGTGGGTCAGAATATATCTATTAATGTTCAATTAACAACATTCCATCATCGAACGTCATTGTCGTGTCGTCAGATGAGTGCGGTGGGAATTTAAATATTTTGAAGTGATGTCAAAAATAGGATTCGAGTTTGCGCGGTTTGTGATGAGTCAGAAAACATCAATTATTGTTCAAATAACAACTTCTCGTCATCAAAGGACATTGCCGGGTCGTCAGAAGAGTGCGGTGGAAATTTAAATATTTTGAAGTGATCTCAAAAATAGGATTTGAGTTTGTGCGGTTTGTGATGGGTCAGAAAACATTAATTATTGTTCAGATAACAACTGTTATCATCAAAGGTCATTACCGGGTCGTCAGAAGAGTGCGGTTGGAATTTAAATATTTTGAAGTCATCCCAAAAATAGGATTCAAGTTGGCGCGGTTTGTGGTGGGTCAGAAAACATCAATTTTTGTTCAAATAACAACTTCTTATCATCAAAGGTCATTGCCGGGTCGTCAGAAGAGTGCGGTTGGAATTTAAATATTTTGAAGTGATCTCAAGAATAGGATTTGAGTTGGCGCGGTTGGTGGTGGGTCAGAGTACATCTGTTATTGTTTAAATAACAACTTTTCATCATCAAAGGTCATTGCCGGGTCGTCAGAAGAGTGCGGTTGGAATTCAAATATTTTGAAGTGATCTCAAGAATAGGATTTGAGTTGGCGCGGTTTGTGTTGGGTCAGAAAACATTAATTATCGTTCAGATAACAACTTATCATCATCAAAGGTCATTGCCGGGTCGTCAGAAGAGTGCGGTGGGAATTTAAATAATTTGAAGTGATCTCAAAAATAGGATTTCAGTTGGCGCGGTTGGTGGTGGGTCAGAGTACATCTATTATTGTTCAATTAACAACTTCCCATCATCAAAGGTCATTGTCGGGTCGTCAGATGAATGCGGTGGGAATTTAAATATTTTGAAGTGAAGTCAAAAATAGGATTCGAGTTGGCGCGGTTTATGATGGGTCAGAAAACATCAATTATTGTTCAAATAACAACTTCTCATCATCAAAGGTCATTGCCGGGTCGTCAGAAGAGTGCGGTTGAAATTTAAATATTTTGAAGTGATCTCAAGAATAGGATTTGAGTTGGCGCAGTTGGTAGTGGGTCAGAGTACATCTATTATTGTTTAAATAACAACTTTTCATCATCAAAGGTCATTGCTGGGTCGTCAGAAGAGTGCGGTTGGAATTTAAATAATTTGAAGTGATCTCAAGAATAGGATTCGAGTTGGCGCGGTTGGTGGTGGGTCAGAGTACATCTATTATTGTTTAAATAACAACTTTTCATAATCAAAGGTCATTGCCGGGTCGTCAGAAGAGTGCGGTAGGAATTTAAATAATTTGAAGTGATCTCAAAAATTGGATTTGAGTTGGCGCGGTTTGTGTTGGGTCAGAAAACATTAATTATTGTTCAGATAACAACTTCTCATCATAAAAGGTCATTGCCGGGTCGTCAGAAGAGTGCGGTGGGAATTTAAATATTTTGAAGTGATCTCAAAAATAGGATTTTAGTTGGCGCGGTTGGTGGTGGGTCAGAGTATATCTATTATTGTTCAATTAACAACTTCCCATCATCGAACGTCATTGTCGGGTCGTCAGATGAGTGCGGTGGGAATTTATATATTTTGAAGTGATGTCAAAAATAGGATTCGAGTTTGCGCGGTTTGTGATGAGTCAGAAAACATCAATTATTGTTCAAATAACAACTTCTCGTCATCAAAGGACATTGCCGGGTCGTCAGAAGAGTGCGATGGAAATTTAAAAATTTTGAAGTGATCTCAAAAATAGGATTTGAGTTTGTGCGGTTTGTGATGGGTCAGAAAACATGAATTATTGTTCAGATAACAACTTTTATCATCAAAGGTCATAACCGGGTCGTCAGAAGAGTGCGGTTGGAATTTAAATATTTTGAAGTGATCTAAAAAATAGGATTCGAGTTGGCGCGGTTTGTGGTGGGTCAGAAAACATCAATTATTGTTCAAATAACAACTTCTTATCATCAAAGGTCATTGCCGGGTCGTCAGAAGAGTGCGGTTGGAATTTAAATATTTTGAAGTGATCTCAAGAATAGGATTCGAGTTGGCGCGGTTGATGGTGGATCAGAGTACATCTATTATTGTTTAAATAACAACTTTTCATCATCAGAGGTCATTGACGGGTCGTCAGAAGAGTGCGGTAGGAATTTAAATATTTTGAAGTGATCTCAAAAATAGGATACGAGTTGGCGCGATTTGTGTTGGGTCAGAAAACATTAATTATCGTTCAGATAACAACTTATCATCATCAAAGGTCATTGCCGGGTCGTCAGAAGAGTGCGGTGGGAATTTAAATAATTTGAAGTGATCTCAAAACTAGGATTTTAGTTGGCGCGGTTGGTGGTGGGTCAGAGTACATCTATTATTGTTCAATTAACAACTTCCCATCATCAAAGGTCATCGTCGGGTCGTCAGATGAATGCGGTGGGAATTTAAATATTTTGAAGTGAAGTCAAAAATAGGATTCGAGTTGGCGCGGTTTGTGATGGGTCAGAAAACATCAATTATTGTTCAAATAACAACTTCTCATCATCAAAGGTCATTGCCGGGTCGTCAGAAGAGTGCGGTTGGAATTTAAATATTTTGAAATGATCCCAAAAATAGGATTCGAGTTGGCGCGGTTTGTGGTGGGTCAGAAAACATCAATTATTGTTTAAATAACAACTTCTCATCATCAAAGGTCATTGCCGGGTCGTCAGAAGAGTGCGGTTGAAATTTAAATATTTTGAAGTGATCTCAAGAATAGGATTTGAGTTGGCGCGGTTGGTAGTGGGTCAGAGTACATCTATTATTGTTTAAATAACAACTTTTCATCATCAAAGGTCATTGACTGGTCGTCAGAAGAGTGCGGTTGGAATTTAAATAATTTGAAGTGATCTTAAAAATAGGATTCGAGTTGGCGCGGTTTGTGATGGGTCAGAAAACATCAATTAATGTTCAAATATCAACTTCTCATCATCAAAGGTCATTGCCGGGTCGTCAGAAGAGTGCGGTTGGAATTTAAATATTTTGAAGTGATCTCAAGAATAGGATTTGAGTTGGCGCGGTTGGTGGTGGGTCAGAATACATCTGTTATTGTTCAAATAACAACTTTTCATCATCAAAGGTCATTGCCGGGTCGTCAGAAGAGTGCGGTTGGAATTCAAATATTTTGAAGTGATCTCAAGAATAGGATTTGAGTTGGCGCGGTTGGTGGTGGGTCAGAGTACAACTATTATTGTTTGAATAACAACTTATCATCATCAAAGGTCATTGCCGGGTAGTCAGAAGAGTGCGGTAGGAATTAAAATAATTTGAAGTGATCTCAAAAATAGGATTTGAGTTGGCGCGGTTTGTGTTGGGTCAGAAAACATTAATTATCGTTCAGATAACAACTTATCATCTTCAAAAGTCATTGCCGGGTCGTCAGAAGAGTGCGGTGGGAATTTAAATAATTTGAAGTGATCTCAAAAATAGGATTTTAGTTGGCGCGGTTGGTGGTGAGTCAGAGTACATCTATTATTGTTCAATTAACAACTTCCCATCATCAAAGGTCATTGTCGATTCGTCAGATGAATGCGGTGGGAATTTAAATATTTTGAAGTGAAGTCAAAAATAGGATTCGAGTTGGCGCGGTTTGTGATGGGTCAGAAAACATCAATTATTGTTCAAATAACAATTCCTCATCATCAAAGGTCATTGCCGGGTCGTCAGAAGAGTGCGGTGGAAATTTAAATATTTTGAAGTGATCTCAAAAATAGGATTTGAGTTTGTGCGGTTTGTGATGGGTCAGAAAACATTAATTATTGTTCAGATAACAACTGTTATCATCAAAGGTCATTACCGGGTCGTCAGAAGAGTGCGGTTGGAATTTAAATATTTTGAAGTCATCCCAAAAATAGGATTCAAGTTGGCGCGGTTTGTGGTGGGTCAGAAAACATCAATTTTTGTTCAAATAACAACTTCTTATCATCAAAGGTCATTGCCGGGTCGTCAGAAGAGTGCGGTTGGAATTTAAATATTTTGAAGTGATCTCAAGAATAGGATTTGAGTTGGCGCGGTTGGTGGTGGGTCAGAGTACATCTGTTATTGTTCAAATAACAACTTTTCATCATCAAAGGTCATTGCCGGGTCGTCAGAAGAGTGCGGTTGGAATTCAAATATTTTGAAGTGATCTCAAGAATAGGATTTGAGTTGGCGCGGTTGGTGGTGGGTCAGAGTACATCTATTATTGTTTAAATAACAACTAATCATCATCAAAGGTCATTGCCGGGTCGTCAGAAGAGTGCGGTAGGAATTTAAATAATTTGAAGTGATCTCAAAATTAGGATTTGAGTTGGCGCGGTTTGTGTTGGGTCAGAAAACATTAATTATCGTTCAGATAACAACTTATCATCATCAAAGGTCATTGCCGGGTCGTCAGAAGAGTGCGGTGGGAATTTAAATAATTTGAAGTTATCTCAAAAATAGGATTTCAGTTGGCGCGGTTGGTGGTGGGTCAGAGTACATCTATTATTGTTCAATTAACAACTTCCCATCATCAAAGGTCATTGTCGGGTCGTCAGATGAATGCGGTGGGAATTTAAATATTTTGAAGTGAAGTCAAAAATAGGATTCGAGTTGGCGCGGTTTGTGATGGGTCAGAAAACATCAATTATTGTTTAAATAACAACTTCTCATCATCAAAGGTCATTGCCGGGTCGTCAGAAGAGTGCGGCGGAAATTTAAATATTTTGAAGTGATCTCAAAAATAGGATTTCAGTTGGCGCGGTTGGTGGTGGGTCAGAGTACATCTATTATTGTTCAATTAACAACTTCCCATCATCAAAGGTCATTGTCGGGTCGTCAGATGAATGCGGTGGGAATTTAAATATTTTGAAGTGAAGTCAAAAATAGGATTCGAGTTGGCGCGGTTTGTGATGGGTCAGAAAACATCAATTATTGTTCAAATAACAACTTCTCATCATCAAAGGTAATTGCCGGGTCGTCAGAAGAGTGCGGTGGGAATTTAAATATTTTGAAGTGAAGTCAAAAATAGGATTCGAGTTGGCGCGGTTTGTGATGGGTCAGAAAACATCAATTATTGTTCAAATAACAACTTCTCATCATCAAAGGTCATTGCCGGGTCGTCAGAAGAGTGCGGTGGAAATTTAAATATTTTGAAGTGATCTCAAAAATAGGATTTGAGTTGGCGCGGTTTGTGTTGTGTCAGAAAACATGAATTATCGTTCAGATAACAACTTATCATCATCAAAGGTCATTGCCGGGTCGTCAGATGAATGCGGTGTGAATTTAAATATTTTGAAGTGAAGTCAAAAATAGGATTCGAGTTGGCGCGGTTTGTGATGGGTCAGAAAACATCAATTATTGTTCAAATAACAACTTCTCATCATCAAAGGTAATTGCCGGGTCGTCAGAAGAGTGCGGTGGGAATTTAAATATTTTGAAGTGAAGTGAAAAATAGGATTCGAGTTGGCGCGGTTTGTGATGGGTCAGAAAACATTAATTATTTTTCAGATAACAACTTCTTATCATCAAAGGTCATTGCCGGGTCGTCAGAAGAGTGCGGTTGGAATTTAAATATTTTGAAGTGATCTCAAAAATAGGATTTGAGTTGGCGCGGTTTGTGTTGTGTCAGAAAACATGAATTATCGTTCAGATAACAACTTATCATCATCAAAGGTCATTGCCTGGTCGTCAGAAGAGTGCGGTGGGAATTTAAATAATTTGAAGTGATCTCAAAAATAGGATTTCAGTTGGCGCGGTTGGTGGTGGGTCAGAGTACATCTATTATTGTTCAATTAACAACTTCCCATCATCAAAGGTCATTGTCGGGTCGTCAGATGAATGCGGTGGGAATTTAAATATTTTGAAGTGAAGTCAAAAATAGGATTCGAGTTGGCGCGGTTTGTGATGGGTCAGAAAACATCAATTATTGTTCAAATAACAACTTCTCATCATCAAAGGTCATTGCCGGGTCGTCAGAAGAGTGCGGTGGGAATTTAAATATTTTGAAGTGAAGTCAAAAATAGGATTCGAGTTGGCGCGGTTTGTGATGGGTCAGAAAACATCAATTATTGTTCAAATAACAACTTCTCATCATCAAAGGTCATTGCCGGGTCGTCAGAAGAGTGCGGTGGAAATTTAAATATTTTGAAGTGATCTCAAAAATAGGATTTTAGTTGGCGCGGTTGGTGGTGGGTCAGAGTATATCTAGTAATGTTCAATTAACAACTTCCCATCATCGAACGTCATTGTCGGGTCGTCAGATGAGTGCGGTGGGAATTTAAATATTTTGAAGTGATGTCAAAAATAGGATTCGAGTTTGCGCGGTTTGTGATGAGTCAGAAAACATCAATTATTGTTCAAATAACAACTTCTCGTCATCAAAGGACATTGCCGGGTCGTCAGAAGAGTGCGGTGGAAATTTAAATATTTTGAAGTGATCTCAAAAATAGGATTTGAGTTTGTGCGGTTTGTGATGGGTCAGAAAACATTAATTATTGTTCAGATAACAACTTTTATCATCAAAGGTCATTACCGGGTCGTCAGAAGAGTGCGGTTGGAATTTAAATATTTTGAAGTGATCCCAAAAATAGGATTCAAGTTGGCGCGGTTTGTGGTGGGTCAGAAAACATCAATTTTTGTTCAAATAACAACTTCTTATCATCAAAGGTCATTGCCGGGTCGTCAGAAGAGTGCGGTTGGAATTTAAATATTTTGAAGTGATCTCAAGAATAGGATTTGAGTTGGCGCGGTTGATGGTGGGTCAGAGTACATCTATTATTGTTTTAATAACAACTTTTCATCATCAGAGGTCATTGCCGGGTCGTCAGAAGAGTGCGGTAGGAATTTAAATATTTTGAAGTGATCTCAAAAATAGGATACGAGTTGGCGCGATTTGTGTTGGGTCAGAAAACATTAATTATTATTCAGATAACAACTTCTCATCATCAAAGGTCATTGCTGGGTCGTCAGAGGACTGCGGTCAGGATTTAAATATTTTGAAGTTACCGCAAAAATAGGATTCGAGTTGGCGCGGTATGTGGTGGTTCAGTAAACTTTCAAATAACAACTAATCACCATCATAGGTCTTTGTTCTTATTTAATATATTTTGAAGTAATCTCAAAAATTAGACTCGAATTGGCGCAATTAGTAGCTAGTCAGAATATATACGGTTTCGTCTAAATAACAACTTCTAATTATCAAAAGTAATTGCTGTGTCGTCAGTATAGTGCGGTCGAATTTCATATATTTTGAAGTAATCTCAAAAATTAGACCCGAGTTGGCGCGCTATGTAGTTGGTAGGTAGAAATACATTCATTATAGTACAATTAACAACTCTTCACTATCAAAGTTCATTGCCAGGTCGTCAGAGGTGTGCGGTCGAATTTTATATATTTTGAAGTTATCTGAAAAATTAGACCCGAGTTGGCGCGCTTTGTGGTTGGTAATAATAATAATAATAATAAATACGTTTATTATATACCCACACATGGTAAGAATATTCATTTTAGTCCAATCAACAACTTTTCACCATAAAAGTCCATTGCCGGGTCGTTAAAGGAGTGCGGTGGGTATTTAAATATTTTGAAGTGATCTCAAAAATAGGACTCGAGTTGGCACGGTTTGTGTTGGGTCAGAAAACATGAATTATTTTTCAAATAACAATTTATCATCAAAAGACATTGCCGGGTCGTCAGAAGAGTGCGGTGGGAATTTAAATAATATGAAGTGATCTCAAAAATAGGATTTCAGTTGGCGCGGTTGGTGGTGGGTTAGAGTATATCTATTATTGTTCAATTAACAACTTCCCATCATCAAAGGTCATTGCCGAGTGCGGTGGGAATTTAAATATTTTGAAGTGATCTTAAAAATAGGATTCGAGTTGGCGCGGTTTGTGATGGGTCAGAAAACATCAATTAATGTTCAAATATCAACTTCTCATCATCAAAGGTCATTGCCGGGTCGTCAGAAGAGTGCGGTTGGAATTTAAATATTTTGAAGTGATCTCAAGAATAGGATTTGAGTTGGCGCGGTTGGTGGTGGGTCAGAGTACATCTGTTATTGTTCAAATAACAACTTTTCATCATCAAAGGTCATTGCCGGGTCGTCAGAAGAGTGCGGTTGGAATTCAAATATTTTGAAGTGATCTCAAGAATAGGATTTGAGTTGGCGCGGTTGGTGGTGGGTCAGAGTACATCTATTATTGTTTAAATAACAACTAATCATCATCAAAGGTCAATGCCGGGTCGTCAGAAGAGTGCGGTGGGAATTTAAATAATATGAAGTGATCTCAAAAATAGGATTTCAGTTGGCGCGGTTGGTGGTGGGTTAGAGTATATCTATTATTGTTCAATTAACAACTTCCCATCATCAAAGGTCATTGTTGAGTGCGGTGGGAATTTAAATATTTTGAAGTGATCTTAAAAATAGGATTCGAGTTGGCGCGGTTTGTGATGGGTCAGAAAACATCAATTAATGTTCAAATATCAACTTCTCATCATCAAAGGTCATTGCCGGGTCGTCAGAAGAGTGCGGTGTGAATTTAAATATTTTGAAGTGATCTCAAGAATAGGATATGAGTTGGCGCGGTTGGTGGTGGGTCAGAGTACATCTGTTATTGTTCAAATAACAACTTTTCATCATCAAAGGTCATTGCCGGGTCGTCAGAAGAGTGCGGTTGGAATTCAAATATTTTGAAGTGATCTCAAAAATAGGATTTGAGTTGGCGCGGTTTGTGTTGGGTCAGAAAACATAAATTATCGTTCAGATAACAACTTATCATCATCAAAGGTCATTGCCGGGTCGTCAGAAGAGTGCGGTAGGAATTTAAATAATTTGAAGTGATCTCAAAAATAGGATTTGAGTTGGCGCGGTTTGTGTTGGGTCAGAAAACATTAATTATCGTTCAGATAACAACTTATCATCATCAAAGGTCATTGCCGGGTCGTCAGAAGAGTGCGGTGGAAATTTAAATATTTTGAAGTGATCTCAAAAATAGGATTTGAGTTGGCGCGGTTTGTGATGGGTCAGAAAACATTAATTATTTTTCAGATAACAACTTCTTATCATCAAAGGTCATTGCCGGGTCGTCAGAAGAGTGCGGTTGGAATTTAAATATTTTGAAATGATCCCAAAAATAGGATTCGAGTTGGCGCGGTTTGTGGTGGGTCAGAAAACATCAATTATTGTTCAAATAACAACTTCTCATCATAAAAGGTCATTGCCGGGTCGTCAGAAGAGTGCGGTTGAAATTTAAATATTTTGAAGTGATCTCAAGAATAGGATTTGAGTTGGCGCGGTTGGTAGTGGGTCAGAGTACATCTATTATTGTTTAAATAACAACTTTTCATCATCAAAGGTCATTGCCGGGTCGTCAGAAGAGTGCGGTTGGAATTTAAATAATTTGAAGTGATCTTAAAAATAGGATTCGAGTTGGCGCGGTTTGTGATGGGTCAGAAAACATCAATTAATGTTCAAATATCAACTTTTCATCATCAAAGGTCATTGCCGGGTCGTCAGAAGAGTGCGGTTGGAATTTAAATATTTTGAAGTGATCTCAAGAATAGGATTCGAGTTGGCGCGGTTGATGGTGGGTCAGAGTACATCTATTATTGTTTAAATAACAACTTTTCATCATCAGAGGTCATTGCCGGGTCGTCAGAAGAGTGCGGTAGGAATTTAAATATTTTGAAGTGATCTCAAAAATAGGATACGAGTTGGCGCGATTTGTGTTGGGTCAGAAAACATTAATTATCGTTCAGATAACAACTTATCATCATCAAAGGTCATTGCCGGGTCGTCAGAAGAGTGCGGTGGGAATTTAAATAATTTGAAGTGATCTCAAAAATAGGATTTTAGTTGGCGCGGTTGGTGGTGGGTCAGAGTACGTCTATTATTGTTCAATTAACAACTTCCCATCATCAAAGGTCATCGTCGGGTCGTCAGATGAATGCGGTGGGAATTTAAATATTTTGAAGTGAAGTCAAAAATAGGATTCGAGTTGGCGCGGTTTGTGATGGGTCAGAAAACATAAATTATTGTTCAAATAACAACTTCTCATCATCAAAGGTCATTGCCGGGTCGTCAGAAGAGTGCGGTGGAAATTTAAATATTTTGAAGTGATCTCAAAAATAGGATTTGAGTTGGCGCGGTTTGTGATGGGTCAGAAAACATTATTTATTTTTCAGATAACAACTTCTTATCATCAAAGGTCATTGCCGGGTCGTCAGAAGAGTGCGGTTGGAATTTAAATATTTTGAAATGATCCCAAAAATAGGATTCGAGTTGGCGCGGTTTGTGGTGGGTCAGAAAACATCAATTATTGTTTAAATAACAACTTCTCATCATCAAAGGTCATTGCCGGGTCGTCAGAAGAGTGCGGTTGAAATTTAAATATTTTGAAGTGATCTCAAGAATAGGATTTGAGTTGGCGCGGTTGGTAGTGGGTCAGAGTACATCTATTATTGTTCAAATAACAACTTCTTATCATCAAAGGTCATTGCCGGGTCGTCAGAAGAGTGCGGTTGGAATTTAAATATTTTGAAGTGATCTCAAGAATAGGATTTGAGTTGGCGCGGTTGGTGGTGGGTCAGAGTACATCTGTTATTGTTCAAATAACAACTTTTCATCATCAAAGGTCATTGCCGGGTCGTCAGAAGAGTGCGGTTGGAATTCAAATATTTTGAAGTGATCTCAAGAATAGGATTTGAGTTGGCGCGGTTGGTGGTGGGTCAGAGTACATCTATTATTGTTTAAATAACAACTAATCATCATCAAAGGTCATTGCCGGGTCGTCAGAAGAGTGCGGTAGGAATTTAAATAGTTTGAAGTGATCTCAAAATTAGGATTTGAGTTGGCGCGGTTTGTGTTGGGTCAGAAAACATTAATTATCGTTCAGATAACAACTTATCATCATCAAAGGTCATTGCCGGGTCGTCAGAAGAGTGCGGTGGGAATTTAAATAATTTGAAGTGATCTCAAAAATAGGATTTCAGTTGGCGCGGTTGGTGGTGGGTCAGAGTACATCTATTATTGTTCAATTAACAACTTCCCATCATCAAAGGTCATTGTCGGGTCGTCAGATGAATGCGGTGGGAATTTAAATATTTTGAAGTGAAGTCAAAAATAGGATTCGAGTTGGCGCGGTTTGTGATGGGTCAGAAAACATCAATTATTGTTCAAATAACAACTTCTCATCATCAAAGGTCATTGCCGGGTCGTCAGAAGAGTGCGGTGGAAATTTAAATATTTTGAAGTGATCTCAAAAATAGGATTTGAGTTGGCGCGATTTGTGATGGGTCAGAAAACATTAATTATTTTTCAGATAACAACTTCTTATCATCAAAGGTCATTGCCGGGTCGTCAGAAGAGTGCGGTTGGAATTTAAATATTTTGAAGTGATCTCAAAAATAGGATTTGAGTTGGCGCGGTTTGTGTTGTGTCAGAAAACATGAATTATCGTTCAGATAACAACTTATCATCATCAAAGGTCATTGCCGGGTCGTCAGAAGAGTGCGGTGGGAATTTAAATAATTTGAAGTGATCTCAAAAATAGGATTTCAGTTGGCGCGGTTGGTGGTGGGTCAGAGTACATCTATTATTGTTCAATTAACAACTTCCCATCATCAAAGGTCATTGTCGGGTCGTCAGATGAATGCGGTGGGAATTTAAATATTTTGAAGTGAAGTCAAAAATAGGATTCGAGTTGGCGCGGTTTGTGATGGGTCAGAAAACATCAATAATTGTTCAAATAACAACTTCTCATCATCAAAGGTCATTGCCGGGTCGTCAGAAGAGTGCGGTGGGAATTTAAATATTTTGAAGTGAAGTCAAAAATAGGATTCAAGTTGGCGCGGTTTGTGATGGGTCAGAAAACATCAATTATTGTTCAAATAACAACTTCTCATCATCAAAGGTCATTGCCGGGTCGTCAGAAGAGTGCGGTGGAAATTTAAATATTTTGAAGTGATCTCAAAAATAGGATTTTAGTTGGCGCGGTTGGTGGTGGGTCAGAGTATATCTATTAATGTTCAATTAACAACTTCCCATCATCGAACGTCATTGTCGGGTCGTCAGATGAGTGCGGTGGGAATTTAAATATTTTGAAGTGATGTCAAAAATAGGATTCGAGTTTGCGCGGTTTGTGATGAGTCAAAAAACATCAATTATTGTTCAAATAACAACTTCTCGTCATCAAAGGACATTGCCGGGTCGTCAGAAGAGTGCGGTGGAAATTTAAATAATTTGAAGTGATCTCAAAAATAGGATTTGAGTTTGTGCGGTTTGTGATGGGTCAGAAAACATAAATTATTGTTCAGATAACAACTTTTATCATCAAAGGTCATTACCGGGTCGTCAGAAGAGTGCGGTTGGAATTTAAATATTTTGAAGTGATCCCAAAAATAGGATTTGAGTTGGCGCGGTTTGTGTTGGGTCAGAAAACATTAATTATCGTTCAGATAACAACTTATCATCATCAAAGGTCATTGCCGGGTCGTCAGAAGAGTGCGGTGGAAATTTAAATATTTTGAAGTGATCTCAAAAATAGGATTTGAGTTGGAGCGGTTTGTGATGGGTCAGAAAACATTAATTATTTTTCAGATAACAACTTCTCATCATCAAAGGTCATTGCCGGGTCGTCAGAAGAGTGCGGTTGGAATTTAAATATTTTGAAGTGATCTCAAAAATAGGATTTTAGTTGGCGCGGTTGGTGGTGGGTCAGAGTATATCTATTAATGTTCAATTAACAACTTCCCATCATCGAACGTCATTGTCGGGTCGTCAGATGAGTGCGGTGGGAATTTAAATATTTTGAAGTGATGTCGAAAATAGGATTCGAGTTGGCGCGGTTTGTGTTGGGACAGAAATCATAAATTATCGTTCAGATAACAACTTATCATCATCAAAGGTCATTGCCGGGTCGTCAGAAGAGTGCGGTGGGAATTTAAATAATTTGAAGTGATCTCAAAAATAGGATTTCAGTTGGCGCGGTTGGTGGTGGGTCAGAGTACATCTATTATTGTTCAATTAACAACTTCCCATCATCAAAGGTCATTGTCGGGTCGTCAGATGAATGCGGTGGGAATTTAAATATTTTGAAGTGAAGTCAACAATAGGATTCGAGTTGGCGCGGTTTATGATGGGTCAGAAAACATCAATTATTGTTCAAATAATAACTTCTCATCATCAAAGGTCATTGCCGGGTCGTCAGAAGAGTGCGGTTGAAATTTAAATATTTTGAAGTGATCTCAAGAATAGGATTTGAGTTGGCGCAGTTGGTAGTGGATCAGAGTACATCTATTATTGTTTAAATAACAACTTTTCATCATCAAAGGTCATTGCCGGGTCGTCAGAAGAGTGCGGTTGGAATTTAAATATTTTGAAGTGATCTCAAGAATAGGATTCGAGTTGGCGCGGTTGGTGGTGGGTCAGAGTACATCTATTATTGTTTAAATAACAACTTTCCATAATCAAAGGTCATTGCCGGGTCGTCAGAAGAGTGCGGTAGGAATTTAAATAATTTGAAGTGATCTCAAAAATTGGATTTGAGTTGGCGCGGTTTGTGTTGGGTCAGAAAACATTAACTATTGTTCAGATAACAACTTCTCATCATAAAAGGTCATTGCCGGGTCGTCAGAAGAGTGCGGTGGGAATTTAAATATTTTGAAGTGATCTCAAAAATTGGATTCGAGTTGGCGCGGTTTGTGGTGGGTCAGAAAACATCAATTATTGTTCAAATAACAACTTCTTATCATCAAAGGTCATTGCCGGGTCGTCAGAAGAGTGCGGTTGGAATTTAAATATTTTGAAGTGATCTCAAGAATAGGATTCGAGTTGGCGCGGTTGATGGTGGGTCAGAGTACATCTATTATTGTTTAAATAACAACTTTTCATCATCAGAGGTCATTGCCGGGTCGTCAGAAGAGTGCGGTAGGTATTTAAATATTTTGAAGTGATCTCAAAAATAGGATACGAATTGGCGCGATTTGTGTTGGGTCAGAAAACATTAATTATCGTTCAGATAACAACTTATCATCATCAAAGGTCATTGCCGGGTCGTCAGAAGAGTGCGGTGGGAATTTAAATAATTTGAAGTGATCTCAAAAATAGGATTTTAGTTGGCGCGGTTGGTGGTGGGTCAGAGTACATCTATTATTGTTCAATTAACAACTTCCCATCATCAAAGGTCATCGTCGGGTCGTCAGATGAATGCGGTGGGAATTTAAATATTTTGAAGTGAAGTCAAAAATAGGATTCGAGTTGGCGCGGTTTGTGATGGGTCAGAAAACATCAATAAGTGTTCAAATAACAACTTCTCATCATCAAAGGTCATTGCCGGGTCGTCAGAAGAGTGCGGTGGAAATTTAAATATTTTGAAGTGATCTCAAAAATAGGATTTGAGTTGGCGCGGTTTGTGATGGGTCAGAAAACATTAATTATTTTTCAGATAACAACTTCTTATCATCAAAGGTCATTGCCGGGTCGTCAGAAGAGTGCAATTGGAATTTAAATATTTTGAAATGATCCCAAAAATAGGATTCGAGTTGGCGCGGTTTGTGGTGGGTCAAAAAACATCAATTATTGTTTAAATAACAACTTCTCATCATCAAAGGTCATTGCCGGGTCGTCAGAAGAGTGCGGTTGAAATTTAAATATTTTGAAGTGATCTCAAGAATAGGATTTGAGTTGGCGCGGTTGGTAGTGGGTCAGAGTACATCTATTATTGTTTAAATAACAACTTTTCATCATCAAAGGTCATTGCCGGGTCGTCAGAAGAGTGCGGTTGGAATTAAATAATTTGAAGTGATCTTAAAAATAGGATTCGAGTTGGCGCGGTTTGTGATGGGTCAGAAAACATCAATTAATGTTCAAATATCAACTTCTCATCATCAAAGGTCATTGCCGGGTCGTCAGAAGAGTGCGGTTGGAATTTAAATATTTTGAAGTGATCTCAAGAATAGGATTTGAGTTGGCGCGGTTGGTGGTGGGTCAGAGTACATCTGTTATTGTTCAAATAACAACTTTTCATCATCAAAGGTCATTGCCGGGTCGTCAGAAGAGTGCGGTTGGAATTCAAATATTTTGAAGTGATCTCAAGAATAGGATTTGAGTTGGCGCGGTTGGTGGTGGGTCAGAGTACAACTATTATTGTTTAAATAACAACTAATCATCATCAAAGGTCATTGCCGGGTCGTCAGAAGAGTGCGGTAGGAATTAAAATAATTTGAAGTGATCTCAAAAATAGGATTTGAGTTGGCGCGGTTTGTGTTGGGTCAGAAAACATTAATTATCGTTCAGATAACAACTTATCATTTCAAAAGTCATTGCCGGGTCGTCAGAAGAGTGCGGTGGGAATTTAAATAATTTGAAGTGATCTCAAAAATAGGATTTTAGTTGGCGCGGTTGGTGGTGGGTCAGAGTACATCTATTAATGTTCAATTAACAACTTCCCATCATCAAAGGTCATTGTCGGGTCGTCAGATGAATGCGGTGGGAATTTAAATATTTTGAAGTGAAGTCAAAAATAGGATTCGAGTTGGCGCGGTTTGTGATGGGTCAGAAAACATCAATTATTGTTCAAATAACAATTCCTCATCATCAAAGGTCATTGCCGGGTCGTCAGAAGAGTGCGGTGGAAATTTAAATATTTTGAAGTGATCTCAAAAATAGGATTTTAGTTGGCGCGGTTGGTGGTGGGTCAGAGTATATCTATTAATGTTCAATTAACAACTTCCCATCATCGAACGTCATTGTCGGGTCGTCAGATGAGTGCGGTGGGAATTTAAATATTTTGAAGTGATGTCGAAAATAGGATTCGAGTTTGCGCGGTTTGTGATGAGTCAGAAAACATCAATTATTGTTCAAATAACAACTTCTCGTCATCAAAGGACATTGCCGGGTCGTCAGAAGAGTGCGGTGGAAATTTAAATATTTTGAAGTGATCTCAAAAATAGGATTTGAGTTTGTGCGGTTTGTGATGGGTCAGAAAACATTAATTATTGTTCAGATAACAACTGTTATCATCAAAGGTCATTACCGGGTCGTCAGAAGAGTGCGGTTGGAATTTAAATATTTTGAAGTCATTCCAAAAATAGGATTCAAGTTGGCGCGGTTGGTGGTGGGTCAGAGTATATCTATTAATGTTCAATTAATAACTTTCCATCATCGAACGTCATAGTCGGGTCGTCAGATGAGTGCGGTGGGAATTTAAATATTTTGAAGTGATGTCGAAAATAGGATTCGAGTTTGCGCGGTTTGTGATGAGTCAGAAAACATCAATTATTGTTCAAATAACAACTTCTCGTCATCAAAGGACATTGCCGGGTCGTCAGAAGAGTGCGGTGGAAATTTAAATATTTTGAAGTGATCTCAAAAATAGGATTTTAGTTTGCGCGGTTGGTGGTGGGTCAGAGTATATCTATTAATGTTCAATTAACAATTTCCCATCATCGAACGTCATTGTCGGGTCGTCAGATGAGTGCGGTGGGAATTTAAATATTTTGAAGTGATGTCGAAAATAGGATTCGAGTTTGCGCGGTTTGTGATGAGTCAGAAAACATCAATTATTGTTCAAATAACAACTTCTCGTCATCAAAGGACATTGCCGGGTCGTCAGAAGAGTGCGGTGGAAATTTAAATATTTTGAAGTGATCTCAAAAATAGGATTTGAGTTTGTGCGGTTTGTGATGGGTCAGAAAACATTAATTATTGTTCAGATAACAACTGTTATCATCAAAGGTCATTACCGGGTCGTCAGAAGAGTGCGGTTGGAATTTAAATATTTTGAAGTCATCCCAAAAATAGGATTCAAGTTGGCGCGGTTTGTGGTGGGTCAGAAAACATCAATTTTTGTTCAAATAACAACTTCTTATCATCAAAGGTCATTGCCGGGTCGTCAGAAGAGTGCGGTTGGAATTTAAATATTTTGAAGTGATCTCAAGAATAGGATTTGAGTTGGCGCGGTTGGTGGTGGGTCAGAGTACATCTGTTATTGTTCAAATAACAACTTTTCATCATCAAAGGTCATTGCCGGGTCGTCAGAAGAGTGCGGTTGGAATTCAAATATTTTGAAGTGATCTCAAGAATAGGATTTGAGTTGGCGCGGTTGGTGGTGGGTCAGAGTACATCTATTATTGTTTAAATAACAACTAATCATCATCAAAGGTCATTGCCGGGTCGTCAGAAGAGTGCGGTAGGAATTTAAATAATTTGAAGTGATCTCAAAATTAGGATTTGAGTTGGCGCGGTTTGTGTTGGGTCAGAAAACATTAATTATCGTTCAGATAACAACTTATCATCATCAAAGGTCATTGCCGGGTCGTCAGAAGAGTGCGGTGGAAATTTAAATATTTTGAAGTGATCTCAAAAATAGGATTTGAGTTGGCGCGGTTTGTGATGGGTCAGAAAACATTAATTATTTTTCAGATAACAACTTCTTATCATCAAAGGTAATTGCCGGGTCGTCAGAAGAGTGCGGTTGGAATTTAAATATTTTGAAGTGATCTCAAAAATAGGATTTGAGTTGGCGCGGTTTGTGTTGTGTCAGAAAACATGAATTATCGTTCAGATAACAACTTATCATCATCAAAGGTCATTGCCGGGTCGTCAGAAGAGTGCGGTGGGAATTTAAATAATTTGAAGTGATCTCAAAAATAGGATTTCAGTTGGCGCGGTTGGTGGTGGGTCAGAGTACATCTATTATTGTTCAATTAACAACTTCTCATCATCAAAGGTCATTGTCGGGTCGTCAGATGAATGCGGTGGAAATTTAAATAGTTTGAAGTGAAGTCAAAAATAGGATTCGAGTTGGCGCGGTTTGTGATGGGTCAGAAAACATCAATTATTGTTCAAATAACAACTTCTCATCATCAAAGGTCATTGCCGGGTCGTCAGAAGAGTGCGGTGGGAATTTAAATATTTTGAAGTGAAGTCAAAAATAGGATTCGAGTTGGCGCGGTTTGTGATGGGTCAGAAAACATCAATTATTGTTCAAATAACAACTTCTCATCATCAAAGGTCATTGCCGGGTCGTCAGAAGAGTGCGGTGGAAATTTAAATATTTTGAAGTGATCTCAAAAATAGGATTTCAGTTGGCGCGGTTGGTGGTGGGTCAGAGTATATCTATTAATGTTCAATTAACAACTTCCCATCATCGAACGTCATTGTCGGGTCGTCAGATGAGTGCGGTGGGAATTTAAATATTTTGAAGTGATGTCAAAAATAGGATTCGAGTTTGTGCGGTTTGTGATGAGTCAGAAAACATCAATTATTGTTCAAATAACAACTTCTCGTCATCAAAGGACATTGCCGGGTCGTCAGAAGAGTGCGGTGGAAATTTAAATATTTTGAAGTGATCTCAAAAATAGGATTTGAGTTTGTGCGGTTTGTGATGGGTCAGAAAACATTAATTATTGTTCAGATAACAACTTTTATCATCAAAGGTCATTACCGGGTCGTCAGAAGAGTGCGGTTGGAATTTAAATATTTTGAAGTGATCCCAAAAATAGGATTCAAGTTGGCGCGGTTTGTGGTGGGTCAGAAAACATCAATTTTTGTTCAAATAACAACTTCTTATCATCAAAGGTCATTGCCGGGTCGTCAGAAGAGTGCGGTTGGAATTTAAATATTTTGAAGTGATCTCAAGAATAGGATTTGAGTTGGCGCGGTTGATGGTGGGTCAGAGTACATCTATTATTGGTTTAATAACAACTTTTCATCATCAGAGGTCATTGCCGGGTCGTCAGAAGAGTGCGGTAGGAATTTAAATATTTTGAAGTGATCTCAAAAATAGGATACGAGTTGGCGCGATTTGTGTTGGGTCAGAAAACATTAATTATTATTCAGATAACAACTTCTCATCATCAAAGGTCATTGCCGGGTCGTCAGAGGACTGCGGTCTGGATTTAAATATTTTGAAGTTACCGCAAAAATAGGATTCGCGTTGGCGCGGTTTGTGGTGGGTCAGAATACATCAATTATTGTTTATATAGCAACTTCTCATCATCAAGGGTCATTGCCGGGTCGTCAGAAGGGTGTGGTGGGAATTTAAATAGTTTGAAGTGATCTCAAAAATAGGATTCGAGTTGGCGCGGTATGTGGTGGTTCAGTAAACTTTCAAATAAAAACTAATCACCATCATAGGTCTTTGTTCTTATTTAATATATTTTGAAGTAATCTCAAAAATTAGACTCGAATTGGCGCAATTAGTAGCTAGTCAGAATATATACGTTTTCGTCTAAATAACAACTTCTAATTATCAAAAGTAATTGCTGTGTCGTCAGTATAGTGCGGTCGAATTTCATATATTTTGAAGTAATCTCAAAAATTAGACCCGAGTTGGCGCGCTATGTAGTTGGTTGGTAGAAATACATTCATTATAGTACAATTAACAACTCTTCACTATCAAAGTTCATTGCCAGGTCGTCAGAGGAGTGCGGTCGAATTTTATATATTTTGAAGTTATCTGAAAAATTAGACCCGAGTTGGCGCGCTTTGTGGTTGGTAATAATAATAATAATAATAATAATAAATACGTTTATTATATACCCACACATGGTAAGAATATTCATTTTAGTCCAATCAACAACTTTTCACCATAAAAGTCCATTGCCGGGTCGTTAAAGGAGTGCGGTGGGTATTTAAATATTTTGAAGTGATCTCAAAAATAGGACTCGAGTTGTCGCGGTTTGTGTTGGGTCAGAAAACATCAATTATTTTTCAAATAACAACTTATCATCAAAAGACATTGCCGGGTCGTCAGAAGAGTGCGGTGGGAATTTAAATAATATGAAGTGATCTCAAAAATAGGATTTCAGTTGGCGCGGTTGGTGGTGGGTTAGAGTATATCTATTATTGTTCAATTAACAACTTCCCATCATCAAAGGTCATTGCCGAGTGCGGTGGGAATTTAAATATTTTGAAGTGATCTTAAAAATAGGATTCGAGTTGGCGCGGTTTGGCGATGGGTCAGAAAACATCAATTAATGTTCAAATATCAACTTCTCATTTTCAAAGGTCATTGCCGGGTCGTCAGAAGAGTGCGGTTGGAATTTAAATATTTTGAAGTGATCTCAAGAATAGGATTTGAGTTGGCGCGGTTGGTGGTGGGTCAGAGTACATCTGTTATTGTTCAAATAACAACTTTTCATCATCAAAGGTCATTGCCGGGTCGTCAGAAGAGTGCGGTTGGAATTCAAATATTTTGAAGTGATCTCAAGAATAGGATTTGAGTTGGCGCGGTTGGTGGTGGGTCAGAGTACATCTGTTATTGTTCAAATAACAACTTTTCATCATCAAAGGTCATTGCCGGGTCGTCAGAAGAGTGCGGTTGGAATTTAAATATTTTGAAGTGATCTCAAGAATAGGATTTGAAATGGCGCGGTTGGTGGTGGGTCAGAGTACATCTGTTATTGTTCAAATAACAACTTTTCATCATCAAAGGTCATTGCCGGGTCGTCAGAAGAGTGCGGTTGGAATTCAAATATTTTGAAGTGATCTCAAGAATAGGATTTGAGTTGGCGCGGTTGGTGGTGGGTCAGAGTACATCTGTTATTGTTCAAATAACAACTTTTCATCATCAAAGGTCATTGCCGGGTCGTCAGAAGAGTGCGGTTGGAATTCAAATATTTTGAAGTGATCTCAAGAATAGGATTTGAGTTGGCGCGGTTGGTGGTGGGTCAGAGTACATCTGTTATTGTTCAAATAACAACTTTTCATCATCAAAGGTCATTGCCGGGTCGTCAGAAGAGTGCGGTTGGAATTCAAATATTTTGAAGTGATCTCAAGAATAGGATTTGAGTTGGCGCGGTTGGTGGTGGGTCAGAGTACATCTATTATTGTTTAAATAACAACTAATCATCATCAAAGGTCATTGCCGGGTCGTCAGAAGAGTGCGGTAGGAATTTAAATAATTTGAAGTGATCTCAAAAATAGGATTTGAGTTGGCGCGGTTTGTGTTGGGTCAGAAAACATTGATTATCGTTCAGATAACAACTTGTCATCATCAAAGGTCATTGCCGGGTCGTCAGAAGAGTGCGGTGGAAATTTAAATATTTTGAAGTGATCTCAAAAATAGGATTTGAGTTGGCGCGGTTTGTGATGGGTCAGAAAACATTAATTATTATTCAGATAACAACTTCTTATCATCAAAGGTCATTGCCGGGTCGTCAGAAGAGTGCGGTTGGAATTTAAATATTTTGAAGTGATCTCAAAAATAGGATTTGAGTTGGCGCGGTTTGTGTTGTGTGAGAAAACATGAATTATCGTTCAGATAACAACTTATCATCATCAAAGGTCATTGCCGGGTCGTCAGAAGAGTGCGGTGGGAATTTAAATAATTTGAAGTGATCTCAAAAATAGGATTTCAGTTGGCGCGGTTGGTGGTGGGTCAGAGTACATCTATTATTGTTCAATTAACAACTTCCCATCATCAAAGGTCATTGTCGGGTCGTCAGATGAATGCGGTGGGAATTTAAATATTTTGAAGTGAAGTCAAAAATAGGATTCGAGTTGGCGCGGTTTGTGATGGGTCAGAAAACATCAATTATTGTTCAAATAACAACTTCTCATCATCAAAGGTCATTGCCGGGTCGTCAGAAGAGTGCGGTGGGAATTTAAATATTTTGAAGTGAAGTCAAAAATAGGATTCGAGTTGGCGCGGTTTGTGATGGGTCAGAAAACATCAATTATTGTTCAAATAACAACTTCTCATCATCAAAGGTCATTGCCGGGTCGTCAGAAGAGTGCGGTGGAAATTTAAATATTTTGAAGTGATCTCAAAAATAGGATTTTAGTTGGCGCATTTGGTGGTGGGTCAGAGTATATCTATTAATGTTCAATTAACAACTTCCCATCATCGAACGTCATTGTCGGGTCGTCAGATGAGTGCGGTGGGAATTTAAATATTTTGAAGTGATGTCAAAAATAGGATTCGAGTTTGCGCGGTTTGTGATGAGTCAGAAAACATCAATTATTGTTCAAATAACAACTTCTCGTCATCAAAGGACATTGCCGGGTCGTCAGAAGAGTGCGGTGGAAATTTAAATATTTTGAAGTGATCTCAAAAATAGGATTTGAGTTTGTGCGGTTTGTGATGGGTCAGAAAACATTAATTATTGTTCAGATAACAACTTTTATCATCAAAGGTCATTACCGGGTCGTCAGAAGAGTGCGATTGGAATTTAAATATTTTGAAGTGATCCCAAAAATAGGATTCAAGTTGGCGCGGTTTGTGGTGGGTCAGAAAACATCAATTTTTGTTCAAATAACAACTTCTCATCATCAAAGGTCATTGCCGGGTCGTCAGAAGAGTGCGGTTGGAATTTAAATATTTTGAAGTGATCTCAAGAATAGGATTTGAGTTGGCGCGGTTGATGGTGGGTCAGAGTACATCTATTATTGTTTAAATAACAACTTTTCATCATCAGAGGTCATTGCCGGGTCGTCAGAAGAGTGCGGTAGGAATTTAAATATTTTGAAGTGATCTCAAAAATAGGATACGAGTTGGCGCGATTTGTGTTGGGTCAGAAAACATTAATTATTATTCAGATAACAACTTCTCATCATCAAAGGTCATTGCCGGGTCGTCAGAGGACTGCGGTCAGGATTTAAATATTTTGAAGTTACCGCAAAAATAGGATTCGCGTTGGCGCGGTTTGTGGTGGGTCAGAATACATCAATTATTGTTTAAATAGCAACTTCTCATCATCAAGGGTCATTGCCGGGTCGTCAGAAGGGTGTGGTGGGAATTTAAATAGTTTGAAGTGATCTCAAAAATAGGATTCGAGTTGGCGCGGTATGTGGTGGTTCAGTAAACTTTCAAATAACAACTAATCACCATCATAGGTCTTTGTTCTTATTTAATATATTTTGAAGTAATCTCAAAAATTAGACTCGAATTGGCGCAATTAGAAGCTAGTCAGAATATATACGTTTTCATCTAAATAACAACTTCTAATTATCAAAAGTAATTGCTGTGTCGTCAGTATAGTGCGGTCGAATTTCATATATTTTGAAGTAATCTCAAAAATTACACCCGAGTTGGCGCGCTATGTAGTTGGTAGGTAGAAATACATTCATTATAGTACAATTAACAACTCTTCACTATCAAAGTTCATTGCCAGGTCGTCAGAGGAGTGCGGTCGAATTTTATATATTTTGAAGTTATCTGAAAAATTAGACCCGAGTTGGCGCGCTTTGTGGTTGGTAATAATAATAATAATAATAAATACGTTTATTATATACCCACACATGGTAAGAATATTCATTTTAGTCAAATCAACAACTTTTCACCATAAAAGTCCATTGCCGGGTCGTTAAAGGAGTGCGGTGGGTATTTAAATATTTTGAAGTGATCTCAAAAATAGGACTCGAGTTGGCGCGGTTTGTGTTGGGTCAGAAAACATCAATTATTTTTCAAATAACAATTTATCATCAAAAGACATTGCCGGGTCGTCAGAAGAGTGCGGTGGGAATTTAAATAATATGAAGTGATCTCAAAAATAGGATTTCAGTTGGCGCGGTTGGTGGTGGGTTAGAGTATATCTATTATTGTTCAATTAACAACTTCCCATCATCAAAGGTCATTGCCGAGTGCGGTGGGAATTTAAATATTTTGAAGTGATCTTAAAAATAGGATTCGAGTTGGCGCGGTTTGTGATGGGTCAGAAAACATCAATTAATGTTCAAATATCAACTTCTCATCATCAAAGGTCATTGCCGGGTCGTCAGAAGAGTGCGGTTGGAATTTAAATATTTTGAAGTGATCTAAAGAATAGGATTCGAGTTGGCGCGGTTGGTGGTGGGTCAGAGTACATCTATTATTGTTTAAATAACAACTTTTCATAATCAAAGGTCATTGCCGGGTCGTCAGAAGAGTGCGGTAGGAATTTAAATAATTTGAAGTGATCTCAAAAATTGGATTTGAGTTGGCGCGGTTTGTGTTGGGTCAGAAAACATTAATTATTGTTCAGATAACAACTTCTCATCACAAAAGGTCATTGCCGGGTCGTCAGAAGAGTGCGGTGGGAATTTAAAAATTTTGAAGTGATCTCAAAAATAGGATTTTAGTTGGCGCGGTTGGTGGTGGGTCAGAGTATATCTATTATTGTTCAATTAACAACTTCCCATCATCGAACGTCATTGTCGGGTCGTCAGATGAGTGCGGTGGGAATTTATATATTTTGAAGTGATATCAAAAATAGGATTCGAGTTTGCGCGGTTTGTGATGAGTCAGAAAACATCAATTATTGTTCAAATAACAACTTCTCATCATCAAAGGTCATTGCCGGGTCGTCAGAAGAGTGCGGTTGGAATTTAAATATTTTGAAGTGATCTCAAGAATAGGATTCGAGTTGGCGCGGTTGATGGTGGGTCAGAGTACATCTATTATTGTTTAAATAACAACTTTTCATCATCAGAGGTCATTGCCGGGTCGTCAGAAGAGTGCGGTAGGAATTTAAATATTTTGAAGTGATCTCAAAAATAGGATACGAGTTGGCGCGATTTGTGTTGGGTCAGAAAACATTAATTATCGTTCAGATAACAACTTATCATCATCAAAGGTCATTGCCGGGTCGTCAGAAGAGTGCGGTGGGAATTTAAATAATTAGAAGTGATCTCAAAAATAGGATTTTAGTTGGCGCGGTTGGTGGTGGGTCAGAGTACATCTATTATTGTTCAATTAACAACTTCCCATCATCAAAGGTCATTGTCGGGTCGTCAGATGAATGCGGTGGGAATTTAAATATTTTGAAGTGAAGTCAAAAATAGGATTCGAGTTGGCGCGGTTTGTGATGGATCAGAAAACATCAATTATTGTTCAAATAACAACTTCTCGTCATCAAAGGACATTGCCGGGTCGTCAGAAGAGTGCGATGGAAATTTAAAAATTTTGAAGTGATCTCAAAAATAGGATTTGAGTTTGTGCGGTTTGTGATGGGTCAGAAAACATGAATTATTGTTCAGATAACAACTTTTATCATCAAAGGTCATTACCGGGTCGTCAGAAGAGTGCGGTTGGAATTTAAATATTTTGAAGTGATCCCAAAAATAGTATTCGAGTTGGCGCGGTTTGTGGTGGGTCAGAAAACATCAATTATTGTTCAAATAACAACTTCTCATCATCAAAGGTCATTGCCGGGTCGTCAGAAGAGTGCGGTTGGAATTTAAATATTTTGAAGTGATCTCAAGAATAGGATTCGAGTTGGCGCGGTTGATGGTGGGTCAGAGTACATCTATTATTGTTTAAATAACAACTTTTCATCATCAGAGGTCATTGCCGGGTCGTCAGAAGAGTGCGGTAGGAATTTAAATATTTTGAAGTGATCTCAAAAATAGGATACGAGTTGGCGCGATTTGTGTTGGGTCAGAAAACATTAATTATCGTTCAGATAACAACTTCTCATCATCAAAGGTCATTGCCGGGTCGTCAGAAGAGTGCGGTTGGAATTTAAATATTTTGAAGTGATCCCAAAAATAGGATTCGAGTTGGCGCGGTTTGTGGTGGGTCAGAAAACATCAATTATTGTTCAAATAACAACTTCTCATCATCAAAGGTCATTGCCGGGTCGTCAGAAGAGTGCGGTGGGAATTTAAATAATTAGAAGTGATCTCAAAAATAGGATTTTAGTTGGCGCGGTTGGTGGTGGGTCAGAGTACATCTATTATTGTTCAATTAACAACTTCCCATCATCAAAGGTCATTGTCGGGTCGTCAGATGAATGCGGTGGGAATTTAAATATTTTGAAGTGAAGTCAAAAATAGGATTCGAGTTGGCGCGGTTTGTGATGGATCAGAAAACATCAATTATTGTTCAAATAACAACTTCTCATCATCAAAGGTCATTGCCGGGTCGTCAGAAGAGTGCGGTGGAAATTTAAATATTTTGAAGTGATCTCAAAAATAGGATTTGAGTTGGCGCGGTTTGTGATGGGTCAGAAAACATTAATTATTTTTCAGATAACAACTTCTTATCATCAAAGGTCATTGCCGGGTCGTCAGAAGAGTGCGGTTGGAATTTAAATATTTTGAAATGATCCCAAAAATAGGATTCGAGTTGGCGCGGTTTGTGGTGGGTCAGAAAACATCAATTATTGTTCAAATAACAATTTCTCATCATCAAAGGTCATTGCCGGGTCGTCAGAAGAGTGCGGTTGAAATTTAAATATTTTGAAGTGATCTCAAGAATAGGATTTGAGTTGGCGCGGTTGGTAGTGGGTCAGAGTACATCTATTATTGTTCAAATAACAACTTTTCATCATCAAAGGTCATTGCCGGGTCGTCAGAAGAGTGCGGTTGGAATTTAAATAATTTGAAGTGATCTTAAAAATAGGATTCGAGTTGGCGCGGTTTGTGATGGGTCAGAAAACATCAATTAATGTTCAAATATCAACTTCTCATCATCAAAGGTCATTGCCGGGTCGTCAGAAGAGTGCGGTTGGAATTCAAGTATTTTGAAGTGTTCTCAAGAATAGGATTTGAGTTGGCGCGGTTGGTGGTGGGTCAGAGTACAACTATTATTGTTTAAATAACAACTAATCATCATCAAAGGTCATTGCCGGGTCGTCAGAAGAGTGCGGTAGGAATTAAAATAATTTGAAGTGATCTCAAAAATAGGATTTGAGTTGGCGCGGTTTGTGTTGGGTCAGAAAACATTAATTATCGTTCAGATAACAACTTATCATCTTCAAAAGTCATTGCCGGGTCGTCAGAAGAGTGCGGTGGGAATTTAAATAATTTGAAGTGATCTCAAAAATAGGATTTTAGTTGGCGCGGTTGGTGGTGGGTCAGAGTACATCTATTATTGTTCAATTAACAACTTCCCATCATCAAAGGTCATTGTCGGGTCGTCAGATGAATGCGGTGGGAATTTAAATATTTTGAAGTGAAGTCAAAAATAGGATTCGAGTTGGCGCGGTTTGTGGTGGGTCAGAAAACATCAATTATTGTTCAAATAACAATTCCTCATCATCAAAGGTCATTGCCGGGTCGTCAGAAGAGTGCGGTGGAAATTTAAATATTTTGAAGTGATCTCAAAAATAGGATTTTAGTTGGCGCGGTTGGTGGTGGGTCAGAGTATATCTATTAATGTTCAATTAACAACTTCCCATCATCGAACGTCATTGTCGGGTCGTCAGATGAGTGCGGTGGGAATTTAAATATTTTGAAGTGATGTCGAAAATAGGATTCGAGTTTGCGCGGTTTGTAATGAGTCAGAAAACATCAATTATTGTTCAAATAACAACTTCTCGTCATCAAAGGACATTGCCGGGTCGTCAGAAGAGTGCGGTGGAAATTTAAATATTTTGAAGTGATCTCAAAAATAGGATTTGAGTTTGTGCGGTTTGTGATGGGTCAGAAAACATTAATTATTGTTCAGATAACAACTGTTATCATCAAAGGTCATTACCGGGTCGTCAGAAGAGTGCGGTTGGAATTTAAATATTTTGAATTCATCCCAAAAATAGGATTCAAGTTGGCGCGGTTTGTGGTGGGTCAGAAAACATCAATTTTTGTTCAAATAACAACTTCTTATCATCAAAGGTCATTGCCGGGTCGTCAGAAGAGTGCGGTTGGAATTTAAATATTTTGAAGTGATCTCAAGAATAGGATTTGAGTTGGCGCGGTTGGTGGTGGGTCAGAGTACATCTGTTATTGTTCAAATAACAACTTTTCATCATCAAAGGTCATTGCCGGGTCGTCAGAAGAGTGCGGTTGGAATTCAAATATTTTGAAGTGATCTCAAGAATGGGATTTGAGTTGGCGCGGTTGGTGGTGGGTCAGAGTACATCTATTATTGTTTAAATAACAACTAATCATCATCAAAGGTCATTGCCGGGTCGTCAGAAGAGTGCGGTAGGAATTTAAATAATTTGAAGTGATCTCAAAATTAGGATTTGAGTTGGCGCGGTTTGTGTTGGGTCAGAAAACATTAATTATCGTTCAGATAACAACTTATCATCATCAAAGGTCATTGCCGGGTCGTCAGAAGAGTGCGGTGGGAATTTAAATAATTTGAAGTGATCTCAAAAATAGGATTTCAGTTGGCGCGGTTGGTGGTGGGTCAGAGTACATCTATTATTGTTCAATTACCAACTTCCCATCATCAAAGGTCATTGTCGGGTCGTCAGATGAATGCGGTGGGAATTTAAATATTTTGAAGTGAAGTCAAAAATAGGATTCGAGTTGGCGCGGTTTGTGATGGATCAGAAAACATCAATTATTGTTCAAATAACAACTTCTCATCATCAAAGGTCATTGCCGGGTCGTCAGAAGAGTGCGGTGGAAATTTAAATATTTTGAAGTGAAGTCAAAAATAGGATTCGAGTTGGCGCGGTTTGTGATGGGTCAGAAAACATCAATTATTGTTTAAATAACAACTTCTCATCATCAAAGGTCATTGCCGGGTCGTCAGAAGAGTGCGGTGGAAATTTAAATATTTTGAAGTGATCTCAAAAATAGGATTTTAGTTGGCGCGGTTGGTGGTGGGTCAGAGTATATCTATTAATGTTCAATTAACAACTTCCCATCATCGAACGTCATTGTCGGGTCGTCAGATGAGTGCGGTAGGAATTTAAATATTTTGAAGTGATGTCAAAAATAGGATTCGAGTTTGCGCGGTTTGTGATGAGTCAGAAAACATCAATTATTGTTCAAATAACAACTTCCCGTCATCAAAGGACATTGCCGGGTCGTCAGAAGAGTGCGGTGGAAATTTAAATATTTTGAAGTGATCCCAAAAATAGGATTCAAGTTGGCGCGGTTTGTGGTGGGTCAGAAAACATCAATTTTTGTTCAAATAACAACTTCTTATCATCAAAGGTCATTGCCGGGTCGTCAGAAGAGTGCGGTTGGAATTTAAATATTTTGAAGTGATCTCAAGAATAGGATTTGAGTTGGCGCGGTTGATGGTGGGTCAGAGTACATCTATTATTGTTTAAATAACAACTTTTCATCATCAGAGGTCATTGCCGGGTCGTCAGAAGAGTGCGGTAGGAATTTAAATATTTTGAAGTGATCTCAAAAATAGGATACGAGTTGGCGCGATTTGTGTTGGGTCAGAAAACATTAATTATTATTCAGATAACAACTTCTCATCATCAAAGGTCATTGCCGGGTCGTCAGAGGACTGCGGTCAGGATTTAAATATTTTGAAGTTACCGCAAAAATAGGATTCGCGTTGGCGCGGTTTGTGGTGGGTCAGAATACATCAATTATTGTTTAAATAGCAACTTCTCATCATCAAGGGTCATTGCCGGGTCGTCAGAAGGGTGTGGTGGGAATTTAAATAGTTTGAAGTGATCTCAAAAATAGGATTCGAGTTGGCGCGGTATGTGGTGGTTCAGTAAACTTTCAAATAACAACTAATCACCATCATAGGTCTTTGTTCTTATTTAATATATTTTGAAGTAATCTCAAAAATTAGACTCGAATTGGCGCAATTAGTAGCTAGTCAGAATATATACGTTTTCGTCTAAATAACAACTTCTAATTATCAAAAGTAATTGCTGTGTCGTCAGTATAGTGCGGTCGAATTTCATATATTTTGAAGTAATCTCAAAAATTAGACCCGAGTTGGCGCGCTATGTAGTTGGTAGGTAGAAATACATTCATTATAGTACAATTAACAACTCTTCACTATCAAAGTTCATTGCCAGGTCGTCAGAGGAGTGCGGTCGAATTTTATATATTTTGAAGTTATCTGAAAAATTAGACCCGAGTTGGCGCGCTTTGTGGTTGGTAATAATAATAATAATAATAATAATAAATACGTTTATTATATACCCATACATGGTAAGAATATTCATTTTGGTCCAATCAACAACTTTTCACCATAAAAGTCCATTGCCGGGTCGTTAAAGGAGTGCGGTGGGTATTTAAATATTTTGAAGTGATCTCAAAAATAGGACTCGAGTTGGCGCGGTTTGTGTTGGGTCAGAAAACATCAATTATTTTTCAAATAACAACTTATCATCAAAAGACATTGCCGGGTCGTCAGAAGAGTGCGGTGGGAATTTAAATAATATGAAGTGATCTCAAAAATAGGATTTCAGTTGGCGCGGTTGGTGGTGGGTTAGAGTATATCTATTATTGTTCAATTAACAACTTCCCATCATCAAAGGTCATTGCCGAGTGCGGTGGGAATTTAAATATTTTGAAGTGATCTTAAAAATAGGATTCGAGTTGGCGCGGTTTGGCGATGGGTCAGAAAACATCAATTAATGTTCAAATATCATTTTCTCATCATCAAAGGTCATTGCCGGGTCGTCAGAAGAGTGCGGTTGGAATTTAAATATTTTGAAGTGATCTCAAGAATAGGATTTGAGTTGGCGCGGTTGGTGGTGGGTCAGAGTACATCTGTTATTGTTCAAATAACAACTTTTCATCATCAAAGGTCATTGCCGGGTCGT
This sequence comes from Chrysolina americana, assembly GCA_958502065.1. Taxonomy (NCBI): domain Eukaryota; kingdom Metazoa; phylum Arthropoda; class Insecta; order Coleoptera; family Chrysomelidae; genus Chrysolina; species Chrysolina americana. The sequence continues at coordinate 56,235,763 of OY293420.1, read as the reverse complement.
CAGAAGAGTGCGGTTGGAATTCAAATATTTTGAAGTGATCTCAAGAATGGGATTTGAGTTGGCGCGGTTGGTGGTGGGTCAGAGTACATCTGTTATTGTTCAAATAACAACTTTTCATCATCAAAGGTCATTGCCGGGTCGTCAGAAGAGTGCGGTTGGAATTTAAATATTTTGAAGTGATCTCAAGAATAGGATTTGAGTTGGCGCGGTTGGTGGTGGGTCAGAGTACATCTGTTATTGTTCAAATAACAACTTTTCATCATCAAAGGTCATTGCCGGGTCGTCAGAAGAGTGCGGTTGGAATTCAAATATTTTGAAGTGATCTCAAGAATAGGATTTGAGTTGGCGCGGTTGGTGGTGGGTCAGAGTACATCTGTTATTGTTCAAATAACAACTTTTCATCATCAAAGGTCATTGCCGGGTCGTCAGAAGAGTGCGGTTGGAATTCAAATATTTTGAAGTGATCTCAAGAATAGGATTTGAGTTGGCGCGGTTGGTGGTGGGTCAGAGTACATCTGTTATTGTTCAAATAACAACTTTTCATCATCAAAGGTCATTGCCGGGTCGTCAGAAGAGTGCGGTTGGAATTCAAATATTTTGAAGTGATCTCAAGAATAGGATTTGAGTTGGCGCGGTTGGTGGTGGGTCAGAAAACATTAATTATTTTTCAGATAACAACTAATCATCATCAAAGGTCATTGCCGGGTCGTCAGAAGAGTGCGGTTGGAATTTAAATATTTTGAAGTGATCTCAAAAATAGGATTTGAGTTGGCGCGGTTTGTGTTGTGTCAGAAAACATGAATTATCGTTCAGATAACAACTTATCATCATCAAAGGTCATTGCCGGGTCGTCAGAAGAGTGCGGTGGGAATTTAAATAATTTGAAGTGATCTCAAAAATAGGATTTCAGTTGGCGCGGTTGGTGGTGGGTCAGAGTACATCTATTATTGTTCAATTAACAACTTCCCATCATCAAAGGTCATTGTCGGGTCGTCAGATGAATGCGGTGGGAATTTAAATATTTTGAAGTGAAGTCAAAAATAGGATTCGAGTTGGCGCGGTTTGTGATGGGTCAGAAAACATCAATTATTGTTCAAATAACAACTTCTCATCATCAAAGGTCATTGCCGGGTCGTCAGAAGGGTGCGGTGGGAATTTAAATATTTTGAAGTGAAGTCAAAAATAGGATTCGAGTTGGCGCGGTTTGTGATGGGTCAGAAAACATCAATTATTGTTCAAATAACAACTTCTCATCATCAAAGGTCATTGCCGGGTCGTCAGAAGAGTGCGGTGGAAATTTAAATATTTTGAAGTGATCTCAAAAATAGGATTTTAGTTGGCGCGGTTGGTGGTGGGTCAGAGTATATCTATTAATGTTCAATTAACAACTTCCCATCATCGAACGTCATTGTCGGGTCGTCAGATGAGTGCGGTGGGAATTTAAATATTTTGAAGTGATGTCAAAAATAGGATTCGAGTTTGCGCGGTTTGTGATGAGTCAGAAAACATCAATTATTGTTCAAATAACAACTTCACGTCATCAAAGGACATTGCCGGGTCGTCAGAAGAGTGCGGTGGAAATTTAAATATTTTGAAGTGATCTCAAAAATAGGATTTGAGTTTGTGCGGTTTGTGATGGGTCAGAAAACATTAATTATTGTTCAGATAACAACTTTTATCATCAAAGGTCATTACCGGGTCGTCAGAAGAGTGCGGTTGGAATTTAAATATTTTGAAGTGATCCCAAAAATAGGATTCAAGTTGGCGCGGTTTGTGGTGGGTCAGAAAACATCAATTTTTGTTCAAATAACAACTTCTCATCATCAAAGGTCATTGCCGGGTCGTCAGAAGAGTGCGGTTGGAATTTAAATATTTTGAAGTGATCTCAAGAATAGGATTTGAGTTGGCGCGGTTGATGGTGGGTCAGAGTACATCTATTATTGTTTAAATAACAACTTTTCATCATCAGAGGTCATTGCCGGGTCGTCAGAAGAGTGCGGTAGGAATTTAAATATTTTGAAGTGATCTCAAAAATAGGATACGAGTTGGCGCGATTTGTGTTGGGTCAGAAAACATTAATTATTATTCAGATAACAACTTCTCATCATTAAAGGTCATTGCCGGGTCGTCAGAGGACTGCGGTCAGGATTTAAATATTTTGAAGTTACCGCAAAAATAGGATTCGCGTTGGCGCGGGTTGTGGTGGGTCAGAATACATCAATTATTGTTTAAATAGCAACTTCCCATCATCAAGGGTCATTGCCGGGTCGTCAGAAGGGTGTGGTGGGAATTTAAATAGTTTGAAGTGATCTCAAAAATAGGATTCGAGTTGGCGCGGTATGTGGTGGGTCAGAATACATCAATTATTGTTTAAATAGCAACTTCTCATCATCAAGGGTCATTGCCGGGTCGTCAGAAGGGTGTGGTGGGAATTTAAATAGTTTGAAGTGATCTCAAAAATAGGATTCGAGTTGGCGCGGTATGTGGTGGTTCAGTAAACTTTCAAATAACAACTAATCACCATCATAGGTCTTTGTTCTTATTTAATATATTTTGAAGTAATCTCAAAAATTAGACTCGAATTGGCGCAATTAGTAGCTAGTCAGAATATATACGTTTTCGTCTAAATAACAACTTCTAATTATCAAAAGTAATTGCTGTGTCGTCAGTATAGTGCGGTCGAATTTCATATATTTTGAAGTAATCTCAAAAATTAGACCCGAGTTGGCGCGCTATGTAGTTGGTAGGTAGAAATACATTCATTATAGTACAATTAACAACTCTTCACTATCAAAGTTCATTGCCAGGTCGTCAGAGGAGTGCGGTCGAATTTTATATATTTTGAAGTTATCTGAAAAATTAGACCCGAGTTGGCGCGCTTTGTGGTTGGTAATAATAATAATAATAATAAATACGTTTATTATATACCCACACATGGTAAGAATATTCATTTTAGTCCAATCAATAACTTTTCACCATAAAAGTCCATTGCCGGGTCGTTAAAGGAGTGCGGTGGGTATTTAAATATTTTGAAGTGATCTCAAAAATAGGACTCGAGTTGGCGCGGTTTGTGTTGGGTCAGAAAACATCAATTATTTTTCAAATAACAACTTATCATCAAAAGACATTGCCGGGTCGTCAGAAGAGTGCGGTGGGAATTTAAATAATATGAAGTGATCTCAAAAATAGGATTTCAGTTGGCGCGGTTGGTGGTGGGTTAGAGTATATCTATTATTGTTCAATTAACAACTTCCCATCATCAAAGGTCATTGCCGAGTGCGGTGGGAATTTAAATATTTTGAAGTGATCTTAAAAATAGGATTCGAGTTGGCGCGGTTTGTGATGGGTTAGAAAACATCAATTAATGTTCAAATATCAACTTCTCATCATCAAAGGTCATTGCCGGGTCGTCAGAAGAGTGCGGTTGGAATTTAAATATTTTGAAGTGATCTCAAGAATAGGATTTGAGTTGGCGCGGTTGGTGGTGGGTCAGAGTACATCTGTTATTGTTCAAATAACAACTTTTCATCATCAAAGGTCATTGCCGGGTCGTCAGAAGAGTGCGGTTGGAATTCAAATATTTTGAAGTGATCTCAAGAATAGGATTTGAGTTGGCGCGGTTGGTGGTGGGTCAGAGTACATCTATTATTGTTTAAATAACAACTAATCATCATCAAAGGTCATTGCCGGGTCGTCAGAAGAGTGCGGTAGGAATTTAAATAATTTGAAGTGATCTCAAAAATAGGATTTGAGTTGGCGCGGTTTGTGTTGGGTCAGAAAACATTAATTATCGTTCAGATAACAACTTATCATCATCAAAGGTCATTGCCGGGTCGTCAGAAGAGTGCGGTGGAAATTTAAATATTTTGAAGTGATCTCAAAAATAGGATTTGAGTTGGAGCGGTTTGTGATGGATCAGAAAACATTATTTATTTTTCAGATAACAACTTCTTATCATCAAAGGTCATTGCCGGGTCGTCAGAAGAGTGCGGTTGGAATTTAAATATTTTGAAGTGATCCCAAAAATAGGATTCGAGTTGGCGCGGTTTGTGGTGGGTCAGAGAACATCAATTATTGTTCAAATAACAACTTTTCATCATCAAAGGTCATTGCCGGGTCGTCAGAAGAGTGCGGTTGGAATTTAAATATTTTGAAGTGATCTCAAAAATAGGATTTGAGTTGGCGCGGTTTGTGTTGGGTCAGAAAACATAAATTATCGTTTAGATAACAACTTATCATCATCAAAGGTCATTGCCGGGTCGTCAGAAGAGTGCGGTGGGAATTTAAATAATTTGAAGTGATCTCAAAAATAGGATTTCAGTTGGCGCGGTTGGTGGTGGGTCAGAGTACATCTATTATTGTTCAATTAACAACTTCCCATCATCAAAGGTCATTGTCGGGTCGTCAGATGAATGCGGTGGGAATTTAAATATTTTGAAGTGAAGTCAAAAATAGGATTCGAGTTGGCGCGGTTTGTGATGGGTCAGAAAACATCAATTATTGTTCAAATAACAACTTCTCATCATCAAAGGTCATTGCCGGGTCGTCAGAAGAGTGCGGTTGAAATTTAAATATTTTGAAGTGATCTCAAGAATAGGATTTGAGTTGGCGCAGTTGGTAGTGGGTCAGAGTACATCTATTATTGTTTAAATAACAACTTTTCATCATCAAAGGTCATTGCCGGGTCGTCAGAAGAGTGCGGTTGGAATTTAAATATTTTGAAGTGATCTCAAGAATAGGATTCGAGTTGGCGCGGTTGGTGGTGGGTCAGAGTACATCTATTATTGTTTAAATAACAACTTTTCATAATCAAAGGTCATTGCCGGGTCGTCAGAAGAGTGCGGTAGGAATTTAAATAATTTGAAGTGATCTCAAAAATTGGATTTGAGTTGGCGCGGTTTGTGTTGGGTCATAAAACATTAATTATTGTTCAGATAACAACTTCTCATCATAAAAGGTCATTGCCGGGTCGTCAGAAGAGTGCGGTGGGAATTTAAATATTTTGAAGTGATCTCAAAAATAGGATTTTAGTTGGCGCGGTTGGTGGTGGGTCAGAGTATATCTATTATTGTTCAATTAACAACTTTCCATCATCGAACGTCATTGTCGGGTCGTCAGATGAGTGCGGTGGGAATTTATATATTTTGAAGTGATGTCAAAAATAGGATTCGAGTTTGCGCGGTTTGTGATGAGTCAGAAAACATCAATTATTGTTCAAATAACAACTTCTCGTCATCAAAGGACATTGCCGGGTCGTCAGAAGAGTGCGATGGAAATTCAAAAATTTTGAAGTGATCTCAAAAATAGGATTTGAGTTTGTGCAGTTTGTGATGGGTCAGAAAACATGAATTATTGTTCAGATAACAACTTTTATCATCAAAGGTCATTACCGGGTCGTCAGAAGAGTGCAGTTGGAATTTAAATATTTTGAAGTGATCCCTAAAATAGGATTCGAGTTGGCGCGGTTTGTGGTGGGTCAGAAAACATCAATTATTGTTCAAATAACAACTTCTTATCATCAAAGGTCATTGCCGGGTCGTCAGAAGAGTGCGGTTGGAATTTAAATATTTTGAAGTGATCTCAAGAATAGGATTCGAGTTGGCGCGGTTGATGGTGGGTCAGAGTACATCTATTATTGTTTAAATAACAACTTTTCATCATCAGAGGTCATTGCCGGGTCGTCAGAAGAGTGCGGTAGGAATTTAAATATTTTGAAGTGATCTCAAAAATAGGATACGAGTTGGCGCGATTTGTGTTGGGTCAGAAAACATTAATTATCATTCAGATAACAACTTATCATCATCAAAGGTCATTGCCGGGTCGTCAGAAGAGTGCGGTGGGAATTTAAATAATTTGAAGTGATCTCAAAAATAGGATTTTAGTTGGCGCGGTTGGTGGTGGGTCAGAGTATATCTATTAATGTTCAATTAACAACTTCCCATCATCGAACGTCATTGTCGGGTCGTCAGATGAGTGCGGTGGGAATTTAAATATTTTGAAGTGATGTCAAAAATAGGATTCGAGTTTGCGCGGTTTGTGATGAGTCAGAAAACATCAATTATTGTTCAAATAACAACTACTCGTCATCAAAGGACATTGCCGGGTCGTCAGAAGAGTGCGGTGGAAATTTAAATATTTTGAAGTGATCTTAAAAATAGGTTTTGAGTTTGTGCGGTTTGTGATGGGTCAGAAAACATTAATTATTGTTCAGATAACAACTTTTATCATCAAAGGTCATTACCGGGTCGTCAGAAGAGTGCGGTTGGAATTTAAATATTTTGAAGTGATCCCAAAAATAGGATTTGAGTTGGCGCGGTTTGTGTTGGGTCAGAAAACATTAATTATCGTTCAGATAACAACTTATCATCATCAAAGGTCATTGCCGGGTCGTCAGAAGAGTGCGGTGGAAATTTAAATATTTTGAAGTGATCTCAAAAATAGGATTTGAGTTGGCGCGGTTTGTGTTGGGTCAGAAAACATAAATTATCGTTCAGATAACAACTTATCATCATCAAAAGTCATAGCCGGGTCGTCAGAAGAGTGCGGTGGGAATTTAAATAATTTGAAGTGATCTCAAAAATAGGATTTCAGTTGGCGCGGTTGGTGGTGGGTCAGAGTACATCTATTATTGTTCAATTAACAACTTCCCATCATCAAAGGTCATTGTCGGGTCGTCAGATGAATGCGGTGGGAATTTAAATATTTTGAAGTGAAGTCAAAAATAGGATTCGAGTTGGCGCGGTTTGTGATGGGTCAGAAAACATCAAATATTGTTCAAATAACAACTTCTCATCATCAAAGGTCATTGCCGGGTCGTCAGAAGAGTGCGGTTGAAATTTAAATATTTTGAAGTGATCTCAAGAATAGGATTTGAGTTGGCGCAGTTGGTAGTGGGTCAGAGTACATCTATTATTGTTTAAATAACAACTTTTCATCATCAAAGGTCATTGCCGGGTCGTCAGAAGAGTGCGGTTGGAATTTAAATATTTTGAAGTGATCTCAAGAATAGGATTCGAGTTGGCGCGGTTGGTGGTGGGTCAGAGTACATCTATTATCGTTTAAATAACAACTTTTCATAATCGAAGGTCATTGCCGGGTCGTCAGAAGTGTGCGGTAGGAATTTAAATAATTTGAAGTGATCTCAAAAATTGGATTTGAGTTGGCGCGGTTTGTGTTGGGTCAGAAAACATTAATTATTGTTCAGATAACAACTTCTCATCATAAAAGGTCATTGCCGGGTCGTCAGAAGAGTGCGGTGGGAATTTAAATATTTTGAAGTGATCTCAAAAATAGGAATTTAGTTGGCGCGGTTGGTGGTGGGTCAGAGTATATCTATTATTGTTCAATTAACAACTTTCCATCATCGAACGTCATTGTCGGGTCGTCAGATGAGTGCGGTGGGAATTTATATATTTTGAAGTGATGTCAAAAATAGGATTCGAGTTTGCGAGGTTTGTGATGAGTCAGAAAACATCAATTATTGTTCAAATAACAACTTCTCGTCATCAAAGGACATTGCCGGGTCGTCAGAAGAGTGCGATGGAAATTTAAAAATTTTGAAGTGATCTCAAAAATAGGATTTGAGTTTGTGCGGTTTGTGATGGGTCAGAAAACATGAATTATTGTTCAGATAACAACTTTTATCATCAAAGGTCATTACCGGGTCGTCAGAAGAGTGCGGTTGGAATTTGAATATTTTGAAGTGATCCCAAAAATAGGATTCGAGTTGGCGCGGTTTGTGGTGGGTCAGAAAACATCAATTATTGTTCAAATAACAACTTCTTATCATCAAAGGTCATTGCCGTGTCGTCAGAAGAGTGCGGTTGGAATTTAAATATTTTGAAGTGATCTCAAGAATAGGATTCGAGTTGGCGCGGTTGATGGTGGGTCAGAGTACATCTATTATCGTTTAAATAACAACTTTTCATAATCGAAGGTCATTGCCGGGTCGTCAGAAGTGTGCGGTAGGAATTTAAATAATTTGAAGTGATCTCAAAAATTGGATTTGAGTTGGCGCGGTTTGTGTTGGGTCAGAAAACATTAATTATTGTTCAGATAACAACTTCTCATCATAAAAGGTCATTGCCGGGTCGTCAGAAGAGTGCGGTGGGAATTTAAATATTTTGAAGTGATCTCAAAAATAGGAATTTAGTTGGCGCGGTTGGTGGTGGGTCAGAGTATATCTATTATTGTTCAATTAACAACTTTCCATCATCGAACGTCATTGTCGGGTCGTCAGATGAGTGCGGTGGGAATTTATATATTTTGAAGTGATGTCAAAAATAGGATTCGAGTTTGCGAGGTTTGTGATGAGTCAGAAAACATCAATTATTGTTCAAATAACAACTTCTCGTCATCAAAGGACATTGCCGGGTCGTCAGAAGAGTGCGATGGAAATTTAAAAATTTTGAAGTGATCTCAAAAATAGGATTTGAGTTTGTGCGGTTTGTGATGGGTCAGAAAACATGAATTATTGTTCAGATAACAACTTTTATCATCAAAGGTCATTACCGGGTCGTCAGAAGAGTGCGGTTGGAATTTGAATATTTTGAAGTGATCCCAAAAATAGGATTCGAGTTGGCGCGATTTGTGTTGGGTCAGAAAACATTATTTATCGTTCAGATAACAACTTATCATCATCAAAGGTCATTGCCGGGTCGTCAGAAGAGTGCGGTGGGAATTTAAATAATTTGAAGTGATCTCAAAAATAGGATTTTAGTTGGCGCGGTTGGTGGTGGGTCAGAGTACATCTATTATTGTTCAATTAACAACTACCCATCATCAAAGGTCATTGTCGGGTCGTCAGATGAATGCGGTGGGAATTTAAATATTTTGAAGTGAAGTCAAAAATAGGATTCGAGTTGGCTCGGTTTGTGATGGGTCAGAAAACATCAATTAATGTTCAAATATCAACTTCTCATCATCAAAGGTCATTGCCGGGTCGTCAGAAGAGTGCGGTTGGAATTTAAATATTTTGAAGTGATCTCAAGAATAGGATTTGAGTTGGCGCGGTTGGTGGTGGGTCAGAGTACATCTATTATTGTTCAATTAACAACTACCCATCATCAAAGGTCATTGTCGGGTCGTCAGAAGAGTGCGGTTGGAATTTAAATAATTTGAATTGATCTTAAAAATAGGATTCGAGTTGGCGCGGTTTGTGATGGGTCAGAAAACATCAATTAATGTTCAAATATCAACTTCTCATCATCAAAGGTCATTGCCGGGTCGTCAGAAGAGTGCGGTTGGAATTTAAATATTTTGAAGTGATCTCAAGAATAGGATTTGAGTTGGCGCGGTTGGTGGTGGGTCAGAGTACATCTGTTATTGTTCAAATAACAACTTTTCATCATCAAAGGTCATTGCCGGGTCGTCAGAAGAGTGCGGTTGGAATTCAAATATTTTGAAGTGATCTCAAGAATAGGATTTGAGTTGGCGCGGTTGGTGGTGGGTCAGAGTACAACTATTATTGTTTAAATAACAACTAATCATCATCAAAGGTCATTGCCGGGTCGTCAGAAGAGTGCGGTAGGAATTAAAATAATTTGAAGTGATCTCAAAAATAGGATTTGAGTTGGCGCGGTTTGTGTTGGGTCAGAAAACATTAATTATCGTTTAGATAACAACTTATCATCATCAAAGGTCATTGCCGGGTTGTCAGAAGAGTGCGGTGGGAATTTAAATAATTTGAAGTGATCTCAAAAATAGGATTTCAGTTGGCGCGGTTGGTGGTGGGTCAGAGTACATCTATTATTGTTCAATTAACAACTTCCCATCATCAAAGGTCATTGTCGGGTCGTCAGATGAATGCGGTGGGAATTTAAATATTTTGAAGTGAAGTCAAAAATAGGATTCGAGTTGGCGCGGTTTGTGATGGGTCAGAAAACATCAATTATTGTTCAAATAACAACTTCTCATCATCAAAGGTCATTGCCGGGTCGTCAGAAGAGTGCGGTTGAAATTTAAATATTTTGAAGTGATCTCAAGAATAGGATTTGAGTTGGCGCAGTTGGTAGTGGGTCAGAGTACATCTATTATTGTTTAAATAACAACTTTTCATCATCAAAGGTCATTGCCGGGTCGTCAGAAGAGTGCGGTTGGAATTTAAATATTTTGAAGTGATCTCAAGAATAGGATTCGAGTTGGCGCGGTTGGTGGTGGGTCAGAGTACATCTATTATTGTTTAAATAACAACTTTTCATAATCAAAGGTCATTGCCGGGTCGTCAGAAGAGTGCAGTAGGAATTTAAATAATTTGAAGTGATCTCAAAAATTGGATTTGAGTTGGCGCGGTTTGTGTTTGGTCATAAAACATTAATTATTGTTCAGATAACAACTTCTCATCATAAAAGGTCATTGCCGGGTCGTCAGAAGAGTGCGGTGGGAATTTAAATATTTTGAAGTGATCTCAAAAATAGGATTTTAGTTGGCGCGGTTGGTGGTGGGTCAGAGTATATCTATTATTGTTCAATTAACAACTTTCCATCATCGAACGTCATTGTCGGGTCGTCAGATGAGTGCGGTGGGAATTTATATATTTTGAAGTGATGTCAAAAATAGGATTCGAGTTTGCGCGGTTTGTGATGAGTCAGAAAACATCAATTATTGTTCAAATAACAACTTCTCGTCATCAAAGGACATTGCCGGGTCGTCAGAAGAGTGCGATGGAAATTCAAAAATTTTGAAGTGATCTCAAAAATAGGATTTGAGTTTGTGCGGTTTGTGATGGGTCAGAAAACATGAATTATTGTTCAGATAACAACTTTTCATAATCAAAGGTCATTGCCGGGTCGTCAGAAGAGTGCGGTAGGAATTTAAATAATTTGAAGTGATCTCAAAAATAGGATTTGAGTTGGCGCGGTTTGTGTTGGGTCAGAAAACATTAATTATCGTTTAGATAACAACTTATCATCATCAAAGGTCATTGCCGGGTTGTCAGAAGAGTGCGGTGGGAATTTAAATAATTTGAAGTGATCTCAAAAATAGGATTTCAGTTGGCGCGGTTGGTGGTGGGTCAGAGTACATCTATTATTGTTCAATTAACAACTTCCCATCATCAAAGGTCATTGTCGGGTCGTCAGATGAATGCGGTGGGAATTTAAATATTTTGAAGTGAAGTCAAAAATAGGATTCGAGTTGGCGCGGTTTGTGATGGGTCAGAAAACATCAATTATTGTTCAAATAACAACTTCTCATCATCAAAGGTCATTGCCGGGTCGTCAGAAGAGTGCGGTTGAAATTTAAATATTTTGAAGTGATCTCAAGAATAGGATTTGAGTTGGCGCAGTTGGTAGTGGGTCAGAGTACATCTATTATTGTTTAAATAACAACTTTTCATCATCAAAGGTCATTGCCGGGTCGTCAGAAGAGTGCGGTTGGAATTTAAATATTTTGAAGTGATCTCAAGAATAGGATTCGAGTTGGCGCGGTTGGTGGTGGGTCAGAGTACATCTATTATTGTTTAAATAACAACTTTTCATAATCAAAGGTCATTGCCGGGTCGTCAGAAGAGTGCAGTAGGAATTTAAATAATTTGAAGTGATCTCAAAAATTGGATTTGAGTTGGCGCGGTTTGTGTTTGGTCATAAAACATTAATTATTGTTCAGATAACAACTTCTCATCATAAAAGGTCATTGCCGGGTCGTCAGAAGAGTGCGGTGGGAATTTAAATATTTTGAAGTGATCTCAAAAATAGGATTTTAGTTGGCGCGGTTGGTGGTGGGTCAGAGTATATCTATTATTGTTCAATTAACAACTTTCCATCATCGAACGTCATTGTCGGGTCGTCAGATGAGTGCGGTGGGAATTTATATATTTTGAAGTGATGTCAAAAATAGGATTCGAGTTTGCGCGGTTTGTGATGAGTCAGAAAACATCAATTATTGTTCAAATAACAACTTCTCGTCATCAAAGGACATTGCCGGGTCGTCAGAAGAGTGCGATGGAAATTCAAAAATTTTGAAGTGATCTCAAAAATAGGATTTGAGTTTGTGCGGTTTGTGATGGGTCAGAAAACATGAATTATTGTTCAGATAACAACTTTTATCATCAAAGGTCATTACCGGGTCGTCAGAAGAGTGCAGTTGGAATTTAAATATTTTGAAGTGATCCCTAAAATAGGATTCGAGTTGGCGCGGTTTGTGGTGGGTCAGAAAACATCAATTATTGTTCAAATAACAACTTCTTATCATCAAAGGTCATTGCCGGGTCGTCAGAAGAGTGCGGTTGGAATTTAAATATTTTGAAGTGATCTCAAGAATAGGATTCGAGTTGGCGCGGTTGATGGTGGGTCAGAGTATATCAATTATTGTTTAAATAACAACTTTTCATCATCAGAGGTCATTGCCGGGTCGTCAGAAGAGTGCGGTAGGAATTTAAATATTTTGAAGTGATCTCAAAAATAGGATACGAGTTGGCGCGATTTGTGTTGGGTCAGAAAACATTAATTATCGTTCAGATAACAACTTATCATCATCAAAGGTCATTGCCGGGTCGTCTGAAGAGTGCGGTGGGAATTTAAATAATTTGAAGTGATCTCAAAAATAGGATTTTAGTTGGCGCGGTTGGTGGTGGGTCAGAGTATATCTATTATTGTTCAATTAACAACTTTCCATCATCAAAGGTCATTGTCGGGTCGTCAGATGAATGCGGTGGGAATTTAAATATTTTGAAGTGAAGTCAAAAATAGGATTCGAGTTGGCGCGGTTTGTGATGGGTCAGAAAACATCAATTATTGTTCAAATAACAACTTCTCATCATCAAAGGTCATTGCCGGGTCGTCAGAAGAGTGCGGTGGAAATTTAAATATTTTGAAGTGATCTCAAAAATAGGATTTGAGTTGGCGCGGTTTGTGATGGGTCAGAAAACATTAATTATTTTTCAGATAACAACTTCTTATCATCAAAGGTCATTGCCGGGTCGTCAGAAGAGTGCGGTAGGAATTTAAATATTTTGAAGTGATCTCAAAAATAGGATACGAGTTGGCGCGATTTGTGTTGGGTCAGAAAACATTAATTATCGTTCAGATAACAACTTATCATCATCAAAGGTCATTGCCGGGTCGTCAGAAGAGTGCGGTGGGAATTTAAATAATTTGAAGTGATCTCAAAAATAGGATTTTAGTTGGCGCGGTTGGTGGTGGGTCAGAGTATATCTATTATTGTTCAATTAACAACTTCCCATCATCAAAGGTCATTGTCGGGTCGTCAGATGAATGCGGTGGGAATTTAAATATTTTGAAGTGAAGTCAAAAATAGGATTCGAGTTGGCGCGGTTTGTGGTGGGTCAGAAAACATCAATTATTGTTCAAATAACAACTTCTTATCATCAAAGGTCATTGCCGGGTCGTCAGAAGAGTGCGGTTGGAATTTAAATATTTTGAAGTGATCTCAAGAATAGGATTCGAGTTGGCGCGGTTGATGGTGGGTCAGAGTATATCTATTATTGTTTAAATAACAACTTTTCATCATCAGAGGTCATTGCCGGGTCGTCAGAAGAGTGCGGTAGGAATTTAAATATTTTGAAGTGATCTCAAAAATAGGATACGAGTTGGCGCGATTTGTGTTGGGTCAGAAAACATTAATTATCGTTCAGATAACAACTTATCATCATCAAAGGTCATTGCCGGGTCGTCAGAAGAGTGCGGTGGGAATTTAAATAATTTGAAGTGATCTCAAAAATAGGATTTTAGTTGGCGCGGTTGGTGGTGGGTCAGAGTATATCTATTATTGTTCAATTAACAACTTCCCATCATCAAAGGTCATTGTCGGGTCGTCAGATGAATGCGGTGGGAATTTAAATATTTTGAAGTGAAGTCAAAAATAGGATTCGAGTTGGCGCGGTTTGTGATGGGTCAGAAAACATCAATTATTGTTCAAATAACAACTTCTCATCATCAAAGGTCATTGCCGGGTCGTCAGAAGAGTGCGGTGGAAATTTAAATATTTTGAAGTGATCTCAAAAATAGGATTTGAGTTGGCGCGGTTTGTGATGGGTCAGAAAACATTAATTATTTTTCAGATAACAACTTCTTATCATCAAAGGTCATTGCCGGGTCGTCAGAAGAGTGCGGTAGGAATTTAAATATTTTGAAGTGATCTCAAAAATAGGATACGAGTTGGCGCGATTTGTGTTGGGTCAGAAAACATTAATTATCGTTCAGATAACAACTTATCATCATCAAAGGTCATTGCCGGGTCGTCAGAAGAGTGCGGTGGGAATTTAAATAATTTGAAGTGATCTCAAAAATAGGATTTTAGTTGGCGCGGTTGGTGGTGGGTCAGAGTTTATCTATTATTGTTCAATTAACAACTTCCCATCATCAAAGGTCATTGTCGGGTCGTCAGATGAATGCGGTGGGAATTTAAATATTTTGAAGTGAAGTCAATAATAGGATTCGAGTTGGCGCGGTTTGTAGTGGGTCAGAAAACATCAATTATTGTTTAAATAAGAACTTCTCATCATCAAAGGTCATTGCCGGGTCGTCAGAAGAGTGCGGTTGAAATTTAAATATTTTGAAGTGATCTCAAGAATAGGATTTGAGTTGGCGCGGTTGGTAGTGGGTCAGAGTACATCTATTATTGTTTAAATAACAACTTTTCATCATCAAAGGTCAGTGCCGGGTCGTCAGAAGAGTGCGGTTGGAATTTAAATAATTTGAAGTGATCTTAAAAATAGGATTCGAGTTGGCGCGGTTTGTGATGGGTCAGAAAACATCAATTAATGTTCAAATATCAACTTCTCATCATCAAAGGTCATTGCCGGGTCGTCAGAAGAGTGCGGTTGGAATTTAAATATTTTGAAGTGATCTCAAGAATAGGATTTGAGTTGGCGCGGTTGGTGGTGGGTCAGAGTACATCTGTTATTGTTCAAATAACAATTTTTCATCATCAAAGGTCATTGCCGGGTCGTCAGAAGAGTGCGGTTGGAATTCAAATATTTTGAAGTGATCTCAAGAATAGGATTTGAGTTGGCGCGGTTGGTGGTGGGTCAGAGTACAACTATTATTGTTTAAATAACAACTAATCATCATCAAAGGTCATTGCCGGGTCGTCAGAAGAGTGCGGTAGGAATTAAAATAATTTGAAGTGATCTCAAAAATAGGATTTGAGTTGGCGCGGTTTGTGTTGGGTCAGAAAACATTAATTATCGTTCAGATAACAACTTATCATCTTCAAAAGTCATTGCCGGGTCGTCAGAAGAGTGCGGTGGGAATTTAAATAATTTGAAGTGATCTCAAAAATAGGATTTTAGTTGGCGCGGTTGGTGGTGGGTCAGAGTACATCTATTATTGTTCAATTAACAACTTCCCATCATCAAAGGTCATTGTCGGGTCGTCAGATGAATGCGGTGGGAATTTAAATATTTTGAAGTGAAGTCAAAAATAGGATTCGAGTTGGCGCGGTTTGTGATGGGTCAGAAAACATCAATTATTGTTCAAATAACAATTCCTCATCATCAAAGGTCATTGCCGGGTCGTCAGAAGAGTGCGGTGGAAATTTAAATATTTTGAAGTGATCTCAAAAATAGGATTTTAGTTGGCACGGTTGGTGGTGGGTCAGAGTATATCTATTAATGTTCAATTAACAACTTCCCATCATCAAAGGTCATTGTCGGGTCGTCAGATGAATGCGGTGGGAATTTAAATATTTTGAAGTGAAGTCAAAAATAGGATTCGAGTTGGCGCGGTTTGTGATGGGTCAGAAAACATCAAATATTGTTCAAATAACAACTTCTCATCATCAAAGGTCATTGCCGGGTCGTCAGAAGAGTGCGGTTGAAATTTAAATATTTTGAAGTGATCTCAAGAATAGGATTTGAGTTGGCGCAGTTGGTAGTGGGTCAGAGTACATCTATTATTGTTTAAATAACAACTTTTCATCATCAAAGGTCATTGCCGGGTCGTCAGAAGAGTGCGGTTGGAATTTAAATATTTTGAAGTGATCTCAAGAATAGGATTCGAGTTGGCGCGGTTGGTGGTGGGTCAGAGTACATCTATTATCGTTTAAATAACAACTTTTCATAATCGAAGGTCATTGCCGGGTCGTCAGAAGTGTGCGGTAGGAATTTAAATAATTTGAAGTGATCTCAAAAATTGGATTTGAGTTGGCGCGGTTTGTGTTGGGTCAGAAAACATTAATTATTGTTCAGATAACAACTTCTCATCATAAAAGGTCATTGCCGGGTCGTCAGAAGAGTGCGGTGGGAATTTAAATATTTTGAAGTGATCTCAAAAATAGGAATTTAGTTGGCGCGGTTGGTGGTGGGTCAGAGTATATCTATTATTGTTCAATTAACAACTTTCCATCATCGAACGTCATTGTCGGGTCGTCAGATGAGTGCGGTGGGAATTTATATATTTTGAAGTGATGTCAAAAATAGGATTCGAGTTTGCGAGGTTTGTGATGAGTCAGAAAACATCAATTATTGTTCAAATAACAACTTCTCGTCATCAAAGGACATTGCCGGGTCGTCAGAAGAGTGCGATGGAAATTTAAAAATTTTGAAGTGATCTCAAAAATAGGATTTGAGTTTGTGCGGTTTGTGATGGGTCAGAAAACATGAATTATTGTTCAGATAACAACTTTTATCATCAAAGGTCATTACCGGGTCGTCAGAAGAGTGCGGTTGGAATTTGAATATTTTGAAGTGATCCCAAAAATAGGATTCGAGTTGGCGCGGTTTGTGGTGGGTCAGAAAACATCAATTATTGTTCAAATAACAACTTCTTATCATCAAAGGTCATTGCCGGGTCGTCAGAAGAGTGCGGTTGGAATTTAAATATTTTGAAGTGATCTCAAGAATAGGATTCGAGTTGGCGCGGTTGATGGTGGGTCAGAGTACATCTATTATCGTTTAAATAACAACTTTTCATAATCGAAGGTCATTGCCGGGTCGTCAGAAGTGTGCGGTAGGAATTTAAATAATTTGAAGTGATCTCAAAAATTGGATTTGAGTTGGCGCGGTTTGTGTTGGGTCAGAAAACATTAATTATTGTTCAGATAACAACTTCTCATCATAAAAGGTCATTGCCGGGTCGTCAGAAGAGTGCGGTGGGAATTTAAATATTTTGAAGTGATCTCAAAAATAGGAATTTAGTTGGCGCGGTTGGTGGTGGGTCAGAGTATATCTATTATTGTTCAATTAACAACTTTCCATCATCGAACGTCATTGTCGGGTCGTCAGATGAGTGCGGTGGGAATTTATATATTTTGAAGTGATGTCAAAAATAGGATTCGAGTTTGCGAGGTTTGTGATGAGTCAGAAAACATCAATTATTGTTCAAATAACAACTTCTCGTCATCAAAGGACATTGCCGGGTCGTCAGAAGAGTGCGATGGAAATTTAAAAATTTTGAAGTGATCTCAAAAATAGGATTTGAGTTTGTGCGGTTTGTGATGGGTCAGAAAACATGAATTATTGTTCAGATAACAACTTTTATCATCAAAGGTCATTACCGGGTCGTCAGAAGAGTGCGGTTGGAATTTGAATATTTTGAAGTGATCCCAAAAATAGGATTCGAGTTGGCGCGATTTGTGTTGGGTCAGAAAACATTATTTATCGTTCAGATAACAACTTATCATCATCAAAGGTCATTGCCGGGTCGTCAGAAGAGTGCGGTGGGAATTTAAATAATTTGAAGTGATCTCAAAAATAGGATTTTAGTTGGCGCGGTTGGTGGTGGGTCAGAGTACATCTATTATTGTTCAATTAACAACTACCCATCATCAAAGGTCATTGTCGGGTCGTCAGATGAATGCGGTGGGAATTTAAATATTTTGAAGTGAAGTCAAAAATAGGATTCGAGTTGGCTCGGTTTGTGATGGGTCAGAAAACATCAATTAATGTTCAAATATCAACTTCTCATCATCAAAGGTCATTGCCGGGTCGTCAGAAGAGTGCGGTTGGAATTTAAATATTTTGAAGTGATCTCAAGAATAGGATTTGAGTTGGCGCGGTTGGTGGTGGGTCAGAGTACATCTATTATTGTTCAATTAACAACTACCCATCATCAAAGGTCATTGTCGGGTCGTCAGAAGAGTGCGGTTGGAATTTAAATAATTTGAATTGATCTTAAAAATAGGATTCGAGTTGGCGCGGTTTGTGATGGGTCAGAAAACATCAATTAATGTTCAAATATCAACTTCTCATCATCAAAGGTCATTGCCGGGTCGTCAGAAGAGTGCGGTTGGAATTTAAATATTTTGAAGTGATCTCAAGAATAGGATTTGAGTTGGCGCGGTTGGTGGTGGGTCAGAGTACATCTGTTATTGTTCAAATAACAACTTTTCATCATCAAAGGTCATTGCCGGGTCGTCAGAAGAGTGCGGTTGGAATTCAAATATTTTGAAGTGATCTCAAGAATAGGATTTGAGTTGGCGCGGTTGGTGGTGGGTCAGAGTACAACTATTATTGTTTAAATAACAACTAATCATCATCAAAGGTCATTGCCGGGTCGTCAGAAGAGTGCGGTAGGAATTAAAATAATTTGAAGTGATCTCAAAAATAGGATTTGAGTTGGCGCGGTTTGTGTTGGGTCAGAAAACATTAATTATCGTTTAGATAACAACTTATCATCATCAAAGGTCATTGCCGGGTTGTCAGAAGAGTGCGGTGGGAATTTAAATAATTTGAAGTGATCTCAAAAATAGGATTTCAGTTGGCGCGGTTGGTGGTGGGTCAGAGTACATCTATTATTGTTCAATTAACAACTTCCCATCATCAAAGGTCATTGTCGGGTCGTCAGATGAATGCGGTGGGAATTTAAATATTTTGAAGTGAAGTCAAAAATAGGATTCGAGTTGGCGCGGTTTGTGATGGGTCAGAAAACATCAATTATTGTTCAAATAACAACTTCTCATCATCAAAGGTCATTGCCGGGTCGTCAGAAGAGTGCGGTTGAAATTTAAATATTTTGAAGTGATCTCAAGAATAGGATTTGAGTTGGCGCAGTTGGTAGTGGGTCAGAGTACATCTATTATTGTTTAAATAACAACTTTTCATCATCAAAGGTCATTGCCGGGTCGTCAGAAGAGTGCGGTTGGAATTTAAATATTTTGAAGTGATCTCAAGAATAGGATTCGAGTTGGCGCGGTTGGTGGTGGGTCAGAGTACATCTATTATTGTTTAAATAACAACTTTTCATAATCAAAGGTCATTGCCGGGTCGTCAGAAGAGTGCAGTAGGAATTTAAATAATTTGAAGTGATCTCAAAAATTGGATTTGAGTTGGCGCGGTTTGTGTTTGGTCATAAAACATTAATTATTGTTCAGATAACAACTTCTCATCATAAAAGGTCATTGCCGGGTCGTCAGAAGAGTGCGGTGGGAATTTAAATATTTTGAAGTGATCTCAAAAATAGGATTTTAGTTGGCGCGGTTGGTGGTGGGTCAGAGTATATCTATTATTGTTCAATTAACAACTTTCCATCATCGAACGTCATTGTCGGGTCGTCAGATGAGTGCGGTGGGAATTTATATATTTTGAAGTGATGTCAAAAATAGGATTCGAGTTTGCGCGGTTTGTGATGAGTCAGAAAACATCAATTATTGTTCAAATAACAACTTCTCGTCATCAAAGGACATTGCCGGGTCGTCAGAAGAGTGCGATGGAAATTCAAAAATTTTGAAGTGATCTCAAAAATAGGATTTGAGTTTGTGCGGTTTGTGATGGGTCAGAAAACATGAATTATTGTTCAGATAACAACTTTTCATAATCAAAGGTCATTGCCGGGTCGTCAGAAGAGTGCGGTAGGAATTTAAATAATTTGAAGTGATCTCAAAAATAGGATTTGAGTTGGCGCGGTTTGTGTTGGGTCAGAAAACATTAATTATCGTTTAGATAACAACTTATCATCATCAAAGGTCATTGCCGGGTTGTCAGAAGAGTGCGGTGGGAATTTAAATAATTTGAAGTGATCTCAAAAATAGGATTTCAGTTGGCGCGGTTGGTGGTGGGTCAGAGTACATCTATTATTGTTCAATTAACAACTTCCCATCATCAAAGGTCATTGTCGGGTCGTCAGATGAATGCGGTGGGAATTTAAATATTTTGAAGTGAAGTCAAAAATAGGATTCGAGTTGGCGCGGTTTGTGATGGGTCAGAAAACATCAATTATTGTTCAAATAACAACTTCTCATCATCAAAGGTCATTGCCGGGTCGTCAGAAGAGTGCGGTTGAAATTTAAATATTTTGAAGTGATCTCAAGAATAGGATTTGAGTTGGCGCAGTTGGTAGTGGGTCAGAGTACATCTATTATTGTTTAAATAACAACTTTTCATCATCAAAGGTCATTGCCGGGTCGTCAGAAGAGTGCGGTTGGAATTTAAATATTTTGAAGTGATCTCAAGAATAGGATTCGAGTTGGCGCGGTTGGTGGTGGGTCAGAGTACATCTATTATTGTTTAAATAACAACTTTTCATAATCAAAGGTCATTGCCGGGTCGTCAGAAGAGTGCAGTAGGAATTTAAATAATTTGAAGTGATCTCAAAAATTGGATTTGAGTTGGCGCGGTTTGTGTTTGGTCATAAAACATTAATTATTGTTCAGATAACAACTTCTCATCATAAAAGGTCATTGCCGGGTCGTCAGAAGAGTGCGGTGGGAATTTAAATATTTTGAAGTGATCTCAAAAATAGGATTTTAGTTGGCGCGGTTGGTGGTGGGTCAGAGTATATCTATTATTGTTCAATTAACAACTTTCCATCATCGAACGTCATTGTCGGGTCGTCAGATGAGTGCGGTGGGAATTTATATATTTTGAAGTGATGTCAAAAATAGGATTCGAGTTTGCGCGGTTTGTGATGAGTCAGAAAACATCAATTATTGTTCAAATAACAACTTCTCGTCATCAAAGGACATTGCCGGGTCGTCAGAAGAGTGCGATGGAAATTCAAAAATTTTGAAGTGATCTCAAAAATAGGATTTGAGTTTGTGCGGTTTGTGATGGGTCAGAAAACATGAATTATTGTTCAGATAACAACTTTTATCATCAAAGGTCATTACCGGGTCGTCAGAAGAGTGCAGTTGGAATTTAAATATTTTGAAGTGATCCCTAAAATAGGATTCGAGTTGGCGCGGTTTGTGGTGGGTCAGAAAACATCAATTATTGTTCAAATAACAACTTCTTATCATCAAAGGTCATTGCCGGGTCGTCAGAAGAGTGCGGTTGGAATTTAAATATTTTGAAGTGATCTCAAGAATAGGATTCGAGTTGGCGCGGTTGATGGTGGGTCAGAGTATATCAATTATTGTTTAAATAACAACTTTTCATCATCAGAGGTCATTGCCGGGTCGTCAGAAGAGTGCGGTAGGAATTTAAATATTTTGAAGTGATCTCAAAAATAGGATACGAGTTGGCGCGATTTGTGTTGGGTCAGAAAACATTAATTATCGTTCAGATAACAACTTATCATCATCAAAGGTCATTGCCGGGTCGTCTGAAGAGTGCGGTGGGAATTTAAATAATTTGAAGTGATCTCAAAAATAGGATTTTAGTTGGCGCGGTTGGTGGTGGGTCAGAGTATATCTATTATTGTTCAATTAACAACTTTCCATCATCAAAGGTCATTGTCGGGTCGTCAGATGAATGCGGTGGGAATTTAAATATTTTGAAGTGAAGTCAAAAATAGGATTCGAGTTGGCGCGGTTTGTGATGGGTCAGAAAACATCAATTATTGTTCAAATAACAACTTCTCATCATCAAAGGTCATTGCCGGGTCGTCAGAAGAGTGCGGTGGAAATTTAAATATTTTGAAGTGATCTCAAAAATAGGATTTGAGTTGGCGCGGTTTGTGATGGGTCAGAAAACATTAATTATTTTTCAGATAACAACTTCTTATCATCAAAGGTCATTGCCGGGTCGTCAGAAGAGTGCGGTAGGAATTTAAATATTTTGAAGTGATCTCAAAAATAGGATACGAGTTGGCGCGATTTGTGTTGGGTCAGAAAACATTAATTATCGTTCAGATAACAACTTATCATCATCAAAGGTCATTGCCGGGTCGTCAGAAGAGTGCGGTGGGAATTTAAATAATTTGAAGTGATCTCAAAAATAGGATTTTAGTTGGCGCGGTTGGTGGTGGGTCAGAGTATATCTATTATTGTTCAATTAACAACTTCCCATCATCAAAGGTCATTGTCGGGTCGTCAGATGAATGCGGTGGGAATTTAAATATTTTGAAGTGAAGTCAAAAATAGGATTCGAGTTGGCGCGGTTTGTGGTGGGTCAGAAAACATCAATTATTGTTCAAATAACAACTTCTTATCATCAAAGGTCATTGCCGGGTCGTCAGAAGAGTGCGGTTGGAATTTAAATATTTTGAAGTGATCTCAAGAATAGGATTCGAGTTGGCGCGGTTGATGGTGGGTCAGAGTATATCTATTATTGTTTAAATAACAACTTTTCATCATCAGAGGTCATTGCCGGGTCGTCAGAAGAGTGCGGTAGGAATTTAAATATTTTGAAGTGATCTCAAAAATAGGATACGAGTTGGCGCGATTTGTGTTGGGTCAGAAAACATTAATTATCGTTCAGATAACAACTTATCATCATCAAAGGTCATTGCCGGGTCGTCAGAAGAGTGCGGTGGGAATTTAAATAATTTGAAGTGATCTCAAAAATAGGATTTTAGTTGGCGCGGTTGGTGGTGGGTCAGAGTATATCTATTATTGTTCAATTAACAACTTCCCATCATCAAAGGTCATTGTCGGGTCGTCAGATGAATGCGGTGGGAATTTAAATATTTTGAAGTGAAGTCAAAAATAGGATTCGAGTTGGCGCGGTTTGTGATGGGTCAGAAAACATCAATTATTGTTCAAATAACAACTTCTCATCATCAAAGGTCATTGCCGGGTCGTCAGAAGAGTGCGGTGGAAATTTAAATATTTTGAAGTGATCTCAAAAATAGGATTTGAGTTGGCGCGGTTTGTGATGGGTCAGAAAACATTAATTATTTTTCAGATAACAACTTCTTATCATCAAAGGTCATTGCCGGGTCGTCAGAAGAGTGCGGTAGGAATTTAAATATTTTGAAGTGATCTCAAAAATAGGATACGAGTTGGCGCGATTTGTGTTGGGTCAGAAAACATTAATTATCGTTCAGATAACAACTTATCATCATCAAAGGTCATTGCCGGGTCGTCAGAAGAGTGCGGTGGGAATTTAAATAATTTGAAGTGATCTCAAAAATAGGATTTTAGTTGGCGCGGTTGGTGGTGGGTCAGAGTTTATCTATTATTGTTCAATTAACAACTTCCCATCATCAAAGGTCATTGTCGGGTCGTCAGATGAATGCGGTGGGAATTTAAATATTTTGAAGTGAAGTCAATAATAGGATTCGAGTTGGCGCGGTTTGTAGTGGGTCAGAAAACATCAATTATTGTTTAAATAAGAACTTCTCATCATCAAAGGTCATTGCCGGGTCGTCAGAAGAGTGCGGTTGAAATTTAAATATTTTGAAGTGATCTCAAGAATAGGATTTGAGTTGGCGCGGTTGGTAGTGGGTCAGAGTACATCTATTATTGTTTAAATAACAACTTTTCATCATCAAAGGTCAGTGCCGGGTCGTCAGAAGAGTGCGGTTGGAATTTAAATAATTTGAAGTGATCTTAAAAATAGGATTCGAGTTGGCGCGGTTTGTGATGGGTCAGAAAACATCAATTAATGTTCAAATATCAACTTCTCATCATCAAAGGTCATTGCCGGGTCGTCAGAAGAGTGCGGTTGGAATTTAAATATTTTGAAGTGATCTCAAGAATAGGATTTGAGTTGGCGCGGTTGGTGGTGGGTCAGAGTACATCTGTTATTGTTCAAATAACAATTTTTCATCATCAAAGGTCATTGCCGGGTCGTCAGAAGAGTGCGGTTGGAATTCAAATATTTTGAAGTGATCTCAAGAATAGGATTTGAGTTGGCGCGGTTGGTGGTGGGTCAGAGTACAACTATTATTGTTTAAATAACAACTAATCATCATCAAAGGTCATTGCCGGGTCGTCAGAAGAGTGCGGTAGGAATTAAAATAATTTGAAGTGATCTCAAAAATAGGATTTGAGTTGGCGCGGTTTGTGTTGGGTCAGAAAACATTAATTATCGTTCAGATAACAACTTATCATCTTCAAAAGTCATTGCCGGGTCGTCAGAAGAGTGCGGTGGGAATTTAAATAATTTGAAGTGATCTCAAAAATAGGATTTTAGTTGGCGCGGTTGGTGGTGGGTCAGAGTACATCTATTATTGTTCAATTAACAACTTCCCATCATCAAAGGTCATTGTCGGGTCGTCAGATGAATGCGGTGGGAATTTAAATATTTTGAAGTGAAGTCAAAAATAGGATTCGAGTTGGCGCGGTTTGTGATGGGTCAGAAAACATCAATTATTGTTCAAATAACAATTCCTCATCATCAAAGGTCATTGCCGGGTCGTCAGAAGAGTGCGGTGGAAATTTAAATATTTTGAAGTGATCTCAAAAATAGGATTTTAGTTGGCACGGTTGGTGGTGGGTCAGAGTATATCTATTAATGTTCAATTAACAACTTCCCATCATCGAACGTCATTGTCGGGTCGTCAGATGAGTGCGGTGGGAATTTAAATATTTTGAAGTGATGTCAAAAATAGGATTCGAGTTTGCGCGGTTTGTGATGAGTCAGAAAACATCAATTATTGTTCAAATAACAACTTCTCGTCATCAAAGGACATTGCCGGGTCGTCAGAAGAGTGCGGTGGAAATTTAAATATTTTGAAGTGATCTCAAAAATAGGATTTGAGTTTGTGCGGTTTGTGATGGGTCAGGAAACATTAATTATTGTTCAGATAACAACTGTTATCATCAAAGGTCATTACCGGGTCGTCAGAAGAGTGCGGTTGGAATTTAAATATTTTGAAGTCATCCCAAAAATAGGATTCAAGTTGGCGCGGTTTGTGGTGGGTCAGAAAACATCAATTTTTGTTCAAATAACAACTTCTTATCATCAAAGGTCATTGCTGGGTCGTCAGAAGAGTGCAGTTGGAATTTAAATATTTTGAAGTGATCTCAAGAATAGGATTTGAGTTGGCGCGGTTGGTGGTGGGTCAGAGTACATCTGTTATTGTTCAAATAACAATTTTTCATCATCAAAGGTCATTGCCGGGTCGTCAGAAGAGTGCGGTTGGAATTCAAATATTTTGAAGTGATCTCAAGAATAGGATTTGAGTTGGCGCGGTTGGTGGTGGGTCAGAGTACAACTATTATTGTTTAAATAACAACTAATCATCATCAAAGGTCATTGCCGGGTCGTCAGAAGAGTGCGGTAGGAATTAAAATAATTTGAAGTGATCTCAAAAATAGGATTTGAGTTGGCGCGGTTTGTGTTGGGTCAGAAAACATTAATTATCGTTCAGATAACAACTTATCATCTTCAAAAGTCATTGCCGGGTCGTCAGAAGAGTGCGGTGGGAATTTAAATAATTTGAAGTGATCTCAAAAATAGGATTTTAGTTGGCGCGGTTGGTGGTGGGTCAGAGTACATCTATTATTGTTCAATTAACAACTTCCCATCATCAAAGGTCATTGTCGGGTCGTCAGATGAATGCGGTGGGAATTTAAATATTTTGAAGTGAAGTCAAAAATAGGATTCGAGTTGGCGCGGTTTGTGATGGGTCAGAAAACATCAATTATTGTTCAAATAACAATTCCTCATCATCAAAGGTCATTGCCGGGTCGTCAGAAGAGTGCGGTGGAAATTTAAATATTTTGAAGTGATCTCAAAAATAGGATTTTAGTAGGCGCGGTTGGTGGTGGGTCAGAGTATATCTATTAATGTTCAATTAACAACTTCCCATCATCGAACGTCATTGTCGGGTCGTCAGATGAGTGCGGTGGGAATTTAAATATTTTGAAGTGATGTCAAAAATAGGATTCGAGTTTGCGCGGTTTGTGATGAGTCAGAAAACATCAATTATTGTTCAAATAACAACTTCTCGTCATCAAAGGACATTGCCGGGTCGTCAGAAGAGTGCGGTGGAAATTTAAATATTTTGAAGTGATCTCAAAAATAGGATTTGAGTTTGTGCGGTTTGTGATGGGTCAGGAAACATTAATTATTGTTCAGATAACAACTGTTATCATCAAAGGTCATTACCGGGTCGTCAGAAGAGTGCGGTTGGAATTTAAATATTTTGAAGTCATCCCAAAAATAGGATTCAAGTTGGCGCGGTTTGTGGTGGGTCAGAAAACATCAATTTTTGTTCAAATAACAACTTCTTATCATCAAAGGTCATTGCTGGGTCGTCAGAAGAGTGCAGTTGGAATTTAAATATTTTGAAGTGATCTCAAGAATAGGATTTGAGTTGGCGCGGTTGGTGGTGGGTCAGAGTACATCTGTTATTGTTCAAATAACAACTTTTCATCATCAAAGGTCATTGCCGGGTCGTCAGAAGAGTGCGGTTGGAATTCAAATATTTTGAAGTGATCTCAAGAATAGGATTTGAGTTAGCGCGGTTGGTGGTGGGTCAGAGTACATCTATTATTGTTTAAATAACAACTAATCATCATCAAAGGTCATTGCCGGGTCGTCAGAAGAGTGCGGTAGGAATTTAAATAATTTGAAGTGATCTCAAAATTAGGATTTGAGTTGGCGCGGTTTGTATTGGGTCAGAAAACATTAATTATCGTTCAGATAACAACTTATCATCATCAAAGGTCATTGCCGGGTCGTCAGAAGGGTGCGGTGGGAATTTAAATAATTTGAAGTGATCTCAAAAATAGGATTTCAGTTGGCGCAGTTGGTGGTGGGTCAGAGTACATCTATTATTGTTCAATTAACAACTTCCCATCATCAAAGGTCACTGTCGGGTCGTCAGATGAATGCGGTGGGAATTTAAATATTTTGAAGTGAAGTCAAAAATAGGATTCGAGTTGGCGCGGTTTGTGATGGGTCAGAAAACATCAATTATTGTTCAAATAACAACTTCTCATCATCAAAGGTCATTGCCGGGTCGTCAGAAGAGTGCGGTGGAAATTTAAATATTTTGAAGTGATCTCAAAAATAGGATTTGAGTTGGCGCGGTTTGTGATGGATCAGAAAACATTAATTATTTTTCAGATAACAACTTCTTATCATCAAAGGTCATTGCCGGGTCGTCAGAAGAGTGCGGTTGGAATTTAAATATTTTGAAGTGATCTCAAAAATAGGATTTGAGTTGGCGCGGTTTGTGTTGTGTCAGAAAACATGAATTATCGTTCAGATAACAACTTATCATCATCAAAGGTCATTGCCGGGTCGTCAGAAGAGTGCGGTGGGAATTTAAATAATTTGAAGTGATCTCAAAAATAGGATTTCAGTTGGCGCGGTTGGTGGTGGGTCAGAGTACATCTATTATTGTTCAATTAACAACTTCCCATCATCAGAGGTCATTGTCGGGTCGTCAGATGAATGCGGTGGGAATTTAAATAATTTGAAGTGAAGTCAAAAATAGGATTCGAGTTGGCGCGGTTTGTGATGGGTCAGAAAACATCAATTATTGTTCAAATAACAACTTCTCATCATCAAAGGTCATTGCCGGGTCGTCAGAAGAGTGCGGTGGGAATTTAAATATTTTGAAGTGAAGTCAAAAATAGGATTCGAGTTGGCGCGGTTTGTGATGGGTCAGAAAACATCAATTATTGTTCAAATAACAACTTCTCATCATCAAAGGTCATTGCCGGGTCGTCAGAAGAGTGCGGTGGAAATTTAAATATTTTGAAGTGATCTCAAAAATAGGATTTTAGTTGGCGCGGTTGGTGGTGGGTCAGAGTATATCTATTAATGTTCAATTAACAACTTCCCATCATTGAACGTCATTGTCGGGTCGTCAGATGAGTGCGGTGGGAATTTAAATATTTTGAAGTGATGTCAAAAATAGGATTCGAGTTTGCGCGGTTTGTGATGAGTCAGAAAACATCAATTATTGTTCAAATAACAACTTCTCGTCATCAAAGGACATTGCCGGGTCGTCAGAAGAGTGCGGTGGAAATTTAAATATTTTGAAGTGATCTCAAAAATAGGATTTGAGTTTGTGCGGTTTGTGATGGGTCAGAAAACATTAATTATTGTTCAGATAACAACTTTTATCATCAAAGGTCATTACCGGGTCGTCAGAAGAGTGCGGTTGGAATTTAAATATTTTGAAGTGATCCCAAAAATAGGATTTGAGTTGGCGCGGTTTGTGTTGGGTCAGAAAACAATAATTATCGTTCAGATAACAACTTATCATCATCAAAGGTCATTGTCGGGTCGTCAGAAGAGTGTGGTGGAAATTTAAATATTTTGAAGTGATCTCAAATATAGGATTTGAGTTGGCGCGGTTTGTGTTGGGTCAGAAAACATAAATTATCGTTCAGATAACATTTTATCATCATCAAAGGTCATTGCCGGGTCGTCAGAAGAGTGCGGTGGGAATTTAAATAATTTGAAGTGATCTCAAAAATAGGATTTCAGTTGGCGCGGTTGGTGGTGGGTCAGAGTACATCTATTATTGTTCAATTAATAACTTCCCATCATCAAAGGTCATTGTCGGGTCGTCAGATGAATGCGGTGGGAATTTAAATATTTTGAAGTGAAGTCAAAAATAGGATTCGAGTTGGCGCGGTTTGTGATGGGTCAGAAAACATCAAATATTGTTCAAATAACAACTTCTCATCATCAAAGGTCATTGCCGGGTCGTCAGAAGAGTGCGGTTGAAATTTAAATATTTTGAAGTGATCTCAAGAATAGGATTTGAGTTGGCGCAGTTGGTAGTGGGTCAGAGTACATCTATTATCGTTTAAATAACAACTTTTCATCATCAAAGGTCATTGCCGGGTCGTCAGAAGAGTGCGGTTGGAATTTAAATATTTTGAAGTGATCTCAAGAATAGGATTCGAGTTGGCGCGGTTGGTGGTGGGTCAGAGTACATCTATTATTGTTTAAATAACAACTTTTCATAATCAAAGGTCATTGCCGGGTCGTCAGAAGAGTGCGGTAGGAATTTAAATAATTTGAAGTGATCTCAAAAATTGGATTTGAGTTGGCGCGGTTTGTGTTGGGTCAGAAAACATTAATTATTGTTCAGATAACAACTTCTCATCATAAAAGGTCATTGCCGGGTCGTCAGAAGAGTGCGGTGGGAATTTAAATATTTTGAAGTGATCTCAAAAATAGGATTTTAGTTGGCGCGGTTGGTGGTGGGTCAGAGTATATCTATTATTGTTCAATTAACAACTTCCCATCATCGAACGTCATTGTCGGGTCGTCAGATGAGTGCGGTGGGAATTTATATATTTTGAAGTGATGTCAAAAATAGGATTCGAGTTTGCGCGGTTTGTGATGAGTCAGAAAACATCAATTATTGTTCAAATAACAACTTCTCGTCATCAAAGGACATTGCCGGGTCGTCAGAAGAGTGCGATGGAAATTTAAAAATTTTGAAGGGATCTCAAAAATAGGATTTGAGTTTGTGCGGTTTGTGATGGGTCAGAAAACATGAATTATTGTTCAGATAACAACTTTTATCATCAAAGGTCATTACCGGGTCGTCAGAAGAGTGCGGTTGGAATTTAAATATTTTGAAGTGATCCCAAAAATAGGATTCGAGTTGGCGCGGTTTGTGGTGGGTCAGAAAACATCAATTATTGTTCAAATAACAACTTCTTATCATCAAAGGTCATTGCCGGGTCGTCAGAAGAGTGCGGTTGGAATTTAAATATTTTGAAGTGATCTCAAGAATAGGATTCGAGTTGGCGCGGTTGATGGTGGGTCAGAGTACATCTATTATTGTCTAAATAACAACTTTTCATCATCAGAGGTCATTGCCGGGTCGTCAGAAGAGTGCGGTAGGAATTTAAATATTTTGAAGTGATCTCAAAAATAGGATACGTGTTGGCGCGATTTGTGTTGGGTCAGAAAACATTAATTATCGTTCAGATAACAACTTATCATCATCAAAGGTCATTGCCGGGTCGTCAGAAGAGTGCGGTGGGAATTTAAATAATTTGAAGTGATCTCAAAAATAGGATTTCAGTTGGCGCGGTTGGTGGTGGGTCAGAGTACATCTATTATTGTTCAATTAACAACTTCCCATCATCAAAGGTCATTGTCGGGTCGTCAGATGAATGCGGTGGGAATTTAAATATTTTGAAGTGAAGTCAAAAATAGGATTCGAGTTGGCGCGGTTTGTGATGGGTCAGAAAACTTCAATTATTGTTCAAATAACAACTTCTCATCATCAAAGGTCATTGCCGGGTCGTCAGAAGAGTGCGGTGGAAATTTAAAAATTTTGAAGTGATCTCAAAAATAGGATTTGAGTTGGCGCGGTTTGTGATGGGTCAGAAAACATTAATTATTTTTCAGATAACAACTTTTTATCATCAAAGGTCATTGCCGGGTCGTCAGAAGAGTGCGGTTGGAATATAAATATTTTGAAATGATCCCAAAAATAGGATTCGAGTTGGCGCGGTTTGTGGTGGGTCAGAAAACATCAATTATTGTTTAAATAACAACTTCTCATCATCAAAGGTCATTGCCGGGTCGTCAGAAGAGTGCGGTTGAAATTTAAATATTTTGAAGTGATCTCAAGAATAGGATTTGAGTTGGCGCGGTTGGTAGTGGGTCAGAGTACATCTATTATTGTTTAAATAACAACTTTTCATCATCAAAGGTCATTTTCGGGTCGTCAAAAGAGTGCGGTTGGAATTTAAATAATTTGAAGTGATCTTAAAAATAGGATTCGAGTTGGCGCGGTTTGTGATGGGTCAGAAAACATCAATTATTGTTCAAATAACAACTTCTCATCATCAAAGGTCATTGCCGGGTCGTCAGAAGAGTGCGGTGGAAATTTAAATATTTTGAAGTGATCTCAAAAATAGGATTTGAGTTGGCGCGGTTTGTGATGGGTCAGAAAACATTAATTATTTTTCAGATAACAACTTCTTATCATCAAAGGTCATTGCCGGGTCGTCAGAAGAGTGCGGTTGGAATTTAAATATTTTGAAATGATCCCAAAAATAGGATTCGAGTTGGCGCGGTTTGTGGAGGGTCAGAAAACATCAATTATTGTTTAAATAACAACTTCTCATCATCAAAGGTCATTGCCGGGTCGTCAGAAGAGTGCGGTTGAAATTTAAATATTTTGAAGTGATCTCAAGAATAGGATTTGAGTTGGCGCGGTTGGTAGTGGGTCAGAGTACATCTATTATTGTTTAAATAACAACTTTTCATCATCAAAGGTCATTGCCGGGTCGTCAGAAGAGTGCGGTTGGAATTTAAATAATTTGAAGTGATCTTAAAAATAGGATTCGAGTTGGCGCGGTTTGTGATGGGTCAGAAAACATCAATTAATGTTCAAATATCAACTTCTCATCATCAAAGGTCATTGCCGGGTCGTCTGAAGAGTGCGGTTGGAATTTAAATATTTTGAAGTGATCTCAAGAATAGGATTTGAGTTGGCGCGGTTGGTGGTGGGTCAGAGTACATCTGTTATTGTTCAAATAACAACTTTTCATCATCAAAGGTCATTGCCGGGTCGTCAGAAGAGTGCGGTTGGAATTCAAATATTTTGAAGTGATCTCAAGAATAGGATTTGAGTTGGCGCGGTTGGTGGTGGGTCAGAGTACAACTATTATTGTTTAAATAACAACTAATCATCATTAAAGGTCATTGCCGGGTCGTCAGAAGAGTGCGGTAGGAATTAAAATAATTTGAAGTGATCTCAAAAATAGGATTTGAGTTGGCGCGGTTTGTGTTGGGTCAGAAAACATTAATTATCGTTCAGATAACAACTTATCATCATCAAAGGTCATTGCCGGGTCGTCAGAAGAGTGCGGTGGGAATTTAAATAATTTGAAGTGATCTCAAAAATAGGATTTCAGTTGGCGCGGTTGGTGGTGGGTCAGAGTACATCTATTATTGTTCAATTAACAACTTTCCATCATCAAAGGTCATTGTCGGGTCGTCAGATGAATGCGGTGGGAATTTAAATATTTTGAAGTGAAGTCAAAAATAGGATTCGAGTTGGCGCGGTTTGTGATGGGTCAGAAAACATCAAATATTGTTCAAATAACAACTTCTCATCATCAAAGGTCATTGCCGGGTCGTCAGAAGAGTGCGGTTGAAATTTAAATATTTTGAAGTGATCTCAAGAATAGGATTTGAGTTGGCGCAGTTGGTAGTGGGTCAGAGTACATCTATTATCGTTTAAATAACAACTTTTCATCATCAAAGGTCATTGCCGGGTCGTCAGAAGAGTGCGGTTGGAATTTAAATATTTTGAAGTGATCTCAAGAATAGGATTCGAGTTGGCGCGGTTGGTGGTGGGTCAGAGTACATCTATTATTGTTTAAATAACAACTTTTCATAATCAAAGGTCATTGCCGGGTCGTCAGATGAGTGCGGTGGGAATTTATATATTTTGAAGTGATGTCAAAAATAGGATTCGAGTTTGCGCGGTTTGTGATGAGTCAGAAAACATCAATTATTGTTCAAATAACAACTTCTCGTCATCAAAGGACATTGCCGGGTCGTCAGAAGAGTGCGATGGAAATTTAAAAATTTTGAAGGGATCTCAAAAATAGGATTTGAGTTTGTGCGGTTTGTGATGGGTCAGAAAACATGAATTATTGTTCAGATAACAACTTTTATCATCAAAGGTCATTACCGGGTCGTCAGAAGAGTGCGGTTGGAATTTAAATATTTTGAAGTGATCCCAAAAATAGGATTCGAGTTGGCGCGGTTTGTGGTGGGTCAGAAAACATCAATTATTTTTCAAATAACAACTTCTTATCATCAAAGGTCATTGCCGGGTCGTCAGAAGAGTGCGGTTGGAATTTAAATATTTTGAAGTGATCTCAAGAATAGGATTCGAGTTGGCGCGGTTGATGGTGGGTCAGAGTTCATCTATTATTGTCTAAATAACAACTTTTCATCATCAGAGGTCATTGCCGGGTCGTCAGAAGAGTGCGGTAGGAATTTAAATATTTTGAAGTGATCTCAAAAATAGGATACGAGTTGGCGCGATTTGTGTTGGGTCAGAAAACATTAATTATCGTTCAGATAACAACTTATCATCATCAAAGGTCATTGCCGGGTCGTCAGAAGAGTGCGGTGGGAATTTAAATAATTTGAAGTGATCTCAAAAATAGGATTTCAGTTGGCGCGGTTGGTGGTGGGTCAGAGTACATCTATTATTGTTCAATTAACAACTTCCCATCATCAAAGGTCATTGTCGGGTCGTCAGATGAATGCGGTGGGAATTTAAATATTTTGAAGTGAAGTCAAAAATAGGATTCGAGTTGGCGCGGTTTGTGATGGGTCAGAAAACTTCAATTATTGTTCAAATAACAACTTCTCATCATCAAAGGTCATTGCCGGGTCGTCAGAAGAGTGCGGTTGAAATTTAAATATTTTGAAGTGATCTCAAGAATAGGATTTGAGTTGGCGCGGTTGGTGGTGGGTCAGAGTACATCTATTATTGTTAAAATAACAACTTTTAATCATCAAAGGTCATTTCCGGGTCGTCAAAAGAGTGCGGTTGGAATTTAAATAATTTGAAGTGATCTTAAAAATAGGATTCGAGTTGGCGCGGTTTGTGATGGGTCAGAAAACATCAATTATTGTTCAAATAACAACTTCTCATCATCAAAGGTCATTGCCGGGTCGTCAGAAGAGTGCGGTGGAAATTTAAATATTTTGAAGTGATCTCAAAAATAGGATTTGAGTTGGCGCGGTTTGTGATGGGTCAGAAAACATTAATTATTTTTCAGATAACAACTTCTTATCATCAAAGGTCATTGCCGGGTCGTCAGAAGAGTGCGGTTGGAATTTAAATATTTTGAAATGATCCCAAAAATAGGATTCGAGTTGGCGCGGTTTGTGGTGGGTCAGAAAACATCAATTATTGTTTAAATAACAACTTCTCATCATCAAAGGTCATTGCCGGGTCGTCAGAAGAGTGCGGTTGAAATTTAAATATTTTGAAGTGATCTCAAGAATAGGATTTGAGTTGGCGCGGTTGGTAGTGGGTCAGAGTACATCTATTATTGTTTAAATAACAACTTTTCATCATCAAAGGTCATTGCCGGGTCGTCAGAAGAGTGCGGTTGGAATTTAAATAATTTGAAGTAATCTTAAAAATAGGATTCGAGTTGGAGCGTTTTGTGATGGGTCAGAAAACATCAATTAATGTTCAAATATCAACTTCTCATCATCAAAGGTCATTGCCGGGTCGTCTGAAGAGTGCGGTTGGAATTTAAATATTTTGAAGTGATCTCAAGAATAGGATTTGAGTTGGCGCGGTTGGTGGTGGGTCAGAGTACATCTGTTATTGTTCAAATAACAACTTTTCATCATCAAAGGTCATTGCCGGGTCGTCAGAAGAGTGCGGTTGGAATTCAAATATTTTGAAGTGATCTCAAGAATAGGATTTGAGTTGGCGCGGTTGGTGGTGGGTCAGAGTACAACTATTATTGTTTAAATAACAACTAATCATCATTAAAGGTCATTGCCGGGTCGTCAGAAGAGTGCGGTAGGAATTAAAATAATTTGAAGTGATCTCAAAAATAGGATTTGAGTTGGCGCGGTTTGTGTTGGGTCAGAAAACATTAATTATCGTTCAGATAACAACTTATCATCTTCAAAAGTCATTGCCGGGTCGTCAGAAGAGTGCGGTGGGAATTTAAATAATTTGAAGTGATCTCAAAAATAGGATTTTAGTTGGCGCGGTTGGTGGTGGGTCAGAGTACATCTATTATTGTTCAATTAACAACTTTCTATCATCAAAGGTCATTGTCGGGTCGTCAGATGAATGCGGTGGGAATTTAAATAATTGAAGTGAAGTCAAAAATAGGATTCGAGTTGGCGCGGTTTGTGATGGGTCAGAAAACATCAAGTATTGTTCAAATAACAATTCCTCATCATCAAAGGTCATTGCCGGGTCGTCAGAAGAGTGCGGTGGAAATTTAAATATTTTGAAGTGATCTCAAAAATAGGATTTTAGTTGGCGCGGTTGGTG
Source organism: Chrysolina americana (assembly GCA_958502065.1). Classification (NCBI taxonomy): domain Eukaryota; kingdom Metazoa; phylum Arthropoda; class Insecta; order Coleoptera; family Chrysomelidae; genus Chrysolina; species Chrysolina americana. Next base: position 56,200,769 of record OY293420.1, on the reverse strand, counting down.
GTGGGTCAGAGTATATCTATTATTGTTCAATTAACAACTTTCTATCATCAAAGGTCATTGTCGGGTCGTCAGAAGAGTGCGGTTGGAATTTAAATATTTTGAAGTGATCTCAGGAATAGGATTTGAGTTGGCGCGGATGATGGTGGGTCAGAGTACATCTATTATTGTTTAAATAACAACTTTTCATCATCAGAGGTCATTGCCGTGTCGTCAGAAGAGTGCGGTAGGAATTTAAATATTTTGAAGTGATCTCAAAAATAGGATACGAGTTGGCGCGGTTTGTGTTGGGTCAGAAAACATTAATTATTATTCAGATAACAACTTCTCATCATCAAAGGTCATTGCCGGGTCGTCAGAGGACTGCGGTCAGGATTTAAATATTTTGAAGTTACCGCAAAAATAGGATTCGCGTTGGCGCGGTTTGTGGTGGGTCAGAATACATCAATTATTGTTCAAATAGCAACTTCTCATCATCAAGGGTCATTGCCGGGTCGTCAGAAGGGTGTGGTGGGAATTTAAATAGTTTGAAGTGATCTCAAAAATAGGATTCGAGTTGGCGCGGTATGTGGTGGTTCAGTAAACTTTCAAATAACAACTAATCACCATCATAGGTCTTTGTTCTTATTTAATATATTTTGAAGTAATCTCAAAAATTAGACTCGAATTGACGCAATTAGTAGCTAGTCAGAATATATACGTTTTCGTCTAAATAACAACTTCTAATTATCAAAAGTAATTGCTGTGTCGTCAGTATAGTGCGGTCGAATTTCATATATTTTGAAGTAATCTCAAAAATTAGACCCGAGTTGGCGCGCTATGTAGTTGGTAGGTAGAAATACATTCATTATAGTACAATTAACAACTCTTCACTATCAAAGTTCATTGCCAGGTCGTCAGAGGAGTGCGGTCGAATATTATATATTTTGAAGTTATCTGAAAAATTAGACCCGAGTTGGCGCGCTTTGTGGTTGGTAATAATAATAATAATAATAATAATAATAAATACGTTTATTATATACCCACACATGGTAAGAATATTCATTTTAGTCCAATCAACAACTTTTCACCATAAAAGTCCATTGCCGGGTCGTTAAAGGAGTTCGGTGGGTATTTAAATATTTTGAAGTGATCTCAAAAATAGGACTCGAGTTGGCGCGGTTTGTGTTGGGTCAGAAAACATCAATTATTTTTCAAATAACAACTTATCATCAAAAGACATTGCCGGGTCGTCAGAAGAGTGCGGTGGGAATTTAAATAATATGAAGTGATCTCAAAAATAGGATTTCAGTTGGCGCGGTTGGTGGTGGGTTAGAGTATATCTATTATTGTTCAATTAACAACTTCCCATCATCAAAGGTCATTGCCGAGTTCGGTGGGTATTTAAATATTTTGAAGTGATCTCAAAAATAGGACTCGAGTTGGCGCGGTTTGTGTTGGGTCAGAAAACATCAATTATTTTTCAAATAACAACTTATCATCATCAAAGGTCATTGCCGGGTCGTCAGAAGAGTGCGGTGGGAATTTTAATAATTTGAAGTGATCTCAAAAATAGGATTTCAGTTGGCGCGGTTGGTGGTGGGTCAGAGTACATCTATTAGTGTTCAATTAACAACTTCCCATCATCAAAGGTCATTGTCGGGTCGTCAGATGAATGCGGTGGGAATTTAAATATTTTGAAGTGAAGTCAAAAATAGGATTCGAGTTGGCGCGGTTTGTGATGGGTCAGAAAACATCAATTATTGTTCAAATAACAACTTCTCATCATCAAAGGTCATTGCCGGGTCGTCAGAAGAGTGCGGTGGGAATTTAAATATTTTGATGTGAAGTCAAAAATAGGATTCGAGTTGGCGCGGTTTGTGATGGGTCAGAAAACATCAGTTATTGTTCAAATAACAACTTCTCATCATCAAAGGTCATTGCCGGGTCGTCAGAAGAGTGCGGTGGAAATTTAAATATTTTGAAGTGATCTCAAAAATAGGATTTTAGTTGGCGCGGTTGGTGGTGGGTCAGAGTATATCTATTAATGTTCAATTAACAACTTCCCATCATCGAACGTCATTGTCGGGTCGTCAGATGAGTGCGGTGGGAATTTAAATATTTTGAAGTGATGTCAAATATAGGATTCGAGTTTGCGCGGTTTGTGATGAGTCAGAAAACATCAATTATTGTTCAAATAACAACTTCTCGTCATCAAAGGACATTGCCGGGTCGTCAGAAGAGTGCGGTGGAAATTTAAATATTTTGAAGTGATCTCAAAAATAGGATTTGAGTTTGTGCGGTTTGTGATGGGTCAGAAAACATTAATTATTGTTCAGATAACAACTTTTATCATCAAAGGTCATTACCGGGTCGTCAGAAGAGTGCGGTTGGAATTTAAATATTTTGAAGTGATCCCAAAAATAGGATTCAAGTTGGCGCGGTTTGTGGTGGGTCAGAAAACATCAGTTTTTGTTCAAATAACAACTTCTTATAATCAAAGGTCATTGCTGGGTCGTCAGAAGAGTGCGGTTGGAATTTAAATATTTTGAAGTGATCTCAAGAATAGGATTTGAGTTGGCGCGGTTGATGGTGGGTCAGAGTACATCTATTATTGTTTAAATAACAACTTTTCATCATCAGAGGTCATTGCCGGGTCGTCAGAAGAGTGCGGTAGGAATTTAAATATTTTGAAGTGATCTCAAAAATAGGATACGAGTTGGCGCGATTTGTGTTGGGTCAGAAAACATTAATTATTATTCAGATAACAACTTCTCATCATCAAAGGTCATTGCCGGGTCGTCAGAGGACTGCGGTCAGGATTTAAATATTTTGAAGTTACCGCAAAAATAGGATTCGCGTTGGCGCGGGTTGTGGTGGGTCAGAATACATCAATTATTGTTTAAATAGCAACTTCCCATCATCAAGGGTCATTGCCGGGTCGTCAGAAGGGTGTGGTGGGAATTTAAATAGTTTGAAGTGATCTCAAAAATAGGATTCGAGTTGGCGCGGTATGTGGTGGTTCAGTAAACTTTCAAATAACAACTAATCACCATCATAGGTCTTTGTTCTTATTTAATATATTTTGAAGTAATCTCAAAAATTAGACTCGAATTGGCGCAATTAGTAGCTAGTCAGAATATATACGTTTTCGTCTAAATAACAACTTCTAATTATCAAAAGTAATTGCTGTGTCGTCAGTATAGTGCGGTCGAATTTCATATATTTTGAAGTAATCTCAAAAATTAGACCCGAGTTGGCGCGCTATGTAGTTGGTGGGTAGAAATACATTCATTATAGTACAAGTAACAACTCTTCACTATCAAAGTTCATTGCCAGGTCGTCAGAGGAGTGCGGTCGAATTTTATATATTTTGAAGTTATCTGAAAAATTAGACCCGAGTTGGCGCGCTTTGTGGTTGGTAATAATAATAATAATAATAATAATAATAAATACGTTTATTATATACCCACACATGGTAAGAATATTCATTTTAGTCCAATCAACAACTTTTCACCATAAAAGTCCATTGCCGGGTCGTTATAGGAGTGCGGTGGGTATTTAAATATTTTGAAGTGATCTCAAAAATAGGACTCGAGTTGGCGCGGTTTGTGTTGGGTCAGAAAACATCAATTATTTTTCAAATAACAACTTATCATCAAAAGACATTGCCGGGTCGTCAGAAGAGTGCGGTGGGAATTTAAATAATATGAAGTGATCTCAAAAATAGGATTTCAGTTGGCGCGGTTGGTGGTGGGTTAGAGTATATCTATTATTGTTCAATTAACAACTTCCCATCATCAAAGGTCATTGCCGAGTGCGGTGGGAATTTAAATATTTTGAAGTGATCTTAAAAATAGGATTCGAGTTGGCGCGGTTTGGCGATGGGTCAGAAAACATCAATTAATGTTCAAATATCAACTTCTCATCATCAAAGGTCATTGCCGGGTCGTCAGAAGAGTGCGGTTGGAATTTAAATATTTTGAAGTGATCTCAAGAATAGGATTTGAGTTGGCGCGGTTGGTGGTGGGTCAGAGTACATCTGTTATCGTTCAAATAACAACTTTTCATCATCAAAGGTCATTGCCGGGTCGTCAGAAGAGTGCGGTTGGAATTCAAATATTTTGAAGTGATCTCAAGAATAGGATTTGAGTTGGCGCGGTTGGTGGTGGGTCAGAGTACATCTGTTATTGTTCAAATAACAACTTTTCATCATCAAAGGTCATTGCCGGGTCGTCAGAAGAGTGCGGTTGGAATTCAAATATTTTGAAGTGATCTCAAGAATAGGATTTGAGTTGGCGCGGTTGGTGGTGGGTCAGAGTACATCTGTTATTGTTCAAATAACAACTTTTCATCATCAAAGGTCATTGCCGGGTCGTCAGAAGAGTGCGGTTGGAATTCAAATATTTTGAAGTGATCTCAAGAATAGGATTTGAGTTGGCGCGGTTGGTGGTGGGTCAGAGTACATCTATTATTGTTTAAATAACAACTAATCATCATCAAAGGTCATTGCCGGGTCGTCAGAAGAGTGCGGTAGGAATTTAAATAATTTGAAGTGATCTCAAAAATAGGATTTGAGTTGGCGCGGTTTGTGTTGGGTCAGAAAACATTAATTATCGTTCAGATAACAACTTATCATCATCAAAGGTCATTGCCGGGTCGTCAGAAGAGTGCGGTGGAAATTTAAATATTTTGAAGTGATCTCAAAAATAGGATTTGAGTTGGCGCGGTTTGTGATGGGTCAGAAAACATTAATTATTTTTCAGATAACAACTTCTTATCATCAAAGGTCATTGCCGGGTCGTCAGAAGAGTGCGGTTGGAATTTAAATATTTTGAAGTGATCCCAAAAATAGGATTCGAGTTGGCGCGGTTTGTGGTGGGTCAGAAAACATCAATTATTGTTCAAATAACAACTTCTCATCATCAAAGGTCATTGCCGGGTCGTCAGAAGAGTGCGGTTGAAATTTAAATATTTTGAAGTGATCTCAAGAAAAGGATTTGAGTTGGCGCGGTTGGTAGTGGGTCAGAGTACATCTATTATTGTTTAAATAACAACTTTTCATCATCAAAGGTCATTGCCGGGTCGTCAGAAGAGTGCGGTTGGAATTTAAATATTTTGAAGTGATCTCAAGAATAGGATTCGAGTTGGCGCGGTTGGTGGTGGGTCAGAGTACATCTATTATTGTTTAAATAACAACTTTTCATAATCAAAGGTCATTGCCGGGTCGTCAGAAGAGTGCGGTAGGAATTTAAATAATTTGAAGTGATCTCAAAAATTGGATTTGAGTTGGCGTGGTTTGTGTTGGGTCAGAAAACATTAATTATTGTTCAGATAACAACTTCTCATCATAAAAGGTCATTGCCGGGTCGTCAGAAGAGTGCGGTGGGAATTTAAATAATTTGAAGTGATCTCAAAAATAGGATTTCAGTTGGCGCGGTTGGTGGTGGGTCAGAGTACATCTATTATTGTTCAATTAACAACTTCCCATCATCAAAGGTCATTGTCGGGTCGTCAGATGAATGCGGTGGGAATTTAAATATTTTGAAGTGAAGTCAAAAATAGGATTCGTGTTGGCGCGGTTTGTGATGGGTCAGAAAACATCAATTATTGTTCAAATAACAACTTCTCATCATCAAAGGTCATTGCCGGGTCGTCAGAAGAGTGCGGTGGAAATTTAAATATTTTGAAGTGATCTCAAAAATAGGATTTGAGTTGGCGCGGTTTGTGATGGGTCAGAAAACATTAATTATTTTTCAGATAACAACTTCTTATCATCAAAGGTCATTGCCGGGTCGTCAGAAGAGTGCGGTTGGAATTTAAATATTTTGAAGTGATCCCAAAAATAGGATTCGAGTTGGCGCGGTTTGTGGTGGGTCAGAAAACATCAATTATTGTTCAAATAACAACTTCTCATCATCAAAGGTCATTGCCGGGTCGTCAGAAGAGTGCGGTTGAAATTTAAATATTTTGAAGTGATCTCAAGAATAGGATTTGAGTTGGCGCGGTTGGTAGTGGGTCAGAGTACATCTATTATTGTTTAAATAACAGTTTTTCATCATCAAAGGTCATTGCCGGGTCGTCAGAAGAGTGCGGTTGGAATTTAAATATTTTGAAGTGATCTCAAGAATAGGATTCGAGTTGGCGCGGTTGGTGGTGGGTCAGAGTACATCTATTATTGTTTAAATGACAACTTTTCATAATCAAAGGTCATTGCCGGGTCGTCAGAAGAGTGCGGTAGGAATTTAAATAATTTGAAGTGATCTCAAAAATTGGATTTGAGTTGGCGCGGTTTGTGTTGGGTCAGAAAACATTAATTATTGTTCAGATAACAACTTCTCATCATAAAAGGTCATTGCCGGGTCGTCAGAAGAGTGCGGTGGGAATTTAAATATTTTGAAGTGATCTCAAAAATAGGATTTTAGTTGGCGCGGTTGGTGGTGGGTCAGAGTATATCTATTATTGTTCAATTAACAACTTTCCATCTTCGAACGTCATTGTCGGGTCGTCAGATGAGTGCGGTGGGAATTTAAATATTTTGAAGTGATGTCAAAAATAGGATTCGAGTTTGCGCGGTTTGTGATGAGTCAGAAAACATCAATTATTGTTCAAATAACAACTTCTCGTCATCAAAGGTCATTGCCGGGTCGTCAGAAGAGTGCGGTGGAAATTTAAATATGTTGAAGTGAACTCAAAAATAGGATTTGAGTTTGTGCGGTTTGTGATGGGTCAGAAATCATTAATTATTGTTCAGATAACAACTTTTATCATCAAAGGTCATTACCGGGTCGTCAGAAGAGTGCGGTTGGAATTTAAATATTTTGAAGTGATCTCAAGAATAGGATTCGAGTTGGCGCGGTTGATGGTGGGTCAGAGTACATCTATTATTGTTTAAATAACAACTTTTCATCATCAGAGGTCATTGCCGGGTCGTCAGAAGAGTGCGGTAGGAATTTAAATATTTTGAAGTGATCTCAAAAATAGGATACGAGTTGGCGCGATTTGTGTTGGGTCAGAAAACATTAATTAGTATTCAGATAACAACTTCTTATCATCAAAGGTCATTGCCGGGTCGTCAGAGGACTGCGAGTTACCGCAAAAATAGGATTCGCGTTGGCGCGGTTTGTGGTGGGTCAGAATACATCAATTATTGTTTAAATAGCAACTTCTCATCATCAAGGGTCATTGCCGGGTCGTCAGAAGGGTGTGGTGGGAATTTAAATAGTTTGAAGTGATCTCAAAAATAGGATTCGAGTTGGCGCGGTATGTGGTGGTTCAGTAAACTTTCAAATAACAACTAATCATCATCATAGGTCTTTGTTCTTATTTAATATATTTTGAAGTAATCTCAAAAATTAGACTCGAATTGGCGCAATTAGTAGCTAGTCAGAATATATACGTTTTCGTCTAAATAACAACTTCTAATTATCAAAAGTAATTGCTGTGTCGTCAGAAGAGTGCGGTCGAATTTTATATATTTTGAAGTAATCTCAAAAATTAGACCCGAGTTGGCGCGCTTTGTAGTTGGTGAGAATACATCTATTTTAGTCCAATTATCAACTTTTTACCATACAAGTTCATTGTCGGGTCGTCAGAGGAGTGCGGTCAAATTTTATATACTTATTTTGAAGTGATCTCAAAAATTAGACCCGAGTTGGCGGGCTTTGTGGTTGGTAAGAATACATTCATTTTAGTCCAATCAACAACGTTTCACCATCATATTTCATTGCCAGGTCGTCAGAGGAGTGCGGTCGAATTTTATATATTTTGAAGTGATCTCAAAAATTAGACTTGAGTTCTCGCGATAAGTAGTGAGTCAGAATATATTCATTATTGTCCAAATAACAGCTTTCCATCATCAAATGTTATGTTCGGGTTGTTAGGGAAGTGCGGTCGAATTTTATATACTTCGAAGTGGTCTCAAAAATTAGACTCGAGTTGGCGCGATTAGTAGTGGGTCAGAATATATTCATTATTGTCCAAATAACAAATTTTTATCCTCAAATGTCATACTCGGGTCGTCAGGGAAGTGCGGTCGAATTTTATATATTTTGAAGTGATCTCAAGAATAGGATTCAAGTTGACGCGCTTTGTAGTGGGTCAAAATACATTCGTTATTGTCCAAATAACAACTTTTCACCATCAAAGTTCATTGCCAGGTCGTCAGAGGAGTGCAAGCGAATTTTGTATATATAGGATTTGCGTCGGCATGCCCTGTGGTGTCTCAAAGTACATTCATTCCTGCCCAATCAACAACTTCTCACCATCAGAAGTCATTGCCGGTTCGTCGAAGTATTGCGGTCGACTTTTATATATTGTGAAGTGATCTCAACAATAGGATTTGCGTTGGTGCGCTCTGTGTTGGCTCAGAATACATTCATTTTTGTCCAAATAACAACTTTTTTACCTTCAAAAGTCATTGCCCTGTCGTCAGAAGAGTGCGGTCGAATCTTATATATTTCGAAGTGATCTCAAAAATAGGATTCGAGTTGGCGCGCTCTGTGGTGGGTCAAAATACATTCGTTTTTGTCCAAATAACAACTTTCCATCATCGAAAGTCATTGTCGAGTCGTCAGGGGAGTGCTGTCGAAGTTTAAATATTTTGAGGAGTTCTCAAAATAAGATTCGAGATTTCTATGCTGCCTGGTTCCCTGCATAGATTTTGTTTGCCCCGTAGTTGCTTTCTTCTTCTGACTCATTCTAGACCGTTGTGCTTGTGGTTTTGGTGTTTTCCTACTTTTATTTTATCTCGAGTTTTTGAAGGTAGTCTGCGCAACCGTGGTTGTTGGTCGTGTTGTGCAGCCTGGTATATTGAGTGCCGAGGTTAAAACGTAACTCATTTGCATAACTAATAAACCGACACCGTTAACATTTCCTTGTTCAGTTCCTGGAATTGTTTAGATGTTTTTCTGTACTCAGTTATCTGGAGAACGGGAATTCCAAAAAATCTAGTCTAGACGAATTGAGTATATAAGGCGTCACATTCCACTCGTAGAGAAGTAAAGAAGATTTGAAGTTTTTGAAGAAGTTGATTACTGTTTCGAATATTTAGCTATTTTAAACAGATTTGAGTGTTTTATCAGTCAGTGTAGTAGTTGTATGTTTATAGCGAAGTTTATGAAAACAGTTTAGTAGTGTGCTCGGCGTATTATTTAGTAATATCGTAACAATATGTTTTTAGTGTAAAGAATTTCCGTTGTAGTTTCGAAGCTTGGATTTTGCGGTCATGATATGCGACCTGATTAGCAACCGAAAAACTGGATCAATTTTTTCTGAATCAGAATAACTCATATGACATTATTTTTGTCGTGTCCGGTATGCATTTATACATGCCCAGCATAACAGGCTCGGGAATTGCTTCGGTACATAGCGTAGAGTCTACAAAAAACACATTTCTCCGAAGCAAATACTTACATGCCTGCGATTTCCAAATGGTAGATAATTGGGTCATTCACCCCTATCGTGCACCTCACCTAAGCAAGCTCAATTATCTGTTTTCGTCAATAATCAAACCGAATTCATTTCCATTGTTATGGTTTAACGGGTGCGGAAACTCATACACCCTATTCCTTATTCGAATGGTGGTAATTTCTTGGGGAAATTCGGTTTTTCAATCCGAGTGAAGGCCGCACCTAAATTTGACGTGTCGAGTAATTCGACCGCCGAGCGTCCCTGAAGTCATTCCCTTGGGCTGTTGGTTTCCCGTCTATGGATTCATTAGGAGATCTCCCAATTGAATTTGTATGATGGCAGACAAATAAATCGATTCAAGTGCTCCTTGCCGTTTCATACCTAATCAAATATATAATGGGGCTGGCTGGTTCTGAATCATTCATTTATGTTTGAGTCAATATCGTCATAATTGAGTTTTAGGTTCCCGACTGTTATGTCACGAAATAAAAGGTGTTACTGACAAGGTCTGATGATTGTTCAGTTCGGATGACAGTGGTATTATTTCCGTGTAAACGGATAAAAAGAGAAATAAGTGTAGTTTTGATTTTTTATAAGTTAAACACGGATATCATTCAAAGACAGCATTAGTTGAGTTGAATCCGTTGCACGTATCGAGTTTGGAATATTTACCGGGTTTCACGGTGACAATCAAATATATTTATTTACGTAGAATGGAACACCCCATATATTATATGATTTTTGGAATCCCCATTGGATTCTTCATAAAGTTCCCACATATTTCCCAATACCTTGAAATCATTGAGCAAAAGAGTACTTCGCCTTGCCTTAAACTGAATTCATCTGAATCAAAGAAATTGATTTTTTCCTTCGCAATCTCAATAGGACCTGCGCTTCAAAACTCACGTTGATAGCTTACTAAAGTAATATATTTGTGTTGAACTTCAACATGCGCAAGACTCTGCGAAACTCTTGTTCTTTAACATACTGTGATTTTATTTATGGACCTTGTCTTAATAGTGTGCAAAGATACAATATACAGAAGGTACAAAACGCTTTATTTACGGTCTCCGAATATATGATTATGTTACCGAAAAAGTCAACGAGTTGAAGTGACTCAATATGGAAAATAGCAGAAAACTTCATATATCCAAGTTCATTTATAAAACGCCAAGGAACCGGGACAAATCCTATAATTTGCTAGCTAGATCTCACTCAGTTACCGTCAGATACAAAGATAATTTTACGATGCCACAACATTCTACAGCCTTATTTCAAAGAGGCTGTTGAACTTTTCAATTCAATTCCAAACCATATCAAATTATTGCGTTCACTTGCTTTTAAAAAATATATGGTAGATTGTATCAGAGCCACCAAGTAGATCCATGTCTATTTCAATAATTGAACAACATTGCTGCTTATAATTTTATGATTTCGCTTTTTGTAACTTTCAACGTTAATTGTTTGCCACTAGGAGGTTAGGTGTAAGAGTAGCCCAAGGCTAAATCTCGCCTTCTTGTGGTAGAATATGAGGATGAAAACTCTTTTATTTGATGTTATGTGTTATCAAAAATATAAAGACTGTAGTATTATTATCTATGGCAGTTTTCAAAATGAAAGTATGTTGTCAATTTTTTGTGCAAATACCGACCATTGCAAGATATTGCAATTTGGGCCCTAGCTGTAGAAGACCATTAAGTATTCCGCTGATTAACTGGATCTCAATTTCAACAGGAAGGCTCGGAAGTATATAATTATTTATTTGGAAAGCTGTGACATTTCTATTCAATTTTGTATTCTTTCCGTATACCTATCTATGGTTAGTCGACCAGAGCACATTTACTCAGCAATGTTTGTTTATATTTTGAAAAAGTCATGAAGTTTTTCAAATTCAGGCAAAATTTAAATGAAGCTTCGTGTCGTAGAGACAGGTGAGCAAGAGATAGAGGATCCTCCGATTCAAATCGCGGGATTTTTCTAAGCTCTTGGGAGCCTGGTTTAAGACCCGGCAAACTAGCCTCGCCCACTCGTGATGAATTGGTTTCAATCACTTGAGGTGGATTCAGTGGAATACTCTCGTCGATCAGGACATAGAGTGGTACTTATTTAACCATTGTTAAACACTTTGGGGGTGAGAATGATCTCATTCTCCGAAAAGAAGCCACTCTCGAGTAAAACCAAATTGGTAGAAACCTCCATCTGATAGGAACCGAGAAAACCCCCAATTTTGGAAAGACCAACTGCGCGTTTACCAGCAGTGTAGACAAACCTTCAAAATTGAATGAAAATGAGGTAAAGGAAATACCCTATACGACAATCCTGAGTGTCTCAGAGGGAAGCCAGGAAGGAGCTGATCCCCTGAAAATATCTTTTGATTAATGGGTCCACATCTTCTTCTTGAGAAAATCTTCGTCTTGTTCACGTTGTGAAGCGTCTTGGGGTTTGAAAGCTTAAACTTTATGAACTTTGTAGTCATGCATTGCATGTTTCTTCAGAATCCTAGGAACTAAGGGCGGTTTAGACCTAAATAATGAACTGCTCTACGAATGGAAGTTTAATGATTTTTGTGGAAATATGACAAAACATGTAATGCATTTTTCTCATGATCTAAACATTTCAAATTTTCTACTCAATCTAATGAATTTTCTCAACATCATTCGAAGTAAATCTGGATTCGTTTAATTGAAATCTCTGCATGTTCTGCTGATAATTTGTTACATTGACCATATATTAAAAATAAGTCCATTTGAGTAATTATTTTCTTCCATAGTACTTTTATACCTAAGGAAATTGACTTCAGGATAACAATGAAGAAAGTAAGTGAGAGAGATTTCATAGGTCTTGATGTAGTTAACAGAACTACCTGTTTCCTTGATTGATCATACCTACGTGTGGGAATGTGTAGGGTCCCTCATTTGTATGGAATGTATGGAAAACATCATACAGACGCTTAGGTATAGTCAATCAAGTCAAGAAAGTAGTTGCTTCCTGACAAATATTTGATGTAATACGAAAAAAAATTGAGCTTCTGTTTGTTCAATTAACTCTCTCTTTCCTAAAACGCTTAGACTCTGTTTCAAACATTTCTGATTGTCTTTTGTTTTGAGTTCACTACTTATTCACTTGATCAAGCGACAATTTCGAATTCTTCTGACCCTTTCCAATTTTTGTCCTTCTGAATCAGTCTCCTCCTCACCACTGCTTTTGTCTATTTTCTGACTCCTTGGCCATTTTTCTTGTCCTTGAACGTGCACACTTTCCTAACTTTTTGAGTATCTCGAATTTCTTTCACATCTATGTTGACTTTTCTCGATTTTGTTTTCTTGATTGAATTCACTGATTGAGTGTTTTGAGTTTCATTTTGAAAATCAAAGGGCGAAAGAGGGGTGCTAGTGATATCGTTGGCATCTGGTATATGCTTGTTAGGGTAAATTTTATCACAGTTGTCATAGTTTTTTTCCATTATTTCGTGAATATCCATGTACCTAATTGGCTAGTTTAATATTTTCAGTAAAGTTTTTGTTGAAGCAGTTTGTATTCCTACATAATGATTAATACCTTTGTATTTGGAATTGTACCGTTTTCTGAAAAATAATTCGTATCTCGCTTCTTGAGTGACTTTCGGATACTACTCAAATACCAACGGTGAACTAATTCATCAAAATTCGGCTCTAACAATGGGAGAAGTTGATGCCAACTCCCAATCAAACTTCTATTTCCAGAAATAGGGACCTATTCATTGATGTTTTGAGTCTTTGTATAATATTGGATTGCTTTTAGCTTCGTGCTTGTGTGAAGTTTCGTGAGATTGACTTTTATTGAGAGTCTGACACACCTTTGATCCTTTTCATGAAGCGTCCCGATTATACAGTACGTTTCATTCATATTGTGCTAATATTGCCATTCGGAAACTACGAAAGAGGTTGAATGGCAGAGCAATTTTTTTTTTGTGTGAGTCGGGGAGGGGTTCTTGATTCACTGTTATGAAATACAGGGTAAATCCTGAAAAACTTGACACGATGTTCCCCGAAATTGAAATATAATGGTTATGGTAATGGTAAGTATGGATGATTACTGATGCGCTGCTACCTAATTAGATCTATTGTGCCCCATCTTCTTCTACTATTTCAAGGTGTTCTCGTTTACAGCAGCCCCTCAAGCCCCAATTACTTGAGGAATTTAAGAGTTTTGAGGGGGTCTATTCGTGGTATTTCTCCCACAGTCAGCTGGTGTGATCCCAGTATATTCAATCTTTTGTGATGTACAGCATAATACTCCATAATATATGGTGTGGTGTTTCTGAATGTTCCCCACAGAACCTACAGGTGCTGTCCTCCTCTAAACCTAGCTTCCTTAGGTGTTCTTTGAGTCAGCAGTGCCCCGTAAGAAATCCCGTGATTGTCTTCAGACTAGTTTTCCTGAGGTTAATCAGTGTCTTCGATCTTGCTCGGTTGAAATTGCCGTGGAGATCTTTGGCCTGCCTTAGCCCTGGAAGTCTTTGCCAGTATGTTGCTCTCATTACTTCTTCAGTTTTATTGAGTTCGTCTTGGAAGTAAGATTTTCCAAGTCTGCAAAATGGTTCTGTCCCGATCAGTGGCGTTGATGCCCCTTTTCGTGCCAGGGTATCTGCTTGTTCATTCCACTCCGACGTGTCCCGGCACCCAGAGGAGGATCACTTTGGTTATTCCTGCCTAGATCATTGAGTTTTTCTAGGCATTTCAAGACCATCTTTGAATTGATGTTATATGAGCTCAACGTTTTGATGGCTGCTATCGGACTATCGGACTATAGGAGAGGATTGCGATTTCCTTGTTCTGGTATTTCCTGTCGAGGTTGAATTGAATGCACCTTTCTATGGCGTGGATTTCCACTTGAAAAATACTGGGGATCTGGCCCATGGGTTCGGAGTATTTGGTGCGAGGCTCAAAGACTCCTGCTCCAGTTCTGTCGGGAGTTTTGGACCCGTCCGTGTACCATGTTATGGTATTCTTTCCCAGTGCTCGAATGGATTCTATGCTCCATCCACTATTGGTATTTAATTCAGTTCGAAAAAATGTCTCAATTTAACTAAATTTTCTGGTAATTTCGTCGTTGAATGCTGTCCCTTTGAGTCCGATTTTAGCCAACCTGAGGTTTGCTCCCCAACCAGTTCTCCTCACCTTGATAAGGAGAGGAATGAGTTCCAGAATTACCTCTATTGCTGCTGTTGGAGTAGACCTCATTGCTCCTGTTATACAAAGACATGCTAGTCCTTTTTCCAAGATTTTCTTTGTTATGGCGAGTTCGTTTCTGCCGTGCCACACTATTGCTCCGTAGGTGATCATAGGTCTTACTATCATGGTGTACATGGTGAAATTTAACATTCCATATTGAAAATTCAACTATACAGATCGTTTCCATGCCACTTTTTGATATATATCGAAATTAAATCTATTTCGGAGTAATTTATTTTCATTACGTGGTCTTTATTTTCAAGTCTATTTTTATTTTTTTTCACACTAAATACTTTTCCTATCAAAATATCAAACAGCCTATGAATCATTTTCAATAATTTCAGAGTCTTGGAATACGTCACCTAGTTTTCTTGATATTCTTGTCTCACGTTGCTTGTTTGTGAGGAAAAAAAGGTATGAAGTCGTTAGTGCCAGACATGGTCTTTGACCCCTTGGGATAGTTTCAGCTAACTTCACGTCCTCCACGAAGTATGGAATCTGAATTTCCGATCATAGTTATGGTTGTTTTGCGATAAAGTGAGATATGGTTGTTCTGTATCAGATAGCAGTGTTGCCAACAAAATCGGTGCCCTTTAGCCAAACTTGTTGCTGAATGATAGAAAATAAAACAGTTTTTGTTGCACCGAGGACATGTATTTTCTACTCTGATATGATTATAACATCCTTTCTGCCATATAGTCTCAAGAAGACATTAGCAACGTCACAATACAATTATAATACACTTGTTGCAATCTACAGAGATCAGCATTACATACAATCACATTCAAATTTAAATAAATTAACATATATATCAATTGAATAAATACTTCAGTCATTGAATCCATGAATGGAAATCATAGAAATTGTCTTTCTTTTCTTATCGAAATGGAAACCTCACTCTTTTCCAAGGAAATGTTGGGAAAAAACACAGGAACTTCAAACCAGTGGACTGTATTATAATGCCACATTGGTATCATTCCGTTTTAAGTATTAGAAAAGAACACTAGTTGAGATGAGAGTACTTCCTATTCTCCACTGGTGACAAAAAGTTAGAAGTGTTCACTGGTAGATCATGGTAGCAAATAATGTGTCTTTAGCATTTTTATTGATACAGTTTCATATATAACATGTTTTAGTCATCCCTCAAAAAATATTCCTGAATGCGTAAAAGCATGATATGACAAAATGGAATCATTACCTTTGAGATGATTTCACTTTACGACATCCTTCCGAATTTGGACTGCGAACGTTGATCGGTCATCCTGAATCGGGCCTGTATATTATAAAACTTCTGTTTCTGAATTCCAGAAGTGACAAAACCTTTTACATGTACTCACCCAACTTCTATTTTACTTAGCCACAAACTCATCCATAGACTGTCAACGAAAATATATTTCAACTCATTACCCACATTTCTTGTGTGTACAAATACCGTCTCTGGAGATATCAGTGGTAGTTTTCCAGTAAAAATTACCGAGCAAGCAGATATCGTTATTTCTGCTCGCCTTCAAAGAACTCCCAAGTGTTGTGTGATTTCGAAATGGAAAGAAGTCTCGACAGAAGTAATGTTATACATAATGCAGAGTCGTTTTTATCGAAATGTACTTACTAAAACTGCCGGCTGCTTCACGGAACTTTGTGCAGGAAAATATAAAATACATCTGGTCAAAGCCAACATTTATTGATATCGATATAAAATTCCCTCAAACAAGTAAGTTGATGCAGAAATTTCAATACTATACTCGTTGTCCTAGTTACTATGAACGAATTGCAGCCAAGTAACATTCGATAAATTTCTGTCTGAAAAATTCAATATGCATTCTGTATAATGATCATTAACAATACTCTATTCTGAATTTGGTTAAATCAAGAAAATAATTATACTAATAATAAAAGGTCCAATGAATATTTTTTTCATTGTGAACTTTCCGTTGAGCAACAGGGTATGAAAGGAAATGACTCCTCTCAACTCTAAATCAAATTGTAACTTGGGGACGGTTAAAGATAGAGCAATTCTGCGAACGCCAATCGAGTAAGAATGATAAAATTAGTATACTCTGTACATTCCAAGACAATACACTTGGAAATAAATTACTCAAAAAATCGTAAATACTCCAAAGGGGTAGATCCCTAAAAATGATGAAATATACAAATTTATCAGATCCACTAGGAATTCGCGCTATATATACAAAATTTCATGCTGATCACGAAAATATATGATTTGTGTATGCTCAGATACTAGCTTTGGCAGATAGAGGGGATTAAACGTCAGACATTTCACGAATAGGATTAGAAAAAAAAATATAGAGGGAAATGACTCCTTTCAACTCGGAAACGGTTGAAGATAGAGTAATTCCGCCAACGCCAATCGAGTTAAAATGATGAAATTAGTATACTCTGTACATTCCAAGTCAATAGACGTGGAAATAAATTATTCAAAAAATCGCATAAATTCCAAAGGGGCAGACCCCTAAAAATCATGAAATATACAAAGTTATCAGATCCACATGAAATTCGCGCTGTATACACAAAATTTCATGCTGATTACGAAAATATATGATTTGTGTATGCTCAGATACTAGGGACGGCATATAAAGGAAATCAAACGTCGGACATTTCACGAATAGGAGTAGAAAAAAAAATATAGAGGGAAATGACTCCTTTCAACTCGGGAATGGTTGATGATAGAGCAATTCTGAAATTTCCAATCGATTCAGAATGATGAAATGCCACGTCTCGTGTGTAAGAAATCATGAAACACGGATTGTAGCTAATCAGCGACAAGATGATTCATTACTTGATTGTTGTTTAAGTTGAAAGTAAAAAAAAATTATTGTTAGTAGTTCAATGCAGCAAAGGCCGGTGGCTCAGTTGCACATTCTCACACTTGGTGCCTACACCGTATTGACGAGGGTCATTGAGCTTCTACAGGTGTCTATGGTTCGCCCAGCGACCTGAGGACTGTTCGATGAAATTGCTTTTTTGTTGTTTACAGTCTCGTCGTAATTTCTTCCTTTGATGTTCCCAGTTCTGGACTTGTATGTCACGCAGATAGCTACAACTGTGTTCACGTGTTACGTTAGTTCTTCTTTCGTCTCTGTCAGGTCTGTCAGGTCTCCTTTAAACATATGAGAACATGACCTTCTCTCTAGATTCCTTCGTACCTTCACCTTTTAATTTTAAAAGAGTCAGTTTCCCTATATTTTTCCTCTTGGCGACGGTATTCTTCTGGAAAAATCAATTCAGGTATCTCTATACGAAGTGGAAAATATTGAGTTTCGTAGAGAAGTTGGCGATTGGTCCATATTTTATGAACATTTTATGGTAGATGCTCTTCTAAGTAGTCGTCGATCGTTGGCAGATAGGTCGAGGATGACCCGTTGATTTCATGCAGTTTTCACACCACTTTGTCGTCACTTTTCACCTATCGCCTCGTCCTCAGAGCACATTCTTTCACAATCTTTGGAACTGTGTGCCTCGAGAGGTGTTCTCAGAGTCATATATGAATTGGTTCCCTAAGGTAGACAGTATAACTGAAAAGTACTTGTATAGTAGTCAGTTTTTTTTGTGGTGGATAGGGGTGCAGCCAGGGGAGCCCCCCCCCCCCCCCCCCCCGAGATAAGTTACAAGGAACGCAATATCAAGAGAGACGCAATGCTGTTCTCCCCTCCTATTACTCCAGTGGACTCTTCAACTGTCTCTGTCACCGACATCAACATTTAGCAAGCTATTCTTTACACTCTCATTAAACCGTAATACCATGAATATTTTCATTCCGGTATTGTATGAGCAAGCAGTCCACGCAGACGCGCCTTCGCGCATTGAGTGAACATTCGCATTCGGCGCATTCTGTATTTAGACGTCGCCCTCGTAACAGCTGCACTATTTTTCTGATTGTACTATTGTTTATTCGTAGAAGCCTCTATAGATTGATAAGTATTCTTAGGTAAGTTTAACAATAGATATTTATAAATTAGCGATGGGCACTATCCAATGACTGAAACTATTTAACTACTAGATATTTACAATTCAGTAGATAATCAGTTGATCCGACTATCGTAAAAATGTATTCATTTTCATTTTTATTATAGGCTAATGGCATCCAAAAATTAATGTTTTTATTTTTATCTCAAAAACAAAAAGCGATAGAATAATGGAATATGAAATATAAATACATTTTTGCTAATTGAAATGAAATGCCTAATTTTTTTCTTAAATATTTAGTCAGGCCCTCCCCCAACAAAAATTCTGGCTGCGCCACTGGTGGTGGACGACACATATTTTATCGTTACCTCAGTGTTAAATCACTGAACCTGGCCTTGTTGGTCCTTTGAATATTTTAAAATAAAAAATTGCCGTATTTTGGATGAAGCAGCAGAAATAGGAATCTTTACTGCAGAACCCTCCACATCACTTCGCAATGTGGCACGCCAAGTAGGAATGTCTCAAGGAACAGTAAAGAAAGCACTGAATTCACATACATTTCACCCATATGAACAAAATTGTCGCTATTGGAGCGATGAAAATCAGCGACTTTCAAAGGAAGGTCATACACATTATCCAGAGAAAGTGAACGTGTGGGCTGGTATTCTTGGGAATACTCTTATTGGACCTTCATTCTTTGATAAAAGTCTAACTGATGAACTATACTGAAGTATGCTTCTAGAAATAATAGACCCCTTGAAAAAAACTAGTTCGAAAAATCAAGTTGATACAGTTGGTAACATGATTATGCAGGAAGATCCAGTTCCAGCAAGATGGAGCTCCGCCATACTACTTCCTTCCAGTTAGACAGTGGTTAAATGACAGATTTCCTGGCAGATAGATTGGCCGAAGGGAGAATGACCACTACGATCACCTGACTTATCGCCGCTAGATTTCTTCATATGGGGCCATTAAAAATCGATTGTTTGTAAAACACAGCCTCAAGATTCGGAAGATTCGAAGAGACTAACAGCTGCGTTCAGAGAACTTTAGCCAAAAGTTTTTCGGACTGTTAGAGAGGAGTTCAAGAGTAGACTTTATCATTGTTTAGCAAATAATGGATAACATTTCCGAAATTTAATAGGATACATTTTTTTTGTCATTAATTTTTCATGTTTTATTACAAAACACTGGATTTTCTATAGGGGCCGAAATATGAATGTCCCCATGGAAAATGAACGTCTTTTTGCATATATTTAGTTTTTTTTCAGGTACCAAAATTCAGAGTAGAAAAGTACAGTAAGTTATTGAAACCTCAATATCTAAATGGAAAGATGAGAGGTACTGGATCAAAATATACTCGAATAGAGTGAGAAATCTATTTGAGTGCGAAAATAAAAATTCGAGAAGGTTGTTTTGTTTAATCACGCGGAGAACTATCGACAAAATCTTTCCGTTGTTTTTCTATCCACTTTTGCCCTCTTCCGGTTTTTCAAGATATAACCTCCCATTCCGATCGAATAGAGCCGGCCTCTGTGAGAACTAATTTGTTTTTTACGATTTGTGTACGTATAGATGTTACGAACCGTTGCGTTGTTCGTTTTGATAAATTGACATTTGATGTTTTCTCTTTTATCTCCGGAGAATTGGAATAGGCGGAAATCGTTTGTGTTATGGATATATACATCCGAATGGAGAGGAGTGTTGTTATGATTGGCGTTTGAGTTACTTTGATAGGGTGCAGTTGTTGATTTTGGTATGAGACTGGTTTTTCTGGAAGAGGTATTTCGATGGCATGACTTGTTGTGACATTTGTTAGCTGACTGAGTTAAGAAATACTTTTGCTCAATTACTTTTACTCAATTCATAGATGTGTATTTTGGTAATCAGCCACTGGCAGCCACAGCCATGTCTCTGAAGAGTCAGGCCCAGATTACCTATTGAGCGGGTTGATCAGCCGCTTGAAGCGGCAGATTTCAGGAAGCGGCAGAATCTGATTATGGAATTCAAATAACCTATAATCCCCACTGGAAATGATTCTGTCAGTGCTCTTAGAAAAGGCGCTTTCGAGATTTTCCACTATAAGAGGCAAAACTCAAGGAACGATAAATTCTGTGTTATGGAATTCAAATTCCTTACAATTCCCACTAGAAATAATTTTGCCAGCGCTCGTAGAAAAAGGCGTTTTTGAGATTAGTCACTATAAGTGGCCAAACTCAGGGAGTGGTAAATTCTGCTTATGGAAATCAGATACCCTACAGTCTCCACTAGAAGTTATTTTTCCAGCGCAAGCGATCATAAAAATGTCGATTTTGATTTGATCGGCAAATTTCAGGAAGCGGCAAATTCTGGGTATGAAATTCAAATGCCCTTCATTCCTCATTAGAAATTATTTTCCCAGCGCCAGCGCTCTAGAAAAAAACCTTTTTAAGATTTGCCAATTTGAGCGGCAGAACTCTGGGAGCGGCAAAATCTGATTATAGAATTCAAATACTCTACGATCCCCACTGGAAATGATTTTGCCAGTGCTCTTAGAAAAGGCGCTTTCGAGATTTTCCACTATAAGCGGCAAAACTCAAGGAGCGATAAATTCGGTGTTATGGAATTCAAATACCTCACAATCTCCACTAGAAATAATTTTGCCAGCGCTCATAGAAAAATGCGTTTTTGAGATTTGTCGCTATAAGTGGCCAAACTCAGGCAGTGGTAAATTTTGCTTATGGAATTCAGATACCCTACAGTCTCCACCAGAAGTTATTTTTCCAGCACAGCGATCGTAAAAAATGTCGATTTTGATTTGATCGGCAAATTTCAGGAAGCGGCAAATTCTGAGTATGGAATTCAAATACCCTTCTTCCCCATTAGAAATTATTTTCCCAGCGCCAGTGCTCATATATAGAAAAGAAAAAGACGTTTTTAATATTAACTGCTATTAGCGGCAAAACTCAGGGAGCGGCAAATTCTGATCATGGAATTCAAATAGTATATAATCCCCACTAGAAAGAGGTACTTTCGTAATTTGCCGCTATAATTTGCAGCAAAACTCGGGGAGTGGCAAATTTTGTTAATGGAATTTGAATACTCTACGTTCCCCACTAAAAATTATTCCTTCAGCACCACTGCTCATAGAGAAAAGGTGCGTTAGTGATTTTCCGCTATGAGCGGTTATTCTGTCCACGTTAGATTAGTCAGGTCAGGTTAAAGTGATCAATAATTTATGGATTCTCAACTGAGTTCGCATATCCTTGTCATTTAAACTTCCCGCCATTACTGTGACCAATCACAGAGCGCTTATTTCGTACATTTTACTTTCGTCTTTCGTCGACAGCAGATGCTTCCGTACTCATCGATGATTGCGGATCTAGAGGTTTCTTAGCGTTCCTCTGCTCGAGTTGTAATCTACATAAATATACTTATTGAACCTGACTTGTTCGATTGCATATATGTCTTGAGGATCAAAGGGTAACTGAAGCGGAATATGGTCTGCATGCAATTTTCTTATTCCTTTCGAATGAAATACGATATTTTGTTTCAGGTTCGTTCGAGAGTGGAGAAAGCTGAGAAAATGTAAGTAAATACTCAGTTTATTTGATGTTGACACGACATTTTCAACAGAAAGCGATAAAGTGAGTGACGAATAATTTCAGATATTTGAATTTCATGGCATATATCTGACCAATAATAATTCACTGTTTAGAACGTTGGCTCGCAATTATTGAATGCGTGTACAAAGGCCATAAGGAAAATTATTTGTGCGTGTCTTATTTGAGTGGAATTGATTACTTATTGATGGACTGCTGTGATTGAAAATAATATTGCTCTGACGAAAACATCTCAAACGTGACTAGCTTGTGGTAGATATTAATTTTCGACTGGCGTTTGATACAAAATATTATTAGAAATAGAATTTGTGATTCACCGTTTTTGAAAAAGATGTGATCAAACCAACTGTAGGTAATACTGAAATGTTCATCGTTTGATTATGTCAAAATTTATATACTAAAAAAATTTGTATTGGGTGAGTAAAAAAGTAATTTGTTTCAGGCATTTTTTATATTTTTGTATCATTGATAGTATATACAGTTACCTCCAAAAAGTGTGTACCTTATGAGAAAAAAGTTCATTATCAGAGGATTGGAAAAAAAGACAGAGATTTAAAAAAATTGCTATTTTCACTCACCCCAAAGTTCGACTTGAAATTTGGTATATGCATATGAAAATCCATTCTAAGCAACTTCTTCAAATAATTTTTTTGATATCTTGCTTTTTCACTCCACTTTTCGCCACTTCATAGTAATTTCTTTGAATTCGCTGCCATATCAGTGATCACGTGACATATGTCAACATTAACTTTCAGTTTGTCACACATAAACGAAGAATCACCCATAGTTTTTTCCAAATGTCCAACAATACACTTCTTATTTCATACTTTTGTATTTATCACCTGGTGTATCTCAAAAACTGGTCATAGCAAAGCCATAAGTGTTTCATATTATGGTAGTATATTCAAACTTGAAGAAATGACAAACATTGCAAATTTAAAACGACGGAATTTTTAAATATACGATGAATTATCACCTATAGTTTTTCTCATACTGCATATATCAAATTTGGACGGGACGCATTATAAGTGGTACGTAGTCAAGTATCCATTAAGCTCTCCGCTATTAAATAGATGAAGAAATGTAATTTATCATTTTCAACACCGTCATACGATGTACATTTCAGTAGGATACTTGGTTTAGTCACATTTTCCTTTTTTAGGGTTAAATAAAAATGTCATTCGAAATAATGCACGACTCACCCTGTATAAAACATTTTTTCACAAAAACCAGTCTGAAATTATTGATGCATGCATGAGAAATATCAGATGCAAAAAACATTTCCCTTTAGATGTTTCATTAAGAGCAATATTACCTTAAAAAATTACCACTCTCCAATTTCAACATTCTGTCTCTCGAAAACTCAAAGTTAACAACAAACTCAATATTCAGAAAAATTGATCGGTGATAACTCTTTTTCAGTTTCCATTGAGTTTTGGTTTATTTGTCACGACCGGTTTCAGTTTTTACATCTTAGGATGTAACTAAAAACCAAAAGCTAACAGTACCATGATTACTTAGGTTTCGAAAGTCCATCGTCTCAATGGGTTGAAAGATGTTTGATTTCAATAACTTTTCACAACGTTTCAATTACATGTATCCGTAAATGTCTCCAAGTGAATACCGACAAGTTTAGATCCTACGAGGTCTTATATAGGTTTGTTGATGTGGTGTAATTATGGAGGTGATGTGGCGTATGTGGTTTCGCGCTTTTTCTTCTGTTAGCGGTCTCCAAACGTTTTTAATTTCCACGTTCGGCTGACTGAAAACGCCATTGGCTTCGATATACGCGGTTTCTATGAATTTTCGTTTGAACCAATGTTTCTTTCTGTGAAGAACACTAGCCTCGTTCCAAAGAATTCGATGGTGCTCAGTCCAGGCTTGGTAAGCAATTTCCGAGTCAGTTGTCTTCCCCCTTTGGGTCCACTTTTTGTGTTTGGTTATTCTTACGGATAACGGTCTATTGGTCTCTCCGATGTAAGAATCTCCACATTCACATGGGACCTTGTTAATGCTCTTTGTGCTGGATTCTGCTGTATTTTTTGGTTTCGTCTTGGTGAAGAAGCTCCCTAAGGTAGTAGTAAGTATCATTTATTTTCTTTTTAATCGACAAAGTAAAAATATGTATAAGAATAGTCACACTTAACCTAATACCTAAAAATTAGAGCTACACACAATTACATGAATGATTCGAACATATATCATAGAACTCAGATAAATTGTAAACAATATTCTCTAACAAGAATGATTGCAGATTTCTCTTGAAATTTTTTATATCTCTTGAGCTGTGCTTCAAGTGGCACGGTAGGTTATTGAATAATTTCACGC
The DNA here is from genome assembly GCA_958502065.1 of Chrysolina americana. Classification (NCBI taxonomy): domain Eukaryota; kingdom Metazoa; phylum Arthropoda; class Insecta; order Coleoptera; family Chrysomelidae; genus Chrysolina; species Chrysolina americana. Next base: position 56,176,315 of record OY293420.1, on the reverse strand, counting down.
CCAAGTGCGAAAGGAGCAATTGCTGAGACATTATATTTACAGAATGGAACAAAATAATCATTTTTTTTGTCTTGTTTCTCTATGAGGAATATCCTTCATCTGTTTTAATACATTTCTGTTCTCGAATATATATGAACACATTTCCACAATTAAGAGCGATGGTATAGTTAAAATACCTAATTCCTTGAAGATGAAGATGCTTCTTCACCTAGGTACCTACTGCCGGATTGAAAGCAGCTCTTAATGTTGTACTTTCCGATTCTCCTGAGTTTCTTGGAGGTATACGACTGAATCGACTGAAAAAACCACTTCTCAAAAACTGCTACACCATAGAAGAACTTTTCAATTAGATAATAATATAATACAAGTATGATATGAAAGTTCATATTTTTTACACTTCTACTTTACTTTTTACTTTTACGTTTTTATTTATACTTATATGTATTTTACCACAACTGTTTAGTTTGTAGTATCATGTGCTTTGTTATATACCTATCAACCCTTTTTGACATTTTTCACAATTTGTCTGTATTTTTGTACCAATTAATTAATTACTGAAATGAATAAATGTTATTATTGTAATTTTACTATTATAATTATTATTATTATTATTATTATGGAAGGATGATAACTTTATCTTGTGGTCGTTCTTCGATCGTCTTGGTCTTATCGTAACCTCGATTGTTTTGGTCCTATCGAGTCGTTTTTGTACTCCTCCTAGTATTTTCTCAGAGTATTCATTTCTGCATGGGTCCTTTATGATATGGTCCATCTCTGCATTCAGTGCGGATGCCATTATCTGTTTTTTTGACTTTCACAATCAAGAAACGGCAAGGTAGGTACTATTGTGTTCCTTTTCCATTGTGAATTTGATTGATTTCTTCATGATATTTATTTTTGAGAGAAAATCCTCAAGATGTTTATCTCTGTGGTTCCATATGATGGTGTCATACATGTATCTCAGCCATAATTGTGGTTTGTGTTCTGCATCTCGAATACTCTGAGAATTAGTAGAAGTAGTAATTGGGGGAGGCCGCTATTTGCAGCCAGGCGAGTAGGCCCACATGGACTTTTTTTGCCTCCAGTATTATCCCCCCAAAGTTTGTTCAGATATTCTTCCGCGCAGTCACTAGGGCAGTAAATGAAAAGGTTTGGCCTCTTGCGATGCCTAGTACAGGGTCCGGCTCACAGAACGACGTTGCGGAACCGGTTCTAGCAAGTTCGTCTGCCACCTTGTTTCCGCGCACCCCTCTGTGACCCGGAACCCATACTAGCTGAACTTCCTTCGTTTCAGCTATTTTCTCGAGAGCATCTCCGCGTTACTGGTCAGACGCGAACCGTCTGTATAACATATTAGGCTTCCCGCGCGAAACTCCACTGTGTTACTTTTCCATTTTTCTTTGCTGGGAATGGTGAGAGCAAACTCTCTATTCCATCGCAGTCTATCTTGTGCGTTTTTCACTCTGAGGGCGGTAATAATAATTCACTGCTCCGCTCACTTCGCGAATTCTGCATGACCTATCATCGCTCCTTCGTTTACCATGACTCCTAAGTCCCTCATCCTCAAATGAGCTGCCATTGCCTCCTCGTTGATACGGACTGGAAGCGGTGGCTTTCTCAGCAGTACCTCCAACCTTGCAGTTGAAGTCGTTCTCATTGCATCCTTTATTACCAAACAAGCCAACCTCTGGTCTTCGGCTCAGTTTGCTGCCCTGTGCACCTAGCCACCACACAGCTGACCCATATTGGATCTTTGGTCTTACGACTGCAGTGTACAGCCAGCGCATAATCTCCGGGTTAGTACCCCAATTACTTCCTACATCCTACATGCGACGTCTATGAAAGGACCACCCCTATGTATTTGACCTGCTGGACTAGCTCCAACTCTTTGCGAAACATGGTAGGTGGCCTGATCCCGTCTTTTTTCCTTCGTTTAGTGGACAGGATTATCTCTGTTTTCGTCGGATTAACTGAGAGTCCTGCTTTACCGCACCATCTTTCGATTATTCTGCAGGCTGCCTGCATGCAGTCGCAGATGACTCCGCTGACTAAGACAACTCCGTCGTCCACGTATGCTTGTGCCTCGAAACCTTTATCTGTGGGTTTACCCAAGAGTTCGTCCATGACTAAGCACCATAGATGGGGAGAGAGGCAGCTTCTCTGAGGGCAGTACTCTACCACCTCAGCATTCATTCGTAGGTCGCCCCGGGATACCTCGAATTTCCTCCTCATTAGCGACGATACAACCCAGCTGACCATCGAGTGAGGCGTTTCTCTGGTCATTACGTCAAAAAAGTAAACCAGAGTTACACAATGAATTAAAAGAAAAAATATGTCCACCGAAATTGTGAAAATAGAAAAATTGGAGTATCGAGCCATCTTCAAGTACCTGTATTTAAAAGGGTTAAGAGGTAAGCAGATTTACGAAGATATGCTTAATACCCTTGGTGATCAATGTCCTTTGTTAATGCTACCGTGAAAAATTGTACTGCAATCTTCAAAAGAGGTAAATTTTCCATTGAAGATGATGACCGATCGGGAAGGCCAGTTTCTGTGTCAGTCCCCGAAAATATCGATGCAGTTCATGACATGATTTTAACAGACCGTCGAATTGGGCTAAAACGGATATCTGAAGCACTGAATATTTCATACGAACGCGTTCATCATATAGTTCACGTCAATTTGGACATGAGAAAAATTGCTGCAAAATGGATCCCCAAATTTTTGAATGTTGACCAAAAGCGTGAAAGGGTAGTAGCATCGCGTTCGATCTGTGCTCGATTTGAAAACGATGTAGACTTCTTAAACCGAATAGTTACTATGATTGAGACTTGGGTACATTTCTATGATCCAGAAACAAAGCAACAATCGATGGAATGGCGACACTCCGGTTCTCCAAGACCTAGTAAGTTTCGTGTCCAAAAATCTGCTGGAAAAGTTCTTGCTTTAGTTTTTTGGGATTGCTATGAAGTAATCATGATTGATTTTTTGGATAAGGGTAGAACAATAAATGGAGATTACTATTCGACATTACTGACCACTCTACGGAAAAAAATTTGAGAGAAAAGACGCGGAAAGCTATCCAAAGGTGTTTTGTTTTTGCAGGAAAACGCCCCTGCACACAAATCTCATGTTGCCATACATGCAAAAAATTCGTGATTTAGGGTTTGAATTACTAGAACACCCCCCTTATTAACCAGATTTGGCTCCGTTTGACTATCATCTCTTTCCTCAACTGAAAAAAAGTTTAAAAGGTCGTAAATTTTCTTCCAACGAGGAGGTAATAAAAGCTGGTCTGGTTTGCAGAGCAAGAAGAAAAACATTTTTTTAAAGGTCTAGAGACGTTGCAGGTTCGCTGTAATAAATGTATCCAATCAGGAGGAGAATATGTTGAGTAATAAAATATTTTGACATTGAAATTTTGTTTGGTTCTATAGTAGGCTAAGAATTTTTCAATATATCCTCGTATCTTTTGATTTCCTTTGAACCGTAGTTATCAACCACCAGACTATATTCCATGAAGTCGTGTCTGCAAATTTGTCTAAATTCCAGGTTCGTCGCTCCTTATGACCATTTTATGCGTATATCCATTCAATGCGAAATGAACGTTATTGTCGTGAACCACCGAATCATATCTTGGAAAGCGCGAACTCTAACAAAAAGCGACATTAAAAATACCCTGAGGACAAACGTACTATCTCCTATTTCCATATTTCACCTCTGGCGACAATAAATTCCAAGAGATAATGCAGTAAAGCAGAAAAAATACACGTAATGATTTATCTAACGGGGATATCTGTTCAAAGGAAGGGTCATTGTGATGGTGATAGGCGGGAGGTAATGCCCTTAGAAAATGATTACGAGTTGGTTTGGTTTCAGGTGATTTAGGCGTTCATTAGTTTTCTGATGAGTTGATGACGAGATCAAATAATTTCAAATTAATCATAATACCACATGCAATCATTGAAAAGTAATTTGGAATCGAAAAATTCCCCAGTGGCCCGCTAATTTATGCATTTGTTAATTTTGTGTTCAGTCAAACCAATCCTGATAAAATTATACGGGTAAATTTCCAGCAAACTGTGTTTCTCCGAAAATTGGAATTCATTTATATTCTAATCATACGTTTTGATTGGCAAAAATCTGAACAGCATGATATGGGAATGGAGTTGGAAATTTTATTATCATTTTGTAGAACTGGATTCAAGTTTGATAGCCAAAGATTGAAAAATCATAAAAAAGGCTAAAAAATATGTTTCATCGATTTGCTGAGTTGGAAAATAATATTCAAGTGACAGAGCACCATTTAGTGAATATCTTGAATATCTTATGTGAGCCCTACTGCATCTATTTTTCTCTTGTGTACAAACACAAGCTCTATCACATAATGTGATAAAAATCTTAGCTTCCCATTGAAAAAAATTTGTTGATGACGTCATAACTTTGACAACTTTGACGTGTTATTTTTGTAACTTATGTCAAAAGATGCGAAATAAAAAGAGCAGTTTGACGTGTTTCTGCATTTTTTTCAAAAGTGATCGTTGTACGTTTTATGAATTTTGTGCATTACTTTATCATAACCCTGTATAAATGAGCTTTGAGACGGTCTGTTAGCGACCAATGAGCTCAATTGTAACATAAGCCAGCAAGGGCTCTACTGTGCCATGATGGGCTCTATTATGCCATCAAGGGCTCTGTTGTGCCATCAAGGGCTATATTGTGCAATCAAGGGATTTGTTGTGCCATTAAGGGCTGTATTGTGCCATTAAGGGCTGTATTGTGCCATAAAGGGTTCTATTGTGCCTTTGGGCCTTGATTTATCGTATACCCTGACGTTTTTAGAGCATGAATGGTTTCATGTGTTCTGCAGCTACAACTCCTTCGTATGGCCGATTTGACCTTCCCGAATGCAGATTCTCCTTCACCTTGTATCGGTCATTCGCAAGAACCTCTGTAACTTTGAAAGGTCCTCTGAATTCAGTTGTCGCGTTGCTTATAACCCCAATCAGCACCAAATCCTCTATCTTGAAAACCTTCGGTTGAACTCGTTTTCTATCGAGGTGGAATTCTGTTTGCTTCTGTTCTTTTCCAGCTTTCGTGCAGCTTTAACTCTGTCAGAACAGAACTATGAAAGGCAATGAACTGATTCGCTAGTCCAAGAAAGAGCAACTAAGCTCCTGAAAGACCCATCGCCGTTTTGCGGTATAGCAAAAGCTGTACTAAAACCAAATACCAAATCTTGGATTCAACAGAAATCTCAACAATGGTGGAAAATTCGCCAGGAATGAGACATGGCAAAAAGTTTATCAAAAAACCCTGCTAGTTTACAGAATTTATCCTGCTAAGTCTATAGGGATGCCTAACAGTCATATCATTTCTGTTCCTTTGTTTGCTAGGAGCCGACACTTCTCGTGCTCAATTCTATGGTAAATACTTATACTTGGACAATGGATGCGAGATTGGATAGATTGGACTCCTCACAGAGCATTGTGTGCTCAACAAACATATGAGTACAATTGGCCTGGCAGTATAAAAATTTTAGTAAGTACATACTATGCCACTGCGAGGTCTCGTCACGGCTGAGGCTTGTAACGCTGGGAGAAGAAAAAATAAGAGCTGGTATATACATGAGTGTTTATAAGTAGCATATGGGATCTTGTTACAGGGCTAGAAATAAAACTGTAAACGATTTCGAGGGCCAACACAGTAGATCAGAAAATGTCGTGCTGTAGAGGCTTGTAGCATGGAAGCCCAAACTAATCTATTCCTGCAGCGCATGAGGGTTTCTCCCTCTGTCTATTCTGGTTCCAGATGGAATCAGAGCTGGATACTCTCTTCTCGAGTGTTTTTTCGTCACTCTCCACCCAGCTGTATCGTGGAATGCAGAGTAACGTAACTTTATTGTTCCTTCCAAGACAGATCGAGGTTTTTGTTATTTGACACCGGTTTAGAATCTTTATGAAAACCTAGCAGTCTGATATTATTTTCGTTTCTTTATTTACTCAATTGGACTTCCTGGTGAGTTTTCTATTTCGGGTTAATTCAAAATATTTTACATTTCTCCCTAAATGGAATTTCTTTATTAAGAATTGAGGGATTCCTTCTTTCAGTGAATCAAACTATGTTGTGTTGGAATCGAAAACACACGTTCACTTTCGTGATAATACGACCCGATAAAAAGGAATTAACGTTAAGCATCAAGGTCTGTTTTTGGGGAAAAGCAGCTTTATTTATGGGGGTTGTTGCTCGCCTATTGAGTAATGTGGACCTCATGGAAAGACACTCCGTTTCCCGTGCGTGAATACCTGGGATATATTCTGTTCGACCACATAAATTACTGGAAACCTATCCCATTTAGCGCTGCTAATGGCTGGATACTCCTATTTGATACGTGTAAGTCAAATCCGGCAGGTTCATGTTTTGGAACTCCGGACAAGTTGTTATAGATATATATTTCGAGAGTTTCCTCCTCTCTTCGAGAGGTGAACATCAGGGATTATCATTGTGCAACATGTTTCAGTTACAATGAACTTACATGCTATGCAGATTCGAAGATAGCCCGGTGAAATAGCTCTCATAGCGGAAGGAAGTCAATGATAACAACCAAGGCAAGTATCGGCACAAACGTTGAGATGAATTTGATCATCAGAACTGTCGGAGGAATATCTTGTTTTTATGAATAATAATGAGAATAATCGCCCGCATAAACAATTACATGGTTTAAGAATGTAGGTTTTCACAGCTGGCCTCAATGCTTTGGTTGTTTTCCGGGATTTGCCGTGGTCTCCTTTGGTTTGAATCCCCAAACGTTTCGACTGCAACTGTGGCAGTCATCTTGAATGGCGTTGTTGAAGTACTCTTCTTGATGTATCACCATGTGGTAGCAGATCATCATAAGAAATGTAGAATAAATGTACCAGTATTCTTTTCCACTTCATTTGTAACACTGACGTTACTGTAGTTTCGTCCTAATTGTTTGATAATGTCCATATAGAACAAAACTGCAGTAACGTTGGTGTTAGAGAATATAAGTGGTATAGAACAATGGTAAGTTTTATTCCTCATTTCTCATGAGGTTTCAGTGGTGGCACAAAAGGGCCAAAGTTTTTTTTAATAGTCCCCACTCCAATTTTGGGATCCCTATTTCAGTGTATTTTTTGGATACCGCAGTTGTACTAAACGTTTCTTATTTTTTTGAAGGGCAGTGGTTGACTTAGGCTATGTGCGCGGTGGTACCAAAATTAAACAATGATTTTACGATTTGTCCACCATTATTGCCATCTAATTGATGTTCTTTTCCCGCCTATTTCACAATAAACGACTATGCTGTCAAGTTTTGAGGTTATTTGTAGTGACATGTGAATATCCAAATAGTTTTTTCTGTTCTGATTAACGAAATCATCATGAATGTGAGTGAACATTATTATTATTTTTTGGTAGAAAGGGCGGTGGTGAGAGGGGGGAAGGGGACAAATTACACCTCTCAACTCCAGTTGAACTTATCAACTGGAGAACGGTTAAAGATAGACCAATTCTGTGAACGCAAATCGATTCAGAATGTTGAAATTAGTATACTCTATGAATTTCAAAATAATCAAATTCTCTTGAAATTCGCACTATACAATACCAAAATTCCATGTTGATTTCGAAAATAAATGATTTTTACATGTTCAGATACGAGGCTCAGCATAAAAAACGAAGAAGATGCCAAAAATTCCCTCACGTGATCTAATTTTTGAAAGTTTAAATTTTTCATTTCTCAAAATATCGCTAAGGTCTCTCAAGTCTCGATGAGTTGACTCCAATGATGCCACAAAAATGAATTTCGATAGCGAATTGACAGAATTTCAGAAGACTTTCATTCAAAAAAGGCACGGGTCCACAAAATCAACATTTTCCAAGTGAAATGGCGTTCTAATTCAATCAGATATTGAAGAAAACTGAACTTTCACAAACTTTAATTTTTCATTTTCCAAAAAATCGTCAATTTTCACCAAATTCATCTTGACAAGCTGATTTCAAGTCATGAAAAAAAAAAGGGAAAATTATCCGTCTCAACTCCAGATAAACTTTTCAACTCGCGATCGTGTGAAAATTGATCAATTCTGCGAACGCCAATCGATTCAGAATGATGGTGAATTAGTATATTCTGTGCACTTCAAGTTAACGTACAAATATAAAAATTTCTCGAAAAAAGTCCCAAGGGGTAGATCCCTAAAAATCATGAAAAATGCATAATCATCAGAGTTACTCTAAATTCGCACTAAATACCAAAAATTTTATGCTGATTTCGAAAATATATGTATTCACATACTCAGATACAAGGCTTAGCATAAAAAAGAAAAAACGTCAAAAATTTCTTCGTGCGATCTAATTTTGAAAGTTTTTGTTTTTAATTTATCAGAATATTGCTAAAGACCCTCTTGACGAGCTGACTTCGAATGATACCATAAAAATAAATTTTAATGGCGAATCGATCAAATTTTAGAATGTTTAATTTGTAAAAATGATCATGTCCACAAAATCAAGATTTTCTGACGATCATAAAAATTACTCGAAAAGATTCCTAAAATTATGAAAAACTCGAAATCATCAGATTCACTTAAAATTCGCACTAATACGCAAAATTTCATGCTGATTCACAAAAAAGTTCGTGTCGACGGTGTTACCTCGCTCACATATCCTCACGCTGTGGCTGAAACTTCTACCGTTGTATACCAAGCAACAAATGAAGGATTAAATTTGCATTTATCTGCCAATCTGTATATGAGCTAGGATTATCTGGGCCGCAGTGGTCATGATGGTAGAGCGCTAGTCTATCAATCAGAGGGACGTGGGTTCGATTCCCAGAATGATCACTGGTCTCGTGCTAGGAATCGCACGTTAAAAGGTAAGACCCCGTTAATCCTTAGCTCGCACAAGTTTCGACTTCTGAGGACTGTCGTTCGTAGGGGGATAACAGCTGGTTAACGGAAAAAACAATTTTAACAACAACAACAAACAACAAAAACAATTGTGTTCAATCAACCCCAAATATTGACGAACGAGTAAAGCAATTCTTAGCAAATAATTGGAAAATCCTGTTGGATCTCTTGAACAAATGTCGTCTATTGCTTACCAAACCACCGAGGGAACGTTTCTAGAAAATGACTGAAATGAAAAATTAGAATTGTAAATAAGATATTCAAATTGTGGAACGTAGGGTCATCAAGACAATGCCAACCAATTACTCTCGGCCCAAAAGCACTTAACAACTTGCGCCTGATTTGAGTTAACCACTTCGAAGTAGTATTTAGGTCAATTGTCCAAGACCGAAAGATGGCGACCGACATGCTTTACCTGATTTAAATGTCGCCAGAACTTATGCGAAGCGTCCAGCAGACTTTCAATTAAACTTTGATATGATGATCAAATGAGAAAAGTTTCCACGAGATTCGACCACATTCGGTTTTTTATTGTTCTTTCTTCTGCAGTATGTGATTGTTCCGGAACGAAATGAATACTTTTTTCCACTTGGTGGCTTTCGAGAATTCGGAATGAAATATTGACTGTTTGTTTGTTGAACGGAAATGCTGAAATGAAGAATTTGTTAGTCTCAAGACTACCAAGTTAAAGTTCGATTTTATATCAGGTGACAAACTGAATTGAACAGGTGACAGAAGTTACTCTGACGATCTGAAAATTGAAGAATTAATTCTCTGTTCATTGCACTACTCTTTGGTAATGGATGAGTGGGCGCTATCACACACTTATGATGTGAAATATTGTCTACTGACGATTTTCAACTGAAGAATGGTGCAGTTCGATTAATCTATTGCTCAATGGTCAAAGGTTAATGTAATGGCCGTGATGATTCTGAGGTTCATTTAGAACCAAGAGTAGAGCAAAGAGCAGAGAGCAGAGAGCAGAGAGCAGAGAGCAGAGAGCAGAGAGCAGAGAGCAGAGAGCAGAGAGCAGAGAGCAGAGAGCAGAGAGCAGAGAGCAGAGAGCAGAGAGCAGAGAGCAGAGAGCAGAGAGCACGGAGCAGGAAGTAGAGAGCAGAGAGCAGGGAACAAAGAGCACAGATCATAGAGCACAGAGCACAGAGCACAGAGCATAGAGCATAGAGCATAGAGCATAGAGCACAGAGTACAGAGCACAGAGCTCAGAGCACAGAGCACAGAGCAGAAAGCAGAGCGGAGCATATAATAATAATATATAATATCGTTATTTGTCATGTGTCAACCCCAATGCCGTAATAATTGTGTTTTTGAAATATGGTCAAGAAATTATTGAAACTATTGTTTGAGACAAGCTGTATTAACAAAATATTATTTCCTAAATCACCCTTTTCTTCTGAACATTTACGTGAATGGCTTGTTAAAATTACGGGAACAGGTGACTGAAGCGACTGTTTTACGAGTTCATTTTCTGCGAGAGCTGAATAATTAAAAATGTGTTACTGCAATTAGGGATTACTTGCGGTGGGCAGAAAGGTAGCCACGTTCTCATTATTTGGTTCGCTCATTAGGTTGATGGATTTTTTTTAATATTAATTAAACTTTTCGGGATACTGTTCACTTCCACGCAACGAACGGTTGAAATGGGTGGCATGAAAATGTTTTGGAGATGTGCCTAATTCGGTATTTCATGATATGAGAATGTTCGGAATGGGAAGAAGCGCTGTAGCGCTTGTTCAGTTACGAAATGAAATAGTTATTCCCTTGGTGGTTCTGAACGGTTTCTGTTCCGTATTTATGAGTTATGTTCAGTGTTTTTCTATTCAGTTTATTGATTTTTGATATGTATCGTGATGCGAAAATAGTTCTAGAAACGGAACAAGATTGAATAGTTGAGCTCAAGAGAGATACATTACAATTGCTTGACATTTGACATTTCTTGTCGCAACAAGTATCTGTTAGTTGGCGTTCTTACCTCTGATTGGTGAATACCGTTGGGTACCATTATCGACTTTAGTTATTACCGTTTTATATCTAGATGATCAGTGCTTTTATCAACCTGGAACCTACTTGTGGTTCACCGAAAGCTCTGATAAAAACTCACAAGACAACGTGAATGAAGACTCAAGACTTGTAGAACACGGCGCAAGGAATGAGACAGGCAAAAATGTTCATTAAAGAACAATGGCCATCTTTTACTGCGTACCTACTGAGTCAGAACAGAAGGACAACCAGGATTGTAGTTGAGCTCCAAACAGATCACTCAATAAACATATTAATATCATCAGATTTGAGTCGGGGCGTGGCGCAAGAGGTATGGCGTCCGAATTCGGGGCTAAAGGTACCGCGTTCGAGCCGCATTCGGAGCTGGAATTGTTTCAATTCAATTCCTCAGATTAAATTACTTAAATCTCGTGGCTTGACTGGGGTAAGTCTTGCATGAACGATTCACTGTTGCGTTCAAATGAACAGTGCTGCTCCTGAGGTGGCGTATGAAATTAGTAACACAGCCTACGCAGAACACATTGTGGCTAATGATCTTGGCAATCGATGCCACTATAAACACCTAAAAAAACATCAGATTGGCAGAAACAACCATATTTAGGTTCTGCCAAGAAGATGAGTAAACCGCTAATGTACAATATCAGGAGAGGAAAATCCTCAACCTTGCAAAGACGGGATTGAACAAATAACTCAAAACAACATGAGGGCAAACACAATAGATCTTTATAGGTCGTGGTGTAGAATGCGTCTGAGCCCAATACAAAATCTGATATCTATCTGAAAATCTAGATGACAAATAAATATCCAGGAATTGGTGATTGAGCACGCAGTACTCACAGGGTTCATTTTGGTAGGTTTCAATTCCTGGTTACATTTCTGGTCAATGGACTTCTAGGAATAAAGTGCTTGCAGAATGTGAAGAAAAGTTCCTGCACGTGTTACTGGATTGTCTCTATCTTGGCATGCTTGCACAGCATATCTAGCCGAATTGGTTTCTCGAAAGATTGGGAAATGTGTAGTTCAACTCAATATTTTCACTGATTTTTCTGCAATTATTTCCTTTACGCTGCAATGCGAATCATCATCTACTTCTAATACGGGACAAGGATATGATTTTAGTTATCCCGTTACTCACCAAATGTTTTCCGGAAGGTATCCCAAAAACTAGGAAATAAGTTGGAATAATAAAGATAACTCACTACTCAGGAAATTGAAATTTCCGTTTGAAGAATAACTTTAATATATTGTTGCTGTTGAAAAAAGTATTTGTCAAAATTGCGATAAAAACCGAACTCACTATATGAAAAAAAATATTGACTTGACACGCCACACTTTCTGAGGAGTACCTGTAATTTCATCATTCTGGAACTTTACGAATGTTCGTGCCTTAAGGATTGCGTACTATGCATACTCAGGATCCAAATTAGAGTGTGCAAGTTTGAAATAGAGCCCTTTTAACTAGTATCAAATTTCAGCTTTGGCGGAGATTCTTAGCATTGGTAAAATTCATATACAAACTTCTCCCACAACAAGAACAACTATCCGGATATACTCTCAAATTGATATCAATGCACCTCGTTTAGCATCACGAGAACTACAGCTTTTTATTTTGAACGTGCTGATACAAATTATATGTTGAAATATCCAATTAATTATATGAGCTCTAATTATTTCAAATAGCGTTTTTACACGATCAGTATAGATGTTCACAAATTATATTATTGTGTTAGGCAGATTCATGGAAAGACAATGTGGAGTATTACTTTTATTATATTAAGTTATTTTTGAATAGAAAGCTTTTTAAAACTCCAAAACTGTGTTATAAAATATCGTCTAATAGAGGGGTGATGTAGTTATTGAATAAATTGAGTGTGAAAATATTTCTCTTGTTTCGACTTTAGATTTGGAACTAAGTTCGATAAACTGAATCATTTCAACGACGTCAAACTATACTTGTCTCTCAACAAAGTGGTAATAAATATGTGGCAAATATCTAACATAAACCACTACTTTCCTGGCTATTATCACGACAAATATTGAATAACATTTGACACATATTTTTGCAACGTTCCTTGTTGCATTTGAACATGTTTCAGAGTTCTTACATGTGATCAGTCAGTTATGTTATCTGACCTACTCTAGCACTATTGGGAGGAAACATGCCTGCAGATAATTATCCCCAACCAGATGATGATGATATTTGCTGCTTGATTACAAAAGAAATATTGTTCTTCTTGAACAACGTTGCAAAAATATCTGACAGATGTAGTTCAATGTCCGTCGTGGTATTAGCCAAGGAAGTTTTTGTTTGCTGTCATGTAGTTTTGCCCCATTTTCATTACTTTGCCACAATGTCTAGAAAGAAGGGTGTTTTGATGTCGTCAACATTATTAATTTAAGCGACTTTATAGTGGGGAAAATGTAATCATATTTCTGTGTTTAGAGCTTCATATTCACTTATCTGCAGAGGTTAATCCACTGCTCCGTTCAAGATTTTTGTTCGGAAATAACTAGTTTCGTCATATCATTTAGATAGAAGCATATCATGGTTAATTCAGTCAAAATGGTTGGGAATATATTGTTCATCTGAGAGTGGATATTTCTGGACACCTTCACTTTTGAGTTGATATTAATATTTCATCCTCGAGATTTCAAATTTACTAGGTTTCATAGTAAACCGAACGAATTATCGGTCTGAGAGCTAATATATTAAATTCTTGTATGTTTTCGGGTTCTAGTCGACAAAGTATAAAGTCCGAGACATTTGGGTTACTCGGACATTCATAAAGCTTGTCGGTTATTTGCCCTGAATATCCGTCCAATTCGGTTGACTGCCACAAATCCTCTGGATTGCTTTGTGGGGCACTTTACTGAAAGATAAATGTGGGACTGGAAAACATGTGAATACGTAAACAAATAAATGTAAATACCGTTTTTAGCAGCATTTTTCATGGCCAAAAAATGCACGTATATCTGTTGAGTCTCAGATATATCGATACCGAGTTGACCTCTTTCAGGAAATGTAATGCCTACATTCAACTATACAGCGACATCGAAGCTCTGCCAAAACATTCTGAAACGAGTTCAAAAACGACACTTGACAAATCACTAGGATGAAGGTAATAGAGACCCTGGGGACCGCGCGTTTATCACTTTCTAAAACAGCTCCACCTCGGAAAATTTTCAACAATGTGAATGCCCTACAAATACCTTTTGTCGCTTGTTCACTTCCGCCTCCTTTGAGAGTTTATTTGGAGTTGGGTGATTTCAGTCGCGAAAATTGCAGAGAAATGTTACACCTATCAATTGCCAATATTTGGGCTATTCGGAAGGGAAGTGAATGATTTTTATTCGACAAACCATGTCGGTCTACTCTTGTGGCAGAAGAAACGTTTTCGGGGATAGACATCGAAAAAGGATGTCAGGATGGTGGCTTCTTATTTGATCAACCAAAGTTTCGAAATAAAGATTATAGATTATGGTCATCTTAAAGAACAAACATTGAGTTCTATTTTTTATACTGTTGGGCAACTACACCATTTTCTAAATACTTAAATGATTAGTGATACCCCTTGATACTTGGGTGATTTATATTGGTGATCTATCATCAAAATAAGAGAGATCACTGCTCCATGATATTTCAAAAATAAAATAATGCAGTCGCGGTTGAACGATCTTTACATATAATCATGGTTATTAGGCGATATATGAAAGAAAAACAGACAATACAGTGAATCAGTGAGTAGAAGACTACAAAATGGAGACCTCATAAAAACAATCACCGAAAGTGTCGTTAATGCTGTGATAAAAACGCTCGAGATAAGGCTAGTAAGGGTAGAAAAGTCAGTGACGTCTCCAAAATCTAATTACGCGAGCAATCTGCTTGAAATCGATATAAACTGAAACTTCTAGAAGCCACCATAGTAGAAGAAGATGCTCAAGGGAACAGGTATCGTCATCAAAGAGTACTCAACCTGAATCATTGTTTTTTCTATAAATAAGAAAGTTACAAAGCCGACAATACTTGGCTGAATCACCCTGTATAGACAGTGGAGTGAGAAGCAAGTTTGAGAATGGGATTGGTGGGGTAATAATCAATATACTTAGAAACAGGTAAAGACAGCTTAGACATTATAATTTCATCACAAATGAGAAGAATAGACATCAGTGATTTTTTTTATACCAAACTATACTGCTTATTATAATAAATCGAGATCAACAAATGCGATGGAACAGTAATGTATATAAAAAATACTATAACACCTCCGGTTGATAATACTGAGACAAAAAAGCAGTGAATTTTTGCGCTTGACCTTTAGTATCAAACATTCAGTCAAACATACTACAGACCTCCAGCAACAAGCGCTCAGGACTATTTTGACGACGTGGAAATACATTTGCAGCAGCTTGTAAACCAAGACTCGAAAATATATTCGGGAGATATCAACAGAAACGTATTAACAGAATTCAGTGAAACAACCAAATATATGAATATAGGTACTAAACTCATATGGTTTCATTTCTCATATAAACGAACCTACGAAGGTAATCCCTACATCCAAATTACCCATAGATCATATTGTCATAAGGCAACCCAACCAACAAACTAGAAAATAAAATTCAAATAGACTCCATTATTTTCCAAACCGTATCACTGACCATTTCGAACCATTTTTTACACAAAAGTGTTCTAGAAATCCTTTTTTTTGCTATAAAACGTGATACAGGTACGCATAAAAAAGGTATGACAATTCAAATGACTCAAAAGACATGTAGGTGGCGCCACCCCCATGAAAGAGACAAACTAACATCAAATTTGATATTGTCATTGAAAAATACCCCTAGATACCAAACTTCAATCGAATATCACAATTATTTTGAAATTTATTAACAAAAATAAAAAATAAGAATTCAACTTTGACACTCTGTATCTCAGAAACGAATAACTTTCGCACATATCTTTATAGGAACTTTTCTTCTTATTTTGACGTCAGCAACATGCTCCTGAATTTTCTACACGTACTTAAGAAACACCTTATATTAACGGAAGTCCTGAAATTTAAATGACAAAAAATAAAACAGGAATGTTGAAACCCTGGATAACTACTGTCTTGATAGTATCCATCCATGAAAGATACAACATGAAAAAAGTTATTGAAATATTACCATTCTGAACCTGAAGAAAGTAAAAAATATAAAAATAAACTTTACGCATTGATAAAAAAAAACTAAAAACTAGTGCGTGTTGGAGTTATCGTAGGGCCAGTTAAGAAAACCGATTGGAAGTCGATTGCATGTTGTGACCGAGTCTGCACTGTTGATCGGGTTAACCGTGAAACTGGTATGCAGATAGTCACTTGTTTATTTGGCGGTTGATACAGGAAATATTGCAAAGTACGTTCTTGCATAAAACCTTTGCCAGGCCTTGGGCAGAGGCGATTCGGTAGTCATACGGGGTTTGTTCATTAACTGCTACAACTTGTTGTTATGAATGAAGGATAAGTTTCTGTTTATTTACGAGACAAGCACTTGCAATTGGGTCTTCTTTGAAGAACGTTGCACAAATATCTGTCAGTTGTAGTTCTATGTCCGTCGTGGTATTAACCAGGGAAGTAGTTGTTTTCTGACAGATGTTTTCCTTTTATTTTCCACTTGGTGGAAACGCTTAGAGAGAAGCGTACCCCGTATTCTTTCAACATCGTTGATACCTCTCTGGCACAATATATTCGAACTAGTTCGAATTTTACATGTTGTTATCTGTCAGATATTGTGATATTTTTCCTTTTTTCGATCTGTCTGATCGATCTATGAGTAGATATCCAGTTATCGAGATATAGTTGAGAGTTAAGGTTGCTCTTCTCATCTTGTGGTTCACGGAAATAGTAGAATCTGGTTTTGTTCGTATATTGGCAATGATACAAAGTGATTTGCTGACTGAACCAAAAATTAGTTCATTTTTAGAAGGATTACTAAGTAACACAAAAATATATTATGGTTTTATTGCTGTAGTGAAATGAAGTGAGCTTCGTATAAGATCTGGGAACGTTAATAACTTTTATACTTTTACAACTGAGGCTTTATTAGATATATCAGTTTTATGGCACCTCGAGAATGTGAGGAGAATATTTATTGAAGCTTCATTTGTTAGCAAGTTGGACAGTGAAGAATGAAATTAATAAACGTTCTGATTTCCTTATCTGTTCCAACAAAGTCTCTCAAATTTCACACTTTAATTCTCTACCCCTTCATCATTGTATGGATGGAGGAACTTCATTAAGTATTCACCTATATCTAGTATGAGGAATGTGAATTTGATGTAGTTTCTGCAAAATCAACTGAATTTTCTACGTCTCTTTCAAAATACTGAGAGATATAAACTAAGAAAGATTTATTTGACAATATTACACCATAATGTTTTCTGCACGTGAAGTAGAGAATTGAGAGAATATACACTCCCAGACAAAAATATTGCGTATTTTATTTTCGGTCTGCATTTTTTATGCTCAGAATTTATGTGATTTATATTGTTTACTGCAGTGTTTCAAGTATTCTGCAATTTTGATAATTTAAATAATGTTTATGTTTTTCCATTATAAATGAAAAAAAGGAATAAATGTGTGCCTTGGCCTATACAGCAATGACAGATAATTAATTATGTCTGCTTGACGTTAACAATAACATTTCCCGTGATTTTTCGTTCGAGTCTGTATATAGTTTCGGTTTGCGACATGCATCATCAAAGTGCCATGAATTGTGTTAAATGTGATAAATATGCAATACTATTGCCTGGGAGTTTATATATACAGACTAATACAACAAAAATGTGAACAGGTAGTCTCAAAAAGTCGAGTTAGATAGTTCTCAGTGAAATAGACAAACATTTTGTATATAAAAAAAATAAAAAATTTTCATTCTGAACCAATTAAAGTTCAGCAACTTGTAATTTATTCCTATACATTCTGAAGCTAGGTGTTAGGAGAAAATTTGAATTTCTTCTGATATCCAAATGTCTAGTGCATGGAACACATAATACTATGTACTTTTCAAAAAATCAGGATTCGAGAATTTTTCAATTTGATATGTTGTTGCTGGGGCCATTCTAAGTAAAAGTCTCCATTGGCCCAACTTGATCGTATGACTAGATTCGACACTGGAGCGCGCCAAATCATGAATTTTGTGATTTTTGGAGAAATTCAGCTGAATGAAAAAATATCAATATCTCATTTATATTCAATATTGTATGCGACTGGGCATTCCTAATATTCGCGAGAAATATTTTTCCATAATACAGAGAAAAAGTACGCCGTTATTTTTATACAGGGTAGTCAACAATACACTCAATTCCTCAGTGATGGAATTCGCCTACGAGGTTATAAGTTGATTGAATTTATCATTAAGGATCAATCAGAATGGTTTGTTGATCGACCAAAATATAATGAAGCTATGAATACAGAGTGTTTGAAATAAGATAGGGTCCATGTTATATACAGGCCGTTTCTTTTATCATGTGGTAACATTGCTATATTCTAAACCGTATTAGATACAAAGACGATTAAATGGGAAAAAAGGTAACTATTGTGGTGAGCAGTAAATTGGTCATAGAAAATTTACGGGGATTCTCGCCCTTCCCAACTTATACAGGGAAAACTGAAAATGCTGATTTCGGTTTTTTACGAATAGAATTGTTATTTCAGAAAATATAAAAAATGAAAAAGGAAAGTTTTATTGTATTCAAAATGTACTAACGTAACGATCAATTTTTAATCAAACGTTTCGTGTCAACACCGCCATCATCAACTATTTTTTTCAA
Source organism: Chrysolina americana (assembly GCA_958502065.1). Lineage (NCBI taxonomy): Eukaryota > Metazoa > Arthropoda > Insecta > Coleoptera > Chrysomelidae > Chrysolina > Chrysolina americana. The sequence continues at coordinate 56,157,562 of OY293420.1, read as the reverse complement.
ATCCGGACCTGTCTATTTCATCACAAATATTGATAAAGCGATGAAATCACAATTCAGTGGTATATCACACTCGACATTTTTATAACGTGTCATATAAAGTAACTAGCATCATCAGTGACAACAATTTTTAATTACGGTCTTGTCGTTTGTTTATGAATTCCACAGAATCTAACGCTTCGATATAAAAATTATCAGTGACGTTTTGAATGAATGTATCCATGAAAATTGTATTTATACTATAAAAATTCATAAAAGATTTCTGCAGTTTCAGAGACGAACGATAGCAATTTACCCCAGAAATAAACTTACTTAAGAGGAGAAGAAATCAAACAAACAGAAAAACAATTTATTTCATAATGAATTTGTGGAAGAAAATAAAACCAATACAGAAAAAGAATTCTACATTAAATGCTCGAATTGACGACCTCTTTGTTGCATGCACATAAGTTGTCTGTCCATACAATTTCTGTGGCAATTTTCTAGCATGATGGCTGTAATGCTATTACATGCATCTTTTATTTTCTGTTTGAGATGGTCGATATCGGTACTAGGTGTCGAAAAAACTTTATCCTTCATGTATCTCCAGACAAAAAAATCCAAAGGAGTAAGGTCTGGGGATCGAGCTGGCCAGGCAATTGGTCCATTGTTTCCAATCCACTTTGTTGGGAATATTGCATCTAAATGTTCCCTTACTATTGCTGCATTATGGGAAGGGGCACTGTCTTGTTGAAAATATTGTATTTTACGGCGGATGCCTATTGGCAAATCATCTAAGTAGCCATCAAACTCATTGGATAAAAAATTTAAATACATTTCACCATTCAAATGCTCATCGTAAAAGAAAGGACCTAGTATGTTTGTTCCCAAAATTCCCAACCAAACATTTATTCCGAACCTCTCCTGAAAATTGGTTTCTCTATGTAAATGTTCATTCGTATTATTCCACCTATAATGGATGTTTCTGTTAAATCAACCATTGTTGGTGAATTTTGATTCGTCCGTACATATTATTTTTTAACAAATATTTCGAACCCTCCTTCCGTAATCCCTTTCATTACGGTGATGAACTTTGCGTATCCTGTAGCATTTGTATTTGTTCTTTTTCAAAATATTTCTGGTAGATTTTACAGATATCCCAAGTTTGTGGGAAATTTTTCGTAAAGAATAATCTTGATTAGAAATATTTTTGTAACTGACCAATCCTAGATTTGAAAAAAAATACGTTATCTTTAACTTTTTAGTCTTTATAAGGTAATATTTGCTTACCCAAAACATTTATTTGGTTCTTTATACTTTCAGTAACAACACATTTTCTAGTTTTATTTCTGTCAAATGCACCACAGTCTCTTAAATTTTTTTCTAATCGTCTAAACATTTGAATGTTTGGAATGCGACGATTCGGGTATAGCTCACCATACATATTTCTTGCCAAAAGAGGATTTCTATTTGATTTTGCATAAGTAAATAGCATATCAGTCCTTTCGTCATTCGAATACATCTTTAATATGTAACCGAGTGCTTAAATGTCTGACATTTCTTAACAGATATCAACAACTCATTTATTTTTCCTGCCATAGAAATCAAGCAAAGCCTACGTGTTTACATATGGTACAAGAAGTGAGATGCTATTTAATTATAGGTACCAAATTATACAACACTTGTATTTTGATCAAAAACTGATATTTTCATTACATCCAGGATTGAGAATTATGAAAATAATCCGTGTAAAAATTGATACAGAAGAAATCAGCATTGAATCAAGGATTACTGTAATACAAAAATCCCTAACAAGGAAAAATACGAATGTTGGTTGTGTTGGGGTATCTTCCTATCGAAAGTATTGGGTAATGACTGAAGTATCCTAATAGTTGAATGAGTTTTGAAGAAATCAAAACAATTTACAAAAGAATTAACGACAGGACCGTAATTAAAAATTGTTGTCACTGATGATGACAGTCCTTTCATCGATGATATCAAACTTTGACTTTTACTGACAATTCTTAATCAAAAAATTTATATTTTTAGTTTTGTTTCCATTGAGTTTCAACTAATTGGCTGTGAATTATTTAGACGCCCAATATTTATCTGTATGTTGATATGATTGTTTCGTTGACAAACGATGCACATTTTCTTAATGACTGAAATTGTTGGTGTGAATCAGGTATTGATATGGCCCCAAAACTAATCCCTGAGGTTTGTCTTGTTTTAAAATTTTCTTGGAGGATAATATCATGTATAAATACAGATTGAAGAGATGATTCAAGTAGTGTTTCCAGTGAAATTCCAAAGATATTTACAGAAATCTATTGAAATGATCTAGAATCGCATCAAAAAACTTCAAAAGTGGTGATCAAAGTAAATCTTGATAAACTGCCTGACATCACGAACCATCTATTTATTGAATGCCGTCTTTCGATAGATAAAAATAGAACAATAATTAGATAGAAAATCGTAATCCCGATGATTGTGTGAAGATTGGTGGAAACAGTGATTAGGCCGTATTCAAATCTGCTCCTAAAATACATTCTGTTTGTTTAAAGTAACATCATGAATACAAATCTTTTATATCCTGAGAATTGCCCTTAAATTTAAAATAAACCGTAGTTAAAAGCAACTCTAACCACATTCGACGATCCACCCTCGGTTTCGGATGTAATAAAGGAAAGTTTAAAAATAGGTAAAACACGTTTTTCACCTTCGTTTAACAGAATTCGCGAGTGGTGTCCTTTGCCGCACTAGCTATAAAATGTAGGAACCGTCGTACTTATTCGAATGTATCAAACTCTTCAACTGTTGAGAATCGTACAGGGTCCCCCAAGACTGTCGTGAATGTGACTTCTCTGGATAATATTATGGAATATTTTGGCTAACAATAAATTAGTTAAAATACTTCATGGATTACATAAAACATTACTTTTTTTTGTGAGTTTAGGAAAGTGTACCTACATTTACAGAATGAGGTAATCTTGCTGCAATTACAGAGGGATGACCTTTCAGTGTTTTTTTATGTCTTGGTTCTCACATACAGGATAATCCTGTTAGGTTCAGGGAATATCGTGCTAGGAATTGCACGTTAAAAGGAGCACAAGTTTCGACTTCTGAGGACTGACGTTCATACAGGGATGACATCTGGTTAACGGAAAAAACAATTTTAAACTATTTTAGACACAACAATCGTGAAAGCTGAGGGAGGGTAGGTAAGAATTCATGAAAAATGTTGAATGAAACTTTTTCACTTATATATAAGTGCAATACTAACGTTACCGTTATGTACGTCCTATTTGGAATAACTTTAAACTGATTGTTGGGGTGGTGGTGTAGGTTTTCCTACGCTGAAAAGTGAATACTCCACCAAAAATCAGTAAGTCGCCCCGGAGCGTCATGGCAAATAATAATAATAACCGTCCTTCTCCCGCACAGGCTATGCCTTTGGGTATACTATAAGAGTGTTTATGGAAGAGTATTATTATTATTATATCATTATAAAATCTAAAATACCTTCAAATAATTTACGACAAATTTCTATTTTGATAACCCCGTTAAAAATTACTTATCTCTTTACCCATTCGTACCTGGACCCTGTTTCACATGGATGACCTCAAACTATATGAAAGGAGTGCCAAATGTGCCAAGGTTCATCTCAAGAGAGGAAGAAATAAGTACATTGTAATAAAATAGCTGAGAAATCAAAGCTGCAATATCAACAGAAAAAAGTATCAATTATATCAAACACTTCAGCACCAGAAGAGCCACAGCAAGAGCTCGGAAGACAACCTCCATAACCTCCAAAACCATAAGCAGTTTTCTATACTGGAAATCGAGATCGCCAAAACCCACAAAGAAATAGTGTTACAGAATAGAAGAGTTGATATACACCTTGAACATTCCGTACCTTGGTCGGACTTGAACCGAGTATATAGAAGGGAATTGGAAAGATCATGGCAGAACGAATTTTCCAACTCTGAAACAGGCAAAATCTACAAGCGTTTATTTCCGAATATTTCAGGACCCAGGTGGTTCAAACAAGAGAACGATAGGAATTTCATCAACACATTAAACAGAGTATGGTCGAGTACGGAGATCTGAACCATATAATTCTGGAGTGTTCACTGTATTATGAAAGTTTGGATAAATTATACTCAGAATTAATTTCCATGAAGATCCCCCTGCCAATCAATTTGAATTATTTATTGTTTTTAGATAATACGAAAACATAACAGAAATCTTTATAATCACATAACAAGATGCAAAATGAAATTGTAATACATAGTCATGAATTACTAACAAAACTATTGTTACCGATACACGGATGATACTAAACTTGTATGAAACAAAGAATAAGGGAAAAAAAAAAATAAATATGGAAAATTTTAAATACAAAAAAAAATCATGAAAGCCAAAAACAAAAATTAAACTGAAAATGATGAAAAAAAATCTCATCCCGAAAAAAAAATTAAAAAATCTGCCAATGTCTGAGTTCTATTCAAAATATCAAATAGTCTGGCTAATTGGTGTACCCCAAAGCCAAAACTCAATCACACACACACACACACTTCAGCAAAATCTATGAAGGTAAGTAACATCGACCAAGATTATCAACTTGTTCAGATAGGTAATGAGTGAACTCAGGCAACCAATTTGTGAACACGAATCCATGTTATATTTATATGGTTGTTTTTTATCGTCATATGCTTGGATATCGACCCTCCTAGTCGACCCATCATCAGACAAACAAGTGACTTCTTCACAAACCCCCATTCTATTTAACCTCAAGGAATCTGGCAGAGCTGAGCGAATGGTCTTGTGTTCCTCAACTGTAAAGGCAGGCACCTAGGATATGAGGCAGGATTTCAATCACAAAACTTTCGGTTGTAGAACAAGTTTAGCCTGTGGGAGCTATGAGGTTATGAAAAGCTCTCATGGAGTTTTCCAAAATTTGTTTTTATATATCTTTATTATTTCATGAACGTACCTTTAAACAGCAAAGTGATGTTCTTTTCTACTTGAATTGGAGGGCAGTCGAGAATTAATGCATAGTATACAATTTTACAATACAATACAATTTTATTTTATTTGTTGGACCAAACTGAGTAACGTATCCAAATGGCTTATTTGCATTTAAAATAACATGAAGAATTTGAGCTACAGCATTGTGCCATACATTATTCTTTAATTTCGACGCCCCTCCCAAAATCGCATGCGTGCAACCGCGCACGTCGCACCATGACAACATCCATGAAAAAATGTTTTCTCACTCAAATCACCAAATATCAAGTGAAATGATTCCGTGAAGAGTAAATATGGCTGGGTCATAAAAAACTTGTGTATATTTCTTATACGTCTGGAAAAATACTCACCGTCAATAACTTTAGACGGTATCTTCAATATTTATGTTATGAAATGGATTTTCGGACTTGTTTGTTTGATTTCATCGGCGGATTATTCGTGAAAGTTGATGCGGAAAGTTCAGATTTTTCTTCTTCACATATTATGATTGAAACGATTTTGCTGAGCTCATTACCAAACATGATATTAATAGGAGACTTAGGCTGAAAATCAATTAGGTCTAAATATTTTTCAGGAACAATTACGGAATTTTTCAGAAAAACAAGATAACCCTCATTGCGAACGATATATATACTTTTTCCTGCAATCATCTGATAGTGTCCTGTATTTTTCATGACATCAAACGACTCTCAACGTTCGAATTAATTAGATTTTTGCGGTATCATCACCGAACACGGACAAAGGAAAATGGAAGGGAATTATCCCCAAAACTCACTTCGGGAATTAGCGAGTGAGTTGTTGTTATAACGTTGGCAGAAGTCGAGTTTGGGTCAAAGTAAATTAAAACAAATCAATCAGAAGCCAATTCCACAGAATCCTGTTGATGCATCAAAACTTGCTCAGTTCTGGAATATCGCATTTCTGTCGCTTATCATTGCAAGCGGTATGTAATGAATGTTCTGGTCATTGGCGGGAGCGAAATGTTCCTCAACGATTCGTATAGGTTTGAAGAACAATGGCCTCGTTTGAGGGTCTTGATATTTCGTTCATACTGCGATGCTCCTTCAAATTATCAATTCAAACGGTTACAATACCATTTGATCAGTTACATTTTTTATAATATTATTTTAAATTCGAACTTGGTGATGTCAAGCATTGTGGTTTGAGTATCCTAAATGCCTCACAATTTTGGATGCCCTATTCTTACTACGTTAATTCAGACGATTCGTTGATAGATTTGACTGAAAATCTACACTTTCGGAATTCGATAGCCCTAGTTTATATATGTTGATTGAGGCGTTATGGTGAGATCAGGTTAAAAAAATTGTATCCAACTATTTTGGATGTCCTACCCTGTCTACGTTAGGTCGGGCGTTGTGGTTAGCGGAGATAAAAATGCACACGCCACAATAATTAGATGCCCTGTTCTGTCTACGTAGGTCCAGACGGTGTGGTGAGAGTGTACTAGAGAAACTACATTATTTTTTTCTCTATTCTGTCTTAGTTCTTATCAGACAAATAGACCAAGAGTTGGTGACAGGTGATGTTCTCCCATTTTACACTGCATGTCTTTTTAAGGCTTGATAATCAACCCTAAATTATGAAAAATAGACGGGTTTCTGGCCGCCGCACGTATGCACTTCATAGGGAAAAGCGCTTTTCTTTTTGTGGAGAATTTTCATGTTTTTTCGCGATATCATACTGCCTGCCGTTGTAATATACGGAAGTTCAAACAAATTGAAACGCTACTAATTGATGGCAAGCAATCCGCAGCGGCCGAAAGGGCTCAAAGGGTTACGAAAAACTGAAAAAATCAAAGGGAACTTCCGTGTTTTCAAATTGCATGCCGATGTGAAGAATTGAAGTTTCAGTAATTAAAACACTCTGGAAAAATTTGCATGCACCCCTTGTCTGACCAACGGTGGAAAACTGCGGAAAAACTCTGTACAAATTTAATACAGGTTTTTACGTGATTCCAAACTGCATGCCATTAGAAAGATACGTCATTTGTATAATTAATTAATAGTAGGTAATTGAGCATGCACACCAAGATTTCGCAAAACAAAGTCACATAAATTTTCACAGTGTTTTTTGTTACTTTAGTCATGTATTCAATTGTTACAGAGTTTTTCTGCAAATTTTCCACTGTTGGTCAGACGAGGGGCGCATGCCAATTTTTCCAGAGTGTTCTCGTTACTAAAACTTCAACACGGAAGTCCCCTTTAATTTTTATCAGTTTTTCGTAACCCTTTGAACCCTTTTGGCCGCTGCGAATTACATGCCATCAATTAGTAGCGTTTCAATTTGTTCAAACTTCCGTAAATTACAACGGCAGGCAGTATAATATCGTGAAATAACACGAAAATTCTCCACCGAAAGAAAAGCGCTTTTCCTTATGGAGTGCACCGTGCGGCGGCCAGGAACCCGTCTATTTTTCATAATTTAGGGTTGATTATCAAGCCTAAAAAAGTCATGCAGTGTGGAACGGGAGAACGTCACCTGTCACCAGCTCCTGGTCTAAAAGTAGTGTGATTAAAGGAGTCAAAAATGTACACTCAATAATTAAAAGAGAACACCAATTCTGCCAACACAAGTTCGGGTGTTGTGAAGAGTGGACGAAAAAATTTCCATAACGTAAATTCGATAACGCTATTCTGTCTAAGTAGGGTGATCAGAGTAGAACTGAAAAAGTACACCTCACAACTAGTGGATGTCCTATTCTGTCTACGTAAGCAGGTGATGCGCGGTGATCGTGCAATGAAAACTGAATGAAAGTCGATTAGAGTGGACTAAAATGGTTCACCTAACAATTAATGGTCTCCCTTTTCTGTCTACGTGAGTACAAGCGTTGCGCGGTGGGCGTGGATTGAAAAAATACAATATTTCAAATTCCATAGCGCTATTTCGTCTATGTAAGATCAGGCAATACGTCGATGAAAGAAACAAACCTCAAAATAAGTGACTGTTTTTATTGCGCATTGTAGACTCTTCGCAAAGATGCCAGAAAGAGCCTCTGTATAAAGATCACATGCAGGACACTGGATCGTAGCAGCCATGACAATTTGGCGAGAAAATCCTGTTCGCTTTGCGTACCAGACCACCTATTGAACGCCCCCCTAGTATGAGATAGATAAATGAGCGAATAAGTGTATGAACAATCATTCGGGGGAGCAGGAAATGCTTTGGTTTCAGTGCTCCCTTAGTCACAAGTATAGCTGGTTTATTAGACTTTTTGTCGCAAATTCCGACTCCGAACTTGGTTAGAGGATCCAAATCTAGAGTTTCAATTTAAAATTTCTAGTAGGATTTCCTGGATTAAAGTCGGGATTCCGATTTCAAAGTCGGAGAGTTGAATTTTAACTTGAAACTGCACGGCTAGCAGTTCTATTCGGATTAACCCAGCTGTTTCGATCTACACATCCCTTTGTGGTCAGTCTGATGGCATGCATTTGCAGCCCTTGTTTTTCAATGAATACCAAAACTTCGGGTTTTTCGAATCTAACTACCTCCAATGTTTCAAGAATGAATTCCTCACCTTATCCTTACGATGTTTTCTGGAAATATTGTATTGACGCGACAATAAAAAAACAGTATTCGGTGCTGTATCAGTTATTGGAAACTGAAGTTCCAGTGATTTATTTGGGCGTCATGAATAGGATCATTATCGCATGTGACAAGTTTCAGGTGCTACTCTGTATTATATAATCGAGTGGAAATGCTTGGTATACTGATGGGCTTAGTGCAGTTCAGGCAACCGCGGTTCGGGTGAATTGCATTGGAAAGTGTTCAGTAGAGGAATTGAATCGAATTATCAATGTTGGAAAATCTTCAATTGAAACAGCTGGTGGTGGTACGGAATATAATCGATATTTAATTCACATCTCATATTCAACATGATCTAATTATTCAATTTCAACCAGGTAAAACCGAATTCACGTCAAAGCGAACTCCGGCACGTATAATAAGTTACAGCAAGTGCTTATGTTGGGAGACATTCCAACAAAGCAACAGGAAGTCCTGAAACGCTACGTGGAAAACGTAGTTTGGCTTTAAAACTAATTCAGTTATCGATTTTGGGACATGAAGTGGCATTGTAATCTGAATCACTGTCGTGTTGCTACGTATCACTTGGATAGTTTTGGTTGACTCGATCCTTCCAAGTAGCGAAGATGGAGATGCAAATTAGTGGTATAAAATACGCCGGATAGTCTTTCTAGTTTAGGAACATAAACAATGTGCCCAAGATAAGGATGATCAGCTTGGGGATCTTGGTAACAGTAAGACTTACAAAATAGTTTTTTTTACCTGAAGGCACTTTCTCACTGCCACTTTTATAGGTCTACAAAATGATGTCCACACAATCTCAGAACAACGATTCGTTAGGAAGAAACCATCATCAACTATGTTTTTTTATATGGCACGAAAACAAAGTACACTCTGTTTGACATAGCATTTTCCATTGCGAATGCAACGACACAGAATGTTTTCTCAGGTTTTTTTTTTAAATGCTTATTGATAGTTTATCAACGTAATGCAATTTTTTTTCCATCAGGAATATCTCAGTCAGGCCCTGTCTCCGGAGAGCGCGCTGGTGTCATCAACCCCAGTAAACATTCCCCACATTCGTGGGGTGAGTGATTACTTGGTCCGAGAATCATGTGCCCTGAGTAAACGGAGTGAACCAAGAATTACGGCTAAGTTTTCTGTCTCATCACGGCAAGCCGGTATGATCTTCAGATTCGAGAGCAGCGTATCCATCATCATTCCACCAAGTACCCCTATGATCAAAACTACCATTGTAACAGAATGGTTTGGATAAAGCCTGCGGAGTTCAATGAATAGATCTCGATATTTAGTCAGTTTTTTCCTCCTCTTTTCGTTTCGCCAGGACTCGAAAATTATGACGAAAATCGTCCTACTTTGATAGTCGAGGAGGACTACATCAGGCTTATTGGCTTGTATTTGTCTGAGCTTCTATGGAATGTATCATTTTGCGAGTTTTCAGTTCGCAGCTCTTCCTTATTATTGATATTGTTATGTTACATTATGTTGATTCACTATCAATAAGCATTTCTCCTGAACAAAAACATGAGAAAACATTTTTTGCCGTATGTCGTTACATTCGCATCCTATAGATGGCTCTTAGTGGGTTCTGAAGTTATTGTAGGTCCAATTGACAAAAATATTCAAATATTTTTCATGATGAAATAAAACTATGAAAGAACGTTTTCTGCGATTGTAAACGCTGTAAGATGGCTAGAGAGCTGAAATTTTGGGGATGTGCGATTATATCCCCTCTCGTTAATTCCCAATCGATGAAACGGGTATTTTCACCATCTTATGCTGCTAGAGCTTCCATTCTATTTTCCTTTGCTGAAGATATCATATAAACAAGCAACATAAGAAATAATTTTCATGAATAATCCATTCCACTCTTCCTACCAATCCAGTGACACACTCCTGCTTGCATGCTGTTTTGAATTGCATCCTGAATCGATTTGAATAGTCAGATTGGTAACCGGATCGTCTTGTTCGATCTAGTTTCGAACTGCTTTGATTCGTTTCTGTTGAAAGAAAGCTTTAAAACCACAGTGCAAAATGTTACTTATTTGAAATATTTCATATTGGTTTTCAAAGGAAAATGAGTTTTGTACCGTATGAGTAAATCTATTGGCCGTATTCTTCCAGTGATAGGAAAATAATATAAGTGCCTTGTTTTCAATAAACTTTCAGAAAGAATATTTCGCTGCCAATATCTCAGGTTCGATATCTTACAAATTTCCGACGAAGATCTTCCACGAGACCTGATCAGAATTTCAATAACGAGGCCAATGGGATGTTTCTTTGTTAGACAATTCAATTATGAAACAGAAAGAGTAACAAAAATAATAGGTTTGTGAGGCAAATACAGGATAAAGGCAGGACGAATTAACTCAATAAGTGTGGCGCTGTGTGGCTGACGAGAATTTCATTACTCTGATACGGCAAAAAATTATATCGAAACGTACTTTGCCTGAAGCGTAGTGTTCATGACGGTGACATTGTTGGCATGAATTTCGGAAATATGGAACGGAGATATCTAAAAATATTTCATGTAATTGTATTACCAAATATCATTCGAAAATCTGATACAACAACAAACAACATCCCCCTTTGAAGATAATCAACCCGAACTGCGCGGTGTGGCAATGCCTTGGGCGAATAAATCTTGTAAATTTACTCCACAACGTATCCGAGTTTTGTTGAACCCTATAGACACTGAAAACTAGTCGATTTCTTGTAAACAGAAGTTTTGAAAATGCAACAGAAAACGAGATGAAATTTGGAAAAGTTTGTAACAAATCACTATACAAAAGGTGTTCAATCTGAGTTTGTCGCACTATTGACATTCAACAAATTAAAACTATCCAAAACAACAAAATAGCGTATTTTCCGCTTGACGCAAGTTTCACCAACAAAGTTGACATTCTCAGGAGCTCAAAGCGCATAGAAATAATAACATCATTCTAATATTATCCATGGCTAATTGTACTCATTACCTATTCTAGTGTCTACATTATACCTGACTACATTGAATTGTGTACCTAGTTCGATCATTTACTCTATTTCCTAGTTGACCTCATATAGTAATAATAATAACATGCCAACCAACTATCAGCATAAACTCCGACAGATCTGGTCATCAGAACTGCCGGGGAATGCTCATTCTCCCTGATGTCGGCCGTGGGTATACTAGGTATGCAGATATTCCAGCCACTAACGCAGTTAGAAGCTTTCGGCATGATGCTTTGTCATACTATGCCACCGAGTTGCAACCCTTTCAGCAAAAAACCCACGTCGAAGCTGCGGAAAGTGAGTCTCCTACAGTTGGCTTATCCTTAGCCAATGCCTTCTTTTTCAAGAACATTGAAGACCCTGGCTTATCCAGAAACCTGACTTTCGCTCTTCTCAGGTCAAGTGGGTTGAAGTCGGAACCAAGGGATTCATAATGGCCTACCTTAGTCTCGTGATGGATATGAAGGTTCCTAACACTAGACACATAGAACCAGTAGAATTGTTTTTGCTGTAAGAAATTCTATCAACTACTATACGGATAGATATGCCGCAAATAACGCTCGAGAGCAGATCCATCGCTACAGAGGCCTTCGTGCCAAAATTAATTGAATGCTTTGAATGTATCGGCAAAGCCAGTTTTTCTCCATATTTTCGATGGATAATAGCTATGCTAGATGTAGTTATTCGATCATCAGTTCGTTGATTTCTGATGACGGAACCATATTATCGATTGTTAACAGTTCCTACTCATTTTAGGTAGGTATTTCATGAGATCGATGATTGAAGCTTTTTCTTTGTCCTTCGAAAATACAAATGGCAATGTAAGTACGATTCCTGTTCAGCGTATTACCGACAACATCGTTATTCAACAAGTTCTTGAAATAACTGTTGTTTCATTTAAATTCACAAACTTACCGTTTTGATATTTCCATAGTTTTTTGAATATAATAAAATATATTAAGATTATGGGATTATCATATTATCTTGTTTGTAATACTGATGACGATGAACCACTCTGTTTTCATTAGGCTAACCACGTTTTGAATTTTACCGTGATGTTACAATATTTATGTCGAGAAATATCCACTTCTTGATTATTCAGTCTTTCAGTACATGTTTCCATTCTCACAGACGAAAAACTCCGAAGAGACATGCAAAGGAAACCTTCGATATTCAACATTGCGGGGCTATATCATTTGAGTTCAAAGTTCTCGAGGGCCAGGATCGGGACTTGACCTCCAAGACGCACATAAAATTGATTCTTGTAAAGGTCCTGTCGACATAAAAAATGTGTTCGGCTACTTCCTTATATTACTTCAATACTACCGGATGATCATTTCAGGTATGATATATTGGAAGGATATTTTAGATTGATTGAATTGAATACGAATATAATGAGTTTGCCGCATATCAAACAGATACATGAAAAATTAAGATTGTATTGATAATTATAATAATCCGGACATCGAGATATCTTGTTTCCAGTATTTTTTTATCAATCATTTTTCTACTGTAATGTTCAGGAAACATCGTGAGAACCTCTAGAAAGAAGGCAGGAATTACTGTTTCGTTAGAATTTGTGGGATCACCTCAGTGGGCAACGAGATCAAACGCTCTGCCTTCTTTGAAAGAACCAGTAGTGGTAATTAGATGTTTGGCAAATCTCCGAAGTGACGAAAAAGAGGTGGAAGACTGGAATCGAACGATCAATCTCGATGAAACTGCTGATGTTGGCCTGCTTTGTTGTAGATCAGAATACATTCATTCCTGTCCAAATAACAACTTCTCAACATCAAAGGTCATTGCCGGGTCGTCAGAGGAGTGCGGTCGAATATGATATATTCTGAAGTGATCTCAGAAATAGGATTAGAGTTGGCCCGCTTTGTGGCGGGTCATAGTACATTCCTTTCAGTCCAAATAACAAAGTTCCATCATCAAAGGACATGGTTGGGTCGTCAGACAAGCACGGTCGAATTTTATATATTTTCGTCTCACTTCCTTGGCGAGTGTGAGGCGTACAGAAGGCTAAGATTCGAAACCTTCCGAGTTGAAAAACTCCAACAAGAACAACTCATCGAATTAAAGTGGACGGACTCACTGACCTTCATCAGAAGGTCACAAAGATTCGGAAAGGAAGACTAGAAGAGGTAAGGTAGTTATGTGGAGAGCGGGGAAAGCAAAAAGGGCCCATTGGGGCCTACTTGTCTGGCTGCGGCAGCGGCCTCCCTATGATTACTACTACTACTACTACTATATATTTTGAAGTGATCTCAAAAATAGGATTCGGGTTGGCCCGCTTTGTGATGTGTCCAAATACATTCACTCCTGTCCAAATAAAAACTTCTCAACATCAAAGGTCATTGTCGAGTCGTCAGACGAGTGTGGTTGGAATCTTCATATTTTGAATTGATCTCAAAAATGGGATTCGGGTTGGCTCGCTTTGTGATGGGTCAGAATACATTCATTACAGTCCAAATAAAAACTTCTCAACATCAAAGGTCATTGCCGGGTCGTCAGAGGAGTGCGGTCGAATATGATATATTCTGAAGTGATCTCAGAAATAGGATTCGAGTTGGCCCGCTTTGTGGTGGGTCAGAATACATTCATTACAGTCCGAATAACAACTTTCCATCATCAAAGGACATGGTAGGCTCGTCAGACGAGCACGGTCGAATATTATATATTTTGAAGTGATCTCAAAAATAGGATTCGGGTTGGCCCGCTTCGTGATGGGTCAGAATACATTCATTGCAGTACAAGTAACAATTTCCCATCATCAAAGGACATGGTAGGGTCGTCAGACGAGCGCCGTCGAATTTTATATATATTTTTTTATATATTTTGAAGTGATCTCAAAAATAGTATTCGAGTTTTCCCGCAGAATACATTCATTACAGTCCAAATAACAACTTGTCATCATCAAAGATCATTGTCAGGTCGAGTGCGGTCGAATTTTATATATTTTGAAGGGATCTCAAAAATAGGATTCCAGTTGGCCCGCTTTTTGTAGGGTCAGAGTACATTATTTTCTTTTTTTTTTTGTATAAATCCACAAAATTATTGAATCCCCATGAAGGTCATGTGTAGAGTCGTGAGTTAGTCGAGATCTGTGAGGTATACCTGGGAATACAAGCATATGACATTCCACAGTCATATAAATCAGGCTACCCTCTGAAGGCAAGGAATTGTGAACTCTTTCACATTAGAGAGTATTATAACGCCCCCCGCAAACACGGAGGCTTATTCAAGCTCGGGAATCATTTCAGGAAAACGTTACCAAAAGCCAAGCCCATTAAGGAGCAGCCAAAAGTTTATGAAATCAATTTCAATTCTTGGTGTTTTCCTATGAGATTTTTCTGGGATGTTACAACTTTCAACATACTAGTAGCTACATCGATGAATTATGTCCAGTCTCTGTAAAGAATATCACCACACCTACGCATAAGCTTCGCAAGGGGCTTCCGTTCTACCGAAAACCAACTTGATCTCGACGTATTTACGGACCTGCCCGCTATCATCGCAGGGGGGACTCGAATCCCTCTACAGGGATCAAGGGGCGGCTAAGCGTTGAAACCAAAAGGATGAACTGGCGACGATTCATCTCTTGGCATACAACTGGCTGATCATGCTCAACCTTGTATCTGAGCATAAACAAATCACATTTTCTCAGAATCAGCATGTAATATTGCACATATAGTGCCAACTTCAAGTGATTCTAACGATTTTATATTTTTCATAATTTTTAGGGGTCTACCCCTTAGGACTTTTACGGTTTTTTTTTTATTGCCGCCGATTAATTCACAGACTGTACTAATTTCATCATTCTGAATCGATTTGCGTTTGCGAAATTTATTTATCTTGAACCGTTCGCGAGTTGAAGAGTTCATCTGGAGTTGGGATTGGATAGTGCGATTGAATTTTAAATGATTCAATACTATTTCATGCTCAACCTTGTATCTGAGCATAAACAAGTCACATACTTTTGGAATCAGCATGAAATTTTGCATATATAGTGCCAACTTCAAGTGATTTAAACGATTTTATATTTTTCATAATTTTTAGGGGTCTACCCCTTAGGACTTTTACGGTTATTATTTCGTCGCCGATTAATTCAAAATTCACAGACTGTACTGATTTCATCATTCTGAATCGATTGGCGTTTGCGGAATTTATTTATCTTGAACCGTTCGCGAGTTGAAGAGTTCATCTGGAGTTGAGATTGGATAGTGCGATGGAATTTTAAATGATTTATCATTATTTCGAGCTCAACCTTGTATCTGAGCAAAAACAAGTCACATATTTTTGGAATCAGCATGAAATTTTGCACATATAGTGCCAACTTCAAGTAATTTTAACGATTTTGTATTTTTCATAATTTTTAGGGGTCTACCCCTTAGGACTTTTAAGGGTATTTTTTTTGTCGCCGATTAATTCGAAATTCACAGACTGTACTAATTTCATCATTCTGAATCGATTGGAGTTTGCGGAATTTATTTATCTTGAACCGTTCGCGAGTTGAAGAGTTCATCTGGCGTTGAGATTGGATAGTGCGATGGAATTTTAAATGATGTATTACTATTTCATGCTCAACCTTGTATCTGAGCATAAACAAGTCACATATTTTTGGAATCATCATGAAATTTTGCACATATAGTGCCAACTTCAAGTGATTCTAACGATTTTATATTTTTCATGATTTTTAGGACTTTAACGGTTATTTTTTTTGTAGCCGATTAATTCAGAATTCACAGACTGAACTAATTTCATCATTCTGAATCGATTGGCGTTTGCGGAATTTATTTATCTTGAACCGTTCGCGAGTTGAAGAGATCATCTGGAGTTGAGATTGGATAGTGCGATGGAATTTTAAATGATTAATTACTATTTCGAGCTCAACCTTGTATCCGAGCAAAAACAAGTCACATATTTTTGGAATCAGCATGAAATTTTGCACATATAGTGCCAACTTCAAGTGATTCTAACGATTTTATATTTTTCATGATTTTTAGGGGTCCACCCCTTAGGACTTTAACGGTTATTTTTTTTGTAGCCGATTAATTCAGAATTCACAGACTGAACTAATTTCATCATTCTGAATCGATTGGCGTTTGCGGAATTTATTTATCTTGAACCGTTCGCGAGTTGAAGAGTTCATCTGGAGTTGAGATTGGATAGTGCGATGGAATTTTAAATGATTTATTACTATTTCATGCTCAACCTTGTATCTGAGCATAAACAAGTCACATATTTTTGGAATCAGCATGAAATTTTGCACATATAGTGCCAACTTCAAGTGATTCTAACAATTTTATATTTTGCATAATTTTTAGGGGTCTACCCCTTAGGACTTTAACGGTTATTTTTTTTGTCGCCGATTAATTCAGAATTCACAGACTGAACTAATTTCATCATTCTGAATCGATTGGCGTTTGCGGAATTTATTTATCTTGAACCGTTCGCGAGTTGAACAGTTCATCTGGAGTTGAGATTGGATAGTGCGATGGAATTTTAAATGATTTATTACTATTTCGAGCTTAACCTTGTATCTGAGCATAAACAAGTCACATATTTTTGGAATCAGCATGAAATTTTACACATATAGTGCCAACTTCAAGTGATTCTAACGATTTTATATTTTTCATAATTTTTAGGACTTTTACGGTTATTTTTTTTATCGCCGATTAATTCAAAATTCACAGACTGTACTGATTTCATCATTCTGAATCGATTGGCGTTTGCGGGATTTATTTATCTTGAACCGTTCGCGAGTTGAAGAGTTCATCTGGAGTTGGGATTGGATAGTGCGATGGAATTTTAAATGATTCAATACTATTTCATGCTCAACCTGGTATCTGAGCATAAACAAGTCACATATTTTTGGAATCAGCATGAAATTTTGTACATATAGTGCCAACTTCAAGTGATTCTAACGATTTTGTATTTTTCATAATTTTTAGGGGTCTACCCCTTAGGACTTTTACGGTTATTTTTTTTGTCGCCGATTAATTCAAAATTCACAGACTGTACTAATTTCATCATTCTGAATCGATTGGCGTTTGCGGAATTTATTTATCTTGAACCGTTCGCGAGTTGAAGAGTTCATCTGGAGTTGAGATTGGATAGTGCGATGGAATTTTAAATGATTCAATATTATTTCATGCTCAACCTTGTATCTGAGCATAAACAAGTCACATATTTTTGGAATCAGCATGAAATTTTGCACATATAGTGCCAACTTCAAGTAATTCTAACGATTTTATATTTTTCATGATTTTAGGGGTCTACCCCTTGGGACTTTTACGGTAATTTTTTTTGTCGCCGATTAATTCAAAATTCACAGACTGTACTGATTTCATCATTCTGAATCGATTGGCGTTTGCGGAATTTATTTATCTTGAACCGTTCGCGAGTTGAAGAGTTCATCTGGAGTTGAGATTGGATAGTGCGATGGAATTTTAAATGATTTATTACTATTTCATGCTCAACCTTGTATCTGAGCATAAACAAGTCACATATTTTTCGAATCAGCATGAAATTTTGCACATATAGTGCCAACTTCAAGTGATTCTAACAATTTTATATTTTGCATAATTTTTAGGGGTCTACCCCTTAGGACTTTAACGGTTATTTTTTTTGTCGCCGATTAATTCAGAATTCACAGACTGAACTAATTTCATCATTCTGAATCGATTGGCGTTTGCGGAATTTATTTATCTTGAACCGTTCGCGAGTTGAACAGTTCATCTGGAGTTGAGATTGGATAGTGCGATGGAATTTTAAATGATTTATTACTATTTCGAGCTCAACCTTGTATCTGAGCATAAACAAGTCACATATTTTTGGAATCAGCATGAAATTTTGCACATATAGTGCCAACTTCAAGTGATTCTAACGATTTTATATTTTTCATAATTTTCAGGGGTCTACCCCTTAGGACTTTTACGGTTATTTTTTTTATCGCCGATTAATTCAAAATTCACAGACTGTACTGATTTCATCATTCTGAATTGATTGGCGTTTGCGGAATTTATTTATCTTGAACCGTTCGCGAGTTGAAGAGTTCATCTGGAGTTGGGATTGGATAGTGCGATGGAATTTTAAATGATTCATTACTATTTCATGCTCAACCTTGTATCTGAGCATAAACAAGTCACATATTTTTGAAATCAGCATGAAATTTTGTACATATAGTGCCAACTTCAAGTGATTCTAACGATTTTGTATTTTTCATAATTTTTAGGGGTCTACCCCTTAGGACTTTTACTGTTATTTTTTTTGTCGCCGATTAATTCAAAATTCACAGACTGTACTAATTTCATCATTCTGAATCGATTGGCGTTTGCGGAATTTATTTATCTTGAACCGTTCGCGAGTTGAAGAGTTCATCTGGAGTTGAGATTGGATAGTGCGATGGAATTTCAAATGATTCAATATTATGTCATGCTCAACCTTGTATCTGAGCATTAACAAGTCACATATTTTTGGAATCAGCATGAAATTTTGCACATATAGTGCCAACTTCAAGTAATGCTAACGATTTTGTATTTTTCATAATTTTTAGGGGTCTACCCCTTAGGACTTTTACGGTTATCTTTTTTGTCGCCGATTAATTCAAAATTCACAGACTGTACTGATTTCATCATTCTGAATCGATTGGCGTTTGCGGAATTTATTTATCTTGAACCGTTCGCGAGTTGAAGAGTTCATCTGGAGTTGAGATTGGATAGTGCGATGGAATTTTAAATGATTAATTACTATTTCGAGCTCAACCTTGTATCCGAGCAAAAACAAGTCACATATTTTTGGAATCAGCATGAAATTTTGCACATATAGTGCCAACTTCAAGTAATTCTAACGATTTTATATTTTTCATGATTTTTAGGGGTCTACCCCTTGGGACTTTTACGGTAATTTTTTTTGTCACCGATTAATTCGAAATTCACAGACTGTACTAATTTCATCATTCTGAATCGATTGGCGTTTGCGGAATTTATTTATCTTGAACCGTTCGCGAATTGAAGAGTTCATCTGGAGTTGGGATTGGATGGTGCGATGGAATTTTAAATGATTCAATACTATTTCATGCTCAACCTGGTATCTGAGCATAAACAAGTCACATATTTTTGGAATCAGCATGAAATTTTGCACATATAGTGCCAACTTCAAGTGATTCTAACGATTTTGTATTTTTCATAATTTTTAGGGGTCTACCCCTTAGGACTTTTACGGTTATTCTTTTTGTCGCCGATTAATTCGAAATTCACAGATTGTACTAATTTCATCATTCTGAATCGATTGGCGTTTGCGGAATTTATTTATCTTGAACCGTTCGCGAGTTGAAGAGTTCTTCTGGAGTTTAGATTGGATAGTGCGATGGAATTTTAAATGATTCAATACTATTTCATGCTCAACCTTGTATCTGAGCATAAACAAGTCACATATTTTTGGAATCAGCATGAAACTTTGCACATATAGTGCCAACTTCAAGTGATTCTAACGATTTTATATTTTTCATAATTTTTAGGGGTCTACCCCTTAGAACTTTTACGGTTATTTTTTTTGTCGCCGATTAATTCAAAATTCACAGACTGTACTAATTTCATCATTCTGAATCGATTGGCGTTAGCGGAATTTATTTATCTTGAACCGTTCGCGAGTTGAAAAGGTCATCTAGACTTGATAGTGATAATTTCTTGTTTCTTCTTTATTTGTTATCTGCTCATCGAGATAGGGGACTTGTAGAATTTTTTTTCAAATAAAAACAGAAACTTTAGAAAATTGGATCGTGAATTTTTGACGTTTTATTCCTTATATATGCTAAACCTTGTATCTGGGCACATACAAATCAAATATTTTCAGAATCAGCATGAAATTTTGCACATATAGTGCGAACTCCAAGTGATTCTAATGATTTTATATTTTTTATGATTTTTAGGGGTCTACCCTTTAGGACTATTTAGATTTTTACTTTGCTGAGTCACTGTGAATCGATGGGTGTTCGCAGAATTAATCTATCTTGAACCGTTCGCAAGTTAAAAAGTTCATCTGGAATTGAGAGGGGTAATTTCCCACCATTTTTTTATTTTTTCCAGATTTCGAAATACACAAAATTAATTTTTTGTCAATTCAGTTTCCTTCAATATCAAATATTGAATTACTTTTCTTAAATGTCATCTCTTAAAAATGCTAAATCAGGTCGTATTTTTGCATTAGAATGCCATTTAATTCTATTGGACGAGGGAATTTTTACTTTTTATTAATTTTTAATGCCAGATCGTATATTTCTGGAATTAATGATAAATTTTGCACATACCTATTGTGCGAATTTCAAGTGAATCTGCTGATCTGGAACTTTTTTCGAGTTTTTTTTTGTGTCGACTTGAAATTCTCTGGTAACAAGATTCAAACGTCATGCATGTTAATAAACTGAAATAATTTCAGTATAAATAATGAAGATTCGGTAGATATTTCATAGTTTCGGGCATTCTTTTAATTTTTCCTTTCCGTGAATCCCTGGAAATCAAAATTAAATTTATTAATTCTATTCGTGCTGAACAACAACCTGTCTCATCAAAAATTATAAGGAGCACAAAGCAAAATCAGAAGCATTGTTTTTCAAAACCAAATAGAACATGATAAAACGAAACACAAGGCTTAGTGGATGCATAAAACAAATAATTAATATCTTGCATAGTGCTCCACCGAGGCAGAACAAATGAAGTTATGTATTCACACATTTTCCTGGTGAAAATCCTCATTATGCTGTTTTTTATAGCCGGCTGAATTAAATAAAAACTTGGTTTACTAGTCTTTAATACTACGGTTACTAATTTGATATCATCCGTTCACATCTGGCGGTACTTTTTTGTTTTACGTCGCGTTTGATGCACAATCCAATTTGAATACCTACCATTGTAGTCACAGTCTATTGATATCAAGTTAATTTCTCTAAACTTTCTTCCTTATCTTGAGGGATAAACTCGTTACTGTCGAGAAGTTTAAACACATTTTATTACTATATTCATTTGCATATTAGCGTCTTTTAATATCGAAGTTCAAGGAGCATTATTGGATTAGTATAAGTAATCCTTTAGCGATCTCTGGGAGAATAAATATCGTTGTGGTAACGAAATATTTATATGGATCGAATTGGAAATCACGGAGTTATCTTGAGATGGAAAAAAGACTGATCCATTTGGTATAGATGTTATGGAAAGAGTTTGAAAATATTTCAGACTCGAAATTATCGAATCAGAAACTGAGTCGTTAAGCTGTTGCGATAATCAGATTATAATGTCGAAATTTCCGTCTTGAAACTTGTTGTTGGGAGTATATATTATCTCTAGGAAACTGTTGAAGGAGTTCATGCTATTTCATACTTACCGGTGGATGAAGAAGCCTATTTTCTCACCACCTTCTGTGATTTTCCCAGACACATTAAGCCTTTCATCCCCGATCAAATTCCCACTGACATATGAGGACTACTAGGGTGAATTTGCAAGTTTGCTCGTTTATCATTATGTAGAATTAGAATAGGTACGTTTTTGACCCAATTCTCTCAACGTAGCAGGATTTCACGATTTCTAGTAGGTGCGATGACTATACTAATAGCAATATAAAATTCATTGTCTCACATTTCTTTCCGGCCTCCATTTTAACTGATTTATAAATGGGGATGAATCAAAACAGTCATTTAAACCCTTACAGGTGAAATTTTTAACGCTTTATGCATGTAACTGCTCAATCAAATGATAAAAGTTGTATTTTGTGAATTAAATTTATTACAATTGAACTGCTAGGCCATTAGTACGATATCTGCGGGTGAAACTATAGTCTTTGAAATATTGGACAGAAGGCTAGAGAAAACATTAATTTACTTACCCGTCAAGTATTTATATAAGAAGATCTAAAGAAAATCGACATATTATTCATGATTAACACCAGGGCCGGCGTTGGAGTATTTGACACCGGAAATATATTTTTTTTGACATCCCAATTAAAAAAAGGCAGAAATGTATTTCCAATACATGAATTTGCAAAATATATAATGAAAAAATTATTGATTTTGGAGTACAAAATAAATGAAAAAATATTGTTTAAATTAACGGAATATAGGAAAAACTGAAGTAACATGCGGTTTGTAATACATAACAAATTGAATATTTCAATGAACTAAAATTACATTTCGATACAAATACGTAATAAATTGTGCATTGAAACATTAAAGACACAATAAATTAAGGGACATTTGCTTTGAACTAAATAACTGCACGACAATTCACATAAGTGCCTTTCACTTATGTTTCTATGACAAAGTCATATTTTATTTGGTTCTGTAATAATCATTCTGTCGATGTTGAAGTAATGCCGTTTGAGTTTTTCAAATATTCCGGACGTATTTTTCACTGAATGTTCTATTATTCAATATGGAACATTTCCTAATTCCGTGCCTGCTCACCCTGCATTTTTCACGCACGCTGACAGGCACAGGTGTGAACGCCGGCCCTGCATTCAATGTCAGAAATGCAGAGAGGAAAAGCATGTTTCTGAATCGGTCTCAAGGGTGGATATATTGGTCAAGATCAAGCCTTCAGGTTACTTAACCCAGCCCCAAGAAATTCCCCTGGTTAGAGAATATTGGTTTATCACATCGCAAAGAGTATTCATCTGAATCAACCTGAAAAAAAATTTGCATGATTTTGTGTATTGTTCCTAACCTACTGTTCATATCCAGCAAATATATTAATATACATCTTCGGTGTGAATGCTGTAGCAGATACTCATTGAGTTGCTTATATGCATTTCGAAGCATTAATTTCATTAAATTGTGGAATCAAACCCATTATCCGAGTCTGATCGTCGAACTGACCTCTGATTAGTTGGAATAAGCAACATTGCAGTCGTAAAAAAAGAGCAAATTATGGCATTTATTTCCAAGACAATTGGCGACGGTTCTCCCTCATTAATATTGCTACGTCTAGCAAGTGAATCAGGGAAACGTAGCACGTTTCAGGACAGAGCGCCCCAATAAAACGCTTCAAAAATACATTACGTCACAAAAGCCAAACACATTACAGTCACCCACAGAATGCGCTCATATATTTCTATCGTTTATAACTAGGATATACAAGCAAAAAATATATCTCGCCTGGTCGGTCCTCAGATCGCAACCAGGAAGATACTGGAAAGCATTAAATCAATCAGGGACACCCTAATGTTGTTTATAGAAGTTGGGTCTTGACAAAACTCATTTGATTTACCGTATCAAGGAAGTTGCTTTTGATAGATCACTCTGTCTCACTTACTTTATTTGAAGAGGATAAAGATAGCAATTCATTCAATAAAGATCAAAATTATCATATTTATTAATCATAATTTTATTATATTTCTCGACACTGCAATAAATTTAATTCAAAATGGTCGTTGCTATTGAGAATTGTTTTTGAAGAAGCTATTCCATGAAACCAATGATAATTGCATCAGCATGCTCATTTCCATTATATCAATGATGATAATCGTAATAATAGTATCAGTCAGTACTCGTCGTCAGTACTCTCAGATTACCCAAATGTCTAAGTGTTCTAAAGCGGTTGTGGAAAATGAATAGCAACGTGCTCACCTGTAAGGGGTCGTTCACAACCCCAACAGAGCCAGCAAAAGCTTAGCTGGAAAAATTTTCACAAACCAAAGAATCATATGGGCTATCAAAAGTTTCAAATCATTTAAGTCGCCAGTAAAGGGCGGAATATTCCCCGCCTCACTGCAACATGGCCTTGAATTAATAGATTCCTTTCTGGAAAGGCGATTCAAAGCCAGCTTAGCTTCATCTTTGGCTACATACCGAAGACATACGAAGACCTGGAGACCTGGAGGCTGTAGTGGCGTTCATACCTAAGAGTGGCAGTCGCCCAATGAACGAACCAAAGTGTCTTACCGCCCCATTAGCCTCACCTCCTTTCTCCTGGAAGCAATGGAGAAAATAATAGACTGTTATGTCAGAAGCGAACTCCTCGAGTTGAGACCGCTCAACAAGAAACAGTTTGTTTATCAAGCAGGAAAATCCACGATCAATGCTCTACAATGCCTAATTGAAAGCATTGAAAAGACATATGTGGCAGAAGAAATGGCTCTTTGCGCCTTCAGTGACATAGAGGGTGCTTTCGACAACACCTCACATGCTTCCATAACCAGATCATTGTAGGAAAGGAATATCAACGCCTCACTGATTAGATGGACACAATCAATGCTGAAAAGCAGAATCATTGTGGCGACCCTTGGGGGAGAGACAGTCAAGATGACAGTAGAAAAAGGTTGCCCCCAAGGGGGAATTTTATCGCCTTTGCTGTGGTCACTGGTTGTCGATGACCTGCTAGTAACGCTCAACGTCAATCCCAGAAAAACAGTGTTGGATCCATTCACCAAGAGGCGAAAGTACGAACTCATAGCCCCAACTCTGACTGAAACCCAGCCAACATTTTCCAAAGAGGTGAAATATTTGGGAGTTATAATAGACCGAAAACTGACTTGGAACAGCCAAATCAAGCACATTCTTTCCAAAGCTATAGCGGCAAGCTGGACATGCCGCAAAGTCTTTGATAAGACATGGGGTCTTAAACCAAAAATGATTTAATGGTCATATCAAACAATCATTGAACCCATGGTCACCTACGCCTGACTGGTATGGTGGCCCAAAATTCAACAAATTTCGGCACAAGTCAAGCTGCGGAAAGTGCAGCGGCTAGCTTGTCTAAGAATCACAGGAACAATATTCACGTGTCCTACTGCAGCCTTAGAGGCAATGCTGAACCTTCCGCCAATGCACCTATGTGTAATGGAAGAAGCAGCAAACAGTGCCTTCAGACTGAGCCAGACAAAAAACATAAAAGCAGAAGATTCGATCGGACACGTAAAGGTTCAGGAACACTAAAAGCCATGTCTAAACCGACAGATTTCATGCCAGTTGGGTACGACTTCGAAATGCAGTTTGAAGTGGTCATAAACACTCTTCCAGAATGCTTCTGTGGACGAGCGAAATCTCACTGGAATGAAAGGCCAGGATAAAGACAAGCGAAAATACTAGTGTGTCTATCGCCAAAGAAAGCTAAACGTCCTACGGAGTTGCACATGAAAGATTCGAAGATGGTAACGGGACTTCTCACTGGACACTGCCCTCTGGGGTACCACCTTAAAAAAATTGCTGAATCAGAGAGTGATAGTTGCCGCTACTGCGAGAACTTTGCGGAAACTGCAGAACATTTGCTGTGCGAATGCCCAGCGCTTTTCTGCAAGAGGCTTGAGTTCTTGGAAGGAGCCTTCTTAACGCCTTCCGACATCAGGAACTTAACTTCCAAAAAACTGATAAAGTTCGCAAGAAGTATCGGAATCCCGAGCCTTGAATAGATCAAGGGTCACGCACAAAAGAACTTATAGACCGAATTGCTTGTGAGGCTGAAAAAATGGGATTGTTCGAAAGTAACTTATAGTCTTTGGTTGATTCTTAATAGATATAGGGTGTGAATGTGGGAAAACACTGATATTCAAGAATCCAGAGTTAAACAAAGCAATCAGATCTAGGTGAAAAATGATCTGAATTCTATTTCATAAACCATTTGGATCCTCACCACTATTAGAACCTGTGAACCGGAATTTTCGAATATATTGATGGACAGATGACCAAAATTGTATTATGAACATCAGAATATCAATCCAGAGGGCGAAGTCCGCTGTGAATTGGACCTCTCCTCTTAAACTGCAGACCAAGCCTAAGCAATATACTTCTGCAAAAAAAGTTTTACAGGTCGGTTATTTTTATATGAGTATCAGGTGCTCTGCAGTCTGTACAAATCTCAACTTTGGAAATTGGACATGATAGAGAACAGTTACTCTATATTTTCCCGAATGGAAGATATATTTGGCTGGATGATCTGCTCGAGCTTGCTGGCATAGAATTAATATCGATGTACATACATCAAACAACTTTCGTGCAAGTTCTCAAGTACTTTCTCCTTGATTACGCACTAACTGAAGTATCAACAGCATTTGAGTTTTATTATTAATAATATGCTTTACAAATAGAGGGCACATTCGTCAGGAGTTGGATTTCTATG
Organism: Chrysolina americana; assembly: GCA_958502065.1. Lineage (NCBI taxonomy): Eukaryota > Metazoa > Arthropoda > Insecta > Coleoptera > Chrysomelidae > Chrysolina > Chrysolina americana. The sequence continues at coordinate 56,130,893 of OY293420.1, read as the reverse complement.
AACGACAGAACTAATTGGATCCCCAATCAAGGATTCAGGAATGAGCGAGTCGATGTGAACTAATTATCATGGAGATCACAATTAACCTTCTTGGCTGTATTGTCTAGGTAGCAAAATAATTCTGGCAAATATGTATCTCAGAAGTCTCAGAAGATAGCTGTAGTGGAAAGTGCAGATAGCAGGTCAATAATTGAAGTCAAGTGACGATGACTGCTGCCATCTGTTAGGATGTACGTGGAGAATCTTAAATAGTTTAAATTCTAATACGTGCATGGCATCACATTTTAAAAAGTAAGGGCCTCGTCTCCTTTAGCTCGTACAAATCGTTCGAAGACTCCTGAGGTTTGCTGGTAAGGGTGCAGCCGGTTGACGGAAAAAACAAAGACTTTAGATCTTTCAAAATAATCATAACGTCAAAACATTTCTGTAACTGACGTTCTGGATTTGATATTTTGATGAATGTAGCAAAATGCTATGGCAAAAAATAAATCACTTCATTCCTACAATCATAACGCAATTTCTCGTAATCACTTCACCCAAAAGTTTCGATGTTCTGGTTAGTTTTTATTCGAATAACGAAATTTCTTTGACCATTGAGTCAGTTGTTATATCTCAAGGCAGTTCTTTCTCTCTGCTAGGGCTTTCATTTCCAGTGCATTTCAAAAAATGAAAGCTGTTGTAATGAGAAATCTAATTTAGGAAAAACAACTGAAAACAAAAGACCGTCCATCGATTGTCGTTGCGGCTGTTAAAGAGATCTGTAAAATCCGATCTGAGAAATAAAGACAAAGTATTACTTTTTCATTCACTTGTTTCGAGTGGACTCAACTCAGACGATAGCTGTCTATTCCCAAGCATTCGGTTTAGTATTTGGTCAAATTCCTTTGGGACAGGCAGTCACTGAACGCGTTTTCTACGGAAGAGCACTCGCAAGATAATTACAGTACGAGGGTAAACATTTAGACGAAACAGAAATAAGGACGTGGGAGTCTCGATACAGGGTATCATTCAGTTTTATTCCTCATCCTGGTGGGCCGTGGTGGTCGTGATGGTAGAGCATTCGCTTCTCAACCATAAGAGCCGTACATGGCATCACAGGTTGATATAGGCAAGGTATTTGTCTTCCGTAGCTGACACAAGTATATCGAAGGCTTTTGAGGGTTGCTCGTAAAGATGCAGATGGGATTTTTCCAAAATATTACATAGACATTCTTTTAACACAATACTGTCATTCAGAGAGGCTTGGAAGGAAGGCCTTTCAAACATTATCGAAATTGTCCGCTATACAGGCCGTTTCTTTTATCATGTGGTAACATTGCTATATTCTAAACCGTAAGCAAAGACGATTAAATGGTGAGCAGTAAATTGGTCATAGAAAATTTACGGGGATTCTCGCCCTTCCCAACTTATACAGGGAAAACTGAAAATGCTGTTTTCGTGTTTTTACGAATAGAATTGTCATTTCAGAAAATATAAAAAAATGAAAAAGGAAAGTTTTATTGTATTCAAAATGTACTAGAACTACGTAACGATAAATTTTTAATCAAACGTTTCGTTTCAACACCGCCATCATCAACTATTTTTATCAAATACGGACCTGTCTATTTCATCACAAATATTGATAGAGCGATAAAATCACAATTCAGTGGTATATCACACTCGGCATTTTTATAACGTTTCATATAAAATAACTAGCATCATCACTGACAACAGCATTTTTAGTTTTCCCTGTATAAGTCGGGGAGGGCGAGAGTCCCCGTAGATTTTCTCTGACCAATGTACTGCTCACCACAATAGTTACATTTTTTCCAATTTAATCGCCTTTGTATCTATTCCGGTTTAGAATATAGCAATGTTACCACATGATAAAAGAAACGGCCTGTATAGATATTGTCAAGAACGATAGTCTCACTGAGGTTAGCAATTCATCATTGTGCAAAAATGTGACTATGAAAAAAGTACAAGAGAGAGATAGAGTTTTGTCATTCACTCTGATAGCCAACCGGCTGTGACAGCAATGATGACCTCGCATTAAGCGTTATTTTGAATAAGGGTATATTTTTCTTTCGGAGGTCGAAGTCAACTCAAACCTTGACCTGGACAGTTTGTGGAATGGGTAGCAGGATAAGAAAGTATTCACGATAATGATTGCTAGGAATGGGACTGCTAGGAAAGGTTCACCAAAGAACTATCATTGGCATTACCCTATACCTTCTGAGTCAGAATAGAGCTTCTAACACATGAAAGTATAAATACAATAAATATTTAAACTTTATCAGACTGGCAGAAACAGCCAGAGAACATATTGTGAGAGTCTGACAAAGCTGAAAGTTTTCACTCGAGGGGGAAAACCAAAACCTTCCAAGAATATTAGGGAGTTGAAGGTTAACCCGTGGAGTCTGGTATAATTCTTGAATGAAATAAAGACGAGCACAAGTGCCCTGATAAAAGGTCTTTGCACTCATACGCTTCAGCCAAAGTCTTATGGATCAACTCGTGAAGATCTTTCTCGTACTTTCCTACTCAAGAAATGCCGAGAACTTCAACTACATTGAACTTTTGTTATTTTCGAAACAAAGAGCTCATCGACAACGCATGGATTCGTGAGTCCTTCGAATGAGTTACATCTTTTTGATGATAGGCCAGCTCCATTTGTGGAATAGAGTAGTTATCATCCTGATATACCATCATATATGCGGATATAATTCATCTCAAAGGCAGACATGTCATCAATTATAGAGCTGGATTTCCAATTAACAATAATATTGTAGACATACATATTACATTTAGGTGCAATTCCCTTTTGTTCACTCGTGCATTCCCATCATTATCTGCGTGAGGAATAACGTGAATGATTAATAATCTGTGTTAGCGGCGCTCTTCTTATAACTGTTGAAAGATATTCTATGTTTAGATGAACACGAATTATGAAGGGGTGCTGATTCTGCGAAATGTTTCAATTCCTATAACATTCAAATAGGTCAAACTATTGAACTGTAGTTCACTCTCGCGTACAACTGTTAATGAAGCTTCCGTTGAAGAGAGCAGCTAATGACATTTGTTTCCTCAACGATTTTCTTTGTGAGAAGCTGATTATTTCAAATTGTAGCTTATGACATATTGAAAGAGTACCATAAGTTTGTTTCTGGAAAGTTTGATTTCAAACTTGGAAATCAGACAGTACCTCCTGAAGAATATTCCTGATTTTTGTATGTTCTTGAGCATCAATATCGAGAGTTGGACTTAGATTAAGATTTAGACTTTGTATGAGGCTCGTTGAGCTCAGAAGCTTCTTCGACCTAGAAAGATCTATTGTGTATGCCCTCATGTTGTTTTGAGTTATTTATCCAATTCTGTCCTTGTCACTCGACTCCAGAGAGGCCAGTTTGATTTGTCCATCACACGGCCACGTAGAGGTGAACTCGTACTATCAAAAAAGCTCATTCATTCCAAGTCTGTAATATTATGGAAATTTCATTATCTGATTCTCCGACGGGTGGATTAATTGAACACAGAGAGATTTCAATCACCTTTGTTTGTTTTTCCTGATTCTCTGTGATGTCATCCTGGAAGTGTTTCAATTATTATTAACCTCTAAACGCACATTTTACGGCGGGAGAATTTCTAATTGGTATTGAGCTTCAGCATTTATAGGAGAATAAAAACCCGGATGGCGACCGTATTCTGTCAATTTCAGGTTTTTATATACAAAGAGAATGGAGGGGACTGTTTCATGGGAATTAAGTTGGCAGGGTGTAGTTTTCATTGTGACAAAATATTGAGAGGCTATGTATGCTAAAAATGAATTTGTGTGCTCGAGCCTCTTACCGAGGTTAAAATTTCATGGATATCTGCCACAATGTGGAGAGAAAACGGGGCATTCAATTAACAGAGCTGCAGCCTCATTAGCTCACGAACTTTTTATATATTTTTTTCCGGTGGCGTTTTAAATTTTTTGGGGTGCTGATTCCGAATTTAGAGATTGCAAAAAAATTGCTGAAGCGATCTGAAATATTTGGAAGAAAAGCGAAATCCTTGCATCTTTTTGAGTTTGTTTTTATGACTCCAAAATTATACATTTCATCGAGAGCAACACTGAAAAAATTGTTAAGTAAAGCAGGATTCATTATAATTTTCATGAAATATTTTTGAATATATGTTCCTGAAACGCACAATTATCATTCATCTTTTTCATTAGAATAACGTAGAAAACTATCCAAATACCAAAACTATGGCAGTTTCACTGGACTCGTGTTCTGCCAACAAAGCTAGCACATCAGGAACTATGGACCATCTTTGTTCCTCATGTAGAATTTTTTTGATAGATGCCTTCCTTTTACCTACTCCGCCTCTGATGAAGCTCATATTCTAATTTAATATTCGCCTTGGAAATTGGCATAATAGCTGCTGAAATATGCGGAAATATGTGTTCCCAAACGGAAGGAAATTTGAAATATAAGAAGATATATATTCACAAGTATTTCATGTAGAACGACTGGATGGCTGGAAAATGTTATTTCTGAATGTTATGAATTCGTCTGGCAAGCTGTGGCTCAAGGATAGGACGAAGTCTTCCTGAATTAATATTGAGGGCAGTACTTGCTCATTCCTACTTACCGAGTTTGAATTCAAGTTGATTTGTTTTTACTACCCTAGACGAATAATATTACTCCCTGAACAGATATATTATTCAGTCATGTACCTATATCAATGATGTATACTTCTATAGTCGACTTCTACACGAGATTGCACTGAGGCACTTATGGAAGTTTGTGCTCTATTTTGGAACTCTGACCACAACCTCATATCATCTACTCTTTGCTCTTTGTTTACAGTATCAAGCAGCACAGCGATGCCCCGCCTTAAATAGTACTCCAGTTCAGCCGACTGTTTCGCATATCTTTGTCAGCATTTCCATGGGATAGGTTGTGTTTCTCTTTTGAGATCGTAATGCTGGGGATGCGAATACGTCAAGAAAAATATCTTCTGATAATGCATGGTTCAGCAAAAACTGCTCCAAAGCTGTCGCTGTTGCCGTCATATCATCGATAGTAGAAAGTTTTGGGAGCTAAGACCAGAATATGTTGAATTCAGAAACATCTGCGAAGAAGACAATCGACGCGATCAAAACTTGTTGAAGATTCTAATAGATCTCGCTAGTTCTGGTCTTTTCATCAAGCTGTGCAAAAAGTTTTCGCTTCCAGCTCATTTCCGTCGTGTGCTAGCGCTCAGGAAAAAGTAAATATTTTCGCCAACATGTTTGCTGCAAATTCTACCCATGGTTCATTGAAAGAACTCCTTAAAATATCACTGCAATTGACAGTCATATGTCTAAGATTACCTCCAGCCAACGAACTGTCAGCCGCATTTTGTTGGGTCTTAACACCAATCGATCGTAGAGGGGTCGTACAAGCTGTGCAGCCTCACAAGCACCTCAACCTGCAAGTTCTTTTGTGCGTGACCTTTTATTTATTCAAGACTCGGGATTCCGAGACTTCGTGCGAAGTTTATCAGTTTCCTGGGAGGTAAGTTCCTGATGTCGGAGAGCGTTACGAATTTGAGCCTCTTGCAGAAGAGCGCTGGGTATTCGCAAAGCAGAAGTTCTGCAGTTTCCGCGAAGTTATCGCAGTAGCGGCAACTACGATTTTCTGACTTGCCCATCTTCTTGAGGTGATACGCCAGAGGGCAGTTCCCAGTGACTAGTTCCGTTACCAATCTTACCAATCGTTTTAGTCCAACTCGTGAAGCTGATTTGCTTTCCTTGGTGATAGGCTCACTAACCTTTTCGCTTGTCTTTGTCCTGGCACTTTATTCTAGTGAGATTTCATTTTATCGAATTTCCAGCCGCGAAACTCTTTTTTGAGTGGGCTTTAGAGTGTCTATAGTAGGGTTCTTGGCCAGAAAGTGGTATGTTTGTCCCTTCTTTGCAAGGCAGTCTGCTTCCACATTACCTTTCATGCCCCTGTGGCTATCTGATATATAGATTCTCGCCCTTTGGGTGTCCCTTTCAAGGCATTCCTGGACACAAATCTGCTCGAAATATGGTTGGGATCTTACCAAGGGGTTTTTAATGCCTGAAATTTGGCCCTCTAACGCCTACTCCAACCCCTTCGTCCATTCTGGATCCATCTGTGTACCACACTGAGACATCCATTGCTAATTGAGGACCTTTTTCTGTGTGAATCTGGTGGTTGTTTATGACCAGTTCGAACTGCACTTCGAAGTTGTACCTAATCGGCAGTTCTCGAACTAACACCAGTTCTCCCCTCGACATCTCTTATGATTTGGGGGTATTGTACCCTTACGAAAAATCCTCAAAAGTCTTCGAGATACTTGTGAGAGCTAGGGAAGACGTAATATTCACCTGTTAACATGTTATGGGACCGGTAAGCACTGGGATTCGAACCCATGCACCTGCAGATGATTGGATTGAGAAGCGTACGCTTTACACGCGCGCTACCATGGCCCATCCCTTTCCCATGAAATTAGCTGCTGCGGGAACTGCTCCCTATGTATAGCCTGCAGATATGTTCTCAGAATATCACAGGATTTTCCTTTTCGTGGGATCAGAACATGAAAATGGAGGTGGCATTGCCAACTGTAGGCACCAGGGCTATGATGCGATGACTCCAATTTTCTGAAAAATTCTCAATTAATTGATCATTCAATAATTTTCTTCTGTGGGAGAATGAAAGTGGACAGGGAAATAGCCTCAGTTGGAATTACGTTGAACAATCCTTTTCATACTACGGATACTGTTCGATAAAAATTGAGAAACATCTATTTGAAATTGCCCCTATGGAGGATTCGCACTTTTATGTCGATATTGGTATGTAAATATATGGAAAGTAGAATAAATTGGAAAAATACATAGCGTAAGTTTTTCGCCGCAGTCAAAGACAATTTTCCAATAGGATTACGATCAAAATTTGAAAATGAATTCAAGATTTATGTGTCAGTATTTCAAGGTGAGTTTTCATCAAAGGCGTTGTTGAAAGCAACTCGCGGCATGAAACACCGTGTGTTTTATAATTTTTTTAAACTTTTTCGAGAGGTGGATGAGAAACAGGTCATATTTTGGGCATATATCTTCATACATTGATGATGGATAGAATAGATACATTAGCAAAGAAGCAAAATATCCGACAGATAATTCTCAGAGGTAAACAAACGCAGAAACATGAATGAATAGAATCCAGTTATGATGGAACACTACTTTGGCAACAATTCAATTGTCAACTGTAAATATAGCGATTGGATCCTATCAGAAATTACACTCCTGTGTAAGTAAAATGCAGACCGCATTCTGTAATAACAGTAAAAATATACATTAGTAAATATATAAACGAGTAATGCGAAGTATATCGAAGTTATCACATTGTTATTCCATCTCAATGGTTTATTAACAGAAACGGAATACAGCAGAAGCTTACTCACGTAGATTCGGAATTGATCATAACCGGATTTCCTCAGACTAGATTCTGTAGACCAGGAATCCATCAGAATGTACAATCCAGTATCATGCATCATCAGACAAAAACGCACCTTGTGCGTGGCGATGTTGCCAGACTGTATAGTAATTATTTCTTTGAAGAGACTGAAAATGATTTTGTAATTCTGTTTCGTCATCAAAGTGAATTTCGCAGTCACTTTTGAATAGAAGTACTGGAACAATTTGAAACAGTTTGTAACAAAAGATTTTTTGGTTTGATTTTTTTTACATGAGTCAATTCCTGTGATGAACGGGAATTGATAATTAAAATCAATGGTAGTGTCTCCATCAGCTGCACTTGATTCCTATCAACTATTTCTATGACAATTCCGATATCAACTAAGAAAGTAGGCATGGAGCCACCTATAAAAGCCATCAAGCCATTCCGACTAGGACGCGAACTTCTATGTGAAGCCAAAGAATATTCTTCTTCAGATAGAAGCTCAGCCTCCAGTTGGAAAAATGATTGTAGTTATCATTTCCTGAATTGCCTAGTAGAAATTTCACTGAACTTTTGCATGATTATCTTGATTATCATTTTCTGGTAGTGGTCCAATATTTAGAAAAAATTTCACTGAATGGGGATATTGTAGAGTGAGCATTCAGATAACAATGTCCTAACGTAATATTCTTATATAAACAAAACTCATTCATCGAGTTTTCAGAACGCACAATACCCACATCTTTCAAATTCCATATCCCCCGAGTTGTTAACAATAGGTGGTGGACAATTAGCTCATGATATATTGAAGTCGTCTTTCAAGAATTTGAATTTAATCGTAATTTCAATCCCTCAGTCTCCTGTATCTCTGTTGTGTCGGCCACGGCTTACTGAATCAAAACTCTTGATGTTAATCTGAGATACGACGTCTTAATCTTTGTTCAAACTCTCAATTATTCATATTAGATTGGAATTGTTATAGTTTGAGGATATTCATTCAGGAACACTTTTACCGGATTATGCCTGGCAGTCGGGTTGAAGTTAATGAATTGGAGAGTAGAGGTGAGAATGCGAAATTATAAATAGTTCCCATCTGAGCTTGTGGGTGTTGATTATGAATTAACCTGGGTGAAGCCGTATGACAAATGATGATGAGAAAATGTTCTTGAACTGGGTGATTCATAATGAAACATGGACAAGGTGAAATATATGCAAAGTATGACACTATGCTGGTTGCTTCTCCAATTGCTGTATTGATCTGAATGAATTTTGAATTATCTTTTCGATTCACTTCAAATTTCTAGACTGCTTATTACGTCTGTCGCCTCATTTCTTACAAATATACCGAAAGGGCTCTGAAAGTAGAGGTAGTTGATTATTTTTTGACAATGGAGGTCATCATGGGCCCTTTTTGCCATCTCATGCTCTCCTCATGCGAGTTCCTTGTTCAATCCTTTTGTTAAGCTCCGGCAGGACTGGTTTCCAATCGGGCAGTGCGGCAGTCGCGAGTGATTCTATTACCGGCTACCAGACCCGCAATATCCAATCCGGGGCCCCTCCTTGGCTTATATTGAAGACGTGAAAGTCCTGGTAGGGCTTGATCAGGCGGTGCGGCGGCCGAGGGCCATTCATTCACCGGCTACCTGTCCAGCAGCACCCGATTTGAAGCCCCTTATCGGCTCCCATTTAAGACTACTTTTCCAGTCTCCGCTAAGAGTTCCTTCCATCTGTGAAAGTACTGGTAGAGCTGGTTCTCGATCGAGCAATGCAGCGACCGTCGGCGATTCTGTCACCGGCTACCAGTCCCGCAGCACCCGATTCAAGGCCCCTCCTTGGCTCCTATCGGAGACAACTTTTCCAGTTCTCACTGCGAGTTACTTCCATCTGCTCCCTTGTGAAAGTCCTGGTAGGGCTGGTTCTTGATCAAGCGGTGCAGCGGCCGCCGGCGATTGTATCACCGGCTACCAGTCCCGCAGCATCCGATTCGAAGCCCCTCATCAGCTCCCATTGGAGACCTCATTTCTAGTCCTCGGTGCGAGTTCCTTCCATCTACTCCCTCGTGAAAGTCCTGGTGGGATCTTGATCAGGTGGTACGGCGGCCGCAGGCGATTCATTCATTGGCTATCAGTCCCCTTGCCTTCCACCGGACACCAGGTTTCCTAGTTCCCACAGCGAGTTCCTTCGATTCGTCTCCTCGTGAAAACTCTGGTAGGGCTGGTTCTCAACCGGCTACCAGTCCAGAATCATCAAATTCGATGTCCCTCCTTGGCTTCCAACGAAGGCAGATTTTTCAGTTCTCGCATCCCTCTGTAGGAGTGGGTATTTGTTGAGTATCAAGAATCGGTTCGAAAGCTATCTTGTTTTCCCCAGAGTTTTCTCCACTTCCCGCACTAAGTGATGGAGTATGGCCTCTGTAGATGTGCATGTTCTACAACAGTACCACTATAGTTAATGCTATTCTAAAGTAGAACTTTTTTTTGGTTTCTTCAAAGATGGAATGAACTCATGTATACCTGGATGATATCTCAAACATCATTCGGGACGCAACAAATTTCAGGCGAACTGTAATATTTCCAAATGAAATCCCATTATTCAACGCAAAGAGTCAGTTCACAATCCATATAAGAATCGTAATAATGAAACAGATTCAGTATTTGGATTCCATTTCCATTATAATGTTAAATTTATTGCGTACAATCACAAACTTTGCTCGATGTACTCACAGTAAATACGATGAAACGACTGCTCATTTCGAAAATTACTCCAAAAACTTTGTTTGATCATGACTTTGTTCATAACATGAAATATGAGAGGATAAATATAGAATATTGATTCAACCATTGATATTATGAAGAAATTAAATGTTTTGACTTACTTGTTTTCTTTTGGAATTCCAAACTTAAACCGTTTGGAAATGAAGAGAATCTGTATCGAATGGCGAATAAATTGATTTGTCCTGATAAGTAACTGCGTTTACAAAACCATAATTTTGAAATAAATTAAATAATTTGTTTACCTTTTTTATGATATTGTGTGTGAGCCTCACACCTTCAATGAGGTTTTTCTGAGCTCCAATATCTACAGTTTTGTCTATCAACCGTTCCTTTCAATTGAAAAGTTGAACCATTGAATATGTTGGCAATGTTTCAATACAATTGTACTAATAATATTCCAATATCAGTTCTAGTTTGGAATCATCAACTGAATTTGTCTTTTCATCCCAACCTTGTTACAGAATATTCTATTTTGTTCGTCTGAAAATGAAACCATGATTGATGAAAGAGAAAACAATCATAATAGATTATTGTACTCGAGAAGTTCATTGAAAAAGTATAAACGGCACTCGCTTCTGATAATTATAGAAGCATCTTGCAGCAACCAGACTACTGAAATATAATTACGAATTTTCATGATTAATAACATCAAAAATTTGGCTGTTAGGAAGTTAGACGTATCCATCTTCCCTTCTCTCAGATGCATTAAGTCGGAAAATCGTTCCACAACAGATGCGTCACTTTAAAGTCCGATAAAATAGCCCATTTGCAAGGATTTCAACTGGAATGCTCGGTTTTAGTTCCACAATGCCTTTTTTTTTGGTTGAATATTCGAATTCCAATGACCAGGATTGGCATAATTCAATTTAAACCGATATTATTCTCACTTGACCATGCAAAACAAACTAATCATTCCGTACAATGCATTGTCTCGTGAGAAAAGGGTTTGAGAGGGACACGGAATAGACCAGTGTAGAACTGGGTCACGAAATGTATATTCTCATCAGATTGGGAAAGATACGGGAAACTATTCGATAGGACGCCAAATCTTAAGTATCAGTTATTGATTTTGAAAAATTAGCGTGAATTCGAGATTTTCCTCAAGAAGTTTCTACAAAGCAAGTTTATCTTCTTCTGGTTGGTTCGAGAAGGAGGTTTCTGTAATGGTCCGCGAATATCGTCACTACCAAGATGAAGGAGAGACTGAGGTCATTTTAAAATGTTTGGAGGTTGTAACTTTGACAAATACTTCACAAGGCAATTAGTTCCAAAGCTGCTTTGCTTTTTGTTGAAAGAACGAGAAGATACATATTCGACTAGTCTACCGACCGACAGTAAAAGGTACCAGAAGACTGAACTGACTGACTGAGGATACTTAAAAGGGTGCATAACAATTGGTGATATTTCAAAATTACATTGACCATAAAATTATCCGTAACCGAATAATAATAATAATGTATACTTTTGATGTCGTTTGTGAGTTTACTGGGTCAACTCTCCACTAACCTCAGCCGGTTGACGATGTGGCAGAAATGGCAAGCTCGCATCGGAACCTGCAGGGCACTTCAGAGTAATCACAATTAAGCCACTGAATCAGCAAAAACGGATTAACGATGGTTTTTCAGATGAGGCTGACATCGAGAAAATCAACTCTGCCATGTATGACGTCGCTCTACCGGGGAGAAACAATGGCCTACATGGTGGCCAATCGGCCTTCACGCCTGCAGTGCAGCGAATAACTGCCAAATCATGACGAGGTCACCACTCATTGAATCAAGGATCAAGAAAATATGGATATCCGCCATGAACCTTCGGTCGCTAATCGGATGGAAATCTTCTCTTACAATGTATCCTGTTATCATTATTTTTCATTGCGTTGGGAATTTCCCAATCAGGTTCTACCTCCCATGCTCCGATTCACCCGGAAAGCGCGCTGGTGTGTCATTAACCCCAGTAAACACTCCCCAATTCCGTGAGGTGACTGATTAGTCGGCCCGAGAATTATGTGTCCTGAGTAGACGGCCTTCTGCATTCTTCCGGCTAAGATTTCTTCGCATCACGGCAAGTCGGTATAATAAGAGCAGTGAGTCTATCATTCCACCAAGTACCCCTATGATCAAAACCAACAATTTCAGAGAATGATTTGGGTAAAGCCTGCGGTATTCGAAGAGTTAGTCTTGATATTCCAGGAGCTGAAAACTCTATGACAAAAATTGTCCTACATAGTTGTACGGGTTGTGGTGGCCTGCGGGTGAAGTGCTCGCTCCATAATCCAAACTTCCGTAGGAGCATTAGTTCGAATCTCAACACTGCCACCGGTCTCGTGCAAGACATCACGTATTAAAAGGTGAAGGCTATATGTATTTCTCTAGCTCGCACAAGTCTCTGACTCCTGATGTTTGCTCGTAGGGGTGCAGTCGGTTGACGGATATAACAATTTTTATCTTTTTTTTTAACAATTTGCCTGATGGTGAGGTATGCGTAGTTCCAATAGATTCAACTCTTCTCATTTTCTACAACGGACTCAATATCCCCTGGAGCATCCTTTTACTCTACATATTTCTTTTGCTGTTGTCAGTTTCTTTCCGGAAAACACGTGGATGCAATGCGGCACCTTCAGCCACCGGAGGGAGAAAAGGATCCTGATTTCATAGATGAAAACTAATTAGTTCGATCATCCGCCAGGAGATACTGTCACAATCTGCTGCATTGAATTCCAGATTCCAACAACAGGTAACAGGAATACAGGGAACTTTGTGAACGAAATAAATTATTGAATATGTGTCAGTATTCAGGAAAATAATCCCGTGTGATAGAAACGTAATACCCAGATGGCCTAAATTCAAGCGCGATGAATGAAATACCGGAGAGCAGACGAATTGGAGCACCTGTGTGACTTCAAACTTCTGAAGCGCTACTGAACTCCGGGATTGATTTACCTATTGGAATTTCTCCTTCCCCTTTATTTATGATCGAAGGAATTTATATAAGTACCTACATTATGTTCTTAATATAGATTTAGTATCACTTCGACAATTTGCAGGAAAATTACAATCCAGACCATAACTGATGTTGAGTATCAATAATTTTCAAAAGGATTTGGTTTCAAGGTGGAAATTTCAACACTAATTATTTTTAGAGTATTTTCTGGTAATTTTCATTTTTATGCTTGATTATTTGCTGAGGAGACGGTTGAATCTTTGAAAGACGATTTCATAATTTGTTTTGAGTCTGGCTCTTTTTGGTCATTTTCTTCATCAACTAAAGGAGATGAAATACTATCCACAAACACCTAGAAAAAAAAGGGGGTTCAGAAACTTGGTAGAATTTAATGGCAACATAACCCAACCTCGTGTGTTCGCTATAGACATCGATCTTGCAGTGGCCAAGGTTACTGTGTCAAAAGTATCGATACCAAGTAAGTCCTCAGCGAGAATATTGGCTGAACGGACTTTGGCGAGGGATACTGCCAGCTTCAGACAGTCGAGAGAATTAGTGCCGGCTACAGCAAGTCAAGAACGGTGTGACTTTCAGGAAAAAATCGCACCACGTCTCCTAATAGAAATACCTACAGGGCATAACAAGTTAGGCAGACACCTATCACCCCTAGGCATAGACGGTACGCTTACCGCAAAGATGAAGAAGACGAAGAGAGTGCGAGAGGGTAACCATTCAGATTCTTCGGAGTTGTGAAAGAAGAATAAATGATGGACACAGGTAAATGATGCAGGCTTATTGAAGCACGTGCGGTTTACATTTGCTATTTGAGTTTTTTAAAAAATCTCAATTTATCCACTACTATAATCAAATGAAAAATTCTTGTCCCAGCTAGAAATCGATCCACGGACCATTGGTCCATGAGTCGAATGCACCAACGCCTACGAATTGAAATTTGAACACAGTCAAACGGAACATTTATTATTAATTGCTTTGACATCTAGCCATTTTGGAATTGAATTTTCAGAGTGCTCTAATTTGAAAATGGACGAATAAAAATAGAAAATTCCAAATGTAATTTTTGTTTCGATGATATTTGAAATGGGATGTTCCATTGTTAGGCGCTGTTTAACTTCTTATACAAAAGTCGACTACAAACAGAATCATTAAGTCTATAACTCGCCATGTTAAGGGCATGAAAATTTCATCAAATTTAATTTTCGTTGAAATATTCATTATTCTTGTTTGAACTGCCTCACGGAGAGCAAGAAATTCAATTTGCATTGAAACAAACAGTAAGAGGGTAAAATAGATGCGAATGTTTGAGACTAAAAATATTATAACTACTTGGCAGAACGTCTGGAGACGATTGTTGACCTTACAACTGAGTATTTTTGTCTGCATTTATTACGGAATATCTTTTCCTTTATTATCTTGATTTATATGACGTTAATGTATTTTGAAACGGTTTAAGTGGAGTATTCTTCAAATTAGACATTACGATCTTGTAAGGGAATACTTTCAAGTGAACAGGTTAGTGACAGGATGGGAATTTATGAGCATATGCTTGGGATAGACGATGAAAAAGGCGTGAACACGAAGAGAACTTCTCCAATTAATTTCATGTTCTCAATTATACTTCATTGTTCAATAATATGAAATTCTGATGGAAAATCAAAATATAAAAATGGATAGCGTGGTGGTTGTCCCAAAATTAATTTTTCAGTAATTTGAATGAATAAAAAGCATAACTGTTCAAAAGGTCTCTAATGATGATTCACTAACTCAGTTGAATTTAATGCAAGCAGAATCCGAATACGTTCTTTCTTTCTCTATAAAAGTTAATTTCGCAGTGCCCAGAGTAATTAGGTTAGGACGCATCAGACATATGAAATATTTGCTTTCAATCCTTGGTAGTACCCTCAGCAATTCTTCTTTGTAAAACCAAGTTTGGTCCATGGCCAAGAGCTACTCACTACCTGTGAGAAAATATGGAAGCAAAGGGCAACAAATTAGAAAGAAATTGGAAAAGAAGGGGCAGAGAGAAAGAAAGTGAAATATTGGTAGAAAGAGAGGAAAGATAGAAAGAGAAGAGATTGAGAATAAGGAAGATGAATAGAAAGAGAAGAGACAGAGAGAGAAGAGACACAGGCAGAGAAATAGAAGAGACAGAGAAAGCGAAGAAGCAGTGAAAGGGAAGAGACAAAGAAAGACAAAAGACAGAGAAAGAGACAGAGGAAGAGAAGATACAGAGAAAGAGAAGAGACAGAGAAAGAAAGAGAAGAGACAGAGAAAGAGAAGAGACAGAGAAAGAGAAGAGACAGAGAAAGAGAAGAGACAGAGAAAGAGAAGAGACAGAAAAAGAGAAGAGTCAAAGAAAGAGAAGAGACAGAGAAGAGACAGAGAAAGAGAAGAGACAGAGAAAGAGAAGAGACAAAGAAGAGATAGAGACAGAGAAGAAATAGAGAAAGAAAAGATATAGAGAAAGAGAAGAGACAGAGAAAGAGAAGAGACAGAGAAAGAGAAGAGACAGAGAAAGAGAAGAGACAGAGAAAGAGAAAAGACAGAGAAAGAGAAAAGACAGTGAAAGAGAAGAGACAGAGAAAGAGAAGAGACAGAGAAAGAGAAGAGACAGAGACAGAGAAGAGACAGAGAAAGAGAAGAGACAGAGAAAGAGAAGAGACAGAGAAAGAGAAGAGACAGAGAAAGAGAAGAGACAGAGAAAGAGAAGATAAAGAGGAAAGGTTCAGACAAAATCAGCATACTTCAGACATGAACTGGAATATTTATACGCCTTGTAGAAAGATACGAAGAAATAATGGTATGCACACACAGACAAAAATCATCAAAGGTAACGAGCGAAAAGTGTCTATAGAGAATTAGACGTCCCAGTATATCATAGGAATGGATTTTTTTATTACAGAGAAAGAGAACGATGTGAAAAATCATCACGAAAACTTTCGTGCTTGCAATTATTTTCCAGAGTAAACGTAAAGTTTCCAATTAAATATCACAAAGAATACTCATTACTATCGAGGAAACATTCTGTGCTTCGATAAATATTGATATGCGTTCTATGCGAAATGTTTTTCCGTATTATTTTTTGTTTTCATTACCTAGAAATACAGGTTGCTGAAACTTCAAAACTTCAAAACTTCGAATGCACCTATAAACTTTTTTGGGGTGATTTAGAGCGAACCAAAGTCAATTGTTGAATGTGCCTCTGACTTTTATTCTATATTGCAGAGTCTGAATTTTAGTAATGATAATTTTTAAGAAATGATCACCGAATTCTTATGGGACCACCGAGCCCGTACAAAACAAATCTCTTTCATGAAATCAATGGTTTTGCAATAAACCGATTAGCGCTGCCCTCTACATATGATATTAGTACTGAATTTAGATTCGACAAGTTTGGTATTTTCACTAACATGCTTCATAAATATATGCCTTCAAACCTTTGCTGGCGCGGAATGAGGAATAAATTCGACTTTTTGCTGTGACGCAATGATGTTGGCTCCTAAATTATAAAAGATACAGCAAAAAATACGTTGGGATTTTTTGAAAAATTCCACCTGGCGTTAGTCCAGTATTGATAGAAATATCACAGAACCAAATAAAATATGACTTCGTCAAAGAAACGCAAGTGAAATATGCAATTGTGAACTGTCATTGTCGAGTGATGAGAAAATTAGGTTTTTCTCGTTTTGAATATCTATACTGAACTGGATATTAGGCATGCTTTTAATATTGCCTATTCACAAACCAAAGATTGTTGTTATTTCTAATAGTCAATAGCATAGGCTTGCCGACTTATGAACTATATTCTTTACGTAACGATTCATAAGAAAGTATTCATTCCTAACTTCATTATAACTTCTATAAGGTCTAAGTGCCAAAAATAAAATACGGAAATATTCAATGAAAACGTCCTCTCCTGGTATTAAAACCAAGTCAATTGCGCCATGTGTTAGGCGAAAGAGATCGCAGAAATCTCACCATGACATTTATCGTGTTTATAGAAATATTGGGGACCGTTTTAATGTTAAAATCATAGAATAGCAGAAAATGGCACTTAGGCCTTGTAGAAATTGTACTCTTCAATTTGAAAACGTATACGGCTGGAACATTCCATCGCCAACCCCTTGGTGCTGATAGTTACGGAAGTATGGTTGATTTATTTTTTTAACTTCAAATCAATTAGCATCCCCGCCTATGGTCTTCGCCACGCCTCAGTTCCGGCCTACACCGGTACCATTAAATTACCCCAGCGGTTTTCTTCCCGATCCGCACCTGATATATCTCATGTTTCATGTTGAGGATGACTTCTCGTCCTGTCTCGCGGCCTTTCCATATCCAAACAGGCTTACCCTGAGCTTACAAAAAAGTAAAACTTTTTGGTATTTTCTCTTCCCAGCCCTTGTTTATTTTTTCTGACATAATTACGGGAAAAGCTTCGAAATTATCGAAACAAAAACCGCAATTAGCGGCAAACAAAAAAACCTTATTCTTGGGCACGTTTAAGTATTCGGGTGAATATGCCACGTGTACTTTCAAGCGATCCGCTTATCAGCAGATGTGGCACTGGGAACCCTTGTTTCTAAATTTAAATGCTATCTTCAGCATATTAAAATATATTTCGGTGGATGTTTTTCTTCCGAACCTCGCATGAGTCGCCAAAGGATTTTTTTGCCAGTCACTGAAATTGTGAATTTTCCAGTGGCGTCGACGATGGAAACGTAACCCGTATAACTGATCGGTAAGTATGGTAGGTCAGTAGTTCCATACCTTATACGGTAGCGTACATGTACATGAACGAAGTAGTGGCTTTGAACTTGAACGCAACTGTAATTCATTTATTACGAACACACGGAGACAATTAGTGATGACTGATTGAAATAAATTGAATGTTACGAAGAGCCGTGGATACGTAAAAGTGGAATCGTTTCGCTACTATTAATGTCCACTGCCAACCTAAAGTTTCTCGCAATCAGTGGATGCGTCCTTTTGACTGCGGTTCCTGCTTGCTATGCAGCTAGATTGACGTGCTTTTTTGGTGTTAGCCTTCTGTCCAGCTGTACTTCCAGGTACCGCACGGAGTCGGACTCGCCCTCGCCAATCCGGTTTCCCAGAACCCTTAATCCCCCAAATATCTCGTTTCACTCTGAAATTTATAAGTTCTATTTTGTCAGGATTCAGCACTATTTTGTTCTTTGCAAGATATGACACGATGAGTGTTTCCAAATGCGTTTCCATCAGGGCCGCGGCTGTCGCACTGAACGACTTGGCGTATATTGCTGTGTCATCGGCATAGATAGCCGTGCTCATGTATCCTGTACCTGGGAGGTAGTTGAGTGCTCTTTTGGAACTCGAACTGTTCCGCTGGGATGAGTTTGAGACTGTCTCTCAAATCCTTTCAGTAGTATTCTATCACCTTGGCTATGGCGCTCAGCAACAAGATCGAGCGATAGCTCTCAAACCTTGCTTTCGGCTTTCCCGTTTTGAGGGTTGGGATAATCTCTGCCTGCTTCAAACATTGCGGGTAGTGCTGCCATTATGTCGACTATAGTAGAACTGCACCAATCCTGTCCACTTCTAGTGCCTTATTTGTAGGGTTTCCTGAACCTACCAGAAGCTGATCACCAGCTTCGAGAATGTCCTAGCGTTAATGTTTGCCCTTTGCCTCTGTGCTTTTCCCAAAAATGTGATCCGGTAATACTCCACGAATAACTCCGCTTTCACTGGATCGGTCATTGCTAGTATATGTTTTCTCATGATTTCTCTCCCAGACTGTGGCTTTTTATGCGTTCGTTTATTCGTTGTTTGTTATTCGATTTTTTTAAGGAACTGTTTTTGTTGAAAAACTATTTATTTACAAGCAATAAATATTACTAGAATCAAATAAATATTAGTTTTAACAGAAATATCACAAGTTGGCTGTTGATCGTGATTAAAATTTTATTTGACCAATCAGTATATTTTTTATGAACTAAATTTCAATTTGGATTCGAAAATATTATTTACTTCTAATAAATGCTTATTGAAAATAAAATAGTTTGATTTGAACGACAGCAAAGTTTATAGTAAAACTTTATAATATTTGATAATTTCAGATTTCTTTCAACTTAACAAGATTTGTTAGATTCAGAAAATCATTTTCTCTGCGGTGCGAACTGAAATCTGCTCTTTGCAACTTTTTCAAACTCGCTTATGAAAACACCAAGAGTACAGCCAGTCCCAAAAAAGGAAAAAATAACCTACCTAAAAAGTACAGACCTAAGGCACTGCTTATCTGTTATCTGGATGGTCAAGCAAAAATTATTAAAAATCGAGCTTATGAAATATATAGAAGGATTTGAATGTAGAAAAATTTAATGCGAATAAAAACCAAGCGTGTTTTTTCTCTAGAAAGTTCGCGGCCAGGATAATGATGTCATGCAGGAGTATTCATACTAATGGATTCCTCGATTTCGATGCTCGGTATTACCATCAGCAGTACCCTTTCATGGGAAAACCGTATGAAGTACATTGTCAAAAGTGCTTCTCAAAAACTGATCGTTCTACCGTTAGCCATCCCGTCTATTCATTGAAATAATAATACAATGTGTATGTACCCTTACACAAAATTATTCATTAATTTTTTAGAAATCCTGTTATATTTATCGTCATCACCTGTGCTTGCTAGTTCGTGCATCTCTGCATCTGCGGTGAAGCTGGAGTTGAACTAAAAATTTTATGACTTGAGTTTTATGGCTACTTCAAAATTATTTATAATAAAAAAGGTGCTTAAATATCCCATTAGCATCTAAATAATGTTTGGGATGTTAATTCATCATGACAGAAAATTATTGCGTGAATGAGTTTGCTGAGAATAGTTCTTAATGAATAAGTTATGGAGAAGGTTTATCGAAAACTTGAAAATAATTTCTCAGGAATATCTAATAGTTTCAACTTCCAGTGCATCATCCGTTGTCTATCAATGACAGTCTCCGATTGATGACGGCATTATTATCGTCTAATGAATCTTTTAGTGATGGTACCCGCGACTTTGTTCATTGAATGGCCTATACAAAAAAGGTATAAACACTACCTAAGAGGAATCAAAATTGCAAAAAAAATGCCAATCATTTGTTTTTCGCCAATTCCAACAGTAAATCACGTGACTGCTGGCAACTAATTAACTTGGAAAGGAATGAAAACTCTACTAGCAAAAAACAGGTATGGCCAATCAAAAGCTAAACGATTTCTTTCTGACATTGCACAAAATAGTTTTAATTCATTATTCAATCAACATACCTTGGATATCTTAAGGAATCCCCTAAAACAAAAATAATTTTTTTACTTCTGGCAGAGATAGTGTGATGAAAAAAATCAATGCTAACACTCGGAAGATACTTGTAGAACCTTTCACAGCACTAATCAATTCATTTTCTCAGAACGGGTTCTCTCGGGTATGTTCGAAGCCACTCAATTAATATCCATCTGTGGAATACATAGATCAATTTTGCTAGCGCCAATTGATTCAAAATAATAAACTTGGCATACTCTGTGAATTTCAAGTCGATCAGGAGGAAAGGAAATTAGTCGAAAAAAGTCCTACAAATCATAAATATACAAAGTTTTTATTTTAATTTTTCCAACTGGAGAACTGTTGGAGATTGATCAATTCTGCGAACGCTAGTCGATTCATAATAATGATATAAGTACATTCTGTGAATTTCAAGTCGATCCACAGACGGCTCTCGTCTCATATTTTCGGCTAAAATTGACTCAATGTGAAATGCTTCTATTGCAAGTATATTTAGTGTTAACTTGAAGTTAACAATCTAGTGAATCTGGAATTGCAAGAAACAAAAAATAAAATATTCTTTGACAAGCGTCAACAAGGATTTGTTTTTATGTTGTGATTTCGATATTTGTGGTGTACATTTTATTCATATTTTGATAAAGTTTGACAGCGTTTTCCACTTGGTTTATTTTGAACTATGAATTGAGTTTAACACGAATATAAGACAGGAAGGTAAGTACATTCTAGAAAAGGCTATCTAAAAGTAAATTAAGGAAATTAATTCTCGAAGTGTAGAAACTTAAACTTACTTTGATTTCGTCACAGTAAAACCTTATATTCTCCATGAACCTCCTCTTTAGAGATTGATATATTTCAAAACTATATACTTCCAAGATTATAACTGTGAAAAAAATGTCTGCATTCATTTGCATTTGTATGACATTTTGCCATTTATTCTTAAACATGCCCTTATAGGTAAAGATATTCTAACCTCCAAAACGACCGGGCACGTTCATCACGTAATTCGATACAATCTCGATTCGTTCTTGATATAAACGAACCCAAATTTTGCCGAATGAACTTTAGGCTAAAATTTTAGTGAGTACTACAAATATAAGGGTTTGAGTAACGGGACTCAGTCTTGACTCAATTACGTATAAGAAGTAAATTTTCTGTTAAAATATTCATAGAAATCTCAAGTACTGACAATTCCAAACAAACAAAATATTTAATAGAATGAACTTACTATGGCCTAGCTGTGACTTATGTCGGCTTGAATGCACGTTCATGTTGGAAAGTCAGTGTTGCTATTCACTGTTCACTGTTCTACCTTTTTTTGGAACTGGCCGTACTTTATATTACAATCAATTGTACAAAATTTATTTTGAGACACCATAACATTTTTTTTGTATATTTTTTCAATGTAAGTTATCATGGAATTTAAAATACTACAGAGAGTTTTTTTTGAGAAGCACCTCTAGAATCAACGCAATTCAATATCTTCGGAATAGATTCCTTGTATCATCTCTTGTATCATCTCATTTCAAGTCTCAATACCTTGCCAAAACGACAGGGGCATATGTTTTTTTCCAAAAGCACTATTTTTATCCATGGACCTTTTTGGTGATAATGATGCCAATAAATCTTCTAATTCGACAGTTTTTGTAGGTTCAATTATTTTTTATTTTGCTACAGTTTGTGATTCAATATTTGAATATGTAGTAAATTTCTGAACTAAAAACCGTATTGAAAAATTGTGAACATTATTTCGATCAGTTATTATTGTACGGCACTGGCTATTAATTGAGAAATTATGTTTCACTATTGCCTGTAATGTAATTCCGATTCAATATTCATTACTGGAGCACCGAAACGCAAATGATAAAACTATAGCCTTTCCTTATTTTTGAGGATGATTTCTGGAATGACGTGCGCCTATGAACTATTAACAATCAAATTGGTATTTTGAAATTGTATGTGTGGGAAGTGAACAAATAAAATGAATTAGGAAATCATTTTTTAGCCGTTATTATAAAAACAGGAGTTTTGGCCAAAAAATCGCTTTGTGAGCCCACTGTGCGATCGGCGGGAAAATAAATTACTTGAAAAAAGTCAAAAAGTCCTAAGATTCATGAAAAATACAAAATCATCAGATTGACTTAAAATTTGCACTATATACGCAATATTTTATGCTGAATCTGAAAATATATGATTTGAATATTCTCAGAAAAAAGGTAAAAGGTAAAAGGTAAAAAAGAGGTGTGGCACTTGATTTTTTTGAAATTTTTCCTCAGAAATAGAATTTCGTCAGTATATCTGAAAGATTTATTTTTGTGATATCGAAATGTCGACTATATCATTTATATCATTTATTCATATTAATTTTTTCATTTTATATCGCCAGATTTTTGCATGTGTTATGCGAATCATAATTCTTTGATTCAATCCCAAAATCTGTTATCTGTGAAGATAATGCAGACAAATGATCTAAAATTCGATAAACGAAAAAAGCCTATAATCTCCTAATAACATCTAGATCGGTGAAATTGCTTGGTTTGACTCTTAATAATGGCTTGAATTGGCAGCCCCATATACTACATATAGAGGACAAAAACCATCCACCTAAAAGTTTTTGCTGAGATGCCTTAAAAGTTCGGCGAACTTTCTAATTCAATATCAGTATAACATGCAGTATTTGACTGCCATTATGGAATTCTTCAATGGTGAAATGACTCGCACTCAATTGTGGCCTTCTGTCTTTAGAAACTTGTAAGTTGACGCACCATATTATGTTTCGAGTCATGTATGTTTCAAATAATTCAAGATAATGTGTCTTTCCTCCGTTCATTTGTTTCAAAGTTTATACTATGGATACTATAATGGAGGTACACAAAATAAAAATTGAATCGATAAAGATCACTATGATCACATTTACTCCACTAGATATGGAAAATGGAGAAAGAATATTTTCGAAAACTGAAGCAGCAATACCACATTGTATAGCAATATTGATATTTCAATCTATTGATTTCGTTTAATAGTTACATAGTGTAAGGAGCCCCTATATGTGCTGACTTATTACACAATATATTGTCCTCATCTTTCTTGATACATATTTTTGCTAACATATTTGTAATGAATGGCACGATTTTCCACATTGAAAGGAAAAACTCTCTTCGTAAAATCTACCTCTTAAACCAGAGTGTTTTGAAATAGAGCTGTTGAAGACTTTCCAAACTTTTTACGAACCGAATGTTCTTTGTACATATTATGTTGAGATTGAAGTATGTTATTTAAATTTCGTTATGTCCCTGAACAAGTCATATAGTAGAACGTTAATGCATTATTTGTGACGAATACGGAATGAAATAGGTCGTGACGAGAATATACGAAAATGAGAATATTGAAAGATTACTGAGGTGAAAAAAGTTGAAGCAAATAAAAACTGAAGATAACGTATCACTCATTTTCTTAGCAGAGTAATGAAACATCTTTTGTCTGTTGATAATTTGTAGCTCGCGAAACGATATTCAGAGGAAATTCCTGTCAAAAGAAACTCTGAATTGTCATATATTTTCTTGACATCAAATGACCGCTCCAGAATAAGGAATTAGGTTTCCCGAATTCCTGATTATTGGTAAAAGCAAACACACATTTTTCGTAACGAGTGTTGAGTCTGGAGAACGAGGAGGCCAAACTATAATAATAGTGGTAAGGAAATATTTATTCCACGTATATATTAATTCACAAAATTTTGGTGTTTGGATAGTTTTCTATATCTTCGTTTTTATACTCACAAAAGTTTCCACATATTTATAAATGAGCTTTTAAAAATAGATTTACAGAAATCCGTAAATCAAAGACCATATAATGAGCGAATATTACATTTCTTAGAACCAATAGCCCTTTCTATATTCGTTCTACTATTCCATACGAGTATATTGAAAAAAAGAGCCTTATTGACCAACGGATAATATTCCCTTCAAACAAATTTTATTCACAATCTCTTATAGTTGTACCATGGAATAGAAACTGCATGTCAGTGTTTTGCACAAATAAATTATTTGAAATTCACGATTTAGTGTAGAATCTATGTTTAATCTTAAAATATTGCTCGTCTCTGTCGGATATATTTTAATATTAGTAATTTTACTATCCATAGGTGCATATGTATATTTCTTGTCAACAAATTTAATCGAAACAGTTTTTCCTGCGGATTGACTGAAGGCCTGTTTTTGCTACACCAAGCTGTGCATCGTTCACTCATAATGTTTGGCTCAATCTGAAGTACTGAGTAGTTAATCATAAGTTTACATTTTTTGATACTTGGACAATCGGTCCTCGTGTTAGAGAAACTCAGTTTTCTGCAGAATAAACAGTTGCTATTCCTTTTAGTTCACTCTGTATGGGGATCTTATGAAATTCGGATCGCATCCTGAATTCAGTCTTTCATATTAACCAAAATGTCTCAGGAGTATGGGGTATTTGGATGAAACGAGCGTCATGGACGTTGAACAACTGGAAACTAACTCCACCGATTTTCTCTTCTAGAGTTACTTCATCAATGATCCGCAGAATAAACATGGAAACGAAATTGTTTCCAGAGAATGCAGCGAACGCTTTTGACTAAACTATGTAGAAAATTTAGGCTTAGACGCGTACGCAGAATGAAGGCAATAATCTTTGTGCGGTGTTGTGCCCCTAATTCTGTCAGATTAATCGGGCGTGCAACCGAGAAAACTACCCTCTTGAGCTACATTTTATTGTTATCAGACCCAGCTAATAATTCAAGGGAGTATGTTAATTCCGCATGGAACAACAAAGAATCGAAGGCAACAATGCTTTCTAATTGCTTAATTTCGACGATTGTATGGTTGAATGCCTCATTTCGAAAAGAAGAGCAGGAGTGGATTTGAATGATGAGCTTGGTGGGTACCAAAATAGAAGGTGGGAATATCGAATACTTTTTCCTTGTAGGTACGTATTTGGACTCCAAATAATCAGAGCTAACTATATGCGATTTGATTGAGCTACTATGGATTGCTGGTCATACCGGAGTGCCTGGAAATGAACAAACCAATAATATGGTCAGACAAGTTGTGAAACGCTAAACAATTGGACCAGAACCTATCCTAGGAGTTTCTAGATCATGGAGCTCCTCAACCATGAAGGAAATACTGGAAGTCAAATTCCAGAATGCATGGAAAGAGGACCCAGGCATGGGACAATCAAAACTACACATACATGTATATGTGCCTTTCACTTGACAAGGTCATATTTTATTTGGTTCTGTAATGATTTTGTCAATACTGGGGTAATTTCATTTGAGTTTTTCAAATCATTTCGACGTATTTTTCTCTGTATCTTTCCTTATTTGAACTAGAACATGTCCTAATTCCGTTCGTGCTCACCCTACGTTTTTAACATGAAGGGTTAAAACTGCAGGGTGGGCACGCATGTATCTGAATCCGCATTAATGGTTACAGCCGATTCACGGAAAAATAAACAAACTCTCAAGCTGAGACTCTTTCAATGGCTATCTGGCTTCTTCGTTGCTCAACCGATATGAAAATTGTTTTGTATTGCAGTTTTTGTTTATCATCATCATCAGTGCCTGCGTCAAGACTGGTTTGATGCAGAGTCGTAGTTTGCTACTCAAGATAACTTTTTTAGACCCATCCGTTGATTTCTGTACTACCTACTAGATCTGTTCAATTTTCTGTCCTGTGTTTTGACATTATTCCATTCTAATATCAATTATCCGGTATCATATCTTCAGAGAGATCATCGAATATGCTGTTTGTTGATATATTTTCAAAAAATTAGTCTTTCTATAATTGTTTTGATCTGGAATACTGTCTCACAGATTACCTGAAGTATCTAGTCTGGTTTTGTTGTGCTCATTAATTTCTGGATGGAGACTTTTAGATCTATACCTTGCGGATAATGAACAACACCCTCCTGAATCTAATGTAAAAACCTCATTGCACAAATTGAGGAATGTTCTTTCCATATGATCTAAAACAAACATATTCCGTGACAATTTGGAGGGACACTTCAGCTTCTTCGTGGTCTTCTTCCCTTCAGTCCGTTCCTGTGGAGTTAACTCAAGAAACGTTACATAATCCTCGGTAATTCGTAAATCTTATGTCAGCACAGAACTGCCTCTAAAACTCCCTCCGACGCAATAATTATTTTCAACTATCGCACAGCGAGCACAGAATAGTAATTTACACTGAGGATGATGCTTTTACTGTTACTGGCCAAATTCTGCGGAGGTGAGGTGTGGGTTTACATAAAAAGTAGAGTATCCATAGTCTCAATGTGTGGGATCTTCTAATAAAGTGCTTGGTGGAGTTATATTCACGCTCTTATTATTTTGTTTCTGCGTACTTTTTCAAAGGAATGATTCAGTCGTTAAAGTTTTTTGTGGGAGCGCTGATGTCATTTATCCATAAAACGGCTCCCATTATCAATGGAAGGAGTGGTTATTGGGTCTGAAACACATGTGCTCTGAGCAGTAGACAGGAGATGAAAGCATTCTACATTCCTTCAGTTGAAAATTTTTGCGGTCTCACGGAAATCCGGTCCACAGTCACCACCATTCCACTGAGGACTCTAGAATCAGAACAACCCCTCCAACAGAGTGGTTTGGGTAGAGCCTTTGGTTTTTGGAAAGTATGTTTTTTACACGAAGAGGCCTATTTTCTTGGTCGAAGAGGTTTATTGGCTTGATCATGCCTGAGGTTTGGGAATGAGTAGTTTCAATACATCTGGCACGTCTCATTCTCCATGACAGTCTGGTTATGATTTTTTAGGGTGGCATTATGTACTGTCTGATGCTAACCCACGATTGTTTCTTTTGTCATAAAGAGAAACCAAGATAATATTCAATGAAAGCCTACTGATATCAGGAGAATCAAAATATCTGGAGGTTTAACCTGTATTCAAAGCGCACCTGGAATAAATATCTGGAAAGAGTGCTGACAAAGCATCACTACCCTGAGACATCTAGCAGCAAACAATCAGGTAACCCTGATGTGGGTGCCAGGTCACAGGGGCATCAAAAGCAATGAGGAAGCAGATTGGTTTGCCAAATAAGGGATAAACACACCACTTCCCGGCTCAGAACCCTTCTGTGGACTCTCTAAAGCTCACTTGAAAAAAAGAGTTTCGACGCTGGGAATCCGATGAAATGAAATCTCACTGGAATAAAGTGCCAGGACAGAGACAAGCGAAAAGGCTTGTGAGCCTATCGCCGAGGCAATGTAAACTTCTTCGGGTTGAAAAAAAAACTTGAAGTTGGTAACGGGACTACTCGCTGGGATATCACCTCGAAAAGATTAGCAAGTCAGAGAGTGATAGTTGCCGCTACTGCGAGAACTTCGCGGAAACTGCAGAACATCTAATTTGCAAATGCCCATCGCTCTCTTGCAAGAAGCTCAAATATCAGAAACTTAGCTCCTAGGAAACTGATAAACTTCGAACGAGGTCTCAGAATCCCGGGTCTTGAATAGATGAAGGGTCACGCACAGAAGACCTTACAGGTCGAGGTGCTCGTGAGTCTGCACAGCCTGCATGATTCCCCTACAATCTAAAATCTACAAGGACGTCACTAATCATGACCAGGCATTCCTTTGGCAAAACATGAGGACTTGTATCTACACGCTCCCTGTGGATAAACGCAAGTAAGGCCCTCGATAACGTATGGAGCTCTGCTTTGATCGTAAATGTCCAACACACCAACGATTGACCTGGTGGTGATACTGAACCTCCTTTTCCTGCATCTGCATATTGCAGCAGAGGCAAGGACTGAAGCCTCCAGACAAGTGTCTAGGACAATAGTGGGACAACAACCTAGACATATTTTTTCCACTGATGTTCAGTATGAAAAACTACGACTACCATCAACGATTTCCAAGTTCAATTCCATTTATTCTAGTATACTTCCTCTTGAATATCCATAAAGTTTTGTTCACTTCCTGTAAATAAAGTGATATCTTACCAATTGTTTATACAAATGTCTGATATTCATTTTTAGTTCCTAATGTTAGTGGCGCTGCAGTTTTTTTGAATCGAAATACGTTTATGACTGTTGTCTAGATGACTATTTTTTCATTTTAAAATTTTCATGTGAGTTTCACCTCAAAAATTAACACTTCAATTCTACTTGTCTGCAAAATGGAGTACTCGGTGAAAATTGTTTGGTTTTCGACATATATCGAAACTGAACGAAAGAAATCGAAAGTGACTTCCATGAAAACACATAAATCTTCATTTCCTAGTACACTCCGACCGATGGAAAATAGTGGATTTCGGTTTGTTTTTGGATTCTACTAGTATGTAGGTCGTGAATCATGTTTCTCCGCTCTGTCTTGGTTACGACGGCGACGTTACTTTGTCCTATATTTTTGAACGTCGAAAACACATCGCGTATGCACACCTTCATTATTTAATTTTACCTCGTCACTTTTCCTTGCATGCGACAACGTGTATCGTATATTACGTTACACAAACTTTGTGGTGCTAGATAGTATATGGTCGAAGTGGAAATTTGTACAAGAAAAAATGTTGATTAGGTTTCTGAAAAATCAACAGAATTTTCATGAATACTTTTGATGCCCGGTCTAGTATGTATTTTGGGATTCATTGGGGGTATGAGTTGCTAATATCTGCGTGCAATGGGCAGAGAATAAAGTGTCCTAGTCACTTTGGCTGTTCTGACTTTTTTCATTTAACTTGCTCAGTAAGTTTTGTGGAACTTTTTCACGGAGATCTGATACATGAGATTAAATCGTCGTCTACATATTAGACAAGCTTACCGGGATAATTCTTATTTAATCGGAAATTTTTCGATGCCATTGGATCTTTTCGATGTGTATTTAAAATGTATTCACTCCTCGATGTCACTGTTTCAGACCAAAGACAAGTGATTTCTGTCGAATCACCATGTATAATCGGCTGCAGAGAGAATGTCGTGAAACAGTGTCGGTTCACGGTTTGCTGTTCACTTATTTATAAACACTTATCTGTCCCTTTCTTCCCACACAGAAGCAATAATAATGGCGATCAATTGCTGAAAGAAAGCTTGTTTATTGGACTTTACGATGCTTGAAGTTAAATAGGCAAAAAGTGTTCTGTTCACACAAGGGACCCTATTCAAACTTCAGCGCCGATAAAGAGTAACCTCCACTGATTTATATGCTTGTAAAAAGTATCATAAACAAGTACTACAGGATTCACTTAACAGCTTGGGATTTATGCAAGTTCGGTCATAAGATTGACTTTGACGGGAACGTCTAGAATAAACATCCTTCGATTTATTAGTTCGCAACGGTCGATAAGTTTTACAATCATCTGCTGGAGCTGCAATAAAAAATCAGTTTGTCGCTATAAAAATTCTCATCGCCGAATTCTGTCTGGTGAAATGGCAGTTCTTTTGACGATGTATTTATTTATTTACGACACCCATAATTTTGTTGAGACTACATGTCGTATTACTGTGGGATGAGCACAAAGTAAATGACAGTGAGTCAATGTTCAGCTTGATCGGTTATTAATCGATGGCCGTGAAAATGGCTCACGTATGAGCACATTAAAAGTTTGTGTTCGTGTTCTATCATCGTAAAAATTACTGAATTGATTTTTGGAGAGTGGCGTCGGCTATATCTGAACAATTTATCAAATTGAAGTTGAAACACAATCATGTCAGGTGTCAAAAGACAGGAGAAAGTATCATATGAACAATTTCTTACAATTGAAATATTCACCCCTGGTATTTCGACTCTTTTTGATGTCTGTAGGCTTTCACCAAAGACTCGAAGAGGTGTATGTTGTTTTCCAGATTTCTTTTTCTGGTGAAAGGAAGTTGAACATTTCTACAGGCCAACTACAAGGGGGTGGAATAACAAAATTGGTTGGTCGATGTCAATGAAACTGATAAGCTTTAGTGTATGTATCAGTGCAAAACACTTCATATGAGAACAAAGTTAAAGGACAGGCAGGTTCTGAATCTCGATTCACATTTATCATATATTCACCAAGACTCTCTCACTTTCCCTAGTTGACTCTCGTTGCAACTCACATAAATATGATTTTGCTCTATTATTCACTTTCATTCGCGCTTGAATATTCACGAACAGAGATGAAGATAGTAAGATTTCTTTGATAGTCAAACTTACAAACCGCTTTTATCAAAGGAACAAAAGTTTCATTCTTTCCTTTATCTTTCCAACCTTCTATTGAGTGACTGAATATTCGAAAGTTGTTGGAAATTACCTCCAACCATATTGTTCTTACAAATTTGATGGAAAGCTCAAATTATTTAATGAATGCATTTTGTTGTCTTAGCTCTTCTAAAGAGGGCGAGAGAGAAACTTTCGAAAGTTCTCCTAAGCAAATAACGAGGAATGATGATTATACTTCATAGGGTAACTTATTTGACAATGTTGTGATGCATTTTTTGGTAATTAAGTTTCATTCATATCAGTCCCACAACAGATAATATGAAAATTTCTTCACTGATAACGCTGAGTACTCGTCTTTGGATCACTGATCTTATGATGCCTAATTATATATTTTGGAGAGTGATAACGTATTCCTGAGCGATATTTCAAGCTGCTGATCAAATAGTGGAATACTGAAAAATTTCATGAAAGTGGGGCGACACTACTTGACGGAAGACCATAAAACTAATAATGAAATATGGTGGACTGCGTAATCCAATCTTCATACTTCAGTGATTTCCAATTAGGGTGAAAGGATTTTTCTATTCAATTGGGTCGAACTAGCCTTCGCTGATGATTCGCAATGACCATGAAACCGGTACGGAGGTGTTCCCCTAATTAAATCGAAAAATAATTTCAGCTTTGATATTTAAAATGCATTGCAAAGTGGTTCTTGTAGAAAACTTTGCCAAATATTAAACAGATATAATTCAACGGTCGTAGGGGGCAGTAGTTATTTTCTGTTGAATACTTGCCGACGACCATACCTATTGTATAGTTTTTTTACGGAAGATTGGATTACGTAATCCACCATATTTCATTACAGGAAAATTTGTTTTTTTTAGATAACCACCCAACAACTCAGAAACAACCATCTGATTTGAACTCGGATTTCAGTCACTGCTGGCCAGGGTTGGTAGAACTTTGTAATTTGGATAAAAATGAATGATTTCCGACCAACCACAATGCAAGCCAACTCGAAATCGACTTTTGAGGTCACTTCCAACTATTCAAAGTTCGGCTGAACCCCTCTGACGACACGAAAATCACCTCTGATGATTAAACTCTGTGATTTGGGCAGTAACGAATGTTTTCTGATCAATCAATGCGGGCCAACTTGAAATCGAATTTTGAGGTCACCTCAAACTATTCCAACTCAAATCCTGATGATAAGACTTCGTAATTTGAATAGGAATTAATGTTTTCTGACGAGACGACAATCACCTTTGATAATGAGACTTTGTGATATGGACAAAAATGAATGTTTTCTGACCAACCACAATCCGAGCCAACTCGAAATCGATTTTTGAGATCTCTTCAAAATATCTGAAGTTCGGCTGAACATCTCTAATAACACAACAATCACCTCTGATGATAGGACTCAGTACTCTGGATAGAAATGAATATTTTCTGACCAACCACAATTAGAGCCAACTCGAAATCGATTTTTGAGATCACTTCAAATTATTTATAGTACAGTTGAACCCCTCTGACGACACGACATTGACCTCTCACGATGAGACCTTGTAATTTGGACAGGAAGAAATGTATTCTGACCGACCACAATGCGAGCCAACTTGAAATTGATTTTTGAGATCACTTCAAAACATTTAAAGATCTGCTAAACCCCTCTGACGACAAAACAATGACCTCTCCTGATGATACCTTGTATTTTGGGTAGAAACGGATGTATTCTGACCAACCACAAGGACGGCTGAACCCCTCTGACGACACGACATCACCTCTTATGATGAAACTTTGTAATTTGGACAGAAACTAATGATTCTGATCAATCACAATTCGAAATGAAGTTTTGAGATCACTTCAAAATATAAAAAAATCGGCCAAGCTCCTCTGAAAACCCGATAATGACTTTCAATGAAGGAAAGTTGTGAATTGGATCGAAATGAATGTTTTATAACCCACTACAAAACGAGCCAATTCAAATCCTATTTTTGAGACCACTTCAAAATATTAAAAAATCGGCCAAGCCCCTCTGATGACCCGACAATGACTTTCAATGAAAAAAAGTTTTTTATTGGATCTGATTGAATGTTTTCTAACCCACAACAAAACGAGCCAACTCAAATCCTATTTTAGAGACCACTTCAAAATATTTAAAAATCGGCCAAGCCCCTCTGTCGACCCGACAAAAACATCAAATGATAAAAAGTTGTGAATTGAATCAAAATGAATGTTTTCTAACCCACTACAAAACGCGCTAACTCAAATCCCATTTTTGAGACCATTTCAAAATATAAAAAAATCGGCCAAGCCCCTCCGACGACCCGACAATGACTTTTAATGAAGGAAAGTTGTGAATTGGATCAAAATGAATGTTTTCTAACCCACTACAAACCGCGTCAACTCAAATCCTATTTTTGAGACCACTTCAAAATATTTAAAATTCGGCCAAGCCCCTCTGACGACCCGACAAAAACTTCAAATGATAAAAAGTTGTGAATTGAATCAAAATGAATGTTTTCTAACCCACTACAAAACGCGCTAACTGAAATCCCATTTTTGAGACCATTTCAAAATATAAAAAAATCCTCTGACGACCCGACAGTGACTTTCAATGGAAAAAAGCTGTCAATTGGATCTGAATGAATGTTTTCTAACCCACTTCAAAACGCGCCAACTCAAATCCTATTTTTGAGACCACTTCAAAATATTTAAAAATCGGCCAAGCCCCTCTGACGACCCGACAAAAACTTCCAATGATAAAAAGTTGTGAATTGAATCAAAATGAATGTTTTCTAACCCACTACAAAACGCGCTAACTCAAATCCCATTTTTGAGACCATTTCAAAATATAAAAAAATCGACCAAGCCCCTCTGACGACCCGACAGTGACTTTCAATGGAAAAAAGCTGTCAATTGGATCTGAATGAATGTTTTCTAACCCACTTCAAAACGCGCCAACTCAAATCCTATTTTTGAGACCACTTCAAAATATTTAAAAATCGGCCAAGCCCCTCTGACGACCCGACAAAAACTTCCAATGATAAAAAGTTGTGAATTGAATCAAAATGAATGTTTTCTAACCCACTACAAAACGCGCTAACTCAAATCCCATTTTTGAGACCATTTCAAAATATAAAAAAATCGACCAAGCCCCTCTGACAACCCGACAGTGACTTTCAATGGAAAAAAGCTGTCAATTGGATCTGAATGAATGTTTTCTAACCCACTTCAAAACGCGCCAACTCAAATCCTATTTTTGAGACCACTTCAAAATATTTAAAAATCGGCCAAGCCCCTCTGACGACCCGACAAAAACTTCCAATGATAAAAAGTTGTGAATTGAATCAAAATGAATGTTTTCTAACCCACTACAAAACGCGCTAACTCAAATCCCATTTTTGAGACCATTTCAAAATATAAAAAAATCGACCAAGCCCCTCTGACGACCCGACAGTGACTTTCAATGGAAAAAAGCTGTCAATTGGATCTGAATGAATGTTTTCTAACCCACTTCAAAACGCGCCAACTCAAATCCTATTTTTGAGACCACTTCAAAATATTTAAAAATCGGCCAAGCCCCTCTGACGACCCGACAAAAACTTCCAATGATAAAAAGTTGTGAATTGAATCAAAATGAATGTTTTCTAACCCACTACAAAACGCGCTAACTCAAATCCCATTTTTGAGACCATTTCAAAATATAAAAAAATCGGCCAAGCCACTCTGACGACCCGACAGTGACTTTCAATGGAAAAAAGCTGTCAATTGGATCTGAATGAATGTTTTCTAACCCACTTCAAAACTCGCCAACTCAAATCCTATTTTTGAGACCACTTCAAAATATTTAAAAATCGGCCAAGCCCCTCTGACGAACCGACAAAAACTTCCAATGATAAAAAGTTGTGAATTGAATCAAAATGAATGTTTTCTAACCCACTACAAATCGCGCTAACTCAAATCCCACTTTTGAGACCATTTCAAAATATAAAAAAATTGGCCAAGCCCCTCTGACGACCCGACAGTGACTTTCAATGGAAAAAAGCTGTCAATTGGATCTGAATGAATGTTTTCTAACCCACTTCAAAACGCGCCAACTCAAATCCTATTTTTGAGACCACTTCAAAATATTTAAAAATCGGCCAAGCCCCTCTGACGACCCGAGAATCATCTCTGATGAGACTTTGTGATTCAGACAAATATGAATGTTTTCTGACCAATTACAACGCGAGCCAACTTGATATCAATTCTTGAAGTCAATTCATAATATTTAAATTTCGGCTGAACCCCTCTGACGACATGACAGTCACCTCAGATGATGAGACTTGGTGAGTTTGACAGATATGGATGTTTTCTGACCAGTCACAATGCGAGCAAACTCGAAATCGATTTTTAAGGTTACTTCAAACTATTTCAAGTTCGTCTGAACCCCTCTGACGATACGGCAATGACCTCTGATGATGAGACTTTGTAATATGGATAGACATTACAGTTTTTCGACAAACCACAATGCGAGCCAACTCGAAATCGATTTTTGAGGTCACTTCAAAATATTTTGAGTTTGGCTGAACACCTCTGACGACACGACAATCACCTCTGATGATGAGACTTTGTAATTTGGATAGATATGTGCATGTTTTCTGATCCACTACAATGCGAGCCAACTCGAAATCGAGTTTTGAGGTCACTTCAAAATATTTAAATTTCGGCTGAACCCCACTGACGACACGACAGTCAACTCTGATGATGAAACTGTGTAATTTGGAAAGAAATTAATGTTTTCTGATCAACCATAATGCGAGCAAACTCGAAATCGATTCTTGAAGTCAACTCAAAATATTTAAAGTTCGGCTGAACCTCTCTGACGACACGACAATCATCTCTGATGATGAGACTTTAATTTGGACAAAATTGATTTTTTTCTGACCAACCACAATAATAATAATTATAATACTCCCTCATGAACACTCGTTGAGTGTACCCAAAGGCATAGCCTGTGCGGGTAGAGGACGGCTATTATTATTATTTGCCGTGGCGCTCCAGGGCGACTTACTAATTTTTGGTGGCGTATTTACTTATCAGCTGTAGGAAATCCCGGAAAACCTACAGCACCACCTCGGGTGATCGGTGTGCACTCCAAGCTAGCACTAGACGAGATTGGCATCTATAGAGAACTCGCAATACATTTGCTTTTCAACA
Organism: Chrysolina americana; assembly: GCA_958502065.1. NCBI lineage: Eukaryota > Metazoa > Arthropoda > Insecta > Coleoptera > Chrysomelidae > Chrysolina > Chrysolina americana. Next base: position 56,095,072 of record OY293420.1, on the reverse strand, counting down.
AGGCATGCGGCCGCCTATCGATCCGATATAAAGCAGTTGAGAAAAATTCTCGTACCTACATCAGATTCGAACCGACTATCGCTATGCTGGAGTTCCGAACGCCTTGTGCATTAGACCGCTGATCCACCGATCCGAGATAACTCGAAATCGATATCGTCTATGATGATCAGACCTTGTAATTTGGACAGAAACGAATGTCTACTGACCAACCACAATGCATTTATTGTTTCAAATAAAGTTATACTGAAATTCATCGGAGATTCTGAAAATGCAGTAAAAAAATGGTGTGTTTTATATAAAAAATCAAAATATGGATCCACTTCCTATATAACCGGAACTCGTAGACAACTGAACATATCTAATTGAAACGAGCTCCTCGTAACACTTCCGAATACAAATTTTGAGTAAAATACTCTCAGTAGTTGCTCATATACATATCAGCTCATCTCATCTCGCTATACCCTGTACGTAATTGTAATTGATCTGGAAACACTGCACAATCCTCACCGGAATAGTGTGGCTAAGTTCACGTAAATCGACTATGAAATAATAAGTACAGAAAGAAATAACGGCTTGCTCGTACAAGCTTCAGAAAATAAAAAACATAGTGGTCAGGGTAGAGCCCGAAAAATTCAGAGGGTGAATCTCGATAATTTGTCGTTTTTTGCAACTTTTCGTCTGTCCGGGCTTTATTCATTTCGCCCGGAGTTGAAAACTCCGTAACTAAATTCGTCCTGCTTTAATGGTCGGGGAGGATTACATCAGGCTCATTAGCTTGTAGTTTGACGGTGAGGAATGAGCAGTATCAATGAATTCGGCACCTCTCATTCTCCACAATGGACTCAATATCCCACAGAGCGTAAGCCAACACAGTTATTTCGTCTATAATAGCATACGAGGGTCGTAAAAGGTAATAATACATGCGAATATAGGCTGACACCGCGTATATTATCGACAACAAATGCAGTATTATTTCGGATCCTTCACGATATTCCGGAATCTAATCAGAGGTCATTCAATGTAGTCAGCGAGTTTTTTTAACATGGAAAGCTTTGGTCTAGTTTTCATTTCTTCCATTTCAAATGTTTTTTTTTGGTATTCTCATCTGTGCTGATAGAATTTGGTGACGCAACATTCAAAAATATTAAAGAAAATCAAGTTTTAGCTTGGTGTGGTCGGTGGATCAGCGGTCTAAGGCACAGGCCGTTCGAAACTCCAGCATAGCGATAGTCGGTTCGAGCCTGATGTAGGTACGAGAATTTTTCTCAACTACTCTATATCGCTTCGATAGGCGACCGCATGCCTTGTTGAAAGGCAAGTGTATGGTGAGTTGTCTAGGTACTAATCTCGTCAAGTGCTAGCTTGGAGTGCACACCGACCACCCGAGGTGGTGCTGTAGGTTTTCCGGGTTTTCCTACAGCTGAAAAGTGAATACATCACCCGAAACATCAGTAAGTCGCCCCGGAGCGCCACGGCAAATAATAATAATAGCCGTCCTCTACCCGCATAGGCTTTGCATTTGGTTACACTCAACGAGTGTTTATGAGGAAGTATTATTATTATTATTATTATTATAATAACTTCAAATACTACCAGCCTTCTGTCAACTACTAACTTCATTATTCAGTTTTATTGTCCGACTAACCGTTCGTAGTCGAACGCTAGTTGTAAATTGAAATACTTTTGCAGTCTCCCCTAACACCCACTTTTGCCACCCAAATATCCTAGTCGAGTTATTCAATAAAGTCCGATCAGTATAGATGTATATTCAACAAGTCAAATGGGCTCTATGGTCGCGAACCATCAAATGTATACCAGTATTTTGCATCTCTGAAAGTACTTGTTATAAAGTATTTTTTGCCTCAGCTTTGAATGCGCTATAAAAAACCTTTCATGGGCCATATATATCTATTAAGCTCCTTCTTCTTCTTCCCAACCGACCCTCTTCCTAAACTAATCGGTAAATATTGACTAAATTGCCAGAGTGGAACCGAATGCACATAATATCTGTTGAGCTCCTACCCATTTCATCAGAAGTCGGACAGTGAAAAAGCTTCAATAAAAATAAGGGTCGCTTTTGTGAGTATAATTATTTTTTCGACGTTCAGCAGATGTCTGAAGGCGTTTTATGAAGAGTTCATTGTATTCCAAGCTAACAGTCGCAACGTTTTACTGGCTAGTCTTCCCCAGCCATTTGTTACCCTTCCCATATACTGGTTGATCAGGAGGTACGCCCCCCCTAATAATTTTTCTGTAGTTGTGAAGGTAGAGGTTTCATATTGGATATGTCGCTACGTGAATGCGCTCATTTTTAGACTACAACTGGGAATTCACCACTTGTGATGATATCGCCCCGAGTTGATCTGAATATTTTCAATTTTCGAATGTTTAGATTGACTCGTAGATTCAAATGACCCCGGTTGAATTCCTTGAATTTTTGGTATATTGTAGATAGATTGTTTTTGGTTTGAATACAAATATGAATTCTTCAGCTGTGATGGTAGAGCGCTTGCCTCTCAATCACAGGGGCATCTTCTCTAGCTCGCACATGTCTTTCGAAGACTTCTGAAGGTTGGACTCGTAAGGGTGCAGCTGGTTGACGGAAATAACAACAACAATGTTACCACCCAGTTTTTGATTGTATTTTCTTCTGAGATGAACCGTGGCACATTTGTCGATCCCAAACTCCATTCCGATAGCATGACCACCCTTAAGGACTGATGAAGATCCTTATCCCCAGAGCATAATAGTTCAAGGTCATCCAGGTAGAACAGATGGGTCACATTATGCCTCGGGTTGCTGGGGGTGGCGCAGTTGTATCCGCCGGTTTTTTGTAATGCAACAAACAATGGCAATAGAGAGATGCAGTAGAGAAGAGGGCTGAGGGAGTCTTCCTGAAACACGCCCCTTCTAAAGATAACCTGCCCTGTTTTGACTCTGACTCGACTAGATGTTATGGTGAAATGAGTCCTCCAGTGCAGCATCAGCAGTTCAACGCATTTCACTATTCAATCAGGAACCACAAGGCATCTGAGCAAATGCATCATGAGCTCATGCGATGTTGTATCAAATGCCTTGCAATAGTTAAAAACTCTTGCTAGATGGTGGTGGGTACATGGAAATTTTCTCCACCAATAGTTATCTAGCCCATCAGGGTCTGAAGCAGCAAAGTTCTTCAAGCCATTGAGGGCCCGTCGAACTCCTTTCGGAGTTATCCGAGTTATCAGTTAATTGAGTTCATGCTGACGAAGCCTCCTGCACCACATACGTGAAGGCTCTTGAAATAGGCGAGAAGGTTTATTGCGGAACTTCATGTTTTCCATGATGCTTCTCGCCCGCCTCACTAGTGACTTTTTACGCAACCTCCAGCATTCGTATTCTATCAAGACAGTGCTGTTTGATGGTTAACAGCACACCTTTATTCAGTGTGTGGTGAGCTCGTCTTGATAATGCGGCAATTCGCCGCAATACGGGCGTGAAGGGCCTATTGGCAGCCACGTATTCCGCCACACACTGGATACGAGACGCGTGTTGTCTCGTCGACTTGATGTTAGGTTCCATCTCGTAAAAGCGTCGCTCATGCCTCCCAATCAGAGGAGTGGTATACCTCCTCTCCGCTTGGGTCATGCACGGCAGAGTTGATCTGCCAGATGTCGGCCTCTTCTGAAATGAAATCGTGAATTTCCGCATCCCCCCGCGCTAGTTGTTGTAGCTTCAGGGACTTGGTGTTATGAAGCGCCTTACGGGTTCTGATGCCTTTCGTTGGTGGTATGATGCGGGCCTCATCTAGGTGGCAATCTATCGTTTTGGGCCTTATCTATGACCCCTATCCCGAGGAGTTCGATTGAGGAGGCCTCTTCCTCGTGCATCTGAATATGAGTTGTTGGGTACACCGGGGGGTTAGCTTAGTTTAACCGACATCAGAGGGAATGAGTATTCCTTCCAGGGTGCGCCTTGGCTGCCGGTCCGGTTTTGCACCTATTGCTCAGGAAAGTGGTGTCGCATCTCAACAAGGCCTTGGATGATAGTTGGGCCCACTGCTTATTTAAAAAAAAAACCATCAGGAATATTCCAGTTTGGCCCTGTCTCCAGAGCCCTGATACATCCGGAGGGTGCGCTGGTATGTCATCAACACCATTAAACACTCCCTACGTCCGTGGGGTGAGTGATTACTGGGTCCGAGAATCATGTGCCCTAAGTAGGCATTCGTCCGGCTAAGATTTCTGCCTTATTACGGCAAGCCGGTATGATTTTGAGAGCAGTTTATTTATCATTTCACCAAGGACACCTATTATCAGAACCACTATTTTAATAGAATGGTTTGAGTAAAGCCTACAGAGATCAAAGAGTAGATCTCGATATTTAGTCCGTTTTTCCTTCTCTTTCCGGACGATATTCGTTTCGCTAGGAGCCGAAAACTCAATATTAGTTTGTTGGTCTAGGAGGACTATACATCAGGCTTATTGGCTTGTATTGATCTGAGGTTAGAAAATGAGCAGTTCCAATAGATTCGGTACTTATCATTCTCCACAACGAATTAAAGATTTCGACTAGGAAATCGTCTTTTTAAAAAGAGAACACAAGATGCTTTCACGAAGTGGTTTATTTCAGAACTGACTTATTTTCTAAAGATTACATATATTTATATAAAAGCGTAGTAAACAAAAGATTCACAACAAAGTTCTTATCAAGTAAACAAATAGTAAATGAAACATTCATAACAAAGTATTTATCAAGTAAACATATTAAGATAATGATAATGACCTAAAGTGCCATTGATCTCTTCTACCTAGGTATGATTCCTTAATTCCTCCCCCCTTAGGCTTGGATCTCCTGAGACAAGCAAGGGCTGACTTGAACGGCTTGGAGTGGCATGACTTGTCCTTTTTCAGCTTCAAATTGTCTGTCTCTCTTCACGCAATCCCTAAATTTTGTTCTATATTTATAGGCAAAAAACATTGAACAAAGCAAAAATATGATATATAAACTAAAAGATACAGAACGATTTTCCCATTTTAAATTGGTTAAAGTTACATTATTATTCAAACTTTCTATCTTACGTTTAGCAATGTCGTACGTATCTAAAGGTATAAAATTGATTTTTTGTACAGTGAAATTATAAATAATGTTCTCATCAGGAAACTTAATACTAGAATTTAAAATGCCTTTAAATATGTAGGTGTTATTGAGAGTTGAAATTTCACAAAACTTGCTAATAATTGTAGATTTATCAATTACAATATGAGTTTTGTTACAGTGGTCAAATAATAACATTTTCTGATTGGTATTTACTAACAAGTCATTATTATTCATAACCTTAACATGTGAATAGTTAGAAACATAAACAATTGGACAATTAGTTAATGTTTGAACGTTACATTCATTGTTTATCATTTTATAACATAAAAATCGATTGATACTTAATTCTATACATGCATTTTCTAAAAAGTAAATATGTTTGTCTTCTAATACATAAGGAGTTGGTATAACAAGTAGATTCGTTTTATTAAACAATACTGGGTACAGTTTTTGATAATTATATGTGGTTCTATAAATAATAGGGATTTTTAGTACAAAGATTATTTCGTGATCGGAAACGATAGTATTCAACTTACAGAGATTCATGAATTCAAAATAAAAGAGTTTAGAAAAAGGGATTAGTTCTTCGTGAGGAAAAATAGAATTCAGTAATCTTTCTATTTCGGTTATATCTGAAGTGTCTAAGAGCAGTAGATTGATTTCCTCTGTAATACTAAATGATATAATATTCAATATTTTATTGATGTAATCCTCGAGTGTTTTAATATTAAAAATCTCTTCTAGAATGAGTTCTTGTATTTTGATTTCTTTGTTAAGTTTATTCAGATTTTCTGATACCTTCAAAAACTGAGAGTTTATTCTATTAGTAGTATTTTCGAATTTATTTTGTAAGAATGACAATAGTGAAATGTTCTCTGTATTTTGTATTTCTAGTTTATCCTCATTATTTCGTAGAATTTGCATATTTAACATAATATCATTAAGATCATTTTGGTCTAAATTACCTGTGATATACCTGATAGCTGTACCTAGGCCGTCAAATAAGCTACGTTTGTTTCTTTGTTGCTTCAACAGTTTATATTTTTCCTGAAGCGAAACTAATGAATTTTCTAAATAATGATAAAGTGTGTTATTACTTGTTTTTAAACTAATGAAATAAGCATTAGTAAGACAATTCTGTATGTTCGTGTTGATAGAAGCAAAATTAATATGAAAATATGCTTTATGATAAAAATTAACTAAAGAAGCTAAACCTAAGTTTTCTTGTATATAGGGTACATTTTTAATCTTTTGAAGTTCCTGGCTGTTGGCCGTCTCTGGGATCAGGACGATTGTCGAAATCCTGCAAAGAAATTTGTCTTCTTTGAGGGCGAACGTTTCTTAGATGAAAAGATAAATTAGGTTCATTAGTAATTTTAAACTTTTCTCTATTTTGTTGTATTTTTTTGTCATTAATTTTACGATATAAAGCACGAGTTTTTTGTCCTCTTGCAGTAGAAGTTTTTAAATATATTGGTTGTTCTAATTCAATATCAGGTTCTGGGATGTTTTCATTTTGTTTAGCAAGGGTTTTTTCTGCCTTATTCTTAACTTTATCTGATATTTTTTCGTAGAACGGTAGTATTTCTTTACGGCGTTTTTCATTATAATGTTCATAAATATTTTGGTCAATTTCCATTAAATGTTTGTTTAAATTTTCATAGGGGCCATAGAGTAAAGAAAAAGGAGTGAACTTTGTAGCGGAATGGACGCTTTGATTATATATTAAAATTGCAGTAATCATTAATTCTTTAATATGATCATTTTTGTTTTGCATGCGTAAGATACGTAATTTTTCTATAAGGGTGCTATGGAATCGTTCCAAGGGCGATAGAGAGGTAGGATTCATAGAACAGGTAACATGGTATTCGACATTATGTAATCTCAGGTATTCTTTAATAGTGAGGTTATTAAATTCACCTCCGGAGTCTGAAGTAATTTTATCAGGTAGGTTGTGATGTGACATGAAATGTCTTAGTTTACTTAGGATAGTAGTAGCATTTTTAGAAGGGATATGATATGCTTGAGCGTATCTGCTGAAAAGATCAATTATAGTTAAAAATATTTCTTTTTCAACGCTGAATATATCTATGAAAATATGTTCAAAAGGTTTTTTAGCTATTAAGGGTCCTTTAAAAGATGTTTTGATTGGGTGTCTTTCATATTTTGACAATAAACAGATCTGACATTCATTTATGTAGTTTGTGATAAGTTTCTTTATATTTGGTGTGTAAGCTAATTTTTGAAAGTGATTATATGTTTCATTAATGCCGTTATGCGTTTGACTATGGTAAAGAGATAATTCTGCCATAAATTGTTCTTTATTTAAAAGGGTTGGTTTGAATGCAGCTTTAATGAATTTTATATTTATAAAGTTATTCTTGAGTATGTTTATTAGTTTAATTTCAAGACTGTTTTCTTCATAATAAATTCCATAAGTAAGATTAGGGTTTATGTATTCTTTTATAAATTGCGCAATATTTTCATCTTCATTTCCATGTCTTAAGGTAACTTGAAATGAGTTTTTGCCTAAATTTTTTACTAAGTATGAATCTTCTAGCTTGAAAATAATGTGGTTCTTAAAAGTATATATATTTCTCTCCGAGTATGAAATTCCACAAATAGGGTTTTCTTCAGAAGTGTGTATAGTGATATCATCGTCAATATCATTATTATTAATGAGATTCAGTCTTTCATTCAGTGGTACGTTATCAAGAGAATCTGAATTAGAATTTTCTAAGTGAGCATTGTTTAAAATTTCGTCAACCTCATTTGGACTTAAATCAATTTCTGATTCTATATTAGGAAGAATCGAAAGTAAATCATCGTTTTCTATGTTTGACCCTTTATTACTTTGTTTTCGCGTAAGTGCATTAATTTCTATTCTACTAAGAGCATCGGCGACTTTGTTTTCTTTACCTTTTTTATAATTTATTTGGAAATTATATTCTTCTAACCGTAATTTCCATCGGATTAATCGTTGATTAGGTTCTTTGAGAGAGAATAACCACGTTAGAGGTTTATGATCGGTTTCGATTGTAAATTTTTGACCAAACAGATAAGGGCGGAAATGTTTACAAGAGTCTACAATGGCAAGTAACTCCTTTTCGATCGTCGCGTAATTTTTTTCGGCTGTATTAAGTGTGCGAGAGTAGAAAGAGATAGGTTTACCGTTTTGTGATAATACAGATCCAATAGCAATGTTACTCGCGTCGGTTGTTAGGCAAAATTCTTTTTTGAAATCTGGATATGCAAGTACAGGGGCATTACAAATTATTTCTTTACAGATATCAAAGGCTTCGAGGTACTCTGGGTCATTTATATTAATTTTCTCGTGTTTTCTTAAACATTTCGTAAATGGTTTAGTTAAGTGAGCAAAATTTTTAATGAATTTTCTATAATAACCTATAAGACCTAAAAATCCTTGAATTTCTTTTATGGTTTTTGGTAAAGGATAGTTAATTATACTTTTAATTTTATCTTCGTTTGGCTTAATACCCTCCGGTGTGATTACGTGTCCTAAAAAGGGGACTTCTTTTCGTAAAAATTCGGATTTGTCTAATTGTATTTTTAAATTAAATTGGCTAAGTTTCTCGAATATTCGTCTTAAATGTAAAATGTGTTCGTCTAGTGATTTAGAGTAAACAACAATATCATCCATATAAACAAAACAAAATTTATGTAAATATTCTAAGAGAATGTGGTCCATCATTCTTTGGAATGATGCAGGAGCATTCTTTAAGCCAAATGGCATTCTTATGTATTCATAATGACCATTTTCTACAGTAAAAGCAGTTTTTTCTATTGAGTCTTGATGTAAGGGTATTTGGTGAAATCCTTGAGCTAAATCAAGCGTGGAAAAATATTGACACTTTCCTAAGTTTTCTAATATTTCTTCCGTTCGCGGTAATGGATATTTATCTTCGATAGTTTTTTCATTAATTTTTCTAAAGTCTATTACCATACGCCATTTTTTCTCGCCTGAGGCGTCTAATTTTTTTGGTACGATCCAAACAGGACTAGAATATGGTGAAATTGATGGTCTGATTATTTCGTTTTCTAGTAATTTGGATATTTGTTTCTGAATTTCTTGTTTTAGGTGGTAAGGATATCTAAAATTTTTAACATAAACTGGATTATCATCTTTAGTTCTAATAGAATGAGAAGTGACGTTACATACGGATAATTTTTCTTCTGGATTATAGAATACTCTTTTGAATTGATAGCATAGCTTGATTACTTTAGCCTTTTCTTCACAATTCATGTGATTAACTCTTATTACTTTATCAACTTTTAAACTGTTTATGACTTTTGGTTCATCAATTTTTTCTTTGATATGAAAATGATTTATTGGTTCGCTATTAATTTTATTTATATTCAGGTTATTTAAATCATAAGGATAATCTACTTCGTAATTATTAACATTACATATACTTTCAGGTAGAATAGTATTATTATTTAGTTTGATACTTGGTACTAATACTTCTCCATTTTTTATTGGACTTATTATCTTACTGTTTTTATTTATATCTTCTTCATAATAGATTTTTGTTCGAGGCATTTCTAAGCATTTGTTTTTAGTATCTATTGTACATTCTAGATTTACTAAATCCTTAAAACTAAGCAGACAGTCGAATTTTTTATGCCATGGCATAATTAAAAATTCAATAGGCGTAGAAGTCTTAAATTCTGATAAAAGGGGTACTTTCACAGCGTATTTACCTATAATTGTTTTATGACAGGTAGTAATTTCAAAAATATGATCGTAGATTAATGAAGGAAAAAGTCTGAAAGCTACTTCAGGGTTCATAATACTAGATGATGCACCGGTATCTATGAGAATGTTTAATTGATATTTATTACTGAAAATGAAAGGTAAATGTGTATAACTAGTGTAATTATTTAAATCTAAGTTAAACTTTGGGGTGGGTCGACAAATGGAAAATTTTCTTGAAATTCTTGTTGAGTTGTTTCCTCAGAGTAAGGAAAGTTTTCTTGGAATCTGTCTTGAGTTTCCTCAGTATTATGAATTTCTTCGACCACTACTCCGGGACGTGCGGGACCTTGTTTGGCAAAATGATTATATCTATGATTTTGAAAATTTTGGGGATTATTTCGATTAAAATTAGGTGAATTATGACCATTTTGGAAATTTGGCCTGACGGTATTCCTAGTATTAACAGACATGGGTGTTGGTTTTGAAAAATTATTATTATTTTGTGGTCTAAACACATTATTTCTGGGCTGTTGAAAAGCTTGTATGTTAGTAGGATAATGCGTATTAGAAGGTCTACTTGGGGGTAAATTGATAGGACCTCTAGGAAATGTATTTTCTAAATTTGAATGATTTCTCTGTGGATTTGAATGATGAGAATTATGTGGTTTGAAAATATTTTTCCGTGACATGTTCTGTCGTAAAAAGTTTTTATAATTAATTTGTGTTTGTATGTTATCATATTCTCTACAAATACTAATACACTCATTTACGCTTTTTGCATTTTGTTGTCGAACAAAGGAACAATACGGCTCTTTAAGACCTGAAATGAAAGAATACAATGCTTGTCTTTCATAGTCGCAAAATTTTAGTTTAATAAATTCCGGTTGATTTGAATATTCTATTTGAGCATTTTCTTTCAGTTTATGTAGTTTTTGATTAATGTCTAATGCAAATTCTTCGAAGTTTTGATTGTAGTTTTGGAAAGAGGTTGTTAAAAGAGTTAACAAGTTTTCTTCACTACGAGGATCTTTATATTTATTTAACAAAATTAATTTTAGTTCATTGAATGATTTTGGGTTATGCAGTGTGATTATGTCTCTAGCCTCACCTTTAACTTGAGAAAGGACATATCTAAAGAAGTATAAGTTCAACGCTTCATCTGTGAACGTAAATTTATCTAAAAATTCTTTAGCGTTATTTAAAAAGTAGCTCAAATCTTTGGAACCTCCGAAGTATTCGGGGACCATACATTTGGCAAAATTAAAGCGAATTTGAATATCGCTATAAGACAAAGTAGCGCTAGTGGCCATTTTTAAATTACTTAAATTATCTCTTTTTAGTGGGGATCTATCGCGAGACATGCACTTATAATCTTTGTTCTAAAATGGTTTCTTTTTGCACAAAAATAGTATGAAAATATGTTTTATGTCTGAATAAAATAACAAGAGATGAGAAAAAAAATATGGGAAAAATCGAAAAAGAAACTTACAATACTAGTACTAATAACATGGATGCGGAAGATCAGAGACGTCGCAGACTGGACCAGTACTTCTCCCCCTTCAGCCGTGTCTAGTGGTTGAGAACTGAATAGCGGTTTTGCGAAACCCAAGATTTCACAGAAGGAACTCTTCTAGGTTGTTGCAGCTTGGCTTGGCTTCGTGAGTTTTTCGCAGATGGTTCTTCTTGATTACTTCTCAAGAGTTAAGACTCGCTTGATCACAACGAATACGATAAATGACCAATGAAGTAATCCTGTTCGCAGCGCCAATTAAAGATTTCGACTAGGAAATCGTCTTTTTAAAAAGAGAACACAAGATGCTTTCACGAAGTGGTTTATTTCAGAACTGACTTATTTTCTAAAGATTACATATATTTATATAAAAGCGTAGTAAACAAAAGATTCACAACAAAGTTCTTATCAAGTAAACAAATAGTAAATGAAACATTCATAACAAAGTATTTATCAAGTAAACATATTAAGATAATGATAATGACCTAAAGTGCCATTGATCTCTTCTACCTAGGTATGATTCCTTAATTAACGGACTTAATATCCTCCGGAGCATAAGACAACACCGGTGTCTTGTCAATACCGTACGAGTATCGTAGGTATTAGTACAACACTCGTACCGCAGCGTTATTCCTGTGGAGTTAGGCTAAAGCCGCTTAAGCTGGGCAGGCTGACAGCAAATGCGTTATTGTCTCAGCTGCCCCACGACACGCACAGCATCTAGTGTCAGGGACCTCTATATCCATCACGGGACTACGGTAACGGGGGCATTGAAGACACCGTCTTGACAGGCCATTATGAATCCCTCGGTTTCCGACTTCAGCCCACTTGACCTGAGAAAAGCGAAGGTCAGGTTTCTGGATAAGCCAAGGTTGTCAATGTTCTTGAAGAAGATCCCATGCATTGGCTTCTCCTTGTGTAGCTCTATGAGCCTCGCACTATTATTATTATTAATAATTATCTTAATACCTGTTCATTATTGATCATATTTTGGTCAACTAGCTCTAACTTTTTTGCTTCACATTGTTCTGGGAAATTAATTCACGTTATTACTTGATCCGGAATCAAATCCTCTTTGTCAGAAATGCATTGTAGAAATGTCCCGTGGCGTCTACAGAGAAAAGAAGAGATTATTCGCTTTTTGAATGAAAATATAGAAGTTTGTATTATCCACTCAATCTGGTTCAGTCTCAGAGCAAGTTCCACTGATGGTTTCCTACTAATATAACATATTCCATGGCTCACTTGCATGCCATTTTCGAGATTTAATATTTAGTTTCATGTGCAATGAATTTATACCTGACAGCTCACATTGGTGGATTCGAGAAAAATATTTTAACGCACCTGATAGTTTATTTCTCGACCGTTTTTGGGATCGTACGTTAGAAGGTTGGACCCTTGTCATCTCAGAATTTGTTGTGAGGAGGCAGATCGTTGATGAAGAGAACAACTTGGAACAAATGAAGATACTTTGTTTTGAATTTGTTTTATCCGTCACGAGCAGCGCTCAAAAGTCTTCAGGAGACCTATGCGAGCTGGGAATGACTATAATTCATTCATGAATGATCTTGATTATTCCGATATATTTCTTTCAGACAAATCTTCGAACGAAAAGCGATTGATATTTCTACACATTTTCAGTTTTGGCTGTTCTCCAAAGAGTTGGATATGTATCTGTCGCCCTGAATTTGTTATCTTTCAGGAGCCATCAAAATATGATATTTCGTATATAAGTTGTTTCAGTCTACGATATACAATAGGGATAAAAACATATTGAAACGGATCTCATAAACAGCACGTCCCAAAAAATTCGAGCTATTTTGTATGCTAGATTGTTAGAGAAATTACGGGTGATTTGAGACTTTCATTTCTTGATTCAATTGGGACTCGGATTTCCATTTTGGTTTTTTGTAGTATCGCCCTAGGAATAAAATTGCCAATGTTGAATTGGAAGATTCTCTCATAGTTTCTCCTACATACGATACAGGATAGTTGTTCTTAGTTATACTTGTTAGATATCTCTGCTAGTTACCCGCGTCTTCATTATTTTAAAAAAATATAATCTTAAAATGTTGCCTTATCTCCTAAACAGGTAAATGTTAAATTGAAGGTATATGTTAATTACTTGCATAATATAACAAACAAATTTCAGCAAGCTATACAATTGGGTATTGGTCCCCCATCATTATTCATGATTTTATTATGTTTAGTTATTTCTAAGCTTTCATAGGCATGTAGATGCCTGTTGTTGTTAACTTGTCTAACTAATCTAAATGAACTAAATAGTAATAGTTCATTAAGAATAGTTAGACATCAACAACAACAGGCATCTAGATGCCTATGAATGCTCAGAAATAACTAAACATAATAAAATCATGAATAATGATGGGGGACCAATACCCAATAGTTTATTGTACAGCTTGCTGAAATAATTTGTTATCATATTTTGCAAGTAATTAACATATACCTTCAGTTTAACATTTACCTGTTTAGGAGATAAGGCAATATTTTGAGACTATATTTTTTTTAAATAATGAAGACGCGGGTATCTAGCAGAGATATCTGGTGATATGGTGACCGAAACACGTATCGAGGTGTTGAAAATAGTGGTTTGGTGTTGGGATAAAACTCTAGTATATTCATTACTACACCAAAGGTTCCAAACAGTACAGTGCAAGTTCGCAAAATGATGCTGGTTCATAGAAGCTCACATCCCAAATCGTCTGTTTCATAGTTATACCTACCCAAATTTCAGGCACTCAAAACCCCTTGGTAACACCCCAACCATCTCCCTAGCAGAAATGCTATAGAATTATGAGTCTAGGAATGCCTTGAAAGAGGCACTCGAAGGGCAGAAATCTATATACTGTCAGATAGCCAAGTAGCACTAAAAACTCTGAGGTCATACACCTGTAAGTCTAAGTTGACTTGGGACTGCAAACAATCCCTAAGACAACTGGCAGTAATCAATCAGGTCGCCCTGATGTGGGTGCCAGATCACAGAGGAACCAAAGGCAACAAATAAGGCAGATTTCCTCGCCAGAGAAGGGCAAATACACAATTTCCCGGCCCAGAACTCTTCTGTGGACTCTCCAGAGCCTACTTAAGATAAGAGTTGACGCTGGGAAACCGATGAAATGAAATCTCACTGGAATAAAGTACCAGGACAAAGACAAGCGAAAATACTAGTGTGTCTAACTAAGCAGCTTCTCGAGGTGGACAAGAAAGACTTGAAGATGGTAACGGGACTCTTCACTGGACACTGCCCTCTGGGGTACCACCTCAACAAGATGAGTAAATCAGAGAGTGATAGTTGCCGCTACTGCGAGAACTTCGCGGAAACTGCAGACCATTTGCTGTGCGAAGGCCCAGCGCTTTTCTGCAACAGGCTTGGAAGGGGCCTTCTCAACACCCTCCGACATCAGGAACTCAGCTCTCAAAAAACTGATAAACCTCGCAAGAATTCTCGGAATCCCGGGCCTCGAATAGATCAAGGGTCACGCACAAAAGGACTTATAGGTCGAAGTGCTCGTGAGGCTGCACAGCCTGCACGACCCCCTTTCAATCTACATTCTATACATCCCCAAACAACAAACAGCCCGTGGACTTTCAAGTTTGGAGTGTCTACATAACGTAACTGGTACTAGATTGGAGCCCGTGAAATAATCAGGTCGCTAGATATATAGAGCGTGTCGTGGGGCTCCTGAGACATTAATGCATATGCTGCCAGCCTGTTGACCTTATGCGGTCTCATCCTATATCTACAGGCATAAAGCGGCGCTACGAGTGGTGTACTACTACATACAATACTCGTACGATACAGACAAAATAACCAAATCTACTGAATCTATTAGAACATATCATTCCCCATCCTCCGGCAAATACAAGCCAATGAGCCTGATGTACTCTTCGACCTTCAAAGTAGGGCGGTTTTTTTCATGAACTTTCAGCTCCTGGTAAACCGAACATCATCCGAGAAGAGGAGAAAAATCGGACCAACCATGGACTCCCTGTTTGAACTTCGCATGCTTTAGCTAAACCAATTTATTAAAATGGTGGTTGTGATCATGGGAACACTTAGTGGAATGATGATCATAAGTAATAGAATGGAATGAATCTTCCGGATAGGCAAACCAGAGGAAGTCAAATGCGTTATCAAACTCTCCAGAAATGTTGTGAATTCCGTTAAAAACAGTGTATTACTTTTTGTTCCATTTATTTATTTCTTGTAGTTAATCGTTATTTAATCAAGAAACCGTTTCATTCATATTCTTTAACGGTATTATACATAGTAATAATTTGAAATCCGAGATTTGTGTTGTAATAAGCAGTGTTGAGCAGTGTAGAATTCAATAACTGAAGAGCTGTTATTTGTATATTTCGCTTGAATTGATTTCATATTTTGAGTATTAGAGTCAGTAAATGTCTCATTCATCAAAATGGAAACAAAACCATACTACCCAAAAACACCTCGATCTTTCCCAAATAAATCTCATTATAATATATTATGACATATGTTCCACCCCATCGTTATCCATCTCATCTTGTTTATCGCCTAAGGAGTTGTTCTAGTAATAGCTCGGCAAACCTTGTCCTGTGAAGTCTTTTGGATTATCTCAAAGATCGTGAGTTTTTCTTTTAAATCCCGTCTTCTCGTGATTTCCAGAATGAATACAGCGTAATTCTATTCGAGAGAAACCGAAGAAATGACTTCATGGAAACTTAAGGGTAAAAGGTCGCTGGAGAGCTACATGTTCTTTGAGACATGGTGAACGATGCTCTAGTGAATAATACGAGTACGTTATTTGACGGAATTGATAATGTAATAGTTTTCATGGATTAGATATCGGACTTTGTTGTTTAGTCTGACATCAATTGGATTACTCCACAAGACTTTCGCATAAAAATGATTTGAACATGAAAAGATATTTCTGAATTTCAAATCCAATCGATAATTCTCTATAATGTTTTAAGACTGATGAGATGTGTTTTCTTCAGCAACACATGTAATGTACGCAAATTGTTGTCAAACCACAATACATCAATTACCTACACCTGAGAATTGTACCGAATGAGATTCCAAGGTGGTAATCAGTTTCTTTCCTAGCCAGCTTCCGTTTTGAAAATGTTTCAAATTGAAGCTAAAATGTCGAACACAAACATTTCCCGGATGCATTTCAACCAAAACTTTGAAAAAATGTGTTACACATGCCTTGTTTTGAAGCAAGTGTGACGTGAGTCGCCTCGATGCCAACCCCGACGTCTGGTGCTTGCTTGGAGTATGCTCAACGTACCACCACTTCTCATATAAATACAAAGCAAAGCCAGGTCAGTCATCGAAAGAACGCAATGTCTAACTCATACCAAACTAATGAGGGAGTTGAAAAACAATCCGATAATGAGAATGCCATCGAATGAGATTCTTTCCAAATATAGTTTTGGAAAAAAATTCTAAATGGCCATACCTGGCAGAAAGGCATGAAAGGAAGGTTTTCCAATTGATGCAGGAATTGCCTGCTATATAGATGGCTCCAAAATCGAAGGTGTGGAAGCAATCCCGAGATGAAAGTCTCGTTGAGTTCAGGTTCACTAGCTACGGTATTCCAGGAAGAAGTTACAGCAATACAACATTGTGCAGAAGAATTACTGAGACAAAAGTTTGATAAAAGAAACATTGCTATTCACTCTGACAGCCAAGCAGCTATTGAGGCAATCAGTTCCATGTAAGTTAACTCTAAACTTGCTTGAAACTGACTGGGAGCCCTGCAAGAGCTGGGTAGTCATAACAAACTGTCCGTAGCGTGGGTGTATAAGGGCAACGGAGAGGCTGACTCATAAGCACGAAAAGGAGCCTAAAGTGCTCTTGTTGGTCCGAAACCTACTTGTAGTTTAGCGGAAGCTCTAATAAACACTCATAAGAACACGTGGATGCAGACTCGATCTTAAGAATGGTGAATCGAGTCGCCTGGAATGGGACAGGCAGAAATGTACATCAAAGAACCATGGCTTTCCTTTACTGAGTACCTACTAAGTCAGAATAGAAGAACAACCAGGATTATGGTTAGGCTTCTAATAGGGCACTGTAGACTCAATAAACGTATCAATAACGTTGAATTGGCAGAAACAACGTCATGAAGGTTCTGTTTAGAAGATGAGGAAACTGCTGGACACATATTGGGTCAGTGTAAAGATTTGTCAAGAGGCTAATGTTCTTAATATCAGGAGAGGAAAAATCACATTCTTGCAAGTATGGGCCGTGATGGTCATGATGGTAGAGCGCTTGTCTCTTAACCTAAGGGTTGCGTCTTTTCTAGCTCGGGCAAGTCTTTTGAAGACTTTTGAGGGTTTTACTCTTGAGGGTGTGCAGCTGGTTGACGTAAATAACAATTTTTTTAACAACAACACTCTTTAACATGGGAGAGCTAAAGTCTAATATCGTAGCAAGGCAATTTTCACAGCAAAATATATCTCGATTTTGTAGAAGGTTTGATATCTATTTCGCTTTATTGGCAGTAGATGATGTGGCAGCAACATCTCCTGTCGATATTTTTCAAGACTTCTACAAAACTGAGGTATATTTTGCTGTGAAAAATGTATTGCTATGATAACAATCTTGCTACTGAGAAACAGAAATTGGTATATCGTAGAAGTAAGTTATGGGGAGCTATGGTTGTCAGTGTTAGTCTTCTGATTAACTGCCAATGTGAAGATATGTCACCATTTCTTCAAACTTCAAACAAGTTTTCTGAAGGGTTAGATATATTCAATGTTTTACTTGTATAAATATTAGTAATACCTCAATTTCCACTATTTTTAATCAGTATCATGTACGTATCACCCACAAACCCCAGTCTGTTATGGTAGTTTCCACATTTTCATCCCGCATCACCCTTCATTTACCTTGTAAATAGCCCCAATGTTTGCCCATCGATTTCCAAAGAAAAACGCATCAAATAATATGGTTGTGAAGAAACACATACCAGAAAATGGAAAAACAACTTTATAGATTCTGTATCATCCACATTTAGAACAAACATCTGTTTTTAGTAAATCACCGCTGCCGCCGCTCTTGTAAACAATTGTTCGAATTGCACTTGTGTGCACAAGTGAGCTCGTGTTTGTCTTACACATTGTTTATTATTTATACTTGATAAAATTAATAACGCTATGCGAACGCGTGAATTAGGCTTGTTCAATATTTAGGCAAGTTTCGAGCCTGGATTGCGCTGTGGTTGCTTCGGGTTATCGAAATTCACTGGTTAGGAAAAAGACATGTTGTTGTTGAGGAAATGATTCAGAAGTTGATTATTTTTAGGCAGAACTCGAACAATATATCGTTCATTTAATCCTTGGCGTTTGAACGTACCAGTGACCTCATTCTTTCTTTTTACCTTCTAGTCGTTATCTTCAGAAGTATTTTCCTTTGCCTTCCGATTACCATGCATGGTCCAGATTTCATATTTACCTGTAACAAAAAAATATTTCACAGTGTTGTTCTAACAACCAGTTCAAAAAGAATAGATCATTTGTTTCATACGAATTATTGTTCTATTATCATATGTTATTCATTTTAAAGAGCTTCAATTGATGAAATGTGCTGTTCATTTTACATAAAAAAAAAGATTTTGTCAATTTGTTTGATCAAGTAGCCAAAAATTATTTAAAACGTGTTGAATATTGACTTGAATATGTTACATTGCAGATTAGCAGTATAACGATATTCCATTGCTTCCTCGTGCATATTGAAATGAAATTGATGCTGTAATTATCAAACACCGCTCGAGGAATAATAAGGATAATGGCTAAATAATTCAATTTCGACTTCTCGGAAGCGAAGCAGAACAGATAAATCCATCGGACTAGTTAGCTATTATTTGCCATTTTTGATAGTCTCTCTTCCCTTATTCCGAATAGAGAATCTACTCACATCGATATTACCTGGGATTGAATTCACGCAATTACATTTGGGTGAGTGAGTTTTTTATTTCTGGTCCATCACTTATCCATTTATGACATTTTTTCAAGCGGTTTATTGTAAGTGAATTATTTCATCCATTTCTTGTGAAGAATACTCGTTTTGGAAGACTCGCGTCATCATAAGCTTTGGTGGAAGAGTCCGAACAGAGCAGATAATCTTCAGGGAGACTACTTCAGCCCTCTCCTATTCTGCATCAACCTTTATCCATTTCACTGAGAAAAACCCGCGAATACGACAGCGCCCCCCTCACCCCCAGCAACCGGAGGCATATGTTTACCCATCATAGGGGTACTTGAAGGGATATTGAACACGCTACTCTTGAATCTGAAAAGTATGCGGGCTTGCCGTTAAGCGGCAAAAATCTTTGCTGGCATGATGCAGCATGCAGTAATTCTTGATTCGTTCCGTTTACTCAGGGCACATGATTCTCGGACTCAGTATTCAGTAGAAGAATACCTATCTGCAACCACTCAACATATCTTCAGCCCCAGCACAGTTCGAAGCTGTCTGCAAGAATCATCAAATTAACTTAGAATTTGCTCTATATAGACAATATTTCAGGATGATTCCAAATATGATTTGTATATGCTCATATATAAGGTTTAGTGTAAAAACGAAATTTACGTCAAAAATTTCATCTACTTTTTACAAAAATAAATTTTGAAGACAAATAAACAAAGTTTTAGAATAGTTTCAGTCGAAAAAATGCCACCTATTTGAAAAATTTACATTTTCTGCGTGAAATAGTGTTTTAATTAAAGAATACAAGCTGTTGACGATTTAAGTAAAGTGATGAAATATTTGATATTGTAGGAAACAATATTTTAAAAAAAAATATTTTTCAATCATTTGAAAACTCGCTACGTTTTCTGAGATGTATCTGGGCGAGCTAATTTCGAATTAAAAAAAAGTGGCGGAATATTACTCCAACTCAACTCTAGAAGAACTTTTCAACTTGTCAACGGTTGAAGATGGGGTAATTCTGCGAACGCCAATTGATTAAGGATGATGAAATTACTATACTGTGTGAATTTCAAGTCAATCGAAAAAAAAAAACAATTACTCGCCCAATGGGTGGACCCTTAAAAATTCTGAAAAATACAAAATCATCGGATTCACCTCGAATTTGCACTATATACGCAAAATTTCATGCTGATTCCAAAACTATATGATTTGTTTATGTTCAGATACAAGGTTCAGCATAAAAAAGGAATAAAACGTCAGATATTCGCTCACAAGATCGAAATTGTGGAGGTGTCGTGGAACACCTATGAATTCTCTATTTGACTCGAAATCGACTTCAAATTTGGTATGAAGAAGGAATAAAATTTCACAAATTCGAGCAGAAAAAAAAATGGGTTTTATTTTGAGGGTAAATTACTCCTCCCACCTCCAGAAAAACTTTTCAACTCGAGATCGGTTGAATATAGATCAATTCTGCGACGACCAATCGATTGAGAATGATGGATTTAGTATACTCTGTGAATTATGAATCAATCGGAAAAAAAACGATCACTCGAGAAAAGTCCTAAAATTCATGAAAAATACAAAATCATCGGATTCACTTAAAATTTGCACTATAAACGCAACATTTTCTGCTGATTTCGAAAATCTATGATTTGTTTATGCTCAGATACAAGGTTCAGCGTAAAAAATTAATTAACCGTCAAAAATTCCATCGCGCGATCTGGTTTTCGAAAGTTTTTATTTCGCATTTTTCCAAAACTTGCAAACGTTCCTCAAATGTATCTTGACGAGTTGATTCCGAATCCTACCACAAAAATAAATTTCGATGACAAATTGACAAAATTTCAGAAGATTTTCAATAAAAAAAAAACACCTATCTGATTCGGCCTTCAGAAGCATATTCTCACATCGCTGCTGAAATTGGAAAATAATTAGAATTCCTCTCGTTTGCCGAACACATACGTATATATTTAGAGTTAATTACATTTGCTCCGCTCGGACTTTTCTGATGGAATGAAATAAAACCTAACTCACCTGACTTGAGGAAACAAAATAATTCTCATTACTTTCCGACCTGCATTCTCTTGATGGATGTATGTGTTTTGTTGAAGCTTGATTGAGAGGTAGCGCATTCTCCAACGGAGAAGTTTTATTTGATTTGACTTTGAAATCTCTTTGTGTGGGTCATGCACTGAAATCGATGCAGATTAATGAAACGAATAATATCCCTTCTTTCCATAAATTTTCACAATGTGGAAAATATGGGTCAAATATCTGACAGAGAACAACCACCCCTTTACGGTAAATGAATTTAATCCAGGTCCGGATTGTGGATATTTTTCGGGCCGAGCTTTGTTGAAACCGGCCCATCGATGAAATGATTTGAAGTTGAAACTAACTCTAGTGCTATTTTTATGAATTTTTTTTAAACCGGCCAACCGAGCTTTGCTTGGTAGCCCGCCGCTCCAATCCGGGCCTGATTATATCTGACGATCTATTCATTTTGTGGAAATTAATTCATTGAGAATTTCAAAGTTAGTGTTTATTTTTAAATTATTTATTTTCAATGCTTCCAACAAGTTCATTTCTCTTCCCTTACAGCATGTAAATCATGCATACATGAATGGATATAGCCTGAGACCGCATAAGCTGGCAGGCTGACAACAAATGCATTATAGTCTCAGCTGCTCCACGGCACGCTCTGCATGTAGTGTACGGACCTCTTCACCCAAAACGCGACTACGGTAGACGAGGGTGTTGAATACACCATCTTGGCAGGCCATTATGAATCCCTCGGTTTCCGACTTCGGCCCACTTGACCTGAAAAAAGTGAAGGTCAGGATTCTGGATAAGCCAAGGTCTTCATCAAGACGCATTGGCTTATCCTCATGTAGCTGTTGGAGCCTCTCACTCCCCGCAGATTTGACGTGGGTATTTTGCTTAACGGGTTCCAACTCGGTAACAATGTTTGGGTTAGTCCGTTCAGTGTCGAATACGAGACCGAGTTCATCGGCTGCACTGGATACTGCTTTGAAAAGAAAAGCTCCAATCCCTGAGAAGGGGATCTGAACTCCTGATGACTTTACAGACTCCATCCAGCACCATTCTGTTGTGTAGATACTCCAAGTTCAATAGTCCATGGCCTCCCCGTTGCCTAGGGAAGTTGAACCGTGGAACAGAAGATTTAGGATGCAAGCACCTATAAACATGCATAATTTTGCGAATTTTTTCGTCAAGTTGTCACAGCTCTTCTTGAGTCCATTTCGTTACTCCAAGGGAGTGAAGTAGAATTGGAACGGCAAGCATATTAGTTGCAACAACTTCGTTCTTCTCTGACAGTTCTGTTGACCAGATCTGTCGGAGCTTATGCTGATACCTGCCGCGGAGAGAGTTTTTGACAGTAATTATCTCTTGGAAGTGGCGTTGTTCCACCCCTAGGTAGGTATACGTCTCTCCGTATTCCTTGCATCGTCCTCTGTTGAGATGAACCGTGGCACAATTGCCGATCTTAAACTCCATTTCGATAGCATGCGTGTGCTATTGCACCACCCTTAAGGACTGATGAAGTTTGAGGTAATCCATGTAAAACAGATAGGTAACCTCATGCCTTTGGTTGCTGGGGTTACCGCAGTTGTATCCGCGGGTTTTCCGAACTGCAAAGAACAATGGCAATAGTGTGATGCAGAAGAGAAGAGGGCTGAGGGAGTCTCCCTGAAACACGCCCCTTCTAAAGATACTGCTCTATTTGGACTCTGACTTGACCAGATGTTATGGTAAAGCGAGTCCTCCAGAGCAGCATCAGCTGTTCAATGCTTCTCACTATTTGATCGGGTACCGCAAGGCATCTGAGCAAATGCATGATGAGCTCATGCGATGTTGTACCAAATACCTTTCGATAGTCCAGTCCATTGAAATGTTACGCTGCTCCATTTATATCATTATCATTATTATTACTATCATTAAAAAAAACAACAATCATTCAAATTCCAACATTACGATCTTCATATGAGATTGGTTTCGAAACGCACAGTCTCAGGCAGAATGTTCTCTAATTAGCGTTTTATAATTTTTGAAAGTAGGTAATGGCTATAATTTCACAAGTTCGGATGAAAAGTTGGCACGTGATTTTCAGTGAAAGAGACTACTTCATACAGTCACATGCAATTTTGCTCACAAAATTCAATTATTTTTGATGTACGACCGTTCTTGGGACATATTTCAACAGCAACATTCGCAAAATTTGGACTATTTAACAAAAAAATGGGGCGATTATCATTATGTGTCGCTTTACCGTATAGCTGTGAGTTATTAATGTTGCGTATCATTCCCTGTTGTTGAGGTAAATCACCGCAAATATGGAATTTCGTGCGAGATCATGCAAAAAATTCGTATGAAATTTACCCAAATGAGAGAAAACGAATTCGTTTCCAATTCAGTTATTCAAATGTGAATTGTTTGGTTTCAAATCAGTGGTGTGGAATGATCATGGGTTCAGTTTTGAAGCAATCTAGACAGGATGACAGTTGAACAGAGTGTTTTCGATTTAATTCCGAGAGCTCAACATCCGTCGGCAGCTGATTTGTAGTTACGTCTCATCAGGACTATTTTATGAGGTCTCTCGAAATGAAAACGAATGCACTCTGAATTAGTACCCTGAGGCAAAACGTTACACAAAAACACTAACGTTTCATTACAATATACAAAAAAATTGTTAACATTGTTATTTCCGTCAACTGACCACCCTCAGAAGTCTTCGAGGGATGGACTTGGCCGAGCTAAGGAAGAAGTAGTCCTTACCTTTCAATGTGTGATACCGGGTAGATTCAATTCAATATCCGTCGAGGCATCGATGAGAAAACTAACTATTTTTTGTCAGATATGTGCCTTATATATAAGTGCTCGTCTTCTTCTCATACTGACACAGTCCAGGTGACAATATAAAATTCGGGAATATGTACATAACCTATATTCTTCCTGTAATTTGAATATGTTTAAACATGATTTCATTGTCGAATGGAAAATTAGGATCACTGAAGTGAAGAGCCAAAATAAATCCTAGTTGTAATAATCTGGCAAATGACCGCCTTGAAGTGGGTGCCAGGTTTTCACCACTGAAAATTCATATCAAATACTTCGATTCGCTCACGTATAGTAATTTGTGGACTAATCTGGATTTCGAAACTGAACCAATTCGCAGTATAAGATTTCATTCAAAGTAAAATCTTTAATTCCATTTCAGGTGTAAAAATATCAAATAGGAAATAGTAATAGTCCATTCTGCATCGTAAATTGTAGTCATTCGTTCCCATAATATATTTCAATGTGGAAATCTCTAGATACTGCAGAAAGCGTCGAATTTTTATTCGATTTATACTCGCTTCGGAATATTTTATATCGAATTTTAAGACCGGACAGTTATTCGAAAACCAGGTTAGGTCGTGTGACTTCTTGAGGAGATTACCCAGAATATTCCAAAGTACCAGTAAGGATGGCAGCTGTAACATTTCAACGAAACCATTTATTTTACCACAGCGAGCTGTCTGAGAAAATGGCTTACACCATGTTATAATTTATCCCTCAAACATTGTTACTGAGTATGAAGTTCTGCAACAACATATCTCTGTCAAGTACCACATTTCCGAATTAGATTAATTGATCGAATCTCATTATTTTTTCATTGCCTATGCCAATGACGTGTAACTTGGTGGGAGAACAATTTGAAGTAAGCGGTGGTTGAAAATCCCACGATATGGCCCTGAGGAATTGGGGTAGGTGTACTAGGTCACATTGTACACCCTTACTATACAGGGTTCTTCAAAATTAAATGCTAATCTTAAAGGGAATCCTTGGGTGATTCTGAGGAAGATTTTTTATATTCACTTATCACAGATCCACAATCTGTGTTTGCAGCAATTTTTTAAAAACATTACCATAGCAACTGCATTCTATAAATACGATAAAGATATTGTTTTCTTGGTGGGACCAATTCATTGAACCACTCTGTATGATAACGGATTCAGTCACCAACTCTGGTTTCTGTTTCAGGTCAATGTCTGAATTGGATGTATGGTAAGCAGAGTATTATTATAGATTATGAAGAAAGTTAGAGTAAGTATTTCACACTTTCCGTTTGAAGGTTATTGAATTGCTAATGGGTTGATATATAGTGTTATTTTGTATAAATGTTTATTTTCGGAATATCGATTTGATGACGTGAATATTTATCAAGTATCGGACCAAACCTGACACTTTCAGTTTGACCAGTTCCAGAAGAATTTTATTGAAAATTACTACTTGATACAGTAGATATATATCATAATGATACTCTCCAATCCACAAACTACTCAATATAATTGAGATCTCATGAAAAAATTACTTTATCCATTCCCCTCGTAACAAAACATTTTCATAAAATCGTGCGATATAAGGCCGATTCACATACAAGCGTGCCCTGCAGAATTCCGACTTAGTATCTTAGAATAAGCTGATTCCGAGATGTTTAGTCAGGATTCCGACAAAGTATCTCAGAATTAGCTAATTTTGAGATACTAAGTCAAAATTCTGAGTTAGTATCTTAGAATAAGCTAATTTCGAGAAGTTAAGTCAGAATTAGGAGTGACAGAACATGTTCTAATTTTGAGATACTAAGTTGGAATTCTGACTTAGTATCTTAGAATAAGCTGATTCTGAGATGTTGAGTCAGGATTCCGACAAAATATCTCAGAATTAACTAATTTTGAGATACTAAGTCAAAATTCTGACTTAGGATCTTAGAATAAGCTAATTTCGAGATGTTAAGTCAGAATTAGGAGTGACAGAACATGTTCTAATTTTGAGATACTAAGTTGGAATTCTGACTTAGTATCTTAGAATAAGCTGATTCCGAGATGTTGAGTCAGGATTCCGACAAAGTATCTCAGAATTAGCTAATTTTGAGATACTAAGTCAAAATTCTGACTTAGGATCTTAGAATAAGCACATTTCGAGATGCTAAGTCAGAATTAGGAGTGACAGAACATGTTCTAATTTTGAGATACTAAGTTGGAATTTTGACTTAGTATCTTATAATAAGCTGATTCCGAGATGTTGAGTCAGGATTCCGACAAAGTATCTCAGAATTAGCTAATTTTGAGTTACTAAGTCAAAATTCTGACTTAGTATCTTAGAATAAGCTAATTTCGAGATGTTAAGTCAGAATTAGGAGTGACAGAGCATGTTCTAATTTAGAAATACTAAGTTGGAATTCTGACTTAGTATCTTAGAATAAGCTGATTCCGAGATGTTGAGTCAGGATTCCGACAAAGTATCTCAGAATTAGCTAATTTTGAGATACTAACTCAAAATTCTGACTTAGGATCTTAGAATAAGCTAATTTCGAGATGTTAAGTCAGAATTAGGAGTGACAGAACATGTTCTAATTTTGAGATACTAAGTTGGAATTCTGACTTAGTATCTCGGAAATAACGAGAATTTTTAATAATAATGGCCCTTCTATGCCTTCGTAAAGTGGTATCATTGGTGTTGGAAAATAAAGACAAAGTGAAATTAGTAAGTTTGCATAAAAAATATTGTGTCAAAACTTTGACATCGAATCATTGTTACTTATACTTGGTACTCTTCGATATTCTATAGCACTATTTCAAGAAATTATTTCGTTACAGGGGGATGCAAAAAGTTATTGAATATTTTATAAAATCTAAAATATTTCATTATTTTGTGGATTGGATACCAAATCGTAATTTTCAAGAATAAATATATACTTTTTTACTTGAATTAATAAAATTGGTTTCGTTTTATGTCAAACAAATAATGTATTCGTGAAATCGACCCAACATAAAAACGACATCAAAGATACAGGGGGGTAGATTATGGGTGGCCCATTAAAACTCACAGATAGTATACTACATTTTTTAAATTATCTCAATATTCCCGAGTTCTTTTTTGCTTCGATTATTTCGATATGGTTATTTCACTATTAATGGATACCTATCCAAACCATTCAACCAGAAATTCTACCTCTGACAATATTTAACGTTAAAACGGCAGCCAAATTTTAGTATTATATAGTAGTATAGTATATATTATACTTGTGAAATTATTCCCATGGCCTTGATGGGAACGCTTCATTAGAAATGCACCGGTTAATCTATCATCATGACATGCGAAACTATCGGAATAATAGAAATTACCGATTCAATACAATATTGTTCTATATTGTTGTTGGTAAACAATGGTTACGCCATGTCAATCACGTGTTTGACTCCTACTATTTGCGTATGGATTGTTTACTACTGAAAATACAGTGGTGTTCTCGTCGTATGAAACAGGTAGAAAAAAAATTAGAGCAAATGATAATCGTCCGGCGATGAGCCAAATATAGCCTTATGGCCGATTTAAATAAAAGCGTGCACATTTTGAGAAGTCCTTAGTGCTTCCTGACTGGAATTACTTTCTGAAAGTGAAGTGATCGTGGTGTTAGAGCGTTTGCTTCCACCCGTACGGCCCGGGTTCGATCCCTGAGACAGCCTGCGACTGAGCTAAAGTTGGTTCGGAATCCACTTTTATTTAAACTGTAGGTCCCGGATCTCCCTTGCTCGCACAAGCTCTACTTTTGAGGAGTTTTCTCCGAAAACCTGGGCGATTCGTAAAAACAAATTTTACAAATTTTACATAGTGCTCAGTAATCGAGCCTTCGGAGCACTTTTCAAAAATGCATGCTCACCCAGCGTTTTATACGCTCGCCGACAAGCTTAGGTTTGAACGTCAAGAGACATGCATTTCTCATGCTGGTTTAAAAATGCATAGTGGACACGCATGTATCTGAATCGATTTTTACAATGTTGACTACTTCATACGCGAAATTAGCTCGTATGTTGAAAGCGAGCCAGTTAGAGCAGAAATTATTTAGGATTTTAGTGTTGTTATTCATAATATGGCGTGATATACCAGGTGACCACGAGGTGAGGTACGCCCCCCAATTTTTCTATAGTTTTAAAGATACAGGTTTCAAATTTGTCACGTCGATATATTAATCAAATACGCATATTTTGACTCCATTACCAAAAATTCACCACTTCCGGTTTAACCGGAAGTGACCCCAAACTTTTTTTTTCAAATGACACCCTGTACAATTTTTTCCATTAGAACACGCAATTTGTGATAACACTGTTTGTCAAAATTGAAAATTGGTTTAAAAATGGCGGAGATACAGTTTTTTTAGATGGTCTGTGATTCAATAATTCCTCATGTCAGTATACTCGTGTATTTTTCAAATCATTGGTTCTTCACTTTTGAACTGTTTACATTTGTTATCTTCCCTCGTATACAAAAGATTTCAGTAGAAAAATTGGAGTTTGAAGATCATATCAATGGTAAAAAGAAAGTTTGGACAATACCAAATAGATGGAATATTTCCTAGTTGTGCGCTAAAATCATTCTCTGTATCATAATGATTTTTTCTCGTTTCGTTCAAATGTAATTTTTGGGTAACCTCTGGAAAATCCTGCAGATGTGAATGTATATTCAGCCCTGTCCTGCACAAAACGTGAAGGAAAATCTGTTCACGAATGGAAGCCAGTTATGTTTTCGCAAACTTTCTGAAGTGAATTTTGGTTATCCGTTGTCTGTATTATTGGGGATGTTTTCAATGGCAACAGAAACTTTCACGATTTTAATTTATGAACTGAAACGGCCATTCAACAGTAATGTTTCTACGCAATGGAAACGGAAACAAATGAGACGCGAACTCTCGTCCCTGTAGAGAACGTTCACCCAATTCCAACACGCAGAAAGTTTCACCTGAAGAATAAAGTTTCCGTTATTTTCGCTGATTGGCCTGATCCCGGAAACAGCTGACGACCTGAACTTCACGGCATGGTTTTAAGGGAGTATCCAATTTCAATGGAGAGAAGTTTGCAAATTATGTCCATATTTTTGACATGATTTGCTATATCTTCCCGAATAAATTGAGAAGATATAGGTGAACAAACGATAAACATTTTATTGTATTTCGTAACCATCTATTAACGTTTATATTCACTCTGTAGTATACGATTATTTCGGCAGTTTCAATTTCAATTCAATTCGATGATTGAATGATTTGAATTTCGGCTAAATAACTAGCCTCAATTAATATCTCAAATCAAGAAATTGGGCAGTAAATTTAGTACCAGAAATGTTTTCGAAATGTTAACCTGAGGAAATTTTTATCCTCGAGTACTAATGCAATAGGACCTTCTTCAGGAACCAATCAATTAATCAACGTACTTCATTGTCAGAAGATACAAAAAATCTCATGGACCAAACAATAATGATTATGCGTGAAGAATAATAAAGTTCAATTAAAATGTGAATCGAAATTGTCACATATAAACATAAACCACACTCTTATTGATATATATACTCACATAAACACCTATATGGAAAACATATAGACACGTACGAACATTTACCTATATATCAATAAAAGGTAAAGTTAAAAAGATAATATAAAATTGAAATTATAGACAGTTACATTATACTGCCTAGTCTAGTCGAAACTGACTCACAGTTTTGGTCATGTTCTTCAACTTAATTTATCTTGGTAGAATTCCTCTAGTAATAGGCTTTCTCAACCAAAAGCTTATGTACTACCTTCTTGAAAGCAGCGTTTTTACGATTCTCTCTTACTCTTAATGGCAGGTGGTTGTACATTTTTCTGCTTTGGTAAATGAGAGATTTTTGTGTAAGAGCAGATGACCTTTCATAAGTGTTTTTCTGTTGTGATGCACCGTTTGGGTTGTGGTGTCTCTCTTCAGCTAGTTTATCGATTTTTCAGTATGACACTGGCAATATTACTTGATTTCGGATATATCGTTACTACCCGATTCATCTTCTGGAAATAACAATATTCATAGTTTGTCGTTGTTTGAACTGAATTTGGAAACGGCATACTAACGAACCTTCCTCACTTAAATACGGGAAATCAATGAATGTGTTTTGACATCCAAGGTTGAAATAAGGAGATTAACTGTGATGAAATAGTCTACATAGATACACTCAAGTATTTCAGTAAAAGAGACACATTGTGATGATGAAGCCGTCGTGACACTCTTAGTTTCTGTTCATGACATGGAAGCTTTACGGTAGCCATCAAACTAGATGGTTTTCATGAAGGATATTTACAATTGTATTAATTAGGGGCCGTCGTATAATAATATAAGTATGTTTGCAGGAGAAACAGATTTATTCATTGCACATCAACAAGTTTGATGTGTTATACGTGTACGAAATATGTCTTAATTTTGCACCTCCACAGAATATCATTTGAAGAATATACCGATATGGTTGCGTCTTTCCATAATTCATATCTCAAATCTCACATTGGTTCAGTTCCCTACTAATTTTGTCAACCACTCATGTGTGATGCATCATTATATTAGAAAGTTTTTAAAAATGATTTTTAGTGGGGCCGACATTGCCAAGAATATTCAAAATACTCAAGTTCAGCCGTTCCATCAAGCAAGTCAAGATCACTTCGATATTCTTTTTGCACTGTAGAGTGGCAAAAATTTTTAAGCAACAAAATATATCGAATCGTGTTTCTTTGATTACTAAGAATCTGACAGTGAGTATTTCAAGTACGATTTTTTTCCATTCAGCGAATGCTCGAAATCATTCAACTGTCGAAAAGACAGCTGTAGTGAATGAGCCAGGTAAATGGATTACTGACCTACTTATACAGTGAGGACCAAAAGTCCGTCGCCCCCCCTGTAACTTCATTATTCTACATATTACAAAAAATGTTAAATACATAAGTTGTAGGGTTTCATTCGATCTCTTTAATGGTTTAAGTTTCATTCATACAGAATGTCTCAAAAAAGCACGGTGACTTAGAAGTAATTTTTTTTAAATGGGATACCCTGTATTTCATTGCATTATTACATTCTACGTTGAATTCTGAACAAGTTTGATAAATAGTTTTCTATCAAAAAAGTTAATAGTTTTGGACTTATGAACACTTGTAAATAATTATTTCGAATACTTTTGCGCCAGTTCAATGAGAAAATCGTAACAAATTGATCACAATGTATTCCACTTTCCTATGCTAACTTTTTGAAAGCTATCCAATGTTGCAAACTGCTGATGGCACCATGTGTAACTTACCTCGTCGTACCATTTTACAATTGTTGAAGTTGTTGAATCTCACGAAAAACTAGTACAAATGAAGTTGAAACATTTTATTAACAAATAAGGTAGTCCATAAATACAGATCAAGAATCATTAAAAACTGAAGAGATATTTTAACTAATAACTAAAAACGGTGAGTTTTTATCTATTTCAAAAGATGTTCGACATGTCCACCATGCATTTCTTGACACATAAATAGTCGGGTTGTAAACTCTTCCCTAACATTAATCAAGGTTTGAGGTGTTATTTCTGAACACACTTCAATAATTCGACGGCGCAGTTCATCTAACGACCCACAAACTGTCTTAAAAACTACGGATTTCACATAGCCCCAGAGAAAGAAATCAAGCGGTGAGAGGTCCGGTGAGCGAGCTGGCCACTCTGTTTTACCTCGACGTCCAATCCACCTACCTGGATACCTTTCATCTAAGTAATTTCAAACCTCCCGAAAATACTGTGGTGGCGCTCCATCTTGCTGAAATGTTACATCCAAGTAAAATTCATGTGGGTTTTGCGCAACGATCTCATCGATACTGGGACTTATTGTGTCTTGCAGCATTTGGAGGTATCTGGGACCATTTAAATTTTCTTCCAAGAATATGGGACCTACAATGTGGTTACCTAAAATACCAGCCCAAACATTAATTTTCTGGGGAAATTGAGTATGCCCCTCGCGGAATTCATGGGGATTCTCATCACTCCAATATCTACAATTCTGGGTATTCACATTTCCATTTAGATAAAAAGTGCTTTCATCACTAAAGCAGATGTGTTGCAAATAAAGTCGATTTGCAACAATTCTTTCTGCCATGGTCTCGCAAAACTCAAGTCGCCGGTCTGGATCATCTTCAACCAATTGGTGCAAAATTTTTATTTGGTAAGGATGGAATTTATTTTGTTTTAAAACCCTCTTTACTGATGTTTTAGAAACATCACATGTCTCAGTACTTGCTTAGTTGATTGTTGTGGGTTATTCACCATTTCGGCTAGTACTTGAATTTCAACATCTTCCGTAATTATTTTCGGCCTCCCAGATCTCGGAGCATCTTTCACGGTGCCAGTTTGGTTAAATTTTGCCACCAATTTCTGCAAATATTTTCGACCCATCGGACGTTCTGGAAACCGTTCATTGAAAATGCGAATAGCAGCGTGGTAATTTCGGTTAGCTTCACCAAATATGATAACGGCTTCAACTTTGTCTGCTACTGAACGAGCCATATTAATCAACAAGAGAAATTGAAAACCGTTTGAAACAAAGTTTTGAAAACCTACAAAATGTCAATGACATTTGGCAAAAACAGATAAGAGTTTTTTTTCGTTGTCATGGATAAAATAAACGCGCCTAGCGTGCATAGCCTACCTCATTAATTTATTCGTGAACTGGTGCAAAAGTAGTCGAAATAATTATTTACAAGTGTTCATAAGTCCAAAACTATCAACTTTTTTGATAGAAAACCATTTATCAAACTTGTTCAGAATTCAACGTAGAATGTAATAATGCAATGAAATACAGGGTGTCCCATTTAAAAAAATTAACTTCTAAGTCACCGTGCTTTTTTGAGACACTCTGTATGAATGAAACTTAAACCATTAAAGAGGTCGAATGAAACCCTACAACTTATGTATTTAACATTTTTTTGTAATATGGAAAATAAAGAAGTTACGGGGGGGCGACGGACTTTTGGTCCTCACTGTATATACATTTTCTGTATGAATTTTCGACGTGAAGTTAAAAATTCTCTTCATGATGTTTTTAGCTTCATATTGAAATCCTCACGTAGTCGGAGTGCATTTTAATCTGGAACCCAGAGATGGCCCTGAATTCATACTTTCGTGTTTGTCTCAGGGATTTCCAATTAGAGTGAGAGGATTTTTTAATTCAATTGGGTCGAACTAGCCTTCGCTGATGATTAGTTATGACCATGAAACCGGCACGGAGGCGTTCCCCCAATTACATCGAAAAATAATTTCAGCTTTGATATTTGAAATGCATTGCAAAGTAGTTCTTGTAGAAAACTTTGCCAAGTATCGAACAGATATAATTCAACGGTCGTAGGGGGCAGTAGTTGTTTTCTGTTGAATACTTGCCGACGACCATATCTATTGTATAGGTTTTCTTACCATTTTCTGTTATTCGAATGAATTGAAAACCGAATACAATGTTTTGTGTTGTTCAATTTATATTGCTTTTTTCATTGGGTTCACATTGAATTGTACATCAAATTATTTCAAGATTTTTTTTTATTTCAGAGGCATTCAAAATCCTGAGTATTGAAAAGACCTCAGAAGACTATTTCAATTTGTCATCGGAAAAAAAAAGGTCTATTAATTTTAAGGTGATAATTCAAATAGCGGGGGCATCCAGCCGTTTGGCAATATATTCAAATAATCACACACACTTCATTTATGAGCGTGAATTTAGGCACATTGTTCGTGGGAAATTCACGTAGAATAAATCAAGAACAGAGTACAAAAAATGGTGCGTGGCAGTTAATCTCTGACAGTAGTTCCGGGCTCTCTTTTATTATTTAATATCTCATATGAAAAATATTACCGCCGAATGATTTTATGTATAAATTGAAAGAATCCGTCTTGGTCTGTGGAAGGGTGAAAATTTGTTGATTATATTATCGTGAGGAATTATCCCACCAATATATTTCATACATTCACATTTATTAATTGGGTCACTGTTTCACACATATGAATTTCAATTATCATTTCGCATGTAGATATTTCAATTATTGAACTTTGTCAGCTTTCAACGAGCACTCTCATCTAAAAATAAAAGAATGGACTTACCAGTACGTCGGCAATTAGCCTGGAGGTGACTCTGCACCTCCCTCCTCTGCATTTGCATTTTGCAGGGGAGGCGAGGATAGAAGCATCCAGACTAAAGTGTCTGGGCCAAAGGAGATTCAACAACCTATGCCACCCCAACATAATGGAGGTCATAGGTTACAAAATTCCACACATTCGAGATGTCGTCGGATAAAATGACTCCAATCTACTCCTTTGATGGAACATACACCACCATCATATGAGATTAGGGCAAATCTGGTATAGGGATGGTTATAAGACAAGCAATATCTCTTTAATCTTCTCTTGGTAAGCTGGCTGAATCTTCCAGAATAAATAAATTGTTTCACTTGGTCAATACCTTCTTGAAAATAATTATGAACAAAAAATCCTAATTTATTTTAGAGTATTTCGGCTTGAAATAAAGAAGATCTAAATGCCGCTAAGTATGACACGAAATACTTGATCTCTCCGGACATCTTCCATAATTTGATCATTCACTTTAATCAGTGTCTGTGCTAAACTCATTGTCACTCACTCAGTATCGTCTACTTGATTTTAAAATGGAGTCAAATTGTGAAAATGAATCCGGCTCAAGCATATATGCATAAACGAATGGTTATTGCAGTTTGGTAGCTCAATGTATATGCACATGTGAATAATCATAAAAGACCCTCACTATCGCCGGGCTGTAGAAAGTCACTTTTATTACTTTTGTTTGTATTTGGATTGGCCGTTTGCCTTTCTATCAGATTCCTAAAATGTCCCTGGAAACGATACACATTGATGAAATTGGATTGCTTTATTTATTTTGATGGTCCAAGTTCGATAGGATGTTTACATTATCCGGGTGATTGTCTTCAATATCACCCCGAGAACAAATGTCAAGTTTGAAGTGATATCGTTTCAGAGTATCCCCAGATGACTGGATATACGAACAGTAAACACACTGGCCTAATGGAATTCGAAGTAAGACCCAATTATATTTTTGGGGAGAAGAAAAATATAGATTTTATCAACTACATTGAACTTGGGTCTCCTGTGACTTATTCATTCATCTATTCTTCGAGTTTCTCCTATACAAAATGTGGAAACCACTTATGGACTGAAATCATTTCAGGCGATATCTGAAAATATTATGAGAAATGCTCGGATATGTCAATTTTTGTTTTAAATGTGACTTGGACTACAATTGAATTGAACAGGGTTGACTCACTTGGGTACAACATACAGATTGTGTTTTTTTTTCAAATGCATCACCCTGTGTTTTTCATAGTTTTCAGTTCTTTCTAACAAGCTGATTTCAACTATCTATAACCCTTATGGGTTGGTTGAATGAATTTCATTGGGTACTAAATGAAGAATGTACAAAATTGACTTGTCTGAGCGTATTACCTACTGTGAGTTTTTTCTTGTAATCTAAAGAATTTCAGAATTTATACTCTTTGATTTACTGAATAACCCATAAGTGATATGGGTCGCTGAAATCTGCTCAACAACTAGGATTCAACAATATAACGGAGGCTGCAAACAAGTGAATAATTTTACCTAAAACCTTTTTGCTCTTCGCTATCATGTGTATCTCATGAGTTTTTTCAGGTAGCAGTGCTCTATCAGAAGTCCTAAAACCTTCCTGAGAGATTCCCGACTTAGTCGACTCTATTATCATTATTTTCCCGTGAGTATTACCTAAGACATTCTACCAAAATATTTGATATTGGTTCTCAACCAACTTCTTCTTGTTCTGCTTCATGTCCTCAAATAGGATTCCGCAGACTGGTTCTAGTCCCCCTATGATAGTTGTCCCCGCTCATGCTAGGGCATCCACACTCATCATTCCTCTGGATGCCCCTGTGACCCAGTGCCCAGACAAATTCTATCATGATCTACGGTCCTAGGTCATTGAGGTTTTTGTGCGCCTCCCAAACTGATTTGGAAGAAAACCTGAATGATCGTAATGCTGCATCTTGACTGTCGGAGATAATGACTGTAGGGTTGGTTTCTAGGACCGCTTTTGGGAAAAAAATTGTCATCAACTTTGCTTGGAATATGTGAGTTGAATGCCGATGCTTAGGAAAATTTCCTGCATTGGTTGGCTCCCTTTCATTATATCCCGGCACCTACCCCATTGCTTGTCTTAGAAACATCCACAGTTGCCTCAGATGTGTCGATTCATATGACCTCTATTATGTTGTAGTTATCTAACTCCTCTATTGACCCAGGCACTCTAGTCTGAAGGCTACAGTCCTCGCCTTTGCCACAATTCACAAATGCAGGGGACGGAGGTTGAGAATTACCTGAAGAATAATCTTTGGTTTGGTGGACGTAGAATCAGTAACTAGAACCGCACCAACGCAATACAAATGGTTTGCTTGGGTCCAAGTCCCCATGTTTCGCCAAAAGAAAGTCTGGCTATCATGAGTGATGCCTTTGCCCTTCTG
The DNA here is from genome assembly GCA_958502065.1 of Chrysolina americana. NCBI lineage: Eukaryota > Metazoa > Arthropoda > Insecta > Coleoptera > Chrysomelidae > Chrysolina > Chrysolina americana. The sequence goes on along the minus strand of OY293420.1, from coordinate 56,058,416 downwards.
AACTCTTTTTCCAGATGTTTGTTCCACGTGACCTTTGAGTACAACTTTAACCTTAGGTATGTCATCTTTCCTGTTATCTGTAGGTTTCCATCAATATTCGAAAAGGTCTGCCAGTCTCTTGGTTTCTTCTTGCAATGAAAAGAAAGAAGGTGATTGGCCGTGGTTAAATACTTCTTTCCGGTTTAGGTATATAAGTAAGCTGTCTATCAGGAATGTTCTCTTTGTTTTTCGCGTTTTGCGGTGGTCGTCTGGTTGAAATAACCGAACGTTTCGACTGCAACTGAGGCAGTCATCTTCAGTGGCGTGGTCGAAGTACTCTTACTGGCGTATCAACCAGGAGGTTCGATAATAGTGGGGATAGTACTCCTATCCGAAGGCAGAGTCTCGTGAATTTCACCTCCGTTGTGTTTTAGCAAGAACGATGAAAGGCAAAATGGTCTGAATAGTTTATTCAGCATCGGTATGAAGACAACCTTGGACCTTGGCCAGGTTCTTGGTACGTACCTACAGATCAAGTTCGCCCTAAATAGTATGGAATCAGTAGATGTACTCCTCGCCCTGTTGATTTAGGCGATAGGTTGCTTGCTATATTCCATTCTACCTTCCTGTATATGATGACATCGTTCGCTTTATGTTTATGTGGGTCTATCCTTGACTATTTTTACCTTCTGTGGCGCGACTGAATATTTTATTCTCCTAGAGGCAGAAGAATATTCTTTCCCTGAATTGGTGAATAATCTGTCTGCTTGCATTAGCGAGCCGACAGCATTCACTGGATTTTTTGACAAGACCTTGTTCAGTCTTGAGCATTCATCCGTGACCTCGACTTAGCAGTAATTCAATCACGCCTTCCTTTTGTAAGGCTCTCTTGAACAGAGAGGGAGCTTTATTGTTTCACCCCACAGCATTGCTTTGTTCTATAGACCTTGTATGAGATAGGTTTGATTTTTTTTGGTTTTTCAGCTTTTTGGTCCAGAATTGGATCGTTCTGTTCTGAGAGGAAGTAGGGATCAACGCATCATGCTCTGGTTGGCAGGCTGCATATGTTGATCTTTATTCCTTTATTCCACTGCATGGATTGGCTGAAAAGTTGAATATCAAAAAACCTTCGAGTGTCGATGAGGCGTCATTTCAAAATTTCAGAATAGCTGATATTGACTTGGGATGATTTTGTGATGAAGCTAAAGAAATTTTCAGAATGATAAACTGTTATTTATTTTTTTTGTCAACAAATTCTGCACATGAGTGAACTTGTCTGAATGAGATAAAAATCAATTCTCTGCGATTTAAGCCACAACGCGACGTTTCGATTGTTTATATCTACAACGTTCTTAATCGATTTTAAGTGAGTGTGTCTGAGCATCTTCGTCATTTTCAAAATGATATTACTTGGTTAGATGTGCGCTGGTCTTCTTATTTCATTGTTCAAATTTTCAGTTTCAAATTGTGGTCCTCTTCATATATTCAATCTTTCTTCTCGACTCATGTGTTTTTATCCTCGCAAAACAGAGGACGAGATAACTGCACTTTGCCCATCCGAAGTTTCCTGATACAACCAAAAAATATATTGAGGGCGATACTGGGGAGAACGGGAATTACGCGTACAAACAAGAGCGGCATTCAGAGACCCAAAGGTCTAGTTCAACAAAACTCAATATAGACACCATTTTGAATTAATCATGATGGACAACAAGGGCGTGACGAAGGTATGCTGGGCTTGCCGACACGTTAGGGAAAAATTATGAATATAAATATGACAAAATTACTTTCGATTATTCCCCAACTAAATGAAAATCGCAATATTCACCAACGAAGCATGTGATTGAAAGGTGAATAACTTACTAGATAGTTGAAAAACGATTGGTTGGTTGAAGGAACAGTTTCAATGCTCAGTATTCATATAACTAAAATGGCATTCAGCGTAAATGATAGATCAATATTTGATTAAAGCACAATTTTGAAAACATTACGAAATCAACTCCAGTTTTTAAATACATTACTATGGTTACTGTTTGATTTCAATCATCAAAAAGTCGTCTGGCAGGGTATAAGTTTTGATTTGTTAATTGAACTAAGGTAAATCAACTCAATGATGACAAATTTTTCATTTTAATATATGTTTGTGCTAAAAATACTCTACTAAAAGGAGGTTTATAATACTTGTTAAATAATACCTATATACGTACATGTCTCTTCGGCATTAAAATGGGGTAGGATTCTTTCGTCTACAAGCTGAACGTCCTCTCCGTATTCCTCGCCTCGTCCTTTTTTCCTTTTGTCGATCCCGAAATCTATTCCGATAGCATGCGTGTACTCTTCCATCACCCTCAAGGACTGTGTAGACCCTTTTTTCCTGAGGCTTATATAGTTTGAGGTCATCCATATCAAACAAGTGGGTTACCTTATGCCTCCGGTAGCTGGGGGTGCCGCAGTTGTATCATGCAAAAGAAAAGAGGACTGAGATCTTCCTGAAATACGCCCCTTCTGAAGATAACCTGCTCTGTTTTTACTGACTTCTTCAGACGTTATGGTGACGCGATTCCTCCAGAGCGGCATCACATGCCTTGCGGTAATCGATCAAGGCCATCAAAAGGTTACTCTGGTTTTCCTAGCAGCCAGCAACCCCCTCCGGGTCAACTGCGGAGGGTATTCGCATGTATGAGATGTTAGTAAACATCTCTGATGCATTAAAGCATGTTATCGGTCTGTAGTTTTTAGATCGAACAGATCTCCTCTTTTGGGGATAGAGACGGTTCACCTCTCGAACCAATCTGGAATCTGTCGCTCCTTATCCAGCCAAGAGTTGAAAAGTCTGGGTGGAATCATACACGGCAGAGTTGATTTGCAAGATGTCAGCCTCTTCTGAAAGGACATCGCGATATTTCCGGAGGGCGCGCTAATTTATTCGCTCCAAAACCACTCCCCACGCTATGAGGTAAGTGAATATTCGGTCCAAGAATCGTGTGCCCTGCCTGCATTCATCTGGCTAAGATTTCTGCCATATTACGGCAAGCCGGTATGGTTTGTAGGTTCGAAAGCCGTGTGTCTATCATTCCCCTATAATCAGAACCACCATATTAATAGAATGGTTTGAGTGAAGCCTGCGGAGTTTAAAGAGTAGATCTCGATATTTAGTCGTATTTCCTCCTCTTTTCCTACTTTGATGGTCGAGGAGGACTGCATCAGGCTTATCGTCTTGTATTCGCCTTAGTGTGGGGCATGAGTAGTTCCAACAGATTCGGTACTTCTCATTTTCTACAACAGACTCAATATCCCCCGACATAAGCTAGACAGGCTAAGGCAAATGCATTAAAATATGGTCTCAGCTGCCTCACGTCACGCTCTGCATCTAGTATCAGGGTCCTCTACACACATCATTGGACTATGGTAGACAAGGATGTTAAAGACACCATCCTGGCAGGCCATAATGAATCCCTTGGTTCTCGACTTCAGCTTACTTGACCTGGGAAATGCGAAGGTCGGGTTATTGAGTAATCCAAGGTCTTCAATGTTCTTGAAGAAGACCCCATGCATTGGCTTATCCTTATATAGCTGTAGGAAACTTTCACTCTCCGCAGCTTTGACGTGGGCTTCTTGCTGAACGGGTTCCAACTCGGTGATAGAGTTTGAGTTCGTCCCTGTTTTTTCGTGGTTGCAGACTAAGCAAATCATCTTTATTTTTTTTATTGAACATTTCCTAAATTTGCGCCTGAGTCATTGCATAAACCTTCTTAATCTCTTTAATTATAATTTTTCCATTTCTTCACATTCAACTACGTACGGTATCATATGCCCATCATCTCCTCACTTTCAATGATATATTATATGGTTTCCTGAAGCCATGAATTGAAGAAACACTCAACACGATTAGCATTATTCGCATTCGCAGCTTTTTTGAATTCGCAAATTGCTGAACAAACTCATTCCATTCTAATCCTGTACATCAGGCAGGCCGGATAAATCAATTATTCAATCGACCTTTGTTTGGAACGCATAATGACCGTGACTGTACATCAAAGAGAAGACCTTCAATACCTTCACTGTAGGATTATCTTAATGATTATGAATATTTGGAGAATATGAGGAAGGCGCAGATATGATTTTCGCTTATTAATATTATCAATACGGATGCGCACAATACAGTCTTCCGAGTTCCGTCGTGTGACTGGAATATTTAATAATTTCGTATATCTGGAATATTAAAGAATTATGAAGGGGTTCTAATGGGATTTGAATGTATAGTATTCAACGACCATATTTATGGCGTGATATTTTTATGAAACTTGTCATGTATATAATGTTGTCGACAAATCACCGTTGTCACAGGTGCGTTATAACAGTATAAATCGTTGTGCCATTGGTGTGGCATAGGTAACAATATCAAAAAAATATTTATTTGAAGTATAGTCGACATTATTGCGATTAATCTATTGTTTATCAGATTAGGTATACTCATGAGTCATGAAAACTGAAAGAATAAATCATGAACAAAGTCTGTCTTCAAATGTATGTCAGACCGTGTTTGGAAGGCCGTTGACGGAAATAACAAATTTTAGACTGAACAAAAACAGAGTAGGCACTAAGATCTTAAACAAGCGAAATAATCATGAGAACTGGTTGTCGACAGTCAAAAATTATAAATATGTAGTTGGTAAAATGAATTATAAGTCTTAGGATTGAAGACGTGGCGAACTAATGTGAGTTGCTGACAGATAATGATTCGTCATTCGAGAACCACAGTAAAAGAATAGATAATACACAGGAGAAATCAAAACAAAGAAGTTGAGAGAAACGGTAAATGTTGGGATCAATGTAGAAACATACAAAATTGTCATATATGTTAAGATTAATTTTATTAAATGTTTGATGAGACCAATCACACCCAGGAAAGATAGAAATTAAGGAGGTGTCGTAAAACACCTATGAAATCTTTATTTGATTCTGAATCGACTTCAGATTCGGTGTGCATATTCAAAAGAAATGAAATGTCACTAATATGAGGAGGAAACAATTTTGATATTTTTTTCTGAGGGTAAATTACTTCTCCCAATTCCTAAAAACTTGTCAACTCGAGAAGGGATGAAGATAGATCAATTCTGCAAAGACCAATCGATTCAGAATGATTGAATTAGTATACTGTGTGTATTTCGATTCAAACGGTAAAATGAACAATTACTCGAAAAAAGTCCCAAGGGGTAGACCCCTAAAAATCACAAAAAACACAAAATCATCGGATTCACTTCAAATTTGCCCTATATACGTAAAATTTCATGCTGATTCCGAAAATATATGATTTATTTGTGCTCGGATACAAGGTTCACCATAAAAAAGGAATGAAACGTCTAATATTTCATTGTAAGATCGAAATTGTGGAGGAGTCATGAAACACCTATGAAATCTTTATTTAATTCTGAATCGACTTCAGATTCGGTGTGCATATTCAAAAGAAATGAAATGCCACTAATATGAGGAGGAAACAATTTTATATTTTTTTCTGAGGGTAAATTACTCCTCCCAATTCCTAAAAACTTGTCAACTCGAGAAGGGTGGAAGATAGATCAATTCTGCGAAGACCAATCGATTTAGAATGATTGAATTAGTATACTGTGTGTATTTCGATTCAAACGGTAAAATGAACAATTACTCGAAAAATGTCCCTGTGGTAGACCCTTAAAAATCGTGAAAAATACAAAATCATAGGATTCATTTCGAATTCGCACTATATACGAAAATTTTTATGGTGATTCCGAAAATATATGATTGGTTTTTGCCCAGATAGAAGGTTCAGCACAAAAAAGGAATGAAACGTCAAATATTCCCTTGTAAGATCGAAATTGTGGAGGTGTCATGAAACACCTATGAAATCTTTATTTAATTCTGAATCGACTTCAGATTCGGTGTGCATATTCAAAAGAAATGAAATGTCACTAATATGAGGAGGAAACAATTTTGACATTTTTTTCTGAGGGTAAATTACTTCTCCCAATTCCTAAAAACTTGTCAACTCGAGAAGGGATGAAGATAGATCAATTCTGCAAAGACCAATCGATTCAGAATGATTGAATTAGTATACTGTGTGTATTTCGATTCAAACGGTTAAATGAACAATTACTCGAAAAAAGTCCCAAGGGGTAGACCCCTAAAAATCATAAAAAACACAAAATCATCGGATTCACTTCAAATTTGCCCTACATACGTAAAATTTCATGCTGATTCCGAAAATATATGATTTATTTGTGCTCGGATACAAGGTTCACCATGAAAAAGGAATAAAACGTCAAATATTTCCTTGTAAGATCGAAATTGTGGAGGTGTCATGAAACACCAATGAAATCTTTATTTGATTCTGAATCGACTTCAGATTCGGTGTACATATTCAAAAGAAATGAAATGTCACTAATATGATGAGGAAACAATTTTGATATTTTTTTCTGAGGGTAAATTACTTCTCCCAATTCCTAAAAACTTGTCAACTCGAGAAGGGATGAAGATAGATCAATTCTGCGAAGACCAATCGATTCAGAATGATTGAATTAGTATACTGTGTGTATTTCGATTGAAACGGTAAGATGAACAATTACTCGAAAAAAGTCCCAAGGGGTAGACCCCTAAAAATCATAAAAAACACAAATTCATCGGATTCAGTTCAAATTTGCCCTATATACGTAAAATTTCATGCTGATTCCGAAAATATATGATTTATTTGTGCTCGGATACAAGGTTCACCATAAAAAAGGAATGAAACGTCTAATATTTCATTGTAAGATCGAAATTGTGGAGGAGTCATGAAACACCTATGAAATCTTTATTTGATTCTGAATCGACTTCAGATTCGGTGTGCATATTCAAAACAAATGAAATGTCACTAATATGAGAAGGAAACAATTTTGATATTTTTTTCAGATGATAAATTACTCCTCCCAATTCCTAAAAAACTTGTCAACTCGACAAGGGTTGAAGATAGATCTATTCTGCGAAGACCAAACGATTCAGAATGAATAGGTATACTCTGTGAATTTCGATTCAAACGGCGAAATAAAAAATTACTCGAAAAATGTCCCTGGGGTAGACCCTTAAAAATTGTGAAAAATACAAAATCATAGGATTCATTTCGAATTCGCACTATATACGAAAATTTTTATGGTGATTCCGAAAATATATGATTGGTTTTTGCCCAGATAGAAGGTTCAGCACAAAAAAGGAATGAAACGTCAAATATTCCCTTGTAAGATCGAAATTGTGGAGGTGTCATGAAACACCTATGAAATCTTTATTTGATTCTGAATCGACTTCAGATTCGGTGTGCATATTCAAAAGAAATGAAATGTCACTAATATGAGGAGGAAACAATTTTGATATTTTTTTCTGAGGGTAAATTACTCCTCCCAATTCCTAAAAACTTGTCAACTCGAGAAGGGATGAAGATAGATCAATTCTGCAAAGACCAATCGATTCAGAATGATTGAATTAGTATACTGTGTGTATTTCGATTCAAACGGTAAAATGAACAATTACTCGAAAAAAGTCCCAAGGGGTAGACCCCTAAAAATCATAAAAAACACAAAATCATCGGATTCACTTCAAATTTGCCCTATATACGTAAAATTTCATGGTGATTCCGAAAATATATGATCTATTTGTGCTCGGATACAAGGTTCACTATGAAAAAGGAATAAAACGTCAAATATTTCCTTGTAAGATCGAAATTGTGGAGGTGTCATGAAACACCTATGAAATCTTTATTTGATTCTGAATCGACTTCAGATTCGGTGTGCATATTCAGAAGAAATGAAATGTCACTAATATGATGAGGAAACAATTTTCATATTTTTTTCTGAGGGTAAATTACTTCTCCCAATTCCTAAAAACTTGTCAACTCGAGAAGGGATGAAGATAGATGAATTCTGCGAAGACCAATCGATTCAGAATGATTGAATTAGTATACTGTGTGTATTTCAATTCAAACGTTAAAATGAACAATTACTCGAAAAAAATCCCAAGGGGTAGACCCCTAAAAATCATAAAAAACACAAAATCATCGGATTCACTTCAAATTTGCCTCATATACGTAAAATTTCATGCTGATTCCGAAAATATATGATTTATTTGTGCTCGGATACAAGGTTCAGCACAAAAAAGGAATGAAACGTCGAATATTCCCTTGTAAGATCGAAATTGTGGAGGTGTCATGAAACACCTATGAAATCTTTATTTGATTCTGAATCGACTTCAGATTCGGTGTGCATATTCAAAAGAAATGAAATGTCACTAATATGAGGAGGAAACAATTTTGATATTTTTTTCTGAGGGTAAATTACTTCTCAAAATTCCTAAAAACTTGTCAACTCGAGAAGGGATGAAGATAGATCAGATCTGCGAAGACCAATCGATTCAGAATGATTGAATTAGTATACTGTGTGTATTTCGATTCAAACGGTAAAATGAACAATTACTCGAAAAAAGTCCCAAGGGGTAGACCCATAAAAATCATAAAAAACACAAAATCATCGGATTCACTTCAAATTTGCCCTATATACGTAAAATTTCATGGTGATTCCGAAAATATATGATTTATTTGTGCTCGGATACAAGGTTCACCATGAAAAAGGAATAAAACGTCAAATATTTCCTTGTAAGATCGAAATTGTGGAGGTGTCATGAAACACCTATAAAATCTTTATTTGATTCTGAATCGACTTCAGATTCGGTGTGCATATTCAAAAGAAATGAAATGTCACTAATATGATGGGGAAACAATTTTCATATTTTTTCTGAGGGTAAATTACTTCTGCCAATTCGTAAAAACTTGTCAACTCGAGAAGGGATGAAGATAGATGAATTCTGCGAAGACCAATCGATTCAGAATGATTGAATTAGTATACTGTGTGTATTTCGATTCAAACGGTAAAATGAACAATTACTCGAAAAAAGTCCCAAGGGGTAGACCCATAAAAATCATAAAAAACACAAAATCATCGGATTCACTTCAAATTTGCCCTATATACGTAAAATTTCATGCTGATTCCGAAAATATATGATTTATTTGTGCTCGGATACAAGGTTCACCATAAAAAAGGAATAAAACGTCTAATATTTCATTGTAAGATCGAAATTGTGGAGGAATCATGAAACACCTATGAAATCTTTATTTGATTCTGAATCGACTTCAGATTCGGTGTGCATATTCAAAAGAAATGAAATGTCACTAATATGAGGAGGAAACAATTTTGATATTCTTTTCAGATGATAAATTACTCCTCCCAATTCCTAAAAAACTTGTCAACTCGAGAAGGGTTGAAGATAGATCAATTCTGCGAAGACCAAACGATTCAGAATGAATAAGTATACTCTGTGAAATTCGATTCAAACGGCGAAATAAACAATTACTCGATAAATGTCCCTGGGGTAGACCCATAAAAATCGTGAAAAATACAAAATCATAGGATTCATTTCGAATTCGCACTATATACGAAAATTTTTATGGTGATTCCGAAAATATATGATTGGTTTTTGCCCAGATAGAAGGTTCAGCACAAAAAAGGAATGAAACGTCAAATATTCCCTTGTAAGATCGAAATTGTGGAGGTGTCATGAAACACCTATGAAATCTTTATTTGAGTCTGAATCGACTTCAGATTCGATGTGCATATTCAAAAGAAATGAAATGTCACTAATATGATGAGGAAACAATTTTGATATTTTTTTCTGAGGGTAAATTACTTCTCCCAATTCCTAAAAACTTGTCAACTCGAGAAGGGATGAAGATAGATCAATTCTGCGAAGACCAAACGATTCAGAATGAATACGTATACTCTTTGAATTTCGATTAAAACGGCGAAATAAACAATTACTCGAAAAATGTCCCTGGGGTAGACCCTTAAAAATCGTGAAAAGTACAAAATCATAGGATTCATTTCGTATTCGCACTATATACGAAATTTTTTATGGTGATTCCGAAAATATATGATTGGTTTTTGCCCAGATAGAAGGTTCAGCACAAAAAAGGAATGAAACGTCAAATATTCCCTTGTAAGATCGAAATTGTGGAGGTGTCATGAAACACCTATGATATCTTTATTTGATTCTGAATCGACTTCAGATTCGGTGTGCATATTCAAAACAAATGAAATGTCACTAATATGAGAAGGAAACAATTTTGATATTTTTTTCAGATGATAAATTACTCCTCCCAATTCCTAAAAAACTTGTCAACTCGACAAGGGTTGAAGATATATCTATTCTGCGAAGACCAAACGATTCAGAATGATTGAATCAGTATACTGTGTGTATTTTGATTCAAACGGTAAAATGAACAATTACTCGAAAAAAGTCCCAAGGGGTAGACCCCTAAAAATCATAAAAAACACAAAATCATCGGATTCACTTCAAATTTGCCCTATATACGTAAAATTTCATGCTGATTCCGAAAATATATGATTTATTTGTGCTCGGATACAAAGTTCACCATGAAAAAGGAATAAAACGTCAAATATTTCCTTGTAAGATCGAAATTGTGGAGGTGTCATGAAACACCTATGAAATCTTTATTTGATTCTGAATCGACTTCAGATTCGGTGTGCATATTCAAAAGAAATGAAATGTCACTTATATGAGGAAAAAACAATTTTGATATTTTTTTCTGAGGGTAAATTACTCCTCCCAATTCCTAAAAACTTGTCAACTCGAGAAGGGTTGAAGATCGATCAATTCTGCGAAGACCAATCGATTTAGAATGATTGAATTAGTATACTGTGTGTATTTCGATTCAAACGGTAAAATGAACAATTACTCGAAAAAAGTCCCAAGGGGTAGACCCCTAAAAATCATAAAAAACACAAAATCATCGGATTCACTTCAAATTTGCCCTATATACGTAAAATTTCATGCTGATTCCGAAAATATATGATTTATTTGTGCTCGGATACAAAGTTCACCATGAAAAAGGAATAAAACGTCAAATATTTCCTTGTAAGATCGAAATTGTGGAGGTGTCATGAAACACCTATGAAATCTTTATTTGATTCTGAATCGACTTCAGATTCGGTGTGCATATTCAAAAGAAATGAAATGTCACTTATATGAGGAAAAAACAATTTTGATATTTTTTTCTGAGGGTAAATTACTCCTCCCAATTCCTAAAAACTTGTCAACTCGAGAAGGGTTGAAGATAGATCAATTCTGCGAAGACCAATCGATTCAGAAAGATTGAATTAGTATACTGTGCGTATTTCGATTCAAACGGTAAAATGAACAATTACCCAAAAAAAGTCCCAAGGGGTAGACCCCTAAAAAACATAAAAAACACAAAATCATCGGATTCACTTCAAATTTGCCCTATATACGTAAAATTTCATGCTGATTCCGAAAATATATGATTAATTTGTGCTCGGATACAAGGTTCACCATAAAAAAGGAATAAAACGTCTAATATTTCCTTGTAAGATCGAAATTGTGGAGGAGTCATGAAACACCTATGAAATCTTTATTTAATTCTGAATCGACTTCAGATTCGGTGTGCATATTCAAAAGAAATGAAATGTCACTAATATGAGGAGGAAACAATTTTGATATTTTTTTCTGAGGGTAAATTACTTCTCCCAATTCCTAAAAACTTGTCAACTCGAGAAGGGATGAAGATAGATCAATTCTGCGAATACCAATCGATTCAGAAAGATTGAATTAGTATACTGTGTGTATTTCGATTCAAACGGTAAAATGAACAATTAACCAAAAAAAGTCCCAAGGGGTAGACCCCTAAAAATCATAAAAAACACAAAATCATCGGATTCACTTCAAATTTGCCCTATATACGTAAAATTTCATGCTGATTCCGAAAATATATGATTAATTTGTGCTCGGATACAAGGTTCACCATAAAAAAGGAATAAAACGTCTAATATTTCCTTGTAAGATCGAAATTGTGGAGGAGTCATGAAACACCTATGAAATCTTTATTTAATTCTGAATCGACTTCAGATTCGGTGTGCATATTCAAAAGAAATGAAATGTCACTAATATTAGGAGGAAACAATTTTAATATTTTTTTCTGAGGGTAAATTACTTCTCCCAATTCCTAAAAACTTGTCAACTCGAGAAGGGATGAAGATAGATCAATTCTGCGAAGACCAATCGATTCAGAAAGATTGAATTAGTATACTGTGTGTATTTCGATTCAAACGGTAAAATGAACAATTACTCGAAAAAAGTCCCAAGGAGTAGACCCCTAAAAATCGTGAAAAATACAAAATCATAGGATTCACTTCGAATTTGCATTATATACGTAAAATTTCATGCTGATTCCGAAAATATATGATTTATTTGTGCTCGGATACAAGGTTCACCATAAAAAAGGAATAAAACGTCAAATATTTCCTTGTAAGATCGAAATTGTGGAGGAGTCATAAAACAAGTATGAAATCCTTAATGGACTCGGAGTCGACTTCAAATTAGGTGTGAATATTCAGATGAAATAAAATTTCACTAATATGAGCAGAAAAAAAATTCCAAGTTTTTTTCGAGGGTAAATTACTCAAGCCTTATCCCGAGCAATCATAAAAAGTTATTTTCACCATTGTGTTTGGAGATTTTATATTTCTTTCCAATTTATGTTGATTTGTGTATTGAAACCTTGACATTACCATCAAATTATGAAGCGTTCAGAAATGAAATTAAATTGAAGCGGGGAATATTTCCGGAAAGCAAACAATCCACGGAACGATTTCAATATTAAAAAGAGCTAGGTGTTGTTCAACATTATTAAATTCAATTTAATTTCAAAATGGTATTAGCTTTCCGGAATGAATTAAAAAGTGCTGAAAGAAAGAATGTCGACGCGTCATCATGTCGAGCTCAATTAAATCATATGTTCCATTACGTGAAAAACATTTTGCTGCATTCAAATGAACTACCAAATCATTCTAGCAGAGGTACAATTCGGATGGCATGATGGTAAATATATATATACATGTAGAAACTTGAATGAAGCAGCTCAGTGGAACAAACTTATTGGTTATTTAGTCTGGTTCGGATGTTCTTTGCGAAGTATTGGTCAGAGGTGAAATTTGTGGAGAGCTATATTATTTAAAATTTATTGTAATTTTATGAAATTATGATTTTCCGCCATCAAGTACGTCCAATTCCACATGTGAAAATGTGTATTGAAGTTTTGAGAGAAGGGCATGAATACTAAGTTTCTGGCAAAAAACGTTGATCGAAATAAATGCATTTATCTGCAAAAATCAAAGATAGTTTTTCAGATAGTTTGATTTGGGAAGAGTGACAAGATTGATTGTCACTCAGAAAATCGAAGGTGACGGATTTTTCATTCATTGGGAACATTTTGGATGTACCGCTATTTAATTATTATTTCGGATTCTATATTTGAATAATATTACAACTGATTAATCCTGAACAATACACTGGAACAAATTATACCTGAATTTTTCTAATGCAATAAATTTTATTCACAGATGTTTACATCAATAACTATTTTGTATACTCGATTTAATTACAAATGCTGCAATCACGAAGTGCGATAAATAATCGATGAACGAATAAACAATTACGATTCATATTCGCGATAATCAACGTTTATTAATGAACGAGGGTGTTGACACATAACTGTACATTTTCCTTCTTGTGCTTGGTCTGAATAACTATAACCTACTGTTGATTTCAATCAAACGAATGATTATAGAGTCATCTGCCTTTATTGAGACAAACATTTAAACTTATAGTCTAGTTCCTAAATTGTAGATAGTGACTCATCGGTTGTATGGTTCATAATTCATATGAAGCAGGTCAAAAAATAGAACAGAAATACGCTAGCTTCAAATCAAGTTTTACTTTGCGACTTTCATACATCCCCTCCGTAAAAACCAGAAAATGTACGAGTCACTATCTACAATTTAGGAACTAGACTATAAATCCATGTATTTTCTTATAACTTCTCCTAGACTTCTTTTTCGTACCCCTGAGAGGTACTCTGCAAGTCCTTCATTGTGCATTCATAGTATGTGTATTTATTGTTTCTGAAATAAGCTTCTAACCAAACAACTCCCAATGAACTGTTAAAAATTGTGAAGAAGTGATCCAAAGCAATTTTTGCTACTATATACCTATTGAAATCTTGGTTTATTTTCAATATTGTAGTAGACATAAAAAAGACTACCTGAACTCATCTATATCTGAAATAATACTCGTTTGAATCGAAAACAGTATGTTAAGTTCCAATTCAAATCACGTTCTATGGATTTACTCGAAACGGCAAAATTGTGACAACACTATTATCTAAAAATTTCGATGCATGTATTTGGAAGTTCTGGAACAAGGATGTGTGATAACATTGACTCTCATTCTTTTTTGATTGAACAATATCAGCTTGAACGCGTTGACAGATATGGTAGCGGTGGTGGGGTACTTTTTTCTTCAGAAATGTGGTAATTTTGGGGGAAATATCGCAAAACAGAAAAATAATGCATCAAGATAAAGGGTTCATAGTGAATGATTCATTATTGGTGTACTCACTTAACAGACCTCCAAAAAAGAAGTGTATTTGATTATTTTTAATTGACTTGATTATTCTGTATCCTTATTTTCCAGAATTTGATAAAATAAAATGAAAAATTTCATTATTTCATGAGTAATGTAATACAGGATAAAATATGAATAGATTCCATTTAGGTTTTGATTGAATAACGATTATACCTCCAGATAATCCACAGACAGGAAATATAAATTATAGAGGTGAAATCCTGACAGTCGGGCTGTAAATCAAAACTAGTAAAAAACATTCTATGGATGAATGAATTGGAAATGGGTCACACCATTCGACATTTTATTTTGTTTTGTTTACACTATGGCAGTGATTTCAGTTATATCACCCAGACAGTATCTTTTCCGAAAAGACCCACTGAAATTTCATTGATTCTCGATGTTTTCGAAAGAATGTATGTGGTATTATGAAGAATAATTTTGTGAAACACGTGATTTTCAAGCTCACAACGGTCTGTTCTGGGCCAAATAATGAAACCAAACCTTTGAGGACATCAATGCAAAGACTTTGCGGCAAGTCAAGTCACAGTCGCCAATTGTTTCTACACATTACCGATCTGTATATATAGATTCTGATTACTGTAATAATAAACGCCATCATCAAACAACCATAACCTAATAGATGTACCCATAGTGATAGTGAGAGATGGATGGCTTCAATTATTACCTGTCGTTACACTGATGAATGTTTTAATGATGGCATTTTTATCACCAAAGTTGATGTTTGCACACCCAGTAATGTTCAGTGATATTGCACAACGGGAAAAGGCAATTCATGTTTTATTTTCATTATCTACTTTATTCACATATATGCATATAAAGCTTAGTGATGACTTTCGTTAATTATGTTGGCGACACAACAGTAGAGTGGAATGGGCGTATATTTCTTCATTATTAACCTCACTATTTTTGTAGTTCTGTCATTAAAGTAAATGGCACCAACTTATCTGAATCTCCAGAAATTCGTTCACACAGACAAAACCAACATTCCTTCATCAGTACTGGTCGACATTGAATTTGTTTACCCCGGTGACCCTAAGGGGTTAAGGTCTCCGGCCGATGAACTTTAGTCGCATTGGACTGAGGTTCGAGACCACGGTACGCCAAAGTTTTTTTCGGTTCGGTTATGAAGCAAGTGTAATGTGAGTGGCTAATCTCGACGCCTGATGTATGCTTGGAGTGCGCCCCGATCACCTTGGGTGGTGCTGTGAGAATCAGTAAGTCGCCCAAATGACAATAATAGCCAGCCTCTTTCCGCACAGGCTGTGTCTTTGGGTACACCCTGAGAGTGTTTAGTGTTATTATTATTTTTGATATCTCATCAAGTCAATGAATCTATCTGATCATCAAGAAGATTAAACCTCTTTATAATGAAAAAATCAGTTTTTGTATAATGAGTATAATGAAAATGTACCTAAAGGCCTCTATGGGGGTGGTTATCAGTCTCTGTCTCCTCTACTTTCGAGCGGATGGTGTAACGAGAAAGAATGACTTTATACATTTAGGATGATCATTACACATTGCTAAAACATGCCCCAGGACTGTATGCCAAAAAAGATTGGATTTCTTAAAGACCAAGATGAGGACGAAAAAAACATTCACATCATCTGTATGTGTGTAGTTATTCAAGTCCAGTACATTACACATCAGATCATATCACAAGAGGAGAAAGGTTTCCAACTTAAATTTTGTCTTCCTAGGATCATACTTCGTTTCATTTAACCTATCGATCTTCTTGAAGCGCTCTCGTAAAACCGCAAAGAGACTGATAAACGCAGATGAAGGATATCAGATTTTTGTTGAAGCCAAACCACAGAAAAGTCATACGGTATGAAACGGCGAAATTCGGATTGTCAGCACAGTCAATCAAGAGAATGGGGGCCATTTATGTCTTATGCCAGTTAACATGGTTATGTCAGCTGGAATCTTTACCACTTGATATAAAAGGGCATATCAACTACTGGTACGTATTTATGCCCGTACGGAACATTAAACTACGTGCTCAAGAGTACAGATAACGGAGATTTACTGTGACTGCACTTGTACAGGGAGAATTATATTTCAGGGTCGTCCGATGAACAATCCGAATGAAAGCTGGAATTTTTATCATGGCTGATATTATGGAAGATTCTCAATGATCATCGAATTTACATGTTGGTACATTTGGCTAGTTGGATCGTTATGTGGGTATTTCTTGAAAGCTATTGAATAGATTACACACCTCAAAAATTCGTATTACCGAAAGTTTGGCAAACAGATATTTGTTGCAAAATCTAATGCCACTGGCAGATTGCTGTCATAGTTTTAGTAATATGTGGGGCACACGAGCACATCGACCATGGATACCGAGGACCCTTGGAAAATAATGTTTGGTGACTGAAATGATAATTGTAGGTAGCAGAGGATTCTTACCACCAAAACCTTGAATCTAATAATCAGAAAAAATCTGAGCAATAGGTATGTTCATAAAGTAGGTGAAAGCCATACAGTAGAAGCTAGGAAAGATATTATTATTTTTATTTGGCTTGGTTGTACTCTGCGTGTTTTCCAGGTGAACGAAAATAAACAAGAATGATGAGAGGGGTCAATTATCTTTTTCAAACTAGTTATATCTACTAGCTTACCTTGAAACTAGTTATCTCTAATGGCTTACCTTGTGCTTAAACTTTGAGTAGAATCCAGTTCGTGGATGAAAGGTGGTTTTACGGTTCCTCATGATTGCTTTCAGAGTTAAACTCCAGCGAGCGTTTTGCAAAGACTTATCACTAATTTTACCGATAATGAGGCAAGGCGCACTTTGGGACACACGCGACGCAGCCCATGCAACACAGCGCAGTGCATGCAGCACATGACAAATTGATAATGAGCGCATATTGCGAAACAGTGTTGTGAGTTGTGGGAGAACTTTGTGTTGTGTTTCTCAAAATGCTAGAGCTAGATTTGAGTTCCGAATCAGACTCCGATGGAGCATTTGAAAATAATGTTTACCTTTACTGTTTAACAAAAAGAAAAATGTCATGTCATAGAAGTAACTATCTTAAAAAAAGAAAAACGCGTGGTGAATTTTGCTTACTAAATGACTTGTCAGAGTCTTAATTTACGAATTATCTGCGATCAAATAGAGAGCAGTTTGATGAGGTTCACAACCTACTACAGAATACAAGAAGAAAGCATCACTAGAGAAAAGGCTTAAGTATTTACTATTGGCTGTTTGAGTACTAGAATATTATTGCAACGGCGGAGCTCTCATCCAACCAATATTATGTTGTTCGATATTTTCCATATTCAACATTCAAAACCGATATTACGAATCACTCTCAAGTATACCTGTTGTGCTATAAAGACCACATATCATTCTCAAATATTTATTCATGAAATAGATAGTGAATTTCAAATTAATGTTTAACTCAACTTTGTCTCCTTTTTTTACTCGGTCATATTCTGTTTCCTTTCTAAATGAACATAAATATACTTATTACTTTTTTTTCTAAAACTGTCAAAAAAGTCCATATTTTTTTTGTGGTTTATAAATTGAAAGTGACGAAGAGTGAGCAGTGAAAATCGTGGATAGTGTAAATGGTTTTTATGCAAACAGCGCAAAGAGAAGGGCATTCGTAGCTTCTCTGACTATTACTATTATGTACTTATCGTCTGCTAATTGCAGTTCACGAGCAATATTATTCTATATTTCATCTTTCAGTTTAGATTTCATATAGCCTGGATTCCTTGTATCATACAAAATTTTATGTTTTCTTACGGCTTCAAATACTTTTTCCTCCATATTTGACGAATGCACGCACACGAAATTCTGTCTCGACTAGTGCGCGGCACACGCTTGTTTCGGCACATTCGTGTGTTGCCCTGCGCTGTGTCTCAATATGCGCATGTACATGAACACCCGTAGAGTAGAAAACCGTGCCCTGCGCTGTGTTGCATGGGCTGCGTCACGTGTGTCTCAATATGCGCCCGGCCTGAGACTCATCCAAAACTTCATACAGCTTTATTGGTTCATTTGTTGGTCTCTGTGGTTTTAGTGCTGAACATCTTTTTTTCCAGATCAAATGTTAACAGAACGTTACCGTGAGCAATTGAAATATCTATTGTATGGTATGATAGACATCAACAACAAACAGTGGGTAGCTGGGGCAATGTAGTTATTTGTCCTGAACAATTTAACTTGTAATGCCGTCTATTTCCATGTGAAATTACGCAAACAATCGCACATTTCGGTCTCGTCGTGCGACAAACCCATTTGCAAGTGAAGGAACCAAGAAATAAAGTGGAAAGTATAGGACAGTTAGAAACACACAAATGGCAATATCGTCATAACCACAAAGTGGTCTTTACTGCGCTCACACACCCGAAAGTGGTTTCTGACGAGATTTGTCTAAAGTCAAGTCGCACGTGATAATAGTGGGTGAATCATTCCAAACGCGATGCTTTGAACAGAACAATGCATCAATTTACACAGACATCAATAGTTCAGTTGTGTGCTATTGAATACTTGAAATGTTGTTGTTTATTGTTTATTGTTATACCATAGTAACAATTTGAATGTCATTTGAATTCATCCTAGTTTATGAAAGTATTATGATGGTTAGGTAATAGCCATTTCGATTTATGCAGGTATTATGAAAAGAGAGAAAAATTAATGAAAATAAATTGAAAAAGTGTAGGGGACCAGGACGCACTGAAGAAAATTGAAATAATATTTTAACAACTCTTCATTCAATTATGGGCGTAGTGGTCGTGATGGTAGAGCGCTTGCCTCTCAATCACAGAGGCGTGGGTTCGATTCCCAGCATGGTCACTGCCCATACGGCACAATAATATTGCATGAATATCCTAGGCATATTCCACCGGAATATTGGCATATTCTAGAGATATGCCATATCCTCCCAAACATGTGCTATGCATATTCCATAGATATTCAAGGTCACCATGAAATATATGCCAGGAATATTCCATACATCTTAAACCGGCATATTGGCATATTCCAGGGTGTTTAGTTTACATATGGAATAAACTGAAATATGAGGTCCAATGTTGAATAAGAATAAAAAATTAAATACAGAAAGAAATTACTCAAATCGGTCTCTTTCAGTTCCTCAGGATCTTTCTTTGTTTTTCTTGATCCTAAAAAAACAATTAGAAGAAAATAAGCCTAATTGTACAATAATTTACTTACAGTGTCCTATTGCAACTCTCAGTTGCTTAGAGCCGGAAAATAGCATGTTTTTCTTCGACTTCTCAGTAAATTGCTATGCGAATGGGATTTTCTCACATACCCCTTAAAATTCCATCAGTATATTATCGAAAAGAATTGTATTTATTTTGATTATTAATCATATTAATATTTGCAACATTTTATAAAGGGGGAATACTTGAAAATGATGTAAGTAAATACATAATATTTGACATTAAAATATTGTAAAAACACTATGGTAAGGTTAGTCTAAAATTTAATTTAATTGAAGTACCTGCCTGACCAAGCCTCTAATTTTTATATACAATATCTCTTATTACATATAGGAATGCAGATTATGTAAATACCGAAAAAAATATTAAATATTCGAGAACAGTTGGTCAACATTGAGGAAAAACGTTTTTTTTATATGTTAAACTAAGTACATGGTATAAATTAAGTGAAGGTGAATTTTAATTCAAATTGACGTCATCTGAGATTCTCTGTAGTAAAAAGGTAAAAATTACCTTTTATCAAAGTAGCCATATCTAGATTAGATAATTTTTTCTTTCCATTTCTTCCAACCTAGCTAAAGGTGCCTTAAAACATCATCGTCAACTAACTGAGGCATACATCTCCTAATACACTGATGCGTCCAACATGAAGAAGCTTTGTCATCTATAAATAAAATTATTACATCTTTTCAGTTATAGTGCACTAATAACAATTTAACAACAAGCACTAACAAAGTTATCGTGAAGGAAGTAAAAAATACTATGTTTTTGTCAGTAAGTTTTCCATCCAACTCCAACTCTATTATGAAAGACTATGATAGGATATCGATATCTACTGATTTTGGATTATCTTGGATATTATTTCCTTTCTTAGAATTTCTTATAGCCGTTATCATTTCTGCATTTTGTGTGGCACTTGCCTTAAAAATATTCAGAAGTCTAATAGGACTTTCAGTAGAATCTCTACAAAACAAAGGAAAGTTTAATGAAAAAAATGCATAAATATACTTTTTAGAGATTTACTTACTTTTACAGGATAAATATTTTTGTTTTGCTGCGGTGAAATAGATTCTTGAGTTCGACAGATCAGAGTTACTGCATTCACTTCCTTTTCTTAGTCCACTGATACTGTTACAAACTGACACGAGCTAGTTGCAAATTATAACCTGGAAAAATATATTATTTGTTATACTAACGAATGAAAACCAAAAGCAGAAAAGATTTTGGAACTTTTGATAAGGAGATTCGGAGAATGAGTTAAATTCCGAATTATCTTACCAGGACTCGTTGGGTGATTTCAACTGCGGATATTTTCTATCAACTTTTTCTGGAATATGTAATAATAGTCTCAACACTTCCACCCATACGAGGGCTTTCAGCTTTCACTTTCACTAAAAACATCTAAACTAAACAAATTTCATTTTCTTAGCGCGTTTGACGATTGACAAATGACAATTACAGATGACAATTTCAAATATCCATAAACTGATCGCAGCGCCAATCAGCATTATTTGTCAGTCTCCGGCGTCGAGCGTAGATAACCGAAACATTTGATTGATTCTACTTCAAACTTCAAACGTACTACTTCATAAACTAACTAATTAAATGGGTAATTTTGGCTACGAAACTTAAAAAGTTTTTATAAATGCATGCGGTTTTTCAGTATTTATTTAATACATATTCGAGAAACTTTTGATATTTTTCTAACAAAATTTTGAATATTCCCAGAATATTCAAAAACTTACGTTTCTGCTTGATATGCCTTTTGAATATACCAGCAAAATTCAAGGAGAATATCTCATGGATATGCGTAAAAATATATTCCAGGAATATTCTCAATGTGTATGAGATCAAATAAATATTCATGGAATATTCCAGGAATTTTGCAATATCTGTTGGAAAATAGGATGTTGTAGGCATATTCCAGGAATATTGGGTGCCGTCTGGGTGGTCTCGTGCATGACATCACGCATTAAAAGGTCTATGTCATCTCTAGCTCATAAACTATCATTTTGAGAACGGAAGTCTCAAAAATTCTGAAAATAATGGGATTTTCACTGATTTTTTATATAATTTTCTATAATTCGATCACCAACCAAAGTAAGGTTAATTATTTCTTTAGTGCCCGTTGAAATTAATGTAATAATAGCGTATAGTACTATTCATTTCCATTTGGATTTTTTCCATTTCTTCCTTTTCCTAGAAACACTACTTCGACCTGTGTCAATTGTTCCATTCGATTGATCCAGATTGCTGCATGTTCTGTTTATTCTAATAAGTAATTCTGTCCTAGTGGCCTAATTTGTGGGTCTACGATTCGAATTCTTTCGTATGTTGATCAGAATTGCTATGCTGGCCAATGGGAGTGGAATAATGACCATCTCAAGTGGATATTTTTTAGATCAATATCGTTGTCTAATACCTTGAGTTGTGAATGAAGGATTGTTCATTTCTTCAAGAATATGGTCCAAGTGGAAAATTAAAGACAAATATTTGACAACTAGGCCTCTGGCTAAGACCACTACATACATTGAAATACATTTGACAGATATTTGTGCAATGTTCCTCAAGAAGGATAATATTGTAAGTGCAATCCAACAGGAGACTTCATTCTTCATTTGGTTGCGGAGGACCATCTACAGACATGTAAGATCCTTGCCCAGGGTAGGTAGCACAACAACAAAGAACTCTAAGCTTTGTGTTCAGATATCAGTCATCCTGCTTCAGCCCAAAGGAAGATAATATCAAGTTTAATACACAAATAAAGCACTCAGTCGCAGCCTCACTTCAAAAAGTAAGGCAGAGCTGAGATTGATGCTAACATGTGGTTTCTGTAACAAATCTAACGAATCATCACATCATCTCTCTCTCTTGATCAAGAATGTTTGAAACTACGGGAGAAGCTTGAAAAATAATGAAAGATTCTGAAATAACGCATTTCAAAATCATTCCAGGTTGATGTACTGTAGAAGTAATTAGTACAGCAGAAATGTTTTCCAATAATGGACGTTTCGATTCAAGTCAATCAACAATTAGTACGGAAGTATATTTCTCAAACTTGAAAGTTCAAATAAGTTCAAAAGATTTTATAATTTTCTTTTCTGTTCTGCCTCCATAACACCGTTCAACAAACGTTGCAATCAATATTCGAGCAGAAGTTGGCATTTCGAAGCGTTCGCCTTCCCTAACGCAGTTAAAAAAGTTCGAGGAAATTTTCATCAAAAAATTTTCCGAAATCGCAACACCTAATTCGTTTCTCAATAATATATGCGAGAAATATGCCTTGTTTGGATATTCAGAAATGTTTCTTCCGTCTCTCAGATATTCAATTTGTCTTTCGTCAACTGCTTTCACCCCTTTTCTAAATATTCTACCTTGCATTTTCTCATCAGGGCTCGATTATACGAGTTTTTTGTCGTAAATTCCATTATCTTTCGGGAAAACATGATTATCTAAGCGCTCTACTCTAAAATTAATAACCTCCAGTACTTTTATTTTATCTAACCCTCGGCCTCGGTTGGTTTTTCCTAGAGCTGCTACGACAAGGGTGTACACTTATTTAGAAGGAATGCTTTTGGTACTGCGAATTGATGTAGGAATTAGTGTTACAAGTCAATGAAGTGTAAATGACGACTTTCAGTTATGAACACCAGGAGATTAAGGTTTATGGTGTTCTAAAAATTTGCAAGCCATGTTTTCGAAGAGACAAACAACATACCTCAAAACATACTGAAGTTTGCTATGGTTCAGGGTGTAATAGAAACTGTTTTTGTACTTATGGGTGGATGAACGGAATGTGCTTGAGAATAAACTCCAGTTCTTTGAAAGTTATTCAATCTCTCCTAAGAAACAATAATTCACTACGTGTCTTCGATCGTACCGCTCACTATCGTATTGCACTGAAAATATGTTCAAATATAACATTCATTAGGTTTTGCATTTACACAAAACTAAACAAAAATTTTTTGGTACAATTGATACCTACCAATAATGTATCTTAATAAGTCATACTCGCTTATAACATTCAAGGAATTCATAGTAACGCAATGTTTCCATTTGAAGCAGATTAGTTTCATTGCTGGGCGCTACATATCTGCTGAAGTTCGAAGGTTAGCTCGCTCACTCACTTTGGCTGACTTCTTCATTTTGTATGGGAATTGCGGCTATCTCGCTAACATCAACGTGTGCATTGTTTCTGTAATTATACAGATAGGAAATAAGTTTACAGCCTCAAATATGTATGTAAAGTCGGTTTTGGCTTATATCGATAAAGTTGTGCTATCTACACAAAGGAATTACTTATTTATAAATGGTTAGGAACTGATACTGTGGGTTCGTTGCCCGCATCATGACTAATTAGAAAGATGGAAGTGAGATACCAAATATGATGGATATCGTAAATGTAATTTCACGAAACTAGCTTCATTGCTGATTCCATTGAACATTTCTTTTCCGTCAACTAACTTTCTAGTTACCAGCAACCCTCAGAAGAATGAGGGGAACAAGGGAAAAAGTTGGATGTGCCGTCTTGTTACATTTTATGCCACAGAAATTATGTAAAAGCGGTACAGATGTATTCGAACAAATACCCATAGCGAAAAAAAACCTGTAGTCTATTTTAAAGTGTTTAGTACATGAGTCAAAAAATCTGTGATATACCGTCAAAATCCATCTGCTGGAGAAAAATAATATCGTTAATTTTACAATCAGTCATTGAAAACCCAGAAAGTTCAACTAGAAAAATTGAAGAACACACTGGGGAAGCTTTATCAACAGCTCAATTATTTTTAAGAAAAAACTAATTTAGAATTTGTCAAGGCTTAAGACCAGGGGATGACTAAAGGCATAGACATTTTTGCTAGTGGTATAAAATAATGTTTGATGATGATGCACATGCATCTGGTCGGATGAAAGTATGGTTACCAATAATGGTATTTTCAACAGGCGCAACACACACTTTTGGTCATCATGCGAAGAGCTCATCCAGATACCAATATCGTTTCAGATTTAATATTTGGTGTGGAATGTTTGAAACAAAAGTTACATGTCTACTAGACGTCTTTAACAGCTCAACGCTATCATTGTCTCTTACGTAGGTGTACTGAATAATTCTCCATCGGGCTGGTTTTCACACATGGTGCACCAGCTCATAATGACAGAAGCTGTTCGCTATTATCTGATTGTGTGATTTCCAATACACCCTGGCCAGCATGGTCACCAGACCTAACAGCTCTGGACTTTTTATTGTGGGGCCGTATTAAAAATGAGGTATTCTGAGGAAATTTTGAAAACGAGGAACACTTACTTCGCTCAGTGCGATCACCATAATTACCTCTGATGTGTTGAATAAAGTTTCAGATTCCACAGTGAGACGGACAGACTTGTGTCTACAAACTGATGGTGATTTGTTTGAACATTTGCTATAGTACTTACTATTTACCATGTTTATTAATAATTCTTCTCTTCTTAGATCTTATTATTTCAGTGTCTGTTAGTTGAATGTTAGGTTATTTTGCTAAACTATTAATA
Source organism: Chrysolina americana (assembly GCA_958502065.1). Taxonomy (NCBI): domain Eukaryota; kingdom Metazoa; phylum Arthropoda; class Insecta; order Coleoptera; family Chrysomelidae; genus Chrysolina; species Chrysolina americana. Next base: position 56,033,135 of record OY293420.1, on the reverse strand, counting down.
GGCATTTTTTCTAACTGGAAACATAGGAAAACATATTGATACGTACGTCGTTGCATTCGCAGTGAAAAATGCTGTGTCATACAGGGTGTCCCTTTTTTTCGTGCTGTTTAAAAAGCCAAAGTTGATGATGGATTCGAAATGAAGCGTTGTTCTGAGATTGTGTACACATCATTTTGTAGAGCTGAAAAAGTGGCAATGATAAAGTGCCTTTATTTCCTCCTAACTCTTCAAAAAACTTCAGAAAAGATAAAATCCCATTTCGGTTTTTTCCCTACTATAGCATAGCCATGGCTAGTTGAAGAATAGATTTTCTACGAAAGTTGAATATGTGTAAACGGTCACTAGCGGTCATACGCCAATAGCTATTGAGGTGTTTTCTCTGAAATCCTGGGAGATTCGTAAAAATAAAACAGAAAAAATACGTGAACAATGTTACGTTGGTAACGAGATATATATTATTTGTAGACAACAAATTGGGGGGTATCGGATGTAATTTTGAAGTCAGAGCACCGCCTGATCAGGTTTATAATCTACGCTGAAGCAGACAATGTTCTCCTACGCCGGAACCCTAGAACTACTGTCTGGGACACCTCCTTAGAAGACCTCTCAGGTAGGAACAACTCGATCAAAAAGTAGAAAAACTAGAAAACACAATGACCAAGGCGTTTGAAGAGGCATGTCCTTTGAAAGTGGCTTCATAGCGCCCGGTTCGCTGATGAAACCAGTCGTTGAACGGTCTGAGGAAACAAACTCTTGGGTAAACACAAATATGAAGGTTTTGAGATACAGACATACGCGGGCTATAGAGTGGTTCTGCTCATCTTCGACCATATACTGAAGCCACCTATAGAATAATTGAATCGTCCCAACAACCCGAAAAGTCATCATTGAGTAACGATAGCCGCGAAAGCCTTCCACAATTTATAGAGTTGATCCTGTTAACCAAACGAAGGAAAAATACAGGTTTAGGTCACCCTCTTGGTCATCATGTTGGGCCGAGAGCTGGAGCTAGTCTAATAGACCAGATACGCAGGAGTGGTTCTGTACTCCGAACTTTTATGGAGTCCGCATGTAAGGAATTATATGACAACTGGGGAGAATTTAGGAAGTAATTGGGAAACCATCGCAGAGATTATGGGCCGGCTGTACACGGTAGTCGTAAGACCGAAGATCCAATATGGGTTAGCTGTATGGTGGCTAGACGCATAGAGCAGCTGAATAAACTGAAAGCTCAGTGAGGTTCAGAGGTTATTCTGTTTGGTAATAACGGGTGCAACGAGAACAAATCCAACTTCAGTGTTGGAAGAACTGCTGCAGCTACTGCCGCTTACCGTCTGGAACAAGAAGAAGGCGTTGGCGGGTCATGCAGCACTCGGGAGTATGGGTGAGGAACGATAACAGATCGTGCCGAAATCGCGAAGCGGTCAAAGCAAAATAATCATATTTTCCCAGCAGAGCAGAAAGCGTACAAGATAGACTGTGATGGAATACAAAGTTTGCTCCCAATATTCCGAGCAGAGAACGATGGAAAGGAAAAACTGTCGAATTTTACACAGGATGAAGCAGAAATTTTATATGTGTTCAGATTGTCAGGCAGTGCTCAGAGCCATCTGTCATCGTAAACCAAGTTCAGCTCTTGTACGTGAATGAATACAGAGACTCTTTTGAGAAATAAGATGAAACGAAGAATGTTCAGTTGGTATTGGTCCCTCATCAAAGAAAGGTACGCGGAGATGAGATGGCAGATGAACTTGCTGTAACAGGTTCTGTGACGCCGTTTTGGGAACCGGAGCTTATACTAGGAGAAAGAAGAACTTAACAATCTTTGCAGGAATAGTACCGGCTACAGTCAGTCGTAAGACTTTATGTCAAATACGGCATGGCTCTTGGGCAGAGATCGCCAAGCAATACGCCTGCTTATGGAGTGCACAGCAAATAAGGCAGACACCTATCACTGATAGGCATAGATGTGAAAAAGACGAAGAAACTTCATCACTTTCTTGGCGAGAGCAAGTTGAAAATCACAAAAAGAGGAACTAATTACTTCGAGTGAACGGATATCCTGACCTTCACTAGAAGGTCTCGAAGATTTCAAAAAGAAGATTAGGAGAAGAAATATCGATCTATGGACAAAGATTTGTACTAGTGTGGTTTTCAAGCAATATGATCTTTATCTCAAAATGGAAGGACTTTATAATCATCGATACACTAGATGTTATTCTGATTTCATGAAATACCCTAAGTGGTAGTTTTATCGACAATTTTTCGACTAAAGTTTACACAAACAAATGAAGTGATGAATTAATAATTCGATCGTTATTAACCTGCGCAATTCGAGTGATTGTGGTTATTTTTCATCTAATATTCATTCGATAATGGAAGCAAACATTCATTTACGAGCTCAGTGTGAATCTGTTATAACACAAACAACGGTGGCATTCAAAATGGTGTTTACCAAATGGCTCTAGAAAATCTATGACCGATAATGGACATTATCACTACGCACTATTGGCAGTAAGGAAGTACTGCAATTAGCTATATATTATGGATGATGCAAGCGGAATATCTGTTTCGATCTATACAAACTGGTATATGAATAGTGCATTTGGAAGCTGTAGGTGGTCGTTAGCGTCAAAATGAGTGGGCTATTCCATTGTATTTTCAGATACATCTGGACTCATTCACAGTTATTTCTGTTTTGGTGAATACTTTTCCGAAGTTGTTGTACCTCACCTGGCCATGAGTTGAAAACTTCAGTCGTATCAGTGCCTGGAGCAGCAAAGTTCTTTGATTCTTCAAGGGCTCAATAGACTACTCCTGGAGTTATCAGGAGACTCATAGCATTTTGCTCAGACTGTCTAAGCCTCCAGAAAGAAGTGGTGTTTCTGAATTGAGTGCTTATGAACAGTCATAGTGGTTTTTCCAAAATCTCCGACAATTTCATATAATGTTACTTAAGTGAGACCTATCAGAAAAACAGTCACTTACAACATTCAATCATAACATTGTCTTTCTAGAGATTTTAGGAGATTTCATAATGTTGACAGTATTTTGAAATTAATGCTCTGAACCCGATGAACAACTTTTTTGTTAAAGTACTCTTTTGAAACTCAATTTCAATTCATCTACGCTACTGGGGAATTTTGGTATCATTCGATTCTTTGGTAATAGGAAATCCATATCCATTTGCAATGAGTTCGTACTATAAGTATGTGATTAATTATTCACGATCAATTAAATTATGTTAATCATGTCGGTTATTAAAATTCATCGAATTTGCTCGCATGAAACATTTAATATATTGAACTAACACGAATATGGGTGTACATAATAGCTGAAAATAAATGCAGCAATAATTCTTGAATTGTTAGTCAACAAGCTCAAAACGTTGTTTATCGTTCCTACGCATTTGAAAACATTTCATATCAATAGGGATAGGAGTTCATTCATGGACTGGTGCATTATTTGGAATAACATCAAAACATGACTGCATGTGACGCTAACTGAATGCAAAAAATCATAAAATATGGACTTTGAGCCAACCTAGTTCATTTCAAAGGAATCGTATGCTATTTCGCGGTCCGCTTGAGTTGTGTGTTCTTTGTTTAATTTTTCATTGTCATTCATGTAGTATCTTTCAACCATTCAAGGTCTTCTTCCTCCCAACAGATCATCGAAATTGTCCACTGTGAAACCGAGGACATTCATTTATTCATCTGTTCATTATTCATAATTTTAGATCCAACGACTTACGAGTAGACCAAAAGTAGTTACACCTCTGATGGAACACAAATCACTGTTTTAAAGCAGCAAAAAACAAAAACGTATTCCTTGCTCGACCCCGTCATATCGGCCGATTACTCATTACGTTTGACAGTGTCCAAGAAAAGAAATCAAAATATAATATGAGTAGTAAATAATGGTAGTAAAGGGTAGGGTGGACTGGTCTACCCGGACCTGGATCTTCGTATAATTCAGATTGAACTTCCTTACATGTAAGTCGTTTGATCTATAATTATACTTCATAACCACGTCCTCCTAGGCCAAAATATAGATGTTCAGACCACCTGATTTATTTTGTTTTTCATTGTGATGTGAATCAGAAAAATTGTTTTGACTAATTTCGTTGACGGATAATTTTATTCGTTTTTCAAATCAACAGAGGAAATGAAACTGTTCAGTATCATGATTTGTTCAAACATTTCTGTTCAAAATGAGATCGTTTGGGCATTTTGAGATATTTATTAAACGTACACACTCTGACGTGGTCATGAAATATAATGAAGTTTCTTGAAAGAATCACACACCATTTTAACTTTGTAGAATGTTGCATTTCGTTTATATCACGTCAATTGCCCAACTATTGGTTGAGAATTAAAAAGCATCAGAATTAACCGATCATGTATGAACGTGATGATTATTTCCGTACTGATTCAATATTCAACGTGAATATACATCGAGAAGTTAACTATATGAATAAGTGATTCGAGCGTTACAACAAAGTTGCATGATTCCATACGAGTAATTCGCGTTGAGAATAAAGGCAATAATTTCAGAATATTTCTGTGTTGGCGAGACATGAAGCTGCGAAATATGAAACAGTTGGATTGGCTCTGCTAGCATATAAATAATTGATGTATTTTTCAGTCTATACCGAAAATTTTCATTTTCAATGCTTTTTGTAATTCCCCTTGGGTTTCATGATATGAATAGATGCACTGTGTGATTGATATCAGCGTATGATCTTAACGAGAAGTGACTATTTCAACCATTATCGACAACTGTATTATTGCACTACTCAAGTAGTATGCAATCTGACTAAAATGAATAAATATATAAGTAAGTACAAGTGTTACAAGCCCTAGTAATACAAATTGGTGTGATAAACGCATTTTATAAGTTCATGCGGTATAAAACTCGTATTGGTTCAACGGCTTAACCTTAAGTGTATTGTATACTCTTTTTAAACCACGTTTTGTAATGTACCTTCACTTAATGTATCCAATATATACAAATAACTCATATTGTTCCGATTCGTACTTCATGTCATTGTGATTTTATACCATTCATCACAACAGTCGTTTATTATACGTTTAAAACATACGTATTTAAAGATTTAGTAAAAATGTATATATCTGTTAGTGGTGTACCAACGAATATATCATTTTGGTATAAAACTAATAGTCATATACATACGTTTGTTCTACGTTTTCTAGGCCTTCAATTACGCAGCAATTCCAACAGAGTTTCTAGGCATGTGATACATACTTTTCATTAAAAAATTCATTCCTCAAATATTCCCGCTAGAGAAATTATTATTGTTTTGTTGGCAATACTGATCGAATGATGTAAGGATTCGAGCAGAGATTTCTTCTGGCCTTATTGAATGAAGTGAAGCTTTCCCTAGGTAGGCACAAGAGTGTTATCTGTCACGTTCCTGTCTAGATAGGTAATGGAGTCTTTCAATGTGGTTTATAAATTTAAACCCAGAATTTGAATGTAGGTGTTTGATGAAATTGTGTGTGACATTTCTGTTCTGGTTGTTCAATATTATTCACTTGAATATTTTAAATAGCTCATGAATATCCGCAATAATTTTTTGGTGAAGTTGGAGCTATGCTCAATCAAGGTATTTCGAATATTTGCCTTGTCCTTCCATCATTTATTGTTCTAACACGAATTGAAGATGACAGAAACCCATTGTTTCAATTAGAAGAGGAGTGGTTTTGTCAATTATTTCAAAATGAAAAAATTATCGATATATAATTTTGACATATCCACAAATATTTTTCATTGGAAAACCAGCAAATTTTTAACTTTCTAGAAAGTTTGGTGTCTTCATATTCAGGTGAAAGTCACACTCTCATATATTCAACAGTATTGGGAGTAAACATGATTTTTGCCTTGTTCCATAATTACCGCCTGCAGTTTTACCGAGCCAATTCTCATGGAAAGCCTTGGAAGTGTTCAGTTTCAAAGCACGAACAAACAAAGCCGCTGGCACTAATTTCGAACTCCTATATTTGGTAAGGTTTTCTCTCTCCTTCATTGAAATTTTGTCACTCCTTTTCGGGCATCGAACGACTGTCGAAGATTCAATGCCAAAAGCAGTCGCTCTTTTGTTTGATATGTTTGTTATGTTTGTATTCCGTAATGATTTTTATCTTCCTTACTGAATAGATGGCCATTCAAAATAATAGACTCGTTTGTCGGCAGGAAGAGAAAGCCAACTGTTTGAAGGGTTTTTCGATGGCGAACTCGTTTTGTTTTTGATAAAGGAAATGTTTTATGTCTACTACAAGAATTTACTTGTACCTAAAAACATGGACATTAAATTAAAATTCCTCATTGCTACTGAATGTGTTTACTTGAAGGAGATATTATTTCTCATTTTATTTTTGATAAGCAAATATTTTGTCCCAAATAAAAACTACTACTGACCCCTATAATTCTGATAAAACTATAAAATTTTTGCTCAATTACAAGAAATGTACTACAAGACAGACAGACAGAAACTGGGTATGTACCTCTCTAAAAATTTGCGTATTAGTATTGCTTCAGTATCGTACATTCTTTTTGTTGACTTTTCCATGAAGAAAAAACGTGCATTTGTCTGAGAAACATACACGTTTTAGCCTCGTTCTTCTTTAATTGTTCTTGTTGAGCACTCACAAAATTCAACCCTCCGGTCTGGATCATCCTCCGTGAGAGCATGCACGATTTTCATTTAATAGGGATGAAACTTTTTTGTAGGACTCTTTGAACACTTTTTGAAGTTACTCCACAGATTTCAGCAACTGCAGACGGCGACTGAGTCCGATTGATTACCATTTCAGAACAATTTCTACCTCTTTTTCTTCTGGAAGAGGCGGTCTTCTTGATCTTGGAGCATCTTTCAGCGTACCAGTTGCTTTAAGCTTATTTGAAAGTTAGCGCAAATATGACCTCAAAATAGAATTCTCGGGAAATTTGTCATCAAACATACGAACTGCTAGAGGAAAATATCTTCCAGCTTCTCCAGAAATCAAAACAGCTTAAAATTTATTGTCTGAACTATGAGACATGATCACATAGTCAGCTTTTCAGTTTGACAGTAAAAAAGATGTTACCGCGACAACGATTTTTTTCAATGCAAATTTGATTGAAAGCAACAGTAGTGTTTTTGATTGGGTTTGAAGTGACCATTAATATGTTGAAAACAATTGAATTTAGGAGTGAAGTGTGTTGGAGATTTCGAAAATGGAATAATATACAGGGTGTTCTATTTGAAAAAATTATTGAAGATAGCGCTCAGCCGCCATTTCAAAACTCTTAGCTGTGATTTTTCATGCAAAATTAGGTTTTTATCTCCTATTTAAGCCCTCTAAATTTCGTTGCGATATACTAGGTGGTTAGAAAATAAGGAGGGGGTGAATGGACTTTAGACGGACACTGTATTAAAAATATACACATAGTAGGTGTGGAAACTGTAACCTATGACAATGTATTCATTGTTCCTCAGTTTTTCGAACAGAATTGCGGAAAATCGTTGTTTTTGTTTGCCGAGTTGTCCATACTTTCCATGTACTGATCAATCAGAACATACAATTGTTTTACATTTTCGATACATCTTTTCTCTGATAATATATTATTATTTCTTTCATATGTATGAAGAGTACCATACGCTAAATAACGGGATACTTTACATAAACTGATTTACAATCTCTGCTTTGATAGAGAAACTCTCTTTCCATATTAAGCGGAATGTATTCCTTGAAGTTTCCACTTTGCATGAATCACTATTCCTGAATACATTTCCTAGGCAAATATGCATCAAGAAGTTTCTCTGTTAAAAATATCGATGTTTGATGTGTAAGAAGATGCAAAATAAGTCGAATGAGCCATTCTGAAGGGAGTTTGATGAGGAATAAATATCCAACTACTCTATTCTGCTACAGAAGTTTCATTCAAATAATCATTAATATTTCGCCTAATGAGCATAGTAAGCAAGTTCAAATCCATTTTTCCCCACTTTACTTTTCAACAATTACATGAATTTATTTTTTCTTCTCCATATGTATGTAACTTGTCACTATCCTCAAACGATTCATAAACAGGGCAATATTTGTTATAGAACCCTGTATCAGGCTGATGATGGATTCTACTGAATCCGAAACATGTACCAACCCTAAATGGCACTCGTTGCCAACTAATAGTTGTGGAGAGGATTCCGTAAATTTATTGTCTATTCAAACGTTTTTTGATGACGATTTGTTAGAATTCACCGGTGATTTGTAATGGTTAATCGTCGCACGTTTAGGCAAATTATCAAAAAGATTTCTGTAGATTTTGAAATCTACTTTATATTTTCGCAGATATTTTACTATTACTATTATGGCAATCCAACATTTCCATTTCATGTTTTTGAATTCTGTTTTTTGTTTTTGTGGTCAGCAAAGGATACAACAACAAATAGAATTTCAGCGATCTTTCCTACCCTTTGCACTTGATGAAATAGGATTTAAAAAATTGTTATCGAAAACACGCGACTCTGTTCAATTTGGAAAAATATTGATTGCAGAGGAACTACGTAACTCAGTGAACTTTTACTAAATAAATGAACTAACTCAACTATAGTTTGAAAAGAACCATCCACAATAGTGTAATTCACAACGTTGGTGGTCTGAAATAGCTTTTATGACTGCATCATACGTCTCAATGAAGCTGGCTGGTGACAATCTGTCGGTCTAAAGTATACGCTATCAACCGCATCTAGTGAAGTGAAAATCAAGCGAGTACGAATGCATGCGAGATTTTCAGGAAAGTTGAATATAACAAAACTATATCTGTGCGCTCCATTCGAATGAAATTCCACTTGAATTGGTTAACGTTTACGTCACCTTGGTGATCAAAATACTTTGATATTTGTCCCTTTGAATAAACCGAAAGTCTCGAGAATTTTATACCATGTCCCGCAGTATACTTCAAAGGCATTACTTTATAATCATGTAATCCCGAAGTTGCGTGTAGGGATCTTCCGAAAATCCTTTAAAACTCCGTGAATAGAATAGAATTCCGGAGAGAGCACCGCAGTACGAAATTAAATAAACCAAACAAAAGCCTATTTATTTTAATGATGTATTAGATAATGAATGAGTTATGATACACCAGATGTCTCTTTCACGTCTCCATTACAGTCGTTCATTTGCAAATTTGAGTGGACGGTAGGGGTGAACAGAAAAATACAAGCAGGCTCCAAAACCAACGGGAAAATTTGCTAAACTAAGTTTGATGTAATCTAAGTATTATCGTCTTGTGTAGGACTATGGTTGATCTATGTGTTGACTTCATCCAGTTACAATCTACAGGGTGTTTCATAATTGAATGCTGATCCTCAAAGCCGATAATTATTCTACACAAAAATCAGTTTTTCTTCAATTTTTCTTAAAGTGCTTTTAATTTTTTTTTAGTTTTTTTTTAATTTACCATAGTGGCGTTCCTGTTCGCATGCCCAGCAAATTTAATCAAAATATTGATACTTTTTTTTTGTTAAATAAATATTATATTTCTAATTGTCCTCTGTCTTCCCATAAGCATAGTCTCATGACTTTTTTTCGATTGTCGATGGCTTTTGATTCAAAAAATTAAATTCCTTTATTTGATTGTGATTATGTGATTTTTTCTTTGTCTCAATGAATGCATTTTATTTTTTGAGGTGGCCGTTCAATTATATTAGATTAGTTGGACCTTTCGTGCTACAGGCATCTACACCGCGACCTTTTCAGATGTATTGTGTGTGCCCTCGAAATCGTTTAGAGTTCTCTATCCCTGCCCTGCCTTCGTGAGGAGACTCCATAGGCTTAGAACTCCCATATATCTGAAAGCTCTTGGTTTTTCTTCTTCCAGTGTTAGAAACCTCAGCCTTGACACGCCCTCGCATAGCATTTCTCCTGCCACACCGATTGTATACTCATATGTTCATTGAGCCTACAATGCCCTGTGAGAAGTCTTACTACTATTCTAGTAGTGCTTCTCGTCGGGCTTAGGTATTCTGTGTATGTTGGCTGCGGTTGTTTAATAAACTCTGTGGCCTGTCTCATTCCTGGCGAATTGTTCCACCATTCTTGAGATTTCTGTTGAATCCATGATTTGGTGTTTGTTTCAAGTACAACTTTTGCCATACCGAAGAACGGTTCTGGGCCATTTAGGGCCTTACTTGCCGCTTTAAGGTCTAGTGAATCAGCTTCTTCATTGCCTCTATAACCTGTATGTGCTGGCACCAGGCTAAGGTCAGTCTGTTCTGACTGACCAGGTCTTTTAGGGTTTCAATTTAGTCCCAAACAAGTTTGGCGGTAGCTTGCATTGAGTTGACTGCTTTTATCGCAGCTTGGCTGTCTGAGTAAATGACAATGTTTTTTTCTGAAAACTCACGCCTATTAGTTCTTGAGCGCAATGGTGTATTGCGACGGTTTCCGTTTGAAATGTCGTCGCGTACATACATACCTAAGCTCAATGAGATTTTTATCTTCGGCTTGGTTCCATAAATGCCGGCTCCTGAACCTTCATCAGTTTTTTACCCATCCATGTAGACATTGATTTCCGCGTTGATGGGGGGTCCTTGTCCATTATAGTTATCTTAAAAGTTTTGTCAAAGATATATCTGGGAAGTATGCCATCTGGTGGCAACACGGTTGTTTTCCAACTCTTCGTATCGCTTGTTGTAGTCTCTCCTGTGCATGTTGCTAATGGGTGCTTGTCATCTGAGTAACCTGCTTGTGACTGAACTGGCTTCGCCTTGAATGTATATGTGTAGTGGAGGCTGGTTGAGCGGCTGTTGGGGTGGATCTCCTGGCCCCGGTGGAACTCAGACATGTTTGTCTTTGCAGTTCTCCGAGTCGTCGAACCACTCCTACCTGCTTGGTCTTTGGCCACCATACCACTGACTCGTACGTTATCATGGGTCTAACAACTCAAGCACAGAGCCATGTAGCCATTTTTAGTTGTAGCCCCCAATTTATTCCGCACATTCTCCTGCACAGATTGAAGTCTACTGTATTCTTTTCCATAACATTTTGTAGGTGTTGATTCCATGTTAACTTATGGTCAAAGATTACTCCTAAGTATTTTTTCTCTTGGACAAATTAAATATCTTCCAGTACTTTGGTCGTTTAATAGCATGCATTCTTAATTCCAGTTGGACCGCGAATGAGTGACCCCTACAGAACTCAAATTTGGCAAATGTATTTGGAACATAGTGGAGTACTTGTTGAAAATTTCTAAAATACGATCTTTCAAAAAGTTTGTGACGTTTCTCTTTCATTTCAACAAAAAGACTTATTTAAATAGTTGAGAATCTAACATGAAGGAAGTCTATACACATCGTTGTTGAGGAAAACAACTTGAACTAATAATTTGACAGTAATATACTGGCAGATTCATGAAAAAATGCCGCTGCTAACCGTCGAGTAAGTTCCGCTATTAGCAAATAGGTTGCACCACAGTCAATTTCATTCGTGACAATAGAAATCCTACGACAAAATGATAATGAAAATACCGTAGAGTGCAGTATAACACGTTCGCATTGGATGGTGAGTAACCCCAGATATTCAAAAATATTCCAAAAGGATTCATTCGAGTTCACTATCAGAATTCGTAACACCATGGGCTTGTATGTGTGACAAAATATGAGGGACAGCTCAACATATTATCTTGTTCATTCAGTTGGTAAAATTGGGTTCTGTAAAAAATAGGAGTCACTTCAGTATCTGGGGGTATTGTCGCAGTCATCATTGAGGGTAGAGTGGTCTCAAATCGAATCATTGTGAAATAAAATTACAAATTGAGAGTGAAGCTATAGTTAGTAACATAGGGAATACCGAAAAAACCCCAACTACAGCAAATCAGTAAGTACTTACAGAAATAATTGAAATAATGAAATAGATATCCAATTCAAAGAATCGAAGCTTTCTGCAAGAGAAAGCTTCAACTGTGCTAGGGCTGGAGTGTCTATACGTTTGAGTGGCTGCAGAAGGTTTCCACTCGATCAGTCGCCGGCGGCTTATCCACAATACATTGAGGCATACAAGACGTGGAGGAATAAGCAAGAAGGTCTATCGCGGAACTTTATGTCTCTAGCTTAGTAAATACCGTTTCTTTCACACGAACATCCGGTATATCTGAGGTATAGCCATCCACCACGATCTATTAATGAACATATCAGATTATAAACCACGCCATCAAAAACGTTAATCTCTTGGTAGTTCATTTGGGTCTGGTTGTCGCATTATTCTGTTATCAAATCAATTACGCTAATGCAACGTTTGGTCGGCCGGTCCCATAATGGAACTCAATATTCACAAGAGCTAGAGATGCTTGAGTGAGCATCGAACGTTATCCGGAAGATTATTCCACTCCTAATGCCCTCGAGTTTGGATCTGCAAATGCTCGAAAAATGAGTGTCCTGTACTTTGATTTAACTAATTCATCTTCAAAGGGAACTATGAATTCGTAATTCTCATTCGTTCTATTTGCAGTAGAAAAATATTGAAGCCCTCGCAATATCCTACATGCAATGCTCCAGAGTTTTCCCTATTTCTCCCACTAATTAAATGCCATCTCTGCCAATGTGTCTGCTCTATATGTATATTGATAGGAGTGTAGTAGATTTAACGTCAGTATTTCTGTTCTGAATGCCGAGCGGTTTTTTTAATGTCTTGATAGGAAAGTCATTATAATTTTTTTTAACAACTTTTCCGCAACAATTAATTTTCACAATGTCTCCTAATTATGAGGATTTTTTTATTCCTATGCATATAAAGATGAAAAATACTGTTTTGAGATTCGACAACTGCCTACCCTGTAGACGATTAAGATTGGGGCGGTTTTTCAACATCTCCCAAGTGTATTATGCAAATGGTATGTTAGGCCAGTCAGTTCAGCATTAAAACTGAAAAATGGGGAAAGAAAAGCAAAAGAATAGCAAAACAATGCAAACTTTCACAAAAGTTGTGTTTTAGTACTGAACGAAACTATAAAAATTTGCAAAAATGATAGGCCCTAGTGTGAAAATTGATGTGCTCATTAACCATATTAAGTTTTCCCATTTACTATCTATAACAACACTCAGCACAAAGGAGAAATTTTCAATGGATCTAATTAAAAATTTGTATTCCAGTAGCACTGAAACTTTCCACAACTGTTCACATATTGAATTTATCGGACCGTTTTGTAAACGAATTATTGTGACATATTTTTTTGACAATTTGATGGAATAGTATGATGCGTCGGAGAAAACGTTTGCACGATAAAAACATCACGAATTTTATTCATTTGGTTCATATGTTCATTAATTAATTACTTTTAGCGCAGCTCAGCATCTGTAAGTATTCATGGCAAATTTTGTAATGAGCTTAAAGTACATTTTTGAATAATATGGATTCACACCAAAAATTAATAATGAAAATAATACTCCCTCATGAAGACTAAGAGGCATAATCTGAGCCGATAGAGGAAAGAAGGCTATTATTCTCATTTGCCAACAAATCAGGATATAGAGGAGTATAGAGATGATAACACGTACCTAGTTTTGGTGAATTCACATTTTTTCCGCTGTAAAAAAGTTCATTTTCATGTGGTTTGTGTGCCTAAAATATATAATTATTTCGATATCAAAATACTATTTCATTATTTTACCAAAAAGTATGAAGGCATAGAACTGACATGCGATAGTTATTTCCTCAATTTTGAAACTGCATAACCATTCATAAATGTGCCGTTTACTTGCGTTATCACGACAAAGTCATACTTTATTTGGTTCTATAATAATTTTGTCTATACTAGAGAAATGCCACATTTGAGTTTTTCAAATAATCCCGACGTATTTTTCAATGTTTCTCTCATTATTTGAACTAGAACACGTCCTGATTGCGTGCGTGCTCACCCTACGTTTTTAACGCACGTCGACAGGCACAGGTTTGAACTTCCACAAGCATGCATTTCTCATGCAGGGCGGGCACGCATTTATTTGAATGGTGCATGGGAGAGTATGTTACGTTCTTGAATTTTGTTCAGCAAGACCACTGAGGGTAATGCTGTAGATTTTTCGGGTTTTCATATAGCTGAAAAGTGAATCCGCCTCCAAAATTCAGTAAGTCACCCCGGAACATTATGGGTAATAATAATGATAGCCGTTCTCTATACGCTCGTAAGCTATGCCTTTCGATACACTATATTTCACTATACGCCCTCAGATTCGGAACCTGCTGAGCCAAGTATTTCGTCAAACACAAAATCTTGATTCCATTTGTTTCTTGTCCCAGTTTCGCATAGCATTTCAAGAGAAACACAGTGTTGTGAAAATTTACAAAAAAGTTTGTTTATATTCAAGGCGACGTCCAAAAGTCGTTAATAAAAATTATTTCCGAAGTCTTTATCAAGTTGTTAGGAAAGTTTCATATCTTTAACTCGAAAAACAACAAGTCTGTTCGGTCATCTCAAGTTTATCGATTATTCAAAAAAAAATAATTCGACAAGCACTCTAAAAATATTTATATACGCTGAGAATCAGGCATCACCAAATTCCGGTGGCGGGTTGAAATCACGCTCCTTTTTTTCACATATTGACATATGTTTCAGGTTCGATACCGACATGTGTGCTACCGTTCAGATAATTGAAGCATCTGTCTTCGTATCAAATCTCATAAAAGTCTCGTTCATGAAATTTATTACCACTTTTCATATGAAGTGGTTGGGCCAGGTCCGTAATCTGGTACGATATGCCGCGCGAAATAATTTACGATTTGACGAAACTGCAGATATCCTAGCGTATTGCTTGTTCGATAAGCATGGGGGTAGGAGTCGAAGAATCTTTTTGGTACGGAGTATTCGAGTTTTTATTTTCGGTAAAGTGATCTATTTAATTTTTGAATACACGAGGTGAACTATTTTCAGCGATACAGAATATTTACAAATGATTTGAACAAACCTCTGGACAACTGGGCTGTTTTTGAGAAATATTGATGGAGCTTTGGCAACAGAAAACTAAAAGGGGTCTCGGGCGACTGATATTTTCATGGTGGAATGTTCAACCCTATATAGTATACCCAACAAACAGTATGATGAAAACTTGACTCAACTTCTTTGATGTTTTTGAGATTTGTTTTTGATCTGATGCCGTGACACCTCGTGGAGCTTCGTTCATTTACAGCTTCTTACGTTTGAGTTTATAGCATAGTGTTTTCTGAATGGCCACCGAATGAAAGCATAAGCAACAGCTCAAAAAACAATACGCCTTAGTTGTGAGTTTTACTGATATTTCTAAAGCATTCGATACTACTGAAAACTTTTGTAGCCGAGGTTGTACTTTGCATTTGGATAATGGTTTTATATTTTTTTAGAGATCCGGTAATGGTAATTTTTATTGCAGTTTTTCTCTGAAAATTGCTGAACATCAAACTTATGCTGTGCGGGTATATTGATTAAGTTGTAATCATAGTTTCAGTTGTATTCATATCCTGCTCTGAAAAATAATTAGAAAAAGGCGAGAAAGACTGAAAATATATTCCATTCGTTCTATTTCCTACAAAGATTGGGCTGAATACAGCCCTGTGTCTACAATAAATTGATATACACCGGATTTGTAGTTACTTGTTGCGGCTTTTGAAATCTTCCATGCATATAATATCACCACAAATGACGTGACCAAGATCTGAAACATGTCTATTTTGTCACGTCTAGCGGAAACTCATATTCCCATTATCTACTGAAATAACATTACGAAGAGCCCTCGCCCTTTAATAGAATAGCTTTAATTACTGCTTCTGATTGAAGATAATCAGAATGAAATGAAATTATTAGGGGACAATAACGTTTCAGATGTTTGTATTTGCATGGATATTGGTTACCAACTGACAATTTGGATGTTCGGGTTTGCTTTTACACGTTTAGCAGTTTATACTGATTGTATTCTGACTTCCGACAAATTTGTTGTTTTCATTTGATGAATATGAGATATGGTATGAATTGTCACAATCATCTGACAATCTGAATAAAGATATTTGCTGATACTTTTGTGGGGAGATTACGCAATTTTGCCGAAAAATTTGTTGCGTCATGCTCATTTCACTTGTCCTAGAACACTTTCAGAACATAAAACTGAAGAAAAATCTTTACCATCATAGCGTCAAGTCTCCACCAAAGACAGAAGTAGACGGATACTGCCAGGATAAATAATAATACTCCCTCATAAACACTCGTTGAGTGTACCCAAAGGCATAGCCTGTGCGGGTAGAGAACGGCTATTATTATTATTATTTGTCGTGGCGCTCCAGGGCGACTTACTGATGTTTTAGGCGATGTATTCTTTTTTCAGCTGTAGGAAAACCCGAAAAATCTACAGCACCACCTCGGGTGGTCGGTGTGCACTCCAAGCTAGCACTAGACGAGATTTTGGCATCTAGACAACTCACAATACACTTGCTTTTGAACAAGGCATGCGGTCGCCTATCGATCCGATATAAAGTATTTGAGAAAAAATCTCTTGTACCTACATCAGGCTCGAACCAACTATCGCTATGCTGGAGTTTCGAACGGCCTGTGCCATTAGACCACTATGCCACCGGCTACCCCAGCTGGATTGATCATTTGTTGCTCTAAGGTTAAGAGGAATGCAATTGAGAAATAAAAGGAGTAGGTGTAACGGCTTCAATTCTCAGACTTTGGGAAAGAGAGTTTGATTCAAAGTATATGACAAAGTTGCCAAAGAGCTGAGAAACAATAGTCTTTGGAATTTCCGAGAACTTTTAAATCAGAGTTGCTTTCATCAATTATTCAGCTTTCGTTCAACGGGACTTCTTGAAAAACTGTTTTTTATGATACAAAATCCAACTGAATGTTCATAAACAGCTCACTACATTGAAATTATCAAGGACTTTTGATTTTATTGTTTAAAGCTAAAGTACAAATATTTTTTTGTTGGAATATAGGTAGTTATCGTTATAGTTAATGATTATGAAAATATTCTTTATCGAAATTGTAAAATGATAATATTCAAACTTGCAAGTCATTGTCATAAATTATGTTTTAATAAGTTATCATGGTCGGATTTGGATATATATACTATTTTTTAACTGGGTACTTCAATTCACAAGTAGCGCTTGAAAACACAAACAAGTTATGCGAAATTGTCATGTATTTAGTTTCGAACAATCCAACCATGTAACAATGTTACCTTCATTTGCGTATTGATGAGGCGTACGGGATCACATTTGGAAGCCTAATGACCATTCGATACACTGTTTGCCAGTTCATCATTGACAATAATAATTCAGTTCGAATTGGACCCGAGCTTGTTACAGCTAGAATGCCAATTTTGGGCTACATCGATACAGCATCATCAAAACTGATACAAACATTTTTATCCGCTTTTCAATTGTCGGATATTCAATTATCCATACAGCTTGTAATTTGTAATAACGTGAATTCACAGTGTGATTTTGGTAGATTCCAGCCACTTTCTAACACCGATAACGTAAGCTCTATCACATTTATATTGGGCACTTGAAAAACAATTTAGTGATTTTCTCAAAACCTAAATGATTTCTAGATAAATAGCGAATTGTGACCACAGATCACAAAAACGTTGTTTCGCTGTTATATGTCACAAAGCTGAGACATACAGCAAAGGACGGCACTTGCTTATATACAGTATAATGATGCTCTAAGTGAGAAATTTTCACTGCTCGATTAAGGTCATCGAGACCATCCATGAGCTCACCTCAGCCGTGATGGCTGTGATGGTAGAGCGTTCGCTCCCAAACTAGGACTTGGGTTTAAATCCCAACATGGTTACCTGTCGCAGATCGTCCTTACTCTTACAGGCTATCAAGAGCCTCTAGGGGTTTCTTTCTGAAAACCTGTATTGACTTTCCATAAAAAAAAAGACACCACTCGGTCTTATTCAACCTCAAGTACGAGGGAGGCGAAGAAAAATCCACATTTTTATTTGACTATAGAAACACTGACTGGGCATTCGTTTATTAAAGTCAACAAAAGCAGAGATGACCTTGAGGAGAGAATTCAAGGGCTTATCCGTAATATTCCAAAGGCCAGAGACCGCACTACTAGGAAGAAAAAATGACAGGAATGTTCTTCCATCGAAGATGGAGGGGCTTGCCCATTTCAAAGACTCTACCACAAGGCGTTGGTAAGCGTTCGAAATCGTGATGAGCCAGTGCCCACCATGGTGGGAGGTTGCGAAAACACATGAGAAAAATTTAGGTTAGTATATGCGAGTTGTACATCTAGCCTAGATTAGTTGTTTCGTCTTAGAACGTACCAATATTTTACAGTTAAGATTCATCCAATATTTCGACTTTTTTTCACGTGTTTATTTCGCAAAAGTGCACAAAAAGACATTGTCTAGGAACAGAGTGAGCGCACGAGATGTGTATACATTCTAAGCGAAACTCTGTCCCTCCCCATCGGTTCCCACAGACTCGTCGAAGATATGACCAACTATGAGGAGCTCACGAAAGTCATTAAAATACTTCCGGCAAACAAGAATCTTGGACGATCCTCCTCAAAAAGCGCCTACGTACGACGCTGGTCCAGCTGATACACTTGATTAACGCCATCATTGAATGGTAGTGCTATCCATAGTGCCTAAAGCGCGCTGTAATATTTCCTAACTTAAAGCCGGATCACAGGCCTATAGGCTTGTGAGCTATCACCCAATCTCACTGATGAGTGTTGGCAAATGAATAAATTAATGTTTATACATTTTATTCAGTTTCAGTCAAACGAGTCTTCATTGATTTAATTAATTCAAGATATTGACAAGTCACCATATGGACGAGACCTTTCAGAAGAAACGGAACACGGTTATAGTTCTGTCTATAGTAAAATAAAACAAAATTGTGATAAACGCAAGCAAGGCCATGCTCTTCATCTTTCGAAAGATATCCAGCAAGGCAGCCGTGTGAATTCTAGGGTTGTTGGTGGTTAAGGACATGTCCGTGGAAGAATTGAACTGGTAGGTACTTGACTTGACGGTATTAATGAAGAATATGGCAGAAAATTAGTGTCCCTCACACAGACCCATGTCTGCATAGGTGATGGCTCGTGCTTCAGTCTCAACAATGAAATTGTGAGACGAGCAATGTTGTATGATTGTTCAGTAATCTACAGCGATCTATAGCCCAAACAAGACCCAACTCACGAGGTTAGCTAGGATGCGGAACAAAGTATTTCGTGTCATCACTAAGACTGATACATTTTATAGGATGACTTGTGTGAAATTGCATGCATTGACTCAATCCCAACATACGAGCGACATCTCTAGTATGAATTCAACTCGCTGACGAGAAATCTCAACACCATCAGAAAGCAAGACAAAATGAGCACTTAGGAACCGGATCTTCAGATCACATCAGAGTGTTACAAGAATAGCCAAAATCTTGACATGATTTTTCCCTCAGCATTTTCTGGCAATGCTACGGAGCAACTTAGAAATCATTATACAAAAGCTCCTCTAGCATCTACCGAGAAATTCAGGCAGCGT
Source organism: Chrysolina americana (assembly GCA_958502065.1). NCBI lineage: Eukaryota > Metazoa > Arthropoda > Insecta > Coleoptera > Chrysomelidae > Chrysolina > Chrysolina americana. The sequence continues at coordinate 56,013,598 of OY293420.1, read as the reverse complement.
GAATAATCTCAATTATGTGGCTGTTTAAAGATACCGATGATATACTTAAGAAAAATTCTCGCGCACTGTGGTCTTGAACGTACAAAAGTTTTAACGACCGAGATACTTGCCGATTCAGTTTCCGTTTTATAGGACTCAACAGAAGGTTGATTTTAAATCCATCTGTTCATCGTTGATGACGAAGAAATGGAATTTTTGTCCGAAAATAATTTTCGGGTCATTCATTATAGGACTACTGAAAGCTACGTCCTACCCTGTGGTGTAGATGCAACAATTTCAGAGGTGCTTCTCAAAGCTCAAGGTAGCTTTTTCAACGGTCTTTCCTCATCAAATTCCCAAAAGACTGGGAACTAACACATCTCAAGAGAAAATCAATGCAATAGAGAAACGCCATGGGAAATGAAACTGTATGCTCAAAGGATTTTAGAGAGAACTGCGTTGCTCCTATTACTTTATTAGTTGGTAATGCAATTAGGTAAACAACCTCCATAGCTTCAGACTTTTACAGGGCACTTTGTCCCACGGCCGTTGGATTCCGTCGATCCCGATGACATTATGTATATTGTCGGATGCTGTGGGTTTTTTGCGCCATGGAAAAAGTTTTTGCATTAAATTGCAATTAAGGACTTGTCGTCTTATCGTAGGTCATGCGGCGTTGCTGGGGTGACACTTCAGTGACATGAATTAATCAACAAAGGTTTCTGTTTCTTCAATACCTGACATACTAGAACTGTTCACAATCGATTAACTGAAACTGAATGATTTATAAATATTTATACAAAAACATCGAACATTCAATGAAATTCAGATATGATGTAATTAATTTATTATGTTTCAATCATGGAATGGTTTTTGTTATGTTCACATCTACAGGGATTGATACGCATTTTCATATAATGTAATTAAAATTTTGATAATACCAGTCCTGAGTGAAATCAACCTACCACTGTAAATTATCCTTTGAATCGCAAATATTTAGGGCAGGTTTACAAACTAGGTTTACCTATGGTTTCTCTGAACTGAGTTCAGTTGCTGATGAACTAGAGATTTCATTGGCTAATCTCTAGCTACTAAACTCATATCACTTGAACTGTTGGTGATTGTATTGTGCAATCCGCTCTGAATGATCTACCTATGAAGTTTCTGACTGTGGTATATACAACCTAAGAATGCTGTCAAAACAGTCTAATAAATATTATTCACCTATATTGGTTTACTCTATTTTTTATTCAATATCCCAGATTCAGACTACGAATACTTGCCGACCTGCCAAACAAACTTATGAATCAATATTACCATAGACTTCTATGCATGGTTATTTCACATGAAGTAAAAAGTATCTTCATTATCGACAGTAAGCTTAGATTTGAGAGAAACATCTACCAACTCATGCTATGGGGTAGGGCGGGGTGTTATTCTATAAAAATTTCATCAGTTCCGGAGTAATGCCACTTGAGTTTTTGAATAGTTCCGACGTATTTTGCAATGTATATCTTATTATTCAAACTGAAACATTTCCTTATTCTGTGCTATTATATGCTATTAATAAAAACCATCCTAGCAAGTAGGTGAATAACCCCTAAAGCAGCAGCAACCATCATTCGCAGAAGGTCATGTTATCGTGGCGTTATATCTATCCTGGCGATATGGCCAACTGTTATTGTCTTCATATATGACGCAATAGTTACCTACTCATTGACATTAGAAGTTTCTTCCTCAATATATGAGCATAATACCACACATTTTCCGCACATGAAAGACTCACTGTAATTGAGGATGTATAGTTTCAAAATCTAATTGACGAATTCTGGATACAAACAGTAAACAGTAGTAGCACGTTGAAAAAAATTAGTTGCTTACAAAAAGATGAAAGAGAGCTCTCAAAAATCTAGTATATCCTATCCTATGCCACTTAGTCACAATAACGGAAGTAAGTTAGTTTTTAATCCGAAACGTACCTTTTCGAATTGAATAACCGCGATATCTCAGCGACTAACTTTGCGAGAAAATGAATAATGAGAGTGGATGTTTCGTGAAGTTTTTAATTGAGTTCAAAAATGCACCGAGGAAAGTGTCGAGACTTTTATTATATTCCTCGTAGATACAAAACGTTTTTCAAGTCCACTAAATGCTTCGGAAGTTCTTGTATAAGTTCATTGTAAATTTTCATTTCTTTTCGAGCTGAAAGTTTTTAAGCCTCGTAAGAAGAGGGCTTCGCAGCAATTTTTCAAACCAGCATAAGCAGGTGGCGTGTTTATATTAACATCATATTATTATTTTCGTGAGCAAAAAATCAAATTTTTCCTGCCGCTTCAGATCAAGTATTGGTTTTCTCTCGCAGGCTTTATGGTCCTGCTTTCTCTCGGTTATTCCACAATCATTCACTGATGTCTATAACCTAATTTGATGGGAAAAAGCACCGCATTAATTTGTATGGTAATATCCTTTCAATACGAACTTTATTGAAGGAAATTCGATGGAGTTCACAATTTAGATGACTACTTAACTGGGGTCAAGTAGCAGTATTTGGGTTCTCTATAAATTTCATTTTGATGTTATTGAAGGATAAAACCCAATATTTTCGACGACTGAATTGCGATTCAAATTTTTGCTAAAACTCGAGAAGTTTGTAATAAGTGAAAAAAATGATTTCTACAATGTATGAAATAACTTTTTACCTGACTAATACAATGACGGATATTGACCTACATTTGACAGATATTTAATCAAGAAGGACACTAGCATACATTTATATATCTATGCATATACTGATATGCAGGTGATCATCCCAGCCAAATAAAGAATAAGCTATGATGTTTCGTTACAAGTACTTGCAATATCGTCCTCGAGAAATCTTGGACAAACATCTGTCAGATTCAGATTTTAATTTAGCTTTTTGTCAGAATTTCCCACTTTGAAGAATAGCTTGTAGACAAGGGTAATTTGACATTATGAAGCAATGGAAAATTGATAATTTTATCTTTTCGAAGAAAACAGTTTTCTCGATTTATTTTCATATTCCATTATTTATTCGAATATCTTATTGATAGTTTTGATTTAAAATTCGCAGAATTGCTCTTTCTGCAACAGCTCTCGACTCGAAATTTCATCTTGAGTTGAGAGGGATTATTTCCCCGCACAACATTTTTGATTTTTATTGTATAGAATTTGCTAATGCATTTGTTCAAAATTTCTTGAATGTTGATATTTCCATTTAAATTCAGAGTATTCCAATTCCATAATTAAAAATCGATTGACGTTCGCAGGATTACTTTATTCCCGTGTTGAAAAGTTCATCTATCAGTATAGTAATTTCCTCTTGAAACATATTTGAATATTTTTGCTCTTATGTTCGTGAAACTCAATTTTTTTTTGAATATGCTCACCAAATTTGAAGTCAATTTCGAGGCAATCAAAGATTTCATAGACTTTTTGCGGTTCAAAATTTAAAAAATTTGCCAATGTGCTCGTTCAAAATTCTTTGTCCGTTGATATTTCCATTTGCAGTCCGCAGATTATATTAATTTCATCATTTTGAATCGATTGCCGTTGGCAAAATTGCGTTGTCGTTGACTGTTCTCGACTTCATGCGGAGTTGAGTGGGTTCAGTTCCCTCCTAGACATTTCTTAAAATGAGAACATCTGGAATGAAAAGTCTTTCCCTGACTGAATGATGAATTCATCAGGCTCCTCATCAGATCTGTAAACTCAGAAACTGCCAAATTCGGCTATGTTCTCTTCACGTATTTGATCCGTTCCGATCAAAACTTTCAAGTCCGAATAACGCACCTTCATACGTTGGCCTACGTTTGTAACGGTTGATTAAGTACCAATGAAAATGCGTTTCAAATAAATAATGAACTAATTAGCCTGTCTGGGCTCCAGCGACTTCGAAATTTTTTTGCTCATTAACTTCGAATGATTTCAACACCTATTCAATAATTCATTTGGAAGTCCATTTAGCTCGTGGCATTGTAAAATGAAGTGTTTCATCGACATCACAATATGTATGGATTGATGTTATGGAGAAAAATCGTTTTTGCTCATGGTACTACTGAGATTTCACCCTTTCACAATTTGAAAATGTCTATATATTTACAAAAATGTGTTGATGCAATGATTAACTAATTGGAATATGTGAATCATGAACATTGTTGATTGACATTGTAATATTCTACTATATCTTTCATGGAAGAGGAATAACATAATAGTTGCTTCTGGCCATGTTTCAGACCAAGTGTCACCTTTTTTATGTCACACTTGAACCGATGAACTATAAACACAACTCATTTACGTAGGTTTAGACTTTAACCAACTGTATCCAAATTATAAACAATAAACAAACACAGACATACAGTGTCTTTCAAAAGTATCGGAACGGTCTCATATTTCAGAAACGGCACTAAGAAAATTCATGAAAATTTCGACAGGGTGGTTTTTGACGATGCCCGATTCAATGGTGATATCGGCAATGTTGCCGAATCAACAGTTTTTCAGATATTGAGGATAACTCAATAAATTCTGCGATGCCTCATTACTTGTGTCTCCAAATATCAGATTTTAAATCAATGCAGTTTTCGAAATATGACAACATGGCTTTTTCGTTCAAAAGTCAGGAAACGTTCCAATATTTTCAATACGGTTCAAGGAAAATTCGTGAAATTTTATACATGCTGGTTTTTGATGATGCCCGATTCAATGGTGATATCGGCAATGTTGCCAAATCAAAAGTTTTTCAGATATTGAGAATAACTCAATTTTTTCATATGGAACACCCTAATTGTTTTCATTGCAATCAATTCTGCGACGCCTCATCACTTATGTCTCCAAATGTCAGATTTTAAATTAATGTAGTTTGAGCAACCAGCAAATTTAGAAATCTTCAAAAATAGAATATATCGGACAGTTCTTTTAATCACGCCCCAAATGCTAACTAATATCTTGGGGGAATTTTATGACCGCTTGGGCAGCAAATGATGGCAAACATTTTGAGAACTTGGTCAGATAGATTTCAGTTTCTCTTATTTAATTCAAAACTGTATTGGAAAATAATTCAATTATTAAAAAGTTGTTTTAACAAAATCCGTTTTGTATGAAATTTCATGATATTTTCTCGAGCCCTTTTGAAAATATTGGACAGTTCGCAGACATTTCAACGAACAAAGTTCTCATATATCAAAAACCACATTAATTCACAATCTGGTATTTGGAAACATAAGTAACGATTGCAATGAAAATAAATAGGGTTTTCCATTTGGAAAAATTGAGATACCCTCAATATCTGAAAAGCTTTTGATTTGGCAAAATTGCCGATATCATCATTTAATCGGTCATCATCAAAAACCATCTTGTAAAAAATTTCACGAATTTTTCTTGACCGTATTAAAAATATTGAACCGTTCCCAGACGAAAATGTCATATTGTCGTATTTCAAAAACCACATTAATTTAAAATCTGATATTTGGAGACATAAGTGATTAGGCGTCGCTGAATTGATTGCAATGAAAACAATTCGGATGTTCCGTTTGAAAAAATTGAGTTACCCTCAGTATCTGAAAAACTGTTGATTTGGCAACATTTCCGATATCACCATTGAATCGGGCATCATCAAAAACCACATTGTCGAAATTTTCATAAATTTTCTCTGTGCCGTTTTTGAAATATGAGACCGTTCCAATACTTTTGAAAGACACTGTATACAGAAACTCGTGTTAAGGAACACACTACTTAAAGTGGTCACTTTCCATCTAGTTTCTCTGAGTAACGAAAATAGCTGTCAGCAACACATTTGGTGAAATATCAAATCAATGGGAGATTTGAGTCCAGCATCGACGAACCAGCTATAAACTGCTATCTTAGTTTTAACCACAGCTTCATACTCAGGTTGCTAGGTACCCTTCAGTTCGATCGGATGTGTGTAGTAGATGTGATCCTTTCAATACATTTTTTCGTTTTTTCATCAACAGGGTACGTCTGTAATAGAGACTTTGAAGGTATTTCGGGTCCCTTTTCTTCCTTCCCAAATATTTCATGTCACCAGAGGGGCGGTACACCCCCTCTGCGTTTGAGTCAGCCTTTCTGAAAGATCATCGTGAATCTCTGCATCTAGGGCTGACCATTGCCGGTAATCCTCCTATTTAGCCAGACTGACCCGTGGCATATCTGCCACTTCTGACCTGGGAGGAAAATTCGGCATGCTAAGGGTTTTCCACACCATAGAGCATGCATTTTGCCAAGTATTCTCTTCGAGTAGGCATGCTGCAATCACAGCACTACAGGAGATCGTTTTGTAATCCGTCGTTATACTAACTATTTTTATTATCATATAGCTGCTTCATGACGTATTTTTGCTATTCTTCTATGCCTTTCAAAGAAATTTCACTTATCCCTGTTTCCACAACATTCACAAACCACCAGATATATCCGCATACGATTTTATTCACTTTTTTTCGTCAAGCATGCTCAGGGTGCTCTCAAACTACTTTTATTATAATGATTTAAGTGATGGCCATATGCTTAAGAAGCTCTTTTGAATTTTCAACGATTAGAGCAATCTTTATGTACTTGAGAACATCCTTAGAAAAGCGTTCTTGTGAACAGCTTATATTATAATATCAATTTGATATTTCACGATACACACTCGAACTCACTAAGGCAATTGATATAGTAATTTGATGTGGAATGAAAAACTGGTTTGAATTTTTGGATGGAGTTGTCATGTCGATTATTGATATGAGGTTGTGGCTTGAGATATTGAAAATAAATAGATGTGTCTTCAACTTCGAACTGAACTAGCAGATTAAATGACTAGTTGTGTTTGTTAGTTTCATTTCATTGTTGATCGATAATCATTCATCAATTGGTAGATTTTATGGAAATTGAAATAATTTGAATCATTCGTCTTCTCAGAGCTGGAATTGTTTTAGATTTCGATCATCGAATAAATATGGAAAAATCAAAATAAGTATTTTCATGAAGAGTTGACGACAATACTTGACGAATGAGCATGAATTGAGTAATCCAATTTCCTACATTTTTGTATCTTACAGAAAACAACTACTGTCCCCTACCGCCCTTGAAGTATATCTGCTAGATATTTGGAAAAGTTTTCTACATGAACTTCTCTGCAATACTTTCTGAATATCATAGCTTAAATTATGTTTCGAATTGGACGCCATGGGATTGCATGTTGAAAATAAAAATCCTCGCATTCTCGCACAAGTTACCTGAAGACTTCAGAGGGTTGCTTGTATTTTGGGCAAACAAAAAAAAAGTGTATTCGATATGACCGAAATACTCGCTCGAAGAGTATTTCTAAAATTATTCTTGAATGATCAACTGAAATAAATTATTCACAAGACAAATTAAATTAAGATTAAATTGTTCACAAGACATTCTGGTAACTAGTAATTATTGTGGTGTTTTTAAATGACCTTCATTTACATAATATCCAACAATTATTCTGAAAAGTAATCCAGACCATCACATTAATTTATATCATGAAATAATTTTGTCAACATTCAAAAAACATGGCATATTTTTGTGAGATGATCAGACGAGAGAAATTTTCAATTATTAATTTTTGGTTGTTTTCATCATTATATTCAATGAGTGTCTGTTCATGAGATTGTTCATTCGTTTTTGGCATTGTAAATCGCGTATATATTGAAATATATCCAGATATTGAACTTCTAAGAAGTATAATAAATATTTGCTTTTCATATTGCTTGTTTGTTGGTACCTACGAATATTTCTGAATACAGTTATTACGAGTAGCTGAAGAGGAAAATAATAATCTAACCATCAGCTCTGCTGTATTTCCATTATTGGTTATTGAATATTCAAAATAAATTCAAGCAGCTTATTTATTCGAATCTTCTTTGAATCATTATAGGCACTTCCAACGTACTGACAGGATATTTGAATATACTTACCTGCAGGGCATACATTTCGTTCTGAAACATACAGAATTGGATTTCATTCAGTGAACTACCATATTTCAGTTATGCTTGAAAATATTTGAGCCCACATACGGCCATGTTTTAATGTTTTATGCGCTGCTGGAGTTCCACGAGTTTTCCATCAAAAATCACAGCAGGCCAGAAAACTTAAAGAAACTACCGATAACTTTCAATGCACGCTTCTGGTTTCTGTATACTCCTAAATGTCGGTATGATGACAACGATTTGAAAAAGTTGGGTGAAGCGAAAAGTTCACCACTTTCAGTCTTTTAGATCCTTTTCAGTACTACAGTAAAGCAGCAAAAACTATTTAGTTATTCAGAGCAATATTTAACGTAGATTTGTGAAACCGCGGAAGTTCAGCAAGAAGATTACGTTTCCACACTCACTCTTGCTGTTCTAGCGTGCATTTTTAATAGTCCTGCCTTTCTGGGCTGAACTATTGGTTATGTTGGTTCTTTCTGTTTGGAGTTTTCTAACTGAAATCGCATGGAAATTTCAGAATAATTGTTCGGATTTCTGGATTTATGACTGAAAAACTAGGGAACAATAATATGAGAGTCATAATAAATACATGAAAATGAGTAGATACATGTTACTCAATGTTATTTATTAACGATAATCTAGATGAAAAAGCAGTAATTACAACTGACCTAGATTACTCGTGAATGAAAAATTAATGTCAGTAAGTCATATTGTTCAATTTCAAAACTTGACCTACAGTTGTATCTCGTTTCGCTATCAGATCATGCAATTATTTTGAATAGCTAATCGTATAGTAGATCGGCAATATTTAGAACCAGGCCAACTACAGCTCCTAAACATACCCCAAAGCTTAGAAAATATCAATTCGTCTGGTCGATGACACTTAGCGGATAAACTCGCTCATTTCTCTGGAACATCGTAGAAAAGTTGGCGATCTACCTCTATTTTATAGATATTTTCTCTCTTCAACTGGTGGATTAGTCTCTATGCAATAAGCACATGCTGTGGTGATGTCAATTGTTTGTGACCCCTTAATTGAATAGGATTTTATTAGTACTCGATTCTCAAAAATCAATCACTTATGGCTCATTACAACGTTAATGAGCGCATAGGGCCATTGATGAGCTGACAACAAGCCAGCGGACAACGGCGAATTTCCATAAACAGATGAATATTTCGTCACATCGTTAGTATGAATATTTGCTGTTCCATGATGATGATCATCAGTTTGAATCCTATTGAACGATCAAGCCTCCGCCTCCGCCTCCGCCTCCGCCTCCACCTCCGCCTCCGCCTCCGCCTCCGCCTCCGCCTCCGCCTCCGCCTCCGCCTCCGCCTCCGCCTCCGCCTCCGCCTCCGCCTCCGCCTCCGCCTCCGCCTCCTCCTCCTCCTCCGCCTCCGCCTCCGCCTCCGCCTCCGCCTCCGCCTCCGCCTCCGCCTCCGCCTCCGCCTCCGCCTCCGCCTCCGCCTCCGCCTCCGCCTCCGCCTCCGCCTCCGCCTCCGCCTCCGCCTCCGCCTCCGCCTCCGCCTCCGCCTCCGCCTCCGCCTCCGTCTCCGTCTCCGTCTCCGTCTCCGTCTCCGTCTCCGTCTCTGCCTATACCTCTGTCTCTGCCTCTTTTTCAATACTTCAAGCTCTCTCCTGATTGCATGAAATATTTTGAGTTGTGGAGGATTTGAACTTAATCAAGTCAGCAATTTCTGAAATTATTCATTTCCTTCCGAAAAGATACAAAAGAATATCCGCCCGTAGTTCAGTGAGCATTCAAACGGATAACGGATATCTCTCACGCCTATAATTCAGTTCATGTAAAGCCAAGTTTTGTTTCCTTTATGTCGGTCAAAAGTAATAGATACCAGAAGACCGAATGGCTCTTCGCAACGAACTTACAGACAATAAAAACGGCATTGTTCTATAAAGAACACCATTCTATTGTAACTCTTTCTTCTCACTACTACCTGCTGAGCATATAAACATCTGTTATGTGCTATTACTATTTCGAAATAGTCTTGGAAACCATGAATGCGTCGTCTATCCACCAACACTGATATTTTATTACGAAATTTCACCGACAAAATTAAGAAACTCAGATGGTAGAAAATAAACACGGTCATCGTCCCACACGGTACCATCGAAATGTCAATTGCCGTTGTGAGTAATTTGAAGGATGAAATTTATTTTCACGCATAAACAAATTATGCAGGAAATGTAGCCATAGTCCACTCCTATGTGTGAGCACTGTTAGTGAGCCCACGCTTTGGAATTCTGAAGATTCGTATGATTGATATTGATCACTTTTTCTTCAACAGTTCAGTTAGGTACTATTTTCGATTTATCTGTTTTACGTGGTATTACATGCTAAACATATCAGATCTGCCTTGGGAATAAATGTTGAATAGGAATTATCAATTTTTTTTGTGTGTTAATGAGATCAAAATAACACCATTACTCTACTTCATATAATTTGTCACTATAAACTATCCATTTCTGAATTAAGTGTTCTTGAAATTGATGCAATTGAAAATAATTCCTTGAAAACTCCTCAAATGAATATTTTTGGTGATTCAATAGAAAATGTATATAGCTGATAATGATTTTTCAATCATTCAGTAATTTTTTCAATGATCTACCAAAAAACTTTTAAATTACTGGGATTTGTCAACAGAAAAAGGATTTCGTGACTTTGACCAGAGCAACAGTTTTTTATGAAAAAGCACTATTACTTGCCGACAGCTCTAAAAATCAAATCAAATTCGAAAAAAAAATGGAAGTCAAACCCATACTCATTTATAGTTGTTTTCAATTCAATTTTCAAAACAATACATTGGTAGATAACACCGGAAAATAACCACTAGCCTCATATCAAATGCAGAACAAAAAAAGTTCTTTCAGAATAATAACCTATATTCGAAACAGGAAAATGTTTCTGATAGATGTGATCACTGATTCGATAGCGCTTTTGTTGTGAATATAAATAAGTCGAATTCGCAGTCTTGGAAGTCTGCCGAAAACTCTATGAACCACATGCAATAAAAGATTCAGGCCAGGAATTTGTTGAACGCATAACAACAATTGGCATACTTGTGACTGTTGTATATTGATAGGGCTACGTAGGAATGGACACATGTTGATTAATACATGTTTGTGTATACCCGGTGACACAGGGGAGATGTAGCATCTTGTAGTTTTTTGTAGGAATAAAAATTGTATGGGAAGTACGTGATCAACGGTGGTGCTTTTTCTGAACGTAACGACAATTTTTGCAACCATCTCTTTTACTAAATTCTTCAATTCAAATGTCATCCTGAATATTCATCTAGCCTATTTTATTTGCCTTAAAATTCTCTTTCCAAGCATGTATCACAAATTGTTATCGTTTCTTAATTGGCTATCGAATTAAATTTTATTGAAAAATATCAGTTGACCTTGATCTGAATTCGATGATAACTTCTTTGATTCACGTGAAAATTTCCAAAAATAACTCATTTACATTTAAACATTTTTTACTAATTTTGGCTGCTTGTGAAAAAACTGTCTTCTATTTCTGCCATGTAGCCAAAGCCATCTCGAAACAATAATACACCAATTCACAATTCTATTAGTCTAGGTAATTTCGATATAATTTTGTCTAATAGGCGATTCACATAAAATTTGTTGTTTTGTTGGCATTGAGACTCAAAAATGTATTCAAGAAACAAAAAGGTCGATATGTTTCTGAATGGAAAGACCATGGTATAGCTGCTACCTTGCAAAAATTATTTACAAATAAATTCTACATAAATAGCCAAATAAATAAAAAATGTATGTCTATCTTAATATGGTGAATCATTAAATTTGGGTCACAGCCAACTTGATGTTTTTCAATGAAAAACAATTCAACAGCCTATTGAGAAATGATCACCGATTTGTGATACATGGTTGAATAGACAATAATTTTTAATGCAAATGAGATGTGCTAGAAAAATATTCAGTGGCAGTTCAAAAAATAAGTTGGGGATATTATCTTCAATAAAATATCATTGATCATGTACCTCATGTGAAGTTTCTCTGGCTCTGGCTCTGGCTCTGGCTCTGGCTCTGGCTCTGGCTCTGGCTCTGGCTCTGGCTCTGGCTCTGGCTCTGGCTCTGGCTCTGGCTCTGGCTCTGGCTCTGGCTCTGGCTCTGGCTCTGGCTCTGGCTCTGGCTCTGGCTCTGGCTCTGGCTCTGGCTCTGGCTCTGGCTCTGGCTCTGGCTCTGGCTCTGGCTCTGGCTCTGGCTCTGGCTCTGGCTCTGGCTCTGGCTCTGGCTCTGGCTCTGGCTCTGGCTCTGGCCATGTAATACACGCGATACAACCGTACATTGCGATGTGTGCTCATTGAATAATGAATGGCGTTCACGACTCTCACGTCACGTTCGAGCAGTCAAGACGTAACGTCTGGCGTCTACGAAACGAGTCAAGTCAACGAAACTATTGCCATTGAGTGCGTTTCAGAAGTGCTGGACGTCGCAGCGAATTCCCACCTTAACTTTTTATATTAAACTATTCAACGTCACAAGTTCTACCCTTTTATCTTCCATTGTACGGTGTAGAACATTTTGCCAACTAACTGTCAAAAAATAACTACTTCCCTGGCTAATACTGCGACGAAAATTGAATTAAATCGAATCTATACTTGTGATATGCAGAATTTTGTTTTGATTCGGCCAGAAGACGTCAATGCAATGCAAGGGTAGGTTGATGCAGACAGCTTTCAGACACACCTGTTCTCCGCATACATCATCACAACACTTTGGCTATTCGGATCTGTGTCGGGGATTCGAACTCGTGTCTGATTTGAACCTGAAAGTCGAGCGACTGAGACTTAGACCGCTTGGATACCGATTCTACACAAATGCAATCACTAATGATGGTTAACATGTTTTCTTCAATTTGTGTTTATGGTTTCATTATTGTTCCAGTACCAAAGCAGATATGCCAAAATTCCACACAAGTGCACTGCTGGTTTATTCTTCGATTTTTTAGAAGTCATCCCGAAGGTGAATTCTTTGCCTAGTTCCTTTTGTTATTTGAGGGCCTCAGAATCTACTCGTGTTATCGACAAGCCGAACCGGAAATTTAATGACACGTCTTCGATACAATGGGTATACGCTACACGTATGAAATGTCGATATCGGAATTCAAACCACGCATTCCAATACAATCTGTATCTGCTGGAGTCCGCATATATTTCATCTTCATTCAAGGTCATTGCAGAGACAAACTACCCTTTTTGGATATTTCGCCGTTCCGGATAAATATCAATTTTCGGATACATTGGGAACTTTTTGAAGTGTCAGCTATCGCAGCTGTGAGTTATATTGGCGACAGTGGCGCAGGACGTTGTTGTGAGGTGTAATCTGATAGGTTTCGTTCCGTAAAATTGTGAAGTTTGTAAAATCGACCGATACATCAAAAATGTACAATTCTACGTCAATGTCCGTGAGAGACAAATTTGGATTTGTCAGAGTGTAGGAAAGGTATGGGCTAGAAGACTGGCGTCTTTAACTCTCGAAATAAGCTAAGTTTTCATGCATCCGAATTTTCGGTTTTTCGTAGGAAATTTGAAAGAATGTCACTTCTTCGTACGAATGATATTTTGAGCGGTTTTCATTTGTGCGAAATGCCTTCACGGAATAAATGAAATATTCAACGTCAACGTCCATTTTCTCAAGTAAATTCCTCAGCTCGGTAATTGAGCTGTGGTAATTGCAAGTTAATTTTCGTAGTGTGAAAATAGCTCTCACCAAAATACGTTTGGGAGCCCTTTTTCTTTCTTTCTTCAATTCAAAATTCCAATACGTTACCAAAATCAGTAAAATATAAAATATTACGGCTGTTCTTATCCTTATATTATTAATCATGAGATTGCTGTCCATATTTAACAATCAAAATTTTAATATGCCTGGAAACAAACATACATAACCGCACTGATCATTGTTTTCCTTTAAAATTTCGGACAAGTTAACTTTACTTCAACTTCTTGAATTTATTCGTACCATCAGTTAAAATTTGCCGCCACGAAATATATTTGAAGAGCTTTTGACAGAAAAACGAATAATTCGTGAAAAAACTATAGGCTACCATTAGATTGAACCTGTAGCCAGTAGTGGTGGGTGCATAACGGATCCGATTGAGTAGCTCTCTCAATGCTTAATTTTTCATCTACCTAATCATCTTTATTATATCTATATCTCAACGTGAACGTGCTCACTGTGTAATTCAGAATATGTCCACCACGGAACGACGTGAAGTATTACCGACACTTGGTATTTTACATCTGTCGCCCCTGTCGCTTTTTGGGCCATATGCTTCGGCTTGCTGTGTGAAACAATTCTGATTTGAATTAGCATATTTCTCATTGTGAAAGTCGATTATTTATTCGGAAACTTTTTGATCTGATTCCGAATCTCGTTAAAAATAGTTTCATCCCCCAGTTGATCCATCGAACAAATCCATCACTGTTTTTGTAGATTTACATAGTTCTACGGGAATTAAGCCGTAGGGTAACGTTGTTACCAGCGTTATGGATTAACAGAATGAATATTTAAAAGAGGAGCGTTCCAGTTTATTCGTGATTTAGGGTCGATCCAACGAATCCATCCATTCTACTCCATTCAATACAAATTCATCCAATATGTGCCAGTTGAGTGTTATAATTTGACCGCAAGGCAGAAACTCAGTTCCCTTGTGTGATTTGGTAATTATCAGCGGAGTAGGGGATGCTATCTTTGAGGTACTCAACGGTGGTTACAGGTATAGTGTTATCTCCAAGGTACGCACCATATGAGAAAAAAAGGTTATGCATCCTCTATCTCCTATTATGCACCGACCTATTAAAACAAAATACTCGTAATTCACGAGGCGCATTAAAAATCTTGATTTTGAGCCTCATTTTTGAAAAATACCGAAAAATTTCATTTGAAGAATTGATCAAAAATACATCTAGATTTGGAGTCATAGTAGCCATCTGAATGGAGTCATCAAAAAGTAAAATTTTCCTAAAACAATGATAAACAAATGACATCCTGTATACAACTGCTTATCAAAATAGCATGTATTATTACAAATTGTCCAACTGTCATGTTGGCTGCGATATGTTTTTAAAGTAAAATAATCTTCATAGTTTTTTTTTTTGGGTTGTTCTCTTTATTTTTTCTCGGGTATTGCTCATTTCAAAGTTGTGAAAAAAAAATATTTTCAGCTCATTTCTTCCTCAAACCAAGGAAGATGCAACAATAGCAACACCCAGCAAAAATCCAATATTTTTGCCAACAAGTTTGCTGCAAATTCTACTCTAGATTTATTGGAATAACAAGCACGGATTGTCATTCCAATCATTGAAAGTTATATGCCCATGAGATCACCTTGCGCAAATGAACTATCAGATGCATATAGCCGGAGTGGACTGACTGAATTCCGCCAATGGTTTTTAAGGAATGTTACCGCCAATGGTTTTAAGGAATATGCGAGCACACCAACGCACCAGTTCTTTGCAAGTTATTCAAGCTCAACTATGATTTGGGGGTATTTACCCAACTGAAAAATTGGTAGAGTGTAATCAGTCCCAAAATCGAAAAAGACTCTACCTAGCAACTACAGACCGATCGAACTGCTATTCATTGTCTTGAAGGTCATGGAAAAAGCCATCAATATTGAGCTCATGCAATATTTAGAACACCCGGGAATTGTGAATGATCGACAATATGGTTTCCGTCATCAGAAATCAAATCAACAGCTGACCTGCTTGTTTATGTCTCACAAATATCTGTACATTTTTTTTTTCACGAATCATCCAGGTTTTCGGAGAACACATGTCAAAAGCAGAGCTTGTGCGATCGTGAAAAATCCGTAGTGGATTTCGAACCACTTTAGCTCAGTGGCAAGAACTGGGGATCGAACCTGTGCCGCCTGGGTGGGAAGCCAACCACGATCACTTTGCTTCGTAATATGATAGCAGCCTTGCCCCCCTCCCTTCAGCTGTGTTCCTTACCACCTAGTTTCCTCTCAGACAAATCACTCCCTTTGGTGGTTGATGGAGTTTCGTCCTACACTCTACTTATAAATGCTGGTGTTTTGCAATGCTCCATTTTAACACCAAGACTGTTTTTTCTTCACTTCAATCATCTGTTGAAAAGACGGGAGAGGAACATGGACGATTTCAATATGAATTTGGTAGAGTCTATATTGGGGATCCAACAAATTGGTGGAATTTATTGCCAACCCCACCCCTCATGAAGTGATTATGATTTATTATCTATAGATCTAACCTGTCTTGGAATACATTTTCCATAAATGGGTTACAGCCCCTCGGTACCTACGATTTTCTCTAAATATATAACAAGATTTTCTTTTTCGTGGGAACCAGAACAAAAAAAAATTTAATGTTCCAAATCCCTGGAAAGACGATGTTTGTAAACTTCCTTCTTCAATAAACCCCCAAAAAAATTCATTGTGATCAAGTCATGTGAAAGGGCTGACTTGGAATGTCCATTGGATCTTTCATTTAAAATTGTGGTATCATCATTCTAAACACAATAGGTATTTTCATCGTCAAGTCTGCAATAAGGAACAACTTCCCTCTTTTCATAGATTCCATGCATTTTTTTCTTTCTACCTTCCTATGTTCCACTTCAAAAATACCTATGGAGCTCAACCATAAATTTCTCTGGGGTATACTCGTATTTCTGTACTAAAACTACTAAAATTGTTTTAATAAGAATTATGCGTCTAACAACTTTTAACTAGTTGAGAGGCAATTTAACCTCATTAAAATTACAGCTTTGCACGCAGCCTTCTAATGATGAGATATTCTGAACCAAGTTATAATTGCTCTCATCAAGTTCGATTTGATCTCGACGTCAATTGAGCGCAATAAGATCAGCCATGACCAAATTAGATTTCGTTACATTCGCTGTCGGCGTATCTCAAAATCCATTATTCATTTCGACATCATGCGTACGGAAGGACTTCCATTTTTGGAGATATTACAGTAGTTATGAAATGGTTATTGCCATGAAACAGTTGAAGTTGAGGATTTTCGTAAGGACGGATCTCATTACGCAGTGATCGTATCGTAATATGCTTTCAACTAGGTATAATCCACTAATATATTTTAAACTTGTGAAATTAGCTGCAAATTTATGTGCACCAAATACAGTAATTTATATGACTGAAGCAAGGCCAACTCTGTCTACTTGCTAACTGTTGAACTCAGACTGTTACTGTAACTGTCTTCTCTGGTCAAGGGTCCTGCATTTGTACCTGCAGTAGGCTTCTGTTGATCATTCCAGGAATGCCGGGAGATGACGAGAGAGGTCGTTGTTATTGAGAGCGATTAGGAGAGTTCAGTGACTCATCTGGATCGAAGTGTCTAGCTCTACTACAACGTATATACCCTGTATATATATATATATATATATATATATATATATATATATATATATATATATATATATATATATATATATATATATATATATATATATATATATTTCATTGGATGAAACACGGAAGTTGTTATTGCTAGAGACCGATCCAGATATACGCGTGTCCACCATGCATTTTTGACCCCGCATGGGAAACGCATGGCTGTGCCTGTCGGCGTACGTGATAAACGCGGGGTGGAACGCATTTATCTACATCGGCCTTAACATTTGGTGCAAAATCTTGTACCTATTATGAATCTTTAAAATTTATAAATCACACGAGAACAGCTGAATGATACTCGAAAGTGAAGGTGATTTGTTTCGAATAGTAACGTTTGCGGTTTATATGAGTCAGCAAGCATTCAGAAGGTTAATTAAAATGAACCTGACCTTGAATTAACTAAAACAAATAAGGAAGCGTATGCGTGGATATCATATTGAAAAAAAACAGTTTCGCATACACTATTGACTTGTACGTATCAGGCACAGAAGTTGGTTGGCAGTTTGCCTATTTGGTTAGCTATAAAATGGGATGATGAATTCACAAACCAGTCTCAAATAGGAGTATTCGAGACCATTCAGTATTATAGTGATTGATGATTGATGTACTGCTCTGCGTAACAAAATTATTATTATCAAAAAAAGTATTCACATATTCACTTGAATACCTACCGACTGGACATGGTTTATATCAATTTGCCATTTTATTTGAAACGAAACTCGAAAGTAAACATACATCAAACGTTTTCCTATTATGAATCCATTGTACACAACCTCGCGAAATATAAAGAAAGGCAATAAATTTCGGACATTCTTGAAGTAGATGCCCGGCAAGCCACTTTAAAAATTATTCGAAGTTGTGGTCAGGGTATGGGAAATAAATTTTCCGCAGACAGAATAGGAAATTCCTGGATGCAGTTTCGGGAGATTCTCTGCGAAATTTGTTTTCAGAATAAGAAACAACTGTCAGCGTTTGCGGATATTTTTGACTTGGAAACGAACGCAGAACTGTGGATATTTTCAGATACCCTTTGCTAATAAATGAGTTTTATCACATTTTTTCGGTTTCTCTTCAAAACCATGAGAATAATTATCCTCATTCAGTTGCACTCAAAAACAGTTGCTAGAGCTCATGCTCTTACTTTTATTATTCATTTAGAACAAGTGAAAGCTGATAATGAGTATACTTATCTGTGATTCTTCGTTGAGGATATACTGAAATCACTAAAACACAAAATTTTTCTTATAAAACCAACAAAGTTTGGATGAGTATATTGGAGAGTCCAATTCAATGGAACAAATATTTCGTATTACCGAAAAATACCTATCTTTCCACACAATTCCACAAATTGGAAATTAGGGCAAATATCTGACAGGAAACAATTACTTGTCCCTACGGACATTGAATCTTGCCTATTGTCCATTCAGTGTCCGTTTTACGGAATATTTGTTTCACAAAATTTTACCTCTGCACAATTCACTAATTTCCACAATGAATCCAAATGGTCAAACTATTCAGGCAAAAAGAAATACCTAACCTTACAAATTCTTCTCCAACAGATCCTTCTTTCATCATTCCCAAACAGTTTGTTTTGCCCACTCAGTTATAATAAAATGTGGTGTCATTGATAATTATTCAATTACTATCGAATAAACCATGCCATTTTATTATCAATATTCAAAATCCATGTATGTGCGTGAATTGGACGTTCAATAATGGATGTTCACTACTGGGCGTACAGGTAATGTCCAAGTATGTACATGAATTGGGTTGAGTTTTTAATGAAGTGAATTATATTACATTTCCATTTCAGATGAGAAGTAAGTAATATCAATTAAATAATTCCTTATAATATATCAATAGGCATATTTTTACAATATATGTGCAAAATTGAAATATCCATCTTACGTCTATGTCCTGTACATACGATGGATACACATTTAACATCCATGGACCTTTGGACTTGAGCTGGATGTAAAACGGACATCCAATCGATGTCATGTGATGTGTGATGCATTAGAACTATGAAATTCAATTATTATATCTACTGAATTTGATTAAAAATATTGCACAAGAGTTCTGACTGTGGTTCGAACCCGAAGCACCACTAGCCCCAAAGTCAGATGCCTTTCCGCTACGCCCTGCCAACTGAAGAATAAAAGTGGCAACCTCAACGAATTATGTCACGGTTGCGGGATGAACTTGAAACCAACCCGTCTTTCCAAAAGACACTCGGCCCAGTTAATCAGATAACAGTCTATCAACAACAAACATGGGCATTGAGAGAATATAAGACAATAAGCCAACCATTTGATTACGAAGGCTGTAAACAAAGCAAACAATAATATACTGCTTGTATAACGGTTACAGCTGAAAGGACGGATGCTCTCGAGCGACGATATGCTTACGAATGTTAACATATACTTCATAATACGGATACTTTCTGGTATTTGTGTTATTGCTGTTACGTCCTCGATGGAATTGTACATTTCATCATATTGGTACCTGCCCAAGCCGGCACTTCTATGAATGAACGACCGTGTTTAACCGTTGACACACTTCATCACCTCGAGATGAATTGTAAGAGACGTTCCAGATTAATAATGATGATAATTCAAATAATTGTGATATTTATTCAGGCAGAAAGGGGAAAAAAAGTTAGGTGTGAATAAATTAATACTTCATAAGTGTTTTCAGATCACTGTTTTCAAAAAGTTTTGAATTGCACAGCAAGTAGACACAGACTTCAGTTGCGTATGGGGCGCCGTCAGTGTCAAAAATAGTTGTTCCGATATATTCAATTTATACTTGAATATATCTCTTGATTACCGTATATATACTAGTTGACACCAATATATTTTGAAACCGGGATAATATTTCGATTTGAGTGTTCATTCACTCATAAAAATATTGTAGCATCGAGGAGCAATATATTTATTACTTTTGTTAACAATGCATATATGAAATGAGCTTCTGAGTTCACAACTGGATGGCGCTTACATCATGTTTTGGAAACGTGTAATGTTGATCTGTATTCTATTAATTCTTTTTGAGATTGATGAAAACTCAACCATGTTTCCTATTATTTTCAGCATAGCTGCCGCGTTGCAAAGAAATAGGTTACTTGGCGTCATTTAGAAGTAGAACTTAGAAGCTCATTTTTATAAATGCATTGGTGACAAGTAATGAATATATTGCTCCTCACTGCTAATATATATCGACGATATATTTATCAATGAATGAACGTTCAAATTAAAATATTCTTTCGGTTTTAAAATATAGTGTCAACTAATAAATAATATATGGTATCAACTAATAAATATATGGTCATCAAGAAATATATTCGGGTGAAAATAAAATATATGAGTACAACTATTTTTGACACTAACGGCGCCCCATAGTTGCGTACATCCAACTGATGATATCTTTTGTCTCAAGGACAGTGCTGCAATAGACACAAGTTATGCAGTAATTGTAGTTTTGACATATTCAGCCAACTGGTTTACCGTAACTTGTAGGAAATAGACCTTGTTATACTGTGAATCAAGCGAAGGCAGTTGAATCTACACCACCAAAATTAAACTTGGATCGGACTATACAGGGTGTTTATTAAGTACTTGTACAAACTTTTTTCAAATTAGTCAAATATTTACTATTTGAAATTTGTAAGAGTACATACTCAATAAACACCCTGTATATAGAATAGTTATAATTTTCATTTTTGCATATTTTTTATGTGCGTATAATATCTTCATATTCATGTAGCCCATGCTAATACATTTTATCACCGATTTCGACACCACAATTCATCTTGAAAATAATGTCATTTAGATGAGTTTATAGTTAACCATCTCAGTTGTGAAAATGAATGTTGAACTCGAAAATAATGAAATTTTTTATTTTTATCCAGTAGCGATAAAAAATATGAGCAAAACCCTTTCGCGTGCCACTGGGCGAAGTGGTTTATACAATTCAAAAATTCCCTTTATTTTTGTTATTTTTGAGATTCCGTCATATATTTTTAATCAAATATCATTTTACCTTGTGTACTGTTTGAAGCCTTCTTTTTATCACTAACAAACTTGGTGTCATTTTTCAATTTCTTTTCGAGTCGTGTATTTTCATGATACAGAGTTTCCACTTGAGTTCGCAGCATATGGAACACTTTTATATTATCAATTTCAAAAATTAAAGCACTTTATCATTTGTGCATGGAAGTCATATTTTTCAATAACTTCGTATATGACTGGAACAATTTGATACCTGTTGGTTGTGATATAGATTTCAGACCATGCCGAACTTTACATGAAGGGTAATTTTTTTTCGTTAAATTAATAGTAATCAAGTTTCCCATATGCAACAAGAATAAAAAAAATCTTGGGTCCAATAACAGTATTGGCAACAATAATATTTTCCTCTTATTTCAGTGAGACGTTTCCAAGAGCGGAAAGTTACAACTGAAATGCTTTTTAATTCCACAAAAACATTCTTCCGAATCGTAAATTCGTTCACTAGAAAGCTGAACAACAATGTGTTCTTATTAAAAATGTATTGCAAGAGTTTAGAGTCATTGGTTGAAATTGTTCAGACTCTCGATACAAATGAGATTTTTCCACAATTAAATCCACACTGGCGACTATTT
Source organism: Chrysolina americana (assembly GCA_958502065.1). NCBI lineage: Eukaryota > Metazoa > Arthropoda > Insecta > Coleoptera > Chrysomelidae > Chrysolina > Chrysolina americana. Next base: position 55,991,567 of record OY293420.1, on the reverse strand, counting down.
TATTACTTTCCTCTTCAACTTTTCAAACAGGTCCCCTGAGAAATGTATTGTTTTCGTCTTTCATTATAAGAGAGGAAGACTGTTTAATCCTATCTTGATTATTCTCTCTAGAAAATGTTTAATTGCTTACGGAAAAACAAATTTATGTGAATGATCCTGTCAAAATTTCCAGAATATGTTCAACGAAAAGCATAAGTAATTTTTTCTTTCATTTAGCATATCAAATGTCAGATGTAATCAATGTCCGTTGTGGTAGTTGTTTCCTGACAGATTTTGACAAATTTTTCCACTCGGTGAAAGCGTGTGGAGAGAAAGGGTACTTCGACTTTGTCGATTTTATTCGTGTCATGCTAAAGTCGTGGACAACTGAAAATGTTTTAACTGAAACGAGCTCCTTGGAAAGTTCCCGTATACAAATTTTCAGAAAAATACCCCCCTAGTTTCCCGTATACATATCGACTCATCTCATCATATTACCTGAAGATGGCACTATTATTCTGTAAAATGATCATTATAACAATAGACATTTGGTATTGTAATGCCTATGAAGAATCTGTTGATGAAAAAATTCAAGGAACTCGTTTTCACTCCATGTCAGTAATAATAAAATATCAGTCCGCATATATATATAATACCAAATACGTCCTTAAAATATAGGTAAATGAACTTGTGAGAGTTTTTTCTTTTTAAGTCGAAATTGCACGATCATAAACATTACTTAGTCAATATAGCTTTTAAACAGATTCCAAACGATATATCGTGTTATTGTATCCTTTTTTGTATACTTGTATGAAAATAATGATTTCCCTCAGAGTAACATTCAACATTTCCTCTGATATATTTATTTCGAGCAGTCTTTGGTCGCATCGTAAGGAGTCGGAATGGAACATCAAAGAAATAATTCGCCTAAAATGCTTTTGAAAATTTCAAAGGTTTCATGAATGCGCATTTTTGCAGTTTCTGCATCCATAAGACATTTCACATAATATTGAATTGTAGGGTATAAGTAGATAACTCTATATAGCATCAGGTGAAGTTGAGATTTTTTTATCATGATTTATGTCTCTGTAAGAAAATTTTCTCAGATACAAGAGGTGGGAACTCAATATTGTTTGAGAACTTTTGTCCGTTTGATATTCTGATATGAATGTTGACAACTCTTCACAATTGGTGCAAACATTATCTTTGTGTTTCACAATCTGGAGCCTGCCAAATAAGATCTCCGAGTTAACATGTTCCTATCTTGTTATAAAAATCGCCATGCATAGACGTTTTCACTGACATTGTTCATTGTCTAGATGAACAAAATAGGTGTGATTTCTTGTACTAGAAGACTGAGGCTGACGTACCTCTTTGGCCTCCATAAGCAAGACTATCGTGGATCGTGGAGCATAGGATCGGTCATACCTACGCAGGAAAATATCTGCCGTCTCAAGATGTACTGGCGATTCAATCATACATCACTCGTTGGCACATTTTTTAGATTTAATGATCGAACCCATAGAACAATCATGTCCTGTAGATCAATTCCTTTTAGAAAATCTTGTTTTCGAATCGGAATATAATACAAAACTGCAGTACACACTCTTCGGTGTCATCTGAGCTAAAAAATGGCATGAGAGAATATCAAAATATATTCTCAGATGGCTGATCAGGTAGGTTATTACCAGCTTTTCACTAGAACTGAAGAGCATCTTTTTCATCAAGAAGAGCAATCGTTAATGAGTCGGAAAGTCTGACATCTAACTATTCACGCTAGTGGAAAAAACTCCGGAAACCGAAACAATAATGGGAAACTGGTACGAAACTGTTAAAGAACATAGTCAGACACTAATAAGAGGAGATTCAAGTACAGACTATGCAAGAAATGATCAAAATAGCGCCTCACATTATTTGTGAGAAGAAAAACTAGACCCAAAGATATTCAAATCAGAACGTCGCGTCGATAGACGGACCTTATCAAAAGAAAAGATACGTCTGTGTTAATTTGTCTTCATATACAGATATTGTACTGATCCCATAATATTTTCCGGGAATAACCGTACTAGTCACTTCTATAAATTTTCCGGAAGATGGTTCTCCTACAAACAGTTTCCATGTGACATCAACTATGACATTATTCTCAGTACCATTCAATTGAATTGCTAGATTTCTTATGTCCAGTTAGCCATTTTTTGTTGGGTATACAATATAGAGCCAATTAGACATTCTGCTAGAAATTAGAATCATTGAAATGGTACATTTCAAAACCCATCCCATAGGATTTTAAATTAATAATTCGTACATTTCTGACTAGTTTTCAATATACCATATCTCAGTTCTAATTAATTAATGTAATTCGTAATAATAATCTCAACGATGATAATGAATATTCTCATCTTGTTTCATTATGACAGTCACAGGAGGTCTTTTATATATCCAACAAAATTACAATTCCTAACTGAGAATAGCTGACCTACGCTCCATTTCTCTTCTTCACATACATCACGTTTGTGAGTACCTGAAGTGCATACAAGGCTAAATTACCTTGACTGTATTCTATTGATGGTTGAGGGCTTTTCTTATTCCGTGGACCATCCTGGCCACCTGAGAGGACGTAGGACATTCCACCCTGAAGCAGAAATATTCTTTCAGCTTCAGATCTTCCTCTACTATCAGTACAATTATAATCTCAGATACCGAGCTGAACAGTGGGATCAGTCGGTGACTATCCACCGTATTGGAAGGCCTTCCTCGCTTCAAGAATGGCTCAATCTTCGCCTGTCTATGGCAGTCAGGGTATTGCTGACAGTTCCTTATAGTCATTACCATGTTATAAACTAGCTTGCAGGTTGAGGGGAAAATCTGCGCGGATTCTATCCTACCCAGAATAGTTGTTTTTAGGCATCCTCCTAAGAGTTTCTTGTACCTCCCTGTAGCTAGTGAAGATTTTTCTGTCGATATTGACGATGATGCATATGGGTATAAGGTGAGGCCGTCCGTTCTGGATGGAAAGTCTTTGAATCTTTTTTTAATCATCTTGGTCTTTGGCAAAACGAACCGTCTGATGGTTTGAACATTCTCAAGAAAATAATTTCCTGTCAGAAATATTTCTTCTTGACTGTTATGCCCCCTTTTATTATAGGAAAAAAAAGCAGCTTCTGATCAAGACCCAAATTGGTAGATATATTAGAACAATGAAGCTCCTTGCGAATGGGTCGTGGTGGCGTGCGGGTTGAGCGCTCGCTTCTTAATCCAACCATCCATACCTGCATGGGTTCGTACCACAACATGGTCACCGGTCTCATGCATGGCATCACACGTTTAAAAAGGTAAGGGCTACCACTTTTCTAGCTCACACAAGTCTCTCGGAGACTTCTGAGGGTTGCTAGTAAGGGAGCAGCCGGTTGACGAATATAACAATTTTAACATTGAAAATGGAGCGACTTATTTCTAACAGCAAGGGGCTTTGGAATATGTTGAAATTGTTAGTATATCTTCTAGTTGGAATGCTTGGTAGAATAAGCATTACGGCAAATTACGAAAATGAGAAAACAACTAATATATCAAAAGGTAATTTTACCCACTGCGAGAATTGAAACATAAATATCAGGGGTCATGCGATTTTGGTCACGTCTGCGTCGTAGTCATAAACAATAAATAAAATTCACACCGAAATGTATTGTGAATTTCGAAATAGATGGAAAATAAACAAGAAGCGGCGGTTGGTCGTGTGTGAAATGCATTCGTAGTTCATTTGTTATTGTCTGGAATGGCAGCAGAATGTGAAATGAAAAACGGGTGTTTAGTCAGATGTACTTGAAACTTTCCTGTTGATTCTTCACATATTTTTTTGTATATCAACACCAGCACTGTGAGAAATATTATTACTGTGAAATTGCTTGTAGGCCATCGGTTTTTAACATGTATAATATTTTTGGTAAATAGAAAGGTGACTGATAGGTCATAGAGCCAATTCAAAAACTCAAATTAAAAAATTAAGAAAGAATACTAACATCATACTCAGTAACTTTGAAAAAATCTCAATAATTTGATTGATAGTCTCGGAAATTAATAAATACGATGAAGGTTAAATTAGAGAATTGGTAAATGTTTCACATTTTGGTTTGTATTTTTTTGACCCTTAGTCAGTCAGTGGAGCTATGCAGTGCCGGACTGGCCTATCTTTGCCAAGTGAGATTTTGAAAAATTGGGGCCCTCAATTACCAGGTTCATTCTATTTCATGAGTAGCATACGGAAATTTCAACAAATTATTGGTTTTCGTACTATTAATGATTAAGGTGCAAGATCAGCTCTACACTTGTCTTAGATTAAAAAATGAAATAAACACAGAAAGACAAAATAAACAAAATATAAAAATAAATACATTTTTTGATAAATCAAACCAAATAAATATTCTTATAAAAATAAATACAACAAATACAAAAATAAACTCTAAAACTCTAAAACAAGGAATTGAAGACCTCATAAATAAACTCTTGGCATCAAAAACAGACTTTGGGCGACCCGATATATATTGTATTTACCTGGCCGCGTTTGCAACTACGCCAAATAAAATTATTTTTGGACACAGGAAGGCTTTACTCTCTGCTGTCTCAGTGTCTCGTATACGACTAATCAGTAATCCAGCGCGCCGCGCGCCAAAACCAAAACCGCCCACCGACCATACATACTCGCGCATCACTGTTGCCACGTTGCAAGAGGTCCTCAAGAAATCCTACCAAATCGAAAGTGAATATTTGCGTTTGTCATGTTTTTGGCAATAACCAATTTCGACATTTGACCTTTTTTCTTAATTAATTTTAAATTATTGTTTCCATGTCTGATTTCGTAGGGGCCCCGAGACTCCAAATGGTTGGTGGGCCCCGTGAGATTTTTCTCACTATCTCACCTGGCCAGTCCGGCACTGGAGCTAAGGAAAGTCCAATAACAGTTTGACGTTGCTACTTCTGTCTTATCTTTGGGGCCATCATCAACATATATTCGAATTCTTATCACCCTGTTTAGGATACAAAAATGGATTGAAAGAATTCACAGAAAAATAAGCTAGCTAAGAAAAATATAATGCACAGAATATGGACAGCAAAATATTTTTTTGTCATTAGCAATTTATGTTACAACCAGATGGAAAAGTTCATTATTACCATCTTGTCCAACACTACATTACAGACCGATGTCCTTTGTTTTGTTCGGATTCATAATTGACATTGAACAAAAGTCGCTAGGTTCACTAGTTCTGAAACGTCGTTCCTATCACAGACCATTTCTAGAAGTTTCAAGCGACTGAAGAACTCCACAATGGCTTTACAAAAATATGAATCGTCGAATTCAAATCAGTCTCAATTCTTTACCAGGTGTGTAATAGTTTCTTCCCCTAATCTACTCTTCTACGCCAGAATAGTGTATTGTTTTATAAGTGACTGAAGTAAAATTTTCGAAGCGAGAGAACAGTTAATCAGTGGTCTGCCCAACAAAATATTTTGATGAATAGGGCTTATAGAGTACTAGAGCACCTTCAGTTACATAAATTTTACCAGAAAAATCCTTACCCACGAAAATGTTTTGCAAGTTTTTGTATGTTTCATAATTACTGGTGGCAACTTCCTCTCTGAAAAAAATCGAAAGACGTAGTTTTCATTCATTGCTTTCTTTATCATATCAAATTGAGAAATATCTCTTTATATACCCTTGGACAGATTTCGAAAATGACTAGCTAAAGTAATATTTTTCCATACTTAACGATTACTCAGGTATCAAAAACTACTTTTGGCAACAAACAATCTTACTACTATGCGGCGTATAGCCACGAAAAATTCATGGCTCAAACTCGTGGTGGCTGTCAGGTTGATCGGTATTCGTACGTTTCGACTCTGTCGTTTTGGTAATCCGATAAAAACGTATTTATCTTGATCTCTGCTGTGGCCTCATTAGCAAAGAAGACAGTCTATTTAATGAAATTGAAAAGTACCAGCAATTTGTAACTGCCCCAGTTCAGTGGATGGACTCCTAATCACTTGTAGCACTCTCTACTATACATCCAATTATGTTCAACAAAAACTGCATGATATAGTACAGTTGTTATTCTTTACGAAATATTTCTGAGCTTAATTATTCCAATTGTGGACATTATGGAACATAAAGTAAACGTGATCTACGTGTATTCAAAATGAATTATGTTTATAGAGATCGGCCATCAGCTACCATAAAATGAAACCATTTGAAGATGACGTATGAATTGTGCCCATGCTATCTCTGATTACGATGAGAACTGAATGATCGAGAGATAGACCAAACCAGAATGGTTTCGATAATTGAAAAGTTTCTAAAAGTAGGCCGCATTATTATGAGAAATTATAAGATATATTTAAAATACCTTGTCGACTCGTGTACACATGATTTGAAAACTAGAGTTCTCCAAAATACCTACTTGCATATCATTCCATATTTCACCTTTTGATATATTATTTGCTTTCTCATTTTGATAATTTTCCATAATGTTTATTTATCATGCATTTCAACTAGATCTGCCGCAAATTTCAACATATTCCAAAACCACTCACGGTTTGAAATAATCATTATAACTCCTAACGATTCAAAAGTAGCTTCAATTCTCTAATATATCTAACAATTTGGTTCTTGATCAGAAGCTGCATTTTTGTCGATGATAAAGAGGGGCATAACAGTCAGGAGAAAACTTGTATCTATTTGTATTTATGACTGGAAAGAATGATCAAATTATCAGATGGTTCGTTTTGGCCCATGACAAAGAGAATTCGAAAAAGATTCAAAGACATTCCAACCATAACGGACGGCCCCACAATGGCGGTCACAAACGAGTGATGAATTGATGATTCCGGATGATTATCATAGGCATCAGCGTCAATTTTGTCAGAAAAATCTTTTCAAAGCAACTCACTAGCTACAAGGAGGTACAAGAAACTGTCAAGAGGATGTCTAGGCGCTGTTTCTCTTTTCAACCTGCTAGCTAGTTTACATCGCAAACACTATTATGCCAGCAATACACAACTGCAGTTATTGACTTGTTAAATTGTTAAAATTGTTCTATACGTCAACCGGTTGCACCCCTACGTGCAACCCTCAAAAGTCAGAGACTTGTGCGAGCTAGGGGAAGACGTAGCCCTTACCTTTTATTACGTGTGATGCCATGCACGAGACCGGTGGCAATGCTGACATTCGAACTCACGCTCTCTGGCTTATGAGGCGAGGACTCAAACCGCACACCACCGCGGCCCATCCCACTACTTAGCTTGGTATCTGAGACAATCGATAGAATTCTACTGGGACTACAGGGAAAGTTGAAGTTGGTAGAATAGTTCGGCTTCAGGAATGAATGTTCTACGTCCTCTCAGGTGGCTAGGATTGTCTACGGAATGAGGGAAGCATTCATCCAATAATAGAATACAGTCAAGGTGATTCAGCAATTCATGTAGTCACAAACATAAAGTATCTACAGAGGAGAAATGGGGTGCGGGTCAGCCATTCTCATTTGTGAATCGTGGTCTTGTTGGATATGTAGAAGACCTTCGGTAAGGACAGTAGAATTTCCCTCCAAGATGCGGAGGGTAAGCATCCCTTTATATATGGTCAAACTGTTACGGACGATTCAGACACATGCGAGACCATATATTGGAACATGTGCGATTTACACGCATATACATTTTTGAACATTGTGCCTGATAACTGCATGAAAATTCTTATATGTCGATTATTTGTATGTATACAGATAAAACAAATGCGGTGACAGATTCGAGCCCTGCGTGCTAACCTAAAAGCTGTGCTATCAAACTTTGAGTAGGTGTTGAGGCCGAATCAGATACATGCTTCACAACCCTGCATTAGAAATGCATGCCTGTCGACGTCACAGTTGTGCCTGTCATGATGCGTGAAAAACGCAGGGTGAGCACGTACGGAATAAGGTTCTAAATAATTGAATTGGGCGTACTTTGCCAAAGGCCATGACTACATAAAATGGAAATAGATTGTAAATAATTGATATGGATGAGTTTATTCGAGAATTCATAACGAAGTTTCAATTTCATCACCTCAGCTTTCAATTTTTCTGCCAATAAAATGCCAAGCTGCTCACCATTACTTCATCCAGGGATTACGACGCTTTGCGAAACACAATTATATAATTTATTCCGAGATTCTCATTGCAAAGTTGCAGGTTGTAACTCACTATTTCACCGTCCCATTTAAACTTGATTTTTATATTCGCTATGGAATCCTAGTTGATAAGCATTCGAAAAACTTAGTAAATATGGTTTCCCTGGTGTTAACTATGTCGATCCATCCATATTCTCCAAGCGAATAACTGAGGAGTATTTTTATACCAACTTGAACATGAAAAAAAAGTCTCTGATACCTCGTAAGGCTTCATTTGTTGCACACTATAATTTGCAACATTTTGAAATGAAAGCTCGCATAATCACAAACTGTTTTCCATAAATATGCCGAAGGTTATACTAATTGAAGGTAATTTTCCTACGATTCAATATCTGAAAACAATTAGCGTTTTTCTTTTTGGTTTTCACCTAAGGCATGACGGTATTAAAATTGCCAATTAGGTTAATTTTATGAATACAATTTCGTCCTGTCTGATCGAATTTTGCTGTGGTGTTCGGTGCTTTTGAAATTAAAATTGATATTTAATATCGCTTTATATCTTGGGAATTATTGTCACTGTTTGATTACTTGTAGTTCGAGACGAATTAAAATTATTAGTGGATGGTATTGTTTGTTTTTTATAGTATGATCGATCTCCTTGCTGAAATTGAATTAATTGTCTTTGCACTTTGATAGTTTAGTGTAAGGATAAAATTAAAACTTAATATATTCATAACTACACTTTGCAAACAGTGCAGTGTAAGTATATTTTTCAAAACAAAATATACCCAACCTAGTCTAAATCCATTATCCATTGATAATATTTTGAACTTTCCTTGTCCTCGCGGATTGTCAAACAAAAAATCTAGTTCAGGCTACGACACATCTTGTGAAATAAATTTCTTATCTTTTGGATTATCTTAAGTGTACTGTATAACCTCATTAGAGGTGAGAGGAATAGTCGGGCTTGATTTAAGTACACGATAATGGCATATCCGTAAAATGTTTTGCCTTGTCCATACTGTTACGATGATCAAGATAACTAGGTTTACAATATGGATATTTTTGTACATGACTCAATACCAAAGAGGGTTCTTTCAATATATTTGTTGAGAATTTGTTACGCAGTTATCATCATAATACCTCGTATATTGAAATGTACTTGTTTTTTTCGGAATCCTTTAAAAACTATCAGACGAGGTTTTCTTAATCGATGTGCGAATATTTATTTTGATTTTCGTTCAACGTGTCTCAAATTAGAATGTCTTATTCTGAACCAAGTTTTCTATTATTGACAAGGTAAAAGGCACAACAGAATTTCAATATGGATAGGCTCAATTTCCATTATCATCGTTTTATCGTAAAGGTTATAAAATCCAACCCAATAATAAACTGAGAAAATTATTTTCGATCACCAATGGTATTCATTATATCTTGACCGAACCTTTAATGAGGAGGCGTAATAACTGAAAGTGATATACAGGTGGTTTCACAGTTTTTCAATTTTCACTCAAACAAAATTTTAGTGATCCATTGAAGAACACTCGTGGTATTATTTCTGTAGAACGTTAGCATGAGTATCTGATAGACGTAATCAAATGGTCCTATGAGAAATAGAACTTGGTTACTGTCTGTTAGATATTATTTGCTTTTGCTTCAAAAATCGTTTTTGTCGTCGACCAGTTCCACACTATCGAGCAACCCTTAAGAGTACTCATATTCCTCCTGCATCTCGTCATCGATTCAATACATCAAAAAAATACACCATCAAATATGGAAAATGAAACATTCTCTTTGAAGAGCTTTCCAATGAGCTTCATTTGAATAAGAAGCCATTTCAATAAGTTGATTCACACAAAAAATTTCTCTTATTATTGAATTAGAACGCCATTTCCGGCCATTTCATTTAGAAATGTTGATTTTGAGAATAGTTGCTTTTCTTCGACTAAAAATCTTCTGGAATGTTGTCAGTTCGTCATTGAAATTTATTATCATGGTATAATTCGGATTCAGCTCGTCGAGATACATTCAAGAGCTTTTTGAGATTTTTTGAAAAATGTTAAGTAAAAATTTTCGAAAATGATATCGTGCGATGGAATAATTGACGTTTTATTCTTTTTTGATGCTAAATCTTGTAAATGAGCATGTATAAATCATATATTTTCGGACCCAGCATAAAATTTTGCGTATGAAGTGCGAATTTCAAATAAATCCGATGATTTCGTGTTTTTCATGATTTTTAGGGGTCTACCCCTTAGGACTTCTCTCGAGTAATTTTTTTATTCATTGATTGACTTGAAAATCCTAGAGTATACTTATTTTTTCATTCTGAATCGATTGCCATTCGCAGAATTGACCTATCTTTAACCGTTATCCAGTTGGAAAGTTTATCTGGAGTTGAGAGGAGTCATTTTCCCCAGGACAATTTTTTCAATATTTTTTCCAGTCATATTCGTGATAATAAATCTTTTCTGGAGGGAAATGACCCTTTCTCTTCAAAAATAAAAAAAAATGTTATTTCGTTTATTCGTCATTGAAATCCATACTTATCACAAAACAAAAGGAATTATTTCGATGGCCGTTATTGTGAAATAGGCGTGAAAAGACTAGGAATGTCAAATTGTTTCGCTTACTGATTGAGAGCAGAAGAACCAAATTTTTGAGTAGATAGTTTGCTCAGACATTCGCTATATGTTAATAAGGGTACATGATGGTTAACTTTGGTACCACCGTGCACACAGCCAAAATTTTTATTGGTACACTATGTCAATTACTACTGTCCTGCTACATGACTCCACCATCCAAAATTCAGAAAATCATAGTTTTGAATTCAATGTTTATAGATAAAGGTATTATGTACACAAAAACAAAATTTTATTGAACCTTGGTGATTTATGTTTAATATTGGAGTAGACATAAAACAACTACCTGAACTCATTCTCAGCTGAATCAAATACAAAATAAAAAAGTTGCAATTAGAATCATTTATTCACTTCAAACAAGTGACATACCACCTTTGATTGTTAGTTCAGATAACTTAAAAAAGGAAGTCATTACAAATTGCTGAGGCACGAGAACCTGACCATCGCAATAAAAAATGTCTAGAACAGTGATAGGTGCCCTGCTTTTTGTAAAGCTGCTGTTATTTCCACATCAAGTTATTATTTTCTGACACTGAGTGAATGAAGAAATTCAGATACATTTGAAGAGCTTGAAAATATGTGGTGCTGATAGAAATAGCCATGAAGGGCAATGGCGTTACCAAGCAACCTCACCTCATCGGCGTGTGTCAGTCATAAAATACTATCTGCTCTGTGTCGTTGGTTGACAGGAAATAAACAGAACTATAGGGACACCTGCATTCGAAAAAAGAGTACTGAACAATTTGGTCAATAGTCCTGGAAGCAGTACAAGAACAAAAGGCAAACAGCACCATTCGGAAGTACTGCAGTAACAAATTTGTACCGTCATCATATCCAAAGGGATGTGACCATGATGTGAGATATGAAGAATAGTTTATTGAAAGTTATTGTTTCCGATGGCGCTAGATTCGCAATTCAATTAACATGACGTATGGGCAGAGGCAAACCCTCATGCTATTATCGAAAGAAACATGGAAGTAGGTGCATTTTCGAAGAAGATGAACCATGTGCACCTGCGCACTCGAGTCTAAAAATTTGGATTTTCCTCAATCAAAAGTATCGACAGGTAGTGATAGACTTTTCGGTAGGATTATTTCAATTCTGCAGTCTATTCTGTGCCTAAATATTATAGAGATATCCTCCAGCATTCGTTAGAGGCTGCAGGTGAAGTTATGAGAAAAACTACTTCAATGGAAATAAGTTTATGTATCCAGCTTCGAAGGGTAGTAGATTCCTTAGGAAGCATTTGCGGCTCTATTTTCATGAAAACTTTTCAATACATATTCTTGCATGCAAAATCAATATCCAAAGTGTATAACTCCTTTTCGAAAATACCGTGTATACATTGAGCAAACACGAAATAAACATGAATTTCGGAGTCTGTTATGTTTCTCCTGATGACATTCGAGCAAAGCAGTATCGGATAAATCTCGTCCTACGGGCTCGTGATTGATCATGACTGTTTCTCAGGTTGAAATGAAAAAATCCACATTTGAAATTGCAGATAAACTGTTTATTATTCCTACTGATATTTAAATGATATTGATATCATATTGTGATGAGTCTTCTTCCAGCATATTATTGTATAAAGTAATTTCCATTCATTCTTTCATTGAGTTCATAGTTTTGTTTTGCGTCCGAATTGCAATATCATTCATTTTCGGGGAACCTACCACGATAAATTTCTAGGTCCTCGCTATAAACTAAAAGGTATTCGAAAATTTTCATTTCATATAAAATTGCTAATTTCAAAAATTGCCATGCCGAAAATTTACCTAAATTGTCTGCAGAAACATAAAATTTTCCAAAAAGGACGATTGCCAAGACGATCCAAAGAGTCATTATTATCTCACTTATGGATCACAAAACACAAGAAAAACCATTATATTTCACTGAAATTATTTCAAATTAAATCAACATCCATTTGATAATTCACTAGGAAAAGTTTCAACTTTATCGATAATTCATTATCGTCAACATCGTATTCATAGTTGCGTGTTGGGCAAGAATATTTTCAGGGCGAGCTGTAACATTACTCCGTCACGGTGATTTCAGCACTGAACAAGATTCTGTATAGCGTAGTCCATGTTTCCGAATGGACCAAGACGACGACAACTGCCGATTTGTCACGACTGAAAACTCTTGACTCCCACATCATTTCGTGTATTAGCGCTTTATTTGTTCTGTCAATAATTTCAATGTCCATTCGTTTCTATGACAGAAATGATGATGGCATATGATTACGGGAGTTTTCAATCCAAGTCCGTCAAACGCGATTAACAAACACTACGAATATGAATGAACTCGATTCATGACTAATTCCAGGTATGAATGAACACCTGAGAATGAAAACTGAATGAGTAAAAGAGAAAGGTAATGATACTTAGAAGCCTGTCATGAATTTATGGGTTAAGTGAATAATCACGCTCATTACATTGAGATTATTCAATTTGCTTATGTCTATATCAGAACTTCTGCGGCGGATTAAGTTCATAAACCAAGGAAACTGTTTTTACAATAAAACTACTTCAATTGAGGTGAGGTGATCTTCAGAAGAGGCGTTCGGAGGGACTTCCTCAGCCCTCTTCTCTCCCTATTGCCAGTTTTCGTATCACTTAGGGAAACCCACTTGTGCTCCCAGCAACGAGGAGCACAAGGTTACTCATTTATTTTACATATGACCTCAAACTGAATGCATCGAGAGAAGGATCTAGAACAGTCCTTAAGCGTGATGGAAGAGTGCTATCTGAATAAAAGTCGAGATCGACAAATGTGCCATGGTTCATCTCAATACAACAATTTTCATCAAAGAGTTTCAAGCTCCTAGCGAAACGACGAACTTCGTCCAGAGGAGGAAAAATGGATTAAATATATCGAGACTATCATTATTTTTATATGGCGGGGCTGGGTCACAGGCCGAAATGCACACGGGGAGGCTGTTTCGTGTTCCTCATCACAGAACCTGCATGGTGTAGAGTCTTGGTGTATCCCCAACATATGCAAGTGTTTTATCAGGTAGCGGTGTCCTGTTACTAGTCCTATCACTTTCCTGAGGGAGTTCCGGCTCTGTTCAACAAGATGCCTTGATAGCCGGTCAGTTGGCCCCCTCTCGCATCATCATTTTCTCGTGAGTATTAACTGAGGTGTCTTCCGAGTAAGATTGATGATGAGTTTTGACTCATTTCTCCATGTCCTGCTCAATGTCCCCAAATGGGATTCCACAGGCTAGTTCTAGTCCAATGAGTTGTTGCTGCAACCACACTTAGATCTGCGTGTTCTGTGAGTTTTTGTGAGTTTCCCATTGTAATTTGGAAGTGAATCTGCATGATCGTTGAGCCTCGGTCTCTACCCGTATATGCCAGCTTTTTCCCCATTGCTTGTCTTGCCCCCCTGACAGCATTGATACGACCCTTCCATCATGGGAATAGGTTGGGGTCATTTCGTCCGACGGCATCACAGATGCTTCGGTTCTTATGACCTCCATGTTAAAATGGCCCTACATTAGCCTGTCTGGAAGCTTCTATCCTTGCCTCCGCTATAATGAGCAAATGCAGAGAAGGGAGGTTCATGATCACCTCCAGGCTAATCGTCGATGTGCTGAACATTGCACCAGTGTCTCCGAGCAGGGCCAGCCTTTGCAAACCAGCCAGCTTCCCTCTGGTTGTAACTTGTTCTGCCTTTGGCCACCACAGCAAAGTTCAATACGTTATCGAAGGCCTCACTATCGCTTTGTATAGCCAAAGGGATTGTTTGGGTCCTAGTCCCTTTGTTTTGCCGAAAGACCGTCTGGCCATCATTGATGATCTACTTGCCCTTATCAGCACGTCTCCCGGATGTTTGGTCCAGGTGAGCTTCAAGTCTTAGTACAGCCCCAAGTATTTTGACTCTCCTGACATCCGTAAGTTTTTATCAACAACTCGAAGAGCCGTGTTGGTCTCTAAGTTTCTTTTTCTGGTGAAAGGGACAATCGTGGTTTTTTGGGGTTGACCTTGAAGTTCTTCCTCATACGTATGTTCGTACGTCTATGAATGCAGATTACATCAGATCCACACAGACCCCCAAATACTTCCCGTTCACCATAATAACGATTTCGTCAGCGTAGCCCTGGCAATATACTCCTCCCTGATTAAGGTCTATAAGGAGGCTGTCTACCACGAGGTTCCACAGAAGTGGGGATAGTATTCCCTATCGTGTCTACAAATAGGGATGCTTGTATTACGCTATAGCTGAGCGTGACAGATATCTACTGGTTCAGGACTGAAGCAACGTTTCTTTCTTTGAGGGCTGTAGTGATAAACGCACTTGATGTGTTATCAAACGCCCCTTCTATGTCAAGAAACGCTGTGAGTTGACTATCGTCAACTGAACAACGTGGCCAAAAATGATAGCTACTCTCTCGCTCTCGCAAAGATAGACGACACCCTAGACACGTTATCAGGTTCTACGATTTTCTCAATTCTTGATTTGAAGAGTGAATACTGGCATGTAAAACTGGCTCAATAGGATCGAGAAAAAACAGCTTTCACCGTCGGCTCAGATTTGTGGCAGTTTCCAGTTATGCCACTCGGCCTCTGCAATGCTCCAGCCACGTTCGAAAGATTAATGGAGACGGTTTTGAAAGGACTGTCATGGAAGACATATCTGGTGTATCTCGACGATATAATTGTGGTCGGCAGATCATTTGAGGACCATGTAAAAAACTTGGAAGAGTTATTCCAGCGACTGAGAACCTCCGGACTGAAATTGGGCCCCAAGGAATGCCATCTGTTCCAAAAAGAATTAAGATTTTGTCTCTGGGATAGGAATAGCAGTGGCCCATTCCAAAGACATACCTATATCGAAGCAAATGGCGCTCTCGGTCAGCCGAGCGTGGACGTTTAAAACGTATGGAGACCGCTCATAGATGGCTTTGGAGGAAAGAAAAACAGCTAAATTACACGCGCTAGAACTGCCATAATTATACCATATTAACACCACATTAACAGACCTATAAAGACCTCTGCACTTGAATCTGAATTTGTCAGTATCAAGCTGAAGACGATTGTGAATACAGGAAATCAAAACTTTGTGAAAAACTGAAAGAAGTCAAACATCTTTCAACCCATGGACGTCCGAAACCTACCTAAGTAATCACATTACTTCATCGTCTACAACCTTCAAACAAGCAGGATCATGATTGAATAGTTTTCATTCGAAGTAATCCTTGTGAGCTCGAGGGAGGCATTCAAATGACATCTCCAAAGTAATTGTCCCAAGAGATCTCCGTGGTGTCACCAAATTGCTTATACAGTATCGGAAAAAATGTATATTGGCTATAGAATCTATAAGAGTAACAAGGAACGCAATTATATTATAATACTACATAATCAAAAATGATGCAATGCTGTTCTTCCATCCCCCCCTGTTACCCCACTTGACTCTTCAACTGACTTCATTACACGACAATTCGACATCCCTTCTTCGTGCTATTCGAAGAGAAATTGTGATCCGCTCTCAATATTTAGCAAGCTATTCCTTACGCTTTCATTGAACCATTTTACCCAAGGTATATCCTTTGCGATACTGCATGACAATTAATTAAACAACATACATTTTCAATTTATTCCTACAACATAATTATAACAGACTGTATCCGATATTTGAAGTAAAATTAGTTTGCACTGTAACTGGAGTGTGTTATTCCAATATTATCTCTCGAGATGGACATATTTTATGGGAATCTTGAAAGAAAAACAGTAGTTATTCTTGATCACAGTTACGAACCAGCCGATAGCTGTTCATACGGCATCGTATATGGTCAATTGAATAGTGACATGGAAAATTAACGAAATTCACTATAAACGACTCAGTACGTGACAGATCTATAAAAGACGATTTAAAAATTATTGATATACACGAAAACAGCTCTTCAGTCAATTCAGAATAATCGAATTGCAGTAATGTTTTCTGAAATCTTTGAGGTGAAATATGAAACGTTCAGCGTCTTGTTTTCGACACCTTTTCCTAAATAAGTTAACAATAATGATGCATCATGCAGTCGTCTATTGCATGACGTGACATGCTGCTGTCGATCACTGAAAGACATTCAGGTAAATGAGTTCGTTCGCCAAAATGTTGAAATGGAAATTTCGACGCCTTCGCCAGTATTTGCATCGAAATGAATCGTCCACCATCCGTCCACCTGTATGATTCTAAA
This sequence comes from Chrysolina americana, assembly GCA_958502065.1. Classification (NCBI taxonomy): domain Eukaryota; kingdom Metazoa; phylum Arthropoda; class Insecta; order Coleoptera; family Chrysomelidae; genus Chrysolina; species Chrysolina americana. Next base: position 55,974,601 of record OY293420.1, on the reverse strand, counting down.
TATCCTTATATCTATCTATCTATTCATATTTTATCTATATGAAACCATAACATAGAGGATGGCTATTATTATAATTTCCCGTTTCGCTCCTGGCGCACTCAGCTGTAGGAAAACTTGGAAAACCCACAGTACAACCCCGGGTGGACGATGTGCATTACAGCTTGCATCGTACGTATCTAGTGTCAATGTCATTTTCGTTTATTTCTTGTACCAGTGGCCATTTCAGAAATCTTCGAACACAAAATCTATCGAATCATACTTTCTGCACTACCTATCAAGCCAATATGACAATAAGTATTTCGTAGAATATTTCAATGCTCAAAATGTGTTTCGTTATTTCCCAAACAGCGATAGTGCCTGTTTTCAAATTTGTGTCTTACATCCGCGAAAGTATCCTAGAAGATATCTCGACATTCTCGACCAATGCAATCCTTGAGTTTTTCAATTGAGGATTTTTCCTGCACTTTTCTGATGATCTCATTGGAGAAACTCCAAGAGGGTTGAACTCTAAGAAGGATTAATATAGAAATCTTGGAGGCCATTCGATGTGTCTTCTCTATCCACTCCAACGGATTTTATAATGGTCATTCAACCATCGACTCAGTCTTGTTGGTAATGAAGCTGATTTTCATTGAAGATTCGGTTGCAGTCTGAATCAATTTGATTTTCCAGCTGGTCCTCAATTGATGGCGTAGTTTTCAGCATATTGAGATACAATTAATCATTCAGACTGACAATGTTAATTCAGGATTATATATGGTCAAGACGACAACTGTGATGGTTGAGTCGGGGAAGCCAAAATGCGATGGGACCCTCCTGAAACGTTTCGTAATGCAAGAGGACAGATTGAAGCTTGTCTCGAAGGAACAGTTCGGCTCTAAGCGAGAAATTTATACGTTCTTCCAATTGGCCAGGATTTTACACGACATGAGAGAAGCCCTTATCCAACAGCGAAATACAATTACGATCCTGCTGGACATGCACAAAGTCATCGACATAGTTTCGACGGAAGGATTCATCATAAAGAGACAGGGAACTGGCTTACCTTTATACATGGTCAAGCTGTTATTTTCTCACTTCAAGAGCAGTATCTCAGGGTTAGAGTCAACGACTTCTGATGAACCACAAGAACGGATCAACGAGTCATGACGAGTCATGACAGCCCCAATAAAAAGAGAACAGAACGCTGCATGACGGTGTCAATCCGCGTGCCATTCATAGGTATATATCAGCCCAGCTAGTCACACATTTCTCATAAGAACATTTGAACATAATATGTGAATAGAGTATATTACATTACGAGTGCGGTCTATGTGGATCTGATGGAATCAGCCCTCACAGTCCGAGACGTTAGACGTAGTGCATGATGAGAAGCTCTTCGTTTCTTTGGTGAGATTTTACAGATATCAGGAAAAACAAAATACCTGGGGTTGAGCCTGGACTCAGAGCTCACCTGGAACAAACATCTGGAGAGAGTGTAGACAAGGGTAGGGTTAATGATGACCAGGCGTTCCTTTGGAAATACCTGGGAAGTTGGACCCAAACAATCCCTTTGGCTTCAGACAGCGATAGTAAGGCCCTCGACAATGTATGAAGCCCTACTGCAGTGGCCGGAGGTAGAACAAGTGACAACTAGACAGAGGGTGGCTTGTTTGCAAAGACTGGAATGAAGGTACTACAACTCAGGTCACTCCAGTAATGAAGAATCAAAACACATGCCGTCGGACAGAATGACTCCAACTTACTCCTTTGATGGAACATACACCACCATCATAGAAAATGGGGAAGCCATAACAATTCTGTAAAGGAAGCAAATCTGGTATACGGATGGCTCTAAGACAAGGAGCGGTATAGTTGCTGGAATATATAAATAGAGATATTCCAAGCGGAGGTGATGGCTATTTCATTTTGCACGAAAGAGATTCTTAGGAGGGGTCCTAGAAACTAACCTAAAGCGATTATTCCCGACAGTCAGGCGGCTATAATGACCCTGTGATCAGGCATGTTTTTCGCCAAACTAGTTTGGGAGGTACACACAAATCTCAACGACCTAGGAGCACAGAACAGGGTGAGACTTGTCTGGCTACCAGGTCACAGGGGCATCCAGTGAGGTAGATTACCTATCAAGAGCGGGGACAGTAACACTCTCTTTAGACCATAACCAGCTTGCAGAATCCTATTTGGAGACATGAATCAGGACACGAAGATATGGGTTATGAACAAAAAAAGATGATGGGGCCAATGTACCGGCTGTCAAGACACCTCCTCGAACTGCCTCGGAACTGTCCCAGGGAAGTGAAAGCACTGCTGAGAGGGCATTGTCACCCAAGGAAACATATAAATTTGTTGGGGATATACAAAGACACTATGCAGGTTATATGATGAGAAGGACGAAACAGCCTTCCGCATAGTATTTGAATACGAAGCTTCGGCTTGCATGAGGATGGATATCTTCGAACACTACAGTGCACAATATATTATCCCACAGAAAAGCTCCATAAGAAATCTCCAGTAGTTCATCAGAAGATCCGGAGAACTGACGAGATAGACTTGACAGCAGAGTACAGAAGGTCAAAAATATTGTAGCACAAGTGTGAAAATCACTTTCGTACAAGTGATGTACACAATTTTTTCTACGACCATGCAATAGTTTGACCAACTAATATAGAAGTTATTGACATGTGGGCAAGAAAATAAAAGAAAAAACTGACAGGATCGTTTTATCTAATTTCATCTATTTTCAAATGCAAAATATTTTATTTATTAAATAATATTTATGAGACCAATAAATATCATTGTGTAATATGTGTTATTTTTTCATTTTGAAATTACAAAAATTGCTCTTTTCAAACAGATTGTTCCTGTGCATACAAATAAAATATATGACAGCTTAAAGGTGTTAATTTGAACAGAAATTGTGCAGTTGACAGCTTATCCGCACGCGTGCGGAAAGTTACCGGTTTACCCTTGTACCCTTGGTTCTATTCGTCTGCTTTTGGGAATTCTGTTGGGATTTTTGCCTCTATTGAAGTACGTAATGATTATTTCACGTATTTATCCTGGACGTTCATAACCAACCATTCAATATATTATCTGAAATGAATCATTGGGTGAATGTATTATAACATGAAATCATGTCAGCTTTGATGATTACCAAATAGAAAATATAATGACGACGAATAGGTGGATTATTACGCAAATTTGAAGGAATTTGAAAGGAAATTGTTAACTATAGGTAATTCTCTTTTCTGGCAAATTCATCGATTTCACATGACTTGATGATGAGGGAATAGCATGTGAATTTTTATTATTATTACATCAGGAAGAGATAAAAAGGGGGAACTTCTAGTTGGGACCGGTGATGAATATACACGGTTTGTCAGTTTCCAATAATCTAATACCATTCCAGAAGTGGAGTATTTCGTTTTTATAAAGGACTACTCGAACGCACACCCTGCCTTTTTAACTCTGTATGAGAGATGCATGCTTTTCGTTGACACTTGTTCCTGTCGGCGTGCGTGCATGTATCTGAATCGGCCTTGATAGCTGTAATTGAATAGAAAATGTTTTGGGATTGAGCTTCACTTGATACAATTTATTTCAGAAGGTATCAAGTTATCGCCAACTATTTTACGATTGATGATATTTTAGAAGTGCTTCGGCAATGAAAATATCTATAAAATAGAGATTGCATACTCTTTTGAGGTTTCAAAAAAGTAAGCGAGTATGTGAGGTGCATCTTTAGAGATGATGCACAGCTTTCAAAACTTCTAACAGCTTCTTTTTCATTAGCAAAAATATTGTATTCGTTTCTTGCTAATCATCACATGAGTCAACTATCAATGATGCTGTCCTTCATGGAGAGGATAATTGTTTTTGTTTAATTCACTTACGTTCCTGCGCAGATGGTAGACATGTGACGTTTCTCTCTGCTGCATAATTTCCAATAGCAACTGGTTGGTATACTTTTGAACTCATCTCCTGGAAGAAATCGTTATAGAAATGGTCCCCTAGTAATTAATCTCAAACCTCATGGTACCATTTCTGCCTGCTTCAATCGAATTTCAAATGATCCGTACCTTGGGAGTTTACACAATTACTCCGAGTATCTATGTTTGTTTGCAGGAGGCTACCTTAATTATTATCCCAATCGATACGAAGAGATGAATGATAAGAGATCAAAGCGGAATGTATCTGTTTGTAAGCTAAAACTACTCTCTACTGATAATAGAGCATTAATTTCAGACTGGCAGCTTGCTGTGTTACCCGCTTTCTATCTAGCTGAAATACGACTGAAATATCACTGCTGAATGTTCATGCTGGAAGTTTTCAGGTGCTCACATTGCGAATCCACTTTTTCAGCGTACCATGGCTATTCGATACACCTGATGAGATAATGGGATTGAAGTATTTAGTTGATTCAGGATTAATCCGTTATGTAGGAAGCAGTATAAATAAATATAAATAATATTCGCAGTTTTTTTTTGCCCAACATCAGAAATTAACGCTCAGTTACCGTCGAAATTATGAACATAACTATGAAAAACATATAAGATTATTACATTTACTATTCTAGGTTAACCTGGTACACAATATTTCACAGAATTTCATCAGTCAATACATGCACATTCGATGGGTTCACTTTTTCGAATATATTCTAGTACGTATTGTGAAATAAATGTGATCTCGAAAAATTATCACTTCAGTGATCAATACTGATGAAATAATTATTATTGGAAATAATATTGCGTATTTTTGGAAATCATATTGCGATTAAGACTACTTTCATGTTTCAGAGTATCGAAAAATTGAGTATAATTTTCCAGTCAAAACCAAATTACCATTTGAAATATTTGATTCGTGTCAATAACGAAGTGCCCGAAGGGTATGCATTACATGTTCAATGACCAATAATCGTTCCTCATCACGATTTTACCAATTTAATTTAAACAGAATATCACACCATTATTTGTAATCAAATATTGGAATTGATCGTGATTGCAGAGACAAAGTATCTTTTTTCGAATCAATGTATTGAATGAGATATAATTTCAATTTCTCCTTTTTATTTTGAACAATTTCCCGAAAAAAATTATCTCGTGAAAGAAAACATTCATTTATCAGACCTTTAATTAATTTTATGAATGCGAAAGCGAACGACAAATATATTTTACTATCTAAAAGTTTAATTAAATTTCAGATTTGGTTTACAATCAATATCGGCGGATTAAATTCCTAACGTCATGTTTCACCTTATAGGCGTAGCTAATGCCGAAGAAGTTATTTTCATTCGTTTTCAAATGAATTTTGTTGCTGTTACCAACACAAAGTTGAATCTAGACTCACCTTTGAGTTGTACTATTTCAAAGAAAGAACTAACTCAAAAACAGCACATGTCAGCTCCTATCACTTTGGTAATCAGTAGTTCCATTGCACCCAGTATAACTTTACAATCAAGCTGTCTCAATAACAGTTAATGATACTCTACAATATGTTGAGATCACTGTACATTTTCTTCATTTCGAGACCATGTTCAGTTGACTGCCAAAAAATCCATGTAAACTTTTGGGTAATACTAAAATACTGTTCCCACAAATAATAATGATAGCCGTCATATGCTTCTGAGTACTCTCTACGAGTGTTTATGAGAGAGTTTTATTGTTATTATTTTCCGTTAGGAATATCCCAGTTCAGCCCTGTCACCGAAGGTCTGATACATCCAGAGGGCACGCTGGATCATTTACCAGAAATACCTCTTCTATCGTCCACGGAGTAAGTAGTTCACTCGGAATCCACTGAAAATTCAGTGTACATATTCAAAATAGATTGATATGACGAATATGACTGAACGCCAATCGATTCAGAATGATTGAATTAGTATATTTCATCAAATTGAAATGAAAATATCAACAGACACTAAATTTAGGATGAGCACATCAGCAAATTTTCGAAATTTTCATCTTGAACATGGAATGGTTCCGTAATAAGCCTATGACATCTCGGAAACGACTTCAGATTCAGTGTGCATATTCAAAAAACATCGACTCTCACGAATATGATTTTCCTGGGAAAAATGACTCCTCTCAACTCAAGATGAACTTTTCAACTCGGGAACGGTTAAAAATAGCATGATTCTGCGAACACCAATCGATTCAGAATGCTGGAATCAGTATATTATATGTAATTGATATAATAAGCCTATGACATCTCTAGTCCACTCGAAAACGACTTCAAATTTGGTGTGCGTATTTGAAAAAGATTGATTATCACGAATATAACTAAAAAAATATTTAAAAAATTTTCCTGGGGAAAATGACTCCTCTCAACTCTAGATGAACATTTCATCTCGGGAACGGTTGAAGATAGCATAATTCTGCGAACGTCAATCGATTCAGAATGATTGAATTAGTATACTGAGATAAAAATTTCAAAAGACAATAAATTTAGGATGAGCACATCAGCAAATCTTCGAAATTTTCATCTTGAACGTGTGAAGGTTCCGTAATAAGCCTATGACATCTCTAGTTCACGCGAAAACGACTTTAAATTTGGTGTGCATATTTAAAAAAGATTGATTATCACGAATATAACTAAAAAAATATTTTAAAAATTTTCCAGGGGAAAATGACTCCTCTCAACTCTAGATGAACTTTTCAACTCGGGAACGGTAAAAGATAGCATAATTCTGCGAACGCCATTTGATTCAGAATTATTGATTCAGTGTGTTCCATCAAATTGACATGGAAATTTCAATAGACAATAAATTTAGGATGAGCACATCAGCAAATCTTCGAAATTTTCATCTTGAACGTGTAAAGGTTCCGTAATAAGACTATGACATCTCTAGTTCACGCGAAAACGACTTCAAATTTGGTGTGCATATTTGAAAAAGATTAATTATCACGAATATATTTAAAATAATATTTTAAAAATTTTCCTGGGGAAAATTACTCCTCTCAACTCTAGATGAACTTTTCAACTCGGGAACGGTTAAAAATAGCATTATTTCTCCGAACGCCAATCGATTCAGATTGATGGAATTAGCATATTGAGATGAAAATATCAAAAGACAATAAGTTCAGAATGAGCACATCAGCAAATCTTCGAAATTTTCATCTTGAACGTGTAAATGTTCCGTAATAAGCCTATGATATCTCTATTTTACTCGGAGTCGATTTCAAATTTGATGTGCATATTCAAAAAAGATCAATCATTACGAATATGATTGAAGGAAATATTTTGAAAGGTTTTATGGAGGAAATGACTCCTCTCAACTCTACATGAACTTTTCAATTCGGATACGGTTTAATAATAGAGCATAATTCTGCGAACGCCAATCGATTCAGAATGATGGAATAGCAAGCATACTCTGTTAATTCAAAATGAAAATATTAACAAGCAGATAGTTTTGAATGAATACAGTTTCAGATGTTAAATTCCCTGTATTTTTGGTATGTTGTAGATTTCAACTTCCTTGGCAAAAGTGGTTGTGGGCACAAAAAAATCGCCCCACTAGTTTCCGAGATACAGGATGTCAATGATGAAAAGTGAAGCTTTCTGCTCAGAATTTTCAACAATTTAACTCTAGTCTTCATCAAGTCAATTGACATTATTTTATTTTAACAGGGTGGTTTAAAAATAACAACTCCTTGTTCTCCGGATCGGATAGGGGAGAGCTTGTCATATATATACACATTCTTCAATGCTGAGAACATCGCATAGTCATTTCATGTATAATTTTTTCAACGCACGATGAAGCTTTGGAACTCATTGTTCAGAAAGATATTGCCAAAATCTTCAATCAACACCAATTCAAAAATAATATCGATTGCTGCATTGGTTTTCACAATACTTTCACATTTTTTCACGCTACCATCTATAAATTTCTATTATATGAAATATTTCATGAATCAATATGAGAATGCTATAATGGGTTTCTCTCAGATGGAAAAGCAACTTTTTACAAGTGTTTCATTAGGTTGTTCATCCTCAGTACGGTGCAAGATGTTGCGGAATGAAAACTTCTAGTGGTTTGATGAACAGAATGTATTTTCGAAATGAGAAACCTGATGAACAATGGCGTCACTTACCTAGAATCCTCTTGAAGATGCTCGGGATGATAAACGTCTGGAGATCTTTTCGAAGGGCCCTTCTGGCGACATTCGTGCATACACAATAACAGAGAGAATATTACGATAATTCAGGCACGTATCCAGGGTGCATGATAAAATGCGGAACAATCATTTAGGAGCTAATTGACTATGATCATAAATGGTACTATACTGAAAGATGCGCCGATGAGGTGTCATGAATGTGGAATTCGCGCACACAGGTACTCGTTCCACAACACAACATGTGCGACACTTGCGAAAGAAAGGACTCATTGTCTTTTTTAATTTTTATATGCCTTCTGACACAAATGTAATTTCATCATTTTGATAAATTGCTTCATATTGAACTTATTTGTGTATCATTTCGAACCTTCAAGTAATTCAACCAATGAACTAAGAGAGACCAATAATGGGGTCAGTGATCTGAGGACATTGGCATTTGAGTTTTTCCCTTTAACCTAGATCAATTAATCAGGATGCGGTAAGGCCCCTCCTAGGTTTTTCAATTAAATTAATTTGCAAATGATGTTGCGTTGGCTTGTTAGAATGCCATTTCATTACTTTTTCCACCAGTGAAAATAGTATCGTCGAGCGAATGAATAAGCATATAAATTATTGAAGAAAGGTGAATGAAAATACTCCGTTGACAAGTGTACATTTGTCGTACTGAGTGTTGAAAATACTTATAAACTGAAGGTGCAGAATGACTTGGCAATGGAATTTGAAAATAATTGATTTTTAGATACAAACACTATACTACTATTATTTTGCTTTATCCAAATTAATCTAAATATGAATATTTATATGCGAGTACAGATTAACTTAGAGATACTTGCAATACATTGTTTGGAACCTTTGCTGTAGTAATAAATATTCTGAAGTTTCATCCCGACACAAAACCACTATTTCTACACTTTGATATTCATTTTCCGGATAAGAAGATTTAAACTTTCAAAAGTTTTAATCTAAAACACGTGTCGAAATATGAAAATAGCGGTTTGGCGTAGGAATAAATCTCTAGAATATTCTTTAAAAAGTACTTTATGAATGATCACATCTATTAGTTATTGGAGAGATTTCAACTGTCTTATGACAAATTAATATTCAATGAGTTGTGAAATCCCAAATCCCCTATATTTTCCATCACCCCATGTCAGTTCACTAAAACTTCGATAAGTTTTCCTCTATTACTGTGGAAATACAACGTCGGTGATTTCATGATTCCCTTCCTTATACCGAGGTTTTAGCATGCCCTCGATATCCATTCTCCTGCATTTCCAAAAGTGGAAGGTTCATGACCACTACACGATCGTCAACCCTTGTTGGGGGATATATAGGGTCAAGATTGGATAAGGAAAACAAAACAACGTTATGTTGTCATTCTAACCATGACACGATTCTTTTCAGGATGTTAGTCGTACCTTGTAGTGGGTAGGCAGCAAAAGAAAATTCAAGCTGAATAATTCGTCTATTTGATGGTAATACAGAGGATGTTCATTCGATTCGTGCTACAGAATCTCCAGGATTAGAGTCCTGAAATTCCTGAATGTCTCAGTGGGGGTTGGAAAAACTATAGTTACCTATCTACATTCGATTTAATCTATGTTCAGGCACTAAAATCCTTTTATGATATTCTTATATTCTTATTATTCTTTGAATTTATAATCCATAGAAATCTGGCTTTTTAATTGTTATGGTCCAATTTGAAACGAATAAAATCAACAAAGTCGTCGTACCTCTTCTCTCTACACGTTTCTGCCAAGTGGAAAAATGCAGCAAAAATCTGTCAGAAAACAACTACTTCCCTGGTTAATGCCACGACAGACATTGAACTACATCTGACTGAGATTTGTGCAACGTTCTTCCAAGAAGATCCAATTGCAAGTGCGTATCTTGTAATGAAACAATAGATTATCCTTCATTTGGCTGGGAATAATCATGATAATGTTGTTCGACCTACCCTGGCACTGATGAGAGGCAAATACCTCGAAATATTCATGCATGCCTTTTTCGTCCGATGTTGCCTCATGTGCAAACATGTGAAAGGAAGGGTACTTCGACATTGTCGATTTTATCCGTTTCGGTTATGAATTGTGTCTCATTTTGAATACCACACTCACATCTTGTTTCCTAAAAATTTATTCAAATTCTTCCTCAGTAATTTGATATATCTTGCCCATTATATTCTGTTTGACAAAATAATTGAAGAAATTGGCAGTTCATATTTTGGTTCAAGACACTTTTGGAGTGATTTGGTTGACAGCCTATGAATTTTATTGTATCTTGGGGATCAATACGTAATTCGACCGAACCTGATCTTGTCAACCAGTATATGATAATGATATTATTGATCATTTTCATTGAAAAGGAAGAAATTAAGGAAGGGCATAAAAATAATGTTTATTTTTCAGTTTACACAGTTATATATATATATATTATTTACAACATAATCATTTGTTCACTGTAGCAATTAATAGCTAATGTTAGGTGATTTGTTTACTAATATCATCCTGACGGTGTTTTCCACATTTCCATCGGTCGTCCAGTTCTCTAATAAAATAAGATAAATTACAGCAAAGTCCGTAGAGTTTATATTTATATAATCTTTGGTGATATCTATTTCGTAGTGTCTAATATTACTCGATGAAGCGCGCTCAGTTTCAGTTTTCCAATTGTTGTAAATGATGACAAAAATGCAGATGACGGTGGCACATATAACTGAAAAAAAACTAAGTTGAATAGAATGCCAAATTGGACATATGAGAAGTGAGACACACTGTATATTTAACTTTCAAAATATGCAGTTTGGACGTTGTTAGGAAAGAGTTTATTTTGGGGCTGACTCTAAGAAGAAACAGGATTTTTTCCATTAGGTTAAATTATGAATGAATAGGTACTTGTTTTTCCTCTCAATATCAGCCTGTCTACTTGGTACTTTCACTACATTTCCAATTATGAAAGTGTTGAATAATTTCAGTGATATTAAGCGGATATTTGTAACACATTGATGGCATGCATTTACTATTGATATTGGTGCATTCGCCAAAATATAGAATCAAATTAATTAGTACTAAGTAGGGCAACAATTTTTTATGTCACCCACAGCAATATTCAAGCTGTCGAGTGTTAAGAAACGCATAGGTGCCTTTCCGTTTTTTCAAAATTCACTGAAAACGCATGAGAATTTTAAGTATTCCAGTCATAGTACCTAACTATATATACTAACAAATCGATTCTTGGTTCGTATTCATAATCTACTCCAAAATTTCATCAAGATATGCTTATTTAGTTCATTACCTATTGGAAAAATGCAAATATTCATGCTCTTCATTTGAAAAACACAAGTTTTTCATTTATCATTGGGGAATTTGGAAGATTTTCACGAATGATCACCTGATTTATAATTATATTTTGAAATTCCACTGAAAATAAACGAGGACTGTTGGAAAAAAATATTTCACCCTCAACCTTCAAAAATATCTCAAGAAATCGTTTTCAATTATTTCCACATCCTATGAGATATTCTTTAATAGGTAATTTGAATAGATGTTAAAAGACGTTGACAATTATTTTATATCGATCTACTATACTTATCAAAATCGACATTTAAAAAAAAGTATGAAAATCATTTTTCAAATATTTTTAAAATGTTAAATGCAATTGTTAGTTATTTTTTAGTTTTCTATCCACGCACCATATTCGATTTTTTCAGGTTTTTCAACATCAACATTTTTTTGACTCAAATTCATTGAAATTTGAGAAGACTGAATATTATTTTCTTTGATTTTTTGAAAATCGTAAATTTGCTGATGAAAGTATCTTATTTATACTTTGTGCAGTTTTTTCTAGTTTCAACGTCCCACAGCGAAATTTGCTTTATTCATGTTCATCACTGTATTCACTGTACCACAGCTCAAGAGTAACTTTTTTGATGATTAATAAATACGTACTAATTAATAATAATTACATTGGATTCATTAATTTTCAAATGGATTTCAAAATTCACATTTATGGCAGTCTTATACTTACCGAAATATTATTTGGAACTATGATAAAAATGGATAGAACTAATTTTGCTGTGAAATATTGAAACTAGAGCAATTTTCAATAGAGAAACTCTTCAGCAGATGAATGTATCCCATTTCAATGTGTATTTTCTGATTATGAGTGATTCGAATGATCCAAAACTATGTTTGGTTATAAAAACGTGAAAAAAAAAGTCCGAATGAGTTCAGGTTCGGTAGGTGATGACAAACAAGTTTTGCATATAGTATTTTTGGAAATATTGATGAACAACTTTGATTTTTATGGTTATTTTATTATTACCAAAGCATAAACTCTCAATTTGCTTTAAGAAATAATGTTCTTTCACATGATTTTAATGGTGACACTTTATTTTTCCTCCAAGCTCCTTCGAAATCCTTATCAAAAATGACTCAAGTATAACATTAGCTTGATAAGAATATGATCACTCAACAACCATAAAATTGATGAATGGATGAAACCCCAACATGTAGAATAAATAACTTCGTATCATAGAAACTGACTCAAAAACTGAAACCTTTATCTCTCAATCAAACGAAATTGAAATGGAAAACTAACCTGTTACACGTCCCATTTTCAGTTATATTTCTTAAACAATACTGATTCAGCAGCGTTTAAACCAACAATGATGAAAACATTTGAAATTTGCTGGTACCAATATCTGAACCGCCGATATCTTAGCTCTGTACATTGGCGTATACTGGACCATTGAAAGACGGAAGAATTCATATACGTGTAGAGCATTTTGAAATCGTACCCTAGTCTATTGTATATAGTCTATTTATATCTATTCAGTTGTATATTTATAACAAAGTTTTTTGCAAATTTTTGTAAAAAAAATTTAAATGCTTGGTGATATACTGAATTTGTAATTATCATTCTAGATGTCCTGAAAATTCGAACTCCTGTAACGGTTTCCAAAATTGCGATATCAGCACAAGTTGAATAGACGACCTCGTGCACATGAAACTTGCAATATACTGTATAAAAATATAACCTAAACAATAAACAAAAATTTCTCAGAAATTAATCATTAAGAGCTGAAGAGTCATTCAGAGAAGTGATTGGCAGATGCCTCTGATGTAACGGCACTGTGTACCTGTGAATCATTCCGTAATATGGAACGGTTATTGATAACATTTCTGCTGCTGATTAGTCAAAACAATGAATCTATAAATCATTGGTTGGAACAACTGATGTGAGGAATGCAGAATAATCATTTATGAACGGATGATAATTTGTTGAAGTGGGGTCCGCATATTTTTCACATTTTTCTCCCATGAATGAATGGTGCTATGGTTGGCGGTAATTATTCAAATATTGATAAGATTAATCTTTATTTGAAATTGTCATTCCTAACTCCGAATTGGAAATAAAATTGAAGGATCGTGGAGAATGTAGTTTCGCAAGAAGATGTTTCAGAATTCACATTAGTGTAATAAATTTAGATTAAAATGTAACCGGAAAAGACTGACTCATGCTCACCAATGACTCATGCAGACTTACTTTCTTTACTGATTTGAATGGTAGCGACATCCAGAAAGTTTCCAAGTATTTATTTCAGTGTCTCACTTTTACTGGTCCTAGTTATGGAGGGGCTTTCTAGGAAACGATTTACCGCTCTATGCTTTAGCAACCATAGTCAAAGGTCTGATTTTCATGTACAGTCCCAAACGAAGTTTAGAACTGGATAGCTATGGCGTGACTCAAAATAAGCCCTTCGAAATGATCGCCAAAAGAAGGAATGCTCAAACTGTGTTCTGAAGAACCAACGGAATCGGGGAAGGTTGAAAAATATCTTGGAGTTGTATATTATATTCCAAGCTCACCAATATTTAGTTGCATTGAAAGTCATTGAATGACTAGGGTGACACAGCATCATTTGAAAAAATGAAAATTTTAAAGTTGCAGAAGTTACAAAATCAATGATAGCGATTCATTTGAACCTGATAAAGACAATTTTTCCATCTACTTGTTGACCGGTAGTAACCCCAACTTTTTTTTAATGACACTTTGTATATTTATCTAGCCTATCTCATTTGTCTTAAAATTATCTATTCAACCATGTATCACAAACTGGCATTCGTTTCAAGTTGACTGTTACCCGAATTCGATACGTTTCGATGTTTGGTAGTCTTGAAAATCTTGCATCAGTAAACCGAAATAATTATTAAGCGGATGGCGTCTTTTCGGAAATCTTTAGACATACAATTGTTCAGCCTGTCTACAGTTTCTCTTGCACTCCCCGAATACCAACAACATATCGACCTTTTCGTTTCTTGAATACATTATTTAGTCTCTAATTACATGATGAAATTTTAATCAGCAGAAAACTGACGGATATAATCAGTACGATATTTACGTGTCAAACACAAAACATACTTGGTAAAATGAATATCTAGACTAAGAGCCTTGTGAATTAGTGTATTAGGGGAACAATTTTAATTTTATGTTTCTAAATGGAACGATCCTGTTACGAATACATGGCCAAAAAGAAATACAGATAGTTTCGTCACATGTAGCCAAATTAAAAACAACATGTTCCTTTCTCAGTTTTTGCAATATCGTAAGTTATTTTCAGGTGTTTTTTTTTATGGCTGAATTGTCTCTACGTTCAAATGAAGCGCTATCATTGATTACGTAACTTCTTTGACTTTCAAATTTTTATCCTTTCAACTAAAAAAACTACAGGCTACATGTCTGCTGTGTCACCTGGTATTATAAAAAATGTATGTTTCTTCTTATATCTTTCTGCTTTTCGTAATACCTAGGAAATTGGTGGTCGGTGGATCAGCGGTCTAAGGCACAGGCCGTTCGAAACACCAGCATAGCGATAGTCGGTTCGAATCCGATGTAGGTACGAGAATTTTTCTCAGCTACTTTATACCGGATCGATAGGCGACCGCATGCCTTGTTGAAAAGCAAGTGTATGGTAAGTTGTCTAGATGCCAATCTTGTCTAGTGCTAGCTTGGAGTGCACACCGACCACCCGAGGTGGTGCTGTAGGTTTTCCGGGTTTTCCTATAGCTGAAAAGTGAATACATCACCTGAAACATCAGTAAGTCGCCCCGGAGCGCCACGGCAAATAATAATAATAGCCGTCCTCTACCCGCACAGGCTATGCCTTTGGGTACACTCAAAGAGTGTTTATGAGGGAGTATTATTATTATTATTATTATTATCATTATTATAATTGCTTTAAAAAATAGGCCCAGTATATTTTCCTGATTTATGTTCATTTTATCAGTTGATCAAACCAATATGAATTAATTTATTTATCGGTTTTGATTATTCTAATTTTAGTTTGTCCACTCATTATTTCCTAAGTATTTAACACAGAATATACGAAGAAATAGTGGATGCTTGGGGAGTGACTTCGACAGAAGTTGTTTTTCCACGCCAAAAATGCAAGATAAAATTTTTTTTGCACCAATATAGAAGGAATGTGTAGTAAAACTGCACTAAACTAATTTCGTTAATTTATTTTATACTCTCGTCTTAAACAATAATTGGATGATGATTGAAAAGGAACCAAGCGCCAATAGCAAAAACTGAGATAGAGGTTCCAAATGACAACGTTACTTCAATTCGTCATGTCATTAAGTGCCTATTATAATTCTGGCGACATCTATTGACTAATGATTCGAGCGACTTTGAAGGGAAATGTAGTTGCCCATGTTGGAATATTGACAAAAATTCATTCAATGGTTCTTTGTCTCTTTATTAGTTCTAGCTCAGTTTATTTTGTGTTTATATCTAGGGCACGTAGGCACTTCAACGTTTCATGCTGATATGTATAAAAACTGATGAGTAAGATTATCCGTCCTTTCGGACTCGAATGTTATTCTTTTGAGTCGTTATTTTATAAAGACAGATTATTCATATGATAGTTAGTGAGTTACGTCTAGACTTTCCAAGTGTATTCATCTAATGAAAGTAAACTAATTATTAGTAAAAGCCAAATCCACTGTGTTTTATTTTCATCCTATAACCAACAGCCCATTATAAAAAAAATCCAACATTACAATACCGTTCATAGAATATGATCAAAGTCGCTTGGTTCTTTTTCAATTAGCATCATCCAATTTATATCACAGTCACTATTATTTATCTTCACTATCGCTCTCTGTATGCGGACTTTCGAACTGTATCTGCGATTCTCTTTGACTATCTATGACTATCCTGCTCTCTGCTATCCAGCGGCTTATATACTCGCATTTACAGTTCTCGATCAATCGAGTCTATCAGGCGACTTCTAAGGTGTCCCTCGAACTTTCGCTTAGAAAGTTCGCGTTTCTTCCACGCGTGACTCATGTGTTTGCGAGCTCAGGAATGTTTACTTGTCTGGGATGCATGATTAATCAGATGATCAGGGCCGGTCTCAAGGCCGGTCTCGAAATCGTTACAGAATGTAATTTGTATGTGAAATCTATTTAGTAAAGATTGAAATTCTCATAGGAAATTAATTTATATTCGAGATTATTGATTTCACCATTATTATTACTATATCATTATTTTGGCACCTATTCAAAAGATTATTTATGACGATAGTTCTGTTCAAATTCTTCAAGTACTTCGGAGTTACTTTCAAAAACATATTTTTTTCTTTCGTGCCACTATTTCACTCATTGTCAACTAATCGTGATTCATAAAATATTTGTTAAACAGTTGATTATTACTCATTTGGCAGGGACTGGACAATTATAATGTTGTCCGACCTACCCTGGCACTGATGAGTGGCAGGTGATCATTCCCAGACAAATGAAGGATAATCTTCTGTTTGGTTACAAGACAAGCACCCGCAATTGGGTCTTCTTGAAAAACGTTGCACAAATATCTGTCAGATGTAGTTCAATGTCCGTCGTGGTATTAGCCAGGGGAGTAGTTGTTTTCTGACAGTTGTTTGCCTTCATTTTTGTACTTGGGCAAAATGCTTGGAGAGAAGGGTACTTCGTATTCATTTCACAATGTTAATACACAACATTTCGAACTTGTTCAAAATATTACACTCAAAAAGTAAATAAATAAATGAATGATTGTACCCGAATACATAGCCCGTGTGGGCAGCTTACATCTATTATTATTAAGGTAAGCTCGGGTAAGTGTGACCGAGATTTTCATTAGTTCGCATTGAATTTAGTCCATCTGATGAACCTGAACTTATATAACAATGAACTTTTGCAGGTATTTACTTCGAAGGTCAGTCTTTGTAATACGCCACAGAAAACTGTTGAAAAACGTATTCTATGAATTTTATTTATATATTCAGATATACATCTCCATAGGTCACACTTCCCCGAAAATTTGGGGCAAGTGTGATTCTGGCCAAATTTAAAGATATTAATTAATGCACGTAAATCTCTCTTTGGGGCAGGTGTGAGTAAACAGTAAAGGAACTTTCACCACAATTTATTTGTTTCGTGATATCTTCATTCAAAACATAGTTAGGAACTTTTTAATATTGAATTTGAAATGCCCCATTGGAAAAAACAAAAAATAATCGAACGTGAAAGTGAACATTTGTTGAAAAGAAAAATTTACAGGTAGAAATCTGAAAAATCGAATGAGAATTTCATTGATCCCCATCTTCTGACGAGTGGTGATGGCAGCACAGTTGTTTTTTCATCCTCAGAAAGTGTATCAATGTCTTCCACATCTGGCCAGGTATATTGTTTGGTTCTCTGAGATTTCCGTATATAATTTCGTACTATAGCTGAAAAAATATTACTGTTTAGATTGGCCAAATGAACCAGGTTCCCACTTACCCCGACAGATAGGTCACACTATCCCCAATAACATTTAATTTCGGGGTAAGTGTGACATGCAATGGAAAAATGTAAAAAAAAAAACAACTTCATGAAAAAACGGCAATCTATAGTCAGATTCATTGTTTGGGCAGAAGAAAAGTGTTCAAAATGGATTCTTACCTTAGATTTTAACAATACACTCAATGCTTGAAATAAACTCGTTATACTCGTTCGGGTTGATGAATTGTAGGTTAGAAAATTGGGGATAATATTTGGATTTCACAAGATCTCTTTTGTATTTCATATGATGGTTATGGATTCATTATGAGTGTAGGCTATTCGTCAATAGATGGCATTGGGCTGTCGCCCGGTTTAGCGAAGATAGCGAGCAAACTCACACTTGCCCCAAATTCACACTTACCCGAGCTTACTATATCTATAATAGAGATCCGTGGCAACTAAATGTCGTTGATCCATCAGCTATCAGCATGACAAAATAGCTCATCCACTTTTTATTCAAGATACCTACTTGTCTCAACTCGCCCTCACAGACTGTTGATTTTACATCTCAAAACGAAATGCATTCGAGAAGTTAATTCCTATGGTTTAAAACTTCCATGAATTCTCAGCATAGGGGTTTAATGTGACATTTTATTTATATAACTTGGATGTAATAAACTTCAATTCGGGCCTGACGTAAAAATCTTTTGGAATTAACCAATTCGTGTTACTACGAAGACTGCGCTCTTATATTAAAGTGGTGTTCAAGATCAAGATCTACTACGTATAACCATAATTCATTTCATTTTCGAGGTGTTCTGTTTCATTCAACTTTGATAAAATGAGTTATGAGGACTGCTTCATTGCTCTACATTAGGTTTTTTCATTTGGAGTGAGTAATTATGTAAGTTATGGCGGAACGTTTTTCATTATCTAACAACACTCGAAATGAGTTTGCAAAAAACATTCTAAACTCTGATATCATCCGCACGGTATCATTCATCACTGCGGTATTAATCGAATATTTTGACTCCACTCTTTAATGAATTGAAAACAGAATAGGAATCGGAAAAAATTGTACAGTCGCTGAGAATTTTGAGAAGTAGATCAATCATTCAGAATGTGAGCTGTTTCTAAACATCCATTTGTTGTTCAATCACGTACTCCCTATAACTTATGGGAAATAAAACTGAAGCATCGATCATAATGGCTGACATATTGACCCAGTACATAATGTATCGATGATACAGTGCGATGTTTCGGAACTGGCAACTTAAACCGTATTATTTTTATATTTTGGTACTACAGTTAATAAAATGAATATACTATTATTGTCGAATAGATGAGAAAGGGTAATTAAGTACTCTCATTTCATGAAAGGAAAATGCTATACATTCTTTATATTGAATGCAAAGTTCCTCTCTGCAAAGCGTTTTAGTTCCTTTGGAAGTAATTTCCAAAGTTATGAAATGCATCATGAAAATATATTTCTAACTGGTATACAAAACAGGACTTTCCATCAATAATACATGAGTTATATCGATTCGTTCTTGGTATATTCAAATATCTTTGAAAGCGATTCAGAGAATTATATTGAATTTTGAGAGAGAGAGATGGAGAGAGAGAGAGAGAGAGAAATACTGTATTGTCATAGAAAAAATAAATTCTTATGAACAAAGCGCTCACAGTAATCTAAAATTGTATCTATATACAGGGTGTCCCGAAACTATGGTGCCAAATTGAAACAGAAGATTCCTCTCGAAAAATAAATAGGACTTTCCTAATATTTCTCTTCTCAAATGTCGTCCGTTGCAGAGATACAGGGTGTTGAATATGAAAAAATAAAAGTGATTTTTATTCATAACTTCCACAGTTCTAAAAGTTTCAGAAAAAAAATTTTAAGAATATTTTTGTTCAATAGGTGCTTCATTTCGAAAAAGAAAACACATTTTCAGTTGTTACCAGTGGCGTACTAGAAGGGCATCATGGTCCCTTTTCTCCCCTATTTTTTACACCACTGGTGAAATCAGTAAAATTAATAAGTTTTTGCATTCCCCTTTCAATTTTGAGTAAAAATTGTATTCCTGTTTCATTTCAGAAAAATCAACCGTTTTCAAGATAATTGCGCTTTTATGAATACACACATAACTATAGTAATGAAAAAAAATTTCGGCTGAAGTGAATTTTACAATCCTAATTACTGGTTAAACTTACAACTAGTTAATCTACCAAAAAAATCAATGACATTTCCACATGCATTTTTTCTTGCAAAGGTACAGGGCGTTGAAACTGGAAATTAAAAAGGCAACTTTCATAGTTACAAAAAAAACAACTAAATTTGAAGGTATGCCTTTCTTCAATGGGTGCTCTATTTTTGAAAGAAATCAGTTAGATGTTATTTGGACCAGTAATCGGGATTGTAAAATTAATTTCTGCCGAACAAATTTTTCGTTACTAGTATGTTTTCATTCATAAAAGCGCAATTATCTTGAAAACGGTTAGTTTCTCCGGATTCTATCAAGTATACATTTTTACTGAAGATTGAATGAGGAATGCGAAAAATATATAGTTTTTTTGATTTTACCAGTGGCGTAAAAAATATGGGAGAAAAGGGACCAGGATGTCCTTCTTGTACGCCACTGGTAACAACTGAAAATGTGTTTTCTTTCTCGAAATAAAGCACCTATTGAACACAAATACTCTTTCAATTTTTTTTGAGAAATTTTCAGAACTGTGGAAGTTATGAATAAAAATTACTTTTAATTTTTCATATTCAACACCCTGTATCTCTGCAACGAACGACATTTGGAGACAGAAATATCAGAAAAGTCCTATTTATTTTTCAAGGGGAATCTTCTGTTTCAATTTGGCACCATAGCTTCGGGACACGCTGTATAACACGGTCATGACACTGAAAATAAACACAAACACAGAAATGTATATAATTGCAAAGTTATGAGCATGATGCTGAGATTAATTGATAAAATTTAAAACATACAATGTCAAAGGTTAAAAAGTGCACAGCCTTTTTGAAATGATCAGTGTTGGTCATATCCCTGATATAATCTGGTAAATCGTTGAACAATATTGCAACCATTGTAAATAAATGAATCCTTCACTAAGGACGAATTTGGTCTTGGTAAGTTGATGCTATTATGTTTGCATATAGCGTAATGAGGAGCAGTATTGAAATTATTCAAATGCTTTTTTATTAAGCATACTGTTTCAAGAATGAAAATGGCAAAAACAGTCAAGGGAAACAAACAATGGTTTACAGGAAACACGTGTATTTGCTGGTCCGTTTTTGCAGAATCATGGTGTTTTGCATAAGATTGTTATTGGATACTCCGCAAAATGGAGTTCTTTATCTTATGTGGGACTGACTCTATCCAAGCTCTTTAGTTACAAGTCTCAAAGCGAAACATCCAGAAGCTGATTACTTATTTGAATTGCAAACATGTTACTTAATTTTCAATTTTATGTCGATTAATATACCCAGAAATTTATTGATATCGCGGCTCTCGATATAACCGTTATCCAATTTTATGTTGCTTAGTTCACACCTGAAAGATATCATGTTGATTTTCGTTACATAAGACAACTTGAATTACACCACTGTTTTATAGCAGAGAATTAACGTTCTTGTCTTTTCATGAAATGGTTATATCATCGGCAAAAACTGTAAATTTTCCTGCCAAGGAGATCATTGATGTATAACAAAAATAGAGTGGGACCTATTATGGATCCTTGAGGTACTCCACAATTTACAGGTGCCCTATCTGACAAGGTTGTAGTTTTGACTGTTTGGTAACGATCCGTTAAATAAGACTTCATTCAGTCGTAATAATAGTATTTCGTGAACGACACACTCAAACGCTTTTGAGAAATCACAAAATACCGCCGCAACAGCTTCACCAGTGTTGACATTTTTGTATACTTCCTGAATAAAAGAGAAGATGGCATCAGTACTATTTTTTCTCTCCGGAAAACCGTACCTACTGATTTGGAGAAATTATGTCAAATTTTTCAGACATTCCTGGTATTCTATTTTTGATTAACTTTTCGATAATTTTAGCTAAAGTAGGTATATGAAAAATAGATCGGAAGTTCGTTGGCTCGTCATGATTGCGCCCTTTATGTAAATGTATGATGGTGTATGGTGTTTTCAAGAATCAAGGAAAATGCCCTCTGCGAAATTAATCATTTATTAATGTGGCCATACATCAAGTGCCTGATCTGGCAGATTTTCAAAAACTTTTATAGAAATTTCATCTAATCCATGGGTTTTTTTATTTTCATTTGATTTTAATAAATAATTAAGTTCCTTCAATTTCCTAGTATCAGTTTCGTGAAGTAGAAATGACTGTAGAATGGGAGGATTTATAAGGTGGTTCATAGGATTGTTATTCCTTGATGAATCTTTTGTTATTGAGCCGGTAATGGTGCAAAAATTATTGTTTAGCTCATTGGGAGATAAAGTTATTTTGGATTTATTTTTGCGGTTTTTACCTCTCAGATCGTTTATGATATTCCAGCTAGTTTTCGATTTGTTATAAGATTCGTTTGTTTCACTTTTATAATGATTCCTTTGCAGTTCTGTGAGTCTACCGATAGTTGTCGTTTCAATTGTTATCGTTATAAACTGGTAATATGTAAACCAAACTTGAAGGAATTGTCTACCCTAGTATATGCGAATTGGTTGTTATAGAAGAGGAAATATTCCACAGCTCAATCAGGTCATAGCGCTTTTGCATAGTGCCAGAAAACAATGGAATGCCGAGAAATGAAAAGTCTGATGAACTCACCAGGCAGGAGTGAGGTGATCCATTCCAAGTTTCAAAACCAGCACTCAATATACAACACGAACTGGTTCACAACGAACAACAAATGCAATGAAAAAACGAACCAGTTCGAAGGCAGAAACTGGCGTAAAACGAACTATACTTTGGAGGAACCACTTTCTGATCTTAAATCTGATTGTAAGATTTTATCACTGGGTACGCTCTCCTGAAATGACACATGAACTAGGAGAAAATTTGAAGATAACTGCATACTCTGCGGGGGGGTGTCAGACACTGAGACACTGAGTGTCAGCGGCTATATATCAAAATACACCATTCGAGAAAAACTGAAGATAGAGATCACATTTTTTAGGAGAATCTTTTTTCTCTCTTGGTTGATATGGAATATCGCCGCTGGGCACTATTATTAATTATTATATGTATATTAACTGATAACAGTGATCAGTAAAACACCACAAAATCACCGGCAAAGTAGACTAAGATGCCTAGTAGACGCATCCTCACAGCTCTCAATTGTTGAAATTACCCCGGTTTGGCGAAAAACCGTTAGTACTACACCTTATCACGTGAAGAGTTGCGGCGATTATTCCCGATTGATCCCGAACTGGTCAATGAATTCAGTAAAAAAGTTAACAGAAAATAATAAGAAAACTGGGAAACTACCTCAGAGTTTGGTAAAGCCCTTGTTCAAAATTCGTTTCGATTTTTGTTCTGGTTTGTCAGTTTTCACGTGATGACAATTACAGAACGAGAAACTGGAGCCTATGGAAATTATATCAAAAAATTTAACGATTGCCATCGAAATTGAGACTCATCAACATAAGCCTTCAATATCTGCAACAGAACAAATGTAGGTCCCCGATCTCCCTTGCTCGCACAAGCTCTACTTTTGAGGGATTTTTTCCGAAAACCTAGGTGATTCGTAACAACGAATAAAAATGTCCCTAGAGCTATGAGCCTATTGAAACTTTGGCTAATGCCAGACCGGTTAGATGAATTAACGTTATCAACACTATTTTCATAATCCCAGATCAGTTTATGACTAATATTTGCAAAAATATTTGCGGAAGACTTACATCAGCTTCCATCTACATCGATATAAAAGATCGATTGTTGATAGAGTTGACTGAAAGTTAATCACCTACCCAGTTACGTCCACTTATGCAAAATTATACAGTGTGCTCTCCCCACCAACAGAACTTGAAAACTGAGTGGAATTCGAAAATGTGTACAAAATAAACCCTTTCTGTATAGGTTCATTCCATTTCTGGAACCTGAGAATGATTGTTCCAAGCTCAAAAGCTGTTTTCTGATCTCACTACTGAGTGTAGTAGAAAAAAAAAATTCTTGATACAGGCTTCTGCAACTTGGGGATCAACTGAAAGTCATCCTAGATGCGCAGTTTGGCTTCTAGGAAGGGAAGGGAAGGGAATCATAACAGAACTCTGTGCTTTTGAGGATCGTACATGAGATGAAAAAAGCATTCCACAATTAGTAAACCAAAATGTTAAGTGATCGAGTCGATCGATTTGAATTCGTATTGCGTGTCCGATTTCATGAGAAGCAATAACGTCCTTGATTCTTTCCAATATCATCTACGCTAAGTTCACATGAAAATTCGTAGCACATTCAGAAATAAACATTTCGTTGGTAATTGGCTTCACCCACAGTTTGCTGCTTATAAAGCAATTCTCGATGTGTTCTCGAAACATCAAAGCTTTATGAGTATCGCCTAAGAATTGTTAAAAAGCGGAGTAGATACAATGTTAACAGAGATTGTATAGACATTAAACTCAAAAACTCCACGATCGTATGTTTGAATGACTTTGTTAGCTTTGTTGCCGTTTAACTTGTCTTGATGTGGGGGAACGTTCTGTTTGATCTAAGAATTTTATGGCTTTTTTAGGTAACTCGATATAAAGGTTGATGTCCTTTGGGTAAAAAGTGTTTCACGTATAGGGATGTATATGAATGAGATGAACGAATATGCGAGAACATTATTATTATATTGGATTAAATGACAGAGCTCTTCTACTTTTGTAATAACGATATAGTATTTGACAAGGTTACATTATTCTGCTGTTCTGTCATCAACTCAACCTAACAAACAAATTATACCCAAAATATTGTTATTTTGACATAAATAAAGCTAGTTGGATGTGAATGTAATTCGCTGACCATCTGATCCTGGCGACGGCGACGCACTGATATTATTTTCCTAACTCAGAGTTGCTTGTGGATGTACCTATCCTGCATTTATTTTCAGTCCCTCAATATTTTGGAAAAAACTTCCATCATGTAACATTGAGCGAATCATCAGTGTTTGTTCAGATAATTTTTTCACTGTGTATAGTATTCAGTAGCTGACAGGTATTGAAATACGTAACACACATGTATAGATGTTTGAAAGACTCCCAAATGTTCAGGAATATTTCGACCGGCAAATTCAGTTTATTTTTTCTGTGCTTAAAAGTCTATCCAGTTTATAAATAATTTCCCAGCAGACAAACTGTCAAAAAATTCAAGACTTATTATGATCCACAAACTCAGTTGCTCATAACGGCTGTTTAATTTTTATCTGGCCACTTTGTATGAATATTCGTTAAAGAGTGGAAGTGCCTGGTTCCTAATGAACAAGTGAAAGTATTCTGCCGCTGTCTAATTTTGATATTTGAAAAACGATGGATTATGGAATGGTTATGGATTTTTTTCTAGACTGTTTTCAGATACTGATTTTCTGTGTATTCGCGTACAATTTGATAATGCGGTGGATCATTTACCAACGAAATGAAATACGCTCCATACTTTCAGAGGAATTAAAATCATTATAACTGAGCGGTCTTCATCAAGCCAGTGGGTATATATATTTCACACGTTCAGTTCGTAATGAGTGGAAGGCTGTGCTGATGGAATTGAGATGATAAAATGGAGAACGAAATGTGATCCTCCAGAGGAGTGGATGCGAAAGAAATATTTTCCAGTGTACTGTTTCGAGATATGCTGTAAATTATCAGATTCAGAATGGAAGGATATTTTTTTCTGGGACTAAGGATCAGGAATCCATGTAGTAGAAAAACTTGTCCGCAAATTTGTACGTATCAAAGCTATTAAAAGTGTATATTTCATTGGGAGAATTTAAGATTTCTGTGTAAATACTAAAATTTTAAATTTCTTCCCTATTCAATTCATTTGTTTCTGTTAAATAAGTACAAAATTGAACATCATCTGACAGGGAGGTCATCAGTTATTTCAACTCCAAATACATCTCTTCACTATATTTCCTCATTCTTGCCGTAAGGTTTTGATTAGAGAGATTAGTCATCATTGAGCAGTTTCGTAAAGAAAATAAATTATTAGTTATGACTCCTGTAGCCTGGAAAAAGCTGGTGAAGAAAACCAATTTGGATAATGTTTTTACGAGTTATTTATTTCTATCTGAGGTCCGGATCATTGAGTTGTTGCCAAAAAATGTCCAACATTTTATAAGATCAACTCGAAAAACCTACCGACGCCCGCAAGTTCGCGCAACTCATCAAGTCGAACGTATATGTAACTAGATGTGATGATACGGAGCATCTAGTCTATACATGTGAGATTGTTCCTGGCTGCAGTATCACAAACACTATTCATAAAGTTTGGATACCAGTTTCATCTCAAACTCTGTGAATAAAACTGGATTCGGAATTATGTACCTAAATGATCTCACGTTTATACAAATTCAAAAACTATCGGTGAAAAGTGATTCCATTTTATATTCCACTAGCTCATCTGAAAGCAGACGTTTATTTTCAAATTCACATCTTTTTTATATTCCGTAGAAGAGGAATTTGATCGATGATTTATGAAACTAGGTCGAACCATCTCTATATACGGACCCTAAAAATGTTAAATAATAAAACCTATAATTTCAAGCCCGTTTCCGTCTGTGCATAAGCTCCGATTCATTTAAATTTATGTAAATCTCGGGCATACGTGAGTCCATGCTAACCAAATATTGTGTTCAAGTTTAAATCCAGCCTGGACAATGACAAATAAGGTCTTCGAAAGAGCACGCCAAGCGCTGAAATTTAATCCTCGAATTTTTATTTATAATACTAGAAAGGGCGAATGGAGTAACTATCGGAAAATTTAGTGAATATTCATCCTTCCGGATATTACAGGACCGTTTCTGGGATGCTTTTTCCTTTTGAGTAAAATAATTCACTCTTTTTCATGGTCAGGTTCAAACGAAGAGAAAAATGATTGTGTTGTTCGGAGAAAACTATAAGAACCAAAAGAGACCATATTAAATTTGGTATCATTTTGATGGTAATCAGGTCTAGAGTACCGTTCGTTGAAATGATTGATGAACTCCTTGCATAGGGATAGTACTCCATTTTGCTCAATAGATGTTGTTAAGGAATGATTTTCACTGATTCGTTGCTGCCTGGAACGTCAAGTAAAAATTTTACATTTTTTTGGCGGATATTGTAGAATTTGACAAAATTGGCATCTTATTCTCGCAGAAATGTATAAAAATTTTAAATAAGTAGGTTTATATTGAAAAGTCCACCAGAAGTTACTTTCGAAATATTCAGATGGGACAATCTATTGAACTCAGTTCAACGAATCCAAAAAATTAAATAGTCAGTGGCAAATAGAAATTCCAGTTAGATATTGTAATAATGTACTCAACTTTTTCAGAAATTTATTTCCACAAACGAATTTATCTTGTACAATTATTTATAAAACTCTAAATAACGTTAGGTCAAATATGTATTGCCAGCTATTTGATAAACTGTCTGTGCGTGTAGCTTCCCTTCCGAATTTCAACCGAACTTTGCCCTTTTGCCACATCATTATCATAATAATTTTATAAATGGTGTTAGTCCATGTAAATGCATAACAGTTAGGCTTTTCTATATTTTTCCACTCGCTTCTAGATGGGAATGATCTCGAACCGATCATAAATAATATTTTCTGTTCTGTGTTTCAGAGAAGTAAGTGAGTTCGTGAGACAGGCATCACCGACAAGACAAGATATCCTGAATTATGGAAAGTTTTGATAAGCGCCAATACAGAAGGACTGAGTTTCTTCAACTTCAGTTATGGTTATCTTGTTATTTTTCGACAACCAATTTGATTTTTTCACACGAATGGATATACATAGAAAGCATTTTTCTATTTCTTTTTTCGGTTCGAATATTCGCCATCCTTCGCCTCCCGTCTTATAATGATTTCACCATACTAAGTACATATTATAAATTATATGGCTATCCGTAAATAATTCTAATGGTATTGAAACAATATCCTTCATTCCATACCCTGCAAGTTTCTCCAATTCGGTCATGCCAAAGGAAATGAAGGCCTAGAAAGATATTAGGAGAACGACTACGACTTTAATCTCAATTGCTGTCTGTCTTGATTTATCTTGACAGAAAGTCTTGGTAATTAAAAGGGAAGACGCAATAAAATCAGTTCTTATTAAATAAAGAATTACCTAGTTAAAAATTAAAGTGAACCATTACTCTAATCCTTTTTTGTACAGCTTGTTTAAATGTTGTCACTGTCATGAAAATTGAATACAGGAATCGGTCAGAATATATTTGTGTTGGTATTGGATGGTGAAATTTTCAATGGATGAAATTCTTGCATTCAATCACAATGAATGAGCTGATCGCCAGACAAATTTCAATATTCATAGCAATGAGTTGTTGATCAACAATGATATATCGCAAATAGTGTGAAAATGAGCAGAGAAAACTCCAACTTAATTTAAGATATCAGAATAGGCTGGTCATTGGAATCACTCAACCTTGGAAATCATATATAAAAAAGAGCATTACTAAAATCCTATGAGAAATAGTAATTATGCTCAGGACTTCAATCATAGAAAAGGAAAATTCAGCTACTCACCAATGATGACCTATTTTGACATCATCAGCCATCAAATTGAAAGCTGATGATATATAATGAAATTGATGTTACATAGCCGTCCTTTTGATTTGTTATACGTCATATTTTCAATAACTGCCCATCTTCATGTAAAATATATTCGAATTCTAAAATTTATTTTCAATAACTGCTTAGAACATCAGATTCACCCATGTTCATGTAAAATATAGTGGAATTCCAAAATTTATTTTCAATAACTGCTTAGAACATCAGATTCACCCATGTTCATGTGAAATATAGTGGAATTCCAAAATTTATTTTCAATAACTGCTTAGAACATCAGATTCACCCATGTTCATGTGAAATATAGTGGAATTCTAAAATTTATTTTCAATAACTGCTTAGAACATCAGATTCACCCATCTTCATGTAAAATAAACATATTGGAATTCTAAAATTTATTTTCAAATCAAATTAATGGTTTTTGGTTTCCTGTTGTTGACTCCATTCATTTTCGTCTTGCATCCAGCAAGTGATAAACATTTTTGCACTCATCTTCAATGCACTGATTTTTCCACAATTTGAAAAATAAATCTACAAATAATCGGTGAACTTGAAAATGAAAATTTTCGAAAAGTTGATGGTGCGAGAAAATTTTTGAGATTTTATCACTTTTTATTACTCTTTGTATCTGAGCATATATATAAATCATATATTTTTGGAATCAGCATGAAATTTTGGGTAATTTTTTTGCCCCATCAAGTTGGAATTCAGAGATTGTAATAATTTCTTCATTCTGAATCGATTGGCGTTTGCAGATGTGCTCTATCTCACACCGTTCTCAAGTTCAAAAGTTCATCCGGAGTTGACAACAGTAATATCCGAGCAAAAGCAAATTTTCGACTATTGCCTTCCATATTCGTAAAATTCAATATTTTTTGTATGTGTTTACCAAATTTCACATCGATTGCTATTCAAATAGAGTTTTGGTAGGCTTACGAAACCTCTGCAATTTCTAGATAAAACTTTTTCGAATTTTTTTTTTTTAGAAAAATTGTAAACTTTTTTTCGACCGTATTTCAACGATCAGATTCCAAATGTCACCTCAAAAATTCAAATGGATAAAGGATTAATAAAAAAAAAGGAAGTTTTTGGCGAAATTTATTCCATTATCGAATTTAATTGTTGATCTCAATTCGGAATCAGCTTGTTGAAATACGGTTGAAGGGATTCTGCAATTTTTCGTCCAATTCAAAGTAAACATTTTTGAAAAAGTCGATTTCAGTTAAGGTGAGCATATACAAAAAATGTTGAATTTTACGAATATATATTTGATATATTCAAGATATATATCATATATAATTCAGAATTAGTATACTCCATGAATTTCAACTTGACGGAAAAAAAAATACTTGAAAAAAGTAGTCACAAAAATATTTGTGACCCATATGATCATGGACAACGATTCGCATTGCTATTGTGCTGAGCTATCCTTCAGAATGCAAATATAGTATAGCAGAAATACTGGCTGATCTTCTAAGGTCTCTGTTGAAATTTGCATTCATTGAATACTCTTGAGTTGATTATTTTTCCTCGAAGTATTTAAGAAAAAAAAATTCGCATCAAACCTTCATGTTGCAGGTCAATTTCTCAAATAAAGACA
The DNA here is from genome assembly GCA_958502065.1 of Chrysolina americana. Classification (NCBI taxonomy): domain Eukaryota; kingdom Metazoa; phylum Arthropoda; class Insecta; order Coleoptera; family Chrysomelidae; genus Chrysolina; species Chrysolina americana. The sequence goes on along the minus strand of OY293420.1, from coordinate 55,944,360 downwards.
TACAAACAAACCAAGTGTCACTTATTGAACGTAACTGATATTCATTTTATAGCTTACAAATTCCTATTTTCTAAAATAATATTATTAAAATGTGAATGAACAAACCAACTGTTATTTATTGAAGGTAACTGATATTCATTTCATAGCTGACAAAATCCTATTATCTAAAATAATATTACCCAAATATGAATGAACAAACAAACTGTAATTCGTCAAAAGTAACTGATCTCTATTGTATAACTAACAAAATTCTATTATCTAGAATAATATTACCCAAATTTGAATGAACAAACCAACTGTTATGTATTGAAAGTAACTGATCTTCATGTTATAGCTGATAAAATCCTATTAGCTAACATAATATTACTCAAATATGAATGAACAAATGAACAAACTATAATTTATCAAAAGTAGTTGATCTGTATTTCATAACTGACAAAATCCTATTATCTAAAATAATATTACTCAAATGGCATCTTGTTCTTCATCCATCTGAATCTTCGTGGAAAATCCATTTCTGGCTTAACCTGCAAGGCCGATTATTCCAAAAGCGATAAATAGTCCAGTGGCCAACAAAACATACAGTATTACTACTACAAAGCCACATTTCACGATATGCTCTGCTGTATCGCCAGTGAAAATTTTGTATAGTACCTTTCTTAAAGGTGAGACAGGCACAGCCACAGGCAAGGGGAAAGGCATGGGCAAAGACACAGTCCCAACATTACCAGCATCTCTCTCAATGTCATCAGTTTCCCTCTGGACATTACCAGCTTCCACTTCGTCTAGTCTGTATATATAGTTGTTGTTTACTTCGTCATCCGATCGTAGAAGGCTCTCGACGATGTTGTGGTACCAAGTATACAGAAACGACGGATTTCGGAAATATCTGTTGAAGACATCTTGTTGTGATGGATTTTGCATGTTGCTGAGATTTTTCACCAAACTTCCACTAATTTCACCTTATGTAGTCGAAAAGTAATAGCACTAGTTAGATTCGGATTGTCACTCTTTTTATAGGTGCTTTTATCAGTTCAGTTCCACCCGTTCATCTGGAGATGCACTGCTATTGGTCAGGAATATTTCCTGGTCGTTACTGCCTCGTTATACTATACAGAATGTCGCGAATTTGTTGATAGTAGAAGCAAGCAAATCATTTGGTTATCGATTTACGAAAATCTTACTCCATTCATCTCAAAAAGAACTTTTCGAGGTATTCTACATTTTGGGGAATGTGAAGTCCTCGAATCGATTCAGATTTGTAATCAGATTACTGGCATAGGATGAAGCGTCATGCTAAATAATATACAACATAAGCAAGTAGTTCTTCACTACGGAACTTTCCCGTCCACTGCTACGAAAAAATATACAGGGTGTCCAATTTATAAAACCTGACTTGTGGTGCACGTCTCTGTATAATTTATTTATTATTATCAATGCATTTCTTTAATTTCCCCTGACAATAAAATCGCCAATTATTATAACCATTAACTCATTTCAGATGAAAACAAAATAGAAATCTCATTCAAAATATAGCTATCATTTCGTATAATTCGCCCAAGTTCGATTTTCCCTCCTGAAAAAACTCGTAATGGTATCAACAAAACGATTTCAGTGAATTGTAGTCATCAAAAGTGGAATTTAATGTGCCGGTAACATAAATATAGCATTGTTTCGAAAACTTATTTTGATGAAAGATAATCTGTTTGCTTTATCAGTCGATTTGTTCTGTGTATTGACACATACTTCTACAATCCATAATGTTCTATGAATATTCACAATGAGGTATTAAATTTATCTAAATCGATTTTGTGAATGGTAATCAGGTAGTCGTTGGAATCGATGTAAACTTAATTGTTTCCTCACATCTATCTATAAACATTTACATAGTTTTCCTGTTGCTCAGATTCAATAAAACTGATGATTGATAACAAATTCCGGAAAGAAATATACTAAATTTTATAGAAATCTTTTCGAATTCTTCACCATACTCGCCATTTTTTTACTGACTTTTTTGTGCTATTTCTTCAATCTGCCTCCCCTAAATCACTTTTGAGAAAATCTCCTTCTGGATGTTCACTATTCTGTTTTTTATTTATTGTCATCCCACTTAAAACGTGGTATCTTAGCAGGGTGCCCACCAACCTGGAAAATCTGGAAAAGTCAATTGATTGATGTGTCCTGGAAGTCAGGGAAAAACGTTAAAAAATGCCCAAAGCCAAGGAAAGTCAGGGAATTCTATTTCCGGCTATCCAGGGAAATATATAAATCTTGGCATCAATGTCAACTCAATTTAACCAATTTAAACACGATAGCGTTAACAACGTTATAATACTTACTTCATATTGACATGTGAAATGTTTGAATTATTTCAATAAAGGACCAATCACACATCTTATGCAAAATGAATTTCGGTCAAATTGTCCAAAATTTCAATATGTTGTTGAACTCGGGCTTCTGAACAGAAGTTGCCGTGAGCACATACAATATTTTCTTTAGTTTATGAGATACAGAGTGTTCAAGTTGTGAAATGTAGCTTTCAGGCCATTATTTACTGAACTTTATGGGTGGTATTATCACAAAATTATTGGTATTAGTATTACACACGGCCAGTGCAACAGTTCGTTTTCTTATGATTTTTCAACAATATACAGGATAAATCATAACTTTTTCGAGTTAAGGAAAATGAAAATAATTCTAAAATTCACGCCATAAGTCGAATCGCACGAAAAGTTTCTGTATTGAATATATCAGATAATATCGGCTGAATTCAAAACACATATTTTTTTTATATATACAGAGGATATTGAAAGTATACGTGTCTCTGTTATATATTCTTTGGATTACGTGATTTGATAAATTCAGTGCACCAATTATATGTTCCATGCGGTCACTTGACAAAACGTTAATTATGAATTCTATGAAGTGTGATACTGTATTGAGAAAAATTACAGAAGCATCCTTTATAAAGAAATCGAATCGTTATATTTTCCTGATTTCTTCACATTTTTCTATGTATATTTTTCGTTTTACATAAAGAAAATAATAACATCACCTTTCAATTCATCGTTTAAATACCGATAAACTTCGAATCTGTTGAAATCTTCGATTACAAAAAGGTGATAGGTCAATAATTCAGTTCAGCATCAAATCAATATATGTCTATACTGATGGCGGCCATGGTGTAAACTTCATTTGCCTATATCGGTATTTCATTGACTACGGACTAACCCCGTATTTTGAAATTCGGCATATCCATAATCGAGAGCACTCCCAGCCTGGAAAAAATGTGAGGTAATTTTGTCAGGGATCAGTTTCAAATATGCTTCAAAACAATAATAAACGGTCTTTTAGCATCTTCATCCTTAAACCAGACATAGAAAAATTATATATTTGATACACAAGATCATACTATATCTTCTCTGAAAAAAAAAATCAGAAAAATCACCCTATTGATTTTTTTATACAGGGTATTTCTGAAACTTTTGGTAATATTGGTTTCGTTTATTCTGAATTGATTCGAATCACATAATCTGAAGCGAATATATCGGGGACACATATACTTTCATTCCCCTCTGTAAATAAAATGAATTTTCGTATATTATGAGTTCAGCTGTCCTTATCAAATATATCCAACACTGAAATATCAATTTTGATAGGGACTGGTAGAATTTCAACAGATTCGTATTGAGTTAAATGGTATGGAAAACATACATTAGAAGGTAAACGAAAACTAGTCATAGAAAAATTCTCTGTAAAATGAGAAGAAATCAGGAAAATTAACCAATCCGCTTTCCTTATTTTCCTTAATATCAGTCTCGTGTATAATATTCATAATTTGCGTTATTCGTTACGTTCTGTCAAGTGGCCACATGGCACATATAACTGGTGCACCGAAATGATAAAATCACGTAATCCAAAGACTATATAACAGATACACATAACTTTCAATGTCCTCTGTATATTTAAATCATGTTTTTTTAATTCAGCCGATCTAATCGGATAAGTCCAATACAGAAACTTCAATTTTCGTACGAACCAACTTATGACGTTGATGCTTCTTTCTGAAATTATCTTCATTTTCCGTAACTCGGAAAAAGTCATGGCCTACCCTGTATATTGTTATAAAAAGGGCTTATCTAATATATTGTTGCTCTGGCCAAGTGAACTAATGTGGTGTAGGTAAAAAACCTACCAATAATTCTGTGATATTACCACTCATAAAGTTCAGTTAATAATGGCCTGGAAGCGACATTTTACAACTTCAACACTTTTTACCTCGTATAATTTTTGTGTGCCCAGGGCCACTTCTATTCAAAAGCCCGAGTTCAACAACATATTAAAATATTGGACAATTTGACAGAAAAACTTTTTGCATAAGAAGTGTGCCCCAAGACTTTATCATCGATAATTAACCTACAATTCCCACCCTAAACATCCCCATTGGGAAATTGACATTTCCTTCAACAGAAGAAATAACTTTTATTTTTATTCCATTATCTTTTTTTAATGATAAGGAATTATGATCATTCCACTCAATTAATCTATATCTGATTCACTGTCGGTTGGCGGAAATAACACTTGTAACGATTTATAACAACATACGAAGTCCAAACCGTATGATGCGACGCATTTCTTTTGCTAGAATTCACCAAAAGTTGAAGTATAAATAACCGATGTTTTCATGCATCTATTTTGCATCTAGACATCAATATAAATATCCAACATGAAATGCCCATTCTTCAATAACAGCTGAACAAGGAATAGAAATATTCGTTCTGATATGGACATATAACTTTTTTCAACAAGCTCTTTGAGGAAAATCTGGGAGCTCATTTCAAAGCTGTGGACAGAATACTTCACATGAACACAAAGGAAGCCACATACCTATATTGATATTTTTCATCTATCCCTGTCTCTGTCCCAAATAAGAAATAATATTTGTTAATCCAAACTATTTCTTGATAAGGTTTATTTGGAATTTTAACCTTCCACACTGTTACTACACTTGGGTTTTCTTGTTTAAACTTTTCTTCATTTTGAGACTGTGGAAAATCAAAATCCCCGAAAAATGTCAAGAAACCAATTTCCTCCTCGAAATCAAACCTTCACTCATCACTCAAAACCATATTTTATCAATAACATTTTTTGCCAATATTTGTATAGCTTTAATATTTTCAACTACTGTGCCATATATCAATTAGGCTCGTATGTCATTCATTAGTTTATTTTTTGATCGAATGTATACATGTTTGAACAAATTAATGAATACTTGAATAAATAAATAAACGAGTAAATGAATGAATCAATGTATGAAATAAAAGTTAAAAAATGTTGTAATCCTGAAAATATGGAGTACGATAGATCTATTATCTTCCACTAACATCCAAGCAAGTGTATGTGATCCTAGCGACAGTTCAATGTAAGAAATTCGTTACAAGAAACAAACTCAAATTTGTATTTTCTTCATGACATCTGCAACACACATTCGATAATATTTTCGGAATAATAAAACTTATGTTTTTACAAATTTGATTTTTTAATGAATACAGAAAATCATCTAATCATTGATTGGAATTGATGTTCAACTAGATTGAAGCAAGTACAAATTCAACGCGGTCTGATTACATTATCATGATACAAACTGAATCTACTGGGTTGACAAATAAATAACTGAATAGAACTTAATCAGGATCAAGCAACCGTATGAGTGAAGACTACATCAAAATAAATTAAAATGTAACACACCACAATGCAGCAGATAATCGCCATGCATTTCATTCTCGATAGACCACAGTATCTCTTCCTTTCAGTATCGAAGTATCTTTTCCACCATCTCACCGAAGTTGAGGAGCTTTGCAACTCTGTCGCTGTATTGATCTCCAAAAACTCGTTGAAGGAAACTCCATCATCGATCTCCATTTCGCCCCTCTGGTTGATACGTTGTAACAACATCTCAAACATCAAAACTAACTGTATATTATTATGTTGAACACCAAATCTCCTACGATGTTTGTTGAGATCCGTCATTTTGGCAACTGCTTGATTGAATTCTAATCATGTAATAAACACTGTAATATGCCGAAACTCACAAGATGTGTCGATTGATAAGGCTGGTAAAACAATCATCTGAAATATCATTGGTGTATTTCGAGTAATGAGGAGGGTCAGTCAGTTGTAGATTGGTTATGAAATACTATCGGGTTAAACAATGAAACATTATTGTTATCAAACATTCCAGATTCGTAGAATTATGATGTTATTTGAAGTAGGTTTCGATGACGTGACTCTTTGATTGTAAACTGGTACAATGCGAAAATTTCATTTATTGGTGGGATGGAATTGTAAAAGTAAGGGGATATTGGCACATGTAATTCGTTTAAATAATTTTGCTGCTGAAATGTTGTAAAGTCCATACAATTTGTATATCACTTCATATTGGCTCAGATTCTATTGCAATGTTATTAGGTATGCTTGAATATGGGTTGTCCCATAATGAGCAATATCACTTGAGGTTTCTATGAATTGTGCTTTCTGTAATACCTATCATTGTGATGAGGTTTCTCGTTTTATTTTCAATGGCTAGGCAATGATCGATCTTAGAACGGATAATCGAATGGATTTTCTTATGAATTTGCAATCTGGAGCCCCTGAAATTATACTAACTTACTGAATTTAGCTTTTCTCTCATATCTTTTCCTGATCCATGGAAAAAAAAGGGCTTCACTTCGATTACAGTCTTATCTCTTCTACTTATCTTCATTCTATAGCATGGGATAACACAACACCACCACTATTAAGTATTCAAATTCAGACCACTGCGTAGTCCTCCCTTGTTTTTCTGGCGATTCCTTCGAAAAGAGTGTTTTTATTTTTTGGAGATATAATACAATACACCCAGGCACTAGAACTACTGAGATCGTCATCATGCTTGGGTTTGAAAAGAAATATGTACCAAACTCGGCAAGAAGAACAGCATTTGCATGACTGTATGGGGTGTTGAATCATTTCCTGTTCGACTTTTGCCGACAATCCTATAGTATAGGAAAGGCTAGATTATTTTTATAATCAAATTTCATTTGGGATTTATTGCCTTTTGTCAAGTATTCCCAGATCCACATAAGAAATATTTGAATGTTTTTCATGATGGAGTTGGTCTCCTTGACTTCAAACGAAGTCTGGGTACTAGTCGGAGTGCTTTCTGTGGTTCCTATAGATGGCTATGTTGCTCACTTTCTTATTGGGTGCCGGAGTTATCATAAGGCCAGTTGATAAAACCAATTGGAAATCAACTGTATATTTTGACCAGTTCTGCACTGGTTATTGGGTGAACCGTGAAACTAGTTTGTAGATAGTCACATGTTTTTGATGGCCAGTTGGTGGTTAGAACAGAAAGTATGTTCTTGTAGAAAATCATCGCCAACGTTGGGTAGAGGTGATTTGGCAGTCGTAGACAGATAGAATATATTTTGTGGGCGGACAGAACCATAAGCATGTATGCCTCTCATTCAGGCTCGTTATGCACCCACCTCTGCTGAGAACTGGTTCAATTTTTAAGGTAGATTAATTCGCGAGCAAAAGAAGCCAGCCTTCCAAGCGATACCCTTCCCACACTCTCCGAGTTCAGAACGATGCTCCCGAGGTGTGCTTCCCGTATTGCTGCCACTGCTGGACAGGACAGGAGGATGTAGATGGCTGACCTCTCTTCCTCCAAACACCATCTGCATTCAGTATCATCCGTGATACCAATAATGTTGAGGTGCTTGTTAAGATGGCAGTAGCCCGTCAGGAGCCCTACCACCATTCTGATTTATTTTCTGCTCATTGAGATATATACCCCGGCACCGGCTGATTCACCTATCCTGGATCCATCTATGTATCAGATGATCGCAGTGATAGGGATCAGGCGGTGCTTGATTTGCTCTCAGTCCATTCTTTTGGGAATGACTGACATCGGAATTTCGCTGAATCATATGGTTGGTAGAGAACTGCTACTGTTACGGTATCTCTAGGAGTGGAGTCGGCAGTCCTATGGGGCTGTTTGTCAACAATCCTATATTATGGGAGAATATGCGAATGCTTTGTTTGTATATTCAGATTTCATTTTTGAAGATTTTCGAGCCTTCAAATGCACGTCAAACTTCTTTCTGAGTCCTGCAAAAAACTTCGCACTGCGCTAGAGCTGATGTATCTGAATTGGGTAGTTGCGGATACCGATTGATATTGTTTTAGAAGATTTCTACAGTGGTCGGGGCGGGTTATCCACAACACGTGGAGGCGAGAGTATTTACATCGGTACTTCATACAGGTTTTCCGCGATGCTTCTCGCCCAACCGTCTAGTGACTTCTTTGAAGCCACCAGTATTTGTATACCATTGAGGCAGTGTTGTTCGATAGTCAACAGCCCAGCCCGCCTTGGTTCAATGCGTGATGAGTTCGTCTTAATTATAGGATCAATCGCCATATTGTTGTCCATCACGCATTGGCTATGAGACACAAGATGTAGCGCAAACTTAATATTCGCTCCATTCCTGTGTATGGATCATTCATGCTTCCTAACCAGTGAAACAGTATTCTTCATTTTGGACAGAGCATATAATATAATAATAATAATAATAATAATACCTCATAAACACTCGTTGAGTGTACCCAAAGGCATAGCCTGTGCGGGTAGAGGACGGCTATTATAATTATTTGCCGTGGCGCTTCGGGGCGACTTACTGATGTTTTAGGTGATGTATTCACTTTTCAGCTGCAGGAAAACCCGGAAAACCTACAGCACCACCTTGAGTACATGTAATGATTACATAAAAATAATATTTATCAATCTTTTAAGATCATCACATGATGTGCTCCATTCAACGGATATAAGTGGGTCACAAAACCAATAGCCACTGGATCTGACGGAATTATATTCATAAGTTTCAAGAAATGAGCTTTTCGAACTCTGATATCTAGAGTGTTATAGAGCTCTGTTTTTTTTTTTTGTTTTTTTTACGTATCACCCAGGTTTTCGGGGAAAACCCTTCAAAAGCAGAGCTTGTCTGAGCAAGGGAGATCCTACAGCTTACGTACAAGTAGATTCTGAATCACTTCAGCTCAGTGGTAGGTGGAGGGGATCGAACCCGGACCGCCTGGGTGGGAAGCAAACGCTCTAACACCACGACCACTTCGCTTATTTACCACAAGGATCCCTTCTAGGAACAATACTATAGAATAATGATTCAATGCAGATTTTCTCATTTCCATCAGTGCGGAGCTTCGTGGATGATTATTTTTCATCCAGAACTCCGAAATTAGCCCAGTGAAATTGAATCTGAATGGGAGAAGAATGTTAACGTTCCTAAAATTTTAGAATTGAAGGTATTTCTGGACCTAATTTTAAAAATGCTCTAGACACAATCATGGTATACTTATTTCGAGAGACAATTTTTTTTTAAATTTCTATGAAATTTCTGTCCCAAAAACTTTTACATTTCTTCATTCATAGTCATTGAAGATGAAAACTGGGTAACGTAAAGGTGATTAAAAGATCAAAATTGATTTTTTAGGTGTTTCCAACTGATGCTTTCTAACTGGGATGTTTTTCAAAATGCTTGTAATTTTAAACAATTTTCAAACAAAATTGATAATCTATGAGGATCTCCGAAATAACTGTCATTCAAGGAAAGTTCTCTATTACGGTTGTCCTGCAGGATCATTAAAATTATTGTTCCACCACTGGTTGAAGGGTATTTTCAAGTTTGTCAATCTGGGCGAAGACAGACGAAATCCCGAATGGTCCCGGTATTTGGAAGTAATCAAGATCCTGAAAACAGTATCGTTCGGTATGAGGAGGGTCATTTTCGGTTGTTAGTACAGTGTTGAGAAACTAGCCGAATCCTATCAGTGACGGGCGTTATGATATGATTTATGGCAAGCTTAATGACCATAATGCTAGCTGAACTTACTGCCCAAAACTGTTGGTTCATTTGGATAGGTCAGATAGGTTGAGTTTCATAGAAAGCGACTTCGTTATATAGGGTAGGAGTGGCTCTTGTTCAAGCTCAATATAAACAATTGCCGACTTCATTCATACCTAATTAGAGTAATTATGCAGTATAATAAGTTGGGTGTGTGCAATGAGTTACTTATTATATGGATTATTATTAATATCCAATCTTATGCGATAGGAAAATCATATTATTCAAGAATCGTTTGTTTATTCTGGCTTCGCTGGAAAAAATATTCGAATGGCCAGTGTTATGATTTTACAAACTTTCATGTGAAATATAATGTGATATGAAGGAGATTCGAGTGAAATACTAACACTTGAACAATTGATGAAGTTGTGAAAGGGACCATATCGGCACAAGTCATTCGTTTATATAATTTTGACGCTGGAGTATATTTACGCTCATCCTATTTGTACATCACTTCATATTGGCTACTGTTACTGTTGATTGAGGATAAAATAGAACTGTATTCCAGCGTAGTTCCACTACAGTCAACATGATTATAACAAATCTGTACATAATGAATTGATCGGGTTCAATCAGGCCGAACAAAACCTTCAGTATGTGTTTCAAACGGAGCACTACGGAACAAATATCAGGAAAAGTTCAAATGTACTTCTCTCACCTGCTCTCTCACAAGTTTTCATTCAGCTAAGTTACTAATCTACTATTAATTTCAACAATTCCTGGATCACAAGTTCGAATGAACTTCTCAAATTGTTATTAATTATGATCTGGAGTAATGGTCCAGATAAGATTATATCACGACACACATAATTCGGCTATAAATCCTTTATTCTGCTAAAAAAGAAAAAATAATGAAACGTCAAAATTGAATGTACTATAATATATCAATCATTGAAATACGAGTTCAACCCAGCTATAATCCTGCATTTATCTCAAATATATATACTGTTCGGTAGAAAAAAATATATTTCGGGAAAATACGTGCTGGATCAGCTATATCAGAATCGACCATTTATTTATTTGAACTCTGACTGAGGTGAATTTCTCATGGACTATTTCAGTATCTTCTATTTTTTATAGTTAAGAGTTCTCCAGTTCGACTGCTACGCTAGAATTCCTACTCTAACAAACTGAGTTCTTTAACTAATCATCAGTATTGAAGACATGTACTTGCACTGTACTGTTTGGAACCTTTGGTGTAGTAATGAATACACTGGAGTTTTATCCCAACACCAAACCACTATTTTCACCAACATGGTGACCGAAACACGTGTCGAGGTGTTGAAAATAGTGGTTTGGTGTTGGGATAAAACTCCAGTATATTCATTGAAGACATGATCAATTTTGTGTAGATATTTCCTTTTACGATAGAGAAAACGTATAATCTTCATTCTTCATCTTTGATATTTCTTGCACATTCATTCTTGAATTCAAATCGGTGCTCTTGGGAATAAAAAGCGATATGAAGAGTTCTATAATATGGTAGAGTAATTTTCAAGTCACAGATATTCAAAACATGAACGATATAGGGTGATATAACATTTTTCTACCTCGTCACACAAGTTCTTGTTTGCGATTATTTTCCATATCATTTTCTAGAAACGACCAAAAATCACTACTGTGTCATTCTGAAATCACCCTGTCCATTTTACGTTTAACCACCATGTATTCAGAGGTGCATTCGGTGTGCCAGGCTCATGACAGTTTTCTTGTGTGTGCATACATATACGGATATTATGCAAACATACGCCACGTAATTCAATACACATGTATTGTAATGTCAGAACCCACTTAGAGGCAATACTCCCGAGAGTGAACTTCGACTTCTACCATCACTGGACCTGCTTGTTATGTGCGGAATCTCTGTCCTTCAGTTATTGAGAAATTCCTGTAGACGTCTTGACGACATTCACCTAATTCCCGAGATTTATTTGTTTTTGTACTAGAGTCATAAACGTTTGTGTATTATTTACAATAATAACCTTTCTTCAAGAACACAAAAATCTGCCTAAACCCCGAACCAACTCAATTTCACAGCTATGAGTTTTCTTCTAACTTTGGCAAATCGTGCAGTGGAGGAAAACGGGTGAATCTGAGAAATGGTGCACCCCTCTTTTCGAAAGAAATTATCCGATTCAAACCAGGGGGTTATTGTAACCTTGTACAGAGTGGGACAAACCAGACACTTTAAAAGAAAGTCCTGCTTTTAAACTCGATAGATGAAAACTGATGGCTGTGTCTGAGGGTCAAATTTTATAACAAACTCAATGGTGAAAACCGCATATCGAGTTACAGCATGTCTTCAGAAAATGTGCTTTTTCGAACAGTTGATATCCATAGTTATTGATGGGAAAATACTTTTCTCAACGAGACACCCTTTATATTCATGCATCTTTCAATAGAGCTTAAAATTACCTTTCCAAAAATGTAGCACACTAGATGTTTTGCTAGAGTCATCTTTAAAATACAGAGCTTTTAGGTTTCTTCATGTAGACTTTAAAACACACTCTTTGAACAAGTAGGCTTTGGACGACGAATATACAGGGTGTCTTGAAAAAATCCATCAATAACTATGAATATCTTATTTGAAAAAATAAGTCACTACACCACTTACGTGAAATAAGGGCTCTGGAAATGATTTCATAGAAAAAAAAATTTTACTGGTAAAACCTTACAGCAACTTTTCGAAAATCCACATTTTCGAAAAAAATGCTATCATGTTTGTCATAAAATTTGACCCTCAGACACAGCTATCAGTTTTAATCTAACTAGTTTGAAAACAGGACTTTTCCTTAAAAAGTGTCCAATTTGGCTCACTCTGTATATTCTCACATTTTTTAAATCTTGAGCAAATATTGAAAACGCTGAAATAATTTTCCACACGGTTTTTTTATTTGATTGAAATTTTTTAATGGTGATAATTTTCACATTTGAAACCAGACAGGGTTCGAAAATAGCAAAATAACTTTTTTGGATTATTTGATTTTTTCCAAATGATATCTCTATGGGCATCTTGTTTAACAGATAATTTCGAAAATAACGACTCGAATGATACCAAAGTTTTGAATACCAGTCAATTATTTTCAGAGATATCAATATTATAAAAATTTTACCACATAATATTGCGGCCACTGGACTAAACAAGCTCGAAATGATGGAAGTTTTGAAATGTATTTTTCAATTCCAGTTCCCATTTCCAATTGAGAACAGATAGGTACCTTCCGTTCAACAGTCATCATGTTGCATCGAAGTATATCCCGCGGCAACGATGTTCATCACCCACATGAGAAAATCAACCTTCCTACCTTCCTAATTGTTGAAAATAGGTTATCCTCTGCAGAGTCATTATGTTAATTGTCATTGTAAACAACATTCAAAATGGCATTTACTGTTCTAGTTTCCCCGAGTACATATGAAACCGGAATTATATACATGTGTTGAATGCTTCTCTTGCTGCCAGTTATGTTCGTTCTTTGCATTCGACATTCATTTTTCAACACGTTATACCATGCATGAATACGTGTGTTTCATTCTTATACTAATGCGAAGTTTGGGTTTAAAAGTTATTTATTGAAGGGGTTCCTACTCAATTTTTCATGCAGAAGAGCAAATGTTGTTGAATAAACAAAATAACTGGGGTTACATAGTATTTATTATTCGCTCATTACGCCATGCGCATTCATAATAGCAGATGAAAATATTATAATAGAATATTTTTGCAGCTTTTCATAGCGATATCAGTATTTTATATAATCTTATTTAGAAGAGGGTGTCAAATTTTCAAAAATAAATTTAATTTTTTCTTTTGATAACAGAGCAACATTTCGAGATGAATTTGAATCTCGTTATAACATTAAATACAAATATCGTTTGAAATTTGGAACTATTTTTAGTATGGCTCGTTTATAACTAACAATCGAGATACCGGGTTTACCCTTGGGGTGTCCCTCAATACTGAATCCTGCTGGGGTTCGTCAGTGATTCCTAGTTGAATAGGCCTTCCATTAATAGAGTGTACCCAAAGGCATAACCTGTGCGGGTAGAGGACGGCTATTATTACTATTAGCCGTGGCGCTCCGGGGCGACTTACTGATGTTTTTGGTGGTGAATTCACTTTTCAGCTGTAGGAAACCCCGGAAAACCTACAGCACCACCCCGGGTGGTCGGTGCGCACTTCAAGCTAGCACCAGACGAATGTTCACAGTTCTCTACATGGTGGTAGCCAGCTCAATACTAGGCTCATCGTGTACAGTCCGCATAGTTCTGGTCTAAATCTTCACTTCCCTGCTGCAGTAGAACAGGAAATATTCCATCTGGTCCAGGCGATTTATATGGCTTGAAATGAAAGAGTTTATTACCCATATCATTTACTCTTGGATATGACGTGATGAATACCTTCGCTATTCTACCTCCTAGTCAGCCTTGTTCAACCTTAGTTGAAAGCTAACGGGGGTTTCATAGCTGGAATTTGTGACAGTAGTGGATTCTGCAAAATGTTTATCGATCAGTTGCCCAATTGTTTATTTTTCAGTATTGGTGGGGCATCCAGTGAGTTTTTTGAAAGCCCCTCAGGTTTATAAGTTCTGTATCCTCGCATAACTTTTTTCATGCTCTCCTTTGCTGCCGTCTAATTGTCTTATTGTATTCTAGTAGTGTTTTAGAGTATTACTCCCACTCACCAAATAGTTGACGCGTTTTTCCGAAATTTTGCGAGTTTGGTGGTGCACCAGCTTACTTTTTCTCCAATTTTTCTGCTTTCCAGATAACAGTTGTTCTGATATAGAGATATTATGACTTCTTGAATTTTTTCCATAATTTTTATAAATACTATGTACTCGGTTTGAAGTTTCTAAAATTTTTGAGCATCCCTCGTTATATCAGCCATGCAGTTGATTTTTTTCGGGTTCCAATACATCTTGGTCGGGGTAAATAGTGTGGCCAACCTCCAAGTATAACCAGAGATCCGAGTTTGAGAGTTTGTCTGAGACTGACCTCTTCCCAACCTGCCGACAAACCTGAGGTAGCCACGGGTAATGTCAATGATTTCTTTGGGTGCCAATAAATTCAAGCAATGGCTAATTTCTCATGTGTGTTTCGGTGCTGACCCATACTGTATTTTGTGACTTTGCGTTGTCTACAATATTAACCTGATGTTTGTGAGTCTCGTAGTGTTGGACCAGTTTCTTCACATGCTGTGATGGAGGATTTGAAGTCGTAACCTCTTGGTAGAAGCTTGACTTCATACTTTGCCTATGTCGTCTTGATTGCTGTGATCTTCTTGTAACAGAATTTACGCAGATTAAACACGTTTATGTCAGTTTTAACAAGTATGCAAGTTTTGGCGTTTTTGCAGGGTTAGTTATGAAAAATCCAGAACTGAACGACTGAAAGAACAATCTTTTTGTTGTTAGTGATGGGTCTGTTTGATAAAATCAATGCTTTTGGTACTAGAACCTTAATGATCATGATCGATCGATAATATGGTAGCTAATGGAAAAACTGTATGCTTTTCGTGAAGTAGATAAGAACAGTTCGAATATTATATCAATATACCTAACCGCCATGATTATTTTCTTTCAATGATTATTTGTTCCTCATTCGAAACTTGTTCCCTTCGAGTAATTACAATTCCAAATAAAATATTATAGTACTGTTTTTTTCACAAGGAGTTGGAATAAATGTGTTTTGTTCGTACGTCAATTTTATTTATTACAAAAAACCGTCTACCTACTGTTACTTTTCACAGTTCATATGTATGTACCTTCTACAAAATTTCACAGTTCTTCATAAGATAACTAACTGAAGGCGCTTCAAAATAATCCTCAACTCGACCTATGCTCCCTTCAATACTTTGTTAGAAAATTTTTTGTTAAAAAAAGTTATTTGTTATTTCCGTCAACCAGCTGCACACTCTTAAGAGTACAACCCTCAAAAGTCTTCGAAAGACTTGTCCGACCTGAGGAAGACGCAGCCCTTTCCTTTTAACGTGTGATGCCATGCACGAGATCGATGACGAAACCGATGACCATGCTGGGAATCGAACCCATAACCCTTAGGTTAAGAGACAAGCGCTCTACCATCATGACCATCACGGATAGTTGCACCCATTAGGGGGTGAAGTTTTTACTGAATTTATTTCAGTCATGTCTTTCCATTGAAACAAAAATCGACTTGTTTCGGCGTTTTTCACAGAAAATTTTTGAGTTGACTAAGAAGGAAACTTCTCCTGTGTCCACGCTGTATTTGTTTTGTGGGCCTATGTTGATATTACGCAGACAAAATTCCTATGATGTGTCCAACTGGTTGTCTATTCAAAGGCATGCCAATCGTATGTTTGGTATGAGAATGGTCTAGAATAACGTAACCCAAATCACCTCATGCGAAATATTAATTTTTTAATCTTGAATAACTTGTCTTTCCACTGTGATGTACTCGTTTTTTTACTATACCGCAAAGCCGAGTAAAGTAAAAATGAATATGTGATTAATGATCAGGAAGGGCCGTGACCGACCCTTCAGCTGCAGGGCGAGAACCAAAGAACACTCGAAAACCTCGCAATGTAATTATATTTTTGCGGGCTTTAATTAATTTCAACTCTTCTCTATAATTTAGTGGTTCATTACTGACAGGAAGTGGAAATTTATTCAAATCGTTCGTTAGATAAATCACTTCAGAATCATTTAGATAACATTGTGATAACAAACTTGTTGGCACGTATTCCATTATCTCAACTCGAACTGAAGAAGATTAGGGTAATCATTTGCAGTTTTTGATATTGCAACTTCAGGAAAAATGAACATACACAGCAAAGTGCTTTCGTGAAACCCATACATCATTGGTATAGAACCTTCAACTTCTGATAATTTAACAGACCGATCTGATTATCATATTTGTATTCTGAAAAAGTGCTTGGGAGCGCAAAAGTTGTTTCACGAGCACTAAGTAGTGTGCTTTGGGACAGCTCTGATTAACAGTAATGAAAAAGTTGTTTTCTGGCTTCTCAAAAACATTATTCACAGCAAGAATGGATAATTTTTTCTCCATGTTCCTAATTTTTATTGAAACAGGATGTTGCACATTTTTACTCACTTTCATCTCGATTACAATATGTTGACGAATGATTGCCATGATTTAATTTTGTTTTTATTTTCAGTTTCAAAAAATACCGATGGTCTACAATGTAAGATACTGCTGGTAAGTTTGAATTATTCGTTCAAATAACCCATTTTCTTCAATTTATTGTGAATTATCGCAAAATTCATCAATTGCTTAGGATATGCTGATGATATTGCAACAATTTTGGATTAAACACAAAACGCTCCAAACATAGTAACTAAGTGGTACCACGGGAAGAAACTAACTGTAAACCCTCACAAAACCCCAAAACCTCAATAGTTATATTTACAAAAAAGAGAGTAATTTCAGTTCTGAACGGTGTTGAAATTCCAATTGCGCCACAGGAAGAATAATCAGGAGTCATTTTTGATCATAAGTTAACATGGAACCAACACCTTCAGTAATGTTACCAATGAAACATGATAGCCTTCGATAGGCTATCATTAAGCCCATGATAGCATATGGATCCGTGGTATGGTGGCCAAAGACTCAGCAGGTTGGAGAAATTAGAAGACTGCCACAATGGCCGCTTTAGAACTTCTGCTTAGCATACCACCGCTTCATATGTACATACAAGGCGAAGCCAGGTCAGTCGTCAATAGACTGCGCGGATAGAAAGCGCCTACATACAGGCCTCATAAATCACCTGGACTATCCATAATGTTTTCCATAATGTCTTCATCTGTGACGTTTCTGACGGCAGAACTATTACACCCATTTCATCTTCATATTCATTTGTGAACCAAAGCTTTGTTGGTCATACCACCTACAAGCCAAATGCTTTCAGTGTAGGACTTGCGATTACAAGTATTACAATTGCGATTACAAGCATAGTGAAATTAGTATTGAAAATTCTTCATGTACGATTTGTTGTAGATCAGTAAATGTGGGACCATACTGTTCTATTTTCAGAGTGAACCACATAAATCTATATGAATGTTTTGTACATACCTATCCATTTCAGAAGTGAATATTGGTTTGGAATTGCACACTGCTGTCGCTTTTACCTAGATTTCTCATTACGTCGAATCGTTGCATTTATATTACTTTGTCTCTGTCTCGTGGTTGATGACGATTTAATTCAAACAGGAACAGTGGTTAATAGTCATGAGGGTATGGTCTCAACAGAAATGTTAATCAATGGTGATCTGAGTCACATTTATGTTATGAATATATCATGAAAAAAATTGTACATTTCAACGAATAAGAAATTACCGGAAGCATGTTTATTGTTGAAAGAAACTTCGGAAAGCTCATTATAACCAACAGAATAATATTGAAAAAAAATCTGCAATTACATAATTCAAGGTTTCTCACATCAATATTGACTGTAAGTCATGAACGAAATTGAACTGCCAGCTCTTTGAGTAGAACAACTTGTTCCACTTGGTTTCGAGAGAACATAGATTAGGTACTCCATCCTCCCGCTGAAACCATATGCAGTAGAAGCGTATTTCGATTTCTTCGAAATTATTCATTTCATTTCGGCTCAGTGGCGAGAAGAAATCAGATGTTCTGTAAAAAAGAATTCTAACAAATAATTTTTAATGAGCCATATAAATATTGCCCAAATGTAGGTATGTCAGACATAATTGAATGTCCGTAAGGGGCATTTATTATCTAACACATTTTTGTCGAAATTATTCTTTCATTTGTATGCATTAGGTATATTCGTCGGCAAATCTCCTACACAAACTACTGCCCTCTACGACCGTTGAAATAAATGTATACACAAGCAAAGTGGTCTTGATGTTGGAGCATTTGCTTCCCATCCAGACAGCCCGGGTTCGATCCCCACAACCTACCACTGACCTACAGTGGTTCGGAATCCACTTGTATATAAGGTGTAGGTCCCGGATCTTTCTGGCTCGCACAAGCTCTTCTTTTAAGGGGTTTTCTCCGAAAACCAGGGTGAAAATTAGATTAGTTTGGGGCTTTCGTGCTTCAAACCTCTACACTGCGATCTTTTCGGATTTGACACTAAGGTAAACACTATTGAATTTCCACAGAGAACTGTGTCTTATTAAGACACGTGTAATAGATTGGACTTTTTGATCAGGAACGTGTATTAGATGATCACGCAGTTTCAAATCATTTTTATTTTGAATGTTGTTTGTTTCGAACTAACCACAGCCTCTAGAAGTAGTAGACTCGCTTTAGGTTGTAGGATTCAAAAAGTATTCCAACTCCGATATTCGGTAAGTACTATAACTGGTACGTATTCGTTCCCCCGTATGAAGCAAAACATAATTTTGGCTATGAAGTTTATAGAGCAATGGTTAGTCGTTCTTGTAGACAACTCTTCCAAGAATCATACAGACACAATTGAAAGGTCGTTGGGACAGTAGTTTATTTTGTCGACGAGTATACCTATTGTATGGGTTCAAACGGAATACCTTTTCCATTTTCTCACAGTACAAGTACAGTACAGTACAAATGAGATTCAATGAGCAATTAAGATTTTTATAGCTCGGTATTTTTCAATAAATTCTCATTTTTATAGCAGCGGCCTTGGTAATGGCTGTTACGGCTAGTCGCTTGGTTTGGTAACACAGGAGTGGCACTCAAAAAGTCAACTGAAATGATATTCGTTATTAATCTCTAATATATTACAGCAGTTAAGCTACGCCGACACTTTATTACATGCATATTGATAATGTTCATCCTGGCATAACCCAATTTTAGGTGGTGTAGTGAGTGCATTGTTTGCGGACGCTAGAGGTATTACTGGAAAATCTCTTAGAAGTTATGCATATAACATGCATGAATATGTTTATTCAATGTGCTCCTGACAATTCCAAAGCCGCCGAGATTACTTTCCAGCATTTAAATGATCATTTGTTTTTTTAGCGCATTCATACCCCACAGAATAAAAAATATTGGGATATTCAAAAAGTCGATTTAGAGCCGATTCTTAGGGCAGGTGTAGACGACTACTGATTGAAAGTGCCTACGTAAGCTAAGCTGATCTTTCGGTGTGCAAAATTAGAAATTATTATGAATTAATATGTTAACGATGATTCAGACATGAAATATGGCAAGTGGAAGTTGAAAAACTCCTCATTTTTAATTCAGTTTTCCTTCACTGTAGAAATTAGGGAGATATAAGAGGGGGAGTTTTTCATAAATCTATGCTACTAAAGCTAATAAATTCATAAGTCAGTCAACCTCTTCGTGGAGGGGAATTTTTGGATAAATCTATGCTCTATAAGACCTATTATATGTCAAAATATTTTGTCGTGCAGAATATTCACTCCCACCACCAGTTGAAATAAATTAAAAAGTAAATCTATGTCATTCAAAATTTGTTTGCATAAATCTGTGCAACCGACGGATACTTGCTGACGAATTGTATAGGAGTTTTTGCGGAAGATTGGGTTTTGTAATCCATTTTTCATTATCAATAGGCAATAGTTTCTTTATTGATTCGGCTTTTACTTGATGAAAATCCATAGTAATTGTACAAAATACATAGAAAACGATTCGATCTTCACAAACTCAGTATATAATTATGATGACAGATAATTGATATAGGCGAGTGCCCTGCTGTAATATTTGGTGATTTAAGTGCGTTCGACAGTATTAATCATCAAAAACTCTTATTGATATTAGAAACATATGGTTTGCGAGGTCGGGCTCTTGAATGGATCTCAACTTTCTTAGAGAATCGATAACAAATAGTAACTTTACAAAAATAAAAATCATTCAGTCAGATACTGGGAACTTGATTAGAGGTGTACCACAAGGATCGGTATTAGGGCCTATACTATTTATTCTATACGTCAGTCATATGGATCAAGTTGTTGGCAAAGAATATTACACTGCATAGGCAGATGACTTTTAAAATTCTTCAATGGACGTGATCTCTTTTTCAATACGGATAAAACACAAATGATTAGGATTCATAATCGTCAGATAGTTGTAGAAAATTTGCAGATTTCAATATAGAACACATCTCTCTTTAATTCACATGGACCAGTGAAAATTTTAGGAATTATCTGGATGAGTTTTTGAATTGGAAACGTCAGTGCCAGCAACTGATTTCGAGGTTGCGTTCACGGAGATACATGTTTTTTAATCTACGTAGTGTATTGGAGAAACATGCGCTCTTGAATCTATACTATGCTCAAATTGAATCTAGATTGAAATATGGCATTTGCTTCTGGGGCAATTCCACACTTGCTCATGAAGTTTTCATCGTCGAAAAAAGAATTTTGAGGTGTATTATTCAAATTCCACGTTTGGGTACTTGTAAAACTATTTTTAAGTCATTTCATATTTTGATAGTCACGAATATATATATATTTGAATTATGCCTATATGTTTTCCGAAAAAAAAGTGACTTCTTCTTGAATATGAATATTCACGAACATGACACAAGGCAGAAAGAAGACATCCATGTAGACAGAACAAAATTAAACATTTCTTAATTTGCACCTAATTTTATAGGACCAAATTATTTTAACAATCTTCAAAAGGAAACAAAATCTTGCAATTCGCTCTCAATTTTTAAAAGGACACTCAAATTGTTTGTAGTTGAGAAATCTTTTTATAATGTTAGTAAATTTTGTGATAAAATTGCATAGTTTGTTGTATTTATAAATGTTTTATGGTATATTACCTGCCTGTTTTGTAATTGTGATTTATTTTTTATGTAAATGATTTTGACAATTCTTATACAAGTATATGTCAAAAGGATAATAAAGTGATTGATTGATTGATTGACTGATCAATTGATAATACCTATTCGTTTTCTAAGATACATTGTTCTCTTGGAGTAATCATCGTTAAGCTTGTCGTACTCCAAATAAAGCATGACACAAAATAGCATCTTATAAAACTTGGATAATAATTTATTGTATTTTGTTATAATTACTAAATAGGTCTCTTTGGCTTGAAAAATTGATAATTGTCGAATGTAGACTATCTGTCATTCATTAATGGTATATTGATGGAATGTGCCATCAAGTCATGAAAAACTTGCTCTCGATAATGGCAAACACTTGACAGGTGATGCATAGAAAATTATCATCGTTCAGGAATTCGAAAAACCTCAAGGTTAAATTTGGTGATTCGTTATGAAGTGGAAAATCGGAATTTTTTCAATTGCGATAAATCGAGTATCTGTCGAAACTATTTCTGAAAGATACTCTAGGCAACATTCCATTGCGTCCAGTAAGACGTGGCGTGTTTCAGACGAAATATTTGAAATGTGGTAATGATACTTTCGCTGAGATGTATTTTTTGTCCGAAATTCACTATAAAATATCCTACTAAGGATAATTTGAGCTTTGTAGAGTTTTCAACTTGTAACCTCTCAAAATATATCGGTCGTTGTCCCAACCAAACTTTCATAAAAGACCGTTAGTTGCCATACATAAAAATGTTTTAAAGTTGTTCAAGGTTTCTAATATACAGTGTGTTTCACTTCTCATGGGAACAACCCGTAACTTCCGTAATTTTTGCAATACAATTTTGAATTTTGTACCATTGATAATTACACCAAAAATGTATAAAATGACTTGGATGGATCACTTCAAGAAATATACACCCTGCACACTAGCAGCGATGGAATCACCCATATTACTGAAAAATCTTAGTAGGAGGCAGAATATGTCTTGATCAGAACAAGCATTTCACTGCTATTACAATTTGTTTCTGAAAAGAAATTCAGTTCTGAGAATCTAACTTCGTTTCACTTCTCATAGAAACACTCGGGTAGCTTACTTAAATTTCTACTTGGAACTGGAAAATTCGTAGAATCGATTGATGGTACAGCTAACAAGTATAGTTTTACGTATGATTACAATACAAGAAACGGTGATAAGTTATTCAATCCTCGATGGAGACTCACTACTTCGACTAGGAACTTGCTCGACTTGAACTTATATAATAAACTTCCTGCCAATGTTACAGATATGAGTAAAAACAAATTCAAAAAAACAATTAAATCTTTTTTCAGAACAATACATTCTATTCCATTGACGAATATAAGATCTGCCGAGTGAATTATATCATTAATATGTTGACATGTTGGTAATCATCCTACTAGGACTTGGTGAAATTTTTCTATCGCAACTGGTTTTTGTCTAATTATATTGATAATTTTATTGAAAATGTATATTTATTGAAATTTATATTTTAAAATTTTTAAATTCGTTAAAAGTTTTTGAAAAGTACATATGTGCTAATGTGGGTGTATGGGCATATATATACATATACATCTGTTCATCCTCTATTGCTCAATTTTAATATGTTTTTATTTTTATTCTATCTGAATGTATCATATTGTATTATTTTGTATTGTATTGACTTGCTACAAATGATAACACATAACGTAGTCAAATATAAGATCTATCTATCTGTCTATCTATAGTAACTGTGCAGACACAGTCTCTCTCTTCTTTCAAGTCATTGTTCAGAACATGTTTCATCTTGATATTATCGAACAAAAAGGTCGTTATGTAGGCTCCATCCACGAGCCCATGTTCATATTGATAGTTATAATTTTCAGTTGATCCTGTAATCGCTGATGAATCCAGATAAAGTATCTTCTAGAAGAAAAAGTTCGACAAAAATATCATCGATTATTCAATAATAATTTCACTAACACTCGACATTCATAATCACAACGACCTGGCGGAATAAAATACCTCTTGACATGAACATAAACCCACGTTTTCGAGAATATTTTCTGGAAAGGGACCCCACGAAAGACAGACAAGTTTCCTTTATATAATAAGATACGATGAAGGAATTAAATTTGGTTCGAGTATTCGTAAGAGTGAGCAGGCTGGCGAAAAAACAAATTTCAACATTTTTTTTTTAATATCTTCCAAGTTTTATTACTTTTATTACATTTAAAAAATCATCAAATAGTTCGGTCTGAATACACTTCAAATGGGGTAGGTATTACATGACTTTCTTTTCCACAGAATATAATGGTCACTTATCTACATTTTCCATGTCCACATATTCACGATTTATCTCTTGCATATGTGTGTGTGTTTGTACTACAGTAGAAAATTTTAAATACTTATATCAGCAGTAAATTTTGCCGATATATCAGAAGCTCACAATCACACTTTTTCATTTCGTTTCTCACCTGATTGAATTCAAGTTTCATCAGGATCTTTTTTGTTTACTGAAGAATCCATTCATTTGATTTCCAGTGTTTGTACGTTACTGACTTTGTATAACTTTCATCTCACGTAACTTCTTCCTACAGAAAGACCTTCATAATCTATATTTTCATGACTTTCGATTCTACCCTAATAAACAATAAATATCTCACCCAAGTCCTGTGAACTGACGACGTGCGAATCTGGAAAAAAGAAAGGTGTTTTTTGCGTCTGGCCAGTCATACTAATGAAAGTATCAAAAAGTACGCAATTCATATTACCAGAGTGTTTGGAGAAGTAAAGGTTTTCATTGAACTGTGTTACATTTGATTGTTCAAAGGCAAAATCAGGCTGGTGACGATTTAGTTCAAAAAAATATGTTTGAGGTGTTGCAGCTTGCGAACAAAAACATTTTCAGTATGACCAAATTTGGTGGAAGTTTTTGAGGTGAGAAATAAAAACTTGGTATTATTATTTATGTAAAACTTAGAGGGCGCTGCGTACGTTATCAGTATTCATTTCAATTTACCCAAAATTTTTTGACAGTAAACTTTTGGGATTTTTCTTATTTAAATATTATTCCTACACCTTTTCTTGGTAAAAACGGTATATTTATTTATTTTATCAGAATATCACGGTGGCATGTTACAGCAAATATAAAACACCTTGTCACCGTGTACATTTCGCCCACTTCTGAGCCGAGATTGCAAAAAGGTTCATGTTAGTATGTTGTAATACAGGGTGTTTCCTAACTACGGTACCCATATGTCCAGAGTTGCTTCGTTTCTGTGATACAGGGCGTTGAAATTAAAAATAAACGGTTATTATAAAATATCATGAATATCCTAGAACCGGTTTGGTTGAAATTCGTTACATTCATTTTGAACTAATAATGCGCTCATTTAGCCCTAACAAGATTGAAATTATTAGGGCCAGTGGCGTCTCAGTGGACACCACATCCAACAATATTGTAAAAAAACGCGAATAACTTTTTTTGTCGATTGGTTTATAGTAAGCAACTTGAAATACAACATTTTGAACTCTTGTATTTTCTTCATATCGAGCTTCGTTGTCGAGAAAAAAAATAAAGTATTGCATATCACGAACACCTGCACTGGAAACCAGCTGATATTGATAGTAGGGTTTTTCTTACACATATTTTATTTCAAATTGAAAAAGTTCATTTTTGTTTTGGATTATTGGTTGTTATTCGTTCAGCATCCGTAATAATTTTATAGCCTAATCCATGATAGGCATACCTGCATACGATAATGAATAATGGCCATTAAATACAGGTGAGTTAGCTTTGTCATTAGGCTAGTATGAGAGTTAGCAAAACATAGTTCAGACATCATTCACATATCTATCCATTTATCATTTAGTCAGCAGCTCGAGTTTTAGGCTCCAGTCCTACATTCCCCAGTTCTACAATTCAGCTCAACGCTTCAGTTCTTCGGGACGACGTTATGGTCATAGCAGTAAAATTGAGAGTTCTCAATTAGCACAAGGTCAGGTAGCCAAGTGGTTAGAGTCAGTGCTTTCAATCATTCTGGTTTTACCGATAACTGGTTCAATCCCAGCAATTTCAATTTATTTTTCTGATGGTCTGAGAAAGTGCTAGGAATCGCACGTTAAAAGGTAAGACCTCGTTAATCTTTGGCTTGCACAATTTTCGACTTCTAAGGACTGTCTTTCGTAGGAGGACAACAGCTGGTTAACTGAAAAAACTATTTTTTTAAAAGCAGCGATTCCATCGTGAATAATTGCACTAACACTGAAATGGCTGATATGCACCTTATTTATGGATTAGCAAATGGAAATTCGAGAGAATAGTGGAGAATTTGCGTGGACACATATCGTAACAAAGTAATTCCTTGTGCTAAATCAATGTCAGCTGGTCTCCAATGCAGGTGACTTAATTTTTCTTTCTCGTAAACGAAGCTTCATATGACGAAAATACAAGAGACAAAAAAGATGTATTTTCAATTGTTCAATATAAAAGAATCTGCGAAAAAAAAAGTCAGTGGCGTGTTGCCCACTGAGACTCCGCTGGCCCTATTAATTTCAATCTTGTTTGGGCTAAATGACCAAATCGGTCCTGGGATAATCATGATTTATTATAATTGCCGTTTTTTTAAATTTCAACGTCCTGTATCTCAGAAAAGAAGCAATTCCGGACATATGTTCATATTAAAATGACCTAACGAATTACCCCCTGCAATTAGGAACCGTAGTTAGCAAACACCCTGTATATGTATGTCCATGTGTTCATTTCCAGATTTTCATCAGAAAACAGATTAGTTTTTGAATATATGCCTTGATACATGATGAATTTATGTATAGAAAAATATTATTTTCCATGAAGCATTTATGTTTCTACAAATTTTCGAAAGGGCTATCATGTTTCGCACATCGTTGGACTCAGATTGTTGAAGTCTTTGTCAAAAAATTGTTTCGTAACTATTGTTTAATTGGTGAATTTTGTGAATCTGAATTCGATTTCTATCAAACGTCTGTTACACTCATGTTATTCTGAAATTCCATGAATTGGTATGAAGATATGTAATTTTTGGTCCCTGCATCATACTGCAAAAAAGTGTAGATATCCAATATTTCATATATCATTTTTCTTCACTCCGATGTGAATCCGGAGTGACATTTTTGGTTGTCTGATCGAATTTATTAATCAATAAGTGTTGATCGGTTAACATTATCTACCCTATATGCCTCTTCTCATAGTTCTTTTCATGTTTCAGTTTTTCACGATATTCTTTTTTTCTTGGAACCGTAAAGGAAATTAAACTAGAACTCAATTCAATTATTATTTCTCAACATTTATGAGTATTTTAACCATTTTATCGATTACTGGAAAAAAATTCAATTTCATAAGTTAAACGAATTATTATATACTTCCAATACTTTCAATATGCACAAACCAACAGAATTAGTGTGCCAAATTCCAACAGTTCAATGATTTCTGGAATATGTCTCTTATTTGACTGGACTAAATGTCCATGAAGGTATTATGGGCTCTATTCAAATCGCAATTAAGAGGCAACTGGCAAGTCGAACACTGTAGACTCGAACGATTTACGGTTGTGGCACTATGGGACACGAATACTAATGTGGCAATGTCCGGATCTGGATCAGTTCGGGGCAGTGGCAGCTCTCTTCATGAAGACTTTTCAATTGAATGCTTTGATATCGGAAAGCGTCGGGCGGCATCATGAATGGCACTTGGTAATAAACTCCGTTCGAAGTTATTTTCTCTGTGATGATTTGATTGATATTACCAGCAGAAATATCACTGATGGCCTCTCGAATATGACACGGGAAATCAACGCTTGCTCTAGGTCAGTAGTCTTGTTCACAGGTTCCAGTTCGGGGAGTTAGGAAATTTCCTGCTCTTTCAGGATCATCTTTCAAATTTTGGCTCTATCAAATAATTTTTTGAATATTTGAAAAAACCAAACCATTTTATTGTCTTTTACGTTATTGTCTATAACTTTTGCAATTTTTGTTCTTCTCAATATATTTTTCAGATGCTATTTTGAATCGAATGAGATTAAAATCATAATTTTCGGTGGTCTTCCTTTCTTTGCTTCGTTTCAAATTATATTTTATGTCAATCAGCTGCCCTCTTTCGCAAGGGAAGATGGGGGTATCCAACACCTTTGGATGCTCTGCGATCCCTTAAAACTTTAATAGAGAAACTGAAATATTCAAAGTGCAATTAATTATTTTTTCCACGTACGGTTTTCACGGAAAAGAAAATCCTGTGATATTCAGAAAATGATGTGAGGAAATTTTGTTTGGAGAGTGTATGTTTTTGAAAACAACTCTCCAGGCAAAAAAACAACCAGTCCTGCAAAAGAGACGTTCAGCACATTCCGAAACTAACGATGAAGAGGTGTGAATACTGAACTCTTCGGGTCAGTTTCAACGAAACTGCTTACGGTGGATAATTGAAAAGAGCATCAGGCATGAAAATTCCCGCAGCAAACTTATTTGCAGTGTTCCAAAAAGTGAGCGACGTAACAACTGTCTTTCTTTTTGATAGAATTGGAACTTAAATCGATTTTTCGCATGATCTAAACATTCTCTGCGTTTCTCCGTATAATTTGAATTGGGCATTCTCTAGTATTGATGTGTTTGCTGAATGTTATTCAATCAATCATTCAAGATATACTTTATTGTCAGTAAAACAAGCTCTCGTGGACAAAGTACATACATCGTGGACATATACATACATTTCCTCACCCATGTTTCTTCCATATTTTCTGTTGTTTTCTTTTTGTTTCATGATGATCACTTGTACCACTACTTTGTTCTTAATCAGTAGCGGATCTAAATCTAGACGGATGCAGATTGCACTAGATATATAGGATGAAATAAATTATGAAATATGTCTGACATATTTTGACGACAAATATGTGTATTGTCTTGTGCCCCCATAAACAATTTTCTGAATCCGCCCCTGTCCTTAGTGGTAAGGTCTTCCTTCCATAATTAACGGATGATATCAATATTGGGTTGGAGTAGGTTACAGCTCCTATTTCATTTAGTAAAATGAAACCCGTTTTGGTTTTTTGGTATTTTCTGTAGTTTTGAATTTCGGTTGATTTTCTCCACTATCGCCAGATTTCGTTACATCATCATTGTTTTTGCAAATGATATTTCCATAAGTTTGCTGACAGGTTTGGCATAAACTGATCTGGAGCTGTGTCCTTTCCTTTCAGCAGGCAGCATTCTATCGATGGTCTGATGATCTGAGCCTTGAGACCAGATCAGTATATATTGAAGCTGGAAACATTATGCCAGTAGACACTTGAATCCTCTAAAAATGCTTATAACGCCAAGATACGATCAAAGAACCTTGGGTGTCTCGAAGGGATTCGCTTTGGTACTTGCCAAAGCTGTGGGAAGAAATGTTATTTCCAGCTCATACTACTACTCCCCAGAGCATCACCCCCATTGACATGCAGACATGCTTGAAATTAGCTTTCTCCAAAAAATCATCAGACGCATTTGGCTTGTTCTCAACACCAACAGAGCTAGTAGATATGGCGAAAGTCCACTGGTCTTGTTTCAAGAAATGTGTCCCCGAAATAATACCAGTTATTTGCATTCACCTTCTCCTATGCTTTGGATTCACTTCTGTCCAACAAGACAATTGCAACATACAGCCCGTCCCCAAAGTAAAGACAGATCTGTCGCATCGTTTTCTGTTATTTTGACGATCTTGAAAAAAGCAATCAATATGGAGCTCATTAAGCACAACACTAAGGAAATGTGAAAGATCGACAATAAAGTTTCCATCATCAGAGATCAACTGGTGATCTGCTTGCTTATGTCAAGTATCTATTAATAAATAAGGTGAAAATCTGGCACCAGGAACTTGGCGTTCAGTCGTGGAGTTAGAGCGTGTGTCTCTCACCCAGGCGACCCGGGTTTGATCTCTATCGTCTGCCTTAGAGATAAAGTTGAATTGTTGACCCCGGATCTCCCTTGCTCGCAGTAGCTCTGCTTCTAAGGGGATTTCTCCGACAATCTGGGAAATTCTTCAAAACAAATGGTATAAACTTGAACAAAAACTTCTACGTAGGCTCTTATCTTTCTTGCGTATTAATTCAAGGGATTCGGCGGAATTGTAACATTACCCCGCCGCTGTGCTACAGACCGGAGTTAACCGATTTTGCTGTGGTCTTCGTTCTACAGTAGTAGTCCGTCGCACCTGATAATGGATCACAAAGGAAACCGCTCTTATCGTTTCATTCACCTGCATCCTTGCATTTGATGCGCCTTAAAAGGAATAGATCATCGCGGCTCCGGGTGGAGAATTTTCAATGCGATTAAATCGCAACAGGATTTTCTAATGGGTTCACGGAGCTATACTAGTGGTTTTATTTTTTTTGTTGGGTTGGAGTGAGTATCGTTGATGTAAAAAAACATCGCTTCAACGATAGTGAGTTGCTGTTATATTGCTATGGTGCCATCATCATCGTTTAGATGACGATGCATATAATCAATTTTATGTAAATGAATACACCGAACCACAATTTTCAGTCAACACTTGTTTCAGTCACTGAGTGACGATATTCGGGGGTGGGGGAGATTAAAGTAAACCTAGTTACAGAAGTGTCCCCATTTAAACTAGTCTAGTATACCTCAAGTCAGATACCTGCGCCCTGATTATTTGTCATAAATAATTTTTTCATAAAGTACAATTTTGCTTATTTCAAATAAATGAATATTTGGAACCATTGGTGTGAATACAATTCAAGAAATTGAAACCATCTAAAAGACCAAAACAACGTCAAAATCACTCGACGCACTTTTTTAAGCCTTTTGGGCTCCTGAGGATGTTGTGAGACTGCAAACATTTCATTCATTCAGAATAAATGTAACGTCTACGACGCATGATTATTAGCAACTTGACAGTGTGATTGATAAGGTGACCACATTTTATGGTTTTTCCATAAAAGAGTAATTCTGATGGAATTCACTGTAACTCGATATATCAACAATGAGCACTGTGAAAACTGCTTCGGAAAATAAATACGAGGAATTTATTTCACGTTAATTTATACGCCAGCGACAATCGCCCTAACTCGTTTCTCACGTATAATGAAAAATTTTGTTGAGATGATCCGAGACCAAAATATTCAAAAGTTGACCTTGAGACCTTGCCTTCGACCTTGACATCGAACCCTTACTCCGATCTCGACTTGAATTTTTTTAAATATTTTTCTTTATAGTTGTTCCTTTCTTTCTCTTGTGAATGGAACTTTTTTTGTATAAATTTCAGATGAAATTTTTTTTCACATCAATATTGTTTGAAAATGTTTTGAAAATTATTTTTGTTTCCCACGTAACTTGAATTTTTCAAATATATATTTTTTGAATTTGTTTTTCTTTCTTATCGTGTGAATGTGAAAATTTTCTTTAATTTTTTTTTCATCACCAAATATCGCCGGCGACAACCGACAGCGACACTCGCCGCCGACATTCGATGACGACTTTTGCCGACGACAATTTATTGCCCTTACTCGTTTCTCTCGTAAAATATCTCGTTGAGAGGGTCCGAGACCAAAATATTCAAAAATTGACCTTGAGACCTTCCCTTCGACCTTGACATCGGACCCTCACTCCGATCTCGACAGTAATTGCCGACAGCAATCGCCGACGATAATCGCCGACGACATTTGCTGACACATTGCGGACGACGTTTCCCGAAGACTTATGCAAGAAGTTTGTCGAAAACATCGACCGACTACAATCACAAAAGCCAAACAACAAAAGCCAACGACAATCGCCCTAACTCATTTCTCACGTATAATGAAAATTTTTGTTGAAATGGTACGAGACCAAAATATTCGAAAATTGACCTTGACTTGACCTTGCCTTCGACTTGACTTCAGACTCTGACTTCAACCTCGACTTGAATAAAAAAAAAAATATTTTATATGTTTCTTTTCTGTTTCTTGTAAATGGAAAAATTTTGTTTGAAATTATATTTTTTTGTATAAATTTTTGTTGAAAATATTTTTGATTCTTTTCACATCAATAGTGCATGAAAATTTTTTTAATTCTTTTTTGTTTCCCACGTAGACTTGAATTTTTTCAATTTTTTTTGAGATGGTACGGGACCAAAATATTGGAAAATTGACCTTGACTTAACCTTAACTTCGACCTTGACTTCAGACCCTGACTCCATCCTCGACTTGAATTTTTTTAAATATTTTTTACCAAAAATTTTCTTTGAAATTAGTTTTCTTCGTATAACTTTTTGTTGAAAATGTTTTTCACATCAATACTGTATGAAAAATTTTTTGAATTTTTTTTTTTCCTTTTCTTGTGAACGGGAAAATTCTCCTTGAAAAATTTTTCTTCATCAACAACAATCGCCGGCAACAGCCGCCAGCGACAATCGCCGGCAACATTCGCTGACGACATTCGCTGACGACTTTCGCCGAGGACAATTGCCCTAACTCGTTTCTCTCGTAAATTGGAAAAATTTGTTGAGATGGTCCGATACTAAAATATTCGAAAATCTACCTTGACTTCGACCTTGACTTCAGACCTTGACTGCAACCTCGACTTGAATTTTTTAAATATTATTTTTTAAGTTGTTCCTTTTTTTTCTCGTGTAATGAAAATTTGTTTTTGAGATGGTCTGAGACCGAAATATTCGAAAATGGAACTTGATTTGACCTTGCCTTCGTTCTTGACTTCGGACCATAACTGCAACCTCGACTTCAATTTTTTTATTTATTTTTTCTATATTCCTTATTTTCTTTTTCTTGTGAGTGAAAAAAATTTCTTTGAAATATATATTTTTCGTACAAACTTTTGTTGCAATTTTTTTTTAATGATTTCACATATAAATATAGGTTAAAATTTTTTTTTCGTTTCTTACGTAAAATGAAGAAAATTGACCTTGCCTTCGACCTTGACCTTATTTTACATTTTTTTTAAATAAAGTCAAGACCGTGACTTGACGTTTCCTTCGTCCTTGACTTCAATCTTGATATTTTTAATTTTTTTCAAATAAAGCCATGTTGAAAATTTTTTTTAATTTCACTCCACATCAGAGGTGATAGTGTTCGTGCTGATCCGAAAGCAGATATCGCCCACTTTCGTTTCAGCAGTTCTTGTAGTCAGCATTTGGCACATCCATCTGGATGTGGCTCTGTTCACTCGCTTGTTCGTTGGGGCCCTATTTATTGCTTCGTGAGAGGTGTTGCCGAATGCCCACTCTATGTCTAAGAAGGCGCATAGAGCCATTTCTGTATGCTAGAGTGATCTCTGGATGCTTTCGGTAAGCACGTACAGAGCGGTTTCCGTTGATCTGCCCGCCCTGTATGCATGCGGCCCGGGGTGTAATGGCACCCTCTCCAGTATCTCGGTTCTAATATAGTTATCTACCATCTCCTCTATTGTCTTCAGTAAGGAGGATGAGAGACAGATTGGTCTGAATGACTGCGGGAGGATAGGGTCCTTCTTTCCTACTTCTTTGTGTACTTTGTGTAGCTACCATCTGTTCTTCTGAGTGACATTGGTTCTTTCTCTTTGCCTCTCGCCATAGTTTTATACAATCTGGCTGCTGCGGGGCTTGATGTGATTGTCTCACAAAATCTCCTGAAGCTGTTTCTCTTGGCTTTCCTCATTTCTATATTATATTTTGTCAGTCTTTCGGTGTATACCTGGCAATCTACGTCCCGCTTGGCTTTGTTGAATAGCCAGCGGACTTCTAATCTCAGGTTTGACAGGTTTACGTTCCACCAAATGGTACCACTGTGTGATTTCTTTTCTTTTATGGGGCAGCTGGATTCGTATCTATCCATAATTGACCCGTTAACCATCTCTATGGTCTGCTGAAATTCGACGTTACTGTTGCCGTTGAACTTGATCTTTTCTAGGTTGTATTTTAGATTGGTAGTGTATTTCTCCCAATCTGTGTTCCTAGGATTTCTAGTGAAGGTTGTTTGTGTCACAAGCCCTTTATCGTTGAATATATTGATCTTATGATCGGAAAGAGAGGGTTCGTCTGAGACCCTCCAGCTCCTTACCATTCTACTAATGCTCGGGCTGCCGAGCGTTAAATCTAATATTTCTTGCCTAGCCCTAGTTACAAATGTGGGGACACATCCCACATTGAGTACATTTAGGTTAACCGCGAGTATCAATTTTAGTGATTGTTCACCTCTTTGATTGGTGTCCGTGCTGCCCCAGATGGTGTTGTGCGCGTGTGCGTAGCAGCCCAACAGGAGGGGTAGATTGCTCCTGCTGCAGTAGTCGGATAGCCTCTGTACTTCTTCTGGCGGTACTTGCCCATCTCCAGGAAAGTATCCTGAGGCTATTAATACGTCGAGGAGTGAGTGTCCTGTGCGGATCTTGGCCCGAAACGGAACTAGATCCATCGACATGAACTCTGAAAGACTGATATAATTGATGTCATTTCTGATCAGGATGCAAGCTCTGGAGCTCTGGGGTTGTCACACCTGACATCCCAGATCACCTTACCTTCTCTGTTCAGCAGTCCTCTGATCTGCCCTCTGTTGACCGAAGGTTCTTGGATCAACACAACTTCCAAGTTTGTCCTAGCGAACACCCTCAATAAGGAGGCTGATGCCCCCTTAGCGTGATGAGTGTTCACCTGGGCAACTTTGACGGGGGTAGCAGTCTTATCCATGTTGGTCCTACGAATAGCTAGGGAACCAAGAGTCGATCACGCCAGAGCCCCGCACGGCATGGCAAGGCTGGTACACGAGGAGGTTGCCCGGTATCCTCAAGGCTCCTTTCAAGACGGTGCTCTCCCACCGCTTTGCATCAACTGGCATGGTTCGCGTAACACCTTGGATTGGAGGGTTGCTCAGCGCCACCTTATTGGTCATTTGGTGATGGCCTGCAGTGAGCCTGTAGATACACAGTCTACGCCGCAGGTCGTCCGGCTATCCGTCACCTGCCGACGCTCCTGGTAGCCACCCAAGCCCCAGGGACTTCGATCTTGACTTCGACCTTGACTTGGAACCTTGACTTCGTCCTTCAGTTCGACCCTAACTTGAAATTTTTATTGTATTATTTTCTTCAGTTCTTTTCTGAAACAGCACATTTTTTAAGAACATTCTGTAGGGTGACATTAAGACGTTTCGTATTTGTATACATAAGGTATCTGGTATTAGTTATTCCAACAGTTCTTGGACGGTTTGCTTCGCCTTTGTCAAAGAAACATCTTATTATCTTCAGATATAATACAAATGAGTTTTCAAAAAGTTTTGTTAACGCAAACAGATATAGTCTCCAAAGCGTCAATGTATTTCGAAAAATATGAGTATTCTCAAGTTATTTTAAACGTATTTTTTTGATGGGAAAATTCAGAATACGGTTACTGACAATGTTAATAAATTTTTACAAGACTTGTCTTATGTTGTTTTTTGATTTAACATTTCCTCATTTTTATACTGTGAATTTTTCATTCCTGCCTTGGAATCAAAAGTTTTACTTTACACAAGTATTGTTAAAATTGTTGAAAAATTATTAAAATTGTTATTTTCGTCAACCAGCTGCACACCCTTAAGAGTACAACCCTCAAAAGTCTTCTAAATACTTATCCGAGCTAGGGAAGACGCAGCCCTCACCTTTCAACGTGTGATGTCATGCACAAGACCGATGACCATACTGGGAATCGAACCTATGACCTTTAGGTTAAGAGACAAGCGCTCTACCATCATGACCATCATGGCCCAGGTATGTTTCGGAGCTTTTGTTTTGAATGATATAGTGCCAAAGCAAAACGTGCATGTCTACTTTTGTTTTGATTTAAAGCTTTGAATTTTTTGTAAATAGCGATCGAAAATGAATCGATACCGATAATGAAGTATTGATAGAGTATTAATGGTTGCCTAGGATAACTTTTCCAAAGTCTGATTTGACCTTCGAGCTAAATAAAGCTCTCGGGGTTATTCAGATTCCCAATTCTGATATGGTTTCATCAAATTTTCTAAACACAAAGTAATCTTCGATATAATTATAAAGAAAATAATAGTCGGTTGTCACGGTTTTGGGATATTACCAACGAATATTTGATTAACCACCCACGTATATTTGATTAACCTCCCACGCTGCTTTTTATAGCTATTCAAGTTTTGTTTGTATTATTCATGAGAATATTATTTCCATTCCCTCTTATGCATCCATCAAAATGGTGATGTCTTAACAGTAACTTCCCTCTATTCTCCACAGACGTGATTCCTGGATCCCACAATTCAAAAATTTCAATTTCGCAATTCCTAAATATCAATTTCGCTGCGGGTTTGTGATCTGAAGCTGATAATATTCTTTGTGCATATCACCTTGCAACCACAAACTTTCGCAAGAGGTCTCTTTTGATTGTACTTCGAGTGAAAAGCGAGAATACTTTCAAGAATGAAATTGTTATCAACGTCGGGGGATGTTGTTCCTGAGAAAATTGCGGTTTCTCTCCTAACAATGTAACCACAGTTTCAAGTGTTCGAGATCACCGGATTCCCGTAACTTTTCAGATTGGATTTAACTGTGGCCTCACTGTGGTCTTCACGAAGTTTATTGTAAACGTTATTTTTCGAGAATCTCTACATGGAACGTCGTCCGGATGGGAAAGTTTCATTCTGTATCACGGATAATAAACGGATAGAATGGTCCAAGTGCAATACCTAGAAAAGGCGACAATTGGGTCAGCAGCATTTAGGTATAGATACAACGGAGTCGCTGAAATTCATGAAAACTATTTTCGTTGGGTACTGTGCTTGTATCAATACATATTATAATATAATAATAATGATATAGATACTCCATCTTATAAACACTTAGAGTGTAACCAAATATTTCGCAATGTGAGTGAATGTGACATTATGCAATTACTTAAATTTTTTTGCATTGATAACTTTTTTTATTCCTCTCCTGAAAATTGAGTTACTTTTGATAGTTTTTCATTCAATTGTCTTTGAGTCAAGTATACAATTTTGGGACAATATAAAAAATAAATTTTTGCGCATGGCTTTTCGAAAACTGTGGATAGATAGATTTTTGATCGATCGAGTTTGGTGCAGTTTGTTTGTGTTGATTTTTGGATCTGTTTGAATTTATGGTATATCTTGCCTGAAAGTTGTTAGTTTCTTAGGGCTTTGATGGTGATATCTGGCATACTTTCCTCGATTTCACTGTCACTTGTGTAACTCATTGATAATAAATTATTTCCTTATGGTCCATATATCTAGAGCGGTGGGACATATTCGTTTCGAATTGGCGGAAGCTCTTAGTTGATGTATTAAACTGTCCTTGACAAAAAAAAGAGGAGTAATTTGCGATATGTTTTCAGTTCTATAAACAAGAAATGAGATTCAGATTTCTCCATAAACATGATTTGTTATTTTGTTATGAAGACGCAAGTTCATGGATAACAATCTGAGAATGCAAGTCTTTGATATGATTGACCAAAAAAAAACAATATTATCAATATATAGCTGATTTGGGCGCAGAGGATCTGATGTCCGAGCAGTGTAGGTATATATCAACTATACCGCAGTGGACGAGTGATTAACCACATATACTGCTAAGGCATGTATAAACCCTGTTATTTCGCTGTTTGCCCGGAACTTCATCAAAAACTTAATAATGAAATTCTAACCACCCGATTTCTCACATGTTATGAAATAAATCCCCCTATACCGGGTCTTAACGAATCTATTAAGGCATAACTTCTAGAATATTAGGTGTATCAAAATGAGATTTGGTATAGGTGAATGGTATGTGAAGAGAAGAGTTTTCGCATATTTTTCACTTTCCGATCACTACCGGTTTCAGCGGAAATGGCTCCGGTTTTGAATAATTTTTAAAGATACACCCTGTAATTGTAATATTTTTGGATTTCTGATACAATTCTGGATCAGAGTGAGACATTTTAAAGAGTAGTTACGCCTACTTCACTTTTTTAGAGTCACACACCAGAAAACATATTGTGATATAAAAAAATTAGGAAGAATACTAAGAAATGAATCTTGGATTTCCGTTTTCTCTTCCACCAATCCTAATAAAAGTACATGCGATTTTATTGACATTATTAGTCGAGCTATAAATTGTTGTACATTAGTCAAAATCTCCAAAAGAAAAGACAACAAAATCGCACATTGGGCGATACAAAAAAATCGATTATTCAAAAATTCCCTAAACTAGCTAGCTAAACTAGATTATTACCAAAATCAAATAAATAACAATGCATCGGATAAAAAAACACTGTGTAAAATAGTTCAGGATATAAGCAATCCAAAAAAAGGTAAAAAAAATAATAACAATAAAAAATGACTATGGAGAACTAATAACTGATAAAAAACAAATAGCAAATGAATTCAATAAAGTCTATACACAAATCGGAAAAAAAAATGGCCAATAATATCAAAAAAACCCAAATTACTTCCCTCCAAGAAACATCTCAATGAATTCATTCGTACTACTACCAAATGATCCGGAAGAAATTGCGAGACTCATCAGCGAACTGAATAATACAAAGAGTGCAGGCATTGATGACATAAGCGCTGAAACTCTCAAGTCCATCAGTATATATATTAAGGAACCCCTTTAATATTTGATTAACTTATGCATGGAAAAGGGTACCTGGCCAGATGCTTTTAAAGAAGCTATAGTAGTGCCAATCTTCAAAAAGAGGGAGGAGTCAGAAATAACAAATTACCGGCCCATATCGCTGATAACGCATTTAACTAAAATTTTTGAGAAAGCACTAAAAAAAGACTGACCTCTTACACTTCCAAGTACAAATAAATATCCTGACAAACAGTATGGGTTCAGAGAAAAACTTTCCACTCAAGATGCACTACTGGCTCTTACTACAAAAATATCGTCAGCTCTAGATGAAAAAAAAACGTGCATCTGCGTCTTTATGGATTTGTCAAAAGCATTCGACACTGTGAGTCATAGCCTGCTCTTGCAAACACTGGAAGATATTGGTATAAGGAACCAGTGTCCCGAACTTTTTGGAAGTTACCTCACCAATAGATTTCAGTGCGTCAGAGTGGATGATACGATCAGAGAACGAAGGGCACTAGAATATGAAGTACCGCAGGGGACCGTACTTGGTCCTCTTCTCTTCGACATTTATATCAATGGAATGTTCTTTGTAGAAAGCAATGGGGAAATACTAGGATTTGCCGATGATACTGCAATATTTTACAAAGCAGACGATTGAGAACAACTGACAAACACTACCCGTCTATCATCCCTATCGTCAGCATACAAATGTTGATGTAACTGATATTCAAATGGTCGATATCTGTGCTTTTTCAGTTTGTTTC
The DNA here is from genome assembly GCA_958502065.1 of Chrysolina americana. Lineage (NCBI taxonomy): Eukaryota > Metazoa > Arthropoda > Insecta > Coleoptera > Chrysomelidae > Chrysolina > Chrysolina americana. Next base: position 55,905,315 of record OY293420.1, on the reverse strand, counting down.
TTGCTGATTCGTGACTTATTTGCATTTCTTGACTAATTTTTCTTAAAGAAACCGTTTTATAATTCTTAACCGTAGCAAGAACGTTTATCGCAGTCTCTTCATTTATGATACACCCCTATTGCGCCTCTCGATTTCCTTCTTGCCTAAAACGTTTCTCAACATACATAAAATACTGATGGACTGGATGATGCCGATTGGGATATCTCTGAGCATACAGTTCAGCATTCTAAATTCCATTCCTTGAATTTCTATGACATTCTCCAAATATTAATAGCATATCCACTTTTTCACTTTCAGTATACATTATTTTCACGAAAAAATTAAACTGAAATATAACGAAAATTGAGAAAATTCAACTGTCTGCTCATAAAGCTTATATCACTGTCATTACCTGAGTGAGTGTTTTGTTTTCCAAAGAAGACTTGATGAAAGTAACTGCAAAATATTATGCATCCTGACTAAAAAGTAAATAAATTATTTTCCAGTATTTTCCTTAGTACAATTTAATTTATGTTCTCATTTCTAATTCAATAGCAAATAAATTAGTACCGTTAAATTCGTCAAATGATCTTTTTCCGTCGCCATTAAAATAAAATAGTGAGACATGAAAATATAATTTAGCTAACTTTCTTATTCCTAGCTGTCACTAAAACTTGCGATTGTAATTTACTGACATCACCTTAGGTCCTTAAATTAGTTTACGTCCAATCATAGTCAGCTTTAGTCTAGTTCCTAAATTGTAGATAGTGAATCATCGGTTGTATGGTTCAGAATTCATATAAAGCAGGTCAAAAAATAGAACAGAAATAAGCTAGGTACTTTGGCTTCAAATTAACTTTCACTTTGCCACTTTCGTACATCTCCTCCGTAATTTCAAATCCCGTAAAAACTAGAAAATGTACGATGAGTCACTATCTAAAATTTAAGAACTAGACTATAGATGTAATATTAAACGTGACTAAAAAAGTGAAGTAAGCGTTAAAACTCTTTAAAATGTCACATTCTGATTCAAAATTGTATTAGAAATCCAAAAATGTTACAATATACAGGGTGTTCCGTTTAAAAATTCAAAATTGGAGCCATTTCCGGTGAAACAAGATTGATGTCATTATGGCACAACACATGAAATGGTTTATTGTATTGTGTAGTTACTACAGAAACCCTCTCAATTGCCTGACTAACCTATTTTTGGAATAATAAAGTCGCAATAGTGTATAATGTAGTTGAGAAATATGTATGTTGTAAAGTTGTATATGCCTTTCTACAACAGATCATTCTGTTGGAAATTTGTACATAATGGTCTACGGAATTATGGAGTTTCATGTACATAGTTCCCTCAGTTGATCAGTTCATTTCAAAGTTGAATCAATGTTCCGAGGCTTCGGCGTAATGGCTAAAGGATTGATGAGGTGAACTGAATTGAGAGACTTCACAACTTGAATTATGGTGTGGGAACATCAAAAGATATTCGGTGTAGGCTTCTGAAAACCGTATAGATACATCGAGAATTCGTTCGACAATTGAAAGCTCTGATGGAAATGCTATAACATTTCAAAAGTGGATTGCGGGTATAAAAAAGAAGGGAGTTGGAAAGATTCACGCATATATCACGAGGTCAATCATAAATAGAAAGTTTTTCTTAAATTTAGGTAAAGATGGAGAGTTATTCAGGTGGAATTTTCAAAAATATTATGGTAGTGAGGTTACTTACATAGTATTTGTTCTTACTTTGAAATTCCTACTCGAGTCTTCCGGTGAACACATTCCAATTCAAAAGTTTTGAATTAAAATGACGTTCTAATTAAAGAATACGGGCTTCGCAGACAATTAAAGGAAGGAACCTGAATTTTCGAAAATTATTATTTTTCATTTCTCAAAGAATCGTCAAATCCCCTCAAATGTATCTCGACGAGTTAAGGCCAAATTAAAAAAAAATTGGTGGGAAATTACTCCTTCAACTCCAGATGAACTTTTCAACTCGCGAACGGTTGAAGATAGATCAATTTTGCAAACGACAATTCATTCAGAATGATAAAATTATTATACTTTGTGAATTACAACTTGATAAACAAAAAAAAATTACACGAAAGAAGTCCCCTAAAAATCATGAAAAATACATAATTGTCAGATTCACTTGAAATTCGCACTATAAACGTATAATTTCATGTTGATTTCGAAAATATATGATTTTTACATGTTTAAATACGAGGTTCAGAATAAAAAAGGAATGAAATATCGAATGTTCTCTAGCGCGATTTAATATCTGAAAATTTTTATTTTCCATTTTTTCAAAAAATCGCGAACGTCTCTTAAATACATCTCGACACATTTCGAACACAAGTTGAATGAATTTCAGAAGATATTTAGTCGAACAAAAATCCAAATTTTTCAAGTGAAATACGAGCTTGTGTAGCATTTTGAAGAGATTCACAGACAAGTAAAGTCAAGATATGTAAAATTTGATGTTGAAGGAAATTGAATTTTCGAATTTTTATTTTTCTCTCTCGTATCGTAAATATATTGTCATACGATGTTTGTAAAAAAAAGAGGTTCAAGAACTGATCCTTGGGGGACACCCAATAACACGGTATATGTATTGGTTCTCAGGTCATTGCAACTCACTATCATATTTCGATTTGCTATATGATTCCACCCAGTCAACAATTTTAATGGGAATCCCTTGATGCCCAATAGTTCAGAACACACTGTATCGAGAGCTGTCTATAGATCCAACAGGAAAGACATCACAAACAAATGTTGTCCAGTTTTCAATAGCTTTTCATCAACACTCGCCTCATGCTAATTTTCACACAAACCAATCCAGTTTGCTATAATTTTTATAAATGCATTTGATAATGAGTTCAAAAGTTATATTTGCCGGTAATTTACTGCCTTTTTTGTTACGTTTTTATAGAGTAGAATAACAAATATGTTGGCATTCTTCAAACTGCTTATTCCTTATTCATTTAAGCAGGGGCGGATCCAGAACGCTTCTAATGGGGGAGCAATTAGCTAGAGTTAAAGTTCAAAGTGACTGAACAAGAGGTGCAAACGTAGGACCAATAAAAGGGAGACGTGTCAATTTTGCTCTCAAAGGGGGGGGTTGCCCCATCGCCCCTACCCCTTGGATCTGCCAGTTCATAAGAGTATCCTCGACATTAAAGTCGTTATACCGAAATTAAAGTCGTTATACAGAAATTAAAGTCGGTATTGAAAAATCAGGAATTTAAAAATAAAATACTTTGGCCATTTAGTGCCTTCGTAGTTTTCTGTGTCGAAAAGGTATGGATGGAACTACAATTATTTTACGTACCTGGTATATTTCACCAGAACGTGTTGCGCCATTGTAAAAATTAGCTGAGTTGGAGTGTTCCATAGTGATAAACGTTTATTGAATGTCGTTTCGATAAGTCATGAAGGAATTCAAAACAATTGGCAATTCAAACACATTCTCTCAGCAGAAATAGCTATTATAATCGATGATAATTTTATTACTTTCACAATTTGGATTCGAATGATAATTTTCAAAGAACCATTCCTTCCAAAGATATTTTGCAAATGCGAACGTATTTACATAAATGTGAATTACATCAAAAGTATAATCAATATATTAACAGGGCAGCGTCGGATTTTTGGCAAGGGAGCCTACCAGGAAATTCACGATTGGGGCCTCCCAATTGGGTTTTCACTACGAGTCGCTCAATAACTTTTCGTAGTAGAGCTGAAGAGTGACAGACGAAAAATGATTTAATGATAATATTTTTTTATTTATTTTCCATGGCTTAGCCTGTGCAGATAGAGGACGGTTATTATTATTATTATTATTTACTGTAGGTGACCAACCAGCGAATATTTATGCTGATACTAGGCCCTGATTTTCAAACGAATACATCATCTTTCCTTTAAACTTTTTCTGATAGTTTTTTCCTGAGTTCACTGTTGTAAAAATCGATTCTCGTGCAAATTAATGAAAATATATTATTATTCTATATTATGTTTTAGTCAAATTTGTAATATACATGCATTTATGAAACACAAAATGAAAATATTATGTTGATTGACTTCATTGAGTTCATTTGTAGAAAGAAAGGAGTAATTTCCTTCCATATTTTTTTCTACTTCTATTCGTGAAATTTTTGACATTGTTTTCCTTTCATATGCCAAACCTTGAATCTGAGCATGAAAAAATCATATATTTTCGGAGTCTGCATGAAATTTTGCTTATATCTGCCGATTTTGAATTTTTCATGATTTTTAGGGGTCTATATGGGTCATATTGGGGTCTGTATGTGTCGTTTGTCACTCCACATAGATGTAAACGGAGAACACTCTATATTCTTCGAAATTCAACATTTTCTCAGATTTTGATTCAATACATTTTCCAATAATTTTATATTATTTATTGGTTGTTTCGATCTCTTCTTGGACCGTGTTGTATAATGGAAAGCATCTTGAAGGGGATTCAAGAATTAGAAATATTTTATTCAAGAGAGCGTTTCAGTTTCTCACACGTTGTCAAAGAGTCAACCGGTATAGTGAATTAATTTCTGAATGATCCAGTCCCAACGTCACTGAATGGAATACTAGAAACAGTACCAACCTCAATTGTATTTTCTCAAGTGGAGAACGCTGTAGTTCTAGCCAATCCCAAAGGACCCCACATTTTTTATAGGTAAAATGGTTCTCGGTGAAATTGTCTGAATTTTTAGTATATTGTAGTATTCGATGTATTTATTGATTGAACGTGCAGAATCGCAAAGTTCGTAGATGAATAGATTTTGAAATACAGGTTCAAGTAAAAAATCAGTAATTTTTATTTAATTATTTTCTCTAGATTTGAAAGTGCCAACTGCATTTTTTTCGCTCTATCCATCGAATACTACAATATATTGAAAATTCAGATAATTTCACCGATAACCATTTTCTTATAAAAAGTGCGGGGTCCTTTATAATGAATTCCGATAGTTTTAGAATTGAAGTAAACAAACCTCAGATTAATACTCGTAAATTATTGGAAATTTCCAAATAAGAATCGGAGAAGGATGCATCTTGATAATAATGATCAGATAAATTTAACTGATCCATCATCGAATATTCTCAAAAAGATCTATCGAAAAACATATCCCGTTTTCTGCTCGTATAGTCAGCTCCATTCCAATATATCTTTTTCATGAATAAATTACTACGTACGAAAGGAAAATAAGATGAAGTACAGAACGAAAGGAATTTGACAAGAAGTAGTAAATGTTAACGAACTGAAAAAATAAACGAAACCTTGCCACGTAAAATGTGGGCATTCTTTTCAGTGTAAAGAAGTCTATTTAAATACCAGAGGTGGTAGATTTTTGATAGCGGGTTAAATTCGGAACTGGGAACAGATTGTATCTATTAGAAGAATTATAGTAGACTAATTTGGTGCGTATGTATGAGTGGCATCTATTTTAGGATGACGTTTTTTAAATAGGGTACAAGGAAGATATAACACTCAACTTATGTTTGTGAACATTTTATATATTTATTTATGGTATTCCATCAATCATGAGGCCGTGGCTTACAGAAAGGTGGTCCACCGAAACAAGCGGAAAAGTGGCAACTGGCAAAACTTGTCGGTTCTCCATCAGTTCTCAATATGTTATCTGCAATTACACCTGCTCATTCCATACTGGAGCCAATGAACGCAAACGAGCGCTCAATGTGAAATGGAAGTATTTTCTAATCGAATTCTTCTGTTTTATTATTTCCCCAAGAGAATTTTGATGGAAAGAAGGTTAATTCTGTGAATGTGAACGGAAATTCGTCTATATTATAAGAACATAGTCTGGATGGGGTACAGGAAAAGGGCGTTCCTGGAAAAGGAAGAAGAAAAAATTCTCTAACCCACCGTGGAGAAAGGAGTTGAGCTGTCTTAACTGGTGCATTTCATGAAACAATGTTGGCGGATGGTGAACTCAGTGTCGTAACATAAAGTTGTTTCGGAAATATTCACTGGATAATGTACGTGTGGAATGGATTCAAATAACTGAGCGATGTGCACACAATAATACGAACGTATTGAACTTTATTCCATTTCAGTTCTATTTTTAAATCGTTCGATAAATTTTTTGGGCCCTGTTATTTGAGAATGATTTCCGCATTCATTCACAGTATTTGCAAAATAGGATCATTGCTGAATGTGTTGCCTATTTTCCGTTTTATTTCTTGTTATCATAGTTTTCGATATTTTGGCTAGTGTTCCTTCTACTACTGTGAAAAAATCATTTAATTTTTTTGAAATTTGTTGGACAACGGTGAAGGTAGCTTTATTTTCGGTTCAAATTTCTTTAATATATATAATATATATAATTTTTCACATTTTTCTTATCAGTTTTTTTTTTTCAAATCTTACCTACGCATTCGTGATCCATGGGTTCATTTTTGATTTGTTTAAGTGATAAAAACAAGTTTCTGTATTATTTTTATACGTATTTCTCATTTATTGTTGAAATAAAACTTTTCCTCACTTGAATATTTTAATATATTCGCGTATCTTCATCATGTTCATCTAAAACATTGATGTTGATGTCTCCTAGGAAAATATTGAAGTATTGAAGTTTTTTGAACATGTTGAGGGAGATCTTCACCGGGTGTCCGCGGATGGTTCGCCTCTAGATATTTTTTGTTATTGAAGATAATGAAATGAAATTTGAAGGATATGTATTTGACACGATTCGACATGAAACTGCATTTTTTGATGAGTGACTCGGCTTCATGCAACTTCCGATGATATCGAAAGGGACATAAACTTTCGATCTTTTATCTCATTCTTCAATCTCTTCCGTTATAAACCAACCCATAGCCAATTTTTTTTATGAATATGTGGATCTCATATTTTCAGCAGTAATAGTTTAACTTCGTGGGCTTAGAACTAAATTCGAAATTATTGTTTTATAAACATCTGTTTGCTCGAATCTTTATCTTTTGCTATCTCAGTTTCTATTTTATTCTCATTCCCAGAAATTCGTCCATATTTTTGACCCAGTTATTCAATTCATTTAATTCATTCCTTTTCCTCAATTTCTTCAAGTTTTCAACAAATCCCCGATATCACCATTATTTTTATGTACCTGTGATTATTTTTTTCGTCTGTTGAATAACACACCAGATTCATCAGCGAAACTATATTTTTATCGTTTTTGCTGATCATATGAACGGAACTTCTATCATTTCCGTTTTGAGTACCTGGTGTTTGCCTACGCCTCTGCATAAGCACATTTGATAAAGAGTGAGTAGTGTGGATTCTCTGCGAACGGGGTTTCGAAATACATTCTAAACACAACAGAACAAAGACAAAGTCACGTCTCTCGTTTGCACACATCAAATTGCATCCTATTGTTATTCATTCCGTTTGCTTTGCTTTCTTTGTCCGCCAAATTGCGGCAAAGCGGTAAAAACGTAAAAATATAGAATTTACAGCGCCATACACGATATTTAAAATACATTTTCAAATGGCCCTTCCGAATGCAAATGTACACCGTTTTCATTCTGCCATTAATTTTTTGTTAATTATGAAATTTCAAAGGAGTTGGTAAATTTGGATGAAAAACCGGCAAACAACTTGAAAACGAATGAATTTACAAGCACAATGAGTTGCTGAGAGCACCCAATCTCAATGACTTCAACAAATCGGATATGAAGATTAGTGACCGGCCATCGTTATGGTGTTATACCTCAAACAATTGAGGAAATGGCTCATACTAGATCTCTAACGAAGTTTTGAATCGCCAATATTTCGAGAACCGTTCGAAAGAAAAGTAATCGGGTGACAAAATTCCATTTGTAAAAAAAAAAGAAAAAAAAAAGAAACAAAAAGAAAAAAAAGAAAGGAAAAAAAACAAAAACAAAAAATAAACAAAAAAAGTTACCTCGAAATGTAAAATAACAAAAGAATCTCGACTTTCCCTCATGTAATCATCATGCCAATTTTGTTTTTTTACTCTTATATACGTATATCTATGGATTTTGATATTTTTCGTTGCCTTTTGTTTTTATTATATACACATATATGTATTGCTTAATGTATGTATAAGGGTTTGCTTGCATGCACTTATAGCTCGTAACTCGTTTAGTTTCTAGTTAGGCTTAAGTAAAGGAAATCTTGTAATTAGGACCCACCGGTCCTGTTTGTATTTCTTGTTCAATAAATAGATTACTATTACTTAAAATATTTTCAGTAACTCCAATGGTCGGCTTGATTTCCATTTTTTCCTGATTCCCACGAAAAGGAAAATCCTGAAATGCTCAGAGAACACTGTAAGAAAGAAGAGAGAGTAGGTACGAATTATTTTTCTAATTTCTGAATGTATGAAAGTATAATAATAATGAACTCCCTCATAAAAACTCAATATTTATCCAAAGTCATAACCCGTGTGGGTAGAGGACGGTTATTATTATTATTTGCCGTGGCGCTCCGGCTAGTCATTGATTTTTTGTGGAGTTTTTACTTTTTAGCTGTAGGAAAACCCGGAAAACTCATCTCACCACCCCAGGTGATCGGTGCGCACTCCAAGCAAGCACAAAACCTTTACTTATGATCAATATGTCGATAGGCTGATCATCCGAGATAAATATGGGAACATCAGAATACCTGCCTCTCTTTCCAGATTTCCAGCTCTTATAAGCATAAGGTAAACATAATTGTATGTGAAATCGGTTGTTCTGTTCAAGTCTATTGAAAAAAATGCGAACAAACCCAATTTCAGAACAATCCTACCAAATACAGAAATCTCTGAATAGATGAAAACAAGCCAATTAAGAACATCCAAACAGAAAAGAAAAAGCGTCCTTCGAAGGTTTATGACCATTTAATATCGATATTTTTGTCGATATCAATTCCAAACTATTTATTTTTATTGCGTATATTTTGGAACGTATTGTGTGCAACGGACCATTTATATTTTTACGGATATCCTGGATATATCTTCAAAGAGAACTACATTTACTTTTGTATCGGAATATCAGAGAAGTATCTTAATTGTTGGAATATGCTAAATCAAAAAAATATATTTTGGGTATAGCCAAATCGACAAGAGTAACAAGGAACGCAATTATATTATAATACCACATAGTGAAGAGAGACGCAATGCTGTTCTCCCCTCCTGTCACCCCACTCGGCTCTCTGTGTAGTGACGTCGAACGACAATTCGATACCCCTTCTTAGAGCTATTCGAGGAGAAATTGTAATGCTCACTCATTATTTATTCTATTCTTTACGGTCTCATTAAGTCATAATACTCAAGATAAATTCTTTCCGATACTGTATACTGAATTTGCATGTCAAAGAATCAATCAAATACAGAGGCTGCTTGGTATAATTCAAACAGATCACCTTAAAAAATTTACTACGGAACTCAGTAATTAAAACTTTGGACCTATTCAAATTCAATAGCACCATTCTCAAATTCCAGCACTGAAATCGCGATTATTGTTGTTTTTTGACCGCGAACTTGAATTTCACAAAATATAGTTCACCTATACTATATTTATAGGAACTATGAGATCGACACCTAACACAACGATGGAAGTCCAGTTTACACCACCCACCCCTCAAGATACAAATAACACTTTAAACGATTCGATCTTCAGAAATAAAGTTTATTGTTTAATATAAATTAGGCAAATTCTGTGAATATGTTTAGTTTATTCTTTCCCTAAAAGATGGTCACCTGGTGACTGAAACACGTGCGAAGGTGTTGAAAATAACGGTTTGGTGTTGGGATAACACTCCAGTGAATTCATTATGTATCTTCTTTTGGCACAGGTGGGCAAAATTTGAAGCCCCTACACGTTTGTCTGTCAGTTTGGTCCTTTCTGCACCTACATGTTTGACTTCAGTTGGAGGCACCTATGGAGGTTCCTCCAGCCGTAGTTTCGAAGGTCTCTTGAGAGGTTCCTCTGCTAACTTGTATTTTGGGGGTACCTTCTGTTCATCCGTACCTAGAGTTGTAACCTCAGAGGCACCCTGGTCAGCGCCCTGGGACGGTCGGCTTGACTTCCCTAAAATAAGTCCTCAGGTGTCTATTTTGGTATATGGTATACATTCTCACTATTCGCGAGTTCCCAGGGACTTTCATCATGTATCTTGTTATCGAAATGTATCTATGGGAGAAAAACATCAATTGCTTACTACATTCTCTTGATTCTCACGATGTTCTCTGAACATCACAAAAAAGATTGAGCTTTGTTCTTTTTTGTTTCTATATCATCTTGCTCTGAACTTTTTGGTTGATCTCGTACAGAAATTTAGTTATTAATATATGCAGCTAGCGAATGACTTCTCTTCAACCAGAGAGCTCTATTTTGTAACTCCCGATCCCGATATAAATAACTCAATAGTATTGTCAAAACTGATATGTATTCATGCAAGCAGTAAGTACGAGACAAATAAAATGAATAATAATGGAACCAAGCCAATTCGATGCTGGGAATGGAAAACGTGACTACTACTCCATTCCATTGTTTTCGGGTGTATTCTGGAATGCAGCAAAAAAATTTGTAAGATCGCGTTAGAATAAAACAGGAAAATGTTGAAAAAATTCACTGTTAAGTTGGATGCTGGTGCCGAAGGTCCCGATATATCATTCAACACTTTGTTGAATTCAAAGTTGAGAACATGGACGAGGTTGAAAACATCGTTAATCCATTTCATGGCAAAAGCTACTTTGTTATTGTAATTAATCTGGAGCCGGACGCGACTTCATGAAAAATCTAGCTCGGCTTATTGATAATGCATGTATGAGTCATCCTCACATTCTAATACCCCAGCATTCCAAATTGTCTTAAATGGTTCCATTCGGACAAGAGAAGGATGTACGGGAGTTTTCAAGAAGAACTTTGCATCGTATAAGAAGAGTTCTGCAGTTGCAGTAGATATTAGTTACAGATCCTAGTTTTCAGACAATCTGAGTGCAGATAGAAATACAACGTTGGTTTGACGATAGTGATGAAGTTACTATACTCGTTCAAAATAAATTGAAAGTAATAGTTAACGAGTCCTAAATAAATTAGCTGATAATAGAATTGACAAAGCACGATCTGACCCAGTCCCAGATCACTGTTTCCATATATAAACAGCACTCGAAGTGGTCCTGCAAGATTGAGATCCGTCTTATTGGTGTTTCCGAGCTCACGAACCTGTTCACTTTGCAGGAATATCACAGAATTTTACGGATCTGCACAGATATTTTTGAAGATGAAACTAATTCTGAAATATGAATCTTCCCGCTATTGTTCACACGATGTTAATTCTCGATTGAGTTGATTGAACTTATTGATGAATATTCGCAAGTAACCTCGTACACTACTCTATGAAGAAGAGTTATTTGCATGTCGCTGCTTGGGGTGTACAAACTGATAGACGAACTGCTCATCGCATTAGGACCCTCCTTTAACTCGCGTGTAAGAGTTTCCATGCTACAATCCCATAGCTGTTCGTTTTTCTTTTCCACACCCGCTTCATTATATATCCGAAGTACTTTCCGTTTCGGTATATTTCTCGTAATCAAATGGATATTCTCAACGTACAGGAAATTAAAATTTCATTGGAGATATGTTGTTACCTGGAGCCTGCTATATGAATTGATTTCGCTATGAGACATGAGAGCGTTTTGGTATTGATCTAAGTATTTGTGATTTTCTGGATAATTTACAGTGTTAGGTTGATTTCACTCAGTGCGGTATTATCAAAATTCTAATTACATTATATGAAAATGCGTATCAATCCTTGTAGATGTGAATATGACAAAAACCATTTCATGATGAAAACATAATAAATTACATCATATCTGCCTTTCATTGAATATTCGGTGATTTTTATATAAATCATTCAATTTCAGTGAATGTATTGTGAACAATTCTAGTATGTCAGGTGTTGAAAAAACAGAAACCTTTGTTGATTAATTCATGTCACTGAAGTGTCACCCCAGCAACGCCGCATGACCTACGACAAGACGACAAGTCCTTAATTGCAATTCAATGCAAAAACTTTTTCCATGGCGCAAAAAACCCACAGCATCCGACAATATACATAATGTCATCGGGATCGACGGAATCCAACGGCCGTGGGACAAAGTGCCCTGTAAAAGTCTGAAGCTATGGAGGTTGTTTACCTAATTGCATTAGCAACTAATAAAGTAATAGGAGCAACGCAGTTCTCTCCAAAATCCTTTGAGCATACAGTTTCATTTCCCATGGCGTTTCTCTATTGCATTGATTTTCTCTTGAGATGTGTTAGTTCCCAGTCTTTTGGGAATTTGATGAGGAAATACCGGTGAAAAAGCTACCTTGAGCTTTGAGAAGCACCTTTGAAATTGTTGCATCTACACCACAGGGTAGGACGTTGCGTTTAGTAATCCTATAATGGATGATTCCAAAATAATTTTTGGGAGAATTTTTTTTTATTCGTCATCAATGATGATATAAGATGGATATAAAATCAACCTTCTGTTAAGGCTCATGAAACGGAAACAAATCGGCGAGTATCTCGGTAGTAAGAACTTCTGCACGCATCGTACCAAAGTTCGAGACCAAAGTGCGTGAGAATTTTTCTCAAGTGTAATCAAATGGACAGTCTCAACGTATAGGAATTTGGAATTTCACTTTACACATGTTCGTTACCTGGTGCCTGCTATATGCATTTATTTCGCTACAAGACATGAGAGCGTGATGGTATTCCTCTAGTTCTCTTATTTTTCAGGGGGTGTAGCGTTAAGGGCCATCCGTATCTTGTCAAAAATTTGACGGAAGTGTCTCTTCAAAAAAGCAATGGTTTTTCTTACGATTTCGACTAGGAAATTCAAAGACACATCTGAAGACACATCTGAATGTATGCCTATATACAATGATTGTCATAAAATTCAATTTTCTGAAGGAACCAACAACAGATTTGTAGGGCAAGTATTCACAAGTTTTTGAAAAATACAATTTGGAAGGTAGACTCGCAATGAATCTGGTTGTTCATTGTGGAAACATAATTTCTGCGTAACTTTATTTGTTTTTTTCCAAATATTCTTGCAAATTGATCATCTTTCCTTTATCACAGTTTATCAATAGTTTTTAAGGTATCGGCAAATATTCAATGTTTCCAATTTCTTTAAGTACACTGCTGATTTTCCATATGAAACTACGTGTTCTTTATACCTTATTTCAACATGTATTTCTGTTTGTCCTGTGTATTTTTATTTTTCATGTCTTTCTGGTTAACCCAACCTAGGGTATCCAAAGAGTGCTTCTGGCTTTGTTATCGAGCGGCGCTGTGGCTGAATTATTGCTAGTTCTACTGTTTCATTATAAGAAGTATTTGACATATGTCAATGTCTGTCTTGGTATTAGCCAGACGGAAATTATATTTTTTTTAGATTTTGGGATGGGTATTTTATCTTTTTAATATATTTTCACTTTTGCATTCTCATCTAATATTTTTTCAGCGATTTTCTGGAACGTAAAAGCATGGTCCCGGACGCTGTGTTAGTGTGAAGCCACTTGATATACCTGCTAACCTTGATTCCACTATTTACGGAGTTCGTCTATGGTGAGTATTTTTTTTCTATTTTCTAAATTAGTTCTTTCGGTCAACTGACTACATCTATACGAGCAACCTTCAGAAGTCTTCGAGAGACTTGTGCAAGCTGGAAAAGACGATGCTCTTACGTTCAACCGTGTGATGCCATACATGGCCAAGAATCAAAACTGTTCAGCGTTGCTCGATTATTCAGCTTGAACGGACTTCTTGATTGGTTGTATCTATTCAAGCCATCGAAGTTATGATTTCTTGTATTCTTCACTAAGGATGTTCGCTCGTTTATAATTTGACATAAAGCAAGCATTTTCTTCCAATGTTCATAAAAAGAAATTCACAAGTTTCATGTAGACTTTTCTTAGTGTGAAATCTTATTTTTGAACTAACATTAAGACAAATGTTGATTTAATATACTTCTGTATCAACCAACGTAGTAATATCTCGATTTTACTTCGCTTTCGAGTGCAACTTACTTCTGCTTCAACATAACCGAGTGGAGATTTTTATTACCTGCAGTCTATAACGATAGAGTTCCCGAAGAGGTCCACAACGGAACGTATTTAGTGGTGAATTTATCTTTAATAGTTCTGGGATACAGTCGATTACAAGGATACTGCGGAGTTATAGCATTCATGTTTTACCATTTCTTCTTTCTGATAAATTGGAAATAGTTCAAGCTTTCGTCTTTTACTTCGAGATATAAACGTCTCGTTTAATCTTGATTATTTTGTTTTCAGAAAGATATTGTGTGGTATCCCATATAATGCATTGGCATCTTTGCAGATTTAATTATCTCCAAACAATCAACTTTGTCGAAATTATTCGTTTCATTCAATCGAGGAAATGTTGATTCCAACTGTTTAAATAATAAGCAGAAAATAAGTTATATCTGCAAGAAATAATTAATTCTGGAAATGCAAATAGCATCACATGCGTGTCTTCAATCGTTTCAAAGACAAACTTCTTGTTATTTATTCATTCTAACAATTATCTGTTTTCTATAAATGGTAATTTATTCAGTATGATATCAATGTCATAAGATATATTTCATAGACGATCATGATTCATACATCATGAACATCAAAGATTTATGTTTTCTAGGCGCCTATAATGTGTTTCTCAAGGAAGTCGATATCGATATCACGTACCTTCTGAATGAGACTTTCAACTTGTGACACATACTTGTATTTTTCGATTGAGAAATGGATCAGCATGTGGGAACACTCACAAACTACAACGATGTGGTTACCCAGACATAAGGATTCATAATATCTTTCAATTGCAGCTTGGTTAGGATTCTGGTCAAGATGTGAGAATCCAACGAAATTATTAAATTTGAAGCGCACTCTGGTAGGATTGAGGAGTGAACTATTCTAACACCTTGAAACTTGTTTCAGTCACTAAGTAGCCAGCATCTGATGGAAGTTTAATCTTCTTCTTTCCAAAAGATTGAACTTTCTCCCTAACTTTGACTCACTGTCATAGCTGACGGATCAAATAAATGAACATTGGAACCTTTTTGGGTTATTTCCATTTCTTGATAGATGAAGGAACGAAATTCATCTAGGAAGATATCTGAATGTTTCAATATTGTAGAATAACCAAGAAACTTGTCTGGAAAAATTAAGCTGATCAGAATAATTGAACTATCTACCTGGATTTTTCCATGTGTTCGATAGTAGTTTATGAAAGAACAGTTTTTATGGAATCATATAGTGTGGATACCGAAACTATCAATGTCACGCAACACAATTTCGTTCCCTTCATACTATAGCCAAAGTATGGATTGAAAATATAACAGTGAATAAATGTAATGATAATCAAGGGATGGTACACAATTGAAGAAATAACCTCAATGAATAGTCACAGTCGAAATCAAATTGCTTGACTTGTACTAACCATGAAAACCAAATTTCTCTTATGAACTTCAATGCGTTTGGTATATATTATCCAGTGAGTTGCTTGTTTTTATTCAATCGTTGATGTTTCCAAATGGATTCAATCATATTACAATTTTCAACTTCATGAAACTCCTTCCTATATTTCAAAACAAGCCTGTATGTGCTTTCCATGGACATCGCAAAATATAAATACTATATCCTATATATTTTCGTGTTCAGTCTTTTATTAATAATAGCAATGAAGGTGGCGAGAATAGTTTTCCACAAATGTCTTTTTATTATCCTTTCATCCATTATCCTGAAAAGTTAATAGCTTTTAGCTGTAATAATAAGTATGCCGACACCGACAAGAGAAGGATAGATAAACGTATGGAAAAAATGGTAGTCATTATTTTTCAGCTGTGTTTGACCTGTTTTTCTTCTTGTGAAAATGTTTTAGTTTTATCGAAGAGTGGTGTTTATATTTTTTAAAATCAGTTTTGTACATTTATTTTGATTTTCTGCTGGATATTTGAGTTTCTGTGAGCTTACAGCGCCTGATTATGCTAACTTTGACGAAACGCGTACCGAGTGACGTAACTTTGGTGTTTGGATAGTTTTCTAGTTGCCGTTCAGTGAGAAATAACAATCCTGAATTAACGCTGGAGACTTCAGTCTCATTACTATTTTGGTAACCGACATGGGAAAAACTGCATAATGTCCTATGAAACAAGAATTTACGAAATTGTGTATGGTCTGGAAAAATAATAAGTACGACTCTTTGAAAAATTATTAGTATCTTAGTGAATCAGGATTCGTTGCAATTAACTCCGCCCTTGTCCTTAAAAGTAAGAACTAGCAGATATTGAAGTTATTCACGAAGGTGTAAGCATTAAAGTACAGTTCTCTATAATTTAGAGTCCATTAAGTCCATTTATAGTATCGATAAAATGCAAAATGGGACATGATTTCGAGTATATGCACGCATACGACTCTAAATCTAAGCTCAATGTTAAAATAGTTGGAGGCAAAAAATACTCTTAGACAAATTCCGTTATTTGCACGTTTCAGTTCATTATCAAATAATAAGTATGGGAAGGAATCTGTTATCGATTCAAATCGTAAATAACTGAGTTTCGGAAAAGGCTGATACTCCTCTGATATAAGATTAATAATGCTTCGCATGGTCTAAAATTGAATGACTTGTAAATTATGAGCTCAGAAAGACAATAATTACATAATAATGTTTTGACGGACTTCAACATTTTTTTTGAAAACTGCTTCGTTCATCATTATCCTGTTTCTTGGTGTTGTCAGGATTGCAGTGTTGGATAGTAAAAACCGCATTGTATCCCTTGCCACGTAAGGTCCTATTACCTGAGGTAATGCCCTATTATAATACCTGGACAACGAAATACCGAAATAGGTCCGTAACTGAACAGGTACAGAGATAATGAAGGCACTCAAACCGCTGGAAGGGCACTGCAAACTTTTCCCTCTTGAAAATGCCAGCCACTGGTGTTAGCGAAACGTCAAGAACATCTCGCAATACACGAAGGCCTAATAACCTGAAAAACCATATTTCAAGAGATGGCGGCCGCGAAAGCCTTTTAAAATTTGTGATGTTGACAGAGATAGATAAATATCAATAACAATCGTTTGAATTCACACTGAATCCCTTAAAACTGAAAACAATCGTCAACAATTTTTTAATTAACAATAAAGTATGGATCTTTATCCAAAACATTCATTCATTCATATGATTGTCCTTCCAACAGTATATAGTTTTCCATACCACGGAAAATAATAATAATAGCCGTCCTGTACACACACAGGCTATGCCTTTGGTTACACTCACCGAGTGTATATGAGGGAGTATTATTATTATATTATTATTATACACAGGGTGGCAATTTTAATGCTTACAACTGATGTCCATAACTGTTGCTATAATACGGAAGGAAAACTGAAATGACTCTTGAAATAATACTTCCTTATCAACCCCTCTGATTTGCAGCCATTCCCACTCAAATAGGAATTTCATAACTAATGAACTCATTTGAATATATATTTTTCATTGACTTAACATAATATTCAAAAGAGAGATCACTCAGTCAATAGATTGTTCAAAATAAAGAATAATTCATTTTGGATTCAGAGGAATAACTTGAAAATAGGAAATTCTATACATACATATTGTTTTCTCTTGCATTTCTGCTCAACTGGACACATATAAAGAAAATATTCAAATAACCTATGCATAACATTTTCAGCTAGTATTCATAGAGATTGATATCTTGCAGAACGCTTTTGATGATGAATTAATTGTTTTCTCTATCAGATATATAGGTACCACAGGGTAGCATTTTCACGAGCTATCTTATGAGGTATCACAAGTAGGAGATTTCTGTTTAAATTATTTGAGCTGGGATTTGCTGATATTAGATGGGTTGATGGAGCTGGATTATTTCAGTTTTCCTTCCAAATTCTAGAAACAGTTCTAGATAATTGGCAATAGTTATATTATCTTGTTCATGCGATACAGTAATCATACTGTATATGGAAACCTATATAATATTGAACAGGCAATTATACGAATCCTCATTTTGTTAGTAAAAGCCCATACTCTCTTATTGGCAAATTCTAACCGTTTGTTTTCCAGTTTTAGCCAGTTTTAACGGATTGAGTGTAAAACAAACCAGTTATGTTATAGTTGTGAGATATATTTTTTCATTCAAATAGAAGCATTCATAAGCTACAACTTGACGTATTGAGTTTATTTCTGAGAAAAAATAATCTCGAATTAGAGCGCAAAAATCGAATCGTAAACACCAAACAATATTTTTTCCACTATACAGCTCGAAAACTAGTCAGAGAAATTTTCCGAAAGCCAGTTTAATAAACAATATTGATAACTCCAACAATGTTCATTTTCCTTGAATGTAACTGAATGCATTTTTTGAGCGGGACGGTTATTATATTGATTTGTCTCAGATTGTCATAATTGATTATTCTCAACCAGTTTTCGTTATCGCACAACGAAAGACAACGTTGGGTATTATGTTGCGATCGTCCTTTGAACGAAGGTCATCAACTTTCTGTGATCATCCACGCATGTACATCTGCAGGAGCACCATTGTACAGTAATAAAGATGGAACTTCTCAAATATATATATCTGTTAAGTCAGTTGAGTGTAACAGTGATAACGGTGGAATCATTTCAGCCAAATTGTGATCCCAACAACCAGTTCTTTTTCTACTGTTTTCCCATAACATATTGTAACAGTGACGACTGTGTCTTCAGTAAGTGTGGTCGGTTCGTGCCAATTACTAAAATTGTGCGAGTAGAAGCTACAAAAATCATACCAAGATGTGCGTTTACCAATTCAGCTCACTTACGTTATATACTTGCGGTAAATAAAGGTATTGAGGTGGTTGCTAGTGGCTCTTTCGTGAACCTTTCTAATGCGGATACTATCGATTTATCATTCAATAAGATAAAACAGTTACACAGTGACACATTCAACAACGTATCAGCAACCTCCCTTGATCTCAGCTGGAATAAGCTTGTTTACATCCAGGATGGTTCGTTTCGTGGATTGAACAATCTGCGATATTTGAATTTGAGCAAGAACGAACTTTCAACTTTATCCATTCACCAGATGCCATTGTTACTGACAGAACTGAATTTATCTTTCAATTTGTTCCAAAGATTATTACTTACCTCGAAAAGGATGCCTAATCTAACTAATATAGATTTAAGCAACAATGAGCTGACAAAATTAGCGCTCAATTTCGATAATCCCTTGAAAAAAATTGATCTCTCCCATAATCTACTCAGTCGATTGGATTTCATGGACATTCTTCACTGCGAAGAACTGAAAATATCTTCAAACCAATTTTCCTCCGTTCCAGAACCTCTGACGTACCTGAGTGTTGAAAAAGTTTCGTTGTATCCAAACCCTTGGAAATGTGATGAACTGCAGTATTTGTGGACTGAGCTGCAAAACAATTTGGTTACTCTTTTGGATGATACCCCGGAGCAAACTAGAGAAACACTTCCTATCTGTGTAGCCGCGACAGAAACTATTACATTCACGTCAATTTCATCATACAAGGAACTCTTCAGTCGTTGTTTAAATGATGAACATTGCGATGAAAACATGATTTGCAGGAATATGAAATGTTTGGATCCTTGTAAGGAAAATGCATGCGACCCAACTAGCGATTGTATAACAATAAACCATCAGCATCATTGTGAATGCCCGAATAGAAAAATGAAAGATCCCAGAGAACCTTATTCCCCCTGCATAGAAGCTGAATGTTTCCTCAAGAAGGACTGTTTTTCGCCGCGATACTGTAGCAATGAAAGACGATGTATATCGTTTCACACCAAACCTGCCAGTTTTGGTGGCAATGATGATGTTGCTGCTTCCTTTGGTTCTCCCTATTCTCCTGGTGATGATGATGATGAAGACAATGAGATGTGGTGGATAAACGAAATACCAAAATCTTCTCCCACTCACAAAGGTGAGATCATTGTTATTATTTGGTGATTTACTTTCATAATAACTAAAAACTGATCGATTTTTATGTATGCACGCGATGTCTTCAAAATTCATTTTTGGAATACCACATAATTCAAAGACGATTTAAATTTTTTCATTCGATAATACATAAGCTGAACTGAAATGATTTGGCTGTTGGCACTAGTATCGAATATTATATCCAGCAACTATTTATCTGGTAGATGTTGGAAATCTAAAATATATTAGTATAAAAATTAAATCACTCATTCATCTTGATACGAGTAAATAACTGAAAATGCTCACTCTCTATACGTTTTAAAACGAGAGGTTTTAGTAGAAAAACTAATTTTTCTTCAGTAGTTTTGTTGTAGATACGAATGTCTTCGATTTGCTAGTGATTATAGAATGAAGCAATCGTAGATACTCAACATTTTTCGTTTCGTTTTTCAAAACACGTCCTTTCAATTGTTGCCCAGCTGCTTGTGTTTTGATGATTGTAAACAATTGTTCCAAGACTCAAATGAATTTAATGATTGACGATTTTTTAATGGATTGCTATTTATATTTTTTTATTATTGATCGTCACGACTACTATTTTTTCCTTCTTTTTTCAGGTGCACGAGTTTAATCATACCTTTAAGAACTGTCAGATCCTCGCCAACACAAAGAAAATAACAGCGGGTTGGTAGGGCTTCTCAGATGGCATTTCCATGTATTTTTATGGATACTCCGTTTAGCAAAAACAAATGAGTGTATCGGAAAAGGAAGAAAACTACGTAAACACCAAAATACTTCAAATTCACTCGACGTGAGTTTCGTCAAATAAGTCATTTGTCCTCTTCATAAATAATATCTATTTTGAAATTTGATTATACATTGAGATCTTGGTAATAGTATGAATAGAAAAAATCTCATCCAGATTCTTTGGTTTTGGGGTTATAGAGGAAAAAGCAATAATTTCAAAAAAAAATTTTGCCCATACCTATATCTTTCATTTATCGAATACTTTTTATAACGTTTAGCGCTTTTCCATTTCAACTTTTTGTAGGCTATCCAGATATATGAATTAAAATTATGCACAAAATATTCTACAAATTGTGTTATCCCTAACTTTTCATTTTCAAATACGGCTGTAATTTTTTTATTGCATTTTTTCAAATGCCAAGAGTCATGTTTCATATATATGGCATATAGTACATAGGCGTGCCTATCCAGGGTTTTTGAAAAAAGTGCGATTTACACGCATATGCATTTTTGACCCTTATGACTGTAAATTACATGACAGTTCACATATGAGCCATTCACTAGGTTTCTATGACGAAGTGATATTTTTTTTGGTTCTGTGATAATATGATCAACACTGGAGTAATGCCATTTGAGTTTCTCGAATAATTCCGACGTTTTTTCCACTGTATCTTTTATTACTTAAACCAGAACATGTCCTAATTCCGTGCGTGCTCACCTTTCGTTTTACACGCACGTCGACAGGAATATGTGTGAACGTCGACAAGGGTGCATTTTTCATGCAGGGTGGGCAGTCCTGTCTAAGGATCATTGAGGTATAAGTATTTTACATATGCCTCCCAAGATTCTAGAAAGATCCATTTAAGTACAGCATTAGACAGTCCACTTTTGCCTTTTGTTCAGTCTGGCTTTCGCAATCGCTTCAGTTGTAGGTACTACAGCTCTACTAAATATAGTCGAAGACATTGGTTGAATGGAGAGAGGTCAGTGTGCAATTTTAGTACTGTTCGATTACAGCAGAGCATTTGATACTACAAATTTCAATCAATGCCTAATATTTTGCACTATATAGGTTCTTCAGGAACGGCTGTTTGCCTTATCTAAATTATCTGGACAATCGTAAACACTGTGTTAAAATCGAATCAAATCAGTCCGAATATAAGACATTGAGCTCGTGGGTACCTCAAGGTTCGATCTAGGGTTCTTTGCTTCTTTCTATATATATAAGTACCGTCGAATTATTAAAATCCTTAGAACATAGATTCATATATCTATGTGGATGACACCCTGATTCATTACACTTTTTCTCCGCAGTTAGCAGATAATGCTTGTGAAATTTATTGATAGGGAACTGGCGACGTAAAATAATTTAGCTTCTGAACATTGTTTACTAATCATTTGGACAAAATCTAGGGTAATACTATTTGGTTCTATATGAATGATAGGGTTAGTTTTAAATTTCCTATTGACAGAAATCAATAACGAATCAATTACTATAGTTGAAGAACCTGAAAACCTTAGTGTTGTCATAGACAAAGACTTGGGATTCGAAAAATATGGTAATCAATTGATCCGTCGTGCATATACTTTACTGACATTTATCATTCAACATGTTTTATTTAATCATTTCCAATGAACGCGATTACACTGATCAAGTGTATGATAACGTTAGTACACTGGAAATTCCAAACCAGCGTAAAAAGTTCTCCATTCACCAGACTTTGTTGTTATAGAATGATGAAAATTTTTTTCCTACAAAAATATTCACCTCTTATGTGGTGATTATCTTAACTAATAATCTTTGGTAAATTTGTGAATGCTGGTAGATATGTTGTAGGTTGCAGCGTTGTCATGTTATTCAAAATTCATTGAAAACATTGTTTTGATGTTTTTGGTAGTTTATATTTCTGGAAGCAGTAGAAAATTCCGCCAAAACTTGAATATTTCGATATTTCCAGCATATTGATGGAAATCAGTCCCGGAAAAACCTTTAATCAAAAAAATACATTTATCAAAATGAATTAGTGAATTTTCTCTATCGCCGGTCTGATATGGAATGGAAAATACTTCGTAAATAAAGCACTGACGACATTTGGAACGAGATATTTTGAATGAAATATCTGATTCTACAGTACTTCATAACCTATATCGAAACTGAATCATTCTTTGAACCAATAACATAAGTTTCTTTTTTGTGGATACTTCATAACAGCTATTGCTGTTCAATCTGTAACCGCATTCTTTCCGAGACGCGTCTTGTATGTGAATTGCATATCATGAAATATGGGTAGTGAACTCCTTTGGTATTTTTAATAAAAGTACACTGAACTCTATGTGAAATACGACTGAAATTTTGTTCCAAGGAAACAGTTCCATGTAAAATTCTATTGAATATCTTCGCTGCCACACCGGTATTTTGATATTATTACAGCACGACAACACTGTGAGGTTGCGGTCATCTGTTGACCAAGGTCATCAACTGTCTGATATCACTCTGATTCATCACACAATAATACATATATACCTCAATTAACTCAATTCATCAGTACGAAGATGGAACTTCTTGAATACTTCTGTATGTTGAGTATGGCGATAATGGCGGTGGATTCATTTCAACCCAATTGTGATACTAACAACCAGTTCCGATTTCATTGTTTTCGAATAGGACACTGCAATAGTTACGATTGTTACAACAATAATTGTGGTCGGTTTAATAGCCAGAGTAAAATCGTGCGAGTGAAAGAAACAAAAATTATACCGAAATGTGCTTTTACCAATTCGGACGCGTTAAGTCATATAATCGCAGTAAACAGTCATATCAAGGTGGTTGCTAGTGGCTCTTTTGTGAACCTGTCTAACATGGACACCATTAATTTATCATTCAATTTGATAACAGAATTACACAGTGGCACATTCAAAAACGTATCGGCAACATCCCTTGATCTCAGCTGGAATAAACTTGTTTATATTCAGGAAGGTGCTTTTCACGGATTGCACAATATGCGATACTTGAACCTTAGCAAGAACGAACTTTCATCTATACCCATTTACCAGATGCCCCCACTTCTGACAGGACTGAATTTATCTTTTAATTTGTTCAAACGAATATTGCTTACCTCAAAAAGAATGCCTAGTCTAACTGAATTAGATTTAAGCTATAATAGGCTGAGGAAAATAGCACTTTCTTTCGAAAATCCCATGAAAAAAATTGACTTATCCCAGAATCAACTCAGCAAACTAGACTTCTTCGATATTTCATCATGCGAAGAACTGAAAATAGCTTCGAATCGATTTTCGCGCGTTCCAGAACCTCTAACATACATGACTGTTAAAATAGTATCGTTATATCCAAATCCTTGGAAATGTGACGAACTACAAAACTTATGGGTTCAGCTGCAGAACAACTTCGTCAACCTTCTTTATGAAACACCAATGGAAACTAGAGATACTTCTCCTATTTGCGTAGCTTCGAAAGTCGCGGTAGTCAGATTATCGGCATCATTTATGGAATTCGTTAAGACTTGTGAAAACGATAAACAATGCGATGAAAATATGATATGCAGGAACAAGATATGTTTGGAACCTTGTAAGGAAAATGTTTGTGATCCAACGAGTATCTGCGTTATGATAAACCATCGGTTCAATTGTGCGTGTCCAAGTAACAAACGAAGAAATCCCAAAGAAGCTTACTCTACGTGTATGGACGTTGAATGTTTCACCAATAAAGACTGCTTTCTCTCAGGGTACTGTGACACTGGGAATAAATGTATGTATCACGTTGCTCATGGTTTTGGCGGACCCAGTGGTCATCCTACTGGAGATAGTGGATCTCCACTTCACATTCCTGACCATTGTAGTGATTCTCAGAGATGCCCTTCCCTTTGGAAAAATCAAAGTTGCAATGCAGAAGATTCCTGGAGTTGCAGTTATCCTACTATACATGTTGTTGTTGATGATGATGATGATGATGATGATGATGATGATGAAAATGACATGTGGTGGACTTATGAAATACCAAAATCTAATCCGACCTTGCACTGAAATTTCCATTTGGTGAATATTTTCATGATAAGTATATACTGAATTAATATTGATGTTACTATATCTCAAACAGTTTGATTGGTTCAAAAATTGAGTTGATTCGATTCTCAAGGAATCAAATAATTGGTCTCTTTTTTCCCAAGAAGAGAATTGAGATCAGAGAAGTTATTATAGGAATCTTATTCATTCAATATCTGTTATGAGACATCAACAATATCTACCTCATCACTTGATGCAACTCATTGTTTCTCAATCGAATTGTCTTCTTTGTGAGTACAGTTTCTTCACCTTCAAATTTTCAGGTGTACAAGTCTGATTTATGTGGACGAAAAATTACAAGGAATCCACCATCATAAGTTAACCAGAGTGTTGGTATGGATACTTAATTGCTGTTTTGAGAAGATTCATTAGAAGATAATTTGGTATTTAAATGATACATCGTTTTTAATACTAAAGAAGATTTTGGTCACTGGTGGTTGAATTTCTAGCAATTTAAAAAATCCTCATCCGGATATTTAAAGCATTGTCTTTCTAAAGAAATAAATAAAATACGAAAAACCTATTTTCTCGACTATTTCTTAAATATATCATCAGTCAGTAATGTTATCTTGATCATATCTCAGATTTGCTCATACTTGATCAGAATGTGTGACTGGCAAGTCAAAATATAAAAGTCTTACTTTATAGATCCATGATTTTCTGCAAAATCGATTTACTTGTGAGAAACTCTATTGTTGTCAAATGAAAAAAGGATAAGGTTCTATGATCTTTGGTGCCCTTTAAATTGTTGCAAGAAAGCAAAATTGGTAAAGCATGTTTATTCGGAAAAAATGTTACGGAATCAGATTCCAGGTAAACATGATACAAATATGAGCCGTGTTGTATTGATATAATACGTATTTACTGGTCAGTCTCAGATTATGTTCAGGTACTCTTGACCATCAGCCCAAATGATACTTTAGTAATCTCCACCACTGGTTTTAATGTCAGTTGTAACATGTGTATGTGGCCATAACCCTGGAGAAAAGGAAATGAAATTATCCCATCCAAAATTATTGATATGAGAATCGGGAATGAAACCCTAACAGTTCTGTGAATTTTATGTTAAATCATTTCCGAATAACGTTATTTGGCGCGAAATTTATTATCACTCAATTCATGTTAAATATTGTCACAGGTCACTGCTTTTCCACGTTTAACTCATGCATACATTTTTCATACTCGTCGGTTGTTTTTGTGAATCCGGGCGAATTTGGAAAATTTGCTGGCACGTGTTCCAAAAGGGGATTTCATCTCATAAATTGTTAGTCGAATTGTTGAACAAATCGCTGACAGAGCTGGGCTGATTCAGGACTCAGTTTCGAGGGGAATTGAATAATGACTCCATAGCTCCCTTTGATGTCTACCAGTTGTGTTTTGATAAAAATTATTGATAATCTTCTTCATTGCAATTCTCAGATGAATCTAGCCAATGGTTCGAAGCCTGTGCTGATAATAGACAAACACTAGTTGTTGAATATGGTGGTGTCTATATTTGTGCCACAGAAATAAAATAGTTTCTAGATTCCACGTTTATACTCCACTTACAGTAAGTTTGCAAAATGGAATTCTTCATAAAAAAGACCACTGGTATTTTTGGTAAACAACAGGTGATGGAAAATCGAAAATAGTTTTCGACGTTTCGTCACTTATATGATGACTGAAAAATACCAATGAAAATATTTGAATCGTTTAATGCTTGTAAGGAAATGGTGTTACTGATTCATCAATGCAACGTTTAATTCTTCTGGGAAACCATCTCCTCAAAATGTTCGACCATTTGTCTCAAGTTTCAAAAATGTTGAAATTCCACTGGAAATAGTTCAATATTTCCAAAACACTTTGTGTTCAGATGAAATTACTACACCAATGTGAAACATGACACTTGGCATTTGAAAAAATGCAATAAACAGCAGGTCCTTATTTGAAAATAAATAGTTGAGGATGGTCCAATGTGTACGATACTTTGTACATAATTTTCTTTTGCTTAATTGGATAGTCTACAAAAAGTTGCTGTGTGGAAATGCCAAAAGTTTTAAAAAATCTCTATAAAATAAAAATATATAGGCAAAACAAGAATTTCGAAATTTTCGATTTTTTATGTATAACTCTAGAAAGCTAGATCAGATTTTTTCATTTCACGTAATTGATTTCCAAAATACGCAACTTCAGCAACAGTTAACGACCCCTCTATTTTTTTCCGTTATTGAAATCTCAATGCATAAACTCGAATTTGAATAGCCCTGTAGTTTAAAATCGTCGGCATGTAATAAAACATCAGACTTCTGGCTTAGGCAGATGTCATTCATGAAGATGGTTAACAAAAAAGGTCCCAGAATTGATCCCTGTGGAACACCAGATGAAGCTGATATTTCAGTAGACTTGAAACCATGGTACTGAACATGCAGTTTTCAGTACGTATGTTACCAAATATCATCAATTTCTTAACAGCCAACTCAGTATCCTCTTCCTTTCTTCAGTCACCGCGCCTTGTCCAAATGATCACTTATTTCGTAATCCCGTCCTATACTGAGAACCCTGGTATGGTTGTCATGTCAACATCAATATTCCCCTGATTCATCACGTTCTCATTCTAGTTACTTGACCTGCTTTCATTTAAATCAAGGAGACAAAAAAATGCAATTGCTCGTCGTTTGTGCACATAATGATATTTTTCACTTATAATATCCCAAGGCTATTGATAATTTCGAAATAATTTGTCGTGTACTTTCGAAAGCGAGTTGCTTGGTAACAGCCCGACGCCGAAGGCAGAGGGCTGTTACCTTAAAGCAACTCGCTTGAGAAAAGTTAAGACAAATTTTGAGAATATATCAATAGCCGAGGGATATTCAGTAAGAAAATTTTTTCATAGAATTGTCACTTATAATTATATCGATCGACTCAATTTGGATATTTCCATATCTACTCGAAGGGACTGACATTTTGAAAATTCAATTGAGTAAACGTCAAACTATGTCATAACCATGGTAACTCGATTGTTCAACAGTCATAATTTACCGGGGTACTTATCAGTTTAATGTTTGTCTGATTGGCTATTTCTGGTCACTTGGTCACTAATACCTAAATATTAAAGATTCAAATTACTTGAAAAAAATTTTCACCGAAAGCCTTCAAAACGTAACCGTTAAAAGCATAAAAGTTTATTAAAAAATGTTTCCGGTGAAGAATGTTTCTTGCTTTATTGATTTTTTTTTCAAATTCTGGATTCACTGTCAGTATATATCTCATGTTTGACAACAGCTTTAAAATTTACAATAAAATAATTACCTATATCAGTAACCATCAAGCGCAACTCTGTTGTGTGTGGTTTGGCCTACATGGGTAGGAATGATAACAAACAGTTTTCGTTATCAGCGAAAATCGATTGGTGGAATGCATCGATTTGCCGGAATAGCGGTAGCCCTATCTTGACCATTGTGTTCATAATACGTCGGCTTCCTGCAGGGTGTGGGGTGAGGCGCAATACGCCCCTAAGCGTCAGCTCTGCGTGCCCTGATGTCGGGATGTTTTACACCCAATGGGTCATTGGATAATTACCTGCCACCACACAACGTCGCACAGTTGATGCTAAGGTCACTCGTACAGGAATCGTTATTATTATACGTGTTCCCTTGGCTCTTTGTGAATAACGAATGTTAGGAAATAAACTTCACATAACTCTATATGGGTGTTGGCCTCCTGGAAGTTTCTTTTTCAAAACAGTGGTTTTCCCCATGAACATTGCATGAGTGTTTGTCAAATGTTATTCAAGGTCTGCGGTAATTCAAGGGAGTTATCGACGATTTGTTATCATGTTTTAGTATCATCGAAAGGAGTACTCCTGTTCTGTTAACAGCTTTCTCCTCTTTAAGAATATTTTGGTAATGCCATCTTCAACAGCTTTCGTTTATTGCACTTTTCTAGAAAAATAATAAGTCATATTAATTTATATTTTTCAGTTAGTTACAAACGACTATTTGACAGGTTCAAGATATTTACTACCACCACTGAAATGCAGGCTAGCAATTTCTTACACAACTCTTGCACAATTTTTTCAGCATATTACTAGTCGAAACAAGGCAATTCGATAAATGCATGAGGATGTGAAGAAAAATCACTTTAAGTTTTCTGAATCTCTCATTTTATTCGGCAGTAAACATTCATTGCGGAATTATACTGATCACATTGAATTCACAAGCATCAAAGTGGTATCAGGTACAAAACTCTCTCATTGTGTAGACGTAATGAGGAAAAATTATTCATAAAACCAATTAATGAATGTATCAAATCCTGCGTGTGTTTCCCACAGCGTATTTTCCTCGTACGATGATTTATTTTTATGGAAATGAAAAGAAAATTCTCATTATCGTATTCATGGGTATTGATGTACATCAAATATGAAGCTTGATTTTGATGTTGTTTTATAATTAGATTACACTGCTTGGAACCGTTGCTGTAGTAATGAATGCACTGGAGTTTTATTCCAACACCAAGTCACTTAGTTTCATCAGTAGAGGCATTTGAAACTACTAAGCCTTTGTTGAGAATTAAAATAATTCTGCCATGCAAAATATGGACAGATAAGCAGATATATGAATATAAAATACAAAGAAAATTCAACATATGATAAATACTGGAGGATGGAAAAATTACCAGTGACTCATCATGTTTCCTAACAAAATCACTACATAATTCACTTCGACAAGATTGGCTAAGCAATTAAAAACCACACACAGTTGTTAGATGTCTATTAAACCCTAGAAATAAGTATACACAAGTCAATTATGAATAACGACGCTATAGAACAACTTTGGGCGTCCATGCTGCAATCCTCTACCTTATCAGGTCCGTTATTTATGCCATCGATATCAAGAGTTCTCTATCTAGCTCTCCTTTTGATACGTGACTCTTAGGCTCGATGATTCAATGGCCTGATCCTGAATATTTATTCACCTTAGATAGGCTGTTCTTATCTTCTAGTGCGAAAGAAGCTCTAGTTTCTCTTGAGAACTTGTTTTTGATACTTGCTCTGTGGTCTTGGCATCAGACGTGTACACCTTTTGCTTTGAGTTGGGTGTGGTCACCTCCGCCTTTTTGACCATTGTTGTGCTCTGTATAGATCCATAAATATATCTGTGTTTAGCTGGAAAATTTTGCAAGTCGCAGTAAGATCTAAATACTCTAGGATTCGATCTGGTGTCTGAGAGGGAAAATACCCATATCATCAGAACGTACTATAATATTAATAATCGAAAGGAGAAGACGTTCAGCTTTAGATCTGGTCATCAGAACTGTCGAAGAAAGGAAAAAGTGGCTACAACTAATATGCTTGCCGTTCCGATTCCACTCTACTCCTTCAGAGTAGTGAAATGGACTCAAAAGGAGCTACTACAACTCGCAAAATGATGCATCATTATAGGAGTTGGCATCCTAAATGGTCTGTTTCATGTTATACTTCTCCGGACAAAGGGGAGGCCGTGACATTTTCAGTTGGGAGTGTTCATGAAAGCAATCTAACAGGAAAACTGTGCCTGGAACTGCTTGAAAACACAATTGAAACCATGTTAGCAAACATCATTGGAAATGGCCAAAATCATCTGGAGGTTCACTTCCCGGGACACTATTGGTGTGCGAGGTTCTTTCGAATGGCCCCCACGATCACCAGACCCGTCTCCTCTAGATTTCTTCCTGTGGAGGCATATGAAAAGAAGAATGTATGCAACTCTACCTGCTTTACTCGAAGATTTACGACAACGGATCACAACGTATCACAAATGTCGCCCAATCACCCCAGAAATACTCCAGAACGTACGAGAACGTTTCCAGCAGAATCTATACCCGACTCTAGGTACCGGACTAATATAAATAGGCCAAATTCTGTAATGAGGTTTACGTTAATCTTCCTCCACTCGGTGACTGAAACACGTGTCGATGTGTTGAAAATAGTGATTTAGTATTGGGCTAAAACTCCAGTATATGGTTATTAGGACGTTTCATTATCCTACTTACCCTTAGTTGTGTGTTATGTATGAATTGAGGTTTATGAGATCTCGATCACGATCTAGAGAAATAATTTTTTATTGACAACTGGTTTAATTAATTACCGATTGAGTGATGATGATCACTATGAACGGTGCTAGTTTGAATTTCCACCCCTCAAGATACATCACTGACTACTTGTTAAAATAAGTCGATAAAGTACGTGAATGAACATTCATTCAAGTTAGTTCAACAGGAGCCTTCAGGCTTGTAGTGCTGATGTATATAAACGGGAGAAAATTGTGTAATTCTACTAGCTTAAAGAAGTTCCTCATTATTTGGAATTAAATTTTCCCCGTCTGGAAAAGCAACAAAAACAATGTCATTAACTGTGAAGAAGTTTGCCAATGTATTTGACGAAACAGTTTTTCTTTTCAAAGGCCATTAATTGCTTTTCAGAGCATCTTTGAAATCTCTTGTGACTACGGTTTCGAAAGTGCATTACTTGTACTGAATAGTTCAACAGATGCAATTAAGTCCGGGCAAAAATAGTTATATATTCAAGATGTATCACTAATTTTGTTAGCTTATGAATTGCAATAAACTTTTCCATTGAACGGTTTTGTGGAACTCAATGCAGTCTTTTCGACTTGATAAAATTCTTATATTTGAGTAAGTTCGTCATTTTGGCTTCAATCAAGTCAATAATCCAAGAAGCTTTTAGAAAAGAGCGATGACTGGATGACAGTTTATCTGGCATCTTTAATAAGGTCAAAACGGATATACAGTGATATTTTGATATGTTCTGAAAATTGGAAAAATTCATAAAACACCGTTTAAAATATTTAGCCAACTTAATTTTTGCTACAGATACTTCCAGGTGACTGAAAAATCATATATCAAGAGATGACTGATTTGGAGGATGTCTAAGGGATAGTTTACATAAGTCTAAGAATGATATTCATGTCGAGACCTGTTTGAAGAACATACAATTTGAATTTGAATCACCATACAAGACACGTCAGAATTTCTCTATCAAATTGCCAATACATCATTTAGTGAATGACTCAATAATATTTATAAAATAATCAACATATGCAGTATTATATGCATCAGACAATTCAGAAAAGCTATAAAGATAATATTGATGACCTGATCGCAATTATTTTATCTATTTTATAGTTTGAGATATTCCTGTATTCCAATTAAAATTATCGATCATCCCTTATCTTCAGGTAATATCTTCTGAAGTTATATCGCCATACACATAATTTACGTGGTCGTCGCTTCATACTGAATATAGTAATGGTTTCATTTGCACGTAGATGAAGTACTTCACTGCTGATTCCATATAGCATCCGCAAATTTACCTAATGCCATTGTCCTGAATGCGGTGTAAATATAAAACAATGCCTTCCCAACGGCGTTTGGAAACGACATGGTTTACGGAATAACTTGATGGGATTTGAACAGAATCGACTCTAATGGAAGGATAAATAAGCCAAATATGATGTTTATTTGGTGTTGTACGAAGTGGACATCAATTTGTAGCACTTAGCGATTCGTTCCACTTCAATTTCAGTAAAAAAACAGATTTATCTGAAATCTGAAATTTGTTTATGAACAATTCTGAATGATGAATACTTGAAACTAGGTTCTGTGCAATATATCGAAAGAAAAAAGGCAGAAAACTGTATACAGTGTCACCGTTAAAGTCCGCATCATATGGGATTTTTTGATATTATTCACTTATTGCAAATTTAGAGTTCGTGAACAGTTTGTGCTTTGAAAATAATGCAAAATGACGTTTACGATTGTTTTCTATCTATTGGCAACACCTGTCAAATTTGAAATTTTTTCGAAAAAATTTTAGGTTAGGTTATTTCTCAATATTTCGAAAAATATTATATGAAAAAGTTGTTTATTTTTCGGTTTCCTACCCACCTACCAAATTTGAACCAGTTTGAAAAACTTTAATTTTTTTTGGCGTTTTCCTTACCTAACATTTTTTCGGATAATTTAAATTTGATGGAATCTGTAAAAAAACAGTTGGGATGTAATACACCCATCTACTGAAAGACTTTTTTTCTATTTATAAATATTTCTAACTGGATATTTTCCAAAAAAATACAAATATGCTAAGAAAATAACATCATACTTGGTGCAAAGTGGCTCTAGTTTCAATATTCCATAGCAAAATTTGCTTCACTTATTTTTATCACAATACATCAGTGAAGTAGAAAATACTAGAGCCACTTTGCATCAACTATAACATATTTTTTTAGCATACTTGTATTTTTTTGAAAATATCCAAGTAGAAACATTTTTGAACAGAATAAATCCTTACTGCAGATGGGATTATTACATCTCAACCGGTTATTTCAGATTTTACCAAATTTTAATTAATAAATGAACAATTTTTTCATATAATGTTTTTCGAAAAATTGAGAAATAACCTAACATTTTGATTTTTTTTTAAATGTCAAATTTGACAGGTGTAGCCAATGGAAAACAATCGTAAACGTCATTTTGCATTATTGTTAAAGCAAAAACTGTTCACGAACTCTAAATTTGCAATAACTGAATAATAAAAAAAGTGCCATATGATGCGGACTTCAACGGTGACACTGGATTTGATCGTATCAATTCAATGAACAAATAATTTCGACCAAACCGAAAATAAACAGTTTTCACACATTCCACAAAGTCTACCATTCTAAATTTTATGAATGCTCTGGTTTTGACTTTCACAATTTCACTTTTGCATTCTGATTCTACAAATCCTGACTGCTTTTTCTTTTGTCTCAAGTTTGTATTTTCTCTATAAAAACCGATCATTCAGTGACCAGCGTGAGTATTCCATAAAATTGTATCCATATTCATGGAGTCCTCCATTTCAATGCTTGGTTCTTCCAACGAACGGCAGAGTTTTGGAACTAACTATTTGAAAACGTGTTCCATAATGCATACAGCTTGCAGAAATTCCAGAAGACCACCAATTCCTACCTATTTTTCCTTGGCTTTCGTGATGCTCCATGAAATTTACAGGATTTTCTTTTTCGTGGGAACCAGAACAAAAAAGTTTCTGCTCGATATATGGTTACCTCATTGAATTGGAAGCGAAGCATCTGGACGTACTAATGGATAATGGAGAGTGCGGAAGAACAGTCAGTTGATTGAACTAATATTTGAATTAGTCGATTCATAATAATTGTCACTACCAAAAGTTATTGAGATTCGTATTGAGGATATAATTGAATAAATTCTCCAATGAAACATGTAATCTATCCAATGAGGATCTTGTTTTTGTAAACGACATACATAACATTCGAAATGATTGTTGTTCAATTCATGCTGCTTAAGTGTACTACAGTGACATTGGAAACAGTAACTGGTGTAATTTCCGCACTCAATTGGCGATTAAATGAAACTGGTAGGGTAAGAGCCAGGTCAGACTTTTAAGAACTACATGCATCATCGATCATCACCAGGAAAAACTATCCATATTATACAATTCATATGAAAACATAATAGACAACGAAATCAATAACTATATAGGAGGGCAAGTCACGGAAAGATCAAGATGTAGCATGTTTCAGAGCTTGAGGCCAAAAAGTGTTTTGAATATATTGTCGATCCTTGAAATACCTGAACGGTCACTTTGTTCATACTGCAAGACCACAATGGAACTTAATATCCCAAGTAGGTTTTTCTTTGTACTTTGATTTCGAACTATCTTTCAACGAAAGCTAGATGAGTATATTCACCAAAAAATAATTTGCTGACTTGTTGAAATTTTTGTCCTGAATATATTAAACAAGTACGCCTAATTTCAATTCAACCCTGGATTATACAAGGTCCACTTTTATTACCTGTATCTATCTCATGTTTTTGTTAATAGCTACACGAGATTAGTGAGCTATACATAATTCATCACCATCAACAGATTGTCATAATTGATTTTAGCAACGGGAGACAAAACCGTGCTTTGATGAATAATCGACAACCATACTCCGTTTTATCGAGAGTTCCGCCTCCTGAATCAGACATTTACTGGAATTGACAGCACACCAAACTGGACATTAGTTCCACGTATTCGCAAATGGCATTAGCTAACAAACAGAAAAAAAGAGACTTTTTTCACTCGCATGAAATTTCTCATACGCCACTGATTTCAAATCATACTACATAAATATAGAGTTTCATTCTTAAGTTTTGATTATAAATCAATATAAATTCGAACAAAAATGGAGGATGATAGTATTCAATGCAATAGTGGAACATTTCACATATTATACATTTATCAGATGTAACTCAATGTTCGTAGGAGACAGTAGTTGTTTTCTGACAGTAGTTTTACACTTTGTAGAATGGTGTGAAGAGGAGGAGATTTCGACTTTGTCAAAATTATTCGTTTCATAAATCAGTGTAATGAGGAGATGCAGCTTCTGAAATGAAAATATGCATGTGTAGGCATGCATACAGAGCGTTTTTTTTATCGTGTGGTAACATTGCTATATTCTAAACCATAACAGATATGAAGAGAATTAAATGGGAAAGGTAACTTTTCCGGGGAACAGTACAAGGGTCTAAGAAAATTTACAGGGCCTTTCGCCCTTTCCAAATTATACAGGGAAAACTAGTTATATCAGAAAATATAAAGGGAAAGTTTTATTGTATTCGAAATGAACTATGACGATGTAACATCAACTTTTTTTTTCAAACACGAACCTGTCTATTTTATCACAAATATTGATAAACTGATGAAATCACAATTTAATAGTATATCACAATTGATATTTTTATAACGTTTCATTTAAAATAACGAGGACTGATATGCAATTCACTTATGCAAAATCAAATAGAAATCTTCTTAACCCGCCACTGCCTGTTAACAGTGGTTTTTGTTTATGTTTTTTTCATGTGTGCCATCGATTTGGAATTCGTGAAATAAAGCCAGTTACAATCTGAATGTTGTTTCACTGCATTGTAAGCAATGTAAAATAAATAGTCAACCCTAAAAGATGCATTAATAATATCTCAGGTTTACTTCAATGAAGATTAATAAAAAGAAGAAAAACTGTTTTTTTCAATATAGTATTGGTCAGTTACAAAAATATTTCTAACCAAGATTGTTCTTTACGAGAAATTGCCTACGAACTAGGAATTTCTGAAAAATCTACCAGAAATATTTAAGAAAAGAACAGATACAAATGCTACAGGATACGCGAAGTTTATCACCATAATGAAATTAATTACGAAAGGAGAGTACGATGTGCGAAGTGGTTGATACGTAGAAATAGGGAAGTTGGGAATATAAAAAAATATATGGACGGACGAATTAAAATTCACCAACAATGGTTAGTTTACCGGAAACGTCCAATTATAGGTGGAATAATACAAATGAAAATTTACATAGATTAACCAATTCCAGGAAAGGTTCGGAATAAATGTTTGGTTGGGAATTTAGGAAACACACATACTAGGTTCTTTGTTTTACGATGAGCATTTGAATGGTGAAATGTATTTACATTTCCTATCCAATGAGTTTGATGGCTACTTTGGTGAATTGACACTGAACATCCGCCGTGTAATTCAATAATTTCAACAAGACGGTATCCCTCTTCATAATACAGCAATAGTAAGGGAACATTTAGATGCAATATTCCCATTAAAATGGATTGGAAACAATGGATCAACTGCCTGGCCAGCTCGATCCCCAGATCTTACTCCTTTAAATTTTTTGTTTTCGGGATACATAAAGGACAATTTTGTTTCGACATGTAGTACAGATATCGACCATCTCAAATAAAAAATAAGAGATGCATGTAATAGCATTACACCCATCATGCTAGAAAATTGCCACAGAAATTGTATGGACAGACAACTTATGTGCATTCAACAAAGAGGTCGTCAATTCGAGCATTTAATGTAGTTTGTCATGTAGAATTCATTATCTGTATTAGTTTTATTTTTATAATATAAATTGTTTTTCTGTTTGTTCTGTAAGTTTATTTCCGAAATGAATTGATATCGTTCGTCTCTGAAACAACATTTTTTTTATGTTTTTAGACACATTCATTCAAAACGTCACGAATAATTTTTATATCGAAGGGTTTTTTAGAAACCATAAACCAACTAACGACAGGACCGTAAATAAAAATTGTCACTGATGATGCTAGGTTATTTAAAATGAAATGCTATTGAAATAACAAGTGTGAAATACCACTAAATTGTGTGTCTTGTTAAGACTGATTACCCCATGTAAATACTAACTTCGACGAAATCATTAGAACATGTGGTGCAAATCACAGAATAGGAAAATTTGGTTAGCAGTATGACTGCATGACACTATATGTTTTCTAAACATGAGATCCAACACCTATATTTGCATAGACATACCTTTTCAATCTGTTCAATCTCATCTCGTTCACGGAAATATGAAGTAGTAACATACTTAATCAAGAATATACAGAAATATTGTGACCGATAATGAAACTGCGACTTCCCTTTTGCTACGTTCATAATGGCGAAATCAATTTCCATTCTCGTCCGGCATAGCAGATGCTGTGCACTAACTCCAATAGATTCATTGTAGCTCTCAAATTTCAGCTCTGGGGACATTATTAACGTTAACAATCGCCTCGGCACAAAAGTCCAATTTTCCACTCCTTTCTGGAATTCAATTTAACAACGTTAAAGTCTTTTTTTGGATATCAATCAGAAATCCAATTTGGATGCAATTTTTCTTAGTGCACACAATAAATTTCGGAGTTCAAAACGGATAAATATTCATGAAGCCGTTCATAATGCTGGATTTTGAAGGAAAATATGCCCAGCTTGAAAGTATATTGAGAAAAACGGTATTCTAAGTTGCATTCAACGAGCTCAAGAGAAATTATAAATGTATAGCGGGTTTTTCGCAAAGTACAATGTTATCATGTACCTATAATGTATTCATACATTATTCAATATTTGATTAGTATATTAGGTAGTACAAATTAGTACAGAAAATCACACAGCTTTCATTTTATTTACAGATAAATCGCCTAATAAAAATTACATACGAACATTTCAAAATTACATATTTGTGAACTATCACAAAAAATATCAATTATGCAGTGAGGACCAAAAGTCCGTCGGCCCCCCCGTAACTTCTTCATTTTCCATATTACAAAAAAATGTTAAATACATAAGTTGTAGGGTTTCATTCGATCTCTTTAATGGTTTAAGTTTCATTCATACAGAGTGTCTCAAAAAAGCACAGTGACTTAGAAGTTAATTTTTTTTAAATGGGACACCCTGTATTTCATTGCATTATAACATTCTACGTTGAATTCTAAACAAGTTTGATAAATGGTTTTCTATCAAAAAAGTTAATAGTTTTGGACTTATGAACACTTGTAAATCGACTACTTTTGCGCCAGTTCAATGAGAAAATCGTAACAAATGGATCACAATGTATTCCACTTTCCTATCCTAACTTTTTGAAAGCTATCCAATGTTGCAAATTGCTGATGGCACCATGTGTAACTTACCTCGTCGTACCATTTTACAATTGTTAGAGTTGTTGAATCTCATGAAAAACTAGTACAAATGAAGTTGAAACATTTTATTAACAAATAAGGTAGTCCATAAATACAGATCAAGAATCATTAAAAACTGAAGAGATATTTTAATTTATAACTAAAAACGGTGAGTTTTTATCTATTTCAAAAGATGTTCGACATGTCCACCATGCATTTCTTGACACATAAATAGTCGGGTTGTCAACTCTTCCCTAACATTAATCAAGGTTTGAGGTGTTATTTCTGAACACACTTCAATAATTCGACGGCGCAGTTCATCTAACGACCCACAAACTGTCTTAAAAACTACGGATTTCACATAGCCCCAGAGAAAGAAATCAAGCGGTGAGAGGTCCGGTGAGCGAGCTGGCCACTCTGTTGTACCTCGACGTCCAATCCACCTACCTGGATACCTTTCATCTAAGTAATTTCTTACCTCCCGAAAATAGTGTGGTGGCGCTCCATCTTGCTGAAATGTTACATCCAAGTAAAATTCATGTGGGTTTTGCGCAACGATCTCATCGATACTGGGACTTATTGTGTCTTGCAGCATTTGGAGGTATCTAGGACCATTTAAATTTTCTTCCAAGAATATGGGACCTACAATGTGGTTACCTAAAATACCAGCTCAAACATTAATTTTCTGGGGAAATTGAGTATGCCCCTCGCGGAATTCATGGGGATTCTCATCACTCCAATATCTACAATTCTGGGTATTCACATTTCCATTTAGGTAAAAAGTGCTTTCATCACTAAAGCAGATGTGTTGCAAATAAAGTCGATTTGCAACAATTCTTTCTGCCATGGTCTCGCAAAATTCAAGTCGCCGGTCTGGATCATCTTCAACCAATTGGTGCAAAATTTTTATTTTGTAAGGATGGAATTTATTTTGTTTTAAAACCCTCTTTACTGATGTTTTAGAAACATCACATGTCTCAGCTACTTGCTCAGTTGATTGTTATGGGTTATTTACCATTTCGGCTAGTACTTGAATTTCAACATCTTCAGTAATTATTTTCGGCCTCCCAGATCTCGGAGCATCTTTCACGGTGCCAGTTTGGTTAAATTTTGCCACCAATTTCTGCAGATATTTTCGACACATCGGACGTTCTGGAAACCGTTCATTGAAAATGCGAATAGCAGCGTGGTAATTTCGGTTAGCTTCACCAAATATGATAACGGCTTCAACTTTGTCTGCTACTGAACGAGCCATATTAATCAACAAGAGAAATTGAAAACCGTTTGAAACAAAGTTTTGAAAACCTACAAAATGTCAATGACATTTGGCAAAAACAGATAAGAGTTTTTTTTCGTTGTCATGGATAAAATAAACGCGCCTAGCGTGCATAGCCTACCTCATTAATTTATTCGTGAACTGGTGCAAAAGTAGTCGAAATAATTATTTACAAGTGTTCATAAGTCCAAAACTATTAACTTTTTTGATAGAAAACCATTTATCAAACTTGTTCAGAATTCAACGTAGAATGTAATAATGCAATGAAATACAGGGTATCCCATTTAAAAAAATTAACTTCTAAATCACCGTGCTTTTTTGAGACACTCTGTATGAATGAAACTTAAACCATTAAAGAGATCGAATGAAACCCTACAACTTATGTATTTAACATTTTTTTGTAATATGTAGAATAAAGAAGTTACAGGGGGGCGACGGACTTTTGGTCCTCACTGTATATCAGTAATGGATAATTATAATATCTGAATTTTACGATTTTTGGGTTTGTGGCTACAGAAAATACTAGACAGTTATTAACTAGTTCATTCACTGCTCCAAAATAAACAATTTATCACAATAATTCAATTATACAACTTTAATAAACTTGTACAATAATCTGCCTGCTTCACTGTATAATAATTTATACTAATTCAATTTCTCAAACGTATACTTCACAAATTTCATTCGTACTTATAATTATTACTTCTGAAACTAGTCCGCCTGTCTGCATCCCATCGGTGATATCTCCCTCACGAACTCGCTTACTTCACACACTGTGGCCACTTGCCGAACGTCTTTTTCATTGTGCACGATTTTTCAACAAACAGGTGAAGCTTTGGAACTCA
Source organism: Chrysolina americana (assembly GCA_958502065.1). Classification (NCBI taxonomy): domain Eukaryota; kingdom Metazoa; phylum Arthropoda; class Insecta; order Coleoptera; family Chrysomelidae; genus Chrysolina; species Chrysolina americana. The sequence goes on along the minus strand of OY293420.1, from coordinate 55,864,904 downwards.
TTGCCTAAGGTCGTGTTGTCCGATGCTTACATCTTCCATAAATTCAAGTGAATAAAAATTCTATAGTTTTTTCGTCAGATTCTCTGAAAAAAGATGAATTTTTTAAATATATATATATATATATCATATATTGAAAATTTGGAAAATGTGTCATACAGAAATAAAATGAAATATTATATCACTACAAAAGCTCAAGTTGACAAATGGAATGCAAAGAAACAATATTTCAGAGATCTTCGTTACCAACTAATGGCAACGACTGCAAATCTTCGACTCATATTTAAGTGGATTGTCTTCTTCATGAAGTTGGTTCAGTTTTGTTGTCAAAAGTTTTTCCCGTTCCAAATACTAGGCCGACTAATGACTTCCCTGGTAATTTGTTTCTTTCATGAAGTTCGTTTGATGCCCATTATTTCTGTCACATGGAAAAATTTGTCGTCTTTTTAAATATCATGGGTAATAAGAATCCGTAACGATATTTGAAAGAAATCATTTCTCACTCGTTTCGTGTAGTGAAAACAATGATTGGGAACCAAGCAATCCTTGATAAGAAATTTCAGAGGTACAATTGCTCAGCTTCTAAGATTATTGACCTTCCAGTCACTTTACACATAGGTACGCTCCAAATTGAAGTTTATCATTAATTCCGGGTAAGGTAGACAACCTGTGCACACTATAAACTGCCAAATACATGCACAAAGTTACAGCAAAGTCCTCTATAAACTCCCCTACAGACTTGAAAACTTTGTGGGCATAAATATAACTCCCCGTAAGTCAGTTTTATACTCATAATCTCCGATCATAAGTTCATGGTATAAATCCCTACAATATTCAAAATGCCGAAACACCACGAGTTCAGGGCTGAACAAATTGTATAAACAGGGTGGTGGACCTGGCTTGGATACTGAAATCGTTTGTTTGTTCAGAAGTATGAAGAAATTTTGTGGACGATTGTTTTCTTAATGGAAATGGAAAGTCGACTTGTACGACTGTCTGTCAAGCCTGGAATGTTTTATTATTGCGAATGAGTAGCATGCTCACCAAAAAAACTTTTATGATAGTGTTTCAATAGTAATAAACAATCTTGAATTTTTTTCTTAAAATGCTATAACATAGTATTGCAAGGTAGTATTTGAAAAAAACTTTGTCAAGAATGCACGGATATAATTCATCGGTTGTAGGAGTCAGTAGTTATTTCCCGTTGCCAATGAGTATATCTACACTTTTCCAGTGAATATGTTGCAATATTTCCTTACAATATATGATTCCACTTCGAAGTCGCATTGAGTATGATTTCCATTCGTAGATAAACCCGTCAAAATATTGCGATATTTGTCAGATTATATAGCATGTTTTCAATAACTTCAGGAGCAAACTTGCTTTGAGGAAATTCCATTGGAAAATTTATAGATTCAAATGTGCGATGGATTGGAAAACAACTGCATATCCTTTGGTGTGTAGGCTTTGTGGCGGTAATCGATAAAACATCGGTATTCTACCTCAAAGTATCTGGCATAAATAACAAGATTTTCTCACGATACTTGGAAATACTCATTACTTTTATATTGAACGAATGCTTCAAGTCTCTTCGAGAAGTTTGTATGGAGCGCATTTTGGTTTGCTAACTCGAGTCCATTGGTTTTCCATCTTGGTATATACAGTAGAATAATAGGTATGTGAGTGAGATCACATACCGTGTGAAACATATTCATGAACACATCACTTTTTCCTTTGTTTTTCTACATCTATTTCTGAGATTTGAAAAATATAATAATAACACTGTCAGTGAAATATCATATTATAATTATTATTGAGTATACTCCTCACTTTTGGAATGTAAGAAATTTTTTCAACTTCCGGTATTTCCGAAAATAACTTCGTCCTTGATTGATGAGTGGGCATTTTCGAAGATGACTCAGCTGTGCCCTTGTGACGGTGTTGTGCTACTTGAGCGGTGCTATTTTCCCCTTTCATGTCTTAATTTCATTTGTATTTTTTTTGCCTATCTTGTCCTCTTTTGGAATCCTATCTACCTCTGATCCCTGCCAAGAGGCCTGTGCAGGATCTTTGGTTTAAAAAGTCTTCCTGTTTCACTCACCATTTCTCAGGTGCTTTTTCAGCATCAATTTGGGGGATTCTCCTAGATGAGATGTTTAAACCTTACCGTCTGATAGTATCTTTAGTTACTCTAACCAACGTATTTATCTTCCATCCATGGTTCTTTTTTAATGCCCACAGGCATGAACCGGGCTGATATTTTGTGGTTTTTGTACCGATATGTGTATTCTTTCACTCATGTGATAGATGATTTATTCCATTTGAGAAAACCTATGTTTACTAGGAAATAGTTATTTTCCTCACAAGTGCGGAAAGTGATACTTTCCCGCACGCGACTGCTGTTGACCAGAACGACGTGAAGCAGAGTTTGGGCAAGCAGTCAAGGGCGGAAAGACACTTCACGCATGAATTAGGAACATTATTTTTTCTACGACCACATAAATATTCAAATAGCACATATAGCGTAATCATTGACTCTGTATTCAAATGTACTTCACTTTTATCAAGAAAGTATTATTATTTCTCAAAATTCCTCGAACCACAATTCACATTCACGCATACGTCAACCCGTAGGATTAATTTGGCAACCCTGGTATTTCAAATGAAGTTTTTCTCTGTCTACGTGCACTTTGGCATTTCCTTTTACTTCTGTTTTGACGTGACCCCTGTAAAAACCCTTCACGAAAATTGGGTTAAAGTACATGTTTAGTTTTGGAATGTGTAAACGTGATCCTCGAACTCATATATCTGCAGATGGCACTAAGAATCGAAGAGCATCCATTTGTCATTCTGGATGGTGGCACCGATGATATATGCTAAGTTTGGAAATTTATTTGTTTCAAGACTCACTAACGCCTTTTTGGTTTGCCGTCGGTCGCTATCTTGTCTTATTTGCGAAATGCAGTTTGGCCAGCTTTTAGTTTCGTGAACGATTGCAATTTCCAGTTCACCAATTAATTTATACGCCCTAATTATACGGAATAAATCTTCGGTTTTGATTGTTTTATTTGAGAGTCGCAGGAAGTTTTCGAAATTCGTGAAGATGCTCAAGCGGAGCAGTTAGATTGATTTCATGAAGGTAATCTAGTTCAAATATGCAAGGCAAAACACCTTGGAGTTTGAATGATACAATATTTTGTTCAAGTTTATGTTCTATAACACACTTGGATAATTAATTTTCCTCAAGTTCAACTAAGTGCCGATCATGATGAATGCAACTATCGGTGTATTTTTTTTGCCCCCATCGTGTTTCATACATTCAGTATTTCCACAAGGGGTTAGTGTCCTGTTCATTTTTGGGTATAATCGTAACAAAATCTGCATATGGAAAATACTTGCAAAGATATTTCGCTTTATTGATATTGAAGGAGAAGTTGTTTTAATCGAGATATCCGTAATAATAACATTGTTTTATCTGTAAAATTACTTGGAAGTAATGTTTATCAATTCCATTAAACGATAAACGAACATCAATTCATTGTTTAATCCAATTGTTTGAAAAATAGACTAAACATTTTTCTTTATCTGTGATTGAATATTTTTATTGAGGTGAATGTTAAATTTAAAAGGGATTTCTGTTGAAATATTTTCAAAACACTAGATGATTAGTTAGATGAATACTATTCATTATCAGGATACCTCATAGTCATTAATTTTCCTCAACTTCACGCGGCACCTGCTGGAAGAAGTTATTTGTTTCACTAGTACAAAAATTTACTGCTTTTGAGACGAATCAAAAAGGTGCAGGACGATGCGAAGCGGAGTAGGTCATGGCGTATCAGTTGAAACTGTTATTATAACCAAAGAAATACAATTTTGTTGTTAGGGTGAGTTCGTAGAAGAAGTAACGCGTTCATGGACTCTTCTAGGGTTTATCAAACAATCGCTCCAATACGTTACAAAAAGGACGCTTATAACCCTTGTTACATGATATACTATTTCCCAAACACACGAAAATTACAAACAATAAACCAAATCTCACTGTCAGAAAACATTCTGGGAGTCATAAAAACAAGTGAAAGACAAATATGTGAATTGTAATGCAGTTTTGAATCGACCTTTAAGAATATCTAATTTTCTATACAATTGACATATTTCAATAATGAATATACCGGGTGGCTACGGAAGTATTGCCTACGGAATATCTCAGTTATTGTATGAAGTAGGTTTGTGAAATTTGGAGCGTCGATATAATGACATAAGAGCTAGAATTTGAGCATATTGACATGTCGAAGTTAACTTCCGGTCTGACCGGAAGTAACATCAACTTTCTTATTTTAAATGGAAACCCTATTTTTTTCTTTTCGCTTTATTCAGCATTCAATTCCCTTTCTAATGACATATCACAAGTTGGTATCTAACCAGAAACTAGATCAGAAAAAAATTATTATTGAAATTCACCGAGTAGGCCGTGGAAGCAAAATGAAAGCCAAAAATTGAAAAGTTAGCTATGGAAACCATACGTCACTTGATAACAGTTGCTACTACTGTGATATTTTATTTTCATTCGTCGGCGTTATAAAAAGCCGCCAAAAAAAATATCACAGTAGTAGCAACTGTTATCAAGTGACGTATGGTTTCCATAGCTAACTTTTCAATTTTTGGCTTTCATTTTGCTTCCACGGCCTACTCGGTGAATTTCAATAATAATTTTTTTCTGATCTAGTTTCTGGTTAGATACCAACTTGTGATATGTCATTAGAAAGGGAATTGAATGCTGAATAAAGCGAAAAGAAAAAAATAGGGTTTCCATTTAAAATAAGAAAGTTGATGTTACTTCCGGTCAGACCGGAAGTTAACTTCGACATGTCAATATGCTCAAATTCTAGCTCTTATGTCATTATATCGACGCTCCAAATTTCACAAACCTACTTCATACAATAACTGAGATATTCCGTAGGCAATACTTCCGTAGCCACCCGGTATATTCATTATTGAAATATGTCAATTGTATAGAAAATTAGATATTCTTAAAGGTCGATTCAAAACTGCATTACAATTCACATATTTGTCTTTCACTTGTTTTTATGACTCCCAGAATGTTTTCTGACAGTGAGATTTGGTTTATTGTTTGTAATTTTCGTGTGTTTGGGAAATAGTATATCATGTAACAAGGGTTATAAGCGTCCTTTTTGTAACGTATTGGAGCGATTGTTTGATAAACCCTAGAAGAGTCCATGAACGCGTTACTTCTTCTACGAACTCACCCTAACAACAAAATTGTATTTCTTTGGTTATAATAACAGTTTCAACTGATACGCCATGACCTACTCCGCTTCGCATCGTCCTGCACCTTTTTGATTCGTCTCAAAAGCAGTAAATTTTTGTACTAGTGAAACAAATAACTTCTTCCAGCAGGTGCCGCGTGAAGTTGAGGAAAATTAATGACTATGAGGTATCCTGATAATGAATAGTATTCATCTAACTAATCATCTAGTGTTTTGAAAATATTTCAACAGAAATCCCTTTTAAATTTAACATTCACCTCAATAAAAATATTCAATCACAGATAAAGAAAAATGTTTAGTCTATTTTTCAAACAATTGGATTAAACAATGAATTGATGTTCGTTTATCGTTTAATGGAATTGATAAACATTACTTCCAAGTAATTTTACAGATAAAACAATGTTATTATTGCGGATATCTCGATTAAAACAACTTCTCCTTCAATATCAATAAAGCGAAATATCTTTGCAAGTATTTTCCATATGCAGATTTTGTTACGATTATACCCAAAAATGAACAGGACACTAACCCCTTGTGGAAATACTGAATGTATGAAACACGATGGGGGCAAAAAAAATACACCGATAGTTGCATTCATCATGATCGGCACTTAGTTGAACTTGAGGAAAATTAATTATCCAAGTGTGTTATAGAACATAAACTTGAACAAAATATTGTATCATTCAAACTCCAAGGTGTTTTGCCTTGCATATTTGAACTAGATTACCTTCATGAAATCAATCTAACTGCTCCGCTTGAGCATCTTCACGAATTTCGAAAACTTCCTGCGACTCTCAAATAAAACAATCAAAACCGAAGATTTATTCCGTATAATTAGGGCGTATAAATTAATTGGTGAACTGGAAATTGCAATCGTTCACGAAACTAAAAGCTGGCCAAACTGCATTTCGCAAATAAGACAAGATAGCGACCGACGGCAAACCAAAAAGGCGTTAGTGAGTCTTGAAACAAATAAATTTCCAAACTTAGCATATATCATCGGTGCCACCATCCAGAATGACAAATGGATGCTCTTCGATTCTTAGTGCCATCTGCAGATATATGAGTCGAGGATACGTCACTTGATAACAGTTGCTACTACTGTGATATTTTATTTTCATTCGTCGGCGTTATAAAAAGCCGCCAAAAAAAATATTGGAAAATTTGGGAAAAAAAACAATACTCTGTAGGTCCATAACTTAAATTGGAACATACAACTTTTTCTTGCCTGTACTATTCAGCATAACCATTCCTTTCTAATGATATAATAGAAAGTAATTTTTTGAAATGAAATACCAAAAAATCCAATTATTATTATTCAAATATCAAAAAAACAGATTTATCGAAAAAAAAAATTCAAATTGATAGGATTAAAGATAAAATAAATTCAAAACAAATGTTCGAAATGCATTCCCTCAGCGTCAATACTTTTATTGACTCTGGTGATATTTTCATGTAAAACGTTTCTCAATATTTGGGGCGTGATATCTTGGAAAGCTCTACGAATTTTTACTTCTAGCTCATGTAGAGTTAGTTGTAGGCTGTGTGGAATACACCCTATTTTTAAGATGCCCCCATAGAAAAAAGTCGCACGGAGTAAGATCAGGTGACCTTGGTGGCCACCTGACTGGACCATGGGTTGTTATAAGTCTCTCTTGAAAGCGATTTTGAAGATAATTTCTCGCTATTCTTGAATTATGCGGAGGGGCGCCATCTTGCTGGAAGTACATTCTCTCAGTTATTTCCGCTGGTAGGTTGTTAATGAATTCCGAAATTTCATTCGTTAAAAAATTAAAGTATCTCTCTCCGGTTAGTTGGCATTGAAAATGAATGGGGCCAACAACATGAGTTCCAACTATTCCTGCCCAAACATTCACACCAAATCTCTCCTGGAAGCCACCTTGTCGAAACCGGTGCTCGTTTTCTATCGCCCAGTACCTGAAACAAAAGACCGTTCACACTTTTAGCACTATACACTTCGACTATCGACAATAATCCAAATAAAGTACAGTACCTACCTTGTATTATTCCTGTTAAATAATCCATTGTTGGTAAATCTTGACTCGTCCGTAAACAAGATATAATAGTTAAATAGGTGATTCTTAGAATTTTGTCGAAGAAACCAATTACAATATTCCAGGCGCCTTTCACCGTCATTTTCATACAAATGTTGATGCAACTGATACTTGAAGGATTTAAATCGATGTTTTTTCAAAATTTTCCTAGCAGAGTCCTTACTTATAGCTAATTCGGCGCCAATCTGCCTTGAGGAAATTGTGCTATCATATTGTACTAAAGCTAATACATTAATTTCAGTTTCCTCATTAATAACAAATGCTTCTTGGTCTTCGTGAACATCAGGCTCAGTTCTTAATTTTTCTTCAAGCTACTGGAAATACCTTCTTGACGGTTGCTGCCTCCCTGGATATCGCTCTAAATACAATCGTTCAGCGGTATAAGAATTTTTTAAACATTCACCATAAATGAGAAGCATATCAATTTGTTCGGTTCGTGAATAACGGGGCATTTTTTGAATATTCCACTAACTGATTTCGATTTCCAAACCCTTTTAAAATGGCAGAATCAAAAACACTACTTCGAACGTCAAAATAATATGGATAGCAGCGTTCGTGAGAGCTCTCGTTTCTTTTTTGTTTCATTCCAAAATACATCTTAATCAGCCTACTTGTTGATATTTTGGTTCGAATGATTATTGCAATGGAATGATTATTCTGAATAGCACAAACATCGTCCATAGGTAGATATTAGAATATCTATGGACGATGGCACAGACCAAGTACGTTTATGTTCCTATTTAACCTAGAACCTACAGGATATAATTTATGATTCCACATTATTTTTAATGTTATTTTTGCGTATGGCGATAATCTGTTTTGTTATTTGAAGAATAATAATTGGATTTTTTGGTATTTCATTTCAAAAAATTACTTTCTATTATATCATTAGAAAGGAATGGTTATGCTGAATAGTACAGGCAAGAAAAAGTTGTATGTTCCTATTTAAGTTATAGACCTACAGAGTATTGTTTTTTTCCCAATTTTTCCAATATTTTTTTTGGCGGCGGCAGTAGTAGCAACTGTTATCAAGTGACGTATGGTTTCCATAGCCAACTTTTCAATTTTTGGCTTTCATTTTGCTTCCACGGCCTACTCAATTTCAATAATAATTTTTTTCTGATCTAGTTTCTGGTTAGATACCAACTTGTGATATGTCATTAGAAAGGGAATTGAATGCTGAATAAAGCGAAAAGAAAAAAAAATAGGGTGTCCATTTAAAATAAGAAAGTTGATGTTACTTCCGGTCAGACCAGAAGTTAACTTCGACATGTCAATATGCTCAAATTCTAGCTTTTATGTCATTATATCGACGCTCCAAATTTCACAAACCTACTTCATACAATAACTGAGATATTCCGTAGGCAATACTTCCGTAGCCACCCGGTATAGGCACAGATATAGAATGGAATGTTATGTTTCAAACGAAGAAATAACAAGAAAATAGATTTCAACACCTCACTCTTTCTCCCACATTCATCTTCACTCTATCCTCTTTCCACCAAATCTCACTCAAATTCTCTCTCTTCCCCCTCTCTTCTACATCATCGTCTTCCGTTGCTTGATGGACCAGGTTGGGAGTCTTCGGATGTAGTGGAATGCATTTTGGGTGGATGCAGCAGCAAGTCCTGAGATGTATTTCTGGCTGCCAAGGCTCGGTTCTTCTTCAGTCGAACATGCTCATAAGAAACATACTGACCATGGTGACAATTCGATATCTGCTGTTCATTCATCTATAATTTGTAGCATGAAATAAAGTTATTAGAATAGTAACATTTACCTTCCAAACGTATCTGCTACCCATCTTTATCAGGAAGCACGAGTGCTTAAAACTTTATCGATAATTTTTTATTTTCCACGAAAACTTTTTGTTTGACAAAAATATGAAAACAAAATTCGGTTTGTTTAAATGTTTTTGCCAAATAAACGTGTTTGGGTGATGAATATAAAAAATTATCTATGAAATTTGAAAAACGAGTTGTATTTGGAAATATTATTTTCTTCACCAATCTGAAAAATGAATAACCATTGATAATAATTCATAATAACGTTCCATAAGACCCGGTCAATAAAATCGACGCAGATAACCCTATTTAGTTTTGACAGTTCAAAGGTAAACAACGTTTTATCGAGGACCAGGCAGTTTTATCAGTATAAAACCGAATGATTGGCCAGAATAATCCGCTATTATTGCTTGAAATACCAGAAACGTCAAAATTTGACATGTGAAAAAAATAATCAACTAAAAATACCTGCCACAAAGCTCAGATCGGAGAAATGTTTGTCAACTTCCTTATTATGAACTCTGACAGGTTTATATTTTATTTTGAGCAAGAAAAATTACCACATGATCAAAATAATTTTTTTCTACGAGCTTGTGTGATTCACCTTGTTTCATTTCCATTTTCCCGCACTAGTGCGGGAAAAAATGTCCTGATAGTGAAAATTTGTCCAAAGAGCGCAACATAAGATTTTTTAATGCACTTGTAGAAAAAAAATCTTGTTTCTAACTCATCTGGAAAGATACTTTCCCGCACTTGACTGCTTACCCGAACGTGTTAGAAAGATTACGGCCATCTAGGGCCGGTTCAGTATCAGCAAAATTACTCCACTTCCTTAATATGAATTCTGCCTATTTCATATTTTAGTTCAGCAATCAGAATAGCAAAAAAATTAAAACACACGATTGAAATAGTTTTTTTGGGACTCCAGGACCATTCCTTAGCTTTCTTATTATTATATGAACTCTGCCAGTTTCATATTCCGGTTTGGCAGTCAGATTGGGAAGATAAAATAGACCACAGGATTGAAATAATGTTTTCGTAACATAAAACTGGCAGGGTTCGAAACAAAAAAGTTGAGGAGTATTGTTGGACTGAAACCGGCCCTGGACGACCAGAAATTTTATTTTGATCGTGTGGTCATTCTTATTGCCAACCTGGAATATGAAACTGGAAGGAAAGAAAATTGCTGGCCGAATTCGTAATAAAAAAGTTGGGGCATATTGCTGGAATAGAACTGGTCGCTGACGCATTGAAAAATTATTTTGATCATGTGATCATTTTTCTTTTCCCATTCTGATTGACAAACCAGAGTATGAAACTGGCAGAGTTCATTAAGGAAATCGATAAAAATTGTTGGAATAAAACCGGCCCTGGACGTCCAAAATAATTGTTTTGTTCTTGTGGTGATTTTTCTTCACCTATTTTGATGGCCAAACTGGAAAATGAAACTGACTGACTAACGAGGAACTTGAGGAAAATTCATAGAGTGAAACCGGCTCTGGACACATATTAAAACTATTTTGTTCATGTGAGTTTAGGTGAGTTATCTGGACACGTTCAGTCGACGAAAAAGGATTTTGATCAAATTCGATGATCTAATGCGTGGCTAGAGTTTCCCCACAAGAGAATCCCATACGTGATCTGAGAATGTACTAATGAGTAGTATGTTGAGAGCAAAGTGTTAATGTTAACAACTTTTTTCAGTTGTCGTATTGAAAAATTATAGCTGCATACTTTCTTACTAAGTTGTTCGATGTGCTAAGACCAAGTTAATTTGTTATCCAATACAACTCCAAGCAATTTTACATCATTGATGAGTTTTTTCTCTGTTTAGTTTCAAATTATTCAAATTATACCACAGTTCCGCTTGATTTTCAGCGTGTTCAATAATATCATGTAATTTTATTTTACTATATCCTTGTCCGCATTTATGAGTGTTGCATCATCAGCAAACATCACTATTTTATTTGGAAATAAATGAATGAACAGATCATCGATGTTGAACAAAAGTAGCCCAAGTACTGGGCCTTGTGGTACACCGTGTCATACTGGCTTTGAACTAGAGTATCTATGGTTTACAAAAACACTCTGCTCTCTGTTCTTGAGATAAGAATAAAAAAATTGGAGCAGTATTCCTCTTATTCACAGTCGAACGCCTTGCTTAGATTGCATAGCGTAATGGCAGTATGCTTGCCTTGTGTCCCTTAACTATACCCAAAATGATTCGTCAGTACTGATGAAGGACGTTGTCTTACGAGAAAAACGCAGGAGACCATTTTCATATAGAACTAATTGACCAAGCTATTCAGTAAAAATATCCACCCGGCAATATATCAGTACCATTTCTTTGTAAAGGATATTAGAGGACGTGTTTGCAGGGACGCCGTAAAGTAAGGGCTCCAGATATAATATTACAAAAAACTCTTTAAAACATACAAACTCAATGTCCTCTAGAAAAAAAAGTTAGGCTGATGAGAATCTCATATACCCTGAAGAATTACATCTTGAAATATTAGAACGTCATTAAAGAAACCACAGCATTTAGATAAAAAATCATCGGCTCCTTCGCCATTATTTAATGCCATATCAGTTTCATAATAATTTAGTTTCTAGATAACAACAGCTAGTAATAACTGTGTAAATAAATACCTGTCGAAGTTTGTTATCAGTGCGAATGTAGATTGTCTCATATTCAAGATAAGTGATGAAAATTAAATAACAAAGCAATACTGAAAAATGGCTTATATAATATAACCCAGTCTTCCGCTTCAAACTATGCAATAGGTATATTCTTCAACAATACTCTTACAGAAAACAACGATTGCCCCCACGACCGTTGAATTATGTCTGTCAGATTATGGCATAAATATTATAGCTAAAACTATGTTTCGATTTAAATGGAGAAATACCCTTAAGGGTTTCTTGGTTCTTGTTACTCATTACCGAAGGCTTTGAATGTTATCGTTCGTTTGAGAAACGAGACGACTCTAATGTTGTCTGACCTATCCTAGCACTGATGAGAAGCAACGACCTTGAAACATGCATGCATGCAAGTGATCATTTTCAACCAAATGAAGAATACTATTTAGTGCTTTATAAAAATTATCACTTCCGTAGGAGGAAGTAGTTTTTTTCTGTCAGACGTTTGTCTCATTTTTTCCACTTTGTGTGACTGTGATTTTCGGTTTTGTCGAAATATTTGTTATTTTGAATTGAAGTCTCCAATACATTCCTTCGAACTTAGTTCGTTTTGTTTAGATAGAGCAAATTAATTGATCGATTAAAATTCCGAATGGTGACGATAAATTCTACGAAAACATTTCTTTCAATAACTGTTGAACGTTATCAGTCTTAGGGGAGTGGAAATCATAACAATAACGTCCGTATATTGCTTTCTTCTGATTGGCTGACTTTAACTAAACATTGATCAACTGGGAAGGTTCCCCTTACCACCTACCGTAATAACGAACACCTATAAATTCTTCGGATAGTCAGAACCCCGGCGTAGTTTTCATCATCTTCCTGTTTGAAGTTCATGAGTTTGACCAGACGTTGGTACTCAAAATGGCGAAGCTCGAGAATATTGAATACGATAAGGAGGTTCGAGTGGCATCTAAGGAGATTGTCAAGAATACTTCGGTCTTTCGACAAGCGAAAAGCGAGTTTCTCGTGATGATCAGGACATTACTCTACTACATGTCCGTTTGCAACAATTCCGAAAATGGCTGTCGACGACCAGACTCCCTGAACCGAAATATCATGGCAGCTGGTGAGGATGTTGGGAAAAACGACAAGGAAAATGACAAAAAAGATGAAGATGGTGAAAAAATTACTACACGCACTAATAAAGAAGACGATGACAGCATTTCGAATGGGGCAGGTTGTTGGAGTATCGAGATCATAGAAGAAGAAGAAGAGGAAAGAGGAAATTGTTTGTGTCTCGGAGTTGAAGATTGGTTGACCATTTTCATCTACTTTTCGATGCTCATCCTCATAGTTGCTCTTGTACTGCTTTACCTCATTCGTGCTGAAGCAAAGATGAAGTAGAAGGACATTCGTTAAAGGTGACACTCATTTTTGACACTCATTTTCATTGAATTCGTTTAGTTAGTAGGTTAGTTTTAACATTGAGTTTAAGATTCAACATCCAATTTCACATTTTATACTCACCTAATTTTCAATAGATATTGTTTGTTCATTTGCATGAAAATTTATTGCATTCCTCATCGTCGTATTCACATTGCAAGAAGCAGCTTATCTTTAATTTTTTCAATAACTCGCCGATTTGATGCTTTCTTATCTATAATGTAGGACTGTTTGAGTTAGATGTTTAGATTATTAGTTGTAAGGTGATATTTTGTTCATTTTTTTGAGTTATCCAATTGAATTCATTGGGAGTGTCAGTTTTCATCATCATCTTGAATACAGGATTGTTTCAGTTATGTATTGAGTAGATTTTTAGATTATTAGTTGTAGGTGATAATTTGTTCTTTGTTCATTTTTGAGTTATTCAATAAAATTGATTCGAATTATTTCATTCATTATTTATTTTTTCTATATCGACGATGTTTCAAATATATAAGATATTGAAAACACTTCAAAATTAAATATAAATTGTACTTACATTTTTTTTCAACTCGGAAAGCTTTCGAGTTTATATGAGTTTGTTTATGAAAACGTCATGAGAATTTTAGTTGCATTAGTGATAGCTAAAACTATGTTTCGATTTAAATTGAGAAATACCAGATTAGGCCATCTCAGACATTCACGAGCGATATAAACAAAAAATTCATGTGTCAGATATTCAGGAAATATCATTATGAAATAAACAATAGTTATTATTCAAGTATATAGTGATGTTCAAAGTTTATTTCACATTTACGGAGTCTTTCATCAGATTATTGAAAGACTTTGGATTTTTTTTAACTGAAAGATATCCGATTTTGCCTCAACTGACAAAACAAAATTCAGAAGAAGAAAAAAACAACCTTAATATGCTGTGACTATTACTGAAAAGCAGACAATATCAACAAATAATCCATATCAAACTAGTCAAGTGCTCAATACAGGGTGTTTGCACCGGAAGTGAGGCATTACTGACTAGATATCAAATCGATTGTTTGTGTTGACTTATGTGTTATTGAAAATGTTCAGAATTTCATTTCACTGGGAACATCGAAAATTTCTAATGAGCAGGTAGGTGATAATCCTTGTACTCATATGAAAATCACTGAGTTCGTGGGCTGAACCGCGTTGGAGATTTGTAAAGCTGAGTTTTCATGCATCCGAATTTTCGATTTTTCGAAGGAGATTTTAAAGAAATGTCACTTCCTCGTACGAATGATATTTTGAGCGGTTTTCATTTGTGCGAAATGCCTTCACGGAATAAACGAAATATTCGGACGTCACTCCCATAATCAAGTGTGACCTTTTTCTTTTTTTCTTCAATTCAAAATACCAATACGTCAACAAAATCGGTAAAATATAAAATATTAGAGCTTGTGGATTTTCTGATGGGCTATGACGTTGAATACATCTCTCACTCACACTCATTGCCGATACGTAAATGTGTCCTCTGCTACGGTATAAGTCATAGCCCATAAGAAAATCCACAAGCTCTACGTTCATATTATTAATTATGATATTGCTGTCCATATTTAACATTAACATTTTTAATATGCCTGGAAACAAACATACATAACCGCACTGATCATTGTTTTAAAATTTCGGACGAGTTGACTTTATTTCAACTTCTTAAATCTATTCGTACCATCAGTTAAAATTTGCCGCCACGAAATATATTTGAACAGTTTTTGACAGATTTCGTACGAAAAACGAATAATTCGTATACCTGAAAACTTAGCTTAACTCGACTTTTTGAATTTCGATTTGAAGCCATCATAATTTTTTTCGATTTACTGGAAGCAAATATTATTGAATGAATATTTACTTCACTTTGGACCTATATAAATGTGAGCGTGGATATGTTTTGAGTTATAGATGTATTCTCTATTTTGTTATTTATTTTGAACCAAATCCTCCTAATTTTTTTTATTTATTCATTGGTATTATTAATTTTTACAGCGAATGTTTCTTTGATAGGTTTAGGATATTCAATTTATTATGTATTTTTTACCAAATATTCTTTCAGTTTTTCAATTTACTCAATTCATTATCGATGTTTAACGAATATTCCTTTAATTTCAAAAATATTTTTCCATTTATTTTTTATTTCGAAATTCTTTCAATATATGTTTCTCAAATTATCGATCATAAGGGCAGCGAAAAAAAAAATGTTTCAGGCGCCAAAGACTTTAAACTCCGGCCTTACTCTAACGAACAGCAAAAATTAAACTGACATTTTAGTGGGGTGGCGGGGTCTATCCCCACCAACTCCCTCCTCAAATAACACAACCATTACTTACCCAAATCGATAATTTTGGATAACTCAGCTCAAAAGAACAGAGAATATATTACAATTCAAGGTGTCCCCCAACATCAGAAAAAAATCAAGGCTGGAATAAACAATATTAGTGGAGTATTAATCCGAATTGTATAATTTCGATTTCACACTGTAGCTTGAAATCAAATTTTTCCTATACGTTATTCCAACAAACTTATTTTTTGTTTTTGCACATTCGGTTACAATTTTTTGTTATTCTCAAACTGACATGTAGTCTGAGCCAGCCCTCTTGTAGTACCCCTAAAATAATCGTGGGACTCCATCCAGAATCTGCCTATACTTAAAGAAGATTAAAGGATATATGGATCTGTTTAAAAGCCGCTTCGCATATTCCCTTTTATATCCCATTGGGTAGCAGATAACTGTTTTTTTTTTTGGGAAACCGGGTTTGATGCAAATTTTTGTTCGAGTGCAGTTGGTAACTGACAATAGAGATATACGACTAGTTGGTGTAACTTGAATCTGTCGTTGTTGGAATGCATGGCATGTGGGACTGGTCCAGATGATAATTCAGATGAGGATACTTCCGTTGCTTTGGAGAATCAATTCGTACATTATGAGACCGCTGTATTTTATAATCTAACTGTTAGTGTCTATCATATGGGATATAGCTTAGGGGGATAGATGACGCGGGGGGTGGGGGCGGGACACATCAACTAAAAAAAATGTAATGGCATGTGGGGTCATGTGTCACATTGTTGATAAGATAATTCAATTCTCTTTTCAACCTTCTAATCATTTTTAGAATTTCGTTTCATTAAAAGAAAATTCTGTCCCTTTATTTCACATTCAATCATTCAAAAGTTATCGTGGTCAGGTGAGAAAAGGGATTCAGATCCGCCAGATCCGCATTTATTATGACATTTCAAAGGCATCTTGCAAAAAAACATATAAACAAAATTCTAAAATTTAGACGGTTGAAAAGAGAATTGAATTATTTTTTCAACGATGTGAATCATGATCCCCCATGCCATTTATAATTTTTTAGTTGATGTGCCCCCCGGCGCCATCTATCGAGCAATCACAATGTGTTTTATTTCAAAAAGAAGTATCGGTGAAACCCTCCAAACGGTTTTTTATGTTTGTATGTCAAACCATTCAAAAGTCAACAGGGGAGGGGGACTATTAAAAGACGCACTGTATAATTTATTAATAATGAATTATGGTGGATTACGATAGAGGATATTGGATGGAATATAATATAGAAGATTACATCTACTGGAAATATTTAAATTAATTTTTGCAAGTAAATGTGTGCAGTCAATCTCATGCCTAACAATTTTGAAGAGACACCAGAAACTGCTTTGAAGGCCTGAGAACTTGAATCCATTTACTGACACCAAAATCTCCCTATTAGTTAAGTAAGACTAAATCCATTTCAACAGCGATATATGTACACCAACCTTGTTCCGATTTGTTCTCATTTAACGATGTGCGTATTCCAAAACTTCTGAAATGTTGGATTTGATCCATTCTTCGACTAATCAGTGTCAACTATGACATAGCTGAAAAAAATTCCCCCAACGCAGAAAACAGAATTCTAGCTGCTGATTGGTCACGATTGTGCCTATGATGCCAGATAATCAAGCATCAGTAGTCATTGCTTCTAGTTTGTGGATGTGTTGGTATTGACTTTCATCAAGTGATATAGTTTGCTGGTGAGTAGTACTTGTATGTTTTTTTCGGGATTTCCTGAGCGACCGACTAAACTTCAGTGAGTAGCCTTGAGGCGCTGCGGCAAATAGCGATAGTAAAGGTTATGCCTTCAGGTTTACCGGGAGTAGCTTTATTTTATCAGCAGATGAACTGAAACAATGATAGGGCCTCTCGCATTTGTGTCTCAAACATTTGTGTCGTCTTATTTTTATTATATGTTTAATTATTCATCTAAATGAATCGAAAATGGTCCAATGAGGCCTGAGCGCGGCACCGACATAGAGAGATACGCCTTTGTCATGAGGTTCGCAATGCCTCTTGAATTGATATTGATTGATTTATTTCATGCGACACAAGTGTGAATATTAAAATTGCCGCGTTATTGGTTTTTAGAGTTTGATGCATCCTACACAGATGAAAAAGTTGTCGACAAAGGGGGAGTTTCGATAATTAATCAAATTGAAGTTGTCGCTGTTCACGTGCTGAATGTTTCACGGTGGAATAATGCCAACCAATGTTTTAACGTGGCTTCGACATCTGTTTTCATTTTCCATCGATATCTGAAAGAGAATAAATAATTTCGAGTTGTTGCAGACTCTCTTTACGCACGGTCAATTGGAAAAAACTCCAGTCAACAAAAAACGGAGTTGTATTCATAATCAAATATACGATTTGATCCCTTCGAGATCGCTTATCATAAAAACTCTCGTAATAGGTATTCTATAGCCATGTACTGTTCTCCTCATTCCCAATGGAAATGATTATTTGACATGGAAAATGTATGGAAGGAAGAAACAGGTATCAGAACTTCCCTCGATTGATTCCCTCGATCATAACGAGTTTCACTAACATATCCAAGTGAAGAATGAGGCATTTTGCAGCTTTGAAACAGCTCAATTTAGAAATTGTAAAAATGGTTACAAATTATCACCTCAGCAATAGATATCAAAAATACTATTCGTTCTATCAGTGAAAATTGATCAAATAGTTTCCGAATATTTGTCTATATAATTGATTGTTAAAATCGATGGATAGTAATATTTTGTTCCATTTGTGTCTTCACACTATATAGTTTAATTTATGTTATTTTCATAACAGCCTTCTGCAACTAATGAACACACGTGTGTAGATCACTTAAAAACTTCAGTAAACAAAATCGATTAGTCCATTTAATTTATTATACTCACTGAAACCTAATTTGATGAAACTCTTCCATACATTCTGAATCCAAATACATTCAATTTCACGAGAATTCCGCAATAATTTCAAAAAAGATGTCGACATCAAAAAGTTTTAATTCCGTTATCTACACTGCAATGAAAGTCTGTGGTTGAGAGAACACACTCGAATATATTTTGTTTTCACGAGGATATACGCAATAAGAAGTTCTTTCTAGAATGGAAAAGCGGAGGAAACAACTAGATTGAGAATGAAAAGTTTTTATCAAGGTTAATACTGTAATATCGTAACCTTTCCGCTCCTCTGTGAGAATGAGTTGATCTTCCTGCAGTAATTTTTCTGCACAATATTTATATGGGATGTTAATTCAACCACGATAGTTGCATATTTCAGTCAATAATAAAAATCGTGATTCGGGAGAATCACAGGGCATGAAATAAAAACAGAAAATAATAATAATAATTGAAGACATAACGGGATGAAGGTGACATGTTGTATTTTTCCAAAAAATGACCCACTTAAATTTTTTCACCTCTGTTTCAAATTCAACCTACAAAATGAATAATTATTGTAAATTCCTACTATTTTGTCACTTAAACAACCACGTAGTATTTTCAGTGGATGAAGGGAGGTATTATATTATCTACATTTTTGTTAACTTTTTGTTACACGACATCTTCATCTACTAGAAATTTCGAAAGTTATGTTGACGACAGGCCACAGGCTTTGTTTTATACGGTGGTTATTTTGGAAATGTTGGTGTCCTATGTCGAATATGAGAAGTCAGCTCGTTTATTCGAATCAGAACACCATTTCGCTAGAAAATTTTTTATTTCGATGAATGATTGCGACTATTCGAAAAATGGAAAATGAAAACTTTTGAATTTTCTATCGTGCGAGAAAACTTTGACGTTTCATTCCTTTTTTATGCAGAATCTCGTATCGGAGCATATACAAATCCTATATTTTCGAAACCAGCTAACTCCCAAGGGATGTATTCATTTTGAAATTTTCATTATTTTTAGGGGTCTACCCCTTAGGACTTTTTGACTTTTTTCGAGTAACAATTTTTTTCGGCGATCTACTCGAAATTCAGCAAATATACTAATTTCGTCATCCTGAATTAATAGGCGTTCGCAGAATTGCTCTATCTAAATTCGTTCTCGAGTTGGAAAGTTCTGCTGGAGTTGAGAGGAGGATTTTGCTATTTCATTAAAAAATGACAATACATTTTTTTTCGAAAATTCGGTGTCCTTCCATATCGAATATGGTATTATTTGACTTTAATTATATGCGAATCTGTTAAAAATGAGAAATCAGCTCATTTATTCGAATCAGAACACCATTTCAATTCGAAAATGTTGATTTCGGGGATAGCTACGTTGTTTCGACTAAAACTCTTTTGACATTTTATCAATTCGTCATCAAATATTATTTTTGTGTTATGATTTGTAATCAGCTCGTTGAAATGCACTCGAGGAATGATTACGACTATTTGACGCACTTGGCAAATGAACCAATCAGGAGCTCTAGTCAGGTTCGGATTATCGATAACACCAAACTTGACTCTTGATTCCGATTGGCCTGTCAAGTTTGGTGTTTTCAGATTTGGGTATGTGACAGTTAAATATAAACGGTCAAAACGGACAGATTACTTGTTCAATCAAATATATATTTCTTTCGATACCAATATTTCCGGTTTATTAAACTTTATTGATTATTCAGATCAACTTCTCAACTTTTTTTGCTAATTTCCTCTAATCCTGCTAATTTTAGATTTTTTACCTTTCAGTATGTTTGTAAGAAAGTCTAATAAAATTCCACTCGTAATTGAATTCATCTCATAAGACTGATGGTAAAATACAGCTTTTATCAATTTTTCTCTTTGCACCTTGAGGCCACTGATTTTCGGTGGTGCAGTAGAAAATCGCAGGAAAATTTGCAGTACCACTCCGAATAAGTCCAAGCATCTAGTTGATTCACATCTCATAGAAAAAGAATTCAGCTTTTCGAGAAATTATAACTCATGGGAAAAGCTAAATGAATTTCAAACGGCTGATACATGCACCGCTCCGATACTAGAACACCATATGTTCTAGAATAAACATTCTCAAGAGTCAGATTTCATGTGTGTTCTGATTTTCCGAATGCAACTTTTCTCTTTCAGGCACCTTGTTCGAGTTTTATCCGCATTGCTGTTGATATGCTTATGGTAACTTGTTTTTGGCGAAACTTCTTGAAATACGGGGGCGGAATTCGAACCCATCAACATCAAACATTTGCCACGGATTCAAGCCTGATATATCGAGAGTATCGATTTATTTATTTACATACATATTTTTCCCGCGAGTATCTTCTCCCATGGGTGATGTATACGGTTTTCGATAAAAAAAGCTTTGCGTGTGCTCTATGTGATGGCATCGTGGTCCCTGAACTGATTTTTTCGTCTCGGTGGATGCAGAGGATCAACATTACGTAATAATTTACCGAGATATATGAATGAGGTGGAAGTTTGCCGTCAGAGTGAATTCAAGAATTAATTTTTCAGGTTTTGTTTCGGTATTTTCTGTTAACTTTGAAAACCATCAAACTTTACTTTAATATTTTTGTCAACTGGTTCGATCACAAAGTTTCGTGATGAATCAGTTTCCATTTTTTGTTTTCCACAGTATTATCTATGTATAACAAATCATACCTAGAGTTTTATACAACAATTTACGCTCAAGGTTAAATTTCTCATGCTTCGTATTTGTATATAGTTCCATAATCACTTCCAGTTATTCATCAATAATGAATTTACTATTCAAGGTGAATGATTCAAATTGAACAGTTATTCCAGCGATTGTTTAGAAATTTTTGGTGATTATCTTTCACTCTTTGGGGCAGAAAGTTCGCTACTGATTGTGCTGATGATGGTTTCAATGACAACCAGAGCATGCATGTTCCTTGATAAATTTGTAGATCGTTTGCAGTATCCAAAATTAATTTTCTCACGAAAGGATGTATTGATATTTATTAGGAGTATCAAAAAAAAAAAGGCTTTTCAATTGTTTAGTAGATGGATTCTGTATTTCTCATCCACATGGAAAAGCAAAATACTCTTCAGATTCTGTAAAAGATTAAATTCACAACAATAATAATCCAAAACTGATCGTTTCTTGTGAAGGCATCTGATAATTTATTTCCTGCCAATTTCTCTGAGGAATTTCAGGTACTGAATATTTCAAGATGTCAGAATTCTTAACAAAAAAAAAACTATAACTTATGTTCAAGTCAGTTTTCGTACTGAAAGAAAATATTGCGTGATTTTAGGTGCCTCATGCATATTACTATGACAAGAAAGAACAGAAGCGTTATTTCAAAAGTACTAGTTGAATGGTTTTAAATCAACACATTACCAAATTTTAGAAATTGTCAATCTGAATGTGTGGAGGTTCCGTTAAAAGCCAACAAAATCTTCCATTAACTCGAAAATAAATTCAAATTTGGTGAAATATTTTTAAATGTTTTAGGGAAAAAAGTAGGTATCACTCTCAACTCCCGTTGAATACTCGAGAACGGTCAGAGATAGAGCAATAGTTGTAGAGGTTCCGTATAAAGCCTATGAAATCTTTAATTGATCCTGAATCGATTTAAAATTTGGTGTCATATTCAAAAAAATCGAATTTCATGAGTTTGGGGAGAAAAATCAATTTTAAAATGTTTTGTGGGATATGACCCCTTCAGCTAATGATGAACTTTCCAACGCTAATATGGCGAACGCCAATCGATTCAGAATGATGAAATTAATATAGAGAGTGGATTTTGAATCGAAATATTCTCTGACAAAAATTTTAATCTTTATATTAGAAAATGCTTGAAATTTTCAACTCGAAAGTGTAGATGTTCCGTGAAAAGCCTATAAAATCTCTAGTTGGCTTGGAATCAACTTCAATTTTGGATGACATATTGGAAAGAGGTAGAATATCACAAGAAAAGGAAAAAAAAATTCAAAAATATTTTGGAGGAAAATGACTCCTTTCAACTCCACATAAACTTTTCAACTCAAGAACGGTTGAATATAGAGTAATTCTGCGAATGCCAATCAATTCAGAATGATAAATTTAGTAAGATATGTGGATTTCAATAGAAAATTTCAACGGATCACTTTTTTTAGTGGACACGAAGTCGTAGAGGTTCCGTTAAAAGTCTGTGAAATCTTCAGTTGACTTGGAATCGTTTTCAAATTTGATGTGCATATTCAAAAAAGATTGAGTTTTATGAGTTTGAGTAGATAAATCAATTTTAAAATGTTTTGAGGGGATATGACCCCTGTCGACTCCAGATGACTTTTTCAATTCGAAAACGGTTGAAGATATAAAAATTCTGCGAACGCCAATAGATTCAGAATGATAAAATTAGTATACTCTGTGGATTTGAAGTCAATCGGCGAAACAAAACAAATACTCGAAAAAAGTGCCCTAAAAATCATGAAAAATACAAAATCATCGGATTCACTTCAAATCCGCACTACATACGTAAAATTTCATGCTGATTTCGAAAATATATGATTTGTATATGCTCAGACACAAGGTTCAGCATAAAAATTAATAAAACCTAAAATATTCCCTTGCTAGATCAAAATTGCGGAGGTGTCGTAAAACACCTATAAAATCTTCAATTGACTCGGAATCGATTCCAAATTTAGTGTACATATTCTGAAAAAATTTAATTTCACAAATACGAGCAGAAAAAAAATTTCAATGTATTTTTGTGGTTAAATTACTCCTCTCAACTCCAGAAAAAAATTTCAACTCGACAACGGTTAAGGTTGGATCAATTCTGCGAATGCCAATCGATTCAGAATGATAAAATTAGTATACTCTGTGGATTTGAAGTCAATCGGCGAAACAAAACAAATACTCGAAAAAAGTCCCAAGGGGTAGACCCCTAAAAATCATGAAAAATACAAAATCATCGGATTCGCTTCAAATCCGCACTACATACGTAAAATTTCATGCTGATTTCGAAATTATATGATTTGTTTATGCTCAGACACAAATCCAAATTTAGTGTACATATTCTGAAAAAATTAAATTTCACAAATACGAGCTGAAAAAAAATTTTAATGTATTTTTGTGGTTAAATTACTCCTCTCAACTCCAGAAAAATTTTTCAACTGGACAACGGTTAAGGTTAGATCAATTCTGCGAATGCCAATAGATTCAGAATGATAAAATTAGTATACTCTGTGGATTTGAAGTCAATCGGCGAAACAAAACAAATACTCGAAAAAAGTGCCCTAAAAATCATGAAAAATACAAAATCATCGGATTCACTTCAAATCCGCACTACATACGTAAAATTTCATGCTGATTTCGAAAATATATGATTTGTATATGCTCAGACACAAGGTTCAGCATAAAAATTAATAAAACCTAAAATATTCCCTTGCTAGATCAAAATTGCGGAGGTGTCGTAAAACACCTATAAAATCTTCAATTGACTCGGAATCGATTCCAAATTTAGTGTACATATTCTGAAAAAATTTAATTTCACAAATACGAGCGGAAAAAAAATTTCAATGTATTTTTGTGGTTAAATTACTCCTCTCAACTCCAGAAAAAAATTTCAACTCGACAACGGTTAAGGTTGGATCAATTCTGCGAATGCCAATCGATTCAGAATGATAAAATTAGTATACTCTGTGGATTTGAAGTCAATCGGCGAAACAAAACAAATACTCGAAAAAAGTCCCAAGGGGTAGACCCCTAAAAATCATGAAAAATACAAAATCATCGGATTCGCTTCAAATCCGCACTACATACGTAAAATTTCATGCTGATTTCGAAATTATATGATTTGTTTATGCTCAGACACAAATCCAAATTTAGTGTACATATTCTGAAAAAATTAAATTTCACAAATACGAGCTGAAAAAAAATTTTAATGTATTTTTGTGGTTAAATTACTCCTCTCAACTCCAGAAAAATTTTTCAACTCGAGAACGGTTAAGGTTAGATCAATTCTGCGAATGCCAATCGATTCAGAATGATGAAATTAGTATACTCTGTGGCTTTGAAGTCAATCGGCGAAACAAAACAAATAATCGAAAAAAGTCCCCTAAAAATCATGAAAAATACAAAATCATCGGATTCACTTCAAATCCGCACTACATACGTAAAATTTCATGCTGATTTCGAAAATATATGATTTGTATATGCTCAGACACAAGGTTCAGCATAAAAATTAATAAAACCTAAAATATTCCCTTGCTAGATCAAAATTGCGGAGGTGTCGTAAAACACCTATAAAATCTTCAATTGACTCGGAATCGATTCCAAATTTAGTGTACATATTCTGAAAAAATTTAATTTCACAAATACGAGCGGAAAAAAAATTTCAATGTATTTTTGTGGTTAAATTACTCCTCTCAACTCCAGAAAAAAATTTCAACTCGACAACGGTTAAGGTTGGATCAATTCTGCGAATGCCAATCGATTCAGAATGATAAAATTAGTATACTCTGTGGATTTGAAGTCAATCGGCGAAACAAAACAAATACTCGAAAAAAGTCCCAAGGGGTAGACCCCTAAAAATCATGAAAAATACAAAATCATCGGATTCGCTTCAAATCCGCACTACATACGTAAAATTTCATGCTGATTTCGAAATTATATGATTTGTTTATGCTCAGACACAAATCCAAATTTAGTTTACATATTCTGAAAAATTAAATTTCACAAATACGAGCTGAAAAAAAATTTTAATGTATTTTTGTGGTTAAATTACTCCTCTCAACTCCAGAAAAATTTTTCAACTCGACAACGGTTAAGGTTAGATCAATTCTGCGAATGCCAATCGATTCAGAATGATAAAATTAGTATACTCTGTGGATTTGAAGTCAATCGGCGAAACAAAACAAATACTCGAAAAAAGTCCCAAGGGGTAGACCCCTAAAAATCATGAAAAATACAAAATCATCGGATTCGCTTCAAATCCGCACCACATACGTAAAATTTCATGCTGATTTCGAAAATATATGATTTGTATATGCTCAGACACAAGGTTCAGCATAAAAATTAATAAAACCTAAAATATTCCCTTGCTAGATCAAAATTGCGGAGGTGTCGTAAAACACCTATAAAATCTTCAATTGACTCGGAATCGATTCCAAATTTAGTGTACATATTCTGAAAAAATTAAATTTCACAAATATGAGCAGAAAAGAAAATTAATGTATTTTTGTGGTTAAATTACTCCTCTCAACTCCAGAAAAAATTTTCAACTCGACAACGGTTAAGGCTAGATCAATTCTGCAAATGCCAATCGATTCAGAATGATAAAATTAGTATACTCTGTGGATTTGAAGTCAATCGGCGAAACAAAACAAATACTCGAAAAAAGTCCCAAGGGGTAGACCCCTAAAAATCATGAAAAATACAAAATCATCGGATTCGCTTCAAATCCGCACCACATACGTAAAATTTCATGCTGATTTCGAAAATATATGATTTGTATATGCTCAGACACAAGGTTCAGCATAAAAATTAATAAAACCTAAAATATTCCCTTGCTAGATCAAAATTGCGGAGGTGTCGTAAAACACCTATAAAATCTTCAATTGACTCGGAATCGATTCCAAATTTAGTGTACATATTCTGAAAAAATTAAATTTCACAAATATGAGCAGAAAAGAAAATTAATGTATTTTTGTGGTTAAATTACTCCTCTCAACTCCAGAAAAAATTTTCAACTCGACAACGGTTAAGGCTAGATCAATTCTGCGAATGCCAATCGATTCAGAATGATAAAATTAGTATACTCTGTGGATTTGAAGTCAATCGGCGAAACAAAACAAATACTCGAAAAAAGTCCCAAGGGGTAGACCCCTAAAAATCATGAAAAATACAAAATCATCGGATTCACTTCAAATCCGCACTACATACGTAAAATTTCATCTTGATTTCGAAAATATATGATTTGTTTATGCTCAGACACAAGGTTCAGCATAAAAATTAATAAAACCTAAAATATTCCCTTCCTTGATCAAAATTGCGGAGGTGTCGTAAAACACCTATAAAATCTTCAATTGACTCGGAATCGATTCCAAATTTAGTGTACATATTCTGAAAAAATTTAATTTCACAAATACGAGCAGAAAAAAAATTTTAATGTATTTTTGTGGTTAAATTACTCCTCTCAACTCCAGAAAAAATTTTCAACTCGACAACGGTTAAGGTTAGATCAATTCTGCGAATGCCAATAGATTCAGAATAATAAAATTAGTATACTCTGTGGATTTGAAGTCAATCGGCGAAACAAAACAAATAGTCGAAAAAAGTCCTAAGGGGTAGACCCCTAAAAATCATGAAAAATACAAAATCATCGGATTCACTTCAAATCCGCACTACATACGTAAAATTCCATGCTGATTTCGAAAATATATGATTTGTTTATGCTCAGACACAAGGTTCAGCATAAAAATGAATAAACCTAAAATATTCCCTTGATCAAAATTGCGGAGGTGTCGTAAAACACCTATAAAATCTTCAATTGACTCGGAATCGATTCCAAATTTAGTGTACATATTCTGAAAAAATTAAATTTCACAAATACGAGCAGAAAAAAAAATTTAATGTATTTTTGTGGTTAAATTACTCCTCTCAACTCCAGAAAAATTTTTCAACTGGACAACGGTTAAGGTTAGATCAATTCTGCGAATGCCAATCGATTCAGAATGATAAAATTAGTGTACTCTGTGGATTTGAAGTCAATCGGCGAAACAAAACAAATACTCGAAAAAAATCATGAAAAATACAAAATCATCGGATTCACTTCAAATCCGCACTACATATGTAAAATATCATGCTGATTTCGAAGATATATGATTTGTTTATGCTCAGACACAAGGTTCAGCATAAAAATGAATAAACCTAAAATATTCCCTTGATCAAAATTGCGGAGGTGTCGTAAAACACCTATAAAATCCTCAATTGACTCGGAATCGATTCCAAATTTAGTGTACATATTCTGAAAAAATTAAATTTCACAAATACGAGCAGAAAAAAAAATTTAATGTATTTTTGTGGTTAAATTACTCCTCTCAACTCCAGAAAATTTTTTCAACTCGACAACGGTTAAGGTTAGATCAATTCTGCGAATGCCAATAGATTCAGAATGATAAAATTAGTATACTCTGTGGATTTGAAGTCAATCGGCGAAACAAAACAAATACTCAAAAAAAGTCCCAAGGGGTAGACCCCTAAAAATCATGAAAAATACGAAATCATCGGATTCACTTCAAATCCGCACTACATTCGTAAAATTCCATGCTGATTTCTAAAATATATGATTTGTATATGCTCAGACACAAGGTTCAGCATACAAATTAATAAAACCTAAAATATTCCCTTGCTAGATCAAAATTGCGGAGGTGTCGTTAAACACCTATAAAATCTTCAATTGACTCGGAATCGATTCCAAATTTAGTGTACATATTCTGAAAGAATAAAATTTCCCAAATAGGAGCGAAAAAAAAATTTTAATGTATTTTTGTGGTAAAATTACTCCTCTCAACTCCAGAAAAATTTTTCATCTCGACAACGGTTAAGGTTAGATCAATTCTGCGAATGCCAATCGATTCAGATTGATAAAATTAGTGTACTCTGTGGATTTGAAGTCAATAGGCGAAACAAAACAAATAGTCGAAAAAAGTCCCAAGGGGTAGACCCCTAAAAATCATGAAAAATACAAAATCATCGGATTCACTTCAAATCCGCACTACATACGTAAAATTTCATGCTGATTTCGAAGATATATGATTTGTTTATGCTCAGACACAAGGTTCAGCATAAGAATGAATAAAACCTAAAAGATTCCCTTGCTAGATCAAAATTGCGGAGGTGTCGTAAAACACCTATAAAATCTTCAATTGACTCGGAATCGATTCCAAATTTAGTGTACATATTCTGAAAAAATTAAATTTCACAAATACGAGCAGAAAAAAAATTTAATGTATTTTTGTGGTTAAATTACTCCTCAACTCCAGAAAAATTTTTCAACTGGACAACGGTTAAGGTTAGATCAATTCTGCGAATGCCAATCGATTCAGAATGATAAAATTAGTATTCTTTGTGGATTTGAAATAAATCGGCTAAACAAAACAAATACTCGAATAAAGTCCCAAGGGGTAGACCCCTAAAAATCATGAAAAATACAAAATCATCGGATTCACTTCAAATCCGCACTACATATGTAAAATTTCATGCTGATTTCGAAAATATATGATTTGTTTATGCTCAGACACAAGGTTCAGCATAAAAATGAATAAACCTAAAATATTCCCTTGATCAAAATTGCGGAGGTGTCGTAAAACACCTATAAAATCTTCAATTGACTCGGAATCGATTCCAAATTTAGTGTACATATTCTGAAAAAATTAAATTTCACAAATACGAGCAGAAAAAAAATTTTAATGTATTTTTGTGGTTAAATTACTCCTCTCAACTCCAGAAAAATTTTTCAACTGGACAACGGTTAAGGTTAGATCAATTCTGCGAATGCCAATCGATTCAGAATGATAAAATTAGTGTACTCTGTGGATTTGAAGTCAATCGGCGAAACAAAACAAATACTCGAAAAAAGTCCCAAGGGGTAAAAATCATGAAAAATACAAAATCATCGGATTCACTTCAAATCCGCACTACATATGTAAAATTTCATGCTGATTTCGAAGATATATGATTTGTTTATGCTCAGACACAAGGTTCAGCATAAAAATGAATAAAACCTAAAATATTCCCTTGCTAGATCAAAATTGCGGAGGTGTCGTAAAACACCTATAAAATCTTCAATCGACTCGGAATCGATTCCAAATTTAGTGTACATATTCTGAAAAAATTAAATTTCACAAATACGAGCAGAAAAAAAATTTAATGTATTTTTGTGGTTAAATTACTCCTCAACTCCAGAAAAATTTTTCAACTGGACAACGGTTAAGGTTAGATCAATTCTGCGAATGCCAATCGATTCAGAATGATAAAATTAGTATTCTTTGTGGATTTGAAGTCAATCGGCTAAACAAAACAAATACTCGAATAAAGTCCCAAGGGGTAGACCCCTAAAAATCATGAAAAATACAAAATCATCGGATTCACTTCTAATCCACACTACATACGTAAAATTTCATGCTGATTTCGAAAATATATGATTTGTATATGCTCAGACACAAGGTTCAGCATACAAATTAATAAAACCTAAAATATTCCCTTGCTAGATCAAAATTGCGGAGGTGTCGTTAAACACCTATAAAATCTTCAATCGACTCGGAATCGATTCCAAATTTAGTGTACATATTCTGAAAAAATAAAATTTCCCAAATAAGAGCGGAAAAAAAATTTTAATGTATTTTAGTGGTAAAATTACTCCTCTCAACTCCAGAAAAATTTTTCACCTCGGCAACGGTTAAGGTTAGATCAATTCTGCGAATGCCAATCGATTCAGAATGATAAAATTAGTATACTCTGTGGATTTGAAGTCAATCGGCGAAACAAAACAAATACTCAAAAAAAGTCCCAAGGGGTAAAAATCATGAAAAATACAAAATCATCGGATTCACTTCAAATCCGCACTACATATGTAAAATTTCATGCTGATTTCGAAAATATATGATTTGTTTATGCTCAGACACAAGGTTCAGCATAAAAATGAATAAACCTAAAATATTCCCTTGATCAAAATTGCGGAGGTGTCGTAAAACACCTATAAAATCTTCAATTGACTCGGAATCGATTCCAAATTTAGTGTACATATTCTGAAAAAATTAAATTTCTCAAATACGAGCAGAAAAAAAAATTTAATGTATTTTTGTGGTTAAATTACTCCTCTCAACTCCAGAAAAATTTTTCAACTGGACAACGGTTAAGGTTAGATCAATTCTGCGAATGCCAATCGATTCAGAATGATAAAATTAGTGTACTCTGTGGATTTGAAGTCAATCGGCGAAACAAAACAAATACTCGAAAAAAGTCCCAAGGGGTAGACCCCTAAAAATCATGAAAAATACAAAATCATCGGATTCACTTCAAATCCGCACTACATATGTAAAATTTCATGCTGATTTCGAAGATATATGATTTGTTTATGCTCAGACACAAGGTTCAGCATAAAAATGAATAAAACCTAAAATATTCCCTTGCTAGATCAAAATTGCGGAGGTGTCGTAAAACACCTATAAAAGAGGTGTCGTAAAACACCTATAAAATCTTCAATTGACTCGGAATCGATTCCAAATTTAGTGTACATATTCTGAAAAAATTAAATTTCACAAATACGAGCAGAAAAAAAATTTAATGTATTTTTGTGGTTGAATTACTCCTCTCAACTCCAGAAAAAATTTTCAACTGGACAACGGTTAAGGTTAGATCAATTCTGCGAATGCCAATCGATTCAGAATGATAAAATTAGTGTACTCTGTGGATTTGAAGTCAATCGGCGAAACAAAACAAATACTCGAAAAAAGTCCCAAGGGGTAAAAATCATGAAAAATACAAAATCATCGAATTCACTTCAAATCCGCACTACATATGTAAAATTTCATGCTGATTTTGAAGATATATGATTTGTTTATGCTCAGACACAAGGTTCAGCATAAAAATGAATAAAACCTAAAATATTCCCTTGCTAGATCAAAATTGCGGAGGTGTCGTAAAACACCTATAAAATCTTCAATTGACTCGGAATCGATTCCAAATTTAGTGTACATATTCTGAAAAAATTAAATTTCACAAATACGAGCAGAAAAAAAATTTAATGTATTTTTGTGGTTAAATTACTCCTCAACTCCAGAAAAATTTTTCAACTGGACAACGGTTAAGGTTAGATCAATTCTGCGAATGCCAATCGATTCAGAATGATAAAATTAGTATTCTTTGTGGATTTGAAGTCAATCGGCTAAACAAAACAAATACTCGAATAAAGTCCCAAGGGGTAGACCCCTAAAAATCATGAAAAATACAAAATCATCGGATTCACTTCAAATCCGCACTACATATGTAAAATTTCATGCTGATTTCGAAAATATATGATTTGTTCATGCTCAGACACAAGGTTCAGCATAAAAATGAATAAACCTAAAATATTCCCTTGATCAAAATTGCGGAGGTGTCGTAAAACACCTATAAAATCTTCAATTGACTCGGAATCGATTCCAAATTTAGTGTACATATTCTGAAAAAATTAAATTTCACAAATACGAGCAGAAAAAAAAATTTAATGTATTTTTGTGGTTAAATTACTCCTCTCAACTCCAGAAAAATTTTTCAACTGGACAACGGTTAAGGTTAGATCAATTCTGCGAATGCCAATCGATTCAGAATGATAAAATTAGTGTACTCTGTGGATTTGAAGTCAATCGGCGAAACAAAACAAATACTCGAAAAAAGTCCCAAGGGGTAAAAATCATGAAAAATACAAAATCATCGGATTCACTTCAAATCCGCACTACATATGTAAAATTTCATGCTGATTTCGAAGATATATGATTTGTTTATGCTCAGACACAAGGTTCAGCATAAAAATGAATAAAACCTAAAATATTCCCTTGCTAGATCAAAATTGCGGAGGTGTCGTAAAACACCTATAAAATCTTCAATTGACTCGGAATCGATTCCAAATTTAGTGTACATATTCTGAAAAAATTAAATTTCACAAATACGAGCAGAAAAAAAATTTAATGTATTTTTGTGGTTAAATTACTCCTCAACTCCAGAAAAATTTTTCAACTGGACAACGGTTAAGGTTAGATCAATTCTGCGAATGCCAATCGATTCAGAATGATAAAATTAGTATTCTTTGTGGATTTGAAGTCAATCGGCGAAACAAAACAAATACTCGAATAAAGTCCCAAGGGGTAGACCCCTAAAAATCATGAAAAATACAAAATCATCGGATTCACTTCAAATCCGCACTACATACGTAAAATTTCTTGCTGATTTCGAAAATATATGATTTGTATATGCTCAGACACAAGGTTCAGCATACAAATTAATAAAACCTAAAATATTCCCTTGCTAGATCAAAATTGCGGAGGTGTCGTTAAACACCTATAAAATCTTCAATCGACTCGGAATCGATTCCAAATTTAGTGTACATATTCTGAAAAAATAAAATTTCCCAAATAAGAGCGGAAAAAAAATTTTAATGTATTTTAGTGGTAAAATTACTCCTCTCAACTCCAGAAAAATTTTTCACCTCGACAACGGTTAAGGTTAGATCAATTCTGCGAATGCCTATCGATTCAGAATGATAAAATTAGTATACTCTGTGGATTTGAAGTCAATCGGCGAAACAAAACAAATACTCAAAAAAAGTCCCAAGGGGTAAAAATCATGAAAAATACAAAATCATCGGATTCACTTCAAATCCGCACTACATATGTAAAATTTCATGCTGATTTCGAAAATATATGATTTGTTTATGCTCAGACACAAGGTTCAGCATAAAAATGAATAAACCTAAAATATTCCCTTGATCAAAATTGCGGAGGTGTCGTAAAACACCTATAAAATCTTCAATTGACTCGGAATCGATTCCAAATTTAGTGTACATATTCTGAAAAAATTAAATTTCACAAATACGAGCAGAAAAAAAATTTAATGTATTTTTGTGGTTAAATTACTCCTCTCAACTCCAGAAAAATTTTTCAACTGGACAACGGTTAAGGTTAGATCAATTCTGCGAATGCCAATCGATTCAGAATGATAAAATTAGTGTACTCTGTGGATTTGAAGTCAATCGGCGAAACAAAACAAATACTCGAAAAAAGTCCCAAGGGGTAAAAATCATGAAAAATACAAAATCATCGGATTCACTTCAAATCCGCACTACATATGTAAAATTTCATGCTGATTTCGAAAATATATGATTTGTTTATGCTCAGACACAAGGTTCAGCATAAAAATGAATAAAACTTAAAATATTCCCTTGCTAGATCAAAATTGCGGAGGTGTCGTAAAACACCTATAAAATCTTCAATTGACTCGGAATCGATTCCAAATTTAGTGTACATATTCTGAAAAAATTAAATTTCACAAATACGAGCAGAAAAAAAATTTAATGTATTTTTGTGGTTAAATTACTCCTCAACTCCAGAAAAATTTTTCAACTGGACAACGGTTAAGGTTAGATCAATTCTGCGAATGCCAATCGATTCAGAATGATAAAATTAGTATTCTTTGTAGATTTGAAGTCAATCGGCTAAACAAAACAAATACTCGAATAAAGTCCCAAGGGGTAGACCCCTAAAAATCATGAAAAATACAAAATCATCGGATTCACTTCAAATCCGCACTACATACGTAAAATTTCATGCTGATTTCGAAAATATATGATTTGTATATGCTCAGACACAAGGTTCAGCATACAAATTAATAAAACCTAAAATATTCCCTTGCTAGATCAAAATTGCGGAGGTGTCGTTAAACACCTATAAAATCTTCAATCGACTCGGAATCGATTCCAAATTTATTGTACATATTCTGAAAAAATAAAATTTCCCAAATAAGAGCGGAAAAAAAATTTTAATGTATTTTAGTGGTAAAATTACTCCTCTCAACTCCAGAAAAATTTTTCAACTCGACAACGGTTAAGGTTAGATCAATTCTGCGAATGCCAATCGATTCAGAATGATAAAATTAGTATACTCTGTGGATTTGAAGTCAATCGGCGAAACAAAACAAATACTCGAAAAAAGTGCCCTAAAAATCATGAAAAATACAAAATCATCGGATTCACTTCAAATCCGCACTACATATGTAAAATTTCATGCTGATTTCGAAGATATATGATTTGTTTATGCTCAGACACAAGGTTCAGCATAAAAATGAATAAACCTAAAATATTCCCTTGATCAAAATTGCGGAGGTGTCGTAAAACACCTATAAAATCTTCAATTGACTCGGAATCGATTCCAAATTTAGTGTACATATTCTGAAAAAATTAAATTTCACAAATACGAGCAGAAAAAAAATTTAATGTATTTTTGTGGTTAAATTACTCCTCTCAACTCCAGAAAAATTTTTCAACTGGACAACGGTTAAGGTTAGATCAATTCTGCGAATGCCAATCGATTCAGAATGATAAAATTAGTGTACTCTGTGGATTTGAAGTCAATCGGCGAAACAAAACAAATACTCGA
Organism: Chrysolina americana; assembly: GCA_958502065.1. Classification (NCBI taxonomy): domain Eukaryota; kingdom Metazoa; phylum Arthropoda; class Insecta; order Coleoptera; family Chrysomelidae; genus Chrysolina; species Chrysolina americana. The sequence continues at coordinate 55,830,285 of OY293420.1, read as the reverse complement.
AAAAAGTCCCAAGGGGTAAAAATCATGAAAAATACAAAATCATCGGATTCACTTCAAATCCGCACTACATATGTAAAATTTCATGCTGATTTCGAAAATATATGATTTGTTTATGCTCAGACACAAGGTTCAGCATAAAAATGAATAAAACTTAAAATATTCCCTTGCTAGATCAAAATTGCGGAGGTGTCGTAAAACACCTATAAAATCTTCAATTGACTCGGAATCGATTCCAAATTTAGTGTACATATTCTGAAAAAATTAAATTTCACAAATACGAGCAGAAAAAAAATTTAATGTATTTTTGTGGTTAAATTACTCCTCAACTCCAGAAAAATTTTTCAACTGGACAACGGTTAAGGTTAGATCAATTCTGCGAATGCCAATCGATTCAGAATGATAAAATTAGTATTCTTTGTAGATTTGAAGTCAATCGGCTAAACAAAACAAATACTCGAATAAAGTCCCAAGGGGTAGACCCCTAAAAATCATGAAAAATACAAAATCATCGGATTCACTTCAAATCCGCACTACATACGTAAAATTTCATGCTGATTTCGAAAATATATGATTTGTATATGCTCAGACACAAGGTTCAGCATACAAATTAATAAAACCTAAAATATTCCCTTGCTAGATCAAAATTGCGGAGGTGTCGTTAAACACCTATAAAATCTTCAATCGACTCGGAATCGATTCCAAATTTAGTGTACATATTCTGAAAAAATAAAATTTCCCAAATAAGAGCGGAAAAAAAATTTTAATGTATTTTAGTGGTAAAATTACTCCTCTCAACTCCAGAAAAATTTTTCAACTCGACAACGGTTAAGGTTAGATCAATTCTGCGAATGCCAATCGATTCAGAATGATAAAATTAGTATACTCTGTGGATTTGAAGTCAATCGGCGAAACAAAACAAATACTCGAAAAAAGTGCCCTAAAAATCATGAAAAATACAAAATCATCGGATTCACTTCAAATCCGCACTACATACGTAAAATTTCATGCTGATTTCGAAAATATATGATTTGTATATGCTCAGACACAAGGTTCAGCATAAAAATGAATAAACCTAAAATATTCCCTTGATCAAAATTGCGGAGGTGTCGTAAAACACCTATAAAATCATCAATTGACTCGGAATCGATTCCAAATTTAGTGTACATATTCTGAAAAAATTAAATTTCACAAATACGAGCAGAAAAAAATATTTAAGGTTAAATTACTCCTCTCAACTCCAGAAAAATTTTTCAACTGGACAACGGTTAAGGTTAGATCAATTCTGCGAATGCCAATCGATTCAGAATGATAAAATCAGTGTACTCTGTGGATTTGAAGTCAATCGGCTAAACAAAACAAATACTCGAAAAAAGTCCCAAGGGGTAGACCCCTAAAAATCATGAAAAATACAAAATCATCGGATTCACTTCAAATCCGCACTACATATGTAAAATTTCATGCTGATTTCGAAGATATATGATTTGTTTATGCTCAGACACAAGGTTCAGCATAAAAATGAATAAAACCTAAAATATTCCCTTGCTAGATCAAAATTGCGGAGGTGTCGTAAAACACCTATAAAATCTTCAATTGACTCGTAATCGATTCCAAATTTAGTGTACATATTCTGAAAAAATTAAATTTCACAAATACGAGCAGAAAAAAAATTTAATGTATTTTTGTGGTTAAATTACTCCTCTCAACTCCAGAAAAAATTTTCAACTCGACAACGGTTAAGGCTAGATCAATTCTGCGAATGCCAATCGATTCAGAATGATAAAATTAGTATACTCTGTGGATTTGAAGTCAATCGGCGAAACAAAACAAATACTCGAAAAAAGTCCCAAGGGGTAGACCCCTAAAAATCATGAAAAATACAAAATCATCGGATTCACTTCAAATCCGCACTACATACGTAAAATTTCATGCTGATTTCGAAAATATATGATTTGTATATGCTCAGACACAAGGTTCAGCATACAAATTAATAAAACCTAAAATATTCCCTTGCTAGATCAAAATTGCGGAGGTGTCGTTAAACACCTATAAAATCTTCAATCGACTCGGAATCGATTCCAAATTTAGTGTACATATTCTGAAAAAATAAAATTTCCCAAATAAGAGCGGAAAAAGAATTTTAATGTATTTTAGTGGTAAAATTACTCCTCTCAACTCCAGAAAAATTTTTCAACTCGACAACGGTTAAGGTTAGATCAATTCTGCGAATGCCAATCGATTCAGAATGATAAAATTAGTATTCTTTGTGGATTTGAAGTCAATCGGCTAAACAAAACAAATACTCGAATAAAGTCCCAAGGGGTAGACCCCTAAAAATCATGAAAAATACAAAATCATCTGATTCACTTCAAATCCGCACTACATACGTAAAATTTCATGCTGATTTCGAAAATATATGATTTGTATATGCTCAGACACAAGGTTCAGCATAAAAATTAATAAAACCTAAAATATTCCCTTGCTAGATCAAAATTGCGGAGGTGTCGTAAAACACCTATAAAATCTTCAATTGACTCGGAATCGATTCCAAATTTAGTGTACATATTCTGAAAAAATTAAATTTCACAAATATGAGCAGAAAATAAATTTTAATGTATTTTAGTGGTAAAATTACTCCTCTCAACTCCAGAAAAATTTTTCAACTCGACAACGGTTAAGGTTAGATCAATTCTGCGAATGCCAATCGATTCAGAATGATAAAATTAGTATTCTTTGTGGATTTGAAGTCAATCGGCTAAACAAAACAAATACTCGAATAAAGTCCCAAGGGGTAGACCCCTAAAAATCATGAAAAATACAAAATCATCTGATTCACTTCAAATCCGCACTACATACGTAAAATTTCATGCTGATTTCGAAAATATATGATTTGTATATGCTCAGACACAAGGTTCAGCATAAAAATTAATAAAACCTAAAATATTCCCTTGCTAGATCAAAATTGCGGAGGTGTCGTAAAACACCTATAAAATCTTCAATTGACTCGGAATCGATTCCAAATTTAGTGTACATATTCTGAAATAATTAAATTTCACAAATATGAGCAGAAAATAAATTTTAATGTATTTTTGTGGTTAAATTACTCCTCTCAACTCCAGAAAAATTTTTCAACTCGACAACGGTTAAGGTTAGATCAATTCTGCGAATGCCAATCGATTCAGAATGATAAAATTAGTATACTCTGTGGATTTGAAGTCAATCGGCGAAACAAAACAAATACTCGAAAAAAGTCCCAAGGGGTAGACCCCTAATATTCATGAAAAATACAAAATCATCGGATTCACTTCAAATCCGCACTACATACGTAAAATTTCATGCTGATTTCAAAAATATATGATTTGTATATGCTCAGACACAAGGTTCAGCATAAAAATTAATAAAACCTAAAATATTCCCTTGCTAGATCAAAATTGCGGAGGTGTCGTAAAACACCTATAAAATCTTCAATTGACTCGGAATCGATTCCAAATTTAGTGTACATATTCTGAAAAAATTAAATTTCACAAATATGAGCAGAAAAGAAAATTAATGTATTTTTGTGGTTAAATTACTCCTCTCAACTCCAGAAAAAAATTTCAACTCGACAACGGTTAAGGCTAGATCAATTCTGCGAATGCCAATCGATTCAGAATGATAAAATTAGTATACTCTGTGGATTTGAAGTCAATCGGCGAAACAAAACAAATACTCGAAAAAAGTCCCAAGGGGTAGACCCCTAAAAATCATGAAAAATACAAAATCATCGGATTCACTTCAAATCCGCACTACATACGTAAAATTTCATCTTGATTTCGAAAATATATGATTTGTTTATGCTCAGACACAAGGTTCAGCATAAAAATTAATAAAACCTAAAATATTCCCTTCCTTGATCAAAATTGCGGAGGTGTCGTAAAACACCTATAAAATCTTCAATTGACTCGGAATCGATTCCAAATTTAGTGTACATATTCTGAAAAAATTTAATTTCACAAATACGAGCAGAAAAAAAATTTTAATGTATTTTTGTGGTTAAATTACTCCTCTCAACTCCAGAAAAAATTTTCAACTCGACAACGGTAAAGGTTAGATCAATTCTGCGAATGCCAATAGATTCAGAATGATAAAATTAGTATACTCTGTGGATTTGAAGTCAATCGGCGAAACAAAACAAATACTCGAAAAAAGTACCCATAAAAATCATGAAAAATACGAAATCATCGGATTCACTTCAAATCCGCACTACATACGTAAAATTTCATGCTGATTTCGAAAATATATGATTTGTATATGCTCAGACACAAGGTTCAGCATAAAAATTAATAAAACCTAAAATATTCCCTTGCTAGATCAAAATTGCGGAGGTGTCGTAAAACACCTATAAAATCTTCAATTGACTCGGAATCGATTCCAAATTTAGTGTACATATTCTGAAAAAATAAAATTTCCCAAATAAGAGCGAAAAAAATATTTTAATGTATTTTTGTGGTAAAATTACTCCTCTCAACTCCAGAAAATTTTTTCAACTCGACAACGGTTAAGGTTAGATCAATTCTGCGAATGCCAATCGATTCAGATTGATAAAATTAGTGTACTCTGTGGATTTGAAGTCAATCGGCGAAACAAAACAAATACTCGAAAAAAGTCCCAAGGGGTAGACCCCTAAAAATCATGAAAAATACAAAATCATCGGATTCACTTCAAATCCGCACTACATATGTAAAATTTCATGCTGATTTCGAAAATATATGATTTGTTTATGCTCAGACACAAGGTTCAGCATAAAAATGAATAAACCTAAAATATTCCCTTGCTAGATCAAAATTGCGGAGGTGTCGTAAAACACCTATAAAATCATCAATTGACTCGGAATCGATTCCAAATTTAGTGTACATATTCTGAAAAAATTAAATTTCACAAATACGAGCAGAAAAAAAAATTTAAGGTTAAATTACTCCTCTCAACTCCAGAAAAATTTTTCAACTGGACAACGGTTAAGGTTAGATCAATTCTGCGAATGCCAATCGATTCAGAATGATAAAATCAGTGTACTCTGTGGATTTGAAGTCAATCGGCGAAACAAAACAAATACTCGAAAAAAGTCCCAAGGGGTAGACCCCTAAAAATCATGAAAAATACAAAATCATCGGATTCACTTCAAATCCGCACTACATATGTAAATTTTCATGCTGATTTCGAAGATATATGATTTGTTTATGCTCAGACACAAGGTTCAGCATAAAAATGAATAAACCTAAAATATTCCCTTGATCAAAATTGCGGAGGTGTCGTAAAACACCTATAAAATCCTCAATTGACTCGGAATCGATTCCAAATTTAGTGTACATATTCTGAAAAAATTAAATTTCACAAATACGAGCAGAAAAAAAAATTTAATGTATTTTTGTGGTTAAATTACTCCTCTCAACTCCAGAAATTTTTTTCAACTCGACAACGGTTAAGGTTAGATCAATTCTGCGAATGCCAATAGATTCAGAATGATAAAATTAGTATACTCTGTGGATTTGAAGTCAATCGGCGAAACAAAACAAATACTCGAAAAAAGTCCCAAGGGGTAGACCCCTAAAAATCATTAAAAATACGAAATCATCGGATTCACTTCAAATCCGCACTACATACGTAAAATTCCATGCTGATTTCGAAAATATATGATTTGTATATGCTCAGACACAAGGTTCAGCATACAAATTAATAAAACCTAAAATATTCCCTTGCTAGATCAAAATTGCGGAGGTGTCGTTAAACACCTATAAAATCTTCAATTGACTCGGAATCGATTCCAAATTTAGTGTACATATTCTGAAAAAATAAAATTTCCCAAATAAGAGCGAAATAAAAATTTTAATGTATTTTTGTGGTAAAATTACTCCTGTCAACTCCAGAAAAATTTTTCAACTCGACAACGGTTAAGGTTAGATCAATTCTGCGAATGCCAATCGATTCAGATTGATAAAATTAGTGTTCTCTGTGGATTTGAAGTCAATCGGCGAAACAAAACAAATAGTCGAAAAAAGTCCCAAGGGGTAGACCCCTAAAAATCATGAAAAATACAAAATCATCGGATTCACTTCAAATCCGCACTACATATGTAAAATTTCATGCTGATTTCGAAAATATATGATTTGTTTATGCTCAGACACAAGGTTCAGCATAAAAATGAATAAACCTAAAATATTCCTTTGATCAAAATTGCGGAGGTGTCGTAAAACACCTATAAAATCTTCAATTGACTCGGAATCGATTCCAAATTTAGTGTACATATTCTGAAAAAATTAAATTTCACAAATACGAGCAGAAAAAAAAATTTAATGTATTTTTGTGGTTAAATTACTCCTCTCAACTCCAGAAAAATTTTTCAACTGGACAACGGTTAAGGTTAGATCAATTCTGCGAATGCCAATAGATTCAGAATGATAAAATTAGTATACTCTGTGGATTAGAAGTCAATCGGCGAAACAAAACAAATACTCGAAAAAAGTCCCAAGGGGTACCCCCTAAAAATCGTGAAAAATACAAAATCATCGGATTCACTTCAAATCCGCACTACATACGTAAAATTTCATGCTGATTTCGAAAATGTATGATTTTTTTATGCTCAGACACAAGGTTCAGCATAAAAATGAATAAACCTAAAATATTCCCTTGATCAGAATTGCGGAGGTGTCGTAAAACACCTATAAAATCTTCAATTAACTCGGAATGGATTCTAAATTCAGTGTACATATTCTGAAAAAATTTAATTTCACAAATACGTGCAGAAAAAAAAATTTAATGTATTTTTGTGGTTAAATTACTCCTCTCAACTCCAGAAAAATTTTTCAACTCGACAACGGTTAAGGTTAGATCAATTCTGCGAATGCCAATCGATTCAGATTGATAAAATTAGTGTACTCTGTGGATTTGAAGTCAATCGGCGAAACAAAACAAATACTCGAAAAAAGTCCCAAGGGGTAGACCCCTAAAAATCATGAAAAATACAAAATCATCGGATTCACTTCAAATCCGCACTACATATGTAAAATTTCATGCTGATTTCGAAAATATATGATTTGTTTATGCTCAGACACAAGGTTCAGCATAAAAATGAATAAACCTAAAATATTCCCTTGCTAGATCAAAATTGCGGAGGTGTCGTAAAACACCTATAAAATCATCAATTGACTCGGAATCGATTCCAAATTTAGTGTACATATTCTGAAAAAATTAAATTTCACAAATACGAGCAGAAAAAAAAATTTAAGGTTAAATTACTCCTCTCAACTCCAGAAAAATTTTTCAACTGGACAACGGTTAAGGTTAGATCAATTCTGCGAATGCCAATCGATTCAGAATGATAAAATCAGTGTACTCTGTGGATTTGAAGTCAATCGGCGAAACAAAACAAATACTCGAAAAAAGTCCCAAGGGGTAGACCCCTAAAAATCATGAAAAATACAAAATCATCGGATTCACTTCAAATCCGCACTACATATGTAAATTTTCATGCTGATTTCGAAGATATATGATTTGTTTATGCTCAGACACAAGGTTCAGCATAAAAATGAATAAACCTAAAATATTCCCTTGATCAAAATTGCGGAGGTGTCGTAAAACACCTATAAAATCCTCAATTGACTCGGAATCGATTCCAAATTTAGTGTACATATTCTGAAAAAATTAAATTTCACAAATACGAGCAGAAAAAAAAATTTAATGTATTTTTGTGGTTAAATTACTCCTCTCAACTCCAGAAAAAATTTTCAACTCGACAACGGTTAAGGCTAGATCAATTCTGCGAATGCCAATCGATTCAGAATGATAAAATTAGTATACTCTGTGGATTTGAAGTCAATCGGCGAAACAAAACAAATACTCGAAAAAAGTCCCAAGGGGTAGACCCCTAAAAATCATTAAAAATACGAAATCATCGGATTCACTTCAAATCCGCACTACATACGTAAAATTCCATGCTGATTTCGAAAATATATGATTTGTATATGCTCAGACACAAGGTTCAGCATACAAATTAATAAAACCTAAAATATTCCCTTGCTAGATCAAAATTGCGGAGGTGTCGTTAAACACCTATAAAATCTTCAATTGACTCGGAATCGATTCCAAATTTAGTGTACATATTCTGAAAAAATAAAATTTCCCAAATAAGAGCGAAATAAAAATTTTAATGTATTTTTGTGGTAAAATTACTCCTGTCAACTCCAGAAAAATTTTTCAACTCGACAACGGTTAAGGTTAGATCAATTCTGCGAATGCCAATCGATTCAGATTGATAAAATTAGTGTTCTCTGTGGATTTGAAGTCAATCGGCGAAACAAAACAAATAGTCGAAAAAAGTCCCAAGGGGTAGACCCCTAAAAATCATGAAAAATACAAAATCATCGGATTCACTTCAAATCCGCACTACATATGTAAAATTTCATGCTGATTTCGAAAATATATGATTTGTTTATGCTCAGACACAAGGTTCAGCATAAAAATGAATAAACCTAAAATATTCCTTTGATCAAAATTGCGGAGGTGTCGTAAAACACCTATAAAATCTTCAATTGACTCGGAATCGATTCCAAATTTAGTGTACATATTCTGAAAAAATTAAATTTCACAAATACGAGCAGAAAAAAAAATTTAATGTATTTTTGTGGTTAAATTACTCCTCTCAACTCCAGAAAAATTTTTCAACTGGACAACGGTTAAGGTTAGATCAATTCTGCGAATGCCAATAGATTCAGAATGATAAAATTAGTATACTCTGTGGATTAGAAGTCAATCGGCGAAACAAAACAAATACTCGAAAAAAGTCCCAAGGGGTACCCCCTAAAAATCGTGAAAAATACAAAATCATCGGATTCACTTCAAATCCGCACTACATACGTAAAATTTCATGCTGATTTCGAAAATGTATGATTTTTTTATGCTCAGACACAAGGTTCAGCATAAAAATGAATAAACCTAAAATATTCCCTTGATCAGAATTGCGGAGGTGTCGTAAAACACCTATAAAATCTTCAATTAACTCGGAATGGATTCTAAATTCAGTGTACATATTCTGAAAAAATTTAATTTCACAAATACGTGCAGAAAAAAAAATTTAATGTATTTTTGTGGTTAAATTACTCCTCTCAACTCCAGAAAAATTTTTCAACTGGACAACGGTTAAGGTTAGATCAATTCTGCGAATGCCAATCGATTCAGAATGATAAAATTAGTGTACTCTGTGGATTTGAAGTCAATCGGCGAAACAAAACAAATACTCGAAAAAAGTCCCAAGGGGTAGACCCCTAAAAATCATGAAAAATACAAAATCATCGGATTCACTTCAAATCCGCACTACATATGTAAAATTTCATGCTGATTTCGAAGATATATGATTTGTTTATGCTCAGACACAAGGTTCAGCATAAAAATGAATAAAACCTAAAATATTCCCTTGCTAGATCAAAATTGCGGAGGTGTCGTAAAACACCTATAAAATCTTCAATTGACTCGTAATCGATTCCAAATTTAGTGTACATATTCTGAAATAATTTAATTTCACAAATATGAGCAGAAAAAAAATTTTAATGTATTTTTGTGGTTGAATTACTCCTCTCAACTCCAGAAAAATTTTTCAAAATTGTGGAGGTGTCGTAAAACACCTTGATTCCAAATTGAGTGTACATATTCTGAAAAGATGAAATTTCACAAATATGAGCAGAAAAAAAATTTATATGTATTTTTGTGGTTAAATTACTCCTCTCAACTCCAGAAAAAAATTTCAACTCGACTACGATTAAAGTTAGATCAATTCTGCGAATGCCAATCGATTCAGAATGATAAAATTAGTAAGATTTGTGGATTTCAAAAGAAAATTTCAACGGATCACTTTTTTTAGTGGACACTTGAAGTCGTAGAGGTTCCGTTAAGAGTCTCTGAAATCTTCAGTTGACTTGGAATCGTTTTCAAATTTGATGTGCCTATTCAAAAAAGATTGAGTTTTATGAGTTTGAGTAGATAATTGAATTTTAAAATGTTTTGAGGGGATATGACCCCTGTCGACTCCAGATGACTTTTTCAATTCGAAAACGGTTGAAGATATTAAAATTCTGTGAACGCCAATCGATTTAGGATGATGAAATCAGTAAACTCTGTGAATTTCAAATAAAAATTTCAACATACAAAAATTTTGTAATGTTCACCTTGGAACATTTTCGAAATTTTCTGCTTAAAGTTGTAGAGGTTCTGTAAAAACCTATGGTATCTTTAATCGACCCTAAATCGATATCAAATTTGGTGTACCTAATTAAAAAAGATCAAGTTTCACGAGATTGAGTAGAAAACTGAATTTCAAAGTGTTTTGATGGTAAATGACCCCTTTCAACTCCAGATGAACTTTCCAATTCAAGAAGAAGAAAAAATATCAAATGTTACCTTTCGGAATGTCCCAGTTATCAACAACAGAGAGAATACCATAGCCTAACGAACGACCACGACATACAGAATGGTATCCATGAAAACAATACAATCAAACTTATAAAATTTCTCAAATCAATCAGTATAGGTACTCAAAATTTAGATATATAAGAACCAACATGTAAGTACTGTCCTACCGCTAATAATCTCAAATGGTTTATGCGATATATTGTAAATAAAAAGAAAAAATCTTGATTGATTTGGCCGATACTTGATGGATATTCATAATTACATAGAATTAAATAAAAACACTTGTTTTTAAAATATCCACAATATATTACTATTGCAACATGTGACGCGTTTCGCTATCCCTATAATTTTCCAGTTGTGTTTGAAAACGCTATAGGAATAGCGAAACGCGTCACATGTAACAATAGTAATATATTGTGGATATTTTAAAAACAAGTGTTTTTATTCAATTCTGTGTAAAAAGAAAATACCAATCGTTGATGTAGTTGCACTTCTGACTGTTTAGCTGAACTCGGTTTCATATGTGTGAATGTTTTAACTAGTTCACAGAATGCCACATTTCCATTTAAACAAACAACTTTCTTTGTTTACGTTTAGAAGTATTATCGTACACACTTATTCCTAGAAAAAATACAACGACTCTCAAAATACGTTGAACAGCAGCCAATTGTTTACCAATTCTTCAATGATTGTTTCAGATATATCTTATTTTCATTCAGGAAGCCATTCACACAATAACTCTTCATTGAAATATTCACTACGTACTTGCTGATATTATCAGATTGGGGGTTATTTAAGAATAATCAAACTCATCTAAAGTATGATAAATTTTGCGGAAAGAATACCTAATCTGGAGAAAATATCCGTTCTACTGAAATTTATTTATCCATTCTGAAAATTAACTATTACCGTGTCTAACTACCTTCATTGAAATCAAATCTTCAGTCGGAATGAAGTTCTTTTCAGCATGCTCTTTCAACGAAATTGAAGTTCAGTTCGCCAAGAATTCTATTTCCTGTAGGCGTTCGAAAGAAATGGATTCAATAAAATCCAACAAACACTTGACAAGAAGATTTTGGTTGATAATAGCTGAAAAGTAAGGAAATCCCCGGCAGGTCATTTCAGGAATATCAAAAGGATAGTGAATTGTGTCATACATCATCGGAAAAGCCTCCCCACACATTTCCATGAAATGGAAAATATAAGACAAATATCTGACAGGAAACAATTACTTCCGTGGCTGATACCCCGACAGGCATCGAACTACATCTTGAACATATCTGTACAACGTTTCTTAAGAAGTAAAATAGCATTAATTATTATTCATTCTTTGTAGAAAATACATGGAAACGATTCGATCTTCACAAACTTTATTTTAAATAGCGACATATTCCGCTAATAAAGTAGCTTTCTCACTTGATATTTAAAATGAAGTTTGTGAAGATAAAATCGTTTTCCTGCCTACGCACTTCATTCTCCAGTCGAAACACTTTGATATGATGTAGTTCAAGCTGGCTAATACCAAACACACCAAATTCCTCTATTGTCTCTACTCATTATCTAATGAACCATTCTGTAGCGACCTTTGAGGTTTTTATCACTCAAATGGATTCCTACGCAGGTCGTCAAGCTGAAGTATGGTCTAGAACTGCTGGTCAAGCTACCCACACGCATTCCCGATGTCAATAATCACTATGTCAATACCCTTGATTTTATTCTCACTACCATTCCTGATGCATACAGTATAGGAGAATATGCTCCACCTGGGAACTCTTATCACAGCTCCATCTTCACTTTTTGCTCCTCTTCTACATCGAGCACCCAAGCAACACATCATGCTCCATCTCATATCTCACTACAACTAAGATGGTCTTCATGCTTTTTTCTCAGAATTTCCATGGCAAAGAGTATGTTTGTCGTTTGAAGATCCAACACAATTCACCGAGAAAATTTTGAAGATCATAATGCAGCAGATGCAAACATGTATACCAAACCAAACCAAACATAAAGAGAAAAACATCTGCTCAGTCATGATTCATCAAAAACTTCTCTCTAGCTATCGCCCTCAAGTAGATAGCATACCATCGATGCTGCAAACTCTTGGATTCCCGTGATGTTGGTCCTATGGATCTAGCATCAACACTCTAGGTGAAGGTTCTGGTAGAGCCAGGTCTGATAGAGCCAAATTCTGCTTTAGCATAATTCCTTCCATGACAGTGAATCAGAATCTGTAGATCAGTAATGTGGTACTTCCTTGCAAATGATGTACCCTTCTGCTAATTGCCACCTCTAAGTCGATGAGGTAGGTAATTGAGGAAAAAGAAGAACCTCTGGAAGGTGGTCCAGAACACTGGCCAGTTAGAAGTCCGGTTATTCTTGAACATAATGCGGGCATTCTTTGCAATAGCTCAGGCATCCCTTGCAGGAGGCGGACAGGAGAGATGCTTTGGGGCGTATGGATCTTTTCTAGCCTTTTCAAAAAGGTGGCGAGGTCTTGGGTTCCATCGACAGATATACTACAATCCTTAGTTCTCAGAGGCGGCAACATGAGTCTAAGTGACGGTTCTGGCTGGCGCTGAGGAGCCCTTGGTATGTTCTGGCTGCATGCACTAGTAACAGTCGTGGTCGGTAGCGCAGTAGTCGCCATCGTTCCTCTAAATGAGACGGAAAACACGAACGGTGACGTGATTGTCGGAACAGGCGAATATCGACCAGTAGTTCAAGGTATTGTGAAAAATCCAAAGTTGCATTTGGCATGTCTTGAATAGTGATCCCAGGAGTGATGGAAAGTAACGGGGCATTAATTGCAGAAAGAACATCTCAATTTAGACTTCAGTTGACCGGCAAAAACCATCCATAATTTTAGAAACTCTGATTATTATTCAAGCAAGTAGATTCTTTTTTTTTGTCCACGTGAAAAGGAAAATCTTGTAAGGTTCAGAGGATATCAGGAGAGCCGAAGGAAAGTATGTAGGAATTGGTATCCTTGAATTTCTGCAGGCTGTATTCCTCGTGAAGAGTTCGCCTGAGAGGAAGATAGATAGCAAGAAACAAAAGTGGGGTATGGGGGGCAAGTCAGTAGACGAAAACTTAGCAAGGAGTACCTGGTCATATGTATAAAACCTGAACAAGCAGGTCACTAGTTGATATCTGATGACGGCACCCATATTGTTGATCACTGACAATTCATGAGCTCTCATGAACTACGTATCATCAGGTCGATGTTGATGGCTTTTTTCTTAACTTTCTTTCATTTTCGATGTGGTAGAGTTGAAATCCTCCATACGAAATTAGTTCTTAAAACATTTCAACAATTATTACCATGCGTTCGAATTTCCAAAGTTTTCCAACCCGCTTAGGCCAACTGTGGAAATGGCGTATCCAATGAATATGACATAACACACTTGTCGATCGAAGAATCCAAGTTATTGCTCCTGTAATTAATGTTGTTCATTGAGTAGTTGGTTACTCAAGCAATCCTCGTAGCACATTTATTGTTATTTTCCAAAAATTCAATCGTTAAATATTGTTGAAAACGATTCCATAGCTCACAAAGATTTCTTTAAGAATTCTCAAATGTGCCAGCTCAAGTGGCAGATTATTTTAAATTATTTTAAAAAGAATCAATAGGAAACTGCTCCGATTTAACCAGGAGTGAAAATGTATATTATTTATGAACGATAGAAAGGCAATATCAGCGAGTCTCCATCGCGACAACTTTAATAAAGATATCATTATTGTGCTTCTAAGAATTACTGCCATTTGCTGCTTGCTTCGAAAACTCGTTTGCAGTTCTGCTCTCTCCTGTTTGTCGCGGATTATTTTTTTAATTGAAATGAAGCAGGTGCGTTGATTTTTTTATGTAATGTCACTCAATTTAACATGCTAAACGACACTAGTCAGAATTCATGGATTTAGCATATTCCAGAAAATATAAATAGATCATTATTAATTCAGCCTTTCGCAAATTTCCTATTCTACTGGATTATTTATTTTGCTGTTCGATGCTTGCCACCAAAACTCCTATGCTGCACATTTTTCACCACCTCAAAGTCACCAAGCTATTGTTGAAGGCATTTCTATAGTCAACCAAAAATTAAGAAAATGGAAACCTGAGGTAATGCTGCAAAAGGTTGCTTCCAGATATGTTACCTCTGATGAAACGTTTACTTTATCTTTCAGTGAATTAGCTGATTCTGCTTTGTTTTTGGAGAACCACTTCCATATTTTGATGCTTGAGAGAGATATTGTGAACTTGTTTCCAGTTTTCTTTGAACTCAAATCTCAAAGCTACCTATATACAGAATGACCGAGAAGTCTGTATGAGCATAGTGCAGAAGTTTTCTTCGTTGAGATAGCTCATTAGGGGTCAATAATTGTATTTCACAGCAGGGTGGATTAATACATTCCTTGCAATGAGTGAATCGACAGTTTATGGAAAGATGGTTTTAGTAAAGGCATTTTTCCACTACACTCCAAGCGCAGAGAAAATGTCTAAGTGCTGTTGAATAGGTATCTGAAGATTATAACCAGGTGAAGCAATAGTGTGAGAATATCCAATCCTTAATGGAGTGCGACAAAACAGATGTCAATTTCTGTTAATTTGAATGGGAAGCAGTTTGAGACTACTTTCCAAATACCAGGCATATTGTATCTTAGTACAATGGAGTTTGTGACAAATAGGATCGGTCACATTCAAACTACTGATGTTGAAACTATAATATTGTTATAGTAGAGCACTGAAGATGAGAATGTTCTTAAAAGAGGGTCACCTACGTTTTCACAGTGTCTTTTCTATATTTTCCAACAGAAGGCATTTATTCAGATGTGCAAGTACGATACAATTGTGATTTTTTTCAATTTGTATTCCATATAGTTCTATTCAAGGATCGTATCGTTAAAAATCATTACTTCGCCGTATTACATTCAATCAAATATCGAATTAACTTCACGAGCTTGTGACTGTATTCTATTTCATTTTTCTAATAAAGATGGATCATAAAATGTCGCTTCTCCGAGAATGAAAAACCGGAAAAGTGGGATTTTTTCACAAAAGCCATGAATCTGGATTCCAGAAAGGCTAAGGTCAGATTAAGTTGCCCCTTGACGTGGTATATGTGCCAGCTTATTCAGATAAGCGGGGTTTGTAATTGGTGTATAACAATTTAAAATTGTAAGACCCGGAGGTTATTCCAAACCCTTCCCAGCAAAAGTGAGAAACGTTAATGTTATATTTGAGCATATCAGATTAATTTATCAGGTGAGTTCAATTTAAATTGAGTTACTTCCATTTTAATCATAGGCGTGAAGTAAAATAATAATAATAACAATGTTTATTTGAAAAAGAAGAAGAAACAAACATTTCATTAATATAAATAATATAAGATATTTATGAATAATTCTAAAAGGATTACGAATATAGTTCAATGCGAAGTGAGTAAAATTTGACATAGCATTTATTTTTCTACTCACATAACCGAATCGGCATTTAGCTCAAGTACATTTGCCACACGATTCACAATCTGTACTAAATCCAAGTTCTTAAAAACATTACCATGGCAACTCGACTCTTTAAATAACATCACTATGGTTACTGTTTGATTTTAGTAGTTAACAACTATCCTGACTAGATCTTGCTTTGTCGATTGAAACTGTCATAATGACATAAGGGAACTTACTCTGAAAAATCAATTTCTTTGCTTCAATATGAGTTTGAATGAAGCTTCAGGAGAGAGACAGAATTGATCGAAAAATAAAAACCCATATTCTGTCCTCAATTCAACGCCCGTTGTGGTATCAGCCAGGGAAGTAGTTGTTTTCTGTCAGATATCTGCCTAAATTGAGGAGAGAATGAGGGGATTTTTACTGATCATGAGTTTGAATGCCTAAGTAATGGAGATTCTTCCATATGTTGCCCACACCTTATTGCTCCAAAATATTCTAGACATTTTTGAAAAATTCTGTACTTTGTACTAATAAGGATTTTCACACTCTTTAGGTATTCATTATTAGTATTATTAAACGAGTCAATTTTCCATTTCGGCAAGCCAAGGTTGTGGATTGTTTTGGAATTTCTGAGTGATCTGTAACATTCATAGTGAGCTGAAGTGGATCCATATTTATTAGCAGCAAAATATTCGGCAGATAATTTTCAATAATAAACTGAAATGAATATAATTATGCTAAAATGCTAAAAAATGTACGTTAGTAAAAATATATAAACCATTAATACAAATTATTTCGAAAGTCATTCCATCCAAATGGTTTATTAACAAAAAAGGAATACAGCAGAAGTATACTAACGCAGATTCGAAATTTATAGAATCCGGCGCTGTTACCAAGTTGAACAGTAATTATTTCTTTGAAAAGACTGAAAATCATTTTGTAATTCTGTTACGTCAATAAAGTGAATTTAACAGTCACTTTCGAATAAAAATACCGGCACAAGAGTTGTTATCTATGGATGTTTTGGTTTGATTTTGTATCAGAGTCTAGTCCTGGGACGAACTGGATCTATCAACTGATTTGGCCGTGATGGTCATGATGGTAGATCGCTTGTCTGTTAACCTAAGGGTCATGGGTTCGATTCCCAGCATGGTCATCGGTCTTGTGCATGGTATCACACGTTTAAAGGTAAGGGCCACGTCTTCCTTAGCTCGGACATGTCTTTCGAAAACTTTTGAGGGTTGTACGGAGTTTAGTCTAACAGTTTCTTCGTTTGATTTAGTTCGGTCTGACAATATGTGTGTCTCCAGTAGGAGTCTATTTTTCACTATCTAGATCGAGCTTTATTTAGTAGTAATATTTATGTAATATTATCCGGGATCCATTGGATGGTTTGGGTATTCTAATCGTACCAAGAAGACCACAAAAAAAACCATCCCATCAATTTGTTCATCACCTAATATAATAACAGTTGAATCCTTCTCATCATTTTCTCCTAATATAAACAAGTGATGTAATTTGAATTACTCCTTCGATACGATCAATTTAGACGCGAATCTTGCCGGTGCTAAGACCCTACTACAAATGTTTCCCATTCAAATGACTCAGTCAAATTCTAAACATGAAATAAGACGATCGTTCCCAAGTCGAGGGAAGTAAAACGGAGGTAGTCGACTTGATTGTAAGCACTTAAATATTTGTGGTATTGCCGTGGAATGCCGCACATTAAACTCAACCAACTTCCTATTTTGAATATTGCTTCCACGCAGTTCCTTAATAGTGTTCAAGTTGAATTTTTAAGGGAGGAGCTGGGCCATTGTCGAAAGCCTTCTGAATAAATTCTGATATACGACCAGTTACCTTCTTGACCGTTCCTGGATGAAGATCCATAGTAATTGTACGAACTACAGGGAAAACGATTCGATTTTCACAAACTTCATTTCACTTGAGGATATTGCTGTGGTAGAGAAAAATGTCATGATATTCAAAATAAGGTTTGTGAAGATCGAATCGTTTTTCTTGTAGTTTGTACAAACTGTTGCAATCGATTACAAAATATTTCAGTAATTTATTTCGACAGTAGACGAAACGAATAATGGAAATACCATGTTCTCCACACAATCCGGCAAAGTGGAAAATATCAGGCAAATATTGGTCAAAATACGAATACTTTCCCCTATGAACAATAAATTACATCTGACATCTATTTGTGCAATGTTCTCCAGGAGGACTCTGTTGCAAGTGTTAATTGAAGTTGAGCATTGAAAACTATCCACCATATGTGTCATTCGTTTAAAAGTCTAAGGCATACCTTTTGAACTTTGTTCGAATTCATCCACAGTTAAAATTGAACAAGCTTTGAACAAACTTCGATGAAATAGCGACCCAATAGTCACCTACCCCATGGCGTGGGAAGTAATTATCGTGTAAATGATCCAATGCGCCCTCCCGAAGTGTCGGAACTTCAGAAACAGGGCCTGACTGGGATATTCCCAAGGGAAAATAAATTAAGAAAAATAAATAAATAGATAACCAACTACTATTCGAAGCCTTGGTGGTGAGTTGCGACACCATTTTCCTGACCAACAGGTGCGAAACCGGACCGGTAGCCAAGGCGCATCCTGGAGGGAATAACCACCCCCTCTGATGACGGCCAATGGGTATACTAGGCTGAGCCCCCAACTACTTGGTTCCAAATGCACGAGAAAGGGGCCTCCATAACCTACACCTTTCGGAATAAAGGTCATAGGCAAGGTAGTGGGACCCAGAACGATGGACGGAAGAACTAAAGGACGATGTTCTGAATTGCTATGAGAGTAGTGAGCCCACCTGGAGAGAACACTTGTCGAGAATGCTCCTCCTCAGCTGGTAAACAAACTTGCGAAAGTGGTACATATGCCACGTGTTAGTCAGTCTGTAGAGGAGGCCCGCATCATGCCAACGGAAGGCATCAGAACCCAAATAGCAAGTCATAACACCAAGCCCCTGAAGCTACAACATCTGCCACGGGTGGATACCAAGATTCACGATGTCCTTTTAGAAGAGGCTGGATGTTTGGTCTTACGACTACTATGTAACACCAGTACATGAGAACTCCATCTCTTTCCATTGAGTCATTGGTATAGCTCAATCAAGAAGAACCTCTTTATTTGCTTGCACAGTTAGCTGACCATTTGGCTAACATTGTTAGTCGACTAGTATGAATTACCGAATTAGGATGGATCAATATTGGAAAGTTATCATTACATCACTTCAATATTCCATAATCTCTCTTTTGCAGATATTTGATTTCTTCATTTATAGTGAAATGCAGGTTTCTGTGGAATTCTTATTGTATGACCTTTCCATATGATCGGATGGATTTGAATATCTCACCACTTTCCAATTTCCTCCCCTTGTCTATGGGCATTCAAATTAACTACATTCAAAATAAATTTCCATTTGACTGAATCAGTTCAAATCGTTGACATAGAACAATTTCTGCTTCTTTTTATGTTCGTTATTTTTGTATGATGGTTTTCGTAACATGTGTATTTCAACGGTCTGGTAGACTGATAGCGAATAATAAGCCCGGATAAGGATCCAGTTGGAAATGCATTTTATATTGAAACCGCAACTTATGGCAATTCACATGATCATTTAACTGCATGCGTGGTCCATAAATACTGAAATGTTTGCTTGTCACGCTTGTTTCGAGTATAACATTAGCCCCTAACGATCCCCGGAGTTATTTAAAGACGCATTCAGCAGGGGTCCTTTGTAAATAATGCCTCTTCTTAATTTCTCATCGATCCGGAAGTCAATTTATTATACAACTGCGACCAGAATTCCCTAATGCTCAGCTCTATGACCGCCTCTTTTCTGATACACTATTCCTACAGTTATTATGCAACACAATCATGGATTTGAGTAAAGACAAACATACCAAAGAGAAATTTTGATGAATGGAAATAAGTTTGTGGGTGCAACTTTCGAAGTACCGTTCGTAGCTCCCTTATCATTTGCAGACCTTCGGGTAAAGGGGCTTTTTTCCATATATATATCCGAAGTTTGCTACCCTATTTCGGAAACACCCTGTATAATTCCTTAATAGAGATTTTCAGATTCTTTTTCACTTGCTTACCTAGTAGCGAGATTATATTTATTTCCGTTGAGAGGATAAATGCGCCGAATCAATAACACTGCGGAAGCCTCTTCTGAATTTTAACCGACAAAGTTGATTCGTAACATAAACTATCTCTTACTTTGAATCATTCGCATTTGCCACCATATCGATCCAAATCATTTGAAAGTCGCTGTTAATATACTTCGAACAACTGGGCCTCAAGATAAAAGGCATACAATAATGTGGGACGCTCATGACAAAAGACATGCTGTCGGAATTTTTTTATTCTCAGATAAAAGCCATATGCCACATTGTTCGATATGGATATTAGAGCCAACAATCGATGTCTTAACTAACAGTCGGGTAGCAATATTCAATTTGCGTTAAACATTGTTCAATCATGAATTTCCGGAGGAGATATTTGGCATTAGTTGGAGTGGTTTTAATTCCCAGAGATAGCGTTATGATAGTAATAATGATAATGAAGGTCGAGAATTATCACGGAAAACATGATGTTCCGCGATAAACCTTCTCGCCTATTCCAAGAGTCTCCACG
Source organism: Chrysolina americana (assembly GCA_958502065.1). Taxonomy (NCBI): domain Eukaryota; kingdom Metazoa; phylum Arthropoda; class Insecta; order Coleoptera; family Chrysomelidae; genus Chrysolina; species Chrysolina americana. The sequence goes on along the minus strand of OY293420.1, from coordinate 55,809,745 downwards.
TGTTGTGGATAACCCGCCGGCGGCTAATCGGGTGGAAACCATCTGGAAGAACATTTACGAGTTTTCGCAACCACTCAACGTAGATACCCCAGCCCTACCGCTGTTCGAAGCTTTCTGCAAAGCCAATGAACTGCGCAATCCGATAAGTTCGGAAGAAGTTTGACGGGCCATCAAAGTCTCAAAGAACTTCACTGCTCCAGGCCCTGAGAGGCTAAATAACTAATGGTGGAAAAAATTTCCATGTAACCACTACCATCTACCAAGAGTTTTCAACTGATCGCCAGATGAGGAGCAACATATTCCAGAATAGTTTGTCGAGGGGCGAACTGTGCTACAGACCGATAACATGCTTGAACGAATTTTATGAAATGTTTATCCGCATCTTATACATGCGAATACTCTCCGCAATTGAACTGGTGTATGAACGGATATATGATCAAGGAGGCTCAAAGAAGTGGGTCGCTGGCTGCAAGGAGAACCTGCTGATCGACAGATGCATCACGCAGGGCCCCGTGCAATATAAGCGAAACCTTTCAGTGGCCTGGATCGATTAACGTTAGGCATTCGATACAACATCGCATGAGGTCTTCATACATTTGCTCAGATGCCTTTTGGTACCCGATCAAATAGTGAGATGCATTGGACAGTTGATGCCGCTCTGGAGGACTCGCTTCATCACAATATCTGGTAAAGTCAGAGTCCAAACAGAGCAGGTTATCTTTAGAAGGGGCGTGTTTCAGGGAGACTCCCTCAGCCCTCTTCTCTTCTGCATCTCACTATTGCCATTGTCCGTTACGTATACAACTGCGGCATCTCCAGCAACCGGAGGCATCTGTTTCACATGGATGACCTCAAACTATATGCCTCCTTGAAAAAAATGTTTATCAGTCCTTAAGAGTGGTGCAAGAGTACACGCATACTATCGGAGTGGAGTTTGGGATCGACAAATAATGTGCCACGGTTCATCTCAAAAGAGGACGATGCAAGGAATACGGAGAGCAAATTCAACTCGTGATGATGTATCTTCATAGGAGCATGCATCCTAAATCATCTGTTCCGCCATTATACTTCCCCAGACAACGGAGAAGCCGTGGATTTGTGAGCTTGAAGTGTCTACACAACAGAATGGTACTGAATGGAGCCTGTAAAGTTATCAGAAGTTCAGATCTCCTTCTCTGCTTGGTATACAATCATGAAAAAGCAGGAATGGAGCATCTCTTTTCAAATCAGCAACCCGTGCAGCCGATGTATTTGGTCTCGTATTCGACACTGAACGGACGAACCCACACTCTGCATGTCACCGAGTTAGAAACCGTTCAGCACAAATCCCAGGTCAAAGCAAAGGAGAGTGAGAGGCTCCTACAGCTTTATAGGTAAGGATAAGTCAATAATAATAATACTTCCTCATAAACACTCATAGAGTGTACCCAAAGGCATAACCTGTGTGGGTAGAGGATGGCTATTGTTATTATTTGCATGATCTTCTTTGAGAACGTTGAAGACCATGACTTATCCGGAAACCTGACCTTCGGTTTCCTCAGGACAAGTGAACAGAAGTCGAAAACCGAAGGTTTCATAATGGCCTGCCAAGATGGTGTCTACGGTAGTTGCGTGATGGGTATAGAGGACCCTGACACTCGATGCAGAGCGTGTCGTAGGGCTGCTGAGACCATAATGCATTTGCTGTCAGCCTGCCCAGCTTATGCAGTCTCAGCCTGTCTCCACACGCATAACGCTTCGCTAAGAGTATTGTACTATCACCTACGACGAGACACAGGTGTTGCCTAATGCTCCGGGGGATATTGAGTCCGTTGTGGAGAATGAGAAGTGCCGAATCTATTGGAACTACTCATTCTCAACCTCCGCGGCCATCAAAGTAGGACGATTTTGGTCATAGAGTTTTTGACTCCTGGCGAAATGATCATCGTCCGAAAAGAGGAGGAAAAGCGGACTAAATCTCTTGAACTATTTGAACTCCGAAAAAAGATTGAAAGTATTTATTATTTTCAATAATGCGCACGAAACTTTCTATTGCATAGGATTTTGTTTGATTTGGTTCTGTTTCATATGTATCCAAACTGTTTTAATTAAAATAAAGAACTATTCCGAATGTAGGCAATAGTTATTCCTCAAAATGAAGTAAGAGGAGAGAATAAAAACGATATAAAAAGGCAGGATAGTCAAATGGTTATCCCCTATTTCAATTAACAACTTGAAGAACCTCTGAAGAGGATTCTGCTTTTTTCATATTCACCAATTAGGTATTAAGTCGACAATTCCAGAAAGTGAGCCAAAACCAACTGAACTTATTTATTCAGAATTCTACCATTTCAGTTCAAAAGTTAGTTTTGGCTTCTATGTCATTACAATGAGCATTAAAGGAAGTATTTGGCACATGTTGCAATCGTAACACTTTAATGTAGAATAGCGATCGATATTCAATAGATACTGAAATTGAAGTATACTTGAATCTGTTTCCAGTAATACGATCAAACGGAATCGGATTGTTGTAAATGGAAAGTTATTGTTTTGTGTCAAAGAATAGTTTGGAACTAGTTGATATGTTCAATTTTCTAAATTCTTTTCGAATGCTCGACGATTCGAAAAGAGTTGTTCTGCACTAGGCCTTTTTTTATCTGGTTACATACCATCAAAATATTATCTGAATTCGATAGGATTTATTCAAGTAGTAAACAAGACTACCCTTCTTTCCATATATGTATATCTCTCAGAGGACATTGATGAGACATGGAAAAATACCTGTTTTTGCAGTATTGAAGAAACTTCGTTTCTCCTGGTATCAATCAGGTATGAAACATAAGTTCAGAATTGAATTTGGAGTCACAAAATGTGAAAAAACATAGGATGCTATACTCTATACTGGAGATGAAAAAGTTGCTATGATTTATCGGTTGAACCGAAAGTGGTGAGTGGGTTAGCAATATTTCACACTGACAGATCGTTGTCAATAATTCTAAATTTTCAGATTTCAGTTTGGATAACTTTTCAAAATATTCTAATAACTTCACGTCAAAAATCACACTGTTTTCGACAGATACTTGTCATTTTGTTTCAAATGTCGACCTCGAACCCTACCTCGTGAGGGGATTATTGGAGAGAATGGTATTTCGACGACCTCCAAATTGTCGGTCTTTATAATGTCACTCTCGGGTAACGTTCTCGGACTATAATGTTCAAAACCTCCGCATTATAATGAAACTGATTTGACGTCAGTTATCCCGAAAAATCTCAGTGAGTTGAAATAGATGAAATTCATTCAGCTCTAACAAAAGGAAATGTGTGCCTAAGTGTTCTGAAAACGTTTCATTCTCGGAGCTTTTTTTGGATTCAAAATAAAATGATCAGGTTGAATATGACAATGGGGTCTGAAATGGATAATTATAAACCAGGAAGGAGCATTGCATAGCGGAGTCGTAAAATTTGACAGGGGCAGGATTATACAGACAAAATGACTTTTGCTTAATCGACTGGATCATCTGAAATGATCTTTTGACTAACGTTGATTGAAATCGTGACAGCGGAAGACGTATATAGGGTTGTTTTCGTTATTCACGCCTTCTCATCTCTGCAGTCTAGGGAAAACGATTATAATTCTGTCATACCTATATCAAGCAATGGATTTTTCCAATGTTGTGTTGCTACAAATTTATTTTCAATTAATTTACAGGGTCTCTCACGACGAGCGTTCGTTTGGACCATTCACAATGAAAACTTGAAATTTTGTAGAAGTGGGTTTTACAATACGTACTTCTGAACTGAAATATTCCCAACTACCGGTCTCTTTCGATTATACCGGAAGTAGAGTGCAACTTTCTCATTTCAAATGGAACACCCTGTATTTCATTTAATTTTTTATTCCGCCAGCAGATTTTAGGTTCATTTTTAGTTAGAATGCCTATTCCCAAGTTTCTTACTCTTCGAGATACTGATTTCGGGAAATCTTCATTACAAAATACCCCTATAACGAGGCATTTCACACACAAATAGAGAACTAAGAAATACACGTCCATGAATTACATCGTATCAAATTCTGACATACTTGTTGTAATTCCATTTGTTTTCGAAGCTTCCTTGGTTTATTATTGCTTCGAATGATTTAAATTTCAAATATTTTCCAAAATAGGATATATCTTGCCAAGGGTGTTAGGATGTTCATCATGAATTGGATATCTTTTTTCCGTAGTTTCCAAAAATGATAGAATAGTATATCGTCGGTCCAATGCCAAAGTCACGAATGTGCATATTTAGCCTAGTTACTTTAGCAATAAAGTTCAGCAATATTTTTTTTTTGACAATGAGTGGTAAATAGAACAAGTGTAGTCTTTTTCTGGGATTCTGGCGCTATTAATAATATTCCATGGTTTTCAGGACCGGTATTTATAGCTCGAGCAATATTTTACAACTTCCTTAATATGAACCCTGTCACTTTATTATCTCAGTATGACAATCAAAAAGGACTGAGGAAAAAACCACATGGTCAAAGTAATTTTTCCGGGTGTTCAGAGACGGTTTCACCCCGGCAATAATTCGCAACTTTCTTGTTATGGACCCTGCCAGTTTCATATTTCAGTAAGACAATAAGGATGGGTTGAGGAAGAAAGCCACATGGTCAAAATAATTTTTCCGGGCGTCCAGGGCCGGTTTCACCCCAGCAATAAATTCCAACTTTCTTATTATGGACCCTGCCAGTTTCCTATTTCAGTGAGACAATAAGGATGCGTTGAAGAAAACAGCCACGTTATCAAAATAATTTTTCGGTCGTCCAGGGCCGGTTCACCCCGGTCCATAATAAGAAAGTTGGGATTTATTGCCGGGGTGAACCGGCCCTAGACACCCGGAAAAATGATTTTGACAACGTGGCTCTTTTCCTTAATCCATCCTTATTGTCTTACTGAAATTTGAAACTAGCAGGGTCCATAATAAGAAAGTTGGGATTTATTTCCGGGGTGAAACCGGCCCTGGACACCCGGAAAAATGATTTTGACAACGTGGCTCTTTTCTTCAATCCATCCTTATTGTCTTACTGAAATGTGAAACTAGCAGGGTCCATAATAAGAAAGTTGGGATTCATTTCCGGGGTGAAACCGGCCCTGGACGCCCGGAAAAATTATTTTGACCATTTGGCTTTCTTCCTCAACCCATCCTTATTGTCTTACTGAAATATGAAACTAACAGGGTCCATAATAAGAAAGTTGGGATATATTGCCGGGGTGAAACCGGCCCTGGACACCCGGAAAATGATTTTGACAACGTGGCTCTTTTCTTCAATTCATCCTTATTGTCTTACTGAAATGTGAAACTAGCAGGGTCCATAATAAGAAAGTTGGGATTTATTTCCGGGGTGAAACCGGCCCTGGACGCCCGGAAAAATTATTTTGACCATTTGGCTTTCTTCCTCAACCCATCCTTATTGTCTTACTGAAATATGAAACTAACAGGGTCCATAATAAGAAAGTTGGGATATATTGCCGGGGTGAAACCGGCCCTGGACGCCCGGAAAAATGATTTTGACCATTTGGCTTTCTTCCTCAACCCATCCTTATTGTCTTACTGAAATATGAAACTAACAGGGTCCATAATAAGAAAGTTGGGATTTATTTCCGAGGTGAAACCGGCCCTGGACGCCCGAAAAAATTATTTTGACCATTTGGCTTTCTTCCTCAACCCATCCTTATTATCTTACTGAAATATGAAACTAACAGGGTCCATAATAAGAAAGTTGGGATTTATTTCCGGGGTGAAACCGGCCCTGGACGCCCGAAAAAATTATTTTGACCATTTGGCTTTCTTCCTCAACCCATCCTTATTGTCTTACTGAAATATGAAACTAACAGGGTCCATAATAAGAAAGTTGGGATATATTGCCGGGGTGAAACCGGCCCTGGACACCCGAAAAAATGATTTTGACAACGTGGCTCTTTTCTTCAATCCATCCTTATTGTCTTACTGAAATGTGAAACTAGCAGGGTCCATAATAAGAAAGTTGGGATTCATTTCCGGGGTGAAACCGGCCCTGGACGCCCGGAAAAATTATTTTGACCATTTGGCTTTCTTCCTCAACCCATCCTTATTGTCTTACTGAAATATGAAACTAACAGGGTCCATAATAAGAAAGTTGGGATATATTGCCGGGGTGAAACCGGCCCTGGACACCCGGAAAATGATTTTGACAACGTGGCTCTTTTCTTCAATTCATCCTTATTGTCTTACTGAAATGTGAAACTAGCAGGGTCCATAATAAGAAAGTTGGGATTTATTTCCGGGGTGAAACCGGCCCTGGACGCCCGGAAAAATTATTTTGACCATTTGGCTTTCTTCCTCAACCCATCCTTATTGTCTTACTGAAATATGAAACTAACAGGGTCCATAATAAGAAAGTTGGGATATATTGCCGGGGTGAAACCGGCCCTGGACGCCCGGAAAAATGATTTTGACCATTTGGCTTTCTTCCTCAACCCATCCTTATTGTCTTACTGAAATATGAAACTAACAGGGTCCATAATAAGAAAGTTGGGATTTATTTCCGAGGTGAAACCGGCCCTGGACGCCCGAAAAAATTATTTTGACCATTTGGCTTTCTTCCTCAACCCATCCTTATTATCTTACTGAAATATGAAACTAACAGGGTCCATAATAAGAAAGTTGGGATTTATTTCCGGGGTGAAACCGGCCCTGGACGCCCGAAAAAATTATTTTGATCATTTGGCTTTCTTCCTCAACCCATCCTTATTGTCTTACTGAAATATGAAACTAACAGGGTCCATAATAAGAAAGTTGGGATATATTGCCGGGGTGAAACCGGCCCTGGACACCCGAAAAAATGATTTTGACAACGTGGCTCTTTTCTTCAATCCATCCTTATTGTCTTACTGAAATGTGAAACTAGCAGGGTCCATAATAAGAAAGTTGGGATTTATTTCCGGGGTGAAACCGGCCCTGGACGCCCGGAAAAATTATTTTTACCATTTGGCTTTCTTCCTCAACCCATCCTTATTGTCTTACTGAAATATGAAACTAACAGGGTCCATAATAAGAAAGTTGGGATATATTGCCGGGGTGAAACCGGCCCTGGACGCCCGGAAAAATGATTTTGACAACGTGGCTCTTTTCCTCAATCCATCCCTATTGTCTTACTGAAATATGAAACTAACAGGGTCCATAATAAGAAAGTTGGGATTTATTTCCGGGGTGAAACCGGCCCTGGACGCCCGAAAAAATGATTTTGACAACGTGGCTCTTTTCTTCAATCCATCCTTATTGTCTTACTGAAATGTGAAACTAGCAGGGTCCATAATAAGAAAGTTGCGAATTATTGCCGGGGTGAAACCGTCTCTGAACACCCGGAAAAATTATTTTGACCATGTGGTTTTTTTCCTCAGTCCTTTTTAATTGTCATACTGGGATAATAAAGTGACAGGGTTCATATTAAGGAAGTTGTAAAATATTTCTCGAGCTATACCGTGGGATATTATTGACAGCGCCAGAATCCCAGAAAAAGACTATACGTGTTCTATTTACCACTCATTGTAAAATTGAGAAAAATGCGTTTCAAAAATTCAAGACGTTGCTATAAAAATAAAGATATGATTTTTGGTTACCGAACCACTATTGGAAGGTTTTCTGTTGTGAAACATTGAAAAATGATATCTTGAATTTTTGAAACGCATTTTTCTCAAAACATCAAAAATGCACATTCGTGACTTTGGCATTGGACCGACGATATGGTTTCCATTTGAGAAAGAGTTTGTTCGAATTCATGCAACCATTGATTGTGTTCAAAAGTACTGTCACCCATTTTTCGTTAAACCAATTAATTGCTCTGGCCAGAGTAAACAATGGACTTCAAATAATAAGGTAGTTCATATTCCTAGCTACGGGGGATTATTCGGCTGCATTCAGAAACCGCATGTTTCACTTCGTTCGGTCAATTTCACTTGGTTGATTGCTCCTCCTATAGAAAAACATCCATCCTGGCTATTGTCCAGGAAGTGCAGATAATAAATGTGATTGATGATACTTGACTTGAACAATACAAAACTTTGCCGTTTACTCAGTTCTATTGAAACTAGTGGAAAGTCTCAATTGAAATGTGCTTCGTTTCATTCAGCTTTAGTACTTTCAATGAGGGATTCGGAATTGATTAGGGAAATAGTTTCACCAACTCGATGAGTGCCGCAGAAGTGGTGCATCGCTGGTTTCGATATAATTTTGAATTGGATCAGTTTGATAAAGAGAGATATTCAACCAATTCGGTGTATCGGTTGAAAGGGATTAGACTGCTAGAAAATACAGCAAGGGGATGTGTACTGATATCACTGTAACATATTTATGATGACTTAGCGGTGGCTTTAGGATAGATATGATCCATCAGTATCAACCAGGAAAGTAGCTGTTTGAAGTTGTCTGAGATGTCTTGATGGGACTGCTAACGGTAGAATGGTTGATGATATTTCAGAATAGTAACGGCCATGAAAACATCTATAAAACAAAGACAGATCGCCATATTGTATCATGCCTAGTGAATAGCCAACAATGGATCATTTCTTCGGCCACCTCGCTTTCCAGATTCATCAGGGCTCGATTTCTTCATTTGAGGAACAGATGAAATTTACATATATGAAATTCTATTGACTACCATGGAAGACTGTATGCAGAGTTACGAATATCTTTGAGACATTCGGTCCCGATTCAGTACATAATACGACAGATCTAGAATTATTATTGAGATGTGAAAATGTCAGGAAGTTGAATATCTCTCATTTTCTATAATTTTTTTGATTGTATGCTTTCATTCGAATTATTTGAAAATTTATACATCTACATTTTTGTAACAACAGATCAAAAAATGTTTTTGAAGTTTTTTTAAAATTCTTTCAACAGTGTTTAATGACAGAGATCTCAACTTTGCCAAAAATAATGAGAAGATTCTAGTAGTGTTCATTTGAATAATTCAAATAAGCCTGCATGATCGATTACAATGACATTTCCATGACAGTTGATTGTTTCTAAAGCAACCGCGAGCGTCATGGCGAACTGAGAATAACTATTTTATAGAACTGAGACATGGTAATCCGACAATATTTCGAAAACTGTTGAATGTAGGTAAAGTTAACCGTATTCAAATCTTGCCTCATTTTCGATACTGAATCTAATGAGATTATAAAATTGGGGGTTTTTCGATTGAAAAAATTAACTTTTAATAGTATTTTCAATCGCATCTATATCATTGTCTGGCAAACGCCCTTTATAACTCCTATCGAATCAATTCAAAAATTCTACTGAATTTGGTGATATTCTACAAATACTTCGATTTAAAATCAAAAATAAACAATCTTGTGCAGACAATTCAAAAAATCGGCCCACATACGAAATTTTCAACTTGAAAGTTGAAATATTTCGAAAACGTTTAGACTTAGGTATAGAACATTATACATGAAATATGTTCAAAATTTTGCGTAGAACCTGAAAAGTTGATAATATACAGGGACTCCTATTCAAAATGAAAAACTTCGAACCCACTTTTGGTACAACCGAAAATGTCACATTCTCGAAAATATTTTTGTCGGGTAGCTCCCATCAACAATACAAAACTTTCAAATTTTCATACTCGGACCTCTTCTAGTTTTGAATATTTCGATCAATGCATTTACTCATTGTCGAGTAGAAATTCAGTATCAGCATAATCGCCCCAATTCTGGGGTAGTTTGACAAGAGTAGTGGTTGATAGTCATCTCTCAAATGTGTCAGAACATCTACATTCATAGGCTTCCGCGCCTTCTAATTTATCGCACCGATCGCTACTGGTACACTTTCGATACGTCTACTATTATCTCATCTATTTTCCCTTCCCCATACGGTAAATTAAATGTTTAATTTAGTCGTTTTGCCAAATTCCCAGCCGGAGGATAGCCCCTTTTAATTGCCGAAATAACTTTCGAGGGTAATCTGGCAATGGACCCGTGTACATGAAAAATACGTTAGTCAAGCTGCAGTGTTAGCGACCAATTCAGTGAGAGTTGTCACTGGTTTAGAAACTATTCAACGTTCTTTTTTATTTTTCTGTGGGAAGTTATCAAAAAATAAAAATCTTTCAACGTTGAGAATCCTTACTGCGGGAGTTTCCGAATAGCACATGTGTCTCCAAAACACTAGCTTCTCCACAGTGGAAGAAGACTGAAATCTTCGTAATGCGTCTGTTTTAATATCGTTTCATTTATGCTAACTGTAAAAATGTCCGGAAAAAGGTCTTATTGTAATCCTCAATTTCACATCAAAACAAACCCAAAAAGTGGTAAGTTATTCAATTCCAACTAATCGATTCAAAAAATATTGAGAATTTGAAAAAACTTCAAATTTATTCTTTTCTTTGTACTGCTGCACCCTCACAATCATCTCTCAGAAATCTTCAGGACACTTGTATTCGGCTGAGGATGGGGAATGAGTAGTTCCAATAGATTCGGCATTCCTCATTCTCCAAAACGGACTTAGTAATCCCTATGAGAATGATGAATGGATGAATCCAGAGCTTCAATGTTCTTGAAGGAGACTTCATGAATTGGCTCATCCTCGAATCTTGAATCTTTCATTTCCGTCTCGTGTAACTTGAGATCAATCTGTCATAGTGAAGCAATAATAAAGTTGAATTTTTCAAGCATATACCATTGATACCTTCGTCCTTCGTCCGGCCTATATATTACTACTTGAGTGTGAATAACGTCATTCAGATTTAATATTCTGATGAGACTCACATCTTTGATAATGGATTTTTCATGGAGCTTGAAGTGCAGGTTTTTACCGGTTTCCCTGCTGCTGTAAAAGTTTACACTCCACCGAATTCCAGTAAGTCACCCCGGAGCGCTGATTAATTTTTGTTCGTGTCTCATTATTTTTATATTTCTCTCAAATTAAGTTTTTAATTGAAACTCAAAAGCTTTCAATTTTGTGACATAATTCATGTGGCTTCACATACGTTGAGGATATTTCTCATATTGAATCCGAACGCATTATTAAAATTGATAAATTTTGTCCTACATTGGTGCGGAAATTGAGTTCGACATGAAAATTACATATTTCAAAGTGCTGAAAAGTCCGAATGAAACAGTTACCTACGTAATTTGTTCGAACGTTTGGCAATACTTGTTGATAGATGGCCACAGGAAACTTTGTTTCACTATCTTTACGGTGGCTTCAGCCTTGGTGGTCATGCTCGTAGATCGCTTGCCCCTCAACCACAGGGACGTCGGTTCGATTCCCAGCATGTTCACTAGTCTCGTGCATGGTATCACACGTTAAAAGGTGAGGTCTACGTTACGCACGCCGACAGGCACAAGTGTGGACGTCGACAGGCATGCATTTTTCAGGCAGGGTAGGCATGCATGGATCTGAATCGGCATTTATACGCCACTCAACTAACAAGCGACTTCACCATATTCTCGAATAATGTCTGGGATATTTTCGAGTTTACATTTTTTTCCATTTTTATTCCGTCCGCCAGTGAATTCCCCGGTTTACAACCGCAGGAGTTATTTTCGACGTTAGTTTTTTGCACCGCGATTTTTTTTTATAAAATTGTGACTCATTTTTAGTAAATAAGATAAATCTGCTGATACCGAACTTGAGGAAATTAATTTCAATGGGTCTCAATGACTTTTGAGATTGAAATTTTTTTAATTATTCAAAATAGGATTGGGAAAATTATGCATCAATTTTTAATGATAACTGCAATTGAAACTTGGTACAAGGTTTATTTTCCATGTTGGAAAAAGGGAATAGTCTCAAATAATTGAAAATTGTTTATTTTTTACCGTATGAATTTGTTTTTTGTTGTTTTCATTTATATATGAACAGAGATAGTTAGCATTACACCAAGATATAACTTTCCGTAGATCTGGAGCTATGATTGGTTTTAGGCTGTTCACATTTTTACCATGCCATAAAAGGGTGGTATCGTCAGCAAATATTGTTAATTTTCTTGAAATTAGTAAGCTCTATAAGTCATTTTTAGATGCAGCTGAATAAAATGGGCCAGAGCATTGAGCCTTGAGGTACTCCTGGCCTGATATCAGAACATTCACTAGCAATAATATTCGTTTGTTTTCTGCCCGTGAAATAAGTTCCAATCCATTTCAGTGAAACCCCCTGACTCCATACTGATATAGTATATTTAGCAGTATCATGTGATCCACGCAATCAAATGCCTCTAATAAGTCGCATAACACACATTGTTGTTGTTATATCCGTCAACCGGTTGCACCCCAACGTGCAACCCTCAAAAGTCAGAGACTTGTGCGAGCTAGAGGAAGACGTAGCCCTTACCTTTTAATACGTGTGATGCAATGCACGAGACCGGTGGCAATGCTGAGATTCGAGCTCACGCTCTCTAGCTTATGAGGCGAGGACTCAACCCGCACATCCCCGCGGTCCATAATGAAACTACAATTCGTGATAGTTGAGAGTTTCATGTATTTGGAAGTATTACACGCAAACTGTTCTTAATCATTTGAAGAATAGGCTTAATTGGAATGGACTCAATCGAATATATGATATTTTCAATCGATCAACAGAAGATTTCAGTCATATCCATCAGGTTAATGTGCTACGATATTTTTCGAAAACAGTTCACACAGTTCGTAATTATCAACGATTAGTTTCTCATAGAAACACAGAATCAGTGAGCAGTTTCTTAGTGGATTCGTGTCTAACGTGCCAAATCCACTGTTTCCAAACACCCAAATCCACCTGAAGTATACCCACGCGGCCCTTTGACGAATTAAACGGCACCATTTCGTTGGAACAAGTTATCAGTGGAGCATACTGGATTTCCACGTAGACGTTAACGCCGCTGCTTTTGCGTATATATTAGAAGTGGCCCCTCAGGAATGTTTCCCTATCACCCTACGCTCGGCATGGCGGATGCTTATATGTTGTGTGTAATTGTATATGGCGCGTCGGACTGTGCTTCCCTACAACTTAATCGACCTAATGAACACGCTTGTCGAATGGAACAGCGAACAAATCGCTTCATTATGGCATGGTCCAACGCGAATGGTCTCGACGACATTCCTGCTCTCGCTCTTGCACGGTCGCGACGCATTTTTTTCAGTATTCCAACTCCTGACATCATTCGCTACGAAAATTTCCAACACACATTTCCCAAACAATTTCCTCTTCACTGTATCCGTGCTTCTTATAATATTTTGGTTCAGTCTGCTTGTTATCTAAATGTCCCCTATTCAATTAGTCTGAGTAGTATTTTTGTGAGATTTGTATACAAAAGACAACCAAGCAAGTTGTCTTTGCTGTCCAGTAGCTATTGAGAGGGGTAGCAACTTTGACGAAATTAAAAAAAATTATTATAATTATTCACTTATAGAACAATAGAGTATTCGATCAACCAAAACACTTCAGTATAATAAGTACTGTACATGAGAGATGACCTACTCTATGAAACGTGAGTATATTCGATACAATGTTTTGATGGGGATTTTTACATATCTAACCTGTTCTAGAATTTCATTATTGGAACGGCATAGGAACGCCTCGTGTGCTGTTGCTAGCATGGTCGATGCTTTTAGACCTTATCATCATTTAGACCAAATGTATACCAATCTTTACAACCAACATCCAAATATAGCGGATGGTGGTTGTGAAAATAAGAGTTATCATTTGTGTCACTCACCTCAAATCAGACCAAGGAAGCCATAAACTCGTAAGCATTAGCCTCAGAATTCGAATGGCTGAGTCATACCGTTCCACCTGAGTTGGTGATCGTTGAATGAACGGAGTTAACAAACATGATAACACTTTATTCATAACCCTGTACCATAGCGAAAGGAATAATTTTCATACACATGGTGGCACGTCCATGGTGGCACGTCGCTAAGCCTCGACTTGGGAATTGCTGATCGAGGAGACTTGGAGGCAATCACCGTAATGGTCGAACTAGACTCTGGTCACGGAACTGATGCGAAAAACTTCGCAAAGGTTTCGTCCGATAGTTGCTTAACTGTAGCACTCATGAACTGATGCATTCTCTTACTCACTCACTTCTTGGCATTGGTGGGCGGGTTTTCACACCTCTGCACGTGGGCCTCTTCGCTTGTACCCTTTGTGCACCTAGGTGTCTGGGTTCAGCTGAGCATGCCAGCTTCCCTGGCGTAATCCAGCAGTTTCCTTAGCTCATTTTTTTTAACATCCTCTGAGTTCAGTATGCTCTCCCCAAAAGCTACCATCCTCTGGTTCACTAATAAAGAGCATTCTATGAGGAGGTGTGACGCAGTCTTGTCTTCTTCCAGGCACCACCTACAGAGTGGATCATCTATGATCCGAAAAAGGGGTATGTGCCGTTCAAGTGATTGTGTTTTATCAGGAGCCCTGTCACTAGCTTGAGATCCCGTTTTCCAAGACAGAGAATTTCCTTTTCGAGCTTTTTCGAAGGCCTGAGTTTGTGGAGCTCCGATTGTCTCATACCAGGCGTGTCCTGCATGATTTTATAAACTGCTTTTGTGTCAGTTCTTCCATTGCAGCAATAGCTAGGCTGTTGAGAATTCCTAGGGTGGGTTCTGGCCCAATCGGTGGTTTGGCTGATCCCTCCTTGGCTAGCCTGTCTGCTTTCGCCTTTTCGTGGACCGAGTGTCCTGTGACCCAGAAGAGGCTGAGTTTTCTTCGTTTTGTCAGGCACAACTACACTTGGACATCACATTGGATGTGATCCTATGTGATCCCAGTGCCAGTATCGCTGCTTTACTGTCCGAGCAAATTGCAATTGGTTTTCGACATCTATTATCAAGTTTTCTTGGACGCAGGTGAGTATAGCATTCACTTCAGCCTGAGATAGAGATTTCATTCTTTATTCCTCTCTTATGTACCCCTGCTCCGAACATGCCTCCTTGCCACGAGCCGTCTGCATGTCAGACTATGCTGTTGGCAAGGGGCACATTCAATACTATGTCATTCTATTCTCCCGTCATGGGAATGAACCTTTTCTGAAGTTCAGAACTGGCAGGGAGTTGTCCCGCGTCCTATCAGTAGGTTGGGACAGCTCTCCTGTGCCGGTATGTACGGCTTCATGTTCGATGTATCCCCGTGCAGAAGTGGCAATCCTAGTAGAACTATAGAAGCTCTAGTTAGTGCCATTCTCAGGGCGCCTGTCATTCCCAAGCAGGCCAGCCTCTGAACTTTGCCTAGTTTATTCCTGGCATTGCACTCCAGCGTACCTGGTCACCATACAATGGCTCCGTTTTGATTGGAGAAATAATTGCCGTGTATATTCAGTATATCCAGGTCTTGTGTGTCAACCCTACGTTCTTCCGAATGCCCTTCTGCAGGACCAGTACAAGCATGTGGCCTTCTTGGTGCGATGAGCGATCTGCTCTTGCTAGGTCAGCTTAGCATCTATTATGAACTGCTGTCTCCGCTGGTAACTCATGAACTAGTTATATGCTGATAAACTGCTCTGACGAGGTGAACTCATAGACTGATGTGTTGTTGTTTGAACTTACAGGTCGGTCGGTGGCTCAGTGGCTAAGGTCTCTAGCAGTGGAACTTCTAGCTCGCATCAGATAGACGTTCGAGGCTCGGGTACGGATTCTTTTTTCTCAAGTACACGGGTCTCTTTATGTGGTCACATGCCTTGTTGTGAATCAAGTGTGATGTGAGTTGCCTAGATGCCAATCCTGACGTCTGGTGCTAGCTTGAAGTGCGCACCGACCAACCGGGGTAGGTTTTCCGGGTTTTCCTACAGCTGAAAAGTGAATACACCACCGACAATATCAGTAAGTCACCCCGGAACGCCACGGCAAATAATATTAATAGTCGTCCTCTACCCGCACAGGCTATGCCTTTGGGTACACTCTACGAGTGTTTATGAGGGAGTATTATTATTATTATTATATTTCTCGAACTGCTCATTTCCTACGATTTCCTTCTGCTTATATGTCCCCTGGCCTGATGAAACTACGCTAGTATATAGAGGGAGGTATCTGTTTTCAATGACTTTGGAATGTTGTTTGAAGCAAACCCTACAGAGCCTCCAGATAGTCCGTACTTTTTTGCTGCTCATGGCTTTCGAAGAAAAGGTGATCGACCTAAAGCTAACATTGAATGCTAGTATCTCAACTCCGCCCCACGTTTTGTTTCCTCTACTCTCATGTTCGGTGATGAGAGGGAGCCGTGCCTCGTCCCGGTATTTTGTACTCTTCGTATCATGCGCTTTGTTTAGGTCATTTTCCGACACTACTTGAGCGTCTACGATAGCAAAACGATTCCCTTTCTGAGCCGTGATATTGAATTCTTAGGTTTTTATACTGTAGTGTTCACTCCTTCGCTACAGCCTTCAGTATATAGTTGTGGCGCAACATTCTCCGGCAGTGCGTACAAAAGCATTTCTGGACCATGTGACCGGCCCTTTCGACCTCCCGACAGCTGTCTCGATACATGACCTACCAAACCACTTGCAATTGCGTTCGACTTGACCCAGTTGTAATGCACAAAGTCCCCCCTTTTAACGAAGGGGTTTCAAGACATTACTCAATCAGACAAGGATCTGCTGTCACCAATTTGTGCCGCACTCGCACACGCTATCTCTTGAGGTACATTCGAGAGGCCGTCGCAAATATGGGATGAACTCGGCCAGCTCTGGAATACCGAGTCCTCAAAATTTCACAAGCTAGTGGAAATATCTACTGCCACGCCCTGGGGTGAATCGAGCCAACAGCGTAAACTGTCACGTCTCGGAATTCTCTTAGGAAGGTGGATACAGCATGACTCTGGTTCTATGATGAAGAGGGCAAAATAGGTTCCACATACTGTTTGAATGTGAAGCTCGCGCTCGCATAAGGATGGATATCTTCGGACAATATAGTGCAGGAGACATCATCCCGCAGATTAACATCGTGAGTCAAAACAATTCATGAAAAGATGGAATTCAAAACGAAATTTGTTGTAATGTTATCAATTTTTCATGGAAATGAACGTCAGATCAACATCAACTCTGCAACTCTTTCTCTCCTGAAGCAACCAATGAAGATTGGCGAAATAACGACAGACAGACTCAAGGGGTGTAACAGAACTAATAACTGGTTACTGCACTTTATAGAGGCTTCTTCATACCATGGACATTTTTAACTGTATCGCTTCCATGGAGATGGAATAACTTGGGAGACCCTGAAGTATTCTCCGCGATACAACTACTGAAAGTGCTTGCTTCAGTAAGAAGAGCTGCAAACCTTTTCAACTAGGTGTTCCTGTGGCATGAGATGCGGAGAAAATTCCAGAGAATATCTAAAATTTAAAGAGGCCGTTTCACAGATGATTTTGCCTATATTTACTACTCCAATTTTGCAAAGCCCGCCACTGCTTCTGGAAAGCGACCACACAAATCTTGATGCTTACATGGGTCTGACAAACCCTTAATTATTATCGATTTAATTTTGCGGAGTTTCAGTCTCGGAATTGGTCGTTTTCTGGAACTCATTAGTACCACATAGCATACTTGATATCGTTCAGTGAGCCCTCAAAGAAATGAGTCACATAATTGTGGCGATTATAAATTCCTGGTATCATCTCTGGTCCAAATGCTTTAATAAAATTACTATTTCAGTGATTTACATATGAACGGGACTAGGAATAATTTATCTATATTTTATGTTCACTGTCGAGTGTAATGAATTGAGCCATTGGTATTGACAAAAAATTTGATTTTGTGGAAGAAATTTGTTTTTTGACATGGCATTTTTACCTGGAAAATTATCAAATTTAAAATCCAGGAAATACTATAGACGCATCAATAACTTATCGGGGCTAATCGATTTATTTGCCCTTCTCCACTTGTATAGATTTCCATAATTTAACATTTTTTCTGTAGAAGGTTAATTCCCAATCAAAACCTATCAAGAGCTATTTATTATTCTTTCATTTTTATAATAACTACTCTTTGGATTTAGTTTAACATTATTCCAACAACATATTATACACATCATCAAATAATGATTTTGATTATGAAAATGGTAGATATGATTATGGGCACCAATATTCCACAGCCGATAGCAGGACTAGCAGATGGTACAATTTTGAAATATTCATTCAAATCACTCTCAATGCTGGATACCCATTCCAAATTGTCTCTTGCACTTCTCAAAAGTTTCTCCAGATCAGTTCTCATCGAGGAATTTGAGCTCTGTTGGCTTATGAATTCTTCGAGCTGAAAATGAAAAATTTTGTATTGAGGTTATAGAATAATAATTATATTATTATCCATCACTACAACTCAATTATCGTCTAAATTTGAGACATGTTCTATGAAATATAGTAAATTTTACAATAAACAAATGGCACAGCATGGATGAAGCGTTCTCAAAAGATTTGAAACAGTAATAATGAAACTCATTCCCACACTAACTTTTTTTTTTTCCCCATGGCCATGGACATTAGTCCTTCAGCCAATAACACCTACCTTTTGTATTTGTTCATTCGATGAGAATCTATCGACGATACCAGGAAGAAGATTGCTAGCTCTCGAAAAACTGAAACGAATAATCATAAGTGACAAAAAATCCTCCGCAAATTATTTAAAAGTAACTCACTATTTTTGAATTCGTTCGTAGTTTTTGGAGAAGTAGTTAAAAGCAGCATCTACGCCTTCGGTAGAACTTGTATATACTGATTCCCATACATCTGCTATGTTTTGTATCCTTACGCCAGATGATGAATTCACTGATTGCTCCAAATAACTGAAAATATCAATTTTTTTTTTAGATTTTTGCAGTTTGAAAAATTGACAATTTCAGAACTCACTATTCCAGTAAAGTCGCATTCTTCGTGCATCCAAGAGATGTGATAATGTTGTACAACCCATCAGCCTGAGAGGTATTTTGTAACTTATTCCATAGGAAATTCCAGTCAGAATCGATATTAGTACTATATCTCAGGGCGTTACAATAAACGACGCTTCTCAAATCTTTGTCAATACTGAAAATAACATGGTTTTGGTGATTTCGATTAGAACAGATCATTTCTCGTTATATTAAAATTTTAGTTTCAAGTGATTATGATAGATTTAATGACTCAGATATTCAAAATAGCAGACTTTCGTTTTTTTAGATTTTGATGGGGAAATTGTCCTATGAGCAACAAACATATCACTAACCAACGAAACACTGCATCCATTTAACTCACACGACATCTATTACATTTTCCTGCACCAAATAAATCCAACGGTATACAAAAACATGATCAACAATATTATCGTCGAATGATAACAAAAATAAACAACAAAAACTCTTTACGCATTGCAGATATTCTATACAGCTCAGCTGAATTTATACTTCAAATATACTGACTAAGCATCTTATTTACGAATTGAACAATCAAAAACACTGAATAGTTAACTGATTTCCACATTGAGCTCCATAAATTTATCTATACAATGTAATTGACAGTTATGAAAAAAAACATACCGAGATTGTATCGAATCGATTAGGATTGTTTTTGATTTCAGTAAGATGAGGGTAATACAATATTTATATTATATTTCTTGAGCGGAAATCATATTACCATGAGGGTAATTTTGAATGATTTTGGCATTGATTTTTTACAGTATAAGGTAAAAAAATATTATATAATATTTGATCATAGGCCTGTGTGGATCTCCAAAATTGATACAGATGAAAATATAAAAGGTGTGTCATTTGATTGAATAAATTGAGGGAACGGTATTTTCAGAGTGGCACCTGGTCTAGTATTACCTTATTCCATTTTTGTATTGCTGGAATAACTCTTTCGAATACGATACACAAAACTCGTCTGCCAGCTTACAAGTTGTCGTTAGAATTTTTAGGACTTTCAAAGCGTACATATGGTTATTTTCACCGATATTTCCGATCAAAGGAGTTTTGATCTTCACAGATTCCATTAGTTCCAATTGCATCGATCTCACTCGCCCACCCAGAATGGATTGTTCTCCCAGTCTCGATAAGAGATAATTGAAACCTTCAATAGCAGAATGCCAGGGGTAGTAACACGTTTCATTTCTAAGAAAGCTCAACATCTTGAAGGCGTTCGAATACGAAAGCTTCCTTGCACGAGCTAAATTTAGTACATCGTCTATGATTTGAGATCTGGTGACATTGTCGACGGCTCTTCGATTGCTCTGTAGGGTCAATTCGATTTTACTCCATATTATATTATCGTAATGTACTCTGTAATATCCTAGAAATAAAACGGCAATATTTTATCCATTCTCATTCGCAAATCAATGTAAGCTCACCAACAGGACTTATGCAAATGAAATGAACTCTATTCACAAGTTCGGTTCAGATTTCACAGGGTTTTTGTATGTGGGATAGAAATAGAGTGATCTGAATCCCGAATGCTCCGTGAAAATATATTCAATTATTATTAGTGTTATGATGAAACAACCCATATGATAAAGCATTGTTTTCAAAATAAGGATTTTCAACCTTATGAAATCATTTTCTGAGAAAAGGGGATTCAAAGCATGTCACCATAGTATAATAGAAGAGAAAATAATGTTAGAAAAATGGGTCGATTTGATTTATTGAAAGTTGAATTGAATAGCTACAGAATGTGACAAGGTCGAACATTTTTTGATAGTAATTTCAATATGTGCGCGTTGAGTAGAAGTGTAACCGAGAGGTTAACAGATATTCAGGTCCATACTCACCACTTCCTTTTGGGTTGACAATTACCCAACTATTATTCGACAGAACACTTGGTATGATGGTTTGGTTGTTTCCGGGAACCATCCATGTTCTAATTGTCATAGTAGCCATATTATCTCCGTTAAACACTGTATAGTTAATTGGAATATACCACCGAGTATAATCTGATCCACTGTATAGAAAACGTTCCTGAAAAAGTAAACAAGATTCTGGAAAGTCATACATCGCAGATACAAGAAATATCATAACTGTATTTTCTTTTACTAGGTACAAACAAAAATCTATACATGTTCCGGAATATCGGAAAGGCTTCTGCGAGATAAGGAACTTTCAACTTGCAAACTTCAGCACAATCGAGAAAAAACTATGATCCATCTTTCTCCTCACTATCCTATTCAATAGGAATTTTCGTCAGCCAGAATCCAACAGAAAACAATGTATCAAACTCCCGACAAAGCTTATGCAAGAACTAAATCCGTCCAATATTGTAACGAATGCTAAGGCACTTGTGTTATTCAAAATATACTTTGTAAAATCAACGAACAAATTCTTGGTTGTGGAAATAATAATCTTTCTCGATTCATTGTGATGTATTCGGCAAAGTGATATTCAATAATTGAATGAATGGAACACTTGTTGAAATAAATATTTAGTTCCAGACAGACTTGAAAACCGTCAAATAAGCATGTCTGTAGTTGATAGAGATTTTGACGCGAGAGATATTTTGCTCTGAGACACGTTTGAAAAGTCGACAGAAATGGTGTGAATATAACAAAAATTACGACAAAGCCATATCGGAATGGGCGGTACAAATTTTATTGTTAGTACCAGAAAATAGTAAATTACGAAATTGACGAATGAGAGAGGCTTCAAATCGGGGAGTAGGCTATCCGGCTGACGGGGACAGAAAAATCTCTCTTGGACTGGAAGAGTTTTTTGGGAGGGCAGTTAGTGTTGAACATCGAAGATAAATATCAACGTTTTTTAGGCGACGGCGCGGGCCTCGGATACTTAACTTAGACTTGTAATAAATAATAAACGGGACGTGAAATCAATAATAAAAATGTGTTTCCACAGACGATTTAATAGGACTAGCTGCTATAATATGAGTAAGAACTATATGAAAAATTGTTGTAACTAACCACTGAGATTCTGATTTCGAAGGCTGGAATTTAAAGATGATAATAAGAATAATAACTAAAATTTTATAAAACCAGATTTTCCCAGAACACCGCTCAAAATTAAATATGTAGTAGGATTGTCTCCACTAGGCTCATTTAGCTAGTGAGAGAATATAGAAGACACCTCCCACACAGCTTATTTGTGTTTCTATACTCTCTGTGAGTTACGTTTTTTCTTTATTTTCATCCTACATGTTTGAAGATTCTGTATGTTTGTTTCTCTTTCCAAATTAGTTCATTTATTCAATTAACTATTATATATTGTCTTTTTAATCGATGTGTTGGATTTGACATTCTACCGAACTACATTAATTAATATCAAGATTACTTCAAGACTTTTCCTTCTCGCGAGAAGCACGAACTTTCTATCCTTTCGGAAAAGTAGATACAGCTAGAAAAAGATACCTGGTATCCCCTAGCCAGCACACATTCGGGGTGGTGACAGCATTTTGCCTTTCGTATTTTGTTTTTTGTTACAAAGAACCGGTTTCGGGACTTCATCCTTAGAGACAGTAGAGTTAGTGAGTGAATCTGCAGGCCAAGAAGCCAGAGAGAAAAAAGGTAAAACCAAGTTTAATTTTCAAGCCTAAAGGACACTCACTAGATTATGAGGCGTTTTACAGTGTAAGCAGAAAAGCATCTGATAAATAAACCAAGTCCAGTTTATTAAATTATGATCTAAACACAAGGAACATAATAAGCGCCTTTCACTTGTGTTTCTATGACAAGGTCATATTTATTTGGTTTTGTTATAATTTTGTCAATGCCATTGCGGTATTGAAATTATCCCAACGTATTTTTCACTATATTCAAACTAGAATATGTTCTGATTCCGTTCGTGCTCACCCTGCGTTTTTTACGCACGTGAATTGTCGTGCAGTCATCAGACACAAAGATCATAAACCCTGCATGGGCATGCATGTATTTGAATCGGCTTTAACAGGGGAAAACCAAGAACAAATTTTGTTTTTCGTGTGCTTTTCGTACAGCTTTATATCGATATAATTATTACGGGAAGAACAATTAATATTGACATGAATATAAGGGTTGTTATTGTGGTATTCCTAGTTCAATTTGAATTTTATCTCGATATGAGTATTTGTTAAAAACGTTACCTGTGTCAAAATGATATCAGTGCCATTGGCGGTTACTGTAACTAATGGAAACCCAGCTTTGTTGGTCCAATTGTCCATGACTTCGCTGAAGTTGGTGTTACTTGGTAAATTCTCAACTGGGACGAAGTTTGACAGAACATTCCATAGTACGTTTGGTAGCGTTGTTGAAAACTTACTAAATAATGAAAACTTCTAATTGAGATAAGCAACTTCCGCCAAACTCCACACACAGAAAGCTTCACTAAATTGCACATCGGTGACAATAATTATTATATCACAACAAAACAATGTTAGTACCCTCCACCACATAAAGAATAGCTGAAGGCAAAGTAGGTCTGAAATCGGTTATTTCCAACGACCACTCACTTTTGGCGAAGATACGTCTGTAGAGACTCACTGAAAGTTTCAGGCATCAAACTCTCCACCATTTTTATAACACTGGCGCCTGAAATTATTATAATTAATTGGCAGTCCATCATTCCTAATTAATTATAATAATAGTTTTTCTGGAATGGACAAACTTTTTGTAGGAAGTCAATCTGTGTACAACAGATACTTCACTCATGCGAAAACCATAGGTATTCACTATTAGGTCAATCAGAAGTAGTGCATTATCAAATAAGATGATAATACTATTCATTGAATAACTCCACAATTCACTTTACGTTCATGCGTTTCAATGGTAAACCAATAGAGCATTTCAAATTCCTCTTGTACCTCATCAACGTATTCAGGGATTAGAGATAATTAAATTGTTCAGTTACCAAAAAGATCGGCCACCCAAAGACAAACATTGGTAGGATGAGAATCCACTTGAGAGATAATATTTCTATCCCACTGGCTTAATATCATACCACTATGAATACAGAGATTTATTTCAATGAATCTCTCTGTTGACTAAAAATTTCCTTTAATGCATTATGCAGCTGAATGAACAGAATAGAAAAAATATACCTTTATGATAGGAGATTTTTCCGAATTTTCCCGTTATTTCCGAGGGTGATGCAGCTTTCGAAGTTAATGAATCAGACGTGTTCAAAGCGTCATTCAGAAATACTGATTGTTGTACCTCAACAACGAATTGCTTATCCATTTCATATTCTTCAAGCTCTGGAATCTAGAATAAATAATTTCATTAAATGTTCTTTTGGAACACATCGTGTTACGACCTTAGTTTGAATAAAATATTGAAAATATCTTGCAAAACCCTCGTTCAAAAATGTAAAATCCCACCAGTCTAGGGTAACCAAATTTCCAAACCACATGTGAGTAAACTCGTGGGCTATGATGCTTATCACCCTTTGTTTGTAATATTGGGAAGTCTCATTTGGGTTGTATAAAAGCGCCGATTCTCTGAAACATGAAGTTTATCAAATTATACAGTTTATGACCATCTATGCGAATCCCAGTACAGTTTGCTTCTACAAATATTTTCTTGTATAAGTCAAATCATCTCTAGAAAGGACAAGTGAGACACCAAACGGACACTGTCAGTGTCTGGTTGAATGGCAAAATGTCGAAGCCATCAAAAATGGTGTCGCTGTCAAGACAATGTAATGCAATATTTTGAAAAAATACGCACGTTGTCTATTATTGTAGTTTGATACATTCTGGAGCAAATATATTGGGGTACACATAAACAAAATCTCCAAATCTCGTCAAAAATATTGTGATAATTGTTCTTACTTGTACGTTACCATTCCCCAGTTTTCCATGGCACCTGCACTGAAATCTGGAATGGCAAGTTGGTCCATTTTTCCAACCATCATCTCGCTGTACGGTATGCCAAGATATTCGCCCAAAGCTCTCAATAGCTTGGTGCCATATTCGACAGCCAGACTCCTTTCCGACTCGGTTTCAGGTCTGGAGCAAACTCGATGAGGAATATTGTCAGAAATAAATTCGCCTATGGTACACGTGAAATTGGACACTGTGAATGCTAACAAGTATGTTGACATTACTGGCGTTTCTATAAAGGTTGCTGTTTCATAGTCATCTCTAAAAAATTATTCATTATTCAGTTATTCGTTGGATGATTTAGACATGTACAAGAATAATATATTTCAATAGCCTTGATAGTACTGACATTATATGGTGGAAGCTTGCTAACAAAATAAAAAACCTAGTCATTTCAGAGATGATACAAAACAATTCAACTAAACGATGTTCTCCACAAACGTAGAAGGAATTCAACAAATAATTCAACAACTAAAACTGAAAAAAAGTCCTGGGGATGACGGTTTCATTCCAGAAATAATGAGCGATAGTTGTTTCGAAAATTGACTTTTTTCAAATATTTCAAAAACTGGCGTATCAAAACGCTCTTCAAAGTGTGGATAAAATGCAATACAGACCCGTTTCTTTGATATCGCACATAGCAAAAATTTAAAAAAAAAGAATGATACTCTTCATGAAAAAACATAATATCCTGTCTGAAAAACAGTACGGGTTCAGAGAGGAAAGGGCTACGGATGCGATATTAGAAGTGACATCTCATATTTATAAATCACTCGACATTTCTAGACCTTCGCTTTGTATCTTTGTTTACCTTTCCGAAGCCTTTGATACTGTCTATCACTCAAAGCTTCTTGAGATGTTAGAAAAAATTGGCATGCGTGGTAAGACACACCTACAGAATTCCCCAAGACACGGTCTCAGGCCCTGTACTGTTTACCATCTATAAACAAGATATCAAATAACTTGTAATGAACTGATGTTAGTTTGGAGGCATATTTCATCAGATCTAATTGTTTTTTTAGTGTAAATATACCAAACGAAATAAGTCTGACGCTGATGTAATTCGTTGGCGAAAAGTGGTTTCAAACATATGACAATCAATGGAATTGATGTTCTCAATGAATCCAGAGTAGAATTTGCAGCAAACATATTGAAGAGGCACTGCTGTTGAACAATACCGGTGTATCTACATTCCATATATCGACTCAGAAGCTACATTTGTTATAAATGAAGAGAATTGACAAATAGTATTTTCCTGAATATTCAAATAGCTTAATATTGAATAAAAATGATTTATGTCGAACTAGCAAGTACTTACTCCACTAAAACCGCTATTCCATTCTGAGGAGTGTTGCTTATAGCATTCAGACCTCTAGGGTAAGTGATTTGCAGATGAAATTTGGCTTTGTAGTGAGGTTCATCAAAACATGGGAAAACCTTTCTAGCGTTGGAAGCTTGTAACTGTGTGGTAACCAAATATTCTGTTGCTCCACTTTCATTTTTATAGGAGCTTCTGTAGAAGCCTTGCATATTAGTTGTATCGATTTCTCCTGTATAGTTTATGGTCAGAGTGTATTCCGTGGACGCGTTGAGATATGTCACGAAAAGGATTGTTGAAGTCGCTACTGTATCGTATGAAGTTATATTCACATGTGGAATGGAACCCTCTGCAGACTTCAATTCCAAGTTATTGATTGTCACTCCCGAGTGGAGCTGAACTTGGTTGATATTTTCAGTTACCGTGAAAGTTACTTCCACTCTTCCATTGAAGGAAATAGCATTTCCACTGAATATTTCTTTGTCGACTTTCAAGTAAATGGAATATTTGGACGGTATTTGGTTTGCTGGTAACCGATAGCCTCTGTAGATGTCTGTAGTGTTTGCGGATATCTCAACGACGTCGGAAGTCACTGATGATGTTGATATCAGTGTTAGAATGAGTAAAAGCAGCATGATGCATCTGAAAAATAATTACCAATAGTAATATTTCGCTTCACATGAACACAAGATACTATTTATGTTATTTCAAGTATTAATATATGAATTGAATTACATCTGACAACTATTTGAGTAACTTTCCGAATCAAGCATTAAATATTATCCTTCATTTGGTTAGGATATGACCACCTGCATACATGGCATGATTCATTCAGTTGATACTCTTAGGCATGCTTTTTCATTCACTATTCTTGGAGTCTGTAGAGGAGATCTTCTTGCTTTGCTCGCGGGTGTCGCTCCGACAGATTTATTGTAAGACGCCGCTTGAGTCGTAGGTGAAGACTATTAAGCCTTTGGATGTTATCATTATTCGCGAGTGGGACTGTATGACTCCGACCTATCCTAACATCTCGATTACAATTGGCACTTGAAATAATAAAAGTGTTCTACTTGAAGAACGTTGCACAAATAGATGTCATATATAATTAGTTGCTAGTAAGGAAGCTAGTAAGTTGTTTTGTGTCAGATATTTGCCACTTTGTGGAAAATGTGAAGGGTAGGGTATATAAACTTCATCAAAATTATTCATTTCATTTATTTTATACTCCGGTCCACTTTTCAAACTTTGTTCGAATTCATGCGAGTAAATATACACGAGTAATGAAGTTAATGTGGTATTCTGAGAGTTTCCTACAAATTATAACTGTATTCACATCGAATTTCAGTTCCGCAATCCGGAACTCTCATTTAATTCATTCCGAAAACACTATCGCGCCTTTCTTTTTTCAATTCCAAACATATAATGATTTTTCATCTATAGTTCATACATACTATTCTAATGAGTTATCATATATATTCATTCATTGCACATTAAATAAAATAATTTAAAACAATGTCAAAAATGTCGAGTACTGCCGGACGAGTGAGTATGCCTATACAGAAATCTTTTATTATAATATTTTATATCCATGAGTCGAATAATGATGTTTTTCTGTCAGTATGAAATGGGTTTCAAGTACTTACATAATTCCAAATAATTTAACAGTGTGTAATTATTGACACATGAATTATTTGATGAATTTTATTGCAAAAGTCATAATTGGTATTGTCTGTTTCACTTAACTTTACTTATCTTAAACTTGAATACACATAAAACCATAAACTACTACTCCGACAATTCCATCATTTATAAAATTGAGATTTTTTCATTTGAATATAGATGCAAACTTATTATCTAGTTTAATCTAGGGAAATCAAGTATTTGAAATACTATGATTCATGTGAAGAATATTTCCATCAAACAAATGATTAAGTTATTCGGTACCTACTTCTTCTCAATATTGATCAATTCATACAAACTTCGTTTTGATAAGTATAGTGGTATAATTAATATACAGATCTGGTAAAATGGTATTCGCATATAGCATTCCTAATACATTTGGTTAATACCAGTCGACCAGAACAAATTATAACAAATATACGCGATGAAGATTCAAGTATCCAACTGGACTACCATTCCTATCCCAGACAAATTAAGGAAACGTGGTGATTTTGTGAAAATTAGAATTTTCGACAAATTCAGTTTCTTTCATATAGGACGAATATCCAGTGAATCTGATGATTTTGTATTTTTCATCATTTTCAGGAGTCTAATCGACTTGAAATTCACGGAGTATGCTTATTTCATCATTTTGAATCATCAAAAATTCAGCTTTTTTCAATATAGAATATTAGACTTGACTTCGATCGTTCTTAATTCTTTTAAGAATACGAAATCACTTAGAAAATATTGAATTTGTGGATAGGTGAATTTATTCTACTAAAAATCTTCTGAAATTTTGTCAATTTGTCATCGAAATTAATTTTTATATAATGTTTCTGAATTAGCTAGTCGAAATATATTTGAGAGACACTTGCAATTTTTCGAAAAATGGAAAATAAATACTTTCGAAAATTATATCGCGTGAGGGAATGTTTGAAGATTTATTCTTTTTTATGCCAAAACTTGTATCTGAGCATATATAAATCATATATTTTCGAAATCAGCATGCAATTTTGCATATATAGTGTGAATTTCAAGTGAATCAGATGATTTTGTATTTTTCATGATTTTTAGGGGTCTTCCCCTTGGAATTTTCCGCCGATCGATTCAAATTTCACGGAGTATACTAATTTCATCATTCTGAATCGACTGGAGTTTGCAGAATCAATCTATCTTCAACCGTTTTCAAATTGATAAGTTCATCTGGAATTGGAACGAATAATTTTCAGCCAATATTTTCTTCATAATTCGAAATCCGCTAGCAAAAAATACATATGAGGGGACGTGGCGATTTTTTGAAAAATGTAGAGAAAAACTTTTCGAAAACCAAGTCAGGCGTGAAAAGACGAGAGATATCATGTGTGATAATGAAAATAATAATAATAATAATACTTCCCCAGGAATATCTCAGTCAGACCCTGTCTCCGGAGCCACGATACAACTGGAAGGCGTGCTGGTGTGTCATCAACCCCAGTAAACACCAACTACGTCCGTGGTGTGAGTGATTACTAAGTCCGAGAATAATGTAAACTGAGTAAACGGAGTGACCCAAGAATAACGGCCTTCTGCATTCTTCCGGCTGAGTTTTCTGCCGCATCACGGCAAGCCGGTATGATTTTGAAGTTTGAGAGCGACCTATATTATCAGAACCACCAATTTAATAGAATAGTTTGTGTGAAGCCTGCGGAGTTCAAAGAGTAGATCTCGATATCTGGTCCGTTTTTCCTCCTCTTTTCGGATGATGTTCGTTTCATCATGATAATCGTCCTACTTTGATGGTCGAAGAAGACTACATCATTCTTATTAGCTTGAATTTTCCTGAGGGTGGGGAATGAGTAGTTCTAATAAATTCGGCACTTCTCATTCTCCACAACGGACTCAATATCTCCCGGAGCATAAGGCAAGGCAACACCGGTGTCTCGTCAATACCATACTGGGACCGCATAAGCTGAACAGGTTGTCATCAATTGCATTATGGTCGCAGCTGTCCCACGACACGCCCTGCATCTAGTGTCAGGGACCTCTTTACCAATTACGCGACTACGGTAAACGAGGGTGTTGAAGATGCTATCTTAGAAGGCCATCATGAATGCCTCGGTTTCCAACTTCAGCCCATTTTACCTGAGAAAAGCGAAGGTCAGGTTTCTGGATGAGCGAAAGTCTTCAATGTTCTTGAAGAAGACTCCTTGCATTGGCTTATCCTTATGAAGCTGTAGGAGCCCGTTACTCTCCGCAGCTTTGACGTGGTATTTTTTCTGTACGGGTTCCAACTCCGTGACAAAGTTTGGGTTCGTCCATTCATTATCAAATACGAGACCGAGTTCATCGGCTGCATGGGTTGCTGCCTTGAAAAGAAATGCTCCAATCTCTGCTTTTTCATGATCGCATACTGAGCAGAGAGAGGGATTTGAACCGTAGAACAGACTATTTAGGATGCAAGCTCCTATGAAGATGCATCATTTTACGAGTTTTCGCAGCTTTTCTCCAGTCCATTTCATTACTCCAAAGGAGTGAAGTAGAATCGAAACGGCAAACATATTAGTTGCAGCAACTTTGTTTTTCCCTGATAGTTCTGATGACCAGATCTGTCGGAGCTTATACTGATACTTGCCGCGGAGAGAGTTTTTAACAGAAGTTACCTCTTAGGAGTGCCGTTGTTCCATCCCTAGGTAAGTATACATCTCTCCGGTATCCAGATGATGTAGGATGCTTCCGTCCATGAGCTAAACGCCCTCTCCGTTTTCCTCTCATCGTCCTCTTTTGAGATGAACCGTGGCACATCGATCCCAAACTCCATTCCGATAGCATGCGTGTACGCTTTGCACCACCTTCAAGGACTGATGAAGATTATTTTCTCCGAAGGCATAAAGGTCATCTTTGTAAAACAGATGGGTGATCTCATGCCTGCGGTTGCTGGGGGTGCCGCAGTTGTATCCACAAGTTTTTCGTAATGCAGCTGATAATGGAAATAGTGAGATGCAGAAGAGAAGAGGGGTAAGGGAGTATCCTGCTCCGTATGGATTCTGAATCGAGTCCTCCAGAGTGGCAGTTCAACGCGGGTAGAGGATGGCTATTAATATTATTTATCGTGGCGCTCTGAGGCAACTTCACTTCTCAGTTGTAGGAAAACCCGGAAAACCTACAGCACCTAAAATTGTGATTATCTTATCGTCAGCATACCTTGTTACAGTATATACATTCAATTTCACACCGTTGCATCCTACTTCCTTTTTTTGAATTACCAAATAATATTTATTGCACCCAGTCAACAATATTGATAGGAATCCCAAGAGATGATAGCTCGATGCCCAATATTTCAGAACACACGGTATGAAAGGCGTTCGATAGATCCAGAATGAAACAGATCGCAAACATAGAGTTGTCAAGTTGTCGATTAAAATAACCACGCAAATGACATGACGCAGTTTCAATAGATCTGTTTATTCTGGCATTAAAGACTGAAGTTGGAATTAATTAAAAAGAAAAACTGTGGCCTGTCAGCGCGTCCATACATTTTCCTGTTTTCCTTTGAAATGAGTTATATTCAAACTTACCTGGTATCAAACCACCAAGAAGAATGTTTTTTGTTATTAGTAACTTATGCAGATCTATCTCTTCCTCAACAGACACAGACACACTGCTGTGTATTTGATCAGGAATTGAGAATTTATATCCTTCATTCTAATCTTATCACAGTCTTAGACATACAGTTGAATTGAAGGAAGACAACATTGTTAATGAATCTATTTAGGGCATTTTATTGTAGTTTATTTAGTACTCTTGTACATATTTTCAATACAAATATTGCTTTCAAATTATTCTTAAGAATATACTCTAATGATTCATTCGTTTATTACGTCACGCTACTACGTGAAATGTATCTCTTTTTGTTTGACGTTATTCTATCAAACTCCATAAAAAGTATTAGAATGTCATAAAAGGGTAATGTCACATAATTTTTTTTCAGAGAATGAAAGTCAAAGATTGATTTGTGTGATACCGATATTCGAACTCGAGCCACATCTAGCATGTTAGGCTTGTAGATAGATGATCTACTCGACACTCACTTCATTTGATTCTTCACCGGTGCTTGGGATCGCCAGTTTAAAGGTAAGACCTCTTTTTTCCTTAGCACAAGCGTAACGAGAAAAATTTCATAATGTGGCTCGTAAGAGGGCTGCCGCAGTTGAAAAAGAGGAAAATGTTTTTAAAAAATTGTTTGAAAAAAGTGTGTCAAATAATGATACGACTTATTTCGAATGATGTCCTGTTCCTATTCGTTTTCCTTACATTACTGGTGGCCAAGTCATATCGTACAATGTTAATACTTATAGTTAAGTAAACCAATGTATAGTCGACAGAAATTATCCCCTCCTCCCCGGGAGAACTCGTTAGGTTTTTCAATGCGGAGTAATGCCTATTTGATTTGAAACAAATCATATTAATACGTTCCTCCCATTTAAAGCCGTAGACACAATGGAAGTTTTATGTAATAAGTTTTAAGTTTTGGGATTTTGAATATAAATTTTACAAATAAAACAAAATGCAAAACAGAATTGAAGAATGAAGCTTGAATTTCACCAAACACTTTATTTATGGGGCGTGATCAGAATAATAATGGCAATGATAGTTTCGTCTTAAAAAATATCCAAAATCATGAAAATTAAAACTATAAACATAAAACTTCCATTGTGTTTCAGCCTTAAGGCTACTATCAATAATTATACCAAGAAATTTGCAGCTTTCTTGCTGTTGTATTGTGTGCTTATAAATATGAAGTTTTTCTGTGACAGATGATCCTTTTTGGGATCTTTGGAATAGTAGGAACATTGAAGGGCCAACAATGCTTCCCTGTGGAATACCAGAATCGATTAAGAATTCATCAGAAGTTTGCCCACTGATTTTTACCATGAGCTCACGTCCTTCTTGAAAATAACGAATCCACTGTGATATATTTCCACTAATCCCAAGTGTGTTCATTCTCGTTAAGATGAAATCAATGTTTAGTGTGTCGAATGCTCTTGACAAATCGAAGAACCATGGCGGATTCTTTTTTTCTCTAGTTTTTCAGTAATTGATTGTTTAAAATCGAGTGTCACCGTTCAGTGGAATACCCTTCTCTGAACCCATGCTGTTTTTTATTCAGTAAAAGATTTATTTGAATTTTTGTATTTGTTTTCTGTATTTTCAACATTAAAATGAGTGAGGTTGACAATATGAGCTGAGTGATACATGGATCAACTATTTGGAATTTTACGATATTTTTTGAATTCATAATGATATAATCGATTGCTTGAATGCTTATATTTGCTATACGTGTAGGTTGTATTACAAGTGATTCGAGGTTATGTGACTCGAAAATATGAAACAATATGTTTTTGAATAAGCTTGGTTCTAGATAATTCATATTAAGATCTCCGTAAATGACCTTTCGTTTTTTATAACTATTACTTGGCAAGTCAAGAGTCCTGCAGAAATTCATGAAAAATTAACCTATTTTTTCGTTAGTGGATCGCTATCTATGTAACCATAATGCAGACTTCGCGGTCTGCTGAAATTGCGAAATCTAATTCAAGAGAAAGACTTTTGACTTGCTTTATTTCTTTGCAAGAATTCCAAATTTCTGACCTAGCGAGTATAACAATACCTCCTTGAAATTTAATGCTTCTGCAGAAATAGAGCAAGTATTGTGCTGCCAGTAGTCGTGGAAGGCTTTATCTGACTTTTGTCAGATAAAGCCATTTTTCTATTTGTGATACTCCACTGTTGAACCACTGCTCCCTTTTTCACATGGCATTGATCAAATGGGAATGTAGGGAACTGATTCGAATCAATGATAATGGTGTTAAAACTGAATCCATCATCCCCAGACGTTTCACCTCGTGTTTGAATTAATTACCATCAGTTTGAATCTGGTCATTGAAATCACGGTTTTGATCCTTTTGCGGATTGGAAAGGGTATCCCAGTCCGCATTACCGTAACTCGTATTTCAAATTCAATATCCTGAGAGAGAGCTTCCCGTAAGAAATTCCCGATAGAAGTATATTCGATAGTCGTGTCCCACCACTCAGTAGTGATGAACAAGAGTAGATTGAAAAGGACCTGTGGTCAAATAAAATTCAGTTCAAAGGGATTCCAGACCGTGAAAATAATTGATGGTCAATTCGGATATTTCGTCCGATGTCGTGTTCCGCAAATTGCTATAAATTGCAGGAATGAAATGTTTTCGATGTCGAATAAGTTTAGCCTAATCGTCCAAGTTCACTCCCTCGGGTGGAAATGACGTCCACTGACATTTTCCGGCTTGTAATTAGTGGTGTGACAATCACATAAAAGGTCCGTGATTTCTCTCTTCTCTTTTATCTCTTTTTATTCGACAAGTCGGTTATGGCAGAACAGGAAGAAAAAAGTTTATATGTGTTACCTTGGATATTCCATTGTACATGAAGGGCATGCTGGTGAACCCAAAAACTATTTGGCGAGGGACGTATTCAAATTGGAACTCAAGTGAATTACCCATCTTCATTTTTCTGCTGCGTTGAAGTCTAAAAAAGATCACAATGCTCTTAGAAGAAGATTTAAGTTTTCAGAGACGCGTACTCAATATTTGTTCTGGAAAATGAGTACACCTGGAACATACGTAGACCTAATTCGCTCATCGTACCAAAAAGGCTCGTATTGGACATGCTGAGGAACCTTTGAAAGAACACCCAAGACCCTCCATTTGTTATATACAAAAATTATTCTCCTGACCATAAAGTACGAAGCCATTGGATGGTGACCAAGTGCATTGAAAAGCGAGACAAGATGTGTACCAGAGAAACTTTAACGGCTGGCCTGCTTGGAAATGACAGTATTTGAACAAAACGAAATTTCAAAAGAGTGTGAAACACTGAAAGGTGTCACAATTTCACACGACCTAAAGTTCACACAAAGATGTGAGATCATCAGTTTTGCTTATTCAACTTCACCACTAGAACTCTTGGATCCTTTCTATATACCTTTAAAAATGTATAATTTTCTGAGGAAGAAAAAAAATAAATTTGAACAGATGCATCAAAACCCAGTTTATTACATTTCAAAGTCAGGTCTCTTTCTACACATATTCAGTGAGAGGCAAAATTATGGTATGAATCCGTTTTTTCGAGAATAGGTGATTTTGAAAACAAATCCCGAATCATATTGATTTTTATTTTTGATTTATGAATTTTTGGCATATATACAGTGTAGTGTGTTTGATCTTCTGTAATTTTTGACGAAAACTCATGAAATTTTTAGGATAGATAGGTACACTAGAGATGAACTCTCTGCACTAAAGGGGTCATCCTACGTGATAAACACTGCACGCCAGCAGCGATAAAACCAACCATTTTTCCGGAAAGTTATATTAGGGGACAAAATTAGTCCGAAATTCCTTTGGATTCGTGTTCAGGATCCCCAACTTACTACTAATACATCTGTCTTCTGAAACAATTTTGGTTCTGACAAATTATGATGACCTCTTTTGTACAGTTACTTAATTTCTAGTGTATCTATCTTTCCTGAAAAATTCATGGTTCTACGTCGAAAATTACAGACGATACGGGGGTTTTCCATGAAAAGTGAAACAATTTAGAATTTAGAAGAGAGAGGTGTATTAGTAGTAATATGCGGATCCTAAACACAAATCCGAAATAATTTCCAGACAATTTTGCCCCCAAATATAACTTTCTGAAAAAATGGGTGGTTCCATAGTTACTGACATGCGGTGTATATATATATATATATATATATAAAGTAGAATAACCCTTTTTGTGCAGTGAGTCAGAGGAGTGCGGTCGACTTTTATATATTTTAAAGTAGTCTCAAAAATAGGATTCCAGTTGGCGCGATCTGTGGTGGGTCAGAATATATTCATTTCTGTCCAAATAACAACTTCTCATCACCAATGGTCATTATCGGATCGTCGGGGAAGTGCGGTCGACTTGTTAATATTTTAAATTGATCTCAAAAATAGGATTCGAGTTGGCGCGGTCTGTAGTGGTTTAGAATACATTCATTCTTGTCCGAATATCAACTTGTCATCATCAATGGTCATTATCGGGTCGTCAGGGGACTGCGGTCAACTTTTTAATATTTTAAAGTGATCTCAAAAATAGGATTCCAGTTGGCGCGATCTGTGGTGATTCAGAATACATTCATTTCTGTCCAAGTTACAACTTCTCATCATCAAAGGTCAGTATCGGGTCGTCAGGGGATTGCGGTCGACTTTTAAATATTTTATAGTGATCTCAAAAATAGGATTCTAGTTGGCGCGATCTATTGTGAGTCAGAATACATTTATTCCTGTCCAAATAACAACTTTCCGACATCAACGGTCATTATCGGGTCCTCAGAGGATTGCGGTCGACTTTTAAATATTTTAAAATGATCTCAAAAATAGGATTCGAGTTGGCGCGGTCTGTAGTAATTTAGAATACATTCGTTTTTGTCCGAATAACAACTTGTCATCATTAATGGTCATTATCGGGTCGTCAGGAGACTGGTCAACTTTTTAATATTTTAAAATGATCTCAAAAATAGAATTCCAGTTGGCGCGATCTATGGTGAGTCAGCATACATTCATTCCTGTCCAAGTAACAACTTCTCATCATCAAAGGTCAATATCGGGTCGTCAGGGGATTGCGGTCGACTTTTGATTATTTTAAAGGGATGTCAAAAATAGGATTCTAGTTGGCGCGATCTATTGTGAGTCAGAATACATTTATTCCTGTCCAAGTAACAATTTCTCATCATCGAAGGTCATTATCGGGTCGTCAGGGGATTGCAGTCGAATTTTAAATATTTTAAAGTAATCTCAAAAGTAGGATTCCAGTTGAAGCGATCTGTGGTGATTCAGAATACATTCATTTTTGTACGAATAAAAACTTCTCATTATCAAAGGTCATTATCGGGTCGTCAGGGGAGTGCGGTCAACTTCTAAATATTTTAAAGTGATCTAAAAAATGGGATACGAGATGGCGTGGTCTGTAGTGAGATGAAATGCATTCATTCTTGTCCAAGTAACAACTTCTCATCATCAAAGGTCATTATCGGGTCGTCAGGGGAGTGCGGTCTACTTTTAAATATTTTAAAGTGATCTCAAAAATAGCATTCGAGTTGGCGCGGTCTGTGGGGGGTTAGAATACACTTATTACTTTCCAAGTAACAACTTCTCATCATCAAAGGTCATTATCGGGAAGTCAGGGCAGTGCGGTCGACTTTTAAATATTTTAAAGTGATGTCAAAAATAGGATTCAAGTTGGCGTGGTCTGGGTTGGGTGAGAATACATTTGTTACTGTCCAAATAAAAACTTCTCATCATCAAAGGTCATTATCGGGTCGTTAGGGGAGTTCGGTCGACTTTTAAATATTTTAAAGTGATCTCAAAAATAGGTTTCGAGTTGGCGCGGTCTGTGGTGGGTCAGAATACATTTACTCCTGTAGGAATGTAGGTTTTCACGACTGGCGTCAATGTTTTGGTTGGTTTCCGAGTTTTTCCGTCTTCTTTGGTTTAAATCTCCAAACGTTTCGACTGCAACTGCGGCAGTCATCTTCAGTGGCGTGGTCGAAGTACTCTTCTAGACTTATCAACTGACACTCTTTTGATAAATTCCAATTTGTTTCACTTTCCATGGAAACGCCCTCGTGTATATCACGTATGATGACCCTTTTTTGCAGTTACTTCATGTCTAGTGTATCTATGTATCCTGAAAATTTTATAGTTCTATGTTGAAAATTACGGAATATACTTTTGCTATAATCAAATGTTCAAATTTCTACCCACTTGCTTCTTGGCAGTAATTGAATTTTTTTTTTTTTTTTTTTGTCAACCAGCTGTCATCCCCCTACGAACGACAGCCCTCAGAAGTCGAAACTTGTGTGAGCTACGGATTAACGAGGTCTTACCTGCGATTCCCACATTCTTTTTGAACATTGTGGATCATTTTTGGAAATTTACAAATTTCTAATCTGATTCTATTTTTCAAATCCTGTACATTTTGTGGTCTATGTGCGATCTGGATCATTCTTATTGATTTCTTAAGATGTGTTGGATTAAATGAGTAGTACATTTATTTCTAATTTTGTCTAATATTGAACACTTGAAGTTTAATAATAAATGTTTAGTACTGCCATTATTTCTAATAGTATGAAAAAAAAAATAATAAATTCCGTTATTAATTACATAAATAACTAACTAGAAAGAACTATAGTGAAAAGTATAGTTTTTAAATATCGATTTGGCTTTGATCAAATGTAAGTCAATTCTTTACATTTTCTTATATGCATGAAATGAATGAATAAATTATGGTAACATTAACTTAAACACAAAGAATAGAAGTATTTATAATGATTAGATATGGTAATAGAACCAGAACCATACGCCTTTCACACAATTCGCTGTTAGTAAAATTGAGAAGGAATTTAAAGAAACTGGACACGTGAAACATGTTGCAAATACTAGTTGTTCACCAATAAATGATAATGTAAAACTTCATATATCATCAATTGCATCTAAGAATCCTTATAATTCTAGGCAAATTGCAGCTGATTCAAACATTTCTAAAAGGTCTGTTTTACGAGTGCTAAAAAAAGAGAGAAATATCATCCGTATGAGGTTCATAATGTCCAGGAAATCAATGAGGATGATCCAGATCGCCTACTACAGTTCTTGAAGTAATGCAAGAATGTAATTAAAATCCGCTCTTCCTTCGTCAAATCCTTTTTTCTGATGAAGTTAACTTCTATTTAAATGGAACAGTGAAATGGGTAAAAATGCAGATATTGGAGTCAAGAGAATTGGATGACTGAGACACATACTGAGCACCCTCATAAAATAAACGTGTGGGCAAGGAGAGTCGAGGATAAATGTTAATGTCATTTTTCCATCGATGAGTCTCTTACGTGCCAAAGATATCTTGGATTTTTTACAAAATGAACTCATACCCTCACAGATATTTTCTCCAGTGAATTCTCATTTGCCAAATAGAAAATTATGGTTTCATCAAGACGGTGCACCTCCGCATTATGCACTTCCTGTTTGTGATTTTTTAATCAGCTGGATGGAGATGGATTGATAAACAAGGAACAACATAGTGGCCCCCAAGATCTCCAGATGCTACACCACTTGATTTTTTCCTATGGGATTACTCAACATCAAAAGTTCACAACGATAGACCCCTGAATTTACAAGATTCAAAAATGGAATTACATTGAAAATTCGTAATATATCTACAATGTTAAACTTTATAGTAATTTTTCCATTTTGTCGAAATGTGTGGAGTTAAGGGTATTTTCGACAGTGGTCGAAAGTATTTCTTTTCATTTGTTCATAAATTTATTGCATGATTGTCAATGACTCACAACATTTTTTATCGATGAATGTTTTGGATATTGGCGTATATCAGACCACCTGGCACTCATTTGTGAAATTGATTTATCAAAAGACAAATGTCAAATATATCACCTACCGCAACTTCAGTAACTTTGATGTGAACTCTTTGAATCGAAAATTATGCAATGACAACTGGATACCATTCTTCATCTTGATAAGGCAGATGACATGCTCACTGTTGTCAGTAGTCAACTTATAAATGTATCAAATGTACATGCGCCTTACCGTAACATACAATAAATGCTCAACTCAAACATAATGCTTTTCGACGATATAAAAAACTTAAAACGACTGGGTCATGGAATTTACTATAAGGACTTACGGAGTTATGTCGAGAGTGTCAAACGTAGAAAAAATGCTACACCAGAATTATCGTATGAATCGAAAGAACTCCGAAAATACTTGTGAAACTCTGTAATCCTTCGAAAAATTTCGTGATAAAAGTACAGCCAAAATTCCGACACAATAAAAAAGTTGGTACTAAATGAACATTTCACCAATATATCAGTACCTACCTCATAAAACCCAAGGACAAACTGATATGCTTGATAATTCTTTACACGAGCCTGATTTCAACTTCAATACCGTGTGTTCGGAAACTGTTTTGGAATATCTCAATAATGTCAAAAGCAATGTTGTAGGGTATAATGAATTTTTCATCTGTATGCTGCACCTGGTAGTGCCCCACTTACTGGAGTATATCACAAGTATTTTTAATTTTGCTATTGAATCCAATACATTTCTCTCTGTGTGGAAACACCACGCCAATGACAGACCTCTAGCAAATTGAAATGATCCGGCAGAACTGTCACCACTCAGCATAATCCCAGCTCTCTGGAAGGCATTCGAAATGATAAATGATGAGTCTCTTACGTGGCAAAGATATCTTGATTTTTTACAAAATGAACTTATACCCTCACAGATATTTTTTCCAGTGAATTTTCGTAAGTATGACGAATCTTATAACTGATGTTCAGTCTGGGTTTCGCCCCCAATATAGTACTACTACAGCATTGAGGGTGATCTCCGAGGCAGTTTCAATTCTTGAGAGCTATTTAGCTGGACGAACTCTAACTATTAACTTAATTGATAACAAATCTTCTTCTCTAACAAGACATCACGGCATTCAACATGGTTCTGTTTTGGGACCACTCCTCTTTACCCTCTACATATGCGACGATGACGATGGAGTATATATGTCATTTAGTTTTAGTGAAGTCATCATTGCTGAGGAAAATATAAACAGAAACCTGAAATAACTCTGACGCATCTTATGCACACAACTTGAAACACCATTCAAAAATATCGCAAGTGATGGTGTTCGGTGCCAAAGGGAAGAGAAATTCCGTTTCTAGCTCACTGTTCATACGAATTGATGACATTCCCATTCAATTCGTAAATAAGAGCAAAAACTTGGGTCTATGGATAGATCCATATATCCATGAAAAATAGAAATCAGTTGTGTGAGGCGTTATATGACGTATTATGGCAGTTATACCCCACTATTTACTAGAGTTAATGACAAACTAGTGCACCCAACGTATGAATCGAGGCACCAGAGACAGGGTCCAACTGGATAATTTTAATTTGAATAAAATATAATATCAATAAAGCATTTATAGACCAGCAGAAACCATTTACAAGGCCATTGTTTATTATAGCTTTTGAGTTATAAATAGTAGTAATAACAGTAAAATAACATAAAAAAATAAGTAGAATGAAAACAATATAGAATTAAAAAAAGTTGATTCATTCTCAATTTCTTTAGAGGTGTTCAACTGATTAATTTTGGTCATTCTTCCCCACACAGGTAATGGAAACAATAGTAATTCAAGCAATGGTGATGCCCGATTAATTATTATTAAGTTGTAATCATTAATATCATCCTCGAGTATGTCTTTAATCATCTAACGGTTGTCGATTCAACGATAAATATAGCATAACTCTGTCTTCCCTGATGTAACGCATCATGTTTATTTTCGATGGGATTATTTCTTAGGAAAGTAATACATAACAACATCAGAGTGTTAGACGTTGACTAAGTTAATACCAATATGCTACAACTGATTTATAACAGAACTGAAGCTAATATCTCCAATGCTTTCGATAGCAAACAAAGTTTTAAAAGAAGGGTGTCAGATCTCATCGAATTCGTGAACTAATTTCTCATAAAAGTGATTTTAAGTTCGGATTGGAGACTTTTTTTTTCGGTTTTCCACTTTAGAGCGTTACAAGATCATTTTATTTCTCGGCTTCTTGGCGTTATTTTTAATGGATTTTTCTGTATAGGCGGATTCCTGGCTTCATTATGATCCGAAAGTGGAAATGCAATTCCTTACCAACATTAAAATTATCATAAAATATCATGTTCATTCACTGCGAGTATAACTTTTATATACTCTTTTAAATGCATTCAGATCCATTCAGTTATAGAAGATTATATGCATGTAGTTATAGGAGATTATATGCATAACAGTTCAATGAACGCATTGCAGAAGAAATTTAATTTTCACAATGCTAGGTGAGAAATAAATCACAGTGAGAAACAAAAAACTGATTTTTTTTCTAATTCCACAAACAACTCTATAGATTTTCAAAGGTTTGCCGTTTGTTGAAATAACGATCCCCGAAAAAAAATCCAAAGTGAAGACAGAGACGGAAGGACTGAAATCATCAGCCTAATCTTGATTAAACCGGGTTCAGCAAAACGAATAATGATATTTTGAAGCAATTTCTGTGCTTGACGACGAAACTCCTATAATAATAATGATAAATGATATGCCACGTGTCGGAGGCCCGCATCATATCACCAACGGAAGGCATCAGAACCCGCAGGGCGCTTCATAACACCAAGCCCCTGAAGCCATAACAACTGGCACGAGTGCATGCGGAGATTCACGATGTCCTTTCAGAAGAGGCCGACATCTGGCAAATCAACTTTGCCGTGTATAACGCCACTCAGACTTTGTCTCAAACAGAGAGGAGGGATACCGCCCCTCTAATTGAGAGGCAAGAGCGACGCGTACACAAGATGGAAGCTAATATCAAGTCGGCGGGACAACACGCGTCTCGTATCCAGTATGTGGCGGACTACTTGGTGGCCAATAGGCCCTTAACGCCCGCAGTGCGGCGAATTACTGCAAATTCAAGACGAGCTCACCACATACTAAATTAAGGCGGGCTGTTTATCCTTAAACAGCATTGTCTGGTGCCTCCATGTATTGTAGAGAACTTGCTGCTGATCGGGTGAAAATACAACTGCGGCACCTTGAGCAACCGAAAATCTGTTTCACATGGATGACCTCAAATTATATGCCTCCGAAGAAAAGGATCTTCATCAGTCTTTAAGGGTGGTGCAAGAGAACATGCATGCTATCGGAATGGAGTTCGGGATCGACAAATGTGCCACGGTTCATCTTAAAAGAGGACGATGCGAGGAATACGGAGAGGACGTTCAGCTCGTAAACGCATCCTACATCATCTGGATGCTGAAGAGACGTAAAC
This sequence comes from Chrysolina americana, assembly GCA_958502065.1. Lineage (NCBI taxonomy): Eukaryota > Metazoa > Arthropoda > Insecta > Coleoptera > Chrysomelidae > Chrysolina > Chrysolina americana. The sequence goes on along the minus strand of OY293420.1, from coordinate 55,767,115 downwards.
CTACCTAGGGGTGAAACAACGCCACACCCAAGAGATAACCACTGTTAAAAACTCTCTTCGCGGCAAGTATCAGCATAAACTCAGACAGATCTGGTCATCAGAACTGTCGGGGAAGAACAAAGGTGCTGCAAGTATATGCCTGCCGTTTCGATTCTACTTTACTCCCTTGGAGTGATGAAATGTACTCGGGAAAAGCTGTGGCAACTCGACGTAAAAACTCGCAAAATAATGCATTCTAAATCGTCTGGTCCACGGCTATAAAAAAAAAGATAATGTATATTTCCAGAAGCAAATATGTACATTTCAATAAATAATTTTGAAGTTAGTGAAATAAATAGTAAAGAGCCTCAAAAAGTGTACGCTTGAGCGGGGATATTAAAAGTAAATATGTGTGTATTAGGTATGTATATGTGGGTGGGTATGTGTGAGTATATATATGTTCATGGTACATGGGAATGTGGTTTGTTTGAGTATGTGATGTAGTCATTCTCACATTGAACAAAGGTGTAAACGTGTACGTTCTGAATGTGTAGAATGATGTGTACACATATAAACTCCGAGGAGTGTGGAACATGTCAGTAAAAGAAAATAAATGAAAGCTTTATATACACAATCAACGTTTTAAAAAAAACAAACAAAGAAAAATTAATTTTTCAACTTTTTTTTTAAATAAATTATTGTTGTGAATAGCAGGTAACAAGTTGTAAGGTTGATCAGTCTTTTGGTCCTGGTCTTGGCCCTAATTGGAACTACTCATTCCCCACCTTCAAGCAAATACAAGCCAATTAGCCTAATTTAGTCCTTTTCGACTAAGACCATTTTCGTCATTGAGTTTTCGGCTCCTGGTGAAACGAACATCGTCCGAAAAGAGGAGGAAGAACGGACTGCACACAAAAAAATAATTTCTTGGAATAAGCATGACTGCATTGACTCAAGTAAATAATTTGTTTGTATATAACGAAAGAGATGGTTGTTTTGTTTCAAAGAATTAATTTTCTTACGAAATTTCTCAATTGAAAACAAATATATGCTTATATGAAAACATTTTATATCTCGAGTGGAAAATATAATTAATTCTTAGTAAGAAAATTATTTACTTACTTCAATAAAACAATTGTTTTGAAGTAGAAACGAAAAATATCCATTAAAGATGGATATTTACTTGATTTGAAACTATGAATTTCTCGTAATGAAGATTACATTCATTCACTTCAAGAGGAACGGTTTATTTAGTTACACAATGGTTACTTCGACTTGATGAAAGGATATTATTGATCTGAATATATACATTGATCAGAATGAAACTTAGGTTCGTTTTCTTTAACAAAGTTACTCGTTTGAGGCAACATATCTATTACTTAGATTATGTTAAATATTGGTATTGATCCGAAAATATGAATTAATTATTATAAAACGTTTGTTCGTTTCCTTCAACAAAATTATGCGTTTAGGACAAAATACTGATTACTTTGAATATGTAGACTAATATTTTGGAATCAAATATATTAACTAATCAGAATGAATCTTTCGTTCATTCCCTTCAACAAAAACATTCAATGAATTAATTCAATGAATTATAAATAATGAATTCCATCGTATGAAAATAATTGAAACAAAAAGGTCAATGAAAAAAGTTTTATTCAACATAATTATCATTCTTACATGACTCAAAACAATTCTTTGGTTAACAATATTCTAACATATGATTCAAAAAATCCTTATTATCAGTAACTTTGGATATGAACTGAGAAAAAATAAAAAAACTTTATTTCACCAGAAAAAAAAATAAACACAAATAAAATTTTCTACATATCGATGCCTTAATTCGCAAACCCGCTAACTCCACGTTTTATCAATGGAGCTAGCTGGTTTGCGAGTTAGGGCATCGATATGTGATCAAAAATATGAGAAAAACATCAAGATCTACAATAAAAACAGAATTTTCTGTCCATAAATCTCCACCTCAGTATTTCAGTCATCGGCTCAGTCTTTCAGTCTTAGGCTTGATTGAGTCTTTGAGTCACTTGGATTTGAATTTGAGTCTTTTCAGTCCCACTTTCGAGTCTCTAGTCTTTCAAATATCTTGAGTCTTGTATATATTTTAGCTAGATGTTTCCTCCTTGCTCTGTATATATACCGTAACATGTACAAGAATGCTTCTTGGCATTCTACAGTAGAAAATTTCTGTTTCATTATTCAGCTTCACTCTGCCCCTAGGTGGAATCGTTGAGGCAGCAGCAAAATCTGTTCGATGAAGTTGACGTCTAAAAAAAATTTTCACCTATTACCTACTATTGACAAACTTGATATTTACAAGGAATTAGAAATAATTGGAAACCCAAAAATTCCAAACCGAAAAATTGATTAAGTTTAGTTCAATTAAGTTTACAGAAAACATAATTTAAAAATATTTTTTGGTACACTGTTTCTTTTGAAATAAAACGAAGAAATGCACTATTGTTCTCTAAATCATGTCTTTCAATAGAGCGTGAATTTCTCTGAATAAATAATACACATAAAATTACCTGTATTTTCAGTGAAATCAATTTTTTCGATCAGACTCCCAACACTTTTTCTCTTGCAGTTTTCTTATATTGCATAATGGGGTTGTAAAATGGTGCCTATTTTACATAAAAGTTCATAATCGATGCAGGGTAGAGCCTCTCAAAGTCCATGTCTATGTAAAATGATAGACAAGTTAATGAAGATGAAACAGTTTTGAAGAAGTAACAACACTTCTATCGATACCAATTTTTATTTCACTCATTCATCCCGTAGAAGGATCCTGTTACGTTGTCCTATGAGAGGAAACTAGCTAATTTCTTCAAATATTCCTCATTCAGGAAAGGCAAATCTTCGATAGTTACTTTGTTATCTGAAATTAGCTTATTTAATAAACTCAAAATTCAAATGAAATCATCAATAGTTTCTCAGAAATGTTTGTTCTTCATGAAAGTTTGAATACCTAAATTCTCAAACGTAGAGCTCATCTAAATAATTAAGGATTCAAAAGAGGTATTTTTCTAGCTTTCTAACTTGAAGTTGTATTTCTCAAGAAATGAAAATAATTCTTTAACCACTGAATAATTTTGATTCTATACAGAATGGCTTCATTATCCCCATAATACATCTTATTTTCTTTTCAATAATATGTTTGTGTTCAAAGAAATACATATTTATAGTTTTGAATCAAGAATATAGAAGTATCAAAATACACTGACGCAAGTGCGTCTTATTCCCATGTAGGTAAATACCTACACATTCCTCTACTTTTTATACCTATCGATGCAAAGTTGTTTCTTCACATTCGTTGGTTAGGCATAATGCCGAAGTACTATGAATTATTTACCCATTAACTTTTCTATAAAACTATAAAACAGCCTACCACCTTTTGTAATCCAGTATCCATGGGGTTGTGCCGGTCATCTTTTAATACTCACCTACCAAGGAAGTTTGATACAAGTACTTAATCCTTCCATCAAGGTTGCACAGTTTCAGAAGTTTTTGGATATCCATGTTTTTGTTTTCATAACTGTTTCTCACAATTAATATGAAATATACCATCTCCAGTCCGAATGTATGTAAACGCACAATGGCACAATATGCACATTAACCTCAACGAGACCTGTAACCTGCGAACGGCGAGACCCGAAAAACACTTCTAACTACAATACTAAAGCAGACATTACACCCCTCACCCCCCTTATCAATTGCACAACAGCCTATAGAATCCGTCAGGGCCGGTCCTAGAAGAATGATGTCAGTCAACAATGTTAGAAATGTATTGAACGCTGCACCTATCTGGGATCCACCTCAGATCTCTATAATTTTTGTGGGACTCAACATGTTTTTAACTGCTGAACAAGGCTATGGAAACAAAACTCTGCACTTCAGCATACTATCGGAATAATGGCCCTTTAGACGTTTATAAGGGTAATTCGAGAAATTTTTTACAACAATTTAATCACAATTTAGCAATACTTACTGTGGTTTAACCATCCAATTTTAATAGTATCTCAGCTTCAAATGTAATGTACCAACTGTAATATGAAGTTGAAGACATTTCATATTTTCATTGAAAGAAATCAAAATGTATATACTATTATTGAGAAAATGAAGTACTGAAATAAAATTTCATTTTTTCAATTGAAAAGAGTCAGTAATATCAACTTTAAGTATTTCCGTTTTTTAATTTGAAGAAATGTATATTTATATTCTTAAATCAAAAAGAGGAAGCATTAAATCAATAAATTAGGTTTATTCATTCCGAAAAATCAACCATATCAAGCTGAAGAAATTACATTTTCAATTTTATAATGGTGTTCTTGGATTGAGCAAATATTTCAATAAAATTATATCCTTTGCTTGAAAATAACAGATATTTCGATTCAAAGAAATATGCTCAATTGAAAAAAGAGTTTTACTTGAATTTTCAAAGAAATGCGTTTTGTCAATCTGAGATAATTTTTTTTTGTGTGTGAATACCGAGATCTCCTCATTCTGTCAAAATGGTAGTTCTGACACTAGGGATCTTAGGTGGAATGATTGATACACTGCTCTCAAACTCAAAAATCATACCGGCTTACCGTAATATGGCAAAAACTACATGCAGAAGGCCGTCATCCTTGGTTCACTCCTGCTGCTCATGGCACATGATTTTTGGACTCAAAAGTCACTCACCCCACAAAAAACTCGCACAAACGCTGCGGAGACTGAAGTAGTCCTACAGCTACTTACATCACTTCTGCTTGTCGAGTATCGATTCCCTAATAATCTGCTTCTTCCCATAATGAAACGGATTATTCGATTTTCCATTCATGCTAAATAACTTCAAACGTTTTTCTCGAATTATTACTTGCAAAGTTATGACATTAAGAAAACGGATTTTGTGACAATATCTCAGGAAATGATTTTCGATCGTTTTGTGAGAGTAAAAGTTTTCATTTCTCAAAGCAGATACCTATCTCCCGACAGAATATAAAATAATCTCATAAAGTTAGGTCTGAGAGACATGTATACGAAAGAGGAAGTTTTTGACTTGCTGCCTCTTGAGCTTTTTATCCGGAACACAAAGCGAAAGATGGTCGACCGTACAAAATATCAAAAACTGAGAACAGAAATTGATTCAACTGCGAGACACACAGGAGTAGCTGGGGTGAGAATAAAGACCATCTGATGTCTGGACGTCACCAGTTATTAGTTCGAAAAGAAGTGATCAGCCAACAATACTATCTCCCCCCGAATCTCGCTGATGGGGTGTTAACAAATTTCACAAGTAATTCGGTAAGCATAAATCGAGATAATCAATCGAGGCCCACGGAAAGGGAAAGCTGTTAATAAAGACACGTACCCTTTGTTACTGTCCGTCCATTTGTGATAGAGAAATAACCTTGGAGGAAGACTTGATTTATGTAGTGGAAATGACTGATGTATTTGCATTTTCATATACTGAGTGAACAAGAAATCGTTGACCCGAGTGCTGTTTCATTGATTGAAGATTGCTAATACTGTGTAAATACAATTACGAAATTTACGAAAACCACCACCATTTTTGCTATACAATGACCGCTTCAAAATAGAAGCATACTGAGTAATCAATGATGTTATATTAATGAAGGTTTGTTTACCCAAGACCATTCAAACCATTTATAGCGTTCAGTAATATAATGTTTCCTATGAGAACTTATATGTAGCCCTTTTTGTGTTTTTCTCTTCCTAGTTACATGAACGTTCAAAATATCAACCTCGTAGGTCCACAACGAAGAATAATTCCTTATCTTTCGTCATTGTGAAAGCTGTGAAACTTCAGTAATGTAAAACTTTCATACTTAGTTCGAAGTGATACCTAGAGATTGTCACCTCATTCAAATAAACGAGCCTTTTGCTGGTATAACGCTTGCAGATAATGCGGATTATGGAAATCATCTCAAGATTTTTCCAGAATAGAAATCCATTAAACTCTCCACTCACCAATTAGCGGAATTCCTGAAATATTCATCCTTGACTAACGAAATAATCAAATTCCGGAAAAATAAAAAAATGTTGAAACAAAGGCTACAGACGTAGTTCTTAGTTCGTTTCCATTAAACTGGTTCTACCAATTACACTTAACATGAAACTTTACGTTCTGCCTCAATTATTAGTATTCAAGACAGTGAAGGAAAGAAAAAGATAAGCGAAGGAGCAACAAAGACATATTTATCAAACTAAGTAGCTTTGCAAAGACCAGCCATTAGGCCTGTTCGTATTACAAAATATCGTCAAAATATTCTGCCGTTCTTATAATTCTCGAATGAAAAATTTGATACTTCAGATACAAAAAAATTATGAGAGGAAATGAACTTCCATTCGAAATTTCAGTTTTATGTTACGTTGTTCGTATTAATAAGCTATCTGTTCCTGTTTGTCATCAAAATACTTTCTTCAAGAAATTTCAAAGATTATCTTCATCAGAAAACTTCTTCCTACATTAATATCGTATGTAAATATAGAACTCAACTTGGGTGTATAATCATTGATTAACTTTCCATTGGCAAAAATAATGAAGGGGGTACTATCCTTCCCAGGGCCGGCGTATCCTATGAAACCATGAAGCAGATGTTTCAGGGCGTCATTTTCCAGGGGCGGCATATTCAGGTCAACTCAGAAAAAAAAATGAAAAAAAAGTTGAAGCAAAAAATATTCGCTATTCAAAATAAATCAGTAAGTAACAGCTTTTTGAATCAACGGTCCTTTTTTTAAATTCATAGATATAACATATTGCAGTTTGAAATAAAAACTCAGTCAGCAGTTATATCTAACTACAGACCTATTGCCATTCTATGTTACTTCAGTAAACTTTTTGAAATTATTTTATATGATGTAATCTATTACTCGGTGAAGAACACAATCTCACCTTTCAGCATGGCTTCATGACCCAGAGATCCACTGTTACTAATGTAACCTGCATTACTCACGTAATATCGGAGGCCCTTGACTCTCAAAGTCAAGTAGACGTCACATACACTGATATACAAAAGGCTTTTGAAATCATTGATCATTACTTATCGTTGACTAAATTAAGAGCAGTTGGTTTCTCTGAATCACTAGTCGATCTAATGAAATCTTATTTAATCAGAAGAACTCAGCTCGTAGAATATGTAGGGTACACGTCTTATCGCTATATAGCTTGCTCAGGTGTCCCACAAGGCTCCAATCTGGGTCCACTTCTATTTTTAATATTTATCAATGATTTGTCACTCGAAATTAGTGCTACCATCTTCTATTCGCTGACGATTTGAAAATATATAGTCCAGTTACATGTACTCAAGACTGTTCCATACTACAAAATAATTTAACATTGGAGCACTGGTGTTCCAGTAATAATCACAAACTCAACATCAACAAATGCAAAATCTTAACGTTCTCAAGAAAACAATATGCAATTGTCTACAGCTACAAAATCAATAACATTAAACTTGAAAGATGTTTCAGCTCAAAAGATTTTGGCGTAATATTTGACAGTGGACTTACTTTTAGTGAACATATTGACAAAATTGTGTTGAATTCAATGAAATTACTTGGTAACTGTGTTAGAAATTGGTCTAACTTATATAACCATTATATAAAAATGCAATAGACAGTATAGAATCTGGTCCAAGGAAATGTCTCCTAAATATTCTTCACTTTCAATCTCGGCAAGAAAGACGCCACTGCTTGGCACTTACCACTCTCCATAAATTATTGAACGGCAAAATAGACTGTCCCTATTTGTTGAGCAAGATCAATTTTCATGTACCAAGATTAGTTTCCCGCCAAGAAATAACTTTTTCACCTCGGCTCCTCATACCAATGTACTCCTCAAGTCACCAATGTTTTCAATGTGTGAAATCTTCGATGATAATTGTTCGTGGTGTGATATCAATTTCGATGAATCTATAAGCGAAACCAGAATTGAGATTGTTATTTTTATATGACTTTATCTTTGATGTTAACCTACCTTGTTATATTCTACCTTATTTTTTTTCTGTTATTGAGTGTTGTTGAATATAAATGTATTTTTTTTGTATGCCTTAAGATTATCCCAGTCAGGCCCTGTCTCCGGAGCCCAGACACTTCCGGAGGGCGCGCTCGTATGATTTATCCCAACAAACACTCCTGACGCCGTAGGATAAGTGACTATTGGGTCCGAGAGTCATGTACCCTGAGCAGGTGGAGTGAACCAAGAATTACTGCCTTCTGCATTCGTTCGGCTAAGATTTCTGCCATATTACGGCAAGCCGGTACGATTTTTAAGTTTGAGAGCAGTGTGTCCATCATTACACCATGATCCCCTATTATCAGAACCACCATCAAGACAGAGTAGTGTGGGTAAAGCCTACGAAGTTCAAAAAGTAGAACTCTTCCGTTTTTTCTCCTCTTTTCAAACGATGTTCGTTTCGACAGGAGCTGAAAACTCAATGACGAAAATCCTTCTACTTTGATGGTCGAGGAGGACTACATTAGGTATTTGGGTGAGGGTGGGGAATGAGTAGTTCCAATAGATTTTGCATTTCTCATTCTCCACAACGGACTCAATATCCCCCGGAGCATAAGGCAACACCAGTGTCTTGTCTACACCGTACGAGGGTCGTAGATGGTAGTACAACACTCGTAGGTCTGCGTTATGCCTGTGGATATAGGCTGAGATCGCATAAGCTGGACAAGCTGACAACAAATGCATTATGTTCTCAGCTGCCCCACGCTCTGCATTTAGTGTTAGGGGCCTCTATACCCATCACGCGTCTACGGTAGACAAGAGTGTTGAGGACACCATCCTGGCAGGCCATTATGAATCCCTCGGTCTCCGACTTCTGCCCACTTGACCTGAGAAATGCAAAGGTCAGGTTTCTGGATAAGCCAAGATCTTCAATGATCTTGAAGAAGACCCCATGCATTGGCTTATCCTTGTGTAGCTGCAGAAGACTCTCACTCTCCGCAGCTTTCACGTGGGCTTTTTGCTGAACGGGTTCCAAATCGGTGACAGAGTTTGGGTTTGTCACTTCAGTATCGAATACGAGATCGAGTTCATCGGCTGCACGGGTTGCTGCCTTGAAAAAAAATGCCCCAATCCCTGCTTTCTCATGATCACAAACCAAGCAGGCTCCATCCAGTAGCATTCTGTTGTGTAGACACTCCAAACTCAAAAGTCCACGGCCTCCCCGTTGTCTGGGAAAGTATAACCGTGAAACGGAGTCCATTTCATTAATCTCAAGGAGTGAAGTAGAATCGGAACGGCAAGCATATCAGTTGCAGAAACTTTGTTTTTTTCAGACAGTTCTGATGACCAGATATGTCGGAGTTTATACTGATACTTGCCGCAGGGAGAGTTTTTGACAGTAGTTTCCTCTTGGTCTGACCGGCTATCAAGGCATATTGTTGAACTGAGCCAATACTCTCTCAGGAAGTTGATAGGACTCATAACAGGACACTGCCACCTGGGAAAACACTTGCCCATATTGAGGATATACACCATGCAGGTTATGTGATGAGGATTATGAAACAGCTTCACACATACTGTTTGAATGTGGTGCCCTGGCTCGCATAAGGATTTATATCTTCGGACACTGTAGTGCAGAAGATATCACCCTATAGGAAATCCTCGTGAGGAGTTCATCAGATGATCCAGAGTACTCACGAGATAAACCTGACAGCGGGGAGCAGAAAGGTTTTATGCAGAACTATCTGAATTTCGGCCGATAGCCAGCCCTGCCGCATAGTAATGATAATAATAATAAGCACTGGTCCAAGAAATTTCGCGGGAGCTTACGAGCTTTAGGATAGCTCTGGGCACATGAATAAATCACATCAATATATGTGTCAAATAATCAAGGGATTTGGTTTATTGAATGCACTTGTACTTGATTTAAAATATCAAGTTATCATTTTCATTTCTTGTTTGAACAGAATATCTTTCATAACTGACACTATTGTTTGTTTGATTGAAATAAATTTCGTTTGATTCAGCCATTCTCTTTCTGTGCGGATTATTTTCAAACCATGTATCATTTGGATGATGATCTCCCGTCAAGTAATGTCGAACCCTTTTACTACCAGATGAATAATTGAGATTGAGCAGGATTCCAAAACACAAAGCTTCGTCAAAACAATTTTTCGTGTAGACGGAATCAAGCTTTCGAATTAATCCAGCTCGGTTCAGCTTTATCACTTAATACACATCAAGCACTTCAAAAGCAATCTCCAAAATACATTTCGTCGGTAGTCTAGTTTCCTGCCAGATAAGACCCTGATGCCACATACATTTGACGTAATGGAAAAATAATTCATTCGAATAAAATGTAAATTAGCAACCTATCTTGCATAATGACTGGAATGTAGTATTTGACATTCGGCTCTACGTATTGCGGTGTGGCGTAAACTGCGGAAGCCGCATAGCGTGAATATCTGGAATTTAAATAAATACAGCTGAAAAAGGTCTTACAAGGGCGCATCAACAGCGCAAGGGTGCGAAAGCTATATCTCTAGAAAGAATCGAGGGTGGGTCAAAATGAAAATAAACGATATGTTTTATATCGGTTGTCGTAGTTTTTCTATCGTGTTTTCCTTACGAATATTGCCCATGTTATACCGGGCGCCAACAAGATTTGTTACGTCGTGCCATGCCTCCATTTATGAAGATGAAAATTCAAGTTTTGGATATGTTGTGTGCTAGGGATTGATCTCTCGGTTATCATCCTTAGTCAATCTGAAATAGAACTTTTGGTTTGGCGACACACTGTCACTTTAAATCAAGGAAAGTTCATCGACAAACATGTCTTTCAAAAACTTGGTTAACTCTTATACGCGTATAGACGAGCTGATCCGTAAAAATCCAAAAAAATCAGCCCGTGGAGATTCGGGGCTAGAAAGAATAGATCCCAGGTATGGTATCGCCATAAGAAGCGAAGGGTTCCTCTGAGGTGCAACGCTACCAGGTCCCTCTGAGGTGCGCCAGAGAAACCATGAACAGAGGAACCGAAGGTACGCCCAAAACACGAGTTAGCAGATGAAGATCTCAAGGGCCCCCCGAAACCAGATCCATGGTGACCTCTCCATGTACGGTCTGCTTGTCATGGGAGTCAGCTGATAAACCACACTTCGAAAGGGAACCGAATCAGGAACCTCTGGAGCCTATTCGAGGGGAGCTAAGCCAACCGTCTCAAAGCCATCGACCAGAGGAACTCTAAGGCTGCCTCTGAGGTGCCACCCCAGGTGCATAGGGCACCTGAGGAAAGTGACCAGTGAAACCGAAGGCACGCCCAAAATACAAACCTCCCAGGAGACCCACGATATCACCTTCCTGGGGACTTCCCCACATATGGTCTGCTTGTCGTAAGAGGCGACTAAAGGACCACACCTACAAGGGAAACCGAAGCAGGGACCTGTGGAACTCATTCGAGGAGGTGAAGCGAACCGTCCCGACCAGAGGAAATATACAAGAGGGTCTCTGAGGTGCAACCCTAGTTGCGGAACCAGAGGAACTGAAGGTATACCCAAAATACAATTCAGTAGGGGAAGCTTCCGAAGAACTCTCTTAACCATGGCTGTATGTGCCCATTTTCTCCTAATTTGAGCTGTATTTCTTGGATTTTGATTTTTTCTTTCGATAAATGATGCAACAAATGCATTTTATTTATGCCAATTTTGTTTTAACCATTTCAAACGAATCTAAGAAGTTACAGATAAGTTTTTTATGAATTGTTAACGTTTATGATTTACCATTATTCAGAACCTGTGTCTCAATATATGATTGCTGTTTCACGTCAATCTTTCTCACAGGAATAATGCATATACAGAATATTCTGGACCACCATGTAGGCATACAACAAAATGGTGATATTGTGGAAAACGTCATCTGAGGTGAAAAATGAATCTTTTACGAAAGTACTAAATTTGGAGCGGCTGATAACACCAATCGTAACGTTTTCTTGACTTTATTGAGATTGAAGGAGCGCTTCGATGTATCTTGGAACTGGAACTGTGATTAATGCCCTCTAGACGATTGCATGTCTGCACACTGCAACCTGCATTCAAATCTGCAGTCGTGAACGTTTCCGATACATCAGTGGTAAAACATTATTAATTCTTGAGCATTTACTGGCAGACTCGTGTTCCGCGAATTCGATTTACTTGATTAAAACTCGCACCGGGTAACATTTCTTCTGTTGGAATCAACAAATATTGAATATACCGCGTGGTGTGGTAGATTTGCAAGCGTACCGATCAACCCCAATTTTGAGGTTACTAGGTTTAAGATATTAATGATTTCCAACTTGACTTTTCTAATACAACTTTAATATAAAAGGCGATGTGGCGATTCAGCGAGGGGATATTTGCTGCTTTTTTTTCTGATTGTTCAGATTGGTCTCTAGATTCCACAAGCTTCAGTGTAGAAAAGATAGAGGTCATCTGCAAATCTATATACTGGCGATATATACTTGAAAAAGTACCTACTGGTGATGAAATGGATTTTGACGAAACATCATTAGCGTTTATAGCGAGAGTGTCACATAACTGAGGGACTTGGTAATATGTCTCTTAGTGCTAAATAGAATACTACCAATCGTTTCGAAGATATTTGATGCCAGGGCCAAAATTTTGGCACAGTTTTGATTGAGTAATTACCATAGAAGTATACAGGGAGTCAATTTGAAAACGTCCCACCCATAATATCTTCCTTTCAGTAAACAATTTGAGGAATCCAAAAAATAGGTCAATTTTATTTTCAAGAGGAACACTTTCATTGAATATTTGTAACCCTCGTGGTTCACTAGGAGGGATGGATGTTACCCTTAGAATTTTTTTATTTTTAATGGGAAGGGGAATCAGGTGGCACATCATTTTGATTGGCGTTCAATTCTTTTTCCAATGATACCCAATTATTTTTTGATAAGCAGTTACCGAAAAATAGCGTTCTAAACTAACAGAAGTAATTATTACAACTTGCCTATACTGAGATGCATAGTTTGACCAAAACTGGTTAGAAAATTAGGTGGTACCGTTCCAACCCTTTATTAGGGATTACATTAGCCATTAGCTCTAAAAAATAACATCAAAAAGTAGTCTGATAGTAAAACGTAGATGATAGTGAAGTTGTGTTAATTAAATGATAATTTTTTATTCTCATCGCAGAAATTTTACAGATAGCCTTCCTTTTTTACTACTTCTGCTGTAAAAAGTTTCTGTTTTCAGGCAAAAAGTTGTTTAGCAAATTTTAACGATGTGGTAGTATTGTGAATACAGTTTTACCTGTTTAGTGATTACTTTAATAAGTGTATACAAGTGTAAAAATTATTTACATTCTTCAAGGAAGAATTGAAAATATTGTTATTTATGGAGAAGTTGGAAAGTGCGCACGAAGGGCGGTATGGCATGTCTTTTTAACCAAATACATCCAAATTGTAATGTAAGTCACCGGTATGTGCTTGATTTGGTGAAAGAGTTTTACGAAATTGGTTCAGTGACAAATAAAAAAAGAAATAACACCAGAGTTCTAAATGAAAAAGCTCAAATTGAAATTTTGGGAACATTTGCTGCAGAGCCAACGAGCTCCTTACGATCAGTATCAGAATAGACGGGAATGTCACGTGAGACTGTAAGAAAAGCATTGAAAATACAGAAATTTCATCCATATAAAATTCAGATTCTTCAAGAGCTCCACGAGGATGATTATGATGAAGAAAATCTTCTGTTGAACATCTGTTTCAGCGATGAGTGTTCATTTTTTCTGAATGGCAATGTTAGTAGACAAAATTGTCGCTATTGGAGTAACAAAAACCCACATATTTTTCGGGAAGAGCACACACAACACTCACAAAAAGTTATTGTTTGGGTTGGTATTCTGAAAGAAAACTTAGCTGGCAATCTGTACCTTGAAATGCTTAAAGAGACTATCGATCCTCTTATAACTCAAATTGATGCAGAAGGTAATGAGCTTTTGCAGGAGGATCTGTTACATTTCCAGCAGGACGGTGCTCCACCTCATTATTTTCTTCCCGTCTGACAGTGGTTAAACGAGAGATTTCCGGACAGATGTATTGGCAGAAGGGGAGCAGTTGAATGGCTTCCGAGATAACCGGATTTCACTCCCTTAGATTTCTTCCTTTGGGGGCATCTCAACTCCGTTGTTTATGAAACATAACCTTCTGATATTGAAGAACTTAAAAGATGAATTACTGCAGAATGCCGGTCAATTCTTAGTGAAGTTTTCCGTAATGTTAAAGAGGAGTTCGAAAACAGACTTTTCTACTGTTCAGAGCAAAATGGACGACATTTCGAACAGTTTATAAAATAAGCGTAAGTAGATTTTATGTTTGCAATGTCTTTCTCGCAAATGAAATTTTATTCTGAAAAAGGAAAATTACCAACAAATAAAACATCCCACGCGTAATAAATGTATTCCTGTCATTCAAAGGTTGGGAGGGTGCCATCCACTCTTTCAACTATTTTTATTAAAAGGAGTCAATACAATAATGCATCTCAGAACAGGCAAATTCTTAATTGAATGTGTAAGTTTAGAACGCTATTTTTCGGAAACTGCTATCGGATTGTGCAGTTCAGTCAGCTTAGGCTGACGACATTATTCTTTTTTATGATTAGTATTATCATTATTTATATCAATCGCATACACCCTGTTACTATTAACAAGAAAAATGGATCTTGCTCCTTTCTTGTTCGAGCGAATTGAGTTTGCTTGCTCTCAGGATGAACATGAAAACATGTCAAAATCTTCAACCTCAATATTATTCAACTGATCACCGACTTGCATTCGACAAGTTAGAAAAGCATTTAGGAACTTCGGTCGCAATGTGAGTTTATATCCTTTTCAGACCCACTAACGAGTGTCAAGACGCTGTTGATGCTCACCACTCCACAGTAAACTCCTTAATCTCAGAACTCGAACAGAGAGGGTTTTCCTTTTCGGCTTTTAGAGTATCTTACATTTTCAGTTCAAGGTCTCATTTCACGCGATTTCCACGGATCAATTGGCATGGAGAAATACTGAAGAATCAGGAAAGCATCGAATACAGATACAATTTCCTAACCAATGTAATGAAAATATTTTACCGTTTATAAAATGTTCTGCATGATCTTAAACCTGAAATAGAATCATCAGATATCAAATTTTTTCTGTCGTTACTTAAAAAATATAAGTTATCTGCAAGAATAAATCAGACATACACACAGAACTTTTATAAACAAAAACTTTTTTCTGAAACCAACAATGTAGAAAATTCTTTCCTTAACAATTTTAGATATTGCCAAAAATGAAAATATTTTATTCTTGCATAGAATTCATATTATTCAAGAAACCTGGTATATAACTGAGAAAAATTGATATCTGATGGCTATGTCTCAGGTTTTAGACCATGGAGAACTTTTTGTAAAGAGTAATGTTTTTTCTTAAATTATTAATAAAACATTTTTCCATATGTTGCGAACTTAAGTGGAACACTGTATAATAACTAAATAGTTGAGTAACTCATATTAAATATAAAACTCCAATCACGACAGAGTTCCGACCATTCTGCTAGGATTGCTGTGTCTAGTCAACAGGGAAAATGGACACCTCTAATTTTTAAGGAATAGGAATGCCTTTTCGCTAGTAAGGAGAAAATTCCAGCTCAAAAACATGATATATGCGTTGATATTAAAAACAGTTTGATGAGAGACTGGACGAACCGTGTTATCATTAAAATGACAGAAACTGACAGTCTATAAATTAGTGAATTATTTTGGATCTTGCTTCGTGTACTCTGCCAGATCTAGCATCTGCCTGGATATCAAATGTTTGGTTATCTTAATGTTTGTGGCTGTATCTAAAAAGATTCTCAACGTACAGAAAATACTGATGGACTGGATGTTGGGATATCTCTGAGAATGCAAATCTGCAGCATTCTTTGAAATTCTATGACATTCTCCAAATATTAATAAGATATCCACTTTTTGAGTATACATTATTTTCACGAAAAATCAAACTGAAATTTAACAGAAATTGAGAAACTTTTACTGTCTGATCATACAGCTTTTGTCACTGTCATTACCTGAGTGAGTGTTTTGTTCACCAAAGAATACTTGATAAAAATAACTGCAATTATGCATCCTGGCTATCCATGGCACACTTAACAAAAGTAAATGAATAACTATCCAATATTTTTCTTAATAATATTTCATTTAAGTTTTTATTTTTCATTCAATCGCAAATAAATTAGTCTCGTTAGATTCGTCATAAAATCCTTTTTTCGGAAGGTGCTTGTCAAAAAATGGTCGCCATTTGAAAAATAATAGTGAGACACGAAAATGTAATTGAGCTAACGTGTCCCATTCCTATCTGTCATACTAGTCAGTAAAACTTTGTGATTGTAATTTTCTGACATCACCTGAGGTCCTTAAAATAGTTTACGTCCAATCATGGCCACCTAGATGCAATATTAAACGTGACGTGAAGTAGCCGTAGAAACCCTTAAAAATGTCACGTTCTGATCCAAAGTTGTGTCAGAAATCCAAAAATGTTGTAATATACAGGGTGTTCCATTTAAAATTCAAAACCCGGGCCATTTTTGATTAATCCGGAAGTGATCGGAAAGTGTAAATTATGCGAAAACTCTCCTCTTCACATACCATTCCCTTGTACCCAATCTCATTTTGATGCTCCTAACATTCGAGAAGTTATGCCTTGTCGAACAGATTCGTTGACACCCGGCATATGCGATTCTCTAACTTGGAATAAATTCAGTAAATCAAAGCCTATCTTTTTTGTTAGAAATATACTCTCACAGGTCGATCAGTATTTTGAATTGCGCTCTTGTTGACGTAAGAAATTGTTATACGGCGTGTCCCAAATTTGAGATATGACGTCGTCGACTACTTTTTTCAAATGAAAATCCTATCAAGTTACAGACGTGTACCAAATATCAAATTTTTATTCCTTGTCGTAATATCCTCGCTAAATAACCTGTATGGGATTCATACTGATATTCATATATTTCCTGAAAATGGATCGGCTTTAATATATACTTCGTAAAGATTCTAGAGAACAGATATCGAGGTTGAAGTTTAATAAATTAAAAAGTCACACTTGCTTTCAATATTTTTTTTCTATTCTCTTTCGGTTCACAGATACATCAAGCACAAAAAAGAGAATGAGTAATCGCGTGTCCTTCGATTCCGGATATTTTTTGTGCCCATTCACATAGTCGAACGGTTTGTAGAAACATTTCAAAATCTTTTTCTGTTTGATGGGATTGTCTCGACCCTTTCTGCTTTATTGAGCGTCATCACACAGAAGACAGTGAGTTAAGAGTTTTCTATGATTTATTATTCCGAAGGAGTTTCAGGAGTTTCATGCCTAATATATTTACAAAACAGAAAAATGAAACGTGAACTATGCGAATTCAATCTTCCTATATAACAGCTCCGTGGAAAAATAGTTAGGCTAATCTGAATTAATTTTTCGTGAATACAACAAAACTTGATATGCAATATGCAGAATCGTTTCTATCGGGTGAAGGAAGAGAAAAATATCAGATATTTCCATATGTACTCTCATCGACTGAGGAAATGTTTCATAAAAATAAACAATGTTATGTTATAAGTTCTAGTCGAATTCAGATGACTCATTTATGACTATTTGCATTCCTTTGTTTATTAATCATGTCTCTATAAATGAAAGTTTCTGCAGGATTAGAAAAGATAAGGTTTATTTATCAAAGGTATTTCCTCCATTAATTTTATAATAATTCTGATAAGTGATTTCCAGCACAGCAATCGTTCGAACAATAAATATATGTTTTCGATTTACATGCATCTACTCTTTTGATTATTTGAACCAATATGATTCCATTTTCTTTGTTCTTGTTTCTTTCCGTTTTTTGGCCTCTAGTTTCAAGTATTCTTCAAACCACCAAATGTTTACAAACTTTTCGTACCAATGAACTACTGGTGCTCTATCTGTCTAATTCTGATAAAATTGGACTTTATTTGTACTGGTAAAATGGTAACATTTCATTCAACTCTGTAACTGTTGCTGCTGCTATGCACTCTGTTTTTATACCCAATATAGTTCTTCGCTATAGATCTCGAGTCTTCTAGAAACGACGAGAGAGGCCGCTGAGATAGTTACCGGGCAGATCGTTATTTAGAACATCCTAGATTGTTTGTTATCTAATTCAAAAGTAATTAATCCGCCAGGTTTCATAATCGGAAAAAACATCAAATTGGTTATTCCTTGGAAGTAATATCAAATCTTGGAGTGAAGAACGGTTGAAGACCAGAAGAACAGTGGAGAATTCTGCGAACACCATTCGATTTGGGACTACGGAATAAGTATATTCTGTGAATTTGAATTGAAAATATCAACGAACAATTTTTTTGAATTAATAAAGTGAATTTTCTACTCGAAACTGGAGAGGTTCCGTAAAAACTCTATGGAATCTCCAATTGACTAAATTTTGTGTGCATTGTCAAAATAGATTGCATTTTGCGAATGTGGGTAAAAAAAATATAAATATTTTGGGGTCATATGACCCCTCGCAACTCCATATGAACTTTTCAACTCTCTGCGAATGCCAATTGATTGATGTAAATTTCAAGTCGATCAAAATATTAAAAATTTCTCGAAAAAAGTTCCAAGGGGTAGACCGCTAAAAATCATGAAAAATCATCAGACAACTTGAAATTCGCACTACATACGCAAAATTTCACGCTGATTCTGAAAATGTATGATTTGCGTATGGTCATATACAAATTTTAGCCAAAAAATTAGTAAAATGTCATACATTACTTGAAAAGATGGATTTTTTTTTCATTTTCGAAATTGTAGAAGTACATAAAAAGACAAATACATTTTCATCTAACTCGAAATCGACTGCGAGAGTGAATATTTCGGTACCGAACAAAAAAAAACTTTCAATTAATCAACAGTGAATTCTTCAATGTCTTCCTTCAATTGAATAGAAAATAGTAATGGATTTTTTTCGGTATTGAAAGAGATACAGCCATTCTCAAATGGCATAAAGGGGAAAACAAAAAATAGGACTATTGATCAAGATCAAGGTAGTCTTGTTTTTAATAATATCGAAGAAGTTCATTTTGAAAATTTTTCAACAGTTCAGAAGAATATCCAGATTTGAACTTACAACAAACTTTTTTCTGAATTTTTTATATATTTGGCATTACGAAGAATACTAATTATTCGAATATACCTCAGGGATCTGCCTCCCATTGCTTCAATAACATTTTGATGCAGAATTTGGCCTCATTTACTATTTGGACAAAATTATTACGACTTTCGCAGGTTTTTTTACGCAAATTTGATATGTAATAATTATTACCATTATGATTTATTTGAAGAAAATAAGTGAATGAGTCAACTAATTTGAACTGAATAAATAAATAACACAGCTCAACTCAACTCAACAAAGACAGTAGTACTCAAAAGTTTGTTTCTCGGTTGGCTAGACGTTGTTTCGAATTGTAAACAACTTTTTGTATATTATCAAGAATGAGGGCACTTCACTCTTTATCAAAATTCCTGTTTTCTATTCTCCCGTTGGGAGTTCAGAATTATAATGCCTGCATTGAGAGTTTTTTTGCATTGTACCAACTTTTCTATTGAATAAAATTTTCTGACACACAAGAGTGAATTGACATATTGCACGATGTTTTATGATTGATGTAATAAAAATCACTGCAATTCAGTTATCAATTCATCTTTATTCTGAATATTGATATAAGATTATCAAAATCATCCAGTAAAAAATCTCAAAGCTGCCGTCTTCAACATCGTCTTTCCCACCATATTTTTCCAGCCGTAGATGTGATTGATGTTCCAAAACTAAAGTGATGATTGCCTTAGGCCCAAGACCTAACTTTTACAAACTTATCAAATTAATTTCTTGCGCTTGAGGAGCATCGTACAAAGTGTGCTATGTATTTGAACTACTTCGTTATCTAGTATTTCAGTATGACCTTTTTCACGTGCTATTTGCGTGTAATTTTGAAAATATATATATTTCTTATAATTATTTCGATGACGAATTGAGATAATTTCAAGAGATTTTTAGGGCCAATTTTGTCATTATCATAGTCCTACTCACAGTCACTGTCTTAATTATAAAATAAAACTAAAACTACATGTCAGTACAAGCATCTATGCAATTTCCTTGATTTTAGTCTCAAACATCAACAATTGAGACTAAAACTATGACAATGATTATGACTATGATAATGACAAGTTGCACAAATTGGCCCTTAGTTCGAAAAAATGCGCCTATGCTCAAAATCAACATTTTTCAATTGAAATAATAATAATAATAATAATCGCCTTAATTTCTTCAAATTAAACATTTACAAAAAAAAAATATGTACATTTTTTCTTTATTAGAAGAAAAGGGCGGAGTTCAATCTATGGGAGTAGAGTACTCCCCTAGGTTGCTCTTCCACTCAACCCTAAAACATACCCTGCTACATGAAGAGTTTTTGCAGTGCATAAAAAATGGCGTGAATTATGAATGTGAGGATCGTCATCACCTTTCCTGTCCATGAAAATAAATTATTAATGGTCGAAAAGATAATTTTTTAACTTTATTTTGAAGCTTGTTATTGTTAGTTTTTTTATGTCCAGTGGAAGTGAATTATATATTTTGCAAATCTGAAAAGAAAATGAACGCTTAAAGTATTCCGTTCTGAATTTTGGTGGTGTTAGAGTACCTCTATACCTTATATTCAGATTATAGACATCTGTACGGAATGTTAACTTACGATAAAGATAGCTTGGCTTTTTAGTTAATATAAGCTTATGAAATAGGCACGCAGCATGCAACAGTCTTCGTCTATCCATATTAAGCCAATTTGCTTCAACCAGTTTATGAGATATTCTTTCACGTCTACGAATACCATACACAAATCTTAAACACGAATTTTGGATCTTTTGAATCTTTTTTTTATATTGTTGTGTGAGATAAGGACCATAGAGTGAGTCAGCAAAATTGAATATTGATAATATAATCGACTCGCACAACAATAATTTAATAGAAGGAGAAAGGACATGCCTAGCACTGTACATAGTCTTCAGTGCTAAGTATGCTCTTTGCACAAGTTTATTCACAAGCTTTTCAAATCTTAATTCAGTATCTAATATAACTCCCAGATTCTTTGTTTGATTCACTACTGTTAGTACCTCATTATTTATAGTAATATCTATTTCATCACGTATTCTATTATTTCTCGAGTCAAATATCATTACATTTGATTTACAGACAATGAGATGAGGCTGTTTCAATGAAGTTATGTAGGTCATCATTTATCAACGCATCTGCTGCTTCAGCATTATTTGATTCGAATCTGTAATAAATCTGCTGTCATCTGCGTAGCAGTGAATTGAGCAATGTTTAAGTGACTTGAGGATGGTGGAGGTATACAAGGTGAAAAGAAGTGGGCCAAGAATTGAACCTTGTGGTACACCAGATCTGATATTCAAAGTTGTAGAGTAAGTATTGTCAATACATACTTTTTGCTTCCGGTCCAATAGATAATTTTCAAATAACTTCATTGCATGTTCAGACAAGCCCATATAATGTAAAATAGCCAATAACAGTGAGTGATTTATGGTGTCGAAAGCACGACTGAAATCTAGGAGTACCAAAGCCGTACACAAACCTTGGTCTCTTGCCCTAATGATATCTGTATAAGAGCAGTGGTGCAGCTGTAACCTTTACGGAATCCAGATTGAATTTTAGGAAGTAATGAATACTTCTCGAGATGTTCTTTCAACTGATATTCTATAGCTCTTTCTAGTACTTTAGATAGAGTAGGAAGCATACTTATAGCTCGTAAGTCTTTGAGTTCATTTGGTTCTGCTTTTTTAGGAAGTACTCGCACCACTGCTAATTTCCAGACCTGTGAAATGACTTTATCTGTTAAACAAAAATTGATTATGTGTGTTACATAAGGGACTATTTGTGGGCAGCATATTTTAATAAGACTTAAATTCAATCCATCACAACCTTTGGCATTAGTCTTAATGTTGCAAATTGCTTCATACACGAATAAGTCATTTATTTCTGAAAATTCAAAAGGAACTTCTATGATTAGACAGTTATTTTTGTAAAAGTTTAAAAGTTCATTTGGAGGTTCTGCAGAAGAAACTGAGTTAACAAAATAGTCATTAATTTCATTTACACTTTCCATATTCTCTGGCAATTCGTATGATTTCTTCGCTACAAAATTATTCGCCTTTAGAATTTTCCAGAACTGTTTACTATCGCATGAATTGAATTGATATGTGAAATAAGCCTTTTTTCATTTATTACGGGTTTGTTGACATAATTTCTCAAGTCCCTGTAATATTTTAGATGAGTATCGGATCCTGTTTTTTTATATTTTTTTAAAGCCTTATCTCTAAGCGACATCATTTCTCGAATAGTTTCAGTCAACCAAGGGCTGTTGGGTTTTTTTTACTCTCGACCTAACAATTGGAGCATGCCTATCAATGGCGTTTGAAATCAAAAATAGAGGAGATTCACAGTATTGTAATTTTTCGAAAATATGTATTTTTTATTTTTCACTTTTCAAAATCGCTATTATCTAGAATAAAACTCCAGTCATATGGTAGTGGGTACTTGGAATATTTTTCCACTAATTATTCAGTACATCCAGGCCTCTAGCAACAAAGCTCTTCGAGTTTGCGGTATTACGTCAATTTTTCTCGAAATTATCGTGTTTCAGAGGTCTTTATTCTCAGGCTGTCAAAACAGAAAAGCCCCAAACTACTTTAGCGCTGGATAATCTGAGAGTATGCGTATACTCATTGCTTCTTATTCAGCAAATTATAGATTCTAATTCCAAAATTGGTTCTAACATAATCTAAGTTCGAATAGATTGCTTCAAAACCATGAACATACGGTATAAATCAATAAATAATTTTGACGATTTATTTTCTATTGAAAATGAATGGAACTTCTATACCTTTCAGTAATACATTCAAGATATTGGTGTACAAAGTCACTATAGTAAGGTCATTCGTGCTTTTGCCGTGCCGGCTAAAATGCATCCTCATACAGAAATCTTATCTATTCGTGACAAAGGAACAGTTCATATTCAGAAATGATATATTCAGAACGATAACTATATGTGAAATATGGTGGATGGCGCGATATCTGATTTTTTATTATAGTATGAATTTGAAAGATTTACAATGGCATAGGTCACAATAAGAGGTCGAATACAGGTCAGGACTGTGGAGTCTTTCAGGCAATTCGGAGGAAACTGAATTCGTATTTTTTCAATCGAAGTTTTATAAAGTTCGAAAATACAGTTAACTCTTCCAGGATTGTGTGCTTTTCGGGAAGTGTAGTTCTCGATTTTCTATGTGGATGGCGCTGCGACCAACTTAGTTGTGGGTCGTAGTTTCATTGGTGTAAACGTGTGGAGAGAAAGAGTACTTCGACTTTGTCGATTTCATTCGTTTCATTGTAGGTGAATTATTGCTTTCGAGGAGAAGTATACTATATTCCTCTGTCAAAATTGAAGCTTTGGTTTCAAGTCGATGAAGGAAATCCACTCGAACCTCGTGAAAAAAATTAGTCAAATTTCATTAGTTCTCTCTAGGGGTAGATTGTTTCAGGAAAAATATCTATCATTTTCGAAAAGTAGAACAGAGCAACATTTTCAAAGGTAGTGAATGTTATTTCATCAGTACCATTCTACGATAATAATCGGTACCCTTCTCTACTCCCCGCCCATGAACTATATATGAGGGGTATATAGCTGGGAATAGAGGTCCCTGACCCTAGATGCACAGTGTGTCGTGCTAGCGTCGATAAGGAGAGGGGTTCTGGGGGCAGTACCCCCCCCTCCCTTCAACTGTATTTTTTTATGTGAAAAACGCAGTAGCACTAGCAACACCAATTTATATACAAATTCCGTTACTGAATACTTCCCCCATTATGGTCTGGGGAATATTGAGTCCGTTGTGGAGAATGAGAAGTGCCGAATATATTGAAACTACTCATTTTCCACCCTCTGCCAAATACAAGCCAATAGGCCTGTTATATTCGAACTTTCAAAAGGGAATTTTTGAAAAACATAATAACTTTTAAAAACTTTAATATAATAAAAACACAACTACTTGAAAATTCTGAATCAGCTAACCATATTTGACCTCGCAAGGCCTATTTATATCTTCGTAGGTTCATCAGCAGTAGACTTGAAATAAACAAAAGTTCCTATTCTGCTGATTTCCGGTCTCGAATTAATTGATTGATTATTGCAAGGTGACCCGATAAACAGGTCGCGTAGATTGAAGCATAATTACAATATAAAAGGCCTGATGTTGTCCTCCTCGACCATCAAAGTAGGACGATTTTAGTCAAAGAGTTTTCGCCTCCTAACGAAACGAACATCTTCCGAAAGGAGGATAAGAAACAGACTGACTATTGAGACTGACTCTTTGAAATCCGCCAGATTTATCCAAACCATTCTGTTTAAAAAAGGGTCAGGTCGTCGTCTATCGATACCAATACATATTTCAAAAGAAATCGTCTATGCCTGAACGCGAACCGACCTCCAATGCTAGCCCAGTTATCCTCATAACTGATTTAAAATACATCCCTGTGTCACACCTCCATGTATCGTTTTGAATGTTTCAAATTGTTCATGTCTCGTTGTGATACAAGTCTCATTATTTTTATTCATGGTTTTTATTTCCTTTCTTAGTACCTCTTTAAATATGGGAACAACCCCAATCCGTCTCTGTGTCGCCACACTAAGAGTCTCGAAAGTTTAGGTAAAATGTTAAGAAAGAGCTATATTTGGGAGAGTGTATGTATACGAGCTATCTATCTATCTGCCGACAGCCCAGAAGGGAAACTCTGCAAGATTTTGAATGAATGTAACCACAATAATAGGTAGTTCATTGTAAAGTACATGTATTCATCATATCTATCGCACTTTGTAATAATACGCCCACTCCTAACTTGTCTGTTGACTGTTGTCTCTGCTCATGGAAAGTTGTTTTATAAACGGTGACGCATTCATCTTCCGTATGAAGGCAGGAAGAATCGCAGTTCATCACGCCTCATTCGTGATGTTTCAATGAATCGAGAGATTCACTTGGAAACTTCGCTTCTGTGTTATGGAGACTCAATGGATCTCAAATGTTCTTTCCTGACATCCAATTATATTATGTTCAATACATAACATCGTAAATGTCCATTTAATCTATTACACTTCCCTGCTTTTCAATCCTAGGCGACTCACCGATTTTTGGTGACGTAGCCACTTTTAGCCGTAGGAAAACCTACAGCACCACCCTGGGTGGTCGATGCGCACTATAAGCAAGCATTTGTGTATGGCTCTAGGCAACTCACATCACACTTGCTCTTCAAGAAGGCATATGGCCTCCTAACGATACCAAGACACAGAAAAACTAGCGCAATGCGGTGTCGAACCGGGTCCAGCGCTAGAAGAAGTTTTATCGGCCGATACTACTTTATGATTGATAGAGTGAACTCGAATAAACGAAAGAAGTTTCATAGAACATGGGTCAAGACAAACTCCAAAATATCGACCAGTTCAGCAACATTGTTCAGTGCGTAAAAAATCTGCATTAGCGAACAGAGAATTCAAAGCTTTTGTGATATTTATACTTTTCTCAATATGAGGAAAGTATGAAACATAATCGAATATACTCGAGACGTATTTTACAAAAATTAAGGACTAGGTAGATCGAATTTGAGGTAGTTTATTTTTTCATTATTAATAGGAAAGCCTGTACGTGGGAATTACTGATGTATTCACAATATTAAAATCATATGTCAGGAAAAAATATAATGATTTTGACATGCAGGATATAAATATGTAAAAAACGTTACAAATGAATATTGGATTATATCGGCGCCTCCACCAATTATTTCGGGACTTTTCAGAGACCACAACACCTGTTTTAAGTTTAGGGAATAGTCCAAGTTACAACAGGTTGCATTGAACCCATTTAAAAAATCCTGACTTGTCCCTGAGGGAATTCAGCAGTTAGGCTGCGAGAGTGAATGTGTTTTGACCAGGTAAAAAACACATTAAGAAAAAGATATATCAACAAACAAGAATAAAAACACACGTCATCAGTCGAATTTTCGATGTTTATTCGGCTGCCTACCTTTTTCTTTCAATTTTCCATCAAAACTTAATATTCCATTCCCCTCTCTACAGGTCATTCCTTCAGAAGTTCTTTGTTTTCTTCCAATCGTTCTCTGCTCTGAGAGCAAACTATCTTTTGGAGCGCAGTCTATTCCGTGTATTTTCCACTCTAATGGTATAAATAGGAATCTCCTGCTCCCGAACTCCCATATCCTCAAATTGGCGACGACTATCGCCGTTGTATTGATCCAGACTAAAAGCAAAGCAAAAAAGCTATTGCAAAAAAGTTTATTTGTATAATATCACTCATCACGTACAAGTAAAGATCTAAAAAACGAAATAAAACTCTCCCATGCAGCTACAGGGATAGCAAGGTGCAGATTCTATGGTTTTTATGGGTTCTGCCCTCCGTTTCCAGAGGCTGGCCAACCTCCCAACACATCTGTCCATGGACAGACCCCACGATGTTGTGCGCTATATGCTTGTGAATAGTTTAGTCGCAGCTTGATCTTCTCCCCGCCTCATCCAAGTGAGGCAGTGGGGACTGTTTAGTGCACTTGCTCACATCAGTTGATTGGGGTTTCATGATTGGAATCCTATACTATACACCGGAAAAACTAGTAAAAAAAACGGGTTCAGAACTTCGTTCTTCTTTTACTCGTCATCCAATGGCTCATAGAAAATATCCAGAGCCTGGTATATCAGCCCCTGATGTCTCCTCGGGTCATTATGATGGCTGTAGAACTTTCGATGCTTTCTATATCGGCCAACTCTCGCAATACAGTTTTAATATCAGTACCTTGTTTTCGCGCGCCAGCTTTGGAATTACTGGCTATCAGTCGATATGTCCTTTCCATGGCTGGCATGGCTCCCTGGGTTGCCAAGCTGACGTGCTTGACAAGAATCAGCCATTTGCCCAGTTGTGCCCCAAGGTATTGCACGGAGTCCGCCTAGTCAATCCGGGTGCCCAAATGAACCCTCCCGTGATCTCCAAGTTGGCGTTGACGAGCGTTTACTCCTCTGCACGCTTGAGGCACTGTGAATAGTGCTGTCATTTTATTATGCTCTCCATAATATAAATCAGCTAGACAAGAGCCTTCCGTAGAAGGTTCCTGGGCAGGACTACGTCTGTCTTGTACACACCAGGTGCTTTATTCTGGGAGAGCCTTTTAAGAGGGTACGCCTGTCTAAGTTTTCGCGACGTCTTCATCTGCCCGGAAAGCGCTCTGAAAATACCTGGCTAGAAGCGGCGGTATACTGAGCAGTATTTCCAACACTGCGGTAGGAGACATCCTCATAGATCTAATAATTGCTAATTAGGCCAACCTCTGGATCTTACTTCGTACCAGATCTAATGAAATTTAATATAACAAATGATCCCAACACGTCTTTTGAAATACATACTGGAAATATTAACATTACTTCTTCTGAGACAACAAAATTCCTTGGAACTTTTCTCGACTCATCACTTTCTTTTCAGACATGTATTAATCATATTTCTAAGAAGATATGTAGCAGTTACTATGCAATCTTACAACTCAAAAATATATTCTCCCAACAACAACTAATGAATATCTACTATGCGATGACATACTCGCACTTATCTTATAATGTTATAATATGGGGAAACTCTAGATTCTCAACAAAATTGTTTATTTTACAAAAAAAAATAATACGTCTCATCTTTGGGATCCATAAACGAACTTCATGTAGAGACTACTTTCAAGAAAACAAAATTTTAACTCTTCCCTGTATTTATATTTATAAAAATATCCTATTCGTTAAAAATAATTTGAAGGACTTCATTAAAAGTGCTGACAAGCATAGCTATAAGACAAGGCATGGTAATCTTCTTCGAATACCTCCTCATCGGACAACTTTCTATGAAAAGAGTCCATCGTATACAGGTATACAGTTGTTCAATAAACTACCAATCGCTATAAGAGAAATCCAAAATCTGAATTTATTTAAAAAATCTCTCAAAGATCTCCTGTTGCAATACTCATTCTATAGTCTGAATGAATTTATGGAATTTAGCTTTTAATACCTTGTACCTATCTATTTATATGTTTACTTATGTATCAATTCATATTTTATGTATACTATTTTCCCCACTGACTTTTCCAATATCGTGTAAATGATCTCAATGGAATAAAAATATTATTATTATTATTATATTATTATTATTGCTACTCTGTGCGCCTCGCATCCATACCGCTGACCTATATTGGATCTCAAAAAATATGTTTTTAGTGTATTTGATCTGCTAGTGGTTATATGTTAATGGCAATAAATATTACATGCTGCTTGTCTGCAACACTGAAGTTCAAAGTCCTTAAGATAATATCTGAATAACATAAGCCAAGTGCTTGCTTTCAACTCTGAATTGACCTATGGCCCAGTTTTCTTCAGTATTTGTAGTTCTTTCCTAGCATCCGTATGTTTGGGACTCTTCATCCAGCTTTTTTCCTTCAATAAGACTTCAGGCCCTGGGCAATGGCTTCTGAACCTCATTGGTTGCTCACAATTTTGTCTTCTACTTCTCATAAAAGATGCAGGCTGTGGAGCAAATTCCGCTATTATATTTTTTGATTCACCAAAAATAATATTGATTGCAGTATAGATCCGGTTGAAGAATTTTAGATCGATTCTCCGTACTTTGTACCCCGAGTCTCATATTAAATCCGCCATGGATACAAAGGAATGGGAATACAATTAAAATATAACAGCGATCGCAGATTACTTCATTAGGAAAAAGGAGCGTTTTATAGTAATACTGGATGCAGTATTTATCTAAAGTCCGACAAATAATGTTGAGCCCCTAGGAAATAATTATTTTGAAATACGAACAGATTGAATTTGAAATCAATACAACTGGTCAAATTCGAAATTAATTGCACAACTCATGACACGACGAAAATCAAATCAATTATCTATAGCTGTGAGAGCTATGTAATAGCACATGTAGTAAAACTCGAATTATCTCACGCGCGATTTGATTGATGGTTTATATGGTGCAGAGAAATGTAAACAAATTAAAACTTCGCTAATACTCTTCATAGGATGGATTGAAAATATTACATCAATTGCAGTATAAATACTATATAATAACATCTATAATTCCTTTATAGTCAGTTGAATTTGTCTACATGCTATACATGTTTCTTTTATTTTTAATTGGATTCTCTACATGATGTATTATACATTTTTTTCCCAACAATTCCAACGCCGTTAGATCAGGGATACGAGCCGGTCAATGAATGAACAGTCTTAGTTTCCAAAGATTCCGCAGTAGATATTCATTTTCTTGAATATCTCCTGTACTGTTTTTTGTAGTGGGGATCATCAACCAATATCTGAATTTTGAGTGAAAAACTATACTATTCGTTCTTAATTTAGTTCCGTCCCCAAACAACGGTAGCAGCTGCGTTGATCCAGTCTTTCACTGAAGGGTGATAGGTGAAAACTATGCTACATGCAACGATTTTATCATATCACAACCTGTTATGTTAAATATAATTCATTTTTGTATTTTTGTTTTCATTTCATCATATTGTTATTGTATCATGACTCGAAGTGAATCAATGATGACCATCAATGGGAATCGGCTTACAAGATGAACCACGTTAGAATTATTGTCTTGTATTTGCCAGTGGTGAGGAGTGAATACTTCCAATAGATTTGGCACTTCTCATTCTCTATAACGAGCTCAATAATATCCTCCAGAGCGAAAGGTAACACAAGTATATCGTCTATATCGTACAAGTGTCGGAGATATAACACTCGTAGCGCTGCATTAAGCTTGTGAATAGCTTACAGCTGACAGCAAATGGTCTCAAGCGATCTATGGCATGCTCTGCATCTCGTGTCAGAGACGCTATGACTGTCCAAAAATTGCCTCTCTTTCGCGGTCTAGAGCCTAGCAGGAGCACAGTATGTGTTTCTGTTTCTTAATCCTCACCGCACAGTCTGCAGGTCAAATCTCCATTATACAGTCCCATTTTGATGAGGTGTTCCACCGGTGCGTGACCAGTCAGGAGCCACGTGACGATTCTTAGCTGGCTCCTGTTCATCGCTAACAGGTGTGTCGTTTGTGGCACGGTCCTTTGATGTATTATTTTCCATGTTCGTTTCCTGGGATAGTTTCTCAGTAGTTTTTTTGTTTGTTCCCTTACAGACGCTCTTGCTGAACACTTCGGTACCCCTAGCATCCGCCCTTGGTTTGGAGAATTTTCCGAACCTTCTCTGGTTTCTCATTGCCTGCAACTTTCTGGTGTCCTGATACCCATATCAGTTTGACGTGATTATGTTCTGCCAGTGCTCTCAGTTCTTCTCTGCAATCCCATACCAGTTTGGACGTGACTTCTTTGCTGCACAAGGCCTTAAGTGTCACTCGACTCTCTGACAGGTTGTTCTCCCTTGCGCATTGGAGGATGACGTACACCTCTGCCTACAAGACAGAGGTATGGGTGCCCAGTGAGTAGCTGATTCTAATACTTGTGTTCCTGGAGAACACTGCTCAGCCCGCCCCATTTCCAGTCTTGGATCCATCTGTGTACTAGATTCTCGCCTGTGAAATGTCCTCGAGCTGCGAGCCACTCAGTTCTGTCTGGCACCAACATCGTTTTCGTTATTGAAGCAGTTCCGTTTTGGAATGCGATCCGTTCTCATTCCAAACATGTCCCCGATCACAATTCTAACGATGCTCATATACCCTGTTCCAACGTTCAAGTTCTAATGCATATTCTGCAGTCTGGAAACACCAAGCCTTGCCTCCCCCTGCACCACTAAATGGAGAGGAGGCAATCCCAGGAGTGTCTCCATGGCTGCAGTTGGTTTTGATTTGATTGCCCCTGTGATTCTAATACAGGCAAGTCCTTGCACTTTGCCTAGTCTTGTTATGGCTCCTCTTTGTTGTGTCTTAGGCCACCACACCAGAGAGGCATTCGTTATGGAAGGTATGATCACCGTGCTGTACAATCAGAGCAGCATTATGTGGTTTTTAGGCACAATTTTTTCCAAAAGAACGTGCTCTAATTGATTCAAATTCGATAATATCTTTGTTATGTTTTTTTCACTTCAAATTTTAATTTAATTTCTCTGTTATTTTGTTGAATAGTGATCACTGCCGATTTCTGGCCCTCTTCTTACTATTGTGTCTACTACGTTTCTTTTGCATCCTTTTTCCACTATAATATGATCAATAATTGATTCTTCATTTCCACTTTTAACTTCTCCTGTATATTTGTGTATATCTCGATGTTTGAAAAACCCTTTTGTTACGATTAGGTTATTTAAAGTACAGAATTCCAGCAATCTTACTCTGTTATTGTTCCTGAATATGAATACTTTTCCTCTTGCTTCTTCTGTGATTGTTGTTAGATCGTTCCAAAACTAGTTTTTATTTTCACCTGTATCGTCTTCATTCGGTCCATATACTTATAAGCCTGTATAATTTATTCAAAATCCCAAATTTCAGCATATTCTCATATCCAATATCATGAAACTGGATTGTTTGAAGTTTTGAAACAAATTTATTCAATAGTAGTCCCAATAAATAGTTTTCGCCTGGTTCTGTTTTCTATAATAGGATATTTTCAAATGAAAGCTGTCATTCATGATAATCCTTCAGATTCCCTTCACTATTGATCAATTTTCAAAAACGTTTAAATTTCTCTTCCGTTGTATTTTGGCTATCACTTAAAAATGTTCCACGGCACTCGTAACACTGATTCCGAACCCGAACTACTATAATGGCACATGTAGCAAGAGCGAGTAATTCTTTTTCATTACACGATTCCGTCTGTTTGCTGTCCAAATCTGAGTAAATCTCAGATCAGAAAATAAAGATATATCGTCATAAATACTAGGTCGGCACGGAATTCACGTCACGAATCTGGATTAAACTGTCTTAAGTTTGGCATGGATTAAATGTTGTTTGTATCAGTTCAATTCCTTGTAGGTTAGCGATCATTTAACACACTCACGTCCATCTTGTCACGATGTAGAAACACCCGAGTTGTTTTATACATTACTTTTTTCAGCGCGACGGGTTTGCAAATCCAGGTTGAAGTTTGCGAGTTTTTATATCCATTTTTAAATGGGACCAGCCGGCTGATGAAGTTTTTAAGGGGTTTAGAGTGTGATGTTTTTGACAGAATATTCCTCTTGAAGCTTAAATAGGAAGGAATGAGAAAACGAGTGGTATTGGTTGATAAAAATAGAATATTGATATATTTCATGAAGAGGAAAATTCATGTGATCATCATCATTGGGAGTAGAAGTTTGAATGAGAAAATTTCATGTGCTGTATTTTTCAAGCAAGGAATGTAAATAAATTTCTGAAGTGGTTGAACAAATAAACAATCAGTCTTAATGAATCGTACAGAGGACGTTGAGTGTACAGAAATAAACAAAATATAAAATTTTGTGTTTTTTTTTAATTTCACGCTCATTATGAGAGTTCTGCACTAATTTTGCTGAGGAGGATCCCAAATATCGACAACATTAAAGTGTTGGCGAACTATTCTAGCTGTATGCTATATTTCATTATCATGCATAGTCATGAAATTTCGAATAATAAACGCTGCGAACTCCAATTCCAACATTGACTTTGTATATCTATACATGATTGGAGTACCTTGATCAACGATCACTACTTCTGTTGGAGCTTCCCTACTAATCCTGCCCCGAATCATGCCATTTTAAGATGGCAGTGCAACCCAGACTGTCTGAAGGTGGCTTAATACCTTTTGTGAAATCTGTTCCCGAATGTGCGGTTTTGCTTCCTAAGAAATCATAGTACAACCTTCCAGGTGGTCGAAATTGTACACCGAGTGATGTAGGCCTATAAACGACCTATAACCTAATACAGTCCTGGTCCTGCTGGATATGAAAAAAGCTTTTGAAACGTCCTTATATACAGTGAGATTGATCGACACTCACTATATGATGATGATTCTGCTATATATACCCATTCTCAAGCATGGGTAATGCAGTGCAGGTCCAAATGGGTTTGGGCCGCGAGGTCATACCGTATCTAGACAGGACAGGATTCCTTACATAATTGTGAAAGGAAATCTGTTAAAGCTGTTCGAAGGAAGTTCTTGAAATACCTTCAATTCAAACAACCAAGAACGTATTCCTAAAGAGGCATTGATTATTCAATTCTCTTGAATTGCTTCGATGTAATTTCTTTGGACACTCGTAGTTTGTTTGTGACCTCATCACAATCCACTACACAATAATATTTTGTGTACATCTCTTTGGAAAAAATCAATTTTCATATTCCTCGCCTGAATTCTGGAAGTGAGACGACCTTTTATTCATCGGTATAGATCCCAATCCCGACTTCTAATGCTTGCTTGGAGTGCGCACCTCCACTCAACTGCCACTCAACTGCCACTCAATATCTACTTAACCACGACTCAACTCTCACTCAAGTTGCACTCAACTTGCACTCAACTGCCACTCAACTGCCACTCAACTGCCACTCAACAGCCACTCAACTTCCACTCAACTTCCACTCAACTGCCACTCAACTGCCACTCAACTGCCACTCAACTTCACTCAACTTTTACTTAACCCTCATTCCCCATTCAGGAGTCTCTCTGAGCCTTTCTCAGCTCTTTGTTATACACTCTGGTTATCTGTGCATCCTTGAACTTGCATCTCACTTGCTTCTTGAAGTATTGCCTTGCATCAGGAGACATTTTTGGTTGTGATTCTCGTCACTATGAAGTAGTGAAGTATGGGCCGCGGTGGCATGCGGGTTCAATGATCGCTCCATAAGCCAAAGAGCATGAGTTTGAATATCAGCACTGATGCCACCGGTCTCATTCATGGCAT
The DNA here is from genome assembly GCA_958502065.1 of Chrysolina americana. NCBI lineage: Eukaryota > Metazoa > Arthropoda > Insecta > Coleoptera > Chrysomelidae > Chrysolina > Chrysolina americana. The sequence goes on along the minus strand of OY293420.1, from coordinate 55,733,116 downwards.
CACACTTATTAAAAGGTAAGGGCTACGTCTTCCCCTAGCTCGCACAAGTCTCTGACTTCTGAAGGTTGCACGTAGGGATGCAACCGGTTGACGGATATAACAATTTTAACAAAAGTTGTCGTCATTGGATTGAAATGATTGCGTTCTGTACCTGTTCTGCACAATCTTCGACTGAGCTGGGGTCCTTATCCTTGGAATAATATCACCAGCTTCTCACGAATGCTTCACATTTACCTACAACCCAAACATGAAACAAAAATGTCCTAATGTGTATTCCTATGGATTATGCGAAGAGAAAAGAAAATGAAATATGGCTTCAACTTTTCCACCTCTAAATGGCCACAGGCGTCTTGTCTTGAAAAATGGAAAACACTATTTAGAAACGGTCGAGCGACTTCATTTCATTTCAAGTAATTGTAATTTTTATCAGTCTCTTGGTACTCTTAAATTATTTTTTGTGTGTAAATGTTCGTTGCTCGTCGCGAAATGTATTGTTATTTCAGATAAAATCAGAAGTAGGATGAATAATAAGATTTTTCACTTTTTCGCGCGGTTCTAATTAAAACTCTCAAACTGAATACAAAACAGGGCTGGCTAATTTAGCGAGAGGAATTATTCTTCGTCTGCATATTCTGATACGATGTTTGTACTGACAGGGTTATTTTCTTCCAAAACTCTTTTCAAAACAGATATTTGTCACTTTTGATAAATTCAGGAGTTACTAGTATATATCAGACTCGGTGCAGGATTGTTTCGAAGCGTTTCAACAATTAATGAACATGCACCATCGAAAATAGACTATATTGGAAGTGGGTAGTAGTATAGCGTTATCAGATAATTATCCTCTTTCGAAATAAAAGTTGCTGTGTGCGCTAGCGATTGCAAAATTAATTATATCTGATAAAATTGAACATTTCTATGGTTTCAATGAATTATTACCACTTGGTCAATTTCAGCGTCCATTTGTATACCACCTCCAAAATTTCATATGTGTTATCAATTGTTTCAGGTTGACCGCCTTCCAGTGTTGTTCCATAATCGAAGGCTATTATGAGGAATGTGATAACGAGGCAAGAAAAATTGAATCATGACATGACGCAGATCCACATGCTATTGTTGACAGGTATATCTGTTTGTTAATTGTATCTGGAGTATTCCACAGGTATTTTTGGGACCCCTGATTAGATCAGCCATAAACCCGAGTAAAAATGGTAAAAAAAATTATGAATGTGATAGTATCTGAGCAAAATAAATTTGGTGGTATATAAAAACATTCTAATTAAGTTCAGTTTTGACTCACCTAGCTGTATATTGAGCTATTGTGTCGAAATCATGTAATGCCTGGTGCGCTCATAAAACTGCGAACGACTGACAATCTTATTTTCGTCACCAGAACGAGAAACAAAATGTTTACCCAATCACACTACTCTCAACTTCAGTGTTTGTTTTAGGAAATCCCAACAGAAGATGAAAGGTTTTTTCAATTGGGTGAACTAGCATTCGCTGGTGAGTGGAAGAAACATGAAATCGGTACGAAGGTGATTTGCCAATAATCTAACAGATATAATTCAACGGTCGTAAGGTGCAGTAGTATCTTTCTGTTGGAGATTTGTCGACGAATACACCTTTTGTATAGGTGATAGCGGAAGATTAGAATATTCAGTCCATTTTACATTACCAACAAATTTTTAAAATATTCTTACATTCGATTTGTGGACTGCTCAACGATATTGATTCGTTTGTATTCCTCTGGTTTTTCCATTTCTTTCAATTGATTGTTTCAAAAAATACCATCATAAACAGTTTTTTATGTCAAGAACCTTATTTTTATCATCAAATCTCGCATGATAATAATGATAATAATACTCCATCATAAACACTCCAGTGTATCCAAAGGCATAGCCTGTGCGGGTAGAGGAAGGCCATTATTATTGTTTGCCGTGGCTCTCCGGGCGATTCACTGATTTTTAGTGGTGTGTTGATAGCACGAAGTACATTTCCAGGTCTCTACAGATTGTTGGTTTCATCCATAGTGGATAATTTGAAACTGAGATTTGCAGATAATGAGTCAGAAGCATTCACAGCTTTTTAAAGTAATCAGAATTACTATTGAGTTAATAGTTCCTCGCTTATTTATGCGTGCATAACTGCTTCCCACAAACATGTTATGTAACAACAATTCAGTTCGTATTATTAAATAAAAATCTTGTCCTTCACTGCAATTTAATTCTCATCGTGCCCACCGGCAACAGTGAAATACGTCGAATGGGGAAAATTGGAATATGGACTCAATCAGGCGATCAAAGGTATATACATACAATGATATAACGAAAACTGACCAGAAATACTGCCTAAAGCCATTGTCATTTGGACCGATTCATTCGCGAGGAATTCATTGTGATGCTTAATGATCTCTGGATAATCACGTAGGTATACATGATTGAACATCAATTAATATGGGAAGGGCCATAGAAAATACAAAGGCCCATGCATGATTGATGCGTGAAAATGACGCAATTATATTCAAACTCGACTTGTTAGCTAATCTAGAGCAATAACGTATAGAGTTCCTCAAGGAACGGTTTTAGGGCCAATATTCGTAATAGACTTGTTTATTCCAGACAACAAAAACAGACTAGGAAAAAAATTAATGATGAATCGACAAGCATCAGCAAAACCTACTAACATTGAATGCAAAGCACAAGTAGAAGTTCAAACCGTAGATAGAAAGAATACCTGATTTTCTTAATTTAACCGTATCTTCCATGCACTACATACCTATACAAAAATTTTAATGCACTGACTCACTGAAATCATGAAACCCGGACAGAAAACTTGATGTTACAAAAATTGCCTTCAATAATAATTCAGTCTAGCATATCAATTCGGAATCGTTATCATCGAAGAAAACCTAATTTTTCATTATTTTTTACTGGAAAATTCATACAGTTCAAGTTATTGTAAAATGCTGTGAAATTTCGTTTTCTAAAGCATTCACCCATAAAATCTAGACTCTTTATTATTTATTATTCATAATATATTTCAACGACGTTGAATGTGCGCTTTGTATCCGAGTTGTAGCAAACTTTTTTCATATTTATGATGGCCAACATCCTATTATTCATGTCCTGCAATATGGATGATACATAATCCTTCAAAGGTATTTGATTTGGCCCTAACATATTGTAGTCGGCATATTTCATGAGTAGAGTTATTCTTGAACAGTGGAGAGGGACGTTTGAGGATATCTTGTTATTAATCATTTACATGAATTCATCTCCAAAGAAGACAATCAGTCCAATCATCGGAAATAAAACACAAAATAATATGTTACTGTTGACATTTGTTACGACACACCAGGCCGTCATCTGAGCAACGTATAAACCTATCTATCATCTCGAAGATATTGGAAAAAGTTGTAAACATCTAACTCGTGGAATATATGGAATGCTCAGGAATTGGACGGTAAAAAATATGGTTTCTGTTTCACATACAGTACCCGCCATGAAATATGTAACTTTTTTATTGGGGTATGAATTCAGAATTGAATTATAAGTAACTGTCAAATATTTTTTTTTACATTTTGCAATTTTCTCCTACTTTTTTTCCACTCAATAATGATTTTTTTTTCAATTTGTTGCCATTTCAACGATCTCGTGAGATGTGTAATAATTCATAATTTTCAGATTCTTGCCCTCTTGCCCTCTTGTCCCCTTGTCCTCTTGTCCTCGTGTCCTCTTGTACTATTGTCCTCTTGTCCTCTTGCCCCTTTTGCCCTCTTGCCCTCTTGCCCTCTTGCCCTTTTGCCCTCTTGCCCTCTTGCCCTCTTGCCCTCTTGTTGTCCTCTTGCCCTCTTGCCCTCTTGCCATCTTGCCATCTTGCCCTCTCAGAGATTTGCTTTGCTATAGCAAAGATAGATAGATATTTGTATCTTTCTCTCGGTCGAATGTGGTAGTCGATGAGGTTGCTTGTGAGACTTAAAACCTGTTGTCTTCAATTTTTTTTTTCATCTACAGGATTAGTGACATAACGTCAAGATTAGTTTTGAAGAAAGAAGAAGAGTATAATTATCATTGAGCAAATAGTTTCCTCCTCATTTGTTATCCATGCCTAGCTGCTTCCCACAGCTTCATTAGGTAACGACAATTCGATTCAAATTATGAAAAAAATATTGTTCATTGCATCTTTTTATCTTATTTCTCATCATGCCCACCGGCACCAATGAAATACGTCGAATAGGTTTAATTGGGAAATAAACTAAATCAGGCGATCAAAGGTATATACATACGATATAACGAAAACTGACCAGAAATACTGCCTCAAGCCATTGTCATTTGGGACGATTCCATCGCGGGGCATTCATTCAGTTTGCATGGTGAAGCTTAATGATGTCTAGATAATCACGTATATGTATGATCGAATATTAATTAGTATGAGAGAGGGCTTAGGAAATACAAAGGCTTACGCATGCCTCATGTATGAACATTACTCAATAATTCTGTCGCAATTCTGCAATTTATACAAAACTCATATTTTGAAGAATTTTTGATAAAAATCCATGCTGTAGGGAGCTTAAAAGTGAAAAAACATTGATGGGGAGGCATTTCGAAGACTTGCTTCATACTGTACTGCCTTTATGGTAATGAATATACGGATGGAACTTAAGTTTTTGAAGAATCCTGTGAATGCTTATCTCATCTCTTTACACAGCTGTAAAATCAGTAAATGTTTTGAGGTAATTCAATGTATTCATTTGCTTCATTTGTATATGACAGGTATTTGATTATTTCGTACTTTCCAACAAACTGCCTGTGAATTCCATCAATACCAAAGTCAACTAAAAAGACCTTCTGCAGCAGTAACTGAACATTTTTAGGTGCTTTGTGACTGGAGAATCATTTTTCGAAATCAACCAGACATTTCGAATGATAAATCAGCCTCTGTAGGAAAAAACCCATCTAATAATGACGTCTGAGTCACTTTGATAACGGTAAATGCATGTTCCTCAAATCTAGTAAGCCACACTTCAATTTCCCTCTTTTTCGCTATACTCAACCAATTGAGCTTTCACTACTAGTCGCTCAATAACTTTTTGTTTGTTGTAGAACTAAAGAGTGACTGACAAAAAATGCCCCAAGCCATAGCGTCCGAGCAGAGGACGGTTATTATTAATATTATTTACCGCAGGTGACCAGCATTTATATTTTTTGATAATCGGCCCTGATTAACAAATGAATGATCTTTCTTCCAAACTTTTTCTGATAGTTTTCTTCTTCAGTTCACTGTTGTGAAGATTAATTCTCGTGCAAAATTAAAAATATATTTTTCTATTTTGATTTTTTATGTAATTAGAAACGGACAATATTTAACGAAGTAATTTGTTCATTTCACAAGTTTCACTGAAATTTGTAGCATACATGCATCAATGAAACGCAAAATGAAAATTTTATGTTGATTAACTTCATTGAGTTCATTTTTGAGGTTGTACTTCTGTATATGCTGAACCTTGAATCTGAGCATGAACCAATCATTTATTTTCGGAATCTGTATGAACTTTTGCGTATAAAGTGCGGATTGCAAGTGGATCTGTCGATTTTGTATTTTTCATGATTTTTTTCGATTTTTCGAATAATTTTGTTTCACATCGATTGACTCAAAATTCACTTATACTAATTGGATCATTCTGAATCGATTGGCGTTCGCAAATTGCTCTATCTCCAACCATTCCAGAGATGAAGAGTTAATCTGGAGTGGGCAGGAGTCATTTCCCCCATATTTTTTTTCCAATCTTATTCGTGACATTCTTGACTTTGTATTCCTTTTCTATGCCAAATCTTCATCAGGCTCATTCCAAATCTTTATCAGGCTCATTGGCTTGTATTTGCATAAGGACAGGGAATGAGTAATTTCAACAGATTCGGCACTTCTCATTCTCCACAACGGACTCAATATCGCCCGGAGCAAAAGACAACACCGGTGTCTCGTCTATACCATACGATGGTAGTACAACACTCGTAGCGCCGCGTTATGCATGTGTATATTATAGGGTATTATCTGTATCCAGTTGAGCTCTTGCACCGATGAAAATTATATGTCCACTAGGCAGAGGTTATAGTATATTACGTAACGAGAGTTGTAAGTAACCCATTACGCACGAAATGAAAAAGTTTATTTAAATTTCTACCCCCATTCATTTTCTTCCATTAAATAAAAAACATCGCAATCATTTAAACTCTATTACAGTAGTTGTTAATTGAATTGAGAAAATGTTCGGATACAATTATATTTTGTTCAAGAAATTGACGATATAAATGACATGACATTTATTTTCATAACATGCTACTTAAGAAAACGTGTCCTATTTTTTAAGGAATTGCATAACGTGCTAATGCTAACGCTAATGCTAAAAGTTTTTATGTTTTTTAATTGACTAAATTTGTGTAAATAGACCAAATAAAGTCTTACGTAAATAAAAATTTGATTGTAATTCAATTGAACCAAGAAATTTAAGTTTCCTTCTCAAAACGCATGTGTATGTTATGAGATCTCATTACGTGCATGTTATTGTTAAATGTCATTTACAAGGAACGTTGACAGTGCGATTTTTGACGTTTACAGACATGGGCGTAGAAAAAATATTTTATATGTGCTTTGTCAGTAGAGATCTGGTATTGGTATTGGCATTGGCAAGTATGAATGGTGACTGATGCGCTGCAACCGAATTAGATCTATTGTGCCCCATCTTCTTTCACTATCTTAAGGTGTTCTCCTTTACCGCAGCTCCTCGGCCTCAATTCCTTGAGGAATTTAAGGATTTCAAGGGGGTCTATTCGTGGTATTTCTCCCACAGTCAGCTGGTGTGATCCCAGTATATTCAATCTTATATGGGGAAGAGTGTTTCTGGATGTTCCCCACAGAATCTGCTAGCTTCCTTAGGCGTTCTTTGAGTCTGCAGTGCCCCGTCAGAAATCCCGTGATTGTCTTTAGACTAGTTTTGCTAAGGTTAATCAGTGTCTTGAAATTTCCGACGAGATCTTTGGCCTGCCTTAGCCCTTTGCCAGTATGTTGCTCTCATTGCTTCTTCAGTTTTATTGAGGTCTTCTTGGAAGTAAGATTTTCCTAGTCCGCAGAATGGTTCTGGCCCGATCAGTGGCATTGATGCCCCTTTTCATGCCAGGGTATCTGCTTGTTCATTGCCCTTCTCTTCGAGCACCCAGAGGAGGATCATCTTGTTGTTCCTGCCTAGATCATTGAGTTTGTCTAGGTATTCCCAGACCATCTTTGAGTTGATGTTATATGAGCTAACGCTTTGATGGCTGCTTGACTATCGGAGAGGATTGCGATTTCCTTGTTCCGGTATTTCATGTCGAAGTTGAACTGAATGTACCTTTGCTATGGCGTGAATTTTCTCTTGAAAAATACTGGGGAACTGGCCCATAGGTTCGGAGTATTTGGTTCGAGGCCCAAATACTCCTGCTCCAGTTCCGTCGGGAGCTTTGGACCCGTTCGTGTACCTTGTTATGGTATTCTTTTCCAGTGTCCGAAAGGATTGTATGCTCCATTCTCTCAGTAGAGATCTGAGATCTCTCTAAGAGGTCGGAACCTCCAGGTTTTGCCATACGTTTATCTATATACCGATGTGGTGAGTTACGATTTTTTGTTTTACGTCTTTGATATGTTGGTATAAGTAAAGCTTTTCACGGTATCGTCAATTCTTCATCGTAGAGGATGGGAGAAGTCAAGATTCATATTTCCTCGTAACGATTAACTGTAATTTTTTTCGTACGTTAATGTCATTTTCATCATGATCTACATCGTTTTCGCAAATATCTGGTTTACATGCTTCAGAATTGATTGCAAATTTTCTCTAATCTAAGTATGGACCAAAAAGTAATTATACCGCAGCGAATTCCATTATTTTTTCAATTTCAATTCGTGTCATTGTTCTAGTCTTACCGACTTAAAAATTATTGAGAATATAGGGCATGGAAATTGTGCGGTTTATCGTCAAAGAAAGCGAACCGAAAGGGGCTCAATGAGAATGACTTAGCCGAAGATAGGAAAAGGGAGGGATCACTTCAATTAACTACGGATTTGTCTTTAACGACGACTGAGTGGAAACTAATGACAACATTATCAGACCCCAGAATCGGTTTATGTTTGCATTCTCTGATGTAAAAAACAGTTGTGAGGCAATCAGCTAGTCCTTGTTGAAATTTATTCCGTCGAATGACAACTGAATACATTTCGGAAAAATCCCTCTTGACTTATGGAAGCATATCAAAAGAAAGAAAATTGGGTCGGATACAGGGAGACAAGATGAATATTGGCTTTGAAATGTGGCCAGTGGAATATTCCGGATGCCTTGTCGTATAACGCAGTAAGAAGTTTAAAACGTATTTTCTTTTTTCCGACCAACAAGTAGATCGACACTATACATAAATATTGTACCGAATAACAGTACAGTATTTTTTATTTTTAATCGCTTTTTCAATACTTTTGATTACGTTTTCCCACTGGAGAAATCAGGAATTCTAGAGAAGTTGATGACATATTTGAATGAGAGAGAACATTTTTGGTGTAATTTATATCTGATGGGAAGTCTACTAAAGAAAATTCTCTCCAACCTAAAACTTGGCAAATATTTAAGGTTACGAGCACTGACATTGCACCCATCGAAATAAATGATCTGCCAACAAAACATTATTGAAGTGATGAAAGTGATATAAATTAATTATTGATTCAAACAAAAGCTTCACATGAATCCGAAACTTAGAAATACCCATGTGAAATGTATTCTATCATTCCCACAATTAGTTAGAGATGAGTAGGTACTGATAACCATCAAAGAAATATAATAGTTTCAAAAATATTAATGTCAACAATTTTTAGATAAATTAAATCAGGCCATAGTGATTCTTTTATAAAATAAGAAAGATCAGTAGGTGGGGGTTATTGTCCTTTTTAGCTATGTTTCTTTGCTTGGGTTGAGCTCTTTGTTGGTCAGGGATATTAAATCGCGAAAAGGAGTTCATGAAAACTTTGATCGAACAGAACAAATATTCGTTTGTAATTACAGACAAAAAATTTGAACAGCTGCCTAATATGCGTGACAAAAATAATAGCAGTAACAAAGACGCATTATCTACACGCTATTACGATAACCTAGCATTAGGAAAACGTGATTATATAGTTTAGCTAGTTCCAAAACAATTCACTATGTGACTATATACTCAATGACAAAAAATATGGACCAATATTCAGGAGGCTAGCCTAGATGATCCAGATGTATTATGGTATCATAATTTCATTCGGGATAACATCGATGAAAGATGTCACTTTGAACAATTGCATTGTTCGTATTTTCGAATCTATTACGAGATATTGTATTAGCTGTTGCTGGTATATGTTTTTGTAACTGGGCATTTTCATTATACCACTCAGAACGCGAATGCCTATAAACTGACTCATTTCACATTTCACATATCATTCAAAAATAATTTGAATTAATACGTGGTGCCATATTTGGGTCCCTATCATTATTGGTGAATTGAATATAATGATAATAATAATAAAACGATGGATTGCCACATGACGACGACCGCAATGACAACGGACGCTTCGAGTGGACGGATGAATTAAGGGACGGTCTTTTGCATTGTTATGAGAGCAGTGAGCCCGCCCGAAGAGGATACATGGCAAGAATGAATGCTCTGTGGTGTGAGATACACCCAGAGCATGCCGCTTTTTCCGCCCAAAACCTGAGGGATTATGTATCTCATCTTCGGGCACGAGGCTATGTCAGATCTCCTCCTCAGCCGGTTGACGAAGTGGCAGAAGTGGCAGATATGCCACGTGTCGATCTGGCTGTAGAGGACGCCCGCATCATACCATCTACGGAAGGCATCAGGACCCGCAGGGCGCTTCATCACACCAAGCCCTTGAAGAACAACTGGCACGGGTGGATGCAGAAATTCACAATGTCTTTTCAGAAGAGGCTGATATCTGGCAGATCAACTCTGCCGTGTAAGACGCCGCTCAGACTCTGTCCCAAGCGGAGAGGAGGGATACCACCCCTCTGATTGGGAGGCATGAGCGACGCATTCACAAGATGGAAGCTAAGATCAAGTCGGCGAGACAACACGCGTCTCGTATCCAGTGTGTGGCGGACTATGTGGCGGCCAATAGGGCCTTCACGCCCGTAGTGCGGCGAATTGCCGCAAATTTAAGACGAGCTCACCACACACTAAATCAAGGCGTGCTGTTTACCATCAAACAGCACTGTCTTGATAGGATACAAATGCTGGTGACTGCAAAAAAGTCACTAGTGAGACGGGCGAGAAACATCGCGGAAAACATGAAGTTCCGCGATAAACCTTCTCGCCTATTCCAAGAGCCTCCACGTGTTTTGGATAACCCGCCGGGGGCTGATCGGGTAGAAACCTTCTGGAAGGGTATTTACGAATTTTCGCAACCACTCAACGTAGATACTCCAACCCTAGCGCAGTTTGGAAAAAATGTCCATGTACCCACCACCATCTAGCAAGAGTTTTCAACTCTTGGCTGGATGGGGAGCAACAGATTCTGAATTGGTTTGTCGAGGGGCGAACCGTGCTAATCCCCAAAAACGGAGATTTGTCTGATCCGAAGAACTACAGACCGATAACATGCTTGAACGCATGCTATAAGATTTTTACACGCATTTTAAACATGCGAATACTCTCCGCAGTTGAGCCGGTGTATGAACGGATATATGAGGGTCAAAGAAGGGGGTCGCTGGCTGCAAGGAGAACCTGCTGATCGACAGATACATCACGCAGGACTCCGGCGTGCAGTATAAGCGTAACCTTTCAATGGCCTGGATCGACTATCGCAAGGCATTTGATACAACATCGCATGAGCTCATCATGCATTTGCTCAGATGCCTTGCTGTACCCGATCAAATAGTGAGATGCATTGAACAGCTTATGCCGCTATGGGGGACTCGCTTTACCAGAACATCTGGTCAAGTCATAGTCCAAACAGAGCAGGTTATCTTTAGAAGGGGCGTGTTTGAGGGAGACTCCCTCAGCCCTCTTCTCTTCTGCATTCAATACTGTCATTGTCCTTTGCATTACGGAAAACCCGCGGATACAACTGCGGCACCCCCAGCAACCGGAGGCATAAAGTCACCCATCTGCTTTACATGGATGACCTTAAACTTTATGCCTCCGGAGAAAAGGACCTTCACCAGTCCTTAAGGGTGGTGCAAGAGTACACGCATGCTATCGGAATGGAGTTTGGGATAGACAAATGTGCCACGGTTCATCTCAAAAGAGGACGATGCGAGGAATACGGAGACGACGTTTAGCTCGTAGACGGAAGGAAGCATCCTACATCATCTGGATGCCGGAGAGACGTATACCTACCTAGGGATGGAACAACGCTACACCCAAGAGGTATCTACTGTTAAAAACTCTCTCCGCGGCAAGTATCAGCACAAACTCTGACAGATCTGGTCATCAGAACTGTCGGGGAAGAACAAAGTTGCTGCAACTAATATGCTTGCCGTTCTGAGTCTACTTTACTCCTTTGGGGTAATGAAATGAACTCAAGAAGAGCTGCGACAACTTGACGTAAAAACTCGCAAAATGATGCATCTCCATAAGAGCTTGTATCTCAAATCGTCCGTTCCACGGTTATACTTCCCCAGACAACAGGGAATTTACGTGGTTTCTTTGAACCTGAAGATTTTTTTTTTCAACAACCTGTTTGAGCGTAGGTAAACCCAACTCCTTTTTTTTCAAATGTCATTCTGTACATGCAGCCTATTTCATTCGCCTCAACACTCTCTATTCAACCATGTATCACAAATTGGTATTCATTTCTAGGTTGGCTGTTGAATTGCATCTTTCTTGAAAAACATCGTGTTGGCTCCGACCCGAATTCGTACTGTATACTGTAGTTACCACATAAATCATAATCGTGCAGTTAATTGATGATGTATATAGGGGTTGCAAAATTCACTAATGTCTTGACCATTGCCCAAAGGAGGCTACTTTTTGCAACGAGTGTTTTCATCGAAAGCACTTTTATCTTAATGATGTCCATAACAATGGATATTTAATAATTTTTTGATGAACCATGCCCATAGTCACAAATATGTGTTTCCGACACTTACCAATAAAACGCCATATTAGCAAATGCAACCAAAAATGCGAATAAACATTTGGAACAATGAAAACATAATTGGATGATAGTTTAGTTTGGCATTTGTTTTGTTTGTTAGAGCGACGATACCGACTCAGATTTAATGACGGAGTGTAAATTTCCAGTAAGTCGGATACTTTGAGTGGTTCCAGAAAGGAGTGTGTTGATGGAAGTTTAACTCAGCAAAATAGGGTAAAGTGTGAAGTGAGTACCATTATTCCTTGAGGAAATTTTTATATTGCTAAAGAAGAAATATTTACGTTTATTTTAAAATTTTCCAAACATGAGTACATAGCGATCTCTCACTGCAGGAAATAATCAGTGTGTTTCTTGTCAAATTTCCAACGGAAACATCTCGGAAATGGAAAAAAAATCAAGAAATGCCCCAACCCGTTTCGAAGCAAGATAGGGGGAACCCAAATAACATAATATGAGCGATTCTTGAAACTTCAAAAGTTTAAACGGTAACCCACCATCTTTGATACAGTATTGAAAATCTATTTCCATGTTTGTGGGGGTGGTATTGTTAGAAACTCATTTAATCAGTTTAGATATCTGAAGTCGATAAGTCAACCGAGAAGGTGGTTAGCGTTAGATGAATGTCTTGCGAACATTTCAGATTATTGGGGTTGTGCTTGGAATCGCACATTGAAAGGTGAGGCCCCTGTTTCCTTCACATCGCACAAGTTCCGAGAAGACTTTTAAGTATTGCTAGATAAGAGGCAATGCGTTGACGGAAAAATAAAAGTACACACATTTTTTTTTGTTCAACGTTACAGAAACATTCTGACCGACAAAAAATTAGGTATTGGCATCGAGTGTATTACGATATTTTTCACAATCGACAAAAACATTTTGTATTCATTATAAAACTACGTATATGCACTTTATGAATGTTTTTTATCAGAAATTGGAATAACTTGCTAACTAAAAACATGTTTTTAGTATTAAACAACGATAACCACGAATGTAGGTTATCTCATTTTTCTTTGCGTTGCTTTGTCCCGCATGTTAAGAAGCTGCCATTTGAAAATACCTACCAATAAAGCAAAGATAATTTCTTCGACAATTTGATTGATTCATTTCCTTACCGTTCACGATAATCAAGTTTCTATCCATTTTCAGTGGGCTCATGATTCATTTCAATGACCACCGAATTGAAGTTCATGTAGTGAAGCTAATTTAGTTTAATCAATGTCAAAGTCATGTTGCTTGTTATCAAGGAATGATGGAATATTATGGAATCGTATGTAATTGTCTTTAGCTCAAACTATATATACTTAAATGAGATCGGGCTAATGACAGTCACCTATGAAAATGCACGAGTTACTTGAATTATCATCTTCCGGCAATTTTTAACTGGAAGTCATGTTGAATAAATATCTGCCGGTAAACAATGTATAAGGATCAACTCAAAGTTTCGAATTTTTTCCACAAAATAGTTAAATGAAAAATGGAATTTGACTGGTATTGCTATGGGGTCGGTCATTGCACTCATTTTAAAACACTGGAAATTCGTCTCAAAACACCAGTTTTCATAATAATTATTGCTGGGTGAGGTTGGACTAAGAATAGTCCCATATCAAATCATGACTGCATGTCGAAAGAGGCGAATAAGTGGATAACCATAAGCGATAGATGGTCTTCATCTTCACCCGGTGAATAATGATAATAATATTAATAATATTTTCCGGTGTATGAACGGATATATGAGCAAAGAGGGTCAAATAAGGGGGTCGCTGGCTGCAAGGAGAACCTGCTGATCTACAGATGTGTCACGGACTCCGTGCAGTATAAGCATAACCTTTCAATGGCCTGGATCGATTATTGCAAGCATTTCTTTCGAAGGCAGCAACCCGTGCGGCCGATGAACTCGGTCTCGTATTCGACACTGAACGGACGAACCCAAACCTTGTCACCGAGTTGGGACCCATTCAACAAAAAGCCCACATCGAAGCTGCGGAGAGTGAGAGTCCCCTACAGCAACACAAGGATAAGCCAATGCCTGCAGTTTTCTTCGAAAACATTGAAGCCCTTGGTTTATCCAGAAACCTGACCTTCGCATTTCTGAGGTCAAGTGGGCTGGAGTCAAAAACAGAGGGACTCATAATGGCCTGCCAGGATAGTGTCTTCAACCCCCTCGTCTACCGTAATCGTATGATGGGTATGAAGGTTCCTGACACTAGAAGATGCAAAGCATGTCGTGGGTCCAGCTTATGCGTTCCCAACCTATATCCACAGGCATAACGCTGCGCTACGAGTGTTGTACTGCCATCTTCGAAACTCGCATAATATAGACGAGACACCGGTGTTGCCTCTTACTTCAGAGGATATTTAATCCGTTGAACAAAATTGGAAGTGCCGAATCTATTGGAAATACTCATTCCCCACCCTCAAGCAAATACAAACCAGTAAGCCTGATGTAGATATACTGCGCTTCAAACCTCTACACCATTATGGTTACTTGGACAATGGTCTGGAGACGTTTTGCGGTATCTTTAGTATTTTCAAAGACTACGGTCTTAGTACATATTGAATTATGTTTCTGCTCTACTAGGTGATAATAACGATCAGTCAGAAGTGTAGAATCTCCGCGGTTTGCAATTTCTGCTATGTCAAAAAAGTCGTCTACAATTTGTATTGTAGCGACGACTTTCAGTTTTACTCTTTGAATATTATTGAGTTATTTTGAACTTACATTTTGAGATAGACAAATCTCTGCATAGTATCTAACAAAGTCGCTATCCGCGTCCTCACCATTTCTGTTTCTTCATTTACCCTTTGTAAACCTCACAACAGATTTTTACACGATTTGTTTGTCATTCAGAGAACTTTCTACAAAGGCTTAGCATGTATTAACATTTTGTATAGTAGAGAAAATTCAATGTTTTATTATCATGTCGTCTAAAAATCGATTTTCGGCGCTTACGCTGGCCTTAATGAGTTCTTATCAAGGAGGGTATTGAATAATAAACATCTATTTTTCTGGAATAACACGTCAAAAGATACCGTGCGCACATCATTATGATAAGAGCGATAATTGGTTCTAGAATCATTATTGAAATATACAGATCCGTATTTGAAGTAATGAGCTGATGGTGACCCTGAAAAAAAATTGCACTAGACGTGTAATTACACTACATTATAGCTTGGAATCTTCGATCATTATCAACTGTATAATGACCTGTTTCGAGTTTATGAGAAAAATGTATAGTTCCTGAGAGGTATTCATAATTATTAATAGTTTTGAAATTCAGATATTTCGTTAGAAGAGAATCAATTTTTTCCTTGCTTTTTCCTTGAGGGGGTCAAACTTCACTTTCTCAAAAATTGTTGTTAACATTGTTAGATCCGTCAACCGGCTGCAACCCTCAGAAGTCTCCAAGAGACTTGTGCGAGCTAGTGAAGACGTAGTAGCCCTGACCTTTTCAAAAGTGTGAAGCCATGCACGAGACCGGTGACCGTGCTGAAGTTCGAACTACAGATGATTGGATTAAGAAGCGAGCGCGTAACCCGCACGCCACCTCGGCCCATGAAGAGTTGAGGTAACGCTGGCCCTGGCAGTACCCCAACGTACTGGGACGTCTAGTTACTACCACCGCTGGTGAATTCAGAATGTCCGTATTTAATGGAACATGCTGGACGTAACTGATGGAATCTGCGCCTTCTGCTGTGATTATGCGCGATAGTCTGGCTTTTTTTTCAATGTAGAGAATTTTATTAGCTGGATTGTGAGGTGTATCGTTAGCGTTGGTCTCCCGGAATATGTTGAAGCGAAAATCCGGGTCAAGAAATTGGGCTGTGCTCAGCATACTGGTAATCTATCCTTACGGATCCGGTTCCTACGTTCTTGGAAGATGTCCAGGGCCTTATAGATGAGCCCGCCGTGTTTGCGGGGCTCATCATCGTGTTCCCCAATGCTGATAAGGTCTCTTCATATAATTTATACGATAGTTGCCTAACGTAGATTAAGATTGAGTCGACAACTGCTGTCTCTTACAAAGCATCCAAGCGAATGTATCTGTCACCTTTCGTGATGATACGGAGTACCTTGTTCTGCACCCTGTTCAGCCTCGTGAGTTGGGCTTTGTTCTGGCTGCAGAATACTGAACATGCGTATAATATTGCTGGTCTAATAATTTGCCTATAGACCAGCAATTTGTTTTCTAGGTTCATGTGAGGAGATAGATCTCCGTGACGGCCACTGATCCCCTCTGAATAGTCAAGCTAATGTGTTGCTGCATGCGCAAGGTACCGGTTATCCGAAAGTACCCCCAGGTGTTTCACCGAGATCGATTCTTCTATTGGCTCGCCCTCGACCACCAACGTGTTTGTGATCTACACATCCGCTTTACGATATTTCTTTCGGAAGTGAACAAAAGCCGTTTGAGGATGATTTTCTCCATAATCTATTAACTACCCAACGCTACCATGTATATGGGCAGTAGACTAGTGGTAGAACCCCTGGAATTAACCGCCATCGATCGGGATGTTCAATCCAGATTTTTCGAGATATTTCTGACGAATTCCCCTGTTTACTAGAAACATTTTGTTGCGAGCCAATGCCGATGACAAAAAGGCGCTGGTATCAGAATTCGTATTCAATTTTGAATAGTCCTTTTAAAGTGTCCTTCTGGAAGTTTAAAAGAGGCGAAATATATTGAATTCAACCTCTTTCATGCCTATACGGTTTTCAAGATATAGTACAAGATAAATAGAACGGTTTGTATCATTGTCCATAATACGTATCGATTTCTTTCGGTGCGATGTTTCCTTCAATTTATTTCTGTTTGAAAATACTGGAGTTGTTTCCCAACACCAAACCGCTATTTTTACACATCGACACGTGTTTCAGTCCGTGGTGTGAGTGATTACTGGGTCCGAGTGTCATGTGACCTGAGTAGCTGGTGTGAACTAAAAATGATGGCCTTCTCCATTCTCTGGCTAAAATGTCTGCCGCATCACGACAAGCCGGTATAATTTTTAGATTCAAGAGGCCATCATTCTACCAAGTGTCCCTATGATCAGAACCACCATTTCAACAGGATGGTTTGGGAAAAGCTTACGGAGTTCAAAGAGCAAGTCTCAATATTTAGTCTATTTTTCCTCCTCTTTTTGGACGATGTTCGGGCTGCTGCCATGAAAATGCTCCGATCCCTGCTTTCTCATGGTCTAAGACCATGCAGAGAAGAGGATCTGAACTCCTGATGACTTTACATGCTCCATTCTATTATGTAGATACTCCAAACTCAAAAATCTATGACCTCCCCGTTGTCTGGGAAAGTATAACCCTGGAACGGACAATTTAGGATGCAAGCTCCTATGGATATGCATCATTTTGCGAAAGGTTACGCTTATTCTGCACGGAGTCCTGCGTGATTATTATTTTTATTAATTTCATAAGTAGTGGTTTCCTATCAATCATTTTCGCTATAACATATTATGAATCTTTTTCGGATAGTGGTGTATTTTCAATTTGATAAATTTATTTACAGTGTTCCGCATTTGTCACTGTGCGAAGTTTTCGGCCTCAAGTTCGATAGAAACAATGCTTACTGAACCAACTGATACACTTTTCTTGCAGGCATTACCATGGCGGAAGAACTTCTAGACGTAGATTCTATGCTAAGTCACGTTGGCGATTTCGGGAGAGCTCAGGTGATGTTGCTGATCCTATTCAGTTTTATCAACTTTCTGTCGGCTTTTCATTACTTCGGACAAACCTTCATCAGCGTGATTCCGGAATTCAAGTGCAATTTCGATGAAGAGGAAAACGTCACGGTAAACTCTTGCGATGTTACTGTGTATTATGGAAACGATACATCGGTCAATGTTCCTTGTCCCAATGGATGGAATTTCATCGCAAATAACACCTATGGTTACGTTGGCATTATCCAAGAGGTAGGTTGAGCAGAATAAAGCCGTATCCAATTGAATCATTTATTTCAAAACATCACCAGCACCATTCCTAAAGACAATTGTTTCCAAAAACTCTGCTAAGTCAAAATTGTCCTTACTACTTTTCATATGAAAATATTTTCTCAGGATTGTGTAATGTAAATAAATGTAAATAAAGAAAAAGAAAGCGGCTGTGCAGAGTTGGCGTCAATACCATAAAGATCTTTCAGAAGAGAAAGAAATAGTTGTTCGCGTGCAATTTTCCCGTTGAACGAAAATACCTCAAATGACACGAGAGGTTGAATAACTTGCAAAGAAGTATTGTAAGTTCGGGAGAACATTTCTTGAGAACAATCGGTGGAAAACTATCGGATCCAATGGCTTTGTTGGTATTAAGATCCAGAAAAACGCTAGATCGTTGGCAAAAGGTTATTTCAGGTAAATTACTGCCAATGGGGGTAATGTTGTGGGGTTGTTTTCCCAATTAATTCAGAGAAGAATTGATATGAAAGATCCTAATGGAATGACTTAACTCCACCCCATGCATCACAACATTGGGGGGATAAGCTCGAGAGACTTGGGCGTGATAGGGAAGGCAAGAGATTGCGTTGAAATTATCATTATCCAAAATTGTGTTCAAAGCAGGTTGAAAATTTTAAGTCGTCGTTTCTTCCACTGAAACCCTTATAGCCGGTGAACAGTTTATTGCTAATGCAAATGTCTTCTAGAGAGAAAAGAATAAATTGGATTTCATTTTACCATTATCGTTGATGAATAGATTTTTCGGATAATATTTCAGAAAATGATGAAAACAAAATTTTTGAAGAATGCGTCACAAGCAACTATTAAATGGTGATGATGATTCATGGAAACTTCGACTGATCTCTCATTATTCCCGTGATTTTTTTCAGTTGAAGTGGATCTGCTCAGAGGACTGGAAACCAGCACTTGGTCAATCTGTATTCTTCATTGGATCAGTTATTGGCAGCCTAATTCTGGGAGTTTTAGCAGACGTAATAGGCCGTCTGCAGGTCCTGATTTTCGCTAATATGCTAGCATTTTTCGGAAACATCTCTACAATTTTGTCGACCAACGTTATCATTTTTGCTGCGAGTCGCTTCATAGCAGGATTAGCCACAGATGCAAACTTTGTCATGATGTATATAATAGGTGAGGAAAATGCCGATTGCATAGTCATTATACCTTTCCCATAGTGTCAATAAAACGATGATCTCAGAAGTACTAACCCTCTTTATTCAATTATTGGATTTTTTTATTGTAAATCAAACACCTATATACAAGCCGTTTCTTTTATAATGTGGTAACATTCAGAAAGGAAGAAAATATCATTTTCTAAATTCATAACTTAGCTTGTGTTACTCTATAAGTTAATGAAAATTTTGTTTCAGTAATGGAATATATCCGACCAAGTTTGCGAACAGTGGGCCTGAACATTTGCATAGGCGTTTTCTATTGCCTCTCCTGTATGCTGGTGCCATGGGTAGCAGTTTTGCTCGGCAACTGGCGCTTTTTCTTGGTGTTTGTTTCTGTACCGCATCTGTTGGTAATCGGATTTTACTTTCTAGTACCTGAGAGTGCACAATGGCTCATAAGTAAAGGCAGAACCGAAGAAGCTATTGCCTGTTTCAAAAAAATAGCCAAAATAAATAAAAGAACCGTAGATGATAAATCTATAGAAAGTTTGAAAAGGTATTGTCATCAACACGTTTCTGTAGAGAATCATCACGAAAGTTTGTTGGGGCTGCTCAAAACGCCGAAGCTCAGAAAAAAGACGCTCATCCTCATTTTCAAATCGTAAGTAGGATAATACAGCATGAATGTACTTATACGAGGGCGGTATGGAGAATAATCAACCTACTTTCATACCTCGCACTTGTAGCCATCGGTGAATTTTCAAGATGAAACCACTCGTGCTAGCGAAACGTTAGGAAACAATTCCGAATAACGACAGCCTGTAAACTCGAATAAAAATAGCGAAAGTCGCACTAGTCTATCAAAATATTTTAAAAAAATTAAGCGAGAATACACACCTTTTTTGGACAGAGTAATTTTTTCGCAAGATAGTGTTCTTTCTGTTCCATTTCTGATGTGGTGGCATTTTTTTAGACGGCCATGACGCTCATAAAAAAAATAACCTTACGGCTGCGCTCAAATTCAGCTGTTCCATTTTTCCCTATTGATATCAAAGGTATAGAATCCTCACAAGCAGCGTTCGATTTGGTGTCATTTAAATTTTTTTCAAAAACAAGTATTACTGCACGATATTATATTGTAGTCAGTTTTGTAAAACTGTGAAAGATGTTTGCTGTCAATGACTGCCATGCACAAATTAAATAACACAGCTAGCTGACATTTATATAGAAAAGATTCGAAGAAATGTGTTTGCGAAAACCAAGATTGTTTTTATGCTAAAATGGTGGTGCCATCTTTTGCGTAGTCTGATTTCCTCCACCCACCCTACACTATTCATTCTGGAGTTGAATATAAAACGCTCCCTCTTTGATGCGATCTAGGACTTCTAAAAATAAAAGAAATGAAAGAGTAGGTTATCTCTGAACTCCAAAAAAAATCCAAAAAATGTATTATATATTAGATAAAATACAGCATACACTTTATGGACATATGAATAAATGAAAATGGCATATTAAGACACTCGCTACATCATTAGGGTGGGAGTAGGTTCAGGGTTCAAGGGTGTTCAGCGTGAGAGGCTCTAGTCCTGCCTCCTGTTTCCAGGGGGGTGGGCAAAGTCAACCTACATCTGTCAAGAGACAAACCCCCACGTTGTTATTTGGGTCATATGCAGGTAAGTAGTTTGGTCTCAGGTTGGCTGTTTCCCTGCCTCCTCCAAGTTATGCAGGGGTGTTATGTGGGCTGTTTTCTACCATCACTTCACTGGTATCACCTGGATAGATCATTTGCTCAAGTCCCGGAAAAACTAAGAAAAAACCGGTTTAGACATTACACCTCATTTCCTAGTCATCTTCTAGTTGCTCATCCAGCGCCTGATATATGAGTCCCTGATGCTTTCTCGGGGCACCGTAGATAAGTAAACTGAAGTAGGGTCACTCGCCGCCATATTTGTGTCTACATCTCCACCCCGACAACTCTCAGCTGACCCATCTTACCCCACCGCATGCCAGAAAAAAATAGAATCTGAACCCGATACATCAAAGGCGCCGACTGGGAGTGAATCTACTTCAGTTTTCTTATCTACGGTGCCTCTTGTGATGTCCCTGGTCAGAGGACTTTCAAGGATGTGTTGTCTGTAGATGCTATCTGCGATCTTTTTTACGTATTCAGTGATCGTTTCGACGTTGGCCAGCTCATGCAATACGGCTAGCCGAATGTACCTGTCATTATCCGTAACGAAACGTAATACTTTATTTTTTATCCTTTTCTGCCACACCATCTAGTATGCGGGGAGGCTGCAGAATAGTGGTCAGGCGTACGTCATCCATGGCATGATGACCTATTTATAAATAAACGTTTTGTTTTTCGAGGATAGCTTCGAACTCCTCGCTTTCAACGTTTATGTCCTATGTACTGCATCCGCAGCTCAATGAATTGCCAAGCTGACGTGTTTGACAAACTTCAATCTGCTATCTAATTGTACACCCAGGTACAATTCCCTGTGGTGGTTAAACAGGCGCCTACAAAATTCTCGAATAGACATCCCTGCCGTGGGGAGGAATGGTCGTACGCAGGAGGCGATGACGGAACAGGAAAAGATGGAAATGTTTCCTTATCGCCTTCCGGTTCGGTGCAGACGAAACCGAAGAACACTTGAGAGTCATCAGGAAAGTCTCAGAGTT
Organism: Chrysolina americana; assembly: GCA_958502065.1. NCBI lineage: Eukaryota > Metazoa > Arthropoda > Insecta > Coleoptera > Chrysomelidae > Chrysolina > Chrysolina americana. The sequence continues at coordinate 55,711,193 of OY293420.1, read as the reverse complement.
TACACAATCCCCGAACGTCAACTTGGACAGGCGATTCTACTGGAAGTTGATTACCAGCTTCGAAGAGGTAACAGATACGATAAAGAAATTTAGCACCGGGTATGGACAAAATGGATGTAGGAACCTTCCAAGGAAATCCCTGGTCCAACCAATCCACATTAAAAATGCGATTATAACGTGGCAGCACTACCCGTAATGCTTGAAGCATGCAGAGGTTGTCCCGATACTCAAAGCGAAAATGCCCCAAGAAAGGATATAGAGCAATCGTCTCATCTCTTTTTTGATTTCAGTCTCCAAGTCGGTGGATCCTGCTGAAAAGAGTAGGGAATTTCGAGAGAGACCATCAACTCATTCTGCCCCATCTCACTGCTTAGTATGGTAGACATGTTGGTGGATAGAGTCCTACTGGAGAGATTCGGTGAGGAACACTTCGGCTTCTGGAAAGGTCACTCTACAACCTCTCATGTTGCAAGAATTGTTCACGGGGTGAGGGAGGGTTTCCACCGAGGACTCAATGCAGTGATGATCCTACTGAATGTACCTAGGCATATGGTCAGACTCCGACTTGGTTGGTAGGGCTTTTCAGGGTCAGAATCAATGGTACCAGCTTGGCTGGTCGAAGCGGGTGTGACGCAGGGATCCTACCTGTCACCACTTTTGTAATTGTTATACAGTGTGCCCAAGATAAGGATGAACAGCATAGGGATCTCGGTAACCGTGAGAGTTACACGGTAGGTCAAATAGGCAAAAAGTTGCGCAATTAAGGAGTCAATAAATAGATGTTGAGAAATCCCAAAAATGTTGTTTACTTCCGGAAATATTCGGAAAAAACCGAAATTTGACAATTTGGTTTTTATTTTTTTCCGAAATTATTTGAAAAGTTTCGAAAAAACCAAAGGCACTTTCGCATGCCCACTCTTTCACCTCTACAGAATGGCGTCCACAAAATCTCCGTACAATGTTTCGTTTGGAAGAAACCATCATCAACTTTGCTTTTTTTATATGGCACGAAAAAAATGTACACCCTGTAGGACATAGCATTTTTCATTGCGAATGCAACGACATACGGCACAATATGTTTTCTAATGTTTTTATTCAGAAAAAATGCTTATGACTAGTTTTTCAACATAATCTAATATTTAACTAACAGAAATTAAAATAATAAGAACTAAGAAGGCAAGAATTATTGTTAAAGATTGTAAATAGTAAGTGCTATAGCATATGTTCAAACATATTTCCTTCAGTTTGTAAACATAAGTTTGTCCGTTTCACTGTGGAATCTATAACACGATTCAACATTTCAGGGGTAATTCTATCAAATGCTGATCGTACTGAGCGAAGTAAGTGTTCCTCATTTTCAAAATGGCCCACAAAAAAATGTCTAAAGGTGTTAGGTCTGGTGACCTTGCTGACCAGGGTGTATCACTAAGAGTGCCAATCCATTTTCTTGGGAACCGCTCACACAGGTATTGGCGAACAGCTATGGCATTAGGAGCTGGTGCACCATCTTGTTGAAACCAGCAATTATGCACAGCGTCCAATGGCAAATTATCCAATGCATCTTCCAGATCTTGTCGTAACAGACGAAGGTATCGTTGAGGAGTTAAAGACGTCTGGTAGATGAATGGACCTATAACCTTTATGCCAAAAATTCCAGACCAAATATTAAATCCGCATAGATGTTGGTATCTGGATGATCTCTTCACACGTGGATTTTGTTGTGACCAATAGTGTGTGTTGCGCCTGTTGAAAATTTGCATCGCCATCACACATTCTTGTATACCACTCGCAAAAATGTCTACGCCGCTCGTCATCACCTGGTCTTAAGCCTTGACAAATTCGAAATTTATATGGTTTGAATTTATTTTTTCTTGAAATAAATTGAGCTGTTGATTTAGGAACCCCAGTCTGGTCTCTTGTTGAACTTTCTGGGTTTTCAATGACTGATTGTAAAACAAGGTGTTCTTTTTCTTCAGCAGACGGTTTTTGTCGTGATAGCAAAGGTTTTTTAAATGAACTATATTTTTTTAAATTCTGTACTAAACGCCTGAAAATAGAATTGCCAGCTTGTTTTCGCTCCGGGTATTAGTTCAAATACATGTGTTCGGTTTCTACACAATTTCTTTGGCATAAAATGTAGCAGGACAGCATATCAAACTTTTTTTCGTTTGTAAAATTACCTCCCTCCATTTTAATGTAGAAGAAACGAAGGCAATAACAACAATAACAACAACAATGAAATACTCATTCAAGACGAAAATCATTTATGGAAACTGACAGCTATGTATGTTGCCATGGATTGTTTCTCAGCCGCATAGGGAAACATATTGTGCCGTACGTCGTTGCATTCGCAATGAAAAATGCTATGTCCTACAGGGTGTACATTTTTTCGTGCCATATAAAAAAACAAAGTTGATGATGGTTTCTTCCAAACGAAATGTTGTATGGAGATTTTGTGAGCGCCATTTTGTAGAGGTAAAAAAGTGGCAATGAGAAAGTGCCTTTGGTTTTTTCGAAACTTTTCAAATAACTTCGGAAATAAATAAAAACCAAATCGTCTAATTTCGGTTTTTTCCGAATATCTCCGGAAGTAAACAACATTTTTGGGATTTCTCAACATCTATTTATTGACCCCTTAATTACGCAACTTTTTGCTCATTTGACCTACAGTGTAACTTTTACGGTTACCGAGATCCCCATGCTGTTCATCCTTATCTTGGGCACACTGTATACGCGCGATTTTTTGTTGTAGAATCATGATGCGGTAATTTTCGTGGAGATTACGAAGGGGTTTATAGCTCTGAGAACCCGGATCGAAGAGACAGAGTCTGTGTGGTACCTGGGGGTACAATTGGATAGAGGATTGAAGTCTGTCAAACACGTCAGCTTGGCAGTTCAACGGACTGCAGGTGCAGTAAGATGGACATACCCGTCGATAGCGATGAAGAGTACCAAGCTATCGAGGGAAATAACAAAACGTTGATTTATAATAAACAGGTCATCAAGAAATTGATTACCTACGCTTGTCCAATATTTTGCAGCCTCCCCACGTACTAGATAGTGAGATTGGAGTGGACGCAAAATAAAGTACTTTATATATATCGTCATGGATAGTGACAGATACATTCGGCTAGCCGTATTGCATGAGCTGCCCAATGTCGAGACGATCACAGAGTATGTAAAAAAGATCGCAGATAGAATCTACAGACAACACATCCTTGGAAGCCCCTGACCAGGGACATCACCAGAATCAGATGCTACCATAACACCCCGAGAAAGCACCAAGAGCTTATAACCAACCGCTGGACCTTTTCCATGAGCAATTAGAAAATGACTAGGAAATAGAGTGTATAATCAAACCGGTTTTAATAGTTCTTTCATTTATTTATATGGTCGTAAAAGTGTGTGCTGTATTTTATATATATGTAATATAAACGTTTTTTGAATTTTGGGTAATTTTAGGTATTTTGCAAGATCAATAAATAAGAAAGTTGACTAGGATATTCGATTATAAGTTTCATTGTTGTCATATATACATTGTTATGTGATAAGTAAGAGAATACCCACATGACTTGTCATTTTGTGAAAAATCTGTCAGTAAAAAGAAAATTTTGGAGACATTATTAATGTTTTAGAGTTGGTTCATTTAAAAACGTCATTTACTGTATTTATTCAAAAACACAGAATTCAATTTTCACTTCAGAAAAACCTTGAGAATAAAATACATATATTTATTGTAAACAATAACGAAACAAAAAAATTTAAATTTCCTTTTAATCAAATATATTACTAATATTTGAGTACTTTTTTTTAATTTTTACTATTTTTGTTTTCAGAATGGTGATGACGCTCTGCTACGATGCAATTTCACGAGACGTCAACGGTCTGGGTTATTCCCCTTTCGTGGTTTTTTCAGTCACTTCATCTACAATCCTGCCGGCTTGTGTGTTCATTTCAGCTGTCCAAGACAAAGTCGGGAGAAAAGCTTTAGCAAGTGGCGCCCTCTTACTCAGCGGGATTTTCACGGGCTGTTCTGGAACAATACGGGCCTTGATCACAGTGCCTAACCATGTAATCATCATGGCATTTGCTATCATTGCCAGGCTAGGCATAAATGTGGCCTACAATTCCGGAGCGCAGTATGCTGTTGAACTGATTCCGACTGTGGTGCGGGGTCAAGGGGTATCGGCTATACACGTCACCGGATATGCTGCTAGTTTTTTCAGTCCTCAAATCCTCTACTTGTCGAATATTTGGGAGCCGGCTTCGTCGGTTATATTGGGAGTTTTGTTGATTCTTGGCGCAGTGGCTTGTTTGTTTCTTCCGGAAACATTGAACAAAACGCTCCCGGTCACCTTAAAAGATGGCGAAGAGTTCGGGGAAGATGAGGGTATTTTCGAATTTGCATGTTGCAAAACGTCGACTGAGAGCACTATGACGCTGCATCGGGATGTTGGTGGGTCAGGCTCGTGATCTGAGAGGGTAGTACGTCCTTGCGGTATAACGAAATAACGATCTGAAGACATTTATTCTACCAATGTATATCGTATACTAGATTGCTCACATCGATTCGAATTACTCTCAAAGAAAAAATAGAAGTGATAACTTCGCTAGTACAGCTGGTATGTTTGAAAGTTGTAGGCAATGACGCAGCTCAAATAGCAGTAGTTCTTAAGAAATTTGAGGTGATTTATTCTAAATTTCTATTAGCGGTTGATTGATTTTGATGTCAGTCATACACCTACTTAGGTGTTTATGATGGATTTTCATCATCCAACAATTTCATTGATAGGTAAGATTATAGTAATTGTTTCAAGTGTGCTTTTCCAAATGATTCAGCGGCATCAAAAAGTGATACCGCACAGATGTACGGATTTCTTCATTATAATTTATGTTTAGAGCCCCCATAACGATCTTATCTATGGATGGTGTACGGAGGTCGGATGGATGCTTATTATGGTGATAAATGAGTTTCCAGCTGGGTGGACAATTGAGATTTCTGTATGCGTATGATGTCCTTCTAAAATCAAAAAAACATGTGAAATAAACTTCATTATCAATATGTCTATGTCTATGGTCATATTGATATTGTCTAGTTTGATGAGACAGGTTTTGCTGATCAAAGCCTTCAGTTCTTAAAAAGTATACCATCATAATTAAATCAGTAAAACAAACAATGAACTTGATAATATCAATATGACAAAAACTACGTTGATAATGAAGTATATACATTCTCCACTTCATTATTTTTGTAACGTGCTGAAATATTTCGCTGTGCGTCAATTTATTGTACATAAACGAAGTATATGCCCTTTTTTTTTTCTTCATTTTTGTTTTTGTCATAGACGATCAACAAATATGTTCCCTCTGTAAGAAAATGTACCATTTGTGGAAGGTTTGAAAAACCCAACAAAGAATAATAAATCAGCCACTGCTTTCACATTTGTTCTTGCTTCAACTACTTTTCCATATAATTTATCAAATCTCCATTGTCGAGTAGGTGTATTCTTTGGTGGACCAAATTCATCTTTATCTATTTGGTGTCTTACAGAAGCCAAAGTTAGACCACACCTGTTCAATGCATGGTATATAGCACAATGTCCCATCCCAGCAAACACAATTATGTAGAATTGTCATAAATGTTACATAGCTAATATTACATGTTACGTAACTCTATTATGTAAACTGCACGTTCCTCTTATGGCGAAATGTCCGTCACAAATACAAGCTCATTTTTATATATCACCGATATGTAACTACTTTACATTATAAATGCTTACTTATATTTTATTAAGTAAATTTTAAGTAACATCTTGGGAATTTTGACGAAAACAATAATTACGATGTAATCAAGCATGATGTAATAGGTCCCTCTGAAAGTACTAAATTCCTTGGGACTTTTGGACTCTTGTAGGCAGTGATATGAGTTGGGAAACAAATATTGATGCTGTTTGCAAGAAATTAAGCAGTGGCTATCACGCTATTCTTCAGCTGAAAAGTATTTCCAACACAACTCAACTCAAATTATCATTTATCCTCATGTATCCTGCAATATAAACATTTGGAGCTATTCCAGCAATTGCAACAGGATATTTGTGTTACAAGAAAAGTTCTTCGACTAATTTTTATTCTGAAAAATTAAATATTCCTGAAATCAGTATTTCAGGAAGTTCAACATTTTAACGTTTCCGTCGGGATTGGCATCTAGGCAACTCACATCACACTTTATTTGTAAAAAGGCATGTGGCCACCTAAAGAGACCCATGTACTTGAGAAAAAAAGATTCTCGCGTACGCATAGAATAAGACGAATCTTATATTGAATATTGTCCTGATTTGGAATCTCGTCTAGCTCGAGTATCTCTTGAACCAATGCAAGATAATCATCCTGGCGAAAGAAGCATTACTTCGAAGATCGTCGATGATAAAAACAAAGGTGAAGATAAAGAAAACCAAATACTCCACAGATCCACGAGAAGAATATTCCAGAGTGCGTTACAAATAGAATAAAGTGGGAGAGAATGTGATACTTCATTATCAACTTATCTTATGTCATATTGATATTGTGTCAAGTTCAATGTGACAGGTTTTTCTGATCAAAGCTCTGGTTCTGAAAAGGTATTTCATTATAGAACACGGTATTCTTCGATAGGGCAAGTTGTCTCCGCAAAATAGTTGAACCAGTTGATAAAAACAATGCTTTTATTGTGATGCTACAAACAGTTTCCTTACATGGAGATGTATTTTTTGAGTTGATCAATGTTTCCGTGTTATACGAGGAACATTAAAACGTATAGAGGCAGTTAAAAATCCTATTATCTTCTGCTGAACGTCTTCAATTGGTCTTCGCATTTCCTCTATATTGCCAAAATCTGCTCTCATATGTGTTTTCGATGCATTTTTCTGTAAAAAAATATATTTCATTATTCATATTCTCAAAGGTTTGTTGATGTTGAATAGTCCACTTGAACGTATCCATCAGTATTCTACAGTGAGGCACTATTGTCACTTTGAAGTAGGTACTTTTGGTATGAATTTTGATGACTTATAGAACATTTATATACATTTTCTCAATACATACTTTTTATTTTCTACGTATTTCAAATTGCAGTTTGAAAAATGTATTGTGTCACGACAGAATTTTTATTGTTCATCTGTTTTTTGACTTAGTAAACAGTGGCTATTATTTTTATTTTCGAATTGTTGGCGAGTATTGATTGGGATGTGTAGAAAACCTGATGTAGCGACTTATACCTGAAAACTGTGATATCGCGGTGAGCTACCTTGAATTTGATTCATTTTTCTTGTAAAATGAATTATCTAAAATACTCGATTTGGGTAATTTATACTTTTCGTAATGGGATAGAGGGCAAGGCCCCGTCCCTCCTTTGGATGCCCCCCTGCTGAGTATCATTAACACAAAATTACAGAATCCTACTATCAGAACAGAAAATGTATGGCATTGATGGTTTTTGTGCTCTGTGGTTCTTGTTCGTAAAAAATATATTTATTTGCAATATTGCAAAATTATTTGCAAGGCACCTCTGGTATTATAGCCATGAACATCATTCCGAGCCACAGTAAGAGTGTTCGATAGCTTGTGCGTTAATAGCCAGACATTGAAATTATATTAAGTGGCAGAGGCATTATGCCGTATGCAATGATTATTGGTTTACAGTGTTCACTGTGGGATGCATTGGCTAATATTCTCACTGCTTTTTTGTGTTGACAAAATATTTCAGCGGAGTGTGGAGAATTTTCCCATAAAAATATCCCATAGATTAGATGACAGTGGAACAAGCCGAAATAGACAGTCTTCAGGGTTCCCAAGCTGATAAGATTTCGAAGTTGACAGAGTAGAAAGTTTGTGCTTGAAAGTTTATTTCGTAGGTTATCAATAATGGTGCAAACTTGACTTCTCAATGTGATTCCCAATAACCTTGCGCTGTCAGCATTGTGAAAGGAAGGATGGGTTAGGTTAGGATAGCTTTTGAGTTTTGTATGAATTTAGTTTCAAGATATTTCTTTGCGTTTCTTCTTTTGTGACCGGCAGTAAAAAGAAGGATACTAATAATGAAATATGGTGGATTACATAATCCAATCTTCCGCAATAAAACCTATACAATAGGTAAAGTCGTCGGCAAGTATTCAACAAAAAACAACTACTGCTTCCTACGACCATTGAATTATATTTGTTCAACACTTGGCAAAGTTTTCTACAAGAACCACTTTGCAATGCATTTCAAATATCAAAGCTGAAATTATTTTTCGATTTAATTGGGGGAACACCTCCGTACCGGATTCATGGTCATTGCCAATCATCAGCGAAGGCTAGTTCGACCCAATTGAATCGAAAAATCATTTCATCCTAATTGGAAATCCCTGAGACAAACACTGAGATATGAATTCAGCGCCATCTCTGGGTTCCAGTTTAAAATGCACTCCGACTACGTGTCGACTTCAACATGAAGCCAGAAGCCAGCTTTGATATTTGAAATGCATTGCAAAGTGGTTCTTGTAGAAAACTTTGCCAAGTATTAAACAAATATAATTCAATGGTCGTAGGGGGCAGTAGTTGTTTTTTGTTGAATACTTGCCGACGACTTTACCTATTGTATAGGTTTTATTGCGGAAGATTGGATTATGTAATCCACCATATTTCATTATTAGTTTTATGGTCTTCCGTCAAGTGGTGTCGCCCCTCTTTCATGAAAAAGAAGGATGCTGAAGGAGCAGAAAAATGCTTGAAATTTTGAAATAGATCATCATAATCTGGTATCGTTTTATCAAATTTTCTGCAACATTTACAAAGTAATAAAATCCTCTGGCGAAATATTGTTATCTTGATTGGTTTTGTTCATATTTCTATTGCATTCATAATTCACCAATTTCCAGCTGGCTTTGGCCTTGTTTCAGGACAGTGAAATGAAGTTTTTATAAGCTGCTTTCTTGGCATCCCTCAGTTCACTCCGGTAATATTTTTTTAGGTGTTTGTGTAATGTCATGCTTCCCGAATTTTTAGATACGTCTGCTATTACTTAATCCACTTAATCCACTTAATATATAGGGTCGATATAGAAGTCGATAGGCAATGTAATTTGTCTAGAAGCCAATATCGACGTCTGGTGCATGCTTGTGGAGTGCGCACCGTCCACCCGGGGTGGTGCTGTAGGTTTTCCGGGTTTTCCTACAGCTGAAACGTGAATACGCCACCAAAAATGAGAATGAGTCGCCCCGGAGTGCCATGGCAAATAATAATAATAGCCGTCCTCTACCCGAGGGAGTCTTATTATTATATTATTATTACTAATATGTGAATTGTTATGCAGTTTTCAGGCACATAAGCCAAGAATGCATATGCGGCCGTGTACATCGCACTATAAACTTTTGAAGAGGAAGTTAACTGACAGTTGTCACAAAACACACACCTACACGTGTTCTGTAATGGTAGTTAGCATATTTTTTCTGGTTCTGAGACATAGTGATTATGGGACAACAGGATCCTTCGGAGTTGATCAAAAAAATGCACTTGAGGTTGAAATTCGTTCACTTTCTTTTAACTGCGCGTAATCCCGACGTCACAGGACTTGTATTTTTCGATACCAGAACAAACCTAGAGAGTCTTGGTTACTGTTGGAAGTACAAAGCACATTAAATCACCGATAGTATCTCAAAGAAAAAAATTCAGAGTGATCAAAAGTACATTTCAAAAATGTTTAAACGAACCAGCTGCGCCCTCTAGTCGCTGACAATAAAATGTCTAAATTCTGTAACAATTGTGTATGGCTGCCAAATTTAGACTACTCCATACTAGATGTCAGTACTACCGTTTGGAACAAAAAGGCTTTTAAAAGCAACGACAGCTCGACAGCCAGAATAAAAAAAGAACTACTATCGTACTGTCAACATTCACCAAACAGTGATTACTGAAAATTTCGTCATTTCAATTTGATAGAAGTCTACTTGAAGAGATGAGGTTACCGCATGTTCAAATTATCGCGCGCTTGAGACAAAAAACTTGGAATAGCCCGAATGCTGGTGTTTTTCTTTTGATATATTTCGCTAGATGTCAGTGTGTTAAGCGTGGGTCAATAATCTGTAACACCGTGTTGTTCTGTTGTTAGTTGTTACTAATCAACTCATCCCATCCATTCCCGACAACAAATGAATTTATAAATTACGTTGGTAATATAATTGAAAAAGAAGTTATGGGGTGTTGAAATATGAATTTTGTTCGGTTCCACGTAATGAAGATTTAAATATGCTGGTTTATCCAGGATGGACCCAAATGGCAATGGAAAGCGCGGTTTGCCCAGGCTCAGGGAAATTATCCAACGTCAATGGCATGATTCTGATGTGGGTACCTTATTGTTTATAAATATTCGTCTGATTTTCATTCGCTGTCAGCTTTGATTAATCAATTCAGTTTGATTTGAATTATTCCTTTCATTTGAGAATATTTTAATGGATATATTTGAATGCATTTGCCACTATTATCAATGCATTGGCAATGTTTGAAATGTGTAACTAGGTATTGCATGATGCATGTTAAGCATTTACAGAATTCGTAGGTGCCAGTAATGGATTCTACACATAAATATCCTTTTGTGATAATATCAGAAGCTAAATTGCATTCAAAGCAAACTTATAAAATGTTCAAGAAGTTAGGTTATTTACTAATTAATTATTCAAGAATGAAAGATAATGTAGGTATGTACATAAGCAATACTTGATTCTGTATCTATTGAATAATGTGTGTTGAATTTGAATTGATTGCAAGTGCTATCTAAACATTTGGAATATATGAAATTGAATAACAAAATTTTCTCTTGGAGTTCTTCAGGCAATGCAGTTTATTCAATAGAATACAGAAACATGGGTATTTGTAAAGGTTACAGAAGTAAATCCCACTTCTCACAGAAGAGAGTGTTGGAAGAATTGAAAAGGAAATATTCTTAGAAAACTTTTATCAGTTGTAGTTCAAATAGCGAGAGTTTATTGAATCTATTCTTTTTTCCAATTCGAATTTATCTGAGTATGCATTCTTTTCAGGCGGGCGGTACAGACTCTCCAGACCTGGAATTCACCTATGATGATACTGACAGCCATGTCAACGAAATCGCTGAGTTGTACAGTTATACCGAACAGCCAGAACTGCAACTTAGTGTCAGAGCATTTGAAGACCAAATGGAAACCTACAACTTACCGCCTAGCTGGCAGAAGTTGTCTTGTGAGAAGAGAAAATCGGTAGTTCTGAAACTACTTGATCAACTGGAAGTTAGTAGCAAAACATTGAGAATGCGAAGTGCCAGATGCTTGCTCTATATTTCTCAAGGGTGTTGGGCTGAAATGCAATCTGATGCTGAACAGCAGGAATGGGCCAGATGTAATTCAATGTTGCTTTATCAATTGGGCGTGTTCAGTGCCTTCACTGATCTTCTTAATATTGAGTTTGAGTAAGTTGTGTACAAAATTATTATATTTTCATATCAGTATACAGCTTATACTTTTAGAAATAGTACTGCAGCACACGTAGCAATGCGAAAAATCGCGATTTCTTTAGCAGATTCCCAGGATTTGAGAGTAATTTTGTCTGTCCTGTATACGATAACTGAGGTTATACGAAATGAGAAGGATTCTGATTCAACAGAATATGAAGAAGAGGTTCAATCGTTTTGCAGTGAAATAGGTAAATATGTCAGTGGATTTTCCCTTATAACAAAATCACAATTTTTTTTTAGCATACTCCTCTGCTGATGATTTATTAGTTGTGAAGCTTCTAAGTATGGTAACAAGATTCTGCAGTGGATCAGCACCACATTTTCCTATGAAAAAGGTGCTGCTACTCTTATGGAAACTCATATTGGTATCTTTAGGAGGCATGACAACTCTGAAGAAACTGAAAATGGAAAAACGTAGTAAAGCTGAGCTTCCTCCTCAAGTTGAAGACACAATGGAAATTGCGAAGACAATGAGGTCTTCCTCACCTCCTGCTAGTGCATCTGATCTACTTGAAGCCCAAAATCAAAAGAGAAATGCAAAGCCATTTAGAAGGGTACTGTCAGTTTTGTTCATTGAAGTGATATTTTTCTGCTTGAGCCAAAGTACTGAAAACGCACACTTCTATTTGATTATGTTAGAGAGTTTTTGTAGTAGATTTGAATTTCTCAAGGGTGTTGAAAATTCATTTGCCACGTGGCATTTACTTGAATAAAACGGACCAGTTCCACCTAAATTACCTCTTTTCATCAAAAACCAAAATCATATATGTAGTTATTTAAATTTTATAGAGTCTGATGAAGCAGAGCAGTCTGGATGATCAGGATTCAATGGGAATCGAACTCGACTCGAACATGGGTGGAGAAAATGGTGATGAAGAACTATCAGAGTATGACGAGCGTAGACCCGCGAACGAACCGAATGACCAAATATACAGGAACAATGTAGAAACTTACAGGCCTATTTCTCCACCCACACCAACCACTCTGATCCTACCCCGTAGTTTACCTTGGAAACCCAAGGTGCGTCAAAAAGACATCGATATGTTCTTGGATACTGCCAGACTCAAGTTTTTGGGCTATAGTCTTCCTGGTGATAGAACCACTCTGTTTGGATTGCCTGAGCCTATTCATGAAGGAGTCAAGACTCTCAAAGAGGTGAGCATTTGAACTATTCATTTTTGCATTCATCAACTCAATTTTCTGGAAGATTGCCCTGTTTTGGAAGTTTTTTTTTCTGAATTAAATTATCACTTCGTCGGTTTCGGTACGTTTCAAATGATTTTCGGCCATCATCAGGCATTTTTCAATAGATTTTCACCAGTTATTCAACATTTCAACACAAACTATCAAATTTTTTCAGACCTAGGATATCTAATTTCTCAATCTTTTTCCAATGCATGCCAATTGTTTCAAAAAATCGGGATGATCCATCATGCAACTGTTATTGAATTCATAAACAAAAATACTTCTCAAAACTACTTTTTGAACAAGGCTGTATTTAAAAAAAATTGCTTTGATGGTTATTCAATAACGAAATGGACAGTGACTACCATCGCAGAAAGAAATTTTCAATGAGTTTGAATCACTTGATAAATGTATTTAGTTTTTAAGTATATTTTTTTATTGCAGCATATTTACACCTCTTTGTCAGAACTTCAAATACAGAAAGAAGAGGAAATAGCTAGGAATCCAATTTCCATAAGCGAGGGCGAAATAGAAATGAGTCCATCCGAAATACTCTACCAGGCTATGTTGCCTAATCTACCGCAATACATGATTGCTTTATTGAAGATATTATTAGCTGCCGCTCCTACCTCAAAAGCCAAAACGGATTCAATCAACATTATGGCGGACGTTCTACCCGAGGAAATGCCGTAAGTTGATAAATCGCAAGTTCTTCGGAAATGGAAATAATTTTTGTTTTTAGTATGACGGTTTTACAGTCCATGAAACTTGGAATTGATGTAAACAGGCACAAGGAAATTATAGTCAAGGCTGTTAGTGCCATTTTGTTGTTGTTACTGAAGCACTTCAAGTTGAATCACATATACCAGTTTGAGTTTATGTCACAGCACTTGGTATTCGCTAACTGCATACCGCTTGTTCTGAAATTTTTTAATCAGAATATAATGGCCTATGTTGGAGCTAAGAATGCGTGAGTTATCATTATCGCTGGTGGTTACCTATGTTGATTTTCTCGTTTTTCTTTTCAGGATTCCAATTCTGGACTTTCCTTCTTGTGTTATCGGTGATCAGCCAGAACTCACATCAGAAAGCCTTGAAATTGGAGATTCCACAACGTATTCTTGGAGAAACATGTTCTCTTGTATAAATTTACTTAGAATATTGAATAAGTTGACTAAGTGGAAGCATTCTCGAATAATGGTAAGGATTTTATATTCACGATAATCTAGTCAAGTCGGCTAATCAAGATCAATGTTATATGGACATGAAATTCATACAAACTTTCCCAACTACTTTAAGTAATATAAACGACTTCCCTGTCAAGATTTTTCCTTCAGTTTATGTCTTCAAAACATTGAATTATTTGAAGTAAATCTCAGCTTTCTAAGAAAACAGATATGAAGTTTAGCACTTTTACTATTCAGTTTTATACATTGAAGACTGAATTCATTATTGAAAAAAAAATTATGTTGGGAGCTCATCATTTCTGTTTTATTTTTAATATAAGACATGTTTCGCTAACAGTTGTTTTTTCAAGTGAATGTACAAATAAGCCTAGTCTAAACCTTTATATACCTGTACTAGTACATTAATGATTACAAAGGTAAAACATATAACTTAACAAAACAAAACTAGGTACAACCTTATTATCTACATTAAAATAATAATAACATCAGAGAACATGATTGAATGATAATTAATTATAATTCTCCGAAAATTAATCAAAACAAAGTAGATTTATTCTAATCCAGTTGGTCATTAAGTAATATGCTGGAATTTTTAAGTTCATCGATTTTTAATGATCCTAAATGATTAAGAAAATTTTGAATTCCTCATCAAAACTATAGTTTTCTTCTTGTTTTTCATTGTTTCTGATTAGGAAACATTTTAATTGACTAAATTCTTGAAACAAAATAATACAAGTTTTAACCATTCTGATGGTTGAAAAAGATTTGATTGCAAATCCACTTATGAAATTTTAATATTAAGGAATTTGATTTATACTTGACTTAATATTGAATTAAAAAACAGTTTCCATCACTTATTTTTAGATGAACATTTCTCATTTTTTTGGACTTTATTTAATCAATGACATATTGAAGTGTGCTTATGATATAACTGAAATATTATAGTGAATAAATTAATTACAACAAAAGGGTCAACTGACCTAATATAAAATTATAATAATCACATGTAGACAACATTATACATAGTGGCAAATAAATACCGTCAATATTTAGTATCAGAGTTGATGAATACGTTTCTTAAATTATTGAGACTCGCAGAAAATGTATTACAGCAACTGAACCGTTATCAGTGGAGGAATTCTTGTTTACCATTTTGAACATATTTATGTCTAACTGTGTCTTATGTCAGGTACTTTGGAATGAGTGAGTGATAATATATCGGAAAAGTTGATGAAAACAAGGAGCACTGCACAGAGATCTCACAAACACATTCTGAACTTACTCCAACATTTGCGATTATATTTCAACTTTAGGGTTCCAGATAACACATCAATACTCTAGTTTAGATTTGATGTATGAATTGAAACGTGTTACACACGTGGGGTATCCAAAAAATATGAGACAAAGTTTTCTATGTGTTTTTGACAATTATTCAGAATTTCAGAATGACAATTGTTTCAATCATTTGAGTCATTGAACAAGATTAATAGCAATGGTCCGGAAATTGAGCTTGGAATATTCAGGAATTACTATGGAAAGACGTTTGATTTACTGTTGTTGAATTTGACAGTAATTGGAGGATCCGTAAAGTACAATTCTAAATATTTTATAATTTTTCCATCAAAAGAAAAAGGTGTTGATTTATTCAATAACACTTTATCTCTCGAATGCCTTTGTTAGTTTCGTGTAAATTCTAACGATTTGGGAGTTGTACTTATGTCGCTAAAAAGTCGTTAAAACCAGGGCCGTATTTAGAGGTCTGGATGCCCTGGGGCCTGGACAGTTGAAAATCCCAAATGAAATGAACACTTTTTTTAGTCAGTTAATGAATTCAGAACGATATAAAAGAATTGAACAGCCGATTAACCAAAGTTGAATTATCACAACATGGTGCAAACGCCGATACATGATTTTTCTCCAAAATAAGAGCCTGCATCCATTTGTATTTGCCACTCATGTTTGTAGCATTGTCATATGATTGGCCTCGGCAATCCAGAATATTTAATGGTCACCTTAAAATTTGAGTATTGCTGTGGCTTCGCCAGTATGACCGCAGTTTGTAAACAAAATTTGTTTTGGTTATCGGTTGCGTAAACCGAGGCCAGGTAGCAATTTGCTCTCTTATTAATTAACGATTAAGAATATAAAAGAAGGACATTGTAATCAGAACTTAGTATATTTCTGCTTGAAGAAGCCATTGTATTGGCGAAACATATGTCGCAGTTTTGTAAACTCAAATAGTGAAAATCAAAATTAAAGTTTTATCTAAACAACACACAATTTTAGTTGATTGAATTTTATTTTTAATATTCACAATTTGAAATAAAATGATATGGTGAACCTTTGATAAACTTTCCAAAAATATTCTTGCAGATGCTAGTCGTATTCAAATCTGCCCCAATCTTGAAACGCACGTTGAAAGTTCGACACGCTATGACCCAACTGTATGTGTTGAAACTTCTCAAAATGCAGACCAAGTATTTGGGAAGGCAATGGAGAAAATCCAACATGAAGACAATAAGCGCAATCTACCAAAAAGTCAGGCATCGTCTGAATGATGATTGGGCCTTTGGAAATGGTATGACTTTATTGTAGGTGTTGTGTCGTAGGTGGTATACAGTGTGTGCTTTCTTTCAGATTTAGATGCTAGGCCTTGGGATTTCCAGGCAGAGGAGTGTGCTCTTAGGGCGTCCGTGGATAGATTCAATAATCGTAGATATACTCAAGTAAATGTAAGTATATAGTGGGCAACAGATATGCTTACGACAGTTGGTTTTTACTTTTTTTTTATGATAGGTTTATTTAGAAGAAATCCATCATATTGATTTTTCTTTAGGTGTCTCTAATTTTTGAGTGTTTTATTTATTGAGATTTCCTTATCTGCTCAGAATTTATTAAACCTAGAAAAATGCAAGAAAAACGAAATAACATTGAAAAATATATTCTCAAGTTAGAAATAACACTATTGACCCTATTTGAAAACCGAACTTTCTTAGGAAAAATTATAGTTATGTCTAAAATCGAATGTTTGATTTCTCTTGGAGGTTTTCGGATAATCGATATATTGTGATTTGCCGTCGGGAATCGCCGAATTCTCCCTAATAATATTTTTTATTTTTTTCAGGATAGTGACTTTGAGCCTGTAGACAACTGTCTGAATAGCGTACTAGGTATGAGTCATGATCTTTCTGAAAGCTTTAAGAAACATTACCACTTATGGTTGGAACAAGAAGTGTTCGGTGTTCCGATAGAATGGGACAACTTGTTAGAAAATGTTAAATGAACTACTCAAAAGTCGTTTGTGCAATAAAATACCTCAACTTGTACATGCAATAAACATACTAGGATGTATTAAAATGTAGATATACGTAAACTGCGGTATTTTATTGCATAAATACATTAGCAATTATTTATATTTTGTACTGAAAACATATACAGCTAGTTCTCGAATGCACCTTGTTTCATGTTTTTTCGCATATAGAGTGGCATTTAAGTTAATGTTTATGCAAGTAACCTTTTTAATTTTTCTTTGAGGAAAACAAACTTTTCTGTAGTCGAGAAGATAATTCTCACCTCGAATAATTATTGAGACCATGTGTAGGTAGACCTTATAATAATTGTTTTTTATAATTATGACAGATTTATGTTCGAATGTTTCTAATTCAAACTTGGATAGGTATGGTAGATCGAGACAGGCATAACTATTTTTAAAACGATCTAATGAAAATGTAACACGTTTTGAGAGAGAATGGAATGTTATTGACAATACACAATTTAGAAAGTAAAGGTTTTAGCGTCTGTATATCAATAAAAAGATATACGGTTCGCGATAATTCATATATGAAAATGTTCAATTAAATCTGAATAAAACGTGGACCAGTTGGGATTTGAACCAGGGACCAGCCAAGGTGGAGTATGAGATATGTTGATGGTCTCATAGTCTTTCTAAAGTCAGTTGAATGAAGTAAAGAAACTGAAAGAAATATTAAGGAATTTGTCTCTGTTTTCATACACCAATCTTCTGCGGAGATATATATCATTTATGAAATTTTATAAATGTTATTTTTGTTTCTTTTCAAATGAAAGTTAGTAAATAAAGAGTCGACCGAGGTTCGAGACCACAGTACGCGGTAATTTTTTTGCATCAGTTTCGTTAGGCAGCCACATGCCTGTTGTAGAGCAAGTGTGATATGAGTTGTCTAGATGCCAATCTCTACGTCTGGTGCTTGCTTGGAGTGCGCACCGTCCATTCAGGGTGTGACTTGAAAGTTAATACACCACCAAAAATCAGTAAGTCTTCCAAGAGCGCCACACAACAAATAATAATTATAGCCGTCCTCTACCCACACAAGCTTAGCCTTCGCATACACTCTATGAGTGTTTTTGAGAGAATATTATCTTAAATGAAAGGAAGTAAACATATTCAACTGACCTCGGAAAGACTAACACAGTCTGAATGGGTATGCATGTGTGAATCATCATACTAACCCAAAACATCATCCACGCTTGCTAATTTAGAAAGCAGAGTTGAAAATGTGAGCATCAAGTTTTTCAAGTAGAAACTGGTGGCACTGCTGGTACCGCACTCGACTGGAAATCGAGAGACACTGGGTTCAATTGCTGGCTAGTCCACGTTGTTCTTCATTTTTTATGTCCGAATTGCCTCGAACCATATTTCTTTATTCAAATTGGAGTTTGTTTTCCATAACTTCTTTGGTGAAGGTTTTCTTTTCAAATAAATTTCACTAGTGGCCTATATTAATCGAAAAGCATTAGATCTGTACTTGTAAACTTTTTGCTAAACATTTGTAATTCAAATGTCTATACTCTTGCATTATAACGGAACTACCTCAGCTGAAAGTATTCACTTTTCTAAAATTTTGTAAGAGGTATTATAGTACAAGAGACACCAGTTGGATCCTTTTTTGTGGACTTTTATAAATGAAGAGTGAAGAGGTATTTCAATTATGATCCATATCAGTGATTTACCGCAGATTGGACCAAAAAATGTTCCTAAGATTCCAAGAATATGGCCGGAATATACAATGATAGCATTTTCAATAGCAACAAATGAAACACATTTATACATGCATAGGTCGAATTTAGATTGCCTCGGGTAGGTTATTTACGATTTCACTGAACTGAGTCAAACTGACATTATTCAGTTACCTGATAAAAACTGAAAATTGGAAAATACTGAGTGTTATAACTAAGATATATATAAAAATCTTGGTGTATGGTTTGTCTGGTACAAATTAAAGATTGGTTTCCTCGGTTATTTTTTTGACTTACTTCATTGTTACTATTGAAAATGGTATTATGTACCAAGCAGAAACGATTCTGTATTAGTACCAGCTAGTGAGTCGTGCGTGAGAAGGGAAGGTATTATCGTACAGTTTTCTCATGTTTCAGTTCGGTTAAAAGAGAAAGAAATAATTTTTAAGGAATCATTCTGCATGTTATTGTTTTCGCTGAGAATACAGTTTTAATCTTGGTTGCCTGTAGATATGTACATTATTTTTTTGCAATATACTTTTCCAACATCTTTTCTGTAGTTTCCTTCAGTGCCTAGTTTGTTTATTTTGTGTAAAAGTCGTTTTGTAACAAGATTAATGCGAGAGTACGTCAACAGATGGCGCCACATGCATGTCGCTTTGATCTAGCTGTCATGAAATGATTAAGGAAAGTACGCCCGAGATAGGTATGACAGTCGATCGGTGGGTGAGGACCACACTAACCAAATGTTAATACGAAACATGATCGTCATTGGAAATTGCAAACTATATAGGGAGTATTGAAAATTATTAGAACACAGCTGAGAATAATAAGTATAGATCAAATAAGTTATAATGATTGTACCTAATTTGTTAGCAAGTTATATGGTACATGATCGATATAGTAGCTTATACAAAACAATAAAGAATATAGAACATATCTGAGACGACTGCAATAATAATAATAATGATGTTATGGGATCTAATAATAAGTTATAATAATTGTACCTCATTTGCAAGAATAAACAAACCCCACCCTTAATATAGATTGAAACTTAATTATCATTAGCTTGGTATTTATTTATCAATTGACACTACACAACCGTCGACTCTATAGAAGTAGCGACATATATCGACAGCTCTGTATATTAAAATTAATTGCCGCAACAATTCATTCAGTCTCGTAAATTACTCGAAAGTAGTTATTATCCGTTTTCAGTGTGAGTTCAAAATGACGTCAACGGATGGCGCCACATGCATGTCGCTTCAATCTACCTGTCATGAAAGAATAAGGTAAAGTACGCCCTTGATGGGTTAACGATCCATCGGGTGGGCGGGCCCCTGCCAAATCAAAAGTGACTGTATTAATACGAGTACATGATCGATATTGTAGCTTATAGAGAATAATGAACAAAATAGAACAGATCTAAGATGGTTGCAATAATAGTGATGTTATGGATTCAATAAGTAATAATAATTGTACCCCATTTGTTTGCAAGTATTAACAAACCCCCAACGTATATATAACTTAGAACCTATCGTTCATTGGTTTGGTATTTATCAATTGACACTACACAACCGTCGATGCTATATAAGTGGCGACATCCATCGACAGCTCTGAATATTAAAATTGATTGCAGCTGCAACAATTCATTCAGTCTCGAAAATTATTCAAAAGTAGTTATTATTAGTTTTTAGTGTGAATTCAAAATGACGTCAACGGATGGCGCCACATGCATGTCGCTTCAATCTACCTGTCATGAAAGAATAAGGTAAAGTACGCCCTTGATGGGTTAACGATCCATCGGGTGGGCGGGCCCCTGCCAAATCAAAAGTGACTGTCTTAATACGGGTACATGATCGATATTGTAGCTTATAGAGAATAATGAACAAAATAGATCTAAGATGGTTACAATAGTAGTGATGTTATGGATTCAATAAGTAATAATAATTGTACCCCATTTGTTTGCAAGTATTAACAAACCCCCCAACGTATATATAACTTAGAACCTATCGTTCATTGGTTTGGTATTTATCAATTGACACTACACAACCGTCGATGCTATAGAAGTGGCGACATCTATCGACAGCTCTGAATATTAAAATTGATTGCAGCTGCAACAATTCAATCAGTCTCGTATACTCAAAAGTAGTTATTATTAGTTTTTAGTGAGAGTTCAAAATGACGTCAACAGATGGCGCCACATGCATGTCGCTTCAATCTACCTGTCATGAAAGAATAAGGTAAATTACGCCCTAGATGAGTTAACGATTCATCGGGAGGGCGGGCCTCAAAAGTGACTGTCTTAATACGGTACATGATCGATATTGTAGCTTATAGAGAATAATGAACAAAATAGAACAGATCTAAGATGGTTGCAGTAATAGTGATGTTATGGATTCAATAAGCAATAATAATTGTACCCCATTTGTTTGCAAGTATTAACAAACCCCCAACGTAAATATAACTTAACCTTCATTGGCTTGGTATTTATTAATTGGCACTACACAACCGTCGACGCTGTAGAAGTGGCGACATCTATCGACAGATCAGCATATTAGAATTGATTGCAGCTGCAACAATTCATTCAGTCTCGTAAATTACTCAAATGTAATTATTTCAAAGTGGATTCAAAAAGACGTCAGCAGATGGCGCCACATGCATATCGATTCAATCTAGATGTCATTAAAGATAAGGTAAAGTATGTCCTACATGGAACAGTCTATAGGGCGGGCATGACGAATTCAAAAATGACTGTCTTTAATATGGTACAAGATCTTAATAGAACATCGAAGAATATAGAACATAGCTGAAATGATTGCAATAATAATGATGCTATGGATTAAAAAGGTTCAATAATTGTACCTCATGTCTGCCAATATCAACTAACCCCAACATATATATAACATACAACTTTCATTTCATTGACTTCGTATTTATCAATTGACTCTACCCAACCGTCGACGCTATAGAAGTGGCGACATCTATCGACAGCTCTGAATATTAAAATTGATGGCTGACGCAACAATTCAGTCTCGTGAATTACTCAGTAGTTATTATTAGTTTTTATTGCGAGTTCAAAAAGACGTCAACTGATGGCGCCACATGCATGCCGCTTCAATCTAGCTGTTCAATTAGAGTTAAATTCCGCCAATCATTTGTGTATTGATTCACGTGAATTATTTTCTATTTTTCATCTGAGTAACGACTTAAAACGAACTGTCTTATCTCAAACATTTATAGAGCTAATTTGACAATGTGAAATATATTTCTCACAAGATTACAAAAACTATATATATATATATATATATATATATATATATATATATATATATCATGCATACAAGAGTCATATCATTTATTCAACTCCAGCCCCATACTACATTGCATATTTTAAATATCTTATGCAATATTAATTCACACCACACAACCGTCATCGCTTCCTAAGTGGCGACATCTATTAAAATGGATTGCTGCCAGCCATTCATTTATTCTCGTGTATTATTACTCAAAAGCAGTTTTTTTCAACAGTTATCCTTGGCCTGTGTTTCTCGATATTTTTTATATTTTCCTCAATTTTCCTAAGTGAAAAATTACTCTTTCGAGTATTTCAGTATTGCTATGAAGCAGGCTTTCTAATATGTAGTGCATATTACAGAAAACGGCATTATTCATTTCATTCGGCGACTTACCTGGATAAACAATATTCTACAATATGCCTGGATGAAAAAAAATTCCATATTCTTGTATATAATAATTTATTCAGATGACATAGTCTACACTGTTTACTGTTTGGCAACAAATTAAATGGAAAAACTATACTAAATGGAATATTCAACTATTTACAAATTATACAATGTTATGATAAATTTGAAAAGCCCTTCACCTCTGCATGGAAAAATCTGATTTCTGGAACAACAAAAATCAATGAAAATATTTGGTTTGAACGAAATAAACTAAGGCCACTTTAAAATATAACAATGCTATACAACAACAGAGTTAAACTGCCATTTTATTTACAAAATAATTCCTTAACAAAGATACATTCCTACAAAATTAGTGTGTTTCTTAAAAGTGCAGACCTAAAACACAAAATAGGCCAGAAGCTTTTTTCATTAACCCTATTTTCTTTAACAAACGTCAAGGCTAAACCGTTCAACAATTATTGTACTACTACTTGAACAACAAGTTTCTAGCTTCATAAAAATTTCAAAAGATAATAAAAATACTATTGTCGTATATAATATAAATTGTGTATATAGGTCGATTCATATTCTACATCTCCTGGACAAAATTCGTTTCAATTCAGCCCAAATGCGAATCAAGTAGGTTATGTTATAAATAATCTATCAAAACTCTATTAGAAAAGAACCTACAATTATTTTTTTATCAGAACTATTGTAATGATATTTACCTTGGGCATATTCAACTGCAAAACATGAGTAGATGAAAAATAATTGTTACTGAATAACATTCAATTAGGGATTTTTTTAAATTTTGTTTCTACCTCTTGACTATACACTGTATTCACTTATAATATCTCCCACAATATTAATATTATGATGCTGGTCAGTATTTAGCACATTTTCGTCCTAAAACAGCTAACCTACTGCTGCCAAAATACTGAACAGAAAATGTGATCATGTTCAACTAAATATCAAAATATCAAGTCTTCCTATTGGATGAATTCCTGAGGATACTTATTGAATGATATCATTCATTGTTTGGGAATATATAGGAATACTTTTCTGAAGTGATAATAATTCTCCTAAGGAGAAAGCTGATACAAATAAACTATACGTTACATGATATAGAAACCCTTCACTTGATTCCTTCAAACTTTCCAGATACTTCAAAATCAGACAGAAAATGCTACTGAAGCAATGAGTATGACGAGCAACGTTTCGTACAGTGTTAATGTCTGATTTTGATGAATCTCTATAATTAAAACCCATCTAGTCCGTTATTAGTTTCTAAGTCCAAGGAGCATAGAACAGAACAATACAGGCAGTTAGGCAGTACGAAACCCAAATAAGAAGGACACTCAGGATAATGTGAAAAATAGAAGCTTGGTTATCACAATAGCCCATCGTCCTCGAGTGTAGATCTTATCGAGTGAAATACTGAGCCAGTTGGGGAAGGCTGAATGTTCATTCAATAACTTAGAGCTATACTTGCTAAGCAGGAAATTTGTGCGCATTGATCTTGACATCATAATGTATGACTAAGTTTGGTAAAACACATACATAGCATGGATCCGATCCTCAATAATGACTAGAGTTGCATGTGACAAAATTGGTTAAATTTTTCAGATATCACATTGTTAAAGCTCGACAGACAACAGTATTGAATATTTTTTAATCAGGCCCTATTACTACAACCAAAAACTTTAAACAATAGAGGTTTCAATGTTTTCAGCGCTATAGCTGGACTCTGACGGGCCGAAAATCGTTTTTACCAAACTCAGTACAATGTTTCATGACCTGTAATATTTTGAAAGGGCACAATTATCTCACTTACTCATTCAAGCTTAGCAAACAGCTATTAAGCTAGCTACAAAAACAGTAGCAACTCATTCAGCATAAACAGTTATGGTTTTGCCCTTAGGATCGTCGTATCTATCCATAGTTCTTATATCCATCATCATCGTAATACCTATGGTCATGATTATCAACAAAATGGTGGTCACAAATAATCCTGTCCATATTGGAATCGAAGTGAAACCTACACAGTCATAGGCATCGTTGAATTTTAGTGTTGCATTATCGAACAACTTTTCGAAGAATACTTGAATCTGCAAGAAATTGAGAATGTATTTGATAGTAATAATAACGTTTCATTTTTTTCTTAGACTAACACATGGAAATTGACAACGTAATGTAATGAAAAAAAATAAGAAACGGAAAATATGGAACAAGACACATCAACATCTAATTTATTTTTACCATGAGGCTTTCTTTAGTAACAAGGTCAAGTTTTTTAATCCTTAATGCAATATATTCTGGCGTACATATAAAGCCACATCATGCTCGGAAATGAAAAATTGAAATGAATTTCAATCATCAATCAAAAATATACTTTATCTACGACTAATATACCCCGTGCGACTGCCGAATCAATCCTTCTCAAAAGAAAAATATTAAATTTTTCAATGTCCCGAAAATTTCATTTTGAAATTTCGCTACGAAAAAAAATCATTGTCAAGGTCACTGTCGTCCGTGCCATCCGTGCCGTACTAAAATTCATTAAATGCACTTTTTATTATAAAATTTTTGTAAAATTGAAAAATTAAAATCTGCCGGACCTTTAATTTGGAAAACCACATGAAACGCAAAAAATGAAAAAAATTATCTAAAGGTCAAAGTCAGCCAGTGCCGTGCGTAAAATTAATTCAAATCACCAAAAATTTTATTTTGAAAATGAGAAAATACAGTTTTCACCATATTATCAATTGTAACATTTTTATGAAATTTATCAAAAATAAATTTTTAATGTACCGGAAATTTCATTTTGAAATGTCCATGAAACGATAAATATAAAAAATTATGTTGTTATGTTATGTCAGTGCCGTAAAATACATCTTAGTTCACCAAATTCAATTTACTTTTTTCATTTCGAATTTATCAAAAATGTCATTTCGAAATTTACATAAAATATATCAAAGTCTTGGTCAGTGCCGTGCCGTAAAAGGACAAAAATTAAATTAAATAAACATAGTATCCCTCTAAAGGCGGCTCCACACATTCGGATATTTGTCACAAATATCCAAATATTTGGCATACATACGAATATGTGTGTGGAGTGTTTACAGGCAAATATTCGCTAAAAAGGGTATATTCGGCAAATATACAGATTTGCCGTTCGATGTCGATAAATGAACACAAATCAAAGGCGCAAATATTGGCACAACAAGCAAAGACACCTGTCTGATCCACATATTCGTACGGCGTGATCATTTAGTAGATAGCAGTGCGCGAATGTGTGGAGCTGCCTTAAGTTTGACAAAAAAATTATTATCAAATTTTGATTTCTCACATCAAAAAAACCCCGTTCACCAAATTTTGTTGTTTTTGCATAAGTTATTCTAAAAAATTTTTAATGAAACTTCAATTTCAACATTCTATATCACAGAAACGATACATTTGCGGACACATGTTTATGTGCACTTCTCATTTTGAAATTAGTCAAAGATTTACCCTTTAAAGTTTGTACAAGTACTTAATAAACACCAGAAGCGCATGAGTGCAAAAACATGGTGTACACAAATTCTATGATTCTATGGTGCTTCTATGGAAGTTGACGAATTTTTTTTTTTTAATCATCACAGATAGCTCTCAAATTCCAAAGGTGCTTCCACACGTGACAGACCTGTACACTCAGTATAGAAATGTGCATTTTTTATCTATATGTATGTACCATGAAATGTAAATATTTTTTAATTAGCAACTTGCTAAATAAAGAAATGAATTATTATAAACGGAATATTCATTCAAAGATAATTCATTTTAGAATACTGACTGTCGTGTTAATGACCAAAGCTTCAATCTTTTCCCCCCGTTCCTTGTACAATGTAATTTGTTATGGCAAATATAAATTGGAAATCAGCTATTTCCCTGGATAGTACCGCAACGGGTATTGATTTATATGAAACCGATATTAAGCAATGTTACTCATTGTCGAAGACGCTATTTAAAGTTCTCCCTGTAATCGATCAGCAGAATTCTGTTTTTATTTAGACAGGACCACCGAACAAATCATGGAGCCGCTTAGAATTCGTTACAAAAAAGCGAGATCACAGAATTCAAATAGCGGGAGTGAACAGGAACAGATGTTCTCAAATCTGCCTGTATTAAATAAAAATTCTGCTAGTTGGTTACGAGTAGCACTTGCAATAGTATCCTCGACAATTAGGGTTGTTGCACAAGAATGTCGTTAATATATTTCAATACCCGTAGCGGTTTCAACTAGGGGAGTGGTTGCCATAACTGCCTGTCTTATATGCGGATGGATGGTCGTTTGACTGTTAGTATTCAACTATTTCCCCAAATACTTTTAGCTCTATAACATCACCCAAGAGTATTTATGAGGAACTTTAAAAATGTTTAAAGCAAATAGACATTTTTCTGCCACTCACCTGGAAATCTTTCAAAGTAAGAGAAAAATTTTCATTCAAAAACATTTGGTCTCCACAATGATATGAGAATGAAGAGACAGCATACAATGGAGAGCCAGAAGTCAAATTGTACTGTAATTTTTCAGTGTTATTAGTTAGTACAGCAATGACAGGTTCTTCCAATTGCCAGTATCCCATGGTAGCATTTGTGAAAATCAAACTGCAACAATAAGTTTCAGAACGACCAATACCATTATGGAAATAGCTTACTTTAATAATAAATCCGTTGAATTGAACTCTAAATTTATCTTAGTAGTTGAATTTTCCGTTATCACTGATGATTCATAGCTGAATGTGACATTATTTTCCCTAAAAAAAGGAGAAATAAGTTGCTAGCCAAATATAAGACAAATGAAAGTCTTACTTGTCACCAACAATATATGATGAATTAGTTAAATATAAAAATACATTCGAATCATACAAAAAATTTGACTTATTGTCAGGTTTGAGAGAATCCCTTATATTCATTGATTTTTCTTCTGCCACTTCCAATAGAGATCTTTTTTGCCTTGAACTAACCTCTTCTGAAGCAACCTACAATAATAATTGTTGAATAAACCTTTATAATAATTTATTGATATAGGAAAATACCCAAGATGTATGATGAGCAGTGTACAGTGCCAAAACGTTTTTATTAGTTTTAGCAATTTCTCTGAAAATTGAACTGATAGCGGCATCTGAAAATTAAATATTGATCATAATAATAATAATTTATTGCGTATGATCAGCTAGGGACACAGCAAATGTACGCAGGTATACTTATTTCATCAAAGGAGGACTTATAAGAATTTCAGATTATTTTTCAATATTTTAAATAATAATAATTGAAGATTTTATAATCGTTTGAAGGGTAACAGACTTAGAATTTATATTTGCTCATGTATTTCAAGGATATCTGTGTAGCATTGTCATCACTCCTTTAATATATTTTTCTTTGGTCTTGAGGCTTGGCAATAGTTAATTGACCTCATTTATTTTCTCTTATTAAAAAACTTAGGATAAATATACCTATGAAAATCACTTAAATCATGAATATGTTGATATGATAAACACCGAGTACTTTTGTATAATATACCGGGTCATTCAATTTCGAAGGCCACCATTGGGATTTCGGAAACTATAAGAGATACAAAAATGGTTAAATTGTGGCGAATTTGCGTATCTATGTGACGAACAATATGCTGTTGAGAAATTTTCAAAATTCCGAGTTTATAAACATTAGTTGATGATGGAGATTAAAATAAACAGCACATTTACATTGCCATTTTGTCCCAGCTATACGACGGTATTTTCAGATTTACCAACCGACGTTTCATCTCTTGGCCACCATCATCAACTTTATATTTTCTTATGGGCGTCATATTAAATTGTTACAAGACGATACAAACGATGTATAATATGTGATACTTTGTTATGTCACAACGTCACATAACATTAAAAAAAGTTTTTGTTGGCTTCAATTCCATCAAATAACACTTGTCAAACTAACCGACTTGTTGTTACCTCATTATCACGTCTGCTGTTATTATCGAAGTAATAATTACGCAGAATTTTTTTTTCAACAAGAAATTGGATTGGATTAGTTTTTCATGAACTTTATTGAAAATATCTGTCTCTAACTATAAATGAAAAAACGAAATAACACAATACTGACGACGAAAAATCTGAAACATCAAAGAAGCTACTCAAAATTTCTGCCTTCTTTCTGAATACATAGACGTGATCGCCATCTTGTTTTCTACAGTCCTCGCTATATACCTTCTTCGTATTGACCGACACTGTTTAATTATGCTTCTCCTAAGATCTTCAACATCATTTAATTCTTGTTGGCCATAAACCCGTTTTTTTAATGTGCCCCACAAAAAAGTGTCGAATACTGTAGCGACCTTGGTGGCCATTTCACATGACCATCATTACCAATCCACATAACTCGGAATCTTTCTTTTAGTTTTTCACATGCTGCTCTGGTATTATGTGGAGGGGCACCGTCATGTTGAAACCGACATTGATTTAAATTTACGAGAGGTAAAATGTCTAGATAATACTCAAAAGCAATGGAGTTTGGGATCGACAAATGTGCCACGATTAATCTCAAAAGAGAACGATGCGAGGAAAACGGAGAGTACGTTCAGCTCTTAGACGGAAGCATCCTACATCATCTGGATGCCGGAAAGACGTATACCTACCTAGGGGTGGAACAACGCCACACCCAAGAGGTAGCTACTGTTAAAAACTCTCTCCACTGCACAAACTCCGACAGATCTGGTCATCAGAACTGTCGGGGAAGAACAAAGTTGCTGCAACTAATATGCTTGCCTTTCCGATTCTACTTTACTCCTTTGGAGTACTGAAACGGACTCGAGAAGAGCTGCGACAACTCGACGTAAAAACTAGCAAAATGATGCATCTCCATAGGAGCTTGCGTCTCAAATCGTCCGTTCCTCGGTTATACTTCCCCAGACGATAGGGAGGCCGTGGACTTTTGAGTTTGGAGTGTCTACATGACAGAATGGTACTGGATGGAGCCTGTAAAGTCATCAGGAGTTCAGATCCCTTTCTCTGCTTGGTATGCGATCACGAAAAAGCAGGGATTGGAGCATTTTACTTCAAGGCAGCAACCCTTGCAGCCGATGAACTCCGTCTCCTATTCGACACTGAACGGACAAACCCAAATTCCGTCACCGAGTTGGAACCCGGTCAGCAAAAAGCCCACGTGAAAGCTGCGGAGTGTGACAGGCTCCTACAACTACATAAGGATAAGCCAATGCATGGGGTCTTCTTCCAGAACATTGAAAACCTTGGCTTATCCAGGTCAAGTGGGCTGAAGTCGGAAACCGAGGGATTCATAATGGCCTGCCAGGATAGTGTCTTCAACACCCTCGTCTACCGTAGTCGCGTGATGGGTATAGAGGTCCCTGGGGCAGTTGAGACCATAATGCATTTGCTGTCAGCTTGTCCAGCTTATGCGGTCTCAGCCTGTATCCACAGGCATAACGCGGCCCTACGAGTGTTGTACTACCATCTACGACACTCGTACGGTGTAGACGAGACACCAGTGTTGCCTTATGCTCCGGGGGATATTGAGTCCGTTGTGGAGAATGAGAAGTGCCGAATCTATTGGAACTACTCATTCCCCACCCTTAGGCAAATATAAGCCAATAAGCCTGATGTAGTCCTCCTCGACCATCAAAGTAGGACGATTTTCGTCAATGAGTTTTCATCTCCTGGCGAAACGAACATCGTCCGAAAAGAGGAGGAAAAACGGACTAAATATCGAGAGCTACTCTTTGAACTCCGCAGGCACACTACTCTCAAACTTTAAAATCATACTAGCTTGCCGTGATATGGCAGAAATCTTAGCCGGACGAATGCAGAAGGCGGTAATTCTTGGTTCACTCCGCCTGCTGAGGGCACATGATTCTCGGACCCAATAGTCACTTACCCCACGGCGTGGGGAGTGGTTATTGGGGTAAATGATCCAGCGCGCCCTTCGGAAGTATCGGGGTTCCGGAGACAGGGCCTGTCTGGGAAATTCATACCGGAAAAAAAATAAAAAATACTCCCTCATAAACACTCATAGAGTGTACCCAAAGGCATAGCCTGTACGGGTAGAGAACGGCTATTATTATTATTTGCCGTGGCGCTCCGGGGCGTCTTTCTGATGTTTTTGGCGTATTCATTTTTCAGCTGTAGGAAAACCGACAGCACCATCCCAGGTGGTCGGTGCGCACTTCAAGCTAGCACCAGACGTCGGGATTGGCATCAAGACAACTCACATCACACTTGACATGTGGCCACCCAAAGAGACCCATGCACTTGAGAAAAAAAATATTCTCGCGTACCGGAGCCTCGAACGTCTGTCTGATGCGAGCCAGAAGTTCCACTGCTAGATAGTATTTTTGACAGAGTCAGGAGCTTACTTGAAAATTCTAATTTTTGTGAAATATAAAAGGTTGTGATAAAACAAAGCATCACAAATTATACATCGTTGGAATCAGAATGAAAAACTCTATTTTATTTGTAATAGTTCAATATGACGCCAATAAGAAAAAAATAAAGTTGATGATGGTGGCCAAGGGACGAAACGTCGGATGGTAAATCTGAAAATACCGTCGTATAGTGGGGACAAAATGGCATTTTAAATGTTCTGTTTATTCTGATATTTTTCATCAAATAACGCTAGGAAAAAATTTAAATGGTTTTTCGAAATTTCGGTTTTTTCCGGATATATTGCTGGTCACACAGATGCGCAAATTTGCACCAATTACACCATCTTCGTATCTCTTATAGTTTCTGAAAGCCCAATGGTGGCCCTAGAATTTGAATTACCTGGTATACACATACAACATATTTTTGAATCACTGTATTATTTAAATAATGAACGTTCATCTGATGACAATCTGCATTCTTGGCTCGGCCGAATTTATGCATGTTATACCCGACTTTAAAGTGGCTCTTGAGCAAATTAATTAAAATCCTGGGATATGCTCTGCTGAGTTCCAGTGGAAAGATTGTCAATCAAGTGAAAATAACTCTAAAGCAATTTCATTGCAATTTCTAGGAATTCCATTGATGACTATATTCTAAAGATGAGTATTTACTAATTATAGGGAGCTCACCGTGACGTTTCAACATCTCGATTCTAGTTTCGGAATCCTTGACATCGTTGAGATTCACAATAAGTATATCAGTCTGTGGAATTTCGAAGTTTTCACCCAACCTCTCCAGAGGTACCTCTGTAATTGTCACATCTAAATGCTTCAAAGCCCTGATGGGGTTCTGTACATATGGTAAGTATGTTACCTTCGATGACTTGGCTAGTTTGGTTAGGTGAGGAAATATACCAGATGATTGATCATGTTGAGCAAAATCTTCAGGACTCAACTGTAAGAAGATTATATAAAATGGGAACGAATAATTGTCCAATAGGTACTTACTGTTGGTTCCGTAAATACTACAATGTAGGTATTTTCCCTCAGTCTCTCCAAAATATCATATTTGAAGGTGTGTTGACTGATTTTGTTGAGAGCTGGAACTTTTTCATTAGCTCTGAAATAACATAAAAATAAAAAAACTGGTTTCTATCTGTGGTATGGTTCGGAACACAATTTCACGTGATAAGAGATTTGAACTTAATAAATTTAACGAAAGGGAATTGCAGGGTCTGAAAGTCATATGACCAGGCAGAACAGCACATGATGGAACTTTACTGATTCTTTAACAAATACAAAATATTAGACAGGATAATCGCTATTCTTCGATATAAAGATACTTGGAGGTGTGGCAAAATTATGAACAATACCCCCAACAATAAACTATGTCGAAAAAACATACCCTTACCTTCTAGTTGACCACATATACACTGGGACATATTCAGAACATCGTACTAAATCAGTAACTACAAATAACATTAAAAATGACAAAACTCCTTTACAAACACTCATTTTGAGGGAACGTCTTCACTATTTGTAAAATCACAAGAATCTGAATGGATCACGTGAAATTATGGAGAAGCCCAGTTCACTTGACAGCAGTCATGTGTAGTCCAGACGACAACTCAAAACTCAATATTGGTAATATTTTTGGTATGATTGTGTTTTGTGTTCGTGAAGAACATAAACTCTATTTGACAGATGACACTGAAACCATAGAACATAATAAAGGTAAAACTTGGTAAAATAAAGAGGGGCGCGCTCTGCGATTGATCACTGTGATGACAGAAGACAGCTGCATGCAAATAGGTAGTTAAAAAAATACGTAAATCAAAATCCAACCTACTGAAATAACCTTACATAAACAAATAAACACACAAAATTCGAAATTGTTAAGGACAAGGACATTTGTCGAAATTATTTCCCGCTAGATGGTGCTCAGAATTCAGCTGCAACTAGCCGTATGAAGGGTTAAAATTTGAAATGTTTGAAGTTGAAAAACTCCCAGCAAGATGACCCTATCGATTTGGAGTGAACGGATAAAGTAGTCCTCGACAGAAGAAGTCACCAGTTGAGACGTTGTTTCATGGCAACGGACATTTTGATTGGTTGGGACTCCGCAAAGACCCTAACTGCGCATGCGCTTAAGGCTCATTGAAATTTCGTAAAGGGTTGAACTTTTCGTATATGGGATTAGCGGTCTAGTTTAAGGTTATGTCGATGAGAACAACGCGTAGATTTGTACCTTGTGGAGAGCACGGGATGGTAAAAAGTGCACATGCACATAGGCACCCTCCACTTGCCTGGCTGCAGCAGCGGCCTCCCACGATAACTCCTATTTCTTTCAGTTCGGTTTGAGTACGCTAGATGACTTTCGCGATGAGTCAAGCGAATTTTACACGGGGATTAGCTAGTCCTATTTCTTTTTAGACATTGGTTAAACACCGCCACCTATCGATGAGTAGATGAAAAATTACACATATGCCCGGCATACCATTGATAGAGCAAATCCGCACCATCTATTGGGAAGAGTGTGAGCTGATATAATCGATTTCTATAGTATGAAAGATGGAAACAGTTGAAAGCTGATTTTAATGCAAATTGCAGAGCCGTACTCAGGAAAGGTTACCTTCCACACTATTTGATCCCGAGCCACTGGCTCAAGAGGTATTGAATATACTGTAGTTTTTCGACACCAAACCGCTATATTCGAAGTGTTTGTTTAAAAATAGCTGTTTTGTATCAGGATAAAATTCCGGTATATTCTGTAAACTGTGGTTTCTATTTTTGAGAAATGAAAT
Organism: Chrysolina americana; assembly: GCA_958502065.1. NCBI lineage: Eukaryota > Metazoa > Arthropoda > Insecta > Coleoptera > Chrysomelidae > Chrysolina > Chrysolina americana. Next base: position 55,677,420 of record OY293420.1, on the reverse strand, counting down.
TTCAGTTATTATAGACATTTATTTTAATATTTTTGGATATCTACAGAGAATGTACATTAGGGCATATGATACAACTTCAATAATATAATAGTTAAAGGTACAAACAACATAAATAAATATTTATATTACAATAAAAATTGAGTTTACATATACATTTAATATATTAACATTAAACAAATCCTCCTGGATTGAAGGAAGAAGATAAGTTGGATGGGGAAGGAAAGGACAAGGAAGTAGAATAATTTAGGGTATATTTGATACATTTTCTAATGGGTTCATTCAATATGAGCCACTGCCTGAAATGAAATGACCGAGTTAGGGCAAATATGTTCAACAAATTCCAAGTCACACAATGCTCGATGCTGATTTGAGACGTGAACTACCAGAATACAAGAAAGTCACACAAAAGCCGAGTCAATGAATTTTTTACACAGGGTTGGCGATAACAACAACAACGGAATCAAAATTCGATTGCTTCATATGAATAAATAATATAAATAACATAAGCTCATATTGCATGAACACGTATAATACAGGATGAACCAAATATTTGGTAAAAGGGAAAACATCAATCTCCCTACTTGTTAAGAGAGATGAAAGAGATGAAGAGAAGAAAAAATGATTGAAATTTTGGGGTATGCATCTATTTATCTATTTTGATCTCATATCGTGAGAGAGTCTCCCCTTTACCAGATCATTGACGCATCCTGTATGTATCGTTCAGATCAGCTAAGCTATCTATGTTTATCACTAATGAGTGCGCTTATTAGGTATAAGTATGGTGCTTCAACATATCAGCTTTTACAGTACGTATTATGTGCCATCGACGTAGAATTACCTGGGCAGATTTGAAAATGATTCTAGTTAATATTTATCGAAACACCCTGTGAAATCGTAGAGAATGCGATCGAACGTATCTTCGTCAATTTGCAATCCTGCGTGATTCTGTATCGAAAGCTATATAAGTTATGAAATATATCATCGACCATTCACCACAGATAAATATTCTGATAAAATTTACATAAAAATTCGACGCAGGTCCGTTGGAGATGTGATCATGCTGCACTGGGGACACACTTTCTTGCTTCCCTGAAAATAAAAATAAAAATCACATTTTAATACAAACAATGGGTGTGAGTAAGCATACCTATTAAGGCTGACAGGCAATGCTATTCCATCAATAATTCAAAAAAAAACCCATCATGCCTCATGTTTTTTAGGGTTTTGAGAATCCAATAAAAAGAGCTTTGGATGAATTGTCAGGTTCGTGGTTATGTCGTCCTTCTGAACCAATTTTCAAAGAACCCTATCCCAATTCAAAGCTATATACTAGTATACATTCTTCAGTCTTCAAAAAATTCAGAGTCTTATCAAGTTTATCTAGATCATCATGAAATTCCATGTGTTTTTCCAATTTTAGTTGAGCTAGTGAGTTATATTCCGTGTGGGCTGCGATCTTACTGCGATGGAATAGAAAGTTTGATCCCACTCTATTTCTAGCAGACAACAATGGAATGAAAATACTGTGGCGTTTGGCCCAGGGAACAAAGTTTATTAAGGCCGATTCAGATACGTTTTGAAGTACGCGCGACTTACACGCATATGCATTTTTGACCGTTGTGCCTGAAACTGCATGACAATTCACCTATGTGCCTTTCACTTTCGTTTCTATGATTTCCATGACAAGGTCATATTTCATTTGGTTCAGCAATCATTTTGTCAATGCTTGGAGTAATGCTATTCCAGTTTTACAAATAATCCCGTCGTATTTTTCATATATCTTTTATTATTTGAACTAAAACATGTCCTAATTCACATCTGTTCATCCTAAACCAATTTCAAAACTGGAATACGAATGTAGAGATGCTCTCGAGAACCGAGCAGAAATGAAGGAAGCATAGCTAGTACGGGTTCCCGGTCAAAGAAAGGCTCCTGGGTAAGAAATAGCAAACAAATTGCTAAAATCGGTTCCACGACACTGTTATGCAAAACGGAGCCTGAACTGGGGATTGCAAGAGGCCAAACTTCTTCCTCATTTGATGATCGGACAAGTGAAGCACTGAACGAATTCTAGAGGGATACTGCCGGCTGCAGGCAGTCCTAAGACTTTGTGGCCAGCCCCGGCAAGTCAAGAATGGCCTGGCTTTCAAGCAGAGAACCCAAGCACGACGCCTCCTCATATGCCTCATATGAATACTTTAAGGGCATAACAAATTGGCGGACACTGTTCGCTACTAAGTATAGAAGACAACCTCATTTGACGCACATGTAAAGAAGATGAAGAAAATTTATCTCACTGCCCACGAGTGCTAGGCGTATGGGGAGGTTAGAATTTGAAATCTTTGGGGTTCAGAAACTCCAACAAGAGGAACTAATCGACTAGGACCGAACGGACATTACTATTATTGTTTGGCGGGGCTGGCCATCAGCGGATATGCTGGTAGTTTTTTCTGCCCCTAGTTGTAATCTCTATCTCCTGAGTATTCCGGATCTCTTGATGAACTCCTGGAGATTTCTCACGAAATTGTCCTGTGGAATAATATCTTCTGCACTAGAGTCCGAGGATATCCATCCTTATGTGAGCCAGAGCTTTACATTCAAACACTATATGGCAGGCTGTTTGATCCTCCTCATCACAAAACCTGCATAGTGTGAAGTCTTGGTGTATCTCCAGCAGATGTTTTATCAAGTGACAGTGCCATACCATCTTCCTGGGAGAGTTCCGGCTCAGTTCGAGAAGGTTTCTTGATAGACGGGTCAGATAGGCTCATCATCATTATTTTTCCGTAAGTATTGCCTGAGGCATTTTCCCAGGAAGATCGATGATGATTCTCAACCCATTTATTCGTGTCCTACTTACTGTCCCCAAACGAGATTTCAAAGGCTAGATCTGGTCCAGTGGGACTCATTGCTGTTACTGCCATTGCTAGGACATCTGCGCTCTCATTCCCATAGATGCCCCTGTGACCTGGTACCCAGACAAGTTTCACTCTGTTCTGTTCTGTGCTTCTAGATCGTTGAGGTTTTTCAGTATCTCCCAAACTACTTTGGAAGAAAATCTGCGTGATCGCAAGGCCTTCATTGCCGCACTACTGTTGAACGGGTATGGAGTTAGCCGCCTGTATTGATTAACATTTGCTAGCTGTTACAGGAAGCATTGCAAAGTATGTTCGTGTAGAAAAACTTTACCAGGTGTTGGGCAAAGATAATTCAGCAGTCGTATGGGGCTGTTGGATTATTTTTTGTTCAATGTTTGCCGATAAAACTTTTATAGTATAGGAAATTTGTGGAAGGCAGAATTATGTATTATCTATGTCGGAGAGAATGTCTATGAGTTGGTTTCTATGACCCTTCCTTGGAATGCCTCCCATGCAAAAGGCAAACGGAAATAGCCATTACTTCGGGTTCGGCTTCAAATATAGAGACTGAGTACCGAGGCTTAAACTATTGTCCTGCTGTATATTTCAACCCCACCCCATTGCTTGTCTTCGAGCTAACCCTATACCAGATTTCGCTTTCTGGCAGCATTAGTAAGACTCTTTATGTGACTTTTCCATCTTGTATGCTAGTGGTGTACGTTCCATCAAAGGAGTAGTTTGTCCGACGGCATCTACGATGTGTCGATTTTTATTAGCTCCATTATTTTGAAGTGACCTAAGTTGTGGCGTCGCCATATTGGCCCAGGCACTTTAGTCTGGAGAATTATATCCTCGCATAAGCTGTAATATGCTAATGAAGAGAAGAGAGGTTTAGAAATCGCATCCAGGCTAATCGTCAATGGGCTGAACATAGCACCCGTGACTTCGAGCATGGCCAGTCTTTTTGAACTAGCCAGTCTTCCTCTGGTCGTCACTTGTTTTAGGCCACCACAGCAGGGCTCCATACGGTATTGAGGGCCTGACTATCGCTGCATATAGCCAAAAAGATTGTTTGGGTCCAAGTCCTCACGTTTTGCCAAAGAAACTTTTGGTCATCATTAGTGATGTACTTTCACTTGTCAGCCCCTTTTCTAGATGTTTATTCCAGGTGAGTTCCGAGTCCAGGTTTAACCCAAAGTACTTCGACTCTCCCCATACCTACAGGCTTTCACTAACGAATTGAACAGCTCTGTTGGTATCTAGGTTTATGATGAATGGAGCAATCGTGGTTTTTGAAGGTTGACCTTGACGTTTTCCCTTATGCATCACGTCTTTATGCATCTGTGAGGGCTGATTGTTAACCATTATGACAATATTGTCAGCGTAGCCCTGGGCATATGTCCCTTCCAGTTCAGGTCTGTCAGGGAGACTGTCTACCTCGAGGTTCCGCAATATTGGAAATAGTACCCCCTACCTGAGGGCATCCGCTCGTGACTTTCAACTTCCTTATATTCGCGAATGGAGGCCTATATTGCATCCAAGCATGGTATTTCAATAAGAAAAATCTTTACATTGTATTGAAATAGTGGGATCTTGCTAAATTAACCGGACACTAGCCGATTTGCGTACATTTACGTCGGTCCCCTAGGGCGGTATACAGACCGGAAGTTACCCCTCACCGACATTTCTCTCAGATTATTTATGAAGGTTTGCCCTTTGGTAAACCTTTCATTTTGACCCATCAATGCATGTTATATTTGCATACAATTTTGGTTGGCAAATTAGCCGTTTCGAAGGTCACGTGACGTCATTATTTCTTCAGGATTATATAATTCGTATGCCATTCTATCAGGAAGTAGATTTATCAAGAGAATAATAAAATGGCCTTTGAATTTGAATTTGAATTTTTTGTGAGCATACGATGATTTTACTGAAGTTAATATTGAATTTTTTCAGTTTATTAAATATTAAAAAGAAAAAAATGGAAATTCCAGGAGAATAGAGTGTAAAGGGCTTCCCGTGGGGAAAAAAGTTATTTCACCATTTGTTTGATAGGTATGTTAAAGAATAAATTTAAATTTAAAAATTTTTGATGTTTCATTCCTTGTTTATGCTAAACAACTGATACAAATCATATATCGAACCAGCATGAAATATTGCATATATAGTGCGAATTTCTAGTTTATCTGGTGATTTTGTAATGAGTTTTGGGGGTCTACCAATTTGGCCTTTTTTGGTGTATTTTTTTTTCCTACTAGTCGATTTTAAATCAACATAACACACATTTCGTCATCCTGAATCGATTGGCGTCCGCAGACTTGCTCTATTTCTAACCGTTCCCGAGCTGAGAAATTCATCTGGAGTTGAGGAATTCATCCGGAGTTGAGAGGAGGCAAACCTTATTTTTCTCTTGGTCGTAAAATTAAATCTTTTTTGTATGAGCTCACCGAATTTGAGATCGATTCCGAGTCTTCTAGAGATTTAGTTGGCTTTTTACGGAACCTCTACAATTTCTAGTTGAAATTTAAATCGAATAATTTTATTTTTCAGTTTGCGAAAAATACCTTTCTCCCCTCAAAAGTATCTCGACGAGCTGATTCCGAGAATTACATCAAAAATTGAATTATACAAAGGATTAACAAAAAAAGCATTAACAAAATTTCGAAGAATTAGAAGTGAACTGAGCATACCCAAATCATATATATTTTTGGAATCAGCATAAAATTTTGAGTATGTATATGCTGCCAATTTCAAGTGGATCTGATGATTTTGTACTTTTCATGATTTTTAGGGTCGAGTAAGATTTTTTTCGCCGATCGCAGAATATACCAATTTCTTCATCCTGATTAGATTTTCGTTCGCAGAATTGCTATTAAATTGGCGTGAAAATGTCGATTTGAATTTTGAATATTGATTATTTTTTCTCATTTCAAAGTAGGTAAACAAATTGTATCTTCATAAAAATAGTCGTTTTTCCGGACCGTAATCATTTTGGATTTTAAACGTAAATCCAGAAGATATTCTATAGCTCTAAATATCCAAGGCAAATATAAAAAGAAATATAGATATTGGATACAAGATCGATTTTACAGTATTCTTTTCTTTCCATGATTTTCTGGAGTCAATAAGAATATTTTATTATTCAATACATTTTTAATTCACTTTAATTTTTGATCCTCTCGTTTTTATTTCTCTGATATGATAGCACTTTATTCAAATAATTATTGTTTTGTCATGTCTATGCTATTTTCATTTATTAAAAACAATCTATTTTTGGCGTATTTCTCGATATTATTGATAGTTCTCAAATTTGAATAGCGTACTTTCTTATTTTATTTCATACCTGATAAGAAAGGTGGTTTTTGAAGAAAGTGCAGTCTGCATATATCACTCAGATCAATAATTATGAATTAAAATCAGCTTTCAAAGGTCATTTTCAAAGCATTACAAAGTTTATGGGAAGTTCCCCAAAAAAATAATTCCATATTGATATTTTCCAATAATATATTATGGATGTTCCTCAATGATATCTTATGGATATCCCTAAAACATATCTTTTGGATGTCTGTGAACACTGTCTTATAAACATCCTTGTGGATATCTTATAGATGTTCTTGAACAACATCTCTTGGATATCCCTGATAGGCCCAGATTACCTATTAAGCGGGTTAAGCAATTGCTTGAAGCGGAAAACCTCAGGAATCGGCAATAAAGTCGCTTTTGAGATTTGCCACGTCAAATCTCAGAGAGCGGTAAATTCTGATTATAGAATTCAAATACACACAATATCCACAAAAAAATATTTTTCTAGCGCTTATAGAAAAAAGGCGCTTTTGAGATTTGTCACTACAAGCGGCAAATTTCAGGGAGCGTCCAATTCCGATCATGGAATTCACATACCTTACAATCTCCACTAGACATTATTTTTCAACGCCAGCGCTCATAGAAAAGGGTGCTTGTGCTTGTAGCGGCCAATCTCAGGGAACGACAAATTCTGATCATGGAATTCAAATACTTTACAATCCTCACTAGAAATTATTTTTCAGCGTCAGCGCTCATAGAAAAGAATGCCTTTGAGATTTGCCGCTTGTAGCGGCCAATCTCAGGGAACGACAAATTCTGATCATGGAATTCAAATACTTTACAATCCTCACTAGAAATTATTTTTCAGCGTCAGCGCTCATAGAAAAGAATGCCTTTGAGATTTGCCGCTTGTAGCGGCCAATCTCAGGGAACGACAAATTCTGATCATGGAATTCAAATACTTTACAATCCTCACTAGAAATTATTTTTCAGCGTCAGCGCTCATAGAAAAGAATGCCTTTGAGATTTGCCGCTTGTAGCGGCCAATCTCAGGGAACGACAAATTCTGATCATGGAATTCAAATACTTTACAATCCTCACTAGAAATTATTTTTCAGCGTCAGCGCTCATAGAAAAGAATGCCTTTGAGATTTGCCGCTTGTAGCGGCCAATCTCAGGGAACGACAAATTCTGATCATGGAATTCAAATACTTTACAATCCTCACTAGAAATTATTTTTCAGCGTCAGCGCTCATAGAAAAGAATGCCTTTGAGATTTGCCGCTTGTAGCGGCCAATCTCAGGGAACGACAAATTCTGATCATGGAATTCAAATACTTTACAATCCTCACTAGAAATTATTTTTCAGCGTCAGCGCTCATAGAAAAGAATGCCTTTGAGATTTGCCGCGTATAGCGGCAAATCTTAGGGAGCGGCAATTTCTGATCATGGAATTCAAAATCTCACAGTCTCCACTAGAAAATGATTTTCCTACCGCTAATACAATAAGTCGCTTCTGAGATTTGCCACCGGCAAATCTCAGGGAGCGACAAATTCTGAATATGGAATTGAAATACCAATAATCTTCCCAAAAAAATATGTTCTCAGCGCTTATAGAAAAAAAGGCGCTTTTGAGATTTGTCACTACAAGCGGCAAATTCTGATCATGGAATTCAAATACTTTACAATCCTCACTTGAAATTATTTTTCAGCGTCAGCGCTCATAGAAAAGAATGCCTTTGAGATTTGCCGCTTATAGCGGCAAATCTTAGGGAGCGGCAATTTCTGATCATGGAATTCAAAACCTCACAGTCTCCACTAGAAAATGATTTTCCTACCGCTAATACAATAAGTCGCTTCTGAGATTTGCCACCGGCAAATCTCAGGGAGCGACAAATTCTGAATATGGAATTGAAATACCAATAATCTTCCCAAAAAAATATGTTCTCAGCGCTTATAGAAAAAAAGGCGCTTTTGAGATTTGTCACTACAAGCGGCAAATTCTGATCATGGAATTCAAATACCAAACAATCCCCACTAAAAATTATTTTTCAGTGCCAGCGGTCTTAGAAAAGGATGCTTTTGAGATTTGCCGCTTATAGCGGCAAATCTCAAGGAGTGGCAAATTCTATTCATGAAATTCAAAAACCTTAAAATCTCCAGTAGAAATTATTTGCCCACCTCCACCGCTATACTATAAGTCGCTTTTGAGATTTGCCGTGGCAAATCTACGGGAGCGGCAAATTATGAATATGGAATTCAAATACCCACAATCTACAGAAAAAAATATTTTTCCAACGCATATAGAAAAAAAGGCGCTTTTGAGATTTGTCACTACAAGCGGCAAATTTCAGGGAGCGGAAAATTCTGATCATAAATTGAAATACCATTACAATTCCCACTAGAAATTATTTTCAGAATATTTCCAAAACGGCTGGAGAAACTTTAAATTTTCTTAAAATCAGGACTTGATATAGATTTGGTCACGACACCCAGTCACTTACCAGTGTATGGAGCCAGCATTCCTCGCAATGAACGTGCCAACAGACAGTCGATATAACAGGTTTCTTGTAATGCTCCTGCAAAATGAAATAAATCGTTGGATTCCAATCGGATAATAGACAACAAATCTTACCAAGCAAATTAAACATTTATAGTCTTCAGTTTCCGTAGTGCTCGCAGGTTCGGCACCCCCTTCCGCTTCTAATTGTCGAATTCTATTCCTGAGCTCCTCTATCATTTGCGCCCTACTGCTTGGCTCGGCATCCGAAGTGCTCACGTTGCTGTCGCACTGTTGACCGACACTCTCCACCTTCACCTCGACGTCTCCGCTGGAGTTCACTGTTGCCACCTACACAAAAAATTGAAAATTTCGAAAATATTACTTTTAGTTGAAACATCAAGGTTCAAGGAATTTGGAAAAATAAGTTATACATTCCTAATTATTCAAACACTTCAAAATAAAACACGATCTTCAAAAAACCCATTCCCATACCAATTCTGAATTGAAACTAACTTCAACCTTCCGACATACTCCGTCATATTCCTCTGAAGGAATTTTAAATCTCAATTTTTTTTATCAAAAATAAGTTATTTGGCAGACGTTAGTAAGACCCATGGCACACATTTTAAGTTGCCATTTTTTATTTGCAATTCCTAGCCAAAAACTACTGAATAAAAACTAAACTAAACTAAAAATGAAACCAAAGAACACCTACGAGTAGATACTGATATTCAATATAAAATTTTCAGTGTTTGACTACAATCAGCACTTGCAATAGTGTACACCTTAAGGAATATTGCACAAATAGATGTCAGATGTAATTCAATGTCCCTATAGAGTGGTAGATGTTTTCTACGGAGGCGTAGAAGGATCACAAGCAATGTTTTTTTATCTCGTCTTTAAAGTTGAGACCCGGACTTTAATCTCGTACCCTTGACTTTAATCTCGGAGCCTCGACTTTAATCTCGGATTCCCGACATTGATCTCGGACTCCCGACTTTGATCTCGGACCCCTGACTTTATTCTCGTACTTCCGACTTGATTCTCAGAGGTCTGACTTTAAACTCGGACTCCCGACTTTATCTCGTACTCCCGACTTTTATCGCGGATCCCCAACTTTATTCTCGCACTCCCGACTTGAATCTCAGAGGTCTGAATTAAATCTCGGGATTCCGACTTTACTTGGAACCCCCGACTTTAATCTCGGACTCCCGACTTCAATCTCGTACTCCCGACTTGAATCTCTGGGGTCTGACTTCAATCTCGGGTCTCTGACTTCACTCGGACCCCACAACTTTAATCTTGGAATCCCGACTTCAATCTCCGACTCCCCCGACTCCAATTTCGGACCCACCGACTTGATTCTCGTACTTCCGACTTGATTCTCGGATTCCCGACTTTATCTCGTACTCCCGACTTTTATCACGTATCCCCAACTTTATTCTCGCACTCCCGACTTGAATCTCGGAGGTCTGAATTAAATCTCGGGATTCCGACTTTACTTGGAACCCCCGTCTTTAATCTCGGACTCCCGACTTCAATCTCGTACTCCCGACTTGAATCTCTGGGGTCTGACTTCAATCTCGGGTCTCTGACTTCACTCGGACCCCACAACTTTAATCTTGGAATCCCGACTTCAATCTCCGACTCCCCCGACTCCAATTTCGGACCCACCGACTTGATTCTCGTACTTCCGACTTGATTCTCGGAGGTCTGACTTTAAACTCGGACTCCCGACTTTATCTCGTACTCCCGACTTTTATCGCGGATCCCCAACTTTATTCTCGCACTCCCGACTTGAATCTCAGAGGTCTGAATTAAATCTCGGGATTCCGACTTTACTTGGAACCCCCGACTTTAATCTCGGACTCCCGACTTCAATCTCGTACTCCCGACTTGAATCTCTGGGGTCTGACTTCAATCTCGGGTCTCTGACTTCACTCGGACCCCACAACTTTAATCTTGGAATCCCGACTTCAATCTCCGACTCCCCCGACTCCAATTTTGGACCCACCGACTTGATTCTCGTACTTCCGACTTGATTCTCGGAGGTCTGACTTTAAACTCGAATTCCCGACTTTATCTCGTACTCCCGACTTTTATCACGTATCCCCAACTTTATTCTCGCACTCCCGACTTGAATCTCGGAGGTCTGAATTAAATCTCGGGATTCCGACTTTACTTGGAACCCCCGACTTTAATCTCGGACTCCCGACTTTAATCTCGGACTCTCGACTTCAATCACGGACTCCCCCGTCTCTAATCTTGGACTTCCGACTTCATCCTTGTACTCCCGCCATGAACTTGGGTGGTCTGACTGTAATCTTGGAGCTCTAACTTTACTCGGACTCTAATCTTGGACACCCGACTTTAATCTCGGATTACCGATTTTAACTCCCCGACTCTAATCTCGGACTCCCGACTTTAGTCTCGGATTACCGACTTTAACTCCCCGACTCTAATCTCGCGACTCCCGACTTTATTCTCGGACTAACGACTTTAATCTTGGACTCCCCCAACTTTAATCTCGGACTCCCCCGACTCTAATCTCGGACTCCCTCGACTCTAATCTTGTACTCCCGACTTGAATCTTGTTGGTCTGACTTTAATCTCGTAGCTCTCACTTTACTCGGGCCCCTCCGACTCTAATCACGGACTCCCGACTTCAATCTAGGACTCTCCCGACTTTAATCTCGGACCTCCGACTTTATTTTCGTACTCCCGACTTTAATCTCGGACTTTCGACTTCAATCTCGGACTCCCGACTTCAATCTCGTATTCCCCCTACTTTAATCTCGGACTACCTTGACTTCAATCTCGGACTCCCGACTTCAATCTCTTATTCCCCCTACTTTAATCTCGGACTACCTTGACTTCAATCTCGGACTACCGACTTTGATCTTGGACTGACATGTTTAACAAACGCTCTGTCCAATTGTACCCCCAGTTACAGCACAAACTCTGCCTCCTCGATTCGGGTTCTAAGAGACATAACCCCCCCCCTGTAATTTCCACGTTGCTACTTTTTCTCTTCTTAGTGAAGTATATAAGCTTTGTTTTCCCCGTTCCCCGGTTTTATCACTATTTTGTTACTCGCCAGAAACAGCACGACGGCCCATCCAGGTGCGTTGCCACTCGGTCAGCAGCGATATTGATTTCCCATCTCTATCACTCTCATAGTCATCGCGGTTTCAAATTGGCACATTTTATCGCCGAAGTAAAATTGGACCAATTGTACCTACTCATAGCTCATATCAAACTAATTCCTACCTGTGACTGCTTTCCCTCTTTGTCCTTGACTTCCTTCATAACCACGTCGTTTTCGGTATATTGCGAAGGACCGAATGTACTGTCCTCTGGTTCATCCCCGTCAACTATAACATCGTCACCCTCGTTGTCCATATCCGTCGTCCTTCCAGAACTGCTCGGTACTGTCAAACTAGCAACCAAAGATCTGGTTCGACGTCTTTGAGATTCGTGCCACTCTTCCAGTTCAGAATCTCCTTCCACGTCGACTGTTTCATCTTCTTCATTCACGGCATTCTATGAGACAAAGAAAGAAACATGAACCAGTGATAAAAGAAATTTTAGGGTATTTTCGGAATATGTTGATAGTGACAAAATACTGCTCAATGCAATTGATGTTCTAGAAAAAGGTTGGTGTAGTAGTAGCCAAATAATTGTGATGCCAATCAGGTTAGCTTAGTAGTTTGCATTTCGAAAAAAAGACGCTAAATTTGTGTTACTTACTTTCCTTACACATCTTTCCACGTGCATGTTTATTTCTTCTTGGGTTCTATGAGGGTGGCCAGTGCATATGGGACATAGGTCATCTGATTTTCTTTTGCGAATTTTTATTCTCAAGCGACCTTGACGATTTGTTTTTATCCTTTGAAACGTCTAGGAGAGAGAAAATTAATGAGTTACTCGACATACGAAACGAAAACATGCGAAATGAAATGTATACGGAAACAATTAATTCAGAAGATTGCAATCTCAAAAAATAGAAACTATGGCGACTGACTGAAACTAATTGGAGCATGTTTAAAGTGATGTTCTGTTTACGCTTGATAATTTTTGTAAGTTTCTTTGTTTTTTGAGTACTCATCTTACTTTGAAAACAGAAATTTAAAGGAGACCAAAATTAAATCTACAATTGAATACAATCGCATCTACATATTTTCAAGAAACTTACTTCCCACCGTCCTTCAGGTCCACTGTCACCAGGTAGAGCTGGTGGTCTGCCTGGTTCTGGCCTGCTCCTTTTCCTGGTGGCTGCTATACCAGTCCCACTCAATTTATAGAGCCTTTCCAATTCATGCATGAAATGGGTTTCCAAGTCGCCAAGAGATATTGCAAGTCCGCATACGGGACAACTTGATGGATCGCGCTTTTTCTTATTAGGAACAAAATCTGAAACAAAGAAACGTGATTATGACAATTGTTGTCCAAATATACAGGAATCGGAACAAAAAGGCGATCACTCAGAAACAACTGTTTTGATAGAAATCACCAATAATCATATAATAATAATAAATTGTCACCAGACTCTGTCCCAAGCGGAGAGGAGGGATACCTCCCGTGTTTCAGGGAGACTCCTTCAGCCCTCTCCTCTTCAGCACCAACCGGATGCACAAGGTCACCAATTTGTTCTATGTGTATAACCTCATACTATACGCCTCCGGAGAAAAGGATCTTCATCAGTTATTGAGAGTGATGCAAGAGTACACGCATGTTATCGGGATTGAGATTGGGTTCATCTCAAAAGAGGACGATGTGAGGAATACAGAGAGGACCTTGAGCTCGTAGACAGAAGCATTCTACATCAGCTGGATGCCGAAGAGACGTGTACTTACCTAGGGGTCGAACAACGCCATTCCCCAGTAGTAGGAACTGTTAAAGACTGTCTCCGCGGCAAGTAACAGCATAAACTCCGACAGATCTGGTCATCAGAACTGTCGAAGAAGAAAAAATTTGCTGCAGCTAATATATTCACCATTCCAATTCTACTTTATTCGTCTTTTCCACGGATATACTTCCCCAGACAACGGGCCATGGACTTTTCAGTTTGGAGTGTCTACATAACAGAATGGTACTGGATGGAGCCAGTAAAGTCATCAGGAGTTCAGATCATCTTCTTTTCTTCGTATGCAATCATGAAAAAGCAGGGATTAGAGCATTTCTCTTCAAGCAGCCGATAAACTCGGTCTCGTATTCGACTCTGAACGGACGAACCCAAACTCTGTCCCCGAGTTGGAACCCGTTCAGCAAAAAACCCACGTCGAAGCTGTGGAGAGTAAGAGGTTCTTACAGCTACATAAGGATAAGCCAATGCATGGGGTCTTCTTCAAGAACATTGAGGACTTTGGAAACCTGACATTTGCTTTTCTCAGGTCAAGTGGCCTGAAGTCGGTTACCAAGGGATTCATAATGGCCGGTCTAGATGGTGTCGTCTACCGTAGTCGCGTGATGAGGTGATAGAGGTCCCTGACACTAGATGCAGAGCGTTTCATGGGGCAGCCTATGCGGTCTCAGCCTATATCCACAGGCATATCGCGGCCTATCGAGTGTTGTACTACCATCTACCACAATCGTACGGTGTAGACGAGACACAGGTATTGCCTTATGCTCCGGGGGATATTGAGTCCGTTGTGGAGAATGAGAAGTGCCGAATTTATTGGAACTACTCATTCCCCACCCTCAGGTAAATACCAGCCAATAAGCCTGATGTAGTCCTCCTCGACCATCAAAGTAGGACGATTTTATTCATTGAGTTTTCAGCTCCTGGCGAAACGAACGTCGTCCAAAAAGAGAAGGAAAAACGGACTAAATATCGAGATCTACTCTTTGAACTCCGCAGGCTTTTCCCAAAACATTCTGTCAAGATGGTGGTTCTGATAATAGGGGTGCTTGGTGGAATGATGCCGTGATATGGCAGAAATCTTAGCCGGACGAATGCAGAAGGCCGTAATTCTTGATTCACTTGGCCTGCTCAGGGCACATGATTCTAGGACCCTATAGTCACTTACCCCATGGCGCCGGCGTGGGGAGTGGTTATTGGGATAAAGTTATTGGGATAAATAATCCAGCGCGCCCTCCGGAAGTTTCAGGACCCGGAGACAGGGCCTGCCTGGTAAATTCCTGACGTATGAAAAAAAATAATAATTATAATAATAAATTGCAAAAACATTTTTTATTCTCAACAACTACACCCTGAGAGGACTCGTTTAGAAATGATTCTATCAAAGATCAGGATATATGGCCAAAACCGAAATATTTCAGTTTTATAGATAATTATCGATGGTTCTTCCTATCAAATGGACACAATTAAATCAGTTTTATTTCAATATAAGTTCACTATAATCCGTAATTGCTAGGAGTGTACTATGACCAGGTATAAAGCCATATTGATATAAAGGCAACATTTTATTTTCGTTAACGTATTCATATATTTGATCATAAATTGACCTTTCCAAAATTTTTGACAGGACTGGTAGTATATTTATAGGTCTAATATCTGCAAGATTTTTTCTATGCCTCAGAGTGTGATCCATTCATTAGGCATTTATTTATACTGTGAGTGATAAGTGTTTTAGGTAAGGTAAAAATAACTTGATAATTTTTAAAGAAATTTCATCGCTACCTATCGCGTTTGACTTCATATTGTTGAACATAAATTCGACTTCTTCCCCAGTGAGAGGTTCTAAATGAGCTGTCATATAACGAATTAGTCCTATAAAATTCTTCTGTATTTGCTGAATGTTCAAAAACATTCTTCACTGATTTGACAAAATGTTCATTCATCTGATCAGAATGTTTCAAGTAATGGAGAATAGAATTTCTGTTTTTTTTCATTTATTGACTTTATCAAACAAATGATGAATTTTCCGTACATTCTTTGAATATCATTGATTTTTCACATAATTTTTTTTTCTTGGCTAGTTGCCACTGTTGGCACGTTTCATGAATTTTCATAGTTCCTACGTCAAATCATTTAAATCCTTATACGTCTGTTAGCCATGGTGATTTGATTTTACCTATTCTCACAGTTTATTGTTCTTTCTGGCCACTGAAAAATAATGTTTTGCTCTGATACAACACGCTTGGATATTTTTTAATACCTAGAACGGCAAAACCACCAAAATTCGCGAAACAAACGAAATGAAATATCATGAACGTCTCGATTGCACTAGATTTTCGAAGATATTTTCAGCGGCGGCCTCGTATCGTAGATTTAGGAGTGCACGATACTGAAATCCGTCAGGAGCGGACATCATTCATGGGATTAGCCAGGCTAACCTTGTTAATTGCTCAACTAGACCCATGCCCGTGTGTACCCCAAACGTAAATCAGCACAAGCTAAAAGGGGATGAAGTGGGCTTAAGTCATCACGAGCCGTGCTGAAATTTACACCCCGAATCGGGAAACGAGTGAAAATATGCCGGCGTGTCTTAATACATCACCTGCATACTGAACACGGGGATTGTTTCCATATCCCCAAGTTTGGGTGAAATCTCAACAGTTGGCAGATATTGCCTAACTCATTGCTGAAGTGATTTTGCCGTAAAAGAAAATCTAAAATTTGCCTTGGTATCTCAAATAGATACTGATTTCCCCACACGTAATTATTAAGGAACTCTTCAAAAATATGTCATTAAATACCAAAGGTGAAAGAAAACTATCCTCTGTTATTTCATACTTCTGTAGATACTGGTATGAAATCCCCAGAGGAAGATGATGAACTGAAGCACGTGAAATAAGACAAGAACGAACAGGGCGCTACTAAATTCATGCAAAAAATTTAGAAGATTTCTCGTTGTAAATGATGATTTATCGTATAAAAAATCTCTCAGTACAACCCCATCACGATTTCTGATAATATTTTAACTCCACAAAATTCAACCCTAGCTATGAAAAAGTTTGACAAAATATAAAAAGATTAGTTAATTTAACCCCCTCATAACATAATGGTAATACTGACGAACATTCCCAAAATAACATCTTTACGAGAGTACGCAGTTTCCAAAATATAAAGTTTCCAAATTAACTCTGATTTTTAGGAAAACAATTGAAACTAGATTTTAGTTCAATTTTCTGTACGAATTTTGGAGCACCTTGTATAATGAGAGACCTTTTTAGCGTAAAGAATGAAAAACTAAAAATAACCCAACATTTCACTATACGAAACTGCAGAGATACGGGTGCGGTATTAAAATGAATCCACAGAAAAACATAGCGAATGTCTTTACATAAAGTTGAATGATATTGTTTCCGGTTTTTCCACAGTTAACTGAGCGGTTTTGCAGTTCTGTGGAAAGCAATGGAGTGCGGACCATTTGCTTCAATGCATCATAACTGTTTTTCACACTCACATGTTCCCATATTCACATACTTATTATGGTCTACGACTCACCCCTTGTAAAATATCCCACATCTTTTCTCTCATTTGAATTTTTAACACTTGCCCAGACTCAGACTGCGGAAACCACTGTGTGTGTAACACATAATTTTCGGCAAATATATCGCTATATTTTTATACGTTCTAGTGAGGAGTTTTATTTGTTTTTGTTATAGATGACATCGCAGTTTGCAGATGAACAGCTATAAGAATGTAGACGAGGATATTTTGTTGCTAAGTCTCCTGGATGAACTCGAAGGAAATATACGAGAGATACTCGAAAGAAATATGCCTTGCCATATTTAGAAAAAATAAGAATGTCATTATACCTATATATATGTAATCGATAATTTTGAAACAATCTAGTAGCGTTGGAAAAGACTACAATATCATCAATCTCTACGAATACATCAATTTGTGTGATTTATCAAAGGTGTTTCTGAATATCCAAAAGTAGTGAAAGGAATTGAATGATCTAACTGTTTACGAACATATAATATGTAATTCCATTTCAAATTTTTTTTTCATCCTCATTTACTTGATCGAAAAAATTTTAAGTTTCTTAGGAATCGATAAAAATGCGTTTCCTCGAATTCTACTCAAACGCGAGTAGGTACAACAAAAACATGTATGAGATAATTCTTTTCACCAAATCGCAATTGTGGAAGTCTCAGTGTCAAATTGATCTTTGATTGAACGACTTAGAGTGAATTACCACTTCCGCTTAGTGCTTTGAGAGATGTTTGAATGTATGAATCAGTTAGAATGTGATAGTATTGATATATTTGACATAGCATTCCACATATTCTATCGGATTCTTAAGTGCAAGTGCCACTTAAAGCGTGTAACCAGTGGAACTGGCCCTAAAGCTGCTGAATATATTTCCTCAATAATGGTATACGATTGCGGAAAGAGTTGAATTATTAACAATTTTTTTTTTTTGAGTAATGAGTGCGGTAACGGTACATCCAAATAAACTGGTTGCTTGAAAATACGTTCTAGAATTAGTGCAAAAATTTCGTTAAACTGGATCAGTATAGCCAACAAGAAACGAGTCCCAGAACGTGAATTTCCGTTGAGAAATGAACCAGTTGAATTTGCGGTTTTAGGACAAATTCATGCAGACCCAACATTGAGCACAAGGAAATTGGCTAGTGTTACCAATATCAGTAGAACTAGTCAGTATCCGCCGAATCCTGAAAAACCATAAATTCCACCCCGAAAAAATACATTTGGTACACCAATTGAATGAAGTTGATTTTGATAGGCGACAGGAATTTCCTTTTCAACATCTGCTCTTCTGATGAGTCTACATTCTTTTTGAATTCGACTGTGAATCATCATAATTGTCGTTATTCATATCATATGTAAATCCACATGTTTTCCACAAAGTCCATACTCAAACTCTCCAAAAACTCAATGTCTGGGCCGTTATTTTTGGGAACCGTTTGATTTGACTTGTATTTCTCGACAGTAACCTGACAGGAGAAACTTATTTGGAATTATTGAATGACTTTTTTTATCCACAAATAGTAGACATCATTGAAAATGACGATCGTTACCATGAAGACCACTTGATATTTCAACAAGACGGGACACCTCCTCATTATGCACAGCCTGTTTTTGGGCAGAATGTTTTCCGGAAGTTGGATTGGAAGAAGAGGCTCTATAGAGTGACCAGCTAGATCCCCAGACTCAACCCCACTTGACTTTTTCTATTGGGGTCACTAAAATTTAGGGGTGACGGTCACAGTTCCGCGGGATGGAATATATTTCGGGTGAATTTTATCGCAAACGATGCCCCCCCTCGAAAATGTAGTTGACTTGTCCAAGCGTTTTCGTATAATTTGGTTCTGCCGATCTACAGAGCCGCTGTTCGTTTTCAATGGACCACTCTGTATTTCGTGATTGCTCTGTGACTGCACCTTTATTCGCAAATAATTTGTCTTGATCAGTTCTGTAAAATCGTGTTAACAATTTTTTAATTACTTCTTTCTCATTATCCTTCAATGAACTGCGTTTACAAAAAAATCGAACATTATCCGTTTCAAATCATTTAGTATTCCCTAAGCAACTTTCGCAGCACATCGTATAGAATCCATCATCAGGAGAGATACTACCTGAGTTGTCAGTTTTTCACGTCATAGTTGAAGTAAATCTGAAATTAATGACTATTGACCGAAGCCGGGTCCAGTGTAGTGACAAAACTTTGTTAATATCTTGTTGTTTTGTCCGGTCAGCTTACTCGTGATGTGAAAATAAATTGGATCAGGCAACAACTGGACAGACACTCTTTAATACAAGTTTCGTCTTTATCTGCTCTACTTATTACTTTCACAAACTTATAAACTGACTTGAACAACTGGACTACAAAAAGAACGCCTCACATATTTGTTCTCATAACGGAATGCCAGTGATAGTAAATGTTCTCAATGTATTCATTTCATATTATTTGAAAATTATGTCTCATGAATGGCCATTTATTTCATATGACCCATGGGTCTTGAAAATAAATAAATCTTTTTTGTTTATTATGTTCAAGTTCCACGTTCCCGCGGAAAATCCTGTAATGTTCAGAGAACATAGTGGAAGCCGAGGCAACATAGGTAAGAATCGGTGTTCTGCAGGCTGTATGCCTCAAGGATCACCAACTAAGGCAGTGAGTTCCATAGCTTTATCGTTCGTTGAAAAAAAAGAGTCACCTTCTCGAAGATGGTCACTTGGTGACTGGAAACGTGTCGAGGTGTAAAAATAGCGGTTTGGTGTTAGGATAAAGCTCCTGAACTTAGCTTAGTGTTTCATTTTCTTGTTTTGTTAAAGAAAAGTAACATTCAAGAAACGGAAACTACCCGAAAAATACTAAAACCACGTCACTTTAAGACGACGCGCATTTCAGGATCTCAAAGCGTACTGAACTACTAACGCCATTTTAATCTTATTTACACGTTTCGTGCTAGGAATCGCACGTTAAAAGATAAGACCTCGTTAAACCTTGGCTCGCACAAGTTTCGACTTCTGAGGGTTGTTATTCGTAGGGGGACGACAGCTGGTTAACGAAAAAAACAATTTTATTTTTCAACTACTTATCTGGATGGCTAATTGCACTCATTACCATTTACTCTACTGCCTACATCATACCTGCCTACATTAAATTGTGTACCTACTTTAATTATTCACTTCTCTAGTTTATCTGCTATGCTCATTTTTCTACCTACCTTGTTTTGGATTCGATGACTGTTTTTACATTTTCCAATTTCCAGATTTGAATTCACCGAGAAGTCTATTGTCATGAACCTGTCTTATTAATTCTGAACTCGTGTCATCAAATCGGCGTTCCAAAGCAAGTTGGGCCACGCTCGGATTTTCTGGTCTCGAAAAACGTATATGGCAATGTGCTCTTTGAACCGTACGTTCATGGTCCTTCTAGTTTGACCCACATACTTCTTTTCGCAGTCCTTGCAGCTGTTTTCATAAATCCCCGGCTTTTATTTTCTTCTGTCTAGAAGTATGTAGGTCAAATTAGAAGGGCCTTGAGAATACGGTTTGAAGAGCACATTGCTCATATCCGTTTCTAGAAACCAGAAAAATCAAGTGAGGCCCGATATGCGGATCACGACCATCGATTTGATGATACAAGTTCGAACTGAATCGGGAAGGTTCATGACATACCTCACAACCCCTTGTTCAAGTTCAAGTTCAAGTAGAGTAGAGAAATCATTCGTCATTAATTTTCAAGAATGTTGTCATTGAATTCAAATCGAAGTAGGTAGTAGATTATAGCTTGTAAACTAGAAAGTAGCAGCACAAGTCTCTTCTGCAGCCAAAGTTTTCACTATCGCAATTTTTATTCGAGTTTTACAGGCCGTCGTTCTTCGGAATTGTTACCTAACGTTTCGTTAGCACCAGTGACTAACTTCTTCAGAGGGTTCGCACCTATATTTGTGACTGTAGTGTTATTCGATATCATGTTTGTACCTGCTGTCATTAAATTGGCCTTGATTATCCTTTCAAAGCCTCTTCTTTCCTACTAAAATTTTCCATGTGCTTGTGGATCTCTATTGCTTCGCGCACTAGTCGACTATGATAACCGTGGTTTGGGACAAGGAGTACTACTGTATCTTCAAAAAGAATATTTTGATCTCCTTCACTAAGTGCGTATTCCGCTACTGCCGATTTGTCCATTTGGCCTCATCTACAGTTTGACCGATTTTCCTTCATTCAGCCTTGTTTTGGCGGATCTTGTTGTGGTTCTGACATATACTCTCTTCAACATGAACACGGTATACGATATACCCCCACAGTGGGTCTTTTTTGCCGACCTAAGGGACTGTTGTATTTTCTTGGTCGGCTTGAAAACTCTTTATATTTTGCGTTTCCCAAGAATTTTTCGATTCTGTCAGTGACCATAGGGATATAAGGTGGGTACGCACGTACATCCGCTTGAGCCACCTCCTTGTTTTGACATGTGGAAGTCTTCGGTTTCATGGCCTTGTTGATCCCGGCTATACTATATCCATTCGATCCCAATGCCACTCAAGGATGCTCCATTTCTCATTGTAGATGTTCCAGTTCACATATTCTTTGAGCAGGTTCCGTCAATGTGGACATAATTCCTCGCTTTTGACTTGGATGGTGGTTCGATAGTGCATGAAGATACCTATCCATGTACGTCGATTTTGGGTACACTTTATGGGTGAGTTTCACGCCACATCTTTCAATGAGTACATCTAAGAAGGCTATTCGCTGGTCCTGTTCAGTCACCATGGTGAACTTAATAGTAGGGTGTTGAGCATTCAAGTGTTCCAGGAAAAGGTTCAGTCTGTCCCTCCCGTGTTTTAAAATGACGAAGGTATCTTCCACGAAAGCCTCGATTGCCTCAAACTGCTCCATGAAGAAGTTGGCTATCACCCGGCTGAGTGGACCCCATCTAATTGCTCATAAAAATCTCCTTTCCATCGAAAGTATCTTCCGGTGAGACATGCCTTGAAGAGTCCGACAATATCACTCGGAAACATCTTGGCTATCTCCCTCAGAGAATCTTCCAGTGGGACGTTAGTGAGCAGAGACAGAACGTCGAAGCTGACAAGAATATCCCTTGGCTTCAGAGTTCTTGATTTTTTCCACAAAGTCTGTCGAATCCTTGACGTAAGACTTTGTTTTTCCCACATGACGCTGGAGAAGCGGGGCTAAATATTTTGCCAGGTGATACGTAGGTGAACCTGGGGCACTTATTATTGGTCCCAGTGGTACGTCTGTTTTGAGTATCTTGGAACGGCTTTTGATCTCAGAATAATTTTCTGAATAGTTTCCGCCAACGCATTTTATGTCACATTTTTTGGAACTGGTTCAACCAATCTCACATTTGTATGACATAATTCAATTCGAGGTGATCGGATTGAAAGGGTGAGAACCAGATCCACCATAATAATAATAATTATTATATAATAATACGCCCTCATAAACACTCATAGCCTGTGCAGATAGAGGACGGATATTATTATTATTTGCCGTGGCGCTCCGGGCCGATTTACTGACTTTAGGTGGCGTATTCACTTTTCAGCTGTACTAGGATAAATATTGGTAAAAATAATTTCCTTTGCAACCTCGAAGTTTGCCATGTACCTATTCATATAGGTGAGTTGTGAGTTTCCATATGAACATACATTTTAACTGAAAAATGATTTCATGGACTCCTGTGGTATACACAATGAGAACAAATAATATGTTTCCCTCTACCACGCACTTTTTCAATACATATTCCCAGATGCGTATTTCGATATTCAAGTTACCATTTAAATGCTGAAATTAGAAGCCACCTGAGCTTACTCAAAAATTTAGCGACAACAAATTCCTCTTCCGATGCGATTTTTCGCCGGAAGCGTGAATAAATAATGGAGTAGCTCTGCTCGTTCGAGTGAAAAGAAAGACAAACAAAAGGAGCAAAACTAAGATCCAAAAATATATCAATTCAGATCTGTTTTATCCGTTGAAAGCCGTGAAATATATTAGCATTTGTCATGTTAATAGTCACAGAGGGCAGATTGGCGGATTTGTTTGGAACGTCGATGGCGCCCGCATTCGGCACCTGCGGGCCATGACCTATTCTATTCCGACTTGGCTGCTATCTTCTCACGAACGGTTGGTTCTCTACGGGGATCGCAGAAAAGTCTAATAATATACAGATCGTTTCTCAACTGAGATTAGTGAAAGGTTGCTTGGCCCCTTTCGTACTTCGCCTGGTATGATCTTTCTTGGCGTAAGCATTTTTAAGTGACAAATTCAAGTTACTGTGGAAATGTCTCACTGGCTTTCGCATAGAACTGTTTCAATCTCCAACGGCTGATCTTGTAATACAATGAAATTGATGAAAATGAATAAAAACAAAGTTAAATGATCTGGGTATAAGAGAAAAATCATCATGAAGAGAGGCGACATTACTTGACCGAAGACCATTGAACAAATTATGAAAAATCGTTCATTACGTAATCCAATCTTCCGCAAAAAAAACCATACAATAGCTATAGTCGTCGGCAAGTATCCAACAGAAAAAAAATACTGCCCCCTACGACCGTTGAATTATATTTGTCTGATACTTGGCAAAGTTTCCTACAAGAACTACTTTGCAATGCATTTCAAATATCAGAGCTGAAATTATTTTTCGACTTGATTTAGGGAACACCTCCATACCGGTTTCATGGTCCTTGCCAATCATCAGCGAAGGCTAGTTCGACCCAATTGAATCGAAAAATCCTTTCAGTCTGATCGGAAATCCCTGAGATAAATACTGAAGTTCCTATACCTACATATAAGTATATTGAAAACAACGATTCTAACCCAGGTATTTCATACAACCACAAAAAAGCTACTTTTTGAGAGCATAAAGTTAAGTTGATCATTTATTCGACGTCAAAAAATTAAAAATGCTTCTGAAACAAGACCTGTTTCAATGAGTAGTTAGTAACATATCAGTTCTAGGCCAGCCTTAGTAAAATCGATAAAAGTTTCAAATAAAAAGGTGAACTCGGTTTAAAGTGGAAAATGGTTCCAGAAGTGAATTAATCCAACATCCACTAAACTGCTGTTAAAACAGGTTGCCTCATTCATTCATATCAAACTGAAGTCTACTTTTTAAACCAAATGATTCAACAACTGATTATTAACTAAATATTTGAAACAAGAAGCAAAAATACATTATTTAATAGAACAATTCATGCCACTCAAATCATACATAAATACATAATCACAAGATAGTGCTACAGCATTATGTAAACCTTTCCTTTTTGAAAGGTATACAAAGACCCAAATCCACAACCAAACGTTTTCGATCACTAATATCTTGTTACAATATTTAAATAAGAGTTTGATATGGTAATACCATATGCTGCAATCCTTATGGCTGTCATGATGCTTTCCACCAGTCAGATTAACCTTAATCTACGTAGTTGAATACCAATAACAGGTGGGTCCATCCAGTACATCAGTAGCCTAATCTATATTAAGTCAAATTAGTTGTTACTGAAACCATTCGGGCTTATCACGTCCTGTCTATCAGTGTTTGCATTACTATTAGAAATCACATCACGGAACAATTACAAGATAACGGGTTCTTCCCGCGGAAGCTTTATATTCCGCACAAATTGTTAACCCGAAAAGTTCGGGAAAAAGCTCTGCCTCTCCAATTGCAAGAATCAGCAGTAGTTCGGAGTAATACAATAAAATTACTTAAACGTTTTCTAACCAACATATTTCACCACATATATTAAAAAAATTACTGAGTCCCACAGGGTACTACCCATTATATTCTTCTCTCTGCATTTAGGCCAGCCCCGCCGATTGATTATAATCTTAACTATTTGATACAACAAAAAATTATGTGCTCCAAGAAGTAGCTACTACCAGAGTTCGCACGGCAAATTTTTTATTCCTTAACGAATTGCAAATCGAAATAAAAATAATTACTTTGAACTAACAGAAACTGAAAGGTATGATTCCTGAATACAGTAAACAACAGATTTGTGATGGTTTCTGATGGTTGTGATGGACCTGGTATCGAAATATTCAAAACACGTTCAACAATTTAACTTCGTATACGAACACCTATAACATTCAACAAATGTTTCTATAATTTAAACCCGAACGTATAAAGATAATTTGAATGAAGTTATTCATACCTCAGAGATCTAGTCAGAATTAACGGGCATAGTTGGAGCTTACATGAGAATTAGAACAATCGATACCTATTCGAAAGTACGAATCAAAGCCGGGAAATTAGAAATTGTAGTTAGGGGAATCGAATAGGGGAATTTAGTTCGTTACTCCATGCATATATCAAGTATTTTTGTAATCTCGTTAGTGATATGATTTATCTCTTGCTCTGATGGTAATACAGGTTAACTTTAGATAAAAGCCGTAAGGAATTGGAATTGGAAAATGTTGATATGGTGAGTATGAAACATAAGGTATGACAATAATTGACAGGATTCAGAGGGATTTGAAAAACAATTTCAATACAGCAGCTACTCGTTCAACTTCTTATATCTCGTTCATTGTATAGTTTCTTGCAAAAGCTGCATGGAATAATTGTTTCCTTCAACCAAGTTATGTTCCCAAAAAATGTGCCCCTGCGAAGTAACACAAATTCTCTACATGTTGTCCAACCACTCTTATGATTCGGAAACATTTAAAAATAAGTCACCACTACTAATATGAATACAGCGACATCTCTTGGACCCGAGAGAACCCAAAAACTCTAGGAATCATATTGTAATTATTTGATAATAATCTTCCGTCAAGTAATATCGAACTCATACAACAAGAAATTTAACTATTCTCGCATACGAATTAAAAATACAGCTGACACGATGGACCCATAAAAGAGCTGATGATTCCAACTATGTTGACGAAACGCCAGTCGAGTAAAATAAACGTAATTGTCAAACCGAAACGTGGACGTTCTCAAATACATTTTGTTGGTGGAAGCAAGAGAGAGCTTCGACTATTTTCCTAGGGTTTGGGTAAGGTATGTGAACGACGTGTTAGCTATCTTTGATACAAAACAGGCTGATGTAGACAGTTTTATTTCAGAATAGAATGGTCAGTTTCAAACCATTTCTTTCACATATGAAACTGAAAACAAAGAAAATCTGCCATTTTTAGATGTTTCAGTAATTAGAAAATGACTGGATTAAATTTCTTGGTGAATCAACTATTGTTGTTTCCACTCAACAAGGAGAGATTCAACACTGAGAAAATGATTATTTGGGAGGTAGCTGAACTGAACGGTTATTCTGTAGATTTGATAGACAAACTGATTAGGAAGCATAGATTCAAGAAAACCCTACGTGACTCTTCGACTTTTCAAAAAGCGGAATACCCTCCGAATTACCAAAAAAAAAAACAAATTCTTCCCCTTGATTTATTGGAAAATCAAACGTAGAATATCACTTCAACTGACAGTCAGCTGAGATTGTTCTCAAGAAATGTGCTCCCGAACAAACACCAGATATTTGCAAATGATTCAACAACTCTTTTCATCTAGGGTAACTCCGTTCAACTGGAAAATTGTTAGATTTCAACCAGTCCCCAAAAGGAAAAAAAGGCCCTATCTAGCAACTACAGACCTATCGCACTGCTGTCTGTTATCTCGAGGGTCATGTAAAAAGCCAACAACATCGAGCTCATGAAATATTTAGAACTCTTAGAGATTGTGAAGGCTCGAAAATTCCATTTTTGTCATCAGAGATGGTGGTGGTGACCTGCTAGATCATGTCTTACATATATGGCAGCAATCTATTGAAAGATATTGTAAAACTCTGGACATTGCATTGAATATTTCTAAGGAGTTAAATCGTGATTGGCACCAGAAACGGAAGTGAAGGAAATACACACCAACACTTCTAGATTCTGTCCAAAAGAAGAGCCATTCGTCTCGTCGATGATGCCGCGCTTACGAGCTCGCTCACTTCTTAGAAAACCGCAGAAAGGTTGACAATCTTTCTGTTCAAAGATATTGTCACGGCCTATGCTCTTCTGAAATATCATCAATCGTTCTACCGTTAGCGATTCCATTGAGACTGACTGAAAATATCCATAGAAATTCACTGTATCCTCAACGTCGACTGTATCTACAAAACGTTTCATTTCGTAATAAAATATAAAGTACCTAATTGGACAGATATATATTTTCGGGTCTTTCCATCACGGAACAAGAAACAAACGAAAGAATTTCAGTTGATACGATTGGAATGGTAGATGGTGCGAATTCCGACGGCATAGGGGTTGTCTAAGGGTGCGAAGTAAAGAGACGCGGGGGTGTGGGATGATAAATGGTCACTCATACATACAGCCGTTTAGGCCCGGACTCGTTTACAAATCCGGGAAAGGATTTAGTACGCTTTTCGAGGTGCGAACACCCGTTTGATGTTAAACACCACTGAAATCGCCAACGAAATCCCTAACGTGGAAACTTGTTTCTTTTTTAGCGTTAGGGTAAAAGTTTAATATATTCGCATTTTGCTTTCGAACTGTCACGATTCTCTAATTCGATATTATACAGGATGAGGAATTATACGAGAAAAACGTCAGTTGGATAAATCATTTTTTTCTACGAGTGGACGAATGTCGTAATTTTTTGACATTTAGATGAAACGATTTCGAGGAGTTACTAGCCTGCATAGGAGATTAAGAGTCGAACAATATGTTTTACAACTATATGTGCGAGACGTTTAACATATTCGCAATTTGATTTTTATCTCGCAAATTACCGGGATGAGATAATTCAATGAAAAAATTACAGTTGATTGCATTATATCTAGCAAGTTTCTTTCAAAATATAAATAAGCTAAATATTTAACCAGTTACTTACATGGGGATCTGTTAAAAACAGTTTAAGCAACCCTAAGCTCCACAGTTCACACAATGTTCTGTGAACATTACAGGATTCTATTTTTCATCGGTACCATAAAAGAAAAAAAGTGTTTTGTTCGCAAAACTAATTGTAATTATGAGTCAATTAATAAAATCTTCATGACTCAAGAATCTATGAAGCCTCTCATCGGTTGAATCCTGTTGCATTATTCAAAAACATTTTCACAAATGCTACTGAATCATTCATCTCATCATAGTTCGAAGATCTTATGATTTCAAAATTTGTCAATTTATATCCTACTTTCTATTTTCAAACCCAGCCAAGTTCACGACTCTGGCGATAAAACGATATATTATTAAGTGAGTGGTCGATGGATCAGCGGTCTAACGCACAGGCAGGCCGTTCGAAACTCCAGCATAGCGATAGTCGGTTCGAGCCCGATGTAGGTACAAGAGAATTTTTCTCATCTACTTTATATCGGATCGATAGGTGACCGCATGCCTTGTTGAACAGCAAGTGTATTGTGGGTTGTCTAGATGCCAATCTCGTCTGGTGCTAGCTTGGAGTGCACACCGACCACCCGAGGTGGTGCTGTAGGTTTTCCGGGATTGCCCACAGCTGAAAAGTAAATACGACACCAAAAATCAGTAAGTCGCCCCGGAGCGCCACGGCAAATAATAATAATAGCCGTCCTCTATCCGCACAGGCTATGCCTTTGGATACACTCAACGAGTGTTTATGAGGGAGTATTATTATTATATTATTCAAACACATGTGAAACTATTTCCAGAAAGATCAGAAATATCAATTCTGCTAGCCAATATTGATCAGATAAGCCAAAGATCAGTACAAAGGTTATTGAAACTAGCTGCACTAAATGCTCTATATTGATGAAAAGGCAATGTTCACAAATTCATTAACGATAATTTATATTTTGTTCCAGACGAGGCAATATCTGGTTTCAGAATGATGAAATCTCACCGTATTATGCGGTATAAAAAATGGCCAGCATGGAGTCCTGACTAGCACTCTGGAATTTTTTGCATGAAGCCTTACAAAAAAAAACTAGGTGTTCAGGTCCAATAATTCATAAGTTTCAAAGGTAAAATGAAATTTCCTTGGCAAGAAAAAGATTTATTGACTGAACGTTCGACTACATGGTGGAAATTGATAGCTCATAAGTTCAGTTTTGTAATATGACATTGGCGGTGATGAAACACAGATTTTGATAAAATTGGAAAAAAATTGTAATTATTTTAACGACAATTCTAGTCAATTGAATATCCAAATTTTGCTTCGAAAATCATATATAAAACTTTCATTTGATTGCTCATCCGCTAAGTGTTTTATTTTCTTTCACCAAAATCGAGAATAAACTTTTTTTTACACTATATTTTCTAACAAGTTCGGAACTTTCGAATGCAAAATCTTTTCTGTTCATTTCATACAAAGGCAATAAATATATTGCCGAATAATTTCAAGAATAGCACTCGAATTAACAAACAATAATTATTTCAATAAGAATTTCAGCCGCTTCAATCTTAAGATTCTGCCGAGAGAATCTCAAATGGCTGTTCTTAAATGTTCACTGGGCCACTTAGTGTTTATAACAGATTTAATTAATTAATTTAGACCTTCTTACAGCATTTTCGTAATCTTATAGCCAGTTATTACTTTGTAAGTATAATAACTGTAACACTACTTGACAATTTGAGAATTAATATCTTCATAAAATGCGCCTTGGGGCGAGCTGCCGTTTGCCTGTCACCCTTATAAGAGATTATGTCCTTATAACTTGCCTTCTACACAATAACATTACCTGTGGATGCTATTTACTTCCTTTATGACACATATTACACACTATTTCTCACAAGGATCCTAAAAAGTAAACGAACCCGAATTCCCTATAACTACTTGGCGAAGCATTTGTGTTTTCCAATTTCAGGAGAAAGAATTTTTTCTGGTTTAACTCAAGCTATTGTCATATTTTCGACGCTGAAATAACACTGAATTTGTGTCCCTTCATTTTCAGTTCCGCTTGTTTTTAAATTATCTATTTTTCTGAAACACCGAACACAGTTTTCTGTACTGATCAATATCATATGAAGTAGGTCTGGATCTATGTTCACTGACAAAAAGCGCATATGATGATTAATTGGGTGTTTCAGGTTAACATATTGAAATTTATTTTTTCTGGATGAATTACAGTTTTTTAATTAAGTTATTGTCGATTTCCCGAATATGTTACAAACAGCAACTTGGTTTTCGTAAACATAATTTTGTTTACCGTTATGACAGTTTTACTTATACTTTTGTTGTTAAAATTGTTGTTAAAATTGTTATATCCGTCAACCAGCTGCACACCCTTAAGAGTACAACCCTCAAAAGTCTTCGAAAGACTTGTCCGAGCTAGGGAAGACTATTTATATATTTGGAATTAGACAACCATATAGACAAATACAAATTAATTACAAGGTGGCACGATGCAATGCGAATTGTATACCTCAGCCAATACCTTACGAGGCAATGAGCTCTGCACATAAACAGATTTTTCCAATCATTCTGCGGTGTTCCAGAGAAGTGAGCGAGCTTATGAGCGCAGTGTCATCAACGAAACGAATGAATTTTTTTAGGACAGAATCTGGAATTTTCAGTGTGTTTAAATATCATAATCAGTCGATAGGAAATGAAACATGTTTTAGCTTTCCCATGAAAGGGTACCGCTGATGGTTGTGTTAGAATGGACCTCTGCATCTATAGGTGAGTGTCCGATGAAACTCCATCAACCACCATGTGGTGAAATCTATCTGAGAGAAAGCTAGATAGCAAGGTACACAACCTGTGGACCAAATCATACGGAGGAAGCTTGTCGAGGAGTTTCTGGTGCCGAAAATTATCGAATACCTTGGAAGTATCTAATACAGAAATCAACCATGTTCTTCAATAGATAGCCGCCATATATGTGAAACAGGTCACCAGTCGATCTCTGACGGAAACCATATTCCTGAGCATTCTGGATATTTTATGATCTCGATGTTGATGGCTTTTTCCACGACTTTCGTATTTGTTATATAGGTATCTTGCAATCTTATGAAATGGGGGAAATCATATCAGATCCATTAGCTTTGTTAATGTTGAGAACCAGCAAAATGCTTCTAATAGTTCGTTGTCGAAAGATTATCTCAGGCCTATGAGTGTAAATGGGAATGTATTGTTTGTACCGTAACATTAGTCTGTGGGATTTTCAGAATATTTTTCAAATCCAATTTTATTGTCATTATTTGACCAATATGTGGACGAGGTCTGTCCTTTAAAAATGTATTGGTCTTCCATTATTGTTGTATATGGCATGGGAACCTCAGAGAGTATGATTGTCCAGATCAAAAGCTACCACTTCATCGCGATAGGGCTGTAGTCTTTCCATAACAAGTATCATCATTAATATAGGATGCGTTAGATTCTATAAATCACGTCGTGCGGTCCTGTTTCATGTGTGGGGTAATCTATTCCTCTCCAGGTTACAGTCTCGTTCGTATGATATCGGTGACTGTGGTCGAAAAAACATGTTCATTCTCGATTTCTAGTGGGTGAAAAATCAGAGTTCTCTGGGTGGTGATCGATTGCCCTCTCCTCGTCATTCTTCGAAAGAATCTAAATCTGTTCGAGGAGATTTTAAATCAGTCAGTCCAAGAAGCAAGGCAACCCAAGCTTCAGAAATTATTTCTTCATAATTTCGGGCTTTGGCAGCTGCAGCAGGTTCAAACTTCGTTCAGGATATTTCACCACCATATGTAGTGAGATCCACATTCTGCCTGGACAGAAAACAAGTCTTGGTATCATCGACTTCTATATTTCTATCATTTTCCTATACATCTTGACTCTAGTTAATGTCCTTGATGGTCTAAAACTACTAGGTTTCTCCTCCCTTGCCTTTCGGCTCCTCTAAAATCTCCTGCAGCCGGATATTGCCCATCTGCCCTATTTTCAGAAACCTGCCTGTGATCTGTCAACTCTCTTGGTTTCCAGTTCTTGCAAAATTTGGAAACTGACCTTGTTTTTGTATTTCTTCGTGTTCTTCGTTCTTGTGGATTCAGAAGCTGGCCCTGTTCTTCTTGGATATCTTCAACCCTCTTGTTCCTGCGAAGTTATCAGGAAAATGATATCGAAACCTACTTTTTGTTCTTCCAAACTTATTCGAAAATTTTCTTGCCCCTTCAAATCTTCCTAACGTTCCACTCAATTTTTTCTTTTTGAGACTTTGCTCTTCATCTTCTTTTCGTCTTTTATTATCTTCTTATTCATCGTTGCGCCTTCGTTTTTCCTCAATTTTTCATCATTCTTAACGTTTTTGTTTTGCTTGTATTATTATGGCTTTCAGCTCACACTCTTCCTGTATCCACACAATTCAATGTTTGAATATATCTCTCGTTAGGTATATCCGGTGGATATGCCATTTCCACGTAATTTCAGCAAACAAACAAACACGTTTTATCTAATTAATCATAATCAGTTTAATCGGCATTTTATTGCGAATAATGTGTTTCTGGTGGAAAAGTTGATAAAAACAGTGTTACCATAATGTTGATGTAGGTATTTATCTTTGCCTACATGTTGTACTAGATATGTAAACGGTAGTCGACTGCAGAATCATTGGCGTACCTGAAAGCAATGCCTGAGCTTGTTCACTTCGTATTCAAATTCACGACCTTCGTCCACTGGTTGAAATTTGCAGCTTCCATGTTGGTAAAAATATTGCCAATCGTGATAAAATGGTTTATGATTACAATCACATCGTTTGACCAAGAACACAGCCTCAAAGAACTCAGTAGTGTATGAAAATAAATGACAAACAGGTGCCCGTTCAAGGTAGCATTCCCGTCCCTACAATTCTCTTAATGTTATCAACCACCTTCAAAATGACATTATTGATGAGGAATTACTGCTATTCATTCCTCATACGAATAATTTCCCAACAAAAACAAATGATATCACACACATCAGTGTTTGATGAAATAATCCGTTCGATTTTATCATCTATTATATGAAAACTGTTTTTGAAACAAGTGCCAACCAGAAAATTTGTAACTGAGGGTCTGAACATTATTGCCATAAATAATTTCGAGATGGGTGCACATTTCTAGATCAATTTATTTCACACATTCCAAACTAAATGTATAGAACTCTGATGTACTGCTTCACTAGCACTGGCATAGTTACTATGTACTGTGAATATCCATCAGCAGATATAGCATTACAATAATATCAAGAATTATTTTTTCCTGAAAGCATTAAAATAAGTCTAAATTATTTTTGCCCGCAAAAGGCGTACCTAGCTCGACTGACCATCGCCAACCTGCTAGTCAATTTGAAGAAATGAAACTTCTTAACTCATCGGTTGTGACGCTAATGCGCACCACATCACTTGAAGCAGCAGCGACACCAATGAAAGAGGTGAAAACCTGCTACAATTCATGATAGCTGATAGGAGGGAGGAACTCGACGTAACAATAGCCTCAACATATTTGAGTGACCTTGTTACAGATTAGCATGTATCTGATGGGGTAAATTGCTCCGATCATAGACATATTAACTTCAGAATAAAGAGCAACATCTAGGAAGAGACTTATTGAAACCCAAGGAAAACGAACTGGGAAGCGTACAGAGCAGTCCTAGGTCGCAAGCTCCAAGGAATGTATCGAACGATAAGAACAAACAGGAGCCAGAGCTGGTTGTAGAAGAGTTCAATGACGCAACCATATTTACGTTCAACGAACATTGCCCACTCATCACAGGGAATACCACCACGAAGGTGCCCTGGTGGCACAAATAACTTACAGGACTGAGGAAGCAAGTTAGAAAAGAATTCAACAGATCAAAAAAAATGGAAGGTTGGATTAAGACAAGAACGCATTGGCCATTTACAAAAAATCTCTGAACAAATCCAAAAGAAGCTTCTGGAGAAAGCACTGTTTGGATAACCGTAGCTATGATGGTGATTAGTGGTCATAGTACAGAAAAAATATAACACAACGATTAGCGATGCCTAACCTGGTTACGAGACTTGGCAGGGCTGAACGTCAACCATAGCAGCATTCACCCGAAGACAAGAAACAGAGGGCCTGGGACCTATACGACATAAGGGGAAAACATACCGATGAAGGAGAAAGTCAAATATCTTAGAGTAATCCTTGACTCCAAGCTGACCTGGAACCAACACCTACAAAAAACAACAAAAAAAGCGTCGACATTACTAGTGATGGCCAGAGATTTTTTTGGAAAAAATGGGGGGGAGAAAACAACATAATATGCTGCACTGGTTATACAGCACGGTGTGGTTGCCCAAGACACAACAGAAAGGAGCCATAACAAGACTAGCCTAGGTGCAAAGACTTGTCTGTATTGGAATCACAGGGGCAATTGAACACCAACTGTAGCCAAGGAGGCACTGCTCCTCTCCATTTAGTGGAGCAGGGAGAGGCAAGGCTTAGTGACTCTAGACTGCAGAACACGCACAACTTGAACCTTAAAACAGGGCATTTGAGCATCTTTAGAATTGAGATCGGGGAAGAGCTGGGATTGATAACGGATCACATTTCGAAACCAATACAGGGTGCTAGTGCCAGACAGAACTGAGTGGAACCGTTCGCAGTTCTAGGACATTTTACAGGGAAAAATCTGGTACAGATGGATTCAAGACTGGCGGGCTTGGGGGTGTTCTCCAGAAACCCAAGTACATGCAAAGGATTACGCCAACCTTCAATGTGCGAAGGAGAACAATAAAATGAATACTGAAGGCGCGCATATCAACATCCTGTCAGACAGTCACATGGCACGTAAGGCCTTGTGCAGAAAGGAAGTGACGTCCAATCTGGTATGGGACTAAAGAGAAGAACTGAACGCGCTAGTAGACCGGAATCATGTCAAACTGACATGGGTTCCAGGACACTAGGGAGTTGCAGGCAATGAGGAAACGAACGAACTCGCAAGAAGAGATTCGGAAAATTTCCAAAACCAAGGGGGGATGCTAGGGGTATCGAAGTGTACAGCAAGAGCGTCTGCAAGAGACTGGATAAGGGGCAAACACAAAACTACTGCCGAAGTACCACAGCAAACAAACATGGTAAAGAATACATCAAAGAAAAGTGCAGACCTGTTAGCGATGAACAGGCGCCACCGGTGAAGGAGCATCTCAAAACAATTGGACTTTATAAAAAATACCTGACCTGCAGATGTCCGATAAAGATCCAGAAACAGTAATACACTCACTGTGCTGTTGCGAGGCACCAGACCGTAGAAAACAGGAAATTGACAGCCATCTGGTAGTTCATAATTATACAGTTCCCACCCGGGGGTCGAAAGTATGAATCTAAAGCCCCAACCCTGACTGGGACTCGGCTAACATTTTCCAGAAAAGTAAATCACTTGGGCGTTATAATCGACCAAAAGCTGACATGGAACAACAAATCAAGCACATTCTTTCCTTGGCTATAGTGGCAACCTGGACATACCGCAGAGTCTTGAAACGCAGACTGCCTTGCCAAAGAAGGGGTAACCACACCACTTCCTGGCCCAGAACCCTCCTGTGAACTCTCCAAAGCCCACTTAAAAGAAGAGTTTCGCTGCTAGGAATTCGATGAAATGAAATCTCACTGAAATAAAGTAATAGAACAAAGACAAGCGAGAAGGCTAGTGAGACTATCGTCAAGGAAAGTAAAACAGCTTCTCGAGTTGAACAAGAAAGATTTGAGATTAGTAACGGGACAACTTACTGGGAACTGCCCTCTGGGGTATCACCTCAAAAAGATAGACAAGTCAGAGAGTGATAGTTGCCGCTACTGCAAGAACTTGGCGGAAACTGCAGAACATCTGCTTTGCGAATACCCAGCGCTCTTCTGCAGGATTAAATTCTTGGAAGGGGCATTTGTAACAGAAACTTAGCTCCCAGAAAACTGATAAACTTCGCATGAAGTCACAGAATCCCGGGTCTAGATAAAGGATCACGCATAAAAGACCTTGCAGGTCGAGGTAATTGTGAGGCTGCACAAGCCGCACGACCCAACTACAATGTACATACATCAAAGGACAATCTTGTACAAGGCAAAAAAGTACTGGAGTATATAATGCGATTATACAACAGAGATCAGATACAATGGGTCATTAAGCCTAAGTGTCACCGGAGGTAACAGTCAGACAGACCTCAATGGGGTTGTTTCAAGTAAGTATGCCTGATAAGGAGACAGGAGATTCGCACAGTAGACCTTCAGATGTAAGGCGCATAACCTCCCGATAAAGCAAGCACATATCCTTACAAACTCCCAATATAATTCTACAGTAACCAAGAACTTCCATACGAAATTCAAACTTCCATAGCAATTCCAACAGCAAAAAGTAAATAAGGATGCGATCGCTTCTCAACCTAATCATCCGTAGGTACGCTGGTTCGAATCCCAGCGCGGTGCCGGTCCCGTACATGACATAACACGTTAAAAAGTAAGGGTTACGTATTCCCTAGCTAGCATAAGTCTCTCGAAGACTTTTGAGGGTTGCTCGTGAGGGTGCGCTTGACTATTTGAAAAAACTACCAAAGTAAGATTTTCCAGTTCCAATTACAAAAATGCCACTTTTGTAGCAATTGTTTTATAGTTCTCAATAATCGTTTAAAATTTTAGAGTTTGAATTTGTATTTTAGCTGTACAATACAATCAAGAGAATTTATATATCATGGCCGATTCACTCAGTATTGCCTCTAGGAAGTTATTGTTCGCACGCCTTTGTGTCCAACCCTGTCTATCAATAACCAGATTAGCTCACTAACACCATATGTTGCTCAACACCAACACATACCTGTGAATGGTTTGTAGACCATTCCGGGTGAAATTTATCTTATTCAAAAACTACTAAACTATATTTCATGTGGTTTCCATCATTTTCAACTCCATTTTAAGTGCACATTTCACATATTGAATTGATCTGACATTCGCAGTTGGAAGAGGATTATTGCTGTAGTCCATAAACGATCAAAATGAATCGATGGGACGTGGAATGTGATTCCATAGTTTGTTTTGGCCCGTGAGGATTTCCTACAACTGAAATTATTTTGAACATTTCCTGATCAAAATCAATCCGTCCTTCATTGCAAACTGGATGCAATAACTTGGTGCATTACTGGATAATGATCAAGATGTCAAGCCGCTGCATTTTCATAATTTATGACACGTTGTTTCTTTTTTGCTCGGTAACCTAGTGAAGAATTCGATCGACTTTCTGCTTCTTCTTCGATTTATAATGACACCAATCGGGTCTCAATTAAAACACCTGTTTGGCATTTGTTTTTTCACCATTTAACGATATTAGTGTTGACATTCTTTTCCATAAGTGGACAAGTTGATCTTGTAGCAATAAAATTTACAAGCAGCATTGTTGCAACTTCTGATTCAACTTTTTTGTTGGACACTCGTTAATCTGCCAAGGGAAAGAAGTTGTTATGTTATACAGCCTTCATTTCGTACGTCACTCGACAACTGACATCTCTATCGGGAAAGCATAATTACAGTGATTTTTAGGTTTCTTTAGTGTGAATGAATATCTTTCAGAAAGATCAATGTCAGCAATGTTTGAGTGATTTGTTCAGGGAATTAACATGTTTTTAATTATGATCATTACTTTCAGCTTAATATCTTTTTAAATGATTTTTTCACACAACAATATTTCAATAATTTATTAGACACTGAAAATCTACGATTTAATCATTATCTAATTCGAACATGTCTGTAGCCGATTATCTTTTGGAATATGTTCTACTGCTCCTACTTTAGTAATTAAAATCGTCTTGGCCAGTTAAGTCTTTCCATCCTTTTTTCGTTTGCCGCGATACTTACTGAATGTCCTCTCCAATAAATGGGACAAAATTGCGTAAAAAAAGGTGGACCCGCTCTACTTACTTACTGCCGGTAAGATTTGTTTTTGTAACAATAGCACAATAAAACTTTCATCACCAGTTTAACTGGTATAAATATCGTGAAGCAACGTTCTTTCCCTGCACTGTGAAATTGCAAAAAGAGTAGTTATTACCGTTCCAGATCATGGTGTAACTCCCTGTTATTATTTTTATTCTTAGGGTTCGAACAACATAAGTTTCATGTGTTCATAAAAAGTCGTATGATTGTAAGTGGCTTTTCCAGACAGTGGGATAATCTTCCGAAAAAAATGACATAGGGATTTATAGGGCTAACAATGTTCGAAAGAGGGCAAACTCGGGATGACCGCTTGTTTCGGACATCAGTGGAGATTGGCTGACTTAAGAAATGCTTGTGATCGGAATATTAAAGCTTATACGGGTTTCACCGTGTTTCTCTGCAAATGTATGCGTTGTTCACAAAATATAAACAATATTGGTTCTCGTTGCGGCTGTACTTGTCGGGGGAGCTTTATTGTCATGTGGAGCTCTGAAATGTAGGGTGGTTTGGAGTTTTCAAAACTATTGTGAACAACAACCCTTGGATGACGTATCTCTGTACAAGAAATATAATTTTTCGTAAGATATCGAGTGGTCGGCGGACCAAATCAATAAAAATTATTTGTTGTTTATTGTTATGCTCTGTTCAAACGATACACAATAGCTGAATGTCCCAACGCGTTCATGGTACTCAAGGGGAGTTACAGGCTTTAGTAAGCCAAAAAGTGACGTCACAACTATTGTGAGAGTACCTGGTAATTCCTAAGGCACTGCCAGAGCAGATTAGAGTAGATATATTCTTGGTGGTGTCTAAAATATCATAAAATGAAAAAATGAAAAGGCTGATGGAATTGCTTGCCACAATGCCGGTTATAATTTCTGGATGCTACAATGGTTTCTGCCAATTTTGATGAACGAGAACTCCTTCTTTCCAAAATCGCTACCCTGGAATTTTATAGAATTGTATGAAGCTGATGCAGCGACTTGCATTAGGCTAGTAACCCTCCGCCTTTGAACAATAAAAAATACCAGAAGCACCCCGAAATGAAAAAGAGAAGGAGAAAAAGTTCATTAAGACTTGGTGTGAATCCAATGCACCAACTCTACACCGAGTTTTGTATGTGAAACGAAGCTCTGCTGTTTTACTACAGAGTGCACATGCAATTTCATCTCAATGATCTCTTTGGGCGATATCGCACGTACTCTCATTTTGATAGATATTTCCATGCTTGATCGAATCACATATACTTTATTAATGGAAGATTTTTTACATGTATAAAACATTTGGAGCAGATAATATAACATTGTCCCATTTCTAACAATAACAACTACAAATTCACGAGAACAGAAAAACAATACTAGCAAAAGCGAGTAAACAGATAAATTGAATATGAATAACATACATTATTTGCTTTGTGGGAGACCGACTTTTTCAAATAAAAATCAGGAAACTTACTGATTTCATCATTCTGAATCAATTGGCGTTCGCAGATTTGATTTATCTTCAACCGTGCACGAGTTAAAAATTTCATCTGGAGTTGAGAAGTGTGATTTCTCTTCAATTTTTGACAGCTTATTCCTTCTTTACGCAAAACCGTGTATCTGAGCAAATACAAATCATATATTTTCGGAATCAGCATGAAATTTTGCATAGAAAGTGTGAGTTTTAAGTGAATCTGAAGAATTTTTATTTTTCATGATTTTCAGGGGTCTACCCCTTAGGGCTTCTTGACTTTTTTCGAGCAACTGTTTCTTTCCCAGATCGACTTGAAATTCACGAAGTATACTAATTTCATCATTCTGAATCGATTGGCGTTCGTAGAATTAATCTATCTTCAACCGTCCACGAGTGAAAAAGTTGATCTGGAGTTGAGAAGTGTGATTTCCCTTCAATTTTTGACGGCTTATTCCTTCTTTACGCAAAACCTTGTATCTGAGCAAATACAAATCATATATTTTCGGAATCAGCATGAAATTTTGCATATAAAGTGTGAGTTTTAAGTGAATCTGAAGAATTTTTATTTTTCATGATTTTCAGGGGTCTACCCCTTAGGACTTCTTGACTTTTTTCGAGCAACTGTTTCTTTCCCAGATCGACTTGAAATTCACGAAGTATACTAATTTCATCATTCTGAATCGATTGGCGTTCGTAGAATTAATCTATCTTCAACCGTCCACGAGTTAAAAAGTTGATCTGGAGTTGAGAAGTGTGATTTCCCTTCAATTTTTGACGGATTATTCCTTCTTTACGCAAAACCTTGTATCTGAGCAAATACAAATCATATATTTTCGGAATCAGCATGAAATTTTGCATACAAAGTGTGAGTTTTAAGTGAATCTGAAGAATTTTTATTTTTCATGATTTTCAGGGGTCTACCCATTAGGACTTCTTGACTTATTTCGAGCAAGTGTTTTTTTCACAGATCGACTTGAAATTCATGAAGTATACTAATTTCATCATTCTGAATCGATTGGCGTTCGTAGAATTAATCTATCTTCAACCGTCCACGAGTTAAAAAGTTGATCTGGAGTCAATTTTTGACGGCTTATTCCTTCTTTACGCAAAACCTTGTATCTGAGCAAATACAAATCATATATTTTCGGAATCAGCATGAAATTTTGCATACAAAGTGTGAGTTTTAAGTGAATCTGAAGAATTTTTATTTTTCATGATTTTCAGGGGTCTACCCCTTAGGACTTCTTGACTTTTTTCGAGCAACTGTTTCTTTCCCAGATCGACTTGAAATTCACGAAGTATACTAATTTCATCATTCTGAATCGATTGGCGTTCGTAGAATTAATCTATCTTCAACCGTCCACGAGTTAAAAAGTTGATCTGGAGTTGAGAAGTGTGATTTCCCTTCAATTTTTGACGGCTTATTCCTTCTTTACGCAAAACCTTGTATCTGAGCAAATACAAATCATATATTTTCGGAATCAGCATGAAATTTTGCATATAAAGTGTGAGTTTTAAGTGAATCTGAAGAATTTTTATTTTTCATGATTTTCAGGGGTCTACCCCTTAGGACTTCTTGACTTTTTTCGAGCAACTGTTTCTTTCCCAGATCGACTTGAAATTCACGAAGTATACTAATTTCATCATTCTGAATCGATTGGCGTTCGTAGAATTAATCTATCTTCAACCGTCCACGAGTTAAAAAGTTGATCTGGAGTTGAGAAGTGTGATTTCCCTTCAATTTTTGACGGATTATTCCTTCTTTCACAAAACCTTGTATCTGAGCAAATACAAATCATATATTTTCGGAATCAGCATGAAATTTTGCATACAAAGTGTGAGTTTTAAGTGAATCTGAAGAATTTTTATTTTTCATGATTTTCAGGGGTCTACCCATTAGGACTTCTTGACTTATTTCGAGCAAGTGTTTTTTTCACAGATCGACTTGAAATTCATGAAGTATACTAATTTCATCATTCTGAATCGATTGGAGTTCGTAGAATTAATCTATCTTCAACCGTCCACGAGTTAAAAAGTTGATCTGGAGTCAATTTTTGACGGCTTATTCCTTCTTTACGCAAAACCTTGTATCTGAGCAAATACAAATCATATATTTTCGGAATCAGCATGAAATTTTGCATACAAAGTGTGAGTTTTAAGTGAATCTGAAGAATTTTTATTTTTCATGATTTTCAGGGGTCTACCCCTTAGGACTTCTTGACTTTTTTCGAGCAACTGTTTCTTTCCCAGATCGACTTGAAATTCACGAAGTATACTAATTTCATCATTCTGAATTGATTGGCGTTCGTAGAATTAATCTATCTTCAACCGTCCACGAGTTAAAAAGTTGATCTGGAGTTGAGAAGTGTGATTTCCCTTCAATTTTTGACGGCTTATTCCTTCTTTACGCAAAACCTTGTATCTGAGCAAATACAAATCATATATTTTCGGAATCAGCATGAAATTTTGCATATAAAGTGTGAGTTTTAAGTGAATCTGAAGAATTTTTATTTTTCATGATTTTCAGGGGTCTACCCCTTAGGACTTCTTGACTTTTTTCGAGCAACTGTTTCTTTCCCAGATCGACTTGAAATTCACGAAGTATACTAATTTCATCATTCTGAATCGATTGGCGTTCGTAGAATTAATCTATCTTCAACCGTCCACGAGTTAAACAGTTGATCTGGAGTTGAGAAGTGTGATTTCCCTTCAATTTTTGACGGATTATTCCTTCTTTCACAAAACCTTGTATCTGAGCAAATACAAATCATATATTTTCGGAATCAGCATGAAATTTTGCATACAAAGTGTGAGTTTTAAGTGAATCTGAAGAATTTTTATTTTTCATGATTTTCAGGGGTCTACCCATTAGGACTTCTTGACTTATTTCGAGCAAGTGTTTTTTTCACAGATCGACTTGAAATTCATGAAGTATACTAATTTCATCATTCTGAATCGATTGGAGTTCGTAGAATTAATCTATCTTCAACCGTCCACGAGTTAAAAAGTTGATCTGGAGTCAATTTTTGACGGCTTATTCCTTCTTTACGCAAAACCTTGTATCTGAGCAAATACAAATCATATATTTTCGGAATCAGCATGAAATTTTGCATACAAAGTGTGAGTTTTAAGTAAATCTGAAGAATTTTTATTTTTCATGATTTTCAGGGGTCTACCCCTTAGGGCTTCTTGACTTTTTTCGAGCAACTGTTTCTTTCCCAGATCGACTTGAAATTCACGAAGTATACTAATTTCATCATTCTGAATCGATTGGCGTTCGTAGAATTAATCTATCTTCAACCGTCCACGAGTTAAAAAGTTGAACTGGAGTTGAGAAGTGTGATTTCCCTTCAATTTTTGACGGCTTATTCCTTCTTTACGCAAAACCTTGTATCTGAGCAAATACAAATCATATATTTTCGGAATCAGCATGAAATTTTGCATATAAAGTGTGAGTTTTAAGTGAATCTGAAGAATTTTTATTTTTCATGATTTTCAGAGGTCTACCCCTTAGGACTTCTTGACTTTTTTCGAGCAACTGTTTCTTTCCCAGATCGACTTGAAATTCACGAAGTATACTAATTTCATCATTCTGAATCGATTGGCGTTCGTAGAATTAATCTATCTTCAACCGTCCACGAGTTAAAAAGTTGATCTGGAGTTGAGAAGTGTGATTTCCCTTCAATTTTTGACGGATTATTCCTTCTTTACGCAAAACCTTGTATCTGAGCAAATACAAATCATATATTTTCGGAATCAGCATGAAATTTTGCATACAAAGTGTGAGTTTTAAGTAAATCTGAAGAATTTTTATTTTTCATGATTTTCAGGGGTCTACCCCTTAGGGCTTCTTGACTTTTTTCGAGCAACTGTTTCTTTCCCAGATCGACTTGAAATTCACGAAGTATACTAATTTCATCTTTCTGAATCGATTGGCGTTCGTAGAATTAATCTATCTTCAACCGTCCACGAGTTAAAAAGTTGATCTGGAGTTGAGAAGTGTGATTTCCCTTCAATTTTTGACGGCTTATTCCTTCTTTACGCAAAACCTTGTATCTGAGCAAATACAAATCATATATTTTCGGAATCAGCATGAAATTTTGCATATAAAGTGTGAGTTTTAAGTGAATCTGAAGAATTTTTATTTTTCATGATTTTCAGGGGTCTATCCCTTAGGACTTCTTGACTTTTTTCGAGCAACTGTTTCTTTCCCAGATCGACTTGAAATTCACGAAGTATACTAATTTCATCATTCTGAATCGATTGGCGTTCGTAGAATTAATCTATCTTCAACCGTCCACGAGTTAAAAAGTTGATCTGGAGTTGAGAAGTGTGATTTCCCTTCAATTTTTGACGGCTTATTCCTTCTTTACGCAAAACCTTGTATCTTAGCGAATACAAATCATATATTTTCGGAATCAGCATGAAATTTTGCATATAAAGTGTGAGTTTTAAGTGAATCTGAAAAAATTTTATTTTTCATGATTTTCAGGGGTCTACTACCCCTTAGGACTTCTTGACTTTTTTCGAGCAACTGTTTCTTTCCCAGATCGACTTAAAATTCACGAAGTATACTAATTTCATCATTCTGAATCGATTGGCGTTCGTAGAATTAATCTATCTTCAACCGTCCACGAGTTAAAAAGTTGATCTGGAGTTGAGAAGTGTGATTTCCCTTCAATTTTTGACGGCTTATTCCTTCTTTACGCAAAACCTTGTATCTGAGCATATACAAATCACATATATTCGGAATCAGCATGAAATTTTGCGTATATAGTGTGAATTTTAAGTGAATCTGAATTTTTTTTATTTTTCATGATTTTTAGGGGTCTACCCCTTAGGGCTTCTTGACTTTTTTCGAGCAACTGTTTCTTTCCCAGATCGACTTGAAATTCACGAAGTATACTAATTTCATCATTCTGAATCGATTGGCGTTCGTAGAATTAATCTATCTTCAACCGTCCACGAGTTAAAAAGTTGATCTGGAGTTGAGAAGTGTGATTTCCCTTCAATTTTTGACGGCTTATTCCTTCTTTACGCAAAACCTTGTATCTGAGCAAATACAAATCATATATTTTCGGAATCAGCATGAAATTTTGCATATAAAGTGTGAGTTTTAAGTGAATCTGAAGAATTTTTATTTTTCATGATTTTCAGGGGTCTACCCCTTAGGACTTCTTGACTGTTTTCGAGCAACTGTTTCTTTCCCAGATCGACTTGAAATTCACGAAGTATACTAATTTCATCATTCTGAATCGATTGGCGTTCGTAGAATTAATCT
The DNA here is from genome assembly GCA_958502065.1 of Chrysolina americana. Classification (NCBI taxonomy): domain Eukaryota; kingdom Metazoa; phylum Arthropoda; class Insecta; order Coleoptera; family Chrysomelidae; genus Chrysolina; species Chrysolina americana. The sequence goes on along the minus strand of OY293420.1, from coordinate 55,632,800 downwards.
ATCTTCAACCGTCCTCGAGTTAAAAAGTTGATCTGGAGTTGAGAAGTGTGATTTCCCTTCAATTTTTGACGGATTATTCCTTCTTTACGCAAAACCTTGTATCTGAGCAAATACAAATCATATATTTTCGGAATCAGCATGAAATTTTGCATACAAAGTGTGAGTTTTAAGTAAATCTGAAGAATTTTTATTTTTCATGATTTTCAGGGGTCTACCCCTTAGGGCTTCTTGACTTTTTTCGAGCAACTGTTTCTTTCCCAGATCGACTTGAAATTCACGAAGTATACTAATTTCATCATTCTGAATCGATTGGCGTTCGTAGAATTAATCTATCTTCAACCGTCCACGAGTTAAAAAGTTGAACTGGAGTTGAGAAGTGTGATTTCCCTTCAATTTTTGACGGCTTATTCCTTCTTTACGCAAAACCTTGTATCTGAGCAAATACAAATTATATATTTTCGGAATCAGCATGAAATTTTGCATATAAAGTGTGAGTTTTAAGTGAATCTGAAGAATTTTTATTTTTCATGATTTTCAGAGGTCTACCCCTTAGGACTTCTTGACTTTTTTCGAGCAACTGTTTCTTTCCCAGATCGACTTGAAATTCACGAAGTATACTAATTTCATCATTCTGAATCGATTGGCGTTCGTAGAATTAATCTATCTTCAACCGTCCACGAGTTAAAAAGTTGATCTGGAGTTGAGAAGTGTGATTTCCCTTCAATTTTTGACGGCTTATTCCTTCTTTACGCAAAACCTTGTATCTTAGCGAATACAAATCATATATTTTCGGAATCAGCATGAAATTTTGCATATAAAGTGTGAGTTTTAAGTGAATCTGAAGAAATTTTATTTTTCATGATTTTCAGGGGTCTACTACCCCTTAGGACTTCTTGACTTTTTTCGAGCAACTGTTTCTTTCCCAGATCGACTTAAAATTCACGAAGTATACTAATTTCATCATTCTGAATCGATTGGCGTTCGTAGAATTAATCTATCTTCAACCGTCCACGAGTTAAAAAGTTGATCTGGAGTTGAGAAGTGTGATTTCCCTTCAATTTTTGACGGCTTATTCCTTCTTTACGCAAAACCTTGTATCAGAGCAAATACAAATCATATATTTTCGGAATCAGCATGAAATTTTGCATATAAAGTGTGAGTTTTAAGTGAATCTGAAGAATTTTTATTTTTCATGATTTTCAGGGGTCTACCCATTAGGGCTTCTTGACTTTTTTCGAGCAACTGTTTCTTTCCCAGATCGACTTGAAATTCACGAAGTATACTAATTTCATCATTCTGAATCGATTGGCGTTCGTAGAATTAATCTATCTTCAACCGTCCACGAGTTAAAAAGTTGATCTGGAGTTGAGAAGTGTGATTTCCCTTCAATTTTTGACGGCTTATTCCTTCTTTACGCAAAACCTTGCATCTGAGCAAATACAAATCATATATTTTCGGAATCAGCATGAAATTTTGCATATAAAGTGTGAGTTTTGAGTGAATCTGAAGAAATTTTATTTTTCATGATTTTCAGGGGTCTACCCCTTAGGACTTCTTGACTTTTTTCGAGCAACTGTTTCTTTCCCAGATCGACTTGAAATTCACGAAGTATACTAATTTCATCATTCTGAATCGATTGGCGTTCGTAGAATTAATCTATCTTCAACCGTCCACGAGTTAAAAAGTTGATCTGGAGTTGAGAAGTGTGATTTCCCTTCAATTTTTGACGGCTTATTCCTTCTTTACGCAAAACCTTGTATCTGAGCAAATACAAATCATATATTTTCGGAATCAGCATGAAATTTTGCATATAAAGTGTGAGTTTTAAGTGAATCTGAAGAATTTTTATTTTTCATGATTTTCAGGGGTCTATCCCTTAGGACTTCTTGACTTTTTTCGAGCAACTGTTTCTTTCCCAGATCGACTTGAAATTCACGAAGTATACTAATTTCATCATTCTGAATCGATTGGCGTTCGTAGAATTAATCTATCTTCAACCGTCCACGAGTTAAAAAGTTGATGTGGAGTTGAGAAGTGTGATTTCCCTTCAATTTTTGACGGCTTATTCCTTCTTTACGCAAAACCTTGTATCTGAGCAAATACAAATCATATATTTTCGGAATCAGCATGAAATTTTGCATATAAAGTGTGAGTTTTAGGTGAATCTGAAGAAATTTTATTTTTCATGATTTTCAGCAACTGTTTCTTTCCCAGATCGACTTGAAATTCACGAAGTATATTAATTTCATCATTCTGAATTGATTGGCGTTCGTAGAATTAATCTATCTTCAACCGTCCACGAGTTAAAAAGTTGATCTGGAGTTGAGAAGTGTGATTTCCCTTCAATTTTTGACGGCTTATTCCTTCTTTACGCAAAACCTTGTATCTTGGCGAATACAAATCATATATTTTCGGAATCAGCATGAAATTTTGCATATAAAGTGTGAGTTTTAAGTGAATCTGAAAAAATTTTATTTTTCATGATTTTCAGGGGTCTACTACCCCTTAGGACTTCTTGACTTTTTTCGAGCAACTGTTTCTTTCCCAGATCGACTTAAAATTCACGAAGTATACTAATTTCATCATTCTGAATCGATTGGCGTTCGTAGAATTAATCTATCTTCAACCGTCCACGAGTTAAAAAGTTGATCTGGAGTTGAGAAGTGTGATTTCCCTTCAATTTTTGACGGCTTATTCCTTCTTTACGCAAAACCTTGTATCTGAGCAAATACAAATCATATATTTTCGGAATCAGCATGAAATTTTGCATATAAAGTGTGAGTTTTAAGTGAATCTGAAGAATTTTTATTTTTCATGATTTTCAGGGGTCTACCCATTAGGGCTTCTTGACTTTTTTCGAGCAACTGTTTCTTTCCCAGATCGACTTGAAATTCACGAAGTATACTAATTTCATCATTCTGAATCGATTGGCGTTCGTAGAATTAATCTATCTTCAACCGTCCACGAGTTAAAAAGTTGATCTGGAGTTGAGAAGTGTGATTTCCCTTCAATTTTTGACGGCTTATTCCTTCTTTACGCAAAACCTTGTATCTGAGCAAATACAAATCATATATTTTCGGAATCAGCATGAAATTTTGCATATAAAGTGTGAGTTTTAAGTGAATCTGAAGAATTTTTATTTTTCATGATTTTCAGGGGTCTACCCATTAGGGCTTCTTGACTTTTTTCGAGCAACTGTTTCTTTCCCAGATCGACTTGAAATTCACGAAGTATACTAATTTCATCATTCTGAATCGATTGGCGTTCGTAGAATTAATCTATCTTCAACCATCCACGAGTTAAAAAGTTGATCTGGAGTTGAGAAGTGTGATTTCCCTTCAATTTTTGACGGCTTATTCCTTCTTTACGCAAAACCTTGTATCTGAGCAAATACAAATCATATATTTTCGGAATCAGCATGAAATTTTGCATATAAAGTGTGAGTTTTAAGTGAATCTGAAGAAATTTTATTTTTCATGATTTTCAGGGGTCTACCCCTTAGGACTTCTTGACTTTTTTCGAGCAACTGTTTCTTTCCCAGATCGACTTGAAATTCACGAAGTATACTAATTTCATCATTCTGAATCGATTGGCGTTCGTAGAATTAATCTATCTTCAACCGTCCACGAGTTAAAAAGTTGATCTGGAGTTGAGAAGTGTGATTTCCCTTCAATTTTTGACGGCTTATTCCTTCTTTACGCAAAACCTTGTATCTGAGCAAATACAAATCATATATTTTCGGAATCAGCATGAAATTTTGCATATAAAGTGTGAGTTTTAAGTGAATCTGAAGAATTTTTATTTTTCATGATTTTCAGGGGTCTATCCCTTAGGACTTCTTGACTTTTTTCGAGCAACTGTTTCTTTCCCAGATCGACTTGAAATTCACGAAGTATACTAATTTCATCATTCTGAATCGATTGGCGTTCGTAGAATTAATCTATCTTCAACCGTCCACGAGTTAAAAAGTTGATGTGGAGTTGAGAAGTGTGATTTCCCTTCAATTTTTGACGGCTTATTCCTTCTTTACGCAAAACCTTGTATCTGAGCAAATACAAATCATATATTTTCGGAATCAGCATGAAATTTTGCATAGAAAGTGTGAGTTTTAAGTGAATCTGAAGAAATTTTATTTTTCATGATTTTCAGGGGTCTACCCCTTAGGACTTCTTGACTTTTTTCGAGCAACTGTTTCTTTCCCAGATCGACTTGAAATTCACGAAGTATACTAATTTCATCATTCTGAATCGATTGGCGTTCGTAGAATTAATCTATCTTCAACCGTCCACGAGTTAAAAAGTTGATCTGGAGTTGAGAAGTGTGATTTCCCTTCAATTTTTGACGGCTTATTCCTTCTTTACGCAAAACCTTGTATCTGAGCAAATACAAATCATATATTTTCGGAATCAGCATGAAATTTTGCATATAAAGTGTGAGTTTTAAGTGAATCTGAAGAATTTTTATTTTTCATGATTTTCAGGGGTCTATCCCTTAGGACTTCTTGACTTTTTTCGAGCAACTGTTTCTTTCCCAGATCGACTTGAAATTCACGAAGTATACTAATTTCATCATTCTGAATCGATTGGCGTTCGTAGAATTAATCTATCTTCAACCGTCCACGAGTTAAAAAGTTGATGTGGAGTTGAGAAGTGTGATTTCCCTTCAATTTTTGACGGCTTATTCCTTCTTTACGCAAAACCTTGTATCTGAGCAAATACAAATCATATATTTTCGGAATCAGCATGAAATTTTGCATATAAAGTGTGAGTTTTAGGTGAATCTGAAGAAATTTTATTTTTCATGATTTTCAGCAACTGTTTCTTTCCCAGATCGACTTGAAATTCACGAAGAATATTAATTTCATCATTCTGAATTGATTGGCGTTCGTAGAATTAATCTATCTTCAACCGTCCACGAGTTAAAAAGTTGATCTGGAGTTGAGAAGTGTGATTTCCCTTCAATTTTTGACGGCTTATTCCTTCTTTACGCAAAACCTTGTATCTGAGCAAATACAAATCATATATTTTCGGAATCAGCATGAAATTTTGCATATATAGTGTGAGTTTTAAGTGAATCTGAAGAATTTTTATTTTTCATGATTTCCAGGGGTCTACCCCTTAGGACTTCTTGACTTTTTTCGAGCAACTGTTTCTTTCCCAGATCGACTTGAAATTCACGAAGTATACTAATTTCATCATTCTGAATTGATTGGCGTTCGTAGAATTAATCTATCTTCAACCGTCCACGAGTTAAAAAGTTGATCTGGAGTTGAGAAGTGTGATTTCCCTTCAATTTTTGACGTTTTATTCATTTTTTACGCAAAACCTTGTATCTGAGCATATACAAATCACATATATTCGGAATCAGCATGAAATTTTGCGTATATAGTGTGAATTTTAAGTGAATCTGAATTTTTTTTATTTTTCATGATTTTTAGGGGTCTACCCCTTAGGACTTCTTGACTTTTTTCGAGCAACTGTTTCTTTCCCAGATCAACTTGAAATTCACGAAGTATACTAATTTCATCATTCTGAATTGATTGGCGTTCGTAGAATTAATCTATCTTCAACCATCCACGAGTTAAAAAGTTGATCTGGAGTTGAGAAGTGTGATTTCCCTTCAATTTTTGACGGCTTATTCCTTCTTTACGCAAAACCTTGTATCTGAGCAAATACAAATCATATATTTTCGGAATCAGCATGAAATTTTGCATATAAAGTGTGAGTTTTAAGTGAATCTGAAGAAATTTTATTTTTCATGATTTTCAGGGGTCTACCCCTTAGGACTTCTTGACTTTTTTCGAGCAACTGTTTCTTTCCCAGATCGACTTGAAATTCACGAAGTATACTAATTTCATCATTCTGAATCGATTGGCGTTCGTAGAATTAATCTATCTTCAACCGTCCACGAGTTAAAAAGTTGATCTGGAGTTGAGAAGTGTGATTTCCCTTCAATTTTTGACGGCTTATTCCTTCTTTACGCAAAACCTTGTATCTGAGCAAATACAAATCATATATTTTCGGAATCAGCATGAAATTTTGCATATAAAGTGTGAGTTTTAAGTGAATCTGAAGAATTTTTATTTTTCATGATTTTCAGGGGTCTATCCCTTAGGACTTCTTGACTTTTTTCGAGCAACTGTTTCTTTCCCAGATCGACTTGAAATTCACGAAGTATACTAATTTCATCATTCTGAATCGATTGGCGTTCGTAGAATTAATCTATCTTCAACCGTCCACGAGTTAAAAAGTTGATCTGGAGTTGAGAAGTGTGATTTCCCTTCAATTTTTGACGGCTTATTCCTTCTTTACGCAAAACCTTGTATCTTAGCGAATACAAATCATATATTTTCGGAATCAGCATGAAATTTTGCATATAAAGTGTGAGTTTTAAGTGAATCTGAAGAAATTTTATTTTTCATGATTTTCAGGGGTCTACTACCCCTTAGGACTTCTTGACTTTTTTCGAGCAACTGTTTCTTTCCCAGATCGACTTGAAATTCACGAAGTATACTAATTTCATCATTCTGAATCGATTGGCGTTCGTAGAATTAATCTATCTTCAACCGTCCACGAGTTAAAAAGTTGATCTGGAGTTGAGAAGTGTGATTTCCCTTCAATTTTTGACGGCTTATTCCTTCTTTACGCAAAACCTTGTATCTGAGCAAATACAAATCATATATTTTCGGAATCAGCATGAAATTTTGCATATAAAGTGTGAGTTTTAAGTGAATCTGAAGAATTTTTATTTTTCATGATTTTCAGGGGTCTACCCATTAGGGCTTCTTGACTTTTTTCGAGCAACTGTTTCTTTCCCAGATCGACTTGAAATTCACGAAGTATACTAATTTCATCATTCTGAATCGATTGGCGTTCGTAGAATTAATCTATCTTCAACCGTCCACGAGTTAAAAAGTTGATCTGGAGTTGAGAAGTGTGATTTCCCTTCAATTTTTGACGGCTTATTCCTTCTTTACGCAAAACCTTGTATCTGAGCAAATACAAATCATATATTTTCGGAATCAGCATGAAATTTTGCATATAAAGTGTGAGTTTTAAGTGAATCTGAAGAAATTTTATTTTTCATGATTTTCAGGGGTCTACCCCTTAGGACTTCTTGACTTTTTTCGAGCAACTGTTTCTTTCCCAGATCGACTTGAAATTCACGAAGTATACTAATTTCATCATTCTGAATCGATTGGCGTTCGTAGAATTAATCTATCTTCAACCGTCCACGAGTTAAAAAGTTGATCTGGAGTTGAGAAGTGTGATTTCCCTTCAATTTTTGACGGCTTATTCCTTCTTTACGCAAAACCTTGTATCTGAGCAAATACAAATCATATATTTTCGGAATCAGCATGAAATTTTGCATATAAAGTGTGAGTTTTAAGTGAATCTGAAGAATTTTTATTTTTCATGATTTTCAGGGGTCTATCCCTTAGGACTTCTTGACTTTTTTCGAGCAACTGTTTCTTTCCCAGATCGACTTGAAATTCACGAAGTATACTAATTTCATCATTCTGAATCGATTGGCGTTCGTAGAATTAATCTATCTTCAACCGTCCACGAGTTAAAAAGTTGATCTGGAGTTGAGAAGTGTGATTTCCCTTCAATTTTTGACGGCTTATTCCTTCTTTACGCAAAACCTTGTATCTTAGCGAATACAAATCATATATTTTCGGAATCAGCATGAAATTTTGCATATAAAGTGTGAGTTTTAAGTGAATCTGAAGAAATTTTATTTTTCATGATTTTCAGGGGTCTACTACCCCTTAGGACTTCTTGACTTTTTTCGAGCAACTGTTTCTTTCCCAGATCGACTTGAAATTCACGAAGTATACTAATTTCATCATTCTGAATCGATTGGCGTTCGTAGAATTAATCTATCTTCAACCGTCCACGAGTTAAAAAGTTGATCTGGAGTTGAGAAGTGTGATTTCCCTTCAATTTTTGACGGCTTATTCCTTCTTTACGCAAAACCTTGTATCTGAGCAAATACAAATCATATATTTTCGGAATCAGCATGAAATTTTGCATATAAAGTGTGAGTTTTAAGTGAATCTGAAGAATTTTTATTTTTCATGATTTTCAGGGGTCTACCCATTAGGGCTTCTTGACTTTTTTCGAGCAACTGTTTCTTTCCCAGATCGACTTGAAATTCACGAAGTATACTAATTTCATCATTCTGAATCGATTGGCGTTCGTAGAATTAATCTATCTTCAACCGTCCACGAGTTAAAAAGTTGATCTGGAGTTGAGAAGTGTGATTTCCCTTCAATTTTTGACGGCTTATTCCTTCTTTACGCAAAACCTTGTATCTGAGCAAATACAAATCATATATTTTCGGAATCAGCATGAAATTTTGCATATAAAGTGTGAGTTTTAAGTGAATCTGAAGAAATTTTATTTTTCATGATTTTCAGGGGTCTACCCCTTAGGACTTCTTGACTTTTTTCGAGCAACTGTTTCTTTCCCAGATCGACTTGAAATTCACGAAGTATACTAATTTCATCATTCTGATTCGATTGGCGTTCGTAGAATTAATCTATCTTCAACCGTCCACGAGTTAAAAAGTTGATCTGGAGTTGAGAAGTGTGATTTCCCTTCAATTTTTGACGGCTTATTCCTTCTTTACGCAAAACCTTGTATCTGAGCAAATACAAATCATATATTTTCGGAATCAGCATGAAATTTTGCATATAAAGTGTGAGTTTTAAGTGAATCTGAAGAATTTTTATTTTTCATGATTTTCAGGGGTCTATCCCTTAGGACTTCTTGACTTTTTTCGAGCAACTGTTTCTTTCCCAGATCGACTTGAAATTCACGAAGTATACTAATTTCATCATTCTGAATCGATTGGCGTTCGTAGAATTAATCTATCTTCAACCGTCCACGAGTTAAAAAGTTGATCTGGAGTTGAGAAGTGTGATTTCCCTTCAATTTTTGACGGCTTATTCCTTCTTTACGCAAAACCTTGTATCTTAGCGAATACAAATCATATATTTTCGGAATCAGCATGAAATTTTGCATATAAAGTGTGAGTTTTAAGTGAATCTGAAGAAATTTTATTTTTCATGATTTTCAGGGGTCTACTACCCCTTAGGACTTCTTGACTTTTTTCGAGCAACTGTTTCTTTCCCAGATCGACTTGAAATTCACGAAGTATACTAATTTCATCATTCTGAATCGATTGGCGTTCGTAGAATTAATCTATCTTCAACCGTCCACGAGTTAAAAAGTTGATCTGGAGTTGAGAAGTGTGATTTCCCTTCAATTTTTGACGGCTTATTCCTTCTTTACGCAAAACCTTGTATCTGAGCAAATACAAATCATATATTTTCGGAATCAGCATGAAATTTTGCATATAAAGTGTGAGTTTTAAGTGAATCTGAAGAATTTTTATTTTTCATGATTTTCAGGGGTCTACCCATTAGGGCTTCTTGACTTTTTTCGAGCAACTGTTTCTTTCCCAGATCGACTTGAAATTCACGAAGTATACTAATTTCATCATTCTGAATCGATTGGCGTTCGTAGAATTAATCTATCTTCAACCGTCCACGAGTTAAAAAGTTGATCTGGAGTTGAGAAGTGTGATTTCCCTTCAATTTTTGACGGCTTATTCCTTCTTTACGCAAAACCTTGTATCTGAGCAAATACAAATCATATATTTTCGGAATCAGCATGAAATTTTGCATATAAAGTGTGAGTTTTAAGTGAATCTGAAGAAATTTTATTTTTCATGATTTTCAGGGGTCTACCCCTTAGGACTTCTTGACTTTTTTCGAGCAACTGTTTCTTTCCCAGATCGACTTGAAATTCACGAAGTATACTAATTTCATCATTCTGAATCGATTGGCGTTCGTAGAATTAATCTATCTTCAACCGTCCACGAGTTAAAAAGTTGATCTGGAGTTGAGAAGTGTGATTTCCCTTCAATTTTTGACGGCTTATTCCTTCTTTACGCAAAACCTTGTATCTGAGCAAATACAAATCATATATTTTCGGAATCAGCATGAAATTTTGCATATAAAGTGTGAGTTTTAAGTGAATCTGAAGAATTTTTATTTTTCATGATTTTCAGGGGTCTATCCCTTAGGACTTCTTGACTTTTTTCGAGCAACTGTTTCTTTCCCAGATCGACTTGAAATTCACGAAGTATACTAATTTCATCATTCTGAATCGATTGGCGTTCGTAGAATTAATCTATCTTCAACCGTCCACGAGTTAAAAAGTTGATCTGGAGTTGAGAAGTGTGATTTCCCTTCAATTTTTGACGGCTTATTCCTTCTTTACGCAAAACCTTGTATCTTAGCGAATACAAATCATATATTTTCGGAATCAGCATGAAATTTTGCATATAAAGTGTGAGTTTTAAGTGAATCTGAAGAAATTTTATTTTTCATGATTTTCAGGGGTCTACTACCCCTTAGGACTTCTTGACTTTTTTCGAGCAACTGTTTCTTTCCCAGATCGACTTGAAATTCACGAAGTATACTAATTTCATCATTCTGAATCGATTGGCGTTCGTAGAATTAATCTATCTTCAACCGTCCACGAGTTAAAAAGTTGATCTGGAGTTGAGAAGTGTGATTTCCCTTCAATTTTTGACGGCTTATTCCTTCTTTACGCAAAACCTTGTATCTGAGCAAATACAAATCATATATTTTCGGAATCAGCATGAAATTTTGCATATAAAGTGTGAGTTTTAAGTGAATCTGAAGAATTTTTATTTTTCATGATTTTCAGGGGTCTACCCATTAGGGCTTCTTGACTTTTTTCGAGCAACTGTTTCTTTCCCAGATCGACTTGAAATTCACGAAGTATACTAATTTCATCATTCTGAATCGATTGGCGTTCGTAGAATTAATCTATCTTCAACCGTCCACGAGTTAAAAAGTTGATCTGGAGTTGAGAAGTGTGATTTCCCTTCAATTTTTGACGGCTTATTCCTTCTTTACGCAAAACCTTGTATCTGAGCAAATACAAATCATATATTTTCGGAATCAGCATGAAATTTTGCATATAAAGTGTGAGTTTTAAGTGAATCTGAAGAAATTTTATTTTTCATGATTTTCAGGGGTCTACCCCTTAGGACTTCTTGACTTTTTTCGAGCAACTGTTTCTTTCCCAGATCGACTTGAAATTCACGAAGTATACTAATTTCATCATTCTGAATCGATTGGCGTTCGTAGAATTAATCTATCTTCAACCGTCCACGAGTTAAAAAGTTGATCTGGAGTTGAGAAGTGTGATTTCCCTTCAATTTTTGACGGCTTATTCCTTCTTTACGCAAAACCTTGTATCTGAGCAAATACAAATCATATATTTTCGGAATCAGCATGAAATTTTGCATATAAAGTGTGAGTTTTAAGTGAATCTGAAGAATTTTTATTTTTCATGATTTTCAGGGGTCTATCCCTTAGGACTTCTTGACTTTTTTCGAGCAACTGTTTCTTTCCCAGATCGACTTGAAATTCACGAAGTATACTAATTTCATCATTCTGAATCGATTGGCGTTCGTAGAATTAATCTATCTTCAACCGTCCACGAGTTAAAAAGTTGATGTGGAGTTGAGAAGTGTGATTTCCCTTCAATTTTTGACGGCTTATTCCTTCTTTACGCAAAACCTTGTATCTGAGCAAATACAAATCATATATTTTCGGAATCAGCATGAAATTTTGCATATAAAGTGTGAGTTTTAGGTGAATCTGAAGAAATTTTATTTTTCATGATTTTCAGCAACTGTTTCTTTCCCAGATCGACTTGAAATTCACGAAGTATATTAATTTCATCATTCTGAATTGATTGGCGTTCGTAGAATTAATCTATCTTCAACCGTCCACGAGTTAAAAAGTTGATCTGGAGTTGAGAAGTGTGATTTCCCTTCAATTTTTGACGGCTTATTCCTTCTTTACGCAAAACCTTGTATCTGAGCAAATACAAATCATATATTTTCGGAATCAGCATGAAATTTTGCATATAAAGTGTGAGTTTTAAGTGAATCTGAAGAATTTTTATTTTTCATGATTTTCAGGGGTCTACCCATTAGGGCTTCTTGACTTTTTTCGAGCAACTGTTTCTTTCCCAGATCGACTTGAAATTCACGAAGTATACTAATTTCATCATTCTGAATCGATTGGCGTTCGTAGAATTAATCTATCTTCAACCGTCCACGAGTTAAAAAGTTGATCTGGAGTTGAGAAGTGTGATTTCCCTTCAATTTTTGACGGCTTATTCCTTCTTTACGCAAAACCTTGTATCTGAGCAAATACAAATCATATATTTTCGGAATCAGCATGAAATTTTGCATATAAAGTGTGAGTTTTAAGTGAATCTGAAGAAATTTTATTTTTCATGATTTTCAGGGGTCTACCCCTTAGGACTTCTTGACTTTTTTCGAGCAACTGTTTCTTTCCCAGATCGACTTGAAATTCACGAAGTATACTAATTTCATCATTCTGAATCGATTGGCGTTCGTAGAATTAATCTATCTTCAACCGTCCACGAGTTAAAAAGTTGATCTGGAGTTGAGAAGTGTGATTTCCCTTCAATTTTTGACGGCTTATTCCTTCTTTACGCAAAACCTTGTATCTGAGCAAATACAAATCATATATTTTCGGAATCAGCATGAAATTTTGCATATAAAGTGTGAGTTTTAAGTGAATCTGAAGAATTTTTATTTTTCATGATTTTCAGGGGTCTATCCCTTAGGACTTCTTGACTTTTTTCGAGCAACTGTTTCTTTCCCAGATCGACTTGAAATTCACGAAGTATACTAATTTCATCATTCTGAATCGATTGGCGTTCGTAGAATTAATCTATCTTCAACCGTCCACGAGTTAAAAAGTTGATCTGGAGTTGAGAAGTGTGATTTCCCTTCAATTTTTGACGGCTTATTCCTTCTTTACGCAAAACCTTGTATCTTAGCGAATACAAATCATATATTATCGGAATCAGCATGAAATTTTGCATATAAAGTGTGAGTTTTAAGTGAATCTGAAGAAATTTTATTTTTCATGATTTTCAGGGGTCTACTACCCCTTAGGACTTCTTGACTTTTTTCGAGCAACTGTTTCTTTCCCAGATCGACTTGAAATTCACGAAGTATACTAATTTCATCATTCTGAATCGATTGGCGTTCGTAGAATTAATCTATCTTCAACCGTCCACGAGTTAAAAAGTTGATCTGGAGTTGAGAAGTGTGATTTCCCTTCAATTTTTGACGGCTTATTCCTTCTTTACGCAAAACCTTGTATCTTAGCGAATACAAATCATATATTTTCGGAATCAGCATGAAATTTTGCATATAAAGTGTGAGTTTTAAGTGAATCTGAAGAAATTTTATTTTTCATGATTTTCAGGGGTCTACTACCCCTTAGGACTTCTTGACTTTTTTCGAGCAACTGTTTCTTTCCCAGATCGACTTGAAATTCACGAAGTATACTAATTTCATCATTCTGAATCGATTGGCGTTCGTAGAATTAATCTATCTTCAACCGTCCACGAGTTAAAAAGTTGATCTGGAGTTGAGAAGTGTGATTTCCCTTCAATTTTTGACGGCTTATTCCTTCTTTACGCAAAACCTTGTATCTGAGCAAATACAAATCATATATTTTCGGAATCAGCATGAAATTTTGCATAGAAAGTGTGAGTTTTAAGTGAATCTGAAGAAATTTTATTTTTCATGATTTTCAGGGGTCTACCCCTTAGGACTTCTTGACTTTTTTCGAGCAACTGTTTCTTTCCCAGATCGACTTGAAATTCACGAAGTATACTAATTTCATCATTCTGAATCGATTGGCGTTCGTAGAATTAATCTATCTTCAACCGTCCACGAGTTAAAAAGTTGATCTGGAGTTGAGAAGTGTGATTTCCCTTCAATTTTTGACGGCTTATTCCTTCTTTACGCAAAACCTTGTATCTGAGCAAATACAAATCATATATTTTCGGAATCAGCATGAAATTTTGCATATAAAGTGTGAGTTTTAAGTGAATCTGAAGAATTTTTATTTTTCATGATTTTCAGGGGTCTACCCATTAGGGCTTCTTGACTTTTTTCGAGCAACTGTTTCTTTCCCAGATCGACTTGAAATTCACGAAGTATACTAATTTCATCATTCTGAATCGATTGGCGTTCGTAGAATTAATCTATCTTCAACCGTCCACGAGTTAAAAAGTTGATCTGGAGTTGAGAAGTGTGATTTCCCTTCAATTTTTGACGGCTTATTCCTTCTTTACGCAAAACCTTGTATCTGAGCAAATACAAATCATATATTTTCGGAATCAGCATGAAATTTTGCATAGAAAGTGTGAGTTTTAAGTGAATCTGAAGAAATTTTATTTTTCATGATTTTCAGGGGTCTACCCCTTAGGACTTCTTGACTTTTTTCGAGCAACTGTTTCTTTCCCAGATCGACTTGAAATTCACGAAGTATACTAATTTCATCATTCTGAATCGATTGGCGTTCGTAGAATTAATCTATCTTCAACCGTCCACGAGTTAAAAAGTTGATCTGGAGTTGAGAAGTGTGATTTCCCTTCAATTTTTGACGGCTTATTCCTTCTTTACGCAAAACCTTGTATCTGAGCAAATACAAATCATATATTTTCGGAATCAGCATGAAATTTTGCATATAAAGTGTGAGTTTTAAGTGAATCTGAAGAATTTTTATTTTTCATGATTTTCAGGGGTCTATCCCTTAGGACTTCTTGACTTTTTTCGAGCAACTGTTTCTTTCCCAGATCGACTTGAAATTCACGAAGTATACTAATTTCATCATTCTGAATCGATTGGCGTTCGTAGAATTAATCTATCTTCAACCGTCCACGAGTTAAAAAGTTGATGTGGAGTTGAGAAGTGTGATTTCCCTTCAATTTTTGACGGCTTATTCCTTCTTTACGCAAAACCTTGTATCTGAGCAAATACAAATCATATATTTTCGGAATCAGCATGAAATTTTGCATATAAAGTGTGAGTTTTAGGTGAATCTGAAGAAATTTTATTTTTCATGATTTTCAGCAACTGTTTCTTTCCCAGATCGACTTGAAATTCACGAAGTATATTAATTTCATCATTCTGAATTGATTGGCGTTCGTAGAATTAATCTATCTTCAACCGTCCACGAGTTAAAAAGTTGATCTGGAGTTGAGAAGTGTGATTTCCCTTCAATTTTTGACGGCTTATTCCTTCTTTACGCAAAACCTTGTATCTGAGCAAATACAAATCATATATTTTCGGAATCAGCATGAAATTTTGCATATAAAGTGTGAGTTTTAAGTGAATCTGAAGAATTTTTATTTTTCATGATTTTCAGGGGTCTACCCATTAGGGCTTCTTGACTTTTTTCGAGCAACTGTTTCTTTCCCAGATCGACTTGAAATTCACGAAGTATACTAATTTCATCATTCTGAATTGATTGGCGTTCGTAGAATTAATCTATCTTCAACCGTCCACGAGTTAAAAAGTTGATCTGGAGTTGAGAAGTGTGATTTCCCTTCAATTTTTGACGTTTTATTCATTTTTTACGCAAAACCTTGTATCTGAGCATATACAAATCACATATATTCGGAATCAGCATGAAATTTTGCGTATATAGTGTGAATTTTAAGTGAATCTGAATTTTTTTTATTTTTCATGATTTTTAGGGGTCTACCCCTTAGGACTTCTTGACTTTTTTCGAGCAACTGTTTCTTTCCCAGATCAACTTGAAATTCACGAAGTATACTAATTTCATCATTCTGAATTGATTGGCGTTCGTAGAATTAATCTATCTTCAACCGTCCGCGAGTTAAAAAGTTGATCTGGAGTTGAGAAGTGTGATTTGATTTTTTCCAGTAAGTGTTTTTTTCACAGATCGACTTGAAATTCATGAAGTATACTAATTTCATCATTCTGAATCGATTGGAGTTCGCAGAATTGATCTATCTTCAACCGTCTACGAGTTTTTTCGTGATTTTTAGGACTTTCAAGACTTATTGACTTCTTTCAAGTAACTGTTTATTTCACAGATCTGAAAGTTCATCTGGAGTTAGGAGGGGTAATTTTTTTATAATTTGGAATTATCTCGTCGGGATACATTTGAGGGAACCTGGCGACTTCTTGAAAAATGAAATATAAACATTTTCGAAAACTTGGTTTCTTTCAATATCGAATAGGGTCCTCATTCTTGAGAAAAAAGGGAGTCAGAAACGATTTTTTCTTTTCGATTGATGGAGGGATGTATGAGTGTATGAAGATATAAATAATAAAAAAAAAATCTTCAAGTATTAAACGAATGAACAGTATATTTCCCCCCATTTTTGAGCATTTTCGTTCATTTCCACCATTAAAAGGGACGAATATTTTTGTGTACTGACATAGAACCGTCAGTATTGAAGTCTATCATTTACTCAGTTCGAAGCTTTAATTTTTGTATTAATAATTTTACAAGAATGTGGTGTATTCGGCCGGAATCAGAACGGTATAAGGCAGGTCAATATTTACTGTTGGAGGCATTATATCATAGGTAATTTCCAGAATGCTGTGACTTTCAGTGTCAATCAGTAGTCTGCTATGCTTTGTAAGTCTGTTGCATGCAATTGGCAATATGCATGATTCTATATGTTGTTCATCTAGCCTCTCTCACCAGGAAAATGTAGAGAGGACGTAAGTCTAGTAGAATTTCCATAGCTGCTGACGGTATGGTGCTGACGGCACGAGTGATCGCCAGACAAGCCTGTTTCTGTAAACTTGAGAGCACCTGGGCCATTCGCTGTGAAACTTTCGGTCACCAGGCAATGAATGGCACCGTATATGATCATTGGTCTAACAACCATCACATACATCCAGTGGATTTGTTTGGGACCAAGGCCCCAAGATTTTCCACAAATTCTCCTACAAGTCCCTGAGGGCATTTTGGCTTTTTCGAGAGAATCTTTTCCAAATGGGTGTTCTCTGTGGGTTTATTCGGCTGCCATTTAAAGAAATTGAAGTTAGGTCTTCCAGATTTATTTTCTTGGTAGAGAATATTATCACAGTTTTGCTAGTGTTGACAGACATCTTGTTTCCTCTGGCAGCAACTGTGAACGTCGTCCAACATTCTTTGGAGGATATTAGAGGCTACCCTTCCAGACGTGGTCGTTGCCAGCCAGAATGACAAGGTGCCTGAAGCCTGAAACTCTACCCCTCTCCTCTCGAGGACATTGAGCAGGTTGTCCATCAAGAGTGACATAAAAGGACGGAAAATATCCCGCCTTGTGGGTATTCCCTAAAGACCCTGAACCTAATGACCTCATCTTGAAGAGATCCGATTAATGAGCATGGCGTAGATCCAGCCTGACATGGTTGGTTCAATTCTTCTTCCAGTCAACGCTGATCCAATGGAGTATGGTAGTGCGTTATCGAATTCTCCTTCAATGTCGAGAAATATGGCTACAGCAATCTCCTTGTTATTGAGTGATTGGATGACTTTCTCAACGAGGTTGTCATGCTAAAACTGTCGATTTGCCAGTTTGATAGACATACTGGTGGTTGTTCAGGGGAAGCGTGCAAAAAGCGTTCCGTCTGATATGTCCGTACAGGATCCTATTAAGTCGTTTTAACAGAAAGGATGTTAGGCTGATTGGTCGTACCGATTTGGGGCGTGGGTCTGTGCGGACCACTTTTGGTATGTATACCACCCTGCCGCCAACCAACTGGGTGGTATATAATTCCACGCCAGACTAGCTCTATACAGTTCAATCAGGATAGGTAGAATCAATTTCAGTCCGTTTTGAAGCAGAGCTGGAAATATACCATCCTCATCGGAAGATTTGAATGTCTGAAATGTTTTATTTTGCCTATTCAACTGCCGATGCTGTGATAAATTTCATAGCAATCTCCCAATCATTCCGTCTTGGAATTTTGGCGCCCTCAAAGAGGGTAGTTCGATTGTAAATCAAGAGTCAAGCTTCCAGGAAAGTGGTTTTCTATCAGGGTCGTGAATGTGCCATTGGGTCATTTCATCGATCCGATTTCAAAAATCGACTCTTGTGGATTCTTGTGCTGCGAGGTGTGTCGGATATTCTCTCACAGAACTTCCTCCAAGATTCCCATTTTGCCTTTCTGATCGCCTTATTATGATTTGTTAAAGATTTCCTGACTCCGTAGTTCGATTGAATACTAGTGGAGATGTAGTACGCCAAGAGACAACTGAGACCATTAGGCATCAGTCTTTCCAGAATATGCGGTGTCCTTCGATGTATTCAATCTGAAAGTATTGTTTAACATTCTGACACCTACGAATCTGAACGCTCAACTTAGTTGTGGGTCGCAGCTTCATTTGTGAGGAAATATTAGTTAAACAGTTGATTATCATTCATTGAGCAGGAACAGGACAACTCTAATGTTGTCCGACCTACTCTAGCACTGATGACGAGGCAAAACCTCGGAACATGTATGTTTGCTGGTGGTCATCCCCTGCCAAATGAAGGATAATTTACTGTAAAGTACTTCCAGTTGGGTTTTCTTGGAAGAACGTTGCTCAAATATCTGTTAGATGTAGTTGCATCACTTTTCCACTTCGTGGAAACCTGTGGAGAGAAGGAAACTTTGACTTTGTCGATTTTATTCGTTTAATTTTATATCGACCACACTATTTGCTCTCGCGCAACGATGACATGGCATGTGATTCAAAATCTGGCATATTCACCATAAATTCGACACAGCTCCAGATCACGGACGAATTCAGATTTCTGAAAATCTTCCGAACGGGGCGATAAGTAGCTTCACCATTAAGACAGTGCTGGATATGTCAGTTATGACCTGCGAGGGTACGGGGTGGCAGGTTGGTCGTTCGATCTGATGAGCTATTGATGATTTCAACGTGTCTGAACCAGCTGAACCAATTACATTTTACAAATCCTTCACTAACCGCATCCCTGTGGTCCCCCAACAACTTATCCGCGAGATTACCGGTTCAACATAAGCTCGAACTTTGGTCGGTGTCGATTACGGGTGGAGCCCTTCGCTGGTAGAGACTTGGAAATGCCCGGAAGAATAGGTGGGGAGTATATATCCTCACAAGTGCGTTGAATGTTTCTGTTCATACGAAAGGTAAGTGAAATAAGTTGAAAACATTAATTTTGCTTCTTGGCCAATTACCTACATGAAAAGCAACACCAAAGGTTGCGGGGAAGAGTTCGAGTCTTTTAAATAAAAAAATATACTTATTGTAAAAAGTCAATCTCGTCATGATAGTAAATAGTCACTCTCTTGATACAATAACACAAATAATATTCGAAGGTAAATAACGGTCAAGTTTTCGATATATTAGCTAGTGGGTATACGGGTTCCTAAAAAGGAAAGAACTTTGGTGAAGAAGGACTATGCGACTATGTGAATAATGCCATGGTAGAACTGAACTTGTTACAAGCTTAATATTCCTGTAAGATGCCTTTATATGACATTTTCATGTCTTTTTTGTTGTGAAACTTCAGTCCAAGCATATTTGGCAAGAGACACCATTTTCCAAAGTGGAAAATGGATAAATATAGGAACTGCAAAAAAAAAACCCTACTCTGTTAGTCACAAGGTAAGTTTCAAAACACCTCCTCACTAATAAACTATCGTCTCTTGGCCACCATCATATTGAATTGTTATAAATTGAAATGAAAGTTATTTAATGTGATTCAAACAATGTATGATATGTGATACTTTGTTATGTCAGAACTTCGCATAACATCAAAAAAATTTAGTCGGCTTCGATTCCATCAAATAACACTTGTGAAACTAATCGATTTGTTGTTACCCTATTATCTGTCACATCTGCTGTTATTATCAAAGTAATAATTACGTAGAATGTTTTTTTTTGACAAGAAACGAGATAGAATTTGATTAAACTTGTTTTTAATAAACTTCATTAAAAATATCTGTATCTAACTATAAATGAACGAACGAAATAACATAACACTGAAGAAGAAAGATCTGAAACATTAAAGCAACTGCTCAAAATTTCTGCATTCTTCCTGAATACATAGACGTGCTTGCGCCCCAAGTTTTTTACAGCTCTTGCTATATCCCTTCTTATTATTGACCGACACTATTAATTATTATGCTTCTCATCAAAATTATTGAATTATTATTGGCCATAAACTCGTTTTTTTAATGTACCCCACAAAAAGGTGTCAAGTACTGTAAGGTCAGGCGACCTTACTATTTTATTTTGATATTATTTCATCAAATAACGCCAGAAAAAAAAGATTTTTCAATATTTTGTTTTTTTCCGGATATACTAGGAATTATGAAATTTTCTTAACGGCGTATTTCTGGTCACTTAGATACGCAAATTTCTCTCTGATAGTTTCCGATATCCCAACTCTATACAAAAAGTCAACAACTTTCATCACAGGATAATTGACAAATCAAGAACCTCATTTATCTGATCAGTAACCACCGAACTAACTGCCAGAAACCATTCGAACGTATACAATCAACTAAATTACGGTCAATAACTACTTTAAATGCTCTCAAAAAAAGTGACCGTTTGACATTTTTCCGGAAAATAGTCCCTTCGCTTCGCCAAAGTTCTTTCATATTCGACATGCGTCGTTACTCCATAGACGGCGCATAAACAGACGAAACAAATCGATCAGTGTGTTGGTTGCACAGACACCTATGTTCATCACTCTGATTTTCGATATTAGAAGTCCCCGAAAGTAAATCCTGTATGCATCGTCAACGTTTTGAGGTCACCGAATGCGACTCTTCGATATATCCGTGTCGCTACCCTCAAAAGGGTCGGTTTACCCGAAACTTATTTCCAACGCTGGAGAACCGCAATACCGCATCTGCTGACAGTTTAGATAATAGCCAACACTTATCTGTATGTAGATGGCTTTTTAATCCAAAAAAAGTTAATAGTTTTTTTTGGCGGATTAAGACTTCGTTATTCTTCGAATATATTCAGGACTACGGTTTATTCCTCCTTGACAGATTTTCTATTAGTCTATTTGCATACATATCAGGCGGCCTTAGATAGATGAGTTGTCAAGTATTCGGTTTAATACAGACGAACTTAGAGTGAACGGGACTTTGAAACCGAAGCTAATATGATCTCGTGTAATTAAAATTTATCGGTGGAATGAAAAAATGATCTGTGGTTCTGGTTTGAATCCTGATTCGAAGTATATTAGTGAAATATCAAAATAGGTGTCAAGAGTTGATTGAAAGGATATTATTTTAAATAGTTATAAAACCAGGTCACAATATAACTTTATAAAATGGGTGGCTCATTAAATTTATTCATTTGACGACTGAGAAACGATTTTTGGCCCAGAACTAAATATGTAAATTAAATTACATACAATTGAAAAAATGGCGAAGGTGTCACTTTAACGAGGATTTCGAAGTTATTTCGGAAAAGTTTGCAGAAAAGTCTAAATGTTTCTGTGTGAACCATACTATTCAAAGTCAGGGGTTGAAGACTGAAAATCAATATACAAAAATATATTGAAGGCAATTTAGAAATAAAAATTGAAAAATTAATTAAAAATGGAGAACAACCAGTCATTTTACCTGGGTCACTCAATGGCATTTCAATGATATTTAATATCAGGATAAAAGAATAAATTCCAGCAAATCAAAATACCCTTCTTTCCATTTATCCTATGAGCTACTTTCTTGTCTATTTTAGCTGCGAATATTGGACTACATCTGACAAATCGGATTCTGAGATGGATAATAACGACACAGGCATTGGATCATATCAAGATCATAAAGTCCTTCTTGGGAAATTTTGCACAATTATCTGTCAGATATATTCCAATGTGCGTCACTGCATCAGCCAGGGATTGTATCAAATACTGCTCGAAGAGGATCAACCTTAAAACAAAATATTTCAGTAATATATTCCGAACAGAATAACGTAAGGTCAATCACAAACAAACATTGAAATGGAAATGATCACGGTCTTTGAGATTCAAATAAAAAGATTGTTTCGGGCTGTTCGAGAGATTTCACTAGAAATATTGAACTTGGGGGTGAAGTCCAATGATTCGGAAAGCATTCTATTAGGCCTGTTTGATAGCTGACCACTCCTAATTCAATTGGTATCCGCTGTTAGAAGTGGATTGATATATAATTGCATTAACAATGGACGAAGAATCACAATGTAATTCAGGCCGGCGGAATTGGCAGAACAGGAAAATATGTTCAGAACCTTAAGTTATTCGTTAGACCTGAATAAATTGACGTATTTAAATCAAAGGTACATAGGCGGAACAGTTTGTCTTTTTATCCATATAATCATAATGATGGGCCGTGATGGTCATGATGGTAGAGCGCTTGTGTCTTAACCTAAGGGTCATGGGTTCGATTCCCAGCATAGTCATCGGTCTCGTGCATGGCATCACACGTTGAAAGGTCAGGGCTGCGTTTTCCCTAGCTCGGACAAGTCTTTCCAAGACTTTTGAGGGTTGTACTATTAAGGGTGTGCAGCTGGTTGACAGAAATAATAATTTTAACAATTTTTTTTTTAACAATTATGTTTGGTTTATCGACCTTCTACAAATAATGCATATTATGTTGTTGATGTCTTCGATATTTGCTAAGGCTCTGAGATAAACACGTAAACACGTTTTATAGAAGATATAGAAGATAAGACTAGATCAAATTCCCAGTAGGGTAAGATCTGGCGACCTAGCAGGCCACTTTAACCCTGTACCTACTACTTGACGTAATTGTGATGAAAATGACACTGCTCCATATGGTTGAATTCAACAGCCTCTAACATCATCAAAAAATCAGCTGAGAAAAAAAGTTAACGGGTTGGTTTTTGACAGGTCCCAAAATGTGGACAATTGCTTTGAATGAACCATTCAGAAACTGTATGAGGTGTCTGAAGGTCTTTTTTCAGATAATGAAGTTCTATTCCTCTAACATTAGCATCATGTCATTCCATTCATGACGGAAGTTGAAATATGTGAAAGTCTCGGGGTCCGGAAAATATCCAAACGGAAAATTCACATAAACATAATATATGTGGATCATGGCATGACTCTAGTAGGGAATATCAATTTTTCAAATATTACTTTCTGAAATTAATGCACAGAAAAAAATATGTTGTTATTGGTTTAGTTCATTGGATTTCTGACTTCTTACGGAATCAATTTCTCCAGATCAGGTATATGAATATTAAAACATTATAACACTCACACACATCAACTTGACTTGAGACACGAGGACGCCGTCAGTCCTCCACCATTGCCGGAAGTCGAATGACAGAAAAAAATATTATTTCTATTTTCAATAATTTATCACTCATCACTCAATACCCCAGAACGCCCCTGGCGGTTTTAAGATTAAGCTTGTTACGGCCTATGTTCTTTTTTCCTTTCAGTTTCCCTTTGCCCTTGCTTAAAACGCCGACAAATATTTGAGTTTTGTTCAGATCAGTTACTCCGCCATATGCTAAAGAGAGGATTACGTACCGCGAATTTTATTAGACTTTTTTCCTCATGTTGTAGCGATCAAAGAAACAATTGAAAATCCTTTATATAGGAACCGTTACTCACGTTAGGTTGCAGAAATGTTTCATTTCGACGAGTTTTCTTTTCTTCATTCTCGTAATGAAGTCAACTGTTAAATGGGGGGAGCGATGCTACTTCAATTATGCATGCAAATATATTATGAATGCCCCGAATCTAGTGGTGATAATAAGTTTCAATATTTGAATATGGAAAATACTTTGGGCGGTTTTAAATTTATGTTCCTTCCAATTTCGCCTTCATTATGAATGAAAAGAACAAGAAAATGTTTGTATATACGTTTTAATAAAACACGTCTAGCTCCATCTATGTAATCAATCAGCAATCTTAGATTTCATCAGCGTCACCTGCCATAATCAAAACGTTAATCATGAAGCAAAAACACAATAATACATGAACCAACTCATGGATAGTAAACAGTGATGGTAGCATAATTTTGTTATGTAGACTAGACCAGCAACTTAATATGAACTCTAAGTAGAATGTCACATGGAATCACTCTGTTAAGATATCTGTCCTGGTGAATTATCAGTGCTTCTCCTGTGCTTCTTCAGTGGCGTACTTTTTTACAATATTATTGGCTGTGGTGCCCACTGAGACGCCACTGGCCCTAATAAATCCAATCTGGTTAGGGCTGAATGAGCTCTTCATTAGTTCAAATAAATGTACCGAATTTCAACCAAATCGGTTCTAGGATATTCATGATATTTCATAATTCCCGTTTTTTTTTTCAACGCCCTGTATCTCAGAAACGGAGCAACTATGGACATTAATTCATAGTAACGTTTCTTCTTAAAATGATCTAATGAATCACCCCCTGCAGTTAAGAACTGTAGCTAGGAAACACCCTGTAGATATGAGTTAAGCATCAAATTGGACCCATAGCGGAGCCTTGAGGAACGCCCATGGCATCTGGTAATTTGTTAGTCTTGTTCAACCTTTGAGTTCGACCTCCAAAATAAACTCATACATTTTCAATAATATCGTGTCAAAAACTTTAGTTCAGTACTTATCAGAATCTACAATCCACGCCTTCCACACAATTCTATAAAATATGTATATCAGTGGCAAGTTTCAAACATAACACTACTACTGTTCCCTACATCCATCGATTTACTTCTGTCAGATACTCGTACTGAGGTACCTACAACAATCAATTTTCAAGGGCTTTTTTAAGGTCAACGAAGTTTGAAATAGAAGTTTTGATTAGGTCACGTGTGTTATAATGAATACCTTTTGTGATCGCATTTATTTCATAGCTATGGATGTTCACCCTCATCGTCCGAATATTTTTGATGCAAAATTTCGAAATCAAACAGTTTTTTTACCTTGTCATCGAAAGTTGATTTTTTCACAAGTATCAAATTTTAGAACATGCTTTGTTTTATGAATTTTTCACTAGATAAAAATATACGAGAACCTAAGTATAGATCCCCTCACGTTGTAACAGAGAGATTGTTAATAAAGAATAAAAAACATTAGAAGACTAAGAATAATGAACTACAAAAATACATCAGACTCAAACGCTTTAATGACTGGTCCGGTTGATTACACGCGTATAAAAATCACATCATCCCGTCAAGACGACAAGCGGATGAGAAACAAACGATAAATGGATTACGTAAAACTTGATTAAACGATAATAAAAGATCGTCTTGTCTGTGATTCGAAACGCTTCTTCCGTAGCCCGTGGTATCCTCGAAAGTGAGGTTATCCCCGAGCAACGCTTAATGCTCGAGTGCAAGGCAAAGGTAACTTTTCGCTGAACGAATTTAGCGGAGCGCCGTGGAAATTGCTATGATAACCGGATTTAGCTTTTCATTTTTCTGCCACGTTGGTTTGATCATCGGCAACGAGATCGGGAGCTGTAGCTGTCTAGAGTTTATACGTTTCTCATTTCCCCTCTCTCGCTTGACTCCCCTCTAATATGATATGTATTTTACGTGTGCCACAGGGCGGTGCAGCACCCTCTTGGAAAAATACAAGACGGGAGAACAAAACTATCAGAATTGAAAGTTCTACTGCCTCTTCTGATTGATATAAAAATTAATATTTAGTAATTAATCATAATACTCCTTGAGCATATCCAAAGGCGTAGCTTGTGCTGCTGAAGGACGGCTATTATTTTATGCCTTAGCGCTCCAGACTACGTCACTAATTTTTGAAGGCGCATTCACATTTGAGCTATAGAAAAACCTAGAGAACCTACATCAATATCCAAGATAGCAAGAACTCTTACAGCAGGATTGGCATCTCTATAAATACAACAGTTTCGTTGAAGAAAGCATGTTGACACAGTTTGAGATGACACAACCAAGAAAAAAATCTCCCATCGTATCAAAGACTTGATCTGCTGCCTAATGTTGCCTGAGAATCGAGCAGCTGATACCTAGCCTGCCGCAACTTTATGCATTTGCACTTTTCTAACAGATCAAACCCAAATTGAAGGAAATGGGACAATTTTGAAGCTGGACAAACATTTAGAAACATTTAGAAAACATGTACTACTTTCATAGTAGTACATGTTGACTGATCGATAGTCATTTATCGTTCTAACAGCACTAACATTTGGTGGTTATATTAAATTTGTGGAGATGATTTTGAGTTTTTCTTCATAGTGAATTTAGAAAAGAGAAACAGTGACAATTTAAGAAAGAAATTACTATCTTTCACAGAGGAAGAGAAAATAATGAAGAACCTGGAAATGATTCTGACAAAAATAAACAAGTGGATGTGTTGGCGAAAATAAACACAACTGAATGAACAAAAATGACATAAGTATAGTTGGAAAAGTAGAACAGTTCAATTGTGAAGGTTTCGATTTGTGGAAAATAGTTTATAATATATCTAGTAAGACAAATTTGAAAGTTGGCAATGAGAATATTTCGGAAAAGAAAAAAGTAACCAAGAAATGTTCAAACCCGTTTCGAAGCGAACAGTTTGAATAGTAACCACACCATGTGCAATACATTATTATCTATGGTGGCCAATTTTGAGGGTGTGATTGTTAAAAATACAAAAATATTCAGAAAAATCCACAAGCTTTGGCCAACGAATTCGTGAACAATTATCCTGTTTCGCATATTTTGAATCATTTCTTCCACTAAAAATACATACCAGCAACATGATCCCAAAAAAAACTGAAACAAACAAAAAAAATACAATCATTGGAAAAAACTTACAACACTAGAGTGTTCTTCCATTTATTTATCTGCAGAGGAACAAAAACGACGAAAACTATCAGAATTTTCATATTAATAGGTAAATATACCGTTTATTTCTGTTTAAAAATTTCTTCCTTCTAATTAGACAGTGTGGTGAAGAGTTATTGAACTCTTGAAGGATTTTTAAAATCTCGATAATTGAATTTTTCTTCTTCTAGAAGTTCTTCCTGAAGGTATTTATGGGTTGTGAACATTCAAGTGTTACTTTTCTTCATTGGTTTTTCATTGCTTGAGTTTTCAAGAAAAAAAATTGTACAACTAAATTCCAAAAGCCACGCAAAGCCAATGCCCCCCCCTCTCTTAAGCCCATAGGTATAGAGTCTAGTAACGAAGCAAGGGCTTGATAGATAAATGTAAACGACAATGGATGAATGAACATTGAAAGAACCGTTTAATTGAAAGAAAGCCAATCGAGTGGCCTCCAAGAACTCCAGATTTGGCACCATTCGATTTTCACGTCGACTCAACCAGGCTTCATTGGAGAACTTGAGAATCGCATCGAAAGATTTGATTAATACTTCAGGAACATGATTCGAGTTTTTTGGTTATTTAATAGTTTATACAGTGCGGCTTCTAATAGTCCCCTCCCTGTTAACTTTTGAACGGTTTGACGTACAGACTTAAAAAAAAAAACGTTTGGAGGGTTTCACCGGTACTACTTTGTGAAATAGAACACATTGTGATTGCTCGACAGAAGGCGCGGGGGGCATATCAACAAAAAAAATTAAATGGCATGGGGGGTCATGTGTCGTGATCAGGTAAGAAAAGGGATTCGGACCACCAGATCCGCACTTATTCTGACATTTCAAATGTATATTGTGAAAAAACGTATTGACGAAAATCTAAAAAATTCAGATGGTTGAAAAGAGTAATAAATTATCTTTTCAACGATGTGACACATGACCTCCCATGCCATTTAAAATATTTTAGTTAATGTGCTCCCCGCGCCAGCTGTCGATCAATCAAAATGTGTTTTATTTCAAAAAGTAGTATCGGTGAAACCCTCCAAACCGTTTTTTTATGTTTGTACGTCAAACCATTCAAAAGTTAACAGGGGGGGGCTATTAAAAACCGCACTGTTTATAACAAGTCTTATAAACGCTTCCTGAGGGAGTTTATAAACGCGTTAAATACTGTACTTATTCTACGAATTCGTGTTAAAGCAACACAATTGTATGATATCAGGTTGAAATATTTTAGGTTATCATGAAAGTTTCGATTAACAGACAATACCAACTCTGAGGCAGGTTTTCAACCACTGAAATGAAATAGTTACCATTGGAATAATTTTAACAGATTTACTGATGGTTTTTTATTAAATACATTTGGTACTTTGGCAGAAACACAAAGTAATTATTAGTTCGTTATTCTACATCTGGAAAACCCTCTTGTTTTTGTTTAACTTTGAGAAAAAACAGTTTCAGTGCCTCATGTACTATAAGTTGAGTATGCATCTAATTGGTCGAAAATCAACATTTTCTTTGAATAACTTCAGAGGTTTTCAGGTTGATTGTGGTTAATTTAGGTATATTTTTCTTTATCACTTATAATGACAAATTGGACAACTCAAAGTTATTTTTATATATTCTTTCGAGTTCAGGAGGTAATTGACATTTTCATTAAAAAAAATGAGCTCTAGTGAAGAGTAGGTTATTTTAAATTGATTTGCTATAATATTTCATGAGTCAGCTCACTTCAACAATTTTTTTTAGTGAGGTTTCTGTTATTCTCTTTCATTCTGCAATTTTAATCTGGGACAAACTAACGAATCTATTGAGAAGAAATATACATATGAATTGAAAATGATTCGTTCAAATGTTGTTAGTGAAATTGGTGTTGGTGTATCGATGTACGTAGAAAATCGAATCATAATACCAGCAATTCAACACGAATACAAGACACATGGAATGCAAATCTGGATACCGAACCGAAAAAAGTATCATTTCTAAAATACCGACCGGAGAAGAAGACAGAAGACGAAACGCCGAAAATCTATTTGAGCGTATTTTATTTTTCGACAAAGGGCTTTGGAAATAAAAGCGCCCGCCCGCCCGCTTCTACGAGTTATAAAACGCAGATATGTGTTATTTCCAAGTCATCACCCAATGCCCATGCACCCTTGTCACTCACTAAGACTCGCTACTTTTATTATATTCTCAATGTATTCAAAGCTGAGGAAAATTTGAATGTCAACACGGATCACACTCGGTCAGGTCGGTTGATGGGATCAACAACTGATCCTTGAACCCAGTGCGGCTACTTAAACTGTCAATCATGATTCAGGGTTGACTTTTTTCAATACTATCTATTCTGCCATTTTTGTGTTCACGAAATTTTTCATATACATACATGATCTTTGAATGGGAATGATGCATTCATTTGGAAACTTCAATAAACCCATTTATTTCAATAAGATACTGTTGGGGTACTGTAATATACGGTTTACGGAAACGACATGAAAAAAATTATATATCAGGAATGAAAACGAAAAAACATGGCCCAGTGTTTACGACCAATGAATGAATTTATTAAATATGTTATAAGTGATGCTATTTTTTTACGACAAGTAAAAAAAAGCAAGAAAATGAACTGAAATTATTTATAAAAAATTGAGAAATATTGTGAAAACTTAACTTGGGAAAGACTGTGGAAACTGTAATGGATAGAATAAATAAATATCAGAAAATCAAGGTTTAACAAATGAGAACTAGATTTTCTTTTCAATAAGGCGTACAATTTGGGACATTTGGGTTATGTCCATTTTATGTTTTATGTTTCAAAGTTGAATAATATTTCCAAAAGATTAAAATTTCTTAGATAACTGCGCGGAAAGTTGTTCATACGTTTTGACTGATTTTACGGGTTGGGTAACAAATTCTTGGTGGCTTTTTCACAATTACTTTGTCTATCAAACATGTTCACGGATTGTAACTGAAAGAAGCACAAAGTTTGAAGATCTGCTGAATAATCAGTATTTTTTATTACCATTATTCTTCAGAGGCACTGGCCATTAACCGAAGTGCAGATGGTTATGCGCAGAACCTTTCTGTTTCCCGCTCTCAGGTCTATCTAGTGAGTACTCCTGATCTCCTGACGAATTCTTCGAAATAACTCACGAAATATTTTCTGCACTATAGTGTCCGAAGATTATTATTATAAGCAAGAGTTTCGAATTTAAACAATATGTGGGATGCTGTTTCGTCCTCCACATGACCTGCTTTATGTGGAGTCTTGGTGTATTACCAGCACATCTAGATGTTTTCTCAGGTGGCACTCCTTTGTCAGGTGTCCCAACACCTTCCTGACTACCTTCCTGATCGAGTTATGGGACAGTCAAAACAGGTGTCCTGATAACCGATTGGTTAGGGTCATCATCATAATTTTTCCGTCGCTATTGTCTGAGGCATTCCATCTGGAAGATTGGTAATAGTTCTCAACCCATTTTTCCGTGTCCTGTCTGATGTTTCGACACGGCATTCTTCAGGCTGCCCTCTCATTCCTTTGAATGCCTGTGACCTGGTACCCAAACAAGATTTTCCCCATTCTGTACTCCGAAGTCGTTAATGTTTTGGTGAGTCTCCCAAACTAATTTGAAGGAAAACCCAGATGATTACAGGACCTCAACTACCACTTGATTGTCGGGGAGGATGACTATGGGTTAGTTTTTAGGGCTCCCTTAGATTATTATCTCTACCCTGCGAGCTTACACAGACAGCCCTAGATATAATCCACAGGGGGTGTAAAGAGGAGGAGCTGACAGTGAACCCTTATAATACCACAATAGTTATGTTTACACGAAAAAAAGTGCTGGATGGACTTAGGACACCTGTACTGAATGGGATAGAAATTCCATTTGTCTAAGAGGCAAAATACTACAACCAAAAATGACTACATGGTTCTATGCTAGAGTTATTAGACCCATAATAACGTACGGGTCGGTGGTATGGTGGCCGAGCAGGTAGGAGTGGTTCGACAACTTGGAGCACTGCCACCGGGACAATGAGAACCACCCCCAACAGCCACACTAGAGGTCTTGCTCAACATACCCCCACTACACATATATATTCAAGGCAAAGCCAGGTCAGTCAAGAGCAGGTTGTTTAGAGGATAAGCACCCACAAGCAACATACACGGGAGAGACTACAATAAGCTATACGAAGAGTTGGAAAACAACCCTGTTATAAGATGGCATACTTCCAAGATATAGCTTTGACAAAACTTTAAACATGCGTGGAAAGAGGAACCTACCATCAACGCGGAAATTGCTGTCTACACGAATGGCTCGAAAACTGATAAAGGTTCAGGAGCCGGCATATATGGAACCTAGCCGAGGATGAAAATCTCATTGAGCTTACGTATATGAGCTAATACATGGAACAACAAAATTGTTCGGATATTATCCTTCTAAGGGAACACTGGTTAAAAATTAATGAACCAATACATTTGTATGGTTATGCTACTATCTCAAAATACTGTAGAAAAAATTCATTGCACCTTAATAATGGTGAGAGAAACGTTCTTTGAAACATTTTCCTTTGCCAATTTTGATAAACTTGATGATTTGATTGTAGAAAAACAATTTGAATCTTCAATAATTTACTCTCAACATCACAATTTCTATTTAATCTGTGTTTATAGGCCACCCTCGATAGATTGCAAATTTTTTATGGAAAGACTAGAATATTTATTATCAAAATTACCCCCACTCGCATCAAAAATTTTAGCTGGAGACTTCAACATACACTATGAGAACAAAACATGCACTGAAACCCAAACACTAAATAACTTGTTAGATTGCTTTAACCTAGTCTTGCATGTAGACAGCCCCACCCGTATATCCAAATCCTCATCAAGCATTATAGATTATGTCTGAACAAACATCAAAGATGTATCATGCTCAGTAATCAATCCAGGTCTTTCAGATCACGAAGCTGTTTTTTGTATCATTCCCAATATTTTCAAAAATAAAATCATGCAAGATAAGCAGTACGGACGTATCTATCTTCTAAATCACTGTCAGACCACAGACTGGAATTCGATACATAGGGCAGGGGAACACGTGAATGAATTTCAAAAACTTGTTTGTGAAAGACTCTCTGAATCATTTCCTCTGCGCTTGATAAAACGGAAAAAATCCAAACCCTGGATCACACGAGGACTTAAAGTTTCGTCGAAAAACCTAAGATGCCTACACACTATTAGAAAATTCCATAGCGACAATGTATCCTTTGTATCATACTTCAATAACTTTCGTCGAATCTATAGACAAACTATTAAATTAGCCAAAGATCATTTTTACAATAATAGATTAAATCAAGCAGGTAATAAACAAAAAGAAATGTGGTCAATAATAAAGGAATTGAGAGGTAATAAGAAACAATACATCTAGAAATTAGAATAAACCTCAACCAGTTAAATAATTCTTATTGTTCAATAGCCTCAAAACTCACCAATGATATCCCAACAATTGACCCGTTGAAATATTTGAAAAATGTAAGCTCTCCTATAAATTCTTTGTTTTTGGATGATACAGATTTGAGTGAGTTGAAACTAGAAATAAAAGATATAAAAAACAAAAATTCTGCTGGTGAAGACAACCTTTCTGCGAAGTTGATGTTACAATTGCCTGATGAAGCTCTTCAAGCCTTAGTGATCGCAATAAATAAATCGTTTAGCACTGGTGTCTTTCCTTGTAGTTTAAAATCGGCTAAAGTGATACCGCTTCACAAAGGAGGTGCTGTTGACGACCCAAACAATTTCAGACCTATATCAATTTTATCAACGTTATCCAAAATTATCGAAAAACTAGTCAAACGTAGGATAATGGGTTTTTTAGAAAGACATAAAATTTTAGCCTCGGAACAATTTGGCTTCCAGTGTAATAAAAATACAACTGATGCCATTTTCAATTTTCTTGAAAATATTTACACCACCCCAAATGACAAAGAAGTGACTGCGGCAGTGTTTTTGGACCTTTCTAAGGCATTTGATTGTGTTGATCATGAACTCCTCTTAGAGAAACTCTATCATTATGGATTCCGTGGAACAGCCTTAGAATGGTTCAGGTCCTATCTAACTGTTAGAAATCAGAAAATATCATTGAAGCATAAAACTTCTGAAATTGGAAACATTATACGCGGAGTTCCTCAAGGATCAGTCTTAGGCCCAATTTTATTTCTGATTTATATTAACGATATGGCTAAACTCGATATATCTGGAGCATTCACCTTGTTTGCTGATGACACCACGATACTTTGGCGTAATGAAAACACCGCTTCTTTGACTTAATACATCCACTCAGACTTAGAAAAAATTAAAAACTGGTGTGACTCAAATAGGTTATCATTAAATGTTTATAAAAGAAATTTGGTGTCATTTAAGTGGGATTTGGAGCAGGTCACATTAGGAAGTCGAATGATTGAGAGTAAGTCTATGACCAAATTCCTCGGTATATATATTGACAGTAATTTGAAATTTGAGGCACATATTACTGCTCTAAAAAAAAAGTTGTCTTTTGGTTGCTTTGCAATAAACGTGATATCTCGTGAACTCGGATTTTCTGCATCAATGTCATCTCCGGTATGGAATTCCTTTCTGGGGCTCTGGCAGCCATGCTCTGATGCAAAGTATTTTCGTTATTCAGAAGAGAGCATTGAGAATAATTTTCAAACTGAAGATGCGAGACTCGTGTAGGCCACTATTCTGCAATAACGGAATACTAACAATATTCGAAATTTTCATTTTAGAGACTGTCTACTTGCTTTACAAACACAAAGACAAGTTTTTGAATCAAACCGAGAGACAGACTCGTAGTGACAAAAAACTTGCCCTTCCAATACCCATCTTATCTCTGACAAGGGATTCTCTAATCTATAGAAGTAGACAGATATATAATCATTTGCCGAAACAAACAATAGAAATCAAAGAAAAAAAGCAATTTAGAAAATCGGTGAGAAACCTTCCAATAGGAAAGTGTTTCTACAGTTTGGGAGAGTATTTTGCATATACTTTCTAGTTTTTCTCTCTCTATATATATGTTTGTATATGTGTGTATATGTGTATATATAGTATATATCACGTTTTATATTAGAACATTTTATAACTGTTTTGTTATTGTGAATGTATTTGTTACTATTTCAACCCTTTCATGTTTTTTATTTTTTTAAATGATTTATGGTATACTTTTATTATAATTTTATTATATATATATATATATACAAATAGTTTTAGACATGACATACTTTGTCGACAAAATGTATTACATTTTAGACAATAAAGCCCATTTATCTATCTATTTATCTATCTAATAAGGCATAAGTTTTCAGAAAAAAACATTGTTTTACTCAAATAGCCAAGCTGCGATAAAAGTAGTCAAGTCAATGCAAGTTACCTTCAAACTTGTTTGGTATTGCATTGAAGCCCTAAAAGAGCTGGGCAGTCAGAACAGACTGACCCTAGCCTGGATACCAGCATACACAGGTTATAGGGGCAATGAAGAGGCCGATTCACTAGCCCGTGAAGGGGTAAGTAAGGCCCTGAATGGCCCAGAACCGTTCTGCGGTATGGCAAAAATTAACACCAAATCATGGATCAAACAGAAATCTCAAGCATGTTGAAAGAATTCACCAGGAATGAGACAGGCCAAAGAGTTTATCAAACAACAGTCTTTATAAGCTAGCCAGCCTTCCTCTGGTTGTCACTTGTTCTACCATCGGCCATCATAGTACGTTATGGCGGGGTCTCACTATCGCTGTGTATATAGCTAAAAAGATTCTGTTGGTCTGAAGGATATCCAGGTCATTATTAGGGATATCCATGTCAAAACTTTGTCAAGATATTCGTTCCAGGTGAGATTTGTGTCCAAGTTTAACACCAGGTGAAACAGTAATTTTAACATTGATACATTTAAGATATGTCAGATGCTCA
This sequence comes from Chrysolina americana, assembly GCA_958502065.1. Lineage (NCBI taxonomy): Eukaryota > Metazoa > Arthropoda > Insecta > Coleoptera > Chrysomelidae > Chrysolina > Chrysolina americana. Next base: position 55,598,149 of record OY293420.1, on the reverse strand, counting down.
ACGCACTAATAATTAAAGTATGGGAGTAGAAAAAATATATTGAAGTCGTAGCAATTAGGCATTATCAAAATCAATTAAGATTTGCATCGATCTAGAACCTACATTGGTTTAGCATTATGAATTGCCATTACTAAAAACTCCAAAATATTGGAAGGTGCGCTGGTATCATTTAACTTTGTGGTCAAGGACTGCTACAAGCATGGTAGCTTAGCTGTGCGTGAGGATGCAGAATGAGTAGTTTTGAATAAAATGGTCACTTCTCTCTCTCCGGACATGTGACTCTTTTTTCCCTTAAGAATACGTCACTCAAGACCTTTTCCCGAGGCTCTGATTCATTCAGGGGATTGGGTTGGTATACTCAAACAACCAATTCCCCCATCCATGCTCAGGTAGGTGCATAGATGAATCCAAGAATAATAATAAGGATAAGGTCCAACTAGGGTTTCTGTCATTTTACAGAAAGTCAGTAAAATTATCAGGTTTGAGAGTAACGAATACGAGTACGAAACGAGTACAATGTCTATTTTCAACAGATTAGTGCGGATGGAGCCTGCAGAGTTTAGAATGTAACTATTACCTATAGGAGTAATACGTTTACTGCAGCTTCATAATTATGGATTTATTTTATCATTGCTATTTTCATGTTTTATTCCAGAAAGGTTATTTTTTTGTAAATCGGTGGTACTCAGACTGTTTTCTAGTTGGATCCGAAAAAACTAAAATTGTATAATATAACAGAGAGCTTACACAAAACTCTGATTTGTTCTGAATGTTGGTTCTGTTTTTTTTGCCAATGTGTAATTTGATTAGCGAGCAGTATCTGCCAGCTTTGCCGAAACAAAGTTTTTTTAATATCACGCCCAAAATTTATCAGATTTTGTAAAAACCAAAGGTCAGCTAGATTAACAGCTCCCATAAATATGGTGCGACCATAAAAACGGTAATGAACGAGAAGGTTCGAAGCGAAGAAAAAGGCAACAAAAACCCATTGTGGGTCAGTGAATGCAAATCCTTCATCGATCTGTCGCGGCATCGAGTTTGAAATAGGTAAATGGGAGGTGAAGTGTAGAGTTTGCGAGATGTCAATTCTGCTAATGATACCGCAGGACCACAGCAAATTACCCTGTAGCGGGGCCCTGTCTGCTCTCTCCTGGAGCCATATGGCGCATCAGAGTTAGTTTTCCCGTTTGTAATATTCCTAATGACTTACACACGCGTTCGCACCGCGTACAGCATGAAAACGCAACTTTTATCGGGGAAATCCGCGCTCCATCGTTTAGGTGAAATGCCTGCATTTTTCAACTTTCCTCAAACGAGACTCGATACAAGGATGAAGGGAAGTGTGAAGTGGTAAAAAATAAAAACAATTTATTTGATTTGATGAAAGCTCAAAAAATCTATATTGTTTAACAATATTATCCCACGATGTTCTCTGAACATTACAGGATTTTCCTTCTCGTGGAAACCTGAACATAAAAAAAATATATCAATCTAAAACTCGACATAGTTACAACAAATATCACGTTTCGAGGAAAGTGGTAATTAATTTTTTTCGATCTTCTGTTCCTATACAGGTTGTTATTGAGTATGGGTTTGAAAAACTTCAGGAAGTGATTCTGCATGAAAAAATAATGACAGTTTGCTATATAACTTTTGTCCGCAAATGCTTCATTTTCCGAGATAGGAAATGGAATGATCTCCCTCAGAAGTAATATAAGATTCAACTCTTCGCCTCATTGAGGCGAAGAGTTGTCGTATGAATGACCTAATGCCTTAAGAAAACCCCAATTGCAAAAATCTAGAGCATTTAAATCTGGCGATCGAGTAGGCCAATGTCCCGTACCTCCTCTACCTATCCAAAAATTTGGATATTCGGTATCTAAGTGATTACGTATATTATTGCTAAAATGGACTGGTGCAACATCATACATAAACCATAATTATTGAATCAGCTGAAGAGGAATTTCTTCAAGAAGAACAGGTTACTCTTCCTGTAGGGAATTGAGGTCAGAGTCGTCTGTAAGTCGTTGTGAGAGGAAATATGGACCGATTAAATGATCATTAACTACCCCAAGCCATACATTTATTGAAAACTGATGCTGGAAATGAGAATCAAAGATTCCTCAGCCCATAAGTGATTGTTATGGAAAAATCGTATACACCGTCGTAGGGGGGAACCCTACGTCCTGGATAAAGCTCAGCATATAATCGTCCATCTTGCCAACCATTTCCATAACTTCGACCATAGACAAAATTCCACATTTGTGTAATATTCCATTCTTTTCGATAAAAGAAAAATAAATTACTTATTAACATCAATGCTATACCAAACTAAAAGCTTAAAAAAGAAGGAACCTTAATTTGACATTTTGTTTAAATATTCGTATTTAACAGAATGTTGACTGTAGCCTACTAGCGACACTATATAAGGTAGTGAAGGGGAATAAGGCCCGGCTGTTAATAAGGCCCACCGTCTATTTCTTTGGAGAGTGGTAACTTTTTTCAAATCTGGCAACATTGTTAGTTGCGTCACCCGAGGGTTGAAGATATACGAAAAAATCGTTGAGATCAGTCCGCCATTAACCACAACAGGTGAATGTGTAGTTTTTGGCTGCAAATAGTGTTATTTCACAAGAAGGTTAGACGTGTTTTTTAATTCAAACAAATTTACTCAAAGAAACAAATATTGCTCCATCATTTACTATAACGTATATACTATCTTTCGCACTAACAGAAAAATTAGAAGCATTCTTTGTTTTCCTAGAAAATGCAAGTTTAGGAAAACGTGCTCGCCCGGTAATGAGGCCCAACCAACGATCACGTAATAAGGCCCGCGGGCCTTATTATCGGACGTGTCCTTATCAGCAGACGTAATAATTGTATTCTTTCCTACAAATCAATTTATTTCGTGCAGGTCTCAAAATGGGAAAAACTTTCAAGAATATTCGTGCCACATGGTCTGAAGAGCAGTTGTAAGCGGCTTTAACAGCCATACGAAACAATGAATCTCAGCGAAATGTATCACAAAGGTTTGGCATTCCAAGACGAACTTTAAGAAACCATTTGCGATCTGGAAAAGTTACAAAACTTTTGAGCCGGACCGCAGTGCTGACCCGCGATCAGGAAACAGAATTTGCATTGAGAATTATTCGCTACTGCAACGTTGGTATGCCACTTACCCCTTCGATAGTACGCCATCAAGCATTCAGATTTTGTGAAAACAACAATAATAAACACAGTTTTGACAGGCAGAAACAAATGACAGGGAAGGATTGGTTTTACCGATTCCTCAAACGGAATCCCAACATTTCAAAACGGAAAGCGCAGGCAATGAATCCTGCCAGAGCGCAAAAATTTAATATAACAATTGTTGGTGGTTATTTTGAGAAGATGGAGCGAATCATTAACGAACTGGACATAAAATCAAACCCACAAAACTTGTTCAACATGGATGAAAAAGGATGCCGCTTGACTATATACCATCAGCAGAGTGTCCTTGCTCAAAAGGGCACAAAACGTGTTCACCTGGTCGCCCCAGAACACGCGGAAAACGTTACTATTGTTAGGTGCTGTAATGCTATCGGAAACTCGATTCCTCCAATGATCATCTTCAAAGGCAAACGCAAAAAGCCGGACTACTCGGATAACTTACCACCTGGAAGTATCGTTAGAATAGCACCAAAAGGAAGTATAACGACAGAGTTGTTCATTGAGTTTGTGCAACATCTCGTACGGTACAAAGGGCCAGACGCTATTTTACTTGTATTCGATAGAGCAACATGTCATCTCGACTATGATATTGTTGATGCCGCGAAAGAACGCAACATAATATTGTTTTGTTTGCCTTCGAACACAACACATGAGTTGCAGCCACTGGATAAGTCGGTGTATCGATCGTTCGAATCGCACTGGGACCAAGAGCTTCTTCGGTTTTGGGATCAGCATCCAGACAGAGTGCTGACTAAAACAAGATTCAATGAAGTTTTCTCCAAAGATTGGCCTAAATGCATGACACCAGCGGTTTTAGAGCAACAGGGCTGTAGCCATTCAATCCGGAGGCAATTTCAGAACATGCTTTTGCACCTTCTATCCCAACTGAGAGACCTGCTTCAGTAGAAACAGATCAAGATATGGTCACACTAGGATCTATAAACTTAAATGATTCGTTGGACGCTAGTGATGACGGATTTTCAGATGAAGACTTGATTCCACTGAAACAGCTTGCTTGCCAGCAACTTTCAACCGAAAAAAAAACTGAAGAACTGGAAGAAACAATACCCATTCAAACAAAATCGTCATCGAGTCCTGACGCCCAAGCTAAACGACAGTCTGAGGGAGAAGAACTCAATAAGTCTTTCACAGAGTTACTGCCAACACCAAACATGAATCTCAAACCGAAATGAAATAGGCGAAAAGCTTTGAATTATAAAGCTCAAGCTGTTACCAAGGATCTCTTTACTCCACAACCATCGACCTCAGAAGTCGCTACAACACAGGGGAAAAAGCGTGGTTCCAAAAAATATGAAAGTTGGTTCTGCAGTGTGTGTGAGACTGAAGCTCAGTTAGACATGTGGGACTGACGGCTGATGATATCGAGGATCTTTACTGTAGTGAATGTGCTCAAAGTTTTTATTTATCAATTTTTATTTTTTTTTATAATTTTAGTTTTTTAAGTTTATCAGTTTTGAGAGAAAATAATGATTGTTTTTGTTGTTTATTAGAGTTTTATTAAGTTTTTAGTATTTTACATTTAATATATCATCTATATAAATGAATACATACAATAAACAATTGTCCGAACATGCTGGTAATAAGCCCCGAGGGCAAGTTTTCACTATTTCCCCTATTTTGGTTACTTTGGTTTTGAAGGAGACGAATATTGATGTTAATATTGCGGCAAACATAACAAAAAATCATCTCCTCAAGTTTTGAATTATTTTGTCTCAAACATGAAGAATAAAAGAAAATACAAACGTTTAGTGCGCCTTATTCCCCTTCACTACCTTACCTATTAGATATTGTATTAAAGTAATGACAACTACGCATTAATATATAATATTTTTTTGCCTCAAAACGGCGCCCGATACGAAAAAAAGGCAAGAAAGATTTCTTTCACAGATTGAACGAGGAATTTAGAAACGATTCTTAGTTTGAAATATCTCAGTAGCATACAGTTTTTTTCCTTAAAAAATATGTGATCATCACCCGTACGCGCGCCAATGATGAACAAAAAATTTTTAATTGCATGTCAAGAAATGCGCAATAACTACCTCTCAAAACCCACCAAATTCCATTAGCATATTTCGACCTGTGTTAGAGCATTAGAACAATGGTCAGTTTTTAAGAAAAATTTTAATATCTCATATCTCTGAAAACGAAGCATTTGCGGACAAAAATTATATAGCAAACTGATATTAATTTTTCATGCAGAATCACCCCCTTAATTTTATCGTACTTATTCACAAACACCCTGTGTATGGCCTTTACGAGGAGTGCAGCCCCCACATACACAGAAGCTTTTAGATTCCATACAAAAAATATCCATCCATCTCGTTGGTGATGCTTCGTTTACAAGCTCGCTCATTACTTTGGAACACCGCGGAAATGTTGGCAATCCGATTCGAGTAAATCGCAGACCCTTAGATTTTCAACGAAAATCAGATTTTGACTAATCAAATCACACAATAATTCTGAAAACATCCGAAATTCTGAAGAAACCATACTACACATAGCACCCTCTTTGCAAAGCAGGATTTAATATTATTTCCTGCTAAGCCAGAAACTCGAATAAATCGTCAAAAAGAGGCATTCAACGTGTATGATGACTGTATTGAGTCCTATTATGATATCTTGATAAACAAAGTCACCAGATATTTTCCTGAGTTATACACAGAAAAACCTGCAATACCCTGTATATAGGAAAATGTTTTACTAGAGATATTGCCTGGTATAATCAAATTCATCGCAGAAATTCTTCTTTTCTCTCAGATTTTTTGAGTGTAATATTTCAGAAACTGTTTTGAAATATTCAATTGCTTTAAAAATTACAGCACAATGCACAAAATGCTAAAAAAATCGAAACTCTTTGCATGCCCCAACTCCATCCCAAACTTCTGCTAAAGCTGCAGAAATATATTTCACTTCCAAGCTCATAATCTGCCTCTGTCTATTATCTTGGAATACTAGCCAGGACTAGTCAGGTATAAACATACCTGCTATCACTGTTCATATGCCTGAAATCACTTTTTTTTTTTGGAAACGAATAGAAGGATTTTTACCAACAAAATCAGTGTATCTGGCTCATGTCGTGATGGTCATGATGGTAGAGCGCTTGTCTCGTGCATGGCATCACACGTTAAAAGGTAAGGGCTGCGTCTTCCCTAGCTCGGACAAGTCTTTCGAAGATTTTTGAGGGTTGTACTGTTAAGGGTGTATAGCTGGTTGACGGAAATAACAACTAAAAGCAAAATATGTTCAAGGATATCGAAGCATCGAAAGAGATATTCAAAAGCAAACTACAATCCAAACCAGTTGAATACACGAACTTGTGAAAAATTCCTCTTGAATGGATGACCAGTGCGAAGGTCTCAGATTCAAAAATTATTGGAAGTCGCACAATATCATAAACCATCAGTGAATTGGGAATCATATAAATGTTTGGCAAGATGAACTAATCACAGAAAATTAATATCATCACGATACATTTGGTGAGAACTAGATCTGAACGACTATCTCACATTCAAGAATCTGAAAAATGTACCTGATAATATCGAAGATTAATTCCGCATGAATATGTATCGTTTTGACACAATGTGATGAATTTCGGCGATTCAAGTTAACAGAATATTTAAACACCAAATTCGCAGCCAATATTTCAAGAAATGTTGTTACTCGACCTTTCTAAGGATCCTATTAATCCTATATGCCTTGACACAATTTTCGAGCGATTTTTCCCGCTTCGATATTTCATAAAATATCTCAGGTTTTTCAATTACAGTACAAAAGTGGGCATAAGATGGAAATTAAAAAATCTCCTGAGAAAAAATCGTTTTTAATTTGGGGAGTAATAAGATACGGCAGTGTTTATGTTTCAATGATTCAATACAGATCGCTAATTAATTTTTGGCATCCCTTGCATATCAACAGTTCGCTAATCGATTATGGCAAGCTTCGACGATTCAGTAATATTATTAGCCTGAGTGGTTCGTTACAATTTGGAATATCTCTCTCAAAGCGTTTCGGATTAATTAAAGGCTCAAAATGATATGGATATTTCTTTCAAACGATTATCGTGGTAACACTGAGCGAATAGTGTGATTCACTTATTTTAGCATCTCAGTTAAAAACTATTTTATTGTAATTTCTCCTTAGCACATAGAGAAGAATCCTGTAGTATAATTTGAGTTTCTGGAGGTTATAAATTTTGTATGAAACGATTGATGATATTCAACTGGGAGCTCTTGTTTTTTCTTCTCCCAGCGTTAGAAACCTTGACAAGCCCTCGCAGTGGCACAGTATGTGTTTCCTCTTCTTCCTGGCAGAACCTCCATAGCATTTCTTCTGTCAGACCGATTGTTCTCATATGTTTGTTGAGCCCACAATGCCCTGTGAGTCCTCCTTTTCTGGCTTAGTACATATTCTGTGAATGTTGGCTGCGGTTGTTTGTTCTCAGTACAGCTTTTGCCATACCGCAAAACGGTCCTGAGCCATTCAGGGCCTTACTTGCCCCTTCACGGGCTAGTGAATCAACCTCTTCATTGCCTCTATAACATGTATGCCCGGCTCTCTTAAGGTTTCAATGCAGTCCTAAACAACTTTGGAGGTAACTTGCATTGAGTTGACTGCTTTTATCGCAGCTTGACTGTCTGAGTAAATGACAATGGTTTTTTCATGGCTATCTCTTTGTCTTCCAAGGGCTTTGTTAGAAGCCTGTTAAGATGATCCAGTGCTAAGTCTGTTGACTTGCCTGGCCTTTACGCATAGTAGCGTTCGTTGAGTGGGCTTGTTTGTAATACCCCATCTCTTATCAATCTATCAGCCTTTCCAACGTTTTGCGTGGGAAAGACATTCGACTTATGGGGCGATATACTTCGGGTGTCTTGTCATCTTGTCTCCCTACTATTGGGAGATAAATGACTCTCACCCCTTGCGACATCGTAGGTATATGTCGTAATGCTATACAAGCCTTGAATATACGGCAGAAGTATGGAATTAGTATTTCCTGCCCTTTTTGGAGAAAGCTGGGTTATATTCCATCTATTCCAGGGGATTTGAATGGTTTGAATTCACTGATAGCCCACCTGATTCTGTTTGGTCTCGATATTTCCATAGGAAGTCTCCACTCCAAAGCTGTTGGCCTGTTTGGCTTGCTTCTGGTGCTTTATACTGTTATCGGGTCGTAAAGAATTACCGAGGCTTGAAAGTGTGCTTCTCTGAGTATCTTTAGGCTTTACTCAAATGTTGTCGTATAGATGTTGTCATTATTTTTCAAGAAACCTACTTGCTTTGCAGTACCTTCCTTGCCTAATACCTTATGGATTCTCGCGCACATGGGGGTATCTGTTACCTCTTCTCAGAATTTTTTCAACGATTATCATCTGGCCTTTCTTATTTCTATGTTATAATGCGTGCGTTTAACCTTTGGATCTAGCTTTGTTGAATAGCTTTCGCACCACACCTCTGAGGGATTTCAGGTTCTTATTCTTTATTTGTTTAAATTAGTTGTTTAAAATTGTTTTTTCCGTTAACCAGCTGTCATCCCCCTACGAACGACAGTCCTCAGAAGTCGAAACTTGTGCGAGCTAAAGATTACCGGGGTCTTACCTTTTATGTTACTTTGTTGCCTTTTTTTCTCAGGAAACCTTTCCTCGTAGGCATTCACTACTGTCTTGCCCACTTGGTCTACTGCCCTCTCAAGGCTCTCCTTGTCCCGTATCTCAGTCGCAGACCTCTCAAGAGCGAAGCTGAGCATCTTTCACAGTTAGTCTCATTTGGGTTTCTATATTGGACTATAATACGCGGTGGGGTAACTAGATCGAATCTGATCTGTCTGTTGTCCGAACACGAAGGTTCATCCGACACGTGCCCATTGGTGATATCATCACCAGCTTTTTCCGACGTTAGAGTTATGTCCAAAACTTCTTTTCTTGCTACTTTGATGAAAGTTGGTTCATTACCTACATTAGCTATAGAATAAACTTTAATAGTGACTCACAACATTTTTTACAAAGTATATTAATGAAAATCGTTCATGTGAATCATGAAGAGTATAGGCCCCAATACTGAACCTCGTTGTATCTAATCACTGTTCCTTTTGAATTCTGACCGTTTGTGCATTATTTGAAGTGCTTGGAAACAATTTTTTTTTATCAATTTAAAATTATATGACGCCTGAATATAAATATTCATTATCACAGTTGAATGTATTGATGATTTTTCTAGTAAAAATGAGGTTATTTGTATGTTCATTCGTTGATTGATTTCTGGAGCTGATTTTTTTCTTAGTGTCAGACTAGTCCGAAGCAGTGAATTTCTATTCGTCTATTAATGTGAAATGTTGAAATCTGTCGTTCTTGTAATCGAAGGCTTCACTTTCGAATGACTGTTCGAGTTGCGGCAATAGTGTTCGCAAGTGTTGGAAGTAAGCGTCGATGTCTTGGGGTGTTTGCAAAGCCACAATCGGCAACAGCTGTCCCTATGTATGATTACACTATGACTATGCCATCTATCGACCACCGCAAATGAAGGTTTAAGATTTATAGCTCCTCAAAATTAACGGAAAGGGTTCATTTCAGCCAATTAATTTTACATTCTGGACCACGCTTACAAGAATTAGAGTAATCTGTTTCGAACCCTTCTATAAGGGGGGGGTCACATTCCATACTTGTTATGGAACTTGTTTTTTGATATCTCTCTACCACTGGAAATGAAATCGTGCGTTTGCAAAGGTAGGGGAGAGTGTGTTATATTTTAGATCAGGGTATGCACCAACCAAGGAACACAATTTTGGAGATGTCAAATTTTCAAATGACCCACTTTCACGTTACTTCAACAAAGTCAGAAACAATAATTGTGGATAGAATAAATTCTAGACATATTAAATAGAAAAAAAAACGTGATAAAGCCGTGATTCGAACCCGAGATATCCGAATTCCATTCTAGTGCGATAACCCCTCCACTATCAGTCCTTTGTCCGAAAATTGGAGGCTTACACTTTAAATCCGGCCATCAATTACTGAACAATTTTTTGGGTCAGTCTGATTGTATGGAAAACATTCATGAATGTACACCTAATGAGACTCTATCATAAACTTCCAGCCTTTATCAATTGGTATTATCAACAGACCTCACACTTGGAATAAATAAAAAGTAACAGATAGCGTCTGTAGTTTACCCTTAATATTATTAATTTTTGAATAAGACGTTTCGTTCTTCAAGAGCCACCCACAAACTTATTTTCTCAAATACATTGCTGTATTTTTCTAACTATATTTCAGTAACTAGCCCTCGCTTTCCTGAATTTAAGTATGTATCACGCAGATGAAGTGATTCGGAATCTACTTGGACATAATCTGTAGGTCTCGGATCTTCCTCGCTTGCTTTACAAAAAAACAAACAAATTTTACAAATATAATGCTTTCTTGTCTAATTTTACCGATGTTTTATCATTCCCCGTCGATAGGGGTACGACCTGATGAATACCATATATTATATTAAAAAACATACCATAAGTAGGTACTTGAGGCTGTAATGAATAAAAACAAAATTCCTGACAGACGATGCTAGACTATCAGAGTGTCAGCATGGTTTCTTAAAAAACAAGAGTACTGACATAGCACTGTGTGAGTTCATTGATAAGGTAACTAAAGCGTTATATATGAAAAAAGTGGCACTAGACTTCTTTCTCCAAGGTTTTCGAGTGGTTAGGCTCGTACCTTTCAGTATCAGCAAGTGAAATGTAATGTTTTCACTTCTTACTTGAAAATAGAAAATATGGGTGTTCCCCAGGGGTCCATTCTGGGACCAACATTATTTCTTATATAAGTTAACGATATCTTAACACTAACTAGGAAACTGTCTACTCGTCTTGTAGTTATGATGACGACACTAATTACTTGATCATAATCAAAAACTGATGATGCCATAAATCAATCGCAAAATATTTACTGCAATCTCTGTGAATGGAGTAAAAAAAATTGTCTTTTCCTCAATAATGATAAAACTGTAGCAGTGGTCTTCAAAAATGTTAAGTTTCAGATAGAAACTCTTGATGAAATAGTCTCAAACAACACCAACATTACATGTTTCGATTCCACGAAGCTTCTAGGGCTTATCCTGCAAAGTAATCCGAAATGGACAACTAAAAATGATGCCTTGTCATCAAAACTTGCGAAAATGTGTTAGAAAAGACTTTATTTTGGTTGTTTTCATTCAAATCTGAAATATGGTGTAATGGCACTGGGAAAAGTATACTGATGCCTATCGAAACTTCATTCTTTAGAAAAGAGCAGTTTGTATTTTGAGTAGGATTGGACCAATGCAAGGAACACTTTAAAAGCCTGTCAGTTGTAACAATGACCCCAGTATACATTTATGAAGTTGTAGCTTCATTTCAAAAACAAAAATTACTTTAAATCTGAAATAGTACAACATACTTGAGAAACGAGAATAAAAAAATAGTCAAATCTTAGTTTGTATGTTGACCTGTATGTATTATCTTTTTTATTTTTTACATCTACACCTTACTTATATAGTGACTTCGTCACATTAGTGAACTGTATAGTAACGAATTGAATTATTTGGCGACTCCACCAATTTTTGAAAATAAACTCGATGCTCAGAAATTATGGCGTAGGCATCATCAGAAGGTGGAAAGGAAACAGCATAAAAACTTATTCATCACACACGTTGGGAAAATTTGAAAAAAAATATATGAAGATATCCAGCGAAATGTATACCACAATCTCGAGACGAATAATTATGTAACAATGTAAATCTTGTAACCACTAGCTACCACAATACCAGCCACAGTTCGTCGATATAAATAAAAATTCTGAAACATTCCTCATTTTTATTGAGGGGCAGTTTGAAACATTGTTATTTTATGATTCCGAATACGAAAACATAAACGTTTGGCTTATGCCTTTTCGGGATATATTATACATTGTAAAACATTATGTTCTATCTGACACCGTTTATATCTTGTTCGGACTCGTCATCTTTTATGGCCCACTGCGCGTTTTGATTTCTGCACTGACAATAGACGATTTGTCCATCCCAATTACATCTTTTTGCTGTACGTCTCGCTGAGAACGTATTAACTGCTAATTTATTGCCTTTAACCGTGACCATCCTTGTTATGTTCATACATCCACAAATCAGGTATGTCTTCGACGCAAAGAAATATAACCGCGGAACATTAAAAGTGATGGGTTGGGGACTACGTGGAAGCACCTACGAGAATTCATTCATATTGTGAGGGCAACAACTCTATTATGGATATTGAATTGAAAAATGTATTGATCCTTTGTTTTTGTATATATTTTCACAAGAATACTACTGAAGGCAAATATCACCATCAGATGAAAACGGATTTTGATATTACAGCGTTTTAAAATATTCATATAGAGCAGAGCAGAGCAGAGCAGAGCAGAGCAGAGCAGAGCAGAGCAGAGCAGAGCAGAGCAGAGCAGAGCAGAGCAGAGCAGAGCAGAGCAGAGCAGAGCAGAGCAGAGCAGAGCAGAGCAGAGCAGAGCAGAGCAGAGCAGAGCAGAGCAGAGCAGAGCAGAGCAGAGCAGAGCAGAGCAGAGCAGAGCAGAGCAGAGCAGAGCAGAGCAGAGCAGAGCAGAGCAGAGCAGAGCAGAGCAGAGCAGAGCAGAGCAGAGCAGAGCAGAGCAGAGCAGAGCAGAGCAGAGCAGAGCAGAGCAGAGCAGAGCAGAGCAGAGCAGAGCAGAGCAGAGCAGAGCAGAGCAGAGCAGAGCAGAGCAGAGCAGAGCAGAGCAGAGCAGAGCAGAGCAGAGCAGAGCAGAGCAGAGCAGAGCAGAGCAGAGCAGAGCAGAGCAGAGCAGAGCAGAGCAGAGCAGAGCAGAGCAGAGCAGAGCAGAGCAGAGCAGAGCAGAGCAGAGCAGAGCAGAGCAGAGCAGAGCAGAGCAGAGCAGAGCAGAGCAGAGCAGAGCAGAGCAGAGCAGAGCAGAGCAGAGCAGAGCAGAGCAGAGCAGAGCCGAGCAGAGCCGAGCAGAGCCGAGCAGAGCCGAGCAGAGCAGAGCAGAGCAGAGCAGAGCAGAGCAGAGCAGAGCAGAGCAGAGCAGAGCAGAGCAGAGCAGAGCAGAGCAGAGCAGAGCAGAGCAGAGCAGAGCAGAGCAGAGCAGAGCAGAGCAGAGCAGAGCAGAGCAGAGCAGAGCAGAGCAGAGCAGAGCAGAGCAGAGCAGAGCAGAGCAGAGCAGAGCAGAGCAGAGCAGAGCAGAGCAGAGCAGAGCAGAGCAGAGCAGAGCAGAGCAGAGCAGAGCAGAGCAGAGCAGAGCAGAGCAGAGCAGAGCAGAGCAGAGCAGAGCAGAGCACAGAGAAAGAAAATTTATAGGAAAATTATCGATTTAAAAGAATTGATTGAATTTTGAAAAAAGCAATCTTTTATGAATGATGATATGAAAACTCTTCCATAGTATAAAAGCTATTTTGAACAAGAAACTCCCATTACGAGATAATTGGTTTTATTAACGGGTTTTCGAAAAATTGATAGTTCTATAGTTATATATAGTTTCATTCCGGGATTTTTAGGAAATGATGTGCTATATAAAACTTCGAAATCATTGTATAATTCTCACCAGTCCCAACACTCATCAAGTCATCCCACTGGACGAAAGATTTTCCATAACTATCAACCCAGTCCAAATTGGAACAAAATGTGGCAATGAAAAGTTGAAACAGCTAGCAGACAACGCCGGCATCAGTTATACCAACTCTATATGAGAGGGTCCCTTAATCGGCAAACTTAATTCATTTCAGAACAAGTGGAAGTACGAGGCAGCGGCTGTAGCCGTTCCTTCATAACCTCACCATCGTCATTAATACAATTCATATCGACTTACAAACTCCAACTATCGACACAAACCCGGCTTTCATTAGCTTGTTAATTATACTATTTCTTGAACCTCAGACAAGATGTTAGTATTATGGAGATATTTTACGTTCTCGAGAAATATTATATTTTCAGAATAACTATTTTAATGTTCCATTTACCCATGAAAAAATTTTATCAATTCCAATACTTTATTGCATCCGCAGAATTACTCTGAATAACTTAGAGATTAACGAATACTTTTCCTTAAAAAAAATTACAGAATACTGCAAATTGCAATGTTCAATTGTCAATATTGAACTAACAAGTGTAATCATTTGTTTGATTGTTCAAAATTAGTTCTTTCAGTTAACCCTCAGAAGAAAGACTTGTGCGAGCTAGGGTCATCGAAATGACATAACCCAACCTATTCGCTACAGACGTATAGCATGTTGAAACATGTTTATATCTTTGTTATTTCATCATTACAACGAACGAAGTACAATCAAAGTTTGTACGGTATCAGGAATCACTTAACGAGGATGAATATCCACATCTGGTTCCTGCATCTATAATACCTCGTTCAAAGTCAATTAAAGACCAGTGATGGTATCAAAACAGTGTACTAAGATAAAAACAGGTCTGTTGGAACCAGAAATTGATGGTTAGCGTTTCCAATAATACGATATAAACTCTACAAGTGACCAAATGAGTAATTCTTTTTGGTCCTTGTGCAGTGAAATAGACTGACAATCCACTGCAACTCTTTTTCCTTTAAGAAAATACCAACCTCTTTGCCGATGAGTTAGCAAAATATTCTAGTCTGAATACCTAGTCTGGCGTTCAAGCTGCAAATAGAAGAACATATTATGATACTATGATAGATAGTTAACTCTTCGGTAAGATAGTGACCTCTACTAGTAAGAGTAGCTGAGAGTGGATGCTGCTGCTGCAGTCAGGAAAGAAGGACACCATAAGTACTTTTTGCTATGCCCTGCTCTCCACATATCTAAGTAATCTTCCTTTCCGAACCTTCGCGACGTCCTATTGAAGGTCAGTATGTCCGCCCACTTCAACTCGATAAGATTTTCTTGATCGGAGCTTTTAAACTCCAAAGATTAAAATCTTAACATCTCATATGCCTCACACTCGAGAAGGAAGTGAGATGAAGTTTATTCGCCTTCTTCGTATTTGCGAGGCCGTCTTTTTTTATGTTTCGGTTTCGACAAAGAGGAAAGTCCTGTAATATTCAGAGAACATCGTGAGAGCAGAGGGACACTTATGCCTATTAGCGATAGGTGTCTGCCTAATTTGTCAAGCCTTGTTAGGGTATTTCTAAAAGGAACTGTTGTGCCTGGCGATCTCTGCCTTAAATCCACGTCGTTCTCGACTCGCTTGTGTCTATGGACTGCCAACAGTCGGCAGTACCACTTCTAAATTCGTTAAGTTCTTTGCCTGCCCAAGCGTCAAGGGCGGAAAAAGTTTTGTAATAATCAATAAGTACAGTAAGTTTCTAGCAAGTGTCCGCTACCCAACAACCCTCTGCGACCAGGAAACCATAACTACCCTGTGCAAGTACTAAGCTTAGTTCAGGATGTTAGATGGCCCTGAGCACTGACTGACTATTCTAGCAAATATAATCTCTGCTCGGGCCTCTAATCTAAATTTCTCCAGCAGTTATTGAGATCAAAACTGCTCGGAAATATAGGGCCTATGACATCCACCCATACATTATTAAACCTCATCCCTCAAGCATATTTCTGAACAGTGAGGTGAGAATCGACATTACAGAGAGGCTTATATTTCAGATTATGTCACATGGCCATCGAAAGAATTGTAGGAATCCTAATTTTTTTAAGCAAAATCAGAGATTATTTGAGAGTGCGATACTTTTGCGACAGATAGGACACATTATCAGATCTGAGAAACAATGTGCAAGTCTCGGAGAGCCTAATCCACTCTCTAGGACTTTACAGAACAGTCATGAGACGGTTCCAAGAAACAATGTTTTTGTGCCCCTGGGAAAGTGGGCCACAGTTCTTCAAGTAGAAATTGAAGGGTACAGGGAAAAAGTCACAAATAATGATATCAGAGTTATTGGCATTTTTAGATGAAATTTCATTATCAGTTTGTACCAAATTTGACAACATAAAACTTGTGACTAGTCTGGTTATTCTCCTGGCCGCTTGATCCTTCAGAGAAAATAGAACTTTTTCCACCAAATGGTGAATCTACCGCAATTTCTAATGGACTTAGCTGGTTTTTTCCCTGTACCCTTCAATTCATACTAAAGATGAACCTGAAAAGAGTTTTTGAGATCAGAAATTATCGATTTTCTTGCGTCGTCGGTCTACAAGCTAACTTAAAGTAAATCGGGACCTGTATTCAGTGTATCAATGATCATTAGGGCATTGAGGGCAATGAAAGCGTAAATACCCCAACCAAAGAACACAACCTCTTATATTATCTTTGGCTGTGTCAGCCTTACTTGAAGGAGATCCAACCACCTGGTAGACTTGGTAACCCCCAGGAGGCATCCTCCATGATACAACCAGTAAAAAGGTGCTTGCTTTACTGAGAAAGGCAGCAAACTCTTTCATGGAATCGCCCATTAGAACGTAAAAGCTACGTCTTTCCTATCGAAGACTTCTTAGAGTTGCTTGTGAAAGTGCTGCCGATTGAAGGAAATATTAACAATAAACTAGGTAGGAGGAAAAAATTTAAGTAAGCCATGAAATAAAAAAAAAGTAGGAAACGAAATCGCCAAGTGAACTGTTAAGCAGTAGGTATACATATTACAGGAATAGGCAAGCTTGGCATGGACCAGAACTGTTTTGCGGCATAGCAGAAGCTGTACTGAAAATAAACATCCAGTCACGGATTGGACAGAACTTTCAAGAATAGTAGCAACTTGCCAGGAATGAGACAGGCCAGAGTTTATTAATAGTACTCAGTCATAAAAGGAGTACTATACTAGAATCTGGTGGCCTGGCAGAGAAACTGCTGTATAGGTTCTGCCAGGAACATGCTGTCTATGCAATGGTTTGACCAAACTGTGAGTGAAGAGGAGATAAACCAAGAGCTTCCAGCACGGAAGCCCCCAATCCAATCCAAGGTAAACCTCATGTTATCTACAGGAATATACAGATGGTATGAAATGATTATTAGGGATAGATACAACAATGAGTTTATCAAGCTGCAATAACTGATAATGGACAGACCTTGCAAGGAAAATACGATATCTACTTCGATACCTTAAATGTTTTCCTCAACTCTGATACTTTTATACCACGATAACTTATAACTAAAAAAACAATCGAACTTATATCATAGCCAAACTACCATCAATACTTTGATTCTGTGATTTGTTTTTTTTTCCTTCCAGATCTCTTTGCTAACTACAGACCTCATTCTAAATACGACGAACACCTGCTACCTCGCCAAAAATCGAATTACTTGATAATTTGATTATTTCTGTGGAAATGACCGCGGACTCTGCTAAACATAACAGCTGACAGGGGGGTCTTGGGTGGTTTTTGTTACGCTTCCGTATCCGTCAGGGTCGCGACAGCTCCGGATGATTTATATTCACTGTCACCTCAACATTCGTCATTACCGACTAACCTGTACCACTCTCAATTGAAATATTTTTATATCTCATTGAGTTCGTATGAATTGAAGCAACAATTTTGACTGATTACATACGATGGAACGTATTTAGTAGAAGAAAGGTCGCCATAGACAAAAATGGCATACATATTTGTATGCCCTACATGATTTCGCAACTTTCACTAATTGCTACAGGGTATAAACATACAAGGGTCATAAGATGTGAGATGTTAACAGAGTTGGGCCTCTTGCAAAGTCCATCCATCCCATTCATTTCTCTCTTGAGAGGTTTAATGGATTTTTTTATTTACAAAAAGTCGTATCAACTTGGGTTATCAGCTCTACATGCGCTCAATCTAGTATTTTTACCATAAGAATTATTTTAAAATGATGGAAACGTGGTTTACATGTATAATTGAATATTCATTGAAATTATTTGTTTGATATTGTGCAATACGCGTCGCAATATTAGCTAAGGGGTTGGTTATTTCTGACATACATATGTCATTCGTGTATTAGCATCCATTAGGAATTGATTGATTGATTGACTGATTGAACTGTAGACTGTAATAAAGAATGCTGAAATAAGCAGGTTAAATACCCTTAGCGTATTGGCATGTTTATTAATCATATTTCGTTTGACTCAAAAGGGACCAAAATAGCAAATACTCCTAACGTAATTTAAGATTACCGCTCCACACTTGATGATCACGTTTTATATCTGCCTTTTATGCGATATTAACTGCTTCCTACAGCAACAAGTCACTCGTTTATCAATGCTTCGCCAATTATGTTCCAGATAATGGATGCGTCGTAAATCTAGTATGGCTGAAACAAGACGTCAGAATGAATAGAACAGGAGACAAAAGGAAGCACTGGAGTTCTTGACTGTTCTGTTGACATTTATTTTCCAAATTATCAGTTTTGGCACGATTCATCAGACGAAATAATTAGGCTCATGGTCAGAATATGTTGTAATTAAAAACGCGTGCATCAAAAAAAAATTGAAAGAGGCTCATAATTCCAAAAAAGGATTCAAACGCGATGAATAAATACCCTGATAAGACTTGATCCAGTGAGTCTTCCGACAGCTAAAGTTTTTTTCCGAAAGACAGTGGGCTAGAATTTCTAGAGGCTGTATGCCTTGGGAACATATTCCCAAACAACGAACTGCAAAGTTTTGCCATGTGTTGAAAGAATGGGCTCTGGAAAAAAGACATTTGGCAAGTATGGATGGAGAACATACAAAGGGTTTCAAATAACAAACACAACTTTTACTATTTTTTTCGCATTTATTATTTTGAGGATAATATATCTATGAACGGGAACATTCTTACCATCATATTCCAAATTCGAATATACCCCCATTGGGGGGTGGTTTATACTTGTCGTTTAAATTTTTTTTGAAAACTTTGCCAGCCGGGGGGTTTTCATTGAAAGAGTAGCTTATAATTGCTCGGAACATACTTTTTCTGCCACCATTGCAAAAAATTCACATCAGCCGTCACATCTAGATATTCACTTGCCACTAAAATTTTAATTAAATTTTTTTTTTGTTGTCATTCTGAATGGATTGGCATTCGCAGAATTGATATATCTTTAACCGTTTGCCAGTTGAAAACTTCAACTGGACTAAAGAGGTGTCGGTAGATTCCGCCAATTATTGGCCTTTTATTCTTTTTTAATGCTAAACCTTGTACATGAATACATACAAATCATTTATTTTCTGAATCAGGATGAAATTCTGTGTATATAGTGCGATTTGTAAGTGAATCTGATGATTTTGTATTTTTCATGATTTTTAGAGGTCTACCCCTTGGGACTTTTTGACTTTTTTCGAGTAATTGTCTTTTTCGCAGATCGACCCAAAATTCTCATAGAATACTAATTTCGTGATTCTGAATCGATTGGCGTTCGCAGAATTGATCTATCTTTAACCGTTTGCCAGTTGAAAACTTCAATTGGACTTAAGAGGTGTCGGTAGTTTCCCGCCAATTTTTGGCCTATTATTCTTTTTTAATGCTAAACCTTGTACATGAATACATACAAATCATTTATTTTCTGAATCAGGATGAAATTCTGTGTATATAGTGCGAATTGTAAGTGAATCTGATGATTTTGTATTTTTCATGATTTTTAGAGGTCTACCCCTTGGGACTTTTTGACTTTTTTCGAGTAATTGTCTTTTTCGCAGATCGACCCAAAATTCTCATAGAATACTAATTTCGTGATTCTGAATCGATTGGCGTTCGCAGAATTGATCTATCTTTAACCGTTTGCCAGTTGAAAACTTCAATTGGACTTAGGGTGTCGGTAGTTTCCCGCCAATTTTTGTCATTTTATTCTTTTTCAATAAACCTTGTACATGAACACATACAAATCATTTATTTTCTGAATCAGGATGAAATTCTGCGTATCCTTATAGTGCGAATTGCGAGTGAATCTGATGATTTTTAGGGGTCTACCCCTCAGGACTTCTTGACTTTTTTCGAGTAATAGTATTTTTCGCAGATAGACCTGAAAATCTCATAGTATACTAATTTCGTGATTCCGAATCGATTGGCGTTCGCAGAATTGATATATCTTCGAAGGTTTGCCAGTTGATAACTTCAACTGGACTTAAGAGGTGTCGGCAGTTTTTCGCCAATTTTTGGCCTTTTTTTCTTTTTAGATGCTAAACCTTGTACATGAATACATACAAATCATTTATTTTCTGAATCAGGATGAAATTCTGTGTATATAGTGCGAATTGTAAGTGAATCTGATGATTTTGTATTTTTCATGATTTTCAGGGGTCTACCCCTTAGGACTTTTTGACTTTTTTCGAGTAATTGTATTTTTTGCAGATCGAACTAAAATTCTCATAGAATACTAATTTCGTGATTCTGAATCGATTGGCGTTCGCAGAATTGATCTATCTTTAACCGTTTGCCAGTTGAAAACTTCAATTGGACTTAGGGTGTCGGTAGTTTCCCGCCAATTTTTGTCATTTTATTCTTTTTCAATAAACCTTGTACATGAACACATACAAATCATTTATTTTCTGAATCAGGATGAAATTCTGCGTATCCTTATAGTGCGAATTGCGAGTGAATCTGATGATTTTTAGGGGTCTACCCCTCAGGACTTCTTGACTTTTTTCGAGTAATAGTATTTTTCGCAGATAGACCTGAAAATCTCATAGTATACTAATTTCGTGATTCCGAATCGATTAGCGTTCGCAGAATTGATATATCTTCGAAGGTTTGCCAGTTGATAACTTCAACTGGACTTAAGAGGTGTCGGTAGTTTCCCGCAAATTTTTGGCCTATTATTCTTTTTTAATGATAAACCTTGTACATGAATACATACAAATCATTTATTTTCTGAATCAGGATGAAATCCTGCGTATATAGTGTGAATTGTTAGTGAATCTGATAATTTTGTATTTTTCATGATTTTCAGGGGTCTACCCCTTAGGACTTTTTGACTTTTTTCGAGTAATTGTATTTTTCGCAGATCGACCTAAAATTCTCATAGTATACTAAAATCGTGATTCTGAATCGATTGGCGTTCGCAAAATTGATCTATCTTTAACCGTTTGTCAGTTGAAAACTTCAACTGGACTCGAGAGGTGTAGGTAATTTCCAGCAATTTTTTCATGTTTTATCCGTTTTTTATGCTAAACCTTGTACCTGAGTACATACAAATAATTCATTTTCAGAATCAGTATGAAATTCTGCGTATTTATATAGTGCAAATTGCAAGTGAATCTAATGATTTTGTATTTTTCATGATTTTTAGGGGTCTACCCCTTAGACCTTTCTGACTTTTTTCGAGTAATTGTAGTTTTTGCACATCAACTTGAAATTCATAGAGTATACTAATTTCGTGATTCTGAATCGATTTGCGTTCGCAGAATTGATCTATCTTCAACCGTTTGCCAGTTGAAAACTTCAACTGGCACTTGACTTTTTTCTGTGATGTCACTCGGAAAACAAAATCTATGCAACCGAACCAGAATCTCTGGAAGATTAATGTGAAGTAGAATTATTGAAGAATGCTGTCGAATAACGCCGGAATTGCCACAAAATGGAAGGTCTCATTTTGAACAGAATTTGTATTATCGTATGGAAATGGGTGGGTGGTAGACAGTTTGAACATTTAGTTCATAGACAATAATTATTATTGCCACAATTGTTTCATCAGATATTGTTTTTATTGATTGATTGAATAAAAAGTGATTTTCCAACTTCAAGTTCCTATATCTCGAAGACTACTCGACAGAATTCATTTATTTTTGCTGTTTGATATTAAGAAGGAAAATAAATATCTTTCAAATGAGGTATCACTTGCCATATATTGCCATTAAAAAATTTAGGGGTGGCGGTCACAGATCCGAGGGATGGAATGTATTTCGGATGATTTTCATCGCGAACGATGTCCCCCCCCCCGAAAATGTAGTTGACGTGTCAGAGCGTTTTTATATAATTCGATTCTGCCGACCTACAGAGCCGCTGTTTCTTTTTTAATGGCCCACTCTGTATATAACAATCCTGTGATATTCTGGTTATTCCTGTCATCCATAGAGACAAACAGTTGTAATTGGGTTGTTCGAAATCGACAGTGGACCGGCGAAGAGCGAAGGAATGCAAAGACTAACGAATTCCCCGCTTTCGTATTGTTTTATATGGGTAATTTATTGTATTACTTTGTTGTAGATGTCACGAGATTAAATTTCAGCGCGAAGGGGACGCAGCTGTAAAATGGCGTAATTCAGTGTATATTTGATGGTGAATCTTGACGTAATTGATTTGATGATAGCGGTTATGGCAGCTAATTCGCCATTAAAATGACTGCGTTCGACGATTACCACCACGCCACGTTCCGCTCGGCCGGGAATTCACGATGCCAGTGATGCAACTGCTATGCATATTAAAACCAAACAGAGTGAAACAGGTGTTAAAGCAATCAAAGTAATAGAATAGGTGGATGTTTACGGTCAGATCAAGCCGGCACCGACGTCAGGAATTTGACTGATCTCGATGAACCCACTTTCTGTCGCTTACGAATTAGGAAATCGGTTTATAACCCCATATTAGAGTTAATTGATTATGTGCCTCCACACGTACAGAACAGGTGCTATAACCTTCATCAGGACGAAATCGACAAACGATTTGTGATACCGTCGAGACTTATTAGTCGATGGGCCGTGGTGATGCGCCTTTAAAAAGCTCGCAATAGTATCTCGAATACTTCTGAGGGTTGCTCGTAAGGGTGCAGCCGGTTGAGGAAAATCAAAAATTTCAACAACTAATTTCGGTTTTTGATAAATTTGTCCATAAAACATAAGATTGGTTGAGTATCAGATGAATATACAGGGTGAGTCAAGCTGAACGCCTCCGACTCTCTTGGCCAAATGGTATATTTTTTCAGTAAACGGCCTGGGGAAGTATATGTATGTCGATCTTAAGCACATTTTAAAAATAATGATTTTTATACAAGGCGTATGAAAAAAATGGAACACCCTATATTTTCTTGCATTTTTCAATTATTCAAGAAGAATAAGCTCACTTTGCTGAAATACCTAACTCTCTCCGTTTATGAGATATTCAACTTTTTCTCAAAATGTAACATTTTCAAAAAAATTCAACATCATTGGAATTATCCACGGCAGGTGTTCGAATTTTTTTCCGGCCAGAGTCCCTTTCATCAAGTTACCACGGCTTCAGACGACGATCAATAGTATACAGCGTGTTTCTTATTATCAGTAACACTTACCGCATATTTGATCTAATAACTTTGTTCTCAAATGGAACACCCTGTATTTTTTCACGTGAAGAAAAAGCAGTATGACGGTATTATCATCCCTGAAGCTGTGCACTGACAAATCATGGAAATAGTGATGGTGCTAGATACAATAGATCCCTGCGAAATACCATCATTCATAGGAAGAGTGTCGGATGGAACTGCATCACCCACCAAGTACAGAGATCGGTCTGAGACAAAGCAAGATTATTATAAATAGATACATTTAATAATAAGTGCTAATAATTATTATTTTGTTATTCCATAACAGCTGTAATTGAAAAATGTCAACTTGTCATTGGTTCACTTTTTTATTCTTTGATATTTTTCAATTATAGCTGTTATATGGAATTAAATAATGTTGATTTTACTGTAAATAGTTCACTACTCCCAAAACACTCAGCAGTTTAGATGAAAATACTAGGCCAACATATGAAACACGACTCTTAGCATTTGAATAAATTTTCTGAAAAATACAGGTCCGTATTTGAAAATAAAAAGTTGAGGGTGGCCCAGCTTGTACGATACTTTGTATATAATTTTTAATTACATATTTGGATATTCTACAAAAAGTTGCTGTGGCAAAGTGCCAACAGTTTCAAAAAATCTTCACAAAATAAAAAGATAAAGGCAAACAAAATTTTGAAATTTTCGTTTTTTCCTGTATAACTCCTGAACCAAAGAAGCTAGATCAGATTTATTTGGGTCACGTAATTGGCCTCTGAAATACGCAACTTTGCCCCCATTTAACCACCCTTCTATCTTTTACCGTCACCGAGATCCCCATGCATAGACTCGAATTTGAATAGCCCTGTATATCTGTACATGCGATGGACGTTCGTTATGTACGTCCATTGGATATTTATTGAGTACGTCTATTGGATATCCACGGCGTACGTACATAGAATGTTATATCCAGTGTTTCTCAACATTCGATGGACTTTTACTGGAAATTTATGGACATAACTGGACGTCCAGTGGACGTAGGTACAAAAGATTCATGCTGTACATCCATTGGACAAAAATTAGAGGTATCTACATGTGCTATTTGGGCCACCATCTCACTAATTGTGTTATCAATTTTCACTCGTAATTTTTTTCCTGAAAAAGAGCTCTCTTCAATATTCCACGAAGACTCTATGACTCTAATTTATTCACAAGTTTCAGCTAATTCCGGAATTGTAAAATTCCGAATTAGTGGACTGAAATACCTCCAAAATATTAAGCCAGGATTTCAAAATTCAAATTCAGTGGGTTATGAGATGAATACTGAGTTGAGATTGTAAAAATCCGAGATATGAAGTTTGAAAGAAAAATTCCGAAATGGTTGGCATTCTGAGACGCTATGTGTGGAATTTTTAATTACTACGTTAAAAAAAATTAAATAATTGGTGCGCCTTCCTATGTACACTACCTATTTCTCATTCGAATTTCCGAAACACCCGGTATGTACAAGAAATAAGTCGTGAACCTTCTCCACCTACGAGAGCGTGGCCAAATCGTTCCTAACTCAACTTCGAGGAGTGTGGTCCGTTCGATTTTGTCGGAACGAGGCGAACAAACAACTGAACATCCGGAAACGCCCATGCGGCCCATCAACGCAAAGTAACACTATCAAAACTGCACTAAAGGTCCGCTCACATCAAAACCCGTTTCTGGTGTTGAACAATCATCATACCAACTTTAATAGGGGTCTCTCAAGTAGCCATATATCGTAGTAGATGTTTTGCAAATATCCGGACAAGTTTTTGAACGCGGAGGGAGGGAAGACAGACAAAGAGAGAGAGGAAGGCGTGTAGCCATTCCCACGGCGGAGCTACGGTGAACCACGCCTTCCGCGATCGAACTCACACCTGAGCCGTAAACATTCAACTGCTATTTTTGTTTAGCGGTTTAATTCAACCTCTGCCGATTGAGTCCGCTTTACGGATCTGGTTACGGTTTATGGTGAGTGCGTTCGACTTATTCGAGGGGCGTTCCATTCGTTTCAATAATTACCAACCGTAAAATTTGCACCTGCTGAACTATTGCCAACACTCACGAAAGAAGGTGCAAAAGACGGTGTGAAATTGCCTCTGGTAATCTATTGCCTCGCAAAGGGGTCATCCGATTGTAATAATAGGGTAACGTTTCTTTAGGGGGAAATGAGACTGGCATATTTTAGCCGGAATACATTATTCCCCAAGAGATATCGGGAAAAATGCCGTATTAGAGACATCGTTGAAGGAAATGTCTCCTCGCCACAGGTGAAACTACATCTACATTTTAGATTGGCACTGGTGTTTTTCAAATTCAGCTCGGGGGGATATAGCATTGTGAAGTCTGATGAGTTTCTTTATTCTTTGACAACCCTTTTATTTGCTTGATCAATCAGCGAGGAGATCTGGCGATTTATGTACATGAATAATGGTGAGTTTAAAATCTTTTGATTTCGATGGGAGTATCAAAGATATCCGTGCTGGATTGATGCATTCGATTTATTCAGCATTTGCTATCCACCGAAAATAAATGAGTCGTCCTGCAGCGCCACGATGAGAAGAACAAATTTGACAGTTTTTGTAAAAAAAAACGAAAATTAACATTGCATGGCAAAATACTGTTATTTCGTTGGAATACAAGAAGGGATATTTTGTATAAAAAGCTACATGTTGTTCAATGTTCACACCATTGATTGTGTTTTTTTGTACCCGTGTGATTCCCAACTCATTTATTTTTATGAAAAATATATATATTTTCTCTTCTATTGTTAACTTTGCTCTTGAGATTCGCTAGACTCTCCAATATGTTGTCGATGTGAGTCTATCAAACACTAACCAATACTTTTCTACTCGGCATATATGATACGTTGGGAACAACCCCCTCTTCAGTTTACAGCTTCGCAGAAGTACTCTTTAAAGGGCGTTCTCCTCTAGAGCTTGTAAAAATCAGACATAAACAAAGGGCAATGAACTTTGTGAATCAAGAACTGGAAAAATGCTTCAATTGGTATCCAAATAACTTGGAAATCAATGTTATCAAAACCTAAGCAAGTCGATATCATAATGCACAGGCTATACCTTTGTCGCACAGGCTATGCTTTTGGGTATGAGAGAGTATTAATTTTTTATCATTATTATTATTGTATCGGTTATGAACTTTTGTGGAACGACCACTTGGGATTCATCGCCAAAATCAAGTCTTTTATTTCGTGCCACATCTTAGCTATTTATTTAAACTAGGTACTAGCCACATATTCAACATGTCTTGGAATGTTTCACTCAAACATACAGTGACAATAAACCTTAAGGATTCCTTTTGAAAACGTAATTCCTCCCATTAACGATACCTCGCACACAGGAATATTACTTTTTTTAAACAACTGAGAAAAAATGGCGATATATTCCTTTGATACCCACTGAACATGATACATTATATTATTATAAGCTGGGTGAAATATCACAGTTAACATATGAAACTCACCTCATACCAGTTCGCTTACATTAACATTAGGTTTCATAAATTTATAGTATTGCTCTGAAACCAAGTTAAATATAATCTAACAAGAGTAACTTTTAAACGAAATTTATGGATACATTTATATTGAATAATTACAGTAAAAATTGTATATCTACTCGGAGGAAGCTGATGGCTATACCAATTCGAATTGATGACTTTGATGGCAATAGAGTAAATTTTCTGCTCATATGAATGAAATCAACACGTTTGTGAAACTATATGGTATGAGATCATCTTGAAAAATGTAGAAAAACTTACTATTATTTTATACCACTTATATATGTATAAAAAACGAATCTAGGAAAAAAAACGGAAAAAAAAATCGGAACAAATACCCCCGGAAAAAAACAAAAAGAAACCCAGGAAAAAAAAAACGGAAAAAATATCCCTATATGCGATAACAATGGCCAGTACACAAAAATAATGAAACTTCAACTGTGTGTCATGTTAAAGAAACTAGACCATATTTGATTCATTTTCATTCATTTATTCATTTCATTCATTTAAGTTTTGACCTATCCTATTGAATGTTCATCGTCGACGATCAAAAAAGACAATTTTTTATATTTTTATGACGATTGTTCCTGAATGAACTAACCTGGTGACAGATTCGCCTTTTTGCAAGGCTGGAAAATCTGTTGTTTCACCCCTCTGTATTGTAAAATGAATCAAATATGGTCTAGTTTCTTTAACATGACACACAGTTGAAATTTCATTACTTTTTGTGTTTTTTCCGTTTTTTTTTTCGGGGGGTATTTTTATCCGCTTTTTTTTCCAGGGGGTTGAGGGGAATAATTTCAGAAAATCATAAAAGAATACAGACATATCAATAAAAAAAAAATTAGTTCAAGAGTAAAGTACCTATTCTTATTTACGTCCCAATGAAAAGTGTTTTTGAAAAAAATATTCGTTTCCTTGAAATATACCAGAATATGAGATGGCAATCACTATGTGAAATGTAATTTTTTTTTATTCTCATACATTTTTGATGTTTATACTCTGCCAGTCACCATATAACCAGGATGAATGATTTTATAATACAGAATTATGTTTGAGCTAGTATTCAAGAAAAAAACTAAATATGTTCCATTTACTCAATCGCAATTTGTTTCATGTAGTTTTGAAAAATTGATTAATTTTGTTTAATTTCATATACTTATTTTGGAATATTTTCGATTATTTATCACAAGGAAAGGACGGGTAGTGAAAATTTTTTTTTTCCAGGAACAAGATTTTTAGAAAAAACTTGGAATCGATTATTTATAAATTTAGCTTCTATAGTTTTTAGGTACTGACCATTATCTAGATATCTGAATAGACTCGGCCAGTAATTAGATCGAAATATTACAAAATTATATTTAAACAAACATGTTTTTTTTTGGAATAGTATGCAGATATGTGGGTGATACAATTTAAAATTAGATTTGTGTAGTTTTCCGTTACTTCCAAAGAGCTGGATTTAACCGTTTACACTAATGGTGAAAATGAAATCTTTGAAGAGAATCAGAAAATGCAATACCTATAGGACTTCTTGTTTCATCCAAAATATTCCTGTTTGGGAAACCTAAATATAGGTTCAATTTAATTTAGGATTCGATATTCAGATGTCAATTGGACCATAATGGGTCATGAGAAATACTGTTGAGATTAACTTGACGGAAGACCATCGAACTAATAGTGAAAATGGATTATGTAATCACGTCTTCTGCTTTAACTTGTGACACTTGCGCCATCTATTGAGCAATCACAATGTGCTTTATTCTAAAAAGTAGTATCAGTGATTCCCTTCGAACACTTTTTTATGTTTGTACGTCAAACCGTTCAAAAGTTAGAAGGTGAGTGGGGCTTTTAACTAAAATACCTACTGTCTATTGATTAATTTTCAGCAGCTCCATTGAGACTGACCCGATGAATTCCGTCCTCCCGCCATCAGTCTGGATTTCTCCCAAAAACATGTATACGGGCTGATATTATTGTCTTACGAGGGTCAAATGTGAGAAATATCCCCGAAGTGATGAAATAATATTAATCACTATGTCGTTTCCCTCCAAATTTTGTCGAGACAGATTTTCTCCAGAGCAAATACACAAAAATTGTAGAAAAATAATATGTACATAATAATGGAATAGAATTCAGTTAGCCACTTGGAAATAAATTGATAGTGAAGTCACCATTCACTCAATATCACTAATTTCGTTATTGGTATGAATATGTGTGTGAAAAAAAAATCAAACATTAACTTTGCTTCTAATTATCATTTTTTGTCGGATATCTATCCCTTCCACGACAGCTTTTCCGCAGTATCCCTCGAACAATAATGAATAAATAATACATAGTAAAACATTACAAAAACCCGAAAGTGGCATTATAACAAGTTGTCGCGTTCAGATCAGAAGTTGTAAAGGGTGCTAAAAACTCCAAAGTGGAGGACGAAACTGAGATAATAAATTACCTAGGTGCGTGGTGAAAAAATGTCATCACGAAGCCACAACGTCCCTGGTACAATAAAAAGGCTGGTGGGAGCTCGTTCCCTACTTTTCTAAGCGTTTGTATGTAAGTTCCATCAATCATGACAAATTTTAATATCGCGAGAACATATTATGAGTAAATTCTGTACAATATGGTGACAGCTTGTCGGTTCTCAGATAATCTGCTCCCCTCTGTCCGCACTGGACTAATCATTCGTATGTCCAGCCGCAAATGCCATATTTCATACACAATTGCGCACAAATTTCTGTACTTGTTACGCAAATGAATGAAACAATACAACTCCATGTGAACACTAAGTGTGATTAAAATCGTTAATTTTTGAGAAATATTGAGTATTTCATACGGTGCACAATAAAAAATTGATAAAACATTCTGCAAATTGATTGAGCTTGAAATTGAGATTATAATAAATCATAACATATTTCATGACTTTCGAAGTATCAGAACCCGCCTTCAATCACCCTTTGACAATACAGATATCAACGCAAATTGAAATAGGTATAAATTCATCTTTTTTTTGCCACTTTACTTAAAAATGTGCGTTCAATCATAGTCTTTCTGTAATTGTAATAATTATATTTTTTACCCTATTGGCATTGAAACTTTTGGAGCTTTCGGGCCACAAGCTTCGAAATTCATCAGAGAAATTGGCTACAAAATTTCCAAAGAAACTAATGAACCAAGGGCAACTTCCTTTTTATTTCAAAAAATCAGTCTCGCAATTCAAAGAGGCAATGCAGCTTCCTTTTGTGGTTCGATTCCCTTTCTCAAGTCTTTCGATGAGCTATTCATGAATCCTACTCCAAAGTGTCATCATTTGCAAAATTCAGTGGTTATTAAGGAGTTTGCAAAAAACATCTCAGGTGGAGTTTCCGGCAAAGATTCATCACCACCTCCGCATTTGACAACATCTGCCTTTTTTTCATCCAGTGAATTAGCTAGCACCCAGATTTCGGATGACATTTGCCTCGACGAGTACAGCTCCAATGGAAAAAAGCCTGCAACGTTCACACACGTCGGTGCCGTCAGAACTCTAGGACTTAATGGGCTCGAAAACATCGGGAACACGAGATGTCTTCTAGAATATGTGACGAAGGACGAGTATGTGAAAGACATAAACGTCAGTCTTTCCATCATGAAGGGGGATTTGATGAAAGCTTCCGCCGATGTCATTAAAGATTTGTGGTTCGATGATTCTTCACCTAGGATCGTTGATGTCGTCTTATTAAAGAACCAAATCCAACGGTTCGAGCCACGTTTCATGAGTTACGTCCAGCAGGATGCACAAGAAATCCTACGGTACTTGCTGGAAGGTTTGCATGAAAATGTGAATAGAGTGTTGGTGAAGCCGAAACCTAATTTTACAGAGATGGTTGAAGATATAAGAGATAAGGAAAGAGCACAGGTATCATGGTACAGTTACTTACTTAGGAAAAATTCGAAAATAATAGATATTTTCGTCGGTCAGTTAAAATCGACCCTGAAATGTACTTACTGTGGCCATTGCTCGGACAACTTCGATTCCTTTTGGGATTTGTCGTTGCCTGTCACGCAAAGCACCGGTCATATGAGGCTATCACAGTGTATGGACTCTTTTACGTATGAGGAGATTTTAGACGGAGATGAAAAGCCGACTTGTTCCAAATGTCAAAAGCGTAGGAAATGTACAAAATCTTTGTCAATTTACAAGTTTCCGAAGGTGTTGATTATTCATCTGAAACGTTTTATGTCGTCCGAACGATCCCCAGACACACTCAACGCAACCATACACTTTCTTTCCGCTCGTGGGATTAGATTTGAGCAACTACGTCGGTGACAACGTCTCTCCCTGTCGTTACAATCTATATGCGCTCTTCAATCACAGAGGCACCATGTACAGTGGCCACTACACCTCTTACTGCAGACATCCGTACTCCGGCACATGGCAAGAATACAATGATTCTCGTGTTTGAGTGAGTTGTGAGCGAAACGTCCAGTGGAACCGCCTCCACGGAGGTGAACCGACCACGGCCTCAAACCATACCTCAGGATAAATGTCTGATTTTATGGTAAATCCACATGAAGTTCCACAAGGATCCATATGTGGACCTTTGTTGTTTATCTTATACATAAATGAGTTATCTTCTGTTATACCAAAAGGTGGTGTGCGGGTTGAGTCCTCGCCTCATAAGCCAGAGAGCGTGAGTTCGAATCTCAGCATAGCCACCGGTCTCGTGCATGGCATCACACGTATTAAAAGGTGAGGGCTACGTCTTCCCCTAACTCGCACAAGTCTCCGACTTTTGAGGGTTGCACGTAGGGGTGCAACCGGTTGACGGATATAACAATTTTAACAAAACAATTTACCACTCTTTATGCAGATGCCTCAACATTTCCTTAAAGCTTGATTGATAATATGCGATATAGGAAAGATATTCACACCACACAAAAAAAATTACGTACAAATATTGCGTACTTCATTTATAAAAATCAAACGGAATATACACGATGAAGCAATAAGTTATTGATAGATTGAAAGAGCATTTGCTATTATTTTCAAATAATTGAGCTTGACAGGAAGTCTCGATGGGAATGTTATTGGTGAAATGATTGATTGAGTATAGTCCATAAAAATACTTATAAAACAGCGACATATTGCCAACATGTCTGCGATGTTCCAAAGGAGTGAGCAAGCTTGCAAGCAAAGCATCACAGACTAAAAGAATGGCTGTTTTTTTGGCAGAATCTAGAAGTAAGTTTGGAGGCTGCACTCCATATATAGGAACAATATTTAAGAACAGGTCGGATCTGTACTTTTTGAATCATAATCCGTTCACAGGGAGTAAAATAGAGAGACACCTTTGGTGATTGACCTCAGATCGTTTTCCCATGAAAGGGTTTCTGCTGATAGTAATTCTGAGCATTGAAATGCAGGACTTCATTTGAATAGATGCCTCTCACAGAATTGAACTGGCCACTGTGAGATCGATGTTTCTAGAGAAAAGACATGCTCGTGTTTTTTTCGCATTGAATGCTACCATATTTAAATAATGTTCATCTCTCGTCATTTTCTGGTTTCACGTGCTGATACGGGAGCTTTGTAAAAGAAAGCGGTTTAAAGGGTACTCTCATCCACAAAAACCATGCACTGGGCATGATGTAGCTCTCAGCAAATCATTGAAGGGGATAAAAAACAGTGTTGGTGCCAGAAAGGATCCCTGCGGAACACCTTCATCTATAGATAGATCGCTGCTATATATGTGAGGCATAAACCAGCAAATCACCAGCTTATTTCTGATGACGGAAACAATACCGTCGATCATTCTCAATTCCTGAGCGTTCTGAATATTTCAAGAGCTCGATGTTGGTGGCTTTTTCCAAGACATTTGCGTTAACAGATATCAGTGCGATAGTTCTGTAATTGCTGCAATTACACTAGCAATTTTTCAGCTGTACGGAAATACCCTTAAATCATTAGGGAGGTTGAATAACTTACAAAGAACTGGTGTCGGCTAGGAAGCAAATTTTTTGCGGACGATCGTCACTTTCCACCTTATTTTCCTTGTTTCTCACGATGTTCGCTGCATAACAGAATATTCTACTTCTTGTGAACATGTTGATATGAAAAGAAAATAAATTTTAAAATGACATCATCATCAGAAGGCCAGTGTTCTTTTGACCCATTTACTCGAGAGGTCCAAAGACGGTAATAATAAGGAATAGAAGTAAGCCCTAATATAATAATAATCCCAGCTAAGCCATCGACATTTATTCGGGAAATTTATTGTGTAGGAACGTCGAGCGAAACCGCAGAAGGAAATATACCTTTAGACCGCTGCTGTCACGAGCCCGACCTAATATTCGGGAACATAAATTCACAAAACACTGCAGAAATGAGTGAAATGAAATGATACAAAAGCGGGAGACATCGCCCGACACAGTGACAGGAATTGTTAGGGCCCTATAAATATATTACTGTGATAACATTTGTAAAATGGACCTTTTATTTGGAAGAAGATATTGCAGAGGGCAGTATTTATCATCGGCATGGAATGCGATTCCAACCACATTATTACAGTATGTTATATAGGGGTTATTCCACATCAATGGCCGACAATTTCATACGCCTAACCGCCACAATGAAAACTCGAATGCTCTAAACTGGAATCATAATTAATTTTCCTTGCTCACCGCATTATTTCATAATTCGTTTTTATTGATGTTGCGCATCAAGTTCAAATATTCGAACCATCCATCTCACTTGGAAGCGAACAAGAATTTAACGATGTGCAACGGCTGCCAATTCAGCTGGAAAAAAAATCCCTTTACAGTACACGAATACTTTTCAGTTATCATCTTGACGCAGGGATTTCTGTACGGAGTTTCCAAAACTCACGTTTCTATCGATGTGCCACCAAGCAAATTCTCTATTTAGTATGAAATAATATTGATGCTGATTAGTCATAAATAACAAAAGTGGGTCGCACAGGCCCAAACCCCAAATCGGTACGACCAATCAACCTAATATCCTTCCTGTTAAAAGGACTTGAAAGGATCTTGGACAGACATATCATACGGAACGCTCTTTGCACGCTCCCTCTGAACAACCACCAATATGTCTATCAAACCGGCGAATCGACAGATTTAGCATTACATAACCTTGTAGAGAAAATCATACAATCACTCAATAACAAGGAGACTGCGGTGGCCATATTCCTCTCTATCGAAGTCGCATTCGATAACGCACTATCAAACTCCATTGGATCAGCTTCAACTGAAAGAAGAATAGGACCAACCATATCAGGCTGCATCTACGCCATGCTCATGAACCGGACCGCCACTACATTTATTCAAGATGAGGTCATTAGGTTCAGGGTCTCCAGGGGATGCCCGCAAGGTGGGGTACTTTCCCCCCTTTTATGGTCACTCCTGATGGACAGCCTGCTCAATGTCCTCGAAATGAGAGGGCGGGTGAAGCTTCAGGTTTATCCAGACGACTTCGTCATTCTGGCAAGGAACACATAGGGAAAGGTAGCCTCTAATATCCTCCAAAGAATATTGGACCACGTTCACAGTTGGTGCCAGAGGGAACAGATGTCTCTCAACCCCAGCAAAACTGTGATAATCCAGGAAAAATAATCTAACTTCACTTCCTTTCCATGGCAAGCTTATTCCATTTGCAAGAGAAGTAAAATATCTAGGGGTAACCCTTGATAAAAAAACTTACATGGAACGCTCAAAAGGTTCTCTACACAGCTAGAATTTCCTAATGGACTTGTAGGAAGATTTATGGAAAATCTTGGGGTCTAGATCCCAAACAAATCCAATGTGATAGTTGTTAGACCAATGATCACATACGGTGCCATTGTCTGGTGGCCGAAATTTTCACCCAGGTGAAGCTCTGAAGTTCACAGAGACAGGCTTGTCTGGCGATTACTGGTGCCATCAGCACCACACTGTCAGCAGCTAAGGAAATCCTACTAGACCTACCTCCTCTCCACATTTTCCTAGAGACAGAGGCTAGATGGATAACCTATAGAATCATGTATATTGCCAATTGCATGCCTTATTTATATCGTACTTATCCCGAAGAGAGACGACTGGGTCCTTCAAGAAGAAAGTTACTGAGAGCAGATTACTATTGGTTCACAGATGTTTCAAAAACACCCTCAGGTTCTGGCGCAGGTGTATACAGTCGTACACCTAGAACAGAAATATTAACCTGTCTAGGATTTTATGCGACAGTATTTCAGGCGGGAATTCACGCCATTGATCTATGTGCAAAGAGACTGGAATAAACCAACCTCACACAAAGATCGATCAAAATTTTCTCGGACAGTCAAGCGGCTTTGAAAGCACTTGGCTCGTATGGATCAACGTCTAAGCTGGTGTCAACTGCCAGAGAAGACTTTTCTCAATAGGAAGACTCAACAGTCTGTCTCTGATCTGGATTTGCAAGAGGAGAAGCCGTAAGTAGTTCGAGAAGAACCTGCATCTCATCAAGTTTTGCCAAATATACCTTGGAAACCTGGACAGCAAGAAAAGTATTAAACTTCGGTCAAAACCTAACAGGATTGGCTCATTCTAAGGCATTCATATATTCCTCGAAGAGCTTGACCAAAACACTGTTAGACTCCAGCAGGGATGACCTGCGATGTCAAAAGGTGCGTATTCACCAAAAAAGCGAGCACGAGCGAACATTCGTGTATATTTGCTCATGTTTGCTCGACATATTCATATCTCGTCCACACCAGAGCGAATATGTTCAAGTTTGGAGTTGATCCATCTATTTTGTGCGAGCAGTGCAAGCGCGGTAAATATGGCTGACCATGAAAAATTATTGTTAGCTAGTGCTGCTTCCGTTGTATTGAATTTATTGAAAAATAAAAAACAAAGGAGGAAACTTATTTAAAACTGTATTTAAAAACCGACATATTTATAGTGGCAGTAGTCTATTGCGAGATTTAACAGTAGAACAGGATTACCGAATGTTCCAGAATTTTTGCCGAATGTCCCCTGAAGATTTTAAAACTTTGCTAGAACTGGTGGAACCAAAAATAATGAAAAATTATATAAACTACAGGAGAGCACTTTTAATCCCGTCCACACTGAACGAGCACGAACACGCTTTTTCTTTGATGTACCGCCTTCCTCTCGATCTCTTTTGAACGCGAACAAGCAAACGTTCGCTCGCTCGCTAGCCCGTACTTACCAGAAGATTATTGATGCAGAATGCTCGCTCGCTCTTGTTCGCTCGTGCTCGCTTTTTTGAATCATCACATGACAAAACTAAAACTATCAGAGGACCCGACATGTCGTCTCTGCCTTGAAGATGAGGAAACAGCAGAGCACATACTTTGTACCTGCCCCGCCGCGGACCGAATCAGGTTTTCGATGTTTGGCAGAGTTTCACTCTCTCTCTCTCTCTCTCGTCTGGCAGATCATACACCAAATGAACTTATTGGCTTCGTCAAGAAGCTAGGTTTATACTTGGTGAGATATGAATTGGTATGAGCCGCATAGCAATAGACCCTTACGGGTCGCAGTGAAGGGCCGAGCAGATGCGCTCATTTTAAACCCAACCTAACCTTACCTAGTCATAAATAATGATGTTCATTATGTTCTCTATAACTATCTAATGCCGTACTACCAAGTATTTTAACATCGTTTCTCTAAACTGAGAGCCTGATGGAAGAGTTTATTGAATATTTTTTGTGTCAGGCTTAAGCTTCCATCAACATATCGACATGCTCTCTATCAATTATTCTGAATCTCCCAAAACAAAAGGCCAGACACCTCTAAGCTGATTTGTGTTACTTGTGGTTTTGTCATTCTGATAAGAGAGAAAGTAGCTCAAGTGTCCAGTGGCATCAAAACAATTCTGATTGGGATTACTTTCAAATGCATAGTGTACAGCTCAACATCATTTTGTTCTGCCAGGTCTTTTCAACACTTGATTGGACATCACTCATTGGCACATCTAACCCTAAAGTGCCGCCTGACTATCGGATTTGGTGTAAACTCACTTACTCACATTAAGCTCTTCACATACCACATGGATACGTACATCATTGTATCGCGTAACATTAGCCTGTCAAAAGGTAAGACCCTCGTCATTTAACACTCGCACAAGTTTCCTGAAGAGTTTTCGTGAAAGTGCAGGAAAGGTAAGAACAAATTCAAATTAGGTTTGTTCTAAACATACCATATCTGCTACTTCTCCATCTTTCGATATATCAATAGTGGAGAAGTGCTCATTCTCAATATTGGAATGATGAGATTGAATTAGATTTTTGAGTTTGAACTGGCCGTAAATATCGGAATCACAGCCAGTTCAATGAAATGAAATGGAAGAAAATTGTGTTTTAAATCTTTCGGAACAAGGTTCCTTGTATTTTTTTCAAAAATTTCACGTTAAAACAGAGTATATTACTCATAAGAAATGTTTGCCTTGTCTGATACGAAAGCTCAAATCCTGTTGATATCAATCAGAAAATGATTTTCAAAGGAAATCCGCTTCCTTGGCACTATGAATCATCACTCTTTGAATAAGAAAATCTGAAAGCTAATTTCTAGAGGCTAATTAAAAGCACACGACAAAAATGAAAGGTAAAATAATATAATCTGATTACTTAAAACAAACCGTTATAATTGAAGTTTAAAGTGTGTTGGATGTCGCAAATAGGATGAAAAGATGCTACAAATCTACGCCGAGATACAAAGTAATAAGAGACAAAGTTACGAAGTATAAAAATAAATGAAAAGTTAGCTCATTCACAGTCTGATTAAATTAAACTGGGGAGAACGACTCCTTGTCACTTTCCTCTTTAAAAACGTGTAAAGAGCCTGCACTGATGAAAATTATATCGCCAGACACTCTGATAATCGTTTAGAAACATCAACCTGTTTAAATTACTTTGGTCTCCAACTATTGCCATTTATTCCACGTTAATTACCTTTACCATTAACTGTTCCCATTATCGAACTGAAGATGGAAGATGAACGAATTCCTTGCTCTATATCAGGAAATGAGTCATTCAACTTGCTAGCTAAAATTCCCCAGCCTTGTGAAGAGACAGGAATGGAAATTAAAATAGCACAGCATGATCCTACTGAACAACATTGACAGTTATGTTTCTACAGGAATATAGAAAAAAAATGAGTATTCCTCATATTGTCCTGACTCTTTATGTCCTGACTGTTACTATCCAGTGTCAAAAATTGGTATTGTGCAAGTGTTATTTTTGTGGAAAACGTGAGGAATAGTTCCCCATAACATTGTTCCAGTACATTTTTCTAGTAGTATTGCTGCTTTTTTGGACCAATTTCCGAACCCACTAGCAGTAATGGTGATTGTGGAAAGGCTGCTACTGTAGCCAGGCAAGTAGGCCCCTATGGGCCCTCTTTGCCATCTCCTGCTCTTTCCATATCTATGAGTTACTTCTCCTGATCGTTCTTTTCGAACCTTTATGATGTGATGTTCTGATGTGCGATTGGCCACCGTAGGAGCTGAGCCATATTTGGTTTATTTGGTCTCACGACTGTCATGTAAAGCTCCAACATTTGCCTACGGTCTTCTTCAGTTGTCACAAGATTGCTACCGATTCTTGTTCAACCCTGTCTACATGTGACCTTCTTGAACGTTAGCAGTTTAGGACTACCCCCACGTATTTGACCTGTTGTACTAACAATCATCAACAGTTGCAGATAACTAGTTCATTGAATTTTCCGTTGACTAGAATCACTCCATCGTCCGCGTAGGCAGTGCCTCATCTGTGAGTTTATACACGAGTTCATCTATGACTTGGTACCATAGATGGGGAGAGCTTTTGGATAACCCTGTTCTACCTCAGCTCCCAGTCTGAGGGTACCTTCTCCTTTTAATCATTCGCACTACAGCGTAGGGGGTTAGATTCCTTCGACTTTCCTCTTTTTTAAGCGGAAATGGTGTATGGAGCAAGACTTCTACACACATTTTATTAGAATGTATTGATGAAGAGGGGCATTTACCTATCCAGAACCTCCTGAAAGCTGTAGGACTAGGGAGGGGAACTGCTTTCGGGAACACAATGGATATTTTTGGTCGTAGTGTATTTCTCCTCAACCAGCACTATGACTAGACTGAGGGGTCTGCAGGAATTTGCTACTGCGTAGCCTATTTTTCCTGTTTTGGTGATAAAGACGTCTCTCGCTGACTTACAGACCTTTGGAATATACCCCAGCGGTATATTGGCCCGGATTCTACACATTTTTTTGGATAAAAATCTCCAGATGCAAGAAAATAGAGGAAAACTATCATATCAAAGATATTTTTTGGTCGAAACCCTTTTCATTGAGATCGACTAATTTCATTAGCCTTTCCCCTGGTACTTTAATGTTTCCGATACATCAAAGGGGTTTTCCTCTTCTTGTGAACCGATAGAAAAAAGTCATCAACAATTCTCGAACATCGTTGTTGGAAGTTAGGAAGTCTATACATCAGATTTTTTCCTAGTAGATGTTCCTCAAAGATTTTTTTATGAAGAATCAAGGTGGAATTACACTTTAACCAATTTGACCGGACTACAAAATCAAACAGCATACCCTAATCGTTCCAAATTGCCAAATACGTAGTTTCCATTCCGATAGTATCAAACACCGAACGCTGCTCACACATTCACACATAGTGGCATTTTAAAACCTGATCCTATTTATATTTCAGAGATTGTATATCAAATTGTGAACAGATAGGATTTATTGGCAGGACTAGGAATGTTATCAGATTCAATAGAAGGAAACAAAGGAGAAATCCCCCATTTGAATTTTGGTGAGTTTGGGCGGAAAAAGGAGATAGTTTAAATTCGAAAGTACAAAGCGGAGGCAGAGGGATCCCGGGAAAAAGAATGCGGCGATATTTTAAAATGCTATCTCGATTGAAAGTATCGGCCTCAGAGCGATACAATGTATGTGCGGTGGCTTAGATACAGATATATTTGTTAGCCTAGTGAGAGAGGCGGCACAAGGCGGAGCTTCGGAAGACGCTCGAATGTGAATATAGACGTCGACAGCGTCGGTCGCGACGCCCGCGCTCGTCCAAGACGCCTGCTTCATTCAGACAAACATAAAATACAACAAAAAGAAAACTCAACTAGAATGGCTCTAATACTGACGTCAAATATATTCCTGGAGACTATTTTGGGAAAATTGTCTGAAAATCACTTTTCAATTAATTTTTAGTCGCAATCAACTGATCAAGTATACAGAGTGGGCCATTAAAACGAAAGAGCGGCTCTGTAATTTGGCAGAACCGAATTATATAAAAACGCTTGGACACTTCAACTACATTTTCGAGGGGGGCACATCGTTCGCGATTAAATTCACCCGAAGTACATTGCATCCATCAGAGCTGTGACCGCCACACATACATTTTTAAACAGCAACATATGGCAAGTGATATCTCCTTTGAAAGGTATTTTCCTTATAAATATCAATGGAAATGGGAAATCACATTTATTCACTCAATAAAAACAATATCTGATACAGCAACTGTCGCAATAACTATTATTGTCAATGAACTACATGTTGAAACTGTCTACCACCCATTTCCATACATTAGCACAAGTTCTGTTCAAAATAAGACCACACATTTCGTAGCACTTCCGGTGTTATTCGACGGCATTCTTCAATAATTCTACTTCGTAAATCTTCCAGAGATTCTAGTTCGGTAGCATAGATTTTGTTTTTTAAGTAACCTCACAGGAAAAATTGCATGTTATTTTGTGGAAAACAGTTAGATTATTCGAATCCTTAACAATGGTAATTATCTTTTAACATTCGCATTGTTAGATCTTATTTTTATTGATTGAATGAATAAAAAGTGATTTTCCAACTTCAAGTTCCTATATCTCAAAAACGAATCGATAGAATTAATTTAATTTTGTTGTTTGATATTAAGAAGGAAAATACCTTCCAAATGAGATATCACCATTTCAATGACCCACTCTGTATAATACATAAATGCATTAAAATGCAACCATCTGCACATGTTCAACAATTGAAACTTTATCGAAAAGTATTTGTTAGAAATTCACTGAATTACATCTGTCAGACCATCGTGCAAAGATTCTACTGGAACGAAATTCAGTGCGATTCAAAACTAGAAGCCCCCTGTATACCGGCTTCCAGGCCATTTCCCATTCCTAATTCAGGTCCTCCGTTCAACATTCAATCCATGGTGGTTGTGATGAAAGAGCGTTTGCTTCCCAACTACAAGGGCGTGGGTTCAAATACCAGAACCGTCGCCGGTCTCGTGTATGGCATCACCCGTTGAAAGATAAGGGCCTCGTCTCACCTAGTCTGCACAAATTTCTCAAATACTTTCCAGAATTGCTTGCTTGTAAGGGTGCAGAAGGTAGAAGGAAAGAAGAAATGTTGCCAGCGATAAGTAAAAATATTTTACTTTTGCACGAGTATCTGACGGATGTATTCCAGTGATCAAAGGCAACAAGACGGCAGTTTCAACTAAAATCTGAATGTGAAAAATGAATGCATTCCGAGCATAATTAGGAAATAATCCGAAAACATATTAATTTACCCTCTCTACATAATCACTACCCCTTGAAATTTTTTATAATGGTATGGAGGTCGTGTAGCATCTCCTTTGATAGGAAATTATATTCTCTAGGCAACAGTCAGGTGCCATTTTGAATTTCACCAATTTGAACCCTAGAAGCACATGGAAGGAAGGTCAGAGTGACATCACATTTCAGAATGTACTTCCAATTAATTTTGAATTTAAGTCAAATATTCGATCAATCACCTCTTGACATTAATCAAGGCTATCTTTGAATTCACGGCTTTTAATGGAAACATATCTGAAGACCGAGGTGGCCATTTAAGAGCTCCACGTATCCCAATCCACTTGTTAGGTGAAATTTCATTTAAATCATTTCTTGCAGTGAGTCAAAAATGATTCTTGTTGGTAACTAATACACTTGTTTGTTTCAAATGAATGAGTTACATTGAGAAAAATTGGCAATAATTTAACAATTAATATCATCTGGCGACATATCCGTATCCTCACCATTCGATATTTAGTTTCAATGCATTAACAAAATTTTTTCAAGGTCCGTATGTAATTGTGATTCCAGAGGTAA
Organism: Chrysolina americana; assembly: GCA_958502065.1. Lineage (NCBI taxonomy): Eukaryota > Metazoa > Arthropoda > Insecta > Coleoptera > Chrysomelidae > Chrysolina > Chrysolina americana. Next base: position 55,556,101 of record OY293420.1, on the reverse strand, counting down.
TTCAAGGGAAAAAATATTGGCTAAACCATAAAAAAATATTAGCGACAGATGTGATTTTCGCCCAACTATCAAACTGTAGCGAATAGATTAACTCAAAGTTGGTCAGACGAACCACATTCAAATCGATGTATTAGCTAACTGAAAAAATTACGACTGCGGACCGCATCCACTTCTTCCAAGTCCATGATAGCGGCTTCGTCAAATTGAACACCATTCACTTTGCATTTGAACCATTAATGACTAACTTTAATAGCAATCCCAATCCATTAATTCGAGGATACGAGCCACCGATTACATATCGGAAACTGCTGCCATAAATGGAAATGTTATTGGAGGTGTTAATCAGCATCACGGGATTTAACACACGAACATCAGACTCCGATGGATTATTGCCTGTAAAAACTCAATTTCTTAAGAATAACGTGTTTTATGAAGGTGAGTTTCGTGTACATTCCAATACAGTTGACGCCCTTCCATATCTGAGACATAGAATGCACAGAGGTATTGCATCATGCCGCAAGGATCGATATTGGGGCACATTGTAAACATAACTTCAGTTGTTCATCAAAGAAAACTGTAAAAAGTATAAGTTGATCATAGTCTAGGTTTTCGTTTTTCTCAACTTGATGAACATGCTGAAATAAGTCTGTTACTCCTAGTTAAAGCAACCGCTGTACTTATATTTTTGAGAGGTAGATCTACAAATTGTATCTGAAACTTTGTTTTTCAAATCAAATAATAAATCGGTAATCGCAGATTATTTCAGTCATCAGATTATTTTTTTATTTTGTGATACAGAATCTTGAACCCCTCGTAAAAATAACTAATACGAGAGCCATCCATATCTTGCTCTTCATTCAACGCATTCGTTCAAAATCGAATAAATATAGAGTTCATGTAAATCAATAGAATCAAGTACAGATGAGAATCCACATCGAAATGAATCACCCTCTCTTCTGCAGTCAGTGACATAGTTGCAACCGGATGATTAAAGTAGGGTAGCAAAGTCAACTGTCAGAAACTGCAGCGAGTGTGTATATATTCCTGTTGTCCCTGGACACCCCAATATTTCATGTGAAGTGAATGTAATAACTTGTTATCGTTTGTCATTACTATTGTTCAGGCATCGTCCATTGGAAGTTATGCCAGTTATTAGTCTGAAACTGATATTTTCAATTAGCTCACTTTCATAAACATTTGCCGTTGCTCTTTTGCACAGTAAAAAGTGGATGGAAAAATACATGCTGTAATGTAATATATACATACTCCCTTAGTTTCATAACTTGAATACACAAGTAATTTTAAATTTTAATGGAAATCTGAGTAAATGTCCTGCATTTCTCCTTTGTTTTACAGTAAGCATGTAATTTAATGCTTTATTACATGTAATTTCCGTTGGTTTACATAATGACTGTAAATGAAAGTAGTGTATTGTTACAGCGGAATAACTCCAATTTACAGAATATTTCAGGTATTTTGAGAATTTTCCTTTATTTCAATGTAATTTTTCATGTTGCCCACCTATTACCGCTTAGTTCGCTAATTTCCATTTTTGTTTTCATGTTAGTAGTGTGAACATCGTTCGGCGTCTAGGGCAGGAAGGTCATCGACAACAAACAATCCATATTTTGTGTGAGTAAGTGAGTGAGTGCCATATTGTCATCAGGTGAGTAAATAGGCGTTTGAAATGATAGCCATTTGCTCGTTCCATAATAATAATAAAAATTATGAATTATCTACATCAGTATTTTCATAGAAAAACGAATCGAAACTTTCGTTGTCGCAGACACAACTCTGAGATGGTTTTGAGTACTTATTCGACATTCAAATCTCATGTAGATATAGATTTGATGTCGCATCGTTTCATCCCATCAGTACAAAACAGTGACAGGTGGAATGTGACACTTTGTGCAAGTCTCCCGGTATACTGTTCACTAAAAGTAGAATAGTAGTTTGTTTTGTTGAATTATTGATGTTACCATATTTAAATGATTTGGAATTATGTTAGGTATTTTTATGCATATATTTGGAGAATCTCCTATTTTTGTTTCAAAGTAGGGGTGAAAAAACTAAGTTGAACTAACATCAAGTAAGGATAAATGTATATAAATTATTAATGTAGCTTGAAGAGCAGTACCTAATACTTTTTTTTAGAAAGAACCAACAATAGGGGGAACAGTCTCTATATACAAAAGAGTAATGTTAGGGAGAAAGTCGATGACGAGGTGAGCAATGTCCTTGTTGAATTTTCCATTAGAAAAGTAAATATTTAACTTTCAACTTTACTAAGATTGGTTTCTTCATATTTTTCATATATTTTTCACACAACTCTTAAATCTCAAAATAGAGCTTTTTCAACTGATTTCAGTCACTTCAACATAATAATTTTCAATTTAAAGCACAGTTTTTTTCCAGATTCAATTGTTACTAAAGATGCATATTGCTGAAACATGATTTGTTCCGAATTGATGTCAGATCAAATTTTTTATTTAGAGATGACTCAGATTTTTCCACCCTTATATTATTGACTCTATTATCCAACAACTCATCTGTTGGACTACTTCCTACATATTTTATAGAGAGTTTTTGTGATGATTATAGTAGGGTCAAAAGATATTTTTTCAAATGAATATCATCAATTCAACGTTGAAAGTATCGAAATATTTTGTACGTTTTTTTCTCTTTTGAAATTTTCACATCCATTCTATTTTCATGGTTGACTTCAGAAGGACGTTATTGGGGTTTTATATTCTCATAATCAGTATCCTCTACTTCAGATTGAAAAAATGGCTCTAGTTCTCAAACACCCTAACTACTAATGAGAAAAGAATATAATTAATACCATGTTAAACTGTAAAATAACATGAAGAGGTGTGTAAGAAAATATGTTGGATAAAGTTCAATTTACAACAAGAACTGAATTTTTATCCAAAAAGACTTGAATAATTTTGCACTAGATAATATATAGTGAACCATGTAAAATTAATCAACACTACTTGAAGAAAATGGTGAAGACACCTAAACAAACATGAAATGATTTGAATTACATCTGTGAATAGAATGGAAATCACACGAAAATTCAAGTGATCATCGGGGAATATATGGATACTAACATTTGAGATTTTGTAAAAATGTCCAACCAAGTTCAATTCACTACAAAACCTGAATTTCTCCTCACAAATACATGAATACATATCCAGTTATACATACTGAAGCATGTAATCTTAATTGGCACTACTTGAATGGAATGATGAAAACACCTAAACAAACATGTAGAAATCGCCATTGAATCTGGAATAACTGAGAAAGTTACAACAATATACAAGTGATAACTTATGGAATATAATGGACATTTACATCAAAAGTCAAGTAATGACTGTACATTATATTACAGAGGAATGTAATTTTACATGAATATGCATGGCAACGCATTACCTATATGGGATCATGTAATCTCATGGAAATAATTTTTACAGTGGGGGACTGTTCGCGAAAAAATTCTTCACATATTTTATTCCATACAAATCCGGAAAGCAATCTTGGGAAATGAAACATTTCCTTCATTCTTGGCAGAAACAAGTATTTGAATAATGATTTTCGTTCAAAGGATATATAGTTGCTTATCCTTATGTAGCTGTAGGGATCTCTTCGCAGCTTTAACGTGGGCTTTTTGCTGAATGGGTTTCAACTCGGTGACAGAGTTTGGGTTCAGAGTCGAATACGAGAGAGTTCATCGACTGTACGGGTCGCATACCAATCATAGAAGGGGATCGGAACTCCTGATTACTTTACAGGCTTCATCCAGTACCATTCTCTTATGTAGACACTCCAAACTCAAAAGTTCGCGGCCTCCTCGTTGTCTGGGGAAGTATAACCAAGGAACGGACGAATTCCAGATCTGTCGGAGTTTATGATGATATTTGCCGCCGCGGAGAGAGTTTTTAACAGTAGCTATCTCTTGGGTGTGGCGTAGTTCCACCCCTAGGTAGGTATACGTCTCTTCGGCATCCAGATGATGTAGGATGCTTCCGTCTACGAGCTGAACGTCCTCTCCGTATTCCTCGCATCGTCCTCTTTTGAGATGAACCGTGGCACATTTATCGATCTCAAACTCCATCCAGATAGCCTGCCTGTACTCTTGCACCACCCTTAAGGACTGATGAACATCCTTTTCTCCGGAGGCATATAGTTTGGGGTCATCCATGTTAAACAGATGGGATTGATATATAAATAAAATCAAGGTTATAATAATCGTTAGTAAACCGAAGAAGTCACGTAAACTGTTACCAGTCTGTGTGTGACTGAAAATTAATATAAGTGAAAGACATTAAAGCACAAATGAAATACACAATGCCTTAATTTTGATAAAAATACAGGGTACATTATGATATATAATAAAATCAGTGGGATAAAAAGTCACTTGTTACCAATTTGTGTATAACTGGAAAATGTTATAAAAATAAAACATAACAAACAGTACATATTAGTTTTGGTTCTTGTGACTGGAAAATTCATAACCAGCGACCCAAATTACATAAGGTAACATCGGGCGGCCGGACATCAAAACTTCTACAATATAATGAAACAGTTGAATCTCGATCCTGACCTACTACCAGCTTAGCTAAAATTAGCACTGGGTCAGATTCTCATCGAATCAAAGTGGTCCTACTGCGATACATAACTCGAAGTCAAGTAATTTTTGACGGCGGCAATTCTCTTTGTTAACATTTTTTTAAATGCTATTTCAAATCCAATGTGACCAAAATCATAATTTTCGGTTGTCCAGCCTCGGTTTGGAACGAAATGGAATATGTGAACCCGACTAATTGTGGTACTATGAAATGGTAAAATTTGATATCCCCATGCAAAGTTTACCTCAAATCACCCCGTACTGATAAATACTAGCAGTGGCTTGTTCCAAACTTGCAAGAACCCTATTCTTTTAATTTCTTCACAAACACAGAAAATCTTTCAAAAGGTAGAACGCTACTCCGGAGTCAAATCAAAAACCAAGGTTCACTTTCAATTGATATGATGAATCGAAACCACGTGAAAGTAAACGCTTCCACTCGAGTCATCAAAAATAATGTGTGTCAAAAAAATTGTCTTTCAGTACCTCTCGCTGCATCAGCGCGGATGTCACTTATAAATCTTGTTGTCAGGTTACAGCCGTTTATATCGGGAAAAATTGTTCGTCCGCGCGTCCTACGAAACAGGAGTGACCTCTCGAAAGAATGAAAAGGAGCCTTTGAACTGCACCGTGCGTCTTCCACACCGGTCGCGAGTATTATGGTAGCCACATATCGGGCCAATCACCGTTGATTTATAGTCAGACACGGTAAGCCGCGAATGCTGGCCTTTATTTTGAAATGTGGTTTCTACTATTGTCGCGCTTCTTCGACAATAAATACTAAGATAATTGTAGTGCCTCTCTTACGCGATTTGTGACAACGCGAGAAAGTTCGGAAATGCTCGGAATGTGATTGACCCCAGTGGCGTCGTGGCCTGTCTGATATATCTGAAATACATGATGTATGTATTCAATACTGCTCAGAATTTTCCACCGGAAATTTTCGAGATAAGTCGTGGTGGTCAAAACGAACGAAATATACAGACTCGATTCAAAGAACACACCGCATACATGTCAAAGTTATTCTTTCTGACTGGAAAGCACTGGCGATAAGGGAGTTCTACGAATATACAGGCTGTATCAACAATGCGTGGGTAGACCAATGCAGATAGTTTCACCATGCGGGATTTTCGAGTACAGCAGAAAGGCAGAAAAAAACGAAATGCTATGAAGACGAAAGTTGATGCAATTATGGCAGACAAAGAATTTACGATAGATGATACATGTGAAATATTCCAAATAAACTTAGTAGTAAAGCCACCTTTCTTGCTAGACAACGAACAACTTGTCTTACTCGATGTAACTCTGTCGAGTAGTAATGGCAATTGTGTCCATTATTAACTATCCCATTACTCTTAAATATAGACTATTCACAAAAAAAAAAATCAGAAATAAAATTCCCTTTTTTGGCAATAGCGAACTCTAGTATCATAATCCCCAAGATTAATTTTTGATCAATATTCTGTTCACGGAAGTATGACTTATCTCTCTTGCAATTTTCCTCGTACTAACATGGGGATTTTCAACTGTTAAAAGCATTACCGCTAATTCATTTTCTTGCCTTTTCTCACGCTTGACACTGCCTGTTTCTTCAAATCTTTCTTTAACCCTCCGAAAACTTACATACATTCTACTGGCTACTAAACAATTTATGTCACAGTTACCCAGAATGTAGATTATATTTATCATTTCTTCGATTTGAAAAAACTGAGAAAAAGTGATCCCGAGTTTTGGTTGCCCCTGTATGGGAAGAGTATCATTCGGTAAATGCATGAAAATAATATTTAAATATACCATTTTCGAAAATATTTGGTGAAAAAGATTTTTTCATTCCCAATTACGTATTGATTTTGAGATATTTGGTGTTGAATGAACCCATTTTGGGATATAAGCGTCACCATAACTTCAGAACCACCCGGTATAAACCCATTCAACACAATATTTTTGAGAAACACTCAAAAAAATTCAATTATTTTATTTAAAACAATTTTTATTCCAATCATTTTTTTCTATCTTTAATAGGGAAGCAGCTGTCGTCTACCCATGGATCGGTGATACATCCTTCATTTCATGATAGTTTGTCCCAGCAGGTTGCCTCGGAGGCTGTTAAAAAATATTTGAATTTTTGGCGGATGCGACGCGATTCCAGTTTTTGTACTAACCTCCGATTTGTCTCAATGAACGATGACGCATTAAGTGTAACTGTGTTACGCGAACCAGTGTTCTTCTGAACACAAATTTACACCAGATTCATAGATATCGAAGACTTTTGAACGATCGAATAACGAAATTACGTTAAAATAATATCTAAGTAAAAACCGTAATGAACTAAAAATGACAGACCAGGAGCACAGTTGTAGTGTGCTTCGAACCACGATCGGCACGATCATAATAGAGATTCACCATCGACATAATCAAAAAATACTTATTTGATTCAGTGGCGCATCTTCGAATGTTGCCGAAGAAATATTATACAAATCATCACGGATTGCTCTGAAATTGTACTGGTGTATTATCCACAAGATGGACAAGTCCATAATTGGTCATATCGCCCTGCATACATTATTTATAAACGTGCCCAACCGCATTGAAAGATTGTTTTGGTGAATCTACAGCACGGTATTCAAACTCTGTTCGAAATCATATATTTACAGTTCCTGGAGTCTATGCTACCGATAAGTGCTTCTTGCTGTTGAGCTTCGGGTGTTATCGTAAATTTGGTGGGATAAGATGACTCTAATGTTGCTTGATTTACTCAAGCACTGATGAGAGGAAACAACCTCAAGGCATGCCATGTATGCAGGTGGTCATTCCCAACCAAATAAAGGATACAATAAGGACAAGTATATCCATCTGGAAGAACATTGCACAAATGAATGTCAAATGTAATTCAACGTTTGTAGGGGAAAGTAGTTTTACGACCAACACTTTTCAAACTTTGTTCGAATTCGTACTTAAGGTGTATGAATATTCATTCAGATTATGAATCTTTGATATCCTTACTGAACCGTTTCAGTTAAGTGCCTCCTTGTTTGATGCCAACGTGAATCGTTAAAATAATAAGGAAAATGAACCAATTATATCATCGATAAAACTAGCAACAGTTTCAACTTTCGTAATAGAGACTGCACTTGAAGAAAATATACATTCAGGATCAACGGTCACGCCACTGGGTGAGGGTAATGTCACTATAAAAAGTAAACGCGCGTATGAGTAGCTCGGTCCTTCATTTCGCTTCCCCTGACCCTGATGTCCGATGACAAGTCAGACGGAACAAAACAGAAGAGACCAGCACTCAATGTGAAACAGATCATAAGGAAGCAAGGTTGCCAAATTACTTCTGTCGCATATATCATTCCTGTGATAACCATGGATGAATGATTCGCGATTACAAATCATTAATATAATGACTGAAGAGGTCGCATATATGACCTGAAACTAATTAAAAATTGTACCAAGAATCCTATATGCTTTGCATAAAGAAGTGTCACTTTCCCCAGACCATGCACCAGAGATGTATCGTCTCGTGACAGCGAAAGGATGAGTTTGAGCAAGAGTCTAGTATTCCAATGTAATACTCAGAGCCAACAATCATTAAAACATTGTGGCTTCACTAGATATTGCTGAGTTCTTCAATAACCCTGCACCCCAATCCCACCTTCTAGCGGATTTTCTTCTATAAGAACTGAATAAAGCATTTTGTAACGATGATTTTCAAGAATCCCGAGAGTCAAGTTGCCAGATGGCGTGAGAGGTTGAAATAGTATGTATTCAAAATGATCCATGGCAGCCATACATACCACAGTTCGACTTCAGTGTCAATACAACCATTTTTGAAACAACTATGACAATATCACCAGAAACCTGGAGAAGAACAATTCACTGTTTTTAAAGAAGAACAGTAAAGTATCTTCTTCAAGTCGCCACTGGGTCATCTGGCTCAGATTTATGGACTAACAAGAAAAACAGGACAAGTCAGAAGAATTATGAACATTTTGATTGATTCTCAAGCACTAACTAGAATATGGTGATAGAACTGGATGGCATACTAAACTCAGTGTGATACCTTAAGTTTAGGTGATGAGCTATTGAATTCCGAAAGGATAAGTTCAGTTGGACCAATCATAGCGTACCTATTAGCCGATGACCATACTGAAAATCCAAGATTGATTTTACTTGCTGTACTGTCACCGTGGTGTTGAACTAGAAGTGACTCATGATCTTCGCAGGAAGAAGCAAAGAGAAGAAGTCCTGCAGACAGTAAAGGTTATTACCCGATGGTCATGATGAAATATTATAAACAGCCTGAAGTTTTAAATAGTTCAAATCAAGAGACTATCACAGTTACCCAGAATGTTGGAGTTGGAGAAAGTCGTCGAAAATCCAAAGAGTGGATACTGGCAGGTAGAGCTGGCTCAAAAAGACTAAGAGAAGACATCTTTCACCGTCAGTTCATGATTGTGGCAGTTCATAGTTATCCCATTCGCGTTCTGCGATACTTCAGCCATATTTGACAGATTGATGGAGACTGTTCTGAGGGGACTCTCCTGGAAGAAGTGTCTAGTTCACTTCGACGACATAATTATGGTTGACAGAGGACCACGCGAAAAACCTGGAGGAGGTATTTCTACGACTGAGAATCTCTGGATTGAAGTTGAGCCCTAAGAAATACCAATTGTTTCAAGAAGAATTACAAATTCTCAACTACGTAGTTTGTGGGGAAGGAGAAGCAGTAGATGAGCAGAAGATCAAAGCTATAAAGAAGTAGCCCATTTCAAAAGACATACATCAGCGTCACAGTTTTCTTGGCTTGTACACCTACTATCGCCGATATGTGTAGGGTGCGTCAGTATCGCATTGATCAACACACCAATTCTGAGCTATCCTCTTCCGAAAGAAGCCTTCATTTTGGACATGGTTCCTAGCAACTTGGGACTTAGTGTTTCCCCGTCTCATAGCCAAGATGGGCAAGGGAAGGTCATCGCTTACTTCTATAAGATTCGTCATGAACCAGAGCGTAATTACTGTGTCATCAGGCGGAAACTGTTGGACGTTGTCGAAGTAGTAGAGCATTTCTATAAGTAAATGTATGGATTCCCGTTGAAAACTGAACATACAGTTCTAAAATGGTTTATACTGTTCAAAAACCACGATGGTCAGGTAGTACGCTGGATTGGGAGACTCCACGAAGTTAACTTCGGGATTGAAAATCGAGCGTGGACTAGCCATAAGATCGCGGATATCGAGCCCAGACAACTGTTCACATTGCCGACGAGCAGAGGAGAAGACGATAATTTGTACAAACACGGCAGTAGATGATAACTGGAATGACAACAAGATCCAGCAAGACCAAGAGGAAGATCCAGATCTTGGTTCAGTCATCGCCATCTGTTGGAACAAAATGAATCGAAGACCTTCGTGGCAGAAAATAGCAAATCATTCGCCAGCCGTTAAATCCCAATAGAACTAACTCCACTACCCTGGACAATGGAGTCCTGGAGTGTGTGTTGGAGTTCGAAGATGGCGGGGAAGAAAGGAAATAGATAGTAGTACCCAGAAGCAGGAGAAAAAAAATGCTCAGAGAAATCCATGACGGGCTCACTGGAGGACATCTGGAAGTGACCAAATCTTGTGGAACTGGCAATTTCAAAATTGTCCTGTGGGATTGATGGGCTGGATTGGAGAGCGATAAGAAGTATGTTGGAGACGATTCTTAGATCCAGCGACGTCAAGATTTTGGTGTAATGTAATCATCTTCCACGGCCCAACATGAGGACTGTGGGGTGTTATTCCCATCGAACTTCATGGTACAGATATCGACACACTCAAAAGACGACATTTTGACTCAAAATATCTCCACGAAGGGGGTAATATAACAATCCTAGAGTAAATAAGAGATATTTCGGTGTTAAGGCTGATTCAATGAAACCTGTTATCTCAGAAGCCACCTATGGCGAAGAGGAAACAATAACATCAATGGTTTGAATCACTTAGTCATCAATGTGGCCGTATCATAGTTCTGAGAGTGCAGGGTCAGCTCGAGGCTTAGAATTGAATTTAAAAACTCAGTTGCTATTTTACGTGTCAGTTCATTTTTCTCAAACTGGAAAGTGGTTCATTCTAGAGTTTACCAGGAAACTAACATTGGGCCATTAGCGAAGTCCCAAGATCCACAAAGAATCCATCTGATGATGAAACTAGAAGTATCCGAAACGTCAACACTCCGCATCATTTGGCAACGATGGTCAATCACACTCGCATCCTTCCGCCGTTTCGGCCTGCGCTTCATTCGCCTAATCAAATAACTAAAATGCATTAACGGCCAACGCATTAGATACTACTTGACATCTCGTCCATTGACGCTCAATCTCCCCTAAAAGACCGACATATCACCACTGCCAACTGCCACTACTGAACTGAATTTCAGCTCTCTTCATCCCCACGAAATTACCTTGACTAATTACTCCACATTCACGTGGTAGGATTCAATCAGACAATGATTTTGTAATAAGATCACGCGCTCGAAAGGGGTGGCTTTTCGAACTGTACTTCGAATAAATGTTAGTATAAGGAAAGTCATGGCTGGACCAGGACGAGATTCTGCTTCGTTGAATATATATAAAACATTAACATGTTTGAACAGTGTTTTATTTGGGTCAAGATATAATTATTCATTCCATCAGTTATTTCAATACTTTGTAAACAACACAGTCGATATGAGAGATTTCCTGACATTTTAGATTCCCATTCTAGAACATTTGCCATCTTCCACCTTCTTTTTTAATGACTATACAGGAAAATACGCAAAAAACGCCTTAGCTTTGGTTGAATACCAAAATAAGCGGGAAACCTAGGGACATTTAGAGTTGGTGTCTCTTTTGAAACCTTCATTTTCTGTTTGCATACATTTTCAGCCTCTCAATATGTACTTCTTCTGCACCATTGATATTATGCTGCCTGTTTTGGACAAGACAGCTCTTGAACAGTTCCTCATAAACGAAAGTTATTGAAATAAGATTATTCTTGCAGTGTTTGGTATACTTTTGTTGCTTACTGACGAACTTTTTCTCTGATTATTTCTGATAATTCCATCATGTATGATAAAATTACGGAAAACTATATAAATAACAATTCTCCGAAGTCCCGAAGAACTTGGTTTAGTCCTGAAGTACCTGAGACATCATAATATTTCCAGTAAAAATAACCTCAAGACCATTTGTATAAAACCTGACATCCTCATAGATTTTTTTGCCACCGTGGCTGACAATTTGATCAATTCCCTTCCGCCTTCAGATGTGGAAGTTACTGATTTCCTTAAACATTTATCACAAACGAACACAGGCTTTTTTCTAGAACCCGTGACCTGTTCTTAGAAATGCAATTACCACTTTGAAACACACTAAAAGCTTTGATATATATGAACTAAACATTGTGATAATTCAAGATTCCATGATTTTTTAATCCCCTCTAAAAAAATGTGATGATAAATTACCTAATAACTACCAACCTATTTTTTAAGTACCAGCGTTCTCAAAATTCATCGAGATTATTTTGAAACATAGATTTAATTGAGTATTTTGAGAAAAACCCATCATCTTACTGTCTCCACTAACAACCAAACAACAAATGGAAACTGTTAAGTTAGGCACTAGGGATAATCTCAGATAATAAATCAATGTTGCAACTTAAAAAGGTTCTGAATATTAACACGCTGCTTTCTGCCTACTATTTACTTGTGCACTCTCACTAAACGTACGGTCTCATCCTTTGGGGCAACGCAAGTAAAGCTAACAAAATGTTCACACTGCAGAAAAAATATATTAAGATAATATCTGGAGCTGATTTTAATGATCACTGCAAATCCTTGTTTGTCGTATATGGAATAATGCCCTTACCGTGTTTGTTCATATACTATTCTATGATTAATATTCATAAACACAAAAATAGTTTTTCACTGATGTCAGAGTCTCATAACTAAAACACACATTTATCTAATCTTCTGAAAACACAGTAAAAATCGAAAAATAATGTTCCCTGTCTAGGGATCTACAATAAAATACCGATGAACATAAGTACGCAACAAATCAACTAAAATACTGTTTCTACTCTGTAGAAGAATTTGATAGTTCTTCCATGGACCTGTAAAACATTGTATGTTGACATCAGGACTCAATAATTGAAAATGTATTGCGTTGAATTTTAAATATTCTAAATATTCTTTTACAAGCTTTCCGATTCATTTGGGTTTTTGTACTCAATTGTGTTTTTATTCAAATATTTCTCAGTGTGCGTATGTCTGTGTGTATATACTATATACTTGGTATCAGACAATTTTTCTGTCATAGTTTTCGAAGTGTGTGCGATGACTAATGAAGTCCATAACTTGCTACAAATGTATTTTCACATAACGTAGTCAAATGAATATCTATCCATCTAATATTAATATCAGTCTTCCATACTCAAGTCGGTGCGAGTAACGGAGGACTATTATTATTTGCCGTGGCACTTCGGTTTGACCAACTGTTTCTTTGTGCTGCAATCGCAATAACCACTGTAGGGAAAACCCAGAAAAAATCAACGGCATAATATCACATTGACTACAAAAAATCTAGTAGGACTAGCGGTATATAGTGTGCTAGACAAATACACAACATAATGGGTCTATGAGTTGGTTAGGCGGCAAACAAAAGTTGATATGACTGAGTTTGACGGAAGTCTCAATTCACCTTCCTTATATAGTTCCTTAGAAACATCGAGAACTCCTGTGTGAAGAGTAAACTTAGTAAAATGGTAAGGTATCAGCCAGATACTTGTGTGCTGATTATAATCTATCATGAATTTCACCATTTTGTCCAAGTTTTTTATTCGGGGATTTGATGACTGATGCATTATTTCAACATACTAAGTGTGAAGTACCGGTCCATCATCATTATTCATAATTTTATTACGCTTAGTTATTTCTATAGGCTTTCATAGGCATTTAACTCTTTCATTAACCCATCAAGTAATTTTTCGAAGAATGTTATGCGGCAAATAAGCCAATTTTTCCGCAATAACGGTGATCTTCCAGTTCATTAGCCTCATATTTGGAATACAATCTGTCAGTTGAAAGTGATTTATCACACACGTACATGTTATTAGGCCAGTTATAGAAAACGAGATCGGCTTTTTTGTAAAGCAAGCGGGGTGTGTAGCACGGCAAGCTTTGATTAATGAAGAAATTATAAGCAGCAATGGGAAAATCCTCAGGTAACTTAACCATAAATAATGCGTTGACAAATAGATCGAGTTCATTTACATCAAGAGCGAACCCACAAAAAAAGGTAATGCATCTTAAAGGATGAGAGTAATAAGACCTTCAATATGCTATTATGTCATAATAGCTGCAGTAACAACCCTCTCGGGGTGGCGGTAAGAACCCCTATTACGCTGGAAACATATAAGATATGCAAAGAACGATGTTTGTTTATATCGTATCTTCAACAGCATGTGTAGCCATATGTCAGGGTCCCCGTGTTATCGGATCACTTTGCAGCAAATTGCCACGATCCTCACCAATCTGTTCGACAAGGATGGCCTCACCTCATCCGCGGGATTTCGAAAAGAGACGGAGAAAATTTCGTCAGCCCGCGAACGAACATGAAAATTGCTTCTGCTGGAATAACTTCGCCACCTTACGGACTTGCAATTCACGGTTTACTTTGATACTTATTCCCCAACATATTTAATCGAGATGGAATGCTAAATTGCACATCCAACCGCGTCTTCGGTTCCTTTTGGAATTTGTCACGTCTGCAACGCATTCATTTTCATTCGAGATAAAATAGTTATAGCGATTTCACATGGAAAACCATTTTTGTTGACGTCGCTTATTTGCTAAACTATCAATTCGAAGGATGGAAATAAACATGTGTTCAATACGATAAAAGTTGCAAATATTTCTGTTCGATAAATGATAGCATATCATCTTGTATGAGAACCAGAGAAAATAGTATTATACCGGGTGGATACGGAAGTATTGCCTACGGAATATCTCAGTTATTGTATGAAGTAGGTTTGTGAAATTTGGAGCGTCGATATAATGACATAAGAGCTAGAATTTGAGCATATTGACATGTCGAAGTTAACTTCCGGTCTGACCGGAAGTAACATCAACTTTCTTATTTTAAATAGAAACCCTATTTTTTTTTCTTTTCGCTTTATTCAGCATTCAATTCCCTTTCTAATGACATATCACAAGTTGGTATCTAACCAGAAACTAGATCAGAAAAAAATTATTATTGAAATTCACCGAGTAGGCCGTGGAAGCAAAATGAAAGCCAAAAATTGAAGAGTTGGCTATGGAAACCATACGTCACTTGATAACAGTTGCTACTACTGTGATATTTTATTTTCATTCGTCGGCGTTATAAAAAGTCGCAAAAAAAATATTGGAAAAATTGAGAAAAAAACAATACTCTGTAGGTCCATAACTTAAATAGGAACATGCAACTTTTTCTTGCCTGTACTATTCAGCATAACCATTCCTTTCTAATGATATAATAGAAAGTAATTTTTTGAAATGAAATACCAAAAAATCCAATTATTATTATTCAAATAACAAAAAAACAGATTTATCGAAAAAAAAAAAAAAATTCAAATTGATAGGATAAAAGATAAAATAAATTCAAAACAAATGTTCGAAATGCATTCCCTCAGCGTCAATACATTTATTGACTCTGGTGATATTTTCATGTAAAACGTTTCTCAACATTTGGGGAGTGATATCTTGGAAAGCTCTACGAATTTTTACTTCTAGCTCATGTAGAGTTGTAGGCTGTGTGGAATACACCCTATTTTTAAGATGCCCCTATAGAAAAAGTCGCACGGAGTAAGATCAGGTGACCTTGGTGGCCACCTGACTGGACCATGGGTTGTTATAAGTCTCTCTTGAAAGCTAGTTTGAAGATAATTTCTCGCTATTCTTGAATTATACGGAGGGGCGCCATCTTGCTGGAAGTACATTCTCTCAGTTATTTCTGCTGGTAGGTTGTTAATGAATTCCGAAATTTCATTCGTTAAAAAATTAAAGTATCTCTCTCCGGTTAGTTGGCCTTGAAAAAGAATGGGGCCAACAATATGAGTTCCAACTATTCCTGCCCAAACATTCACACCAAATCTCTCCTGGAAGCCACCTTGTCGAAATCGGTGCTCGTTTTCTATCGCCCAGTACCTGAAACAAAAGACCGTTCACACTTTTAGCACTTTACACTTCGACTATCGACAATAATCCAAATAAAGTACAGTACCTACCTTGTATTATTCCTGTTAAATAATCCATTGTTGGTAAATCTTGACTCGTCCGTAAACAAGATATGATAGTTAAATAGGTGATTCTCAGCATTTTGTCGAAGAAACCAATTACAATATTCCAGGCGCCTTTCACCGTCATTTTCATACAAATGTTGATGCAACTGATACTTGAAGGATTTAAATATATGTTTTTTCAAAATTTTTCTAGCAGAGTCCTTACTTATAGCTAATTCGGCGCCAATCTGCCTTGAGGAAATTGTGCTATCATATTGTACTAAAGCTAATACATTAATTTCAGTTTCCTCATTAATTTTTCTTCAATCCACTGGAAATACCTTCTTGACGGTTACTGCCTCCCTGGATATCGCTCTAAATACAATCGTTCAGCGGCATAAGAAATTTTTAAACATTCACCATAAATGAGAAGCATGTCAATTTGTTCGGTTCGTGAATAACGGGGCATTTTTTGAATATTCCACTAACTGATTTCGATTTCCAAACCCTTTTAAAATGGCAGAATCAAAAACACTACTTCGAACGTCAAAATAATATGGATAGCAGCGTTCGTGAGAGCTCTCGTTTCTTTTTTGTTTAATTCCAAAATACATCTTAATCAGCCTACTTGTTAATATTTTGGTTCGAATGATTATTGCAATGGAATGATTATTCTGAATAGCACAAACATCGTCCATAGGTAGATATTAGAATATCTATGGACAATGACACAGACCAAGTACGTTTATGTTCCTATTTAACCTAGAACCTACAGGATATAATTTATCATTCCACTGTGTTAGTCATAACTCTCTACTTGTGAAATTAGAACGATATGGTGTGCAAGAAAAATTACCTTGCAACTCATGAAATAATAAAAACCCCACCTTTTTATTATTTCATCAGAAGTGATTATTTGCAATACTTTTTCAAAATTAGGAATCATCCAGCAAGGAGTTTCACAAGATTCTATACAGAGTCCTCTGGTATTTGTCATATATACGCAAATGACTTGATGAACCAATTCAAATTCTTCAGTACGCTTAATAAATTTTAACAGCAATATAATACTTATTGATAATTTTGATCTTCAATACTTTTTGAGTAAATATTTTACATATTACTTAAAATATTACTTTCTTTATCACCATATCTATTTTTATATCTTTAGCTCAATGAATTTAAGAATTTTGTCAATGAATATTATTTGAACGATTCCTGTTTTTTAAATTAATGTTTCATATGTATATAAATATATCATATGCTTACTAATATGTGTGTAAATCAATATACAGTAATTTTTCACGTTTTCCTTGTTATTGTACTTACGGAAAATATTGTATTTGAATATTTTAATTGATAAAATAAATGCATCATAATTATCCTTACTATTATTAATGTCATTAAGAAGGCGATTTGAAATCGAACTATAAATGAGTATACTTTGTGACCCATACAACTTGCCTTCATCTATAAATGAAAAGTAACTTGTGACATCTACAGTCACTAGTTTGAAACTTAATTAGACACGAGCCATGGAATCCAAAGGTAGATGTTTACCTACAACTTTGACAGGCAGACAAATGTTTATTTATCTATATATCTATATCCGATCCTGATAGTTCACTTTTCATAAGGAATCACTTTCTACACAGGGACCATCAGATCTGGATACAAATGGGAAAAATTATCATTTGAAATACTCCAGTAAATTATTCCTGAAAGTGACCGTATCCCGTATTAATATTTAATACGGTAAAAAATTAAAAGAGCAATATCATTATTTTTTTAAATAAACAAAAATATTATTTGAAAAACAAACTTATAGATGTATCTTTACCCCATTTTTATAATATAATGAACAAACACTAAAAAGCAGCAAAAATTAAGAAATTAATATCGTTCAAGCCAATTTAAATACGATGAATGTGAGCATATACATTTCGGTTCAATGTAATATTTTCTTCATCACAAATGAATCATTCATTAAAAATTATGACTATTCGGAGATGTGCTATGAAAGTTGTTATTGATAAACTAGTCCCAACACACAAGTTCTAGAAAAAATAATATGTAATTTATTTTTGAGGTACATACAGATATTTGGAACAAAAAGTCATCCTGATTATTTTTTTGGCATTTTAATTGTCTGAAATTCAATTTGTGTATATTTCTTCATTAATAATCACTGTTTTTACATCTCAATAAATAATCATTTATAGCTGACCAACGATATTACTCTCAATATAATCAATGATCTTACCGTTTACTTTCCAGACTTGGTCAATACATTTTTTTATGGATAATAAGACGTATTTTGATTGATTGATAGATTTGTTTCGACGCATCGAACATTCACAGCTTAATACTAATTTATGTTCATCAACTTTCATTTTAAATATACTCAAATCAAGAAAACCATGAACTCATGATCAACATGATCTCTGGGTTATGCGCATATTGTAACTCAACCATTCAGAACACCTCAAACAAACTATTTTCATTCATCTTGGCCGCCAGTTATTCACTACCATACCACATCATCCAAAAAAAAATACCTAAATCGAATTATCATAAAACAGAACGTAAAAAGTACGTATATTAGGATGAATCCTAAAAATTCATATCGATATTGAATTATCATAAAGAAATGTGTTAGAGGTCAAACATGGAAAATAAAAAGTAGAAATAGAAAAATTTTATTGAAAATGTGTACCAGCCGAGATTTGAACTTCGTAATTTGTATAAAGTACTTAGGACATATTAGTCATAGAGAACTAGGTCCAGATTCATTTGTACTTCCTGAGTACTTTCATCTCAATTTCTTCAAAACCTAAGTGTAAAACTTACGAAATATGAATTAATTTTTTCTCATTTCAACAACAAATTTGCATTTACAATCCATTAATACATACCTAATACATTCTGCATTTCCTGCTGAGTTTCAAAATAGTATAATTATTCTCTAAAAATAGATTATAACTGTGACTGCATTAAAATTATTTAAAGTCACGTGGAATCAAAATTCAATCAAGTCATACCAAAACAAGTGATTTACGTTATTTCAGATACGAACTCAATTTCCAAAAAGTACGAATACCTCGATTGGATACAAAATCAGATTGAAAGTGAAAGTGCTTTCGGAGTTTAAAATTTAGCATGCTAGCTCACTTGATGAAGGCGTTCAAGATGTAAGATGGCTACTTCCGTAAAGCGACTGGCTAAAGATATAGCAAAGAAGTTGTAAAAGTAATAGATGATGTCAAGGTAATTACCATATTTCAAGCGTAACTAACAGGCCACCAGAGTGAGGCCGTGAACTGGGAACTGAGCCATAATCTGCAGGTATTTCGTCTAAGAAAAGGGTTGGTGTTCAGAACCGTCTTTAGGGGACACTTTCAGAAGAAAAAATGGCCCTTTCAGCGATTTGACCGTTCATAGACTGATTCTGGTAGGAGAATTGAATTGAAAGCAATAGCAGAAATCAGTTCAACCGTTTGCCAATTAAAAACTGGACTTGAGAGGTGTAGGTAATTGCCAGCCAATTTTTGACGTTTTATCCCTTTTTATGCTAACACTTGTACCTGAGTACATACAAATCATTTATTTTCGGAATCAGGATGAAATTCCGAGTAAATAGTGCGAATTGCAGATGAATCAGATGAATTTTTATTTTTCATGATATTTAGGGGTCAACCCCTTAGGACTTTTTGACTTTTTTCGACCAACTGTTTTTTCTCCTCATCGACTAGAAATTCACAAAGTATACTAATTTCATCATTCGGAATCGATTGGCGTTCGCAGAATTGACCTATCTTCAACCGTTTGCCAGTTGAAAACTTCAACTGGACTTTAGATGTGTAGGTAATTTCTAGTCAAGTTTTGAGGTTTTATTCCTTTTTTATGCCAAACTTTGTACCTGAGTGCAAACAAATCATTTATTTTCGGAATCAGAATAAAATTCTTCGTATATAGTCAGAATTGCAAGTGATTCTGATGAATTTGTATTTTGCATTATTTTTAGAGGTCTACCCCTTTAGACTTTTTGACTTTTTTCGACCAACAGTTTTTTTTCCCAGATCGACTTGAAATTCACAAGGTATACTAATTTCATCATTCTGAATCGATTGGCATTCACAGAATTGATCTATCTTCAACCGTTTACGAGTTGAAAAGTTCAACTGGACTTCAGAGGTGTAGTGTAATTTCCAGCTAATTTTTGACGCTTTACTTCTTTTTTATGCTAAACTTTGTACCTGAGTTCATACAAATAATTTATTTTCGGAATCAGGATGAAATTCTGCGTTATAGTGCAATTTGCAAGTGATTCTGATGAATTTGTATTATTCATGATTTTTAGGGTCAACCCCTTAGGACTTTTTGACTTTTTTCGACCAACTGTTTTTTCTCCTCATCGACTAGAAATTCACAAAGTATACTAATTTCATCACTCTGAATCGATTGGCGTTCGCAGAATTGACCTATCTTCAACCGTTTGCCAGTTGAATACTTCAACTGGACTTTAGAGGTGTAGGTAATTTCTAGTCAAGTTTTGAGGTTTTATTCCTTTTTTATGCCAAACTTTGTACCTGAGTGCAAACAAATCATTTATTTTCGGAATCAGAATAAAATTCTTCGTATATAGTGAGAATTGCAAGTGATTCTGAAGAATTTGTATTTTGCATTATTTTTAGAGGTCTACCCCTTCAGACTTTTTGACTTTTTTCGACCAACAGTTTTTTTTCCCAGATCGACTTGAAATTCACAAGGTATACTAATTTCATCATTCTGAATCGATTGGCATTCACAGAATTGATCTATCTTCAACCGTTTACGAGTTGAAAAGTTCAACTGGATTTCAGAGGTGTAGTGTAATTTCCAGCTAATTTTTGACGCTTTACTTCTTTTTTATGCTAAACTTTGTACCTGAGTTCATACAAATAATTTATTTTCGGAATCAGGATGAAATTCTGCGTTATAGTGCAATTTGCAAGTGATTCTGATGAATTTGTATTATTCATGATTTTTAGGGTCAACCCCTTAGGACTTTTTGACTTTTTTCGACCAACTGT
Source organism: Chrysolina americana (assembly GCA_958502065.1). Classification (NCBI taxonomy): domain Eukaryota; kingdom Metazoa; phylum Arthropoda; class Insecta; order Coleoptera; family Chrysomelidae; genus Chrysolina; species Chrysolina americana. Next base: position 55,535,113 of record OY293420.1, on the reverse strand, counting down.
TTTTTCTCCTCATCGACTAGAAATTCACAAAGTATACTAATTTCATCACTCTGAATCGATTGGCGTTCGCAGAATTGACCTATCTTCAACCGTTTGCCAGTTGAATACTTCAACTGGACTTTAGAGGTGTAGGTAATTTCTAGTCAAGTTTTGAGGTTTTATTCCTTTTTTATGCCAAACTTTGTACCTGAGTGCAAACAAATCATTTATTTTCGGAATCAGAATAAAATTCTTCGTATATAGTGAGAATTGCAAGTGATTCTGAAGAATTTGTATTTTGCATTATTTTTAGAGGTCTACCCCTTTAGACTTTTTGACTTTTTTCGACCAACAGTTTTTTTTCCCAGATCGACTTGAAATTCACAAGATATACTAATTTCATCATTCTGAATCGATTGGCATTCACAGAATTGATCTATCTTCAACCGTTTACGAGTTAAAAAGTCCAACTGGACTTCAGAGGTGTAGTGTAATTTCCAGCCAAGATTTGAGGTTTTATTCCCTTTTTATGCCAAACCTTATACCTGAGTGCAAGCAAATCATTTATTTTCGGAATCAGGATAAAATTCTGCGTATATAGTGAGAACTGCAAGTGATTCTGATGAATTTGTATTTTTCATTATTTTTAGGACTTTTTGGCTTTTTTCGACTAACTACTTTTTTTTCATATCGACTTGAAATTCACAAAGTATACTAATTTCATCACTCTGAATCGATTGGCGTTTGCAGAATTGATCTATCTTCAACTGTTTGCCAGTTGAAGACTTCAACTGGACTTCAGAGGTGTAGTGTAATTTGCAGCTAATTTTTGACGTTTTATTACTTCTTTATGCTAAACAATCGTTTATTGTGAAACACGGGTGAAAAGACAAGGAATGTCACATAATTCACTTTCTGTTTTGAGAGGAAATGAACCAAATCTCCAAGAGAAAGGATGCTTAGGCATTTGCTAGATGGCAATAACGATAGACAAATTATAAAATGATGAGAATAAAAAATATATTTCCTCTTCACCACACTAGTGAATTAAATCACTAGTGTGGTGTACACCAGAGGCGTCCAATACCTCATTTTCTATATAAAATGATGGTTTACTCTTGGTTCCGCCATGCACAAATCCGAAAATCCAAGTACTACACTAAAAAAACAAAAATAAAAAAAATAAAAAAAAAATTATATTAAAAATATATTAACTTAGCATTAAAATAGTTTAGATATCACCCATTTTTGTTTTTGTTATAAAGTATTTGTTTGATCTGTGTTTTGAAAGGATATATAGGTTAGTTGAATACATCGACTTTTTCACAAAACTTGTTGAATTTGGTGCACATTGCATATACCGGTGATTTGGCAAAGACATTTGTTCGAGGTATAGGAAGGTAAAAACAGTTTTTATTTCTGCTATATATACGAGGCACGTGGAAATTTAATATTGATAATAGCTCGGGACAGTCTGTTTGATAGTTAATGAGTTTGTAAATAAATATACATGAGTGATATATTCTACGATCATTGAGAGATAAAAGGTTGAATCGGTCCAGTAAAACATCATTGTCAGGATATAGGCCATCCAGTTTGTGAGCCATGTACTTCATGGACGCACGTTGCATAGATTCCAGTTTTGTTGTGACTGGGATTCGTAGTATGGAGTTCCCTTCAAAGAGTTGAAAATGAAGTCTACGGGAAGTTACTCCATTTCAATAGGCTTCCATTCAAACAATCGTACTTGTGACTTTGCACGACTATTTAAAAATGACCATAAATTTTGATTTGATTTCGAGAGCCATTAAATTCCAAAGATTTATTGCGTACAACGGAATATGTATTGAACTGCCGAACAAGTGTATTGAAGAGATATTTGAGCATCAGATTCAATGAAATGTCGAACATTTTGTCTAATGATAAAAAAGGTATAGCCGGAGAATGTTTCGATGAGCTGTTCCCCATCAATTTGAACCAAACGAATAATAAGTGATTATCTCAATGGACTATATCATTATCTATCGAAAATTATGGGGATTTAGTGACAGTCACGATGGTTTACAACTTGTGGCGTCTATTGAATTGTATAATTATAAATCCCAATAATCCTAAAAAACTAATACTATCGAAAACTAAGTATCTGCCTTTATGACAATTGAGTGTTCACAAGCTAGTTTTGAATAGTTAAAAATGACTTCAAAATCAATACTTACCAGCCTTCTGAACGACCGATTAACAAAGATACGTCGAAATGATGTCTAACAATGGGAGATTGTACGCAGGGAGTAAAAACATGAATTTTTTATTCAGTAGCGCATCTTCGGAGGTTGGCGGATTAAAATTATATAAATCATCACGGAGTGCTCTAAAATCTTACAGCTATGTTTCTTCATATAGACTAGTAACTGGTCACAGGTCACCCTGAATTATATTTCACTTTTTGGTGCAATATAAGGAAATGAAAAATGTGATTGGGAGTTTCAAAATAGTACCTCCTGTGTATGTATGACAAGACATTGTCTGTAATGAAAAATGCTCGAACCCTTTTTCTCCCATATACAGGGTGCTTCAAATTCGATCCTCACTAATGGGATTTTAGAAGCTATGAGAGATACGAAGATGGTTGAATTAAATTAAATTACCTGACTAACAATATGCCGTTGAGAAAGTTATGAAATTCGGAGTATATCTGGAGATATCCTGAAAACAGAAATTTTGGAGAAAAGGTTTTACTTTTTTCTTATTTTATTTTTTGGAGGATTCAGGAAATGAATCGCATTTCCACATTGCCACTTTTCCCTTGCTACATAGAGGTGTTGCCAGATTTGCTATCCGACGTTTCGTATTCCGGCCACCATCATCAACTTTTCTTATGTGCGCTACATTGGATTCTTCCTATTTTGAATAGAACCTGATATAACCTTTTCAATGAGGTTTCATAAGCTATCATTCTCATTCGAAAAAGCAGAAAAATTAAAAAAACATAATTCTTATCATAATAGGCTTTGACTTTGTTTCTGAATTTGACTTTCAATTTGTCACACTTAATGACGTTTGGTTATTGTACAAGTCATTGAATTTTTGGCGAAAAATGGCTTTCACTAATGAAGAAAAAAGAGATATGATATAAATTTATTACAAATACGATAGAAACTGTGTTGTTTTAAACTTGTATCCCAAAAATTGCATCCAAGTGATCCCGAAAGGCGATTAGAATTATGTAATTGGCTACATACCTCATTTATCAAATTTTCTTTAGTTTCCTGGTCCATTCTGTCTTCGTATTTTTTCCTCGGCCTTTCAAATGAACCAAAATCGGTGAGATTTTGATTCAATAACTTGAACATACTTCGATATGGTTGTCGTATTTTTGGGTACAAGTTTAAATATATTTCCCAACATATGTATTTTCTTCATTCCTGAAAGCCATTTTTCGACAAAAATGCAATGACTTGTACAACAACAAAATATCATTGAGTGTGACAAATTGAAAGTCAAATTTAGAAACATTAAAGTCAAACATATTATAATTTTTCGAAAAAGAATGATAACTTTTGATACATCATTGAAAAGCTAATATTTGGTTCTATAAAACAGAAACAATCCAGTGTGGCGCTCGTAAGAAAAAATAAACTTGATGATGGTGACCGGAAGACGAAACGTCGTATAGCAAATCTGAAAACAACATTATGTAGCAGGGAAAAGTGGCAATGTGGAAGTGTAATTTATTTTCGAATCCTTGAAATAAAAGAGCTAGAAAAAATTAAAAACTATTTTCCGAAATTTGTATTTGTTCTGGATATCTCCGGATATACTCGGAATTCCAGAACTTCCTCACGGTATATTGTTAGTCAGGTAAATGCGCAACATTGCCCCAATTTAACCATCTTCGTATCTCTTATAGTTTCCGAGATCCCAATGGCGAGGATCGAATTTGAAACACCCTGTATACCCACATCGTAGGCTTATTGCAGCAAATACATCTCATGAAACAACTACTCCCCTGGCTTATACCATGACGGGTAGTGAATTGTTTCCAATAGATACTTGTGCAGATTTTGTCACTATATCAGAGTATACACAATTTTTTTTTAACGAATCTTCCACGTTTCCAGAAAGAGGAAATCCCTTAGAAACTCCTAGGAGCTTGTACGAGCAAGGAAAAGATCCGGGACCGATGGCCGTGCTGGGCTTTGAACCCACGACCTTATGCGTGTGAGGCGAGCGCTCTACCACACGACCATCAGACCATCAGACATCAGACAGTGTCTGATGTCAAACAATCCTCGAAGAAAAAATAAAATACGACCCTGGCAATCCGTTGGGCACCCAAGCCGGTGCTTATCACGACTGTTTTATCGGGTTTTAAAATTGTTGCACTCCAGTAATCTTTTTAATTGTACGGATACGGTGCCAATGTCGCTCCTCGCTCCTCGGCGATTCCGGACCGGCGTCGTCACCCGGAGCCAGATTCTTGAAGGGCCTCCTTTGAGCGACACCTTTTGATCGGTGGCGCGTGGATCTCTCGGCCCCCGATTCCGATGCCGATGGTGTAAAAGGCGAGGGGGCCATAAAAACTCTGATACTAACATAATTAAAGTACAAGCAGTGTAATTTCACTTAATTAAATTCCCTTTTCGGCGGACTGTCGAGTGAACGGTGTTGCGCCACACGCTAAAGGGAGACGATGACGATATGAACTTTTTCCACCCGATGAACATTAAAACTCGGCATTTAATTTCATCAGAGATCTAAGAGAAGATTTTTGACCATAAAAAGGAGAGACACTGGCTCGTTTCGCTGCGACTTGTTAAGATTGCGAGGGTTTGCCATTGAACAGATGGACATTTACCCGCTTATCGTCTTCGCACGCGAAAATAAAAACATGAAAATGAGATAAAAAAAGCAACAGCGACAATGTGGAATGAGCTATAGATTCCGTAATTGCCGTGCGGCGAAATATTCATTATCATCTTTTGAATAAATTTCCGAAGGGGTGGCTGAATTGCGTTTTAAAATTCCTAACAGCCAAGTACATGTTCAAAACAGAGTTTTTCATTCATTTTTCTCGAAATTCAGAGGGGTCACTAGGTGGAAATGCTTGATAGAAAGGTATATTGAACAAATAGTACCCTGCGCATGTAGAGTGTTTCTTATTGAGACATAATTTGACGTAAAAGACAGTAATTGTGTTCTGATGTATGCTCGCCGATATATTAATATTCCTCTTGTATTGGATGTATTTCAAATGAAGTTTCTATTATTCACTTATTTCTCGTCTTCAGTTCCAAAACGTAAGGAAAATTCCAAGCAGGCTGTGCAAAGCGAGTATTTTTTCGATTCCTGGCTTTACAGTCCAGCCCCTCCAAATGGACAGAACTATAATTGAAATTTTGAATTTTTCCCCAAATCTGAATTGATGGATACGTCAATGGATACTATAATTACATAGAAAATTATTAAAAGAGAGCAAATTTCTGATATGACTGAGCCTACTAACTCTTCAAATTTATATTGTAATGCAAAACAAGGTATGTCCACATAGTCGGTCGGTGGCTCAGTGGCAAAGCTCTCTAGCAATGGAACGATGGGCAGATCCGGTTCCATAGGGAACCAAGCCGCCGGTAAGACCTAGGCGCAAGTACCACCTCAACCCGGTTTTTTGCATCAGCCTTTTCCGGGACAGCACGTAAACAACCACCTCTGAGTAAACTCAGACACACGCATTATCTACATAGAATGCAACTCGAAAGACATGCATGAGCGTTGCAGGAGGCATGTAATACGCACCACCACCACTATGGGTTGAAATGTTCGACCTTCCGCCAACACCAGCGGGGGTGGCTACCAGCGCCCCTTTGCCGGGACCCTGTGTACCCCTCGGCACAGGCGCTCCCCCTCCCTCAGGCCAGCAATGGTCTGGGGGTGAGGGAGGCGGCCCTCAGTGCGTCCTCCCGAACCTCTCCTCTCCTGAGCCCTATTCGGGCGAAGATTGAGCTGCAGTGTGCGGGAGTCATGAATATATCAATCCTAGTGTAGAAACGAAAGATTACTATGTAAAATAAACTTTTATTTATTTATTTCTAGTAATGAAACTTCTAGCCCGCATCAGACAGACGTTCGAGGTTCGGGTACGGGTTCTTTAGGTGGCCACATGCCTTGTTGTGAATCAAGTGTGATGTGAGTTGCCTAGATGCCAATCCTGACGTCTGGTGCTAGCTTGAAGTGCGCACCGACCAACCGGGGTGGTGCTGTAGGTTTTCCGTGTTTTCCTACAGCTGAAAAATGAATACACCACCGACAATATCAGTAAGTCGCCCAGGAGAGCCACGGCAAATAATAATAATAGCCGTCCTCTACCCGCACAGATTATGCCTTTGGGTACACTCTTCGAGTATTTATGGGAGGGTATTATTGTTATTACTATGATAACTGTATTCTGTGGTCGTTATCTGATCGTATTGGTTCTTACGAGTGTTTTTTGTACTCTCAGGATTTTCTCATAGTATCCATTTTGGCGTAGGTCCTTTCTGATACAGTTTATCTTCGCATTCAGTGACTCCTTGGTATTGCAAATTTGCATCGCTCTTTTTACCAAGGTTCTGCAATTTCGGCAAAATCTTCGCAGTAGCGGCAACTATCATTCTCTGAGTTGCCCATTGTCTTTTGATGTGACCTCTCAGAGGGCAGTGTCCAGTGAGTTTAGCTCTCCTTAGCGATAGGCTCCCTAGTCTGTCTTGGCTCTTTATTCCAGTGAGATTTCATTTCATTGGTTACCCAGCTTGGAGAGTCCACAGAAGGGTTTTGAGCCGGGAAATGGCATATTTGTCCCATCTTTGCCAAGGCAGTCTGCTTCGTAGTTGCCTTTGTGACCTGGCACCCACATCAAAGTCACTTTCATGTTAGCTGCCAGTTGTCTCAAGCATTGTTTTCAGTCCCAAGTCAGCTCAGACTCACAAGAGCTTTCAGTGCTGCTTGGCTATCTGATACTTTACAGATTTTTGCCCTCCGGATATACCTTTCGATACACTTCTGGGCACATATTTCTATAGCATGTACCTCTGCTTAAAAGATGGTTGGGGTATTTCTCAAGGAGGTTTTGAGAGCCTGAAACTGTAATTTCCACTGGAACTCCTTCATCCATCTTGGATCTATCAGTGTATCACGCTGCTGCATCCCTTTCCAGTAGTGGTCCGTCCTCTGTGCAAATTTTGTGTTGTTTAAGCACCTCAAACTACATTTCCAAATATTACCTAACTGGCATTAAATATGTTAGCTTAGACATGGCTTCCAGATGTCCGATCAGATTTCCTGCTTTCAAGTTTACTATCTGGCTTAGTGTGAAGGCACTAATTGCTGTTTCTTTCATCACACATAGATGTAATGGCAAAAGATTCAGCATGGCCTCTAGTGCTGCGGTAAGACACGTGAATATTACCTTTGTTATTACCAGACTAGCTATCCTCCCTACCTTCTGCAGCTTGACTTGTACCGAAGTTTGTTGCATCTTTGGCCTCCATATTAGTGAAGCATATTCATGACCATGGGTTTGATCGTTTGGTATGGCCAGTGGATCATTTTTGGTTTTCAATTAATATATCTATATATGCTTATGAACTACCTGGTTTATATATACGACAAACCTGTAGGGGTCTTCCAATATCCTGGGCTAAATTTGTGAAACATCACGAATTAAGAAGAGGAGAGTTACATGAATCTAATAATTGGTCTTTGGGGATTCTAAAATATGGATTTTTATTTGCAAACCACTTTCTTTTCTTTATTACACACATGGAGACTTCTCATATAAAATTTATTTATTGAGTGATTAGTTTCTTGCAAATCACCAATGACCAATACATTACATTTTGCGAAATAGTGAATTTTTACTAACATGGTTGGACCACAGGTATTGGAAGACCCTTACAGGTAGATCTTGAGAATATGTTTTGATATATAAATTATGTTAAATCAATCTACCTGAAATTGTGCTATTTGAGATTAAAACCAATCATAACAAATAAATCAAAACAGGGGAAATTAGACAAAAGTAATAGTTTTCTTTAATTTTCCATTGGATATTTTTTTTCTAGAGTGGACAAGGAGCAAAATTATGTTTGTACTGCAGCACCTCCGCTGTCACTTTTTTCGAGGACTCTAAATATGATAGCAATTTTGTGTAAATGCTAGCTTATAAATAAATGTTTGAACGATGCTTGAAACCTGAATCCTCAAATGATATGACAGAAAATATAGACAAAGGTAATATATATCTATTTTGATAATTTTAGAAAGTTTTCAGTATTTTCTTAACCCATTCAAGAATGAATTATTGGATTAAACTCCTTGACAAGTACTGTTCGAAACCTCAACTACATAGAAATAATGTTTACTGCTAAAAATAATCGTTGGTTTTGTCAAACGAATCAGAGATCCAGAGCTCTACCGATCAAGGAAACTACTCAAATTTAGCTTGTTTTATGGCGCCCCTTGCTGAAGCACCTCCTCTTTCATATCGGCTTTATTTCAATCAAAACTTATAGAAGTGTTAGCAAAACGAATTCCTTACATGTAAGGATATGTATATTGGTGAGTACGCGGGGAAGCCTTATCAAATATTCAATCGATGAGTAAAGATTCCATGAGATTTTCCAAGTTCTTTCTGAAAAAAGGGAAATCAAAATGCTCTGTTTAACGATAATATAGAGTTGCCACCACTTTACAGCTATTTCGGACAGAGATGCCTCATCAGCTGGTAGCATGTCCCTGTGAGGACCAGTTACCATCAAATTTTCTACTTTATTACTTGCCCTATGAGTACGGAAGATGTTGAACTGAGTGTCCGATAACTTCCCTAGTTAACTCGGGAATTCGTATAAATATAGTCCAAATGACACCAGCGCCCAATTTTTCTTTTCCCATTTCTAATTTATAGACAGAAATGAATACTCACCGTGATCAAAGAGGAACGTGCTCTTGGCAAGAGCATGGGCAGCTGGTGGAAGTCCAGGCATTGAGAAGGTATAACCCCCGTTACCGTTGAAACTGCCTCCGAAAAGGGACCCTACTGAAACAAAAAATAAATAAATAATTAAACAATCCGTTATTTATTTCATTGAATGAAATAAAAAACATCGTTGTCCCAATTTCTACGCTTTTCAAGACAAATACTTCCGAACTAGCCATAAACGTGTTTACTGGACGAACTTCCTGAATAAATACCAAACGTTCCATGTGTCTGAAGCTTAGTCTTTGCCTCTGACAATTTGTTTACAGTCGATGAACACGCCGCTTCAAACTGCAATATCGATGTTGAACTTATGGTCCAACAATGTATCAAACTAATGGAATATAAAAAGATCAGACAAGCTGCAACGGAAGGACATTGCAGAATGTACACGCCGGAGAAAGAGAACTATCCTCATATTCATTTCTCATACTATCTATTAATCACTACAACACCGTTTTCACAACAGGAGAATCTGGAAAAATCACGTGAATATAACTGCCTGTGTTCAAAGTATAATTTGGTATGAATTTTTTTGTACAGGAATATTGTGAAAACAAACGATGACTCCACCATTGACAATAAAATGAGAAGAGAAAATACAGAATGCAGTCAATACTCTTGCAATAGCCTTTTGGAAGCTGTCATTCAAAGTTGTGTAAGATTGTTGGAAGTTAATGACAACAAATTCGAATTTTTGTTGGTGTACTAAAGATATTTCCTGTCATTATCACAGGTGATGTAGATCTGTGAATTCGCAAACCTCAAAAAGTAATCTACTAATCATGAAAAATGGTGGATTACGTAATCCAAATCTTCCGCTAAAGATCCTGATGGTAATGTAACCGTAATGGTAATTATGGATGGTGACTGATGCTCTGCGATCTAATTAGATCTATTGTGCCCCATCTTCTTCTGCTATCTCAAGGTGTTCTCGTTTACAGCAGCCCCTCAAGCCTCAACTTCTTGCGGAATTTAAGGATTATAAAGGGGGTCTATTCGTGGTATATCTCCCACAGTCAGCTGGTGTGATCCCAGTATATTCAATCTGTTGTGATGTACAGCATAACACTCCATCAATATAAGGTGTGGTGTTTCTGAATGTTCCCCACAGAACCTACAGGTGCTGTCCTCCTCTAAACCTAGCTTCCTTAGGTGTTCTTTGAGTCAGCAGTGCCCCGTCAGAAATCCCGTGATTTTCTTTATACTAGTTTTGATGAGGTTAATCAGTGTCTTCGATCTTGCTCGGTTGAAATTGCCGAGGAGATCTTAAGCTTGCCTCAGCCCTGGAAGTCTTTGACACTATGTTTCTCTCATTGCTTCTTCAGTTTCATTGAGTTTTTCTTGGAAGTAAGATTTTCCAAGTTTGCAGAGCGGTTCTGGCCCGATCAGTGGCTTTGATGCCCATTTTCGTGTCAGGGTATCTGCTTGTTCATTGCCCTCCACTACGACGTGCCCCGGCACCAGAGGAGGATCACCTTGTTGTTCCTGTCTAGATCATTAAGTTTGTCTAGGCATTCCCAGATCATCTTTGAGTTGTTATATGAGCTCAACGATTTGATGGCTGCTTGACTATCGGAGAGGATTGCGATATTCTTGTTTCGGTATTTCATGTCGAGGTTGAACTGAGTGCACCTTTTTATGGCACGAATTTCCGCTTGAAAAATACTGGGGAACTGACCCATGGGTTTGGAGTATTTGGTGCGAGGTCCAAATACTCCTGCTCTGTCCGCGTACCATATTATGGTATTCTTTCACAGTGCACGAATTAATTTTATGCTCCATTTTTTCTTGATATTTAATTCTGTTCGAAAAAATTCCTCGAAACTAAATTTCCTGGAAATTTCGTCACTTGGGAGATCGGCAAGGTGTGCACTTTCGGTGGGGGTTGAGCCCCTTACACTGTGTGCTGTCCCTTTGAGTCCGACTTTAGCCAACCAGAGGTTTGCTCCCCAAGCAGTTTTCCCCACCATGATGTGGCGAGGAGTGAGGTTCAGAATGACCTCTATGGCTGCTGTTGGAGTCGACCTCATTGCTCCTGTTATACAAAGACATTCTCCAGGATATTTTTTGTTTTGGCGAGTTCGGTTCTGCCGTGCCACACTAGCGCTCAGTAGGTGATCATAGGTCTCACTATCATGGTGTGCTGGTAATCGCACGTTAAAAGGTAAGACCTCGTTAATCCTCACCTCGCACAAGTTTCGACTTCGTAGGGGGATGACAGCTGGTTAACCGTCAGTGATGATTTTGCCTTGTTAACGATCTTTTCTACGTTCTAAAAACTGAAAAAGTTCTATATAATAGGTATGATCGTCGGCAAGTTTTCAACAGAAAACAACTACTGCCCCCTACGACCGTTGAATTATACCTGTTTAATACTTGGCAAAGTTTTCTACAAGAACTACTTTGCAATGCATTTTAAATAACAAATCTGATATTATTTTCTGATTTAATTGTGGGAACACCTCCGTACCGGCTTCATGGTCCTTGCCAATCATCAGCGAAGGCTAGTTCGACCCAATATTTGGTATTCAAAATGCATTGCAAAGTTTGTTCTTGTAAAAAACTTTGCCAAGTATTAAACAGATATAATACAACGGTCGTAGGGGGTAGTAGTTGTTTTCTGTTGAATAATCGCCGACGACCATACCTATTTTATAGAATCTTTAGCGGAAGATTTGGATTACGTAATTCACCATTTTTCTCATTAAATTTGATTCTGAGACTTCCAACCTGCATAATCCTTTTTTTCTGTTCCACTCGTCAGGCAATGAACAATCTCTCATCAGAACGATAGCTGTAGCTTGGTATTGTCCACAATAAGAATCATAGTTCAAAACCGAGAATTGAACGGTTCGGAATACATACAAGATCGGCGATAAATAACCCATTTGCTTGGAAACGACAAAATATACATTGCCCTGGGAAGTTGATGTGAACTAAACATCGTATTTTCAGTTTCCTACAATTACACCAATGAATGTATCGTATTTGAATATAAATTGTATTGAAACGTTGAATCCTGAGTTTGGTATAGTATTGTGTGTAAATTGTGACTATTAATAACATGTAGTGGAGTATCAATATGTCCAATCGAATAAGTACACATCTACATAATTCATTTATTTAAATATCCTACTGGTCTGGTTATTACCTTATCATTCAGTCATCGGTCTCAGAAATAGCACAGTCGTTTTGAAAATACGGAAAAAGGCCATGTAGATGCACCTGTTTTATTCCATACTGCATATAGGTCAATTTTGTTGTAAATTCCGAGGAAATAAAAACCATGGTTGAATCAACCCATATAGTTTCAAAAAGTTCGTGAAAATCAGTCTGGTTCTCGTAACGAAGTCTACTATAACAGAAGTGGGTAGATGACAAATATTTTATAGGATACGTAGTCAAACATACCTATATGTTCAATTTATACTAGAATCAAATTAGAATGTTCAATATCTAGAGAAAATGAACGGCACAAACCCAGAAATCGAGTCTTTTTTTGTTTCTGATTGCCGAAAATTGAATCACTTGACAAATGCGTTACCTACTCCATTTTTCAGAATACAATAACTTTCGCAATTTTGAGACAAATCTATTTTGAAGTATATTTGACTGTACTAATATGTGGGCAGAGTCATTTTCTTACATCTGCCGACTACCGACTGTCACCATTCACAGAAGATCCAAGAACGGACACAAACCTTTTTCCAACTGTTCTTGATGCTTGATCCAAGCGATTTATTTGCATTGACCATCTCTCATCTGCCTTTTGACATCGAAGTATATCCATATATAATCGGAACGGGTATTTTTATTTTCCGTTTTATTCATTCTGATGTATGCATTTTCCCACATGAAACATATAAACAATGTACTCGCTGTTCGGCAAGACTGGAAGCTGCAGTGCATCTCTTGAATGGCATATTCGAAGGTATCCATTAATTCATGTTTCTGCTGAATACATCACTAATTCTCTTCAAATATCAAACACAATTATTTCAAAGAGTATTGTCAAAATGTCGCTTCTTCTATTTTTTCCATTTCCAGCTTAACTGCTTCAGAAAAAAAAGCAAGGCAATAGGTCTAAACAGTTGCTAGGAAAGTAACTGTCTACTTTTGTTTGATTTGTAGTAATCCATACCAATTGCCACCTCCAGAAAGTACCTGTCTCTTGATAAACCTACAGAGTATGTTAAGAAGCAAGTATACGTAAAAAATTGACTTTCCTCTTTATACAGCGGATCACATCTGAGAGGATCTTCTGCAATGTTCCTCTAAAACGACTGTTGTAATCTTATAGCAGATCTACTGATTGACTTGGACGAAATGATCATCTGAAGACATAATTCTGTATCACTTCTTGCATGTCGTCGTCTCAGACACTTCCACAAAACATTAAAGTCAACTGTCATGAAGTCGGCAAAGAAGTGTGGCACTGACTGTCAGCAAAATTCCCTCCACCCAAAATGGACAAAGAGCAATTCTCAGAAGTCTTCTGATGACTTTTGCGAGCTGAGGATGACGATGGTTTTACCTTTCAACTTGCTTTCAACAGCTAACCGTACGTATACGTTTGCTTTGCTTTGGATCAGAACTACCTGATGAATTATGTTGGATTATTTTCAAACATATGAGTTCGTATTTAAGCCAAGAAGTGAAGAATAGTTGTTGTTGAATATAACTCCATTTCAAATACAAATCGATCACCACAAGTAGAAATAAAAACGTAGTATTTTGAAATTCCAAAATTGTTACTATTCTGGGACATCCAAATTCGAAATGTAACAACAAAATTCTGATCTGATGGCGTATATCACGAGATCAATACTGACAGAGTCTTGATAATGAATGATTGGTATCCAGATCAATTGCCGTAATATGAGTAAAACTAATATTGTTGTGCAGTGTTATAAATATATTGGGTTGGATAATCAAATTCTATACCTCAGAGGCAAAGTATCTAAGTCCAAAACTTGCATTTTACAGGAGAAGCATTTGTAGATTTTTATAATGAATTATGTTGAGTCAATGTCTAACTATTCGAGATAATATTTTAAAATTTGGAGATATTCAAGGAAATTAACGTGTCTTTCATATGAGATAACGACATTAAAAAAAAAAAACTAGATTTGCTTTTAATGCGACTTAACATAATTTAGCTCAGAAAAAAATTGTTAATTTCTCTAAGCTCTAAGCTACGTTGTGACAACATATTTCTGAAGTGTCTAACTTTTCACTAGAATTGGAAAAAAATACAAAAAAAAAATCAAATGGAAGATTATTTTATGTACATAAATTCAACATTCTCAACTTGATTTGGTCATATTTGGACTTAACATAGTTTGCCTCTGAGGTACAGAATTGGGAGTGTATTTTAATAACGTAATTGATCTTTTTTGTAAATAACCACAAACAACTCAATCATATCCTTAGGAAATAATATGGTTATGGAACTCCGAAGTGCGCCCAGATTGTTATGAACCTGGTGAATAAAAAGTTACTTTGAATGAGGATACCTGAACTCTCATTCACTTTTTGCCGTCTTCATGAATACTGTCCAAATCTTCAACTGCAATAAGTGCAATGAATTTATTGTTATTTTTTTATCAGTTTGGAATTTCCCAGTCAAACACTGGATCATTTGCCCAACAACCACTTTTCACGCCATGGGGCAAGTGACTATTGGGTTCGAAAATCATGTGCCCTGAACAGGCGGAGTGAACCAAGGATGACCTGGATGACGGCCTTCTGCATTCGTCCGGCTAAGATTCCTTCCATAATACGGCAAGTCGGAATTATTATAAGTTGAAAAGAACAGTGTGTCTATCATTCCACCAAGAACCCCTATTATCAGAACCACCATTTTAACAGAATGGTTATGGTAAAACCTGTGGAGTTCAAAGAGTGAATCTCGAATCTCGATATATTTAGTCCGTTTATCTTCCTCTTCTTGGAAGATGTTTGTTTAGCCAGGAGCCGCAAACTCAATGACGAAAATCGTGTAGGTCTGTTGGTCGAGGAGGACTACATCAGGGTTATTGGCTTGCATTTGCCTGAGGGTGGAGAATAAGTAGTTTCAATAGGTTTGGCATTTCTCATCCTCCACAACGGACTCAATTTCCCCCGGAGCATAAGGCAACACCAGTGTTTCGTCTATACCGTACGAGTGTCGTAGATGATAGTTCAACATTCGTAGCGCCGCGTTATTCCTGTGGAGCCCGCATAAGCTGGACAGGTTGACAGCAAATGCCTTATGGTTTTAGCTGCCCCACGACACGCTCCGGATCCAGTGTCAGAGATCCCTATACCCATCACGCGACTACGGTAGACGAGGGTGTTGAAGACACTATCTTGACAGCTTTGACGTGGGCTTTTTGCAATGTCAAATACGAGACCAAGTTCATCGGCTGCACGGGTTGTTGCCTTGAAAAAAATGCTCCAATCCCTTCTTTTTAATGATCGCATACTAAGCAGAAGGGGATCTGAAATCCTGAAAACTTTACAGGCTCCATCCAATACCATTCTGTTATGTAGACACTCCAAGCTCAAAATTCCACGGCTCCCTGACAGTTCTGACGACCAGATCTGTCGAAGTTTATTGCCGCGGAGATAGTTTTTGACAGTGGTTACCTCTTGCATGGGTGTGGCGTTGTTCCACCCCTATAGGTAAGTATACGTCTCTCCGGCATCCAGATGATGTAGGAATACTTCCGTCTACAAGCTGAATGTCTTCTCCATATTCCTCGCATCGTCCTCTTTTGAGATGAACCGTGACACATTTGTCGATCCCAAACTCTATTTCGATAGTATGCGTGTACTCTTGCATCACCCTTAAGGACTGATGAAGATCCTTTCCTCCGGAGGCATATAGTTTGAGGTCATCCTTGTAGAACAGATAGGTGACCTTATGCCTCCGGTTGCTGGGGGTGCCGCAGTTGTATCCGCGGGTTTTACATAGTGCAATGAACGATGGCAATAGGGAGATGCAGAAGAGAAGAGGGTTGAGGATGTCTCCCTGAAACACGCCCCTTCTAAAGATAACGTACTCTGTTTGGACTCTGACTTGACCAGATGATATGGTTAATCCATAGCGGCATCAGCTGTTCAATGCATCTCACTATTGAATCGGGTACCGCAAGGTATCTTAGCAAATGCATAATGAGCCCATGCGATGTTATATCAAATGCCTTGCGATAATCAAACCAGGCCGTGCCTGTATTGAACGGAGTCCTGTGTGATACATCTGTCGATCAGCAGGTTCTCTTTGCAGCCAGCGTCCCTCTTCTTTGACTCTCTTTCCTCATTTATCCGTTCATACATCGAATCAACTGCGGAGAGTTTTCGCATGTAAAAGATGCGGGAAAACATCTTATAACATGCATTCAAACATGTTATCGGTCTGTAGTTCTTGAGATCATAAATCTCTGTTTTTGGGGATCAGAAACTGTTGCTTCCCATCTAGCCATGATGCAGAATATTATTATTATCACAAAGTTCCCCTACCTATCGAACTTCGTCATGAAAACTTCTCTGCACCCTGTATATTTGATGAACGCTCTTTTGGAAAAAGTTATTCATACCAATCAAGTCCCGACTAATTCTCACGTTTTTGCATATTCAAAGCTCGGCGATAGTGAGTTGCTGACTTTTTGAATCCAGTACCTACTGCGAGCACAAACACCAAGTGTTTGCTCAAAAAGTTGATCGTTTTTAATCCGGTTAATCTGTTCGGCAAACGAATGCCGGTTACAAAGTGAACTATGTCGGTGCCAAAATGATAGGGTGAATTTAATTGGGATGGGGTAAGTATAATCTCTTGCAAGGTCAACATAAAAATTCACTCATTCTGTTCTTGATCAAGCCATCGACATGTTTCTAATATACACATTATATGCATACAGTTTTTGTGGTAACCGTCCATCATTATCTTACGAGTTATTTATTCTTGGAGGTAAAGCTCAGACAGTATTTTGGTTTTCCACCTTTTCCACAAAACTTTGATTTTTGAAGGGGTATATTTTTGAATAAAAATAGAAAGTCCATATTTTTGTGTTACCTAGCTATCACGTGGTGTTGAACACAGAAACATGTGGGCTTTCACTTTTTTATGTAAAAATATATCCTTTCAATTTAAAAAAATATGGGGGAAAATATATTTTTTTTGTGAAAAAAGGTGGAAAACTAAAATACAAAATCGACCTGTCCGAACTTTTCCTCAAAAAAATATAACTCGTAAGATAATGGAGCGTTTCCACACTTTATGAACGCACTATACAGATTAAAAAAAAAATGAGATTTTGCAATTGGACCATGGAAAAAATTCGTCAAATCGGCAATTTTTTCAATAGCATATTATGGTCGGATGGATCGACATTCCATAAAAATAGATTTGTAAATCGACATGGTTACCATTATTATTCGACAGAAAATCCTCACTTATTGAAGCAGGTGGATTATCAACATAGGTAGTCAATAAATGTGTGGGGAGGAATCGTTGGAGGATATGTGATTGGTCCACACTTTTTTGAGGGAAATCTGAATGGAGAAATGTATGTCAGTTTCCTACGAAATGATTTACCAGATTTGTTGGAAGATATTCCTCTTGATTTTCGCCATAGAATGTGGTTACAACATGATGGCGTCCCTGCTCACTATTCGAGATAAGTGAGAGATCATTTAAATGAGGAATTTCCCAATAAATGGATAGGACGGAATGGGCCTGTCAGGTCGCCACATTTAACAAAACTTGATTTTCTTATGGGGACACATAAGAAATATTGTTTTCGTTGAGCCACCAACTTCATTCAAAAATATGCGTCTTAGGATAACGAATGCTTTTCGCAGCATTACACCATCAGCTGTCTTTGGCAGGGTGGAACGGTCTTTCGAACTCAGAATTTAGCTCTGCATTCAAAAGGCATGTTGAGCATATTCTGTAAAAGTTTCATTAATAACTTTCATTCAACTTTTCTTATAAGAATTTTGTAATTTGCAAGTTGGCAATTTAAATAACTACCTGGAGCTTAAGAGTAGACTTCATAATTAATAAAAATCCACCATAACATGAAATAAATTGATTTAT
This sequence comes from Chrysolina americana, assembly GCA_958502065.1. Classification (NCBI taxonomy): domain Eukaryota; kingdom Metazoa; phylum Arthropoda; class Insecta; order Coleoptera; family Chrysomelidae; genus Chrysolina; species Chrysolina americana. The sequence continues at coordinate 55,517,039 of OY293420.1, read as the reverse complement.
TAGTAATATTCAAAACTTTCTTTTTATAATCGTGTTTGGTTTTATATTGCATGATTTATGTGTAAAATTCTGCATCCAATGTAAAAAATAGGTTTTGCATTTACAAAAATGTATCATACAAAAATAAAAAAATTGTTTGGCCACGTTTTATGAAATGTATTTAATTGAAACAAGTTAGCTTTTGTAATATATCCTTATCAGTAGACTCAAATGGGTTTCGCCATAAAAAAAGGTTGTTCATTAAAATTATGGCGAAGGAATTGAAAGAATTTCCATTTTTCAAAATAATAGCTTTTCAAGAAAAACTATATATTTTCACCATAGGGAATATTTGATGAAATTTGTAGAACCTTTGTTGACGCTTCTTATGGATCGATAGTATACCGGATCTTTCATTTGAAATAAAGAAGATTTTGCACATTTTTATTTACAATGTTTGGTAAGCTGTTTTTCACACCCTGTATATCACAGGCCGATTTTAGATATATCGTTTGAGAGAGTCACCAACGTATATTATTTGACCAAGAATAGATTTTAATTGGTCTTAGCACAACATTATAATTTCAACTATGAGTGACCAATTTTGGGGAAAAAAGCTGTCATGCTAAAAATCTCGAAAACCGTCAATGTTTTCGAAACAAAAGACTTACGTAAAATACATAAAACTGATAAAAAATGCAGGTTGCCATTTGAAAAAAAAAAAGTTGGGACCCGCCCACAAAAATCTGGACACCCTGTGTAAGTTTCATCATTTTCATTTTGTAGAGCTCAAAACCATAAAATCATCCATCTATCTATTACCATGATGGAGACATGGAAGACCGCGCCCTTGTTGCAGGACCCTGTGTATCATTTTCATTGCCATACTGATTTTTTCGAAATAAGTACAGATTATTTTCATTATGCGTTCCAAGCATAACGTGGAGCAGATAAACTGATACTGGCAACCTTCTGTTATGTGATACTTGACCATCCCAAGCAAAACACAATTTCATCAACTCATTTCAGCTCAGAATCTACGTGTCTGAGTTGTTATTCCTAGAACTCACATTCTGGCTTCGAATGAATTCACACTCGCTCCGAACGAATTTCGTTTTTATAGGGGGCATACGATGAATTCATGCGGTGACATGCTCTAGAAGAAACAAATGTCATGGGAATAGGATCCAGAAGAAAAGCGCTTTTTTAGGACCAAGGCACTTTTTGATACTATCTTGCATGCCATTTGAGTACTGGTGCTAAGTACACTTGGCGAAAGATGGTGCATGGAAAACAAATAATTGTAACATCATGACTTCGAAGAATACTCATTGCTGTTGCAAAAAAGGACAATTGCCATCGGGAGAACTATCATGAACAAACAATACGTCGAAATTATCCAACAACCAGAAAGGGCGAAGAAAAAAAAATACAATTTTCTGATCACCACCCGTATCAATATAATTTCCATACATACAACCAGAAGACCACTGTTTACGTGTAGCAACAAGCGGCAGCGTGTATCTCGCATTCTCTCGACCAAAAACCTGTAGACAACTTATTTATGTTTGAATTGTTTTCAAAATGCCGACGTTTTCCCACTACCGTTGTTTGTCGAATGGACCCATCGATGTAGGAAATTTTAAAAACGTTCAAACGATTTTACGGAATCTTGTAGAGTCACGAAACCGCAAAATCGAGTAAGTTATTTAGCGTTCTTCGCGTATTTAGCACATGCGGGAGACTCTAGAAATGCCGTAGGTAGCAGATCCTCGCCTTTTTCAACTGGTGAATCCTTTTTTTCGAATTCAGCCTGAATGCCACTCCGCAATTTCCTGCTTTACATACAAGAGGGAGCCCGATGCTCTTCGTGGCCATTAACAGGGTGTGCGGTAAAAAGCTGTAGCAGAACGGTTCGTGTTTGCCAAACGGAATAGTACAATTTTGACGCTTTTCAAAAACAAGTATAAGAGAACGGAGAGAAAGAAGGTGGAAAAGGCTGTCCATATCGACAAACCGATTGACGCAGATAGGCTGATAGTGCTGGCTCGACCAGCACTGTAAAAATACTCGGGATCATATCTCAACTCACGAATGAAATCAGGAATATTAATTTTCAAATTCATCGGGTGAACCCAGCAGTGTCAAAATCTGAACCAAACACATTCGTCACTTTGACGCCGCTCCCAATAGGTAACCACGGTGGAAAACTCTCCGCGGCAAGTATCAGCATAAACTCCGACAGATCTGGTCATCAGAACTACCGAGGGAGAACAAGGTTGTTATGTTACTAATATGCTTGCAGTTCCCATTCTACTTTACTCCTTTTGAACGATCAAATGGGGAGCTGCGGCAACCTGACGTAAAAGTAAAAACGTCACCTTGTCAAGCTTATGCAGTCTCAGCTTATATTACCACCTTGTACCACCTACGACACTTGCCAGTCCCGTCCCAATGAAATGGATAAGTAGGTGTCGTGATGCGACAGAAATTTCATCAGGACGAAATGCAGAAGGGTGTAATTCTTGATCCACACAAAATACTCAGGGCACATGATTCTGGGATCCAGTATTCACTCACCCTACGAACGTGGGGAGTGTTACTCCGGATGAAATGAATCGGGGCACCGGAAAAAATATATAGTTTCAAAAATACATATGGACACACTGGCATTTGTATGGGTACTTTCTGTATTCATGAGGAATTTTGATACACTCAGTTCTTGTTTGCTGATAATATGAACCTTCTTGATGCTGGATCCAAGATGGACGAAGGGGTTGAAGTAGGCTTCACAGGGTCAAATTTCTTTTGTCAAAGAAGATGCAAACACACCACTTCCCGGCCCAGTACCCTACTGTGGACTCTCCAAAGCCCACTTGAAAGGAGAGTTTCGAAGCTGGGAATTCGATGAAATAAAATCTCACTGGACAAAGACAAGCGAAAAGGCTAGTGAGCCTATCGCCTAGAAAAACTCTCGAGTTGGACAAAAAGACCTGGAATTGGTAATTGGGCAAGTCAGAGAGTGATAGTTGCCGATACTTCGAAAACTTCGCGAAAACTGCAGAACATATGCTTTACGAAGGCCCAGCGCTCTTCTGCAAGAGGCTCAAATTCCTGAAAGGGGCATTCTTAAGGCCCTCCGACATCAGGAACTTACCTCCCAGGAAACTGATAAACTTCACACGAAGTCTCAGAATCCCAGGTCGGGAATAGATATCTATAGAAAGGGTCACGCACAAAAAAACCTTACAGATGGAGGTGCTTATAAGGCTACACAGCCTGCACGACCCCTCTACAATCTAAAATTTAGATTCTCACCTAAATTCAAAACATTTACTGATTCAATGGCCCTCTGCATATATTTTCAATAGAAATATAATGGAAGTTGAACGAAGGGCTAGTTCTATTTCCCCCACGTACTATACTAGAGACTCAGTACATGGGAATGAAAGGAGAGGCTCATGTCTTGTCTAGCTCGGATAAGCCTCTAGAAGACTGGAGAGTTTTTCATGATGGTGCAATTTATTGACGATGATAATAAATTTCGTCACTTAGTTGGTTTATATTTTCAAAATTCATCTTGTTTTCAGGTCTCAAAAAACTTGACAAATACAACTTTCACATAAGTATGTATATTCCAGACGTTCTTGCATATTGCATAATAAGACTTTTACGAGTATGGTTGAAAAATTCACCAATTCACTATAATTTTGCGAGTTTTGCAATACACAGAACTGAAATAATAGAAGTCAAACTGGACGAATATGAAAATTCAAAGATAGAGTCAATATTAGTGGATACCATTTAGTCAATCGATAAGCCTATACAACAATATACGTGATGCATAACGATTCTAGAAACAGCAAAATAAATGACTGTAATCAATAAAAGTGAGTGACTCATACCTTTATGGGATGTATATTGCAAGCAGTTGGTAAAAGGATGTTTCGTAAAAAATCTATGTCTATAATTACCCCCTAGGAGGACTTTGCATGAGACCATAGTTGCATCTTGGGGTTTTAGAGACATCTAACTTAGTCTACCAGTTTCCTATAATCGGATCAGAGGGCGTTCGAAAGAACTCAAATCTCTTGCCCAAAAATCCCTTTATATGCAAAGCAAGGTGTCCTTTGAGAAGCTATTCAGTTTTCTTTGGAGAAGAGTTCATTGGCTATGGTCGATGCTAAGTAGATCTGATCAAAACTTTTTTTTTCATGCATACAAAACTGCATAAGCAGAGCACTTCAGCTTCTTCATCTATAAGGCTAATATGCTATTTTTAGTATTCAGTGATTTCGCATTGATCTGGCACCCATATCAAGGTGATTTAGTTTTTTTGCCAGTAGTATTGAAGAATATTTAGCGATTTATGAATTAAGAACTCTTCTCTAACCTATTTGGGATCGCACATTGAAATGTAAGACCCTCATCATCACTAGCTTGCACACGTCTCCTGAAGACTTTCAGAGCCCGAAGGGTGCTCATATTTTTTTTTAATAGGTGTGATGAGGGTTGCCAATTCAAGTGAGGAAGGCTCACATAAATAACACTGACTATACGAGATGAGGCTGTAGGTTTTCCAGGTTTTGCTAGAGTTGAAGAAGAAAAATCAGTAAATCGCCGTGATCGTACAGACTATGCCTTTGGATACACATGTGGGTGTTCTTGAATGAGATAATTTTTATCATTATATTATCGGGCCAGAATATTCAGAATTGCTGGAACATCAGCTAGAATGGCATACCATCTGTAATGTCCTTCATAAATCTGCCGTTCAACATTATACCGACATATGAAAATCCAACGTTCAAGTGGTCAACTGAAGAACGCTGCTGACATACACCCTGTATATCTAAGGCCGGTGGCAATCCATTGTGGCGACTTAATTGATTTATGAAAAGGAACTGTGTGATTTGTCGACGGCTGGTAGCAGTACATTTGTCCTAAACTCGATGACACTTCTTTCTTATGCTACACAGATTAGTCTTTCGATAACACAAATATTCCTAAGCTTGGAACTAAGCCGGCAAAGCAAAAAGAGGATACCAAATTTATTCTTTCAAAACCGATCAGCATCTGGAATGTTAGAGTTACTAAATATCGGTTGAATATAACATAAAAAACTACAAAAATTCAACTTTCTCTAACCTGACGTTAGTTTTATAACGATTTTTTTCGATTTATTAAAATGTTTCTGGTTGAATTCTTCATGAATTGAATTATTGATTAGACGGCCTGTTTGTATATCCATGGACATTCTAGAATTTTTAGAAATGTTATGAATTTTAACAGGCACTTGTATGATCACTGTTGTATCGAAAACTATTTCACCATATACTCCAAATCATAATATTTCATCCTTTGTCAGGACCCCAATTTTTTTACTTTTCATTTTCATGGTTACACTGAATCTAGATATCCTCGAGGTAAGGTTATCTCTAAAGAGTCGATGTTTTACTGCAATTGTCAGGTCTTCACCTCACCTCAAGTTGGATTTAGATCAGAATGTAGATCATAAAATCTATTTTATGTAATCAAATATGATTTTACGTAATTTTTCGGTCACTGAGACAATAATATCAAACAACAGAACGAGTCATGGTTTTGTTACTTTAACGAATTCCCCCGATGACAATATTTCCGCTTGATCTGTGCAAAATATCTGAACGTCCTGTACTAAATAGATTCTCGTTGGAATAGCAGACACCCCTCTGTGCGTTCTATATTACCTCTCCAGCTGTGAACTCGACTAACATCCCCTAAATTATATCAACTCCCTGCCCCGTGAGAAATCAATTTACATTTTATTGTTATTATATTTACTACAAACATGACTTTTTATGTCACTTATTTTCTCTCCATATTTCAGATATTTGTCACTAATACAATTATGCGGCAGTAAAGTTTTATGTACGACTTCTGATTTCTCGCAGACTATTCCTTTATACATAAAAGAATTCCAACGAGAAAGGTATGGGATTATTTTTGAGGAAACGATTTCTTTTATCAGACCTATAATACGCCAGAAAGATGGATTTTTGAAAATTGTGTATTTTTTCAGCTGTAAATGAGCGAATGATAAAGAAAAAAGTAATATTCTTAACCAAGAATTATTTTTGTAAAAATGTAGAGAAAATTTTAAGAAAAAAAAGGAACAAGTCATTCATTTCAAAGTCAAGAGATAAGAATTTGTTTTCTCAAGAATGACTTGTTTATAATTGAACATCCAAAAAATGAATCATGGATGTTAAAATGGTAGAATTTTATTTCCGTCAACCAGATGCGCTCTTACGAGCAACCCTCAGAAGTTTTCGAGATACTTGTGCGAGCTAGAGGAGATGTAGCCCTTACCTTTTAAGGTTCGATATCTTGAAATTCTTTTACTTGGACTTGATGTGAATCTATGGAATTTTGTACCTATATCTAGTTTAAAATGAATAACTACATTTTTCAGTTATATGAGACTATCGTTTCCTTACATATTCTTCAGGCAGTGAAATCATTTCATCACGATAGTGCCATTAGTTGACACAGAATGAAACAAGCAGGTATGGTTGTAATGGGATTGGTAAATTAGCTATATCCGATTCAGTTGCAAAAAAAGAAGGTTTCATTGAAAATATAGGATGATCTTACAGATACAAATTTGAAAATAAAATAATAAGTCAAATGTTGAATGTCAAAACATCGGCAAGTTGATATTGAAATTGGTTTGTTCTAGAAGTTTCTTCCAAATGGTATAATTCACGAAATACGGAATGTTTTCCTTAGCTCACCCAGTTACTATATATATTATATACCTATTACGCATCACTAACAACTACATTTTTGCGGGGTCTTGAGTAAAAAGAATATTGTATATAACTCAACATTAACGATTTGGATTATTTGGTATTTATAATGCAATAATGAAATTTTACAAATTGGGACTTCAATGATTCCAGAGTTTCATACTATCAGGGACTGGGAATACAATTTTTAAAAATATTTGGCCTGCTACAGATTACTTTCAGTTCATATGGCCCGTCTATCAATACAATTGAGGATGAGACCGATGAGATGGCCCTGTTAATCATGCGACTCTGTATCAAATGCCTTGGCCAGGTCCAAGAAAACTGACAAGCATTTTTCAGATATATCCAGTGCTTTGGGTAACCTCATTTATAAAATCAAGTACTGCATTCTCAGTTCTTTAATTTTTTATGAACCCCTATTGCCTCGTTCCAAAAAAGACCACTACCTCGTTCAAAGATTTTTGCGAAATTATCAATTGTAGAAATTGTGCGGTTTCCTAATTGATATTAATTTCAAGCTTTGTAATCGATTCTTTCCATCAGGTTGGTACAATTCCATTTTTATATGTGAGATTTATTATATGTATTAATGGTGCTGCAATATGTTTATGAATATCTTAACTATCTCTGACTTTATTCCATTTGGTCCAGGAGAACAGTTGATTTTGAGATCTGGTATGATATTTTTAACTTCATTCTCTGTGACTGACTCGAGAAATAATGTCGAATTTACCGAGATATCTCTCAGGAAGTTAGCAGGTACATTGATTGGTTTTGTTATTTTTTCAGCCATGTTTGAAGTAATATACACGAAGTAATTGTTAAATATTAACATATCTTAGGATCTGCAGCATGCAAAAAATAATGAGTTGGTTATCGCTTTTCTTTATGGAATCGCACGTTAAAAGTTAAGACCCCAGTCATTCCCAGCTCGCCCAAGTTTTATGAAGACTTATAAGGGTTGCTAGTAGATAAAAAAATTTAGAACTGTATCATCAATTCACTTATTGAAACAAATAAGTTCATGGATTGATTCAGCAATTGTCTGAAAATTTATTTCATTAGCTAATGGCATTCAATCAAATGGGACAAAGTTCTCAAAGTTTACAAGAACCTAACTAAGGGGGTGTTATTTTCAATACTGGGCATATAGGAACGCATTCTTTTGTAAAAATTTAAATGTTTATTATCATTATTGAGTTAAAATGTTTCTTTGAAACTATCTATCAGTTTTTGCGATCTCTGATCATATCAGTGAGTACAGCAGTCAGGTTAATCTCTCATTGCAATTGCGTATGAGCCAGAAACCATTCCGTTATTGATGACCTCAGTAGATCCAAATCTTCACAAACCATACGATCATAAAATAAAAATCGACATACCCAGCCACCAAAAATCAAACTGATCGAATGTTATTCGTAATTAATACGGGCAGTGGAGCGATTAGGGGCATTTGTTAGTATAAAATTGGCAATAACAACAGTAGTAAAGAGTGAAACGCACGTTCCCATCAGCGTGCAATTAGTGTGTACGTGTTGCTGCGAATCGCAGTCGGCGGCGGAATGCGCTGCCGCTGCCGCCGCCACTCGTTACACCACGACCACTAACAAGTAAGGACACTGCTTGAATACAAAATCGCATTGTGCTCCCTGTAAAATGCGTAATTGCATCATTTCATTTCATTTCGAATACTATAATAAATTTATTCAATTTCACCCACACCATATTTCACTTTTATTAAATCAACGGCGTCCGATTTGAAGCGAAGCGACGGACGTTCTGGTGTTACGTGTTTGACGGATTCTCGCGTTATTTTAATTGCCTTGTTCAAACATGTCCGAAACCGTTCGGATGACACGATACCAAAAAAGGTTGACAAAACGAATTAATCCGGATGCCATCCTTCACAAGGAGTGATGCAGACATTCTCATCTACTGTGTCATCTGGACTCTTCGACTCGCATATCTGCTAGACAAACAGGAGCCAGACTGGATACATAAAAACAGCAATTATGATGACATCTTCCCGAGTGAAATACTCCGGAAGCAAAATACCTCTCCATTCCGGGCGATGGGTTCTTGAGGTGGCACACCAAAGAACAGAAGATTCAATTTTGGAACATCCTTAGTCTCAATCAGACCATTAATGACGTCCATCATCACCTACAGGCGGGACTACAGACACAATATAATTACCCCCTGCCAACACGGCATTCGTCCTAACCACCCAACATTAGCTGAAATGATCCAATATATCTATAACAGAATCAATCAAAACAAACGTGTAGTGGGATATTCTTCGACCTCAGTCGCGACTTTGACACAATCAATCCAATATACCTGAAAACGAAACTGGAAGCACTGGGCATTCGAGGCCCCATACAACGTTGAATCGAATCATACATGTCTGACAGAACCCTCGGGGTGCAGGTCAGAGATGAGCAGTCAGGAAACTACGACATCGTAATTGGAACTCCACAGGGTGGAGTTTTAGGGCCTCTACTTTTCCTAATTTACGTAAACGATCCCCCGAACCATATCGGCCAAGGGCGGACTTTCATCTACGCAGATGACACGACGATTATTACCGTTGCGGCTAATACTGCTGCTGAACTACAAGACAAAACTGAGTTAGCTGCAAAAGTTTCAAACATTGGTGAAAAACAGTACTGATTGAATTCACCAGCCCCCTTGAATTAACAAACACTCTTACATTCAATATATGCCATACAAGAATATCCACATCACAGACGACGAGATATCTAGACGTAGAGATTCAACAATCACGTTAATGTCGTCTGTTAGAAGCTGAACAGACTTTACTTTGCGTTCAGCACTATGAAATCAAATCTCCATAGAAACTATCTGTCAAACATGTACTATGCTTTAGTTTACTCCACTATCAGCTGCGGAAGAGCCATGGAAACATCTAGAGTGTTCATCATACAAAAAAGATTCATGAGACTCCTGTTCGACCTGGGTTATAGAGAGTCATGCAGGAAAATATTTGTTGAAAATTGTATTCTGACAGTTGCATCCGTCTACCTCTACAAACTACTCACGTATATCTATTGCAAGATGGAAAAGTTTCAAAAGAAAAATGAATATCATAATTATAACCAAAACGAAAAATGCCACAGTATGCTGCATAATAAATCACTTATGCTGGCTAACTCTTTAACCTGCTGCCAGAGATTATGAAATCAATCTCAAACCACAAACATTTTAAATCTAGCACTAAGAAGATTTTACTCCTCCATGCTTTCTACTACCTTGATGAGTATATACAGCTAGCACAAACTATAACTTTCTAAGTGATCATCAACTGAATGTCTTCAATCTGTACACGTTTGCATAGTTTTCAAATATTGACATTGAATATCTTTAGAACCAATCTACACATATCTCCACCCTTTCCTAAGGTTTGTTCATATAGACTTTGTATAACACTGATTGCACTTATTTTATACCTGGAAAATCTGATAACAATGTTTTTCACTCGTTTTACTTATATTTTTCTAGTTTATAGCACTTATGTACCTTTTTTAGTGTCTCATGTTTTGTAAATAAGACCTGAAGAGATCAATAAAAGTATAGTTCTATCTATCTATCTATGTAAATCCTGATGTTCTAGCTCTAATAGAAACACAAGTAAACTCTTCAAACAAGTGATTCACTTGAAAATGCTACTGTGAAGATCTGTGGAGATCAAATCGTTTCCGTGTATTTCTACCAAAATCCACATGTTTTGACCTGGTTTGGAACTCCTTTCTCGATTGCATCTGCGGAAAGATCATTATTGGCAGACGAATTGCTGGTTTTGTAATATAAAAATTTAGGTCTTATTGAAGCATTCTTATATTTTGTCTGGATAGTTTCATTTTAAACTCAGTTTGTTTCTGTTCCTCCTTTTCATTTTACTTCAAAAGTATTAGTAGTGAATTATATAACAGTATTTTTATTCTTTGCCAGTTTGAAATTGGGCAGACAGGTATCGTTTGAAAATAAACATTTATATTAACATTTACCATGTTGAGTTTATATCTATTAGTAAAGGTTTTATTTGTGGTACTGACGCGATCAATAAAAAAAATTGTTTCAAAATGGATGTTGCATTGGCTTGGTAAGTTTATACCCCCTATAAGAAAGCTAAATCAGTCCATGGGACATTTGGCATATATGTGTTATAACAAATATGGAGATTTTGTCTTGAGACACAGATAATTGTAATGAGTGTGCATGCAGAGTGATAGTTTCAGAAGGAGCAAGATGGTCTAGAACTGGAAAAATGGTAAAGTCATTCCTTAAAAAAATACGGCTTAATAGATACTTCACATAAGTACAAAATTAGCTCTCCAAAAACTAAGGATTAGTAATATCTGATATGAAATTTGAAAATCCATTATCTGATTGCTAACTTGAATCATCAATCAAACAATAATCGGTATGTAGTCAAAAAAAACTTTTTCCTGATTCAGTCCCTCATTGGTATACAAATCCCAAGCCCAACGATCCATATCGGCGTTTAGTGTCAATCCTTTCAAAATAACAATGTTGCTCCAGTTCTAGTTATCGTTAACATGAAGATACGTATCTCGACATTCACCTAATACGAGAACCATTGACCACACCGTATCGTCATCAATTTGAATGACAATAAAAACGCGATGCGTACAACAGTGGCAAAGATACTTCAGTTGGGATCAATTACGATACTATTTGTCAACTATTACAAAAGATAAGTGACTCCTGGACACCTGCTTCATGGTTCACTGCACTAATTAGCCGTTTGCTCAGCTCATTTTAGAGTGGCACGGAGTCATTGAAACTGAAATGGGGACCAGTCCTCGATACACTGTGTATTATTACTGCAACACAGTGCAGTGGTGTGAATAATTCACAAGGGTGTGGCATATCGGGACTAATTCGAAATTCAGATCGGCAAACAAGCACGAGTCAATTTTGGAAAGATTATTTACAAACAAAACGTCCAAAAAAGTTCAGAGATATGATAGAGTGAATGATAATAACTCATCCATATCTATCGTTGTTTTTATAAGAATTTATAATCCAACTGAACACATTTCATTTTGTAAAAAACTACGATAACAGCAGAACTATAATAAATTTTCTGGATGTGCGTTTCGCCAACAAGCTATAAGCTTTCAGTTCCTGATAATGCGAATGTTTTTGGTGAATACTTTTGGTGGTTGAGAAGGTTACAATGTTCACAAACGTAATCGCTAATCGAGAAAGTACTAATATTGCATAAGGAATAACAAATTGTTATACTACCGTATCTAAATAAAAAAAGGTCTTGTCCAATCTCATTTACGGTAATGATGATTTTGACACATATCTTGTGTGTGAAAAAAAATCATATCCGAACTACTACATTTGTCTTTCAGCAGTCGTATAGATTTCTTTATACTGGTAATAGGTATAGAAAATAAGAATAGCAAACTCGGTACAGATGAATTCAGAAAAAACGACCCTCCCCAAACATGTGAAAATATACGAGGTGATCTATTGGAGATTACAATTTAAAAGTCACATCTCGGAATCAATAGGCAACATTGTCCATATCAAAATTGCGTGTGCACGGTGACATAATAATTCATAAACCTATACTTTGGTTGGTTGAAATACGTTTCACCAATCCAAAGATATTAGCATTATTATTTAATTCACACGTGCACAGAGTACGTGACAAAATCTTGATTATGTCCAAGTCTTAAGAAATATTATTCAAGTCGGTGAACTGATTCATTGCAGATATTATCAGTTATCCATCAATCAAATCATATGTTTTATTATTGAAATAATAAGAATTCTTATTGACAAATTAAAAACAGATATGAATATATATGAAAGAAAAAATATAAATAAATATATGGCTCTATCAAGGGAAAATTCAACGTCTTATTCCTTTTTTATACTACACCTTGTATCTGAGCATATACTCATCATATTTTGTTCGTTCTCGATTTGAAAAGTTAATCAAGAGTTGTGAGGGATTATTTTCCCCCTTTCAAAAAATTTCATTTTATTCTCTTTCTACTTTTATACGTGAAATACAATATCTTTTGAATATGCACACCGAATTTGAAGTCGATTCCGGGTCAATAACAGATTTGATAGGCTTTGAAGGGCACATCTGCAATTTCGATCTTGCAAAGAACTTTTCGACGTTTTATTCGATTCATGATTTTTAGGGGTCTACACCTCAGAACTTTTTTCGAGTAATCTTGTTTTTCTAACTATCTTCTCAAAACTCACGATAATACTAATTTTATCATTCTGAATCGATTGGCGTTCACAGAATTGCTCTATCTTTAACCGTTCTCGAGTTGAAAAGTTATTCAAGAGTTGTGAGGGATTATTTCCCAACAAAAAAAATTTTTTAATTCGTTTTCTACTTCTATACGTGAAATGCAATCTTTTTTGAATATGCACACCGAATTTGAAGTCGATTCCGGGTCAATAAAAGATTTGATAGGCTTTGAACGGCACATCTGCAATTTCGATCTTGCAAAGAACTTTTCGACGTTTTATTCGATTCATGATTTTTAGGGGTCTACCCCTTAGAACTTTTTTCGAGTAATCTTGTTTTTCTGACAATCTTCTCAAAACTCACGATATATACTAATTTTATCATTCTGAATCGATTGGCGTTCACAGAATTGCTCTATCTTCAACCGTTCTCGAGTTGAAAAGTTATTCAAGAGTTGTGAGGGATTATTTCCCAACAAAAAAAAAATTTTAATTCGTTTTTTACTTCTATACGTGAAATGCAATCTTTTTTGAATATGCACACCGAATTTGAAGTCGATTCCGGGTCAATAAAAGATTTGATAGGCTTTGAACGGCACATCTGCAATTTCGATCTTGCAAAGAACTTTTCGAAGTTTTATTCGATTCATGATTTTTAGGGGTCTATCCCTTAGAACTTTTTTCGAGTAATCTTGTTTTCTAACTATCTTCTCAAAACTCACGATATATACTAATTTTATCATTCTGAATCGATTGGCGTTCACAGAATTGCTCTATCTTTAACCGTTCTCAAGTTGAAAAGTTTTTCAAGAGTTGTGAGGGATTATTTCCCACCAAAAAAAATGTTTTAACTCATTTTCTACTTCTATACGTGAAATGCAATCTTTTCGACGTTTTATTCAATTTTTTTGCGTTCTTTGTATCTGAGCATATTCACATCATATATTTTCGAAATCTGCGTGAATTTTTGCGTATATAGTGCTTATTTCAAATAGAGCTGAGGATTTTGTAATTTTCATGATTTTTAGGACTTTTTTCGAGTAATCTTGTTTTTCTGTCTACCTTCTAAATATCACGAAATATACTAATTCCGTGATTTGGAATCGATTGGCGTTCACAGAATTGCTTTATCTTCAACCGTACTCGAGTTGAAACGTTCATCAAGAGTTGTGAAGGATTATTTCTCCCCAAAATCATTGTTTTATTCATTTTCTACTTGTATACGACAAATGCAATCTTTTTTTGAATATGCACATCAAATTTAAAAACGATTTGGATCACTTAAAGATTTTATAGACGAATAATTTCGATTCATAATCATCATTCATCTCATAATTTGTTCAGAGCCCTCTACTAACCCATGTTACGGCGCCCCTGTCCAGTTGACGAGAGGACACACATGCCAAATCCTGTGACTTACCTCACTTCCCAGCCCTTGCAACTAGACCGACATCATTCCACCCAAATTAATCCTATTACATGATTCCTATTTGAACAATAACTCAACCGGAACCGTTATAAACACCACTATTTAAACGAATATAACTCATGCCTTGCAATTTGTCACTTCAAAAAAAAGGAATTCGGCATGATGAAAAAGGTTCATTTAGGTGAGTGAATTTCGAGTTGAAATTGTTGTTATATATATCCATCGAAGTAAATCAAAATATGTAGAGTGAGAACATTTGACATTTACGTATAATAGTAGGTAAATATTCTACCTGACATTGGTAACCATATTTACCATTTTATTTATAAAAATAATTGACAATATGTTACATGGAAATCAGGATTCAATAAAGTATACGACTTTCGAAGGTTGCCAACAAAACAAAGAAAAGAACAAAAATTATACAAATAACATACACCAAAGTATCAGGTATTTTGTACGTCACAATATGTTGAACCAAATAATTTTAATCTTCAGCACAAATCACTTTACGTTAAAAAGAAAATTGAAATGTTCTTAACTGGAAAACTGTTGTTATCATTCATCAAATGAATTTTGTATGTTCATATACCTATTGAAATTGTAGGTAAATTTCTGGATAGCCAGTCAGTTGGCCCATCATCATGATTGGTACCCAGAAAAGTTTTTACCCGTCCTATGCTCCTAGGTCGTTATAAACTGATTTGAAAGAAAACCTGAATGGTCGCAGGGCCTTTGTGGCCGCTTGGCTGTCGGCAAGAATAACTACGGGTTGGTTACCTAGAAATAGGCATGAATCTGAAACACCTAGTGGAAGAACTATTGAACCTGGGAAAAGACACAGGCTTATGATTTACCACCGCACTTTTTAAATGATTTGTCTATACAATCATCATTATTCCTAGAACCCATCACAACTTCAGAATTAATATCCTTCATTTCAAAATTAAAAAATAATTGTTCCCTAGGACCGGATGGAATCAATACAAAAGTTATAAAAGCTATCCACAAACATATCCTGATCCCTCTTCAACACATTATAAATCTCTGCTTCCTCAATGGAAAAATGCCTGTGCAATGGAAAGAATCCGTAGTCACCCCAGTATTCAAATCTGGAAAACGCAATTTATTGACAAATTACCGACCCATCTCCGTTATTAATAATTTTGCTAAATTATTCGAACATGCTCTTAAGACACGATTAATTACATTTTTGGACAAGCATCACATAATAACCAGTAGTCAATATGGATTCTTGCAAAATTGTAATACCGAGGATGCCATCATGAGCTTTGTTGGGAAAACAGTGGGTGCCGTGGACAAATCGGATAAGTGCCCAGCCGTCTTTCTTGATTTGGCCAAGGCATTTGACACTGTTTCTCACACCAAATTATTAGTTAAAATGAGTGACTACGGTATTCGAGAGCCTTTTTGAGAACTATTTAAGAAACCGAACACAGAAGATAAAGATAGGAGATGTATTGAGCACCGAATCAATAGTTGAGTGCCACAAGGTACAGCATTGGGACCCATACTATTTCTGATATATATAAATAGTATTGCAAAAATCAATAATTTCGAAGGCCAAATGATCTGCTACGCTGATGATACAGCAATTATATTTACTGGGAGAAGTTGGGATGAGGTATACAAAAAATCTGAATATGGTTTGAAGAACATAAAAATCTGGTTGAATCATAACTTATTAAGCCTAAACATTGCGAAAACAAAATATATCACCTATTATATATTATATTATATATATTATATAAATATTAAATTACACTCCCCCAAATGTGAAGATTTTGTTGGATGTAACTGTCCCAAATTGCAAAAAGTTGCAGTCTTAAAATACCTTGGTGTTATGATTGATCAGCATGTCAGATCATATTACCTATGTGATAAAACGATTAAGAGGTCTGATTCACAAATTCTTTCTACTACGAGATATTCTATCACGAAAAAATCTCATTATGTTATACAACTCATTGGTTGAATCTACCCTAAGATATTGCATAACAAGTTGGGGAGGTGCTTTCACAAGCACTCTGCAAAACTTACAAACAACTCAGAACACCTTACTAAAAATATTATTGTTTCATAAGGAAAAACTCTTCTCTACAAAATTACTTTATCAAGATACCAGTTTATTCCAAGTGAGACAAATTTATACCTACCAATGTCTCCTGCGAATGCATCAAAATTATGAACACTTTTCAAAAAAGCCTGTCAATACCAGAGCAGCAACCAATCTCAACGTTGAAGTTAGTCATTTCAAAAAATCTGTCACACAAAGATCTTTCCCTTATTTTGGACCGAAACTAATACTATTCCAGCTGACATTAAAATAATCCGCAATAAAAGTGAATTTAAATGTGAAATAAAAAAACTCATTTTCAACAATGCCCTACAATTCGATATTTTCTGACAAATCATCTAAAACATCTATTCACACTCATCGTTCCCCTCATTAATCATTAATCAGTAATTTTAATAATTTCATTATCTGCCTATATACTGTTCTCTGTTTCAAATTTCTTGTTGAGATTGATAGTGACATTTCATTGTGACTACCTACCTCTATCCCTTTTTTGTACTGATACCCTAGAATTCTTTATTTTGTTATTTATTTTTATTGTCTAAAATGGACAAGGACACAACAGGCACATGTGCCTAGGTCGTCCCTTTCAGACAAAACTTTATTTTAAGATAAAAAAATGTTACCAATTATACATTATCAACTGTACAATGCCAATCGTAGAAATATATTTGATTTCATTTGATTTGATTTATTTAACTAGAAACCACTGACGACTGAATAATACAATAGACCCCAGCAGGTCTCAGTGTTAAGAGACACTCTCACGGGTAAACCCTGCATCTGGCCCGTCAGCTTCAAACCAACCAACCATGGGTTTGTTCCTTGGAAATCTTTCTAGTGCAAAGAGAAATAACCGATTACTTCGGCTTGGAAATCAGTAACGAAGCTTAGACTATTGTCGTGGCCTCAGTCTCTCTCCGTATATTCCAGTCCCCAACCCAATGCTTGTCTTAGAGTCATCCGTATATCAGATATGCCCCCTTGGCAGCATTGATGTGACTTTTCCATCTTGTATGATCATCAAGGAAATAAGTTGGAGTTATGACCTCCAATATGTTGGAGTGGCCTAGGTTGTAATTTACTACGCCTACGCCTACGCTACGCCTGTTGTGCAGTGTGTCGTATTCAAAGATGTGAGAGTCTGACTCCTCTTCGTTACCACAAACTCTGCACTTCAGGGTTTCTCTATTTATCCATTGTGTATAAGCCCCCCAATATATTTCGTTATTTGTTTTCTTCCACTCATTTATAAGATTTCCGCATCGGGTTTTGCTAATACCAACAACTCGTTCTTGGCTTATGGAAGGTAATTCAGATACTTGTCTTACAAGTTGGTCAGCTTTTCATTGCCTTCTGTTCCCCTATGGCCAAGCACCCACACAAGTGTGAATTCATATTTTGTCATTTCATTGAGGCTCTGAAAGCATTCCCACACTTTTTTTGACTTAATCTGTACTGAATTCAGAGCTTTTAATGCGATCTTGCTGTCGGATAGAATATAGAAGACTTTGCTTCCATACCAACTGTCTAGGTTCATCTGTGAGCATGTGTTTATGGCATATGTCTCAGCATGGAATATTGTGGTGTTATTGGGCCGTGGTGGCGTGCAGGTTAAGCGCTCGCCTCTTACTACAATCCTTCGTAGGTGCATGTGTTCGAATCAGCACGATCACCGGTCTCGTGCATAGCATCACACGTTTAAAAAGGTAAGGGCTACGTCTTGCCTAGCTCGCACAAGCCTCCCAGAGACTTCTGAGGGTTGTGCTCGTAAGAGAGCAGCCGGTTGACGAATTTATCACTTTCAACAACAAAAAAAACAAAAGCCAAGTGGAACTATAACGTTTTTTTATTGCTCCATAAATTCCTGCTTCAGTTCCTATACCTGTTTCGAACCTCATAGTTCACCTCAAGAAGAGTAATTTGTTTGTTTGTTATCAATTGCACTGAAGAAATACATTAATGCATAAGATCATATGAAAAAATATATCGAACTATCATCTATCTGAAGAGAAAAAAACTATTTTTTATGAAATCTCTATTGCGGAGTCCCCAGGGCCCTAAATCTGGACCTGGTGATTTAAAATCCACAAGGTAAACAAGAAAAGATCCCTTATAATTTCCGGACGTCATTCATACAAAGATCCAAACAACAAAATAAAAATCACACAGCTATTTGTAAAACCATCAATAAATCAGATGGTCTCATTACTATGTTCATAAACAAAAAAACAGCCGTTCTTTAGGCAAAATTATCTCTAAAACTGGAAATAATTCCATACACTTTTATCAATTAATTGACCCTCGATGACTGTGATTTTCAAAGGGGTGCCACCACAATTTACAGTAAATCTAATGAATAGAAGAAGGAAGCACCTTCAGGTACCCAGAATTTCAGTAGGTATATTGAATGAGATTGTGAAGTTAATGACGATGGCTATTTCTCTATTTATGGACTTCCGGGCCCTGAGGCGACAATAAAGACCAAAGGACACCTTTGCTATTGTCAATGAATAACTTCTCACTCAGATTTCTGTTATGGATTAACTTCCGACGCATTCTGGATTCGATGAAGGGGATGTGGGTGAGGTTAAAACGATAACATTCAATGATCGCTCGAAATACAATGTAATCATGAGAGAAAAAATTATTGTCTCAAATTCCCTCGCCATACGTTCTTCGTTTTCATTTTTAATGTTCATATAATATGTCTGCATAATCATAACAGCTCTTCTCATTATTTAAATTTTTTCAAACAACAAATAGCACAATAAATTTCTGCAAGACATATTTTTTACCTACTACAGGTTCGTTCAAACGTATGAACATAAGAACTTTCAATCATATCCCCAAGACAATACAAGATATCGATAATATTGAATTATTTAAAAAAGAACTGAAAAAGCTCTTATATTCTCATGTCTTTTATTGAAATAAAGCAGTTCTTTCAATGTCAGTTTTCATGAGTGAGCTGATATCATCCCCCCGCAGATGTTTATGTATATTTTTTCTATTCTTATTATTATGTATTGAAAAGTGTTGGTCTTTTTTTATATGTGTAATATTTTAACACTGCATGCGTTAATGATACTTTTTAAACTTAATTTGTTCCCTACACCCATTGTTGAAAACACTTCTGGAATCTATGTAATCGCAATAATTCTGGGAAATAAAATTTACTATGAATAGTGCCAATATACGTATTACGAAGTGAATATGAGAATACATTGGAGTTCGAAAGAAGTGATGAACTAGGTAACACTCGAATAAAAGTTGAGGAATTAATGAAACAATCTGGGATACATGAAATCAATATGATACGAAATACGTTGACGAAAAAAGCTCAGAAATATCTGATAGTGTAGTGAAACTTTCGCTATTAATACATATTTACATCGAAGTATGCCTCAAAAAAAAAAGAAACAGTGTACATAGTGCACCTACCCCATTCGACCGATTCACTAGCTGAAAATTGTCTATCAAAATAACTAAATACGTATTGTTTGATTTATAAAACTGTATTATAGTGGAAGTGGATGAGAGAGGAGATTGAGATAAAATTTGTTTGGTTTAGACCGACTGCTTTGTTTAGATGGGTAGATGAAACCCAACTGCCTTGGCTAAATAAACACAGAACTCAGTAGGCTATTGTTTCTTCCTCTAAAGTGGCTTGTGTCCACCTGGTCGAGAAATAAATCGTTTACAGTAGGATGTCCGCAAAATATTCACTGGGATAATAAATATAAACTCTATAATTAGGTGCGACTTTTATTTACGTTGGACTTCTCCAGTTGATTACTTGAAGATGGTTTGGAGATTTTCACACGTTTGAAATATCACTTTTCGTAAACGAATTTATGGTGCACGACAAAAACATATTAATTTATATATGAGGTTTTCAGATAAATAATATTTCAGAAATGAAATCGAGGGTGATTGAATACTTTCGTTGAGAGATAAATATACACTTAATCATTACATTCGTTATTATTAATGAGTACATGTCCTCAATATTACAACGTTATGAAGCTTAACTTTGGTAGCTCTATTTCACTTATAAAAATTGTTTGTAATTATTGTTATTCTCAACTAATAATGACTTTATTCTCAATACTATACGAAATACTCTCTTTCCTAACATTTCCACTGAGTGGAAATATGAGGCACGTAAGTGTCTGACCAAAACAGCTTATTCCCTGGCTAATACCTCGACAGACATTGAATCACTTCTGACAGTATTTTTTTGTGCAATGTTTCTCAGGGAGGATACTATTGCAAGTAATTCTTGTAATCAAAGGCTAGGTTGTATGCTTTCAAGGTTATTGTTACCTCTCGTCAGTGTCATGCATGGTAGGTCAGAAAACATAGGAACGTTCCGAGTCCAACTGGAGATATATACAAATAGTTTTGATGGATCCAAGATAGTTGGTAATTAATCCCTCTAAAGCCAGTAGTTATCTTCCCAAATCCAGTTTGTTTCCATATTTAAAAACTGGTATGATTTTTGTTATTTTTAGAGCCTTGATTGAGTATACCCCTGTTATCAACGTTAGATTGATGATATTATTGATCGAAGCGATAATATTATCGCATAATAATTGTATTGCCTCCGTAGCTATGTTATCAATACCGGCTTTTTTTGTTTTTGTATGTACAATTTCGGCTATCTATGGGATCGGTTTCTTCAAGAAATACAGAGTTCACAACACAAGGATTTCGCAATTGTATGTTCATCTTTTGTTAAGACACCATGTTCTGCATATCCTTTGATATGGTGTTTATCTGTCCGATTGCAATCAATTTCTCCAAGGGTTTTCCATTAGAAACTAGAATAGAACTTGTTTTCATTTATTTTTTACATTTTCGGTCAGCTCAATTAGTTGATTTCGGTATTTTTTTAATGCATTCATATTTGTTGATAGATCTGTTTTCATCAAACAACCAAATTATGCATGCGTGTGTGTATTATTGAGAAAAAAGGGAATTTCTCCATTATTTCAGGCACAGAAAATGCAAACCAACCAAATTATGTGAATGTATCACCGAGAAAATTATATATCTCCATATTCTACTATTTGTATTTAGTTTTCCGGCTATAAAGTGGGAGTTTTCTAAAGTAATATGCTATAATCATTCGACAATTGTTCAATGAATTTTGAAAAAAAAACAAGTCAAATGGATTTTTCTCTAGAACACAGAGTTTCTCTATTTTTCACAATAAGGTTTTCATTTTTTCCAAAAAGAATGCATCACCAATATTTATATTTGACAATTGTTCCATGAAAGACGCACAAATTAGCTTTACATGCACGCAGTGTTGCCAATTACGCAAAATTCCCCGTGTATCAAGAATTTCAATAACAGTACATATATATACGCTGGAAAGAAAAGATTGTTTGCATTATTTCTACATCAAACTGACTTCAGTAATTTTTGGCTACCACAGGGGTGAAATTTTATGTTAATTTGTCGAGTTATATAAGTGGCAGTGCTAACTTAATATAAAGTTAGCACAAGTTAGCACAGCCACCCCATATGAAAAAAAACTAAGAGCACGACATTTTTTTTTCGTTCACGACAAATAATCGACAATTACTGAATTGATTTCATCGATTTTCCGGCCTTGCTAACTTTATATATAAATTTCAGAAGTCTACGATGGCTCTGAAGTGACATGGTACATTTTTTTTCTAGTTAGTTATCTCATTATAAGTCAACTCATTATAGTGACTTATGGTATCTCATATTTATGAGATGATTTAACTCATTATAATTACTTACGCTATCTCATAATAATAAGATAACTAAGTCATTATGAGTTGGTTATCTCATTATAACGAGATACCGTTAGTCATAATAATGAGATAACAGAAAATTGGGAAAAAATAGTTTTGCTAGTGCTGCGTTGCCATAGTTAATGTCCACTTTTCTCGTATGTTTCATCAGGTGAAGTTTTGATGTTTTATTTGTAGGTATCAATATTGATATATATATATATATATATATATATATATATATATATATATATATATATATATATATATATATATATATATATATATATATATATATATATATATATATATAATTGAAACAGGGATATGATCTCGAGGGAAATTGTGAATAACAAGAAGGAACATTTTATTGGACTAAGCCCTCTAGTGAAAATGCAACCGTAGACACGTGTTTCGATCTTAAGGATCTCATCAGTACGGTGAAAGCAAGTGTAAGGATGTGCAACACTTGATTGCAGGTGAAACAACAAACGAACGGAGTCAACAAACAGGAAGCCAACCGCACATTTGTGGCTTCAGTCGGAACACCTCGTATTTACAAGGCAAGAAACGACGTCGCCACGGAGGCAGCTATAGCTACCTGCGTGACATCCGAGTCCAGGAATATAATTGAAACAGGGATATGATCTCGAGGGAAATTGTGAATAACAAGAAGGAACATTTTATTGGACTAAGCCCTCTAGTGAAAATGCAACCGTAGACACGTGTTTCGATCTTAAGGATCTCATCAGTACGGTGAAAGCAAGTGTAAGGATGTGCAACACTTGATTGCAGGTGAAACAACAAACGAACGGAGTCAACAAACAGGAAGCCAACCGCACATTTGTGGCTTCAGTCGGAACACCTCGTGTTTACAAGGCAAGAAACGACGTCGCCACGGAGGCAGCTATAGCTACCTGCGTGACATCCGAGTCCAGGAATATAATTGAAACAGGGATATGATCTCGAGGGAAATTGTGAATAACAAGAAGGAACATTTTATTGGACTAAGCCCTCTAGTGAAAATGCAACCGTAGACACGTGTTTCGATCTTAAGGATCTCATCAGTACGGTGAAAGCAAGTGTAAGGATGTTTCACCTGCAATCAATATCATAATCAAATCAATATCAATAAAATGTTCCTTCTTGTTATATATATATATATATATATATATATATATATATATATATATATATATATATATATATATATATATATATATATATATATATATATATATATATTCTCTCGAAGGAGTAGGCAGATTGAGACCTTAGAGAGAACCAGTGACGAGACATGGGGAGTAGGCAGATTGAGACCCCGACGTCAAGTCACAAAAACCTAACGTAATTATACCTGAGGAGTAGGCAGATTGAGATCTCAGCGTAGAATTACGTTTCAACCATTTATTAATTTTCTTTCTTTTTCAGTTCTTGAAAATGGCTCCAAAATCGGAGCCGAAACGTCGAATTTCAACAAATTCTAGACGCGGTTCAACCCAAACTTTTAGTTTTCATATATATATATATATATATATATATATATATATATATATATATATATATATATATATATATATATATATATATATATATATATATATATATATATATATATATAATGAGATATATATGAATATTTTAATGACAGGAAATATATAGGCAGGGCAGAGGCTTGACTGGATAATGGAAGTGAAGCAGCTAACTGATGCAGCTAACTGAAAGTTATTTTTCTGGATAGGATTTAAACATTATAAAATGAAGGCTTGATTAACTTTTGAATTAGAAAAAGGCAGGAGAAACGGTAGTTGAATAAACTTTATTTGTTCAGGGCTAAACACTGCATAGACTTAGGAATCATATCTGAATTCAGTGAAGACTATATACGTGCATCAGGCTTCAGCCATATACCTATAGCATGACTATAGAGCTTCGAGAAATAATATGGAAATAAAAAATTGGGGCAGTGAACAGATTCTGTTTATTTTGAAAGCAAAAATATCTAGAAATTATAGATTATCCACTCTTATGTATGATACAAGTCCACACAATAAATCTTTTTTATGTAACTGACATGGATATTTTTAATTTAGCGCCAGTTTTAAACAAAAATACTGAAAAACTGAGTTTTATTAATTATTTACTTGCTTTTATCATAATCCAATTATTTAATGCTGGATATGTATCATCCAGGCATTGCAAATCTAAAATGAAATATCAACTAAGAAACCTACGTGCTTTTTATCTGTTCAGCACCTAATGGTAACGTTGCAAAGTATTAACTAATTATAATGACTTACCGTATCTCATAACAATGAGATACCGTAAGTCATTATAATGAGTTAACCATCTCATTATAATGAGACAACTTACTCATAATTATGAGATAAAAAAATTACCATGTCCCTTCAGAGCCATCGTACAAGTCAAACCAAAACTAAGTTTTCGTATTATTACAATAAATTTCCCGAAATAACCGCAGTAAAACTACCTCATTTACGGTGTACGCATCCCTAATTCAAAAACTCATTTCTTACTTCACTGAAAATTCCTTTATGCCAAGAAATGGGCGAATTCAAATTACGCGAAGGTCGCCATATGGAATAATGCTGAGAAAATGAGTATGTAGTGTGGAAGTAAAAACTAAAAACCGCAATACACACAAACCACTATGGCCGTTAAAATCACGCACAGAGCCCAATTTCCCTCATAACACCGCGCATTATGTTAGCATTACACAGACAGTTAAAATCTGTTAGTAAAAGCTTACATATGATTTGTTGTTGTGGCTTTCAACACCACAAAACATGGTCATATTCAATAATGACCCTCGAATACATTCCTGAACGATTATTCTTCAGTTTTCCCCGAAGGAAAATTGACGCATTTCGAATTGATCGATCCACGTTGGTTGATGTGGTTTAGCCTGGCATTGGAACAGTTTTCCTGGTTATTTTATTGAAATAATACAAATTTGAAAGTTTTTACGTCGAGTTGTATCGAGAATTGCAACAGTAGATAGAGTTCGTCAGGTTCAAGTAGTTAAAAGAAAAATAAACATCAAAATGCTTGTTTGTCGAAAGCAACTTTGAATTTGTAGTTACTGCCGAAGAAAACATTATTATAAATTTCTGCTAAGCATAGTCATTCACGATTCAATGGATATCAAGGGATAAATTGAATAAAGATAATCATCTTTTTTAATTTTACCAATCAGTACATACAGTATAGTCTAAACCTGAATATAGGAAGCGTCGATGTTCATAAAAAGTTCTTGAAGTACTTGTCTTTCTAAGTAACAGGAATAGGAGTATTTCCTCGAAAAAGTAATGATTACTCTATTTTCTTGAATAAAACTTCCTATCGCTTTATTGCGAGTGACTCTTTTCTGCCACATTGAAGAATATACCTGAAGGTATTTTCTGGCTAATTTCTTTATTCGGAATCGATTGGCGTTCGCAGAATTGCCCTATCTTCAACCGTTGAATGAATATTGATTTTGTGGATAGATGTATTTTTTCCACTAAAAATCTTTTTGTTTTGTATTTTGAGATATTTTTTTTCGACGATCGACTGGATATCCTAATTATGTTTAACCGTTTGCGAGTTGAGAAGTTCATCTGGAGTTGAGAGTGGTAATTTGCCGCCAATAATTCGCTATCAGCACGTCAAAATACATTTGACGGGACCTGACGATTTTTTGAAAAATAAAATATAAAAATTTTCGAAAATTGTTTTCCCTTCAATATCAAATACCTACTGCATTACCTTAACTTCAGTCGTCTATGAATCTATTGAAAATGCGAAATCTCTCGTATTCTAAAATTAGAACGCTAAATAACTTGGAAAATGTAGATTTTTAGGTTAGGTGCATTTTTTCGATTAAGAATTTCTAGAATTTTGTCAATTCGTCATCGAAATTTATTTTTGTGGTATGATGATGATTCAGATCGTCGCGATATGTTTCAGGAACGTTTGCGATATTTTGAAAAATGGAAAATAAAAACTTTAGAAAATTAGATAGCGCAAGGGTATTTTTGAAGTCAATCTGAAGAATTTGTATTTTTTAGGACTTTCCGACTGTTTTCAAGAAACTTTTATTTTTGTCGATCGACTTGAAATTCACAAAGTTTACTAATTTCATCATTCTGAATCGATTGGCATTCACAAAATTGCTCTATCTTTAACCGTTCGCGAATTGAAAAGTTAATTTTGAATTTCAGAGGGGTAATTTTCTGCATATTTTTTTTGTATTATTCGGAATTATCTCGTCGCGATACCTTTGACGGAAGCAGATGTTTTTTTCAATTGAATATAAAAATTTTCGAAAATTTAATTTCCTTCAATATGGAATATTGCATTACTTAACTTCAGTCGTCTGTGAATCCATCAAAAATTCGAAATAGCTTATATTTTTGAATAAGAACGCCATTTTACTTGAAAACTGTTGATGATGTTAAGGATAGATACATTTTTTCGACTAGAAATCTTCCGATATTTTTACAATTTGTCATCGAAATTTATTTTGTGATATGATTTAGTATCAGCTCGTTGAAATACATTTGTGGGACGTTTGTAATTTTTTGAAAAATGTAAAATGAAAACTTTCGAAAATTTTATTGTTTGAGGGAAGGTTTGACGTTTTATTCCTGTTGACTAAACCTTGTATCTCAGCATATACAAATCGCACATTTTCGAAATCAGCATGAAATTTTGCGTATATAGTGCGAATTCCAAGTGAATCTGACGAATTTGTATTTTTCATGATTTTTAGGACTTTTTGACTGTTTTCAAGTTTTTTTTTTTTTCGTAGATCAACTTGAAATTTAGATAGTATACTAATTTCATCATTCTGAATCGATTGGCGTTCACAAAATTGCTCTATCTTCAACCGTTCACGAATTGAAGAAAAGTTAATTTTGAATTTTAGAAGGGTTATTTCCTACATTATTTTTGTATAATTCGGAATTAGCTCGTCGAGATACTTTCGAAGGGACCCGGTGTTTCTTTCAATTTAATACTTATAAAAATTTTCGAAAATTTTGTTTCTTTCAATATCGAATATTGCATTACTTAACATCAATCGTCTGTAAATCCATCAACAATGCGAGATAGAACGGCATTTTACTTGAAAAATGTTGATTTTTTTTCTATAAAAAATCTGTCGATATTTATTTTTGTGATATAATTTGGAATCAGCTCGTCGAGATACATTTGAGGGACGTTTGCGTATAACATCCTTACATTGAGATTTAGTCAATTGTGATCATCGTATCGTCGGAATACCTTGTAATCATTCACGTATGTACAAAAACAAGGGGTCCAAGAATTGATCCGCGGGGAACACCCAAGTGCACAATATATGTATAGTTGATCTCAAATCGTTGCATCTTACTATAATTTTTTGAGAAAAAAGTCGGGATCCCGAGATTAAAGTTGGGATTATTGAAAAAGAAAAACTTCCCTTCAGCGCGTCTGTAAATATTAAATACAATACATTTTTCCTTTTTGTCTTCATATGGAAAAATGTTACTGTTTCAATGACATCAGTTTCTTATGCCCAAAACGAATTTTTTTTTTCACACAAAATAACCTCCACTGACAATTGAAAATTCCAAATCATATTTTTTTAATTAATTAGGACGACACTCACTCGAGTGAGAGCATCTCCGAATTCAATTCCTTGGCAGACAGTGTTCTTCGCCAATTTGTCTACGTTTCTATTAAAACCAAAATTATGCAACCCTCAATGATTTTTATCCGAATCCACCCCTGCCGGCATTAACAATTCAGATTGAAGATGATATTGCTCACACCGTAGCCCTATTCATCTGCAGCCGAGCTCAGATGAATAACTTTGCTCCTCTTCAAACACGATCATAACACGGTGGGAGCACAGAAAATCCCATTTTACACAACCTTTTTTATCATGTAAAATTTTTAACAGTTTGAGGGTTTAAGCGAGGTTTTGCATGTCATTTTCTCGTCTAATGCAACGTTGCTCAGACGTACGTTGTAATCTGGATATCAGATTTTCATAAAAACGACATTAAAATGTGTCGGCGGATTCGTGCATATTTTCACGGTGGTAAGAGTAATTTGAAGTGGGCTCTGGGCTCGCAGCGGAAAAACCGAATCCGGTAATAAAATCGAATTGGACGGTGAAAATAATTTCACAGGATGTATGTAATTTTTTTACCTACATATCTTATGGCCAAGTTCTTGAAAACAGAGGACCGATCACTTTCAATCCTTTGTACACTATATAAAAAATGTTTTAGTGAAATCGCCGATTTCTCTCTGTTTTCTGAAAGACATACTTGAAGTGTAGATTTCATATATGAATAGGAATTGTTGTCAAGTAACAATACTAATGAACCGATATATGAGTCAACATATGCAACAATTATTGTGAAGTAGTACCAACTTTGAACAATATGCTAACTTGAATAAACCTGTCTTTTTTTGGAATTTCTTCCTGACGTTTCACTAGCGCGAGTGACTATAGCTTCTTCAGAGGCTTATACATCGTGGATAATCTTCGATGATTGAAGATTATGTCTGAGAAAATTGTATTTATTCTGACTCACGTACTTCTGCACGCTAATTGCCGTATCTGGATCAGGTATATTTTCAATAACATCCGTTGGCCGCCCCTTGATCCAGAATCAGCATCCCCAAGAACCCCTTAATTCATATAAATTTCAAGAGTTGATTTTAGCAAAAAAATAGGTATTTTTTCAATAAGTTCCTTATTTGTAATTGTGGTAACAAAATTACGAATTATATTATTTTAGATTCTTGTGTTTTCAACATGACTACCTTTTGAAACAATACACTTTTCAACAATTTCTCTCTTCCCTGACACACGCTTGCCTATTGCAATGCAAAGTTCCTCTCCATCACGCAGCCGAGTAGCATACGCTTTATTTTTCAAGTGCCCCCACAGAAAAAAGTCACAAGGGGTAATATCCGGAGATCTGGGGGGGCATGGTTCTGGAGAATGTCTACCTATTCACTTCATCGGGAAAGTTGCATTTAAACAGTTCATTGCTCTCAGAGAATTATGTGTGTAGACACCATCTAATTGTATGATCAAGTTTTTTTGTCTCTGTGCTAAAGGCAATTTCATAAGAAATTCATAAAAATCATTTTGTAAAATATATAGAAAATTTTCTCCAATCAGGTTATCCAGAAAAAAAAGGACCAACAATTCGTTCGTTAAAGATGTCACACCACACGTTAACTTTTTCACTGTATTGGTTTTTACAATTCATTACCCAATTCGGATTTTCGGCTGCCCAAAACCTACAATTTTGACTAGATACCACACCGTTTGTTGTATATTATGTTCTTTAGAAAAAGTCTGTCGTTAAGATAGTGAAAAAGGAAAGTTTCATTGTATTCAAAATGTACTAGAACTACGTAACGATAAATTTTTAATCAAACGTTTCGTGTCAATACCGCCATCATCAACTATTTTTTTCAAATACGGACCTGTCTATTTCATCACAAATATTGATAGAGCGATAAAATCACAATTCAGTGGTATATCACACTCGACATTTTTATGACGTTTCATATAAAATAACTAGCATCATCAGTGACAACAATTTTTAATTACGGTCCTGTATAAGTCGGGAAGGGCGAGAGTCCCCGTAGATTTTCTCTGACCAATGTACTGCTCACCACAATAGTTAAATTTTTTCCCATTTAATCGTCTTTGTATCTATCACGGTTTAGAATATAGCAATGTTACCACATGATAAAAGAAACGGCCTGTATAATTCCACTGAGGGCAAGCCCTATGTCCAGAATTCTAGTTGAGTTCCAACCAAAGAGAAGTACACACTGCGAAATAAATCGATGTTTCTTCTACTATTATTCACTTCCATTGCTCTACTCATAATATTATCATCATGTGAGATAAAAGTCAAATCTGGGTTGAAGAGAACACCTGATGGCAATTAAACTAAAACACACGGTACATACTACTGTTATTCAATTCACAGTCGAAGCTTATGAGTGTTGGTTTCCTCACATCACATCTAATAATATTCAGAAATAGCTTTTTTGACTACCCTCATCAAAGTTTTTCAATCGTGTTTAACAATAACACACCATCAGCATTATCAGCAATTCACTTGTATAATTACCAGAAATCAGTGTCCAGTTGTGTAAGGAATCAAATATATCAATAAAAAAACAGTGAAAAAATTCAAACGTCCAGTATAGGCATCTGTGGTACACAAAACTTAGAAATAAGTGTACCCTACTAACAGTTTTCTGTTGAACAAATATGGCAAAATTGTTTTAATTGTCAGAGTTGGTTAATTTTGTGAAACGTCAATCATGTGAAACTGACTCAATCACCTGGAACAAATACGCAAGCGAAGTCTGAAACGAAGGCATTGATAATAATAAGAGTCGGGCTGTGACACGTTTATATTATCGTATTGCAAAGTGACGCCTGTGTCACAAATAAGGATATAAACTGCTATTTCGCCATTCTGTGTAAGCCCCGTAGAATTCCCGTGGAATTTCTCAATTTCATTTCAGTGAAAACTCCAATAAAAAAGTACGTGAGGTGGAAGAGACAAGAGACATGTCAGTTACAATCGTCAATCGTCAAAACTTCCCACAGCCTGTCCAATAAACAACTGCACTATCAATTCCATATCCGACTCATTGCAAATTCAATTCTGTAACAAGTTGAACTAGTGTAATGAAGCGTCGGTTTCTAACCCTTTCGACGCCTGCACCGACGCCTGGTGGAGAGGTTACCGCACAGCGTCGACCAGAAACGGACATGCACCCAAATTGAAATGTCAGTGTCATTTTCACTAGTGTGATATCCTGCATGCACACAGACAAATCGTTCTGTTTACGTCTGCCTGAAAAAAGAAAATAAAACACCCGTCACTGCGCATATTTATAGTTGCGTATTGCTTTCCTGAAAAATCAGAGGGAAATGAAACTTAACGAGTGATATTCTCTCACAATGTTTGCTTTTGTGAAACCATACTTTTGACGTAAATTTTTGTCAGGCGTAATGGTAGAGAAAACAGAATAATTTTTTATAGAGGCCAGGCTTCAGCTGAATATGTCAATCGTTATAGTAATAGTTCAATGAGATTCAGCTTGTTGGTATCATTTACAAGACCAACATTACTTTTGAGTAGAGTGGAATCGTTTTTGGTGGCAATTCTTTAATATACCATCAGATTATCTGAATAAAATGAGTGATTGACGAGAAATATGATGATGTCACTTCAAAAAATGATAATCAACGAATCTTAGGTGATCATGGGAACTAATATACCTACTGTTTTCGAAAAATTGTCCTCTAACCAAAATGGAACAAAACAGCAAGATACCATTCCGGGCAAAATACTGAGAGTTCTAAGCCCGATCTCTCTTCAACAAGGCTTACAGAACTAAAAAATGGGAGAATATACTAGCCCTATTGGCCTATACATAAGAGCTATTCAAAGAAAGAAAAGAAAGGCGTGGTAATATTCCTGCAGAAAATTCCAAAGCATACTACTGAATGCTCACCTTTGAAAAATATAAGAAAAGATCCGGTGAATCCTATCGGCCCGATAATGCGAGACGGCTCTTCCAGCAAATCTGGAAATAATGTGTAGATATACTCCTAGATATCCACTTAACCGATTCTAGACAAATTAAGGACCCAGGGAAACCTGGAAAATTGCACAAGAAGATAGAATTAACCATAGGAAACTTTGGCTATTTGAATCAGCAGAGCCAGATAAAAAATCCAACCTCTATTAGTACAACGTGAAGCAGACCTACTGATTCCATCAATCATCAGATTATTCAGGACAAGCCTGGTTGATACTTACTTACCTAACACCACGGAGAGGTCTGAATTGGTATTTATACCCAAGCCGAAAAAGACATCCTATGCTCAGGCTTATGCCTTTCATACTTAATGTCGAAGACGTTGATAGAAACATCCGAGATACTGGTCTAAAGTTATTAACTGTCAGCGCTTCACAGCATTGCCAGAAAGATTTTGAAGTTCCTCTGGAATACTGAGAATTCATTTTTTCAGCTTTTCTTGGCGAAAAATGGGCGTCTGATTACACATAATTTGCGTCCATCAAATCAGCCCTAGGAAAAGAAACGTTGCAATGTAATACACGCCTCTCTCTTGGAGAGCATATTGAAATTGAAAGCTAAGATGGAGAGTACTAGCCCCCCTGCCATGGAACCTCGTGATTGACAGCCTCCCTATGAACCTAAACCAAGGTGGGATATTTGCTCAAGGCTACAATGACGATGTAGTCGTAATGGTGAAGGGAAAAAACGATAAAATGAAACCTAAAGACCAATTAATTACCGGAAAATTTAATTGAATAATTGGGCACGCATATATCTAAATTGGCCGTAAGAAGAGTTCCTAACAACCAATTTCATTTTCTCGGAAAATCAAGCGGCAATGAAGGTATACTTCCAGACTATCGGACCATCGAGCACAAATAGGGTAAAATTTGTCTGGGTATCTTATTATAAGGGCATGCAGAAATGGAAGGGCAGACGTCCTAGCAAAAGCTTGGGCAAAACCAGCCTGCAGAATCACATCAAGCGGAGTACAAACATGAACAGAGAAGTATCAACCATCCTGACGGGTCACTGCCACTCTGTGGAACCTCGTGGTAGACAGCATTCTTATAGATCTTAACCGGGGAGCCATATATGCCCAGGAAAATGCCGACATAATCGTAATAATGGTGAACGGGAAGTATATGGAAGTCTGTGTGGATTTGATGCAATCAGCACTCACAGACGTACAAACTTGGTGTAAGGTCAACCCCCCAAGAAACCCCTCGTGTCGTTTCACCAGACTTGGAGACCAAGAGAGCTCTTTGATTCTTTGGTGAAAGCTTACAGATGTCAGGAAATTCGGAATACTTGGAGCTGAACTTGGACTCGACAAGGGCAAGGACATCATTAATGATGGCCACAGGCATTCCTTCGGCAAAACATGAGGACTAGGACCCAAGCAATCGCTTTGGCATACAAAGCGATAGTGAGGCCCTCGATAACGTATGAAGCCCTGCTGTGGTGGCCCAAGGCAGAACAAGTTACAACCAGAGAGAAGCTGGCTAGTTTGCACAGACTGGCCGTGCTTGGAGTCACTGTTGCGATGTCCAGCACATCGACGATTAGCCTGGAGGTGATCCTGAACCTTCCTTCTTTGCATTTGCACATTATGGCGGAGGCGAGAATAGAAGCCCCCAGACTAAGGTGCATGGGCCAAAGGAAGGGCAACAACTTAGGCCATTCCAACATAATGGAGGCCATACAAACCAACGCATCTGAAATGCCGTCTGACAAAATGACCCCAACCTACTGCTTTGATGGAACATTCTCCACCATCATTCGAAATGGTGAAGTCTTATCAAGAAGGCAAATCTGGTATACGGATGGCTGTAAGACAAGCAATGGGATAGAGGTTGTCATATACGGGTAGAGACCGAGGCACGACATCAGTCTAAGCCTCGGTATTCAATCCTCCGTATTCCAAGCCCAGGTAACAACTGTTTCCGTCTACACAAGAGAAATTCTAAGGAGGGATCTTAGAAACCAACCCATAGTCATTCTCTCCGACAGCCAGGCGGCATTGAAGGATCTATGATCATGCAGATTCACTTCCAAATTAGTTTGGGAGACTCACAGAAACCTCAATGATCCAGGAGTATAGAACAGAACTTGTCTGGGTACTAGGTCACAAGGACTTTCAGGGGAAAGCAACAACTCTCATTGGACCAGAACCAGCTAGTTGACTCTCATTTGGGGACATTAACAGGACACGAAGAAATGGGTCAAGAACCATCATCAATCTTTCTGGGAAGACGCCTCAGGCAATACTCACAGGAAAATGATGTTGATGGGTTGAACTGACCGGCTATCAAGGCATTTCCTTGAACTGGACCGGAACCATCCTCAGGAAGATGGTAGGACTAATAACAGGGCACTGCCACCTGAGTATACACCAAGACTCCACACTTTGCAAGTTCTGTGATGAGGAGGAAACGGCCTCACACATATTATTTGAATGCGAAGCCCTGATTCGCAGAAGGATGGATATCATCGGACACTGTAGTGCAGAAGATATCATCCCACAGGAAAAACCTCGTGAGAAATCTCCAGGAGTTCGTCAGAAGATCCTGAGTACTCACAAGATAGACCTGACAGCGGGGTTCAGAAAGGTACTACGCAGAACTACATGTATTTCGGCAGATGGCCAGCCCCACAGCGCAAATAATAATAATAATAACGGAAAAAAAATTACTTCGAAGATTCTGTGATAAGAATAAACAGCTTTCCATGTATTTCTATCATCATCAATAACTGACCAAACATAGCCAAAAATTATCACATCTAGACTGGTATTTTTTCGAAAATCAACAGATTTTGAATAAACATTTATCGGATCTCAACAATCTTGTTTTGTGTGACAATATTGTTTTCATGTATGATAATATTTTTGCTCCTTGTGAAAGTATGTAACGATGGACGAAGTCTCTTCTGTATCAGCTAACCACCTCGTATTACATCCAAAAAATACAGGCACAGATACAATTCGCGTTCGTTCAGAATTCCTCTAGGCATGATTGATTGAAAGAGTGTCAAAAAGTGAATACCCAAATTCAGACATAATGTGGTCATCTGCCTGCTCATAAACCACATTGTTATAGCCATCCCATATTTTGCTATGTATTGGTGATCGATGTTGTTTAGCGTTCGGCTTTTATTTATAGACGCTAAACCCGCGGATCCGATAAATGCGATAGTAAAATAAACTACCGGTTAAAAGGATTAGCCCAAATTACATTTCCAGCCCCGAAATTTGAAAAGGTTAACATCATGACATGTATATGGCTCTACAGGAATATTTATTCCACACTTTATTTTCTTCGAATATTAGGTAGGTTCCATTGAGCTAGTTATAGATATAGTGTGGTTTAGTGGTGGCAGTTGTTAATATGCTACAACGAAATTAGGCAAAAAAAATTAAAACTGCTGAAAGTATCCAGTCTTCACTGGAATTTTCGAGTCATATAATCAAATCAATCGCATCTAAGTAGTAATATTATTATGAGCATGTTTTTAATTGTAGTATAGAAGACAGATCTTTGAAATTGGAAATCAAAACACAGTTCGTATTTTGACGTAGAAAAATATATCAATAGCTATCACCTTTCGATCCTTTTTCATTTTCAGCGTCCTCTTCGTATCAATGAAAAAAACAATATTATAAAACATTCTATTATTTTTTTGAAGATATACCTACACATATATTGCACTTTATAGTGTTCTCATGCTTTCTCCTCGCTTTCAGGATGTTAGCTCATGAAAAATAACGTACATACAGTCAATATCGTAAGTTCAGGTCCAGAAGAATTGATTTTAATAAATAGTCAGAGACCGCATGTTCCGTATCATCGATATCATCTTCTTGAACAACAGTATCATCTGCTTCGTTACTAAATGTTATTGAGCTTTGATAGAGTATTAATATTCAAATGAAGTAGGTAATACTGGCTCTAAAAGAATCCTGAAGAATGAGTTCCATTCCTTTATAGAATCTCCATCGAACGGTAAACCAGTGACGAATCTTCTAGATTGTTTATTAAGATATATAATCGGAAGAGTAGGACCGTGATAAATTCAAAAATTACACCATTGAAAGTACGTCTGGCTTTGAGGCAAACTGATTTTGATTCAGATCACAAATATGTCATACATTTTTTAGTGTTATGACAATTATTTTGAAAATTATGGTTTTGAAGGTATTCTCCTACTATTTTTTAGTGTATTTGAGAATACTCGCCTATAGGTATATTAGTAATTTTGTTTTATTGGAGATTGAGTTTACAAACAGCTCATATTGATACTCCACTTCATTATCACTAAATTGTGTGAGGTTAGGTTTCCAAATGGGGCCATTACATCTGAAATATTGCTAATAGGTGACCTGTTACACGGGAAATAGATGTTAACTTCAATATTTCAAATGAAATTTCCTCTTTTATTTCTTAATCAAAATCTATTGTTACTTTATTCGATGTTACCTAACCTAAGATTACGGCCCATGAGGGCCTAATTGCCTGTTTCCTCACTTGCATTCACCCTTCTAGGATAACAAATATTTTCAATAATAATAAAAATCACCTTTAGTCATCTTGCAAGAATATAAATTAATACGTAATTATGTTTTTTAGCATAGATGAAAGAGCGAAGTGTCAGCTGATGTTTTACAACTTAACCCTCACAATGATATACAGTAATTCCACTCATTCCCACAAAGAAACATCCAATATACCACTCAAATAATCAAATCCCCTTTCAATTAATATTTCTAGCGGTATTCACATATATAAATCAAGAATTGTTTTCGAAGTACCTAACAATGGATCGGAAAATATATACGAATATCCAATTAGATTTCCATAGAAGAATAACAGAACTTCAACTGACGCCAACTAAAATAGTAGTTTCTTTATCATCGGCACACTAATGAATGCTTATAAATACCCAATGCTCGCTTGAAAATTCTAACTAATTCATAGTGAACATGTAATATATCTTGTTATAGTCATTAATACCAGCGCTATATCGGACGGTGGATGTTTTCGGCCAGGACAACTTACAGGTTCATAAATTTCAGCGGAATTTATAACTGAAACTGACATAAGTCTTCGACGTTCAATCACACATATCTCTCGATGGAACTTGCAGAATTAATGATGGGGGCATAATAATGTACAATAAAAACTCTCAAGATAATTTACAGTCACTACATTCTGGAAAAAATATTAAATGTTTATATTGCCCTATCAGAGAAGAAGGAATACAAGCTGCAAACTAATCAGATGATATTACAGTACCCAAAAGAATTGTTCACATTTTGCTTCGAAACCAACAACTATCCGAAACAAGCACACTTCCTGTATCAATTTTTCACCAACAGTCATCCAAACAATTTTCGTTCAGTACAGAATAGATGTTCTTCAGGGTTTCATCATGAGACTCATGTTGTTTCCTCTCTAAATTCACAGTCTACTAAGCAGAGCTAAACAATTATATTGTATATTATGGCATAAAAAATACTGGCATGATTATTACAATTGCAGTCTATTCTCGAAATAAGCGGGGAGCTTCTGTACAATTGCGTTGGTAATTGAATAACTGGGTGAACACAATTTTGATATAAACCATATTGATAACAGACTTCGACCGAATGATTACTAAGATCAATCTGTGATCTGCATAGATTTTGGCCACGCTTGATCAATCCTGTATCATCAGAAATTCTTCTCCTGATATTGTCTTTAGTGAAGCACGTTTTCGGAAGGCAGTAAGTACAGCCTCGTTCTTGCAATCAAGTTTGTACAAATTCATCATCAAATGCTTTTCATTTTTGCCTGGATCCAGGAATTTTTGTCTATTGCCATTTTCTTGTGGCCAAAGACTCCAAACTCACATAGGACATACCAAAGTTTTTCTGCTCTGGTAGGTACCACCAGACCAGTATTGGGACCAGTATATGGGGATGATGTATCTAGTAAGCTCACCGTATTTTTTCGTTCGTGTTCTCAGAATGTCCTTCCATCAATACTATGAACGTAGTAGTTCCAAAGTGTCACACCATTGCATTTGCTCATCACAAACAGTAACTTCTTCATAGCTTGCTCAGTTAGGTATGTCATAGTTTGATCCAATCAAGTTACCATAAATTCGAATAGACGAAGTTAACTGAATTCATTAAACAGATTATGAACACATCGAAAATAGAACCTCAAAGCAAAAAGAAATGAATATAACCATATCATTTGGTTTGCAGATTTGGGGTTTCAAAAGTTTTTCCACTCGTGTTTGTTGTCTGGCAGATACTTATTTATCAGCTACCTAGGTTTCCCAGATATGAGTGGAAAGGATAAACTTAAGTCAGTCATGGAATGATGTTTCAAAGTAACATTGACCTGGATGTATCATTCCTACAAATCCATCTTCATGTTCTTGATGTTGTGGAAACCTGAATGGCGCTAAAGGGAATATTCGACTTATCGATATGCTTTTCGCTATTAGCGTGAAATTATTAATAAACCACATAAACATCGCAGCTGAAAGCCATAAAACGGACCATTATTCATTATTCAACGCTTTAAGTACGCTTGTAACATATTGAATTGCGTTTCATAATTTTACGTGGCAGTGGAGTCATTCACAACACAAACCATTACATAACGTATATACTTGCTGTAGACTGTTAACTGGGAAGAGCTGGAAGCAGAAACAAATAAAAAATATTTTTGTTACCACAACCAGGGCCTGTTCTCCCGAATGGCATGATGAGGAACCGTCAGATCATCCAACTTTAGATGCATCGTCATCTCATAACCTCTAACAGAATCGCCACCGTCGTGGCCCGGTGCAGTGAGGCGCGAAAACTTAAAAATGAAAAAAGTAACGATAAAGATCACTGAAGAACTACGTATCACCCAAACTCGATTCCCAGCTGCTTGAACTAGAGAATCATTGAGAGCATATCACTAAACAACAACAACACTAGACCTTAGTGAGCGCTGAGTATAATAAACACCCACAGAGACAATAATAATAAAATATAGGCAGTGGAGCCAACCAACACCAGAGGCCCTATTGAGTAGAGATACTACCTACCCGAGGAAGAAGCAAAATCGGAACTGCACCTTTCTATGATTTGGATCGATTATCACAAGGCTCTCGAGTACTCTCTCCACTATATAAAGAAAAGCTCAAAAGAGGTTCTTCTCTTCTGCATCTTCCCATTGCCATTTTTCGTTGCACCGAAAAAAACCCGAGGATACAACGGCGACACCCCCAGCAACCGGAGGAATAAGGTCACTAAGCTATTTCACATGGATGACCTCAAGTATCTGGTGTGAGGTCGTGGAAAAGGGAGCTACATTAGTCCTTGAGGGTGGTGGAGTAGTAGGTACATCCATACTATCGGTTAGGGTTCGACAAAAATGTGTCAATGTCCTCGTCGAAAGAGGACAATGCAAGGAAAATGGAGAGGACGTTCAGCTCGTCAACGGAAGCATCCAACATCATCTTGATGCCAGAGAAACGTATACTTACCTGGCGGCAAGTATCAGCTCGAACTCCAGCAGCTCTGGTCATCAGAGCTGTCAAGGAAGAACAAAGTTGCTGCTACTAATATGCTTGCCGTTCCGATTCTACTCTACTCTAATGAAGAGTCTTTCAACTTCGCAGGCAAAGTTCTTTGTTGGAATGATGGACACACTGCTCTAGAATCTGAAATTTATACCAGCATGCCGTAATTCCGCAGAAATCTCAGCCGGACGACTGCAGAAAGTTGTCATCCTTGGTTCACTCTGTCTGCTCAGGGCACATGATTCTCGAACCCAATAATCACGTATCCACGAACGTGAATAGTAGTTATACTAGTCAATGACCCAGCGTGCCCTCCAAATATATTGGAGCTTCGGAGACAGAACCCGGCCGGAATATTCTAACAAGGTAAATATAATAATGATGATTAATTGATTTAATTCAACCTGACGGGAGTGCAACTATTGCTGCTCTCCCAAACAGTGAAAAGTCTAACGAAATTTTCAAGTATTATTTGTGGAAATAGACTCTGGAATAGAAGGAATATGCTCAATAATCAAAAAACACAACACTTTCACTGACAGTTTGTAAGATTATGAAAAAATAACTGAAATTCCGATTATTTATGTGTCTACGCCACTGAACAACTTAGACTTTTTAATTTGTATGCCTCTTGCAAAATGGCTGTCAAATACTTCATCATAAAAATCAAAGTAAAATATATCCAAGGATTGATATAACTCCATAATTTATCGACATTTTTTTTACTCGATAGGACAATGGCAACCGAAGTCTGAAGAACTTTAGTACCTGCAAGGGTACTGACACGACTGAACAGTCATTCGCCCACCATAAAAACTTTAAACAGTTCCAACAGCTGATTGACGTGGCTAGAGTTATACGCGAACTCAAAAACCTTGACATTGGAATATATTAATCAGATCAATTTGATGCAATTCAATCAACTGAATATTATTATCATTATTTTTCGTCAAAATGAGAAGTTTTCTCGTAATTCTTCGAGTTCTTGTGAAAATGAAAATCCTGTAATGATCAGAGAACATCGTGAGAACCAAGGAAGTGGAGGTAGGAAAGGTGTTTTTTTTTAATGCTTTATAGGTACTTCTGAAAATACTTGAGGTAACGAGTTCCAAAGCTTTGCAGTTCGTGACGAAAGAGGTGTGCGGCATTACAGAGAAGTATGCGAATGTGTGGGCAAGGCATCACCGACGAAACGAATTTTCTTTTTCAGGACAGAATTTAAAAACTTCAAATGTTCCAGAGCTGCATTCCATGCAGGAGAGAGTATTCTAGAACCGTTCGTATCTGTTCCTTACAGATTATAAGCAACTGAAGTGAAGTGAATGCATATGCAACAAGACCATCTGACAAAAGAGCATTTATTAAATTTACTGAGGTACATGATTTTAGAAAATACTCTCCATATTGTATTAATTTTTCGAAATTTATGATCAAATAAGTTTCATTTATATAAAATGAGTATCCTTCAAGAACTTCGTGTTGATGAGATCGACGCATTGTATTTTGTGGAACTATGACCGATAGACACAGATTTTCAAAATATATTTGCATTGGTAAAGAATTAACTTTTCGAATGATTATTGGACAAATAGATTTATTCAACGTGCACGTTGGTGTTCCACAGGGCTCCGTTATCGGACCTTCACTACTTCTTGACTTCTATCAATCATTCACCACAACACAAAGAGACATCAATATTGTATTGTTTTAATCCAGTGTAAATGCAAATTAAACGGTTCTACTACAGTTTTTTCGTAACAAATACACTGAACAACCATCAATACATGTTGAAATCAATATGGGGGCGATATATTCATCAGAAACTACAACAATCTCAGGAATATATTCTGAATTTTCTGGAAGAAAGTTTTGAACCTGGCGAGAGGTATAGTAAATGGCAAATAGCAAAGGTCCATGATAACTTCTATTCGGTTATCTTTTACAAAATAATTTTGTGGGAAAATGGAAACAACGTATGTCGAGCCTTTAACGCAATGACGTGGATTTTTCGAACATTATGAGGAACATTTCACAAATATCTGTCAGATGTAAATCAATGTCCATAGCCAGGGACGTAGTTGGTTTTCGTCAGATATTTGCTTTATATTTGCCTCACATTATCCACTTTGGAGAGAAGAGTATTTCAACACCGTATCTTATGTGACCTACATTCCATACATTAACATGTTTCATATTCAAAATGATGATTTTTATGTCATTATGAAATGATCATTCCTAAGAATACAGTTATTATTGGAAGCCATTTCAAATATTCACTCAATATTGAATATACTAATTCAAAAAATGGAAACAGAGATTTTGATTACAGTCTCCGCGGTTTTTTAGTTAATGAAATTAAGAATTGTAATATTGTTGCTTCCCAACGATGTATTACAAGGATTTATGACAGTTTGGTTATTGGTTATTTCATCTCAATCGATAATGATCATTTAAATCATTTGAATATATCATTTTTCTGTTCAAAGACAAATTCAGATGCATAGGTTCAGCTTCCTCCAGTTTTTCTACTACCCCGGTAATAAAAACTCCACGGATATTCACCACAATTGGATTCCGAATAATCGTGTTTGGGTGTTTGTCAGTCATTAGTCCCAAATTGACGAATGAAGTTGGAATACCGTCCCGCTAAATTTATACAAAACTCAACAGCGGTAAGTTGACAAAATACTCGGAAAATTCACCGTTTGTCACAAAAATGCATACCTAACAAGCCGGAGAAGTTCGTTTCGCCCAAAAAAGTTACGGGCATTTCTGCATTTCAATTAAAAATGTGCAAACACCCTGCTTGTCATTCATGCTTCGCCGAATCCCATAATTGATTGTGTTAGTTGTGTGCTTTTCGCCGTTAAAAAACCAGCCACTTGCCGAGATAAAGGCATATTTCAGTTGAAAAAGTATGCAATAATAA
The DNA here is from genome assembly GCA_958502065.1 of Chrysolina americana. Classification (NCBI taxonomy): domain Eukaryota; kingdom Metazoa; phylum Arthropoda; class Insecta; order Coleoptera; family Chrysomelidae; genus Chrysolina; species Chrysolina americana. The sequence continues at coordinate 55,474,570 of OY293420.1, read as the reverse complement.
GATGGACTCGCTCAGCGCCTCGCTCGTGATAATCGACGCCGACGGTTAACAGTCACTTTGAGCGTCCCGACGGCAAGTTAGCATAGGCGGCGCACCGCCAAAACTATAAAGTGGTGCGACAGGGATCTATACTTTGGCCAATAGTATTCAATATATACGTTTTCCAAATCAGCTACTGTTGAACATGATATTATCAATATGAGGCAAGAATCTGAATTCAATAAGTAGACTAGTTAGAGGATTGCTCTTAATTTACTTACTTCCTACTTGGGAAATAGAAAACAAGTAGTGAAAATTGAGGAGAATATAAGTTCTGAAAAACATATTGCTGATGGTGTACCTCACGCATTCATTTTGGGACCTTTTTGTCATTGTTAATATTATGCTGATGACACAAATATATAAGTTATTGCAATAAAACAAAAACCAAAATATTATAATTCATCGTGAAAGGACAACAATATGAGGTGCATTTGTTTGAGAATACCGATTGAGCATTGACTTCAACAACAAAAGCCAAACTGTTAGGTGATATTTTTGATAACAGATTGCAATGAATGCCACAAATTTGTGTAAAAAATTTAGAAGTGTCTGTTATTCTCCCAGGTATCTCTCTAACCATTGTGGTCCAGACATTCTAATAACTCTGTATTATGTGAAGTAGGCTATAAGGATCATTGCTAAGTTGGAATTCAGAGATTCTTGTAGGGAAGCATTTCAGAATATGAAAACAACAACTGCAGGAATAAACATCATTGACATTGACAACAAAAACAATTTGGCTACCAATAAACCACAACAATCTTATTCGACATTTCTTCCTAGTCAACATTGCACGACACTCTATAAAAAAAACTGTCAAATGGTATTGTTTGTGACATGTTCGCGATATTTCAATATACATATGAAGTAATATTTTTTCATCTTTGGCATTCTAATTTTACATTTTTATTCATTGTTATTTTATATCGACTATTTTTCAATTTTACTGACGTTTTACTCTTTTATTCGTATTTTTACGCTGTTAGTGTTCAAACTAATTATATATATAACAATTTTTGAAATTGAAAACAAAAATAGAGAGAAAAAAGTGACAATTGTGAATATCCGTTCGAAATACATTTTTCTATGAAGATGTGATGGTTACTCATTGACGACATTTATGTGAAAGAAAATAACAGATTCATTGAATCTCCTATTTCCCACATTTTTTAATCAACCAGCATATTTTTATAAAGGAGAGATCGATCCTTTGATCTCTTCTTTTTTCGAATACGTTTCAATGATAAATTCTGAGGTTTCTGTATACTGTTCTGTCAAATGTGGGCCATAAACTTAATTGGCATAGTTGAAAAGTCATAAATCGAGTGTTTCCCATAAAATTGATTTTAAATTCAACGAAGATCATATCTAAGACCTTGAATCAATTCCAGTCAGGAGAACTCATCACAAAAATGTATCAACATGCTTTTCATACACCAGAGTATGATAAAAAATATTCAAGATTTTTAGTTTCGTCTACCAAGTGAAATGTTTCAGCTCGTTAGCGAGGCGGTTAGATGCCGGCCTTCTAAACTTCCGCTTGTATTTGACGAGGTTCGAATCCTAGAAAACGAGAATTTTTCTTTTCAATTTCATAGGAGTCGATAGGCAATGTAAGTTGTCTAGATCCCAATCCCGACGTCTGGTGCTTGCTTGGAGTTCGCGCCGACCACCCAGGGTGGTGCTGAAGGTTTTCCGGGTTTTCCTACAGCTGAAAAGTGAATATGCCACCAAAAATCAGTCGCCCCGGAGCGCCACGGCAAATAATAATAATAGCCGTCCTTCACCCGCACAGGCTATGCCTTTGGGTACACTCTGTGAGTATTTACGAGGTATTATTATTATTATCGATTATTTTAGAGCACATCAAATCGTTCGATTTTGTGACCAAACCAGCGAAATATTGGATTAACCATAAAAAAAGACAGATTCTGACAAAAAAACGTGTATTTTAATATGCTAAAAACTTGTGAAAAAAACTGTTATTAACGAATCAACATCTTTGAGACCCTTTAATCTTCATACCCTCACTTACTTAATCTACGCCTATGTGGTCCCGAGTCCAACAGAAGCTCTGGCTAATGAATACTCCAGCCGCAAAATGATACCCAAGCTTTGTGTAATTATATTGTATCTGGCTGAGGGCCCTCTGTGAGCCCTTTTGATTTTCTTTAGCCTCCTTCTTCTATGATATAACTTTAGTCATAAAACAATTTTCGCGATGTTATAAGCATCATCTCAAATTTTTGCACCAACAACCATATTGAATGACTTGAGGGTGAGTGAATTCATTTGTTTGAAAGCCAATGGGAATATACTAAAAACAATTTGATGTTTTTTTGACACTAATGACAGGTAATCTCACTACTTGGCACTTGAATCAGCAAACGAACGTCACTTCGTTTGACAGTTTATAAACAATTTCACGATTATATTTAAACTTCTCTAACTATAATTACTATGGACTCTGATAGCAAAATTCCAGTATTTCATAAACAACATCCATTGTAGAAAAAGGAGCATTTCATACACGATTTTTTCGTTCATGAGATTGCCACACTCGCTCCGCTCCGTTTCACTCTTGGACAAACTCTCACCTAACGAAAAAAACAGTATTTTCATCTCTTGTTGAAAAATATACTATAATTAGAGATGAAACGATTATCTACGAGGGCGCTGAAGGGCCAGAATTTTTTCTTTTTTTATAATCTCTACTTTAATCTCGGGATTCTGACTTTAAAGTCGGGATCCCGACTTTAATATCGAGATCCTGACTTTAAAGTCGGGATCCTGACGTTAAAGTCGGGATCCCGACTTTATTCTCGGGATCCCGATTTTAATGTCGGGATTACTCAAATACGTAGGAATAAGTAGTTTGAAAATTGCTTACGTATATATTCTGCCGTGCTAAGCATAAAGGGCGTATCTGACAAATTTGTGAGTATTGAATTTAGGACTGTTTTGGGTTGTTTGCATCGTTTTACACCTATCTTACTAGGAGTGAATGTAGTAATTGAAAATTTGCCGATATTATTACAAGTTAATGAAAATGTCATATCTGTAAAAATTGCCCTCAACCTGATAGTAAATCATGATTTTTTCGAAAACATGAAAACTGCAGATACGCTCTTTATGCTTAGCACGGCAGTATTATTCCACGCCATAAAAAAAGTTACAAAAAGGACACTGTAAATAACCGGCAAATATCAATTTTGAACTCATTATCAAAAGTATCTGTGGAAATTATAGCAAATACTCCCTCATAAACACTAATTGAGTGTACTCAAAGGCATAATATGTGCGTGTAGAGGACAGCTATTATTATTATTTGCCGTGGCGCTCTAGGGCGACTTAACGATACGTGGGATTGGCAACCAGGCAACTCATATCACACTTGCTTTACAAGTCATGTGGCTGCCTAAAGAGACCTATGTTATTGAGAAAAAAGATTATTATTATTATTATTATTATAATCGAATGGTTAACTTACCATATGTTTCCAAATATTGGGCATCAAGCTATCGCCTCTTGGGATTCTTATTAATATTGTTGACTGGGTGAAATCATATATGACGAATCAAAAAAAAATTATAGTGAGGTGCTACGTATATACAATGTGCAGTTGGGTGTTTTCCAAGAATCAGTTCTTGGCCCCCTTCTTTTTTTACTATACTTGAATGATGTACCCCAATATGTTATAAATGCTCATGTACCAAGATATGCTGACGATACGATGTTCACAATTCAAGGAGGCCATGTAGAAGAGCTAATGCCCCCGAAACTAATTCTCAATGTAGACAGATCAATGACCATCAACTTTCGTCTTAGGAGGGACATAACCATCAACCCAAGCAATTATAATTCTCGCGAAGAAGTGATGTTTTTAGGTCTTCATTACGATAAAAGACTAATTTGGGACTCCCTAATAGACATTATTATTTGCTCGAGAAATTTCTTGGAAACGGGGCGTTTTTAGAGTCCCTGCAAACTTTTAGGACTGTCCACAACTAAGAATGCACAATAACTTTGCCTGTAAATGTTACCACTAAACCTAAGGACTTCACTCTTTCGGTAGGGCTAAAAAACGGGTTAGTCCATTATTGGATTGATGATTATGTTGTTGTTTAAAAAATTGTCATGACTCTTCTCAGAAGGAAATTGATAATAATCGTTTTTTCTCATATTGAGAATTTGTCGATATCGGTGGCACCTTTCTACATTGTCTCCTGAAATTGTGATCGTCGCCACCGTATCGTAAGCATATATGATCACATAGGCGATTCTAGAAATGACGAGGTACAAGAACTGATCTTTGGGGGAAGTATATGCCTTGGATCTTACATCGTTGCAACTCACTATCATTTTTAGATTTGCTGTATATTATTCCTCCCAGTCAACAATATTAATAGGAATCTCATAAGATAATAGCTTGATTATATCATATTTCAGAATACACGGTATGGACCACTGTCTATAGATCTGATCCTTGAGGAACATTCAATTGCACATCGTTTATACATTTGATCTCACATCGTAGCATCTCATTATCATTCTTTGATTTGCCATACATGATTTCTCCCAGTCAACAATGTTAATAGGAATCCCATAAGATAATAGCTTGATTATATCATATTTCAGAATACACGGTATGGACCCTGTCTATAGATCTAATAGAAAAGACATCACAAAATGATTGTTGTCGAATTGTTGATCAACATAATGGAGCCAATGACATGACGCAATTTCGAAAGATGTTTATAAGGAATCCATGCTGATCTCACAAAACAAATCAACAGATTCAGATGTTGAGATTAGTCGATTTTGGTCATTCGTAAGATATTTGAGTAGAATATTCACGTAGAGTATAAAAAGATGGTGTCCTAGAACTGATCCTTGAGGAACACCCAATTGCACATCGTTTATACATTTGATCTCACATCGTAGCATCTCATTATCATTCTTTGATTTGCCATACATGATTTCTCCCAGTCAACAATGTTAATAGGAATCCCATAAGATAATAGCTTGATTATATCATATTTCAGAATACACGGTATGGACCCTGTCTATAGATCTAATAGAAAAGACATCACAAAATGATTGTTGTCGAATTGTTGATCAACATAATGGAGCCAATGACATGACGCAATTTCGAAAGATGTTTATAAGGAATCCATGCTGATCTCACAAAACAAATCAACAGATTCAGATGTTGAGATTAGTCGATTTTGGTCATTCGTAAGATATTTGAGTAGAATATTCACGTAGAGTATAAAAAGATGGTGTCCTAGAACTGATCCTTGAGGAACACCCAATTGCACATCGTTTATACATTTGATCTCACATCGTAGCATCTCATTATCATTCTTTGATTTGCCATACATGATTTCTCCCAGTCAACAATGTTAATAGGAATCCCATAAAATAGCTTGATGCCTAATATTTCAGAATACACCGTATCAAAGCTGTCTACAGATTTTATTGTTGTCAAGTTGTTGATGAACATAACTGAGTAGATAACATGACGCAATTTCAATACATGTTAATCCTGAACCCATTCTGATCCTTAGACAACAAATCATTCAGATTGAAATAATTAATATTAATATATTTGTTATAGTTTCACAGATTACTTTGATGAGTTTCAAAAGTTATATTTACAGGTAATTTACAATGTGTTTTTCATCACTCTTTTCATGTGGTGGAATAACATATGCGTAAGCCTCCTTCAAAGTACTTATTCCTAATTGATTTGAGCAATCCCGAGATTAGAGTCGACATCCTGACTTTAAAGTCAGGATCCCGAGATTAAAGTCGGGATCCCGAGAATAAAGTCGGGATCCCGAGAATAAAGTTGGGATTCATTGATAAAAATTAACTAAACAAAAAACTAGTTGAATGTCGGTACTGTGAACCAACATTCAAATGATGCCATCGATGCTTCATTATAATCGGAAGGACAACACATTGATATATTGATCGTCAAATGTTTAATTAATCGTTGTTGTGCATCGCCTAATAGTTATTTATCGTTCGATATATTTGGCCAATTTCGGTCATATTGATATGCCCGAAATGTAAATCCTTTTTTAACTACATTACTTTTCAATTTTCGAAGTACAATCGCGAACCGACGCCATTCAATTCATTATTTGTATAGAATTAAATTTAAATTAATGAAATTACTCAAATGATTCTAAATTAGCACTTCTGCTGTAATTCAATGTGCTGCAGCACGATTTGGTGATTTTGGGATCAAACTACTAAGTACTATAGAGGATGTCTGGAAATGAAATATTAAGACGACGAAATTGGTATTATTAACGAAGAAACGAATGTCAGTGACAATTTTCAGCACCACAATTCCAAAATGTACCTAAACGAAAATTGTATTTTCAATTTCGTTTCTTTGAATCTCATCTATACTGCGAAGTAGGGTAATCGTTGCATGTGAATTGGAGGTTCAAACTCCGATCGCAAGAACTCTTCTTTCAATTTGTCCCAGAAAACATGCCTACATGACCATTGCCTAATTTTGTGTGTGCAAATTCCACAAACCTCATTCAAATGATTAATCAAGTATTGATATAGGTATGGACGCAAGTCTCATGAAAAAAATACTCACTGCCCTAAACGACACGAATATCTTCCAGGAAAAAATCCATTTTCTATTTTACTATGTGCACGTTCTATGCTAATAAAAAAAATCTGCAGAAGAAACCCATTTCGGTTCGACTATTATTTTCTGATATTTTATCTCAACTGCTCCATTTTTCATGCAAATTGGAGCAGTATATTCCCTATTATACAGTAGTTATTTTCTTAATTCAATAATGTTTTGCTCCTTGACATGAATCATCTACGATTGTAGAGGAAACAATCCTACGATATTGCCACATATCGAATAACAACAGTAAAGCTTAAAACTATTTACACTCGTAATGCTTTATCAAGTGCTCGAGTAATTTAATTATTCCTATGTACGTTGTGAAAACTACTGTATATTCCTTTCTACATATAAGGTGTATCACCGATGAGTGAGTGGGTGGACGATAGCTGCTTCCTTATTTAAAAAATGTTACAAATAAAAGTTGTATAGAACAACGATCGCTATGTTCCAAGAATAACCACCAACATACAGGAGGTCCGATAATGTGTGACTTACCAAAGTTATGTTTTTTAAAATAAAACACCCTATATATTTTCACTGCATTGAATTTCTTTGAAAGAGTGTTTCTCAAAAATATATCTATCTATCACTTTACACTACACATACGTCACTTTTCCACAAATAAATACTGGGTTTAGAATGCCGTTTGAGGGGTTAACTGAATTTTGTAGAATTTTGAGTTGTGTCACTTTTCTATAAAAGGAGCGTAATGTTCCAAGGGTGATTTGATATAATCGATAAAATGATCTACAGTACGAGTAGATGTTACAGAAAATAATTATAGCCAGTGCAATGTAGGCAGTTCGATATCCTGATTCAAGGAATGTGCGACTCAAGAGTTTTCGAAGAAGAGGTGTGGGGAAACAGGAAGTGTAAAGCACAAGGAGTGAACAAAACGTGGAAGAAAAAGAAGAAAAATACTTAGCGATGATGTCGTGAACGTGAATTTTCATGTTACTACAAGTGAAAATATATAGGGTGTTTTAATCAAAATTACATAACTTTGATAAGTGACACATTTATCGGTCACCCTGTATGTTGGTAGTTATTTTTGGAGCATAGCTTTTATTGCTCCCTACAACTTTTATTTAAAACATTTTTCCTATCTTAAACGCAGGGAAGCAGCTATCGTCTACTCACGCATTGTTGGTACACCCTGTATATAAATCACAAATAAACATGATGAGGAACAATAATTATCATTGCTGCTCCCGCCGTATTTATGAATGAATCAAATACCCCCTCCCAAAAATTATTGGAAACTCCTTATACCATATTCACAAACAATCGAACTTACTATTTATTTTTAGATACAAAAATCAAATAACCCTCGAGAATGGAAGATTGAGTGGCACTCCGAAGGGGCCAACCAGCCATATACCCGTGTTATATATACAAACAACAATACTGAAGTATTTTTATGGTTTTAACGGTCTTTCTCCAAAGGATATATTACTTTCATTTCGAATCAATTGCGACCTATCCCTGCTAGGCCGCGTACAGGAAAGCAGAGAAATCATTCTCACCAACAATTAATGGCTATAGAAATTAAAAACGTAAAGACAGTTATTGGATCCAATTGATACAGCGCCCCTCTCACAAATCAATCAAGATTTATTTCCGAACCGAAGATCTGATTATATACGCTCGTTTTGGCACACTTTTCCACGATAACTCAGATCTGTTAATAAACACGTTTTTATGCTCCAAAATTAAAAAAAATAGTATACTAATAATTCACTAAACAATGATCAATTCTGGAATAAAGATACTGTTTATTCCGAAATATAAAGAGCGCAATGAAATTTGAAGTACCAAGATGACGTTTTGTGTATAGTATTAACAAAGTCAGTTGAATATGTTCACTTTCTTTCATTTCCATTCATTTCGTACTTTTCATTTAAAAAAAAAACAAAAATAACAGTGGTAAAATTTCAAGTGAATAAAGAGCAAATATATTTCTTTCAGTATTTTAATTCATTCAACTGACTTTGGAAAGACTTCAGAAACATTCATGTATGCATATCTAATACAATTTGTATAGTCATTATGCTGGTTTCATTCCTTATTAAAACCATCATCAGACCTCAAACTTAGCCAGTGACCCGTTCCTTATACCGTTCCTTCAAGAAGAGGAACTACTGAGAGCAGATTACTGTTGGTTCACAGATGATTCAAAAACACCCTCAGGTTCTGGTACAAGTGTAAACAGTCGTATACCCAGAACAGAAATATCAACCTCTATAGAATTATATGCGACAGTATTCCGGGCGGAAATTTACGCCATCGATCTATGTGTAGAGAGACTGGAGGAAACCAACAAAAAGATCGATCAAAATTTTCTCGGACAGCCAAGCTGCTTTGAAAGCACTTGGCTCGTATCGATCAACGTCTAAGCTGGTGTCAAACTGCCAGAGAAGGCTTTCCTCAATAGGAAGACTCAACAGTCTGTCTCTGATCTGGATTCCTGGACACTTCGGTATGGAGGGCAATGAAACGGCGGACCTTCTTGCAATAGAAGGTGTCATAAGTAGGCCATTGGCATCTCACCCAGTTTTGCCAAATATACATTGAACACCTGGACAGCAAGGAAAGTATTAAACTACTGGCAAGACCTAGATACTAGGATTGGCTCATAACAAGACATTCATACATTCCCCAAAGAATTTTACCACTGTTAGAGTCCAGCACGGATGACCTGCGATGTCTAACAGGCCTACTCACAGGCCACTGTCGGTTGAATCATCACATGACAAGACTAAAACTGTCGGAGGACCAGACATGTTGTCTCTATGTTGAAGATGATGAAACAGCAGAGCACATAGTTTGTACCTGCCCCACCGCAGACTGAATCAGATTTTGATATTTCGATGCCTTAATTCACAAACTCGCTAACTCCAGGTTTTATCAATGGAGTTAGGTGGTTTGCGAATTCAGGCATCGATTTCGCAGAGTTTCACTCTCTGCCTCGGACCTGAAAGATCATACACCAAATAAACTAATCGACTTCGTCAAGAAGCTGTGTTAATTTCTCTTTTTAACAGACACAAACAGACCATAACCTAACCTAGCCCGTAGAAGCAAAAAATGCCTGGTACACATACGGCTCAAAGACCAATAAAGGAATTCAAGCTGAAATATACAGGACTAAAAGAAAGATTCGGATCATGATTAGCCTAGAACAGCTTGCAACAATATTTCAGGCACACGTAACTGCCATACAATATTGTGTCAGAGAAATACTCAGGCAAAAGCCTGAACTCACAGCAAACCTGCTGATCTATACAATCAAAAATCGATAACGAGTTATTGCCGGCTCAAGAAAGTCTATGAAGGTTTTGTCATAAAGCAGAAGAAAGTGCACTGCAGGTATTATGTCATTGAGAAGGCCAAACAAGGTCAATGCACATGCAGTTTAGGGAGGAAAACCAAAGGCCGACAACTACAAAATAGCACTCTTGAACAGTTGAAGTCTCATCAGGAAGACCACCTTCTGAGTCACATTATGGAGCTCCACAGTAGACCTGCATGGGTCGCAGTGGATCAATCAGGCCAAGGAGCCAACTTCTAATACCTATATAACTAAATACTATTTTCTAGATTCATAAGTATGTTTGACTCATCCTAATGAATATAAAATCTTATCAATGTAAATAAATGCGATTCAATTTAAAATTTTCAAGCCTGGAATGCCGCTATTCTTTAAAGGAAAAACTTAAAATAGGGTGGCGCACGCTTAGAATATAAGAATATTGCCAGAACAATTGAAGACATAAGTGGATAAAGGTGTCAGTCACATTTTTTAAGTTTCGAGTGAATCTATAAAACATGATTTGAATTGGATCTGTTTATTTTGTTTTCGATTTAGATAAGTAATACCTCCAGAACTAGATCAACGAAATGATGGAAATATTACGAATTATTTTCATTCATTGGGGGGAAATAATCCCTCTCAACTCCAGATGAACTTTCCAACTGGAGAACGGTTGAAGATAGATCAATTCTGCGAACGCTAATCGATTCAGAATGATGAAATTAGTATAGTCTGTGAAATTCAAGTTGATCGGCAGGAAAAATAACTACTCGAAAAAAATGAAAAATTCCCAAGGGGTAGACCCCTAAAAATCATGAATAATACAAAATCTTCGGATTCGCTTGGAATTCGCACTATATACGCAAAATTTCATGCTGATTCCGAAAATAAATGATTTGTATGTACTCAGGTACAAGGTTCAGCATAAAAAAAGGAATGAAACGTCAAAAATTTGCGAGAAATTACCTAAACCTCTCAAGTCTAGTTGAAGTTTTCAACTGGCAAACGGTTAAAGATAGATCAATTCTGCGGACGCCATTCGATTCAGAATGATGAAGTATACTTTGTGAATTATAAGTCGATCGGCGGAAAAAATAAATCACTCCAAAAAAGTCATAAATTCCCCCTAAAAGTCATGAATAATACAAAATCTTCAGATTCACATGAAATTAGCACCATATACGCAAAATTCCATGCTGAATCCGATAATATATGATTTGTTCATGCTCAGATACAAGGTTCAGCATAAAAAAGGAATAAAACGTGAAAAATTGAATTGCCTCCCACAATCGAACTTTCGAAAGTTTTTATTTTCCATTTTTCAAAAAATCGCAGCTGATTCGGAATCATATCACAGAAAAAAATTTGATTACGAATTGACAAAACTTCTAAAGAGTTTTTGTCGAAATAATTCACCCATTCTCAAAATTAACATTTTTCAAGTGAAATCGCGTTCTAATTAAAAAATACGAGAAGTTTTTTGTGTATCAACTTGTTAAAATGGCTTCTTAAATAATTGAAGTCTATTTAGAAGCCCTTCAAAGTTAGAGAAAAAATGTTCCATATTTACACAAACTGTTTTCAGTACTCGCAGCTGTAATAATTTCTCGATTTCGGTCGGGAATGAAAATGTGTTTTCTAAAAAAGGTGTGTTCAACTACGGACAATTTGTTATTATAAAAATCATTGAGTATTAGGTATTGGTAAAGGAAAAGAATATAGAAGTTTTCATTTTGTCCTCTACATGAATCGGACTAAATTACTCAGCGGCCAGTATCAGGATTCTATTATTGTAGTAATTTACAAAATCGTATCAGACTGAAGTTTTTTAATTTACATTTTCAAGTCTGAATGCCGCTATTCTTCGACGAAAAACTAAAAATGGGTAGCAAATATATGAATTTGGTACAGTACTTTTAGTCGTTACAATATCGAAATTTCTCATGATGAAAAATAGTTAACAACTATTAATCATGTTAAAATACGCAAATATAATATATTTCTACACAAAAATATTTTCATTTTTCTCTAGAATAACATTAAGTTTACCATTTCTACAGACATTTAGATTGAATCTTCACTTCACTTCAGTTTAATGGGAAATGTAATTGTAGAGAAAAATCTATAAACTCCCGCTTTCAGTGTGGAGGAATATGATTACATATTTCAATATGATTTTTAATTCCGAACAAGTTTTCGTGATAGCAGTCAAATATTTCGCTCTTGTACCAAATTCATAATTTTTGACACTACTCGTAAACAACTGAATCTTTCAAGATTTCATTTGTCAAAAATAGGTTTCTGTTCATGCAGAACATTTTATGAAGAATAACTTTTTTCTTAAAAAGTAAAATAAAAAAGTCTTCCTTATGTCGACTTAAGAGCAAAAACTGTGTGCTATGAAAAAAAGTTTGTCTGCTTCATTAACATAAAATTTGATGTTCATTCGTATATTTATATTGGTGACACTGCTGACAATATAAAAAAAAACACGAGTTTTTTTCACGATGAATTTTGACAGTTATTGGAATACGTTTTATTAATCAATTATTTGGCATATTATGATAACTTTATATACATTAGTGAAGTAGTTTTTTTCTGCTACCCACTCTAAACCCCACTTGCTTGTAGTGGCCTAAAAACTCCAATTTTTCTATTTTATTATCAATTATTAATCATTCATGGATATAAAATTATACAGAGGAAGTTGAGAATTGAGAAATTTACAAGGGACCATGAGAAGTAAAAAGTTGATATCACTTTCGGCTCACCCTGCGTGGAATGGTCGAATCTTAACCTCATATCATATAACCAAATATAAAACTGCAGCTGTTACGAAATGATGGACTATTTCCAACATTCGTCTCACCCGGTATATCATCGATTTGAAAACAATTGATAGCACAATCACAACTTTTTTCAGATGTCACTCACTTCTGAACCCTCTGTGGTCCTCGTGTATCCCGGGCGAGTCGTTCCCCTGTCCATGTCCGTCACCATCCTCAGACATCTGAGCATCCAAACTCTCCTCCTTCACAGCAGCCTGCGGCTGGGGCGACATAGAAGCGCTAGCGGGGGAGCAGGAGTCAGTTCGGGGGCTAGGACCCAAAATCCTTTCGTCAGAAGGTGAGAAGATGCTGTGGTTATGGCTGTGATGCATAGAATCGCCGTTCGTTTCGATTTTCAAACATTTCGGAGGAGCAAAAGCCGAGGGAGAAGGAAACGATTTGAGGTCTGCCAAAGGGCGAAATGCTCCTGATCCCAAGGTTAGACCTGGATGTAGGAACTGGGGTTGGAGGTGGTTGAGGATATGGGCCGGGATACCGCTGTAGGCTTCCATGTGTCTCAGACCGAAAGATGACGCAGTGAATGGTCTGTGCAGTTCTTTGGAAGCGTCGGACATTGTAAACTGAAATGAATCAGAACAAAACGTCATTGGGCGTAGGAAAAAGAATGGAATTTCGCAGGGTGTTATGAATTACGATACAGTCTTACAATCAATCATCCAAGGACATTCACAAGAAGTATTTACGTCCTATAAGGATTTTTTCATACCTACGGAGATTTCAATTAATGTATCTGACCTAACGACACAATAGTGATGATGGAGGTTAGCATGCAAATGTCAATACATTTCAATAATGGTTAATTTCAAGAAATACACAAGGAATATTTTGGAACAGATACAATCTTATAACCCTCATATTTTTTGTAAAATGCATATCAGAAAAACAAATCCAAATATTTATGACTTCAAAGAGCTTGGTTCACTATTAAGAACTCAGCAACTCGAAAAAGACTTACAAAAATTGAGAACAAGTGGAAAGATAATAATAAATAATAAATAAAAGGATGAAACTTGACAAATTAACCCGAACATAAAATAATTGGAAATGAATAGAACTTTATATATACCTACAGTGTGAAGCAGGATTATTACAATTTCTTTAAAAAATTTATAAATTTGGCTTTGCACAAGGACAATACCCATCAGAATATCATGTATGAATGGCACAACTATATCAACAAATTTCTTTTACTCATTGAAGTAATATTAATTCCTTTCACATTCCGAAAAGGTCACATCAAAACCCTTGTTACAGCTTTACTGTAGAAAAATTATCTTCGGAAACTTTTTATCATTCATACATGATAGTCCATCGGAAGTTAGACATCATCATTAAAATAAATCACTCGATAGGTCATTGGCAAGGCAAGAATATCTCAATGACTCGTTTACAAAAATATTGAGAAATTTCAGCAAATCCCCTACTGTATGAGAATACGCCAAACAAAAAAACATATCAAATCGTTAAAAAACACCGTTTCCTTATCCCTAACTCATACAACACGATAATCGGTTTTACTAACCTGTGGATTAAATGGTCTTTGAATTCTCAAAGCATCTTGCAATCCGCCGGCCGCCTGAGAAAATACCACTAAAGCTGGCGAATTCAAATGAGCTGAATTCGGGACGTATGCTGAATTCTCCATGACTGAAATAATGCAAAGAATGCTCAATAAAATTTAGGGAGGGTAAAAACGGCTTTTATAATTCAGATTGTAGAAAGCACATAATCTCTGTTTGTAATAGGCAAGGATGATCAAAATCTTGTGAATTTGAAAAAATAATACTTATTTCAAAAAATAATTTACATGTAATCTCTGAAAAAATCATTTATTTACATTCAATATCTGCTTTTTTTTTGGAACAGCTATTATTTTAAGAAATTTCCTGCTTCATTTCATTCAACACGTTATTGTACCAAAAAATCTCATACTTCACCGAATTCTTTGCACTTCTTTAAACTAGAAACTTATCATCAAACATCGATTATTCAATTTTGTATACGAGAAAACATAAAAATTCTCTATAGGAGCGAATACATCCCTTTTTCACAATACCAAAAATTATAAACAGTCGAAATAGTTATTTAGAATTGAAATATTCAATTCGAAATAACGGAAAATAAAAGTATTGCCTATATCTAAGTCTTCGTGAAAACCTATGCATTTCTTCAAGTTGAGAATACACCATTCAAACGTTTACTGTCTCCCTCCGTGTACCCAAGTGAAAAAAACTTAAAAACAGTTTAATTATGAAGCACCATTATATTCCAAAATTAATGAAAATGTAATTAGAAGTAAAAAATTCTTTTTGTGTTTAAAGAAAATGAGGTGAAAACAAATTTCAAGTTTGTTCAGCAAGTAAAAAATTGTGTTAATCTAATTTAATGTTGACAACCTAATTTCTCGTCTTTACGTTGGAAAAACAAATATTAACTATATATAGTGTTTCAAAAAATGCTCTTTCTATTCCAAGGAAATTTTCAAAAAATATTATCGTTAAGTTCAAAACTTGCTTTTGCAATGAACTGTAGCCTCAGATGATCTTCTTTTTTGTCTACAAAAAGATGAGGTTTTTTTTCAGCATTATGTTCGATTAAGGCCACATTCTGCTTGATTGATGTGATTTTGAGGGGTTTTTCCAGAAACTTGAGAGAATCGTAAAAGAACTTTTCAAAGATACTTTTCCACTCAAATGTTTCTACACAGTTTCATGATACTCGATGATATGCTGCCTTGTATTTAAAAAATTCGGAAGTAGAGAGAAATTGAAGAGCTGAATAACATTTTTCGAGAAGGATCACTTGCCATTTGTATCAAAAAACATATGCCGGTCTCTGTATATATTTTTTGGAATATTATGAATGTATTCTTCATATTCCAGACTACACAAAAATTTAAATAGGAAGTAAATATATTTTTTCGATATTTTTTGAAGCATTGAAGTAATTCAAATGACATATATTTTAATATATTCCCGAAAAGTCATTTTCCACTTTCTGAATTTCTTCACATTTTACAATAGATATATTCAATTATATTCACCCATTTGGGTTTCTGAATGAAGGAAGTTTCATATTCAGTATACTTTTCTGTGATATCAGAATATATTTTTACATTAATATATTTTACATTTCACTCTGTTTATGTCCTGTTTGTAATTTTATAAATTTTTAATTAATGTTTTTATCTTTATTGAAGCATTTTCTCCTGAGAATGACGATGCTAATGTGTAAACAGTTAACAAATAACTATGACTTTGTAGGCAAATGTTTTCATCCAGACAAAAAAGTTCATTTATCTATCTATGCATTCGAAATAAAAAAAGGTCGATATCGTAGAAAACCTATGCATACGTGTATTTTAATCGAAATCAAAATTATTTTTATTATTATTATTATTGGAGATCCTTCACTGATATGACGTCAATCCAAACAGATTTCACTACTATAATATAAACGGGTACTATTTGAGGAATTCCCAAGAGTAATTTAGTATATTATTTGACATTTTTTTATATGCCTGCCTTTAATGAACTGCAAAAACCACCTAAATTCTATAGAACATTGAAAAAAATACTTTTATAAAAACCAGCGATCAAAAAATCATGACATGACTTGAAAACATTAAATGAACTGGCGATGTTTTTGAGATTCAGGAAACTCCCAAACCAAATACAAACAGAGACTAACTCCCAAAAACAAAGTCCTCGAACTTACCTGCTCTTCTCCTAGCTCCCGCCAGCTCAAAAATTTTTCAAAATCGTAAATACGCGACAAACTCACGCGCGTCAGAAAATGCGCTAACACTTCTACCAACAACCCGAATTAGACTGACAGAAATATCGCCCCACTCTTCGAGAGAGCACGTTGTTCCCCCACCCTTGTGGCGCGCACCACGTGCTGCCAAACGGCAAAAGAACGCCTTTATTTTGTGGTAGATGTGGCGATGGGAGTATCTCATAGCAAAAGGTGTAATTATATGTAATTTAACCGGGACTCGCTAGTTTTTTCGTTTTTCAATTAACTTGGCAGCTATGGAGTTGGCACTTGAAAAGAGATATAAATGCTTCTGAAAAATTCCTTAGTACATTCACAAACACGGTTTTCAAAAATTAAGAGTCCACTGAATTAATGATGAATGTGTAGGCAATTATTCATGCTACTTCTGTGAAAGTAGTACTTGTCGAAAATTGTTTCCCCTAATTTTGAACCCTACACAGGTGTATCAATACAAATTTTTGATAAATTTAAAAATTTAATAAGTTTCTGTTATCCCAAATCTCACGTGGGAATATCAAATTATCATATTGGGTCGAAAATTAGAACATATCTTTATGCCAATAATTTTCGATATCCTCGAAATACTTTTCTTTCCACCAATCCTACATATCTTACGAAAAACGGCAGTTTCTCTGGCCAATACCAGGAAGAACAATCGTACATGGCATCACACGTTAAAAGGTAAGGGCTTCGTCTTCACTAGCTCGAACTCTCTAACTTCTGAGGGTTGCTCGTAAGGATACAGCCGGTTGACGGATATAACAATTTAAACAATGAACTATCTCTACCAGACACCACGCAAAGTTCCTAACGGAGGACACTATTGCAAAAAACTTCTTGCAATACAACAGCTGATGAACTCCTGTAAAACTTGGCGGGGGTGGCAGAACGGTTTCATAGTTATTATAAAAATATGAAAGGCATAGTTTGAATACTCTCCTTGAATATGCTTCATGATGGAAAAATACATTTTTTTAATCCATATATAATATTTTGATAATCAACATGCAAATAAAAAATAGTACCAAGCACTTTCACTTCGGATAGTTTGTTTGAAGCTATGTTGTCGAGAGAAAATCGTTTGTTCGAGACATATCCATTTCTCTTGAAAGTTATGTAGTGTCATCTATTCGTATTTAAGAAAAGATAATCATCAGGACAGTGGATGGCGATTCGATTCACATTCTTATGGATAAGTTGGACATCTGATATGGAGAACATGGCATGAATAATGTTTTCATCATCAGCATACATCAATAATATCGAATTACACAAAACAGGCCTTAATATCATTAGTTTCAATGATAAGTAGTGAGAGGCCCAAGTGAGATCCCTGTGGCACCCCTGATGTTATAGCGGAATTTTTCATGTAGTTTTATCCCAGTACCGCGCCATACAATTATATTCTATACTTCGACACTTGTTTCAGTCACCAAGTGACCATCTTCTGGAGGGAGATTACGTAATCATAGTAACACATCACCAGACGCTATAGAATAATTTTAAAATTTTACAAAAATTTTATCACTCGAAAACCACACCATTAAATTGGTGAAGGATCTATCCATCGTCAAAATATGCACGAGAATAATGATTTTGCAACATCTATTGTCGAAGAGTAAAAAATAAACCTGCGAAAGATACTAAAAATTCGTCCTATTATCGTTAGCTCTCGAAAAAACTTGACATCCTCGATAATTATATCTGAACTTTCAGTATGTGAAGGGAAGTGATGTGAATGTTATTAGATATCACCATTGCGATTGTTTCGATGAGTCACAGAAATATTCATCGAATCAAAAGTCATAGGTATTCATGAACTTTCATCCATATCAAATACCTAACAGTTTATTTAGTCTAATGCATAGTTTTGTTGATAATATGCTTTATCGCTGTATCGAAGAACACAAATACATTCCTCAATGGTTGTTGGTAATATAGCAAACATTTTTTCATCCGCATTATAATAATAATCAACAACCGGACTGTTGCTGGGGAAGTATGGGCATAATTCGTTTTGGGTATCAAATACCAGATATTGCGTATACCAAGTGAATGGGGTTGAGTTTGAAAATTATTATGTTTGTGAATGCATCGAAAAACATTGGTTAACTCAATGCAAAAGAAGTAAAAAAGAATCTTCATCGTTTTTCAGTAGAGATGCTTTCAAAATAAGTATATAGGTACAAAAATATTGAAAACAATTTTGACTGTATGATTTTAATCTGTATAATCTATCCATGTTCTAAGTCAGAGATATGGGCTTTAATATGATGTTAATGAAGAAATTCACCAAATCAAATGATGTTTGATATGGTTACGAAATAACGTCACTCTTTTGAAGATATCCAAATCCTATTGTCATCCCAATTGAAGCTGATTTAGTAAAAGCCTCAAGGTCATTATCAATTTCTAAGAGTAGCTTAATGCAATTTCTATATTGTTAATGAAAATTTGGATTATTCCATCGAAACTTTTCAGAAAATCACGAACTTTCAGATCATCAGGAATTCCGAAAGATTTCAGAAGAAAAAATGATCATGTTCTTCTATTTTTTTTTCACTATGCTTGTATTATACAGGTCCTCCCTGTTAACTTTTGAACGGTTTGACGTACAAACATGAAAAAACCGTGTGGAGGGTTTCACCCATACTACTTTTTGAAATACAACACATTGTGATTGCTCGATAGATGGCGCGGGGCATGGGGAGTCATATGTCACATTGTTGAAAAGATAATTCAATTCTCTTTCCAACCATCAACATTTTTTTAGATTTTCGTTTTTATGTTTTTTTTACAATATGCATTTGAAATGTCAGATTAAGTGTGGATTTGGCGGATCTGGAGCCCTTTTCTTACCTGACCACGATAACTTTTGAATGGTTTGATGTGAAATAACGGGACAGAATTATTTTTTTAATGGAAAGAAATTCTAAAAATTTTTAGATGGTTCGAAAGGGAATTCAATTATCTTTTCATCGATGTGCCATTTAAAATTTGAGTTAATGCTAAACCTTGTACCTGATAAGCATGAAATTTTGTGTATATAAGGCGAATTTCAAGTAAATCTGATGAATTTGTATTTTTCATAATTTTTAGGGAATTTATGACTTTTTTCCGCCGATCGACTAATAATTCACAGAGTATACCTACTAATTTCATCATTCTGAATTGATTGACGTTCGCAGAATTGATCTATCATTAACTGTTCGCGAGTTGAAAAGATAATCTGGATTTGAGAAGGGTAATTTCCTGCCAATTTTTTTCATAATTTGGAATCAGCTAGTCAACATACATTTGAGGGAACCTGGCAATTTTTTGAGAGATGAAAGTTTTCGAAAATTATGTTTTCTTCTATATTGCATTATTTAAGAATATATCAAAAATGCGAAATAGCTTGTATTTTAGAATTAGAACTCCATTTCACCTGGATAAAATGTAGATTTTCTGAAAAGGTGCATTTTTTCGATTGAAAATCTTCTAAAATTTTGTCAATTTGTCATCGAAGTTCATTTTTGTGGTAAGATTCGATATCAGCTCGTTGAAATATGTTTGAGGAAAGTTTGAGATTTTTAAAAAAATGGAAATTGAAAACATTTGAAAATTAGATCGCGCTAGGGGATTTTTGACGCTTTATTCATTTTTTATGCTAAACCTTGTATCTGAGCATATACAAGTCACATTTTTTCAAAATCAGCATGAAATTCTGCATATATAGTGCGAATTATAAGTGAATCGGATGAATTTGTATTTGTCATGATTTTTAGAAAAATTTTTTTTGCCGACCGACCTGCAATTCACTATATGTACTAATTTCATCATTCCAAATAAACTTCAATTATTTAAGAGGACATGCATTTTAACAAGTTAATAGACATAAAACTTCTCGTATTTTTTAATTAGAACGCCATCTCACTCGAAAAATATTGATTTTGAGGATAGGTGAATTTCTTCGTCAAAAATTCATTTGAAATTTTGTCAATTTGTAATAAATTTTTTTCCTGTGGTATGATTTAGAATCAGCTCGTCAAGATACATTCAAGAGATGTTAACGACTTTTCGAAAAATTAAAAAAAAATCTCTTTTTCTGAACTTTGTGTCTGAGCATAAACTAATCATATATTTTCGAAATCAGCATTAAATTTTGCTTCTATAGTGCGAATATCAAATAAATCTGAAGATTTTGTATTTTTTATGATTTTTAGAAATTTTTGACTCGAGTGATTTGTTTTTTCGCCGATCGACTTGAAATTCACGAAGTATACTAATTTCATTATTTTGAATCGATTGGTGTTCGCATTATTGATCTATCTTCAACGGATCTCTTGTTGGACGATTCATCTTGAGTTGAGAAGGGTCGTTTCCCTCAGAATTGATATTTCTGTCATTTCATTGATTCATCATCAAAATTTGTAACACAGAACAGAAAACAATTATCTGGATATTCACTTGCCACAAGAACTTAACCTTGATTGATCCACAATATACAGGGTGATTACGAGAATCGCAGTACAATAATAGTCATTTCTAAAACAGATCACTCAGAGAATGACAATCTCAGGAAAAAATATTGCAAATTGATCTTGTACTCAATAGTCATTTATGTTTGCTTCGAGCATTTATGAATAGCTATCTGTAGAATATCTTCTAACGTATATCCACTTTGAATCTATGAATGAATAAATATCTCATGAAAGTTCATATAAAGTCCAGAGAGATGACGGTCCAGTTCAAAGATCATTTTCATCAAGATAAAATTTGTGTATGTTGAATGAACCCATTCAATGACGCAGGTGAAAAGTTCAAATGAAATACACTCAACGCTGTTTTCCAATTTTGGCGGAGGATCGATCATTACGCTTGAACTGGCGCATTCGCCAAATTTATACCACTTGATATTCAAAATAATTTTGTTCACACCAGATGATTTTCTTTTAGGAATGATTGGTTACGAGCAACGACACAGTGGGCAATGGACCTCTCATCGTTATCACCCAGACCAGACGGTTCACTGTATGGACTTCCTTACGCAAGCACATGGTATAAATACAGTGATTGTCACCATTATCGTCAAAATCCCTTGTTAGCATTTTCGGAAAAATTTCGGAAAGAATGACTTTGGAAAGAAAAGTAGTTCTACAATCTTACATAATTGATAGTAAACAGGGTGTTTCGAAATTCAGTATCTAGATTTTAGGGGCGTATTTTTCAGGTCAAAATAAGACATTTTTTCTATTAAATGTATCCGCAAAAGCTTCGTTATCAATCTAATAAAGGGCGTTCCATCGTAGAGACTTTTTTTTTTATTTTTTATAGTTGCAGTTCAATTTTTGAGATAATAAGATCAAATTTTAAACATAGGTAACGATTTATGGCTCACATCATCCAGCATGCCAAGTGATTGCAAGAATCTACAGGGGGTGTTTTTTCAGAGGTCAAGTTCTTTTTCGCCCCATCATCCCTTTTGTGATGCTCCGATGGTGGATTCTGAAATACGAAATGAATTTTTTGTTTTGTTAATACATTTTTTTGTCTTTTGTTATTTTTACTTATCTGCGACCGTTATCGAGGAAAAAAAATCGCTATATTTAAACTTTTTAACAAAAGGGGGAACCTATTATCGCAATGAAAACAAAAAACGCTACTCATTCGGTTTTTGATTTACAAGATCACAAGTTTCTTCAAATATTACCTGAAAAATAATTAACCCAACGAACCTTGACTTTTCCACTCTTCTTCTCATAAGCTACCGTACGCTTTCTAAAATTCTGAGAGTGTTTCTTACAGTTTTCAAGGCATCCATAATTTGTTCAGTAACAATTTTGATGGAAAACACTGGTTCTGCAACAAAAACTAGGCACTTAAAAGGCATCCATAAAAAAAGTCCATTGGGATTCAATCTGGGGACCGCGGAGGCCAAGCAATTGAACCTGCTCTGCCAATCCACCGATTGGGAAAGTATCGCGAACAGTGACTAGAAAGTGAGGGGGGCCCCATGGTGCACAACCCACATTTGTTGACGAACTTGTAAAAGCACGTCTTCCACTTATGGAGACAAGTCGTTCTGTAGGAAGTTTGAATATGTATCACCATATAAAATTCGCGGTGGAATAACAGGACCAATTAAAGTATCTCCTACTATTCATGCCCATATGTTTACGCTGAACTGTTACGCCTGGTGTCGAGATTATCTGATCATGTGTGGATTTTCTAGTGCCCAAACATGAACGCTGTTATCTCAAATAATATCCGGAATTACAAAAAATTATTTAAACTTTTAAATTAAAAGTGACAAAAAAATAATTAACAAAACAAATAACTCATTTCATATTTTACAATAGACCAGCGGCGCACTACAGAAATATGGGGCGAGAAAGGTCCTGACCCCTAAAAAAATATTTTCGCAAGCCCTAAAACGTAACCTATTTCAAATTTGATCTTAATATCTCAAAAACTGAAATAGCTAAGAAGAAAAAAAAAACTTCAAACTTCAACGCTCTGTAGATCGGTAACGAAGCGTTTGCGACCACATACAACCGTTTCAGAAAGGAACCTTCTCCAAATTCTGTTATTATTTCTCAATTTTGAATTTAGAAAAGAAAGCTGTATCAATATTATTTTTTAATGGTTAGGCTTTTGAGAAAAAACAGACCAAGCCTAATGCTCAAAATTTATTAGTTTCAAACTCATACAATTGTTAGACTTATTGTAATACAATCTATAACATCACACTAAAAACAGACTGATCGAAAATTGTTGGTGTGAAATTTTTGTAATAAATCGTCGAAATACTTATTTTGCCTTCTTTGGCAGGAAAGTACAAACTCCCTACTCACACTACTTTCCCTGAAAGTAGGCACAGCTTCACTTCAATCATATTTGATACACTTGTGAGATGAAACTGACATTTGACAATATTCAAACAATATTTTTTTTTATTTATAAATATATTTGTGTCGGCATAAAAAACGTTTATATCACACGCCAAAAAGCTGTTTTGCAAGTGCAAGTAATGTTATAAGTAAGAGACAGAAGAACGAGGACCTAAATGATAATGAACAAAATACCTATAATCAGTTTTCCACAGTTTAGGAGATTCCAATGGTGAGCATCGAAAAAAGAATTCATACTGTATAAGTCTGTGAATTTCGAAAAGGCCGTGCAATTTTTCTTTGTCACATACTTGGAAATTTTTACTCTTAGGAGACATTTTTCATTGAGAGTAGAAAATCTAATTCTCCCGTTTCCATTGCATTTTTTAGCAAAAAAATTCAAGAGTTGGTCACCGAAACTACATTTTATCATTTTTCATGAGTGCGTTCACACCAAAACACGAGTGGGAAATCGATTGAAGATATGCTGATGAAAAACACAGCAGGTTCGATCTGAAAAAATTAAGTTGATATGTCTTCTGGCTAAACCGGAGCCTGCATAATGACTTTTTGTCGATAATGATGCAGTTTTGAACTGTGGTAATTGGAATTATATGTAAAATGGATTTGAAAATATGCCTATTGCTTTGATCTATCAAACGTAGGTACAATAAGCCAATCACTTCAGCATTAAAATAAAAAATAGAGGAAAAATAGCAAGAGAATGCAAACTGTCACAACAGATGTATTTTAGTGTTCAATAAAACTATAAAGATTTGCAATGGCGCACCCAGGATAAAGTTTCGGAGGAGGGGGGAGCTGAAGCATCATATTATACAAGAAGAAGCTCAATTGAATAGGAAATATCCTGCGAGAAAAATACAAATTATAAAATCCGGGGGGCTGCAGCCCCCCCCCCCTGAATGCCCCAATGAAGATTTGCGTCCTCGTACAAGGCTGGCAACATAGTTAAAAATGTAATGATAAACAATTGTGGTTATTTTTGACAGAAAAAATGCAATAGGGTCGCAAAATGGTGAAAATAAAGAAAATGTTACCCTTTACCGCCCTTTATCGTCCAAGTTTGGCATCTTAGTGATTAATTATTGGTTCATACTTTTGTTAATAAAAATATATAAGAGGGGCAAAGGTGAAGGAACGTTTCTCTTTATGTCATAAGCCTAGTTTAAACGTCGCCACTCCCTTCTATGACGGCAGCATATATTTTGTATACCTTTTACTAAAAAAATTGTATTTGCAACATTAATTGGTGATGGAAATAATGCAAAAGTTTTTTGACTCGCATACGTTTGCGACCAACTCAAAAAACTTTCGCACTATTTCCATAATTAATTCATATTGCAAACACAATTTTTTTAGCGTAAGTATAAAAAAAATATGTTGCCGTCGTCGACGGAAGTGGCAAACTTTCAAGGAGACTTATGACATACAGAGAAACGTTTCTTCACCTTTGCCCCTCTTTTGTATTTTTTTTGGCGAGTTATTAACAAAAGTATAAATAGTTTATTCACTCAGATGCCATACTTGGACATGGTCGCATTATTGGGGAATGATACAGGGTGATATTTTCTTTATTTCCACCATTTTCCGACTCTTTTGCATTTTTTCTATACAAAATAACCACAATTGTTCATAATTCAAATTTTCAACATGTTGCCGGCCTTGAACGAGGACGCAAATTTTTATAGTTCCATTTAGCACTTTAACACAACTTTTGTGAAAGTTTGCATTCTTTTGCTATTTTTTCCCCATTTTTTATTTTTAATGCTAAATTGATTGGCCCACAAAGTATTGCGGCAAGGACAAAATTTGTAATACAATGAATGAATAAATGCAACGATCAACGGTTTTAGCCAGTAGAATCAAAACAATAAACTCAGTCTCTTAATCTAAAAAAATCATTTTCAGCTCTATTGTTATTATCCTCAAGCTCTTCACATTATATAATATAAGATTATTCTACAAACCAATAGATAAGAAAAAAAAACAGCCCGATGATAACCATGACCGTGAACGTGATCAGTTGTTCCTTCAGGATCCCACAAACAGGCGGGGGGCAAACAGGAAGACAGTCGATCAGCGAATCTTTCCAAGTTCTCTGTGGAGGGGCTTCCTCCTTCTCTTCTTCCTTCTCCCCTTCTTTCTCCTCTCCCTCTTGTTTCGGCTCTTCGGTTGGGAAAACCAGCATAATGAACTGATCCGGATCTTCAGCTTTGACTTCCTCGAATTCGACAGCGATTGATTCGATCTCGCTGACTGCAGCTTGCAGTTCTAAATCCAAGGTTTCTTCATCTTGTTCTTGCTCGAAGGCCAACGGAGGTGATGAGGATGCTCCTGACGTCAGATTGCTTGTGCTAGCTGTTTGGTCCGTTTCTTAAAAAAAACATGTGTAAATGTATGAGTCACATGCGTAATGATGGTTATAAGTGTTTTTTTTTACTCTTGACAAACAGTCATGGAGATTCTGATTATCTATGGAATTTTAGGAAATTGCAGTACAAGAATGAGTGGTAGAATTTTTTATAAGGAAACCAAAACTGAAGTAGGTTTTAGCAACTGAACTACTATTCTATACATGTTGATTCTTGATGAGAGCTAATTCGACATATTTCAAAAAGTAATCCTGATTAAAACTTGGAAGAGCGAGTTATTGACAATGATCAACCTTTGCAAAGTATTAAGAACCCCTCTTCCTCTTCCGGTTATTCGGAATATTGAGAGCAACATTCTTATGTTCGATATAATACACTATATTCCTTCACAGAAAAGTCTGTCAATACTCTACCCAAGAATATGTTTGAGTTTGGCCATTGGTAGACAATAAAGCAAATTGAATGAGGATACCAGCATTCTTCATCGCCTTTTCTGAAGCATTCATCCGGCAAATAATTGTTTAGTCGCGGTTATCATTTCCAACTATTTGAATGGCATTTATTTTGTAATCGCCATAATGGTGTCCCGGAAGATCCTCATCTTCGTGGATGAGGTTTCAAGATTCATGAAGTTTCAAAGTATTTCGTGGGTTAAACAGTGAGAAAAGATTGATACTGAATAAGAAGAATAATAAATGGAGAAGTGAAAATAATGCTTCGAATCAAGATTCCCACTAATAACTGAAAGTAGTTTCGGCTATTTCACATATAATGGAATGCCTCAATCTATGAAAATAATCCGACAATTTGAAACATGCTCTGCGTAATTAAAAGTCCACTTGGCATTAAATATAACAGGTGGAAAAGATGAGAGCTTGGTACCAGCAGGATATTTCTTCACTATAATATCAGAATTGTTGGTTCTGGAAGCACCCATGGACTTGTTACTATGAAGTTTTGCTAAAAAGAAGAAATATTATGCACCCAGTTACTACAAAGAAGTGAAAAAAATAACAGCTGCAAATACAAGGACCAACGAACAATTGTTTTCTGTGAAGGATAAACATACGTTCACAACATGATGCCATGAGAAACATTTGATTCGGTGATAAATGTGCTTTATTTCTTAATGAGGAGGTCAATGAACAAACCTGTCATTATTGGATTGAAAAAATTACGCACTTTCTAGGGAAGGGCACACTCAGCAGCCTCAAGAAGTAAATGTGTGGGCTGGAATTCATAGAAATGAAGTTATCGAATCCGTATTTATATATGGCAGTTTAAATGAAAAAATATAATATCCTAAAATGATGACAACTACGATAAAGCCTTTGATTGTGGACCAGCTGGAAAACAAATCGAGTCTTAACTGAAAATCAGCTTCATTACTAGAAAGACGGTGCTCCACCGCACCATGACGGCCTTGTGAGATAATGGTTGGATTGGAAGGGGAGGACCTAGTGAGTGTCCTCCAAGAGCTCCAGATTTGACCCCCTTGGATTTTTCCCTATGAGGTCTGAAACCTGCACTTTATACAACTCAACCAACCTACATTGAAGAATTTGAGAGTCGTATTAAACAAGAATGCCGAAATATCTCTCATCAGTTTCGGCAACATAACTCGATAATTATTTTGTTGTTTCAAAGAGTCTTCGAACACTGTACAAGAAGTATATCAAAATGACCCTGACACTCGACTAATTAGAGATAGTATTCAGATACAATTTCCTTGGAGGAACAAGGCGATCAGGAATTTGAAAACTCAGGAAACCAAGGCATTGGTGCTTGATTGGAGTGCGCACAGATCACCCGGGGTGGTGTCATAGGTTTTCCGGATTTTCCTACGCTTTGGGAAAACTCAACGAGTGTTTACAAGAGGATATTATTATTTTTTGTCTTCCGCGCGCTCGTGTGTCATTTACCCCGATAGTCACTACCCACGTCCGTGGGGTGAGTGATTACTGGGTCCGAAAATCATATTTCCTGAGTAGACGGAGTGAACCAAGAATTACGACCTGCATTCGTCCGGCTAGGATTGCTGCCGCATTACAGCAAGCCGGTAAAATTTTCTGATTTGAGAGCAGCGTGTCCATCATTCCACCAAGTATCCTTACGATCAGAACCGCCAGTTTAACTGAAGGGTTTGGCTAAAGCCTACGGAGTTCAAGATAAATCTCGATATTTTAACCGTCTTCCAGATGTCAGCCTCTTCTGAAAGGACGGCGTGAATCTCCAGATCAGAAGCTTGTGTTATGAAGCGCCCTACGGATTCTGCCGTCATTCGTCGGTGGTATAATGCGAGCCTCCTCTACAGCCTACAGCCAAACCGACACGACATATCTGCTACTCCGTTATCCGGCTGAGGAGGGGCTTTGACATAGCCTCGACCCTGAAGATGAGATACATAATCCATCAGGTTTTGGACGGAAAAGGCGGAATGCTCCGGGTGTCTTTTGCACCGTAGAATATGCGTTCTCGCGCTGTATACTCTATAGGCCGCCGGCTCAGTCTCACTGTGGAGAAATCAAATCCCTCATAGAATCCGCCAAACTCATGAGAATCCTGATCAACGAGACAGGAAGTTCCATAACAAACTTGAACAAACCAGGGATATGCACAACATTCTCCAATCCAATTGAAACATCTGCGGAAGGTACTCTGCTCGGGTGATGCCTGCTAAAACTAACGGGCTCTGAAAATATAGCATACCAGACCCCTGTGGTTGAGAGGAGAGCGCTCTACCATCACGACCACTACGGCCCATACAGGTCAAATATCTAGGGGTGGCCTTATAGATACTCGAACTCCCAGGAAGGCTGCATTTAGATAATAGAATGAGGCCATGGTAGCGTATTTGAGAACACAAAACTCTTGAGTGGTATGCGAAATTCGTGAGGTGGGTGGAGCAGAAGATTCCTATAATCGCGCTCAAGATAAACTGCGATGGAATAGAAAGTTTGATCCCACTATTCTGATCAAATAACAATGGGAAGGCAATACAGTAGAGTTTCGCCCAGCAAGCCTAATATGCCATGAAGACGGTTTTCGTCTGAGCGACCAAGAGGCTGAAACGAAAGAAGTTCGGCTGGTATGGATCGCTGGCCACAGAAAGGTGCACAAAAACGAGATAGCACGTTAACTTGCTAGAACCGGTTTCGCAACGCCGTGCAAGGCATCGTAAGAATCCAAACCATTTCCACCCCTGGCGATTGGGCGGAAGAAGAACCGAACGAGCTTTGGAGGGATATTACCGGAAGTCCAAATCCAACAAGTCAAAGAGGGCATGCCTTTTAGGCAGAGATCGCCAAGCATTACGCCTTTTTATAGATATACTTATAAGGCATAACAAATTAGGCAGACACCTATCACTAATAAGCACAGAAAACTTGTCGCAAATGTGAAGAGGACGAAGAAACTTCCCTGGCAAATGCGAAGCATATGATAGGTTGAGATATGAAATAATTTGGAGTTGAGAACTCCAACAAGATGAACCAATAGACTTGAAGTGGACGGCATACTGACCTTTATTAGAAAGTCCCGAAGGTTCAAAGAGAGAATTTAGGAGAAATAATATAGATAGGTGGAGAGCAGGGGATTGTAAAAAGGGCCTATATGGGTCTACATGCTTGGCTAGAATAGCAGCCTCCTCAAAATTGCTAATATTACCAGATCACACAATTTTTAGTTCACCCCCTTATTCTGTACCTTGGAAGAACAAGAGTCAATCTCCAAAATCGCCATTATTGAACTGTATACACTGCCAAACTCAGAATTTCGAACAGTTTGTGTGATAGAAAGGCTAAACTCGTTAATGAAATATTTCACGAAAAATAATTTTTTTTCGGGGGCCAATGTCAAATATATTTCTCTTGCCCATTACATCAGATTAAAAAAGACAAATCTCCATATTGGCGGTCTTTTGAAAAATAAGTTGGCCCATAGAAAAAAATGTGCAAGGCGAAATCATCCCATGGATGCGAATAAAATCGCTCGAATTTCAATCATAGGATGACAATGTATTTTATTATAGTACTAGCTTTGAAAGTAATTTTATCAAAGTTGACCTAAGCAAAGGTTCGTCTAGAAATAGAGCCAAGGTCATAAAAGTCAATTTAAAACCAATGAGCTCCGATATCCTCCCAATGGCTGAACTTGAAGGTAAAGATTTACTAGAACTTCTACCTTTCATCCGCCACTATAATAGACCATTTTACGAAAACTTACGTGTCTCTTCAAGCCTAGATCCAGATGAACTTCCTATTTCAGAGGATTCATTTAAATTATATTTCATTTTCCGAAGAAATTACGTTTTTTTCGAACTTTTTATGGAAGGTAAATAGTTAGGAATGGTTGTATGAAAATGGCCAATGTCCGATTGGATTAGGCCAAAGTCCAGCTCAAATGCGCCAAAATCACAAAACTTGGAATTGAAACAAGACCAAACTCAAAAATTCTTTGGTGAATAATTTTTATAATTTGTTTTATAAGTTGTTCAATCATAACACATACTGCATATAATATTTTCTATTCACCTAATTGTTTCTTCTGAAAAACGTTTCATAATGTGGTTTGACATGAAACCGTTGATTTCTTGAAATGAGAAAAAGTAAGATTGGCCCTTGTTCTTCCAAGGTACAGAATTATGACAATATATTACAGAATAACTAGATAACTACACAAATATCGTTCCAAACACATAAACACACATTTATATGCATTTGATTATTCCTAACACCCTATTATTTTTTGGAATGAATTGGTCGTTACTTGATGGAAATCCATAGTATAAAGCACTAAGGTAAACGATTGAATTTCCACAAAACTATTAAATTCGCGACATGTTTCACTACACTGTAGTTTTATCAAGCGATAATGGTTTATGTATGTATGTATGTATGTAAACCATTATCGCTTGATAAAACTACAGTGTAGTGAAACATGTCGCGAATTTAATAATTTTGTGGAAATTTAATCGTTTACCTTAGTGCTTTACCCTATTATTTGCTATTTTTATGAAAGGTGGCGGCAGTGTTTGAAAGTCTCATGATACTTTTTTGTCAAATGAAGTATCGATGAAATGGCTGAAATCTTTGGAAATGTGAATAATTTTTCAGTTTTTACTTCGATATAGAAAATATCATTAAAATATACTTATTTGAATAACAATAAGAGAAAAAGGATTATTGCAGAAATAATAAAAACAATCAAAATTTCTTGTTCAACATTGTATAATTTTTCTGCTCTGGACGCATTTATCATCTATTTGAACCAAAATATTTTTATGTTCATAAGTATTGATGAATATGAAAGAAACTCTCTTAATTTCTCTCAAAAGTGTGTTGAAAAAATCATAGGCAAATTTTGAATTTAGTTTCAATAGACTAATACGCTTATGTACTTCTATTCTTTCCAAAAAACAGTGTATTCACAAAAATCTCAAGTAATATGTTTATTTATTTTTCTTCTCCGTATAAATGTTGTTGAGTTTTTTTTGTCAATTCTTGTGGTAACTTGAAAAATATTGTTACAACAATTTTTTATTTTTAAATTACCCTGTACGCTATGTAATATTCCACATATTTCAGTATTGAATTTGTAATGATGCATGTTATTTTTGAGATAGAATTTTAAGAAGTTGATAATAATTTGAATTAATGTATTAAATTAAAATTCACTTTGGAAACATGGTATCGCATCTTAAACCACTCTCAACGAATTCAAATCTTTGATAAATCAACTATTTCGAATAGTCTCAGAAAAATATGTTACAGAATTTTTTTTTCAGACAAATCAATAACACTCCACAAAATATTTGAATTTTAATCAGAAAAATTCAATTCTGGACATAATTCAAATTCAAAAATGTTCGTTTGGATTTTGTTGTTTCGAAAAGAGTATAAAAAAACACCCAAAAAAATTAACAAACTTCAAAATGAAAACAAAAATTTTTTAAACTGTTTGTGGAACAAGAAAACTTCTATGTTGAAATAGCAACAAACCGACAAAAACAAACTTATTTTTAAAGAAATTTTAAATGAATTTTCAGCGAAATAAAACTTTTCAAAATAATATCAACCTTGTATAAATACAAATACCTAAATATTCAAATGAATCTAAAAGTAAGTATTTGAATAAACCTACAAAATATTAATTGAATTGATTAAAGTTCAATAAATATTCTTACCTGTGTCGACAGTCATCTTGGCGCACTTTTTTCACTGCAAAATCAACCGGCAAATTAAATGAACAGCACAAATCCATTCAATTTATATTTTAATTCCCCACCTGGAAGAGCTTTATCAGTATACGCTACTGGGTAATAGCTATTTGCGCCTATCTTTATTAATGTACATCTATACAAAGTGTCCGCACTTTTATGACTTGTTCTTTGAAATAATTTCGGTCACATTTTAATCAAAGAATTCTTCAACGATATCACCAATAGCCTTCGAGTCACAAAAACTTCGTTATGTGCTGACGAAGTGTTTGTGCTCTTTGAATGATTGTGCCAATGGTGCACTGTGTATGAAAGATGAGAAGATCGTAAATAAAGAACGGAATTGATATCGTTACGGTTATCGTCACATTTTGAAAATAATGCCATTCCTGTGCTCAAAATTAATCATTTCTCACACTAAAAAGTTGACTTGTTATCAGTAGACCAAAAATGCAAGTCAAATAATAAAACTATCTCTCATAAACATTCACACGAGTGTATGCAAAGGCATAGCGGGTAGAGATCAGCTATTATTATTACTTGCCGTAACGGTTCGGTATTTATATTTCTGCTGCAGACCAGCCCGAAAACTCAAAGCACCACTCCCAGTAGTGGGTTTATTTGAGGAGAACCCCTCACCAGAATTACTGAAATATTATACTTTGGAATTTAGGATCCATAGAACTATAGTTTCCAAAGTTTGAGGGCCATGGTCAGTTCACCTCAATAGAGGAATTTTTGTGGATGTTTCGCTCACAACTGTGGTGAGCGTCTTCAGTGTGGATGTTGCCGTCTTGAAAAGCATCTAAACATATTGTGAGCGAAATGTCCATGGAAAAGACCTATACGGGGATAAACCAATCACGGCATCAAATCCCAAAAACTATAGTTCTTCCGAGCGTAAAAGACTCCATTCTATATATGCTTAAGATTGCAGCTTTTTTACTTTTCGAGATCTTTTTCTACTGGAAACCCACTTTCCAGGTAGCAAGCAATAGACCAAAATACAATGAGCCAAATAGAGAAGACTATGGGAGGTAACAAAAGCTATATGCACTCCTCAACGGTTGGAGTGGGCAATCATCTCTTTCCAACCATTTGAATTCCTCAGAATTGGTGGCAGTGTTCCACAGGGGCAAAAGAAAATACTTCTACTATCGACCAAAATTACCAGATTCAGTATACTAATAATACAAGCTAGGCTTGGATGAGAACAGCATCTGCAGGTTCTGTGGGAAAAGCAGAGACATCCCACTGTCCTAATAGACGCTGTACACCATGAGAGTTGAGAAAATTACACGTGTAGAATGCTCAAATTCCTCAGGGAATTGGGTCTTGAGAAGCTGCTTGCAGAAATATCGATTAGATAAAGTTAAATGTCCGTCGTGGAATCAGCCAGTAAAATAATTGTTTTCTGTCAGGTATTTGCATCATATTCCACTTTGTGAGAATGGTTCCCAGCTATCTTCGTGGCATTCCTCGTTCTGCCAGAGCAGTAATTTTTTCTCTCTGCACTTCATGACCCTACATATATGGCACTTTTTTAAATTTGGGCGTAGTCAGGTTGTTTTCATCTTTGAGGAGCACAATGCAGTGACAAAATTAATCATCGTAAAAGTCACCCAACGTTTTTTGTGACTAAATAAAAACATATTTTTTTTTGTTGGCATATCTATATTCATTTCGAAAAAATCAACAGTACCGTGATATTTCTTGTGAGCTTGATTATTTGTAAGTCAGATATGAGGGCACTGCATTATACAGTGTGAATTTTAACTTGTTCAAAATTTTCGAACATTTTTTAAAAAATATTATTTAAGTCATATTTACCAATATTTTGTGAACCACTCATAGTAATTTTCGAATGTGAGATATACATTGAAATTGATTGTTTCATGAATGTGAAAAATGAGATTGAGAAATTATTTGAACATTGCTACAACAGGCAACCGGCAACACGTGTTTAAACCTTTTTTTGCAGTTGGTTTGAAAATAAACTCTTCGGTATGATATTGAATCGAAAGTATCACTTTACCCAAATGGTAACGAAAGTATTCACTATTTTCGGGATGTTTTTGTTCACTTTTCAAACGATTTCTTCACTTTCAGGACGACACTTGTTACTTTCGGGACGATTTTGGATATCTACAGTGTTACACGTAAAATTCGCAACATATGAAAGGTTTTTTGATTAATAGATATAATGAAAATTTTACTTCGCAGTTTGTGCTTGAAAAATTAGTAAAAAACAGCCTTGCCTTTTGTCATATGCTACTCTAAAACTGTTAAATTTGGCATTTTTTTTTTCGAAAATCCTTAATAAATCAGGTTTTTTTGTAACTTCACAAAAATTACAAAGAAAAGACTTGCAAGTTTCCAATGTTTCTTCAATTTTTCACTCTACCGATTCGAACGATACATGATTAAAACTTCCTAATTTTTATGAAAACAAGACTTCTATATAATATTTTGACCAGAAAATACCTACTCTGGCCTGTAACAAAAAAAAAATGCACCTCCAGAAATTCATATTTGTTGTTGCAGAGTTCATCTAGTTTTTTCATGAAACAGATTCGGTTAATAATATGTCAGTGATAGAAAAAACGAATTTCTTTTCATTCTTATCACACTCGAATTTCTTTTTTCAACAGATTTTTATCCAGTTTGATTATTTTTCTGACCAATAATTCACTTACAAACAAACCCGAAATATCATACTTTTCTGTAAATTAAACAATCACAGTTTCAAAACTATTCAAAGACTTTCGTTCTACCGATTTGTACTAAACATGAGATGAAATTTCGTGATTTCAAACAATACAAGACTAATACAGAAAATAGTAAAATTAATTGAATCGAAATAAATGTACAATGTTATGTAAAATGATATCCACACAAGACAAAGTGGAAATCGTTCTTTTATGTTGTTAGAATGTGCCATATCGATATGTTGCTTGTGTTTTCAATCACCGGCATCCAGGAATAAATATTCGTACACCCTCTTAAAAAATGAGATTTTGATATTCGAGAAGGTTTTTCACTTTGGTTCCAATGATATCACATTTCCCTACAGGATTTTATGAATAGACGGGACAACTTTCACAGTTAGTTTCCCAAATTGTCGCTGGTGGTCCAACAATAATCCAAATTTTATAATAGAATGCCGTGGCCAATATTCATTCAAGACAAATGTATGGTGTGGTTTATTGCATAACCAAATAATTGAACCATATTTTTTTAGAGAAAATTTGAACGCTGTCATGTACAGAAATTTCATTATGAATCAGGTGTCTGAAGTTTTATATAATCTGCCTTCAAGTGTTCGATCCACCAAACGGTAGAAGCGAAACAGTACCTCAATCAGATGTTCGGAGACAAAGTGATAGGACGAGACTGAGGAAATTATTGGCCTCCAAGATCACCAGACTTATCTCTAATGGACTTTTTTCTATAGGATTATCTGAAACGAAGAACATCAACAGGAAACCATTCCGGAGTGTTTTGTGCTAACATAAATCCCCAATTTATTTAAGTTTGTGAATAAAAGATCTATAATTTGTATAGAACAGGAAGGACAGCATACTGATAGATGAATCCGGGTTGTATATAAGATTATTGAGATAAATCAATTAATGTTACGACGTTTTGTTGTGAATTTGGTTAGAGATGATTTGGTTTGATGTTTTTTACAAATCTAATGATGAAAATAAAGAATATGAGAATTATGAAATCAATTCCAAAAACGTTGCGAAAAATAATTATTTGCTCGAAAACTACATGTAACAGTTTACATCCAACAGTCTACATCCAACAGTCACACTGTTGATAATCAATATATTTCGAACTCATCTACAGCTAACGGGATACAAATCTGTAAATAAATAACGTGCATACCGGGTGGCTACGGAAGTATTGCCTACGGAATATCTCAGTTATTGTATGAAGTAGGTTTGTGAAATTTGGAGCGTCGATATAATGACATAAGAGCTAGAATTTGAGCATATTGACATGTCGAAGTTAACTTCCGGTCTGACCGGAAGTAACATCAACTTTCTTATTTTAAATGGAAACCCTATTTTTTTTTCTTTTCGCTTTATTCAGCATTCAATTCCCTTTCTAATGACATATCACAAGTTGGTATCTAACCAGAAACTAGATCAGAAAAAATTATTATTGAAATTCACCGAGTAGGCCGTGGAAGCAAAATGAAAGCCAAAAATTGAAAAGTTGGCTATGGAAACCATACGTCACTTGATAACAGTTGCTACTACTGTGATATTTTATTTTCATTCGTCGGCGTTATAAAAAGCCGCCAAAAAAAATATTGGAAAAATTGGGAAAAAAATAATACTCTGTAGGTCCATAACTTAAATAGGAACATACAACTTTTTCTTGCCTGTACTATTCAGCATATCCATTCCTTTCTAATGATATAATAGAAAGTTATTTTTTGAAATGAAATACCAAAAAATCCAATTATTATTATTCAAATAACAAAAAAAACAGATTTATCGAAAAAAAAAAATTCAAATTGATAGGATTAAAGATAAAATAAATTCAAAACAAATGTTCGAAATGCATTCCCTCAGCGTCAATACATTTATTAACTCTGGTGATATTTTCATGTAAAACGTTTCTCAACATTTGGGGCGTGATATCTTGGAAAGCTCTACGAATTTTCACTTCTAGCTCATGTAGAGTGTAGGCTGTGTGGAATACACCCTATTTTTAAGATGCCCCCATAGAAAAAAGTCGCACGGAGTAAGATCAGGTGACCTTGGTGGCCACCTGACTGGACCATGGGTTGTTATAAGTCTCTCTTGAAAGCGATTTTGAAGATAATTTCTCGCTATTCTTGAATTATGCGGAGGGGCGCCATCTTGCTGGAAGTACATCCTCTCAGTTATTTCCGCTGGTAGGTTGTTAATGAATTCCGAAATTTCATTCGTTAGTTGGCCTTGAAAAAGAATGGGGCCAACAATATGAGTTCCAACTATTCCTGCGCAAACATTCACACCAAATCTCTCCTGGAAGCCACCTTGTCGAAATCGGTGCTCGTTTTCTATCGCCCAGTACCTGAAACAAAAGACCGTTCACACTTTTAGCACTTTACACTTCGACTATCGACAATAATCCAAATAAAGTACAGTACCTACCTTGTATTATTCCTGTTAAATAATCCATTGTTGGTAAATCTTGACTCGTCCGTAAACAAGATATAATATTTAAATAGGTAATTCTCAGCATTTTGTCGAAGAAACCAATTACAATATTCCAGGCGCCTTTCACCGTCATTTTCATACAAATGTTGATGCAACTGATACTTGAAGGATTTAAATCGATGTTTTTTCAAAATTTTCCTAGCAGAGTCCTTACTTATAGCTAATTCGGCGCCAATCTGCCTTGAGGAAATTGTGCTATCATATTG
Source organism: Chrysolina americana (assembly GCA_958502065.1). Lineage (NCBI taxonomy): Eukaryota > Metazoa > Arthropoda > Insecta > Coleoptera > Chrysomelidae > Chrysolina > Chrysolina americana. Next base: position 55,437,006 of record OY293420.1, on the reverse strand, counting down.
TACTAAAGCTAATACATTAATTTCAGTTTCCTCATTAATAACAAATGCTTCTTGGTCTTCGTGAACATCAGGCTCAGTTCTTAATTTTTCTTCAAGCCACTGGAAATACCTTCTTGACGGTTGCTGCCTCCCTGGATATTGCTCTAAATACAATGGATCAGAGGCATAAGAATTTTTTAAACATTCACCATAAATGAGAAGCATGTCAATTTGTTCGGTTCGTGAATAACGGGGCATTTTTTGAATATTCCACTAACTGATTTCGATTTCCAAACCCTTTTAAAATGGCAGAATCAAAAACACTACTTCGAACGTCAAAATAATATGGATAGCAGCGTTTGTGAGAGCTCTCGTTTCTTTTTTGTTTCATTCCAAAATACGTCTTAATCAGCCTACTTCTTAATATTTTGGTTTGAATGATTATTGCAATGGAATGATTATTCTGAATAGCACAAACATCGTCCATAGGTAGATATTAGAATATCTATGGACGATGGCACAGACCAAGTACGTTTATGTTCCTATTTAACCTAGAACCTACAGGATATAATTTATCATTCCACATTATTTTTAATGTTATTATTGCGTATGGCGATAATCTGCTTTGTTATTTGAAGAATAATAATTGGATTTTTTGGTATTTCATTTCAAAAAATTACTTTCTATTATATTATTAGAAAGGAATGGTTATGCTGAATAGTACAGGCAAGAAAAAGTTGTATGTTCCTATTTAAGTTATGGACCTACAGAGTATTGTTTTTTTCCCAATTTTTCCAATATTTTTTTTGGCAGCTTTTTATAACGCCGATGAATGAAAATAAAATATCACAGTAGTAGCAACTGTTATCAAGTGACGTATGGTTTCCATAGCCAACTTTTCAGTTTTTGGCTTTCATTTTGCTTCCACGGCCTACTCGGTGAATTTCAATAATAATTTTTTTCTGATCTAGTTTCTGGTTAGATACCAACTTGTGATATGTCATTAGAAAGGGAATTGAATGCTGAATAACGCGAAAAGAAAAAAAAATAGGGTTTCCATTTAAAATAAGAAAGTTGATGTTACTTCCGGTCAGACCGGAAGTTAACTTCGACATGTCAATATGCTCAAATTCTAGCTCTTATGTCATTATATCGACGCTCCAAATTTCACAAACCTACTTCATACAATAACTGAGATATTCCGTAGGCAATACTTCCGTAGCCACCCGGTATATGTTTATAAAACATTCTTCAATGTTGAGAATGTCGCATAGTGGTTTCATGTATACAGAGCGAGTAAAAAGAAACAGTCTAAGCTTCTTAGAAAATGCGTTTTTTTCAGTGAATACCCTGTATTTCCAAAAAGAATCGGTCAATTTTCCTGAATTTTTAATATCATGTACGGTTTGAAGAGTCCGAGATATTGTCATCAATATCAGCATAGGTCTCCGGACTCGTTTGTTGGCAATATACTTTTGAATGTATGAATTTTATTTTTTAATTTTATTGCTACTCCATATACTCAATCGGGGAAAAAAATGGGCTATTTTTTTGAAAAAAATTTTTTGTTGAAAAATACCAATTTCAAATATGCAATACCTCATATATGTGGTTAATGAAATGTCTTTCATTCATAAGCCCTGTTTCTAAAGAAACCAAAGAAATTCGAAATGTATCAGAAGCAAGAATCTTCTCAAGGTCGAGACTAATTCTCCATCCTTTGAAAGCTAATTCAATTTAGATGGGAAATATTTCATATTATATCATTTCATACGGAAGGTATAAGGTATATACCCAAAAAGAAATTACTTATGCGATAGCAAATTCTATGTTTTGTGGACATTTATTCAATGAACTGATTTTGGAATGTATTGACTATATTTTACAAAAAATACAAGCTTTTGTTGAATTGCACTGAAAAGGGAAAAATGATTTCTTCAGGGATGTCGCGATATTCTGCAAAAATATCATATTCAAAAGATTGTATCTGTAACTCACAAAATAACGTAACACCTCTGGATAAATTAATTTATCTTTTTAGTGCAATTCAATCAAAGCTTGTCTTTAAGAAGTGTTTTTATTTATTTTTTCCATATTTTTTGTGCGAAATACAAACACATGTCAAAACGTAGATATTTTCTATCTCAGACTTTCCTGTAGGATTTTGAGAAGTGAAATACGTTACCATACATTTGTTGATTTTATACCAAATGTCTTATTCCTAGGTTTTCGTCTGCTTGATAGGAAAATATCCGCTATTTGGTAGAAACCTCACATTTCACAGAAATCATATAAAATATTTCTACATCTGAATTGAATTTGAAACAATGGGGAATTATCAAATAAATGAAGATTCGAACCTTCGGTGTGAATACAATTCAAGAAATGGAAATAATCCAAAAAACACCAAAACAACGCTTTTTGAACTCCTGAGGATGTCAACTTTGATGGCGAAACGCGTGTTTTAAGCGTTATATTGGCGTTGTTTTAGTGTGTTTTCGCTTATTTCCATTTCTTGAATGGAGTATTAGTCCTAACCTTGAGGGGGTTATTGCTTCTGATACATTTTATTTTTCTCTAGTTTCTTTGGAAACAGAGCTTCCAAATGAAATGTGGTAACATTGCTATATTCTAAACCGTAATAGATACAAAGACGATTAAATGGGAAAAAATGTAACCATTGTGGTGAGCAGTACATTGGTCAGAGAAAATCTACGGGGACTCTCGCTCTTCCCGACTTATACAGGGAAAACTAAAAATGCTGTTGTCAGTGATGATGCTAGTTATTTTATATGAAACGTTATAAAAATGCCGAGTGTGATATACCACTGAATTGTGATTTTATCGCTCTATCAATATTTGTGATGAAATAGACAGGTCCGTATTTGATAAAAATAGTTGATGATGGCGGTGTTGACACGAAACGTTTGATTAAAAATTTATCGTTACGTAGTTCCAGTACATTTTGAATAAAATGAAACTTTCCTTTTTCATTTTTTTATATTTTCTGAAATAACAAATTCTATTCGTAAACAGAAAACAGCATTTTCAGTTTTCCCTGTATAAGTTGGGAAGGGCGAGAATCCCCGTAAATTTTCTATTGCCAATTCACTGCTCACCACAATAGTTACATTTTTTCCCATTTAATCGTCTTTGTATCTATTACGGTTTAGAATATAGCAATGTTACCACATGATAGAAGAAACGGCCTATGGTATTACATTTTTGGTAAAGGTACCGCAATAATCTACTCCGAATTTTTTCAAACAAGAAGAATTGCTCTAAAATAATAGTGAATGGGATATCAATAAAATCCGTATATTCAAAAGTATGTAGCTGACAAACGAGCCCGGGAACCTATTCTGATATTAATGACACTATATCGGACTCCTCAAACCGTACATTAAATCAAAAATTCATGAAAATAAATAATCTTTTTCGAAATACAGGGTATTGATTGAAAAAAACGCACTTATCTATGGAACTGTTTCTTTTTACTCGTCCTGTATACATGAAATGATTATGCGACGTACTCAGCATTGATGAATGTTCGATATATCTTTGACATACTCTCCCCTATCCAAAATAAAAAACTAGGGGTAGACCTAACCCTATTTTCGAAATACCCTGTATTAAAAAAAAACATAATGTCACTCAACTTCGATCAAGATTGAAGGAGTGCATTCAGGCTGAAATGAACCCTTTATTTTCATCAGAGAACTCACACCGGTTGGTTAAAAATCAACCGAATTGGATTTTCTTTGTTCAGCCTGTTGTAGAGCATAAAAGGAAAAAGTATAATCCATCATTGAGGCATGATATTTCTATAATAAATAGACATTTTCTCGGAAATGTTACAGATTCTGAATGGAAAGCTTCACTTTTCAACTTTGATACCCAATTTTGAGGAGGAAGTGAAAATCCAGTCACTTTCCATAAAGATGCAAAAATTTTAAACGATTTTCTCATTTTTTCAAAGGAAAACATGTATTTATCGATACTTCGTAACAATTTTTTTTTTCAAAGGTAAAAAATATCAAAAGACAAAGAAAAATGACAAAATCTAAAAGTTGCAATAGATGAGTGTTCAAATTTCATATGTGAAAATCGGAATAGAAACAACTTTTCTCTGTGAATATTTTTTTAAAGTCCAATCAAATAACTGATAAGTGATAATTTTGAAAATTTTGAAAACAAGTAGGTACAGAAAGTCACGTGACCCCTGCTTCCTTAAATCAAAACTTCAAGACCAAGTCAAATTTCGAAATATATTATTGTTAAAAATGTTTTCCATATGAGGTCCAAATAAATGAAAATTGGAACGATTGGTATGAATAAAATGAATAAAATTCACGAAATGAAAAAACCCAAAAACACCCAAACATCGTCAAAATCACTCGACGCGCGTTTCGCCAACAAATTTGGCATCCTCAGGAGTCAGATTTTATTTAATTGTAATTCACGTCCGAGTTGGACTTTTTATACTATATTTGTGGTTGAACTCTCATCCTAACAATTAAATCTTCTCAACATTAGATCATCGACCATTGAGTATTATTCTCAACGTCCACTACATTGTTATACTCTTTAGAGTTTTTGCTACAACTTTATTGCAAGCCGTCTGAAATTGCAGGCAATTCATAATTTCATTTGAAACTTTTACCACAGTTGCACAGTTGCACAGTTTCTTATGTATGACCTTGAACATTTCTATACTTTTGTGCGCACTAAAGTTACAGCAAAAAGGCGTAGAAGCATGCGCAGTTTATTCAAAATAAAGTCTAGCAATTTTACGGAAAAATCTATAAAACAGATACCCCTTGAAGGCTGAAACACAATGGATGCTTTATTTTTTGACTTAAATTTTAGAATATTCGATTTCGTTCAACACAAAACTGTCATTGCCATTAGGTATCATTCTTATCACGTCCCACAAACAGTCTTGTTGGCGAAATTTAAACTTTATTTATGAATTCTGTTTTGCATCCTGTTCTCTTCCTGAAAACTGATATTCCATATCGCAAAATGTAAAACTTATTACCTACATAAATCTTCGAATGTGTCAGTAAACCCACTGGAGATTGACGTATGTCTTTGATCAAAATTCATTGAAAACTTTTCTTTCGGTTCAAACCTCTCAACAAAATTTTGGTTTGGAAATGTTAGGAAGCGTTTCAGATTCAATTCACCACAATTTGTACACACCAGTATTAGTTAGTACCTACTAGTATTCTGAACTTTGGAATATCATGCCATAGGTATAGGTATAACCTCATAAATTGAAATAAAACTGCCGCGTCATAAAATAAATGAGAAGGGACTCACTTTTCTTTCTTCGAGAGCCTGAAGACTTCAATTTTCGATATCTCAGTATAGAAAGAACACAGTCACTTTATTTTCACAACTTTCGCGCAATTCAATAATGAAAGTCACAGGCACAAAATCACCATTACAAAATAATTTCGACGGTGTTTTGTTTCAATAATCTGCGCAAGGAAATCCATGTACAGTCAAAGCCACCTTGGGTAAGTAAACATGGCTCATTTCAAAATAATTTGGGCAACACAAGGTGGTCGTTATTCTTTACATTTGTAGGTATGCAAAAAACAAAAAAATAGTCCCTGCTATATGAGTACTTATTTTCGATTTTTGTTAGGTCTACAGGTATAATCTGAGGTATTGTATAGGTAGTAAGAACAGAGTCAAAGAGATGACGGATAAGTAATTTAAATACTCATAAAGGCCGATTCAGATACATGCGTGCCCATGCGAGGTTTTTGAAGCACGTGCTATTTACACGTATATTTGATCCTTGTACTTGAGAACAAAGCCCACAAAAAAAATATTTGATTTACATATTCTTATATCAGCGTAAGAAATTAATAAAACGTCCAAATTTCACTCGCGCGATATAATTTTCAAAAATCACAAACGTCCCTCAAATGTATTTCAACGAGGTGACTCCAAATCATACTACAAAAATAAATGTCGATGATATTTAATCGCAAAACTGCATCTATCCACAAAATCAACATTTTCTAAGTGAAACGGCGTTCTAATTAAAAAATACGAGCTGATTTCGCATTTTCTAGAGATCCACAGACTATTGAAGTCAAGTGGTGCAATATTGTATGTTGAAGAAAAGTGAATTAATCAAAATTTTTATTTTTCTTCATTTAAAAAATCGCCAGGTCCTCTCAAATGTATTTCGACGAGCTGATTCAGAATTTAAACAAAATTGCGGGAAATTACCTCTCTCAACTCCAGTTGAACTTTTCAACTCGCAAACAGTTAAAGATAGATCGATTCTGCGAATGCCAATCGATTCAGAATAATGATATTAGTATACGCGGTGATTTTCAACTCGACCTAAAAATCATGAAAAATACAGATTCATCAGATTCACTTGAAATTCGCACTATATACGCATAATTTCATGCTGATTCCAAAAATATATGATTTGTATGTTCTCAGGTACAAGGTTTAGTATTAAAAGGAATAAAATGCGGGAAATTACACTTCACAACTCCAGATGAAGTTTTCAACTCGCGAACGGTTAAAAATAGATCAATTTCGCCTACGGCAATCGATTCAGAATGATGAAATTAGTATACTTTGTGAATTTCAAGTCGATCTGCGAAAAAAAAATCACTCGAAAAAAGTCAAAAATTCCCAAGGGGTAGACCCCTAAAAATCATGAAAAATACAGATTCATCAGATTCACTTGAAATTCGCACTATATACGCATAATTTCATGCTGATTCCAAAAATATATGATTTGTATGTTCTCAGGTACAAGGTTTAGTATTAAAAGGAATAAAATGCGGGAAATTACACTTCACAACTCCAGATGAAGTTTTCAACTCGCGAACGGTTAAAAATAGATCAATTTCGCCTACGCCAATCGATTCAGAATGATGAAATTAGTATACTTTGTGAATTTCAAGTCGATTTGCGAAAAAAAAATCACTCGAAAAAAGTCAAAAATTCCCAAGGGGTAGACCCCTAAAAATCATGAAAAATACAGATTCATCAGATTTACTTGAAATTCGCACTATATACGCATAATTTCATGCTGATTCCAAAAATATATGATTTGTATGTACTCAGGTACAAGGTTTAGTATTAAAAGGAATAAAATGCAGGAAATTACACTTCACAACTCCAGATGAAGTTTTCAACTCGCGAACGGTTAAAAATAGATCAATTTCGCCTACGGCAATCGATTCAGAATGATGAAATTAGTATACTTTGTGAATTTCAAGTCGATCTGCGAAAAAAAAATCACTCGAAAAAAGTCAAAAATTCCCAAGGGGTAGACCCCTAAAAATCATGAAAAATACAGATTCATCAGATTCACTTGAAATTCGCACTATATACGCATAATTTCATGCTGATTCCAAAAATATATGATTTGTATGTTCTCAGGTACAAGGTTTAGTATTAAAAGGAATAAAATGCGGGAAATTACACTTCACAACTCCAGATGAAGTTTTCAACTCGCGAACGGTTAAAAATAGATCAATTTCGCCTACGGCAATCGATTCAGAATGATGAAATTAGTATACTTTGTGAATTTCAAGTCGATCTGCGAAAAAAAAATCACTCGAAAAAAGTCAAAAATTCCCAAGGGGTAGACCCCTAAAAATCATGAAAAATACAGATTCATCAGATTCACTTGAAATTCGCACTATATACGCATAATTTCATGCTGATTCCAAAAATATATGATTTGTATGTTCTCAGGTACGAGGTTTAGTATTAAAAGGAATAAAATGCGGGAAATTACACTTCACAACTCCAGATGAAGTTTTCAACTCGCGAACGGTTAAAAATAGATCAATTTCGCCTACGCCAATCGATTCAGAATGATGAAATTAGTATACTTTGTGAATTTCAAGTCGTTCTGCGAAAAAAAAATCACTCGAAAAAAGTCAAAAATTCCCAAGGGGTAGACCCCTAAAAATCATGAAAAATACAGATTCATCAGATTCACTTGAAATTCGCACTATATACGCATAATTTCATGCTGATTCCAAAAATATATGATTTGTATGTTCTCAGGTACGAGGTTTAGTATTAAAAGGAATAAAATGCGGGAAATTACACTTCACAACTCCAGATGAAGTTTTCAACTCGCGAACGGTTAAAAATAGATCAATTTCGCCTACGCCAATCGATTCAGAATGATGAAATTAGTATACTTTGTGAATTTCAAGTCGATCTGCGAAAAAAAAATCACTCGAAAAAAGTCAAAAATTCCCAAGGGGTAGACCCCTAAAAATCATGAAAAATACAGATTCATCAGATTCACTTGAAATTCGCACTATATACGCATAATTTCATGCTGATTCCAAAAATATATGATTTGTATGTTCTCAGGTACGAGGTTTAGTATTAAAAGGAATAAAATGCGGGAAATTACACTTCACAACTCCAGATGAAGTTTTCAACTCGCGAACGGTTAAAAATAGATCAATTTCGCCTACGCCAATCGATTCAGAATGATGAAATTAGTATACTTTGTGAATTTCAAGTCGATCTGCGAAAAAAAAATCACTCGAAAAAAGTCAAAAATTCCCAAGGGGTAGACCCCTAAAAATCATGAAAAATACAGATTCATCAGATTCACTTGAAATTCGCACTATATACGCATAATTTCATGCTGATTCCAAAAATATATGATTTGTATGTTCTCAGGTACGAGGTTTAGTATTAAAAGGAATAAAATGCGGGAAATTACACTTCACAACTCCAGATGAAGTTTTCAACTCGCGAACGGTTAAAAATAGATCAATTTCGCCTACGCCAATCGATTCAGAATGATGAAATTAGTATACTTTGTGAATTTCAAGTCGATCTGCGAAAAAAAAATCACTCGAAAAAAGTCAAAAATTCCCAAGGGGTAGACCCCTAAAAATCATGAAAAATACAGATTCATCAGATTCACTTGAAATTCGCACTATATACGCATAATTTCATGCTGATTCCAAAAATATATGATTTGTATGTTCTCAGGTACGAGGTTTAGTATTAAAAGGAATAAAATGCGGGAAATTACACTTCACAACTCCAGATGAAGTTTTCAACTCGCGAACGGTTAAAAATAGATCAATTTCGCCTACGCCAATCGATTCAGAATGATGAAATTAGTATACTTTGTGAATTTCAAGTCGATCTGCGAAAAAAAAATCACTCGAAAAAAGTCAAAAATTCCCAAGGGGTAGACCCCTAAAAATCATGAAAAATACAGATTCATCAGATTCACTTGAAATTCGCACTATATACGCATAATTTCATGCTGATTCCAAAAATATATGATTTGTATGTTCTCAGGTACAAGGTTTAGTATTAAAAGGAATAAAATGCGGGAAATTACACTTCACAACTCCAGATGAAGTTTTCAACTCGCGAACGGTTAAAAATAGATCAATTTCGCCTACGGCAATCGATTCAGAATGATGAAATTAGTATACTTTGTGAATTTCAAGTCGATCTGCGAAAAAAAAATCACTCGAAAAAAGTCAAAAATTCCCAAGGGGTAGACCCCTAAAAATCATGAAAAATACAGATTCATCAGATTCACTTGAAATTCGCACTATATACGCATAATTTCATGCTGATTCCAAAAATATATGATTTGTATGTTCTCAGGTACAAGGTTTAGTATTAAAAGGAATAAAATGCGGGAAATTACACTTCACAACTCCAGATGAAGTTTTCAACTCGCGAACGGTTAAAAATAGATCAATTTCGCCTACGCCAATCGATTCAGAATGATGAAATTAGTATACTTTGTGAATTTCAAGTCGATCTGCGAAAAAAAAATCACTCGAAAAAAGTCAAAAATTCCCAAGGGGTAGACCCCTAAAAATCATGAAAAATACAGATTCATCAGATTCACTTGAAATTCGCACTATATACGCATAATTTCATGCTGATTCCAAAAATATATGATTTGTATGTTCTCAGGTACGAGGTTTAGTATTAAAAGGAATAAAATGCGGGAAATTACACTTCACAACTCCAGATGAAGTTTTCAACTCGCGAACGGTTAAAAATAGATCAATTTCGCCTACGCCAATCGATTCAGAATGATGAAATTAGTATACTTTGTGAATTTCAAGTCGATCTGCGAAAAAAAAATCACTCGAAAAAAGTCAAAAATTCCCAAGGGGTAGACCCCTAAAAATCATGAAAAATACAGATTCATCAGATTCACTTGAAATTCGCACTATATACGCATAATTTCATGCTGATTCCAAAAATATATGATTTGTATGTTCTCAGGTACAAGGTTTAGTATTAAAAGGAATAAAATGCGGGAAATTACACTTCACAACTCCAGATGAAGTTTTCAACTCGCGAACGGTTAAAAATAGATCAATTTCGCCTACGGCAATCGATTCAGAATGATGAAATTAGTATACTTTGTGAATTTCAAGTCGATCTGCGAAAAAAAAATCACTCGAAAAAAGTCAAAAATTCCCAAGGGGTAGACCCCTAAAAATCATGAAAAATACAGATTCATCAGATTCACTTGAAATTCGCACTATATACGCATAATTTCATGCTGATTCCAAAAATATATGATTTGTATGTTCTCAGGTACAAGGTTTAGTATTAAAAGGAATAAAATGCGGGAAATTACACTTCACAACTCCAGATGAAGTTTTCAACTCGCGAACGGTTAAAAATAGATCAATTTCGCCTACGCCAATCGATTCAGAATGATGAAATTAGTATACTTTGTGAATTTCAAGTCGATTTGCGAAAAAAAAATCACTCGAAAAAAGTCAAAAATTCCCAAGGGGTAGACCCCTAAAAATCATGAAAAATACAGATTCATCAGATTTACTTGAAATTCGCACTATATACGCATAATTTCATGCTGATTCCAAAAATATATGATTTGTATGTACTCAGGTACAAGGTTTAGTATTAAAAGGAATAAAATGCAGGAAATTACACTTCACAACTCCAGATGAAGTTTTCAACTCGCGAACGGTTAAAAATAGATCAATTTCGCCTACGGCAATCGATTCAGAATGATGAAATTAGTATACTTTGTGAATTTCAAGTCGATCTGCGAAAAAAAAATCACTCGAAAAAAGTCAAAAATTCCCAAGGGGTAGACCCCTAAAAATCATGAAAAATACAGATTCATCAGATTCACTTGAAATTCGCACTATATACGCATAATTTCATGCTGATTCCAAAAATATATGATTTGTATGTTCTCAGGTACAAGGTTTAGTATTAAAAGGAATAAAATGCGGGAAATTACACTTCACAACTCCAGATGAAGTTTTCAACTCGCGAACGGTTAAAAATAGATCAATTTCGCCTACGCCAATCGATTCAGAATAATGAAATTAGTATACTTTGTGAATTTCAAGTCGATTTGCGAAAAAAAATCACTCGAAAAAAGTCAAAAATTCCCAAGGGGTAGACCCCTAAAAATCATGAAAAATACAGATTCATCAGATTTACTTGAAATTCGCACTATATACGCATAATTTCATGCTGATTCCAAAAATATATGATTTGTATGTACTCAGGTACAAGGTTTAGTATTAAAAGGAATAAAATGCAGGAAATTACACTTCACAACTCCAGATGAAGTTTTCAACTCGCGAACGGTTAAAAATAGATCAATTTCGCCTACGCCAATCGATTCAGAATGATGAAATTAGTATACTTTGTGAATTTCAAGTCGATTTGCGAAAAAAAAATCACTCGAAAAAAGTCAAAAATTCCCAAGGGGTAGACCCCTAAAAACATGAAAAATACAGATTCATCAGATTCACTTGAAATTCGCACTATATACGCATAATTTCATGCTGATTCCAAAAATATATGATTTGTATGTACGAGGTACGAGGTTTAGTATTAAAAGGAATAAAATGCGGGAAATTACACTTCACAACTCCAGATGAAGTTTTCAACTCGCGAACGGTTAAAAATAGATCAATTTCGCCTACGCCAATCGATTCAGAATGATGAAATTAGTATACTTTGTGAATTTCAAGTCGATTTGCGAAAAAAAAATCACTCGAAAAAAGTCAAAAATTCCCTAGGGGTAGACCCCTAAAAACATGAAAAATACAGATTCATCAGATTCACTTGAAATTCGCACTATATACGCATAATTTCATGCTGATTCCAAAAATATATGATTTGTATGTACGAGGTACGAGGTTTAGTATTAAAAGGAATAAAATGCGGGAAATTACACTTCACAACTCCAGATGAAGTTTTCAACTCGCGAACGGTTAAAAATAGATCAATTTCGCCTACGCCAATCGATTCAGAATGATGAAATTAGTATACTTTGTGAATTTCAAGTCGATCTGCGAAAAAAAAATCACTCGAAAAAAGTCAAAAATTCCCAAGGGGTAGACCCCTAAAAACATGAAAAATACAGATTCATCAGATTCACTTGAAATTCGCACTATATACGCATAATTTCATGCTGATTCCAAAAATATATGATTTGTATGTACTCAGGTACAAGGTTTAGTATTAAAAGGAATAAAATGCGGGAAATTACACTTCACAACTCCAGATGAAGTTTTCAACTCGCGAACGGTTAAAAATAGATCAATTTCGCCTACGCCAATCTATTCAGAATGATGAAATTAGTATACTTTGTGAATTTCAAGTCGATCTGCGAAAAAAAAATCACTCGAAAAAAGTCAAAAATACCCAAGGGGTAGACCCCTAAAAATCATGAAAAATACAGATTCATCAGATTCACTTGAAATTCGCACTATATACGCATAATTTCATGCTGATTCCAAAAATATATGATTTGTATGTACTCAGGTACAAGGTTTAGTATTAAAAGGAATAAAATGCAGGAAATTACACTTCACAACTCCAGATGAAGATTTCAACTCGCGAACGGTTAAAAATGGATCAATTTTGCCTACGCCAATCGATTCAGAATGATGAAATTAGTATACTTTTTGAATTTCAAGTCGATCTGCGAAAAAAAAATCACTCGAAAAAAGTCAAAAATTCCCAAGGGGTAGACCCCTAAAAATCATGAAAAATACAGATTCATCAGATTCACTTGAAATTCGCACTATATACGCATAATTTCATGCTGATTCCAAAAATATATGATTTGTATGTACTCAGGTACGAGGTTTAGTATTAAAAGGAATAAAATGCGGGAAATTACACTTCACAACTCCAGATGAAGTTTTCAACTCGCGAACGGTTAAAAATAGATCAATTTCGCCTACGCCAATCTATTCAGAATAATGAAATTAGTATACTTTGTGAATTTCAAGTCGATCTGCAAAAAATAAATCACTCGAAAAAAGTCAAAAATTCACTAAAAATCATGAAAAATACAGATTCATCAGATTCACTTGAAATTCGCACTATATACGCATAATTTCATGCTGATTCCAAAAATATATGATTTGTATGTACTCAGGTACGAGGTTTAGTATTAAAAGGAATAAAATGCGGGAAATTACACTTCACAACTCCAGATGAAGTTTTCAACTCGCGAACGGTTAAAAATAGATCAATTTCGCCTACGCCAATCGATTCAGAATGATGAAATTAGTATACTTTGTGAATTTCAAGTCGATCTGCGAAAAAAAAATCACTCGAAAAAAGTCAAAAATTCCCAAGGGGTAGACCCCTAAAAACATGAAAAATACAGATTCATCAGATTCACTTGAAATTCGCACTATATACGCATAATTTCATGCTGATTCCAAAAATATATGATTTGTATGTACTCAGGTACAAGGTTTAGTATTAAAAGGAATAAAATGCGGGAAATTACACTTCACAACTCCAGATGAAGTTTTCAACTCGCGAACGGTTAAAAATAGATCAATTTCTCCTACGCCAATCGATTCAGAATGATGAAATTAGTATACTTTGTGAATTTCAAGTTGATCTGCGAAAAAAAAATCACTCGAAAAAAGTCAAAAATTCCCCTAAATATCATGAAAAATACAGATTCATTAGATTCACTTGAAATTCGCACTATATACGCATAATTTCATGCTGATTCAAAAAATATATGATTTGTATGTACGAGGTACGAGGTTTAGTATTAAAAGGAATAAAATGCGGGAAATTACACTTCACAACTCCAGATGAAGTTTTCAACTCGCGAACGGTTAAAAATAGATCAATTTCGCCTACGCCAATCGATTCAGAATGATGAAATTAGTATACTTTGTGAATTTCAAGTCGATCTGCGAAAAAAAAATCACTCGAAAAAAGTCAAAAATTCCCAAGGGGTAGACCCCTAAAAACATGAAAAATACAGATTCATCAGATTCACTTGAAATTCGCACTATATACGCATAATTTCATGCTGATTCCAAAAATATATGATTTGTATGTACTCAGGTACAAGGTTTAGTATTAAAAGGAATAAAATGCGGGAAATTACACTTCACAACTCCAGATGAAGTTTTCAACTCGCGAACGGTTAAAAATAGATCAATTTCGCCTACGCCAATCGATTCAGAATGATGAAATTAGTATACTTTGTGAATTTCAAGTCGATCTGCGAAAAAAAAATCACTCGAAAAAAGTCAAAAATTCCCAAGGGGTAGACCCCTAAAAATCATGAAAAATACAGATTCATCAGATTTACTTGAAATTCGCACTATATACGCATAATTTCATGCTGATTCCAAAAATATATGATTTGTATGTACTCAGGTACAAGGTTTAGTATTAAAAGGAATAAAATGCAGGAAATTACACTTCACAACTCCAGATGAAGATTTCAACTCGCGAACGGTTAAAAATGGATCAATTTTGCCTACGCCAATCGATTCAGAAGGATGAAATTAGTATACTTTGTGAATTTCAAGTCGATCTGCGAAAAAAAAATCACTCGAAAAAAGTCAAAATTTCCCAAGGGGTAGACCCCTAAAAATCATGAAAAATACAGATTCATCAGATTCACTTGAAATTCGCACTATATACGCATAATTTCATGCTGATTCCAAAAATATATGATTTGTATGTACTCAGGTACAAGGTTTAGTATTAAAAGGAATAAAATGCGGGAAATTACACTTCACAACTCCAGATGAAGTTTTCAACTCGCGAACGGTTAAAAATAGATCAATTTCGCCTACGGCAATCGATTCAGAATGATGAAATTAGTATATTTTGTGAAATTCAAGTCGATCTGCGAAAAAAAAATCACTCGAAAAAAGTCAAAAATTCCCAAGGGGTAGACCCCTAAAAACATGAAAAATACAGATTCACCAGATTCACTTGAAATTCGCACTATATACGCATAATTTCATGCTGATTCCAAAAATATATGATTTGTATGTACTCAGGTACAAGGTTTAGTATTAAAAGGAATAAAATGCAGGAAATTACACTTCACAACTCCAGATGAAGTTTTCAACTCGCGAACGGTTAAAAATAGATCAATTTCGCCTACGCCAATCGATTCAGAATGATGAAATTAGTATAATTTGTGAATTTCAAGTCGATCTGCGAAAAAAAAATCACTCGAAAAAAGTCAAAAATTCCCAAGGGGTAGACCCCTAAAAATCATGAAAAATACAGATTCATCAGATTTACTTGAAATTCGCACTATATACGCATAATTTCATGCTGATTCCAAAAATATATGATTTGTATGTACTCAGGTACAAGGTTTAGTATTAAAAGGAATAAAATGCAGGAAATTACACTTCACAACTCCAGATGAAGATTTCAACTCGCGAACGGTTAAAAATGGATCAATTTTGCCTACGCCAATCGATTCAGAATGATGAAATTAGTATACTTTGTGAATTTCAAGTCGATCTGCGAAAAAAAAATCACTCGAAAAAAGTCAAAAATTCCCAAGGGGTAGACCCCTAAAAATCATGAAAAATACAGATTCATCAGATTCACTTGAAATTCGCACTATATACGCATAATTTCATGCTGATTCCAAAAATATATGATTTGTATGTTCTCAGGTACAAGGTTTAGTATTAAAAGGAATAAAATGCGGGAAATTACACTTCACAACTCCAGATGAAGTTTTCAACTCGCGAACGGTTAAAAATAGATCAATTTCGCCTACGGCAATCGATTCAGAATGATGAAATTAGTATACTTTGTGAATTTCAAGTCGATCTGCGAAAAAAAAATCACTCGAAAAAAGTCAAAAATTCCCAAGGGGTAGACCCCTAAAAATCATGAAAAATACAGATTCATCAGATTCACTTGAAATTCGCACTATATACGCATAATTTCATGCTGATTCCAAAAATATATGATTTGTATGTACTCAGGTACAAGGTTTAGTATTAAAAGGAATAAAATGCAGGAAATTACACTTCACAACTCCAGATGAAGATTTCAACTCGCGAACGGTTAAAAATGGATCAATTTTGCCTACGCCAATCGATTCAGAATGATGAAATTAGTATACTTTTTGAATTTCAAGTCGATCTGCGAAAAAAAAATCACTCGAAAAAAGTCAAAAATTCCCAAGGGGTAGACCCCTAAAAATCATGAAAAATACAGATTCATTAGATTCACTTGAAATTCGCACTATATACGCATAATTTCATGCTGATTCCAAAAATATATGATTTGTATGTACTCAGGTACAAGGTTTAGTATTAAAAGGAATAAAATGCAGGAAATTACACTTCACAACTCCAGATGAAGTTTTCAACTCGCGAACGGTTAAAAATAGATCAATTTCGCCTACGCCAATCGATTCAGAATGATAAAATTAGTATACTTTGTGAATTTCAAGTCGATCTGCGAAAAAAAAATCACTCGAAAAAAGTCAAAAATTCCCTAGGGGTAGACCCCTAAAAATCATGAAAAATACAGATTCATCAGATTTACTTGAAATTCGCACTATATACGCATAATTTCATGCTGATTCCAAAAATATATGATTTGTATGTACTCAGGTACAAGGTTTAGTATTAAAAGGAATAAAATGCAGGAAATTACACTTCACAACTCCAGATGAAGTTTTCAACTCGCGAACGGTTAAAAATAGATCAATTTCGCCTACGCCAATCTATTCAGAATGATGAAATTAGTATACTTTGTGAATTTCAAGTCGATCTGCGAAAAAAAAATCACTCGAAAAAAGTCAAAAATACCCTAAAAATCATGAAAAATACAGATTCATCAGATTCACTTGAAATTCGCACTATATACGCATAATTTCATGCTGATTCCAAAAATATATGATTTGTATGTACTCAGGTACAAGGTTTAGTATTAAAAGGAATAAAATGCAGGAAATTACACTTCACAACTCCAGATGAAGATTTCAACTCGCGAACGGTTAAAAATGGATCAATTTTGCCTACGCCAATCGATTCAGAATGATGAAATTAGTATACTTTTTGAATTTCAAGTCGATCTGCGAAAAAAAAATCACTCGAAAAAAGTCAAAAATTCCCAAGGGGTAGACCCCTAAAAATCATGAAAAATACAGATTCATTTGATTCACTTGAAATTCGCACTATATACGCATAATTTCATGCTGATTCAAAAAATATATGATTTGTATGTACGAGGTACGAGGTTTAGTATTAAAAGGAATAAAATGCGGGAAATTACACTTCACAACTCCAGATGAAGTTTTCAACTCGCGAACGGTTAAAAATGGATCAATTTTGCCTACGCCAATCGATTTAGAATGATGATATCAGTTTTACAAGTACCCTCAAATGAATGACGAAGAGCTGATTCCAAATTATACATTTTTTTACAGGAAATGAAGAAATAAATTGTTCAGATAATACCTTCATTAATATATTCTTCATTGTAGCAGACAAAAGTCTAAATCGTGAAATTTCTTTTCATGTTTTGAAATTTTGAAATATGTATTGCTGCTTGTAAAAGTAGCTGATGAGATCATTGAAATCCATATCATCGGATGGTTAATCAGTCTCAGTTGAATGTAAAGAATAAAAATACATTGAAAGTGAACCGATTTAGTTTATGGTAGAATCCCGGAGGCTCTCAATCTTGAATAGTCCCATAACTTTACCAATTCTAAAATGAAAATCATTAGGGGATGTTCCTAAATTTGTTCCAACCGTTATTCAGAAGACTTTTGCGAGCTGGGAATGACGAGCATCTCACCTTTTGAAGTGCGATCCTAGGCAGATAAACCAGAAGTGCTGAAAAAAGCAAGACTACAAAATGCAGAACGTAGACCAATAAGAGCTACTAGAAGACACTGTACTCTCTGCAGCTCAGTAATAAATGATACGAATCCAAATGGCAGTGTCATATTCATAGTGGGTGATGGTACACTATATGAACCTCCTGTTATATTCTCTACAACTTCAATGTGGGGTTTGATAAAAATATCCTTTTTTGAATTATTGTTAGAAGAAATCAGCTTCAATTATTATATAAAAATCACGGCAAGTAATAATAATACCAATAGTTGTCCCCTACCCTCACAGTCTATGTCTTTGGTTACATTCTTCGAGTGTTTATGAGGAAGAACTATTATTATTATTATGAATTTCTAATACCAAGTTCTCTATCTGATCTCCGTTAATTCTTTAGTGCAAGTAGGTTAGAGTGGAATATCAACTTTGTAGGAAAAAACACCAAGCATCAGAAATCAGTAGATGACAAAATGAACCAACTCTGAATCATCTAATATAGAGTTTGTGTAAAATCATGATACTATTATTATATGAAACCTTGCTATAGAATAAGTGCTGACCCCATTATTACTCCTAAGATATTGTAAAAATTGAACTTAAAAACCAAAGTCGGGTCTGAGGATGTTCCGAATTAATCAGTTTCAAAAATCAAATCAGAAATATTGAAACTGCGATTTCAGATTATTTATTGTTTCTGGTAATCGGGAATGAGACACAAATGACATTATGAGTTCTTAAAAATATGATTCTAACATCAACAAGTCATGAAACAGCGATAGTGAACAAATGTTCAATGAGTAATTCTTATTATCCTTCGTGATTTTCCGAATCACGAACAGGGTAGCTGGAATTCTAATGACTTTTTTTTAACGATAAACAGGTTGTTATGATATTGCTTATGGCTAATATATTGATAAAATTTTGTCGACGTGCAAGATAGCTAATCTTTATTAACGCTGAGACACACCATCAAAAAATTCGAAGATTTGATTTTATAACATCCGCAAAGTCAACCAAAAAAAAGATTATCTGCTGTTACATACAAGTTCACCTAAGTGTAACCGAAATCGATTGCTTTTCCCATAAGATCCACATGCTTTGTTCTGGTTATGAACACCATTCAATTCAGCGATCTTTTTCACTTTCTGTCACTCAGTTTCATCTAGAGAAATCTACCCCCTATTATTATTATTATTATGCGGCGGGGCTAACCATCGGCTGCCTTTCTGTTCCCCGCTGTCGGGTCTATCTCGTGAGTACTCCAGATGAATTCCTGGAGATTTCTCACGAGGTTTTCATGTGGGATGATATCTTCTGCACTACAGTGTCCAACCAAAGATATACATCCTTATGCGAGCCTGGACTTCGCATTCACACAATATGTATGAGGGTGTTTCGTCTTTCTCATCACAGAATCTGCATAGTGTATGCAATATGCATGCATGTGTTTTCTCTGGTGACAGTATCCTATTATTGGTCCTACCACTTTCCTGAGGGAGTTCCGGCTCAGTTCAAGAAGATGCCTTGACAGCCAGTCAGTTGGCCCAATCACCATCATTTCCCCGTGAGTATTGCCTGAGGCGTCTTCCCAGGAAGTTTGATGATGGTTTTGGACCCACTTCTTCGAGTCCTGCCTACTGTCCCCAAACGGGATTCCGCAGGCTGGTTCTGGTTCAATCTTGCTAGTACATCTGCGTTCTCATTCCCCTGTATGCCCTTGTCACCTGGTATCCATGCAAGTTTTACACTGTTCTGTGCTCCACGGCAAATAATAATGATAGATGACACCTATGAGTGTTTATGAGGGAGTATTATTATTATTAAGTCGTTGAGGTTTTTATGAGTACCCAAAACTAATTTGGAAGTGAATCTACATGATCGCAGAGCCTTTATTGCCGCCTGTTTGTCGGAGAAAAAGACTATGGGTTGGTTTCTAGGACCCCTCTTGTACAGACGGAAACAGCTGTTACCAAGGCTTGGAATATGGAAGCTTGAGTACCGAGGCTAAGACTGATATCATTCCTCGTTCTCTGCCCGTATACGCCAGCCCATTGCTTGTCTTATAACCATCCTTGTACCATATTTGCCCCCTTGACAGAATTGGTAGGTCCCATGATGTGACTCCCCCATCTTGAATGATGGTGGTGAAAATTCCATCAAAAGAGTAGGTTGGGGTCATTTTGTCATAAAGCATCTCAGAGGCGTCGATTTTTATGACCTCCATTATGTTGGAATTGCCTAAGTTGTTGCCCCTTCATTGGCCCACGCACTTTAGTCTGAAGGATTCCCTCCTCGCCTCCGCTATAATGTACGGATGGAGAGGAGGAAGGTTCAGGACCACGTCCAGGGTAATCGTCGATGTAATGGAAATTGCACCAGTGACTCCGAGTAGGGCCAGTCTTTGCAAACTAGCCAGCTTCTCTCTGGTTGTTACTTGTTTTGCCTTTGGCCACCACAGCAGGGCACCATACGTTATCGAGGGCCTCAATATAGCTGTGTATAGCAAATGCGATTGTTAAGGTCCTAGTCCCCATGCTTTACCGAAGGGCCGCCTGGCCATCATTAATGATATCGTTACCTTTGTCAGCACTTTTTGCATCAAATCCAGTCAGACCCCTATATACTTCCCTTTCACCATTATTACGATATCGTCAGCGTAGCCCTAGTCTATGAGGAGGCTGTCTACCACGAGGTTCCACAAAAGTGGGGATAGTTCCCCCCCCCTGAGAGCAGCCTTTTGTGGCTTCCACCTCCATCGTGTGCCCAAATAGGGATTACCCTACACTTCAACATGGCAAATACCGACTGTTTCGGGACTGGAGCAACGTTTCTGTCCCAAGGGCCGTAGTTATAGACGCATATGATGTGTTATCAAACGCCCCTTCTACGTCAAGAAATGCTGCGTGTGCTTTTTATTTGAGAGTGATTTTTCAATACTGCAGCTCAAACTGTGTAGCGCAGACTGACAGAATTATCCGTGTTGATAGGCGTGTTAATACTTCGAGAAGATTGAATACTCTGTATCATTATCTCGGATATTTCTATCAACTTGTTTTTCCAACATTTTAACGCGGTTAGAAACAGTTTTTCTCCCATTAGCAATTCTAAAATGTACTCACCTCGTCTCTTTGTGTCGCTGCTGCCACATGCTGTTT
Source organism: Chrysolina americana (assembly GCA_958502065.1). Classification (NCBI taxonomy): domain Eukaryota; kingdom Metazoa; phylum Arthropoda; class Insecta; order Coleoptera; family Chrysomelidae; genus Chrysolina; species Chrysolina americana. The sequence continues at coordinate 55,415,711 of OY293420.1, read as the reverse complement.
GAGGGCGTTGGCATCACACCCCAGTACCAGTGGGGCTCGTGTGTCTCTGCAGTTGACCATGAACTCTTCCAGTTCTTGGGGGATGGGTGTGTCCTCATAAGGGAGTAAGGCAGAGCAAACAATGGCTCCCACCTCCTTTTCCTACAGTAAGAGCTTCATCTTTGCTGCCACCAAGTCTCTGAAACAGAAGTCAAGAAATGTCTGATACTGTTTCTCTGTGGCAAAGTGGTGAGATATGATGAGGTCTTGGGGACCCACATTAGAACCTTGCTTACCCTCAGTAGTTCCCTAGCTGGTCCTATTCTGAGGAATAGCTCCTCTTCGTTGGGGGTGTTCGTGACTTCTTTAAGCCGGTGACTGTGTACTCATCCACACAGGTGAATACCAGTCCCCCGGCTAAGTCACAAACGTACTTGTAGAAGCAAATATGTGCACGATTAGGTGCTTTCTCCGCCGCCAAAATGCGTTTTTGTACCAGGAGACGTATTTTGTCTGCCTCCTCCTTAGAGAGCTTCTCTTCCGGGTGGTTTCGCTTCGTCCCCTTGAGCGCCTCCGTAAAGCTCTCTTTGTCTTCACTTTGCTCTTCGACTCGGAGCTTTTTTGCATTGCCCCGCATCGAAGGAGGTGTGGTGGTGCTTGAGCGAGGTGTTTTGGTTGACACCATCAGTTCTTTGCAACTTATTCAACATCTCTCAACATCTCTTGGAGTTTGGTGGTATTTCGATCCATTTGGAAAGGACCCTGCACTTCTCTTATGGACAATGGCGTTCCGTCAAATACCGCAATTTTTTGGTATGTTTTAATAATCGATCTATTGATCAAAAGTGTCCATCCCAACTCGATCCTATGACTAGTTTTTGATATACAGAGTGCTGAAGTTGAGAATTATCAACTTTTACTTAACGCGTATTTCGAAATCGAATCAATTGATCTTCAGTTTTTTTCAAGAAACATTTTATTTCGTCCCCAGGTAGCAACCACATTGAAAAATGTGACCAATAATCCTAACGAATACAGGGTTATCCACAATTGAATGCATGCCTAATTTTTAAAGTATAAATTATGACAGTTCCTGAGCGGGAACGTTCGCAAAATGAACTATTTCACTAGATACGTTTGTGTCACGTCGAAAAAATCAGATATAATCATAATTCATACTGGGTGATCCATAATTATAGAAACTATTCACAATGAAGGTTAAGTGGACACCCTGTATTTTTGGGATGATTAAAGATGTCTGTTGAAGCAAAGGAAAATCAGGTTTACTAGTCAAATAACAAAAATCAATCAGATACTCAAGTCCCAAATTGGAAAAAATAATTAAATAAAATAAAATCTAATATGCGATTTGAAGTAGATGAGGCGTACCACTTTTTTAAAATTATTTGGTCCGTTTTAAAAACTTTGCGTTTTAGCGTTGAAACATTGACGTCATAGACGGAATGTTTTTATACCTAATGCAATATTCTGACACATAGTCAAATCTATGACGTAAATTAAATAAGTTTTTAAAACATTATTGAATGCGGTTCAACGCCAAAAAACAGCTTCGATATTAGATTTAGATAGTTACGCGGTGAATGAAATAACATTCATTTTGTGAATCTTAATGTTAATTTTAATTGAAAAACTGAATTTTCTTCTATCGTGGGGGAGTAATTACCCCGATCACCCCACCCCCTTGTATACGCTCCTGATGAGGCTGACGAAGCCTCCTTATTATTATTATAATTAGCACTTGCAATAATGCTCTCTTGAAGGAACATTGCACAAATAGATATCAGATGTCATTCAATGTTCGTAGGGGGAACTATTAAGATGAACATATTAATAGTTTGACACTAAAGGGAGTACCCTATACAACTGTATTTTCTTATGTATAAAGAATGCTGTTGTACTACCCAAAATTCACAAAATATAATCAATTGCGGTACTAAGTACCCCCAGGAGGTGAAGTATCCCTCCCCCCAGGAAAAACAAACCTCTCGATGCGTCTGATTCCCGAGAACTTCGTTCTCTTTCAACAATTATAAAAGCATATTTGAATAAAAGACTGGACTTTACTGGCTAAGTGGCCTGCCGCGACATCTGGTATTCGGTAGACTAACTAACAAATTTATTTTCCGATCCTTCAACATATTTCTGTAATCTGAATGCGTTCACACAGGTTCCTTTGTTTCATGTCAATTTCTTTGAGAAAATCAACGAAGTACCAATAAGAAATATGCACGTAATTTAAGCACATGGCATATAAAATTGTGATATTACGTTACGTCAGTTTCTAGGGGTATACTGGCTAATTTCCTGTTTAACCTGAAAATTGATAATAATATTAAATGATATGCTGATAATTGAAAAAGTAGTTCGGCTTCGGTGAACATTGAAAGAAAGATCCATGTCCCTGTGACAAGCGCAATAGTCACTGATCTGTTGTTTAATTTTTGTTCCTGTCTCTTCCCACTGTTCCCTCATTTGTCGGTGTCCTGTGTGTTCGTGTTGTACTGTTTACTGTTGTGGAATTCTGGACACCTAGGACCTGCCTGAGGAAACAGTAAAGTTGAAATAATCCAGTTTGCTGGGATGGTATGTTGAGACTAAGAGCAGGACACGAAAAATACGGGTATTAAAAGTATGCTGCGTTGGTTTATTTTCTGTTGGGTAGTCTTAAGTATTGCCTCCCAAATTATTGATGCTTTTGGAAATTTAGAACCTCCAAAAAATTCTACCAAACTGCCTCCTTGTAGAGCTTGCAAAGTTTTTGTGGAATCTTTCAAAAAGGTATGTTAGAATGTAGTTACAAAATTGTGAATGAGCATGAATACTGTTTACAGAGATATTGAAAGAAATCATCATTATGTATTTTAGGGCTTGGAGCGAACATCGAAATTCAAATTTGAAGGTGGAGATGCAGCCTGGGAAGAGGAAAAGTTGGGTAGTTACTCAACCAGTGAAGTACGCTTAGTCGAAATTCATGAGAAACTTTGCTCTGAAGTGGTTGAAGGCAAAGAACAATGTTACAATCTGCTAGACCAATATGATGAAAAACTTGAATTTTGGTGGTTCAAAAAACAAAAGGAAGAGCCAGATCTTCACAAATTCCTATGCATAGACGTTTTCAATGTATGCTGTCCAGATTTACATTACGGTAAAGAATGCACCCCATGTCCTGGATTCCCTGATAATATTTGTAACAATAGTGGAAAGTGCAAAGGTTCAGGAACAAGGAAAGGGGACGGTAAATGCCATTGTGACCAAGGATATGGAGGTGACCATTGTGAAAAATGTGCAGAAAATTACTTTGTTTCTTATAAAGATGATAAGAAAATGCTCTGTTCTGCTTGTCACATAGCATGTGATGGACAATGTACCAAAGCTGGACCCACCGGTATGTCTCATCAATTCAGAATGGTTTATCAGTTATTTGAGTTTGAATTTGTTAATTTAATATAATAAATTGTGTTTAGTTCTATAATACAAGTCAGTTATTTTATGTTTTCTTTTGTTCCAGGCTGTTTAAAATGTAAATCAGGGTGGTTACAAGACAATGAGAAAGGTTGTCTCGATGTAAATGAGTGTGCAGCTCCAAAGAGTCCATGTACACCCTTGCAATTCTGTGTTAATAAAGATGGGGGTTACAAATGTCTAGACTGTGATCGGTCTTGTGCAGGTTGCTCTGGTGATGGGCCTGATATGTGTATAAATTGTGCCAGTGGATATTATGAGAAAGATGGATTATGTGTTGGTAAGAATGGTATTGGTACTGAATTGAATAACGTTATTCATAATTGAAAAGATCATTATTCTATTGACAAAAAAGTAAAATATGTGAGTTTATAAATATCAAAATTTGTGTGGCAGAACACTGATCTGTAGTAAAATGACCACTTTCTTGGAAGTGATACTTGATGAAAGGTAAATTAGTATTAAAAGTTGAGAATGCAAGCTTTGTAATTTTGTAAGCTAGGATATTGTCTCTAAAGAAGTTATAATGTCAATGTTACATTATGGATTGCTATTGAGATTCTCTTGCCTGAATTTTGGGGCCAAAATTCTCTGAAATATTATATTATATCGAACACATCCTTCCAAAAAAATAATAAAACTTTATGAAAAATAAAATTTGTGGAGTTTTACTCGATATTTTTGCGATATAGATGATATAGATGAATTAGTCGATTTAGAAAGGTGTTCAAACATTATTTCTGTTGTGTATGTGGTACCTACCATTAGTTGTAACATATACATTTATCGTTGAAATACATTTTTCATTTAATAATGAAGAAAATGAAAAAAGTCAATCATTTTGACGTTTTTGGGTAAAATACTGCAAGTAAAATCCAACTAAATTTAATGAATCTGTGGTCAAATGGTCAACAGGATGATATGTTTTTACAGGTTTGAATCGATTTATTTCTATAACTAACGAATCTGAGTCAAAGCAATCAATACCCCAAAAATTTTGTATGAATATACGTATTGGCAGATAAATCTAACTATTTACTGTCTGAATGTCATCAAATTCTAATTGTCCCATCTAATAACATTTAAGTATTTTGAAAACATGTTTAAGAAATATTATACAATTCAATGCAGGAACACACAACATTTACTTGAATAACAGAAGCCTTTGCTAAAACAGAATTTCTGCATTTGATAATGATATTAATAATGATAAACAGACCTATAGTTTCACAAACTGCTGTTGTAGATTCAAAATTGAAGGTGTTCGAATTTTTTCATTTCAAGATATCTGAAAGTGTTGACTAGTCCACATATTTATTTCATGTTTGTACTAAAATTGTATGTACGAAAAAATTGTTGGCATAAATAACTTATTCAGATCTGGTATTCAAATTTCAAATATGCCTTGAATGTCACTTTCTAAGATACACTCGTGCTTTTTAAAATACCATTACATGCAAGTCCATTTTTTTCAGATTCATCCAATGAGAGCCGTAAGAACTTTGTTTCTTTCTCCAGATATTTGACCTACCTTGGTTTATGCATAGCGACGTGCATAATTTTGAATAAAAACACATACCTTGCTGCCATTGTAGGTTCATGTGTTGGCATTTATATTACCATTTCTGAGTATATGCTCAATACAGTACCTTCCCCTAAAAACAACCTAGAAAGTCAAGTAGCTGATCAAGTACTGAAAGCATTAGGTAATTAGATTTTATTTGGTTCAACTGATTCGATGTATTGAACAAATGTCAAAATTTCTAGAATGTTGTGAGTTGTTTCCTTCTAGTTTTGTCAATGTCGTGATTCAGTGATTTTGTAAAATGGTTCGGTATTCTTGAGAAGGTTTTTTTTAAGATCTATTCAATCCGACGGAAATGACTCACTATAATTTTGCTCTTCCATGTTCAATACCAGACGTGATTCTGTCCAAAATATTTATGATTGAATGTTATGTTTACTTTCAGAATGTGAATGAATAATGTGATTTTTTAAGATAAAAATAAATGTTTTTTTTTGTTCATTTTTATGATTATATTCCTTCTATCTCTCTCTCTCTCGTCAATCAATAAATCAACTATGATTTGTTGTCAGAAGACTATCATTCTTATGGGCAAAGTCATAAGTGAAAATAAGAAGGAGAAATTTCTAAATTCAAAGGTGTGTATATAAAAAAATTATATTTTTACTTCAATTACAGTCTGTCGTTGCTGTATAAATACATTGTTGCATATATTGAATATATATAAAATATATAGAAACTAAAATTTAAACTGAAATTAAATGGAACACAGCATCTGTACTAAAACTATATTAGCAAAGGATGAATGTACCTATAGAAGTAAACAATAAATCGCTAAGCCTAGTATTTTTTTACTGACTATATGAATAGATTTAAAATTTGATGGCATTGAAAACAAACGTCTCCCTGTCATAACGACATACACAATTATCCAACAAGATTTAGCCATCATCTAAGACCATTTCAATATCACCTAAATTATTGAAGCAAGGAATATCTACATTGTTCAGTAATGTACTGACAGGCATCCCCTAATGTGAACGTTTGCCCCCTCAACTGTATTTTCTTATGTAAAGAAAGCCGTAGTACTAACCAGCACCAATTTATAATAAATTCCGGTACTGAGCACCCCTCTCCCTGGAAGGTAAAGTACCCCCAGCTCCCAAGAAATAAGCCTATTGACGCACCTGGTTTGCCCTCAGTACCCTGGTGAATCAGGGGTGGAGATACGTATACCATAGAATTATATAGTCGGTCAAATCAATTATCATTGAATTCATGAGAGAGAAAGAGACATAACTATGTCGACTACAGAATTCTATGGTTAACGGAATCTCCCCAGGCCTTTGAAAATACAGTATACCCTATACTCACTCGTTAATATGAGGTTACTGTGCTAGATATATCAGTACTAAATTTCATTACAGCACCATAAGGATTTCTCTACACAGGAAGATAGTGCTTCAAACCAGCCAGGAAGCTGTCCATTGATGCTGGATATAATTATTTGCTATTCATTCTTTCGCTCTGGGAAGTCCATCTGCAAGCACATGCTGACGGCATGGGCCTAAGTAATAAAAAACAAATTCGTAGAGATAATCGATCTCATATTAATCATTCGGGATACACTGAATGACGTTTTTTTATTTTCAGAGATAGGCAAAATGGTCAAATAAGTAGACAAAATATAATAAAAATGTATTTGTTGATTCTAATCAACTGAACGATAGGAAGCTGTTTCATCGACTTTTTTTTATAAAACAATCATCTTCATTCCAAATGCTGACTTAATATGCGGTCGCCAATTTTGTCACTTAGTTGAGGAAAACTTAAATACAGAATAGGAAAAACGCATGATTTAATTTTTTGACTCTCCTGCATTAATCGGGGTCTCAAAAAATTATATTTAATGAAAATAATTCTCTCTAGGGCAGTTTCCAATGCAGCTTTTCGCGTCGCTCCTCATGTTTCCTACCAAATATAATTTTGGAAACATAACGTTGAAATATTTCAACTTTCTTACGTCGCCTAGCAGGTGTGTCCATGTAAATGGCGAATCGCGTCGCCAATCAGAATGCGTGATGCGAAAATAAAAACGCTGTATTAGGAACACACCTTAGCTTAGTTTTCACAAGAGCGGATAACAAAATTTAATTTTAAACCACAGAACTCGTAAGTTCAAATGCAGTTTCCATATAAGCAGAGCTTTTTTAATTAAACTGGTAGCAATCGTAGTTTTGAATACTTTTCAACTAATCGCATAAAAAATAATGAACCCTTGAAAAATAATCTGCAATCCACCGTTGTGAAAACTCTGTTTTATGAAGGTTTTTTATTGAAAAAGATTAATCTGACAGATTAAAAATTCCACTGGCATGAAGACTAGGCTTAAGACCGATTCAGATGCGTGCCACATTTTTAACTCAGTTTACACCTGGGCCTGTCGGCGTACTTGAAAAACGCAGGGTTAGCACTCATGGAATTAGGACATGTTCTAGTTTGAACATACCTAAATGATACAGTAAAAAATACGTCGGGATAATTTGAAAAACTCAAATGACATTACTCATTCAGTATTCAAATTACAACAACCAAATAAAATATGACCTTGTCATAGAAACGCAAGTGAATTGTCATGCAGTTCTCAAGCACAAGGATCAAAATCAAAAATGCATATACGTGTAAATCGCACGTGTTTCAAAATCCCAATATCTGAATCGGCCTTTTTAAATCGAAGGTAAATGAACGAGGCAACCAGTACGCAGCGCCATCTGTTGTAAGAAAGTCAATTAATCTTGCCAACTTCGCTTCTTGAAAAGACGTGGCGTTTTCGTGGCCAAAATTTGCTGTCCTATTTCCTACACTTAGCACTCTTCAGTACTCGTTTTCTTGGCGAAGGTAGATTTAGTGTAGTTTGATCAAGCTGTTGTTATATGTTTAATTATTATTAATAAGGTCGAAATAAACTAAATTTATCAGGTATGTTGTCTGGTAATAATTTTAATTCATAATATGTCCTTTTTCTGAAGAATCAGATTTGATTTTAATATTTCTTCCCTTTTCAGAATGTTTTTGAAGGCCGTGGTATTATTTGTGGCACTGTTCTCCCTTGTAGTTTCCGAATCTGAGGAGGACACTGGCCCAAGACTTCTTGTTTCCAAGCAGATTCTCAATAGATATTTAGTGGAAAGTAAAGACATTGAGGTTAAATATACTTTGTACAATGTTGGGACGTCGGCAGCTGTTGACGTACATCTTGTAGACAACGGTTTCCATCCTGAAGCTTTTGAAGTAGTCGGAGGTCATTTGAGAACCAGGTTCGACAGGGTTCCGCCCCAGGCGAATGTTACACATGTTGTTGTCGTAAGACCTCTCAGATACGGATACTTCAACTTCACAAGTGCCGAGGCTTCATATAAATCGTCAGATGATGCATCTGCCAAGGTTAGTACTACTTTTTTCAATAGAATATTCCGTGCTTGGAATCGCACATTAAAAGGTAAGACCCTCATCATTACTAGCTCACAAGTCTTCTGAAGACTTCTAGGGTTGCTTGTAAGGGTACAGTTGGATGAGGGATAGAGCAATTTTAAATTATACATGACAGTTATTAGTGCTGCTAATTAAAGTAGGATTTATGGGGAACTCCCTAAAAATAACTTGATAATTCATCAAATTCTGATTGATGTCAATTTATAAAAATCAGTGAAGCGTATTGGTTGAATCATTTTATACTATCCTAGGAGACCAATCAGCATCCATAGATTTTTAAATCTTAGATCATTTTATAAATAGACCCGTTTTTTTCTGGTGTTAACAGCTGACAAAATACTGCATTGTTTGAAGTGCATTCCTCCTTTCATATGATTATGTCAAATTCTGATTATTTTATAGCTTTAGAAGAATGTTTGCATGGAATTCGTAGAATTTTGACCTACTGAAAAAATCATTCAAACCTCCAACCTGCTGTTGTCATAAATTACAATTTATTTGACAAAATACTCTTTATTTTCAGATTCAAGTATCTCTTAGCAGTGAACCTGGTGAAGGAGGAATCATTGCCTTCCGTGATTATGACAAAAAATTCTCTTCTCACTGTTGGGATTGGTTGGCATTTGCTCTGATGACAAGTCCTTCATTGGCCATTCCTTTAGCTTTGTGGTACAGCAGCAAGAGCAAGTACGAAAAGTTGGCCAAACCATCGAAAAAAAATCACTGATGAGTCTTTTCTCTCCAATGAAACTGGATACCATTTTCACAAGATGAATCATTGTAAAAAGAACATTTCTCCCTCATCGTTTAAGTTGTTCAACTTCTGTTTTCATGTTTTTTATGAGTTGTGAATTTTCTATATAAGATATTAAATTATTTTCTAATTACATGGTTTTTATATCCTCATTTGAGTATGTTTTAATTTTAGTAGACGTGCCAAGTGTGGGAACTGGAGGAATGAAAACTCCAAAATAATGGTAAATAAATCTCAGTTTATTCTCCTTACATTATTGGACCCTTCATTATCCCTTTGACAATAATATGACAGTTCTTCAGAAGGGTTGTTCTGTGGAATGATTTTCAGAAAAAAAGCAGTGTAATTGGTCAAGAAATTGAAATTCTTTGATTTATATTCACACCAAATATTCCAAATATTAATTAATTCGTAGATCTGAAAATATCACCATTCCAAAAATATGTTCTGGTTGTAATAAATAAATTTTTTTCAATAGGAGATAAACAAGAAAATTGTTTAAAGTGTAGGTAAGTAATTGCAATTAAGAATAAAAATACGCTTTATTGTATTATTGTATTTATTGATTTCACAAAAAAAAATTTAGAAAAAGTTGTGTTAATCGAGAAACTTGAAACGATTTTTTTTTTCAAGTCGTCGAGAACATTTTTGAAATTACAGAAAAAAATTGCCTAGCGAGTTATACAAAATCACACAATTTAATACAAATAAATATTAAAATAAAATATATTTAAAAAAAAACTAAAAAACACGCTTTTATAATACATTGAACTTGAAATTAAGAAAATTTATATAGGCAGAAAATAATAAATGAAAAATATTAGTATTACTCTGTGAAAAAAGCGTGGGGCGCTGTTTCATATTTTTGTATATCGAGCACCACACGCTTTTTTCATAGTGATAATATTTATTATTATTATCTGTCTATATAAACAATTATTTTTTACTCCAGTTCAATGTGTAAAAGCGTGTTTTAGTTTTTTCAAACCATATTTAATTTTTCACTTTTTCGTTCTCAATTTATTATTAAAAAAAAGTGGCTCAAAATCGTTACAGACATACATACAGGTGAAGCTAAATAAAAGCGTGCAATAGAACACAGTTTCACAAGTAAATCAAATTAAATTTGATATATCTTATTTTACCGAGCAGGACAACGCCAAATAACGTGTTCAAGAATGAAAAAACTGGAACAGAATATTAAAACGAAATTATTAACATATAGAAGTTAGATGGGGGCCAATAGAACATTTTATAAAATAAAATAAATCAATAAAAAACAAAATATATCTATAGACTGCTTTTAATTATGATGTCGTAGTCAGTTTCCTCGTATTTTTGTCACAGAATCACCTATTTTATGCGCTATTGATTGATCTATTATGTGAGTAGAACAATAACTGATACCCTTATATAAAGGAGTTTTGTTGTTGGAATTGGTGAGGTTACATTTAGTGTTTGTCTAGTTTAATTTTCCTCTTTTACTTTTGGTCGTGAATAATGATAATACTTCCTCATATACTCATAGAGTGTACCAAAAGGCATAGCCTGTGCAGGTAGAAAACGGCTATTATTATTGGACATGGCGCTCCGGGGCGGCTTACTGATTTTTGATGGCGTATTCAAGTTTCAGCTGTAGAAAAACCAACAGCACCACCACCAGAACAATATTAAATTACATTATAAATTACGATATTCAGCATTCACATTTTTCAATATATTTATGAACTGCAATTATGAATTGTTTGCTTTGAAAAACAGTAAAGTATTGAAACTACATTATACTAATTATGTTTTTATTAATATACGAATAAAATTTCAAAAATTAAAACATTCAAGTAATTTTCGAATAGATGTTACGAATAAACTTTCAAAACTAAAATACTTTTTAATACTCATATCTTATATGATAACAATGATTATAATTGGTAAGGAATCTTACATAAATATACAAATGTCAGTTCATTTAAAAATTCAGAGAAGTTTTCACACATAGGAAAATATATAATAATTTTACTAAAATACTGAAATAACACAGGAAACAAAAAAAACAATGTTTCATCAGAAAATCGAATATTAAACATTGGTACACTATAGCCAGAATACTCTAAATAATTTATTTTAGGGTAAAATTATGTTTAGTAGAATTCAATAGTATGAGGAGCTTCCCTATCCATTGGTATGTGAAATTATGAGATTCCTGACTTTAGGGTATGAGAATTATGGAATGAAATGAAGAGGAAGGACATTGGAAAATAAAGAGCAGGCCAAATTGAAATTGTAGGGCAGTTCTTCATGAAGAACACAAAAACCCAATGCAAATAATATCTAGATCAATAAAATTAACAGAGAACACAAGAAAATAATTTTAGATAACTGCAATCCAAGATTACGTGTATTATTCCAAACTTGTTAATAGATGCAACTTTTAAACTGCCAGTAGTCTGAAAATATAGGCCAATTTGAATTTATATAATCAACTATTCCTTCTACATTTCAGCAAATTGTTATAATAAATAAATATCCACCTATTGTACAATAGCTAAGAAGCAACTGTTAAACAAATATACATTATAAAGAAAATCTCAGATAAAGGCTCTATAATCCAATTATACATATATATACAGCAGTTGCCAAAAACAAACACTTCTTTGTACCACCACACACAGAAAATGAAGAACCAAATCAGTCTGAAAGCAAGCTAGTCGTCCAATATTTCAGCTATCAAGGTGCCAATTCTAGAACCTCATTTTACCTTCTCAAATACTCACCATTCGAATATAATTTGTGAACAAGACGGCAAATGAGAAAACCCTGTAACACTTCGACTTTCATTCACTAAAATTAGTCACAGCCCCAAAACAAAAGTGAAAAAGACTCAAGCTTCACTAGAACCAATCTCAGGCAGTACTCTAACACTGTTATCATTCGAAGAACCGTAGAAACTTGGGGATGATCTGTCAAACTCAACAGAATCAATAGCACTTGAACTGATCAGTACTGGTGCCACATACTCTTCGTTGGTCACTGACAGCTCAGACGAGTTCAGATGTGTGGGTTTGCATGAAGGAAAGGGTCCTATGAAGAAAAAGAACATACTTGTTAATGCAAAGCTCAAAAATGCTATACAAGTCGGCAGATTCAAGTTAGCCCTCAGAAAGAAAAACAGTGCTGTGATCAATTGCAACAGAAGAATGGCAACCCGAACCATTTTCACTGCATCTGAATGAATTTGTTGGCCCTCCCCTGACATAGTTATTGGGCGGTAAACATAGTATATGTTGTATTTGTCAACAAGATGCTTCAAACAGAGATAAAGTAATCCAAATGGAGTGATTAATGGACAAGTCAAGCTGTAGACAGTGCTGACTGTGAAAATCAGCAACGTCCAGGCATAGTGAATACCAAAGGGAAAAACAGACAATATTTCCTTGCGAATTATCGTCTTTTCGGCTTCCGATTTGATACGCAGTAATCTCCAGGCGTACATAGCTAGCTCAGGAAAACGTAACAGTTCCAAGGCTGTGCCAATAAGGGCAGAAGTGATGACATAATTGACAAAAAATGCTCCTTTGTCTGCAAGAAAAATGCAGTCCCAGCGTGTTGTGTTCGTCTGTACAGGCAGTGTTTCAACAAGAGCTTGTACGCTAGTCAAACCAAGAGATGGCAAAATAAGTACCATGAACAACAAGAAAAAGAATGTTTTATACATTGTGGCATGGTTCTGTTTCGATTTTGTCCAGTGAGACATCCACTCGTCTGAATAAGCAACGATCACCGGCATGACAGCAGACACAGACAGAAGTAGAAGAGTTGGTAAAAATTCTGAAATGATAGGACTGGCATTTTTCATGATATTATCTGAAGAAGTAAAGTTTCCAGTCCAGTTACTGAATATATTGACCACAATCACAGGAGTAGTCATGAAAAAAAGTATGATAAACAACAGGGCATTTATAATGATTGCTTTAGAGTACCAGTTTCTATAAGATATTTCCAAATTTTCCCAGTTTATGTCCGAAGGCGAAGGGGCTTTGAATAACACCCAATTTCGATGGGAACCAGCCTCGAAAGAACGTAAAACATATTGAACCATTTCTTCACAATTCAAGGTGACAAATGCAATGCCAAGGGGACTCTGCAATGCCTTAGCTCTCTCTAAATTAACTAGTTGGTTCAATTTTTTTTCTTCTCTGGTGTAGTATTCAAGTGCATTGACAGTTTTACAAAAACAGCAAGCTATGCAACCATAAGGTTGCATTTTAATTTCAGATCTTTGCATATTGCTCAAACAATACATTCTTGCTTCATGTACTTTTTCCCGTTCTTCTTCTAGCAAAGACAAAGTCTTGACCTTATGAGCTATTTTGACATCTCTAACATCTATTCCAGGATATCGTACTGTGAAGTAATTTTTTATATCTTCTGTATTTCGATGCATTTTTGAAATATTTGTAACCATCACTGTTCGTGATGATAAGGCTGTTGCACTTGGTGTTCCCCCTGAACTTTTTCGCATTATAAAGATCATTACTGGCACAACACCCATGGAACCAGCAATGTGCACCCACAACCACTTGGAATCTGATGAAAGATTACCTATGGTTGTGTGCCCAAATGTGGTTTTGTCACCTAGTAAAATACCTTGGAAATTAATGGGTAAAATAACACATATGGAGAAAAGTGTTATGACTGTCATTAAAAGCAGAAGTTGCTCTTGAAATGATAAATAATGGGAAGCATCCGGACCACATCTTGCATAAATTCTGTCTCTAGTTATTTTGAAAATGGAAGGAAACCATAAACAGCCAGTATCTGGTATCATAGAAATCTCATGACTTGATTCCTCAACAGCCACCGCTTCATCAGTATTCTTGTAGAATAGTTGTGTCCACTTTTCTGTGTGAACAAGAGCAAGTCTACCATAATCCCATGCTCTGTTTCGTAGTATAGCAAATAAAAGTATGAGAAGGAGCCACGTTACAACATTTAGGATTATTGTTTCAGGTATACCTTCGTACACATTGCTAATTACAGTATTATTCCCTTTCTTACTTGTTAAACAAGTATCATTATCTACGAAAACGTCGATATTATCTGAAGTTCCCAACATCTTCTTTATCTAAAATTAGATATGACTCAATTGTAGGTAGTCTAGTTCAATGGTTAACTTACTTCAAAACCGTAGTTTCTCAATGCGACAGGTTCATTCTGCTCAAAAATTCATCTAGCACCGATAAACAACTGTTTCATTAATAAAACATTCTCGATGACATCCAAATCATTTTATTTCATGACAGACTTCATAACATCATAACCTCAATTTCAAACCACGTAAGCTAGGACTATTCCAATACTACATTCGCTAAAGAGTACATAATCCAATCAAAGGATGAAAGTACGTAAGAACAATGTAATTTTCTTCCTTTCACTTCTTTGATGCGGTTCAAGATGATAAACAAAACAATGCGTTCAATCGCGCAAACGACGTCAGAGATTGAAGAACTTTCTAGTTCAGTACATTTCCATCTCGTCTGTACCGTGACCGTGTACTGCGTGTACCATTGTACCGTATCGTAAATATCACAAATTACAGTTACAGGCGTTAAATACAGAGAACCATATAAGTTAATTATATTGTAAATATTTGAAATACCCCCGCGCTTCCACCTCGCGCTGCGCGCTGGTATACGATTAGATTAGGAATTCTTGCATCTAGATAACAGATAACGAAAACATTACAATATACAAGATGTGGGCTTATTAGTCACTTTTGTGGCTATCTTTGTTCAGGATCAGGATAGTAATCAGAAATCGGAAAATGAAATTTAAATAATGTATCAGTTCAATAGACCGATGACGGCATAGACGAGAGTTCTATACTGACTGGATGACCAGAATGACGGATAGACGTATAGAGTATAGACAAAGAGTAGAGGTTCTCTCTACCCTTTGATAGACAAAGAGTAGAGGTTCTATACAGAACCCTCTACTCTTTGGTATAGACCGATAGACGTCGTGATTCATTACTCATTAAAGCTGTTTTTTGGCGTTGAACCGCATTCAATGTTTTGAAAACTTATTCAATTTACGTCATAGATTTACGATTGTCTCGCGGTAGGAATGAAATTTGGTGCAAAGACGTCATACGTCACCAGCAACTTGGATAGCTAGGTTAGTTAGGTTAGGTTAGATTGTGTTCCTTCCTTTTACTTCAAGAAATTAGGTCTATTAAACAATTGAACATATATAATAGACAGTCCCTTCAATTCCACTATGATCCTATATTTCGGAAATGATGTATGTTTCATAACTCTGAGAATGTAAAAACGGAAAAGTAAATAAACAATCTCCAAAGTTTAATGCACTACGTCAACGTCGTCAACACATATGCCATGACGTCATTGCACCAAATTTCATTCCTGCCGCGAGAGAATCGTATAGATTTGACTATGTGTCAGAATATTGCATTAGGTTTAAAAACATTCCGTCTATGACGTCAGTGTTTCAACGCTAAAACGCAAAGTTTCAAAAACGGACCAAATAATTTTAAAAAACTGATACGCCAAGAAACAGCTTTGAGTCTCGTTCATACCCCCGCAAATTTCGCAATTTTTCTGCGAATAAAATGGCTCCCACTCATGCTGGAGCAATCGTTGATGCAGAACCATGTCGGCACCCATTTTATGCGCAGAAAAGTTCGCGGGGGTATGAACGAGACTTATACTCAACTACTCATAAGCCGCTTTCCAATTGCCACAGGGATAGCTCCTGAAGTGATCTGACTGTGTGATATTTTCAGATCAGGATAATCATGTTCCAATTGAACCCCGTTCATAAAGTCAGGTACGGTTCACTTCAGGTTACCCCTGAACTGAAATTGAAGTGAACCACACCTGACTTTATAAATAGGGTTTAATTGGAACATGATTTATCAGATCACTTCAGGAGCTACTCCCACAGAAATAAGTGAGGTGCTGTGTACATTACTCGCATTTAAGCTTTCAGCAGTGCATCAACAATGGCAATGGAATAATACAAATGGAAATGGGCTTCCTGATGATCTGATTGGTGTCTAGTGGGCCAAATAACAGGACGGATTGCTCCGACATTTAAATTTAATTATAACATTCGATCTATCATCTATCGACTATTCGGTACAAACATCCACAGAACACATGTACACTTAAGCACGTGGCTCACGGTCAAATAGTTTGATCAAACTACTCCGAAGTGACGTAATTTATATCGGTTTATTTCACAAAACTTGAAGCAAACCACTGGGAATGACGTCACTTGAAGGCAGTTTGACCAAACTATTTGACCGTGTGCCACGGGCTTTATACACAAACAACATAAATGTCGCAAGCGCACAAGCCGCAAGTTTGCAAGACAACTTCCAAATTATACAGTAAAATGCATGCTGACGCGCTCCCACTTTGTAGGAATGGTATGATAATTGAATGAATCGTCGAATCCGATGAATAGTATGGTAACTTTTTATTTCACAGACGTACGACGTAAAGGGTATCACGCGTAGTCGCGTAAGAAAAGTATTTTTATGGAGGCGCATACGCATACTACCTTCTTGGACTAAACCCGTATTTCTTAGTCTAAGCGTGACTCACCCTTCGTTTTTGATCATATTTCTTAGAAGAATACTTGCGATGATTGCGTAAACTCGTTCATCAATTTAATCGTGTTGAATTATTCTTACTCTTAAAACTGATACATGCGGTCCATGCAGAGTTCTGTGATAATTTTTTTAGCTAGAAAAGTGCCATTTGGGTTTTTCACAACAGGCATGCATTTCTCATGCAGGATAGGCACGCATTTGTATAATCAGCCTATAGTTTAATCACTTCGTTCTCTACAAGATAATTTGTGGTCTGGGGTGGTATTCCGTCAATTCCGTGTGCCATAGAATTCTATGGTTGATAGTTATCTATCTTTCTCTCCCATGAATTCAACTATGCTGTCATCTCACTTATTCTGTCGACTATAGAATATAACTAAAAATAAATAAAAAATTAAATAAATAATATGTGCTCGCAGCTAGGCTCTCAACCGAACGTTGAAAAACCGGACCTTTAAGTCTAGTTCATACCCACGCGAACTTCGCAATTTTTCTGCGAATAAAATGGCTGCCGACTTGGTTCTGCATCAACGATTGGTCCAGCATAAGGACATTAAACACTGTACAAATAGTGTTCAATGTCCAGCATGACTAGGAGCCATTTTATTCGCAGAAAAATTGCGAAATTCGCGTAGGTATGAAAAAGCCTTTAGGAAAGCGTTTAATAATTTTTTCAATACTGGAGTAATGCCATTTGAGTTTTAAAAATAATACCGACGTATTTTTCACTGTATCTTTCTTTATTAGAACTAGAACATGTCCTAATTTCGTGCATAACCACCCTGCGTTTTTAATAGCACGCAGACAGGTACAGGTACGAAAGCCGAAACGCATGCATTTCTCACGAAACATCTACGAATTTTGCAATGTGTATGTTCTATGTTGATGGATAACTCCAGATCAGAATCATATGAAAACACAACTTAAAAAAACACAAGTATTCCTTACTCAATCATTAATTTATTTGTGCATGTTAGGAAGTACAGTAACAAGGAGCTTTATAACAACTTCGAAAATATGCTTGCAATAGATGGATGAAATGAATATAAAAATAGACAAATCAGATTTATTGGAAAAAGTACGGTTTACCTACAAGGAATTACAAAATTATCTCACATACGTTCAACTATTTTAAAATTAAATAAAACAACTCTGAATTCACAAGTATTACAGTTCAGTCTTATCAGCTTTCGGACTTCCAGTCCTATCATAACCACTCAGTTCATTTGTTGCATGCTTAGAAATGTATTTGATGAAGTCATCAACATCACGACCACCCTGAAAATGAAGAAATACAGTCAGATTGAGGGAAAAAATCAACTGGATATGTATATGCATAATATAACTAGCAAAATAAACAATAGTGGTGAACTCAACAGGGCTGATTGCATTTACAAAAAATGTATTTCTGTATTAAAGAATATTATTTACCTCGTATCTAACGGGAGAGTCTTTGGAATCTTTAGGTACCCAGTAAAGAGTTGGGAAGCCCTTAACATCAAACAGGGAAGGAACATCATTAGCTGTGGCATCCATTTTGACAATGGCAACATCCTCATCTTTGAGCTAAAAAAATGCATGATTGAAAATACATAAAAATGAAACGCGACTTTTTCTCTGTAAAATTTTTGGATATTCCTGACTGAGTACTTACCTTTTCTGCGACTTCATCATATATTGGAGTCAGTTTTTTACAATGTCCACACCAAGGTGCATAGAATTCAATCAAAGTATCTTTACCATTGTTTATGACAACATCATCAAAGTTCTTGCCTACTGCTACCTTTACAGGTGCATCATTCGACTCTGGGATTGGCTCGGATTTAAGATAAGGCTCAAGACTGCCTTCCAAAACATCATTGACAAATACTTCTAGAGCTTCGATGCTAAAAAAATTACAGCATTCAGTATGTGTATGTATATGTGACAATTTCCAAGTTAAGTTGAGGTACACATAATTCCTACACAAATATGGAGTTCCCTATGTTCAAAGTATAAGAATCCATATACAAAATAGAAAACTTACTGAAAAACAGCAATTGACTTTTTATTTCATTCAATTAGGTATGATGGTGATCTTATTGATGAATCTTTTTCTTTTTTATGGAACAGTTGTTACTAGACATTTGAAAGGCAAACATCTTATCATTGAAATTTTGCATTACAAACACCTTTTTTGACAGTAAACATTGTTGAATTAAATCAATGTTGATTCAACTTTTGTGATCTTTACCAAAAATAGATCAAAATTATAATTTGCTGTGATTCAGCCAACTTCTTGCTATATCTTGCCCCAACAGAAAAGTTATGCATTGGAAATATATTTTTTTCAAACATTCTGAAGATCCCAGGAAAAGATAATAAGATAATAATTCTTTATCATTTCCAAGAAACGTTATCATTACTTGTCAAAACATCCAAGTTCAACATCAGCAGATATTCATAAGCACATATTTTATCAAAATCGCAGAGCTTGGAGCATTCAATTATCAATTTCAAATCCTTGAGGAATAATATCTAGTTAATATTACAAATTTAATTTACTTTGATCTTAACCGTACTTACGAGAATTCATCTTTAAGAATGTATTTCTGGTTTTTCGCATCCCTAGCAGTGATGACAGGTTTGTCACCTTTGACAAAGTCCAAACCAAATTCGTTGAGCTCATGTTGGAATTCATCTTTGGCACTTACTGCAAATGTGACTTTTCCTTTGAATTCTTTGGCAACCTGCAATAACGGGACAGAATGAAACCCACATCCGTGACAAAAAACAGGAAACTTTTTTTTAGTCCATGTGTTTTTTCGGGATGAACTAAAAAATACGACAGCCCTTTCGAAAGCCCAGAGCATGATACTTTGCCTACTTTGTATTATATGTTCTCTAGAATGGCCAATAAATATATAATACATATGTCATATATTTGTTTTCATGCTCTCCCAAAAACCTCTCGGAATCTGTCAAAAGTTTCATAAGTTACTCCCCTCGGATTCGGCTTCCGAGCATTATACCACGACTATTTCTTCACTTTCACATTTGTAATCATGTTTAGTGGAGGGAACGTTACACAAGGTAGTTCAATGTCCGTCGTGGTATTAGCCAGGAAAGTAACTGTTTTCAAAACTCTCATAAACAAATGATAATGAAATGTAAAAAATATATTTAATATGTAAATGATGGTTACCTTCAAAATTCTGTTGCGCCAATAGTTGGTTCCTTTGGGATTCTTGACATAATCAACACTGAAGTAAGCAACAACCAATGGATTTTCGAATTCTTGTTTGTTATCAGGTTTACGGTGACCAACCAAGCCATGGCTAAAAATAATTTTTATCATTTTCATATTCAGGTAATCTTGTTACAGTGGAAATTTTCTGTGGTAAGATTAATAGTGTTTCTACATGGTATTTATCAATTCTCCAATATAAATTGATATGAAAATAATATAATTTGAAATAAATAAACTTAGAAGATGAACAATTCTCAAGGACAGGCATTACTTTAAAAAGCAACCAAAATTTTTCAAACTCTTTTCTAAAATATTACATAAATATTCAAATATCCGAAATTTTTTTTCCCCAATATTCTACAAAAGTTCAAATTCATAACTAGCCCTTTTCTAACAGAATCTTGGAAAGGAAATTAATTTACAGCAGACATTACTTACAAGTTTTCTGTGATAAACTTGTTAATATCAGCAGCATCAGCTTTTCCAGTATATTTTGCACTGTTTTCTTCAAATTTGTTCTGCAAATGAGCTGGGCGGAAGAGGAATATGCCATCTCTGTGGATAAAATTCAAAACATCACAATTAATTTATAATTAATATATGTTTTGCTACTCACTTGACACCTTGGCTGTCCAAAAGGTCCTTGAAAGAGGTGTGAGCAAATCTCACTTTCTCTCTGAGTTTATCGGCAATCTTCATGAAAGCAGCTTTTAAATCAGATTCTTTTTCAAAGAAACCAACTACTACACTTTCTTTTTCTGCAGCTAAGAATTTCTTCAAGCAATCCTGCGTTTTCAATTCTACTGAGCTTGGTCCAACTTGAGCTTTCATGTATTTGACAATACCTAAAAGTATGGAAAAATGATATGAGTCCAATTGGCAGTTGATGATTACAACTCAGATCAAACTATTTGATGAAAGAAACATCAAGAATTCAATAGTGAAGTTTATTAAGCAGTCACAGGATGGCTCATTAAGATAACGGCTTTGACTAAGATTAAAAATTGTAAACTAATCAAAACATCCTAGTTAATTTTCAAAAATTCAAAATAATAAATCAAAAATAATGGGATATTCATGTCTTATACCTACCAAACAATGAGGTAGTTTGAACAACAATGTTACATAGACTTTTCTTTCTGTACTAAACAATCCATTTTTCCTGTCTGCTCTCCTGTCAAGCTATTTTTTTAATTCCTTTTCAATCTCAAATACAAAAGATTATTATAAAAAACCCAGAGCTATTACCATATATAATGAATAAAGATGAATATCAAGTTCTTCACACAATACAGTTTGCACAAATAACTTTCATAAATTATTTGAGTTTGAACAATTTCAACCATTGTTGGATAGCACTGAATATATGACATCAATTATTTGTCTTAAAAGAAAAAGACACTATTTGATCACAAAAAATACCATCAATGTAAATGCAAACTATGCTAGAATTTGTTAATAAAAACCATCAAGACATTAGATTGTTGAGTGAAATATCAAGCACAGATGTATGATGAACTTTGTTGGCAACAATAATTTGATTATTCACTTCCAGCTTGATACATCATTCGATTCATTACACATATCCTCTCACCTGCAGCCTCTCTTGGTCCATTATATTCTTGTGACAACTCTCCATTGCGGAAAATCTTCAGCATTGGATATCCGCTTACACCGTGTTTGTTACATACTTCTTTTCCAGCTTCGGTACAGTCAACCTTGACAAGAGCCACTGGGGGATCATTTCTGATCAAATCTTCTGCAGCTTTAGCGTACTCTGGCTTCAGTCGCTTACAATGTCCACACCTGTATCAATCAAGATCGAATTCAACTTCCGATAGGGCCAAAATAACACATACAAGATAAATGGAACAGTCGAACATGTAATGAAGACAAAATACTTACCAAGGTGCGTAAAACATAACAAGAGCCGTTTCATGTTCTGCTAGACTTGACTCAAAATCACTGTCTCCAAGTTCAATAACATCCTCTTCTCTAGCTGAACATGTGTAAGTAAGCAAACAAATAGTTAATATTGTTAATAACTTCATTTTTATTTTTATGAACCGGCTTCTCTGTTGGTGATAAACTATACGTCAACTTCTTTGCCACGACAAGACAAATTCTAAGATTCTTGTTATATTTACGTGGCTTTTAAAATGCGCAAGGCAAAGCGTTGTCGACTGTCTATTGGTCAGCGCAAAGCTGTAGAACAATATCATTGGCCAGATTGGCCTAGTCATCTCACGAAAGAGTTTCCCTACCCTACCCCTTCCAAAGAGATACAAAACCTTTAGAGCCAATTCACATGTTTTTAGCGCAGAACGCAATATAATAAACAGTAATTGTCAAGGAAAACCGACACAAATTAGGTTTTAGGGAAAATTATATGCGAAGAACCCCATCACTTTTATGCTATTATTAAACTCCACGAAAAATGAGATTGAGTAATTGAAATGAGAAGAATTAATCTCTGGAGATGTCTTGTCTGATGAGACTTCAAGCAGGAACCAGTAGTTGATTCCGTGAACCATAGAATTATATAGTCGATCACATAAGTGGTGAGATGTCATTATTGTTTAGTTCATGAGAGATGGGAGAGAAAGACATGACATAACTGTGTTATCAGATCAGAATGCCTGGCACGCGACGCAAAAAAGCTTGATTGGGACCTCAGCCTAAGCCTGTGGCTCACGTTCAAATAGTTGTGTGTGTGTCGGCGTGCGTGAATAACGCAGGGTGAACACGTATGGAGTTTGGACATGTTCTTTAAATAATTTAAATAATAGATACAGCGAAAAATATGACAGGATAATTTGTAAAACTGAAATAGCAATACTCCAGCATCGACAAAATTATTACAAAATCAAATAAAATACGACCTTGTGATAGAAACGCCAGTAAAAAGTACATATGTGAATTGCACGTGATTCAAAAACTGTACATTGGCACGCATGTTTCACGCACCGGTGCTTCTTAGCGAAGTTCCCAATCAAGCTTTTTCGCTTCTTTCGTCGCGAAGTCTGATTGGCAAATTTCCGACGCTATTCGCAAAAAGAAATCAGTAACAGTCCATTGTATTCAAACATTTGTTTTATCATCGTTTGAACAATGTGTTTTAATGGTTTCGCTTTCATTTATTGCTATTGCCCCATCTGTAAAATTATTAAAACCAAAAGCCTTGATGCGTATCACCAAACCCGACAGGTGCAGAAAGTAGTTGTGATGATTTTTTTTCTATGGTTCAGTGGTCTTCTGGCAGTTCTGTGTTCTGTGGTTATGAATTAGGTTAGAAAAAGGAAAACAAACTTTTAAATTTGAAGATTTGAACCAAATTTGGTGAAAATGAACGGATTGAAGAAAATTGTGCCCCTGCCATCAATATTTGATAGAAGATTGATGAGTGTCCGCAGGAGAAAATATCCAATCGATCCAGAAGAAGCAAAGAAACTTCCAGGTAACCAAATAGCAAAAATTCCGGCGAATTTGTAACTGATCGCCTATTTAGTTTTTCAGTACAATGCCAGCAAAAAAGGATACAGAAGAGTATTTTCTTGGGGCAACATATATACAGGAGCTTTGGGTATTCCATACTTCAGATCAACGGAGGACATAGAAAAACGACCCTGTGTTACATATCCTAAACGAATTGGATTTGGTGAGAAGTTTGAGGTACTCTTCATCCATACTTCTGAAATTCATATAACATGTACCATATTATAGGTAACCACAGCTACATGTGGATTTGGTTTCACAGTTTTTGCTGTAAAAAGTGATACTAATGAAAAGATTTACGGAACAGGTATAAATACTGACTCTCAGATAGGTTATCATGATGTAAGGCATGATAAGCCCTTGGAAATTCTATTTTATCCAAAGCCAATTGCCCTGCCTTTCAAAAATCCAGAAAAGTCGAAAGTACTCAAAGTTTCTGCAGGGCGAGCACATTTAGTTGTTCTGACAGATGAAGGAATATTTACACTAGGAAACAATGCCTTTGGACAATGTGGCCGGAAAATAATACCACATGAAAACTATACAATGAGTAATTATATAAACCAAATTGAGAATATTGATGGAAAATCTATAATCGACATTGAATGTGGGCAGGATCACAGGTGACTTTCAAATTAAATAAGTTGAAGACGAGAGTAAAGATCTTATTTTCAGTATGCTACTCACAGAAGATGGTCATGTGTATTCTTGTGGATGGGGTGCCGATGGCCAGACAGGACTAGGCCACTACAACAACCACTCTGAGTTTTCCAGAGTGAAGGGAGATATTGAATCAGAAAAAATTGTAGAACTTTCATGTCGATCAGACTTTGTTCTAGCACGCAGTGGTAAGTTGATGGAAAAGCTCCCTGCATTAATAAACCAGTGGACATTTTCAGATAAAGGAGACGTGTTTGGGTGGGGAAACTCTGAATACAGTCAGATGTCATTACCAGGAGGTCACCAACAAATTTCAACCTCAAAGTATATCAAAATGCTAGAAAAATTGGGAAAAATCAAAAGTGTAGCTAGTGGTGGTTCTTTTTGTCTAGTAGCAAATGGTTAGTGTACATTCTACAGTATAGTGGGTAAAGCAATAATTTTTTAGGGGGGTAAACAACTCTCAGATCCATATTTTGATGTTCAAAAAACATGGAAAGCATTGGAATGTAGAGAGATATCATTGAAACTGAAAAAATGAAAGGAAATTAAAATTAAATTTGACTCATGAATTGAATCATATTTTCCCATTTCATTTGTTAGAGGCAGCATTTTCATTGAGTGACTTCTTACTGCTCTTGTGAAAGTGATATTTTTTTTAGACGAAGGACAAGTATTCTCATGGGGCTATGGCTTGCTGGGAGCTGGTCCAGAGGCTCAACAGTCTAAAGAACCAATTCATATACCTGAAACTTTATTTGGAAAAAATGACTTCCAGTCCAATAGCAAAGTGGAGAAAGTTAGCTGTGGATTGTACCATTCTGCGGCAGTAACAAATATGGGTGATTTGTTCATGTGGGGTAGAAATAAATATGGGTGCTTAGGTCTAGGACATCAGAAAGACCAGTATTTTCCGCTTAAGGTGAGGAAACTTGGGTAAAAGTAAGTTTAACAGGCTCAGCCTTGAACTTGAAAGTTTTACTCAAGTAGTTTTATCTCCTGGACACGATTCTGCCCTTTCGAATCTTGAAAATAAACCATTTTCAAGATTCGAAATTTTTCACTCAAGAAATAGGAACTACGTCATTTTCACTCGATGGGCGTTTCGTTAACTTTGACGTAGTTTTGGTGTTTGGGTAGATTCCATGTATTGAATTTAAGTCACACCAAAGAATCTGAATATTCATTTGTACGAACTTTTCAGTAAAAAATCGCACAAAATGCCTTCTTTTAATCAACCTTGTTTTCAGGCGATGATCAACTAACATTTCACAATCACAGGCAACAAAAATAACCGTTTTAAACAGAAATTCGACCTACTCATACTTTCTTTTTTTTAGTATTTTCATTCTTGCGGTAAGTTGGTTTAAAAGGTTTAGTTTTTGGTAAAGTGGTTGTTTTTGGATTTTTGAAATGAGTTGATTAGCGTCTAAAAAAGTGTCGACCAAATAGAGGCATTTTGTGTGATTTTTTACTGAAAAGTTCATGTTTGAAAATGGCCGATTTTCAAGATTCAGAAGGGCATAACTCGAAAAGTATTTGAGACCCCCTTAAATTTTATTCAATTTTCTTCGGATTCGTGTTCAGGTGATAGCACTTTCTTTTTAAATTCAAGTCAGAGCCTGATAAATCACCTTTACCGAAACTTGAAAAGACAGCGCTTATTACAGCATATTTCATTTTTAGGTGTCAGTAGGAGGCATTGTTTCCGAGATTCTATGTGGAGTCGACCATTCCATATCAATTTGTAAACCTTTCATATGAATTTCAAAAATTCATTCCGAGGACAAACTCTTTTCACATTTGTTTTTGAAGCTAAATTGTTTTTAGACGTTCAACAATAAACTATATCTATTATTCTTTTGTCTTTATGAATAGTGTCCATTTTGCCATTCCAGTACCATAAATATAATATTAAAATAGCAGATATTTATAGACAAAAACCCGATGTATGTTAATTTTAATCAAACTACAAACCAGTCTGATTTAAAAACACTATTTGAATTTCCTTTAATAGTACTTAAAGGCATAATATTTGAATAGTATTGATAATCTGCTTTTTGATCCATCGTAGTCGTGTCTTGTGCGCCTTTCATTCTGAGGGCGGAAAAAGGAATATCCTGCTCCGTCCATTTCTCGATTTCCGCAAGACCTATCATCGCACCTTCGTTTTCTCCCGAGTCCCGCATCCTTCAAATGTGCTGCCATTATCTCCTTATTGATCCAGACTGGAAAGGGCTGAAGCCTCAGAAGCAGTGCCGATGCTAGGGTGTCGGCCGCCTGCGTCAAAGACCTAATGTGTCAGCTAATAGGTATATATAATAGCGAAAAAGTACTTTCACAAAATAAAAACAAAACCGAAACATTCATCTGTGAGTTTATCCAGTAGTTCGTTCATGACTAAGCACGATAGTGGGGAGAAAGGCAGATTCCCTGAACCCCCCACCTTGAGGTTCCTCCGGCTTACCGCAAACTCTCCTCCTTGTTAGCGACGATACAACCCAGCTGACCATAGAGTGAGGCGTTCCTCTAGCCATTTAGTTCTACCTATATAGTCGTAGTCTTCAACCTGTCACAATCTTCCACATCGAGGAACCTAGCGTTACCTCTCTGAACCTTGATATCCTTTCAACCCTTCGCTCTATATTGTGGGTGGTCGATTCCGTCGACCTTCCCTGATTTATGTGGAAGGAACTTACCATTGGGAGCCCCTTCAATAGGGATCTATCCACTACATTTTCCAGCATTTTAGATGGGAATGGTGTTGGACTGATTGGTCCTCAATGACTTTTTTACTTAGTATTACTACTCTTGCTAATTTTCATACCTTTGGAACATACTCCCAAGATTCGGGTGAGAAGTTTCAGACCGCTCTATATCACTACTGTGAAAATTTCATTAGGTCATGCTGCCTATAAGCTTTGGCACTTTCTCCGCTAATTGTCAATCCCCTTGGGGGACCTGCTATGTTGGCAGGGCCTGTTGGTCGTCGCAGCAGATGTCTAAGCGTTTTTTCAAGGTTGTTATGGAATCTTTTGTCTCGTTAATCAGAATTCTAATGAGTCTGGCGGATTCCGTTAGGGAATTGATTTCCCCACAGCAAGACCTCTTGCAGGTTCTTCATTTCTCTCCTCGCCGTTTTGTAGCTTTTCAATTCTTTCTCATTGCCCTCCTTGATTGATTTGTTATCGACAGTAACTAGGACATCATTTAACCAGCTAGTATTCTGGTTAGAGCATGCCAAGTTCAGAGACTGATATCATTTTCTTAGAACGTTTGAACAAAAAGCACTGGATTTGCCGCCAAGTCGACCTTCTACATGGTTTTGCTATGTAGATGTAGACACGTTTGTTGTGTGGCCACATATAAGGTTGACGCTAGAAGGGTTTCTTAACCACCTCAACAGCCACCACCCTGAAATTCAGATCACGGTGGTAGAGGAAACAGATGGACAACTGCCTTTTCTGGATGGCTTGGTCATTAGAAATACACATGGAACTTTGGACTCCAATAAAGTCCACTGAAAACTCACACATACAGACAGGTGTACACAGGACTCCAACCCTCACCCAGGGCAGAAACGTGCAAAACTTTAAACACCAGAGCGCAACGCATCTGTGAGCCGGTTCATCTAAAATCAGAGCTACGGCATCTCATTGACGCATTGCAAGCCAATGCTTACACCCGTCAAGAAATTGCTAGGTCTAGTAAGCCAAGGTTGCATCGAAATGACGACAACAGCACAGCACTACAAAGTAGATCTTTCCTACCGTATATCAAGAGAGCCACCGGCCAGATTGGAAAAGTACTGGCAAAACAAGACGTCGAAGCCATTTACAAACCGTCTAGGCAGATCGGTACTTTGCCCAGTCAGCTAAATAGCCATGAGAACACCTCGCTACAATCACTTCAACACACCACAATCGAGCAGGTAAGACAGGGTAATCATGACACCGTAATCATTTAGGTAGACAATGGCAACATCCCATCCGGACAGGTATCCAGAACACCCCAAGCAAAACAAGTGAAAATTATTCAAAACAAAGTAATTAGCCACGCTGTGACTATTAATTGCGAGGACCCTTCAACCGCCGTATCAGTATTATTACGTCGCTCTTCGAGAAGACAAAATCCACGCTGAAGATGCTCACCGTAGTTGTGAGCGAAACGTCCGGAGAAACCGCCTCCACGGAGGTGAACCGACCACGGCTCCAAAGCCCGGAAACCACACTTCTTGATTATCATTTTCTTTGTTTCTCTTTTTGGGTGATATTTTTTACGACATCTACTCCCAGGTTATCCGTTTTCTTTGACCGTTCGGGTAAATGTTGTTGAACGGACATGAGATTTCAAGAATTTCATCAGACTTCCAACATCTACTTTTCCATCATCCAAATTATTGTCCACAGACAAGAGTTCTTTCTATGTAAGTATTGCATTTGTTGCTCTCTGGTTAGATCGATAGGGTGATACTTGTTTCCTCAATTATAACAGAATTGGCACAGGCTGCATGAAAGTCGAATCATACATGCGTGTCCCCCTGCATGAGCAATGCATACCTGCATACATTCATATCTGTGCCTGCCGGCGTGCGTGTGAAACGTAGCACGTACGGAATTAGGAATCCAGGAAAAATAAAATTCAATGATATAGCACTATAATTTGAATAGTTTTTAAACAAATAAATATGTACAAATAATTTGAAAAATATAACAAAATTGTATGCCTCAAAAAAAGCATTAAAAATAATAGTTTGTAGTACAAATCGAAAACAAATTCACAACTATACAAGGTCATCATTCACAAACTGAAACAGGAAAACTACACACTGTTTGTCACACTGAAAATTATCAACGACTACTGAAGAATTCACAGTATTTGAATTTCTCCTCATGCCAGAGCTCATTTGTGTGGAGAGGTTGACAGGGTTTATCAAAAATTAGGAAAAATTAAATCCATGTTAAGAATTGTACTAAAACTACGCTATAAAGATTTTAACAATTATGGATTTTACGAAAAACACAATCTTTTGCCATAGAATGGCCTTTTCAAAGTGAAAGAAGTATACTGCCTTTATTTTTTAGGGTTTTACAATTAGGGATCAGTTAGTTACTGAAAAAAGAGTTGATAGCTCTATTTCATTTGATACATTTTCGTTACATAATACTTAACAGGAAAACAAATTCAATAATGGAGTGTAATTGATATGTAGATAATAATTGAGTTCAATACCTCTGACATGGAGGATTTTGAAGTTTTCGTCAAAGTTGTATCCTTCTTAAATATGATTTCTTTTTTATACAAAGTCATACAATGTTCATGTATGCAGTTTGTGAATCATCTATTTGTCTGTCCTACATTCGAACTCTGTTTAGATTTTTGGTGAATTAGCTTCATTATTCTTGATAAACCTCCTGTTCTATGGGCAATTCTGATTTTATTTATTCAAAAATGAAGCTATGCTCCTTTATTAGTCCTAAATAGGTTTAACTACTGTATTTATTGTCATTGATCCTAATAGTGAATGCATTGTCGAAACTTTCTTCTGAAATAGGAACATTTACTAGTTTGTGTATCATAATATTGTATGCTGATGTTATGTTGATAAGGATGTACAGAATCATTATGAAATGGTAATGAAAATTTTGAGAAATGGTGTTTATTGCTAGATTAAAATATTGTCAAATCCTAAAAGTAATTAGAGTTTTCAGCTTCTACTATTTTGAGAGTGAATGTTTGTGTATTATTGTCTCAAGAATGTCCATGAAAATTATGCAAGTAGAGGACACAAGGGATTTTCTATGATCAAACTCTGATGCTGAATATAATTTAGATTTGCTTGTTGGATTTTTCAAATCTGTGCCTTTAGGTACACTTCCCACAAGTGTTCCACGAAGATTATTATATCATACTGAAAAAATCCTACATATTTGTATCAACACCTCCCAATGAATCTGAAGAGTCGTGAAGGGCGATGTATTTGTAATAAATTACATTTGGACCCTAGTGAATGTAATTATGACATACACACTCATAAATCATTTCATTCTTTTTCAGTCAGACTTTCTTCCTTCGCCGACTTGGACGTAATTTTCGCTCCAAATGTTTCTTAAACACCCCATATTGTATTCTTGTATAAAGCTTACAATTGGTTCTTTAATTTGATGTCCGTTCGACAAGCTGCTCCCTAACTGAGAAACCTGTGACACTGCAAAAATTAAACTTAGTATACTTTGAAATATTTATCTGAAAATCCTTATTCGAATTATGGTACCAAATCAAAAAAAACCAAGCCAACAAATGACCTTACAGAAAATAATCAAAGAATTTGCTTTAGATACTCTGTAACACAAATTTATTATGGGTTTTTATAGTAACAGTATTTTCAATTCGGAAATTCAATAATAAGTAACTAAGTTACATTTACCATGAGGAATTCATCACGAAAACAATCTGAGAACGCATTAGGAATGATTAAATAAAAATTAACATCATATTTAATATTAAAATAACTTATAACTATTTAATCAATCATGACAGGAAACCCTATTAAACACTGTTTCGAGTTAGTGAGTGATGAAATTGATGGAAGCTTTGAACCAATCAAAATGATATAAAATTGTTTCTATAATTATTATAAATATCAAACTGTAGCCTAGATACACTATTAGTTAGTATAAATCACAAAAAATGTGATTAAGTCAGACTGTCAAGGCGTTTACAAAAATAAACAATGTTCGAGAAGGAAAAGCTCTGATTGTATTGACTAAGAAGCTGATTAAGATATGCTTCAATAAATTTAAGTTATGTTCCTCCAAAACATTTTGGTGCATCTCTCAATTAATCATTAATTTGCATACCTTATGAATCGATAAATTATGACAGTCCACATATTCACATGAAATCTACTTTTCACTGACTTATGCTAAATATAAGAAAATAAATATTTCTTATGTAACATCATCATTAAGCATCTAAAAACTTCAGACATGACCGTAGCACCAAAATATCTTGTCTATTCTTGTTTATAATAAATACAAAATGGTCTCGGCTGATTTCATGTTACCAGATTAAAACACGATGGTGCTTATAAATAACAACCATTAAAAAAACGACAATCAAACGATCTATTTCCATCCCATCCATAAAGTTATTATTTTCTCATCTTTACAAAATAGCAGACCTAAAGTTTCGAGTAAAAGCTGTGAATTCTGCTTGATTTTATATAAAAATGCAGCACAGAAAACATACTGTTCGATGGAACGAAACAGGTATGTGCTAACAGACAGACTTTCAATATGTATATAATCAATTTTTGGGAGCAATACTCCTAAATAGTGTAGTCGACTGGCTGCACTAATATGCATTTATTCCAATCTTTATAGAGCTTGTGTGTTCGGCTGGATATACACTGCTACTGTACCAATAATATTCTTATTCTACTTGCTACGTATTAATCGAGGTTAGAGCAAAACCTATGTTCTACTGGCAATAGCGCTCGCTACGAATTCAAATCTTTCTGCACTGTACTTTGTGGACGGTGCAAACACGGGATTTGCTTTGTGATAATTTGATCGGTCCAGTTGAATGCGGTTGCCACTTTACATGTGCCTCGTGCCAGTGATAGTTGTGCTTCATAAATTCGCATTTTCCGCATGTATATAATCAAGAATTCGGTACCAAATCAGAGCAGCGCGAAATACGCTCCTACACCGAATGCGCTATAACACACCCCTATTGCATTCCACCAGACAGCTTTTTCCCCGGATTAAGTAAAAGTAACTGCTTTTTGTAATTTACTGAATCATCAGTATTATTTCATGCAAGGTTCATTGGAAATGTTCATTCGAAAAGTACCCTTAGAGCCTCTGATATATATATATATATTTATATCTCCACTGAGATATGTTCCATATTTCTCTAAATGTAGAGGACTAGAAATCCCGCTATGATGCAACATGGTTAATTCCGCACCTTTCACCGGTATAACAATTATATAATTAAAAATTGGTATTCAATTTGAAGCTCAACAATAATTTTATCAAACTCATCGCCTGAAGTTTTAAAGATTCAAGTTTCCCCCTATTATTTTTCAAATAAAAATTAGATCCTCCACATTCTCATGGAATGACATTATAGATCCTTTTCCAGGCTGGGAAATATTGGTTCGCTTTTTATTATCATAGGTGTGTTCACAGTGGAACTCAGGTCAGGTTCGACAGCATCATGGGTAAGATCCTGCCCATCAAGTGATTCATCAAAAAGTTCATTGAAATCGATGAGGCTATTGCCGCAGGTAGCCAATTCGGTTCCGGAAACCATTGGATCACCTAAAATATTAATTAATCTTAAACAAGACATTTTTGACCGAAAAGTGGCGCTCAACTGGAAATTTCAATAAATATAATTACGATATCCAATAAAATTTATTTTGAATCATTTTTGATTTGTGAAATCGGAATATACAGAGTGGGCCGGCCATTGAAAACGAAACAGCGGCTCTGTATTTAAGGTTCTTGAGAATCGATAAAAAGACGTATTTTCGAATTCGCCGAATCCTGAAACATCATAAATTCACCCCTACAAAATACATTTGGTACACGAATTGAATGAAGGTAATTTTGATAGGAGACAGGAATTTTGCGAAATTATGACTACTAGCATAGATGCCGATGAGAATTTCTTTTTCAACATTTGCTTCATTGACGAGTCTACATTCTTTTTGAGTTCGACTGTGAATCGCCATAATTGTCGTTATTGGTCAGATGTTAATCCACACGTTTTCCACGAAGTCCATACTCAAACTCCCTAAAAACTCAATGCCTGGTCAGGTATTTTTGGGGACCGTTTGATTGGACGGTAAACCGACAGGAGAAACTTATCTCGGATGATTAAATGAACTTGTTTATCCACAATTAGTAGACATCATTGAAAATGACGAGAGGTTTTTATATAATTCGTTTCTGCCGCCCTACAGAACCGCTGTTTCGTTTTCAATGGCCCACTCACTCAATATGTGGAACCATGGTATACCTTTAATTCTACTCACAAATAAAATGACATTTAGCGTACGGATATGACAATTTGGTAACGCGAGTAGAAAAAAGAGATTGTAAGGTGTTTTATTTTGACAGATTAAGATGAATCATGCTGTTAACAAAACTGATATAGTCACAAACTTTGCAGATGAATATTTCAAGTAGAACATGTATTTTGTTTTTTATGAATCTCTAACGAATATGATAAATTTGTTCTGAATTTTCCCAATGGTTGTTAGAAGTATTATGTTGTGAGTTACAATCAACTGTTCCATAATAAATAGCACTAAAGACGTATGCCATATATCGCCAGCTGATATTTATTTTAATTTGTAATATTCAAAATGCAATTACAATCTTTTATTCAACATGACATACTGCAATTTTCCACCAAATATCAATTTTTGATTAACAGAATAATTTCCATTGTTTGAATTCACAAACAAATAATTGTTGCCTTAAAAACTTTCAAAAAGTCGATCTAGGTCATATAGGATTGAGAGATAATTGGAAATAATGAAAAAGTAATGATTATTATTGATGTCATTTACTAATTAATATCAAGACATCATCAACGGAGGACCTTCATTAAGTCAATTTCACAAGGTGGTTGGTTGAAGGCATAACATAATCATTCAACAATCTGCGATTATCGTCTGATGCCTTTTAGGTAGCTCCAAAAATGATGGGTGGAGTATATAACAATCGTTTTTCCTTGGTTGCCATATTAGTCAACCTGTCACAAACTGATTTGACTCAAGTGACTTTGTACCCAAGTTCTCTTGGAGGATTCATAAACATGTCTCATAGTTGTGATGCTTGGTCAGATAATTGTTTCTGCTACTCTTGGGGTCATTTTCAATAGGTCTTCAACAGCAACTTTTTTTACTTGCTCGTTATTCTGTAGGGGTCATCAGATCAGTTAATATTTTTGTTGTGCAATTATGGATGTTGACTAATTAACGTATAAATTG
Organism: Chrysolina americana; assembly: GCA_958502065.1. Taxonomy (NCBI): domain Eukaryota; kingdom Metazoa; phylum Arthropoda; class Insecta; order Coleoptera; family Chrysomelidae; genus Chrysolina; species Chrysolina americana. The sequence goes on along the minus strand of OY293420.1, from coordinate 55,381,446 downwards.
GGAAAAGGGCCCAAAGCGAGATCTTTGAGGCACCCCAGAACAAAGTATCAAAACGGCCGATAATGAAATGTTATTAGTTTCAACTTGATGACTAATACTGAGAAGAATCCGAAACATTTCTGATTACCTATCTGCACCAATTTTACCCAACTCATTGACTGCCCAATTGGATTGCTATATGGAATCAATCTAGATAGAATCAATTTGCAATTTTATGTCGATAGTTGCCAACGTCAGAATGATACTTTTTGAATGGATTACTCCAAACTAAAAATAATTCTAAAACACTATTTCTGTTCCAATTAAATTCCGTTAAGTTTTGTTAAGAATTTGAATTTTGTAAATCATATACTTCAGAAGAACATATGGGTCCATCTCGTGGAGAAATCACAACTGAATATTTGATTCAATTGATTTTTTTCTCAAATTTTATGTTGACTTTCACATGTTATCATAATTTTCTGAATACTAACCTGCTATTGGATTTGGACCATTATTTTTGCTGTAGCTCAGTCCAAAGCCTGGTCCATCATCATTGAATAACTGAAAATCAAATTTTAACAATTTGAAAGAGTTCAAAAAAGTTTTGTTACTTTTTTAGAGTTATTGTTTGAGCCATGTGACTAGAAAATGTTTCGCAAAACAAGAAAGATGTTTTCGATGAGAGTTTTCCTAACATCACCGATATTACAATGGGCTAGAATAAGAGGTACTCTAGGTGATGAACCAGCACAAAATATACGATATAGGTGATGGATAATCATGTTTCTGGTTAATTAAAAGGTCTGACTTTAGCAAATGCTTATGATAAAAAGTCAGTGACATGAAGTTAAACTGGTGCCATATCGTTGGCTACGAGTGTAAACCTGCTAAGTCCAATTCTCTAGATGTTATAGGCTTCTTGAAAAACACATGCACAGTAATCAAAACTGCGTTTGCAGATAGCAGATATTTGTGGGCACAAAATAAGCCTATTTTGTATTTTTGATGGAGCAAGCTGATTTGCGAATATAACGCAGTACAAAAATTTCAGTTTTGGTCAATAGTGGACTTAGCAGGTTTGCACTCTTAGCCAACGATATCAGACTTTAATCCGGAACCTCAAAGTGGCACTGTACACATTTATCTGGGATAAATAAATAATTGGCTATAAGTGTGATACTCACCCCAAGTAACGCATTGGCATCAAGAGAATTGCATCCATGTAATATATCTTTAAGCTGTTCAATCTCGCTCTGCGCCGAGTCTAAATGAAGATCAAGATCTTCCCTGGAACAGTCATTAGTACCAAGGGTACTAACGTCATCAAATTATATCAAGAAAAATATAGCTACAAGTGGAAGAACTCTTTTTTTTAATAAACATTACTACTAATTTTTAACAGACTCCTGTGAAAAAAAAAATGAAGACACAAGGTAATATAAAATTTTCAATTCCACACTATTTTCACCTTGGGAAGGTTTCATCTTGATAATTCACCGATGACTCAACGTTTTTTACTCCGCAAATTGTTTTAATTCTGCCTCAGATAGTCGGCTCATTAATTATTATTTCTTAATTCGAACCTATGCCTGTGGATGAATTGTTATTCGATAATATGTTTGTACCTGCTGTCATTAAATTGTTTTTGATTATTATTTCCCTTGGATTTTTGAGAATGGGATTCCAGATCTGGTTTGGATTCAGAGTCTCTTTTTTCCTATTAAAATCCTTATGGCCTTTTTTGTGATCGAAGAACTTTGAGTGGAATACTAGAGTTTCCCCATAGTCGTACACCATATGTGAATGGAATAGGGCAAAGTAAGATATTCTCAATGCTTCGAAACTGGTTACTTTTTACGGTAGGTCATTAATATATAAAATAAGTAGAAGAGGACCTAATACAGACCCTTGGGGTACCCCGTGTTTGATTACGGCAATACCCCTTCAGCTATATCGTATAAGTACTATTTTTTTGAGGCAAAGTATATATCGAAACCACGAAAAGATCCATTGAATCAAGGCTAAAGGAAATTCAGAGAAATTGTAAGTTCGGCCAAATGGATAAATCGGCAGTAGCGTACGCGCGCTCAGTGAAGAATATCACAGGATACTTTTTGCCCAAAACGCGGTTATCATAGTCGACTTATGCGCGAAGCAATAGAGATTCACAAGCACATGGGAAATTTTAATAGTTCTAGAATCCCATTCTTAAAAATGCAAGGGAAAGAATAATCAAGAACAATTCAATTGCAGCAGGTACAAACCTGTCATCGAATAACAATGCAGTCACAAGGATAGGAGCGAATCAAGGAACAATAATTAATGAGTTAGACTACCTGATGCAGAATAAATAAAATTTGCGGAGTGGAAAACCTTGAGCTCCAGGGGAATTATCAAGATGAAACCTCTGAAGATATTAGTCACTGGTGCTAACAAAGCGTAAGGAAACAATTCCAAAAAAGGACGGCCTGTAAACTCGAAAAATCGTTAGTAAATCACTCTTTTACTATCACGCACATTTTTCCTACCATAACAGTTCAGTGTGCAAGTCTGCAAAACTCTAAATTACTATTTAATGAGTTAACAAGTGAAAGCAACTCACCCACTATTAATTTTCAGTTCTCTTGTTGCAACCCTCATATCTGGGCCGCCTTCCGGGTTTGCAGTATTCAGAAATCTGCTAGGACTTTGTCTCACTCCTTTTCCCGTTTTCTTTCCATTCTTTCCATTTTTTCCATTCAGTACTTTAGAATTGTAGCTGCCATTGACGAGGTTGCTCAAAAGTGTGTCTTGTGTAGTAGGGTTCAGAAAAACTTCCTTGTTCCTCTTTGTGTTTGATTGCAGATCGTTTATGCTCTCTTCGACTGTTTCGTTATCGGAAGTTATCAGCTCATCAGGGTCAAGGTGATGGGGATCCAGTTGCGATATCTCCTGAAATTCGTTAGTCAGATGAGAATTTGTCTAACAAAATACATATTGCATCCACAAAATACACCCGTCCATATTGTGATATACTTTTATTCACATTTATGAAATGATAACTTTTGATTTGAGTCATCCAAATGTTGTTTCCTGGAAGCCATTGTAGTTATAAATTTTTACAATATTTAGTTAGACGTGTATTTTGTATTCTGGTGAAAGAAGATGACACTGTATCTTTCAATTTTTATTTTGTTTCACACCCTCTGTGACCAATCTAGTGCATTCAATTGTTTTTCTCCTGGATAAATACGATTTCTATTAAATCATGGAGACTACTCTATATTTTATCAAGTCCCACTTAATAAATCTATTCCAAGCAGTATTAAACTACAAGTTTGTCCAATTGAGGGTTGTAAAATTTGGAGTTACACAGACTTCCGTATTCAGACTACTAATGCTCGTAATCTACATAATTTGACCCCATTTCTACCACACTCATTCATTGCCATACTGATTTTGACTCCCTTATTTTGCTTGCTGCATGCAGATGCAGAGTTTAAAGTTGAAAACTGGTTTATTGCCAACAGGCTTAAAATTAGCAAAGAAAAATCAAAAAATAATTGTAAATACCAATACATAAATGTATTGAAATGTATCAGATATCTGTGTATCATTCCTCACTGCAGAGGATGGGATTAAAATGATCAAATATTGGTTAGCAATGACTATTACTACCTACTTTGAGGATTGTCTGCAATAAAAGAAGACCTTTAGAATTCTAGCAAATGCAAAATTTCGGGATACAAAATGTCGAGTTCGTGCTGGATTGCGACTGAAAACATGCTAATAAAAGTATTATTATTTAATTAATATTTTGACTTGTTTTCATACATTATAGCAAATACTCATAGGTTAAGCCTTTAGGTAAACTCTACAAGGGTTAAAGAGGGAGGATTATTATTATTCTTTGTACCTGTTTGTTAAATGTTTATCAGAGACTAACCAATTACTCGCCCTACAACAATAACAACAATATACATGTAAAAAAACTACATAATCCTTTTATTTATTGTCTTTACAGCCTTTGCTCAATGTAAGTGATCAATAAAACTTCTCTATGTATATTAGCATAGATTAACGCAATATTTTTTTGCTCTTTTCCTTCACGTTTTGTGAATTTTGTGGGTAGAACGAATAATAGTGATATTGAGATTAATCGAAAATTTGCCAGAGGACAACAATTCATATAATGAGAAGAGTTTCATAAGATACGTTTCCAAATATTTCTCCGAGATTCACCTACCCTCGAAATATGAAGTGGAAACAATACAATTTTTTTTAATTTAAACAACTTTACTTTATACTTACTACAAATTCTGGCTTGTCCCAAAACATATCTAATACTCCATCTGCATTTTCGTCATTTGATGAAACAGAATGTGGTTGATTGACATCACAATTAGGTGATGTGGCTGAAGTATGGGGACTTGTTACCTGATAAAATAAAATGTGATCTGAAAGTAGACCGAGTAAAGGGTAATGCAAAAGTGATTCATTTGTTAGAGCATTTTATGAAATACGAAAATTAAAATAATCTAAATCAGCTGATAACGAGAGAAAAGACAATACCTCATACCTAATTTTGTAATATTTTCAATGAGAAAGACAAAATAACCATTAGCTTCATGGACTTAGCCTGGGAATAAACAATTCCCCTTTGGTATAAATACCACCTTGACTGGCTTTCAGATCCTTCATATGGTTCTATAAACAAATTTTTTGGGCAGCAGATCTATGCCCTGCTGGAACATTGCCGGTATCATCAGATCTTGCCCTAGACACCTGAAGGGTGGCAAGTGAATCAACTGCCCACTTGACTGTAGTGCTAAATAACTACCTCCCCAGTGATAGTCTGGTTTTCATAAATCCTATGTCTTTCGTTCAGCCAGTCCTCAGTGGAGGCTGCTTACTTTAAACTGGACCCTCAGGTTTTCACAGAAACCTGCCAGAAGCTCATCTGAAAGCTTGAACCACATTGAAGTAGTTCGACAATTGAGACACAGGTGACAGAGACATGGCAGCACAGTGTCTAATTTAAAAAGGAAATCCGCGAATCAGAAAAATATCAGATTTCAGATAGTGAGAAAGATTTTTCACTTTTTCTTCCTTCAAAGCAAAATTTTCAGCCAGGAAAGAATTTGGATTGATTCCAACTTTTTATTAGATATTTATTTTTATAGTTATGATAAAAATTCAACTGGTAGTTTTCACATGAATCACATCCCTGATCTAATTTTGGTAATAAATTGAAAGTTTCATAAGATGAAAAAAAGTAGTCAAAAAACTAAATATTAGTTTCAGAACACATTGAATGCTCGAAATGTATCTTTCATCCGTGATTTACTAAAACACACACTTGACTAAATAACCTGAGAAAAATCATTCTGAAACATACCATTCCTGTTTCCTCCATATCTTCTTCAAACAACTCTTCAGGAGCAATATCAATTTCGCTATCCAACTCGTGAATTGTTGGACCAGTATCATTCTGGTCAGTGTTTTCATTAAGATCACTTTTGGCAGGCTTTTTGCTTTTCATTTTTTTTGGAGGACTCTCATTCAACATAAGGGGCATTCGTCTCTTTACCTCCACACCCATTCTAGAGGTGGCTGTTGGTTGGACGAGTGTTACCAAGAACTGAATTAGCTGAAATTTAATAGAAAATTAAGGAATGAAAGGCCCGATCCTGGGGAAATGTCAGATTGATACAGTTAATCATTACAACTGAAGAAACCCACCAAAGATTTGGATATGATACAGTGGAAGATCATCTCACCAATTTCAAATCAAAATTTAGGTTTTAAAATTTCCACAATCAGAGTTTTCCGAAATGATTTCATAAATAATTGTCGTTTCTAAAAGTTTCATGATGAAAAATTTATCAAAGTGAGTTGTTCAATATTTTGAGAATCCAATATGGTACTAAATTTGATTTCAACTTGATGGGCATTCAACAAGGAGCATTTAAACTAATCATAATAAGTTATTCTGATTTGATTTAGATAGGTATATCTAATTTACATAATGTAATTTACATTAAATTAAATACCTACAAGTTGTTCTAATATAATCCTATTTTCCAGTGTTCCTTGAAAAGAAGACATATCTTATGTATGTGGCTAAATTTTATTAGATCATGGCTGTGATTGCCATTCTTTGTTAAGTTCATAAGAATAGATGATAATGTAAGAACCACACTGAGCAATACCTTACCTTATTAACTATCTGCTGCTGTTTGATGTGCTTTTGTCTTAGCATGGCTAATTCTCTCCACAATACTGCATTTTCCTGCTTCATTGCAGACAACTGAGAATCGACACTGGATTGGCGACCATGAAGGTTTTTGACATCTGTCAAAACTTTTGCAATATCATCATTCTTGGAGACATTTTGAACACTGTTTTCGGATTTTGCAGTAGTGACCTAAAAAAAATTTATTGTCAGTAAAAATGTAAGAAGTTGGTTTGTGCTGTACATTACTTTTCGTTTGATGTTGTGCAGTAATTCCGGCTTATCTTTTTGAAAATACTGATGGAAAAACTGAATTTCGTCTTTTTCTGAATCCATTGTGCCATTTTCAACGGTTGACATTTTGTGGAAACCATCTAGAAATCAATACAAATTGTTCAATCAATTTTCGTCAATCAATATGAAGTATAGCCATTAGTTTATGTAACAATGAAAATGAATGTTTGAAAAAAATTATCTACTCAAATGAAAAAATTATCTGTTTGTTTCATATATTAGTGCCAATGTTTGAACGGATGTACATATTCACTCCCAACTTTTGTTTCAATACCCTCTCTTTAATATAACATTTTATATTACAAAATCTACCTTTAAATTAGATAACTTTAAAATTTTATTTCGAATAATTGTGTTGACAGTAACTCAAACACAATTCAACAACGCTGTTTCATTTCTAAAATACTTAAAAGTAGGTATATGAATATGTACAATACAATAACATCCTTGTTTTTCAAGTGATAATAGAAATACCACAGAGTTTGTTTATTAAATTAAGCATGTGGTTTTCTGAAATATTCATACAAAAAAAACAACTTTTCATGGTGAGCTATTAATATGGAGCAAGTGTCATACTTTACATTCAAATAAAATTTGAGAATATGAGACTATTTGTCTCATGAAAAATCGTTCAACCAAACTTTATACAATGAAATATTTCCATTTTACCACCATTTTCTGTAATTAATTTTTGACCCATCACAACTAATTTCAGTATTACAAATAAATACATAAAATATTTGTTGAACACCATACTAAAATATTATACACTAAATAATATTGAAAATAGGTCATTCCAAATATAATGAATATAAACCAGAAAAACGTTGAAGATCAGTAGGTGTCACTTATTCTTAGGAGTTCTTTGGTTTCTTTCTAGCGCTTCTTCAATAAGATGTGGAGAACACAAATAAGAAATATGACTAATTCGTCCTGATAAAAAGACTATATATTCAAGTGATACAACTGTGGGATTTCTATGAAAATCTCAAAGGAACTTTGAAAAACGATTCTAGAGTTTGTTTCAACATCGTCATTGACTATTGCTCTTATCAACACAAAAATTCTTCATTATCAAATCATATTATCAAATTAGAATAAACAGACTGGACTAGGATTAATACTTACACATGTTCAATTGTCTGACAAAACTGCTCATATTGTTGTGTTTGTAGTACAACGGTAACAATTCATACCAAAACTGAGCTTGATTTTGTATAATAAAACTATTTCCAGCCTAAAAATGAAAAGAAAATGTAGCCTTGAAATGAATAATAGTAGAAATGGAGGACCAAATTGCACCACACTGTACTGATGTCATTCATTGGAATGCCCTTTAAATGGAAGAAAGTATCACTGGAGTTGTTATCAAATACTTACCGGACTCCAACATATTAAATGATTTGTATCAGGATCGTTTACCATCCTCCATAATTTTCCTAAAAAGGCTGGAATGTTTGTAGCATTTTCGGCAAGTGGTTGCATTTTTGTTGTCAGATACCTCAATGAGGAATTGATGAAGACACAAATATCTCGATTGAAAAGGTGTTCACTGTGAAAATGATCAATTCATTATCAAATTTCCCAACGTATCAGAATCAAAACATTCCACCATTTTACTTACAACTTACAACTTTACTTCACTCTCTAGTCTCTACTCTAACATTTTCAAGTGATAATCAGTCACAAATAATCACAATCAACGATACGAAATCACCTAATCACCTATGCCATAATCACTAATTGTAATCACAATTACGTATTACGTATAACACCACAGAGTCCACAAAACGTACCAATATGTCAAATTTGTGCCACATACCACAGTCACAGATACACACTGTTCAGTTGTCACTTGTCACGTTAATGTCATTTGCCACAAAAAAAAAAAAGAAAAGGCTTTCGTGCTCATGCTCATTGCTCGAATCTAAAAAAGCTATGTAGCTTTCATTGCTACGTCCACGTTCTGATTTTCTGGGGTTTTCCGTGGTCTTCTGCAGTGAAAGTCCCCAAACGTTTCTACTGTAACTGTGACAATTATTTACCACAGCAAAACTCGAAAACAAACGTTGTTCACAATATAAAGTCCGTGACTCATGATCAAATAGTTTGATCAAACTGCCTTGCAGTCATAGAATCGCAAGTGAAAGGCAAATATGTAGTAGGTTAATTGTCATGCAGTTTTCAAGCACACGGGTCAGAAATGCGTACGAGTGTAAATCGTACGTGCTTCAAAAACCTTGCATGGGCACACATGTATCTGAATCGACTTTGTTTGTCCCCCCCATCCAAGGATATTTAACACTATTTGCCCCCCATCGGCTGTTTGACAACTGACAGATTAAGTCACTGGCAGAGCTCTATTTGCTTTGGTGATAGGAGTAATCGGGCATGTTTTAATATTCACCAAATTGGTGTGGTGGATTGCAAACTCGCCCTTTGATTTGTCCATTTGAAATTTACAGTGTTACTATATTGGTCGAATGGAATCCTCCACACCATTTTGGTGAATATAAAAACATGCCCATCATTACATAGATCGTGACATGACTAAAATGGCGAAATTTTCAATCAACCAGACTTCACACAGTCGATCCGCATGGAGCAATAAGAGCAGTTGTGGAGTAGGTGTATCAATTATTGAAAAGTTATTCAATTTCGGATGGTTATTCTACGTAAGGTATGGTATTCAACTCATAATAATTGTACTTTCCGGCGCGTAGACGCAAGTTTTCTAGGTGAAGTTGTCTTTCGTCAATCTTTCCCCACCATACCTTTTCACCTCACAATGTCAAAACTTTCGCTGTACACCGCTGTTGTACAATGGAAAATGGAAAATTAAACACCAAACATCCTAATTATATGAAAACTCACCACAACAAGAAACTGCAAACAATTTTTATTTCTTCTTCGAGCCAAATAAAATGACCTACACCGCCATACCGTCAAGCTCGAGATATGCCAAATAAACTCGTTTCTTCTGGTACTATGGTATAGAGTTATAGAATTATTACTTCCTATGGATTTTACAAGGTTTACTTCGTACACTTTTGGATGAGTGCCCCTTTAGTGAAATCAAAATCTGAAAAAAATTGAAGTAGCTATTTAGAAATTATAGTCATGCAACATTTGTGAATGAAGGATTCATTAACATTAACATAGCAAGAGAGCGGAATAAATATTCAATTGCTGATATAACGCCGCTCTCTGACTCCAGTGGCCAAAACCATGCATGAGTTTATACTTGTCCAAAATTAAGCAGGAGTTTTGAATCCAGCATGGGCTCCACACAGAGCCATATAAATGTGTGCGCATATCTAAACGTATATATTTTTTATCATATGATTTTTCATTATGTCCCCAAATATTTTTTTCAACGCTTCCATGAAATTATTTGCATTGAACATCTGAGTGGAATACGGAAACACTAGCAAACTAATCGAGCCGAATGAGGAATCCATTGGCAGTATACGAATGTAAATGTTGAGAACGACGGTACGAACTATTGGGGCTAGGCTAGCCCACAAATTGTATTTTTCTACAACCGCGTACCAAAAGTAGCCTTTAACGCTTTCAGTGCTCTATAAATGTAGGGATTCAAGGAGATTCCTGTAGATCAGGCATCCCCACGCTATTTTTATCTCCACGTGATGAATCCTAAGCAACAGAGTATGAATTGTCATGACGGCTTACGAGAACTGGAAAATCTGACTCCAGCGAAAGCCAAGGAAGACTCTCCTCTAGGGTTCGGGACTGGTAGCCGGTGAAGGAAACTAGGAATGGCACACCTTTTTTTTCGGTAGGGGGAACCCGTCATGGGCACCGATGAATACTCTGATGTCAATCGCACTCGGCAGTGTCGGACTCGTACTGACTAAAACCCCCCTGGTTTCTCACAATCAGCCCAGGACCACCTGGAGGTATAACTTCAGGCTGATTGTGATTTCCTTATTGAGCATCCATCCCCAAAGTTTCTTTCCTCTTCCCCAGCACATGCCTGACAAACTCTCTCACCACCCTCCATTCACTCTCACTCTTCACCATTCGCTCCACCAACTCTTTCACTCTATTCACCCTGCCGTTCAACCTATCATATAAATTCATTCTATCCTCAACCCAGCAAGGACACTCCAACAACGTGTGGGTCACAGTATCCGTGACGCCGCAGTATAGGCATTCTTGAACCTCTTCAGGTACCTAGGCGCGGAAGCAGCCGTAGCCCGTGAGCATCTGCCTGAGGAAGTAATCCAATCGCCTGTACCCATAGTCAATCCACTTTCTGAGGTTCGGGATTGTAGTCTTTGTCCACTGTGCCGTAGACGTCAGGTCCTCCCATTCGTTCTGCGATACCTCAATCGTTGTCATTCTTGCTTCTCTTCTCGCTCTCTCCTTACCATCCTCTCGCTCGAATATCCTCCTTCTTTCCTCCGCTAGCAGATATGTGGGCACGACGCCGCAATAACATACAGTGCCGCGGTTGGCGCCGTACGGTACCCACAGGTGGTGCGAATGAGACACAGCCTGTCCGTTCGCCTTATCAGATTCCTATAATAAGGAATCCTCGCGATTTTGAAGTACACTGGGGCACCGTACAACACTATCGGCTGCACCACTCCGTGGAGAACTCTTCTTCTTTCGGATCCGGATCAGTCGATGTTTAGCATCACCCTTCTCAATGCAGCCGCTCCCAAAAAATTATCTCTGAAGCTCGTGCAAGATTATGCCCAGATTCTTAACGTGTTTCTTGGGCACAATCCTTTTCCCCTCACATTCGATCCAAACATCCCCTCTCTCTTCCTTGGCCCCTTCATGATGAGTGCCTCAGTCTTCTCCGATGCCAATCGAAGACCGTGACCCTTCATCCACTCAGACACTCTATCGTAAGTTACCATGGATCGGTATCTGAGTTCCTCAAGACTCTCCGCTGCTATCACGACAGCGAGATCGTCCGCAAACGCGAAAGACTGGCAGCCATCTGGGTACTCACAGCGAAGCACGCCATCGTACGCCTAGGTTCCACAGCGTTGTGCCCAGGACAGATCCTTGGGGCACACCTGTGGTCACATTCACCTCCACTCTTTCCTGCACGATCAGTCTTCTATCACTCGAGTAATTCCCCATTACATTCAGAAGGTAGTCCAAGGACCCCATAATCTTCCCCAATTCCAGAGAGTTAGTTAAAGGCGTTCCGCACATCGAACAGCAGCAGTACTACCCATCGGCTGCCCCGCCCCTGTAGTGATGCGTGGATTGCCCGTTCTATATACCGCGTCCACCGTAGATTTGCCTATTCTAAACCCGTCTGGCGGCGCGATACACTCCCATTGAGTCCCATTCTTCTCGATCACTCTCTCTATCCTCATGCGTACCATGCTTTTATACAGCTTCCAGCAGTCGGAATAAGGGCAAGCTTTGCAGTTTTCCACTGCGCCGGGGAGATCTGGGCCGTGAGAGCAGCATTTAGCTGTTGCAGGACCTATGCGAGCTCCAGCTGTCCCACACGTTTCACAGCCAACACTGTTACTCCGTCCAAGCCAGCCGGCCTCAGCCCATTCAGTGCCTTTTGGAGTTCATCTGTGGAGAAGGGCTCAGGTTGTTCCGCCTCATCGCGCCTCCGCACGCCATGTTTCCGGCCCACCGAGAACAACTCTCGAACATGTTCGAGTTTGCTGTCCAGGGGCATGTCGGATATCGTGCGGAGTGTGCGCCCCGAAATGCCTCATAGCAATCTTGTACCCCTCCCTGCGTCCTCCTCCAGCTTGTCGCATAGGTCCTTCCAGCACTTTCCCTTCCTTATGTTAATTATGGATTTCAACGTCCTTCTTAGTCCAGCCAGCTCTTCATCCACCCTAGGTCAGTGAGTAAGTAGTACAGGGACCCACCGTTACCTGCCTTTTCACTCACCAAAAAATCTTGGACCGTATATCAGTGGCAGGTGACGCCTGAAAAGGGGCACTTATTTTGAGTTCGGGGGCTTCGCCCGCGGCCGCCGTACCACACGAGAACCAGCCCTACCAGGACTTTCGCAGAGAGGCGGAATTTTATCTACCAAAAAATTAAGACGAACAAGATAGACAAATAGAAAACGTGCATATGGACCCTGGCTCTGAAACAAAAGAAGATGAAATTCTACGGTTGATATCGGGCCCCGACAGCAAGGCTCCCGACGAAGGTTCATCAACGGAAACCTTTACAGCTTTACAGTTGAGATTCGCTGGAAGAATTAGGCCTAGAAGAAACAGCAGAGGACAAGAAAAAAAACGTTAAAAATTTTTTTTCCGTTAACCAGCTGTCATCCCCTTACGAACGACAGCCCTCACAAGCCAAAACTTGTGCGAGCCAAGGATTAACGAGGTCTTACCTTTTAACGTGCGATTCCTAGATAAAGGGAAAAAAGAAGAAGAGGTTGAGCAAAGCGGAAAGTCACAATGAACCATCCGAAACCACCTCACGACGAAGCATCGCGAACCGGATACTAGGTCGAAACAAAAAAGGGAACCTGAAGTGAGAAAAATCAAGAGACAGAAAAATATTCATGCGTGGGCTCTTATTGTGCAAAGAGCGGTGAGAGGCGTCGGACCTAACAAGAACTCCCTTGAGGTAATCTCGAGGTCTGGACGCACCGAGCCGTCCCAACGGGGCCACGGAGACGCGAAGAAGATGCTTCGGGAGAAAGAGGCTCCTCCGCCAAGAGTTGCAAAGAGGGTAGGAGGTCTTGGCCTATAGCCTCCCCTCAACTTAGGGGAGAGACAGCAGTCGCGGGTCATAGGACGATGATCCCAAATACCAAAATGAACTATACAGCGCGGCTGTGTGTCATCAGAAGTGACAGGAAAGACAGCGCCGTTCTCATAGAAAAAAGTGAAGCCATTAGGAGCAACGTAATAGAGCAGAGGTTGTGAACTGCGCTGCAGGTACTCCATCGTCGTAGAACCAGAATGGTTTCTAATAACTTTGTAGAACGAAACGTTGCTTGAGTGGCTTCTCATGGGTTAAACCGATCATAGTGGGTGTCACATTCAGGGCAGGGGGCCCGGTGGCCGGTGAGAATGAGCTTTTGATTGAGGGGGCCAATCTCCCGAAGTTAACGAAGACGCTGAGCCTCCAGGACGTTCTCTGAACGTGGTGAGGTGAAAGTACCCAGAAACGACAGGAGAGGCAGGAGTGTGGTCCTTAACCTTCATGGTTAGTTGAGAGACCGCCCAGGCCTTGAAGGAGCAGGGCATGACGCTCTACTATTAGCTAGTCACCCTGACGGTACGCAGAGTCCGTCGAGGTATGAGCCAGGCTTCTCCCAGCATAGCGGGAGTCCTACGGATAAGACAGGGAAAGGACCAGCCACATCCAAATAAAAGGACGAAATGGCGATGCTGAAGGTAGGCCAAATCAATCTACAGCACAGTATGGATGCAACCTAGGAACTGGAAAGCATCCTAACTGAGATATTTTTAATACAGGAACCAATTTTTTACAGGAATAATGTGAAAGGCTTAAGAGGAAGCGGCGACTTTCAGCTGCTACAGCCGGCACCAGAGAGAAAGTTACTTCCCTCCCAGATGCGCTTGAGCTGTCGGTTCGATTTTGCATCCTTTGTTCGGGTAGGTGGTTTCGCCGGGGCCTCAGGTGTTGGTTGGGCCTCCTGCCTTATTATCATTTTTATTTATTGTTATTATTATAACTTTTTGCATTAGGAATTTCCAGTTGGGCTCTATATCCGGTGCCCCGATTCATACTGAGGGCGCGCTGGTGTGTCATTAACCCCCGTGAACCCTCCCCTAGTCCGGAGTGAACCAAGAATTATCAGCTGTCCAATGCATCTCACTATTTGATCGGGTACCGCAAGGCATCGGAGCAAATGCATGATGAGGTCATGCGATGTTGAATTAAACGCCTTGTCGTTATCGATCCAGGCCGTTGAAAGGTTATTCCTATACTGCACGGAGTCCTGCGTGATACATCTGTCGATCAGCAGGTTCTCCTTGCAGCCAGCGACCCCCTTCTTTGACCTTTTTTGCTCATATATTCGTTCATATACCGGATGAACTGTGACGAGTATTCGCATGTTATCGTTCTGTAGTACTTTGTATCACACAAATCTCTGTTTTTGGGGATTAGCACGGTTCGCCCTTTGACAAACTAATCCGGGATCAGTTGTTACCCATGAGGTAAAAACTCTTGTCAGATTGAAGTAGGTGGTTGGAAACTTATTTTCGCCAATAGTTATTTACCCCATCAGATCCTGAAGCAGCAAAGTGCTTCGAGCCTTTGAGGGTCCGTCGAACTTCTTCCGGAGTTCATTGAGCTCAGACTGACGAGGCCTTCTGCAGGATTCGAACTGCGCTAGCAGGGCAGGAGTATCTACGTTGAGTGGTTGCGGATACTCATGTTTTCCGTGACCTTCTCGCCCGTTTCACTAGTAAGGCATCCACCAGCATTCGTATCCTATCGATACCTGTTTGATGGTAAACAGTTCATCTAAATTTTGCGGAAATTCGTGCCTAATGGCCGCCATGTTGTCCGCCACACACTGGATACGAGACGCGTGTTGGCTCGCCGACTCAATCTTTACTTCCATCTCATGGATGAGTAGCTTATGCCTTTCAATCAGAGGGGTGGTATCCCTTCTCTCCACTGGCGGATCTAGGGAGTTTTTCAGGGGTTTTCAGGGGGGGGCATGAGTTGATAATTTTTTTTAACCAAATAGATACGTATATAGCTTTGTTCTTTGGGGGAGGGGAGTAATTCGTGGAGCGGAAATTACAGAAAATAGAAAAGCGCCACAGGCGATTTTTTTCAACGACAAATGCCTTTAAATTGATTGTTAGATTTGTCAGCGGGGTATCATAAAGGTGGGAAAAAAAGGATGTCATTTTCAGTTTGTTTTATTTAATATGAAAGAAGAAAAAATAATTTAACGATATTAACAGATGCATTCTGAGACTAAATACATTTTACGTCAACATATGTAGGTAAATGTTAATTTTGATTGAAACACTGAATTTTATTCGATTGCGGGGGTGTTTACCCCCATTACCCCCACTTATAAACGCGCCTGTAACCAAAGTAATAAAATCCATAGGAATAAGAACTGAATCTCACTGATATGTTTGAGGACGTAATGTGAAATGACCCTTTCCTTCAAAACCAAGTGGAATAGAATTATTCTTTGTTTGTGCGGTTTCCGATAAAACACAACTACTTAATTCCTTTGTTTTTGAATATTACCGCTCACCGCCACCGCTCACGGCTTACCGCTAATAGTAAAATGCATTTTATTGAAGCCCAGTCCCCGAAAGTATTTTTCTTCTATCGTAATCTGTTTTGCCGCCCTTTGATTTGACTGCATGTGTTCTTTTCACATATTCGCACCATAGAGAAACGAATTTGTCTATGATTCGCACTGCATAGAAGAATATTTCTGTTTCATGGTTGTATTGGATGATGAATGACTCCTATGAAATTCAAAAACGTGTTGATTTGGGATGTTTGAGGAAACATTCAATACGAAAACGAGTGTTTTCTTCTTGTTAAAAATAAATTCAGGTTTAGTTGCATATCCACACTGGTTATTGATCCAATATTAAGTACTTTTATTCAGACTTGTTTGAGTTTCATCAGGAATATTTACCAAACAACAGATGTGAAAAATGGATATTGTTAACGTACCTATTTTTAAGATGTTAGAAACTGTTAAAAATTGTTAAATTGGTAAATATATTATTACTATTAGAACTCTAGGGGGGTGCCATATCCCCCATGCCCCCCCTCTCAAATCTGACAGTGCTGTTTGGGACAGAGTGTGAGCGGCGTTATAAACTACAAGTGCAGAGTTGATCTGCTAGACAGAGGACATCGTGAATGTCCGCCCTTGCCAGTTGTGGCTTTAGGGGCTTGGTGTTATTATTATTATCATTATCTCACAATGATGTCGGTAATCATCATGACTGAGTAACAGTACTCTAAAGTTAAAATTTTTATGTTTTCACTTTCTTCCACCAGAGACTTGAAAACCGAATGAAAAAGTGTTTGTCGAGTAAATTTTTCAGGAAGTAACTGATTAGATACTCAATTAAATACAAATCACCCTAGCAATTATATTCACCGTCCTGTAAAGGTAAAACAGTTTCACCTGTTATAGAATTGATCTATATAGATATATCTAAATTTAAAAATACTCAGATAACCCAAACGACTGTGATGAACTTATAGATAAAACTTCTTCTTCTTTAAAAATAGGTGTTGCCATAAATATAACATTTAATCATTATTGTTTTGCTTTTCACAATTTTATGCATGTCATTTTTTTAAAATAAGATAATGGCTACAATAACAACTCGGAAAATGGAGAAAACCATAAATGTACATGATTTTCTCATAAATCAATTCTATCAATAACGGAGAAGTTATCAGACCAATTCAAAATGATTCATCATTATTCCATCTAGAATTTAGGAAAATCAATATGATGCTGAAGGGCTAAAGTTTTTCTTTTTTAATAATCTCGACTTCAATCTCGATATCCCGATTTTAATTTCGGAATCCCGAATTTCTGGATTTTTAAATTAATTAAAATAACGCAGAATTCCTATTCCAATTCATAAAAAAATTACAAAATAACATTATAAATCACCAGCAAATATCACTTTTGAACTTTTTGTTTTATCAAAAGTATCTGTAGGTATAATTATAGTAAATATAATAATGAAACATCTGAATGTGATATTTCTTTGTGTACAAATCAACTTGAATACATTTGCTTAGTTATGTTTATCGATAACTTGACACCCACAGTTTCATATTAGATCTATTGAACTCGTTTCATACCATGCTCTGAAATATTGGGAACCGAGCTATCATCCTTTGGAATTCCTATTATCATTGTCAATTGGGTGAAATCTTAAATGACAGATAAAAAGATCATAGTAATTAAGGGCAAATGTCTATATTGTGCTTGAGGGTTCCTCAAGGATCAGTTCTTGAAATAAATTTTGATGACTGAAACAATCTCGAAAGATTTTCAATCGAAAAAATGCATCTATCCACAAATTCAAAATTTTAGTTACCCCCTTACAGCGATATAAACTATTATACTTGGTGGAAATAATTCAAAACCGTTAAAGTGCACAAGTGGTGTCAGAAAAAGGATTATTAGAATAAATGAGTATTAGTAAATTTCCTCCGTGATAAGGAGTACGTGGCACTGTTAATCAAGCCGGCACAAGTAAAGAAGTACCAAGACATACCGGACAAGAAAAAGAGGATAGAATAAAGGTCGTTCAGCACAAAATAGACATTGATAATGCTTAACCGATCCGGCAATCAGCTAGAAGACTTTTCCTCGCCAAGAAAGTACTGTGACAACATAGTCAGCGATATAGATAAATAAGGAGTCATCGAACCATCAGACAGTCCCTGGTCCTCTCCAGTCTCACTGATGAAGGAGAAAGATGGATCAATACCCTTTTGCATAGACTATCGTCAACTAAACAACCTGACGAAGAAGGCCAGTTATCCTTTTAACCTAGATTTGAAGAGTGAATACTGGCAGGTAGAACTGGCTCAAGAAGATCGAGATAAGATAGCTTTCACCGTCAGTTCAGGATTGTGGCAGTTCATAGTTATGCCATTTGGACTCTGCAATGCTCCAGCCACATTCGAATTATTGATGGAGACGGTTCTGAACCAATGACTTGACTCACGGAATGCAAACACAGTTCCAGTAGTCCGAGGAATGCAAAGAGTTGTTTAGGAAACTGAAAACGGCCTTGATCAACGCACTCCTTCCGAACGGAAATTTTTAGACACGGACGCCAGCAACGTGGGTCTTGGAGCTGTCCTGTCTCAGATCCAAGAGGGACAGGAGAAAGTCATCGATTACTTCAGCAAGACCCTCAGCAAACCGAAGCGTAATTAGTGTGTCACCAGGCAGGAGCTGTTTGCTATTGTCAAAGGAGTAGCACTTCTACAAGTACGCATGTGGTTGAAGATTCCTGTCGAGAACTGGCCATGCAGCCCTCAAATGGCTTATACAGTTCAAAAACCCGAAGGTCAAGTGGCACGTCTAAGAGTTCGATTTCGAGATCGAACATGGAGCAGGGACTAGCCGTAATAATGCAGATTCTATGGCCAAATGGCCAAATACTGGTCATACTGCCAACAAGCAGAGGAGAAGGATCAACACTACGTAGGACCAGAACAACAAGATCCAGTAAGACCAACAGAGAGATCCAGACCTTGGTTTAGGTTTCGGCTGAAAGAAGTGTAACCAAAGACCACCGTGGCAGGAAATAGCAAGTTACTCACCCGCGGTTAAATCCTACTGGGCCCCATAGAACTCCCTCACCCTAGACGATGGGGTCCTTAAGCGTGTGTTGGGCGTCCGAGGATGGTGGGAAAGACAATGTAAGCAGCCCATCTGAAAATATCGCCATAGACATCGCTGGCCCATTTCCACAAACCGATCATTGTAATAAGTACATCCTCGCGGCAATAGATTACTTCAGTGGGCCTAGGCCTATGCTCAACCAAGAAACCATCACCGTCGCTGACATCTTGGCAAAGGAGTGGATATGTCGATTCGGTGGAGCTGCCTTCAGACCAAAGCAGAAATTTAGAGGCAAACCTGTTCCAAGAAATTTGGGCTGAACATTCGGAAGACGGGAACCACGTTCTGCATCCGCAGTGGATGATAGGACGAACAAGACGATACACCGTCACTTGTTCAAGGTAGTCTCACAGTAAGAATTCCTTTCCACAACACTTCCCAATAGGAAATCCACATGGACCAATCAAAACTCTATTTTAGTTGCGCCTGCGTGGTGTGCAATGTAATTTTAAATTAAGTTGAGGAATGAAAAAATGCTACATTATCCAAAATAATTTCCAATATTTCATCTTATCTTCTATTGACTGCATATTTGCACTTAGTAACCAGTACTAGAGAGCTATATTTAAGATATAAACTTCACTATGTAGCAATGTTTCATTCCTCAACTTAACCTAAATTACATTGCACACCACGCAGGCGCAACTGAAATATAGTTTTGATTGGTCCATGCGGTTTGCCTATTGGGAAGTGTTGTGGAAAGGAATTCTTGCTAGTCTCACACCACCAGAAAGATTGGGACCAGTACCTTAATTATAACTGATGGCCTATCGTTCCGCTAGTATTATTATAGCTGCTACTTCCTTGTTACCTGAAGTTTGGAACGCCACCAAGACAAGGTACTACGGGAAAGGACTACGTCAGTAAATTACAGAGAACATTGGTCGACGTCCATGAAGAATTGATTGCCAGCGACAGAATGAAGGAGACCTATGACATCAATGCCGATGCTGGAGGATTTAAGACAGGTGACCTAGTTTGGCTGTACAATCCTAAACGTTGCCGTGGACTGAGTCAGAACAGTTATCGTTCACAAGTTTGAAATAAATTAGCGGAATAAAGTTAAGTGCATTTTTATTACAATATATTGAAATATATTCAAAAAATCACTCAAAACCTAGTACCCCAAGTTATTATTGCGATGTTTTATCTACATTAAAAATTCTAGTGGTACGGCTATTTATACTGAAACTACAATTTTTTGGTTTTATTGCCATATGTATGTTCATGTATCGAGACCAAACCCAAGAATTTTCCTTAGTTCATGGTTTTGATAAACATCACAGAACAGTGTATTTTCAGTAGTTCCAAGATATCGGAGAGTGGCAAATATCTCAAACATAATCAATATTAAATTCAGTTCTCATATTCAAAAAAACAACCGTTACTTCGACAATTAGAAAACTGAATGCTGATTTAACAAACGGTTACGATGACAATGAGAGCATTGGTGTCAATGAGACCAGAACGTCGAGATGTAAAAAATATCAGACATCCGTAAAATTCAACCTTAATCAATTTTCAGAATTAAAATTCAGTACTAAACCCGTAAAGTAGAGTAAATTAGGTGTCAACGTTAAAACTTCAACGATGATTGTGGAGTCGGTTGATACGATACTAAGCCGAATTAAAATTATTCTCTTTCTATTATGTCAGGAGATTTCCAGAGTAGTTCCATACTAGTGCGTTGGTACATGACTTTTTGGCACTTGATGGCCTTCACTGCCATCTGACTATGTCCACTAGACTAGAGCAAACGAAAAGAAAAACCATGAAAACGTGAGAGCCGAAAAAAGGGGGAGGAATTTGTTGTTCATAAATTTCAGCAGGCTGTATGCAGTGAATTCAAAAGATTTGTGGTTCGTTGTAAAAACGAACAAAGGGAAAGAGGGATGTTCAGTATGTCTCCAAAGTGACGACAACTGGACGTGAGGACTGATCGGTCCGCTAACGTAGGAAAGATTGACGATATCTCATTGTCTATGAACATATCAATAAAACAGAGACGAATCGCCAACCTTCCTGTGGTGTTTCAGAGAAGTGAGTGAGCTGATTAGCGAAGCATCAACGACGAGACGAATTGATGGTTCATTGGATGATAAGTAAAGGCAGCAAAGGAATTAGGTCTGTTTCGTATGAGGCATGAGCCAGTTCGAACAACATCACGTTCGAAGTCTTTCGGCTCCAAACTGTCTCCGCGTAGAGTAAAGGCAAACACCACCTTCGAATGTGAATCGATAATAGAGTTCGTAACCAGGACCTTTGTACCTTCTTGGTGAAGTGGCCAGAATATCAAGTGTAGGTTATTTCATTCTCAACGACCTATTATATATAATATTCCACAATGTTAGACCTAGGATGGATTCTTGTGGAACCCCTTTGTCCATTTTATGTATTTTAGACACATTTTCTTTCCCTAAGAATTTTCTTTTCTATACAATCGAAGTTTCTGTGTTAACTAACACCAAGGACGGTTTTTCATATGAAATTTCGCAATTAAATGGGCAAGTGGAAGAAGGAGTTATGTTACAAATATGTGTTTGTGAGAAAAATAGGTTTTAGTAAAGGTAGCGTCCTTGATGTTTAATGTAACATAGCTCCTTCTACCACTGTGTATCTGCTCAGATATGAAGAATAGAAGCAAATCCTGACGGGAAAAGTTACAAATGCACGTAACACCTTCTTCTATGATATAACCGAATATTTTCAGATAATGTTACTTGACCCCTTCTTCCACTTGCCCCTTCAATTGTTATTTCATTTTATGTGTTCTGCGAAATTAATTTTTGAGCTTGTTTTATTCAAGTTTCAAATGAAAATCTCTCCTTTCAATGTGATAAAACTTCCTGTTTCCATAAAATCTAAAAAATTCTATTATCCGATAACGCAAACTTGGAACAGACAACTTACTTCCTTTATAACAATTAGGTATATTATTTAATCTTTTGTGGTTCCTCTTCATTTCTTTCCTGTCGAGGACACGACGTAGATAGTTACAATTTGAATAAAGCATTGCTAGTATCATTCATAAAATTCACTTTTGTGAGACATTAAGTTGAAAATATCTGACCCATCTATGGATACCAAGTTTTTGAGAGGATCTTAAGGATATGATTCTCCCATGGTTTTCCGAATAAAGCGTGTTGCCGACGGTAATAGTAAGCATCGAAATGGATGACTTTATTAGTACGGTTACTCCTGACATAAGTACGTGGTGCACTGTGAGACCGACTCTTCTAGAAAAACATCGGTTTGCGCCTTGTTTCAGTTGAATTCTACCAAGTAATTATTGAATCATTCGCACTATTTCCATATAGAACTATTCCATGCCAATTTCAATCCAATCCATGAAGAAGTGTTGGAAACTATTAGAAGAAAGTAGAACACTTTCCGTTATTGAAACATTGGTAAATAGCCTCTCCTAGGACCCACCAACAATGTTGTTGTAAAACCATAAATCCACTATGAAGGTGGATCATGCCCAAGAAATAAAAAATTCTATGACTTGGGAAATACGGAATTACTACAATAAGGTACGAGAGCAGATCTCGTGTCTGACCGCAAATTGGGCCGACTTAATGGACATGGAAATTGTGGTGAACAACGAAAACAACATCAAAGCAACCAACACCCTTCAGCAAGACTCTCAATTAAAACGTATCAGTGAGTATGAAAGTGTTGCGAAGAAAATGGAAACTGTGGGTAACAGGACAGGAGGTGTAATTAATGCACTGGAAAGTGTGGTGAACGCACTGGAAAGTGTGGTGAACGCAGTGGAAAGTGTGGTGAACGCAATGGAAAGTGTGGTGAATGCACCGGAGAGTGTGGTGAACGCACTGGGAAGTGTGGTGAACGCACTGAAAAGTGTGGCAAACGACATATCGGAAAGTGTGGTGGAATCCGCAGGAAATGAAAAGGATGGCGAATTCACAACTTAGCACTTAAACACCTTGAGAACACCAGATCACAATTACCAACAGTAATAGACGGTTTCATGAAAGCACTTCGTAAGGTGAGGGAAATGGAACTAGAACGGAAACTGGAGCGGAAGCGAAAGGGGGAGCTGGAGCTGGAGCTGGAGCTGGAGCTGGAGCTGGAGCTGGAGCTGGAGCTGGAGCTGGAGCTGGAGCTGGAGCTGGAGCTGGAGCTGGAGCTGGAGCTGGAGCTGGAGCTGGAGCTGGAGCTGGAGCTGGAGCTGGAGCTGGAGCTGGAGCTGGAGCTGGAGCTGGAGCTGGAGCTGGAGCTGGAGCTGGAGCTGGAGCTGGAGCTGGAGCTGGAGCTGGAGCTGGAGCTGGAGCTGGAGCTGGAGCTGGAGCTGGAGCTGGAGCTGGAGCTGGAGCTGGAGCTGGAGCTGGAGCTGGAGCTGGAGCTGGAGCTGGAGCTGGAGCTGGAGCTGGAGCTGGAGCTGGAGCTGGAGCTGGAGCTGGAGCTGGAGCTGGAGCTGGAGCTGGAGCTGGAGCTGGAGCTGGAGCTGGAGCTGGAGCTGTAGCTGGAGCTGGAGCTGTAGCTGGAGCTGGAGCTGGAGCTGGAGCTGGAGCTGGAAATATAACTGGAACGGGAACTGGAGCTGAAGGGGGAGCACTAGCGGAAGCTGGAACGGGAGTGGGAGCGGAAGCGCGAACGGGAGTGGGAGCGGAAGCGCGATCGGGATCGGGATCGGGATCGGGATCGGGATCGGGATCGGGATCGGGATCGGGATCGGGATCGGGATCGGGATCGGGATCGGGATCGGGATCGGGATCGGGATCGGGATCGGGATCGGGATCGGGATCGGGATCGGGATCGGGATCGGGATCGGGATCGGGATCGGGATCGGGATCGGGATCGGGATCGGGATCGGGATCGGGATCGGGATCGGGATCGGGATCGGGATCGGGATCGGGATCGGGATCGGGATCGGGATCGGGATCGGGATCGGGATCGGGATCGGGATCGGGATCGGGATCGGGATCGGGATCGGGATCGGGATCGGGATCGGGATCGGGATCGGGATCGGGATCGGGATCGGGATCGGGATCGGGATCGGGATCGGGATCGGGATCGGGATCGGGATCGGGATCGGGATCGGGATCGGGATCGGGATCGGGATCGGGATCGGGATCGGGATCGGGATCGGGATCGGAATCGGAATCGGGATCGGGATCATCAAGCTGGAGGAAGAATCAACATTTCTGATAACCTTGGAGAATGATCATCAACACGAACGAGTTTTGAAAATAATCAAAGATGAATCGATTGAGAGCAACAATTAACTATTCTAATGTAAATAGAGATACCCAAGTAATGAAAGGAAACTTTTCTTGGTTTATAGGTGTATGGAGAAAGTAAGTACCACTTTAATTATAACAATTGAAATTAGCTAAGAAACTAAAAGTAGCTACTTTCTTTTATTGTCTTCGTTGGTTGACTACCTTAAAGACCATTCACGGAGAATCATTAAGAATGTTGTTGGTAGAGCTCTAAGATGGTGATATAATAGAGTAACGACAATAAGTTTCATCTCGTACAAGTATTACAGTTGTTGCTCCTCTAACTGAATCTGGACCTATGTTAATGATTTATTTCCTCAATAAATTACAATAATACAGTGAGTATACATGAAAAAATTGAATCTATACATGATACAATGAGTGGGTTATAATGAATTCTGCCCATAATGGATGAGAAAATGTCACATTATGAAGGGCAATAGTAATGCATAATTTAACTACCAGTGAAAATACATTGATAAGAAATTACTGTCAGTTTCAATATATGATAGCATCAGAATTATATAAGTACAAATTACAATACTATGCACAGTGCTTTACTATTTACTTTCTTATGTGATCCATATATTGGATGAGTTGCTTAGGATATGCTGATGATCTTGCAATCATTGCAAAAGGCCAATTTGCAAGAATAATTTCGGAGCACACGGAATGCTTTGAACATAATAACTAAGTGGTGCCACGAAATCACAATAATTTGATTCGCAAAAAAAGTACTAAAGAGGACTGATGCCATCAGTTCTGCACGGTGTTGAAATTCCATAGGAGGCAAAATACCAGTAATTTTTGACCATAAGTTAACATGAAATCAACACGTTCAGAAAATCAAGCATCCTTCAACCTGTGCAGAAAAATGTGAGGGAAATATTGGGGGCTACAACCAAAAATGATCCTATAGCTATATAGCAAGACGATTGAGTCCACTATAGATAGCAAATGGTATGGTGGTCAAAGACTCAGCAGGCTGGGGCAGTTTGAAGGCTGGGTAGCATTCAAAGGGAATGTTGCTTAGCGGCCACTGGAGCCATGAGGACTGCCCCAACGGCCGCCCTAGAAGTCTTGTTTAACATACCACCACTTCACATATTCAAATTTGAAAAAAAAAAAAAATTAAAATTACTCATGAATCTGATATTCCTCATGGCCAATTAATAATCTTAACCAACTTATACCGAACAAACAATTCTGTTTAGTTGAAGTTTGGGTCAGCGCCCTCGGTACGGTTGGCTTGGTTCCCCTCGAATGGAATGTATTCCCACTCTCAGGCAAATACAAGCCAATAAACCTGAGGTAGTCCTCCTCGACCATCAAAGTATGACGATTTTCGTCATTGAGTTTTCAGCTCATAGCGAAACGAACATCGTCCGAAAAGAGGAGAAAAAACGGACTAAATATCGAGACTCTACTTTTTGGAATCCGCAGGTTTTACCAAAATCATTCTATGAAAATGGTGGGTCTGATAAAAGGTGTCCTTGGTGGAATGATGGACACACTGCTCTCAAACTTAAAAAATCATACCGGCTTGCCGTAATATAGCAGAAATCTCAGCCGGACGAATGCAGAAGGCCGTAATTCTTGGTTCACTCCATCTGCTCAGGGCACATGATTCTCGCATTCAATAGTCAATTATACCATGACGTAGGGAGTAGTTATTGGGAAGCGTGGAGACAGGGCCTGGCTGGGATAATCTTGGCGAACACAAGGAAAAAAGTTTGTCAATACTGATACTAACTTGATAAGGGCGTCATACCTTGTTAGTTTGAGAATTGCAAAAGATGTAAAGCCTCACACAATAGGTGAGACGCCTTTACTGCCGGCTGCTGTGCATATGGTCCAAGCCGTGTTAGGAGAAAAGGCAGCCAAAGAAATTCAAAGAATACCACTGTCAAACGAATTGTCGATATGTCTAATGATACTGAAGAACAACTGGCTTTAAAACTTATTTTGCACTTTGCAACTTTGCAAGTTGACGAAAGCACCGATGTTACAAACATGGCGCAGCTACTTGTTTTCGTGCGATTTGATTATAATGAAGAGGTGATAAAAGAGTTTTTGTTCTGCAAACCACTTGAGTCAAATACCACAGGTAATTGATGAATATGTTCACAAAGTAGGCATTCCCTGGTCCAAAAGCTATGTCGAAGTGATAAAATGAACTCCTTCAAGAGAAAGTAGGTCCTGTTTTGTTCACAACTACAGGAGGAGAATTCATCTCTATCATTTTTTGAAGAAAATGAAATACCTCCAATGCCAGATGTGGTTGCAGATATTATTGTTCACTTGGAAGGCCTTCAAAAAAACTTTAAGAAGTATATCTCTGAAGATTATTCAAAAGTGGACTGGATCAGAAGTCCTTTTTCGGAAACCTCACCACATGAATTGGAACTAAAAGGAAGTTTTATCGATCTTACAGAAGATAGTTACATGAAAGATTATTTTAAAGAGAAATCTTTAATTAACTTCTGGATCGGATGTAAAACCGAGTAGCCTTTGATCTTTCGGCAAGCTTTGCTATTTTTGATGCCATTTGTTACGAGTTACTTGTGTTAGAGTGGATTTTCTGAATTCTTGTACATAAAAAATAAACATAGAAGCAGAGAATAAGCGTTGAAGAGAATTTAAGAGTTATTACTCTTAATATTTAATATTTTAATCACAGGCAAACAAGTTTCGCACTAAAGACTAAAAAGTATATTTTGTATGATGATTAATTTTTTGCTGAGTTTGTACTAATTTTTATTTGTATGGTTTTACACCTACGGGTAATGAATAAAAGTGTGAATTATTACCATTTTATTCTTTTTATTTTTCCTTTATTATAAGCATATTATAAATGAACAAAGATCTAGCCGTTAAATATGAAGTTTTCTCAGAAGTTTAATTCAAAAAGCCTTTGAAAACTATTATGAGTTTATTAAAATATTTAGGTCTGGTGGTACGCCAAAATTTCTCAAGAGGTATGCAGATGCAAAAAGTTTGGGAACCCCTGAGAAAACTGTATGCAGATGACACCATATCTCAAAATTTGGTAATGATGCTTGGCCAAAAAAGGGCCAATTTGTTTTTTCTGCTATTTTAAGGTGTTCTCGTTTACAGCAGCCCCTCGAGCCCCAATTCCTTGAGGAACTTGAGGATTTTGAGGGGGTCTATTCGTGGTATTTCTCCCACAGTCAGCTGGTGTGATTACAGTATATTCAATCTCTTGTGATATACAGCATAACACTCCATCAGCATATGGTGTGGTGTATCTGGATGTTCCCCACAGAATCTGCAGGTGCTGTCCTCCTCTAAGCCTAGCTTCCTTAGGTGTTCTTTGAGTCTGCAGTGCCCTGTCAGAAATCCCGTGATTAGTGATTAGACTAGTTTTGCTGAGGTTAATCAGTTTCTTCGATCTTGCTCGGTTGAAGTTGCCGAGGAGATCTTTGGCCTGTCTTAGTCCTGGAAGTCTTTGCCAGCATGTTGCTCCCATTGCTTCTTCAGTTTTATTGAGTTCTTCGTGGGAGTAACATTTTTCAAGTCCGCAGAATGGTTCTGGCCCGATCAGTGGCGTTGATGCCCTTTTTCGTGCCAAGGTGTCTGCTTGTTCATTGCCCTCCACTCCGACGTGCCCCGGCACCCAGAGGAGGATCACCTTGTTCCTGCCTGGATCATTAAGTTTGTCTAGGCATTCCCAGACCACCTTTGAGTTGATGTTATATGAGCTCAACGCTTTGATGGCTGCTTGACTATCGGAGAACATTGGGATTTCCTTGTTCCGGTATTTCCTGTCGAGGTTGAATTGAATGCACCTTCCTATGGCGTGAATTTCCGCTTGAAAAATACTGGGGAACTGGCCCATGGGTTCGGAGTATTTGGTGCGAGGCCCAATGACTCCTGCTCCAGTTCCGTCGGGAGTTTTGGACCCATCCGTGTACCATGTTATGGTATTCTTTCCCAGTGCTCGAATGGATTCTATGCTCCATTCACTCTTGGTATTTAATTCAGTTCGAAGAAATTTCTCGAAACTAAATTTCCTGGTAATTTCGTCAGTTGGGAGATCGGCAAGGTGTGCACTTTCGGTGGGGCTTGAGCCCATAGTCACAATCACAGTTTTAGACCCAATTATTTTTTTAAGATTAAAATTAAGGAAATTGCATAAATGCTACTAATGGAATGTACAGTTCCAATTTCATTTTATGATTAAGACAGTGATTGTGATTAGGACTATGATAATGACCAAGTAGCATAAACTGACCCTTTTCATAACGCAGTCAGTCCATTTATACTTCAATATGGCTCAAGAATATTTAACCCCGTTGTAAATCAAGTCCTTTTATCTGCAGAAGAAGAAGTTCTCCCAGTAGTCGAAAGTACTTTCCCCTTCTGGACGCCGCTGTTCCGAGCGGCTCCTCCTCGGTACATCCCTGCGAGCATAAAAGTGAATCTAGAGAAGACAATAGATTCCCGTGAGTGAGACTAGATAACCAACAGAAATGAGTGACGCAAGGAAGGCGGCTTCCATAGAAAATAAGTCCGTGTGAGATTGTCAAAGTGTGGCCGGCAAGTATTCGGCACAGAATTTGTATTCGGTTATGCTAATCAAGTAGGCTGAGAGCCCCGCGTAGGACCGGCACGACCGCCAGTGTTTGGGAAGCACCGCTGTAGGAGGGTACGTTGTGGTGTTACGCTGTTTATCGCGCAGGCAGCGGAGAAAGTGATCTGTTCTCTGTTCAGTTCACTTCGCTCGCTGGTCACCCTAGACACTTTCGTCTTTCTCGGTTGTCTGTCGTTTGTTACGTTCGTCCGCGCTTTCGTGTCTGTGTCCTGTCTACCGACTGCCACTGCCATTGTTTACAGATGTATCCTGTACTGCTGCTGTGATATTAATGTCTCGATTTCCATCGCTGACACTTCATCCTACCGCCTCTTTGTACGATACCGTAATGCAATGCGTTCACACAAACGTTCAGGTGAGATGGATTCGCTTCGTCAAAAAGTAAAAACGGCCTTTCTCTTTCCACATTTGCACGTTGAAATTCTGTTTTATCACGATATGGATTTATTCCTATCAGAATCTAGTCTAGTCTGACAGGCTTCGGCTCTGCTACACGCTGCCTGCTGCCTATCCGGGCCATTCTTTTGCATTTGCCATGTCCGATGATCGAAGACGTCTGACGTTTTTCTACTTTAGAGAGTTGAAGAGTCGGGACCAAGGCTGAAGGAGATAATCATGCTCGTGATGTTGCCATTTTTAATTGAATAAAATCGGTGAATAATGTACGTCTACGCATAATTTATTGAACATTACTTTTGATTAATGCTTGTACACTGTTTTCATGTAATAGGTAGTCATCTCTCTTGAATTGCTTCCATAAACTCACTGGATTATTATCGGGATGATCACAAAATTATAGTCGAACACAAACTTTTTCTTTCATTCTGGCCATGTCAAAAGCAATACTATAAATATTGAAAACTTCATTTCGAAGAGTTAACCACACGGAAATAAACATTCATTTTAACTCTTTATTGCACATAGGTATGATAAATTTAAGGCTGTTGATATTGATGTCGCTGAAAAAGAAGGAACCGATATAGGTATTATGAAGACTATTTTTATATTCATGCAACCGGTGTGAATATTATTGTAATATGATTTCCGGGTTAAACTTTAGTCACCATAAATGAAATATTCCATCCTATTCAACAGATGGAGGAGAATTTTTAGCCGACTCAAATGATGCAAGCCAAACTTTCTTTATGAATCTATTGATTGTTATGAAAAGATAATTCAGAGATAGGCATCACTCTCGGCGATATTCGTAATGAGAGTAACAAATGCGTTGCTTCATCTGTTGAGTTCTGATATCTTATTGCGTAGATTTCACTGATGAAATTCTCGTGTCTCAGAATGAACTCGCAACGTACCGACAAGTAAACATTTAGGTGTATTTGGAAACCATAATACCTAGTGTTACTCCCATTTTTGTTACGATTTCTTCTCCTTTATGTTACCAACCTCTTTTAAAATAATCTGTAACCTTTTTGGATAAAAACTGGATTGAAAGGAAGTCAATTATTCTGTTCACAATGCCTCATCAGTCATTTCTCATATGTATTACAGATTGTACGTATGACTGACTAATCGGGGATGTATTCTCAAAGTGTTCCACCAATTTTGATCAATATCGTTTTGAACCCCGCATTTAGAATGATATACATTACATACCCAACTACCTACATGTTATTTATTCTTATATGGTGATAACACGAAACATCGAGTGAAAATATAGATCTTTATCGTTATGTATGATGTGGAGCAATGAAGAATTTTTGGAGACGCCAAGAAACCCTGACGAAACGGCAACATCGTATAGGTTCAAGAGACCGCCGAAAGCTATGTGACAGGCCCTGATTTGACCGACGAATTTGGTAAAAGACGTTTTCGTTTTCACTCATTCCTTTATGCATAAGTATTTGGGTTAGGATTATACCGGGGTGATTGAGATATTTCTACCCATAAAATTAGACGAATTGCTTTTTCAGGAATGAAATCCAAAAGCTTCGGTGTATGTTTTGGTGCTGAATTCAATAATAGGGCACAGAAATACAGGGCAAGTCGGATTTGTTCCTAACAAATCTTGAGGTGACGGGATAATTACAAAGAGACACGATTTCGTGGGCTGTTTAGGCTTCACTTCCATTATCAATTACCGCTTTTATGGTAATAATGTTTGTGTTTGGATCACGTGGAATTCTCTCTAGTTACCTAATTGACCCCTATTCTAGAATTCGAGGCCAGATCTTTGTTCATAGAGTTCGCTTGCCTTGTTTCTTCCTTCCAATTTCGAAATCCGCGAGCTAACATAGAAGATAAAGAGTATTATAATCTTCTAAGTTTTGAACTGGGCATGCATTTGTTCCAAATATCTACTTATAAGGAGTAGAATGGATTACAGATAGAATTTCAGATGAAAATCACCGAATAAAGAGGTATGTTGGAGATAAAGTTTTGACACAAAGTGCACGACTGAAGAGACTGACTATATGACAAAAGTTCGGCGTGAAAACCTTGGTACCAAACCTGATCAAACGTTCTGAAGATATATAATGCCACAGCTGAAATCTCGCCATATTGCCCGATGTATACCTATCATACATGGATTACATAAGCGAGAAAATAATCAGTGATGATGGAAACCATATTGCAGATCGTTGAAAACTCCTGAGCCATCCAGATAATTGATGACCTCAACGTTGACGGCTTTTTTGATGACCTAGGAGATAACAACAGCACAAAAGATATATTGTTGAAATATTTCCGTTTTTTTGTGTATTTGTTTTACTTTAGTGTGGCCGAGAGTTGTTTCAAGTTAATATTCTGTTAGTAAGCGAGTATAAGCTATCCATACTTTTCAAAATCCAGTCTACCTCTTTTCATTCTGTGAACAACTGTATTCTTTGGGTCTCTTTTATCTTCTGCAGACTTGATATCAAAGTTGATTTAGTGGGTGTATGTATAATCGATATTTTTCAAATCTCGTCTATCTCTCTTCAGTCTGTGGTTACATTCATTTGTCCTTCACTATCTTCTGCATACTTGATATAACAGATGTTTCAGTTGATAATCTGCAAGTATATGTATGAGCTATCCCCAATACTTTTAAATTAAAATCCAATCAGGACACGTCAAACAGGGTACAAGGATTTGATTAAAATAAAGAACCCCTATCAAAACACCTACTCTGACTGCGCTGAAACGTTCTCAGGGTGGTTGTAGGACTACTTACTGGGCATTGCTACCTGAGGAGACACCTGCATTAGTTGGCGGTACCAGAACATGATTCCATACTCTGCAGATTATGAGATGAAGGGGATGAACCAACCTCCCACTTATTGTTTGAATACGAAGCTCTTGCTTGCATAAGGGTTGATATCTTCGTATTCGATGGTGACGCGAACACCACCCCACAGAGAATCCCTTGTCAGAGATAAGATGGGTATTGGAAGGGCAAGTTTTTTGTCACTACGAGTCTGTCTTTCGGTTTGATTCAAAAACTTGTCTTTGTGTTTGTAAAGCAAGCAGACAGTCTCTAAAATGAAAATTTCGAATATTGCTAGTATTCCGTTATTGCATAAAAGTGGCCTACACGAGTCTCGCATCTTCAGTTTGAAAATTATTCTCAATGCTCTCTTCTGAATAACGAAAATACTTTGCATCAGAGCATGGCTGCCAGAGCCCCAGAAAGGAATTCCATACCGGAGATGACTCTCCATAAGTGAATAGTATGCATTCATTGATGCAGAAAATCCGAGTTCACGAGATATCACATTTATTGCAAAGCAACCAGAAGACAACTTTTTTTTAGAACAGTAATATGCGCCTCAAATTTCAAATTACTGTCAATATATATACCGAGGAATTTGGTCATAGACTTACTCTCAATCATTCGACTTCCTAATGTGACCTGCTCCAAATCCCACTTAAATGACACCAAATTTGTTTTATAAACATTTAATGATAACCTATTTGAGTCACACCAGTTTTTAATTTTTTCTAAGTCTGAGTGGATGTATTGAGTCAAAGAAGCGGTGTTTTCATTACGCCAAAGTATCGTGGTGTCATCAGCAAACAAGGTGAATGCTCCAGATATATCGAGTTTACCATATCGTTAATATAAATCAGAAATAAAATTGGGCCTAAGACTGATCCTTGAGGAACTCCGCGTATAATGTTTCCAATTTCAGAAGTTTTATGCTTTAATGATATTTTCTGATTTCTACCAGTTAGATAGGGCCTGAACCATTCTAAGGCTGTTCCACGGAATCCATAATGATAGAGTTTCTCTAAGAGGAGTTCATGATCAACACAATCAAATGCCTTAGAAAGGTCCAAAAACACTGCCGCAGCCACTTCTTTGTCACTTAGGGTAGTGTAAATATTTTCAAGAAAATTGAAAATGGCATCAGTTGTATTTTTATTACACTGGAAGCCAAATTGTTCCGAGGCTAAAATTTTATGTCTTTCTAAAAAACCCATTATCCTACGTTTGACTAGTTTTTCGATAATTTTGGATAACGTTGATAAAATTGATATGGGTCTGAAATTGTTTGGGTCGTCAACAGCACCTCCTTTGTGAAGCGGAAAGACACCAGTGCTAAACGATTTATTTATTGCGATCACTAAGGCTTGAAGAGATTCATCAGGCAATTGTAACATCAACTTCGCAGAAAGGTTGTCTTCACCAGCAGAATTTTTGTTTTTTATATCTTTTATTTCTAGTTTCAACTCACTCAAATCTGTATCATACAAAAACAAAGAATTTATAGGAGAGCTTACATTTTTCAAATAATTTAACGGATCAATTGTTGGGATAATATCATTGGTGAGTTTTGAGGCTATTGAACAATAATAATTATTTAACTGGTTGAGGTTTATTTTAATTTCTGGATGTATTGTTTCTTATTACCTCTCAATTCCTTTATTATTGACCACATTTCTTTTTGTTTATTACCTGCTTGATTTAATCTATTATTGTAAAAATGATCTTTGGCTAATTTAATAGTTTGTCTATAGATTCGACGAAAGTTATTGAAGTATGATACAAAGGATACATTGTCGCTATGGAATTTTCTAATAGTGTGTAGGCATCTTAGGTTTTTCGACGAAACTTTAAGTCCTCGTGTGATCCAGGGTTTGGATTTTTTCCGTTTTATCAAGCGCAGAGGAAATGATTTAGAGAGTCTTTCACAAACAAGATTTTGAAATTCATTCACGGGATCCCATCGGCGAGTCGCACCGGAGCGCCACTACTCTACCTCTACCCGCACAGTCCATGCCTTTGGATACACTCCGTGAGTGTTTACGAGGAAGTATTATTATTACTTACACATCGTCTGATGGCCAGCCCCACCACACAGTAATAATAACAATTTATCGACCTAAACGATGCATAATATCTGCATGTACACAAGTAAGCGAGTAGTATATGCAAGTACATCGTTCGAATGGCTTGTTGATATAATTTTCCTCGTATACAAACTATGCCACAAAATTGGCTGCGGTGAATTCTATTTTTATATCTTTATTTTTGAATTTACGACAACAGCTATTCATAATATCTCTCGATAACCCCAATTCCTCTGTTATCTCTCTTCGGTAGACTTAAAACAACATATTTTTCTCATGAACACACATTTTTTCCAAACTTATTCTTTAACTGAAAATAAATAAGGAAAAGCCTAGTTTCTAGGAAAAAGGGGAAATTTGGTCGTATTGATATTCATTGCGATCTGTCAACCACCATTCAAGTATGTTTTTGTGTCTGTTCGATTTGAATTATCTACTTTGAAAATTACTTTCGTGATACTGTTGGGTACATGACATTTATATAATGAACCTGAACTATTAGATAACGTCTGCCCACCATACTTTTTGTGTCAAAACCGACAAGAAAAAACTGAAACTCGTGAATTGTTTAATCATGCTTTGTATTTCATGGATGACTTGTTATGCTATGAGATTTAACCTGAATTAATTTGTAAGTAGGTATGGATTAAATCTCCGGGTCTCTGTTTTCCAGCTCGCTCCTTACTGATATTTTTGAACAGGTGGAACCTCAATACTATCTATTTCTGAATATTAGTAAGTGTACATATCATCAAATAAATTAATGTTATTTCCACATACAATCTTTAACTTTCAAACGAACTTGTACTTTCATCACTCGAAGTCGACAAGTGTTCTGTGTCTGCGAAACTTTTTAAACCTTTCAACGGTTACGGTCTCATTGGGAAAATCCCAAATGATTGTGAAATCTGTTTTGTGGATTGCATTTATAAACTCATCAAATGATTTGGAATGAGGTGAAAAAATTTAATGGTTTCAATTCAAATGCTGGCGAAAGTTTTATCTTATGTGTTATATAGTCGAAGCGGTAGGATCGAAAAGTCATAACAACCTTGCAGATTGTGTTGTGGACATATGTTCTAGAGGTCGAACTGATTTTTTTTTTGTTGAAGATACAGTATTTGAAATTTCACCGAAAAACATTTCAAACGATACAAGCAAGCCATTACTAAATCCAAATATTTTCGAATGTTTTTGAAATGGCAAATACTAACTAAAATGCGAAAGTACTTGAAAAAAGTATTTGAAATACTTTTTTGTGATTGAAATAGTTTATTTTATTTAAATACTTTGATATTCGAAATACTGAAGAGTATTTGAAATACTTCGAAGTATTTCAATACTTTCAAAATCTCAAAATATTTTGTATTTGAAACTACAAATACTTTGGTAAGGTATTTAATATTTGGTATTTAAATACTTTTCTTCAGTATGTTTTACAGCTCTGCCTAGCTCCTAGTCCAAAGTTTGAGAATATCCTATATACAATAATTAATACAAACAGTAATCAGATGTCCAAACCAATCCAAACCAGAGACGTACTGTTGAATCTTTTTATTGTGCAGGATCTTTTTTGACAATTCCATACTAACTTGAACGTTCATCGGCATGAGCCGAGTGCTTTTGAAGCCGCTTGACCGTCCGAAAAAAAAATTGATTGATTTGTGTGTGAGATTTGTTTCCTCCACCTGGAATATGGTCGCATAGGACCATAGGCAGGTTGGAATCTCTAACCTACAACAGTTGTCTGAGCTCAATAGTTCCTTCTTTTGAAGGAGAATTAGAATGTCGAAAGGCAGCTCATGGTTGTCTGTTAGAGGCATTATATCAGAGGTCATTTCCAAAACGCTGTGACTTTCGATGTCAGCCAGCATTCTACTACGCTCTGTATAAGCATGTTGTGTACAACTAGCATATCCACAATTCTGTATGTTTTCCACCTGGTCTCTGTTTCCAGAACAATATATAGAGGAGGTGAATCTAAAAGGATTTACATAGCTGCTGACGGTGTGGTGCTGACAGCTGCAGTGATTGCCACACAGGCCTGTCTCTGTATATCTACTTGAGAGCTTTACCTGGGCCGTTCTCTGTAAAGCTTTCGGTCACCAAGTAATCGCTCCAAATGTGATCATTAGTCTAATAATCATTATATATCCAATAGATTTGTTTGGGGTCTATACCCTTAGATTTTCCACGGTTAAAAAGCCGGGCTAGTATTTTGGAAAGAAATGTGGTAAAACTGTTACGTCCAACACACAAACAGAAGCTAAAATCATTTTGAAGGTATATTGTATTTTTTCAGGCCTTGAAAGTACTTGATGGCAGCAAGAGTGCTCAAAGCAAGTAGACAAAGTAGTGAATGAGACCAATACTAATTCTGAACTTTTGGTGGTTTTAGGGTTTGCTAGTCGTGGTCTCGATGCAATTTTTCCTGGCGGCATTCGTAGTCTTAGTGATTCGGTGTCTTTTCTCATTCCTCCTTTTATTGTGCTCACCCTAATAGGAGGAGTACCTGGTTTTGTTTTGATCTCACTTGAGTACCCGCCTCCACGTTTTACTCAGATTTAAATTATTAGGGTATTTTTGAATTTTAATGGCCTCTCTGAAAATTCGCGAGAATACACTGAGGTCCTATCCAGTACCTGAGTTCCGCTAAACATAATTGTGTGGTTGTCCTCAGTAAGTAGAGCATGCTCTGCAACCGCGGATTTCTCGGAGTACCTATACGCTTCTTCCGTTACCGCACCGCCTTTAAAAATTTCTACCGCAGATGTAGACGAAACGTCGAGAAAAATTGTCTTGAAATCACGACTAGCAAACCTGAAAACCACCGGAAATTCAGAGATTACCAGTCGTGAAAGATTACCTTCTCACTCTTATTTTTTCTTTTCATTTCACTTTTGGATTTTTTCAAAAAATACTCAGCACATAACTAACAAACAAACAGAGTGCCCTATCGTGATCAGCAGGTCGAAATACATCGAAAATGACACTTGATAAGCTGGATACATACTTCTGAAATAAATTTTTTCGCCATTTTAAAATCCCAAGGGATGTTTTGGCGGGATCCACGACTCAAACGTTTCATTTTGGACTGTTCAAGACATCTGCCAAGGCTTTCGTTTCGGACACAATATGCAAAAAAATTTCTCGTACCGCTGGCACTATCGTTCGAATTGTGCAATTCGATACGAGCATTAGGCATGTCTTGATAATCAATTATCAGTTACCCGAGGTAAGCTAGTATTGATCTTTCAAAAACTGTATATGATCTGGGTAATTAATTTAATCACTGCGTTATAATTATAATCAACAATAAAGGACATACAAATTAATCTTTTTGAATTGCGGTCCCAACTTCATAAATAAACAAACAGTCATACTTTGCTAACAACTTCGGTGGTCCGGATTCACACGTGCTTAGTATGCTGGACATCCAACTTCGCAAACAAGTGTCATTATATCGACGTCCACTTCACAGAGGTTATTACTTATGTCATCCGAGAAAATTTGAAAGAAAAAAAGCATTAGCATGTTCTCCCCTCATCTAGTACTCTTATTATTCATTTATTTTGCACTGTCGAGTCTCTCAGATTTCTAAACAAATTAGTAAACACCAAAATGAAGTAGCTGTTTTACCTTCAGTGGTGATTTTTGAAAATTGGTAGCTCTGACTTGGGTGGTGCTGATAGATCTCCGCACGACAGAATTGATCCCATTGTGGGATCAGTCTCGTCAATCTCACTAATAATAATGCATCTTCCACAGCTAAGTATACTTCCGAATACAACAGTTAAGCTAATAGTCCAGTACGTGGGTACCGAAAAGGGGTGTTTGAATGCAAAAGGTGGGGTGGTAGCGATTTTTCAGT
The DNA here is from genome assembly GCA_958502065.1 of Chrysolina americana. NCBI lineage: Eukaryota > Metazoa > Arthropoda > Insecta > Coleoptera > Chrysomelidae > Chrysolina > Chrysolina americana. Next base: position 55,343,541 of record OY293420.1, on the reverse strand, counting down.
ATGTTTTTAAGCTTGGGGCCCTCATGAAAAAGCCAAGTTTTTGACCTCGAGGCGCATGCGCTTGAACCGCCATCTTGGATTTTAGGTAAAAAAATTGTTTTTTTGATAATAACTCAAAAACGGTGGCTTTTACTACAAAAGATGTACTATACAAAGTTGAAGAAAACAAAATTTCCTACATTTTTTGTGTCCATATTTTTTTCGTAGCATACATATGTTAGGAGTTACAGCTCCGTGAAGTTGCACTATTTGAAAAAAAAATTATAATATTTTGTTATTTGGCTGTTGATGACTAAAACAAAAATTTTAAACAAATTCAAATCATATTGAAATAATGTTTAAAAAGACTCTACTTTAATTTTATATTAATAGGTTGCCCTGAACCTTAACGGATACGCAGGTAGCGAGAGCACAATAGTAGGTATTGAGCGAGGGTCATAAATGACCTTCAGTGCATCAACAAATGCAAATCATATCAAAATATTTGTTAAAGAGAATCTGATTTTATATTAATAGGTTTCCCTAAATTTGAGCTGGCTGCATCTACAGTTAAACAAGATGAAGATGGTGCCGATGTGCTAATTGTCAACACTGCAATTTCATTATGCAGTGAATCAATATTTGATGCTGTTTTTGTGGTCGGGAAGACGTTGACATTTTAGTACTCCTGACAGCCTTAGCACCAGCCGAAAGTTCTATCTACTTCCGTAAACCTGGAAGAGCAAAAACTGCTGAGAGGATATATTCAGCAGAAGCCTTAAATACGAAGAAGCAACCCAGCACATTCTGTTCTTGCACGCCTTCAGTGGTTGTGACACTACGTCATCCATATTCAATCAAGGAAAATTTTGTACGCTGATGAAAAGGAACAGAGCGGTTCATGGAATAGTTGAAATTTTCAACAAACAAGATGCCACGCCAGAGGAGATTGCCGAGGCCGGAGTACGCTTTCTTGTATCATTATATGGTGGCAACATAGATAAAGATAGTTTGGAAGAGATTCGTTTCCAACGCTTCGCCGAATCTACGCTGAAAAGCAAATTTAATATTGCCTCTTTGCCACCTACAAAAGACGCGGCGCAATTCCACCCGTTTAGGACGTACCACCAAGTACAGAAATGGAGAGGCATAGATAAAAATCCTGAAGACTGGGGTTGGAAGCATGGCGTTCACGGGCTCACACCCATATCTTGTAATTGCAAAAAAGGGTGTGGTGGGGCATGCAGCTGCCGAAAGGCTGGGCTCAAATGTTCGGTTGTATGTGGCTTCTGCTGCGGACAATCTTGCGGAAATATGCCGGAAATCCGCATTGAAAGCGAGGACGAGGATGACGAAATTTTTCAGGCTACGGAACCAAACTACGACCAGGCCACAGACAACTACGACCAGAACACCGACAATATCCAACCGGGACCATCGAAACGTACCAAAATGTATAATATAAATAAAACTCAACCAAAATGAAGTTTCCGCATTTTTTTTTCAAATAGTGCAACTTCACGGAGCTGTTACTTCTAACATATGTGTCCTACAAAATATGTAGAAAATTTTGTCTTCTTCAACTTTGTATAGAAAGTCTTTTGTCGTGAATAGTGATGCGTACGAGAGTCTCGTTTTCGAGAGTCTCGCAAGGTCTCGTCTCGTTTTCGAGACGATACTCGAGACGATACTCGGACAAGACAAGACGAGACTTTTATTGGTCTCGTCTCGAGTATCGTGCATGAGGTTTCGCGTCTCGTATGGTCTCGCAGGTGAATATTTTTACGTGCGGACTTGAGAACTTGATAAAAATCGGATTTTGTAATTGATTATGATATTTTGTATTCAGTAAATCCTACGCTTTCCGACGGAGAATGATTGCAGGAGCATCAAAAATATTATTCTATGCCTCGGAGTAATGAAGAAACATATATATTTCAATAGTGGAAAATTCACTCTTCTGAATTTTCTATTATAGATATGTTTAATGGCACGAAATCTCTTAAACATACCGGCTGTCCCGACGGAAAGATACGTCTCACGTGCTGCGTTAACTATAAGAAACCATCGAAATCATCTCAATAATGAATCTGCACGATGTTTGTTATGCCTAAACAACTGGGTGAAAAATGAGGGCTGTGTGTGTTGTTTTTTTTTCAACTTTGATTTTTCAACTTATTTCATTGCCAAAATGATTAGGTAAATAATGCTAAGTTTTCATTTTGTTTAGATGTATTACTCTCAAATACATGATGGTATGTTTCAACAATTGTAATCTTCTTTTCCGACTCTTACATTAGGGCGAGTATTTAAGCATTCCTTATTGCACTGAAAAAATAAGATTATGCATGACGATATTTCGATTCTTTTACGAGACTCTCTTACGAGAAGCGAGACGAGACGAGAGTGAAGGCTGGGAGACGAGACTCGATACGAGATTTATCATTTCATCGGCGAGACGAGACAAGACTTTATGGAAATCTCGTCTCGTTGGTCTCGTGCGAATCACTAGTCGTGAAAGCCACCGTTTTTGAGTTATTATCAAAAAAAAATTTGTACCTAAAATCCAAGATAGCGGCTCGAGCGCATGCGCCTCGAGGTCGAAAACTTGGATTTTTCATTAGGGCCCCAAGCCTAACAACACATTGAAAAATCGCTACTACCCCACCATTTGCATTCAAAAAACCCCCACGTACTGGACTATAAAGACTTATGAGATTGCAGTGGAACTTGTAAAGTTATCAAGAGTTTGGATCCCTTTCACTGCATAGTCCGCGGCCATGATAAAAAAAGCCGGTATTGGAGCTTTTCTCTAATGGCAGCAGCACGTGCGGCCAACGAACTCTGTTTCATTTTCGACACTGAACCGCTCGGCAAAAAGCCCACATGAAACCTGCAGAAACAAAAGTGCTTCTGCAGCTACTGAAAGATGAGCAAGTTCAAGGAGTCTTTTTCGAAAATGTCCAAGGCTTTGGCGTATCAAAAAATGTGTCTATCTTCAAGAGTAGTCCTTTCAAACTCATAGAGAAGAGAAGAAAAACCAAATTATTCGAAATTTACTCCCTGAACGAACTCTTTAGGCTTTTACCAGACTATTCTGTTGGAATGATAGATTTCGAAAGTCTTTAGTGGAATAAGGTGTATCCGCTACTCTGAAACCTCAAAAATATACCGACATGGGATAACAGAAATTCTAAAGACCGTGCAATTGCAGAAGGAATGAGAAGGGATAGGCCCAGTACTGTTCCTTGGAGTACTCCATATGTCAGCCAACTCAGTCTCTCAAAATTTCATTTATAATAATCATTGAGTTTACTTTACATTGTTTGTTATTCCTCTGATTCCTTTTCCCTTTGAAACTTTGAGAAGCAGATTCGACCTACCGTGTTAAGCGCTTTTTTCAGGTCGACAAAATACATACCTAGTGTAGGAATAATGCGTCCATGTTTCTATTGATTCTATTCATTGGACAATGGACGATGTATTAGCATTGTGGGAATATTGATTGTCTTTTTTCTATAATTTATTTCATCATGATAAACGGAGTTCAATAAATTGAATATGAAAAAATATTCGTTTATTTTTCAATTTTGATATCGTTGATTTTACCAACGTGTTCTATTAGTTATTTCCTAGCATACAATCGTATGAAACTGAAGTAGTTTTGATGGTGCAGTAGTTTTTCTTCAACTTTTGATAAAAATAATTAGCCAAATCTTATGTCTATTACACTGGTTTTGATCATATACAAGTACTTGTAACTATGAAACATTGACTCTGAATAAGCTACTATAGGATTCAAACATGCTTGTTGAGGACTTGTTCCCATCATGAAAGAACTGGAAATGCCATGAGCATTGAGCGAGTCACTTTTCTAATCTATATCTTCCATTAGAAGTTGACACGAATGCAGTTTCGATACTTTTTATTGAATCTTGTTCATTCTGAAACATTTCGAGCAATGATTTTCTCTGGCATTGAATCCATTGAAACAACACGTAGACAGTTTCACCGGCAAATGAAAAGTGTCAAATGAAAGAAGCATGTTCACTCCACAGAAAATATTAACGCATTCCATATAAGGAAAGTGTCAATTCCTTTCTCGAAAAGTGAATATTCCGACGGGTCTAAACGTTAAATAAAGTGTGTCTGTTTACTCAAAATATCACTGCTCTTCAAACAAATTCTAGCGAAGGAGGAACAACAGTTAAGGAAAATCTCAACGGGACCACCTAAAATAATACCAATACGAGATTGGATACACCGAAGAGATGTGAGAGGAAAATATTTTTTAAATTCTACAAGAGCTCTCTTTTACAGACAAACTTGTGGTGACTCATACAATTCACGAAAAGATACGAGCACAGAATATGTCATAACCTCGAAAATATAGTTTTTCCTCTTTTCGACCTCCACCGTTGTTCTAAAATATTTTTTTTACATTGGTTTCGTGAACTAGGCCTAGTTGTCTTTACCATTTACCATGCCAAACCTTGAATCTGAGCATTAACAAATCATATATTTCGGGAATCTGCATGAAATTTTGTGTATATAGTGCGGATTGCGAGTGAATCTGCCGATTTTGAATTTTTCACGATTTTAAGGGGTCTACCCCTTTGGACTTTTTTCGATTTTTTTAATAATTTTGTTTCAAGTCTAAATTCACAGAGCTTTCTAATTTCATCATTCTGAATCGATTGGCGATCGCAGAATAGTTTTCAACCGTTCTCGAGCTGGAGAGTTAGTTCATTTGGAGGGAGGAAGAAGTCATTTCCCTCCATATTTTTTTTCTACTTCTATTCGTGACATTTTTGACGTTGTCCTTTTATATCTGAGCATCAACAAATTATATATTTTCGAAATCTGCCTATATACTGCGGATTGCAAGTGAATCTGGCGATTTTGTATTATTCGTGATTTTTAGTGGTCTACCCCTTTGGACTTTTTAGATTTTTTGAATAATTTTGTTTCACATCGATTGACTAGAAAATTCACAGACCATACTAATTTGATCATTCTGAATCGATTGGCATTCGCAGAATTGCTCTATCTTCAACAGTTCCCGAGTTGAGGAGTGGAAAGTAGTAATTTCTCTCCATATTTTTTTCCAGTCCTACTCGTGACATTTTTCACATTGTATTCCTTTTATATGCCAACCCTTGAATCTGAGTATAAAAAATCATATATTTTCGGAATCTGCGTGAAATTTTGCGTATATAGTGCGGATTACAAGTGAATCTGCCGAGTTTGTATTTTTCATGGTTTTTAGGGGTCTACCCCTTTGGATTTTTTTTGATTTTTCGAATAATTTTGTTTTATATCGAATGAAGCAAAATTCACAGATTATGCTTATTTGATCATTCTGAATCGATTGGCGTTCGCAGAATTGGTCTATCTTTAACCGTTCCCGAGTTGAATACTTCATCTGGAGTGGGAAGAAGTCAATTCCCTCCATATTTTTTTTCCAGTCCTATTCGTGACATTTTTGACCTTCTAATCTTTTTATATGCCAAACTTTTGATCTGAGCATACAAAAATCATATAATTTCGGAATCTGCATGCAATTTTGCGTACATAGTGCGGATTGCAAGTGAATCTGCCGATTTTGTATTATTCATGATTTTTAGGGGACTTTTTTCGATTTTTTTAATAATTTTGTTTCACATCGAATGACTCAAAATTCACAGACTATACTAATTTGATCATTCTGAATCAATTGGCACTCGCAGAATTTGTCTAACTTTAACCGTTCCGGAGTTGAATAGTTCATCTGGAGTGGGAAGAAGTCACTTCTCAAACTGTTTATACTTGAAGGTCGATTCAGATACATACGTTCTCACCCTGCATTTTTAACCCTGCATTTATTATTCAAACTTTTTCTATTATTTCTCTACGATGATTATTTGTAACCCACAAAAGTATTATAAAACTAGTAAAAAATAATTCTCCTCTTTCAAAAATATTGACAAAGGATAGATCAAATTGGGGGCCATTTTTAGGGCCTCCTCTGTGAGGGCCTACCGGGAAATTTCCCGGTTTTGCGGTGGTACAATCCGACACTGCCTATTTTCCATTTGTTTATTTTTCTACCAACAAGACTGGCAGATCAGTCTGAGATTCCTTGTTTCCATTGTGAACTGGATCATGAAATAATAATGATTGTGGCAGTTTTTAAATTATTGCTTCCCATTGATACTGTCATCCACATAGCGGAATGACCACGACGACCACGATTTTCAACAGAAACCGTCCATCAAATATCATATATCGACCATGCAAGCTCAATTCGAACATCATTATTACAATCATTACCATTGTGTCTAACTATTCACACGGGATATATTAGCGAAGCATGCCAAGTGTGACCATAGAACATGATATGGCCTGAGGATACTAATGAAAATACAATAAATATTCTTGATTCGACATCAGGATCCGCTATTTATTCGATAGGAAAAAAGCTGATCGGCATTCATATTTGGAATTTTTAACGCGATTTATTTATTATAAAAGAGACATTAATTTCTATCATAAATTATTTCACTGTAGAAACAATCGCACTTAAAAATTCAGCTCTCTACTTATTTTTATATATGTATTTGGGACAAATAATTTGCAAGTAACCCTATTCTAATGTTGTTAGTCAAATCAAGCAGATAAAGAAATCTATGACTGTTAATACAAATGCACAATACCCATTTGAATATATATACCCATTTTATGGTCGCGTTATTACTGTTTTCACTTTTGTATGTTTTATTGCTGATAAGAGTTCAATTTCATATACTTACGTTTCAATAAATTAATAATATTTTTTCTTTCACTCTATGCCGCGATAAAAGTTAACGATTATCATCACTTTTCCTAAATAGAATAACTTTGTGCAAATGAGTTTTTTGAAATTATTTGATTGACAGTTAATAAATTTTTCACATGGCGCCTCTTTTCGTGTCCCATTGAATAAAGAGCAACCAAATATTCTCAATGCAATAAAGACAATCTTTCTTTAAATATAATATTTCCAAATTGATACCCACCTGGGGCAGTTTTGGATTTTGAACATTTAAAAAAAATGTTTTCACCTTCCAGGAGTTATTTTTCTGGTTCAAATATTAGAAGTTGGGAAACTTTGACAAGCACTTCTTATGGTCCCAGAAGTAGGAGTAGTTCTGCGCATGGATTGAACATTACCTTATGACGCATGCACATTGTGAAAACAGTGCCCTTACCCTGCACAAAGTACCCGAAACTTTTGCCGGGACAAAAATCTGGCATGTGGTGGAATTTTCAAATATTCAAGAAATTTTGCAAACCATCAGTTCGTCCGTCCCAAATAGCATCTGTCAAGTGCTTCTGTAAATTTCTCTTTCACGTTCTGATCCACTGTTGAAACCTCTGTGCGTATGGCCTGCTTAACTCTGTCGAGAATAAAGAATGTGGGTCGTGTGAAGTGAATTTTTATTTGAACTTTCGTCCTATTTTCTCGAGTTAAAAACTAAATTACTCCAACAATTATGGTTAACCCAAGAGGTCAATCTATGATTTCTTATTGACCCATTTATTTGTGATTATGTTCGAGCCTTCCAATATATAAATTGACGAGAACTTCTTTCACTTGAACCGTATGAAGCATTGGTGTGTGCCGCCCTGTAATTTGATGCAAGTGTGCGATGCAGACGATGTTAATATCAAACAATTAAGGAGAAAAATAAATTTGTTGGTGTAATCAAATGAGAATGTGTACTATACCTAGTCTGGACATGCAATTTATCTTCAATATCGTCTATTAATCTATGACAATTTCGAGTAATTAATATTTATAAGTGAGTTCATAGTTCATACAACACAATAACTTAATGGAGTGGTGAAATATGCAAGATATAACTGCATTGGTCGTCGACTATACTTTACGACGGGATTTTGATGCAAGTATTCATTTCAGATTGTTTCATCTGCGCCGAGTTTATTCCATCAACTACGTCTATGTAAATTGTCCCATTCACTGTATAGGGATGACGATGGGGTCAACCGACCGGCTATCAACACATCGAATTGAGATTGAACTCTCTCAGAAATGTGATAGGACTCCTGACAGGGCACAGCCTGCCACAGAAACATCTTCATCTGATGGTGATACACCAAAACGCCACACTATGCAGGTTTTGTGACGAGGAGAATGAAACAGCCACATAACTGTTTGAATGCGAAGCTCTGACTCACATGAGGATGGATATCTTCGGACACTGTATATCACCTCACAGGAAAACCTCGTCAGAAATCTGCATGAGTTCATCAGAAGATCCGTAGTAGTACTCACGAAGATAGACCTGACAGCGGGGAGCAGAAAGATTTTACGTAGAACTACCTGCATTTTGACCAATGGCCAACCTCACCGGAATAATGATAGTAATAGTAATAATAATACTCCCTCATAAACACTCATTGAGTGTACCCAAAGGCATAGCTTGTGCGGGCAGAGGAAGGCTATTATTATTATTATTTGCGGTGGCGCTCTGGGGCGACTTACTGATTTTTGGTGGCGTATTCACTTTTCAGCTGAAAACCTACAGCACCACCCCGGGTGGTCGGCGCGAACTCCAAGCAAGCACCAGACGTCGGGCTTGGCATCTAGACAACTTATATTGCCTATCGACTCCTATGAAATTGAGAAAGTTTTTCTCGTTTTCCAGGATTCGAACCTGGCCAAATGCAAGCGGAAGTTTAGGAGATCGGCATCTAACCGGGAGGATTATGAATGGCATGAGCACCTGGGGGGGGGGGGGGCGGCCCCATCAAAGCAACTTGGAGCTTTACCAAATGGGTTGGCCTCCAGGGGGCGTGGTAGAGATTATCAGAATCCCTTCCCTATGGGTTAGGGGAGGGGCACTGATATTGCAAAGCCAGTAGTATGTGAAATCGTACAGATTCATCATTGGTACATCTTGCAAGAGATGTCCAGCGCGCTTATTTTGCGTATTCAGATAAAGTAACAATTAGCGAATACCCAAAAGCTTCTGACATAAGTTGAAAGAACAGCTTATCGAAGGCTGCGGGCTGGCTGTGTGGAGCTTGGTACCAGACCTCTAAACCGAATGTTTTCATGTTCTCCTCAAAGTCTATAGGTGTGTAGTGTGTACGTGCTTGTCAAGGGAGCAAGTTCCTTCAAACCCTCTCCTCAAGCCCTGATAGGTCTGGTTCTCAGTCGGGCGGTGTAGCGGCCGCGGGTAATTCTATCAACGGCTACCAGACCTAGCAATATCAATCCGAGGCCCTTCTTTGGCTACCATTGGAAACTAGTTCTCGCTGCGAGTTCTTTCAATGTGCCTCCTCGTGAAAGCTCTGGCAGGGCTGGTTATCGATCGGATGGTGCGGCGGCCGTGGGCGATTCATTCACCGGCTACCAGTCCCGCAGCACGCGATCCGATGTCTCTTCTCTGCTCCCATCGAAGGCCAGGTTTTCCAGTTCCCGCAGTGAGTTTCTTCGATCCTTCTCCTCATGAAAACCATGGTAGGGCTGGTTCTCAACCGGACAAAGCGGCAGCCAGTACTGCAGCAACTAAGCCGAGGCCCCTCCTTGGCTCTCACCGAAAGTAGATTTATCAGTTCTCAATCCCTCTATAATGTATGAGTGTGTATGTGTTATGTGTTGGAGGAACAGGTGTGTTTTTGACATTAGACCGAAAGCTTGGTAAGGTTCAGAAGTAGGCCTGTTTGGTAATATCGGGCGCAATGAGAACGACTCCAACCGTGGTGTTGGAGATACTGCTTCTAGTCTGGTTCAAGAAGGACCAAGGGCAGTACATTTGAAGGATCCGGGACTGAAGAGACTGCAATGGAATGGAAAGTTTGCTCTCGCTGTTCCGGGCAGAGAACAATGAGAAAGAAATACAATAATGGAGCTTTGCCCATAAAACTTAAAACTGATGACAAACAGGTTTCGGGTTACCAGGGCAACCTGGAAGGAGAAAGTGTACGAGAAAGCTACGCTCTGGAAAGATATGCAAGAGTGTTTCAAGCTGAAGTGTTCGCCATTCTAACTGTAGCTACGAGGCAAGAGACGAAAGAAGGGCCCGAACAGAGATCATATAGTTAGGCAGCGCTCAGAGCCATCTGTCATCTTCAAGCAACTTCAGCACTTGTATAGGATGCGGAGATGTTCGTGAGAAACTAGTCAGAACTAGCTAGATCCGGTTCCGCGACGCCGTTTTTTGGGATGTAACCTGTACAGTCGAAAGACTTCGTGGCCAACCCCAGCAAATCAAGTTCGGCAGAAATCGCCAAGCACTACGTCTCCTTATAGGAATACTGACAAGACATGACGAATTAGGCAGACAACTATTTCCAATAGGCATATAAGACCTGTAATTTTTGTAAGAGCAGTTTCCCACCGTTTGGGAAAGTCCGCATCCTGAATATCGCATGAGACCAACAAGAGACACTGCTCAATCTGGAGTTGACAGACATACCTACTGACTTTCATCCGAAGGTTACGAAGGTTTTAAAAGAAAGACTAAGAGGAGTATCGTAGATACGTTTTTATGGAAAATTTTTGAAGAATTTTATTGGACCGTGTAAATTCGCATACTCACAATGGCGATTCCATTTTGAGAAATAAATATGAGTTGACTAATTTTGATGTCTTTTCAAAATAAAATGAACGTGGACACATTTACTCATAATCCAAAAAACAATACATGACAGTGAATTCGAATTTTGTTTATATTCAATACCGCCATTCGTCAAATTCGTGGCAAATATCCCGCAGGTAATCTTTTCCATTCAGTAACGAATTACAGAGTGTTCTTTATTTACCCAGTATCTCATATACTCTGAATACTCTGTACTGTGCGTTGAATATATCTCGCATTGCGAAAATCAAATATTTGCGGAATGAGAAACAATGTTATCGCTATGTAATGATAAAAAACAAAGTAGTTTTGGTATTAAAATGTAGACGGCGTTTTGCGAACGATATTGTCTTCTGTCCTATATTTCTGAAACGGTAAACAAGAAGAACATATGCGTTGTCGTTTCGTGAACGTTACTTATACCGAGTGTTCGATTCAAAACTGAATGAATCGCTAGAAAAGTACGAAATTATGTATTTCGAGAGGAAAGTTGGTCGCATTCCATACATTTAAAGCACTAAAAAGCAGAGAAAAGTACTCAGGCTAATATTTGAGATCAGAGCCAATCACAGCTCATTCTATTTTGGTTCATTAATTCATTAATCAAATAATACATAACCTGTGACGGCATTTCGCCAGTAATTAATAGAAAGTCTAATGAAATATTGGCCAAAAGCTTAAACATATTTACAGTCGGTCATGAATTGGTTTGGGTTTGATTGTATTTTTCATTTCTCAACCATTGTGAGATTTCGCAGTCGCCAGAATTTCCCCGCTTGAGAAAAGGATTAAAAGTCGATAATTCACAAAAACCCTATGTTTAAATGAAAAATTTGATTGATTAATTCAGTCTCCAGCTTCAACCTATACATTAGGTTTAATCGTCGACTAGTCTCCGACAGAAAACAATCCTTGAATTATATGCATAATATTCCTTGAAAACGTTTTCTACAAGAACCACTGCCATAATCTCTCAATCCTTAAATTCTGCGCGGATGATTCAATGACAATCACCATAAAACCGGTTCATAGGTATTCCTCCATTTGAGTCGGAACATAATTTAGCCTATTTATTCAACATTTACTATTTAAAATCCCTTCAACTATTTGTGTTTCATAAGACATAGATTCAACATGTCTCGGAACACTGTTTCCATGTAAACATAAACTAACGCTGTCCAGTATATTCAGGAAAGAACAATTCCTCTCGTCGGTGATACCTTGCTCACATACTTGCTTCCTTCTATAAAACACCGAAGAAAGGTTAACGATCTGCCTCTCTTTCATGAATATCTTCACGGCAGATGCCTTGTGAAATATCAACAATCGTTGGGTGAATGCGCCAACAAAAATCAGTAAGTCTCCTAGGAGCGCTATGGCGAATAATAATGAGAATAGCCGTCCTCCACCCGCACAGGTTATGTCTATGAGTACACTAATGAGTGCTAATGAGGGGGTATTATTATTTCTTCCCAGGCAAATCTTTGAAGATAGCTAGGAAGGTATTCCCGATGCTAAAAACATTCTCTACTTGAAAAATATTTCATGAGGAAGATTAAGTTTCTCGTTAGTGCAGATAATCCATTCCTCATTTATATAAATAGTATGTTTCATGTTAATGGTATTCAGGAACATCATCTTACGCATACGATACTGCTATAGTGTTTTCTGGTGATATATGGGATAATATATACTCTCAAGCAGAAAGTGATTTGGGTAAAATTAATTTTTCTCAATATAAATGAAAGTAAATACGTCACTTTTTCTCTATTGTCACCTGATCAACCACAAATGTACAACTTTCGTATTCACAAAGAAAACTGTTCCCAACCCCATGCAAACTGCGATTATTATTATATAGATGGGAACATCATACAAATCAGATCATAAAATGATTGAAACAACTGATTCATACATTTCATAATATTAGGGATATACCAGGAACTTTTCGAAACTATTTATTTTTTCTTAGCTGAATGCGTTATCAGATATTGTAAAATGTACAAACACAGATCACCATACAGAAAATTTGATTTGTACAAGATATACGTTTTTCCTTTGACTCATTATATGTATAATAAAACTCAATCTTCAATATTGGAAATATCTTTGTTTGCAATGCTCAAGTGTGGACCTTTGGAGACAAAACGAACATGAACGATTATCATACAAGAACCACTAGATTCACCAAACATCAATCAGCAACCCTACCGATTTCTTAAAAACACATTATTTTTCTATGACCCTTAATTATTCAATATGCTTAATATGCAACGCTTATTGCTCTATAATACGAATAATTATATTTAACAATAGTTTAAACTTTCTTGCATTCACTGGCATTCACTCATCAAACTTCACCATCCTCAGTAAAATTTTATATTGATGGTATATGTATACAAAAGCATATACATACAGGGTGTTCAATTCAGGACTTCCCACCCTAATTTTCTCGAAATGTGAGTATTTTTTTAAAAAATCTCGAGACACGTCAACAAATGCATCGAAAGGGACAAGTTTTCATCAGAAAATGGACGCGCTCCCTTTCATTCCTGCAAGGGGGAGCTACCAACTTCAAAATCTTGAACGCGAAGGGGTATCGAGTGATACCTCATTTTGAAGTTCTTTTCAATCTCTACACGTCGTTGTTTCTTTTTGAAAATTGATGGATCCGTTGTCGAGATATGCAGGAAAATCTGTTTTCTGCTTCGTACCATTGAAATTAAAAATGTAACTGTTTATTCTTATTCCTTTTACTTCAAACCTAAATCACATTATTTTACACTACTGTCACTTCAATAACTGGTCAAAATGTTGTCCATTATTGCCCTAACAATGGTATAACCGCTGTTCAAGTGCGTGACGCACATTTTCAAACACTTCTGTTCGAAGTGCTTGACATTCTGCAGTGATCCTTTGTTGAAGCTCTTATAAATTTTGTGACGGGGGTGTGTAAACAATTGATTTTAAATGTCTCTATTGGAAGAAATCACATGGTGCAAAATCCGGGGACCTGGCTGGCCACTCTATAGGTCCTCTTCGCCTTATCCATTTACCGGGAAATAGGTCGTGTAACCATTGACGGACGGACCGGAAGCACATAATGGGGGGAAGATCCATCGAGTTGAAAATGAAACTCATTTTCGTCAAGAACGGTTTTTCCATCTCTCTCCGGTTGATTTTTAAGTGCTTCAGTAATTAGCGGATTGATCGTACTTGATTTCCTAGTATACCGACTCATACATTTAGTTTTTGGAGATACTGAGTATGCCCTTCGCCAAACACATAGTCATTTTCATTGTTCCAATATCTGCAGTATGTTTATTGAAAAATCCATTCAAATAAAAAGAACACTCATCAGAGAAGCGGATATTTTTTAAAATTTCGATATTGTTATTAATAATTTTTGTCATTTGTTCACAAAACTCTCGTCTGTCAAACATATTTTCATCCATAGAATTCACACCAAAAAAACCTAATACTTCAAATTGAGTGGCTTCAGTGAAAACTCTTGACTGATCATGTTTTAAATTTGCAATAGTGATCAGATTTAGGAAATACTGATGAGAGGTGTTCTCATCTGAGTGCTTTTCCTTAAATATTGCAACAGTTCGTCGAGCACATTGATTTTTGACGCCGTAAATAAACACTATTTTGACTTTTTCAGCTAAAGTGTGATTTTTAATACATTGCTTTATTACACAACTAGTGTGGTAAACAATTCAATACGTCTTTTATTTTCTTTGACAAGTCCACTTTTTTGCATACCTTTCAAGGCAAAATTTGGTATACACATTATTGGAAGTGAACAGAAAAAATCAGTAACAGCTTTTATTGATGGATCGATGAATTTAAAAAAAAATAAGCACCGACGTGTACAGATTAAAAAGACCTTAATGAGGTATTGCTCGATACCCCTTCGCATTTAAGATTTTGTTGGCAGCTCCCCCTTCCAGGGGATGAAAGAGGGCGCGTTCATTTTCTAATGAAAACTTGTCCCCTTCGATACATTTGTTGATGTGACTCGGGAAATTAAAAAAAATACACACAGTTCGAGAAAATTAGAGTGGGATATCCTGAAATGAACACCCTGTATAACAAACAAAAAATAACAAAATGTAGAAGATAAAGTGCTAGAAAAAAACAAATTTTTGATATTTTTAATTTGTAGAAATGCCTGTATTGTATGGACATAAAAATTAAATTGAATCATAAGGTGGGCTTGAAACGAAAACTTACTTTCCGTACGCCATTCTGTAACTACCAAATCTTATCCGTCTCATCATCTGTGATAGAGCAATTATTTTCAATATGCCGTCAAGCTCATTTGAAGAGGCCCACAATTTCGTTGAATTCAGAAGGGAGTTGAAATAATTTTCAAGGATGTTCTCATATATAATTTGCGAGGATTTTTTAGCGAGTGAGCTTTGTAAATCATTCATAAAACTTTATTATGAGTATATTTTATTAATACATTTTCATATTCTATGAATAATAACACTCCATTCATGGCGAAACATATACCATATACACATCAACATACTTCAACAACCAAATAATGATTCAGCAAGAATAATCATTCAGAACAGAATGACTTCCATCAGTCTGTTCAGTTACCTGCCTATTTCCAATTATAATTTATAAAACGTTGACTCTCGTTGTTGAAATAGAGTTTACTTAAAATCAATTATCACACCAGAATTCAAGGTTGTCCAAATTGTTTAGTTATTCACTGTATGAATTGTTCGGAACTTGTTTTTATCTTGTATAATTTCAGTGTATTATCCTCGTGCAGGGCCTCATACCCACCATCTCATTCAATTCACCTCTCTGCCACAGCAATTTTTCTAGAACGAATGAATGATGATCAATCGAAGAGTGTAACAAATGAAAACAGGTTATTTTTTATATTACTAAATGGATTCTGATTCAAATTTCATCTAATCCCACTCTGACAAGTGACATTTCTGGTTTCCAATCCAGATCAGTATCTGAAAGTATGGTACGATTGAAAATTTCAGTCTAAGATTCCAAAACCAGATATCTTTCAATATACCTAACTGAGGAACGAACCCAGCTCTGTTGCTGCCATATGATCTTTCTCTCTCCACTTTCTCTTTCATTATTCTTAACGATTTTAGGCATACATTTTTTATGCCGGTTATATGTTGTAGAATCCAGTCTATCCGACAGCCTACTTGAAGATACTATTTTATTCCGTAAATATTTACGTGTATATTTATTATCTGATACGTTTGTTATCATGGCTACCTTTTCTCCTGTCTGTAATTCAAGTTACTCACATTATTTCGTCTTCATTCATGTTTTAACTTGTTACAAATGCTTAGTAGTCTACATATCGCTGGCAGAACTGTTTTGACAGAAAGTTACGGAAATTAGCGGATGGGAATGATCACAAAATAAATGTAAAATACAAAAGAAAAGCTTTTTTGAAACGAATAAACTCGGCAAAGTCGAGGAACCCTTCTCTCCACACGTTTCCACCTAGTGGAACAACGAGGCCACCTTCTGTCAGAAAACAACTACTTCCCTGGCTAATGCCACGACGGACATTGAACTACATCTCACGTATATGTGCGCAACGTTCTTGCAAGAAGATCCAATTGCAAGTGCTTGTCTCGGAGTTAAACAACAGATTTTCATTCATTCTGCCATCAATGACCACTTGCAGACATGCATGTTTTGAGGTTTTGCCTCTTATCAGTGCCAGGGTAGGTCGGACAACATTATATAATTATCCTGGCCCTGTCAAATGAATAATAATCAACCGTTTAACTTAGATTTACTCAAAAATGGACTCGCAAACAACAACTAAGTGGGTCGCAGTGGAACATGTAAAATTTCAACTCGGTACGATAAAAGCAAGTGGTTTTAATTCAGCTTGCAAGATTTGACCCAAACAAACTTACACCAAGTTAAATAAAAGCTTTCAATCAAATCATTAATAAAAAGCGAATTTATGAGCTACTGAAATCACGATGGGGAATTAAATCTGGGAAAAGCAGTGTTATTGTCAGAAACGCCGTCACTTAATTAACGATTGATGAGTAAAATAATACCCTACGGAATCACGATTTTGGAGAAAAATTGAGTTATTTTGTACAGATTGTTTCATCTTATATTTATCGGTATATCCTTTCGATAACATGCCCCGCCAAAATACGATCAGTAAGCACTAACCAAATAGCGATAATGATATCGAAAGTCACACCCACTCCCTATTATTTCCAATCATATTTTCCTTAAGTGGTTAGCATCGCAGTAATTCAATGAAGTTCATGAATTGCAGGATTATCAGCTGCGTGATTTTCTCAACTCATTCAATTGGTGGAGTGTGGATTTTTTTTAGCCAAAAAAATGTCATTTGGAATTCTAATAATAATAATAATAATAATTTCATGATGCATCTTCAAAGGAGCTTGCATCCTAAATCGTCTGTTCCACGTTTATACTTCCCCAGACAACGGGGAGGCCGTGGACTTTTGAGTTTGGAGTGTCAACATAACAGAAATAACAGAATGGTACTGGATGGAGCATGTAAAGTCATCAGGAGTTCAAATCCCCCTCTCTGCTCAGTATGCGATCATGAAAAAGCAGGGATTGGAGCATTTTACTTCAAGGCAGCAACCCTTGCAGCCGATGAACTCCGTCTCCTATTCGACACTGAATGGACGAACCCAAACTCTGTCACCTAGTTGGAACCCGTTCAGCAAAAAGCCCAAGTTAAAGCTGCGAAAAGTGAGAGTCTTCTGCAACTACATAAGGATAAGGCAATGCATGGGGTCTTCTTCAAGAACCTTGAAGACCTTGGCTTATCCATAAACTTGATCTTTGCATTTCTCAGGTCAAGTGGGCTGAAGTCGGAAACCGAAGGATTCATAATGGCCTGCCAAGATGGTCTCTTCAAGACCCTCGTCTATCGTAGTCGCGCGATAGGGATAGAGGTCCCTGACACTAGATGTCGTGGGGCAGCTGAGACCATAATGCATTTGCTGTCAGCTTGTCCAGCGTATGCGGTCTCAGCCTATATTCACAGGGATAACGCGGCATTACGAGTGTTGTACTACCACTTACGACACTCGTACGGTATTGACGGGACACCGGAGTTGCCTTATGCTCCGGGGAATATTGAGTCCGTAGTGGAGAATGAGAAGTACCGAATGTATTGGAACTACTCATTCCCCACCTCCAGGCAAATACAAGACAATAATCCTGATGTAGTCCTCCTCGACCATCAAAGTAGGACGATTTTTGACAGAGTTTTCGGCTCCTGGCGAAACGAATATCGTCCGAAAAGATGGAGAAAACGGACTAAATATCGAGATCTACTCTTTGAACTCCGCAGGCTTTACCCAAACCATTCTGTCAAGATAGTGATTCTGATAATAGGGGTCCTTGGTGGAATGATGGACACACTGCTCTCAAACTTAAAAATCATACCGGCTTGCCATGATGCGGCAGAAAACTCAGCCAGAAGAATGCAGAAGGCCGTAATTCTTGATTCACTGCATTCACAGGGCACATGACTCTCGGACCAAGAAATCACTCACGTGGGCAGTGTTTACTGGGGTTAGTGACACACCAACGCGCCCTCCGGTTGTGTCGGAGCTCCGGAGACAGGGCCTGATTGGTACATTCCTTATAAAAAAAAATATTTTCAAAAAAATGGGTCACACAAATTTTGAAATCTATACATATGTTATGATTGTGAATAAAGGATATACCTACCACGGAAGCAGTAGATTGTTTGTGTGTGGGCGTATACACTGAGAGTATACTAAGAAAGACAAATGAATGAATATAAAAATTCAAACTATGGTGAATATCAACACTTATACATATACACATTCTCTTCAGGATAAATATAATTATAAAAATTGTATAACATCTTTAGCCTAATGATTTCGTTTTTTTGCCTTGTTGCATAGTTGTGGATGAGCTCAGTCTTGGTAATGAAATGAGTCATAGCGATATCATTAAAAAATATTTGTCTAACATCGAGTATTCCAGTTTCTTCGTAGCATCACTCGAGTATCTTTTGTTCTTAGAGATGATCATTCCTAGGAATCGTTTTTGTGCTACTTCGAGTGGCTTGAGGTATGTTTTAGAGACCCTTTCTCATCCAACAATTCCGTATTTCAGGTGAGATTCTATCAGACTCTGGTGGAGTATTTTGGGCTGTCTGGATACGAAATTTTCTGCCATTCTTCTAAATCCACAACATAAAATACATCGTAGTTTCTTAACATTATATTCAATATGTAATTTCCATTTGAGGTGTTTATCTATAATACCGAGGTATTTAGTTTTGTCTGGCGATGAAATGGAGAAGTTATCGTTAAAAGAAGAGTGGTGAAGATTTTTTTATTGTATATAAATTGGTTTTTGATATTGATCGAAAGTAATCTATAATTCAGCCGTCTTATTATAGAAGGAAAGTCATTTTCGTTTATGCCTTTTAGTTTCTGCTAGGTGTCACTTCCATAGAAAAGGACAGTGTCATTCGCAAAACATAATTTCACAGTCAGCTCCTGACTGTGAAATTATACTGAGTACTGTACCTTGCGGTACACCGCATATAATTGTTTGCTGTTCACTGATGTTATGTTGAATCCGTTCCTGTTCAAATAGGATTTCATAAGATCATATTTTGTAGATTACTGAGTTACTGGGTTGAACCGCGTTGAGAGTTTATAACTCGACGTTTCGGCTCCTGCTTTGGAGCCATTTTCAAGAGAGTGAATCCGAGGTCTCTATCTGCCTACTCCTCGAGTCGTGGTCTGATGAGGTAACCAGGTCTCTATCTGCCTACTTCTTGATATCAAAAGACGATCTGATGTTGGTTGCACTACGGTATTCAATGGTACTTGGGTAACTGAAAGTGGGCGTGTCTTGCAGGTTTTCTCGTTTGTCTTACCTGTGTCTGCCTGATGTTGATTGTGTTGGATTGGGATAATTGATTGTTGTGGTTTGGTGATTACGGTCGGAAGAAGTGGTTTCCAAATAGGGTTCAATTTACGGCTATCATCTTTAATATTCAGGTAATCAGGTCGTTTTTCGATTTCGATGGCTTCTCTGATGAATCTGGAGGTTCTAGAACGTACTGGGGCGATGGTTCTGGTTTTTTCAAAATCTGAACTGTTTGGATGAAATGAAGGGCTAATGCGGAGCTGGTGTCTCGGTTTCTAACGGAAAGGGATAAGATCGGAAGTGGATCTGTTTTGAAGTTTCTCCTATTTATGAATGGGGGCAAGTAGAACAGGGAATTTCGTATATACCTACACCGATTTCAACTCATGTGTGATATGTAATTTGTCTCTGATTTCGTTAGTTGTCGGTGGATCAGCGGTCTAATGCACAGGCCGTTCGAAACTCCAGCATAGCGATAGTCGGTTCGAATCCGATGTAGGTACGAGAATTTTTCTACTTTATATCGGATCGATAGGCGGCCGCATGCCGTGTTGAAAAGCAAGTGTATTGTGAGTTGTCTAGATGCCAATCTCGTCTAGTGCTAGCTTGGAGTGTACACCGACCACCCGAGGTGGTGCTGTAGGTTTTCCGGGTTTTCCTACAGCTGAAAAGTGAATACATCACCTAAAACATCAGTAAGTCGCCCTGGAGCGCCACGGCAAATAATAATAATAGCCGTCCTCTACCCGCACAGGCTTTGCCGTTGGGTACACTCAACGAGTGTTTATGAGGGAGTATTATTATTAATATTAATGAGATTACTAAGACATCATTCCACAATTGTTGTTGCGAGAACTGACAAATTCACATATTTTTTGTCAATTTTAGCTATTTTATGACGTACTCTATGTAATTCATGTGATCAGAAAATAATCAATTGATTATTATTATTATTTTAGAGGAAAGAAAACCAGTTGCTGGTAAACTGCCCTCGTAAAGAAAAATACAAATTAATATTTAATCCCTTAAATAATAAATTTCTTTACTTTGAAGAAATCTATCTGAATCAATCCTCTCCGTCATGAATTCGACTTCGAGACTTCCTTCCATTTGAACTCTGTATATTATGCACCGCAAAGGTCGTGTTTTGATATAACTCATTCTCGCCAAGGAAGAAGGAATTTTCTCCCACAGAATTGTCGGGCAAGGTGCCAAAAAATGAAGCGGTAATTTTTTCATTGTACTAATTATTCTCACTCCTTTAACCTATTTACATAAATTTTACTCGCGTATGGCGTTGACCTTTCCGTCGACTACTTATTTGTAGTTACGCAACTTCAATAAGTGTTATAATTTACAAGTTTCGGTTAATTGAATTTTTAGATGCTTTATTATGTTCATTGTTTGCCGTTTACGTATATTTAAAAACAATTATATTTGAACACATAATGAACATATTCTCATTCTCCTTACAAAAAATAACCTGAATCTTTGCAAAGTTTATTGAACTCTCGCACGAGATCCAGGGACGGAGTTGGGGATAGAACCCTTGCGGTGGGTGATATGCCAAACTACGGCGAATTAACTTCCGATTGAGGAATCCTACAACCGAAAATACAGGGTTGAACAATTCATATCATGTCACAGTCTGCTGTTTTCAGTTAAAATTCATTAGTTGCCTCATAAAATATTATAATTTAACCAAAACATGGCGCAGCACAGTATTTCTGGGCTAGAGTGCAACGCACCTATTAAAAATAGACAGACCAAGGTTGTGTTGGGAAAGATGTTTTTGCGTAACGTATGTATTTATCCAACTGTTAGGAGGAAATTGTGTTCATTTCACTATACGATGACGAGTAAAATATACTAGGCGATATATCTGTCCAAAAGACAAAGTGAAAGTATTAATTCAACATAGAAAAAGGAAATGGAGATAATGACAATGGTCAGGATAGGTAGTCTGAAAAGTTTCAGTACCAAAGACATTTCATTCGTATGCCGAAGGCTTCATATTCGCCCAAACAATGTAGACTGTAGACTATTTGTATCCTTTTAAGCTGTGGCAAATATTTCACTTCCGCCTTCTCTCAGCACCCTCACTAGGAAAAATTAAATACATACCAGAACCGTTTAGGAAAAGCTAATATCTTTGCCAAAATATTCGCTGGAAATTCTACTTTGGACACATTGGAAAAAATCCCAAACTTCCTTTCCTCTGTCGAAAGTTCAATGCCTAAAAACACTTTTTGACACGATTGGTTCAAGGCTGACGCTGGGTTTACCCTTGGGGGTGTCCCTTAACCCTCACTCAGAAATACGCTTACTTTTATAGAACATCACATAATAGTTGGCGATATATTTCCATGGTCGATACTCTTTTGGAACATCATGTATGGTTTATTTCCCAACAGTTGCACTGAGATCAATAAATTCTATGAGTATACAGTCTTCCTATTCTTTTGTCTCAGCCTGAGAACCTGCCAAACGTTCCTCTATTAGGATTATTTCTACCAACGCGCGGTAAATGAGCACAAACGGCTTTTTTGAGTGCAATGATGGACCCACTCAATAGATAAACTCACATAAAATACAGTCACAATACGTATTCTCCCTCTTTTCTTTTCCTTCATCTCCTCGCCATCGCTGGTTTTTAACATATTTTCTGCACATACGTCATTCAACTATTCGTGTGAATCTATAAGTTGAAAAAACACCACGCAAGAAGCCTTTAGGATCCACTGAGTCAGTCATGATGAAATAACGCTGACGTTTCAATGACTATTGAGAAAGAATTCCGAATAAGAAAAATGCGTATGACACTGGATTTTCCTGCATTTCATCAAGAATAATAGAATTAATGAATAGTTTGAATAATTCTGCCTAGCAGGTAGTGAAACTGAATCAGTTTGATTTTACAGAAATGGAAACTATGCTTCAAAGGTTGTGCAGTTTTGTTCCTGTTAGTTTTAGTTCTCATGATATATCGAGATCGACTATTGGGTTCTTAGCATGTAATTCTGATGAAGTTGTCTCATGAAGTTCCTGCTCCCGATGCAAATACCGAATCTCTTCGTAAATTATCTTGCCTGGCGCGATCTGGTGTACCTACATCTACAACGATGATTCACTTTCTTCTTCAATTGATAAATCCCAAGCGAACAGCCGTGAAATTCATTGTACATTAAGACAATGGAAGTTCAATGTATAATAACATTGACATTATCAAACATAGAATCATGCAATTTGACAACGCTGTTGCATATTTTTCAACAACGCTAGTGTTTTTTTTTAAGGAATACTTGTATTCTTCTAATTCTACAAAATAATGAATCTTATAGCAGCACGAAAAAACTCGTCTACAATCAAAATGACATTACCTGGAATAAAGAAGCTAAGGCACGCTTATGAGAACCTAAACTCCCACACGTTGTTTCCAAATTTCTCACAACTTCGAACCCTACCCTGACTATCGACCTATTTCTCTTTCAGACACAGCCATCCCACGTGTTCGTATCGATTTTATTCTTTTCGGAGAGGAAATTATCCTACTTTTTTCGATATTCTACACTGCTCCACTTTCTCGACACGTGTGGTTGGATTTTGAAATACCTACTACTAATGAAATGTTTTTACTTATTTAACGCCTTGTGGTCCACAGTGTAGGTATTCAATTGTATCTTGCAATTTGGATTTCATTATTACATCACATCTTTCACTCGATGTTATTTTTAGGCAATCATTTTATTAATCTCGGGTTATTTTAACATCAACTCTTGTTCCCGAAATGTCGCAACGAGCCAGTTAGAAATTATTAGATAAGTAGTAGGTACTCTTCTAACCAGTGGCGTACACTTCTGAAGTATGTAGGTGTATGTTGTTTGCGTAAACACACTCATTCAGGCGTATGGCTCAATCATACCTTAAGACTAGGAAATGTCAGAACATGGCGCTTTTTGGAATTGAACTCCAGGGATAAAAAAACCTTTCCACGCCTTTTCTAAAACAACATTAGTGATAGCATTTATGTCTTTGCCTAGAAATTCTTTAATCGGATATTTTCGACGATGTCGAAATCCATTTACTTGAGTACTGTTGACTATTGTCACTCAATATCGAAATACTTTAATTCTCTACTGTCATCAACCCTACCAATTATTAGCGCTACATTATATCCCTCTCCAATCTTGATTATATGTACGTCAATGTTGTTACGTGTATATGTGGGTAAATGTATAAATTTATATAAACCACATACACTAATCAATGTTAATAATATTACTATTTTACTATTTTATTGTGAAATTATGGCGAATAAATATTATTATTATATTATCATCATTATATTATTTCTTTCCCAACATTTGAGGCAAATATCTGAACGGCTATGCAATAATTCGACTGAAGACCGAAAATTATCAATGCTAGGGTAGGTCGGACAACATATACACGCAAATTTTCATGCAGATTCCGAAAATATATGATTTATGTATGCCCAGATACAAAGTTTGGCATATGAAACGAATACAACGTCAAAAATGTCACGAATAGGACTGGAAAAAAATATGGAGGGAAATGACTTCTTCCCACTCCAGAAAAACTCTTCAACTCTGGAACGAATAAAGATAGAGTAATTCAATCGATTCAGAATAATCAAATTATTATAATCTGTGAATTTCGAGTCAATCAATGTTGAACAAAATTATTCGAAAAATTGAAAAAATCCAAAGGGGTAGACCTCTAAAAGTAATAATAAATACAAAATTGGCAGATTCACTTTCAATCCGCACTATATACGCAAAATTTCATGCAGATTCCGAAAATATTTGATTTTTGTATGCTCATATACAAGCTAGGTTTGGCATATAAAAGGAATACTTGAAAAATTTCACGAATAGAAGTAGAAAAAATATGGAAGAAAATGATTCCTTTCTCCCTCTGAATGATGTCAATTAACATAATATTTTCATTTTGTGTTTCATTAATGCATGTATGTTACAATTTCAATGAAACATGTGAAATGAAAAAATTATTTTGTCAAATAGTGTCCATTTCTAGTTACATAAAAAATTAAAATAGAAAAATAAATTTTTACTTATTTTGCAGGAGAATAAATTTTTACAACACTGAACTCAGGAAAAAAATATCAGAAAAAGTTTAAAACAAAGACAATGTATTCCTTTGAATGTCAATGTACTGAATGAGAGGAAACAACCTCGAAACTAGTGGTCACCCCGGCCAGATCCAGCACAAGCTCTTCTGTTTTAATACAAGAGGTTGTAGTTATCAATATGCTGTGCGACATTACAGTACATTTATCAATTTCCACCAAATCTCTAACATCTTACTTATTTATGTTCTAGGTGACCGGTGAATAGTCCTACACAATCTGTCTTTGAAGACATTCCTAAACCCACATCACAAAGTCAACCCAACACATCACATCCAAAGTCTGAGAGCAATTAGAAATAAGTTATAATGGCGACGGAAGAAGGGCATCTAGAAAACCACAGGATGTTGGAAAAATCCAGCAACAACAACGGACCAACGAACGAACTACCCGGAGAACGGACAACCCTCACACAAGCTTCAGATGAATTTCGCCATAAAACACAGTGCAATGGTAACATAAGAGACGATGACCCTGACATGCAGTGCGGACTAGGCCCTTGTACCTCTAGTTGGATGCAGATGTTCGCCTCGAAACAAGTGTTCTTGATAGTGTTTTGCATCACGTGGGTCTTGCAGGGCATGTACCACACTTATTTTGTTAGTGCAATAACTACCATAGAAAAACTATTTCAAATTCAGTCGAAAGTTACCGGTATCATCATGAGTGCTACCGAAATTGGACAAATTGGGTCTTCCCTACTGTTAACTTATTACGGGGGGCAGGGTCACAGACCTAAATGGATAGCGTGGGGTATGGTACTTTTTGCGGTATCATCTTTGACATGTTCCCTACCACATTTCATTTATGGAATCAACGAAAATGACTTCAACGGGGTAGCTAACGATCCAAATGTATGCAAAATCAATGGAGGAAACGAAACTTCATTTTTGCTCGATGATTCCGTTGGTATAACTAGTCAGCTCAAATCATCGATGACTAATATTGTTCTCGCAATATTCTTCATCAGTCTTCTCGGTGTTGGAATGGGACAAACTGCAGTCTACACTTTGGGAATTCCCTATATAGATGATAATGTTGCCAGCAAGGAGTCACCAATATATTTTGGTAAGTGAACATTTTTAAATCCAGAACGGTAAGATTGTTTGTATTTTCTGCGAGTGGACATCGTAAAATTCTTAGAGATTGGTTGGGAAATACTGAATTGGTATGATGTATCTTTTTGTCGTGGAATTTGATAGAATTAATACAAACAAATCAAGTTGTGAGACAGATTCACTTAATTTTTCTATTTTCCATGAAATCAGTGATACCAAGTTCGGAGATTGAACAAAAATCATAATTTCCAATAAATTATGTTGCATCGCAGTATACAGATTATAAAACAATTCTTCTATACATAGGAACATAACTAACTAAAAGAACTCATTAGAGAAAACAAAGAGAGGGATATTTGTGTCACTCCTTTGCTTGGTTTGGATATTATTTTAGGTTGGACGCATATACATACAACATTCGTTCCAGACATGTCGTAAACAGTCTTGTCGTGTCACTTGAATATTCTTGTCTCAGTATAAAAAATCAATAATTTCTGTAATAAGACAGTTCAGAATTTCAAATATTGCAACTATCTGATCACTAACCGCTAAACTCACTGAGTGTCCGTAGTCATACGTCCCTCGCTCTTATACGATGACCCGGTTTTTTTGCGTCAGCCTTTTCCGGGGTTCAGCTCGAAATAACCGCCTCTGAACAAAATTAGACGACAAAGCAGTATATACATCGAATGCTACCGAACGACGACATGTATGAGCTTTGCAGGAGGCATGTATCATAAGTACCACAACCACTATCAGTTGGAATATTCGACCAACCGCTAAGACCAGCGGAGGCGGATACTAGCGCCCCCTCGCCGGGACCCTATGTGCCTCTTGGCACAAGCGCTCCCCTACCCCGTAGACAGAAATGTCTGCGGGGCGGGGGAGGCGGCTCTCAGTGCGTCCTCCCGACCCTTCCTCTCTCCTGGACTCTCTTGGGCGAAGAATTGATCTTAGGACGGAGTTTGTAATATACCAATTGATGTGTAGAAAAATTGCTAACTATGTAAAAAATAAACATTTATTTATTCATTTATTTCATCTTATACGATGATAAATTTATTAGAACATCAAGAAGAGAGTAAGTTCGGCGCAAATTCAATTCAGCGAACACCATGGAAACTCACCCTGTTCGATGCTTTCTCTTGAAGAAAAGGCCAATATGCGTAGGAGTTTGAAACTCTGAGAATCCATGGACAGCGCGTAATTGTTGTTATTGGTGTTATTGTTATTTCCGTCAGCCAGCTGCACACCCTCAAGAGTACAACCCTCAAAAGTCTTCGAAAAACTTGTCCGAGCTAGGGAAGACGCAGCCCTTACCTTTTAACGTGTGATGCCATGCACGAGACCGATGAACATGCTGGGAATCGAACCCATGACCCTTAGATTAAGAGACAAGTGCTCTACCATCATGACCATCATGGCCCATTCTACACCGTAACGAAGTATCAGCTATACCTTTCCTCGATTGGGAAATCTTTTGGTTACTCTCGGATGACATTATTCCATCTGCAATATACGTAATATATATATACATACATACAATATACATTGAAAGAGACCTGGGCATGATACATTCGAAACTCTACATCAAAGGCCCTTCGTTTAATAGGACCAAGACTAGTCACAGAGAGCAGAAATGAAATCAGAATATTGGTAAGGCTTCTGACGGAGCACTGCCGTTTAAACAAGCACCTCAATATTACAGGTATCAAGGATGATAATGAATTCAGATGGTGATTGGGGGATGAGGATTCAGCCACCCACCCCAACCAGTGACAGCAATAGGA
This sequence comes from Chrysolina americana, assembly GCA_958502065.1. Classification (NCBI taxonomy): domain Eukaryota; kingdom Metazoa; phylum Arthropoda; class Insecta; order Coleoptera; family Chrysomelidae; genus Chrysolina; species Chrysolina americana. Next base: position 55,315,985 of record OY293420.1, on the reverse strand, counting down.
GAAGTGCACCTAGGGAGCATCGTTATGAATCCGGAGAGTGTGAGAAAGGCAACGATTGGAAGGCTTGCTGACTCTTTCGATAGCGAAAAAGGTTACATTCAAAATTGAACCAATTCGCAGCAGCGGTAGGGTCCGATAGAGAGGGCTATATGCTTATGGTTCGATCTGTCCACAAATTTCTATGAGGCCTGAAATCGATCGGAACATCTTACTCTTCTCCCTGATCTGGTGGTCCGTGGATTGCGGTTGGGTCCGGGTTATGCAGCGGTGATGGGTCCTGAGGCCTGTTGTTTGAGCACATACAATGTTGGGGCGGCATGGTCGAGCTGAATAAAAAACTTCTTCCGGGGACGTAGTGGGTCCGCGTCGTCTTCAAGGTCCTTTGCTAAAATGAATGCTGGCTTAAGACGGTCTACTGAGATGGTGAAGTAGCGACCATGCCTTCTTATGACAAAAGTCTTGTTAAACCTCTTGATGATCTTGAATGGGTCATCGTAGGGCTACAAATACGCTAGGTGTATCATGTCGTACGAATTCTGAGGTAGCGAGGTCTCTGAACATGAATGAGACCGTGCTGTGTACCAGGTGTTGGCCGTAGGTAGATCTTGCATATGTCTCCAAAGATTCTCCAAAAATTCGGGTGCGCTGTCGATTGGTCGATGGTTTCTGGGTGCGAGCATTTCTACTGGAATCCGGATGATCTGTCCGTAAAGCATATCTGCTGCTGTAGCTTGTAGGTCTTCTTTCCAAGCGGATCGAATTCCGAGAAGATGTGTTGTCCATTGCTGGCTACTCTGACATCTGATATCTGCCTTTAAACCATCGAAATTATCAGGACTGTTCTTCTCGGAACTCCGAAATAATTTCAATATATTGAGGTCAGCTTACTGAAGCTCACCTATACGTTCAAGTTTGATAGCCTAAAGCTCCAATTGGTCCTTGTAATAACAAACCATTTGACTGCACACCTACTATCTTGGCACGTTGGACAGCACAAGAAAGGATTGTTGTCGGTCACTGCCTAAGATATTCATTATCCAGACATTCAGGGCCACGAACGTTATCAAAAAAAATTATTTGAACATTCAAGAGTCGTTGAATATCGAAGGTCATCGTAAAAAAAATTCTATCAGAAAATGATCTGTTATTGTTCCGATTTCTGTTCGAGATATAATTACTCTATGAATGAAAAAAGCACTCAATTTATAATACACGCTGGCGGCAATTATTCTCAATATTCTGACTCGGCAGAAATCATCGACGCAGCAAAAGAAATTCTCGTAAAACGGACGTCGAAAACATTGCCACAACTTATAAAATAAAAAAAAAAAAAAACGGTTTGACAATGACGTAAAACGAACACACAGACCGTAGTAGATATTAATACAATTTCTAACCATCTACTGTAATCTGAAACTTACCGATCATGTAAGAAATTTCATAAAAAGTGAACGTGGTGGTCCGAAACACGGTGAAACACCTGTATTCAAGTCCTCATCTTGATCTCACTCAGCTGCCTATTAGTACTTTCTATATTCAGCTGTTAAAATACTGTCTCCTTCATTAATTATATTACTGAAATGACATGAAATATGGAAACGAACAGTTTGAACTTGAAATGGAAATTAGAGATCGTGTTATGTAATACAGAAGAGCATAAAGATTCACGGCTTCCGCGAGAGTAAAAAATGAACTTGGAACGCAGTAAAGTGTAGTCCTACAAAAGAAGCAATTAAATTCGAGATAACAGTTACTGCTCCATTAAGTACTTCCGGTGAAAATTAGTGCAGTGGACACTGACAGGTTTATTGGGTCAAAATAAAAGGTGATTCAATCTCCTTCGCAGCTTTCCATTGCAGGCCAATTAATAAAAAACGTACACATGCTTGCCACATTTCTGGGATTTTTCGAAATGCCACTGTCCCGCAGCACTCTCTTCAAATCACTGTAAAAATTTTAAAATCTGAAATCCGAAAAATCATCGAAGACGTCAAAATGCGGCATTTGTTGTCCTTACTAACTGTGTGAAGTTTCATTTTGATATATTGATGAACAAAGGGCATCAAAAGAGGAACACAAATGGTATCATTGTCACCTGGTATATCATAATTTGCTCTTCAGTAAGGGCACATGTTACATACAGGGTGTTTCTAAATTCAATACAAATTTTTCAAGGGTGTATTCCTGGGGTCAAAATAAGACTTTTTTCCCATAATCATGTGTCCTAGAGTTCACAGAAAAAAATCGTAAATTTTGAGTTTTGGCTACAAATATGCATCAAAAATTCACAGGCCCCTATTTTTTTGGATGCTTTATTCATTTCTTGCTTCAAACAGGTGAATGAGGTGACCTACATATGTTATAGCCAAAATTTTCTATTTTAGCAAAAAAAACATTTGAATATCAGAATTAAATTGGCCATGAAAAAACCTAAAATTTTGGTCACCTGCTCTATTTTGAATAAGCTAACCTTTTTCGGAAAATTCACTGGTATATGAAAGGGGAGTATTATTAAAATTAAACTTCAGTGGGCTCTTTTTTTTACAAATACCAAATCGGTATGTCATAATCAAGCTTAGAAATTTCAACAAATATGCATTATCTAAATGATGCACTTTTTACCCTCCCCCTCTTGCTACAATAGAGCCCTCCATCCTTCTTCATAGACTTACGCACGCGTTCTAAAACTCCAGGAGTATTTCTTATGTGCTCAAAGCAATCAATGATCCGTTAACGAAGTACTTCAGCATATGGCTGAATTCTCATGAACAATAATTGCTGATCCATCAGGGCCCAGTTTATGAGACGTCCCAATACAAAAACAACTACACTCTAATGAGCATATGTTTGAAAGAACCTAACAGATTGCTTGTACAGGGTGTGGGTTGAAACCGTAAAATGAATTAAATCCGAACATATGGCTGTCGAAAAGTTTGAATTTGGATGGTGTGAAAATTGCCATGGATGTTTCATTCACGCTTTTCTGTATGGTTACGCCGCGCGATCATATGCATGCATCTACATATAATTTTAACTGTAGAAATCGACAGAAATCAATAAAAACAGGTTGCAATTAACGCTGCCCACCTATCCACCTATCACTTGGTTTGGCAATGAGAAATGGTCGATTTTTTTTTCCAAAATTCTCATTAACTCTCCTACGGCCCTACATTCCAATTTAACTTGACAAATAACTGAAACAAGTTGTTGACAATACTTCCACCTGCCTGCCATAGCCTGGTTTGGGTGTGAACATGTTTCTATTTAAGCAAAAAAAAATTGTATCTCGTGAATAATAACCTGAAACAGTCCTTCTTTATTTAGCGAAATTAGAACGAATATATTCAGTTATAAACTACCGTCTCGAAAAGTTCGGAATGGATTGGTCCTGCCTTCCGAACAACAATTGAGATCCTGAAACAGTGGCCATAAGCTACATACACCATGAAGTTGCCTGAATTCAATGTGACATTTCTCAGTTCTCGGAACTAACAGACTGCAAGTGTCTTAATGGGTAGACAGTCATGGTCGTACCATTTTTTCGCCATGTCATTCGAGTCACTCGATTATAATGATTGTAAAGCCATGAGGTTAACTGAATCTCAGCATGTACAAAGTGGCTCAAAAGTCAAAATATACAGATAATACATTGTTATTAATATTTCTTCGGCTTGTCAGTAACTGGGTCAACCAGTTGCGCAAAATTAGGTTACAAAGCAATTCAGTAAAAAATCCCAACATTAACTTATATTCTATTCGATGACCTATGGCCAGGTTCGAATACTGGAAAACGAGAAAAATCTTCTCAATTTCATAGGAGTCGATAGGCAATGTAAGTTGTCTAGATGCCAATTCCGACGTCGGGTGCTTGCTTGGAGTTCGTGCGCTAAGTCTGGTGACCTACTGTTTTTATAATGATTGTTTAACCACTGTCGGACAACAATGCTAATATGTGAAGGGTTCAACAAGAATTCCATTGCTTCTGTTGGGATCGATTTCAGAGCTCCTATTTCCAAGGCCAGCCTCCGTAACTGGTTGAGCTTGTTTTTGCTAAGACTTGTAAAGTCTTCGACAATCATAAGTACACTGCATATGTTGTTGAAGGGTTTTCATCCTAGTATAAAGGGTCTAAGTCTCTAGGTCTTGTCATATGGTAATTTCCAGTAGGCATTTCACTCTTTTCAATATGTTGGTTGAGCTTGGATTTTATGTCTAGTCCAAAATACTCATGCTTCCCCGATACTGTGAGTTTTTCTCCTTGGAGTTTGAACGGTGTCTGTTTATTTGTATCTCTTTTCTTTGTGAATACTACTATGGCAACAGGTCACTTTTAACCAGTCGAATTTATTCCTGAGTATTATGACTGAATCGTCAACATAGTCTGTTCTTTGACTGTTAATCCTTTCTTTGTGAGTTTCTTGAGGAGCTTGTTCATTTCTTGCGCGAATTTCCTGTTTTCAGGTGGCCTTGTTGATGGATGTCAATAAATTATTGACGAAGGCGTCCTAGAAATCGTGAAAAGCTTTACTTCCTTGCTCTCCATAGTTTCATCACTAGGTAATAAAATGCCGCATCTGTTGACCAGAAAGGAACTTTCTTACAAGCGTCAGTTACAGACTATTTTTTCCCAAACTTAGAGGTCCCTCATTATTACAGATATGTCACAGAATAGTTTTGATCTAGCGAACTGAGCCGTTGTCCCTTTTTTTCATAAGACTCTGCTACGTCATCACCTTTTTTTTTGTGCTTGGGTATATGGGATAGATTGATACCCTTTTTGACTTGCTTCAGTACTCACTGCTAGTCTGATACTACTTCAGAGCTTTCAGTTCAGCTTCACCCTCTGAAAATATATACAGTATACTTGGACCTTTCATGCCGCTTGTTCCAACAACAATGAATCTAAGGCTGGAACTGAAAGCTTTGAAGATGTTTGGAGTTGGTACTTTGCACTGTGGGTACATATAATTGAGTCCCATAATCCTCAATCCAACCCCTGTTTTCATTTCATAAGCATCTGCATACACTGCCAGGGGTTCCATGTACATGTCTGAGTTCCTGGGTTGAACCGCGTTGATAGTTTATAACTCGACGTTTCGGCTCCTGCTTTGGAGCCATTTTCAAAAGATTGACTGCGAAGCCTCTACCTGCGTACTCCTCGAGTCGTGGTCTGATGAGGTAGTAAAGTCTCCTACTCCTTGATCTGAAAATACGATCCAATGTTGGTTATACTGTGGTACTTAAGGATGCTTGGCTACCTGAAAGTGGGCGGGTCTTACGGGTTTTTTCGTTTGTCTTAACTGTGGGTACCTGCTGAATGTTTTGGGTTGGGATAATTGATTGTTGACAAGTTTGTGACAAGTTTTCCAAATGGGGCTCAATTTACGGATATCATGTTTAATGTCACAATCAGGTCGCTTTTCGATTCCGATGGCTTCTCTGATGAATCGGGGGGAAGTTCTTGAACGTACTGGGGCGATGGTTTTGGTTTTCTCTAAGTGTATAGGGTGACCTGTTTGGATGCTGATACTTGCCGCGGTGAGAGTTTTTTTTCTAACAGTGGTTGCCTCTTGGGTCTGGCGTTGTTTCACCCCTAGGTTGGTATACGTCTCTTCATCTATCCATCCATGTAAAACAGATGGATGACCATATGCCTTCGGTTGCTGGGAGTGCCGCAATTATATCCGCGGGTTTTCCGTAATGCAACGGACAATGGCAATAGTGAGATGCAGAAAAGAAGAGGGCTAGTTTATTATTATTATTACTATTATGGTTTGTTTATTACCAATTATAGATATTTGAATCCAACATAGAAATAATAAATTATCAATTTTTTTTAACTTTGAATGGTTCCTTTCTAGAAGATTGAAAAAACCTGAATCTGTCTCAAAACTCGATTGCAAATTGTTTCTAATGATGTTACCTTGAGAGTATTTCCAAATCATTATTTGTCTGTATACATGAGATTATATAGTGTGCAATCTCACAGCTAGATATTCAATCTCTTACGGATGCCAAACTTGTTATACTATCATCAACATATTTATTGAAGTCCAGCATCTTATCGAAATATTTTTTTCAGCTATAACCATTGGCGTGCGGATTGTAGGCCCTGCTCTAGGCTTTATAGTGGGATCATTATGCACCAGTGTTTACGCAGATCTGTCGATTGATCCGAAAATTGATTCGACTGATCCAAGATGGGTTGGCGCATGGTGGCTTGGTATATAATTGAAATATCATTCTTTATTTTTAATTTTTATCAATATTTTCGTTCATAGGTCTGGTTATAATTGCTGGATTACTGATGTTGGCATCTCTGGCCATGTTCATGTTTCCAAAAGCACTTCCAGGATCTAATCAAATGTTGAGGGTGCATCCTGATCCAGATAAAAAACATCCTAGTATTAAGGGTAACATATTTTTGGTTTTGGAAATTGATAACAATCAGTATACGGTGTTCAGCGAAAATATGCAATCAATGTTTCTGATTGAATCACATTGTTCAGTTTTGCTGTGTGAAGGAGTAGTCAATCACCTGTGAACTGAAAGTACCTCTGCAAAATTCAGAAACATAATGACTCCGAAGGAAATACAATGTTAGATGACAAACATGGTCATCTTCATAACAATACAAAGTTTGGTATGTTTGCAAGCTTTCCCCTCTCTATAACACAAGTTCAGAAGCTCCACATTGTTGCTCTCACTCAGATAACAGAATAGTAAAATTAAGGAATCGTACCTTTTTACTATACTGTATCTCCAAGTGCCACCACATGGATCTTCACGGCCAGTTAACTATTTGGTTTTTTAAAATAGTCTCACCAAAAATGTGTACAAACGTTCGGAAAATACCATTTCCTAATGTTATAAGAGCTCTGAGAACCACCCAATCAACCCCAAGAATGGCTAAGGCGTTGCAGCTAACGGGAGTGGCGAGTGGGGCCTAGCTTACCGTTCACTGATTTCAAAAACACACATGTTCCCTCGACACTTAACACATACCCACTCAAACATTACAGAGGGATGCAAGAACTTGAAAATCTGCCTTCAGTGGGAGCTAGGGAGCGGCCTCGGATTGGGTGCTACGGGACCAATAGTAGCCGTTGAATGAATCACACGCAGCCGCTGCACCATCCGATAAACCAGCCCTACGAGGGCTTGAGGAGGCAGATTGAAGGAACTCGCTCCCTTGACAAACACATACACCCTACACACCCAGACTTTGAGGAGAGCAGGTGGAAACCATAGGCAGGCAGAACACCATAAATGAGGAGAGCAGGGAATAGCAAAAAGGGTCCATGGGGGCCTACTTGCTTGGCCGTAACAATAACCTCTCCATAAATACTACTACTACTACCACCCAATCACGGCAATGCTCAATTTTACTTCCCTGGAGCAGGGAAAGGCTGCTAATAGAGTGAAGTTATTCGTTCTCAATACTCCTCATTCAGGAGCTTCTACAGAACTGAAAGCGTCCCTGACTTGAAAGTTGTTTCCGTCATTGATACGAAAAAGGGAACAACCAGAGGAGTATGAGACAATCCTTGAATATGCCAGTGTAATTCTGACACAAAGGAAAGTGTTCACAAGACCAAAGTCCGCCATTTATTCAAGAAGCAATCACATTGTTTCTCGCTGTCAAGGAAGACTTCAGCGTACGAAGTTTTCAGACCTGCCCCCCTTTTTGGCTAGACAATATCAATAAAACCCATGCTGACGAAATAATACACGCATCACTAATCAAAAGTCTCTGAAGTACATGAACCGTGAATTCAAAAATAGTTGCCAAACTACACCGACGAAGAAACAGCTAAAGAGTAGGTTTATGTTTCCTTCAACAGAACAGAAGACAACTGGAGTAGATAAGTTTTGTATTCTTGATATCTGAAGTCAAGCAGTCTTAAGCACAATAAGCTACTTTAGTGTAGAGTATAGCGGAAACAGCTAGTGACTGACAGAGTAATGCGATCGACATAAGGGCTTTTCAATAGCTTACTCTGGGATACTAACCCGACCCAAAGAGATCACGTGACGTATCGCACAGATCGCCAACCCGGGTTCTATAGTTTATCAGATATGTGCCGCTTTTGCGTTGGGTTACTACTTATGAACTTAGGTTAGTGATCGAGAAAGAAACATTGAAATTTCTAAATGCGAGTTGATAACTCAGGTTGGTGATCTTATCAACCCCAGTAGGTTTCCGAAAAGCCCTATATATGGCAGCGATAGAAGTCCTGCTAAACCTCTCACCTCTAAGTGAGCTGGCAATTTCAGGATAGTATATCATGACGTCATGAAAAAATTATAATAATTTTAGAAGACCCACTTATTGAAATGAGATCAGACCACATAAAAAAGGCAATGTTCTTTCGAATCACCATGAGGGATCGCAGAGGATGGAAAAATGGAGTGCCAGAACATATTCCCAGAAGGCTGATGTTTATACAGACGCATCAAAGAATGACAACGGAGGTGTTCTGCAGTATGGAGAGAGCCTCTTGGGCTGAACACTACAATATTCTTAGCCGAAACGCAAGCGATACAACAATAAATCTGTTAAAATATGAGGATTGTGTGAATATGTGGATCCAGTTAGTTTATTAAAGGAAAAGCTGACGAACTTGCCAAGTAGGAATTCGCTACTTCATTTCTGGAAACCTCAATCAGTACCCACTATTTGTAAGAGGTGAGCTACTCAACAAAAAGGTCCAGAAGGGGTAGCTAAACTACAAAACAACGTAACAGAATGAAGGCACGGGATAGTATCATAGCAGAACTAGCACAGGTCTATTAAATGCCCTGGTCATGCTTTTCTGATGAAACAACTGTGGAAATGGGACTGTTCAAAGGAAACACATATTGTGCGTGAATGCAAAGCAGTGGGTCGTAGATAACATGACAAATCGAAGAAAAAGATAGCCTGGGTCCTATGAACCAGGCCACCAATTGAACTATTGAGGGGTACTGAAAGAAGTGGGTATCTATCAATTGATCCCAGGGGAGGACAATACACTTTTTTAACTGCAGTGATTTCAAAATTGCAAATTAAATGGACCCTGTAATAAAAATGTTTTTGATGGGCGACCTTCTTGAAGGGCATTTCAATTTTTTGGCCTGCTAAAAGATGAGTCATAGGAAAACTACAGAAGGTTGTTTATTAGGGGAAAATCGGTCAGTGAAAATAACAAGAGCTATTTGGTTTTGACTAGACACTGTCAGCTACGCCTGTTGAGAATGGAATCAGCAGTTTCACCCTCATATTGGGACTATGGACTAGACAGTGAGAATGATAATATAAATGAAAGACTACTTTACAAATGATGCAGTATCCGCTGAACACTGTATAAAGTGAAAAACATAATGACCACTGTGTGGAATAATTCAGTGTAAAAAAACCTTTTCGCAAATGTTTTCAGATTTCCCAAAAACAGTGAAGAGGCTTCTGAAGAACGATATTCTTATGTATCGTACAGCCAGTACTGTTCTACATATTCTGCCGATAGCTGGATTATATACATTTCTACCAAAGTATCTCGAAACGCAGTTTCGTCTGCCAACACCTTCAGCCAATATGATATCAGGTGAGTTCTCAGACAAATGAAAGTTTGGAATATTTCTTCTTGAAATTTCAGTTTAAAAAAAACATGTTTGCAAACTCACTTATTTACACTGTGCCAGTCTTAGAAATGAGAACATTATCTTTGAATCTCAACTACCTAATGAGTTGTTATTTCATTTGGTCGCCGCATGTGAATCATGCTGTATTTCTGTCGGTTCTTTTGATAATATAATTGGTCTGAAGAACACAGAATTTACCATAATTTCAATATAACGCAGTTTTCATATTTCAGGACTCGGTGGTATTCTGGTGATGGGATTGGGAATAATAATAAGTGGAGTATTCATTTTGAGAGTCAAGCCGAACGCTAGATTCGTTGCAGCTTGGATTGCCCTCACTGCTGTTATCTACGCCATAGGTATTTTGAATTTCTTCTCAATTGGGTTGTAATTGATCTCATGAAAATCTTTCAGGAATGTGTATACTGATGTTCATCGGTTGCCCGACGAATGATTTGGCTGGTCTCAAGGATAATGCGTAAGTGACCATCTTTGTTGGCATGGCAGTCATCGTTTATAATCCATTGAATAATTTGCCATTTCCTCCTCAACAGTACACAAACAGCTTTTTTTAAATTTTAGTCTGAACGGCATTGTTTGCGTGAATCAATTTCAGAAATTGCAATAATTACAGTTAAAGGTATCAAGAAACGCTTGAAATCGCGGTACTACACAATTAAAGAAAATATTTTATAATTCCATGTTTTTCATTATTACCTACTGGATTTTATGGATTACATCTATTTCGGTATGGATTAAGCATCTAAATATACTTAACATAAAAATAGTTGAAGATTCTGAACATTAAACTTTGGGGTATTTTTAATTTCACAAAATTCAATTCCTTCCTGTATATTCTTAAGTTTTGGTGAATTCGCATTTTCATGTCATCTTTTTCACCAGCGGCAGACTCCGATTTTTTTATCTTGGTTTCTAACTGTCAAACCTTGTATTCAAGCATATACCCATAAATAGTGCGAACTTTGAGTGAATATAATGATTTTGTATATTTCATGATTTTCAGGGACCTTTTTCTAGTAATTTTTTTTCGCCAATCGACTTGAAATCAACATATAGGCATGGAATTTGTAACTTGCCTGGCTCAGCAATTTTCATATAATCTTTTTCAACAGCGCACACTCCGTTTCTTTGATCTTTGCCTCTAAACTGATCTAGGTACGTAAGAATAACTTACGTTTTTTCTCTTGAGTGCATTTACTGTGAATCTAATCAAATACCTGGAGAAGGCATTCGCAAATAAGTATTGGGAAAACAATTTGATGGTCGTTCGAAATAAGCCTTTTGGCTGGTGCAGTGGAAACATAGACCTCGATATATCAGACTTCCTATCAAATTTTAATATACAGTGTGTCCATAAAGTAACCCCCCCGTGTTAACTTTGGAACGGATTGGAGGAATGGCAGTTCATAAGCTACTTTCTGACAACAAAAAAAATGTCCATTTCTCAGAATGGCGGCCCGAAAATTTTGTTGTTGTGTAGAGAATTGAAATGCAATTCAAACGATGTATCACTCGACCCCCATCGTCTTAAAAAAAAAAATAAAAATTGCCGACCAACGTCATTTAAAAATAAATATTTTTTTTGTTGTAAAAAAGAAGCTTATGAACTACCATTAAACCAAAAAATTCCAATCCGTTCAAAAGCTAACATGGGTGGGGTTACTCTTAGAGAGTTCTTACATTATGTACCGCCATTTTGTTTTGGAAGTATATTTTTGTTTGAAATTCTGGGGACGTATAGAGCTTTGTAAGACATTTCGAATGAGGTATCACTCGACCCCCCATGCCACTTGAAAAATTCTTTCAAATTGGCGTCGGGCCGCAAACAAATACAACTAATGTCAAAAGTTGGTTGTTCTTTCGCTGAATCATTTTCACATTTATTAGTGTCTGAGATTGGGCACTCCGATTCAAGAATTAAGAGTTTAGGAAGTACCGAGGACATGGGGTGCCATCGCATTCAAGAGTTTATTCCAAATACATTGATTAATTAAATTAAATAAAAATCTTAAAAATGTAGGTACATTGGTTGTTTTTGCTCCAAGCCACAGATGTTATTCTCCATAGAAACCCCTGCTTCTTTTAATAATTAGAAGATACCTCCCAGACTTGAATAACATCCTTTCAGACACGAAAGAAACTAAGAAATATATAACCGCTGAAGCAGATATGAAAGAAAGTATTCCAATTTGGTTACACCTTTCCGTAACACTCGACGATGAGTTGATTTGGACGTATGGGGTTTGTGTTAATACAAAGGCATAGAGAAAAAAAATTACAAAAACTTTCTTCAATGATATTTTGTTTTTTGTGAAACAATGAGTATGGGGTTTGTGTTAATACAAAGGCATAGAGAAAAAAATTTACAAAAACTTTCTTCAATGATATTTTGATTTTTGTGAAACAATGAGTAACTACTCAACTCTTGAACACCCCTCGTATATGAGGAATATAATTTTCCAAAATCATCACAAAAAGTTTCCCATCTTATTCAATAATCCGCGGAACACTCTATATTATATAACATCGTTAATAATGTTGTAATTTCCATATTGAAGCATATCTGATAAAAGGAAATATTTCTTTCGTAACTCAATCGTCTACTGAAAGGAGAAAATAATTCGACATAAGTTTCCGCTTTCGATTCTGTTCATTTCAACATTGAAGCAGTCGTTTTCATAAAAATTAATTATTGATATATTCATTAAACAAGTTGACCATCGTTTACTGAAAAATGATTTTGAAACGTACCGAATGTTTTTACTTCATTTCATAACAAAACAAAGGGTTTCAGTTAACTTTTTTCAATGTCACGAGCCGTTTTCTTCTGTTCATCAGTAGGAGAGGAAGTCGCAATTTTACAAATGCACTAGAGCCAAAAGCAATAGTTTTTTTCATTTCGAAAAAAATGTCGAATTTTGGGAAAAGAGTAAAAATTTCAAGAAAAAATGTCAATTATTCTAAGAAAACGAAAAAAATTATCAATATAAGATTACCGCACGGGGTTAATGAGAAAACAGTGTTCAATATCGCAAACTTCTGGCATCCCTCAAAATACCATTTTTCTGAAAAATTCACTTTTTTCACGAAGTTTCGACTTTTCCTCCGAAATTTTTATATCTCAATTGACTGAGATAATCCTGCATATTCTCCAGCGATCTTGCAAAATAGTTGTATAGAGTGGGCCAAATTGGAAACTTTTAAAGGGAAAAGATGAAAACTGATGGCTGTGTCAGAGGATTTCACCATTAAGTTTGTTATAAAGTTTGACCCTCAGACACAGTCATCGGTTTTCTTCTATCTAGTTTAAAAACTGGACTCTCCCTTTAAAAGTGTCCAATTCGGCCCACTCTGTACAATCTGTACAGTTCGCTGGATTAAGTTATTCCCCCTATTAATTTCTTTATTCTCATATAATTAGTAAAACGCTCGAACAGGTCGAGATCTGTACAGGGTGATATTTGTAGGAGATATATATGACGTCATCGTAATTTTCGCTAATTTTTGGTTATACAAGATCTCCGAAAATTATTTAGGCGGGCTCCAAATTTTTAAACCGATTTTATTCAATGAAGTACCTAGTGGATGAATCCTAACGAAATACTTTTTGGAAAAAAGCTCGAACCTTTCGATTTTCATTATAATTTTTGCGTTTTTTCCAATTAAATTCAAAATACAGGTTGATTCGTGTAGGTGATATGACGTCATCGTCTTTTCTTTGAAATGACAACCCTAAATTTTTATTGAAAAATCTGAAAAAGCACATTTTTTCACGTGCGGTTGAGTATTGATAAGTTTTCCCAGATTCCTAATTCATTTAAAATGGTTTGGGATTAGAACCAGGCAAAATCGTTTTGAAAGTTAGAGCTAGCCTAAATCAGTTTCGGACAACCTGTATAACCAAAAAATCGCCAATCGTACCTAAAAAATTTGTCCTTTCAGATTCCGCAATAAAAATTGTGGGTTTCTACTTGAAAAAATTGATGATGACGTCATAACTCCCCTTCATATTTATTTTTTTTTCTAAAAAATGCAAAGATGAAAAACAAAATCTGACCTCTACAAGCATTTCGATCATTACATAAAAATGAAGAAGTTACTAGGGGTATATACTGATGATTTTTGTTTCTGTTATAGATTTGATGCACAACAACTGAATTGCAACGAAGACCTTTGCGAATGCGCTAAATACCAGTTTTCTCCAATTTGTGGCGCAGACGGTAAAACGTACTTATCGCCATGCCACGCGGGCTGCAAAAACTACACGAAAAAAGATGGAAAAATAGTACAATACTCAGAATGCATGTGCTTGGATCTACCAAACGTAACGCTCGGTAACAGTTCGAACTTCGGCAACGCCACCTTAGGCTACTGCGAACTCCAGTGTGATAGTTTCGTACTTTACATAACATTGTTCTCGATCTTCGTGTTCGTCAACTCAACGTCAGAAGTGGGATCGATGCTGCTGATTTTGAGGTGCGTTGACCCCAAAGACAAGGCCATGGCGCTGGGGTTGATACAGTTCGCAATAGGACTTTTCGGGAACGTTCCTTGTCCCATCATTTACGGCGCAGTCGTGGACTCCGCCTGCCTGGTCTGGAAAATGGCTTCCGGAGAGACTGGGGCATGCGGCCTGTACAATTCCGATATGTTCAGGATGTTTTTCCATGGTAAGTGCTTTTTTCACACCTCTCTCAAACTTTACGGGGTTGTTAGACTCTTGACTTTCGATATGCGGGTTGAAGGTCGGCTCAGCCAGAATTCCCATTATCCTAATAGCTATACAGTGGGCGGTACGAATGTAATTCAAATTTTTTCATTTCAAGCGTTTCATTCAAGGTGTCCAAGTTAAAATTCTCTATCCAACCATGCGTTAACCTACTAGTTGATGGTACAATAACCGTGACATGACAAATTTCAACATACTTTTCAAGCCTGTGATTACTTATTTGCAATTCTAGCTCATTCAGTGAGTCCAAGATAAGGATGAACAACACGGGGATATCGGTAACCGTAGGTTGAATAAACAAAAAGTTTTGCAATTAAGGGGTCAATAAATAGGTGTTGAGATATCTCATACATTTTTTTCATTTCCGGAAATTCCGAAAAAAAAACGAACTTTGGCGTTTTGGTTTCGATTATCTTCTGAACTTATTTGAAGAGTTTTGAAAAAACTAAAGACACTTTCATTGTCACTTCTTGAGCTCTACAATCTCGGTACGTTTTGTTGAAACCATCGTCAACTTTGTTTTTTTATGTGGATCGAAAAAAAATATATCCTGTATGATATAGCGTTTTTTATCGCAAATGCTCGTGTTATTCAGAAAAAATGCTTATCAATAGTTTTTCAACTTAATCTAATATTTAACAATGCTGATCGTACTGAGCGAAATAAGTATTCCTTATTTTCAAAATTTTGAATATCTCATTTTCAATATGGCCTCACGAAAAAGTCTAAAAGTGTGACCTTGCTGGCCAGGGTGTATCACTCGAACAGGTAGACATAGATATAGACATTATTTATTCAATTACGTTCATGTAAGATTATATTTGTAGCAGGTCATTTTGTAGAGGCCGAAGCCAACTCTATAAAAGATATGTTTGAACAAATATACACACGTAATGAATCCTAAAGAATAAAAATATCCAAGCTTTCCAAAGCACTATCCTTGAAACATAACAATATCAAAACATTTAAGATGTTACTAATGCGAATGGGAAGATGTCCAAATATTCTGCAATTGTATAGAAACTTGAGTTTATGAGGAACTGTCTCACTTTTCGTAAATAACAATTAGTAGACAAATATTTCTCACATCATGAGTTTTTTTCTTTTTCTTTTCTTTATTGAAAAAAATATTGACATCCTGCAGGAACTGATCAGGTAGGGAATAGATTGAAATTATATCGGTTAACTAATACTCTTTGGATTTCCAAATCTACCAAGCATCGAAAGATTATCGAATTCGGGTAACAGCCAACTAGATGTTTTCCAATAAAATGCAGTTCAACAGCAAATTGAGAAATAAATGGTATTTTGTGATACACAGTTGAATAGAGAATTTTAAGAAAAAGGTTGGGATTACTGCCGGTCAAATAAATAGTTGAAAAAAAAAAATATCAATGGGTTTAAAGAAAGCGCTATTATTGATAACTTCCGCGAATTTCAAATTTGTATTTCTCCAAATAAAAAAACGACAGGCTGCTATATGTCAGCTGTTTCACCTGGTATATTCAGAAAAAGTTAAAAGTAATATTGAAGAAATATCGTTCCATCCAAAAATGTCAAATAATATCTTATTTTATTGTTGAAATCAATTACAATCATAACTCCGTTGTCATAACTGTAAATTTTAATCTGAAGAGACAAAAAAGAAGCATAATTATTATGAATATTTTCTTGCGTTCAAGCATATCAAACAGTAATATAATCAAGAACAAACTAGTCCATTAATTATTGTTCTACAAATTTCCGTGCCGCTAAATTCTTGAATATTTCGAAAATGAACTTTGAAAATAGTCAGAAGATAACCCGGCCATACATACATTAGTGTACAAGTTGTCGGTATAGTTAATCATGAAATTATCTACCACAGGTTATCGGCATCGTGTTATTTGTATATGAATGTCGAAAACATTGAGTTTTTATATGGAAGTTTCCTGATGCTTTATTTCTTTGAAATGCTTTCACGAATTTTTTATACGCGGGGCATTCGAAAATTAAGATGCCGGTAAACTTGACAATGTGCAATAGAGATTTCTAATGGATTTGGACACCCAAATAAAAAGAGACGAAAGTTCTTAATTTTTCCATCCTTGTTGCTAGGGGCGCGCTCTGTGATTGGTTACCATAATGGCGGGGAGTTTGAATGACATGACAGCTACAGTTGAAAATGACATTTATACTCCCTGACCTTATAGTAACCAATCACAGAGTACATTCCCGCGCAACAAGGACGGAAAAATTAAGAACTTTCGTCACTTTTTATTAGGGTGTCCGGATCCATTAGAAATCTCTATTCGAAAAACGCATCATTTAATTTTTACATACATGAGTCATTGCAACTTTTCGAAAAACGTATTCGAGGTGTTTCAATAATGGCTTTTGAATTCGCAATTACCGTCATGACGAAAACCAGCAAAAAATTTGACTGGAAACGATGGTTATACTTTCCAGGCTAGCTATAGCCGAACGATAAATTTCATTTAAAGACATTTGGGCACACATATAAGTTACATTACATGGGAGAGCTGAAGTCTAATTTCTGGATTCTATAGTTGCAAGGACGGGTTTAGACAAAGAACTGTAAACAACATGAGGATACACACAGTAGTTCTTCATATGTCGCGGTGTAATCTAAATCCAAGGGTACAGCCGCTTGATTGAAAGAACAAATTTTGAAACCACATGAATTCCATAAACGCGGAAGTCATTCTACACTTTAAAACGATCGGAGATTCTATATTTATTGAAACATAGGATTCAATCAAACTATCTAGACATAAAATTTCGAAACACAAGTAATTAATAATAAGTATGTTAAAATCTGTTTGATCTTCCTCCAGAATCTCTTGGTGTGGTCTCCTGTTTATTTCTAATTAGAAGCACTTGATTACAGGACACCTTTGCACAGTTTTTTTAGTAACCTTTAATATGAATTTTGGTGTTTGCAAATATGAAATCCCTCTTGTTTTCATCAGTAATCTTCATTTATAGGTACGACGGGTGCCATACTACTGTTGGCATTTTTCGTGGATATAATTGTGTGGTACAAAGCTGGAAGCATCAATATAGCCGACGAACAAGAACTATTCGAAGAAGAGCTGCATACGATTACCGAAAAAACAAAATGCGAACCGGAATAACAAAAGTCGATGGTGGATGCTCCACCAAAATTTTGAAAAAGTAGCTTTTCATGTCTATGTTGTGTATCAGAACTTCTTTTGAATTGTTTAAGTGCTTTGCAAGACGACTCCGCCACAATTTTAGCCCGACCCAACGTAGATCGCATTCCTTCCACATGTATGTACTCATCAAAACTAGAATATTTACAAGTTTAGCTTGACAACCGTTGGTGAGTGGTTCGAAATTCTGGAGAGAAATCTATGGTGTTGCGAAAGACCAAGACTCAATCTCAATACTGGAATTTTATATAATGATGGTGGTCATTTTTTGTGTATATTGACTCCTGTAATTTCCGCACAAAAAAATTAAATCTGCCACAATTTTGGAATCTCAACGACGGAAAGTACTGACCAGCCCTCGTATAAGGAATTATCGCCGATATTCGACGATATAAATGCATCAGATGCCTTGGTTCGTGAAATTTCACACAGAAAAATATCAATTCCTTTCATCTCGAATGATGTTTGCCATGAAACACCCTGTGCAACGAATACTGAAATAATTACCATGCATTCATTGCTGCTTGTCATCTTCCACATACATATTCTAAATTCAAACCACACGTATCACAACAAATTATAATTCGAATTCTATTCCACCAAATTATTTCGTTACAGGAACTACTTTTTTTGTACTGAATATCAAAGTGTATCTTTCAAGGATGAACGTTCTGAATTTATAAATAATTATAATGTTGTTTATTCGGAAAACAACTCATGCAGATTTTCGTTGAATTTTTTTAAAAATACGATTTGGCAAGACCAACGAGATTGAAATCCGACGGTGACCTATATGACGCGATAAAAACAAAGATTTGACCATAGTCGTAGCGTGAGGATAATATATTCACCATTGATTAGAAATTCAAAGTGTACCTACGCCTATTTTGCTAAGTGAAAATTGATGGGAGGCTAGCTAGTTTTTGAATCAACGATTTGGGAATTAGAACGGAAAGTTCCATAATGAAATAGGTAGTCAACGATGAATTGACTCTACATTTTTCGTTGTTCTATCTGTGGCTTGGTGCTAAAAGGGCCAATGCAAAAAATTTGTCGTTTTGATTTACGCATTGCATGAAGTTACTATAATTGATATCTTTGATGTGCTAAAGCGGCCAATGTCTAGGTCCAACAATAGCTGAACTGTGCGTGTTTCAACGGCCTATGTAGCTAAAAGGGACAATATGTACATTGTCCCTTTTAGCACCAAGCCACAGCTATATTCCCCGATATGTCTTTTGATTTTTTAACGTTTTGAAAATGTAGTGTACTTTTCTCCCTAGGGAGAAGAAGGACTTTCCTCCCTAGGGGAGAAAAGTATGAGTTTCCTCCCTGATTTGAAGGAGGAAAGTGTGTGCTGGAAGAGGACCATGAAATGTGTCTACAAAAAAAAGTTGCATATTGCCGACCAAGATTCTGGTACTGATGATACTCGGAGAAAGCTGAGTGCATGTAATTCTGTTACAAAGAGAAAGAAACCTTTGTACATTTTCACTCGAATAAAATAGAAGACTCACCTAACATGAAGCCCTCCACATCCTGAACTTTTTAAGGAGAATAGGACTAGACCATCGATAAATGTCAAGGAATCGGTAGCCACAAAGCGAACGCCTTATGACTCATATACTAACAACAGAAAAAAGTATATTGGAGTTAGAACACAACGGTATGGGACATGACAGAGCAAAAATTAGGTTCGAAATCTTGAAGACCTCTTAAACAGAAGCAGTTCAACGTATGCTTGATCCAATTAGGGAACTGCATCACCTCTAATATCAGTGCTGTTTTGACCCGCATAGTAGCATTCGCTCCTCGAGCTTTCTGGCAATGAAGCAATTGAAAATATCGATATTGTTTTTCCTCTCTTGTGTTGACGAAGATTATTCAACACAAATAAGGAGAAATCTTGAAGACATCTTTTACAGAAGCGGTTTGATGTAAGCTTGATCTCAATTGGGAACTGCATCTTCTCTAATATCAGTTGTGTTTGTAGAATTTAGAAGATAACCAGTTGAAAAACGAAAAAACAAATATCAATCCAGTATTCAGATATCGACCTTGTTTTTCCTCTCTTGTATATCATCTCGTACGTGGTGCGTACACGAATTCTAGCCCATGTTGCAAAAAATAAAAGAGTTGAATCAGGTCACGAGATAAGATTTTCATATCTTCAAAAAATGGGTTCATTGATCCCTGTATGTCGAGCATTACGAGGGCTATTCTTATAATGAGAAATCACCTCTTATCTAATTTCGTTTGGCGAGGAGAAAAGTTAAGTGAACACAGATAAAGTGTCGAAACTGTTATCAGTTCATAGTAAATGTGGAGGTGATGCAACCCAAATCAGCACTTACTCAGCCAGATATAGAAGAAACGTCAAAATCATGCCACCCGCAATGTCACGTCACAAAGCATCAAAAAAGTATATATTACAGGATGTTTCATAATTCAATTCTGATCGGCAATGGCCTTAATTTCTGAGATACAGGCTGTTGAAATTCAATGAACAAAAAAAGGATTTTTCCCGAATATCTCTAAAACTGCTGTATATAGATTTTGTACCTGCGAGGTACGCATAAAAATACATGGTTTTCAGTGTGAAAATGTTTTTAATTTCAATCAGTGGCGTCCCTGTCACTATGTTCTGCAATATTTCTTATAAAAGAATGATACGCTACTGTTTTTTTTTTAAATAAAAATAATTTGTATAATCGTCTTCTCTCTTCTCATGGAAATGTTCCTTTGATTTTTTTGTACGGCGGAGGATTTTCAATTTTTTCCTAGCGCAATCAATGCATTTTATTTTTTAATTCAAAAGTCATCCGTCGGACAAAAAAAATCAGAAGAGCATTCATTTGTTATCAAAAGTTTTGTTGCCTTTTTGAAATACATGAAGGAATCGATACTTCTAATGGTTACTGGAAGTTTATTGGGAATTTTTATAAAACTATTTTCCCGTTTTGTAGTTTTGTGCCTGTGATCAGAGTTTCTGGTGTCATAATTATGATTTGACGAATTCAGTTGGAATTTATCAATGTTTTTCCTCAGAAATAAAGCAGTTGCAAACAGGACTTTTTCACAGAATCATCCAACGATTTTCGCCCCAGTTTTAATTGCGTCAGATGGTACAAAAAGAACAGTAGAAAACCGGAGGCGAAAAGAGAGATAGATAGAAAATAGATTTTTGAACCAATTGCACATAATAATACATATTTTTGTGTTTAATATTTTCTATTGTGACTGAGAAGTTTTTCTTATGGTTTGACAATAGTCCCCAGAACTATGGATATTTTATGGAAGCTTTACGGGAATAAAAACTATTCAAACATTTTTATATTTTCAGGAAAATCGAACACTGAAAATTGATTCACAGAGTCTGTTGATTTCATCAATTTTTTTACAGGATTTAATAACTCGTTCGCGATCTATCTATACATAATAGAAATTTCAAATATTTCATCATGAAAAACATATATCTCTCGAAAAAAAAAATTAATATTGAAGGTGTAAATGCCCGAAAACTACTTTATAAAATACATAAATAATTTTTGCCAAAACAGTTTTATATTCTGGATTACGTGTAGATAAAACCTACTCGGAACATGGAACTATTGTCATATCAGCTTTCAATTCTAAAGTAAATTTTGGACAATCGGGATGTGTATTGAGTACAATTGTCTTATAAAAAAAATACCCAGGTACCATAAAATCTGCTTAATAATTTCTAAATGTGGATTTATTATTGTTCCCAAAGCTGAAACACAAATCTATTCCAGAACTGTAAGTAATCTGAAGCATTTTAGGTGCTTGTTATAATTTGCAAATGCTCATATTCCATTGTGCCTTTTTGCAAAAAAAAATTTTAAAAATTTGTTGGAAATATTCATAATGAAATGATTCTACTCCTTCCATGCAACGCCTGTGATTTAATCAGACTACTAGACCTGAATTGAAAATAAATAATGTAAAAAAATGCACTTTTAGAGACTTTTTGACTGGGTTGAATTAGTTAGTGTACAAGGAAAAACGCGTTGGTGATTCACTTGTGTGGCTTGATAATCATCAACTGCCAGAGAATGCGGAATTCAAAAAAATATTCAACCCATCACAGATGCCAATCAAAGGATTATTTTCCTAAATGGGATCCATTAACGTACTCGTGCTTTGAATAAGACGGACACTTGTGTTTAGACTGAAGAAAATAAACAATAGTTCCAATTGATCGTGAACGAAAATAAACCTATTCGACATGCCCATTGTGGTGAAATTATTTGTTGGTCTTGTTTAAACGTCTCACGCAATGACAATGCACAGGGTGTTTCAGGTAAAACACCAAAAATACCTACTAGAACTATATATTTATTGTTCGAGTTGAAAGTGTTATTTAGTTCTCTGTTTGAAATTTCCATGCATACGCTTTGGGATACATGTGACTGACTGCCTAACGTAACGAATCATCTGGTATATGAAGCGCGCGATCCATTTGAATCTGCTCCAGTATTCAACCAAAATGAGAATGCAGTTCTTAGTTTCATTATTCCGAAACTCGCGTCTTTCAATTTTTCGAATTATCCGAAGACATTTTTCATGACCTGACATTATTTCTTTCATTTGAAAGGTTGGGAAATCCTCAGCAAGAGCTATATAGTGAAAATCCATAGCACATACTAACATTATACCTGAACGAAATATAAAAAACCCTGATAATACCTAATCTTGGAACAGCAAACTGATCACTGCTTTTTACAATTATTGATAAGTCTACCATTTTTTTATTTTAATTCTCAAATTCCCCAGCACCTCATTTTTTCCCTATTCACACACTCGAATGTTTCATAATTATATATTTGTTTTTTCACTAGGTTCATCAAGTTTTTAAAACTCAAATTTTGCTATTGCTATACATAAGACTTAAGGCGTGTTACAGGTAACAATTTTTCTATTTTTATAAAACTACATCACAAACTCATTTGTTATGGGAAACATTATTTCGTGTGACACGGCCTCAATAGACAAATTTCTTTTTACGAATGTAATTCAATATACAGATCTGGTAAAATATTATCGGCATATAGCATTCCCATACTATTTTAACAGATCTGTATATGAAACTATCAACCGATTCGTTCTACTGACATATGTAGGAAAAAATTGCCTGAAACAATATATCAATTTGTATAGGATGGTATTCTGTATAGAGTTCGAATAGAACCAGATGCTCACTGCAGAGTTTATGAGAATGTCAAAAAATCGGGTTTTCTAACAAACCTCAGAAACTAAAGTATTAATGGACAATCATTTCCGAAACTTAATATTCACATGCATGAATAATCGGTTGAAGATTCAATTCGATAGTAACAAAAGTCAATTTTAGCAATTGTTTTATGACTGTTACTGGTACAATTGTTTGTCATTAGTTTAAGTTTCTGGAACAGAATGCGATGGCGTAATTAAGAGACAGCAACGGAAAGAAATAATTGAACAATTGGGGTGGAATCCACCAAAAAATATGTTATTTATTCTGTTTCTCATTGAGTTTTGCTAATGAACTGAAGAACCGAAATCGCATCCATCAATATTTGGTCGAAGTATTTGATCTCAACCAGTGGTGAAGTCAGTGGCGTAGCCAGAAATTTTCTATGGGGAGGGCTAGTATAAGAAGTATAATAATAATTATATTATAACATCGTGCAATTCGAATTGCCAAATTGTCGAAACTGGATTATATGGGGGGGGGCATGCCCCCTGCCCTCTGGCTACGCCAATGGGGAGTTATAGCGATTTCAGCATATATGAATTTTTCATGAATAATATAGTTTCTGAGGTAGGTAATACAAGTTTCAGTAGACATACGAGTTATAATATCGTGTATAATATAATGAACTGCGGTGAGCTTCACTCGTACAATATACAGGGTGATAGAATAGAACAACTTTTGGATATTTCTAACTGTAAGTAAATTATCGTGTGATATTTTCATAAGGATTTACTTTTGGACTAAGCCTTGACTGGTTTCTCAAATACGTCAATTTGACCAATTTTTCATAGTAGCGAGACTTTTTGGAAACGTCACTTTAACTTATTTCCACCTTTTGAATTCGTTCATCCAAATATGGTATAATTCGTAGTTATCACTCTGTATAAAAATTTGGAAGTCTGAACCAAGAGGCTGCAGTACTAAGTATAAACTGTGATATTTAAAATATATTCTACATTTTTTCAAGCAGATTTTGTAGTAAACCTGTATTCTCATAATTTTAATAAAGAATGTTAATATAATTTCAGTTTTAATTGCATACGTATTAGTAAATGGTTGATGAAATTGAATGTTATACTATCAAGACGCCTCTAGAATAGTCATAGGTGGAGGCCTAGGTCAATGGTTGAATGTATTCTATTAGGAACATATATCGTGAGTGTTGTCAAATTTGATATTAGTGAATTTTTATGTTATTGAATTATATACCGGCACTTGCAGCTTGTTTGAACTTTCGTTAGCTGTCAAAAATTGTGCTTATAATGGAAATATAATAGATAGAATAGGAAACGTATCTAATTTGTATGGAATTGCTAGGTCAAAGCCCCACCTACCGACATATGAAGAAAGTAATTTTAATGTTATAAATTTAGTTTAACACTTTTTTAGTTACCATTTTGTTATTTAAATATGCATTTAACATTTTACATGTGCCATGTACTATATTCAGTATATAGGTATAAAATACTAATTATCTGAAATACCTCAATTTTTATACTGTGCTCAAAGATTGTTACTTTTCTACAAAATACTGTCTATTGAATTCAAATCACTGTACTTTTGATTTAATTAAAATAAATTATTATTGTAAAATATAAATATATTATGACACCTCAGTTTTATTTCTTTCAAGTTTTATAACAATTCTAGGAACCCTCTAACAGATTTTTCCAATCTACATACCAAATAAGAAGCTTGAAAGGGTCACAATGTTTTTTTTTTCCGAAATGACCAGTTGAGATATATAGTACAAACCTGTTGACATATTTTTTTCTGTTGAAAATGTTTCCAACAGTATTTTTTTCAAGATAAATATTCTGATATCATTTTCTCATACTTTTCAACAATTCAAAAATTCACCGCAATAATTTTCATGAATTGATATACCCTTTTTTACTACGATGAAAATTGATGCAGTAAATATTGTAGTGAAAAGTTTAAACCAAAGCAACATTTCATCAAGTATGATGAAATTGGAATAGCATAGTTGCATTTTTTGTCAAATGATTCAATTCGAAATATTTTTCATCAGAAAAAACCCTTTTAGCTAATGATTGCACATATTAACTGGTCAAATTTGGTAGGTGGATAGAAAATACAAAAAAATCAACTTTCACCGTGGTAATTTTGTATTATTTTCAGAGTACCAACTGCTCATGAAATCTAAATTTGAGAAAACTAAATGATAAATGAGTTTTGCATATGATGCAGACTTTAATACTGACTGCATGTCAGGAAAATGAACTCGTGCCAAATACTGTCTGAAAGTCGAACCTAAATCGCTGGGACATCATACAAGAAAGGCACCTGAAGAAGATTTCAACCGAAACATGGTATAGGTACTGTATATCATAAACACATTCAGAAGAAAAAAATTGTTGAATTGAAGGCGACACTAAAGAAATATGCATGATTGAAAAAAAGTAGCAGAAAAGAAATATTCATTCTGGGGAGTACTTTTGGTTTCTGAACTATTCCAGTAGGGTATTGGGTAACTTCATTTCCAACAACTTGTCGAACTCTTATCGAAATAATGCATTCACTCTTCCTGGTGTCTGTGCTCCCGAATTTGTGAAACTCGCGAGTGGATCTGCGACTGACTGATTGTAAGTCGCGGCTTCGTTCATGCAGGAAGGCTATCAAGACGTTATAATGCCATGCTGTCCCAAATACTAGCTAGAGCAACTTTTGAAGGAAGCACCAGCGAGGCCAT
Organism: Chrysolina americana; assembly: GCA_958502065.1. Lineage (NCBI taxonomy): Eukaryota > Metazoa > Arthropoda > Insecta > Coleoptera > Chrysomelidae > Chrysolina > Chrysolina americana. The sequence continues at coordinate 55,290,468 of OY293420.1, read as the reverse complement.
ACCCATGAGGGGCTAAACCATAGAGAGGAGTCTTGTCCCCTTTGCTTTGGTGCCTCTAGTAAAAATAATCGACCTGGCTTGCTATACTCAGGACTACGCGGACGAAAGTGTCATCCTAGTCGATGACCAAGGTCCGGCCAAGTGAGGTACACGATACAGAATAAAGAGCCCTCAATAGGGTAGATGAATGGTGCCGTTGAGTGGGGTAACTCAAACCAGGAGACCTCTCAAATGTCCAACTCACTGGGAGGTCTCTGCAATACGAAAGCTCAGTCAAGTATCTAGTACCTGACAGTCATCCTTGACACCAAGCTTAACTGGAATGAGCATATCGAACATAAAGTTGAGAATGCCACAGCTGCTTCCTGGGCACAAGGAAGGGCATTTGGCAGTACGTGGGGACTCAGTCCCAAGATTCTATACTGGATCTGCATGACTCTCATAGGCCCAATAATTACGTACGAAGCCTTTGTACAGTAGCTAATTGAAAACCCAATAAAACAGGGTACGAAAGACTTCTGTGTCAAGTGTAATGAGGACTGCACCCTCTAGGGCGCTGGAGACACTGCCTCTCTTAAATATCTTCATTGGCCATGAGGCACGCAAAGCCATTGCTTCCTTAAGAAGCGGAGCGAGGGAATGTATGTATATTCTCGATTATGAAATCAGAAGGTGAAGAATTTTCCCCTCCTTGAGATGACGGGTGACAGTTCTTTACCTGCCATACAATTCAGCAAAAGGCCGCAGTCAGTCATTCCACAGAGGGAGGACTGGGAGTAGATCGGGCACCGTGATCCCCACCACTGGGATCATCAGGCTTCAGGATGGGTGAATCAGCTGACGCTGGGGTATACAGGCAATCTCCGATAGCAGAACTCTGTTCCGCTCTGGAAATGTCACTGTAATTCAGACAGAAGTTTCTGCCATACTTGCCTGTGTAAGAGAATATCTCGATAGAGGCTACAACGGCCAGATAATAGCGATATGCACCAGCAGCCAAGCGACGATCAAGTACCCCAAGTTACGCCATTGAGAGTCAGTGATGCTACTTTGGGTCATACCAGAGTGTAGAGAAACAAACAGCCAGATTATTTGGCCAGACAAGGTGCGAAAAGAATCAGAACCAATCCTAGGTTTCTAGATTATGGAGCCGCCTCAACTATGAAGGAAATCTTGGATACATGATGGTGGAATATGAGGAGACCGCCATCCACATCCTTACGGAGTGTCCAGTAGTGGCAGTAATACGGAAAATGCACCTCGGGGGCACCGTTTTTAACCCAGAGAGTCTGAGAAAGGTATCAGTAAGAAGGCTGACCTCTTTCGCTTCCTTCAAAATTAAATCAATTCCCAGCTTGCAGCGGTTGGTGCATATTTGGCCCGATTGAGAGGCCTACATGCTTATGGTTCCGTTCGCCCACATACCTTTATTCGATTTAACTATCATTCGTTGGGTGGGAATGTTCTCCGGCCTACCTATCTTAGCACTAGTAGTAAGAGGCAAGAACCTTGAAACATGTCATGTAAGCAGATGGAGATTCCCAAGCAAATGGAGAATAATATTTATTAATGTTTGATGACAATTAGCTCTTGCATTAGTGTCCTCCTTGAGGAACGATGCACAAATAAATGTCAGATGTAATTCGTTGTTTGTAGGGAGAAGCAATTGTTCCTCATATTTCCCACTTTGGGGGAATATGTGTCAATACTGCTATACCTTCTGTTGGATTTTGCCGAGTTCAACATCTAGTAGAATATCAAATCGTCAGAAATTGAAATGGCTCCAACAAGTTTTTCATAAGGTAAGTTCGTCAGAATAGACAAGGGGAGGGATTCCGTGTATCATAGAATCCTGTAGTCGATCAAATAAGTGAGATGGCATTATCGTTGAATTCATGGGAGGGAAAGCGACATAACAACTGTCGACTATAGAATTTTATGGTCGTGTGGTAGGAGTGCTTGCCTTATAAGCATAAGGTCGTGGGTTCAAAGCCCAGCACGGCCATCGGTCTCAGATCTTGTCCTTGCTCGCACAAGCTCCTAGGAGCTTCCGAAAATCTGTAAGATTCGATACAAAATGAAAAAAAAAATTAAAAATAGTACAAGGGACCCCACCATAGGGCCAAACCGATCTTGAACACCCGAATTCATAAAAAATTCTCAGCAGTATGTGGGTGGTCGGAAAGTTTTAAGTGAATTATGAGTGTATTGAGGAAAATCAAGACGACTCGGAAAAAGTTTCGGAAGGGGACTGGGCGTAGCTAAATATACGTTTTGAGGGTTGGATAGTGGCTGAACTATCCTACCGAAAAAAGTTTTAAAAGTTGTGAATAATTGAAATATCTAAAACTTTAGTTTTTATCATTTTTCAACAATACCTCGAAATTAACGATAAAAACGCTAGCTGTTTTTTTTTTTAACTTTTATCTCTTGCAAAATTTTTGAACTTGGTGAACAAACACATTCCTTTTTTGTGTTTCGAATAGGCTGTAATTTTTCCGAAGCAAAATATTAATTTTTTGATTGTATACAAATTTAAATTAAAAAAAGCCTAATTTTTTTCAATCAAAAAAGTTTTTATTTCTTAAGTTCTCATTTTATTTGTTGAAACCGCGACTATAAGATGGTATGATATATTGAGTGTATAAAAACTTATCGTTAAAAATGCAAAAAAAACAAAAAGAACACTATTTCAGTATAGATTTTTCAGTATTTTTGAGAATTACTTATTTTTCATCATCCATACATAAACTATAAGTAGACAATATACATGCCACTTTTTGAAATTTCAAATATAAAATTAATTTATTAGTCAAATATAGAAAAATAAATGTCAAAATAGCTCATTTATTTTAATATAATTTTCATTGTAGGTCACTCTTCATCTCCCGTTTACTTCGGGTTCAACTTCGATTTCTTTTTGTTCTAGATTTTCGAGTATCATCATAATTTAAATGGAATTTTTCGGGAATCAATTCTTTCTCTGTTAGTGTAAGCATGATACAGATAACATGATGTTACATCCCCAATTAGTAGCTGTTAATTGATTACTGAAGAATTGATTATGAAAAAGAGATTATTTTTGTTTTTTGCCTTTCTACCAATATCTTTCCAAATGCACCATATAATTTTTTCCTACCATCTTAAAGTCGATGTTTTAAAGAAGGAAATTAGTAACTACTGTAAAAGTTCAAAAATTGAAAATTTGTTGACCAACTTTTTTGAATAAAAATGAGTGTTTTTTTATTGAATTCGTGTACAGTCGAAAAATAGATATCTTGCTTCGACAAAATTACAGCCCTTTCGAAACACAAAAAAGAAAGTTTTCACCCAGTTTCATGAAAAAATACAAAAAATTGCGGAAGTTATGAATTAAAAACAAAAAAAAAATCGAATTTTACCTTTTTTCTCGTTAATTTTTAGGGACTGTTGAAGAATGATTGAAACAAAAGTTTAGACATTTTAATTATTCACATCTTTTGTATTGAACTTTTTCCGAAAGGATGTATTTTTCAGCCACAAATCGTAAAAACCCACTGATCCAATCATCAAAACGTATATTTAGCTCCCCCCCACGGAACTTTTCTTGATTCTTCCCAATTCACTTATAATTTACCATAAATTTGTCAACTGCTAAGAATGTATTTTGTCATACCATTAGATATTTGGCTACATCAATCTTCAAAATGCATATACCATACAGAATATCTCATCTGAAACACAAAGTGCGTAATTAATCTCTGTGCCATTGAACCGAAATTTATCGGTGTAATTCCCCAACCAAATTTGAATATGAAGTAACAGGTTTCGATTAAATAATCAAGCAACTACATAGATGATTTGTAACAACGGGTAAGTACTTTAGTATTTTTCATTCCAAGATCGTCTTTTCGGACAAAACACCGCACTGAGAAGTTTCGGAACCCACGGTATAGCTTTCTACCAGCAATTTAAAATGATCACTCTCATTAATATTTAAAATCAGTACGAAACCTCAACAAACCGATTCAAGGTAAGTACTAAGGCAGTTGATCCAAAAAACTTTCACCAATACTACCGTAGTAAAGAAAGTTATATCATCAAGGTCAGAAGACGAAATACAAATCGCCAGCAGCGTTGAGCTTTTGGTATTTTCACTAGGTAATGACAAAAAATCTTTCTCAGACTACGGCACTTTTTTGGCTCATCTAGAGCGGAGAATTAAAAAGAATTAAATTATTGGTTTCTGAAATTTGATCCGGTGAAAGGCGTTTCTTCAGAAAATGGGGACATAGAAATATAGGTACCTATAGAGGATGATTATGAATAACGCTGGCTCCTTTTGTGGGTTAAAAGGTATTCAAGTTATACGAAATTTTATGCCTTTAGTCAATCACTCAACAGAAAATCTGAAATTCCGCACTCTAAACAGACTGAATAAAAGAAAGAAGGAAAAAAATCTTTTGCTGACCAGAATTTAATTTTTCGTTGATTTCAGACTTGTACTGCGAAATCATAATGCAAAAAGGATACCTATCTATGTAGGAAATGCTTCTTGCACCATATTCAAAATTCAAATCTACTCCCATTTTCTGATCGGAGGTGTCCGGTAGAGATATTTTAATGAAACAGTAGCTTATGATTGCTCTGAATATACTTTTTGTGCCTCCATAGAAAAACTTCAGATGAGTTTCCACAAAGTTTATTCCAAATTTTTCCAAAAATCGAAAAATAAATTTTTCACTTACATTCGTGATAATTTTCGTTATTTCAATATTCGCCATCAAAATTTAAAAGAAAAAATTATCTGGATATTGATTTACAATTAGAACTAACCCCAAAACAGTCGTTTATTGTTTAACAGGCGTGAAAAAACAAGTGAATCTGTTGATTTTGTATTCTTTATGATTTTTAAGGGTCTATCCCTTAGGATTTTTTTCGAATAATATTTTGTTTTTACCCACCGACCCAAAATTGACGCCATTTCACTCAAATGTTAGAAAATAGATGCATTTTTTTCGACAAAAATCTTCTGAAATTTTCTCAATTTTCAACCGAAATTATTTTTACATTTGAGAGATGTTTCCATATTTTTGTATAATGTGAAATGAAAACTTTATCCCTTTTTTATGCTAAACCATGTGTCTATTAGCATGAACAAATCATATATTTCCGGAATCAGCATGAAATTTTGCGTATATGGTGCAAATTTCAAGTAAATCTGATGATTTTGTATTTTTCATGATTTTTAGGGGGTACCCCTAGGGACTTTTTTACTTTTATTCGAGTAATTTTTTTTTCGTAGAGCGACTTGAAATAATACACTGAGTATACCTACTAATTTCATCATTCTGAATCGACTGGCATTCGCAGAATTGCTCTATCTTCAACCGTTCTCGAGTTGAATAGTTCATCTAGAGTTCAAAAAAGGTCTAATTTTTCTCTAAAATTTTGTTTTTGTAATTTCGTTATTGATTTTCGTCAAATCTTACCTTTTGTTGTATATATGCATACATACGCATATGATATTTCAAGTGAATCTGATAATTTTGTGCTTTTTATGATTTTTAGGGGTATACCCCTTAGGAGTTTTTTCGTGAATTTTTTTGTTTTTGTCCATCGCTTTAAAATTCACAGAGTATATACTAGTTTCATCATTCTGAATCGATTGGCGTTCGTAAAATTGCTCTATATTTTGAACCGTTCTCAAGTTGAAAATGTTTTTTCCGCCAAAATTCAGTTTCCGTAATTTTACTGTTAATTTTCCTGAAATTCAACTTTTTTTATAAGCACTGCGCATATGCATATAAAAATAAATATACGATCTTGAAGGTTATTCTTATAGAAATTCAAAGGAAAAATCACACAAAAGCTTCATTATTTCAGCGATAGTTAAGTTGAAATACAGCAGATTGAGAAGTATAATTGATTTTGAAAGCTACTCACATATTCTTCGACAAAGTATTCGATTCGAATTTCCTCTACAAAATAAAACTTCCTGTCCAAACTGTTTTACTATTTTCCGAATGCTTTTCAGTTCAGAGGTTACATAGGTATCTGACTGCAAAAAATACCATATTTTATTAATGATAAGTTTTTCTCGTGGAAATGTCCAATTAATAAAGTATCTGATTATTCATAAAACTCAAAAATGATATTTTTGCATGCTGGAAAGGAAAATGGACGAGATGAGTCTCTGACTGAAGACGTCACAAAAATGTGATTATTCAATGGATAAATAACTGGACTAGTTACAGAATAAGTATATATAAAGTCCGATGAATACTCTAAACGTCGCAAGTAGAATTATGCAAAGAAGTATGAGAAATCCTCATTTATTCAACAAAAGATCGATGTTTTTTAGTTTTTATCGAAAAACCAGTGTGGAACAAAATAATTGTTTCTTACCCGTCCAGAAGACAATCAGAATGAGTATCAGGTGGCTCATTGGTACTAATTCGCTAATTATGTTGCAATAAACTAGAAATACTACTAAATATTCGTTGAAATTTTAAAACATTTCTTCAGAGTTGGCGCCATTTTATAACGCTTCTTTACAGTAATACCATTGTAATACAATAGTTGGCGCCACACTTACAACTGTTTTTTATTAACTTTGACTCTCAATCGCTAGATGGCACATTATTGAAAATATAATCTGTCATTTATTCTGTGATTTGTGGTGTGGTGGTATTTTGTTAAATATTGGTTTTTATTACAATCTTTATGGAAAGAAAACTAATTCTAGACACAGGAGTAAATATTGGGCATAGAAAAACCTCTGAAATGCCATGCCATATTTGCACGTATGTGAATGGTTGTGCAGTTTTCAGGCACAAAAGTCAGAAATGCATATGCGTGTAAATCCCGTGGCTCAAGGTCAAGTACTTTGATCAAAGCTGTTTTTTGGCGTACCACTTTTTTAAAATTATTTGGTCAGTTTTAAAAACTGCGTTTTAGCGATAAAACAATGACGTCATAGACGGAATGTTTTTAAACCTAATGCAATATTTTGACACAATCAAATCTATGACGTAAATTGAATAAGTTTTCAAAACATTATTGAATGCGGATCAGCGACAAAAATGAGCTGTTTTTTGGCATAACTAATTTAATTATTATAATATTATAAGGCATACACTAGCACCATTTACCTAATGAAAACCACGTGTATATATGGCATCAATATTTTTAGGAGCTGGATGCATCAGTAGGATCATTTTCGACTAGGATTTTTAAGTTGTTTGAAAACCCGTCACGGCTCCAAAAAGCAATCACTGGAAATATTTTGAATTATTCCAAATATCGAAATCGATATTATTTCGATATATGGGTAATATCGATATTCATATTTGTTTTTGATATCACTGCACTTGAAGCCTGTGGCTCACAGTCAAATAGTTCGTTTAAACTGCTTTGAAATGACTTCATTCCTGGTGGATTGTCAAGTGTTGTGAAATAATAAACCAATTGAAATTACGTCACTTCAGAGCAGTTCAAACGAACTATTTGACTGTGAGCCACAGGCTTTAAGTGCAGTGATATCAAAAACAATCGTATTCGATATAGATATGAATATCGATATTACCCATATATCGAAATAATAATATCGATTTCGATATTTGGAATAATTCAAAATATTTCCAGTGATTACTTTTTGGAGCCGTGACGGGTTTTCAAACAACTTAAAAATCCTAGTCGAAAATTATCCTACTGATGCATCCAAATCTCTGTGCAGCTCCTCAAAATATTGATGCCACATATACACGTCGTTTTCATTGGGTAAATGGTGTTAGTGTATGCCTTATATTAATATAATAATTAAATTGGTTATGCCACAGATTCCAGAGTAGAAAAGCAACTTTTTAGCCCTTAAATCCCAAATTTTAAGGTTCGAAGTTTACTCAAACAATTTGATCATAAATATCGAATAACTTCAAACACTAGCGCTAGTTATGTTATTTCCGGAATATTTTGACAGTTCATAGAAATATTACAACACACATGTTATCCACAGAGACTACACTAAAATGCCCGCAATCAGCACTCTGTGATTGGTCACAGTAATGGCGGGAAATTTAAATAGCAAGTCGCAAACCGAATTAAAAATGCATAAATTATTAGCCAATCTAACCTGACCCGACCAACCTATCGTAGAAAGAATAACCATATCAGTTATGGTCGGAGCACTTCTTAATTTCTTATTGCGTGCATTTTAGTGTATGTAGTGTTACAAACTTCAAGAGCCCTAGTGGTAAAAGTTTGAACTCTGTCAATTAAAGATGCATACACATACATCCGCCACACTTGCTAGGAGTGCGTTTTTAAATGGGATGAAAAAAATATAAATAGCAAAGAAACGAAAAATTTCAATTCCTGAGTAGGTATGTCGACAAGCTTCTCTGATAATAATAATAATAATACTCCCTCATAAACATTCGTTGAGTGTACCCAAAAGGCATAGCCTGTGCGGGTAGAGGACGGCTATTATTATTATTTGCCGTGGCGCTCCGGGGTGGTCGGTGTGCACTCCAAGCTAGCACTAGACGAGATTGGCATCTAGACAACTCACAATACACTTGCTTTTTAACAAGGCATGCGGCCGCCTATCGATCCGATATAAAGTAGTTGAGAAAAATTCTCGTACCTATATCGGATTCGAACCGACTATCGCTATGCTGGATTTTCGAATGGCCTGGGCATTAGACCGCTGATCCACCGACCACTTAATGTCTATGAGCAAATCAAATTATTTCAAAACATGGACACATGACATATACCTCTAACTATATAGTACCTTGTTAAGATCGAATTTTGATAGCAAGATTGTTTGTGGATAATAATAATAATAGCAATGAGAGTTTCTTATTAAAAGAAAATATACGCTATATAACAACACTAAATAACATCGTACCTAAACAAAAATTTTACTCGGTCATATCTATTTGAATTTTTCCGAAAAGTACTGACGGAGTTACAAAAATGTATTCTCAAATGTTTAGATACAATACCTGACACAATCATAAAATATGACGTCAGCGTTTATTCTATCATCACTTTTCACGTATTTTCTAGAAATATAATGGTACGTACCTCCGTTATCTTCCAAGGTGAGAAATTATACAGTTTTTCAGGAGAAGTATGAAAAGTTCAGGGGTGAACCAGACCTCGCATTCTTGGAAAGCGACTCTTTCGTCTCTATACGCATAAATTATTTTTTGGCTTACCTACCAACATCGAATAAAAATCGCAAGACCGGTTTGTATTTTCATTCAATACCTGAATTTTCAAGTAGTGATGTGAATGATGCATATTCCATACTGATGAAACACAATACTAAATTTTTCCATATCGCTAGCCGAGGTAATTCCATAAATGAGTCAAATTAATACCTGGTAGGTAACTAACAATATCCATATACAGTGTCACCGTTAAAGTCCGCATCATATGGGATTTTTTTTTATTAGTCAGTTATTGCAAATTTAGAGTTTGTGAACAGTTTGTGCTTTGAAAATTATGCAAAATGACTTTTACGATGTCTTCCTATTCATCGGCTACACCTGTCAAATATGACATTTTTTCTAAAAAATTACTAAATGTCAGGTAATTTCTCAATATTTCGATAAATATTATATGAAAAAGTTGTTTATTTTTAGATTTCCTACCCACCTACCAAATTTGAACCAGTTTAAACAACTTTGATTTTTTTCTCGTTTTCTTAACCTTACAATTTTTCAGCTAATTTAAATTTAGTCAAATCTGAAAAACCAGTTGAGATGTAATACACCCATCTGCTGAAAGGATTTTTTTCTGATTAAAATGTTTCTAATTGGATATTTTCAAATAAATACAAATATGCTGAAAAAATTATGTCTAATACTTGATGCAAAGTGGCTCTAGTTCTGAATTTTCGAATCCATTTCCAAATCAATAGACCTAAAGTTGCTAAGTCAATCTTCAAAAGTTATTCTCCGAAGTAATACTTACAAATGAATCAAGTTGCTCTGGCATGCTCTGAAAAGAATTGTAGTAATAGAAAAATGAACAATTATTTCACAATAAACATTTATTAATTATTATAAGGCGATTCAAATGATAAGAATGTACAACGTGGGTTGGATATCAATTATAACATTTCGGTATGTCTTCCATCACGCTCAATGCAAATAATGGTTCGCCTGGAAACTTCGTAAACAGCGTTTGTTAAAAACTGAGGAGACATAGTTAATACACAATCTCGAATTACTGTCTCCTGGTGGTTGACATCTCGAAATGGTCTGCGCTTGTAGACTTTTTGCTTCAAATACCCCCAAAGGAAAAAATATAGTGGGGTAAGGTCTGGCGACCTAGGTGGCCAGGGTTGTTCCATATTCCACCCTATTGTATTCCCTCGAAATACTTCCAAGATATATCTTTTAACTCCTGCCGAATTATGAATTGGCGCTCCGTCACATTGAAACCATAGGTTATGTCTTTCATTAAGGGGCATTTCATCTAAAACTTGACGTATTTCATCATTTAAAAACTGCAAGTATCTCTCTGAATTTAAATTTTCCCGGAAGAAATATGGGCCAATGACTCTGTTATTTAACACACCGCACCACACATTTGTCTTGAAAGAATATTGATCTCGGCATTCTATCACAAACTTTGGGTTTTCTGTTGACCACCACCCACAGTTTTGTGAACTGACTACCCCATTCGAGGTAAAAGTCGCCTCGTCTGTCCATAAAATTTTACAAGGAAAATTTGAATTTTCTTCTTGTCCTTGGAACCAAAAAGAGAAATCCAACCGTACGTCAAAATCTCGCTCTTTTAACGTGTTTATAAATTTTGGTTTGAACGGCTTGAACTTATTATTGTGTAATATTTTTCTCATGGCCTCCCTTTTAGCACCGGTCCTATTACAAATATCTGTTATACTAGTTTGCCCATGCTCTACCACATCTATGCATACACTTAATTGAGCTTCTTCATCATAAACTCTTGGATTATGAGGTCTGTTGAAAGTATTTTGTACTGAACCCGTCGATTCGAACTTTGAGATAATCCTGCTCACAGTAGACTGGTGAATATTTCTTTCAGGATGCCCTCCATTGAAAATATTCGCAACTTGTCTATGACTTGAATTTTCACCGCAAATGCGTACAATTTCAATTTTTTCCTGCAAAGTCAGCATTTTGAATGTACTACTTGATAAAAATTACTGTTTCATAACCTTGAAACTGTCAAACACTTTATATCAATTTCCATAACATTCACTTCTATTGTTTCCATAGCATACTTCCCATTTCAACAGCACCTTGATTGATGATTAATTTTTGAGTATAAGTTCAGAGAATAATTGTATGAAATAGATTTAGCAAGAATTTGAACGGCAAATTGATTTGATATTTCTAGAGTTATAGCACTTATCTGAAATGTCTTCATGTGATAAAAATTATTAAAGTGAATTTTGCTATGTTGAAACTAGAGCCACTTTGCATCAAGTATTGGACATAATTCTTTCAGCATATTTATATTCATTTGAAAATATCCAATTAAAAACATTTTAATCAGAAAAAAATTCTTTCAGCAGATGGGTGTATTACATCTCAACTGGTTTTTCAGATTTGACTAAATTTAAATTAGCTGAAAAATTGTAAGGTTAAGAAAACGAGAAAAAAATCAAAGTTGTTCAAACTGGTTCAAATTTGGTAGGTGGGTAGGAAATCTAAAAATAAACAACTTTTTCATATAATTTTTCTCGAAATATTGAGAAATTACCTGACATTTAGTAATTTTTTAGAAAAAATGTCATATTTGACAGGTGTAGCCGATGAATAGGAAGACATCGTAAAAGTCATTTTGCATAATTTTCAAAGCACAAACTGTTCACGAACTCTAAATTTGCAATAACTGACTAATCAAAAAAAATCCCATATGATGCGGACTTTAACGGTGACACTGTATGTTTTATTTGAAATTATTTCATTTTCACAAAATACACTTTTATAGACCACCCGTGACATGTTTGAATGTGTATTTATCAGAGATCCAAGATTTCTGTCTGTGGCTGTGCATACAAATTAAAAATAACCTGTCACTTCGTTTCTGCCTTTGGTGGAAGAAGACAAATAAAAAACTTGATTTTTCATATCATTTTATTAAAATCGTTACTCTCCTAAATGTTTACGTAGGAAAGTAATAACTATAATTTTCCGTAATTCACACCAAACAAGAAATAAGAATGAATCATGGAAAAAAAAACTGATGTAAAAAATATACACCAACAAGTAATATGAAATATACATGTATATGCTAATAGTTCACAAATAAAAACCTCTCGAATTATTATATTCATACCTTCACTTTCTTTGATATATGTTAGCATTGATGGCAAAGGAGGAGAAAAAAAATCTTCAGTTTTTTTGCATACTATTATTTTCTTGTGTATGCACGATAATTATAACTATACTTTCTATTATTCCCATCAAACGAGAAGCGTAACACAAAAGATATACACAAAGTAACAATACAATACAAAATACATTTATAGGTGCATAAAATGTTGAATGCCAACCTTAAAACAGCAAATTCACGGCTCTATCTATTTTTGAAATTGGGCCGTCTCAAAAAAAATTCAATAATTCACTCAATTGACAATTACAATAAAATATAGTAAAAAGAAACACACAACAAAAAATACTAGTGACCATGAAATTATAAACTAATGAAGAAGATTTTTAATACCCAACAGACATAATTTGAATGACATGAAGCTAAAACAGATCACATAAAACTGTTATCAATATAATGAAACACTCACAAATCATACCACACTCTATGTTATAAACATCAGTCAGGAGCTTCAAAACGATATTTACATTATTCCACTCGAATGTTTACTGAAAAAATATAACTTTTGTCTTGGTATAATTTTTGTTTCAAAGTTAAAACCATACATCTTCTATCCTTTCAAAAACTTTCGTGTTGTTTAAAAATTCTCTATTCTATTTCTATTCTCCAATAACTAAGAAATTCTGGATATGGTCCTTAAAGGGGTGTAAAATAAGTATATTTAAACTTTATAAGTAAGTAACTGCAACTTGTTTGATGTCCTATTCTTTATGCTGAAATCTATTTCTTAATGAGGGTAAGATAGAGTATTCAAAAGGTTCAGACAGATAGAACCCTCACCAATTCAAAAACATTACATTTAATATATTTTGATTTGAGAATAAGACATCAAACATACAATAAATGAATAAAAGTGTGTTGGAATAAATTTTGTGGTTTTTGTACAATCCCTAACAGTGAAAATCTCAATAGTTAAGTTTTACCATAAATAATGGTAACGTGAATTTTCATTAAGCATCAGCTAGGTCAATTCCATACAAAACAACAGATCTAGGTCGCACATGTACAACAGAAGCCGCAAAAATATGCTCTACACTCAGAGTTATAGTCTCATCTGGTGAAATGATATATTATAACTTGCAGTGGCGTAGCTAACACCCCCGCAACCCCCGCGGCGCGGGGGGGCGCAAGCTTGACAGGGGCGAAAGGAAACCAAAAATTTTTGCCTCACATTTAAAGGAGGTTATGGGTAGGGGCGCAAGCAGTTTCCTGCGGGGGGGCTCGCTGAAAGTTAGCTACGCCACTGATAACTTGTCATTTTTGCGGCTGCGCCAGGATTACAAAAAATAAATTATCGACTTATATAACACTGGAAATGATAAGTTTTCAATTACTTGCTGGTGTATGTTATATAGTCTAAGGATTCGATTAAACCTCAAATCCAAGTCATTTCCTTTAAAAATGTCAACAATGATTTTTCCTGACTTACGTCTTAATTCTAATAATACTTTAAAAACTAACCTGCAACAACTAATAACACTGACTTACTAATTCTTCTGTCGAATTCTAATACCTGAAAAACAAATGTAGTATCAAACTCAATGCGCAAAATGAAAGAATCCCTTTATTTTTTCAGCTGTTCTTTTTCTCATAATCACGTATGTATTATTCTGAACTTGAACAATACTTGAAAACACTACTGTCCCCTGTTCATAACATTGTGAGTATTTTTTCTCTGTTCTTGATGTCTTAGATATTAGCAAGGTCTCTAACGTAAACAGTTAATTTGAGATATAGAAAAAAGTCTAGTGGTGTAAGATCTGGCCATCTAGCGTGCCATTCAACCCCCGTACTCCGCGACATAATGATGATGAAAATTGATACTGCTTCATATGGATGAATTCAGAAAGACAGCCTTCAATATAATTCACAATAGAAAATATGCAATTTGAAAATAAAAGTTGACATGTAAGTAAATTTTTGACAAGTGATAAAATGTGGATAATCAGAAACAGTAATTCAATTGCTTTCAACAAACCATTCAAAAACTGTATACGCATGTTATGAAGTTTTCTCTATGTGCAGCGAACACACTGTTTCTAGGATGTAAATTTCATATGCAGTCAAAAACTCGTTTATTGAAAAAATCGTTCAACATGATTTGCACAAAAAATTGTGTTGAAGTTGAAAATTGACAATGTTTTTCTCAATTGACACTGCCAACAGAAATTATGAAAATAATTTTTAATTCTACTGGTTAAAATAACTATAAAAAGTTCCCAATATAAATATTATGTTCGACAACTGGGAAATAATTCGCTTGAGTAAAATAAGTTGTGTTGATAATATATTTTCAGGGTAGTCCTACGTTAAGTCTTAAGTTAGGACTAAGTTACGTCAGGCATTAATTCACCATAACTCTTGAAAAAGGCATGATACATTGCAACATTTTTAATATTTTATGATTTTGAATTAAAAAAAAGTTTACCTATAATAATTAGGCTTAAATGGACCTGCTTTATTCAACCCCATATATTTAGCTTGCTCATCACTCAACTCCGTTAGATGGGCATCAAAAGTAGGCAGATGTAGACTTGCTACATACTCATCTGAAATAAAAAACATTGGTGAAATCAGATATGCTGTGGTGATGTAGGTTTTTTTCGTAAAAGAAAATTTACGGAGATATTATATATTATGTTCATAGTTTTCAGAGGAATCCTACGTTAAGTCGAGTTGAGACTAAGTTACGTCATGCGAGAAATATCATTTTCGTCAAGTGTACCCAACGTGGAACTCGATTTTAAAAGAAACTGATTTTCAGAAATTTTTCTCTCCGATTTACAAAAAAATTGGCGAGAAATGACCGATCTAAACTCTAGAAAAACTAATCAACTCGAGAACGGTTAGAGATAGAGCAATTCTGCGAACACCAATCGATTCAGAATCATGAAATTAGTATAATCTATGAATTGCAAGTCGAACGGCGAAAAAAACAATTACTCGAAAAAAGTCAAAGGGGTAGACCCCTAGAAATTACGAAAAATACCAAATCAGCAGATTCATTTGAAATTCGCACTATGTACGCGAAATTTAATGCTGATTCCGAAAATATATGATTTGTATATGCTCAGATACAAAGTTTACCATAAAAAGGAACAAAACGTCAAAAATTCCCTCGCAATATCGAATTTTCGAAAGTATTCAATTTACATTATTCAAAAAATCGAACACATCCTTCAAATGTATTTCGACGAGCTGATTCCGAATCATTCCATAAAAATAAATTTCGGTTACGAATTGACAAAATTTTTACTCTTGGGAGGCACATTAACAGTATTCTGAAGATTTAAAGAACAAGCCAGGCTCATATTACTATTTTATTATCAGCGACTATGTTTTGATTTGAAATTACATTAGAAATCACAGCTGAAACATGAACTTCACTTAACTCAATAATAATAAACTATCTCTATAAGGGCCGGCCTTTTCACCTCAGCCTTCTCTTACAGATATCCTCCATCTACCTGAGGAGTGCATCCCAAAGATAAGTATCAGAGACTTTATTGAGACGTGAAAAGACCAGTCCTAAGTGTTTGCTCAAACTTCATGTACTGGAAAAATTGCTGCCGTAATTGGGGAAACATGACGTAATGCCTTCTAATAAGTTTAAAATCCGTTTGTTTCTAAATCCCATCATGAAATAATGCTATTTTCCATTAAAACCGTATCTTTTATGGATTGAACAGTAACACTACCCACAGTACGATGATATCCACAAAATGAGACAAGGCCTTTGGTCTCTCGTCAAAAAAAAAACTTCATAACACCTTCATCTACTGAAAATACTAGTTGTACGTGTGATGTGACACTTTCATCTGAAGTAATTTTTTGAGAAATGCGAAATGACAGCTTTATCCAATTATGTCTTCAATTGTATTCAACAAAACCTAAAGGAAAAATATACAAATACTTGATCCAAACTTACCCATTTTCTTTGGAAGCAGATACACGTCAGACTTATACCGTCCTGAAGGAGCATTGAATAACTCAATGAGTGCCAAAGCTTGAGTGGCGGAAGTGATAGAAACAACAAATGAAGGCAAACTTGAACAGCTTAGGTTGACTAGGCGACCTTCAGCTAAAAGAATTATTCTCTTGCCATCGGGCCATATAACATGATCCACTTGGGATCTGACTTTCTCCCAAGTTAGGTCGGGGGTTCTTAAACTATTCTAAAAAAAATTGGGCATCATACATGGTTACTTACTATACGAGGATGATATTGGAAATATTATTACAAGTCAGAAAGTAATCTTACTATATCAATTTCTGTGTTTGAATGTCCCATATTACAAACAATACATCCACTCTTCATTTTGTCCATATGTTCCCTGGTAACAACGTTTTTGTTACCTGTAGCGGTTATGACAATATCTACATTACGAATAACTTCGTTTAATTTAACGACACGATAGCCATCCATGCTGGAAAACAAAAGTTGTAGAAAATGATGCTGGAGTTGAACAATATGCCATACCTCGCTTGTAGAGCGCAGATTGGGTCAATTTCTGTAATATATACGACGCAACCAAATCCTTTGAGAGCTTGGGAACAACCTTTTCCCACTTCTCCATAGCCGCATATAACAACTTGCTTGCCTCCAAACATAACATCAGTGGAACGCTTCAGGCTGTAAAAATATAGACAATATACAGACAAAACTGAGCCTGGGAAACGAAATAGTTTTCAGCTGATTCACAAGTCTAGTAAAAAAACTGAATTCCGTGTAAAGTGGTAATTCAATTGTGGAATAACCTATAGCGGCGGGTGTATTCTCGACACAATGTAATCTTATTCACCTGCATTCGCAGTATGAAAAAATTATGTAAACAAGACTCCTGCAATGCCCTAGTCAATATACGTAAGGTAAGGCCATAAAAAAATACGCCTCACAATTTTTGACTGTCTCTGAAAAAATTGAGGTCAGGTGTTGTAGTTAGGGCAAAAAATTTATAAATTTTGAAATTAGGAATTATTGTAGGATTAGTTGAGTCGAGATTACTTCCGTCCCTTGTAGCTGGAAGTTCCTACGTACCTGTCAATGATTGACTCACGGCAACTGTATAAATTATCATATTTCGTCTTTGTCACTGAATCGTTCACGTTCATAGCTGGGACGGTAAGTTTGCCACCTTTTGATAGCTGATAGAGCCTATGGACGCCAGTTACACTTTCTTCTACTATTCCTGGAATAAGAAACACAAATTTGTCTTACATAAATGTTGTGAATGATCGACAATTAATTGACAAAGTTTTGATGATGATCCACGGAACAATTGCAATGATTTTTAATATTTGTCAGAATAAAAACGATGGAATTTGGTACACTATAATAATAATACATTTATTTAATAACTAAGCATTTTACGTAATACAACATTATAATATTCATTCATTAAATCTAAATTAAGATGTACACATCGCGGTCATTGTTCAGTCACATTTGAACCATTCTGGGACATTTCTTTGCCGATTCCGATAACATTTGGACAACTGAATCTGTCAGATTGTTTAGATTTATTTTCTAGAGAAGAAACTTAAAAAGGAAGTGCTCAAAATCCCTGTCGTTTCATAAATTCCCTAAAATTCTTGAAATCAATTGAAAACGTTTTTCAGCAGAAGAGACATTTTGACTGTGTGGCCCCTAGTCTTTAGAACCTGTACGCAATAATCAATTAGAGTGGGACTATCGATAGCGGACACTAAACGGCCTACTGTAGACACCCTTTTGTAGACAAGTGGTAGGAATTCAACGACTTTCTCGTTTCGCCCATTTCATGATAAACACTTGTGAGCGGAGAAGCATATGTTGTATTTCATGAGCAGGAATGAACATTCAGTATTAGGGAACATTTTCGAAGTTGGAAGAAAAATCTAAGTCATTTTCATTTTATTTATTGTACTTTTTCAAAAATAAAACATTTATGACCATTAAAAAAACCCACACACATAATTCAACCTACGATTGTTTCTGTTCTTCGATATGGCTTCATTTATGTTCTTCATAATTTAAATATTCACAGGATAATAAATGACAATTAAAAAAAAAGATGGTCCTGGTCGTTGGTATTGGAGACAAAAACATAGCCAATTACGATTTCTTAAAAAGTAGGCCATTATCGGAGAAATCACAGAGAACAAATCACTTTTTACTGCAAAAGTTCACTACTTCCTTATTATCAGATAGGTTCAATGCTGAGAATTCAAAATTAATCAGCATAAATTATTTGGGTCGTCATCGACCAATGAATTTATCAACCGAACATGAAACTTTAAAATAAAAAATGATCTTTCACATCCTAATTGGAAAATGGCAGTATCAAAAGAAATAAGCATTTTTTTGTGAATCTAATGCAATCAGCATTCACATACTTACAATCGTGGTGCATGAGCGAGAAACTCAAGGTCATCAGTTAAGAAACCACGATTGTCCTTTTCACCAGAAAAAGAAACATAGAGCTCAACAGAGCTTTTCGAATCTTTGGTGAAAACTAACGGATGTCAGGACAGGAGAATCGAAATACTGGGGGCTGAACTAATACTCGATGCTCACTTGAAACAAACATCTGGGAAAAGTGCTGACAAGGGCAAGGACATCATTAATGATGGTCAGCCGGTCCTTCAGCAAAACATGGGGACTGGGACCCAAACAATCGCTTTGGCTATACACAGCGATAGTGAGGCTGTCGATTACGTATGCGACACTGCTGTGGTGGCCAAAGGCATATCAAGTTTTAACCAGAGAGAAGCTGGCTAGTTTGTAAACAGATTCTAAGGAGGGGTTCTAGAAACCAAGTAATTCTCTCTGAAAGCCAGGCGGCTATGAATGCTCTGCGATTATATAGATTTATTTCCAAATTAGTTCGAACAATTGAGCCGGAACTCCCTCAGGAAAATAAGGAAACATCAAGATTTCACACTATACAGGTCTCCAGGAGTTCATCAGACCATCGGGAGTACTCACGAGATAAACCTGACAGCGGGGAGCAGAAATGTTCTACGCAGAACTACCTGCATTTCGGCCGATGGCCATCCCCGCCACATAATAATGATAAAAAAATAATGGAGTAATTTTTTAATATGCACTGAAAATATTCATTCATAATTTCTACTAAATGAACTCACTTCACTAAGACTATTAATCTGCTTAACAACAAGTAGTATAACAATTACTATGAACAATACTATGAACTAAAATGGTCAACTCTAGTAAGTGCTAGGATGATTACATTTATTTTTGCATTTTCACACTCACCTTTGATGAGTTTAAACATCGTGGGGTATTTTTTTAGCATGAGATGTGTAGCATCTCCACCATCATCCAAAATCATATTGGGTTGCCAATTATCTGCATTCACACATTTATCAATACACCACCAAAAATCTTCTTCCGTTTCACCCCGCCAAGCAAAAACAGAAAAACCAGCTTCGGCAAGGGCCGCAGCCACTTCATTCTGAAATAGTATATGTCATGTATTCCAAAAATAAGAGAATCACTTCAAAAGATAATGCACAAACGATATCCTGGTATACCTACTAGCATTTTTTATGTCTTTTACTATTAATACACGTCTGTCCTGTAACTTTTGAGCAATGAAATTCGATATTTTTCATCACAAATTCACTGAAGTTTGATTTGACTGTCCAAGACATGTGTGTTCTTCAGGATTTCTGATTAATTTAATTAAATGATTTCTTCAATAAAAAATGGATAACCTGGATGATTATATAAAGTACACCAAATATCGAATTGCTAATGTCAAGGAAAACAAAAATTTACACTACAAATCAAACCTATTAAAATTGGCCAACAAATAGTTATTTTTTACAAAACGTTTACAAACCTGTGTTGAATAAATATTGCATGCTGCCCATCTCAAACTAGCACCAAGAGCAGCCAACGTCTCGATCAAAACAGCAGTTTGAGCGTTTATATGAGTACACCCTACAATTTTGGCGTTTTTCAAGGGTTTGTCATCGGATGCCCTCTTTCGTAACGCCATTATACCAGGCATTTCTGAAAAGTGTGAAAATAGAAACTGCTATATTTCTGGGCAATGCTACAGAAGTTCTATATTTTATTTTGAATTGTAGCAGATACTTGATGAAAATCCATATTAACTTTTGAAATAAAACTCCAGTTTCAATCGGTTTTACAGATTATGGGTTTACAACACCACGAGAATTGTTTCACCATACAGTGGATTCTTCAACTAAAAGTAGATATGGTAAGATGAAAAATAATCTATTAGATATCAAAATGGAATTTTTTTCAGAATTTAACTAATCCAAAGAATGTAATTTTAATTAAATTACTGTAGAAACTAGATAGCAGGTTACAACACTTAAGATATCTAAAAATGCTTAAATTATCACTAAGCCACAAAGAGGTTGGGAGGAAGGAAATTGCATTTAGCGGCGAAGGATTCACTCCTGCCCTGCTGAGCTAAGCAGACAAGCAAAACCAGCTCACACCTGCCCTAGGACTGACCCTATAATGTAATGTAGGCGGTTAAATGCTGTAGGTGCTAAGTCTTGAAGTTGCTAGACTTCCCCGCCTCCTCCAAGTTACGCGGGGGGTATTGTTTGCTTATGTGTAACATCGAGCTGTTGGGTTCATGTATTAATTATTGAGTTTGCAGTGTGCCCCCAGAAAAACGTAAAAAAAACGGGTTTGAGCATGCCTGGGAGTCATTAAGGGTTTATCACTTGTCTTCTGGGTTCTTGTAGGAAATGTCGATCCACTGGCTGGTAGATGAGTCCTCCATGCCTTATTGGCCCGTTGTGGTGGGCTCGGATCGCTGTTATATCCTTGGTCAGCATGATTTCAAGGATATTGTATCTGTAGACTTGTACACTTGCTCTGGCCTTCATCATCGTGGAGCTAGTGTCGTTTACCCCTACCTTGAAACTTCTGTTGATCAGGTATAAGTCCATGATTTTCACCATATGATCAGGTATGCCTGCTCGTAACATCTTCATGACTAGACCAGGTCCAAGATTTAGATTGAAGACCTTCCTCACCTTGGGGACAATCCTGACCACTTGAGAGGTCGTTGAATGACCTCTCCTGAATCCGAACTGTTCCTCCGGGATGAGCGAGAGCTCTTCTTTATTTAACTAATGTTTCCGGGTAATGAAACAAATATATGCAATTACAAAAGGTAAACAATTAATTTGTGGAAATCGATTTGTTGGCAGGTAGCCAACTGAAACCTGATTCATACGGTTAGTAAATAAGAGTTACAGTACAAAATATATCTAAGTGTGTCATCCTGTAGAAGCTGATGTATGGCGAAACAATTGTCGTGGTTTTTTTCAGACACATAATGTGTGAAAATCATTAAAGTTCAAGTTTTATTATGAAAGTTTCTATATCTAATACACTACCTTGTTCTGCAATTTCTATCTCACGTCGTCCGAATGCATGTTGGTTGATATTACGAACGCAGAAGTCCGAAATGCCAGCTGAATTCTTTTGGACCTTTTCACGTGGCGATATGTCATCTCCGTCTGAGCTACTACCTGTACAAGACGCTAAACACAATTCTTTAAAAAGACCAGCAGATGCTGTGTCGGCATCACAGATCTCATATTTCACGATAGTATGTATAAAATATGAATATATGAGTTCTGTGGTCGGCATACATTCCACAAAAACAAGCCATGTTCTTAGTACTGTTGAAATATATGCTAGATATATTGAATCCAAGGCCTGAACAAATTCCAAAGGAAAAGAGGCTAACTTATACGAGACCTTATAGTTGAAAACTGTGAGTGAAATTTTGCCATAAAGGACGAAAAAGTGCAACTCAGAAGGTCAAAAGAAATAATTGCATAAGAAATGGCATGCAGAAGAAGTGCAACTCCAGAAACTTATAACAATTGACTTATTGCATAGCAAACTGTCGCCTGGTTGCAGAAGTATTAGAGTTTAGAACTATTTTAAACTAATTATACCATTTTGTAATGAAGGCCACAGATGTCCTATCCTTAATTTAATAAACTGTCTTACTGAGCAATCAAAAAACGTGTATTGCTTAAAAAATAATGACCTGCCTCCACGATACATTCTCAAAATGCCCCTTCCTCCCTTTTTATCACGTTTCCACTGTAATCATAAACCAGATTTTTGATCACCTCATATTGGCGTGGATTGGCAACAACAGTAATTAAATTTCTCTAGTGATCTCACAGTACTCCATTTTGAAGGTACAACATTAATATTCGATCAATCTTAATAATCTGCAATTGACAAAATTGAATATTTTTTCAAGACAACAGTCGAAGCAATTTGATCCATTTGCCCATCTACTTTTGTACCTATAGATATCCTTATTTAGCATTTTCTATTTTCAAACTGTGGAAAGTTAAAATCCTAAAATATGTCAAAAAAATTTCTTGTGATTTCAATTGTACTCATAAAATATAAAATCTATGAATAAACCGGAATTTTAACGGTACTTAAATAAAAAATACTCGAAAGATTCCATTAAACTACATCAAAACACTTTATACCTATGCAACCAATTAACAAAATTCCATATACAACCTTTTTCACTCAAGTAGGCATCATTATGGCCCCATCTTAATATAAAAAAAAATTGTGTGTCAAAAAATACCATTGAAGTTTACATATCTAGTCGATATCGTCTTTGACTGGAAAGTTAACAAGGTGGTGGTGTTATTTAGGACCTCACTGTATATTGAAAACAAAATTTAAAAGATCTCCGTGTGGTTTTTCTACCGATGCATCTACAAAAATGCTCGGCAAAAGGTAAGTATTGAACTATTCAGAATACCTGTTATATAAAACTTTGTAGGCATAGCGATGCGACTGAAAATAACAGAAAAAAGATTAAATATATTACTAATTGACGTGTTTTCTGTCTAATCTCTTCAATATACGTAAATAATTTAATTCTCCACGTTTTAATTTACTGATAATGAATAGGTTTCATATAAGTTGCCTCTATTTGTTCCGAAAATTCTGTATCGACACAAGGATTACCTGTAATTTTGTTAAAAGTACCTAGGCAAGTTTATGTGAAACATACTTTCGAAGTGCCTTCTTACCAGAACTGTACGAATCTGTTGAGGATGCAGATAAAGAACGACTCCTATACCGACTAGATTTTTTTAATGCACTAGTTTTGGTGTCCTAGAAAGTAGAATTATGATATTTCATTCACATTTTGAAAATAAGTTGATAAAACTATGAAAGCAGAAATATCTATAAACTCAAGTAAAAGTATAGCTCAGCCTCAAATCATACACCAAATTGCATATCTACAGTAACAGATTGCACCACAATAATACCAACTAGTTAAATATACAGTGTTCGCCAGAAAGTTGGGAACATATGGGAAACGGTTTTGTAATTGAAATTTGAATAAATTCAAAGGCGGTTTATTTCTGCATGTCTGATAACTAAAAAATCCGTTGAGTCTCATATCATGTGACCACACATTTGGTGGGAATTTGATAAAAAGTTTACTGTGATGCAGGAAAATTTGTCAAATTGACAAGATATCGAAAAACTGTATGGAAAAAGGTGAAGTGTTTGACATCTAATAAAAAAAAATCCACTTTCTTTACCTACTACGTTTAATAACCTGAATCACATGAATCTGGGCAAAACTTATCAAATATTTGTGACAGAAATTTTGGGGGAGATAAACTTGAAAACCCCTATTTAGTCTTGTCACAAGGTATAGTCATGCCCTGTATATTGATGCACATGAGCTTATTCTATATTCTCAGCCAGGAAATGAAATTTGAATAATCTTTAAGTACTAAATTTAATATAGGTTAGTAGATTTGAAATACAAAATCTTAGCTATACATTTTTTCTATCTGTTCAAAATTGGTATATAGGGCTTTCGTTGTTGATACATTTTGTTCAATATCTTGTCAATTTGACTAATTTTTTGGCAGCACAAATAACTTTCCTTTAAATTTCCGCCAAATCTGAAATCACGTGATGGAAGTAGAAACAAATATGTTAACAACTTACTGGTGGACACAAAAAGTTCGAATGCAAATGTCAAAATATTGGAAACAAAAATTAGCATCTAAAAATTTCTACCTATAAAAATAATTGAAATCGATAGTATTACAAAAATGTTAATAACTTTGCTAAAACCATTTCAAGATTGCACCTTGTTTCAAAAACTATGAAGCATTCAGAAAAAAATGACTATACAAAAAAATTACCCGCTGGCATGAGTTGCGTTTAATAAGAATAATAAAGTATCTTCAGGATAGGCATTTCAAAATTTAAAATGGAAAGCTTTTCAAAATGCATTACAGTGGTAGCCAAGAAAGATCTGGGCTGGTATCGTTGAAAACAATATTGTTTCAAGGTCAGTAGCAGAGTATTCACGTGAAGAAATCTGTCATCAATAGCAGTCGGTTTTCGTTTTCTGCCACTACCTGTCCTGCGCTTATTTCTGCCAGTTTGTCTAAAACATTCGACCACTCTTTTGATGGTAGAGCGAAGTAATTCTTGCAACATATTCATAATTACGTCCATCTTCAACAAGAGCAACAGCTTTCGATCAATGTTTCGCATTTAAAACCATGGTTGAAGTTCTTTTAGGTCTCTCACTGTCAAACTGAAATTAGGGCAACAACGAGCAAAGCCACCTCTTCAACAAATTATATTTATTAAAGTAAACCGTTTTGACGACAAGTTCATTTCTCTCTTAAATATTAACTAGTGCACTCAAAGGCATGAACCAAAATATTGAAAAGGAATGGTTAACAAAAATTGGTATTTTGAAAGAATTTGAAACATCCACAAGATTTTTAAAATTAGGGTTTAACGACAAACTTCTAATTAACCCTGTATAATGACTAATGAGCCAGCATTTAACGAAATACTGAATGTGCAAGTTTGATGAAAAAAAAATGAAAATTGAACTGAAAGTAAAAAAACTATGAGAACTCAAATTTTATCAAATATTAACTTGTTGCGATTTTTTGCATGTGAGTGTATATGATTTTATTCATATTAACTTATACAAATATATTGGCTAGAAACGATCACAGATGTTTTTTAAATTTTTTGTTCGCATGGGGTGATATTATTTGAAAGTATCTGCCCCTCAGAGTAAATGTGGTATACCACAGGGTGCAGTACTGGGCATCAACCTAATATTTTGATGGATGATTACTATAGGGCTGAATTATCAAGAGTAGCTTCCTTTTGACGAGACACCCGACTATTCCCTCAGTTAAAATACTCGGACGATGTTTGTTTCGCCAGCTGAAGCCGTAAACTCAATCGTCTTAGTCTTTTGGTCGAGAAGGACTACATCTGGCTTACTGGCTTGTATCTTAACAAATGTATTTTTACATAACTGTGGAAAAAATCTATTCACTAACCGTTGAGACTTCGTTAATCTGTTCTTCAATTCAAGTTGTTCCACACGCTATATGCAAAAATTACCGATAGTAAGTAGTCGATATTGAAAGCAGGTATACTGAGTCTCAAAGGTTCGGTAACCACTTACTTCCTCCAGGTAATAGGCCCGGAGACTATTAGCCGTCAGCCAGCTAACCGAGACCCTTAACTGGACATTGAAAAACCGGCCCTTAATAAACAAGTGTCTAGAGGAATTTTTGAACGCGTTACATACCGTACTTTTTCTAAGAACTCTTATCAACACCACTGAAATCAAACAGTGATGTATCTAAAGAATGGAGTGTTCATGGTATGGATTTAAAAAATATGGTCATTGTGAACCTATGATTTATTCAGCATATAGCATGGTACATATTTTGAAAAAAATTCAACTGTCTCTTAAATAGAATCATGGTTTTAGTCGATCCCGGTTGTGTGCTTCAAAAACTTGTTGTTGCAGATACCTATCTATTTCTACGAAATAAATAGTTCGAGAAAACAAGAGAGGAAGTCAAAAATTATTCCGAAAAATGTAGAAGTCATCAGAAAAATACCCACACAAACTGTGTACGAAAATGAAGGCCTGCTGCATTATGAGCAGAAGAAGTGAACAAATAGTGATGGCCTTCTGCATTTGCCGATTAGGACTTCTGCTGTACTACGGCATAATTACTACGATAATTAATTCGTTTATTTTCCTCTTTTCAGATGATATTCGTTCCACCTTGAGCGGAAAGTACCTGAGGAAGAATTTTTTCCTTCGAATATTTATAATGCTGGTAATTTTTACATTTCGGCAATTTGTAGTAGTACAAATTTAATTATACATTTATGAGTTTGGTCAACAAGAAGTGTTTTCTATAGTAAAGTTTATTCTGATCGTTATCATATCTCTTGGACAAACCTGCCAGAAGCTGTATCTACAGCACCATTTCAAATATTGACTCAAAGATTTACATTCTTATCGACGAATCACGGATTAAATATAAAAAGATATGGTGATAAACATATTAAAATATTTGTATGTATCGTAAATGAGAGTACACTAACAAGTAGAAAAGAGCAGTTAATTTCTGTTCACAAAACTTTGGAAAGTGTAATGAATTACTAGAAATCGATCAGAAATAATTTCGCAAGTACATCAATTCGTCTCAAAATGAAATGAAAGTTTGGAAAAATGTATGGATATATTGTATCATCTGCAAAGTTGTTCCGTTTCGTTTAGGATGTTTTTCCATATGACTGGCAGTTATAATGAAATATCCGTCGTGATATTAGCCAGGGAAGCAGTTGTTTTCCCTTGGACTCATTCCATAAAAGCTAATCAACCATGTAGACATTTTTGAATGGATTGCCTGGACTTTTTCAAGTCACCAGTTTGTTATATCACCAGACATGAGAAATGTCTTTTTGTACAGATTGGAGATCAAGATAGATGGCTGTATATAGTTTTTTTTGATTTTATTTATGAAATGAATGATATAGAATCAATTATCAATGAATAATATTGAAAAATCAGCATTTTTAAGAGATATTCACAGATGATTAAAGCCAAAATGTATATTCTGATATTGAAAAAATAACAATTTTCCAAAATTTTTATTCCTGACATTCCAAACAATTGCCTGGTTCTCTCAAATGTATCTCGACAAGCTGATTCTAAATAACAGAAAAAAAATTATCAAAAATTACACTTCTCAACTCTAGATGAACTTTTCAACTGGAGAACAGTTGAAGATAGATCCATTCTGCGAACGCCAATCGATTCAGAATGATGAAATTAGTCTACTCTGTAAATTTCAAGTCGATCGATCTAAAAAATAATTTCTCGAAAAACGTCAAAATGTCCTAAAAATCAAGAAATATACAAAATACTTGGAATTCTTACTATTTACGCAAAATTTCATGCTGATTCCAAAAATAAGGGATTTTTATATTCTCAGATAATAAAGTTTAGCATAAAAAAGGAATAAAACGTCAAAAATTTAAAAAATCAAAATTTTCCATTTTTTCATTTTTCAAAAAATCGCAAAAGTCACACAAATGTGTTTTGACGAGCTGATTACGAATCATGCCACAAAAATAAATTTCGATTAGAAATTGATGAAATTTCAGAATATTTTTTGTCGAAAAAATGCACCAATCCACAAAAAATTAATATTTCTTAAATAAAAATGCGTTCTTATTAAAAAATTCACAGACGATTAGAGTCAGGTAATGTAATATTCTATACCGAAGGCAACCCTATCTTCAAAAATTTTATTTTTTATTAAAAAAAAAACGCCTGATTCCCTCGAATGTATCTCAACGAGCTGATTCTGGATTAAAAAAAAAATTGGAAAGAAATTACCCTTCTCAACTCCAGATGAACTTCTCAATTGGAGAACGGTTGAAGATAGATTAAATCTGCGAACTCCAATCAATTCAGAATGATAAGTGTAAATTTCAAGTCGATCGAATAAAACAATTGCCCGAAAAAAGTCAAAAAGTCCCATCAAATTTACTTGGAATTCGAAGTGTTAACGCAAAATTTCATGCTGGTTCCGAAAATATAGGATTTGGATATGCTCATATACAAGGTTTAGCATAAAAAAGAAATAAAACGTCAAAAATTTCCTCGCACGATGAAATTTTCGAAAATTTCAATTTTCCATTTTTGATTTTTCCATAGATCTCTACTACGGGACTTTCGCTACTTGCATAAAGTTTTTTTTCAAAAGACAAAAACATTGATGTGTAAAAAAAAGTCCTGAAACTTGGTTAAATACGTAAAGTAGTTCAACGATGTTTTCATCAAAGAGTTTGGGATCATTTTAGTACTGAAGAAAATCAATCATAAACACTCATAAAGTGTACCCAAAGGCATAGCCTGTGCGGGTAAAGGACGGCTATTATTATTATTTTCCGTGGCGCTCCGGAGCGACTCACTGATTTTTAGTGGCGTATTCACTTTTCAGCTGTAGGAAAACCCGGAAAACCTACAGCACCACCCCGGGTGGTCGGTGCGAACTCCAAGCAAACAGCAGACGTCAAGATACATCAACTTTGCATCAAACACAACAGATATTTGACACGTTTCGTTCATTTTATCAAATATATATGATATATAATTTATAATAAACACCCGCACAGTATACATAGCCTTTGCGGATAGAGGACGACTATTACTATTATTTGCCGTGGCGCTACGGGGCTACTACCTACAGCATCCTGGAGACCTAAACCGCTAAGCTACGTACCGGAATTGTTTTCATAGATATTCAGTAATACATCAGGCCAATTAGACCATTTTTCATCTTTTCAACAGCTTGATTTATTTATGAGGTATAAATTATTTTATAAAGTTTTCCCCTTATAATCCAACTCTTTGAAGGACACTGTATACGTATGTTTTCCCAAAAGCATCCAACCAACAGTAAAACAGGTTCTATTCACATTCTGGAATAGCGCCAAAATCAGACAAGAGGTTATCCTTAAAAAAACAGACTAGTAGATTGATTCTATTGAAAAACACGACTGAGATCCAAAATGGAAAGATATCAAAATAACCGATTGCATTTAGATTTGCGGCAGTAGAACCAAGTTTTATTAAAACATTGGAATAGAACCAAATATTTTCTGTCAAAATTCATAAGTAGGTATACTGAATATATTAATAAATATGTGTGCATGCAGATGTGATTACTACATATTTATGCAAATTACCACGCTTTGTAAATGAATGTAAAAAATTAATTCTGGAGCTCATTAAATCGTGTTTCAGTGAATAATTTCTAATTGGTCACAAAACACTAAATAATAAAGCATTTTCTAGGACAGATATTACTGAAGGAGTGGTTTCAAGGAGGTGGAAACTCCTGAAAAAGTTTAGTTATAGTAAGTGGCATTTTCGAATACTCAACTGCACATTTGTTGGATTTAAAACAGGGGTAGTGTGTAATGGGAACAAGATAAATTTATTCATTGCATAAGCAAGATTAACATTCGAATCTAGAGCTTCTTATCAAGTTTGATATAGAGAAAACATAATACCTGCATTTTTTATAGGATATAATTTCATCCTATGGGTAAATTTTGATAAAGATTGTATTGGGAGTGTTAGGTAATAAATAACTCAATTAAAATAAAATGGATAAGATAAAACCAATTTATGAGCACAAAAACTGTTCGCATAACTGATCTGTGCTGATCAGGGTAACTGAAAAAAAACCTTTGAATAAATATCTTGACACTTTCTTTTCTCAGAATTTTTTTGCCAATAATAATAGAACAAATCAAACCACCTATAAACCGTAACAAGACCATCTAATTGGACATTGTTGCAATAGTTTATGTTGAAACTGTTAGTTTTTTAATGAAGTAGGATATCTATAGACTGGTTGCATCAATATATTTGAAAAAATCAGCAAATAAATATAAAAATTCACGGGTTAGAGTTATTAATTTTTGAATAATTGATTCACTACTTTACGAAAGAACTATATAACAAGACTTGAGTAAAGTAAGCGCTTATATTATATAAAAAAATCAAGAATATTAAATCACTGAGAATTAATTTTGCAGAAATGTTTAAGTAAAAGCAAAGCTTAGATACTGTCTACCATGCAAAGATACTACAAGATAATAATAAATGAGCAAGAAATGCAAAAAGACCTAAAGAAGGTAAAGCATACACATAGATATATGTATATCTTACCAACTTAGATCTTTGGCAGATAAAGGCATTACTTCCATCCAAACCCTAAAAACAAATTTTATATAAATACATGTTATATTATTGCAATAATTGAAGGCTCAAAGGACCTAGAAAGATAAGATGATACTGATGTCAACAGAATATGTTGTCACCTCATTCATGCTCAAAAAATTTTTTCTATAAGCAGTTAAAAGGTATGAACACAATATCACAAGAATTAGACACTGAAAATATTTATTACATTAGAGGTAACAATATAATTGTCGAATTATGTACAGTAAAGTATTTCACTTTCAAACACTGTCAATTTGAAATGTGAGAATTACAGTTACTCTAGATGTATAGGTATATAGGAAGAGGTTTTCTTATGAAAATGCCTACTAGATACAAAATATTTACCTTAGCTCCTGAAGCAGGATCTGTTACCGGTGTGTCTGTAACAGTATTTATGTTCCTGTTATTAATAATCGTCCTAATCTCTATGGTTTCAGACATTTTCTAACAGATAATCGCAGTGTAAAAATATCTACCACACTACTTCCATTCCCTACTAGTTGTCAATCAAATAAATACTGGCAAATATCAATTTCCAACCACAGTACAACAAGCATACGAATGACACGGAACACAATCGGTGCGATAACATGCTTAATTTTGTTAACTAAATCCTAAAAATGACTGGTAATCACAATAGCGGAATTGTAGTATAGACGAAGCTTTAGATATTTTTGTTCGATCAGTGGTGCCAACATAATGTGGGCCAATTCAAAATTATTCATGCATAAGCTCAGACATCAGATCAGTCTGTCATTATTTTCAACAAAAAAATATTGCGCAATGGCAATGGGGATCGAGACTGAACTTGAACATTTACGGCCGATTCCACCACCCCTTAGTGCTTTCAGCGACGCTTGAATTTATAAATTAGTTAAAATGTGATGGTATTGATATATTTGATATAAATTTTACCAATTCCATCGGATTCTTGACTGCAAGTGGCACTTGAAGTGTTAAATGTGAACTGGCCCTCAAATTCCTTACGAGGTTTTTTGTCGCTAGATTGGTAATTTTTTTTTCAATGTTGGAGATACTGAATATCCAGTTGAATGTCATTTGTCAACTTCGTTTATCTCGATATTCAAAGTATCCAACACTTGAAAACAAAATTTAAGTTGGTAAAATATTTTGGTTTTGACCCGTATTGACGAAAAAATGTAATCGATTCGTCCAAACCAAAAAGATCCGAGAACGATCGATACATTTTACATTGTGTGAAACAAACCGTTGACAACTACGTCATTTTAAGGACGTTTTTGCAAACGATTTGATCGTATTTCATGCACGGGCTCAACTTCACAGATTACTGAATAATTTTTTTTAATGTATCATATAGTTGATGTAGTAGTTTTTAAGTATATTTTTTGTTCTACCTTGGAAGGAAGGAAGGTGTCCGTCATTGACATAGAACATTTCTTTTTTCTGGGTCATTGAACTTTTGAACTAGTTAACTGGTATATTACATTAAATTTTTTCCAATATTCGAATGTATTAATTGATGTTGAAGAATCTTTCTAAAGTCATGGCATTATTCAACTCTGTAATCGTTGCATGAAGCAGCATTAGCAGCAAGCTAACAAGTAATGCAGAATGCAGGATGCAGGCATAGTAAGATTGCAGTAGATAACGGAATATAGGATGGTGTTATTCAAAAAAATACATCCTATATTACTTATGCGCAAATGACGTAATTCAAGAATACCACTCCGTCCTTTAGATGTTGGGTTGCATTGCAGATTGCAGTGTTGCAATGGAAAATGCGCAAACGATTTATATATTAGGCAGTTTTTAACGAATGCAGGTATACCAACAGAGGATCTCTTTGTTTATAGCCATGCATTGAAGAAATTGAGATAGTATTGTTAATTTTTGGAGAAATTGAATGTTTCACCAATTTCACCTCCTTAAATGATATTTGACATTCATGTTTGTGGTTAGTGGTGGTGGTAATGTGATGTGGGTAATAATAAATGTGATGGTGTCGTAGTGTGTTTGGAAGTGAAGAACAGTGTATAGAAAACTATGAACATTTTTACCGTTTCAGCTATTGGGCCATTATGATTTATAGGACCAATGTCCGCAGACGAAAAATAAAATTTCGTACTGTCGGTTTCGAGTTTTAATTGGCAATCATCATTTGCATATCTGAAGATCATTATATAAACAATGTAAGGAAAAAACAAAATACAATGATTATTATGGTATCAATATTTCTGTGGATTGGGTATTACAGGTCCACAATAAATATGTAGCAGTAAGTTGTCTCCCTTGTTTGTTTTGTTAAAAAAAAACATGTCCTTATCTGTTGGAATAAAAACTTCCTAGAAGGTTTTTCAGTACTACTTGGTAATCAGATAAAACAGTTATTAACTATTTATTGACAAGTACCTACTGCACAGCTTGCTTCTACTGTCTATTGGGATATATTTATAGTGGATTTGTTCAATCATGTAGGCATTCTGTATGACTGTGGAAATGTATATGAATTAGTTTTTCTCTTCTAGAAAATATAGACATGGCTCAAGTTGTGAACCAAAAACGAAGAGGAGGAGACACTTCCTCTAGTTCTTCTAGCTCAGCCAATCAACAGATAACTGATGAAATCGCTGCTCTCTTCGAATGCCCAGTTTGCTTTGAAGTTGTCCTTCCACCTATTATGCAATGCCAAGTGGGGCATTTAGTATGTGCTAGTTGTCGCCCTAAATTGTCTTGCTGTCCCACTTGTCGCGGAACCCTAGGAAATATAAGAAATTTGGCCATGGAAAAAGTGGCTAGCAATTTGATGTTTCCCTGTAAACACAAATCCACAGGTTGTCGGATGTCCCTTGGACTTAACGATAAGGCTGAGCATGAAGAAATTTGTGAATTTCGACCCTACAGCTGCCCTTGCCCAGGTGCATCCTGTTCTTGGCAGGTAAAGTAACATTTTGTATGTCAGAGTATCATAACTGAAAAATTTCACTTTGAAACTTTGTTTTATCTGGTTCCATCAGACATGTGATTTTTATGTGGATTTATCACAACTGAATTTTAATGAAATTATTCAAGGTTTCTGGACCTTTTACATTCTTGTAATTTTTAGTATGCCCAAATGTTCTCATAATAATAAGAAAATCTGTCTGGGTCACTTCAGCAACTTCCCACCATTAAAATTCTTGTAGATGATCCAGATTGTTTTTGATTTGTTATATAAATGGGATATTCCCATTGAAAAAATCATAGGCCAGCTTTGGCTTGTTTCTGTTTGGTTTTATTTACTAACAAAGGACACAATGAACCTTTTCAGTTATTAATAACATGTTATACAGTTTGGTACTCTTGATCACATGCTTGCAATGAACAATACTCTGGCCAAAACTGAATTTTTTCCTTCATTGTTAGGGCCAACTAGACAAAGTTATGGTGCATTTGCAACATTCCCACAAGAACATCACCACCCTCAATGGGGAAGACATAGTATTTTTAGCTACCGAAATAAATTTGGCTGGTGCTGTGGATTGGGTAATGATGCAAAGCTGCTTTGGCCATCATTTCATGTTGGTGTTAGAGAAACAAGAAAAGAACGATGGACACACTCAGTTCTTTGCCATCGTTCAACTCATTGGATCTCGCAAACAGGCTGAACATTTTGCTTACAGGTATGAACTGATATAATAGTATTAACATTAATATTAGACCTGTGAAAGGAGGGAGAAACAAATTGGCATAAAAAATATATTTTACGTTACTATGATCATCTCACAAAAAAAAATTGATAGACAAAAATAGGTATATATAAACACATATTATAGAAACATAGTGACCAGAACTAAAACTATTCTGGATGTGCTTCTACATAGTCACTTATGGAGTCTAGGTTCGCTAGAAGTTTCTTAATTTATTTTCTTAAAGCATTTGGCAATGAGAGAACCTTAATTCTTTCTGGTAGTTTGTTTGAAAATTCAATGGAGTCAAGAGTATATAGAGCTTTTCTGTCACTGAGGATCAGGATAACTTTTATTTATTTTTCTAGTGTTATAATTAATTTGAAATAGGTATATAATATGCAAAAAACTGAGTACTCTCAGTGAAAATAAGAGATATTCATTCATTCTTGAATATGCACTGCAACAATTTTTAAAATTTCATCTGGACAAAACTAATTCCTTGGAACATGTCATGTGTGCAGGTGGCCATCCCCAACCACAATAGTTTTCAGTCACACTGAGGAACATTGCACAAATATATGTCAGATGCAATTCAGTGATTGTAGGGGGAAGTAGTTGTTTTCTGATGGACTTTTTCCACTTCGCGGAATAGTGTGGAGAGAAGGGGATTTTGATCTGGTTGAAATTATTCGTTTGATTTGTGTAATATAGGTTGAACCTTTTTCCTTCAATCAGAATATTCATGATATCAGAATTTTACAATCAGACTATGTTGTCAGAACATCATACACATCATTGAGGTAAACTATGATGATAATTTGCTGAAATTGCTGTTCGTGGAGGCTTGGAAAGTTATATTCTATAGTTTGGGCTTGTTTACTTCAGAAATAATGGCATTAAATCTAAAACATCTTGAATTTTCAAAGAATATATGGCATGATATGGTTTATAAGATAGGCCTTTCAAAAAGTATCTGGCTAAGGTTGGTGATCCTTTTGGTCACTCAAAAGTACATTTTCTTTGCGGGGTTAATTGATATCATTTCACTCGTGACAGAAGGCACTCTATTTTGTTGATTTTTTAGCAAATCTTGTGTGAACCTAGATTAACACGATCATCCCTTTGTGTATGTATGGACCAATTGAAGAATTTCCCTATAGCCGTATGGTAGTCAAAGAATTTTATTTTGGGGGTATGCAGTAATATTTCATTCCAGAGAAGTTTTGTTTTTTACAAAAACGGGACATGAGGTATATATCAACATTTGTAATGAAGCTTTATGACTTTTATTAGATACAGATTATGGGTTCACTAAACCACAATTATTATTGTTTCGTCATACAATTGCTTCTTCAAGTGAAAGTACTAAGATAAAGATACTACTATTAAGAACCGCAGTTTTTGCAAAAAGACATATCAACAGTGAGTTTTTTGCTATAAAAAAGGGTGCAATTTTTTTATTGCTGTCAAAATGACCCGGACGTCATCATTCAGTAGTATTCTTCCTGCATGATTTGATTTATCTCTTAAAATCACAAATATTCGATTCATTACCTGGAAACAAATTCAACAATGAAGAATTATTCAATTATCCTGCTCATTAATGAAAGGATTTGATCTCTAATCTAAAGTTTTATGCCTTTGGAATCAATCTCATGCCTTTGGATTCAATTTTATACCTTTGGTTTCGATATGAGATAAATGGATGGCAAAAGTTGAATTTATTTAAGAAAATTGAATGCGATGAAAAATTCCTAGCAGAATTCACTCAATGCCCAATGTTTGACAGATAAAAATTCCATTTGAATAATATCACAGTCAGAATAAAATGCGTTATAATTTTAAGCGAATCTTTGGACAAGTGCCTTTGAACCTGTTTTCGTTAGTCTTTTGAGGAACTCTGAAGCATGCAGCAATTCGCTGCATTTGATGGTGCCATTTCAAGTTTTATGTAACAACATAACTACTTCCAAGAGTTGCTGACGACATAGTAAATTTTGTGGTGGTTTATGACAATTTCAAACTATCTTTTTAAGTCGTATCTAACTGGCATTTTATCTGTCAGTTTAGACATGGATTCTAGGGTAATGTGTTCCTAAATCTTCAGATGTCCCATCAGATTTCCTGCTTTTACGTTCATTGTCTGGCTCAGTCTGAATGAAGGCGTTAATTGCTGCTTGTTTCATAACACAATGACGAAAATTTGAGCATCACCTTTTGTACTGCAGTAGGGCACGTAAATATCGCCCCTGTGACACCCAGACAAGCTGGTCGCTGCAATTTTTGCAGCTTGACTTGTTCCGAAGTTTGTGACATTAAGTCCATCCTTTGCTGCTGATTATATTTAGGGCGTGCGGTTAGATTACTCTGTCATGTCTGTCCCTGATGGTGACGACCAGGCCATCAGCGTAATGTAGAGTCGTGAAACCAGTGTCAGGTTGTCAATATCCAGTGATCACAGGAAAGGTGGTAGAACCCCTCCTTTAGGAAATCCTCTTTATGCTGTCATTCTGAATGTCTTTCCCGCAAGAGTCGCCACAATGATTCTGCTTTTTAGCATTAATTGTATCCATCTGACCAGTGAGGCGTATTTCTTTCCTCTAGTGATCTGGATGAAGCTATGTGCATGTGAGGTGTTACCAAAAGCACCTTGTAGGTCGATGAAGGCACAGAGAGGCATTTCTTCTCCCACGTATGTGTGTTCAATGCATTCTTCCATTTATTCTAAAGCCATTCATCGGGGATTTACCAGCTTGATAAGCAAACTGTTAATATTTCTTGTGGAGCTATGTTAACTCTAGGAGTTCGGTTCTAACATAACAATATATTATTTACTCCATTGGTTTTAGGAGAAAGAAGATGATACTGATGGTATATATGATATTCAGTATATCTTTAAGGACGTAGAAAATCGTTTCTTCGGATTTTTTGTTCATTGCTAAAACCAGATCGCCAGCATATGCTTGCAGATCGACTTCCCAAAGCGAAAGTATGGCCAGTATGACCATAGCAGATGGGAGAGAATTATGATCTGTATAACGGTTTTTCAAACTCTCCATTTGATTCATAATTATTTTGTGTGTCTCTATTATATATTTTTTTCATGGCTTTTCGTCTGAGTACTTTTAGCCAGGCATTTTTTTACCTTTTTTTGGCGAGTTTTGGGAAATATTTTTCTATATAATTTTCAATGTTTACGAAACACTCGTTTCGTAATTTATAAATTTGTTCATGCAACCCTGATTTATTTTTAGGAGCGTTTTTTCATAATGCAGAATATGAAAGTCAAGTAGGTGAAAAATGAGATCCAATACTAATATTTCATAACTCTTACGAATAATCAATAGACTATTAGCTCCAGAAGAACTATCGGCGTGAACCTCAGCTATTCGAGTACAATCAAAAGTTTCAAATATAAATTTTTATCATGATGTTTATGGACTGCATTAGTGATGACGTCACAAATATGCAACCACCATAACACCGAGTCCTAAATCATCTGGCGCGAAATAATATGCGTCATTCTCGACCTTAAGTACGGATGACATAAGAGCGATAATAGAAGTATCGTAACAGCTCTTTTTGTTTTATGCTCTCACACGAAATAAGTAAAAATTTAAGGAATTGCCTGCAGTGGGCCTTGGATATGAAGTACGGAAGAAACGATATTTCGATAAAAACAAATTTCTGAAAGGATTATACATAATTTATAAACGAAATAAATTTGAATATTCATCTACATCAAACTTCATGCTGCAAAGAAGTGTATCCCCGCTAGATGGCGCTCATAATTTAGTCACGAAACAGTAAAGTGGTGATCAGCCAAGTGTTTCATTTTATTCCCATTCGAATTTGAAAACATTGCTGAAGATGTCGAAAGATGAAATAAGTTTATCAGACATTTTCATCTACGCAGACATTGATACTTTTTCATGAAAACCTCAAATACATATTACATATGACATAATGTGTGTTCTGTTGACACGACTACGAGCAAACATGATGTTAGAAGCATAATTCTATTTTGCTATTGGTCGACGCAAAATGGATTTTCTGAAATTTATTCAGAAGTTATTCGATCTCCATTCCTCGACATAGAAAGGAAATTTTCAAACGAAGTTTTTCATATAATATTGCCAGTTACATGAATAGCTTCAACATAACTGACTACAGTAAATCCTGTAGCTCCTTAAAAAAATTAATAATTGAATATCTTCGTGAACTACAAAACTAAAAATATCGTACAAATCAGAGCAGAATAGAAAAAATCTCAGTATTGTCACTCAATGCCTCCATAAAGTAAATAAGAGAGAAAAAAAAATGTTTCCTATCTTTTCTCCCTTTCTTTTCTTTCTCTTCCATTTCTGTCGCTTCTTTTTCCTATTCACTCACTTTTTTTTCTAGTCAGTAGTTGTATATTTAGTGTTAAGTTTAGTTTTAGTACTGGTTTGAGTGGAAGAACAGTTTTTTTCTTCCTGGTGTAGAAAGAAAACTGAACTCTCACCCTTTATTTACCTCAAAAGTGTAATCTGAAAAAAAATATGATTGTTTCTTTTTTTGGTGAATAATAAACGTATTATTATTATTATTATTTAGAAGACTTTCTTTACGTTAACCATTCTATAAGACGTATTAATTCTTTTTCTATCGAATAGAGATTTCTAATGGATTTGGAAACCCAAATAAAAAGAGACGAAAGTTCTTAATTTTTCAATCCTTGTTGCCAGGGGCGCGCTCTGTGATTGGTTACCATATGGCGGTTAGTTTGGATGACATGACAGCTACAGTTGAAAATGACATTTATACTCCCTGACCTTGTAACCAATCACAGAGTACATTCCCTGGCAACAAGGACGGAAAAATTAAGAACTTTCGTCTCTTTGTATTAGGGTGTCCAAAGCCATTAGAAATCTCTATTCAAATAATTACATACATTTCTCAAATATTGCTGATTATAGCGAAATAATTAAATTAATATCATAATTTGGACCGCAGATTCTAAACCTTATGTAATGGTTACTGAAGGCTCATGTTAGCGCAGCTTCGTTCAGATATATTTCGTTAGGACTCAGTGCACTGTTAGTTGCATACATTTTGACGTCACACTAATGCGGTCTATTGCTCCACTACCTACCACTAAAATTAGTAAAAAGCAGTGTTGCCAACAAGTTGACCAAGCATGCCGCTACACTAGTCGGAAAATTTCGCTACATTGCAGTCAAAGCCGCTACGGTCGTTATGACGTAACGGCGCCTGCGCATTGTCCTCATGTCTCAAAAATGTCGCGTTTTTTTGAAAGCATTATTTTTAATGATGACCTTTGAATAATTGAAATTCTTGATAAGATGAGATAGCTCCACACCGTCAAACCAAACAATTACACAATGGTATTTGTTTTGATTGATATTTTATGACTTGACAGTTGATACAGGACAGATAGAACTCTCAACCTCAACTCAGCAACTCTTCTTCTTTAACAGGTTTGTTTTTTTACCTCAGCTACATGGTTTCGGTTACGAATTCTGTGTTCGTTGCTCTCATTATTAATAACAACTCATACTGAAATAAGTGACACTGAAGTAAATAGATTGAAATTATGAAGTAGAATATTATCTGTCATTCACTCCTCGAACATTTCAGGAAATTCCGCTACTTTACCATCGAATTCCGCTACGCCGCTACAGGGTGCATGAATCCTCTACGGTAGCGGAATTCCGCTACGTTTGGCAACACTTTAAAAAGTGCTCGCTATTAGGTGTATTGTTTCGTTTTGGTTAAACTGAACGAACTGAAGTGATCCGACTGTGGAATTATGAGCTCGAAATGCAACAGTCGGATCAATTCAATCAATCTATTTAATTCAGATACATATATAAGGTGATGTAAATTATTTTAAGTAGTAATTATAGTAAATGCAAAAATAAATAAATGGTGGTGTTCAGTACCTGGGAAACGCCTAAGCAATTCAGTTCGTTCAGTTTGATCAAAACGAAAGACTATACCTATTGTGTGCAAGTCCTACAAACGATTTTAATACCTGTCACATGATTACTGCTATGGCGGTAATAAAATAAAATCTATAAAGATAAAAAATGGGAAGAATTCGAACGAATCAAGCATTAGGTGATAGTCAAACGAGTGGAAATACTACCAGTACTACTGAAATGAGAAAAAAACGAGCTCTCCAACGCCAATCACGTCATCCAAATAATTTATTCTTCGCCATCAATTTCATGTCAAAGAATAATTTATTTGGATTCTCCAAGAATCCAACTTTCAACCCATTTTTTTTTTGTTTCATACTAACTGAGAAAAATGAGCGGTTCCACACTACTGAAACTATTTACAATGAGTTCCTGGGTTGAACCGCGTTGAGAGTTTATAACTGCTTTGGAGCCATTTTCAAATGGTTGACTGTGGGGCCAGTTGTGTCTATTCTCGAGTTCAAGCGAAATCACTTTCAGACGTTTGGAGTTACATAGCGCGATACTAACACTACGCGATGGAGAGAGATACAACATTGATTTCGTATACGTTGAAACTCAGGAATAGACCACCTGGTCTCTACCTGTCTACTTCTTGACCTCAAATGTTTCTGTGGTATTATGAATGCTTGCCTACCTGAAAGTGGGCGGGTCTTACGAGATATTCATTCCGTTTGTCTTAATTATAGGTAAGAGCGGCTTTACATTATGCAATTTTCATGCAATTTTTGTGCAATGCAAGACTAAATTTTACATTGCGCTTTCGTTTCGTGCAAGCCCAAAAATTTCGACTGGTTGAAATTTTCACGCAATTCGTGAGCAATTCTAGTGAGTTTTCTGGTGAGAAATTCAATGCCAATAGCACACTAAAGTACCTGTAGATATTGTTTTTCGAATGTCTCCTAACCTTTAACTCCAACTTAAAAAAGAAATAGAAAATTTGTCACAAGCGTTAGTGATAGGTGGAATGTCATTTTTCGAATTTCAGTAAAGTACAAACCAACAAAATATCAAAATATTTTATTGAGGTAAGATTTTCTCGAAATATATTATGTTGGTATAAACTGCTGGCATCACAACAATAATTGCATAAATGTAAGACACAATTTCTAAATTGCCTTGCAATACATGTCTTGCATTGCAAATGCATTGCATAAATGTAAAGCCGCTCTAACTGTTGAATGTTTTGGGTTGTTCGGATAATTGATTGTTGACAAGTTGATGACCTGTGGATTACGTTTGGAAGCAGCTTCCAAACGGGGTTCAATTTACGGCTATCATATTTGATTTTCATGCAATCAGGTCGCTTTTCAATTTCGATGGCTTCTGATGAATCGGGAAGGTCTTGAACGTACTGGGGCGATGGTTCTGGTTGTCTCCAAGTCTATGAGGTGACTTGTTTGGATGAAATGAAGGGAAACACTCTGTATATTTTCATTTATATCGACTCTTTTTTAATGACTACACTTTTGATTCTCGATGTCATGTGCATGGAAAATCAATATTTTCTATTTACTGCAATCTCGTGTAGAGAAAATTAGAAAATTCTATCATCGAAATACTAAAATTCTACTACAGTCAAACTATTAAAAAAAATAGATATTCGTAAAGAAATCGTAAAATATTCGATTAAAAAGCTATTTTTAAGTTTCCGAATTTTAATTCCTTCTTTTTCACATAACTTTTTTTCTACTACTTCATAGCATTATTTTTAATGTTTCGCCATACCAGTGATCACGTGAAATGTGTCAACATCGATTTTTAGTTTGTTTGACAGTTGGATATGCACAATCTATTACAAACAATTCTTCTCTACTACTCTATGAGACGGTAGACTACATAACATTGTTCTAAGACAATAGAGAATTTAGAAAATCTATAAAAATTGCTGATATTGAGCAAAACTAATAGTTATTTAAGTAACAAGGAATGTAAAGACGTGTTAACATTCGAGGTGAGCGAGTACGAGCCGAGGCTTGTCGCTTGCCGAAGATGTTAACAGTCGATACATTCAGTGTTACTTATTACGTTTTTCCCGCTGCTTGTTGACATTTCTCAAAATTTGCCTGGATTGCAGTTTGTTTTCTTACCCTTTCTTCATGATTATTCATTCCGCTATTTCATTCCAAGTTGCTTGTGCGCGTAACTAAGTTACCGAATAAACAGACTACAATAATATTCAATAAGTCTCATAACCTCACTTGTATTATTATTGTATAACTTGTCGAAGTCATTATTACCCTAGGCATGTAAATGACACTATTTACATTCCTTTGTCAAGATGAATTAGTAAACGAATGGTATAGGCCATTTACCTGTTTTGTTGCTAAGCATGTATGGACTATTTACAGTGTCGGCAGCGGGAAAAATATATTTGGAACCATTCTTGTCGATAGGCTTCAAGCATTTTGGACAGTAGAACAATTCAAATTGTTTTATTCTTTTCTATATTCAGTGTATCGCATTTTTTTTTAAGGCTGGAGCTGAACGGAAATAGACGTCGACTGATTTGGGAAGCCATGCCTAGATCCAGCCACGAAGGTGTTGCTTCCGCGATAATGGGCAGCGATTGTCTTGTGTTCGATAATTCCATCGCCCAACACTTTGCCGACAGTGGAAATTTAGGTATTAACGTTACCATTTCGTTAGTATGCTGAATCTGTAATATAAAATTTTCGTGGAGAGGCGGAAAAGTGACAATGAGACATAAAATAATATTAAAAGCTGATTTTGTATATAGCTAGAGTTTTAAAGGTATATATATTAAGTAGTTTTAGTAAGAATTAATATAATATTTATTTGAAAATCTGATTTGAATTTTAACATCGCCGCTAGTATAAGTGTATATTTTTATAATGATTTCGTTTGTAAATATGTTGTCTCTTCTATAAGAAAGCAGGTTATAATTGGTTCCTGATGAATTATTTCTTATGGAGTATATCCGCGACCTTTGAATATTTCAGAATTGGGTATGCTGATTTCTGATTTCAAAATCTCTCAACTTCCATCTTGGTTCGGAAAAATTTCAGTTGTTTTTCACAACTTCATAATTTCTGACCAGTTTGACCCAAATAACTGATATAGTATATTAGAATGATAGTAATGAGACGAAATGTATGAAAAAATGGAGCATTTCTGGGGTCTTAATTTCTGATTGAATCCTTCCAAACAAAATAAGCAACTTCAACATTTTGTTATACTTGTACGTCTCAAAACGTTGTAATCAATTTCTTATCGACACATTATATTAGATTGATATTTGAGTCCTCTTTAGGCGTATAAAAGAAATCAGAACACCAGAAAACTGAATGACTGCACATGTCTTGTATGTATACTGTGAATCCAGTGAAGGCTATCCATACTGAAAATACATGGAACAACTAATCATATCAAATTGACGTAGTGATGAGTCACCCGTTTTGATTTTTGTTAGTGAGAGAGATAGTCGATTCGTTTGTTTCGTATTTAAGTTATGTTTTCATAATGAATAATTTTGACTACTATGTGCGACCTACTCTTGACTTTATACCTGGAAAATTAGTTCCACCTACTGTTTGGATTATTCTTACACAATCATGAACTAGCTTTACTTTTCCATAAGTCTCATATTCGGCAGCGACTTTGATGTATTGGTTGGATTCCTGATTGCTTCTGATGAATTTTGTGAAGTAGTTATTACAAGCTACTATTCAACATTCCCTATCAAAATATCCTCCGACATATTTGCAGAATAGTGCATCCTCATGAAAAAATTATTATGTGATCCCAAGCCCACACAGGATGTTGAATTGAAAAAACAATTGTCTGCATTTAAGCACAATTTTTTAAAATATTTGGAAAATTGTTATGCCACTTAGATACACTGATATAAGTACAAGTATTATCTTATCTACTTTTTCACGGAATAAATCATTTGAGAAAATTATCTTGATGCGAACACATTAAAAAATAACCCTTGAAACTAATTGCAGAATTCACTACTTCACACGAAATATTCATGTTTGAAGCATTCAGTGTGACATCCCCTATCATTATCAATAATTGTATAGTTTGCTCAGAAAATGCGTAGGACATAATATAATTTGCTTTATTTATATTTATCATGACTGATTATTCTTGTATTATATGTTTCGTTTAGGTTGACTTGTAAATTTGTGTCTCATTTTTACTTGTTTTGACAGACAAGTTAATATTAAGGATTATCAAAGTTATTTCATGCTTTTGTTCAGTTTGTGTTGAAATGTTATATTTTGCATGGGAAATATATATATGGGAAAAGAAATCGCTACGAACGAATAGGTTTTCTGTATTTTCAAGGCAGTTTCTTCCAGTACATATTGCATAAATAACAGTATGAATCAGAACCTTACAGTAACTAGGTACAAAAACACCAATGAATAATAATATCTCTTTTGATCGTCTGGTTTGATGTTATATTCTATGATATATACTTTACAGTGTTCTATCAGTTTTCCCGTTAGATTGCTAGTTTTGGGATATTTAAAACACGAACGCTAAACAAAACAATCCTTACTAATTTTAATTTCAGCTGACCAACAAATCATAATCTTTGTGGAGTTGGTTTTAAATTAGTTTTCAAAGAAATGTTTACCAACTCCTCAACTGGAATTGCATGAATCTCTAAGAATATAATACTCTTTTCTCCAGAAAAGCATTTTGTCGAAATGTTTTTCAGAGATCCAGAACATTCTCATTATTGTTTTCTAGAAAGTTGACTCAGCTATGT
Organism: Chrysolina americana; assembly: GCA_958502065.1. NCBI lineage: Eukaryota > Metazoa > Arthropoda > Insecta > Coleoptera > Chrysomelidae > Chrysolina > Chrysolina americana. The sequence continues at coordinate 55,245,548 of OY293420.1, read as the reverse complement.
GAAAAACTGTTTGAAGGTAAAATGGAAAGAAGGATGCACTAGATAACTTTATCCCATTAAATGTGTATCTTACTATGGCTCGAAATTAATTCCAGTTTAGAAAGTATTGAAGGGTTTTGATTAGCGTTTTGATTTTGTTTTTAACTCTATGATACTTCTATCCCATCTAGGCATTAACTAACAATTGTGATATAAAAGTACGGTTAATCTTTAAGTTTTAGTTTTTCGTAATATGAATTCGAAATATTTTTAATGTTTGTACAACTTTATTTCCCTTCATTGTCATTACCATTTTATTGACAGGATGATCTTCTAAAGTGGTGCATTGCTAACTCAAAACGCAAAGAGGCATAGGATTGATTAAATTATATCGACTATTTGTTGAAAGAATTATTTTGGTTCTTCAAGTGAGATTTACTGATCGAGACTGGCCCAGTGAAAATATCGGTAAGAGTGTAAATTTTATTGAAGTCTGAAACACCCGGTATGGAGTAGAAAAAGTTGTGTGATTTTTCTAAAATAAAACTTGTCTATAATTTATCCAATCCTCTATTTTCCAGTTACCAGTTTTGACACCAGTCAAAATTCACCCTGTGTAAAGCTTTGCCGGAATGTTTTAATTTGTAAAGGATTAGTCAGGAAATGAGCATCCTCCAATTTGGTTTAAGAGTCATTTTTTGGGATTGTTTGGGAGTTATCCTAATTCAGTAGCAAATTTCACAAACATGTGGATTACGTTCAGGTTTCTATAAAAAACCATTAATGTTTCCAAAGAAGTGATTTAGTCAAACAAAATGGTTGAATTAGTCAGAGAAGTCGAAAAAATAACAGCAGAATGAATATTTGGGTAAAACTTTTCATATTGATAAGTTGCAATCTTTCTGTCAATTCAATGGTTTCATTGAAACAGAATGAACGAATCCGAAAAATGACTTTTATACCGAGAGACTAGAGAACAAAAGTTATCAGTACTCTGTGATGCAACTCGAAATTGTATTGGAGCAACAATTTTCTCGAACTGATTTGAAACGTTTTCATTTTGGTCCTTTCATATTTTTAGCTGATTCTTATTAATTCTTTTGTATAATTATCGTTGTATGTTATTGTTCATTTAGCTTTGTAAGTAAAGTGTAAACAATAATTTGCAATAAAAATTGAATTCAATTTTTATATTTAGTACTTATTGAATCTTGAACTAGGTGAGCAAAAAGTTCTTTTCTACACCAGTTTTCTAACCTCCATGATGATTTCAATGCATGTTTAAAAACAACTCTTCCCCATAGTTAAATCCATTCATACACAGTGCGTCTATTATGTAAGGAATGAATTGATTATTTCTGAATGTGGAAAAATGTAGGAAAACATTGGGTGTCTCGTTGAAAAATATGATGAATGTAATTTTCGATCGAATGGTTAGGGTTCAAAAACTGACTCATCGGGAAATATCGACCTCGGAGGTTTTCACAAAATATCTTCATTTCAAGAAATAATGAGAATGCATTCCATACTTTAATAAAATGCTTGCCCAAATATACTGAAGCAGAAGCCTCTGCCTTTGTACCAAAGACAAACAACACTGCTACCAATAACAACAATGAGAAAGACAGGATATAATTTAAGAAGTTTGCAAACGAAATTAACTTCTTGTTTAGTATCTCTGGTTTCTGGAGTATATGACCGCTACAGGCAGCCATTATTATTATTTTGATTTCATCCGCACATCTAGTTGACTCTAAAGAAATCCTAGATACTATCCACTTTATAAAAACTAATATTTAGGGTAGGTTTCAAAATAAACCTCAAACTACTTCATCATAAAAATATTTGAAATTATCAAATTTCTCAAACTGCCTTATTATGGAAGATCTGTTAAAATTGCATGAAATTCATCAACTAACCCAGCTCTGGTCTTTCCGAACCCCAAGGAAAAATAAAATCGTAGTGTTCCTTAAATATTCTGTAATAGAAAAAAAAATTTGTGAGTTTATGGCAATCTCGTTTTATATGAACTCAATGAATATTTTAATAATTTTCAGATTATTTGTGTCTAAGATCCTATAAATCCTGTTGTGCCTACTTGATGCCGATTCAGATGCATGTCCGCACTGAATTTTTATGCCTGCATGAGAAATGCAGTGTGAGATTTAACGTATACGAATTCGATGTTGTATCTCTCTTCAACGAGCGGTGTCTGTATTGCTCTGTTACTTCAAACGTTTGAAAATGTGTTCGCATGAAAATGATAATAGACTCCCAGGACACGTTTCAGTTTCAATAATAAAAGATACAGTGAAAAATACGTCGAGATTATTTATTTGAAAAACTCAAATGGCCTTACTCCAGAATTAGCAAAATTATTACAGAACCAAATAAAATATGACCTTGTCAGAAAAACGCTAGTAAAATCCACATATGTGAATGGTCATGCACTTTCCAGGCACGTGGTTCAAAAATACATATGCGTGTAAACTGCACATGCTTTAAAAACCCTGCATGGGCGCGCATGTATCTGAATTATACCTGCATAATAGTGGAATGTTGGAAAACGTCGTAGACATAATGGAAGGTTCCAAGTTTTGCGATGTTGGATAGGTATCAATTTTTGAAATAAAACAGGATGCAAAACAGAATTTTATAATAAAGGTTGAATCGTACAAAAAAGATTGTTAACGAGCGTGTTAAAAGTAATGAGAGCCATTATATTAGGTGCAGAAGGAAACCTAAAATTAGTCAGAAGTTTCCACTATTGCCCACAAGCATGAAATAAAACAATATAATCATTCAAATTTATACGCAGTTTTATCGTCATATTTTTTACTCATAATGATGTTTCGATGAAATGCTATGCACTGGGAATGAATAATAATTAAACATTTCACATGCAATGAATTTCAATTGCATGCGAATTCATCATTAGAACTTGTCAATCTTGTGCCTATCTGATATCTGCCCAAATATGCGCAAGTATCTCTGTAATTGTGTCCGAGTTTTCGAAATAAAATTTTCTAAATTATAGTTTTGTTGCTTTGAGTTTAATGTAATTGCTTTTTAGAAGTGGTATATGTGTGATGACGTGTGTTACGTTGCTTTTTCACTATTTTAAAAACTGTTCATTGTCGTGTAATTAAGAATACATTTCTATTTTTTGCAATTTTGTTCGACAATTAGAATTTTTTTAATAATGCAACAACACTGAAAAGATTTTACCACTTTAACGTATAAAATGATAAAATAATCAAAACCCAACATGCTTGATGATATGAAGAAATGATTTTAAATTTTTTATTTCTTTCCCACGAGTTTTCACCGATTATGGAAGAGTTGAAGAAACAATACGGTATACAACGCATTCAACTGATTGAATCTATTTAAAATTTTTTTTATCATTAAGTAGACCATGGCGAGTTACAGAATCAATAAATGTCAATTTCAAATTGGTTCCAAATATGTTACCTACAGATTCTAAGTGTTAATCATTTTCGCTTATTGATGATCAATTTTGTTCATCTCTCTGAATAGTCCACACAAAAACAGAACATGGAAAATAATATGAAACAGGAATATGAAGAAACATGCATCAATAATAGTCAATAAGGAGATTGCACTACGAAAATTCTGATTCCGCCACATCTATTGACTTTCAAACTGTATTTAGATTATTCTAGAAAAATAATACAATTTGAGTGGTGTTATTCCAAAAAACTTCCTCTTCGAGTATTACTTTAGTATGATATTTAAAAAGTTTATTGAATTTTCGAAAATAATTAAATTAACAAAAATCACAATCACCATGTCCCTGGAATGTTGACACGAGAACAAGGACGCCATCTGTGGAATCGATTACAGAAGTAGAGCGATTTTGCGATTTCTTATCAGTCGGTACACAAATCATGAACTCAACAAGTACGGACAAATTTGGTCAAGAAAATGGTAGTATGCATGCCATTGGATTACAAAAAATAATCATTATATGATAGAATTCTTCTCCTTACCATTGTCTAAGAGTATATAGACAATGACCTTACCTTCTCTGTCCCTCTGTCGGCCTTTGTTATCGTTTCCATTCCATGCAAAAAATTTTCAGCGAATGGTTTTGCTATTACCTAGTAGATGGCGATACATGGCTGTTCTTTCAAAGATTTCCATATTCTGTCTTTGCAATTTTCAGTCATAATGAATTATGAATTCAAGAAAGTTTCATTATTTAGAGAATGGACTCTGAATATGATATGTTTGTTTTTGAGGGACCACCTTCGTTTTACAGTAATTTGGAATAATTTTTCCGGCTGATTCCGGCTGAAAATAGGATACTTCTGTCGTAGGCAGCTTTTGAAAGACATTGCAACTTTTCTGTTTTATTCAATCGAAGTTTTTACTGAACGTAATCTAGGTAATCCCTAATTAACTTCTATTTCTACTTGTATTTGGAACTATTTTCGACCTACTCATGGTTTCTTTATTTCGGATATTTGTTATTGCATTTCATTCCTATTTGAAAAAAGCGAAGGAAAATTCCAAATTTGTTTACTCTGGAACCAATACAATACGGTTATTTTCCATCGATTTATGCGCCTTTATAATACCAAAACCATTCACCGCCGTCGATTTCCTTTTGGACGCTTTCCAAATGGCTCTTGTGGTGACAATAGAAAATGTTCAGTAAAAGCATATCGGATGAACGAATAATAAAAATAATTTTTCGAGACGACCGAAACTCTTCAATACCGTCATCGTTATCTACAAAATTTTTCACCTAAAATTTCCATTGGGATTTTTCTGGATTTAGATTTTTTCATTTACACTAAGTTTTCCAATACAACGCTGCAAAGATGGTTGGATATGGAGCAGCGGTTCCTAAATAATCTGAGATACGATTGTTTTCTGACCAAAATGTGACAATAGCGAATTGCACTGTTTTTTATATCATCTTTCAAAGGTTTACAAGTCAAACTGGGTGAAGAACAATTTTTCAATATATTTTTTTTCGATTATGTTTGATCCAGAAAACAAAAGGATTAAAGATAAATTCAAACGCTAGCTCAAATTTGCACAAAGTATTACCGGTATTTCATTGAAAAAATACAAGTGACGTCAAAGTCTTCCTAATTTCCGGTGTACAATCTTATTCAAATTGGTAAAAAATCTTCACGTAAATATGACGTTTGAATCTTTCTCAATTCGGAACAGTTTTGAAATGGGTTGTAGTCGATATGAAATAAATGAATAGGTTCGTGAAGTTAACTTCATCACCAGTTGTAATTTAATCAATCCAATCAATTATAATAATTAACATAAAATGTAACATGGGCGTGATCCTAACTTGTAAACATATCTATGGTCAGTTATAATCACAACCAACACAGTATAACCGCAACCACTGATGATTTGTTATTATTTAATTTGTCGGTATCAACTCAAATAGTTTTGATTTCAATGGACCATTATTGTTAAGCAAGGGTCTGCTTGAACCGTTCTTGTATATTATAGCAATAAGTTCTACTAATTTAAAATTCTGAATATTGATTTTATGATGGGTTTCTAGTAAATGATCAGCAACAATCGATTTATTGTCTCGTGAATATTAGCATAGCTATCTTTATGAAGTTTGGACAAACAGAAAGTTTTTTGCATTGCTAATATCTAATATCTCCTCCAATTACACTGCTTTTGGAACTTACCTTAAAGAATATATTTTCGTCCTTTTTCTACTTTGTAGACGAATATTCACAAGAATTCATACCTACTGTTTAACCTTTTGGATATTCTAGGATTTGGGATATTATAAGGAATAAAACTACTTCTAAACACAAACTTTAATTTTATTGTATAGTGATTGACTACATTTTTTCAACACAGGTAGTTACAGTACAGAGGAGCGTTTATGGAAGCACATAGCATGCTTTTTATCCTGACATCACACAATTATTGTCCATCGCTTGACTAATTTTTTTTCAGCAGCAAAAAGCCAAGGAACACATAAAGTGAACGGTATTTGTCTAATCTAAAACAATTTCTTTTGCTATAAAACCCAGTTGTGCCAATACCAACTTATTCTTCCAACAGATTAAATTTAGCTCATACACAGCCATATTGATGGAGTATTCGAAATCGGTAATTGAAGTTAAATTTCCGCGTTCGTATGAAAGTTTCAGTCGGAAAATTTCTTCTGTTCTTTGTATATTTCAGTCAGCTAACTGATCTGAGATGTTTCCCTCAGAAGTATCTTCTGAATTAATTTCTAAGAAAAGTTAAAACTGCCGGGTACATGGAGTATTGCAAGTCTTTAGAAAAACTTTTGTGAGCAGTTTCAATCTGGAAAGTTCCAATTAGGAGCTTCGATAACGAAACCAATTCTGAGTATTTCTTGGGAATGTTTTCATGAAGTTGCTTCATATTTCAGAGCTTGTTAGAGCTTCTACACTTTGATATCTTTGCAAAAAATAGTTCCACTGGGGTATTTAAACTAGAGATATAAGTATATCTATTTCATTTAGCATTCGTTTGATTCAAATTATCTAATTCAATTTCTTTCACACGACACAGTCAAATTATTGATCAGTCAATATTGGACCATGTCTATAAAGGCTAACACAAAATGAAAACAAATAATATTGGCGAATACATATGCAAACTGAACAAATTAAATTTTATACTTGAAATGCATTAGTTCATAAAACTAAAAATGAGAACGCTATTTTCCTTTTTTGGTACGACGCTACTAATACATTTCCATTGAGAGGGAAAATCACTAGTCGTATTTGACTAGCTTAAAAATCTTTTTCTCTGATTCACTAGACAATTGAGATGCACTTCATATTGCCATATTTTCAACTACAGGCGGAGCAAATAATAGTATTAAATTAAATTATAGTGATGACCGCAGTCCATATTTGCCATTTGCAAATTATTTAGGCATGCTTAGTGATGTTCTATAACACCGGAATCAATTTTTCAACTTGAATGACAGTTGTACGTATAAACAAGAACTCATTATTACGTACATTCAACCTATGTTCGTTATTTCAACCTAATCAAAGGCAAATAGCAACTTCTGGAGAATGAATTTATGTAGCAAAACTGGAAGCGATAGAGGGATGAAAATAAGGGAAATCATCGAGTTGAGAGAGGATATTCTGAAGGAAGGATAGAGAAAGATAATTGTAAAATTTTGAAAACTAAATCACCATTTTTTTATTAACTTTTCTCATGAACTCGAAACTACAAACTTTCCTTATTCAGTACTGCTAAAATATTTCGAACGATCGAAACACCTATGAGGGAACCAATTATAGTCCGATAAAAATGGTTTTACATTCAGCAAGCGTTTTCAATTTAGATTCAATTTCAGTACCTTATTGGTGAATTTGCAAAAGTCTGATGATGAGACACTTTCCCAGCCCGGAAATTACCTCATCATCATCATACTTCCGGCCGTGAACATTTTCATCATATATGCTCACAAAAGTCTTATTCAGGAATTATTTGCTCCTGATCAAATTTGACATAATTAAATGCCCCTTCAACTTTGCAATAATATGTAAAGAACCTGAAAAACAAAAAATCATATGCGTATTTTCAGCAGACACTATAAAATTTCGAACTGAAAACACTCCAAATCGTTTTTAGTGGAAGTCATGTAAATATACCTAGCACAGCCCTGTATAGTGAGTATATTGTGCCAAGGTATTCAGAAAAATGTCACTACATCAAGAAACATCTCAAGCATACTACGACAGGAATAATAATTTGCTTCCCTGTAGTACGATCCATATTCTGTTCGCATAACTCTGCCGTTCATACCGGAGAGGAATTCCAAATTTCAATTGAAACATCATGAATATTTAAATGCAAATATGCCATGATATGGTTGGGGTCTATGACCTATGAATTGATTTTAGCATAAAGCTTCATCTATAAGTGAGTTATAATTTAAAATTTGCACTTTTATTCAACATAACGGGATTGATGTTCTCTTCGAATTTCAGATAAATCATAAAATACAATCATTTATAGTTATATACGTCCATCAATATGATTGCGATTATGAATATCGTTGTGATCATTCTTTGTAAGCCTCAGCGGCGTTGTTTGATATGACGATCATTGATATACAATAATTTTTATTTTGCGAATCGATATATTGGCAACATTCGATTTGATCCTAATATTATACTTTTCTTATAAAAACATAGGAATTGATATTTATCAAAATAGCATTTCCCAAATAAATGTTCTTTGTAAATATGAAGCCCACATGAGAAAGTTTTTTATAAATATTCATAAATATATATTGTCTAAAATATTGTCAGATATGTCATATCACCTTTTATCTAATAATCTATAATTTTTGTTCTTATCTGTAATTTTTCATGTGAGCCTTACGAATATAACCGAAATATGATTATTTGATATAAAACATTATTATTAATATTTTTCATGGATATATGTCTCCATCAAATGCACAGTCATGCACATAGACACATATAGTTTACATCAAACCATTTTCTAACGAAAAACCAAAATTATGAAGCATTGGAAAAGCGTATATAGGTTGATTTCCATGAAAATCCCAAACTTTGTAATTGTCTTTTCTCTAGTGTTTCAACTTGAAGTGAGAAAAATACGAAATTAATAAACGCGTGTTAACACCTACTCATTTCCAAAAATGTTGTTTTACAATGCGTTAAAAAACTACCATGACCTATAAAGAACTACGGATAATTTTATAAGATTGTGAAGGATCTCGGCAACTCGAAAATTTCAACTGGCAACCTTTATCGAATGGTGTATCATTTGAAAAGTATTAAAAAAGAGACAGTTTTTTGGTTCAACCCAAAAATCTCGAGAAGGCACTCTTGAAAACTGAAAACATGGAGCTGAGATTGTATAATTCGGCAGAATAGCTATGAGTCTCTAGGCTTTAGTTTTAATAATGTAAAGCATATTTTTGGTACTTCTTTCTGTAAAGTTCACTTCAATATGGATAACGGAAATTATGTGGCATTGGATTTATTGAAATATTCGAAAGCTTCCGGTACTCTAAATAACAGTTTATTAGACAATTCATTTTCTCAAAAGCTACACCACTGATTGTGTTGAGTTTGTTGAAACTAGCTTAGGAAAGTCAAATAAAATAACAATTTTTGTGGGGTGCTACAAGGCCCTAATCTAGGTCCTATACTATTCTCAGTATACTCACGTAACATTAATAGTTGTTGGGCATGCTGATACTCAAATTGAATGCACCCTATCTCAAACGGACCTTAATTTATAAAATCTATTCTCAGGACAACACCAACTTAAGGTAAACTCTTTAAAAACGCAAGTTTGGATCTTTAGTATGGATAGAATGCGAATTGATCAAGATTTTTAAATCAGAATTGTTGGAAATAATATATCATGTGTATCAGTAGGTAGAAATTTGAGTTTGGAATTGGACACAGACTTTCGGTTCAAATCTACAACATCGCTTCTTTATCATAGAAATACTCTCTTTATAATGTCCTTCACTCAAGGACAATATTCATAGTCTTCACAACCAGGTTTCAGCAAGCCTTTTAACGTTTCCAATTTTGAAGTTCAAGAACGCTTACAAAAATCTGCTCTCACAAGATATTTGCTGAATTTTTAATGGGAGATCATCGATATATACCAGGTACCTATGATATGCATGTGCCAATAGAAAGAGCATTTTGGGAATCAGCGCATTTTTCTTCAAACTTTTTAAATACTACAAGTCAATAGGGGTTAGTATTTGAAATTTATCAGTTATGTGAACTCGTAGAGCCTTTCCTGATATGGGAACAACTATTCAGGTTCCTCAAATCGCGATAGTTAAATCACCTGTAAAATTTAGATTGTAAAGGATAATTTTTTAACGCATTGTACAATATTCAATGATGCAATCACTCGTTTATATTGACGCTATGCTATTGATTAAATATTATCAACTTACACTAAGTTTATTGTCTATATTTATATTATCAGTCTTTCTACGCTATATGTTTGGAATTTTAGCAGCATCACAGATACAGAACATAATCTGGAAAATCAATCATTAACTTTTCTCCTTTGACAACGATCTCAGATTCTCTCTTTCAATATATGAAAAACCAGAGAAAAGCCAATCAAACATTCAGATCCCTGAATATTTATATATAAGTAACACGGCACGTGACTACAAAATTAGGTTGATGGAAACATCTTCTTTGGCAACTGTAGACAGTTATTTCCTGTGTAGTTTATCAAAAGAAAAATTAGGAACAGTTAAAAATATGTGAAAGTGATTGCCCACACGATTCAGTTATATAAGTAACATCGCACAGTCTGAAATAATATAATTATTGGGAGGTCGATCCCAGCTATAATTTATTTTGTAACTTTCACTCTAGAAGTCTGGAAATATCACGGAGAAAATGTTGATATGTCTCTTCAGACAAGTTCAGCTCTTCAAACTGATTTTTATCACTTACGTATATATTATTTTGGATACACAATGGAAAATCTCATTCTCTACATCTTTTCAAACTTGAAATGCACCATTCAAACTTTTATCTTCCTTGTACAATATCCTAGAATAATATGAAAACAACTGATGGGTCAATGGCCAATATTTTTCAAAATACCCCTAATGAAACTTCGAACGAGCTAAGGATTAACGAGGTCTTACCTTTTAACGTGCGATTCCTAGCGCTCACAAAGCCACAATAGTTATATTCACAAAAAAAGAGAGTACTTAGAGGACTAATGCCACCAGTTTTGAACGGTGCCATTGTTGAAATTCCAATTGCTCAAGAGGCAAAATACTTTTAATTTTTGGCCACAAGTTAACATGAAAAAAAACACCCTCAGAAAATATCCCGCAAAAGCACGATAGCCTTCAGCCTGTGCAGAAAAATGTGGCTAAAAAATTGAGGGCTACAACCAAAAATGATCCTATGGCAATAACAAGGTCATCAAGCCCATGATAGCATATGGATCGGTACTATGGTGGCTAAAGATTCAGCAGACTTGGGCAATTTGAAGGCTGGGTAGCATTCAAAGGCAGTGCTGCTTAGTGGCCACTGTATCCATGAGGAATGTCCCAACGGTTGTTTTAGAAGACTTGCTTGACATTCTACTGTTTTACATATACATACAAGGCGAAGCCAGGCCAGTCATCAATAGATTGCGCGCAGGGTAAGCGTCTATGGTCTGAATTATACCAAACTATTTACGAAGTTGGAAAACGACCCGATAATGGAAATGCCATGGGATGCTTCCTAAATATTGCGTTGGGAAAAAATTTTAAACATCCATACCAGGCAGAGAAACAGGGAAGGAAGGTCCTACAATTGATGCAGAAATTGCCTGCTATATACAGACGGCTCAAAAACCGAAGAAGGTGTGGGGACAGGGATATATATGAGCAAGCCCGAGACAAAAGTCTCGTTGAGCTCAAGTAAACTAGCTACGGTATTCAAGGCAAAAGTTGCAGCAATACATCACTGTGCAGAAGAGTTATTGGAGCAAAGGTTTGATAAAAGAATCATTGCTATTCACTCCGACTGCCGAGCAGCTATTGAAGCAATTAGCTCCATGCTAGTTAACTTTAAATTTGTTTAGAACTGTCTAGGAGCCCTACATGCGCTGGACAGTCATAAAAACCCATAGCCTGGGAACTCGGACATACAGGGTATAATGAAAACTATGAAGAGGCTGACTCATTAGCACGAGAAGTAGCACGAAGTGCTCTTATTGGCCTAGAACCCTTTTGTGGTTTATCGAAAGCTTTGATAAGAACTCACAAGAATGAAGGCTCAATCTTAAGGGTGGTGAAACAAAGGTAAATAAACATCGCCTTCTTTTACTTAGTAGAGAGTACAGAAGGACAACCACGATTATAGTTAGGCTTCTAACAGAGCTACGGTTCTTTTGCTGACGGAAGAATACACCAGTAAAATTGGAAAACTTTTCGACCCATATCTAGCTACTGCAACCTTGAATGAGTTGAGTCTCTTTCAGCTGAAAAGAGACCCAACTCATTCAAGGTTGCGGAATACGAACCATCTCATAATATCATCATCGTTACCGGAAACTGTTCAGAAAACTATTTTAACAGAAGCCGTTCCAGTAAGGCTCTCCATGCATAAATCAGACGTACCACTCAAACCAATAGTTAGTGCCCCAGATTCGCCTACGTATCACCTGGAAAAATATATAGCCTCGCTCCTCCAGCCTCATACTTTGTGGAAAAATCGAAAATATAACCCTGGTACCAAGTGATATTCTTGTCAGCTTCGACGTTGTGTCTCTGTTCACTAACGTCCTACTGGAAGATTCTCTGAGGGAGATAGCCTGGATGTTTTCGAGTGATATTGTCGGACTCTTCAAGGCATGACTTTCCGGAATATACTTCCAATGGAAAGGAATTTTTTATGAGCAATTAGATGGGGTGACGATGGGAATTCCACTCAGCCCAGTGATAGCCAACTTCTTCATGGGGCAATTTGAGAAAAAGGTAATCGAAGAATTCGATTTCAAACCGACCATGTAGCTACGATACGTGGATGACACCTTCTCCATTTGGAGACACGGAAGTAACAAACTGAACCTTCTTCTGGAGCATCTAAATGCTCAACACCGTAACATTAAGTTCACCAAGGAGAGGTAACAGGATCAGCGGATAGCCTTCCTAGATGAACTCATTGAAAGATGTGGCGCGAGACTCACCCATAAAGTGTACTGAAAACCGACGCACACGAATTGGTATCTTCATGCACTATCAAACCACCATCCAAGTCAAAAACGAGGAATTATCTCCACATTGACGGAACGTACTCGAAAAATATGTGAAACGGAGTATCTACAAGAAGAAATGGAGCATCTTCAAGTGGCTTTGAGATCGAATGGATATAGTGTACCCGAAATCAACAAGGCCATGAAACCGAAGACTTCCACAAGACAAAGCAAGGAGGTGGCTCAGTTGGTTGCACGTACATAACTACCGTATATTCTTAAGGCAATTGACAGAATAAGAAAACTCTTAAGGAAACACAACAGTTTTCAAGCCACCCGAGAAAATACAACAAAACCTCAGGTTGGCAAAATAAAAAAGAGACCCACTTCATCTGCAGGGGTATATCACATTCCGTGTTCTTGTGGAAAAGTGTATATCGAAACCACGAGAAGATCCGTTGAAACAAGGCTAAAGAAATATCGGAGAAACTGTAGATCAGAACAAATGGACAAATCGGCAGTAGTGGAACACACGCCCAGTGAAGGAGATAGCAGGATACTTATTGAAGACACAATACTCCTTGCCTCAAACCACGGTTATCATAGTCGACTAGTGCGCGAAGCAATAGAGTTCCACAAGCACATATAGAATTTTAATACGAAAGAAAAGACTCTGAACCTGAACTAGATCTAGAATCCCATTCTCAGAAATGCAAGGGATATAACAATCAAGAACAATTTAATGACAGCAGGTACAAACATGCCGAATATCTAAAATTGAATGTGACATCGAACCTAAGAAACCTGCTTTTTTCTGCTTACAAATACATAACGAAATACAGGAAAATCTGCACCTGTTGGCAACACTGTAAAGTGTTATAACGACTTATTGTAGTTCATAATGATGAGATAATTTAACTCATTATAATGAGATAACTTAAGTCATAATAATCAGTTACCTATCTCATTATAATGAGATAACTAACTCATAATTATGAGATAAAAAAATCTACCATGTCTCTTCGGAGCCAATTATAACCGATGTTGTATGATTCATTATCAGTTTGAAGAGATGCAGAAACTCCAAGGAAGAATCCAATTATCTGGGATATTTCAATAATTTTTGTTATTTGAAGTTTAAGTTCTCATTTGCAGAATGACAAAAATTGCGAGTGACTTGTACAACATTAACATTATCTCAGTTGTCCCCCAATGGAACGCCTGACGATCTAGAATCCAATGAATTTTTCACCAGATGTGTACTTTACGTCACATTCTTTTTCATCAAGTAAATCAGCTTCGACTCACCCAGCAGCGAAAATAAAGATTGTATCCTCCGGCAATGATTATCCCGTCCGATACCAAAGCTGGGGAGACGGAATATTAGAGCAAGAATCGACCTCGAGATTCGTTGACAGCAAGTAAAACCATTTAGAAAGGAGTTTTCCTTGCCGTAACTTAGAAAATTCATGACTTGCGCACAGTAGACACTAGATAACATCTTTATAAATCTATAGAAAACTATGATATCTTCTCTTCCTAAGGGTATAAAATATATTTAAAGCATTGCGGAAGGCTTCGAATTGTTACAAGGGTATCCCAACAATTAGCGCCATTATACTCATGTGCCCAGCCAAAAAAACACAAATCATCAGCTTTGAAAAATGAATACAGCAGCAAAAAGATGCGAAAATTTCGAAACCAATCTCGACAAAGATTATCTCTCTTTCATAGATACCAGGCATAGCAAACTCGAGACTCCTTTATTACAAATACACATCTTTTGGCTAATAATTGACTGTCTCTTGTATACTTCTCGGTACTAGCTTTCATATTTCGGAATTTGTCATCAAAATACTAGTGAACTTGGCGGAGATTGGTACCAAAATTTCTTCAAGGCGAAATTGTTGAGTTGCCCCTGTATTTGCAGGGATATGCAAAAACAGACGATGCACCCACATCAAGACTATCAACTAGTCGAACAAATTCTTCGAAACCTTCAGCGTAAAGTGAAGAATTCACACAACGTTTTCGACCACTACATATCTTTCCAAAAATTATTACCAGTTTCGTTTTTATGAACCCAAAAAACTTCAGGTTTATCTTACGCAAGCACGTTCAGATTTTATAATTGGATATAGTATATTTGGAATACTTTGTTATCTTTGGTTAGAGCTAGAGTTCAGAAGTGATATTCGTGTTTGGAAGTTTGAATCTGAAGATGTTTATTTTATTATTATTATTATTTTATTATTAGCTTCGAAACATTCTTCTTTGAATAGTAAGAAAACGTAGAAAGGCCACAAAGAATAAAAATATATAATCAGCCTGATTCCGACTTCACAACTCAGAATTAGCCTGATTCCGACTTCACAATTCGAAATTAGTATAATTAAAACTTCACAACTTGGAATTAGTATAATTCCGACTTCACAACTTGGAATTACTATTATTCCTACTTCACAACTTGAAATTACTATAATTCCTACTTCACAAGTCACAACTTGGAATTAGTATAATTCCAACTTTACAACTTGGAATTAGAATAATTTCAACTTCACAACTTGGAATTAGTATAATTACGACTTTACAACTCGGAATTTGTATAATTCCAACTTCACAATTTGGAATTAGAATAATTTCAACTTCACAACTTGGAATTAGTATAATTGCAACTTTACAACTCGGAATTAGTATAACTCCGACTTCACAACTCGAAGTTAGCATAATTCTGACTGCAGAACTTGGAATCACTATAATTCGGACTTTACACATTAGTATAATTCCTACTTCAAAACTCGGAATTAGTATATTACCACTTCACAACTTGGAATTAGTATAATTCCAACTTCACAACTTGGAATTAGAATAATTTCAACTTCACAACTTGGAATTAGTATAATTACGACTTTACAACTCGGAATTAGTATAATTCCGACTTCACAACTCGAAATTAGAAGGTAGTTAACAGAGAAGTAGAATAGACAAAAAGGAAAATACATTGCACGTAAATCTAGTATACTTACTCTTGATTATTTGACACATAAATACGGTCAAATAGTTTCATTGTTTGCTTCTCACAGCTTCTCTCAGCCTTCTTTTCACTTCCATTAGAATTCCGATCAGAACACGTGGAATCGCAATGATTACACTAATTCCAATTTGTGAAGTCGGAATTATACTAATTCCGAGTTGCGAAGACATAATTGGGATAATTCCATTTGTGAAGTCGGAGTTAAGTATACTAATTTCGAGTTATTAGGTCAGAATTATACCAATTCCGAATTGCAAACGCGAAATTATTCTGATTCCGAGTTGTGAAGACAGAATTAGGCTAATTCCGAGTTGCGAAGACAGAATTAGGCTAAATTTTAATTTTGAAGTGAAGTTATACTAATTTTGAGTTGTCAAGTCGGAAATATACTAATTCCGAGTTGCGAAGTCAGAATAAGGCTAATTCCGAGTTGCGAAGTCGGAATTATATATTTTAATTATTTGTGGCCCTTCTACGCCTTCGTACAAAATAGTGTTTTTGTTGATTACTTCGAAAGAGTAAGGAAGTATAACCGTATTAATAAATTTTAACTCGATCTAGGTTTTTTTTATTATTTTGAAATAGATGTATGTTTTGTCGCCAATATTTTCGAAATAGGAATGATTTTGAAAAAATTTTCAGAAGTACTATAAAATAAAGCTCTAGGTGCTCTCAACAGAACAAAACAACCTCCAGAAGTCATTCAATATGGCTTTTCTCAAACATCTGGTTACTCTGTTCTTTGACGAAAGCTCTAGTGGCTGAGTTTTTTTCTGCTGAATGCTCTCACATGCATATTTCTTTGCCAAATATCTTCGTAGATATTCTCAAATTATCTGAATGTTACGTAGTCTATTTTCTGAGTCACCTGGTGTACTGAATTTTTTGCTAATCAAGTTATTTGCTAAAATTGGGTACAAACCCTTGTATTTCTTCTACTGAAACCATATTAGCTTCCAAGAAAAAGAAAATTTTTCCAAAAGAATTCTGTACACCCCATATATTTCTCCTGTAGAAGGACTATCCAGGAAACACAGATTAATATAGCTTTATCTTTGCGTTTGGAACATGTTCACAATTTTAGAACAAATAATATTAATGAAAAACAGACAGTGAGCAATTATTCACAAATGAGCCTCTTTGAGAAGTCGAGGGTATAATCCGGATTCAAATTGCCAAATTAATAGGAAACCGTCTTAGTTAGCAATTTTATCCCAAGTACTCATTTCATTCTAATCCCCCACTTACCTCCATAAAGTATCTACGAAACCTTCGAGGTGGATTTTACTCGTTCAATTTATGAATTCAGTGAATTCCTCCTTGCTCCTAATATTTTGACAAGACTCCGCACTGATTTTCATTTAATTAGTGAAGCGAACGATTAAAAAATACAAATTGAAATTCCTTGATAGCGGCACATTGAATGAATGAGCCGGCTTTAATCAATTAATTTTGATAAACGAATTTTCAAACGGGATTTGAAATTGGTAGTTCAATAATATATTATGAATGAGCCCGTTTTCGGCTCTAGATATTGCATTGAACACATTGCCATGAATATGTGTTTGTCAACACAACCAACAAACATACAGCTGGGTTAATTTTTGGAAAATATACTGTATGTGTCTATTAGAAATTAAAATCGACCATAAGAGCTGTTCCGTATTGTAAGTAAACTAAAACGCAAGTTGGAATAATTAGGCTAACACGAGCCTTATTGATGTTATATTGAAATCTTGTCGTTATTGGTCAAAGTATTTCTTGTTTATTTTCAAACACGAATATCACGGGATGGTGTTGTAGGTTTTCCGGGTTTTCCTACAGCTGTAAAAGGGAATACGCCACCAAAAATCAGTCGCCAGGAGCACCACGACAAATAATAATAATAGCCGTCCTCTACCCGCACAAGACTTTGGGTACACTTTACGAGTGTTTATGGGGGATTATTATTATTATTATTACCTCTCTACGAAAAACAGGTGTTCCAAATTGTACTTTAGAAGAAATGTCTTTCTTAGCCGAAAGATGCAAGGATGGAGCAAATTAAAATGATACAATTTCTTGGTATCAATTAATGCATTTTATGAAAAATAGCATCACCTTCCAATTTGGATATTGATTCAAGGAAATCTGAGCAAGTGTAGAAGGACAATGAATCAATTTACCCCGTTAAGTTTGGAAGACTCTTGCACCATCAGTATTGGTTATAAGAGTGTACCTGGGCTAACATTTCTAGTGACTTGGACTGTTCAAAAGGGTTCATGGTATGCTTCAACTAGTTAAAAAATGGAAGGTTACTTTTTGAAAAATCAAATTCAGATTAACAGGGATTCCTACGTAGCTTGTTGCTACGAAGTTGCCTTCAGTTTTTGTTGCAAGAAAAACTCAGTTAAATGAAGAAAAATAGTTTCCACTAAAAGAGGTTCTTTATTTTTGATGCAATAGCTGAAAGGTCTTCCTTGAGCTTGACTGTCAAACATCTAACATAAATATATGTGAATATTTCAAACCTTTGGTATGAATACAAATCAGAGACGTAGACAACTACCCAAGCACCAAAACTACGCAAATTTCACTCGAAGCGCATTTTTGCCAATGAAGTAAGCACCATCGGGACCCGTGAGCTTTTTAATTGAAATGCACTAACTTACTTTATACGTATAAACAAGTTTTACCTAATTTCATTAATTCTGCCGTGCTAAGCATAAAGGGCGTATCTGACAAATTTTTGAGTATTGAATTTAGGACTGTTTTGGTTTGTTTGCATCGTTTTACGCCTATCTTACTAGTATTGAATGTCGTAATTGAAAATTTGTCGATATTATAAGTTTATGAAAAATGTCATATTTGCAAAAATTGCCCTCAACCTAATAGTAAATCATAATTATTTCGAAAACATGAAAACTGCAGATACGCCCTTTTTGATTAGCACGGCAGAATAAACTGGTTTGTTAAAAGAAGAATGTTGGTCAAACTATAAGGGCTATGAAAACACGATTCAAAGAGCATATCGCTCATATCAGACCATAGAGTGTGTTGCTTTTCACGATTTGGAAAACTATTAGACAAGAACATGGCCAAGGACTACTGGATGAATTCGATAGTCTGGAAAAGGTGAAAGTCAGAAAAATATTATACTTAAGTTCACATAACAATAATGGCACTGATAATATTGAAATTTCACTTTGCTCACCCTTTTTCAGTAAGACTTCCTAATCGAGGCCATCAGTAATCAAATGTAATATTTCTAGTTTGGTAATTGGATAGTTTTTACATCATCGAATTCATATACGACCCAAAAATAATTTAGAGAATAATTTAGTTGGAGGAGTTTTTCCGGGAGGATGTGGTTATTTGAGGGGGGTTGGTTATGCGAAGCCCATTTCATTGAGTACATGTCACCAAAGACCATTGAACAAACCCTTTAAAGGGCCAGCTAGATGCTGACTATGAAGTAAAACTTGGAACATCTGGTATATGCGTCATTTTGGTGCGTTTTCTACTATTAACATTTCAACATTGCGTTCTGGTAGTCTTGATAAGCAAGACATTGCAAGAAAATATTGACGTTTGGTAATTCAAATGGTATGTAGCGGTGGAAATGTAGCTTTTAAAATATGTTCACATTTTGTGTAAACTTACGTCAGTATAATTCAAATCACATTTAGCGGTCCGCTCGAACACTAGGTGAATTGTCATGAGATATCACTATAAAGGATCATTCTAGATATTGTGCGTAGCTTTGGATTGTGGCAGGGAGAAAAACTTAGCTATACCACAATTCAACAAATGCGCCTACTAACATTTGTAAAGCATTCCATTCGTATATAAATGCCTTAGAAAATCATAGTTTACCTTGTATAATTTGTACCAATCATTCTTGTTTTTATTATTGTCAACAATTGAGAATCCCATTCAAAGATTAGTCTGAATAATTTCTCATCTCCTGTTCGATCCATCGAATGTACTTCGGCACGTACGCGTACACGCCAGGCAGGTGGGGATGGGCACATTTGATACCCCAACTCACTATACCCCCTACGTACCAAGTATCTGGGTCACCACTATCAACGTCATGGCATAGAAGGGGCCCGCCCGAATCACCCTATCGGAAAACAGTACAAAGGTGAGTATTCAAAACAGTTCACACAAAAATATCATAGTAGAAGAAGACATCAAGACTCTACAGAGTGTCTCATTTTGAAAATTTTATGGGCATAGGTATGACCACCTCACTCACCTGACATGCATCCTTGCCACCTTCCTTATATCCAGCACAAATCATGCCTTCTGTTACGTTGAGATCTCTGTTTTCCAACCAAGCATTGCACAAATCTCTGTTGAGAACTGGAACTATGACTTCGTTTATTTCTGGCTCGTACTCCGACACTGTAAGACAAAACACAGTTTCTCACACCACTGTTTTATATCTTTGCCATTTGAAGTTGGCCAGAAATGGAATTTTCCAATACCTCATCGTTCAATAACATAACAAAACGTGCAAGTTTTCTGTCACAAGTTTCTTTTTAATGGGTTTTTCATACTGAACACTCAAAGTTCGTTTAAATAGTGTCAACAATTTTTCGAATGCTGTTTTATTTGGATGATTTCTGTTGGGAAATCTTTCAGCGTAAATTCGTGATGCCAGAAAACAGTTTTGAAGACATTCTCCAAGTATAAAAATCATGTCGATTCTTTCTTCTTTTGGATAAACTAGCATTTTTTATAACAAAATGATGATAACAAGATCACAAACTACCGCTATTACTAATAGGATGATTTGGAATTAAACACTTATAAATAACTGACGACCATAAGTAAATAATAAAACAACTTGTCAAAACGCCATAGGCGACTTGATGAATAATAAATTTTTCAAAATCAGTTTGCAAAATGGAAATGTGCGTTTTACTTGAAAATAGGAATGTATTGTGGTATTTGATAGACAATTAAATTTGACATCTGCTCTTGACATAAAATACAGGGCATTCCATTTAAATTAAACAAGTTATTACCGTTCAAAGATTGTCATTATTTTGCCTTAATTTTTACAAACCTTGTATAAGTTAGGAAATATTTCACAACTGCTATATGAAAGTTATTCAGTTAGTAGCCTCTAGCATTAATTTGGTTGAAAACAAGACAACACTGGTTGAGAATTTAAGCATTAAAACTGATGCTGCATTTGCACAAAATAAGAGATATTTCAAAAACCATGAGGTTTAGGTGAATTAAACCTTAATGGAACTTACCTTTATTTTGATCGTAAAATCCGAAAAAGAAATAATATACAGGGTATTCCATTTAAAAAATAACAACTTTGATACGTTTCGTGTTTTTGGCACACCCTGTACAACATGAAAATATTTTTAAAATGTAGGGCCAATAGGTCCCTTTCCAGAAAAAACGTTCAAAAAATCAAATGCTTTAGCAATAATGCTTCATGTCGAATAACGTGAATAACCCTGTATATTTCAAGAAAACATTTATGTAAAGAAAAAACAGGAAGTTGATATAGTGTACCATCGCCAATTGAGAACATGATAGGCAGTATAGAAAATTTTAAAACAATTCTTATTTTTGATCAAAGTGCCACTTTACATATTCAACACTGCTAATTGAATGAATATCACTTATTTTTGTTTTCTAGTAGCTCTTGTTCTGTTTGTTTATGTTATGAATTTTGTAGTCTTGTTGTTTTCAGCACTTCTGGTTTATTAGAATAGGCCGTGCTTGGGATCGCACGTTAAAAGGTAAGACCCTCGTCATTCTCAGCTCGTACAAGTCTTCTGAATACTTTTGAGGGTTTCTAATAGCAAATTTAGGAACACACCTGAAGATTTTCGTTTTTGAATTGATTAAGTTACGAGACTATTCAATATTGAGAGTCTGAAATTCTACCAGTAATTCAACCGGGTCACTTTCAGTTTAATTTCATTCCTTACAATCCAAAATACTCTACGACTGATCCACCATACGATGGTATAGATTTCAATGATTTCATCTTAGTCAGCATTCAACTTCCATTTTTTCTGCTAAACATATAAAGGTATAATGAAGGTATATTTCATTATTCTGAATCGATTGGCGTTAGCAGAATTGACCTATCATCAACCAATCTCAATAAAAAAAAATCGCGAATAACCTAAATCGTTTGTGAATCTCTTAAAAATGCGATATCCGCTCATATTTTTGTTATCAAAATTCATTTTTGTGGTATCATTCGGAATCAGCTCGTCGAAATACATTTAAGGGACGTTTGCGATTTTTTGAAAAACGGAAAATATAAATTTTTGAACATTTGATCGTACGAGGGAATTTTTGACGTTTTATTCCATTTTTATGCTAAACCTTGAATATGAGAATATTCAAATCCTATATTTTCAGAATCAGCATGGAATTTTGCGTATATAGTGTGAATTTTAAGTAAATCTGATGATTTTGTATTTTTCCTTTCCTGATTTTTAGGGGTCGACTTTTTGACTTTTTTTGGGCAATTATTTTTTTTGTCAATCGATTTGAAATTTACGAAGTACACTGATTTTATCATTCTGAATCGATTGGCGTTCGCAGAATTGATCTATCTTCAACCGTTCCCCAGTTGAAAAGTTCATCTGGAGTTGAGGGGGGTAATTTCCCTTCAATTTTATTTTTATAATCGAGAATCAGCTTGTCGAGATACATTTGAGGTAAACAGACATTTTTTTGAATTGAAGGGTCGAGTATTGCAATATCTGACTTTTCTCGTCTGTGAATATCTTAAAAATGCGAAATCAGCTCATATTTTTGTTAGTCATCAAAATTTATTTTTGTGGCATGATTCGACTTGTTGGCATACATTTGAGGGACGTTTGCAATTTTTTGAAAACGGAAAATATAAATTTTCGAAAACTTGATCGTGAGAGGGAATTTTTGAAGTTTTATTCCCTTTTATGCTAAACCTTGTATCGGAGCATATACAAATTCTATATTTTCGGAATTAGCATAAATTTTTTTCTCATGATTTTTAGGGATCTACCCCTTGGGACTTTTTGATTTTATTCAGACGAATTGTTTTTTTGTCGATAAACTTGAAATTCAAAAATATATGATTTGTTAATGCTCAGATTCAAGGTTTGAAATATAAAAGGAATACAATGTCAAAAATTTTGCAAAAGGAAGTAGAAAAACATTGGAAGAAAACCTTCTTTCCTCCAACTCATTGAAGCCAATCGACATAATATTTTCATTTTGTGTTTCACTAATGCATGTATGTTACAAATTTCAATAATACATGTGAAATGAACAAATAATTTTGTTCAATATTGTCTGTTTCCATTAATTTTGCACGAGAAACTATTTTTATAAGAGTTAACTCAGGAAAAAAACTATCAGAAGGAGTTGAAAAGAAAGATGATGTATTAGGTCATCAGGGAATCGCAGGCAATTAGAAAGCAGACGAACTCGAACGAAGAGGATCGGAAATGCTTCCAAACTAAGGGCAGATGCCAGGGGTACCGAAGTGTACAGTAAGAGCGTCTGTGAAAGACTGGATTAGGGATCAAACACACAAACTACTGGGATAATGCCCCAGGAAACAAACACGGGAAAGAATATATCAAAGGACCGTGTAACAAAAAAACGGCAGACCTGTTAACAGGATGAACAGGAGCCAGTTGAGAACCGTTACGGGACTTCTGACTGGACGTGCACCAGGGAAGAAGCACATCAAAAAAATGGGTCAATACGATGGAGACCTGACCTGCAGACTATGCGGTAAGGATCCAGAAACCGTAAAACACATACTGTGCTATTGCGAAGCTCTAGACCGCAAAAGACAGGCAATTTTCCGGCAGCCATCTGGCGACCCAGAACTATACAGTTCCTACCCAATACGGAACTTGTACAAACTCGTATAAGGCACAACACTGTGACATTACAACATGGGTAAGATACAATGGGCCAACAGGTCTAAGTGTCACCGGAGGCAATAAATAGCCTGACCGGACCTACACCGAGGTGGAGGTTTTAGTGAGTATGCCTGATGAGGAGAGTCTCACAGTATTTATTGAGCTTGGAGACTCAATATTTCTCTATAAAAGATTTCCTCCATCTCAGCAAAAAAAAGATGATGTATTAATTTGAATATCAGGGCTAAATATCAGCAAATATATCCGCTGGTCATCTACTGTAAATAATAATAATGATAACCGTCCTCTACCCGCACAGACTATGCCATTGGGGAATATTATCATTGAATCGGAGTGAAAATAAGGGTGCTATGGCTTGGGTTATTTTTCTTCAGTCACTTCTCAGTTCTATAACAAAAAGTTATTGGTGACTCGTAGTGAAAGCCCAATTGGGAGGCCCTATTTGTTAATTTCCTGGTAGGCCCCTTGCCAACAATCCGACGCTGAGAACATATAAATAATTTCTGTTGAAAGGCAGCACTCTTAGCATCACTGTACATGAATATTCATCTGTGGAGTCAAATATCTGGTTTTCCATTTTCGAGATCCTCGATACAACGCGATTTACATGTCAAAGGTCCCCTATAAGCAAATATTCTGCTGTTCAAACGGAAGTCGGTAGAAGTTAACAAGAAACTTTCGGGGCACCGCGAAGACGGATAATTTCCATAGTTTCGCCTCTCTTATTGAAACTTTCTGGTTTCTTTGAAACGTCCCCATTTTGATTAGAGAGATTACTGAACTGTCGAATAAAAATGTCATACTATCTGATTTAATTTGATGGAGTTTTTCGGTGTTTAATCAAAGTTCATTTCGAATTAGGCATTGTGAATGTTCCGACGGCCTCTAGATTGGATTCAATATGAATACGACTGAACTATTGAAAACTTCAATCGTTTTTTTACGGATAAAAGCAGATTGTTGAAATATCGCTAGCTGGAATGAATGGCGCTTTGAAAAATGCGTGAATGATTTAGTTTCACTGCTTTTCTGAACAGCACGCTTTCCAGATTTTTTTGAAGAATATGTCTATCAAAGTAACATTTCGCACACATGCGGATGAGTTGTCAAATTCATAACTTCTGTTTAGATTCACCGCTGCCAAATATTCGCATAATTATTTCTTCTACACCAAATCGGAAGACAGATGGCAGAGGATCAGCGCCAAGCAGCAACCTAATCCCCCTAGAGGGATACTCTCGAGACGTTCCCACGATATTAGTGGGCACGTTCGTAAATACTCCGAGACCAGGTCGTTTTCGGGCATAATCCACACCTCTTGAGAAACTTTTGTGTGGAACAGTGACTGGATAGAACTGAATCGATGCAGCCGGCAGTATGATGTAAACTTCCAGAAAAAGCTCGAAGCAAAGAACCGGGTATACGGTCCCGGTTCCGGGAATAAATCCAGAGCTTGCTAGATAAGTCTCCAGTGTTTGCGGGGGGCGTTGTCATACACCCTGATGCAAGTGAGAATCCTCGTCAAGGGAATATTTGGTAAGAACAATGTGTAGAAGTATATGCCGGAACCGAGTCGACGTCACAGATCTTCCGATGGGTATCCAGGCGAGTGTATTTGTCACGGTTTGTTACCATATGAAGCATCTTGTTCTGATCCTGCCAAGCTTCGTTAGATGCCCAGGCACATTGGCGGTCTTATTATTTGTTTGTCCGCACTGGGTAGATGAGTGTTTCTGGCTCCCAGCGGGTACGTACCCCAATTGCAGCGCCCGCCTCTGAATAGCCAGACTGATGTGTTTCATACGCTTGTCGAGTACTTCACCCCCAAGTACTTCAGAGAGCTCGACTCCCTCACGAATTTGTCCTTGACCCTCGATCCTTGAGGAGGGAGCTATGAAAAGCAAATCCTCTTTGGGAAGTTGACGATCTCGGTCTGGTCCGCATGAACCCTAATCTTTTTTTCTTGACTACGGCACGATGTTTCTACCCAAATAATTTGGATCTGCGTTGCAGCGATCATGCTTGAGAATGAATGGGCATACAGCGGTATCATCGCGACGCTCACTCTCTCGGTCCGCATAAAATCGTGTGTGTATATAGAGTGAAGTTGGTCGTGGTGCTAGAGTATTTGCTTCCACCCAGACGGCCCGGGTTCGATCCCCGGGACAGCCTGCCACTGAGCTAAAGTGGTTCGGATTCCACTTTTATTTAAACTGTAGGTCCCGGATCTCCCTTGCTCGCACAAGCTCTGCTTTTGAGGGGTTTTCTCCGAAAACCTGGTTGATTCGTAAAAACAAATTTTCCAAATTTTCCAAAAAAAAATTTCCAAATTTTCCAAATTTTCCAGATACAAGTTGAGAGATGGACAATATCCGTGTGGGACACCCATCACGAATGTATAACCTCCTGAGTGATTGCTATTTATTCTTACCGAAAAGGATCGTCCTATAATATAGGAGTCGATCATTCTGAGTTTGAAGGCATGCCAGCCCAAATCATCTTGCTGACCAAGCCCTCGATCCATACCATATCGAAGGCCTTTTCCATATCCAACACTGTATTGAGATCCCGAAGAAAGGCCTACTCCACCCCGTGCACAATTCGAACTACCTGTGAAGTCGTATTATGACGTCTGCAGAATCCGAGCTGCTCGTCCAGGACGAGTTTCATCCTCTACGTAAGGTTCATCATCCTTATTTGGATGATTGTATCGACCACTTTAGCGAATATGCCAAGGAAAATTAGGCATTATCCAGCCCTAGACAGTCTGGATAATACTGCCATTTTAAAATGGCAATGATAACATGTAGAAGCTGGACTGGTTTTTGAGCAGAATTGCATCATTACCATCTCGTCCAAGCGCCTTCCGTACTGTTTATTGACCTCCAGCAGCTCCTCTCTATTCTCACTATTATTTTGGCGAACAGATCAGAGCCCAATTGAAGCGCAGGTTTCCTCCAAAGGCGATCAATCCCCCTCGAGCACTCCTTCTGTTCCCCATTGACTTTGGGCACGTTTTAGTGAACACTGCTGAAATTTTATCTGAACTGTCTTTTGGCCCTATCACTGCACGTTCATAACCCCTTCCTATGGCTGGCACGGGTTCGAAACGCTTTCGAATACATTTGGACATGCGCCGCAGAGATTTATCCCGGACGTCCAGCTTCTACAGTTTATCTTACCATACCTTGTCAGTGTGTTGCTGGATAAGAACATTGATCTCCATGTTCCATAAGGAGCATATTTTCATAATGAACAGGATTTCCTGCTTATATCGCACGGATCTGCAATGAATAGTTTTCGATGGATGAGGAGACCAAAGGTCCTCCCCACCAGACACCACTCCTATCGCCTGGAAAACTTTGGAAAAGCTGAAATCTAGAGCAGAAAAGAATAGAGTACAACTTACGTGCCAGGACACGATGGAAATCGAGAATAGGGGAAAACTATTCTGGGAGCCAGAGAATACTACGAAATTTCAGGAAATAAAAAGGCACTTTTAGGTGTTACATTACTGAGGCCGAAACCAGTACTATAATAATAATATAATAATAATACTCGTTGAGTGTACCCAAGGGCATAGCCTGTGCGGGTAGAGGAAGGCTATTATTATTATTATTTGCCGTGGCGCTCCGACTAACTAAGCAAAATGTACAATGAGGAGATAAATGAACAATTGGGTTCATAATGAGCAACATAAACCCTGGAAAAGCTGAAATCTCGACTAGAAAAAAGTAGAGTACAACTTATACGTGCCAGGACACGATGAAAATCTAGAATAGAGTAAAACTATGCTAGGTGTAAGAGGATGCCACGAAAATCTAGGAAATGAAGGGCATGAAGAGTACAGTGTGGAGATAGTTGGGCAATTGGTATCAGAAAGAGCAACAGATATGCTGGAAAAATTCACCAGAACAAAGGCTCGGCAAACTTTCCATTTCAGAACCGTGCGGAAACGAACTTGACAGTTGCTTGCTCTAAGCAGGAGCTAATGAAGGATCATTTTAGGGCTTGTCATTGTACATGCTTCTCTGAAGGAACTCCTGTACCAAGCGAGAGTGATTGAAGGCAATTTTTAGTGCAGACTCTGCGCAAATTTGCCAGACACAGAGTGCCATATAATGTGCGAATGCAAAACGCTGTATCTTAGTTGACATAATACCTTTGGAAGAATACATTCGGTCCTACAAACCGGACCACCAACAGAACTGCACAGACTAGTACGGGATACAAAAATGGGTATGTAGGTTCAAATTTTTTCAACCGGCTGCACCCTTATGAGCAACCCTCGAGAGTTTTTCGAAAGACTTGTGGGAGCTGGGGGAGACGAGGCCCGCACTTTTAAACGTGTGATGTCTTATGCACGAGACCGGTGACCGTGCAGGGATTTGAACCCACGCCCTTATGGTTGAGAAGCAACCCTCTTCTATCACCAATGAAAAATCTATTATCAAGGGAAACATCTTGGCTGCATTGCTTCTGGAGACGCAATTACTGATGGATCCTGTGAATGGAAACGTCTACAGTATACAGATTCGATAATCGAATAGTACAGCTACTCGATATTTTAGAATTACGGCAATGCATCGCAAATAAAACCGATCCCACAGTACCCAGTGTAGTTATGTTAGGAGTCAACAAACCAACAAACAAAAAAGAGTTGTTAGACTAATTTTTTGTTTGAAAATTAGAGATTCCTTCAAACATTATTTCAGGAAGTTCAACATTTTAATGTTTTCCTGTATATACATTCTGAAATGTATTATGATGTTTCTGAAACACATACATTTGTATGACTCAGTATCTCAATACCACAATTACTCTACCAGAAATGTAGATCTTCTCAGAATTCCCACTCATAACTCATCATTTTTCAAAAATACTCCTTTATTTACAGGAGTAAAATTTTTCAACCATCTTTCTGTCAGTTTAAGGAAAATTCAAAATAAAAATGCGTTCAAGTCAAATCTAAGCGGATATCTCTAAGAACATAGTTTCTAAAGCGCCTCGGAATATTTAAACTTGAAATTTTAACATGTCATTTTTTAATTCATTCTCGTGCATATCTATTTATCTCTGTATATATTGTGAATTATATTTATTTCAAACTATATTTATTGTAAACTGTCCAAATGTAGGTCTTGACGTGCCCTATTTTATGAAAATGATCTCAAAGGATTCAACAAATTATAATTATTATTATATCCACTATGTTGTCTGGTAAAACCATTAAAAATTTCGATAATTTGAGATAAACAAGTGAGGTCCACCGATAAAATTGTTCCCCAAAAACTTGGTTCTCTCTCGTGTCAAGAGCTATTTCACATCCCGTCAGCAAAGGACTTTTTATCTATAAAACACATATCCGACATGTCCTGGAACTGTTTCCATTGGAATCCAGTTCCTTTGGAATCCAGTTCCTAAACATATACCCAAGTTTTCAGCTTCCGTAAGGAAAAGAGAAATATATCTTGTCGGTGATGCCTCGCTTACTTCTCTGGAACATTGCAAACAAATTGACAACCTGTCTTTCTTTAATAAATATAGAATGACCATTTGAAAGCGGGGCAAATTTCTATTTTTTATTAATTAAATTTATTATCCGATTTGAACGATTTTTTGTTTGCTAAGTAACTCTGAAGTACTGTATTCGCAATTAAATTCAACATTTCCAGGCCCTTTTAAAGCTTATTTCACCTCTAAAATTTTTTAACTCAGTTAAGAAAATTACAAAAATATCGATATTCAACAGAAATATAGCTAATAAAAATTTTAATTCTTATCCAAACATTTCGATTACTCGTCCTGTATATCTCAATTTTGAAATATATTTCTACGATTGTTCATCGAAAAATACGTAGCCACCCACCTACCGCATGCATCCTCAAAAAGTATGTAGCATTTCGCACTATCCATAAATCATATTCACATCGTTCATAATCAAAATATTACCATTTCCTAAAAAACCGTTTACAAAATGAATGAAAAAAAGACTCTCAAATTAATTGTGTCCAATAATATTGTATAAATAGCGATCATTGTTTCCCACCAAAAACGAACAGAGACTTCGATACTTGCCACGGATCAAAAAACTAGTTTCTGTGATCTAGGGTGACAGCTTGTTCATAAGTAATATTATATCGGAATGAATAACAAAGACAAAGGATGTAGGTAGAGGCTGAAACAAAATGAAAGTTTTTTCAGTTTTAAATTTCATAAATTTAGATTTAATTTTCACGCCCCATAAACAATCTTGTTGGTTAAAATCAAGCTTTATTATTCAAATATGTTTAATAAGTCCTGTTTCATTTCTAAATCTGATATCCTAAATCGCAAATTTGAAAACTTATTACATAAATCTTCCATTGTTTGAGGCTTAAGTAAGTGTGGGTGATACAAGTTATAACTTTTATTATGCCATTTTTCCCAAGACGAAGCTTTCAAACTATTTTCAAGGAAAGGATTCAAAAATTCGAGAACACCAATTCCTGTTTAAGTCCGTGGTGCAAGGTCGCGTTCAAAATACCTATATACCTAGGTAATGAAATTGTTTCGAAGTGACGTCATTTCTATTGGATCGTGTCACACAATTTGGAAAAAATCATTAAAAATTATATTATCGCAAGGCAGTTTGATCAAATTATCTTATGTTATTCATTCCGATATACAGTTCGATTATTGTATCTTTACCAATGCCTCATCAATTTATGATCGAAGAAATCACACATCCTCTATCGAACATCTCTTTCTAACAACCGCTATGAGCGAATCAAAATTCGTTTACATTTGTCTGCTAGGCTAAGAATTATGGTATTGTGATGATGACGCACGGGTATCGATAAAATAATCGAACTGTACCTAATATTACTCATCAACAAGCAACTACCCAAAATACTATTATTCTGGTGTGCTGTGATCACAGATCACAATAACGAATTTTAATGATCCGTGGCTGACGGCTGTGACCACTAACTTTGCAAATATCAAAGTATGCTCTGTAAGTCTACGATGGAAAACTACGATCGCTATTTCTGCGATTTCATTGTTCCACAATTAATTTGACAGCCATTTTGTTCATTTCGTAATATTTCGGGGACGCGTTGGTTTTCTGGAAAACGGGTTTTCAGGAAAAAGTAGTAGTGTTTTGAGTGTGAACGATGTTAGTATGGTTTATGGAATCTGCGAAGTGCGACATACCTTTTGAAGATACTCAAACGGTAGGTTGGTAGGTACGTATTTTTTGATGAAACAACCGTAAAAATAAATTTCCGTTCCAGGAAGTGTTCCAGTCCCGAGCTGCTAGCGATAATGTGAGTTTAATTTTTCATTTCTACCGACTGACTACATTTTCATAATTCAAATACCTACCTATGTAAAACGATAACTGCCATTTGCTATACATTCCAATTTTGAAAACATTTACGATTTGACCAAGCATGGTGTTCGCTGATGTGAATGTTTTGATGCTCATTATTGATACGTATACCTACCTACTTGTAGCCCATAGTTTCTGGGTATTTTCCTTGAGCAATAGAAGATGTAAAGTAGGTATAAAATAATATGAATTCATCCTTTCAGTCTGCTTTGCTTGCCTGAAAACGCATTCCAAAGCGAAACAATGGATGATATGAATAAAGTTGGGGTAAATGCTTTTTTTTTAGAATTCTTGAAACATACGTATTTATTTTATTGAGTTATGAAATGGTAGAGTTTAGAAGATGATTGGCTTCATACACAGGTCCGTTTCCAAAGATTGGATTATCCCAAATATTGTTGACAATAAACATAAACGCTTCTTGATGTTCGAACAAATATAAATGAATTAATAATTTAAATTTTCAATGTTTTATTTTCAAATCTGATGATGGTAATACCTTTGGAACTTGGAAAAATAATCACAATATTGGAGGCACCAACCTTTTTCATGTGGTGCTCTGGTGATGAATACAGGGTAGTCCTTTATTGGGTTTTCCTTAAGTGCTTTTTTATCTAATTGAGAGTGCACGGAAAAAGATATAACGGGTGATCCAGTAAACTATGCATTTTTTAAGACAATTTTGATCAGCAGAATTCACTCTTTTGATCTTATCATTACAGAGTCGTACTTATTGCCATTCAAATGAGGTTCCGGTTTGCTTTATTGTTACCATCATACAGTGATCAGTAGAATTGTGGATTCAAATTGAAATCATTTTTATTTGAAATTTCCCAAGAATTGTGGATTCAAATAAATATAATTTTTATTTGAAATTTCCCATGATCAACAGGGCTATTCAAATCAAGTATATGCATGGGGATCTCGTTGACTGTAGAAGATAGAAGGGTGGTTAAATGGGGGCAAAGTTGCGTATTTCATAGGACAATCACGTGACATAAAAAAATCTGATCCAGCTTCTTTGATTCTGGAGTTATACAGGAAAAATCGAAAAGTTCGAAATTCTTTTTTTGCCTATATCGTTTTATTTTGTGAAGATTTTTTGAAAATGTTGGCACTTTGCCATAGCAACTTTTTGTAGACTATCCAAATATGCAAATGAAAATTATATACGTACAACCCGAGCCACCCATAACTTTTTATTTTCAAATACGGACCTGTATTTTTTATAACATTTATTCAAATGCTATGAATCGTGTTTCATGTTGGCGTAGTATTTTCATCTAAACTACAGTGTGAGTGTTTTGGGAGTAGAGAACTATTAGCAGTAAAATCAACATAATTTAATTCCGTAAGAGCTATAATTGAAAAATATTAATTATGGAATTAAAAAATAATAATTTTACTGCTAATAGTTCACTACTTTCAGTGTACTCTGTAATTCAGATGAAAATACTGCGCCAATATGAAATATGACTCTTACCATTTGAAAAAATGCAATAAAAAATACAGGTCCGTATTTGAAAATAAAAAGTTGACGGTGGCCCGGTTTGTACGATACTTTGTATATGATTTGTATTTGCATATTTGATAGCTACTACTGAACAATTTTTT
This sequence comes from Chrysolina americana, assembly GCA_958502065.1. Classification (NCBI taxonomy): domain Eukaryota; kingdom Metazoa; phylum Arthropoda; class Insecta; order Coleoptera; family Chrysomelidae; genus Chrysolina; species Chrysolina americana. The sequence continues at coordinate 55,212,898 of OY293420.1, read as the reverse complement.
TCCGTTTTATTGCCACGTCTTCCAAGGCATACTTGTTCAAAGTGTGCGTTTTAAAGTCTACATAAAAAAACCTAAAAGCTCTATATTTCAAAGATGACTCTAGCAAAACATCAAGTGTGCTACATTTTTGGAAAGATTATTTTAAACTCTATTGAAATATGCAGGAATATACAAAGTTTCTCGGTTTTACTTTTTTATCAATAATTATGGATATCTTAATTGAAAAAATAAGTTACACTATTAATTGTATGTAAAAAAGTGCTCTGGAAATGTTTTCATAGAAACAAGAAAAACATGCTGTTACTCAGAAACGATGATAGATATCGATATGCGGTTTTCGCCATTAAGTTCGTCATAAAATTTGACCCTCAGGCACAGCCATCAGTTTTCATCCATCTAGTTGGGAAACAGCTTTTTCTTTAAAAGTGTCCAATTTGGCACACTCTGTACATATTAGAAACGTGTTTCAAAATAATTATCGGGTAGTTACATAATTCGATCTAACTGTGACGATAATTTTACAAGAGGATTTGTCTTTGAACCAGAAGTGTTTTTTTTGTAGGAACGAAGCAGTTCTTTTGATATTGCATTATGTTTCATTGAAAATATGATGATCTTTTTGTATAGGTGATAGTATTAAAGGCGATTTCGACTCGAACCGCGAAATCGAGGCCTGCTTCTTGACCCGTTCTGTTCGTTTTCTGATGTATATTTGCCAAGCTGAAAGCTTCACTGACTTCTAATACTCTTTGTGTCATCAAAACAAAATAGAAGGAATTGGAGTACGTGGATAAAAACTCACTTCCAGTATCCTCTTTCTTTCCCCATCCGATGACCGTACATTTCGTTCCAGGTTTCAGTTCTTTATCCGCCGGTGGGAGACATACTGGGGATAGATGTTCGTGGAAAGTTACTCGGCTTGAGAGCTGAAAAAAAAACAAATAATAGAAGTTCGATTCAAACAGATCATTCGGATACTATATAAAGAAGATCACAAGGTTCGCGGTTTCTCCGGAAAATTAAATTGTTTTTTTAACAATGCCGTAGCAGTAATGCTTTCAGTAGGGTGCTTTTCAAACAGCTGAACAGGTATTCGCCAAGACAATTGGGGAAAGTGCATGAAAAATAAATGACAAAATGATTCCAACACGTATACCATTTCGAAACGAATCATATACTTATATGAATAGTGGGTAGGAATAAATAAATATTTTGAAATTTTGGTGTGAATACGATCTAAGAAAAAAGGTAGCGAAGCGGTTAGATGTCGGCCGTTGAAATTTTTTCTAGCGCATGGTCAGTTTTGAATCCTGAGTGTGAGAATAGCTATTTGTATTACTAGGGAGAAAAGTGCCACTTTTCCTCCCGCAGGACTTAGTTTATTTCCCGACGCGAATCGGAGGGCAGTAAACATCCAAGGGAGGAAAAGGCACTTTACTCCCATGTGATACATATGATTTTTCCTCCTACCCACCTTTATTTGAAAATTTATTTACGACACAAATAGGTAACGAATATAATTAAGAACACAAGAATTATTTATTAAACAAATTTATCAATATATGCTATACAATTAAGTACATAGTATTGTTTAACTATATTTTAGAATTATTTATGTTAATATTGAATGTGCAGTTTTGAGCAGCACTTATATGAACACCATTGGAAGAAGATAGGGTTCGAACAGGAGCTTTAGTATTTGAAATATTTTCGCTTAGCACATTGTAATGGTGGTAACTTCTAGAAGTGCTTGGCTGATTTTGATCAAGTTCAGGTTCTACATTATTTCCCATAATTTGATCAGAAATTTTTCTTTTCTTTGTGTAAGATTGTTCTACATAACCTTCTGCGATATTGGTTGATTTCCAACCGCCATGCTGTTTTAGAGCTAAAATATCCCCACCAACGTTTACTAACAGAGTTGCTGAAGTTCTTCCGAAACTGTGCCCTGTGTAATGTTCGGCATTTGGAAGATTGAGATATTCTGCAATTTTTTGTGGTATTTTGGATATACTATTCTTGCCAACCACTTAAAGCATACCAACAATCGTTTATGCTCAGTTTTAGGACGTAGACAGATATACTTTTTAACGATTTGAACAAAATTTGGGCCGTTACCTGTTGTAGTATTGATAACGAAAGTTCGTTGTTTATACGTTTTTGAAGTGGGGATATTTATGACTAAAAGATTGTCTTTATCTTCAATATCATCCATGGTCATTTTAATAAGTTCATCACATCGACATGCTCCAGAAATTCCATTAACAAGGACTACCTATGAATATTTTATATCAAAAATTAAATTATTTGCATGGGATTTCATTTCTTACCTTCATTAATAAAAAAGCATCATCGGGGGATTCCATTAAGAATGTATTCATTTCTTCTCTTGTAAAAGTTGTAGCTTTATTTGGTTTGTATCTGACATTTTGACGTTTTAGAAATGCAATCAACTTTGGATATTTAATATCAACATTGTCCTTCATTTGTATCATTGTGCGTAGCATTGAATATTTAGACCAAAGTGTTGAAGCTTTTTATGATTTTCCTTGTAGTGAAAAATATGCCAGTAAAACATTCTCTGAATATTTATGTATCTTGTTGTCTTCAGCCCATTGCTTATATTGTGCATATTGTTTTTCACACCTGTCTTTAGATTTTTGTGGTAGTAAGGTTAATGACGCTATGTTGGCTTGTTCCTTAATATTAGGTGGTGTATTTGGAAATTCAAAATCACTTGAATCGCTCTCCATTTTTCAAAAATTCATCTAAGTTTAATGAATGTAGCGACTTTGCACCTCAAAAGTCAATCGCCGTGTTTACTATCAGTGAGCCACAGCATACTATGCTTTTCTTATTCTGAACTCAAAAAACGTATATCTAAGATTTCTGAAGTAAAAATTTGTATTGAAGAACTACGTTGAAGTAACATTAATGTTTGATTTTTAACAAAAAAACAGGATATACAGGATGTTCTAGAAATTATGGAAACAATATGAATATAATGAATTCACAAGTTTCATCGTTTACAACTTACTTGAAATGAGGGGGAGGAAAAGTATGAGTTTCCTCCTTGATTTGAGGGAGGAAAGTGTGTACTTTCTATAGGGGTAGGAGGAAAAATTTGTGAATTGTCCAAATGCCAATCCCGACGTCTGGGGTTCAATTCTTGGCCGTTCGCAACTATAACGTGTGCTCGTATCGTCACATTCTGATGTGCTTCTACATGAAATTGACATGCTATCGTTAACTTAGAATGTAAAAAGGTGACTACTTTTCTATATTGCGAATGGTCGAAATATCACCGCTGGTGCTTGCTTAGTTTTCCGGGTTTTCTTACAGCTCCACAGCGCCACGGCAAATAATAATAATAGCCGTCCTCTACCCGCACTGGCTATGTCTTTGGGTACACTCTATGAGTGTTTATGAGGAAGTATTATTTTTTTCTCTTCAGGAATATACCAGTCAAGCCCTGTCTTCGGAGCCCAGTAAACACTCCCTACGTCCATGGGGGTGAGTGATTACTGGGTCCGAGAATCATGTTCCCTGAGTAGACGGAGTGAACCAAGGATTACGACCTCCTGCATTCTTCCGGCTGAGATTTCTGTCATATTACGGCAAGCCGGTTAGATTTTCAAGTTTGAGAGCAGTGTGTCATTTCAGCAAGGACCCTTATTATCAGAACCACTATTCTGCCGTGCTGAGCATAAAGGGCGTATCTGCAGTTCTCATGTTTTCGAAAAAATTATGATTTACTATCAGGTTGGGGGCAATTTCTGCAGATATGACACTTTTCATAAACTTTCAATATCGGCTAATTTTCAATTACTACATTCAATCCTAGTAAGATAGGTGTAAAACGATGCAGACAAACCAAAACAGTCCTAAATTCGATACTCACAAATTTGTCAGTTACGCCCTTTATGCTTAGCACGGCAGTATTTTAACAGAATGGTTTGGGTAAAGCCTGCGTTCAAAAAGTAGATCACGATATTTAATCCGTTTTTCCTCCTCTTTTCGGACGATGTTCGTTTCGCCAGGAGCCGAAAACTCTGAAAATCATCCTACTTTGATCTTTGAGGAGGACTACATCAGGCTCATTGGCTTGTATTTGCCTGAGGGTGGGGAATGAGTAGTTCCAATAGATTCGGCACTTCCACAATGGATTCAATATACCTCGCAACAAAAGGCAACACCGGTGTCTCGTCAATACCGTACGAGTGTCGTATATGGTAATACAACACTCTTATCGTTGCGTTATGCCTGTTGATATAGACTCAGACCGCATCTGGTCAGGCTGACAGCAGATGCATTATGGTCTCAGCTGCCCCACGACACGCTCTGCTTCTAGTGTTAGGGATCTCTACCCATCACGCAACTACGGTAGACGAGAGTGTTGAATACACCATCCTGGCAGGCCATTAGGAATTCTTCGGATTCCGACTTCAGCCCACTTGATGTGAGCAATGACAAGGTCAGGTTTCTGGATAAGCCAAGGTCTTCAATGTTCTTGACTTATACTTCTTATGTATCTGTAGGATACTCTCTCTCCCTCCGCAGCTTTGAAGTGGGCTTTTTGCTGAACGGGTTTCAACTCGGTTATAGAGTTTGGGTTCGTCCGTTCAGTGTCGAAAGCGAGACCAAGGTCATCGGCTGCACGGGCTGCTGCCTTGAAAATGAATGCTCGCATACTAAGCAGAGAATGCTATTTGGATTCCTGATCACTTTGCAGGCTCCATCCTGTATCAGTTATGTAGACACTCCAAGCTCTAAAGTTCACAGCCCCGTTGTCTGGGGAAGTATAACCATGATACAGACAATTTAGGTTGCAAGCTCCTATGAAGATACATCATTTTACAAGTTATTACGTCGAGTTGTCGCAGCTCTTCTTGAGTCCATTCCGTCACTCCGAAGAAATAAAGTAGAATCGGAACGGCAAGCAATTAGTTGCAGCAACTTTGTTCTTCCCCGACAGTTCTGATGAACAGATGTGTCGGAGTTAATACTGATACTTTCCGCAGAGATAGTTTTCAACAGTTGTCCCTCTTGGGTGTGGCGTTGTTCCACTCCTAGGTAAGTATACGTCTCTCCGGCATGCAGATGATGTTGGATGCTTCCGTCTACGAGATGAACGTCCTCTCCGTATTCCTCACATCTTCCTCTTTTGAGATGAACCGTGGCACATTTGTCGATTTCAAACTCCATTCCGATTGCACGCGTGTACTCTTGCACAACCCTTGATGACTGATGAAGATCCTTTTCCCCAGAGGCATATAGTTTAAAGTCATCCATGTAGAACAGATGGGTGACCTCATGCCTCTGGTTGCTGGGGGTGCTGCAGTTGTATCCGCGGGTTTTCCGTAGTGTAACGGACAATGGCAATAGGAAATTTCAGAATCTGAAGATAACCTGCTCTGTTTGGATTTTGACTTGAACAGATGTTATGGTGAAGCGAGTCCTCCAAAGCGGCATCATCTGTTTAATGCATCTTACATTTCATCGATCGGGTACTGCAAGGAATCTGAGCAAATCCATGATGAGCTCATGCGATGTTGTATCAAATGCCATGCAACAATCGATCCAGGCCATTGAAAGGTTACGCTTACACTGCACGAAGACCTGCGTGATACATTTGTCGATCAGCAGGTTCTCCTTGCAGCCAGCGACCCCCTTCTTTGGCCCTATTTGCTCATATATCTGTTCATAAACCGGGTCAACTTGGGAGAGTATTCGCATATATAAGATGCGAATTAAAATCTTATAACATGCGTTCAAGCATGTTATCGGTCTTTAGTTCTTGGTATTAGACAAATCTCCGTATTGGAGGATTAGCACAGTTCGTCCCCCGACAAACCAATCCGGAATTCATTGCTCCCCATGTAGCCATGAGCTAAAGTTATGTAGTATGTAGTTATGTAGTCCATCAGGGCCTGGAGCATCAAGGTTCTCTAAGCCTTTGAGGGCCCGACGAACTTTTTCCCGGAGGTATCGGATAGCGCAGTTCATTGTGCTCAGGCTGACGAAGCCACCTGCAGGAAGCTTCGATCTGCGCTAGGGCTGGAGTATCTACGTTGAGTGGTTGCGGAAATTCGTAGATGTTCTTCTAGAAGGAATCCAGCCGATCAGCTGCCGGAGGGTTATCTACAAAGCCTGGAGGCTCTTGGAATAGGCGAGAAGGTATATCGAGGAACGTTCATTGTCAATATTAATTCATCGATGCATTCGAGAGTTCAAAAATTGTGAAAGTAGAATGGATGCGGATAAGCGCCTTACTTTCTTCCATTGCTAGCGATTATAGTAAATCAATGAAGGATTTTTCTCAATATGACTTCATAATGAAGTCATTAGTTAATGAATTATCCAAGGAATTTGTGTCATGAAACAAGTAGATGAAAAAGTTATTAAGAGGGTTTAGGTAAAATTCTTTTGGACAATGAAGCTGCTTTAAGGGCACTTGGCTCGTGCCGATCTACGTCCAAGTAAGTATGGAACTGTCAAAAAAGACTCTCCATAATGGGAATATTGTACAATCTCTCTCTGTTGGATTCCTGGTCACTCTGACATGGAAGGAATGAACGGCAGACTCTCTTGCGAACGAGGGCGCTACAAAAGGTTTGAACGGACCAGAAGCTGAACTTCTTCAAGTGTTGCCAAACAAACACCAACTGCAAGAAGAGTGTCAGCCTTATGGCATAACTTACCAGGATTGGTCCATTCCAAGTTATTTGCAAATTCTTTGAAGAATGTCATCAACAATAATTGTTAGACTCCGGTAGAGATAGATAACTTACGTTGCATTCCTAACAGGTCTACTTAGTGACTTGTGTCGTCTGAATCACCACATGTCAAGACTGGGATTATCGGATCACGCAGAAAGAGTAAGCATTCAAAACTGAATATATTTTCATTCCTAATAGGTCACACTCACTCCAAAATTGTTTTGATTTGTCCATGCCAATCGCCTATACGAAGACTGGTCGATTTGAATTCCTGACCTGTTAGGTGGTGGTGGAATAATTCGATATTGTGCCAATAGACTCCTCGTATTCTGTGAAAGAACATGTTCCTCTCTCTGAACAGTTCAATTTCTGGATTGGCATGACAGTGATATTTCGAATAATGGAAAATGTTTTTGACCGCTGCGCTAGCTCTGTTAGAAACACGATCTAAAGTTTCGCTGAAGTCAAAGTGGATCACATTGAACGGCTTTTGTCCTGGTTGTTTTCCATATATTTCCTTTCCCGTTCGATTAATCATATTGAAGACAAAGGGAATAAGGGAATAATTAAATATATTTCAGGAGTATTATGGGACTATTGTGGGACATTTACAGTTTTTTCCGGATTGGTTGTTAGATTATGGGTAGGTAGTTAATTTCTCATTATCATTATGGGATCTACAAATGTGCCACGGTCCATCTCATAAGAGGACGATGCGAGGAATACGGCGAGGACGTTCAACTCATCGACGTAAGCATCCTGCATAATTTTGATGCTGCAGAGACTTGTAACTAAAGTTGAACCAACGCTGGTCTCCAGAGATATCCACAGTTAAAAACTCTTTCCGCGGCAAAATCAGCATAAACTCTGACAGATTGGTTATCAGAATTGTCGGGAAGAACAAAGTTGCTGCGACGCTGGCCATTCCGATTCTACTCTACTCCTTTGGAGTAAAATGGAGCTGCCACAACTCGATGTAAAAATAATGCATCTTGTTAGGACCTTGCATCTCCGAATCGTCGGTTCAACTGCTATACTTCCCCAGATAACGGGGAAGCCGTGGACTTTTGAGTTTGAACTGTCTACATAACAATCGTACTGGATGGATCCTGTAATGTCATCAGTAGTTCAGATTCCCTTATCTGCTTAGTCTGCTACCATGAAAAAGCAAGGATCGGAGCATGAACTTAAACTCTGTCACCGAGTTGGAACCCATTTATCAAAAAGCTCACGTCAAAGCTGTGGAGGCAGATTCACACCTGCAGCTATATAAACATAAGCCAATGCAAAGGGTCTTTCAGTAACATATCGGATTATCCAAAAATATCCATTGCTTTCTTTAGGTCCAGTAGGCTTAAGTTGTAGATCAAGGGATTGATAATGGCCTGCCAAGATGGTCTCTTCCACACGTTGGTTTATCGTAGTCGTGTGATTGGTATAGAGGTCCAAGACACTAGATGTAGAGCGTGTCGTGCTGTTCCTGATACCATAATGCATGTTGAGCTTATGCGGTCTCAGCCTATATCTACTGGCAGAATGCTGCGCTACGAGTGTTGTACTTCTACGAGACACCGTTGTTTCCTTATGCTCCGGGGGATATTGAGTCCGCTGTGGAGATTGACAAGTGCCGAATCTATTGGAAATACCCATTTCCTCCACTCACGCAAGTACAAACCAATAAGCCTGGTGTAGTTCTTCTCGACCATCAGAGTAGGACGATTTTCGTCACGAAGTTTTCAGCTCGTTGCGAAACGAAAATTTTCGAAAAGAGGTGAAAAAACCGCAGGCTTTACCTAAACCATTCTGTTAAAATGGTGGTTATGATCATAGAGGCGCTTAGTGGAAAGATGGACAAACTGCTCTTGATTCCTAAAATCATACCGGCTTGCAGTGATGTGGCTGAAATCTTAGCTGCCTAACGTGGTAGTGTTTACTAGGGTTGATGACACACCAGCATGCCCTCCAGATAAATAGGGGCACTGGAGACAGGGTCCGACAGGGAAATTCCCAACGGAAAAAAATAGAAACTATTATCAGTTCTTCCATATATTTTCTGAAGATCTGCTTTTATCCGTGGGTCATTCAGACTGGTGGGATTGAACGAAGAAAAACTTGATTATCATCAGCAGAAGCATGAATTTTGCAGGATTCTATATTCGAAGTTAAATGAGAGGTGCATATACAAAAAGAGGCCAGGGTCCTGATACCGAACCCTGGGGAAAACCCCTGATTAGTCCCATGATGTTTATTTGAATGTAATGATTTGGATTTGATTCTATTATCAGTGATGTAACTGATTCTGCATTTTTTTTTAAATGATGTGTTGCAGCATCGACATTAAAATGTTAGAATTCAAGCAGTAAAAAGCTTTACTGATGTAATCCGATGAGACCGACATTGTGATATCTTCTTTATCACTAACTTCTAAAATATCATCAGTTATTTTTTAACAATGCTATGTTTTAGACTAGATTGGTAGTAAGGAGTTAATTTCTTCTGGTGTTTGAACATTCCAGCCCTTTGGTCATTGTCGATAACCATACCATAATCTCACAGATATAGTTAAACGGTCGTATAGGGCAGTAGTTTTTTGTTGGAGACTTTCCGATGAAAATACGTATTTTATAGGTTGATGTGAAAGATTGAATTGAAAAATCCAAATTTCTTTCTTGAACTGTATCAGCTTATACAGGCTACAGGAATGAGAATGGGTACACAAGTACATTGTTTTATCAGAGATAGAAAGGGTATATTTATTATGTTTTGGCTGCATAACTTCTACAGAATTATATGCACCAGCATATCATTCAACTTGGACTTGACTGGACTATATACAGTGTGTGCCAGCTAAAACTTGTCACCCCCCTAATATCCGAACTCATGAAAAAAATTGAAAATCGCTCAGACCCGTCGATTTTTATTTCAAGGGGGAACACTTTCACCAAATACACCATCATTGTGTTGTCAACCCCCTCAACCCCAGCACCCCCTACTTCAGAATTTTCAATGGGACTACTATACTTGTGAAACATCATTTTGAAGGGAATTCAATCCCAAATACATCGGTGTACTGAAATTGAGGATCGATCAAGTGTTGTTGAAGTTTTCATGAAAACTAATTTTTTTCCAGATATTTTTATTTTTCATCACCTAACATGTTATCATCGTATGAAAGGTTCAAAATGTGAACCATTCAGTTCCATACAGAAGTATAAGCGATCTTCGAAATTTCTTCGCACATTGCTCAACATTTCTGGAGTCACTGCACGACACTCCACAACAATTCTCCTGCGTAGATCATCAAGAGAAGTTGGCTGGGTAATATAAACTTTGGATTTCAAATGACCCCATAAAAAGAAGTCTAATGGTGATAAATCAGGAGATCTAGCCGGCCATTCTATTGGTCCTCGCCTTCCAATCCATCGCCCTGTGAAATTGTCATCTAAAAATTGACGTACAGGTGCAATAAAATGTGGAGGAGCTCCATCTTGTTGAAAGGTGAGCTGACCGTCAAGTAACCTATCATCGTCTTCAAGTAACTGAGTGATTCTGGGGTTCACAGTTCTATCAAGAAGTTCAAGATACGTTTGTCCGTTGAGGTTACCATCAATAAAATATGGACCTACAATATGGTCTCCCAGAATACCAGCCCAAACATTCAATTTCTGGGGAGTTTGTGAATGAGTTTCCCTGTACCAATGGGGATTTACATCACTCCAGTATCTGCAGTTGTGCCTGTTCACATGTCCATTTAAATAAAAAGAAGATCCGTTAGTAAAGCACACATTGTAGAGGTAATTATTATCACCAATATTTAATTGACTCTTGATTTCACAAAACTCTGTACGTCTGTCAGGATCATCTTCATTTAATTCTTGTACATTCTGCATTTTATAAGGATGAAATTTTGCGTCTTTCAGAATTCGATGTACGCTGCTTTTCGAAACTCCAGAAATAGTCTCAAGTTGTCTTAACGATTGAATGTTGTCCATCACTGCATGTCCTACAACTGCAACAGCGACCCCTTCATTTCTCATAGGCTTCTCTCGTTCATGTTTTTTATTCAGCACTGATCCCGACTCCAAGAACTTATTCATCAATTGAAGCACGTACTGATATGATGTGGTGTTTTCTGGATGACTTTCATTGAAACTTCGAGCCGTAGCTCTAGCACATCGTCCATTTTCAAAATACGCAGCTACAATGTATATTCTCTCTTGTACAGTATAAACCATTTTCGAATGTTTTCAAATTGTTGAATGCAGTGACTCGAATACATCAATTACCAAGGCGTAAACAAAGATATGCGTATTCAAAAACACATGAGGGCATTTTTTTTTTCATAAAAACGTCTGTCTCACCTTCGAAACTATTATTTCTGACAGCATATTATTTTTCAATACAGTGGCGTACCCACAGTGAACCTTTCTTACGACGCTAACATTTGAGGTGATGAAAAATTAAAACTTAGTTTTCATTAAAACTTCAACAACACTTGATCGATCCTCAATTTCAGTACACCGATGTATTTGGGATTGAATTCCCTTCAAAATGATGTATCACAAGTATAGTAGTCCCATTGAAAATTCTGAAGTAGGGGGTGCTGGGGTTGAGGGGGTTGACAACACAATGATGGTGTATTTGGTGAAAGTGTTCCCCCTTGAAATAAAAATCGACGGGTCTGAGCGATTTTCAATTTTTTTCATGAGTTCGGATATTAGGGGGGTGACAAGTTTTAGCTGGGACACACTGTATACTAAGAAGCTATCGGAAATCTTCTGATGAAATTCGCGCAAATGTGGTTAGCTTCTACCTCACCCGGGCTTTTCACAGTTTCCGGCCAGAATCTGGGATATATTTTTTGGAGTATCGCTCGATTAGTCGCTACACTTCATCACATGCTCTTTTATGGGGTATCGCCATTTTCTTTCTGGCGGCCATTCGTAAAATTTTCACCGCGAATTGACTTCATCCGGAACGTTTGCACAGCAGGTTTTCTAATACGTGGGATCGAGTGATTTGTGGACGGAGTTGAATATTCTTTGTTTTTTTAACGAAACTAGGAGTTGAGGTGTAAAGAAAGAAGGAGTGATCCAGTGCCTTGAGTTTATACTTAATGTGGTACGCTATTTCTTTCGACTTTCCGCTGAATCAGCGTGAATATGATAATAAAATCTAGATAGTTCCAAAAAGTGTACCGCGGAGAGTATTAAACAAATGACACGAATTATTTTGACTGCGTCGAAATGCCCTTCACTCAGTGGCAAATATGAGGCAAATATCTGACTGGAATCAACTACTCTTCTGGTTGATAGCACGTCGGACATTGAACTAGATCTGAGGAATATTTGTGCAACTTTCCTTCTTCTTCAAGGAGGAAGAGTATTTGGACCCTGTCAAAAGTACTCGTGTCATTTGTTTGATAAACTCCGGCACATTTTTTCGAATTTTGTTCGATTTTATTGCACTCACTCATCCGTCTTTTACGAGTGGGAGGAAATTAAACTGAACGAACTTTGGAGGAATATGGCCGGCTGCAAGCAGATATTGCAAAACACTCCGCTTTCTCATAAGAATACTGACAGGATATCATAACAGAATAGGTAGACACCTATCGCTTATACAGGGTGTTTCAAATTTGATCTCCACCATTCGGATTTCGGAAACTATAAGAGATATGATACAATATGTCGTTGAGAAATTTCGAATATATCCGGAGATCTCTGGAAAAAACAGAAATTTTGGAAATGGTTTTTATTTTTTTCTGGCTTTATTTTTCGATGGATTCGAGAATAAATTTCACTTCCATGTTGTCACTTTTCCCCTGCTACATGATGGTGATGATCATCAATGGCGCGCAATTGGATTGTTTCTGTTTTGAATAGAACCAGATATAACGTTTTCAATGATGTAACATAAGTTTTCATTCTTTTTCGAAAAACCGGCTTTTACTTTGATATTTCTTAATTTGACTTCAATTAGTTACACTCAATGACATTTTGTTATTGTACAATTCATTGAATTGGAACCAGGAAACTAATGAAACTTTAATAAATGAGGTTTATATGAGGTAAATTAGAAATTGTGTCCTTTTCGATGAAACTAGAACTTTGAACAAATAACAATAATTAACTGAAATGTAAAGACAAAAGTAAACCACAATAAATGCTCGAAATGCTGGCCTTGTTCATGATAACTGTGCCCTTCGAATATTATTTACTGCACGATTCATTTCCCTCCTCCTCAATCTTCCGAACTGTTTTACAATACTGTCTTGAAGGTCCTCAATGTTTTGATATTCCCTGTAACCATTAACTCTAATTTTCAATGTACCCCATAAAAATGTGTCCATAAAATTTGAGTCTGGAGATTTTGCTGGCCACCTCACTGGCCCATTGTTTTCTATCCATTTGTCTGATATTGTGCGTGGAGCACAATCTTGATGAAACCAGATGTTATAGTTAGCCAAAAGTAGATTCAAATAGTCTTCGAAAATCGACATTAAAAACTGGTGATAGGTTTCTCCATTCAGAATTCCGTCAAATAAATAAGGACCCAAAATTCTATCTGTGTAAATTCCTGCCCACACTGAATACTGAATCGCACTTGAAGTCGAATTTCTCGGAATTGCCTGGGGTTGTTTATGCTCCAAATGTGTTCGTTATTTCGGTTGAATACCCTACAATTCGTAAAAGTACTTTCATCTATCCAAATTACATTTTCCAGGAAAACAGGAAAATCAGGTCTTCTCATTAGCCAATTACAAACTTGTAATCGTCTTTCGGGATCACCTGGATGCAGTTTTTGAGATATGTGTATTTTGTAACATTTTAAACCGCTTTTTGGAGTGTTATCATGTTTATCTACAAATTATGAATATTTATTGCAATGAACATTTACCTCATAGATACATACCTCATTTATCAAATTTTCCTTATTTTCCTGGTACATTCAGTCTCTGTATTTTTTCCTCGGCTTTTCAAATGAACCAAACTCTGTGAGATTTTTATCCAATAACTTGAATATAGTGCGATGTGGTTGTCGTCTTTCGAAATACAGGTTTAAATACATTTCCGATGTCCAAAAACTGTTTCTATCGTATTTCTAATAAATTTTTATCATATTATCTCCTTTTTCTTCATTCGTGAAAGCCATTTTTCACCAAAAATTTAATGACTTTAACAATAACAAATCATTAAGTGTGACAAATTGAGAGTGACATTCAGAAACATCTAAGTCAAAGCCAAAGAAAAAATAGAGTTGATGATGGTGGCTAGAAACGAAACGTCGGATCTGAAAACACTATTATGTAGCAGGGGGAAAGTGGCAACGTGGAAATATAATTTATTTTCGAATCTTTCGAAAAATTAAGTCAGAAAAAAGTCTCAACGGAAATGACGAGCGGCATTCATGCCATTGGCGGTCGATGTGCAGCCGCCTGCTGTTACTATTCCGACGGCAACTTTACCGTCGCCGTCTGTGTAGTGGCGTACGTGAATTGATGCATGTCTACACACTAGCGGTTTTTTCTTGTCGAATAAACTGAAACCGAAGTGCGGTCGCTGCTAAATATCGGCGGTCATTATGCCACTTAGTGTGAAAATATGTTCAATTCTTTTGAGCGGCGACGGCAAATTTGCCGCAACAGCACACACCGCCAAGTGTGTCACCAGCGATACTCCACACGCTATTCAATGGTGGTCTACAACAAAGTAAAACTTACCTGAAACAGAGCTACATCGTTGTCATGTGCGACGCCTAAATTGTACATCGGATGCGGAACCACGCGTTTTACTTTCATTTTCTGTCCGTAAAATGAATGTGCATGTCTCCTCGTTATTCCCAATTGTATTGTCCACCCGGAAACATCGGAATGGCTGCAAAATGAATACAATTTTATTAAGAACAGCAATTACGCAATTTTTTTTGTTGAGATTATCGAGCATTGCACTTTTTCCGGAATTCTGCGTATCTAAGGACGAATGAATGCAATGAATTGTATCAGAAAATCCCTCTGATAGGACAACGTTGTATTTAGTATTGGATTTTGCGTAAGAATTCCCAGAATGTGATTGTCAATCGTAAACAGTACGATTTTTTCTATAAAAGAAACATCTGATTTCATTTCCAGGAACTCCATAATTGAGAATATTGAAGCAAATAGCAGTTAACAACGGTTATGGTTATTTAATAGATACCTAAGGAATTAAATTGAACAGCAATTGAACGTTTATCGTATTGGAGACTAACAAGCTATAAGAAATATTGGAGAATCTAGTTACCAAATTGAGATTTTTTTTTAAAGCAAGGTTTTAATATTGCTCTTGAGACAACGTATATGATCGGTAGCGAGGCGGTTAGATGCCGGCCTTCTAAACTTCCGCTTGCAACGGGAAAATTTTTCTCCGGGGTTTCCTACAGCTGAAAGGTGAATACGCCATCAAAAATCAGTAAGTCGCCCCGGAGCGACAAGACAAATAATAATAATAGCCGCCCTCTACCCGCACAGTCTATGTGCCTTTGGGTACACACTATGATTGTTTATGGGGGAGTTTAATTATATTATTATTATATCAAGAACAAAAAAGATGAAGTTGAAAAACTATTGAAAAACTATATGTCTATAAATTACCTGGTGCTATGTTTATATTGGACAAACTGGTAGAATCTTCAAACAACGCGTAACTGAACATGTGACTTGCTATGTAAACGGCAAAACAAATTGATCTTTTGCTGCTCATCTGCTCATATAGTTGAAAACAAAGAAACAAACCTCCAAACGAAAAGCCTGATATGCCAAGAGGTGCTCGCACTTGCTGAAAATCGATTAATTTCAACAATGTTGAAAAACCCATCTCTCCTCTAATATCTGACAGTGAACAACACTTTGTTGGCTAAGACTGCGACAAATATCAAATTGGATCTGACGAGTCCTTATGCAGTATCCCTCAACTGTAATTGATTCTAATAGAACAGTAAATCCTTGCGGGGTGAGCACATGCTAGATCATCGGCGAAGCTAGATAATGAGATTACCGCCTAGATTTATCAACATGATATATTACAGACTTTTATGATTTAGTCAAATTGAAAAACTTTTCAGAAGATGAGGAAAAAAAAACAGTATTTCGATATCACTTGCCATTTTTCTCCTCAACATCGCAGATTCTACCGAGATCTACTATAAAATAGACTTGATGTGGTACTATCGCATCTGAGAAAAATCCTCAGAGGTTGCTTTGCCTGGAAAAGTATGCGAAGTACACAAAGTATCGATTATAATAACCAGATCATTCAGGCCTGCCGGTATAACATCTCTCCTTATGGTAGTTGTGGTATTTATGGGGAGGCTGTTGCCACAGCAATGCTCTCCTCATGCATGGTGTTCTACCTACTTATGGATTTCATTTGTTTTCCTCAAAGCCTATGAGGAAGTAGTGTGTAGGTGTTCATCAAGAGAGCGAGTTCCTTCAATCGTTCTCCTCAAGCCCTGATTGGGCTGGTACTCAATCAGGCGGTACGGCGACCGTAGGTGATTCTAGCATCGGCTATGCGACCTGCAGTATCAGATCCAAGGCACCTCCATCAACCTCCTCGTGAAAGCCCTGGTAGGATAAGTTCTCGATAGGGCAGTACGGCAACCGTGGGTGATTCATCACCAACTACCAGTCCCTCAGCACCCGATCTGAGGCCTCTCCACCGAAAACCAGATTTTACAGATTCCGCAGCGAGTTCCTTTGATCCGCCCCCTCGTAAAAACCCTGCTAGGGCTGATTCTCAACCGGGTGGAGCTTTGGCCATGGGTGAATCATCACTGGCTAACAGTCCCGCAAAACTCGATCCGAGGCCCCTCATTTGCTCCGACTGAAGGCATATTCTTCAGTTCTCGCATCCCTCTGTAATGTATGAGTGGATATGTGTTGAGTGTCAGGGAAACATGTGTTTTTTTGACGTCGGTGTACAGTAAGCTATGGCCCACGGGTCGCTACTCCCGTTGGTTGCGACACCTTAGCAACCCTTAGGGTTCTCCTGATGGCAACTTTGCTTTCGTTTTTTATTTTTATTTTCTGCTAGGTGGGATTGAACCTCTTCTATCACAGCAGCCTCTGCAGGGCTTATTGCGACTTGACTGAAAAATTTTTTTTGCTTGCCTTAGCTTAGCCATGCATCAGTGGATGAAAAAAAAAACCGTTGGGGGCCTACTTGCATGACTGCAGTAGTAACAACTACTACTACTAACCAAGCAGCACTTTCCGTAATTGAATCAAGGAAGATGTCCCTTGAAAGTTGGGGGGTCTTCGAGGTGATTTAATCTTCACCAAGTTAAGGTGACACAGTTGAAGATAATATGAAAGTCTTCCTCCAACTTATTCCATGACATGCCTATGGGTTCTTGCCATTACTATGATATGCAATGTTTCCTAAGGATGCAGTGAGCGGTTGTAAGTCCGGTATTATGCCTCAGCTGATTCCCTGTCTCTGGCGAGTCGCTTTCGCATTACAAAACAGTTCTAGGTCTCCGAACGGATTAGCAAGGGTTTGATAATTTCCGTTGCCCTCAATTTCCCTGTGACCCGAAACCCATGTGAGTGTTATTGAAGACTACTTGATAGAAAGTTAGTTGCTTTTAGGGCTGTCTGACTGGATTTTATTACCTTGGTAACTCTTTCTCAGAAGCATGGATTTCTTCCTGGAGAACTATGGAGTGCCTTTCCAGGGGCACCTAAGCGTTCTATCTGGCAGCCCCTTGAATTTCAGCGCCTCCATCCGCATCCAGTTTTGGATCCATCGGTATAACATACCAACTTTCCCATCCAGGTCATACCAGTGCTTCTGGGTTTTGCAGGGTCATTGTTTCACTGCTTATCTCAAACAGTGGGACAGTGATTACGCAATATGTCCCAGAGAGTTCCTCTGGTAAAAATGATAATTAATTTTTTGAGGTGTGATAGTTGCAGTCTTCGCTAGAGGTAGTAGATTTTCTTAAGAGCTATGACTCATACCGTCGCAGAGGACAAATTTACGTTTACGAAAGAAAATCCTCTACCTCTACTGCATGAATATAATGGCTTGAGGTAGTTGAGCAGATATACCAGCAAGGGGCTAGTCATTCTTGATTCATTATATATGATGGGTGGTGGTAAGCACTTGTTTTACTGTTATACCAGAGGCTGCTTTAATGGCTTGTGGTAAAAATTGGATTATGTTCCTTATCGATATTTCATTTCACTAAAGTCAAAACATCGGCCAAATTGATTTCGGATACCACAAGAAGTATTCAGAATTGGATTTTTCACAAAAAATCTTATTTGGCATGTGTCGATAAATTTCACTGTTAACGAGAGAAGGTCGTTTTATAGGATTCCAGTGAATAAGAAGGTTATATGTTTTTTAGAATTGAACTCTACTATATACACTGTCGAACTTTGTTCGTTTTATGAAGGTTATGTAAATTTTCAGTTGTAGCGATATTTCTTTAATCTGTTGCCGAAATACAGTAACTGGGATTTTTTGGTGAAGTATTAGTTTTCGAGTCGCCTCAAAATATCAGAACTAGATGTCATGCTAGCCTGAAAATGGTGAACAGGTCCATTGAAACAACCGCATCCTCAACAACTAGCAAAATGTGCGAAGTAGGTGAGATAACGACGTTTTCCTTATTGAGCAACAACATCGATCAAATATGTTGGTAGATTTCACAAAATAATTTGATGAAAGCTTTAATGCTCTGTGATATTTGTTTCATCCATCACTGCTGTCGTGAAAAAGTTAATGAAGTTCCTTGGTATTTCAGACCTTGAAGGAATTTATAGATAGCTTCCGTAATAATAGTGTGGGGAATAAGCCTAAAGCTTATTATCGAATGAAAATTAAGTTGGGTTCAGCAAACGAAGTTTCCGACAATTTGACAATTTATAAAGTTAAATTGGCCTAGGTTTCCTTGATAATAATATATGTTGTCTACACTCTTGGAAGATACACCCTTGCTTGGAATGTGCTCCTACCACCTGGGGTGGTGTAGGCTTTCTGGATTCTCCCACAGCTGAGAAGTCGTCCATAAGCGATACGGCAAATAATAATAGTAATAGCCGTCCTCTACCCGAACTGGTATATGCACTTGGTTACAATCATTGTTTATGATCAAATATCATTTTAATTTTTTCTGGATTATTTACCTAGATAACCACGACCCACGTCCGTAGGGTAGGTAATTATTGGTTCCGAGAATCATGTGTCCTGAGTAGACGTAGTGAACTAAGGTTACCGGCAAGCCGATATGATTTTGAGATTCGAGGACAATATGTCCATCATTCCACCAAGAACTCCTATGATCAGAAGACTATCTTATATGTGCTTTTCACTTTAATTTGGTTCTGTAATAATTTTGTCAATACTGGAGTAATGCCATTTGAGTTTTACAAATTATCCCGAGTATTTTTCACTGTATCTTTTCTTATTCGAACTAGAACATTTCCTCATTCCGTGCGTGCTCACATTGGGTTTTACACGCACGCCGACAGGCACAGGTATGAACGTCAACAGGAATGCATTTCTCATACCGGGTTGAAAATGCAGGATGAGCACGCATGTATCTGAATCGGCCTTGAAGGAGTACTGGATATTTTTTCGACGTCACATCGACGTTTCGATACTTTGCGACATCATAGATCCCTTAGCGGCACCCCGAACATTTGGAATTAGCGGACTTTTTTACGTAAAGAAATGTTTCGAAGGGTTATTTTTCTATATTTTTTTAAAACTACAAAGTCTACACTTTCGTTATGATAAATGCGTGCAGACTTCTCTTCGAAAATTCGTATAAAGACCAGGGACAGAGGTATTGGTCTGAAACTCTGGCTTCCTGTGCAGAAATGAATAAAAAAGCGATTTTGGAAAAAGTTTTGCGGAGAATTATGTTTTCTGCAAGTTTCCAGGATTTTCTGAAAAAATACTTCATCATCTCGAGAAAGGCTAAAGATGAAACAATTCTGCAGTACTGGATATTTTTTCGAGGTCAAAATCGTTATTTTTTTGTCTTTTACGGACTTTTTGACTTAAAAAAAAGTTTGTGCAGAAAAATTTGTAAATAATTCTGGGACACCGATATCGGTCTGAAACTCTAGCTTCTTGTGCAGAAAATATTGAAAAGAGCGATTTCGAAAATAGTTTTCTGTTAAAACTCATTTTCCGCAACATTCTGGAATTTTCAGGAAAAACTTTTTTTTGATCTCGAGAAAGGTTGGAGATAGAGCAATTCTGCGAACCCCGATTGATTCAGAGCGATGAAGTTCTATGAATTTTAAGTCAATCCAAAGGGGTAGACCCCCAAAAATCGACAAAAACCCGAAGTGGTCGTATTAATATCCGGTTTTCACCAAAATGTTGAAAATATGGCGTAGATTATGAAAATATAGCATATGTGGTAGCTCAATCCAACAGATTGTCTGTTAATCTTCATAAACCGAGATAATATTGAAAGAAATCCTAGATGGTGCATGCGCCGACTTTTTCATGTGTCAAAAACAAAATCGACAATCAGCCTTCCAAAAAATAACTTTTCCTGACATAATTAAGTCCGCTGAATCCCAAAAAGTGAGAATTTCGTCGATCGGTCAGAAACTCTGGTTTTTATTATTATTCATATCATGTGATTTGTTTATGAATTTTGACAGAAACAATATATATATTCATTCATTTACTGTAAATTTCATGTATGTATTTATCAAGAAGATTTTTTCCTCATGTACAATAAACATATGTTCTCTCTCTCTCATGTCATTACTCCAAAGGAGTGGACAGTTGTGAAGACCAAATCTGTCGTAGTTTTGCTGATACTTGTCGCGTAGAGAGTATTCAACTGCGGATACCTCTTGGGAGGGGCGTTGTTCCACCCCTAGGTAAGGATAATACGTCTCTCCGGCATTAAGATGATGTAGGGTGCTTCCGTCTACGAGCTAAACATCCACTCCGTTTTCCTCGCGTCGTCCTGTTTTGAGATGAACCGTGGCACATTGTCAATACCGAACTTCATTCCGATAGCATGTGTGTACTCTTCCACCATCCCTAAGGACTGACGTAGATCCTTTTCTCCCGAGGCATATAGTTTGAGGTCATCCATGTAAAACAGATGAGTTACGATGAGTTAGTTACCTTATGCTTATCCGGTATGGAAAGAAAAATTGAAAAGGGTTTTCGAAAATTTGGAAAATTGTTGAAAAACAGTGCTTTCGATCGATGGATGTGTATAATTTTATGTACATCTTTATGGTCTTGGAAAATCTTCCAGAAAAAAATCAGGGACAATACAATCGTATGAAGGATAATTCGTACTTATAAATTGCAAAAATGATAATTTTTGTAAGCACTCTCGATAATAACTGACGATAGGAACGATATTTTTGGTTGATTTTTTTTTGTTTCGTTTGTTGTGTTCCCGAGATGGATATAACTTAATTAATAATTTTTATAACAAAAAATGGAAAATCTGGATGAAATTTTGGAAAACGGTTTCCAGCCTAAATTGGGATAAAATTACATTTGTTTTTATTCCGCGATCTGTCCAATAATTTTAGATATTTTATTTATTTTCAAATAGATATGGCTACTTACGCAAATGTCGTTTCACAACTGATTATCAAATTATGAATCAAACAAATCGGTTGTATATGAAAGAAAAGTTGATTCAGTTTTTTATTTCCAGTTCAATCGTGATTATGTTGTAAGTTCATCGCAAACAATATCATGATCCCTTTGTTTTGATTGTTTACTGAAACATCGATATTGCAACCAAAATCGAAATGTTGATGAAACATCATGATGATTTCAAATTTAATGGAAGGAATTAAATAATTTGGTTGTTATAAAATTCTGACTTGATTAAATTGTGACTCAATTTTTTCAAGAAAACCGCATGGTTCCAAGTCGATCCCATTCCAGGCACATTTCCAGCATTTCGGCGGTCTTCTGCTCTAAGAATAGTTCTAGTATGTAAAATTTTTTATTCTGAATGTACTCCTCAAATTAAATATCCTCGGCCACAATCATTAATATAGATACAATGATCACTCGACAAAGTAAAACATTTGGGAGTATACATATATACACCTTGCTCCTAAAAATCTTGGAGCTTTTATACTTGACTAGACAAAGATTCCAGGAATGTAAAATCTTACATTGCTGAATAGAGTAATTCTTTTCATATAAATTAGTTATCAAAAGATTATTAACATACTATAGCCAGTCTTTCTTAATATTTCTTTATTTTTTCCATATTCATGATCGGATCATTTTATCTTGTTGGATTGCGGAAGAAGTTGAAAGAGTACTTGCATATACAGTGTGTGCGATTTTAAATCGCAACACCATGTTACTTTGGAGCCCATGGAGCAATTTTGGAACCAAATAATCGTGGAAAGCGTTTTGGGGATAACTGTAAAAATTACAACAAAAAAAAACAGAAAACTTATTTTCAAAGCCTGCTATGAAAAACAAAGTGACGGACTCAGTGTTCTAATCTTATAGAATGAAATCATGAGAATTTTGTCAAAATTCGTCACGGGGTTGAAATTTTTTTTTCGAAAAAAGCATATATCTTTATACAATCGTTGATATACCATTGATTATAATAAAAACTAAACGATATGGATAATACTGTACAGGTTACGATGATAGAACTCCGTATATGAATATTTGATGTGATTCTCATTGGAATGGCTACTTCACCTTTTCTTCGAAATGCACAGTTTTCCATACAGGGTCAGTCAAAAAATCATGAATTTGTAAATTTGTCATCATATAACTAACACCCTATGTGAGATATTGGACTGTTTCAAAATATGCCCAAATCAAATAGGCTATCCACTTTTTCGAGAAAAAAATGCCTTATCCTTCTCGAAATTTCGGCATATTTAGCAGAGCATAGTAGGCCTTGAAAATAAAAGTATTCATATCTGTCAACATTTTTGAATAGAGCTCGTCCAATATAACTTTTTATTTTTCAAAATCGGTCCATGGATTCCAAAATAATAGGGAGTTGTAGAACATTTGTCAATTAAATTTCCATGATACATAATTTTGAAGAAGCCTTTGAATCATACTTATTCGTGAATCATTCATTTAGTAGTCTTTTGTCAAGTACTGCAACTACTCTATCATCATTATTTAAGTCGGAAAACTGTGTCCTTTTTGAAAGAGGCACAGCCCGGACCTGAATATCTCGAAATACAAATGAATGTCTGATAGGATCTCATGGGAATTCCCCGTATACGTGTTTTCGATGGCCGTTCATGTTAGGCGATTTCATTTGTTTGGTAACGCATGCGTGTCATTTTTGTAAGATAATAATGTATGACTTTGAAGAAGTTCGGCATGTGAGTAATGGTTGAAAGGTGAAGTTATTAATTGGTGCCTTGGAATACATGGCAGAAATTTTCGAAGGCGACACACAAAATAGATTGTATCCGATTGCGACTGTAATGATTAGAATGTGAAATCCGCCTTATTTCCTGTGACGTTTAAATGGCCCAATGGATGAATTATAGTTTGATCAACTGGAATATAAATCAGTACTTGACAAATCTGTGGGATTTGTTCGCTGTGAAAAGTGACTTTTACATCAAAGACACAAGATGGATATGAAATTATTGACTGTAAAATATGAAGAAGATGCGGTTTCCTCAGATTCCACAGGATTTATAGGCAACCTTACCTACACCGTGACAGTTGAAACAATTTTGCTTATTTCGATTTCTACGTGAAAATTATAGTTTCTTCAATATTTCCGAACCACTAGGTTTGATAATATCCAGAAAACTGACTGGGTATTTTTAACATTGCAGAAAACCTTCGAATAAAAAGTTTATTATTGGCTTATTGGAAAAAAAATCTGTCTCAACTATTGTGCATGCCCGAAATCTGAAAATCATTTTTGAAACATTTGATCACTGGTATGGCGGCAAAATGAGAACAATTGCAAGGAAGTGACAAAAGAAAGGGTACTATGGAAAAATGTAGAAAATTGTCATGAAAAAAAGTTGCTTCAAATTAAATTCTATACTCTCTGATTATTTTGGCTGTAGTGCATTTGTATAAGATAATGGAAAAAAAAACTATAAAAAATATCATTTAACAATATTCTGTTACTTGAAATCCGTATGTGTGTAAATTTAAATTCTAATGAAACGTTTTGAAATAACATTGATATTTTCCATCTTACCCGACTTTATTATTATTACTACTTTACCATCAGTGATCACGTAACATGTATAAAAATCGATTTTCAGTTTGTCGGCCATGCAAAATCGACCACCAAGAATTTTTTTTCTTCATGGTGCGCAGTGTAAATACAGTGTCCGGCATGGAAAACTTTTTTATTGTTGGTTTCTTAGAAAGATTAATTCCTGATAAAATCCTGTGCCTTATCTCAAAACCAAGATAAATTTATCACCTAGGTATCGAAATTTTAATATCTACGACCGTATACGAGGTAGATTTAAAAACAGGATATATTTTGTAAAATTTATGATGATATAACCTCGTTTTAAAGGTAGAAAAAAATGTGAAAAACAAATACTGTTCAGAATCGAATTACCATCAATTCAATTTTAAATCATTTTCGGACCCTGTACCTCTGTAGTTTTGATGAGATCTTTCATACTAGTTGACATAATGTCTGAAAAGCAATACGAAAATTGATTGAAGGGCTTTTTCCACTTTACCCATCTCATATCAAGCAAAGGATTTTTTATATTTGCGTTGGCTGATTTTACGCGATAAATCCTTCTAGAGTATGTACGACTTCCTCCATCTGAAAGTGCAGTGCTTTCTTTGTTTGAGCCAGTCTCCAGACGTCTGGAAAGAGTGCAGATGATTTTACTGGATTTTGAGATTCATTTGGTGTTTGAATGAACGAATTTCATTTAGTTGTTATTTGCAGTATTGCCATTAAATTTACTATTTCAGAATTCGAGAAGTCGATTTTCAATTTCATTTGATCTATATACTCATAATTACCTTAGCGATGTAAAACTTGTGCTCTTTCTAATTGGAAATAACTTAACGTATGTTGAACAATAATAATTTTCTGACTCAACTCCCAAGTGAATACTAAGTGATATTACATTTATAAATATGGGCGATTGTGGTGCGGAAAATTCCAGTGGAAACTCTCAAAATCGTTTCATTAATTCTTAACCCATGCGATCTGAGCAGGAAGGACAATCTGCTAAGAAAACGGCGTTCAAGACTTGATGCGACCGATATCATAGACATTTCTGATTTTTTTTCCCTCTGATTTTATAATTCCAGCTCAATCATCCGAAATAGTGATACGGGGATGTATTACTTTATGTTCGACCCATCTGAGCTGACTGGGATGAAATTTTTCTTGATATCAAATGCAAAAAAATTGGTAAATTTTAAAATATCACATTTCACGTTTCGATTCTCTAATTTTCCAACTCGCCAAATGCAAGGAGGGTATTCATCGTACTAAATGGAAATATTTTCATCCCAGTCAGCTCAGATGAGTCGAATATGATGTAATACATACCAGTAACACTATTTCCGATGATTGTGCTGATGGACTTGAAAAAAATCAGTGGGCAAAATATGGAGAGATTATTATGTTCTCGATCGCATCGACTTCTGAACACGACTTAACATATTTTCTCAGCTGATTTCCTTCCTCTAATATTTAGAAATAAATATATCCCTTTCTTGCATTTATCGACCATTGAGCTGGAGTTAGAAAATCAGAGAATTGAAAGATTGCCACATTTCAAAGTTAACCAATCTTTTCGCATTACAACTATTTAATTTGATACCAGTGAATTTTTCATCCCAGTCAGCTCACATGGGTTGAATCTTATGTAATACATCTCTGGATCAGTTAGAAAATGAGAGAATATACCCCTGTATACTATTTTGATGATTGTAAAAATATTTTTGTTCGATTTTCGCAATTAATTTTTCTCTCTAGTGAAATCAATATAGGATAATTCCCTACTAGCATTTTACCTAAATATTATTTATTTCAGACTTACAAGGGTGTAATACACAATGTTATACTTTTATGATTTTCCAATGATAGTGCTGTAGAACATGTATGAGAAGAGATGGTGATTTGGTTAGAATTTCGGTCTCATTGCGTTTCGGAAACGTTTTCACCGACATTTTTTTAACCAAAATCTGCCATATGAATGAAATATCACCTGGTATCCCTTGAGTGTTCAATTTTACAAAAGTTAAAAAGGTAAGGAGTCCAATTGTGATATTCATGCAGTTTAATTCGAATTTGATGATTTTTTGGTCTTAGGAAGCAAAATTTCGAAACTCCTTGAATATCACTCGGAAGTCATTAGAAATTTATAAATTCCAGTGATTCAATCATCCGAATATATTCGTCAGGAAAAAAGTTACGTGACGGCTGTGCCAGCTATAGCGTTAAGCTAATCACAACCCCTCGATCTCCTGAACCACATGAGTTATAACATTGTGAACTGAATTAGAAAATAGTTATTAATCAGTTATAAAATACTGCAATATTATTTTATCGTGGTGAAACCGCTGTACCAGCTCAACATACGTAATAACTATGTTGTGGCCATAAAGGATGAAAACTGTTTACCTTGCGAGTAAAGTTGCGGAAAATTTCACATAAATGAAATTGTTCGTGAATATTTCTCTTTGCATTCACAACTCTGCCAGTGCATGTATCAAAGAACCTAAAAATAAATCGCTCATTTTTGTTTGTTTTGCGAACGAAATTTCAGTTCGCGAATGAAGTCATTTTTACCTACTAATTATACAGTGTGTTTCACTTTAAGTGGTGATAAATCATTATTTTCTAACGGGTCGTCCGATGTTTGGAACTTTTTTTTAAACATAGTTTTCGACACCTCTATATCGTGGTATGAATTGTTTTAATATTTCTCTTTTCCAGAGTCTACTACGATAACAAATATAAGACCCCAAAATAACAAAAGCTTACTTGATAGGCATTTTTAACGAAAAAATTTAATATCTATTTCGATTCAAGCACATTTGGAACTCCCAAATCCCACGTTTCAATACCGTTACTTATACCGAGTATTCACAACTTAGTGCAAAAAATAAAAAAATCCACTTTTGAACGCTACTGATTGTATGGCATAATATTGCCAATAGATCAAAAGTCACCTAGTGTATCAATTCACACAATATCATCCTCATATATTATACAGAGCGTTTACAATAAATATGTAAATATCGATTTGTTACTACATGCGCCACGAAGTTTTGAAAATGTGTCCATTATTGATTCTTGCTTCTGATTTGCATCGTGCTCAATTCAAATCAATTCCATTCCAATAACTTGATAAAGATTATTTAATTTTTACTTTTTTATATGCTTATACAGAAACACAGGAATAATAACAAAAGAAATATTGAGTAGAAATCAACCATTTGAAATTCTATTTCAATTACACCAACCTGTTCAGCAATACATTTTTCCAGTCTCTTCCTACAATTGTTTGTGCCTTTTCGTAGTTCTTCCTGCGTAATAGATAGATCTACAGGTAGAATTTTTTAAAAAATCGTTCACATGTTTGGGATGATTTCGATAAACTTCCAATTTGAGGGTACCCCGGAGGAAGTATTCAAGTGGTGTTAGGTCAGGTGAGCGTGGAGACTATCTAATAAGGGAATTGTTTCGTACTATCCATTTCCCCGGAAATTTTGTTTCAAACCACTTCTTACTATTCTTGCATCATGGATAGAAGCACCATCTAGTTAAAAAATCATGTTCTGTCTCAGTCTTATCGGTATAAGCTCTGAATCTCCACATAATTCTTTGCATGTAATATTGAGAAAATTTTCTGCGTTGAGATTTCCCTTAATAAAGAAGGGTCCTATTATTTTATTCTGAAATATGCGCATCAGACAATTATTTTGAAAGAGTATTGCCTCTTACAATGTATTATCCAATTTGGATTTTGATCGGACCAGTATCTTGAATTTTGGGTATGATTTCCTTGGCAGCATAATGAATATTCCATTCTAACGTCTTCATCGCCATTTTCCAAGGTATGCAAAAGTTTGGGCTTACAGGCATTTTGATGGTTTCGCTTGAGGCACTTCCAAATTTTCGTTTTCACTTTTGCAACTTTCTGAAAAGTCACAGTAATTATCAGGATTACGCCTGTTAAATTCTGCCACAGCCTGATATGTCTTGACTTTTTGACTGACTTAAAATTCTGACCATATTTGCGTCGATTTCACCACGTATTGCGTGTACAATGATCGGTCGAATAATATGAACTATCAAATGAAATGTATGAACTGACAAAGTGTAAACGCTTCGTTACTGTCCATGGCAACCTTGATGAAAATAGTAGACGCTACCTTGGAAAATTACAACGGAGATATTAGGAATAGATTATAGCTCTAAGGAAAATTTATCCGATAGAACTTTCTTGTCTGAAATAATGTTTAGCGATGAAGCTACCTTCAGAACTAATGGAGTGGTGTTTTCGCAAGATTCGAAATGCTGGGCCAAATTCTGTAATACACAAAAGAGTATAATATTTCATATTATTTATTATGAACACTCTGTACGACATATGAGGATGATATTGTGTGAATTGATAAACTAGGTGACTCTCAATCTATTGGCGTTCTAAAGCCCTATATACACTCTGTAGCATGTACACAGGGCACTCTCAATAAGTAGAATTTTTCATTTTTTGCGTTGTGAACACCTGGTAGAAGTTACGGTATTGAAACATGGGATTTGAGGGTTCCAGATGTGCCTGAATCGAAGGAGATATTTATTTTTTTCGTAAAAATGCCTAATATGTTTTCGTCATATTTAGGGTAATATTTGTTATCGTAGTAGACTGTGGAAAACTGGAATATCGAAACAACTTACACCAGGATATAGAGCTCTCGGAGTACATTATTAATTTTTTTTTTCGAAATCGGCCTACTCGTTATGAAATAAATAATGAATTGTCGCCACTTGAAGTAAACCATATCTGAGTTACAGCATGTTTTTCGAAAATGTGCTTTTTCTAAAAGTTGCTGTTGATTTTTTCCTGTCAAACACTTCTGGTTTCTATGAAAACATTTCCACTTTTTTACGTAGAATTCAATGGTGTGACTATTTAATTTTTTTAAATAAGATATCCATAGTTATTGATGGAAAATATATTTTTCTACGAGATACCCTGTATATTCCTTCATATTTCAATAGAGCTTAAAATAACCTTTCCAAAAATGTAGCACACTCGATGTTGTGCTAGAGTCATCTTTGAAATACAGACCTGTTAGTATTTTTCATGTAGACTTTGAAACGTACACTTTGAACAAGTAGGCTTTGGACGACGCGGCGATAAAACAGAATGCAAATGTTTGCTGGTAGCTGTTAAATTTTGATTTAAGCTGTAAAGACGCTCTTTAATTCATGGTTTCCAATATATTCGCAATGAAGTATGAAAATTATGAATAATGGGATATGATAGTCACAAACCGCGGAAAATGCAGAAGCATCAAGCAATTTGTATCACGAGAGTTATTCAGAAAAAAGACTGGAGATATTTTCGCAAGATTGCGACACAACCTAATTGACATTTCATTAATCAAATAGGGGTATGGAGTTGGAAGAAATAGCCGTTTTAGGAGCTCTTGAAAATAATCCCAAAACGTCAACGCGAAATTTGATAATATCAACAGGCCTACCAAGAAATAACGTTAGGCAGATTTTGAGAAAGCATAAATACAAGCCATACAGGACAAGGCGAGTTCATAAACTCAGACCAGGAGATTTTGAACGCCGCATGGATTTTTGCTAGTGGTTCCTGGAAAATTGAAACCAATAGCGTGATTTTTCGTTGAATTGTATTTGGACAGACGAAGCTTATGTGAGCAGTGCCGGCATTTTCAACCGCTACAATTCTTATACTTGTGCACAACAAAATCCTCATGCTATTATGGGGCAAACAAGTCATGGAAGATTTGGATTTAGTGTGTGGGCAGGTGTTTTCAGGGGTAGAATTATCGGCCCGTTCATTTAAAATGGCACTCTCACATCTCAGAGGTATGTAGAAATTTGAAGGCAAAATATTGAACCCCTTGTTGATGAATTGCCACTAATGGAGCTCAGAAAAAAATATTCCCAACAAGACGGGGCTTCGCCTAACAATACTGCAATTGTCACCAACTTTTTGGCTGCAAATTTTAGTAATAATTGGATAGCCAACCAAGGACCCAACCGTTGGCCGGCCAGGTCACCGTACCTATCGCCTATGGACTTTTACCTCTGGGGAAGGTTGAAAGATCTTATTTTTAAATTGTCGACTAATTCGATATACGAATTGGAAGCGGCAGTGATGCAACGTTTTGCTTCTCTCACTCCTATTGAAATAATCAATTCGGCAAAAAACGTTCAGAAAAGTGTCGCCTGTGTGTAGGAGAAGCTAGTGGACATTATGAACACCTTCTCTGAAGAGAGATATATAGGGTAATTCCGGGGGAGTTGGCCGCACGGGAGAGATGGCCACACAAAATATGTCATAGATCACTTACTAAACGGCGCCATTTGTTGCTCAGTTCGCTTTGCGTTGTGCGTATTTGGAAGTGTACGTCCAAATTTCTGGCAAAAAACCATTCAAATGTAAGAACAATTCCAATTGATTGTTTTGAGTGCCACTAAAATTTGGTGAAGGATGTATGTTTAACACTGGTGATTTCATTTTGTGAAAGCAATAATTATTTTAGAGTTTACGGAACAGTTTACATACCAGGCTTTGTCATAACCTCAAACTTTCACACATACTGCATTTGCTTGTTTACATTTTAGGTGTGGCCATCTCTCCCGGAAGATCAGGAGAGATAGCCACACATAGTCAGAGTCTGATGGCCATATGGCCATCATACACCGATTTTTGTTTTAGATGCCGAATAAGTACAAGAGAAAAGCATTTGCTCTTCGAGGAAACTGGACTGAAGAATCATTGAAAGCAGCCATAAGAGCTATGAAAAATGACGGTATGTCGGTTTATGCGGCTGCTAAAACCTATCAAATACGAAGGAAAACCTTAGAAAGGCGATGTAAGGCAAACAATGACAAATAGAGACCTATGGGCCATCCGCTATGTTTGGGGGAGAAAATGAAAACAGGCTGGCTACTCATATTGAGTCAATGCAAAAAAAGGTTTTTCTTTGACGATTGATGACGTCAGAAGAATTGCCTACGAGTTTGCGGAGCAGTTGAATTTAAAACCCAGATTTAATAAAGAAACTGAAAAAGCGGGTTATGACTGGTTGAAAATGTTCTTGGGCAGAAACACAGATAAAAAAGCAGATTGAGTCTGATCAGTTGGAAAACGAAAGCACCATAAAACATACAAGAAGAAGAAAAGCAGTTAGTAGGATATCTGAGAGTAATGAAGATGAAGAAGGACCAGTAATGTGCGATTCATCAGATGGAGATGTGACCACGGAAGAAGATAACTGTGTTGGATGTGGAAAGAATTATTATGTTACCCGTAATTGAAAATTGGCTTCAGTGCATTGTGTGTCAACTTTGGGTGCACGAAAATTGTACCGAATTTGGCAATATGTGTTCTAGATGTGGTCAGAATAAAAAAAAATTGTAAGAAACAAAAACATAAAACCAAAGAGGAAACCATGGGTGGAATTCAGTTCTGGCCATCTCCCCCCCTATTCATATGGCCATCACACCCGGGCATGCCGGGAGAGATGGCCAATGGCGATTTAAAAATAATTATAATTTAAAATTTCATATCCGTGAAATCTGCCTTATGTTAGTCAATTACCTTGAAGATAAATGTTCCGAGTATGATTATGAATAAAAATAAGTATAGAAATAAGTATCCTTTTATTTTGACAGATTCTTGAAAAAACTGTTGCCAACTACCCCCGACTTTCCCTATTTCATTGTTTTTTCTTTATCATAATTATTATTATTGTTGGAGTTTCATTTTTTAGTAGTCAATACAGTATAAATTTTTACAGTTTTATTGAAACTATAAGTTTCAATTACTGCTTTGAATAGGTTTCTTAACATTTGATAGCTACTACTGAATTATTTCTTTCTGTTTATCGCCGCGTCGTCCAAAGCCTACTTGTAAAAAGTGTGCGTGCGTTTTAAAGTCTATATGAAAAAAAGATGACTGTAGCAAAACATCAAGTGTGCTTCATTTTTGGAAAGGTTATTTTAATCTCTTTTGAAATATGCACGAATATACAGTGTGTCTGGTTTAAAGAAATATTTTTCCATCAATAACTATGGATATCTTATTTGAAAAAAATAAGTTACTCACATCATTGAATTCTACGTACAAAAGTGCTCTGGAAATGTTTTTTTAGAAACAAGAAATTTCTGACAGGAAAAAAGTTACAGCAACTTTTCGAAAATGCACATTTTCGAAAAACTCAGAAATGATGATAGATATCGATATGCGGTTTTCACCATTAAGTTTGTCATAAATTTTGACCCTGCGACACATCCATCAGTTTTCATCTTTCTGGTTTGAAAACAGGACTTTTCCTTCAAATGTGTCCAATTTGGCCCACTCTGTATAAGTGAAGACAATTAAATCATCTGCTCTAATTAATTCTCAATAAAAAAAAACTCCAGAGACTGGCCCAGTTCTCAACTCAAACTATACTAAACAGAGACAAAGGACTTACTTTCCAACACAATGCGATGCCGTGAGCACCCATTGATCGGCTATTAAAACTCCGGCACAATAAAATATTTCTTCGGGACCTCCGAGGAGTGCGGCCAGAAATGGCCAATCACCAGGCTTCGATGGAACTCCTCCAACAATTCTCGTCCGCCGCCTTTCCGAGTCGTAACTTTTGCGAACTTTACCACA
Source organism: Chrysolina americana (assembly GCA_958502065.1). NCBI lineage: Eukaryota > Metazoa > Arthropoda > Insecta > Coleoptera > Chrysomelidae > Chrysolina > Chrysolina americana. The sequence goes on along the minus strand of OY293420.1, from coordinate 55,180,297 downwards.
CACTGAAAATGGTATGGTCAGTATTATTGCATTCGGCATTTCTTCAAACCATGCCAATCAGCGAAATATCGAAACTGATTCAAAATTGGGTGCAGCCATAAGGCGCCGTTGTGCCAAATCTCAATACCGTTAAAGCTAGCAGGTCCGATAGAATTCCTGCTGCCGTTCTCAAAATGTGTGCTTCATAATCAAAACAATTTTAGTACAGGCTATTGTCTGTCATACTGATTGGGCTTTTTTCCACCGATAAAAATAAATCAAAGGATACTCTTCTTAGTAACTAAAGGTTCATGCATTTTTTGCCTTTGATTTTTAAAATAAAGGAGGAGTTATCAATTTTTGGCAGTAAGGCCCCGTCGCCAGATTTTCCAGGGACGCAGAAATAAAGAGAGAAACACTTGAAGTTAATAGCTGTTGCTATGGATATATCATAACCATAGCGTACCTGGTTTGGCATCAATGACTAATTTACAAACTTCTGTAGTACGCATAGAATGAAGGCTTTCACGTCCGGAAGTAGAATCAAAGAGTACGGTTTCCGGGCTTTGGGGCCGTGGTCGGTTCACCTCCGTGAAGGCAGTTTCTACGGACGTTTTACTCACAACTGCGGTGAGCATCTTCAGCGTGGTTTTTGTCTTCTCGAAAAGCGACATAATACTGATACGGGAGTTAAAGGGTCCTCGCAATTAATAATCACAGTCGGGTTAATTCCTTTGTTTTGAATAATATTCATTGTTTTGCTTGGGGTGTTTGAGTTACCTGACCGGATGGGATGTTGCCATTGTCTACCTGAATGATTACGGTGTCATGATTTTCCTGTCTTCCTGCTCAATTGTGGTGTGTTGAAGTGGTTTTATAACGGTGGTTTGATTTACGTGTTTCTCAGGGCTGGTTACCGGGTTTTGTTGAACATCAGGGATTCTTCTTCTTTTCTCTTGGAATTATTTTTGTGTTTGTGTATTTCTATTGCTTCTCTATTGGGGCGGGCATAGTAGTGTCTTATGGTCGGTAGCACATCCGTATTCCAGAACTGGATATCATGGGTACCCACTCCGTAGGCATGCAATTCAACTTTTTCGTTTGGGTCAGCCTCCATTGTCTGTGGTGTTCAGAGAGCCTGGTTTTTACGGTGCGGAGGGTGGTGCCGATGTATACAGACCCACATGAGCACGGTTTTCGGTATACACCGGGAGTAGCGAGGCGGTCTCGTGGGTCTTAAGCTGAATGGATCAGAGTACCGATCTGTCTAGTTGTTTTGTAAATGGCTTTGACGTCGTGTTTTGCCAGTAATTTTCCAATCCGGTCGGTGACTCTCTTGATATGAGGTAGGAAAGCTCTACTTCGTGCTGTTGCTGTCATTTCGATGCAAGCTTGGCTTACAAGCCCTAGCCACTTTTTGACGGGTGTAACCATTGGCTTGCCATGCATCATTGAGATGCCGTAGCTCTGATTTTTGACGAACTGGCTCACAGATGCGTTGCGCTATTGTGTTTGAAATTTTTGGAAATTGCACGTTTCTGCCCTGGGTGGTAGTTTGAGTCCTTGTGTAGATATCTGTCTGTATGTGTGGGTTTTCTGTAGACTTTGTGGTCTAAAATTCCATCTGGTTTTCTGATGACCAAGACATCCAGAAGAAGCTGTTGAGATGGTTGATAACACCCTAAAAGTCAGCTCACGTTGGAAGAGGAAACAGATGGACAACTACTGCCTTTTCTGGATGTTTTGGTCATCAGGAATCCAGATGTAATGTTGGACCACAAAGTCTACAGAAAACCCACACATACAGACAAATATCCACAAAAGGACTCAAACCACCACCCAGGGCAGAAACGTGCAGTTTTAAAAACTTTAAACACCAGATTGCAAGTTCATCCAAAATTGGAGCTACAGCATCTCAATGACGCATTGCAAGCCAATGGTTGCACCCGTAAAGAAATTGCAGGCTAGTAAGTCAAGGTTTCATCGAGATGAAGGCAACACCACGACAACACCACGAAATAGAACTATCCTACCTTACTTCAAGAGAGTCACCGACCGGATTGGAAAAGTACTGGCAAAACACGACGTCAAAGCCATTTACAAACCGACTAGATAGATCGGTACTTTGGTCCAGTCAGCTAAAGACCCACGATACCACCTCGCTACTCCTCATGTATACCGAATACTGTGCACGTGTGGGTCTGCATACATCAGCACCACCCTCCTCAGCGTAAAAACCAGGCTCTCTGAACACCACAGACAATGTAGGCTAGCCCAGACGGAATAGTCTGCCATAGTATTGCACGCCTACGAAGAGGGTACCCATGATATCCAGTTTCGGAATACGGAAGTGCTCTCGATCACAAGACACTACTATGCCCGCCTTGATAGAGAAGCAATAGAAATACACAAACACAACAATAATCTCAACAAAAAAGAGGAATCCCTGAAGATCAACAAAACCTGGTACTCGGCCCTGAAAAACACGAAAATAAAAACATATCAAATAACATCACCGTTATACAACCACTTCAACACACCACAATCGAGCAGGTAAGACAGGGTAATCATAACACCGTAATCATACAGGTAGACAATGGCAATATCCCATCCGGTCAGGTAACCCAAACACACCAAGCGAAACAAATAAATATTATTTAAAACAAAGTAATTGGCCAGGCTGTTACTATTAATTGCGAGGACTCTCCAACCACCGTATCAGTATTACGTCACTCTTTGAGAAGACAAAATCCACGCTGAAGATGCTCACCGCAGTTGTGATCGAAACGTCAGTAGAAAGCGCCTCCACGGAGGTGAACCGACCACGGCCCCAAAGCCCGGAAACCATACTCCTTGGTTATGTGGTACGGTCATGAAACTAGAGATGCACGATAGGAAGTTATTCAATTGGAGTGGGAACCTCTCTCTCTTTCTCTGTTTTTGCTCTCTCTCTTTTCGCTTTCTGTCCTCTCTTCTCCTCTTGCCAAAAAAATTTAGGCTATTCCAAAAGTTTTGTGCAAAATCAAATGGGATATAGTATTTTTTTCGATTGTTATGGATGTTCAAGTATCGAACGAGTCAATTGGAAACGTCAGTTTAGGAATTTCACGGTCAGCAATTTGAGTTTTATTTAATGGAATAGTGATCGGTGATACGCAGTTGAAACATTCGTTTACTGAAAATCTGTTTGAGATAAAACAACATTACCGAATCGTGTTTTCGATATACAGATGGAATTGAATTGTTTCGACCTCTGGCACAAAAGCGATTGAAAACAAAAATGATGTGTTTTAATAATCGTCTGTGTTGATCTACAATATAGTGAATCGTTTTCGATATTCCTTTATTCGGATGGACTATCAGTACGTTTATCATTATGTTTCATCGTTAACTAGTAATTTACATTTATTGTTATCAAATGGTGAAACGGTATTCTGGTTTTCTCAGATTGTTCAATAATTCCATTTTATGAAACCACTTTTGTGAACTTTATCGCTGATAAAATCTTTTGACCTAGGCTCTATTGCTATTGAATAAAAACAAACTTACGCCGATTCACAAGAAATTTTAATTATAAGGCTTCTCTTTTGAATAGAACCCTTCATATTTTTGTTAATAAAAAATCTGGCGTGTGTGAAACATATTTTGAGTTATGTGAAATGATTTGGTATTGTTCCTATGAGGATGCCAACTTTGTTGTCGAAACGCGCGTCGAGTGAAAGTGACCAAGGGTTCCAAATATTCATTTATTTGATGTGTAGCAAAAGTTCAGATTCTTAGAAAAAAAATTCAAATCTATGAATGTATCTTCCGAGGTTTGATAGTGTTTCCCAGAGGTATTATTATCCTATTTCTTATATCGCTCACATAATTTCATTCAAATATCGTTTTTCATTTCGCGGTGTTGTTGGTTTTTGAGAAATGTTCAGTAAGGACTTTCACAAAGCATTGAACTAGGTCCGTCGTTCAGAGCACTCCGCCAACTAAAAAATATACTACTCAGGATGAATTCGGTGAATTAAAGACAGTTTTTTCGTTGGAAATATGCTAAGACAGGACGATTAGTATTTCAAATTGCGCTCTTCTTGATGTAAGAAAATGTTATACACCGAGTTACAAATTTGAGGTATGACGACATCGCCTATTTTTATAATTGGTAACTAATTTCTTTATGACTATTCTTAAAGGATATATCAAGTTACACATGCTTACCAAATATCAAAGATTCTTATTCCTTGTCGTTCAATCGATGTTTGTGAAACATCAACTAAGTAGTTCAAAAAATGAATGAATCTGATTGAACTCAATGAAATAATTCAGGCAGTTAAAAAAAAAAATATGTGAAAAGGTATTTGTTTATCACTTTTCGTCAATCTAGGTTGATGTTGACGATGTCAAACAGAAAAGTTGAATGAAATCAAGTAAAGAGAGGATATGTGGAACTTGATATACCCTTCAAGAACACTCATACAAAAATAAAGATTGCATTGAAAAAAAAAGACGATGTAATCATATCTGAATATGGAACACGCTGTATAACATTTTCTCACATCATAAAAAGCTCCATACAAAATACTAATCGACCTGTCCAAGCATATTTCCAACAAAAAAACTGTCTTTGATTTACTGAATTTATTCCAAATCAGAGACTCGCACTGTTAGTTCAGTCGACAGGTAGTTTCAGATAGAAAAAGGTCGGAAGTTAATGAAACTTTAAGATGTTGTTTAGGGATGGTTGATTAACATTTTCTCAAGTTTTGGACTTCGAGGACCCTGTGCTAAAAAAGTAGGGGGGGGGGGAAACTGCAAATTTTTCGACCTTGGTGTGTTTTTTCCTCAATAACTCTTTTGCCTTACGTTCTATAGCAAAAACGTCGTTTTTAATTTTTTGTATATCGTCATATTCCCTACGAATTTGTTGCCTCAAACATGTTTGTGTGTCAATTTGTTACCGAGATATGGCGTTTCGAAGAATAGGTAATTTTTCAAATTTCGCCACAAAATGCAGAATTCCACCCTATTTCTTCTGTTATACAAGAATTATGATGAAATGTAGTTGCTATTATAATTCCTTCCACTTTAGATAACCCCCACCCCTGCTTGCCCACCAGGTGTCAAGTCGTTCCTCCCAAGGACAAGAGAGTGTCGGGCCGAGGGGAGTGTGTGATCAGCTACAGCAGTAAAAAGCTGGAAAACAAGCTTTCAAAATTTGCTTTCACTACTCCTGTGAAACTGCGGAATGCAAACGATGAGCCAATATTTAACATAGAAGGCTGAAATTTGTCTATTCTACCTGCGCTACCTAGACCTAATTGTTTTGGATTTTTGAGGTCATATTAGATCACTTTTCATTTCATAAAAAATAGTAATTATAGAAGGGTATAAGTACCTCATGTAGAATAGTCAAATTAGGTAATAGGAAAATTAAAATTAGGGATTGGTAAAAATGGGACAGAGAGTGTTTAACCACTCAGAGTATATATAATAATAAGAACGCATTCATTTCGATGTTGATGACACGAATTACGGATGATGGCAACACAGCCATATCCAATGCCAGCGAATTCGACAGAGTCATAATTACTGCTGAAGATGTGGACGTACTCATTCTGTTGACAGCATTAGATACGTCCACAAAAAACATCTACCTTCAAAAAAGTGGAAGAGGCAGTGGTCCCAGTGTCCTCTACTCGCCAAGTTCCTGTTCCTTTCCTCCCAAGGACATACTTTTCCTTCACGCAGTGAGTGGTTGTGATACCACTTCAGCACCGTTTGGATTGGGGGAGAAGAAAATTTGCAGTACCTACATGAAGAATACCTCCCTCTCTGCAGTAGTGGCCCCGTTTCTCACACCAAACGCTACTCCTCAGCAGATCAGCGACGCTGGAGAAAAGTTCCTGGTAGCAGTTTATGGAGGCAACATTGACAGAGACAATCTCGACGACCTAAGGTACCAATTATTCACACGATCAGTGACGAACGCTAATTTAAAACTAGCCCGCCTACCACCAACAAGGGACGCTGCCAAGTACCACTCCCTCCGCACTTACCAGCAAGTACAGGCATGGTTGGGCAATGATCTCCTCTCATCAGTATGGTGCTGGAGCCTAACCACACGAGGGGTACTACCAATCCCCACAACCAGAAATGCTGCGCCGGATGAGATCCTCCATATTGTTTCCTGCAAGTGCAGCAAAGGCTGTAGCAGCGGAGCTTGCGGCTGCAAGAAAGCAGGTCTCCGATGCTCAGCAATGTACAAGCACTGCACAGGCCACTCCTGCGAAAACGCCCCCGCAACTGATTTGATCGAGGAAGACTCACCAGAAATATTGGACGAAAACGACGACAGCGACATCATTGACAGCCTTATCGCTCAGGAGGACGACGAGCTGTTACGAGCAGAGCCACTATGATTAGCTATAATATGTTTATTCCTCAATATAATATATGCCTTGAGAACTTAATAATGTTAATTACATTAATTTTTTTCACGAAAGGACTACGTCTTTTTTTCTTCCTGTCCTGGGATAATTATGCAGGGGAACGGAGGGATATCGATCCGAAAAGTAACTGATATCAATACCAAAATGATGTGAATAGGTATGGTTGGCTTTCATCCGAAAGTTAGCTTTTGAGAATTGGGGTTGGGTGGGGTAAGGAGGAGTGGGGTGTCCAAAGTTGGTGACTTCAACTGAGAACCATAATTACTACATTTCATTATAATTCGGGTATAACAGATTTCTTAGCAAATTTTGAAACATGACCTTTTTTTTGACGTGCCATATCTCGGTAGCCAATTCACATACAAACATGATTCTTCAGTCAAAATTGAATAAAATTTTACGCTTTACAAAAAAGTATCGATATGTTTTTTCCGTAGGATGTAAGAGAAAAAAGTAATCGAGGAAAAAGTTTTTCCCCCCTACTTTTTTCGCACAGGGTCCTCGAGGTCCAAAACTTGAGAAAATGTTGATTAACCGTCCCTGAAGAACCTCCTGAAGTTTCATTAACTTCCGACTTTTTTCCACCTAACCCCACTTTTTTCAACCTGTCGACTGAACTATGTATGCTGTCGGACATTTTTATACTGCACATCTATTCGCACAACATACCTACACACTGATTGGCATAACGCAGTGGCAATACTGGTGGGATTATTATTAGAATACTTCAGAGACGATATTCGAAGAATCTAAGGGTGTATCACATGCACATTCAGGAATTATCTCCCCTGGATAAACTTCATCTATTGTTATGGCTTCTGGCTAAATGCCTTGGCGTTGTAACTTCTGATAGTCGTGTTTCTTGTTTGAGACTCTCTGAGAGGTCGAGCAAGCAATGGAAATATGAATTAGATTTCAGAATATATAGTGTTTCAAATTCGATCCTCATTCACCAGTGGCATGTCGAAAACAATAAGAGATTCGAGTATAGTTTCTCATTTATGTGACTAACAATATGCCATTGAGAAAGTTTATAAATTCGAAGTATACCCAGAGATACCCGAAAAAAAATAAAAAAATAGTTGAAAAAGCGTTTTTTTTCCAGGTTTTATTTTAAGGAAAATTCAAACAAATTTGCAAATCAATATTGTTACTTATTCCCGCTACATGAAGTATCACTAGCCTCGGGAACGGAATTGACTTCAAATTCGGTGTTTATATTGAAAAGAATGACTTTTCAGAATATGACAAGGATTTTTTTTCTCGAAGTTCTGGGGGTAAATGACCTCTATCAAGTTCAGACAAAGTTTTCAACTCGGGAACGGTTGAAGATAGGGCAATTCTGCGAGCGCCAATCGATTCAGAATGATGAAATAAGTGTATTCTGTCGATTTGAAATGAAAGTTACAACGGACCAATATTTTTGAATGAACATACAGCGAGTATTCGAAATTTTCAACTCGATTGTGTAGAGGTTCGGTAAAAAGCATACGAAAACTTCAATTGACTCGGAATTGACTTCAAATTCGGTGTGCATTCTCAAAAATTATAGAATTTTCAGAATATGAGAGGAACCGATTTTTTTTCAACGTTTTGGGGGTAAATGACCCCTATCAAGTCCAGATAAACTTTTCAACTCGGGAACGGTTCAAGGGCAATTCTGCGAGCGCCAATCGATTCAGAATAATGAAATTAGTATGTTCTGTGGATTTGAAATGAAAGTATCAGATCCCCTCAAAATCCTTAAATTCCTCAAAGAATTGGGGCTTGAGGGGCTGCTGTAAACGAGAACACTTTGAAATGGTAGAAGAAGATGGGGCACAATAGATCTAATTAGGTCGCAGCGCATCAGTCACCATCCATACCTACCAATACCAATACCAATCACAAGCCTGCTGTTAAAAAAAATGATATGCTGAAAACAATATTTTTTACCATACTGACTTTTCAATCTGTTGCAATTTGATTCACGGCACATCGAATATTCGTGTTATTGGATGAAAGATACCAAAAATTATGGTACAAAATAGACGAGGTTACTGAGCAGATTTGACAAATGAAATAAAATTGTAGTTAAGACATTCTGTCCTTTTCAGTAGAAATAGATAATTTGCAGATATGATTACAACCGACGTAATTGCTTATATGGAGACAAATCCAAACAAAGGGTTAGAAATATTACAAAAATATGAACCAACGATCAAACTTCAAAAGTTTAGAGTGTACTAATTCTATCATTATGTTTGCAGAGTTTCTCATTCTGCGTAATATATATATATATATATATATATATATATATATATATATATGAATAGTAACTTGTGACATCTACAGTCACTAGTTTGAAACTTAATTCGACACGAGCCATGGAATCCAAAGGTAGATGTTTACCTACAACATTGACAGGCAGACAAATGTTTATTTATATATAGAACTAGTAAATAGTGGGGCTATGCAGCAAAATCAAAGAGTACTCTTTTAAGTTTGTCCAAGCTTTCGGAAATTTAATTAATCGTTTCCATCATCAGGGATAATCTTAGTTGAGGGTGTTTGACGCGATGTTATTCAACAAAAGGGGGCACATTGTACAAGATGAATTTCAATATAAAACAGGTAAAATTGGAAAGATGTCATAAAAGTTTTGTTAAAATACGTTACATTTTGATCACATAAGGCCAAATGTTTTATATTGAAATTCATCTTGTACAATGTGCCCCCTTTTGTTGAATAACATCGCGTCAAACACCCTCAACTAAGATTATCCCTGATGATGGAAACGATTAATTAAATTTCCGAAAGCTTGGACAAACTTAAAAGAGTACTCTTTGATTTTGCTGCATAGCCCCACTATTTACTAGTTCCATTCCTAACTAGTCAGCAACGACTACCCTGCCTTTATATATATATAGATATATATATATATATATATATATATATATATATATATATATATATATATATATGTGTGTTCAGATGGGTTTCCGCGGTCAGATATTTGAAAACTAAAAGTTCGGGTTGAACCGCGTCTAGAATTTGTTGAAATTCGACGTTTCGGCTCCGATTTTGGAGCCATTTTCAAGAACTGAAATAAAAAGAAAATTAATGAAAGGTTAAAACGTAATTCTACGCTGAGGTCTCAATCTGCCTACTCCTCAGGTATAATTACGTTAGGTTTTTGTGACTTGACGTCGGGGGAGTAGGCAGATTGAGACCCCGACGTCAAGTCACAAAAACCTAACGTAATTATACCTGAGGAGTAGGCAGATTGAGACCTCAGCGTAGAATTACGTTTTAACCTTTCATTAATTTTCTTTCTATTTCAGTTCTTGAAAATGGCTCCAAAATCGGAGCCGAAACGTCGAATTTCAACAAATTCTAGACGCGGTTCAACCCGAACTTTTAGTTTTCATATATATATATATATTATATTATATATTTTCGAAATCAGCATGAAATTTTGCGAATACAGTGTGAATTTCAAGTGAATCTGATGCTTTTTGCTTTTGTACTTTTCATGATTTTTAGGGGTCTTAGGACTTTTTTCGAGTAATTTTATTTTCGGCTGATCGACTTGAAATTGACAGAGTATACTAAATTATATTATTCTGAATATTGCTGTTCACAGAATTACTATATCTGTAACCGTTCTCGAGTTGAAATGTTCATCTGGATTTAAGAGGGTTATTTTTCCTTCTAAACTTCGTTTTCATAATTTTTCTACCAATTTTTGTGAAACTCAACCTTTTTTGAATATGGTCACCGAATTTGAAGGCGATTCCGAATCAATTAAAGATTTCGTAGGCTTTTTACGAAACTTTTTTGTAATGTTGTATTGAAAATTAACAAAAAAAATGCGAGGCAATTTTTTACGTTCCACTTCTTTTTTTGCCAGACCTTGGATCTGAGTTCATACATTCAATATAGTTTCGAAATCAGCATGAAATTTTCCGTATGTACTGCAGTTTAGAGTGAATCTGATGATTTTGTATTTTTCATGATTTTTAGAGGACTTTCTTCAAGTAAATTCACTTCCGGCTGATGAATCAATTTAATATTTCTTAAGCTCTGTACCCAACCTCTGCAGTTTTGAATTGAAAACTAATAAACAATTCCGAGGCAATTTCTGACGTTTCATTCCTTTTGCCAGATCTTGAATCTTATCTTACGAAGATATAATTTCGGATCCTATGTGTTTAGCAAAATTCGAAATGAACAAACCTATTGCCAGTTTTCAATATCGATTTTGAAAGATAGAGATGATGAATACAAGACAAGTGACTGATTATAACAGATGGATATGGTGGTGAGATGGCCAGCAAAATCTACAGACCTCAATCTCTCAGATTTTTTTTTGTAGTTCACAAATACATTGAGGACCTTCAACTTAACATTGTTAGCAAGTTTTGAAAATTGATACTGTTTCTACCATATTTGTACTAAACTGTTATAAATATCCCAACACTACGGTTACACAAGATCAAAATGTTAGTAACATGTAACAGACTGAAAGTCAAAGTTAAAAAATGTCTAAGTCAATAGTCTAGTTCCTAAACTGTAGATAATGGCTCATCGGTTGTACGGTTTATAATTCATATGAAGCAGGTCAAAAAATAGAACAGGAATAAGTTAGGTACTTTGGCTTCAAATCAAGTTTTACTTTGCCACTTTCGTACATCCCCTCCGCACTTTCAAATCCCGTAAAAACCAGAAAATGTACGATGAGTCACTATCTACAATTTAGGAACTAGACTATAGGTACGTTATGGTAAAAACTTTTTTTCTAGTATTTCAGCTTCTGAATATGGGAGGCTTTTTCATGACACATCATTGAAAAGATAAGAGGTTATTCTCGATTAGTGATAATCGCATATGACATCTATAACAAAACAGTGATATGGTAATGTGAATGTGCAAATTATTTCGAAATCGTTCTTGAAGAATATCTGGAAAAGATAGACGTTAAATCGATCTAATCGAAATTTTTATTCACATAATTGCGCATCTTTGCCCTCTAACCACCTTCGTATGTCACAACGTTTTCGAAATCCCTAAGGGGAGGATCGAATTTGAAACACCCTTTAAAGAAAATCTTGGTGGTTCCGTGTTTGCCAAATTGTATTAAGAATGTTCTTCCAAAAACCCTTATGAATACCGCAAAACTAAATTATTCAAGTGAGATTTTCTGACATTATTGGTTCTGAAGTATTAAATGTACAGGTATTTTGGTATGAATCGCAAAAAACGTAAAACCTGACATGATTCATGAAAATAACGGCTCTTTACGGGAAACATAATACTGAGAAAACCAGAAATACAAAATCATGCACTAATGAATGTTTTTTTTTTAATGGAAGAAATTAGTTTGACTTACTGTAATTCATGCAGGAAAGTTCCACGGTTGGATAATTCTTGGTGGCGCACGAGTTGAATTCCCTCAAGAGATTTTTCGGCCTCTTGTGTTGATTGATTCGCCAGATTGCTGTGGTGTCGTAGATGGCTGGTGACAGGCTGTCTACACCACGTAGAAGTCTGCTATAGTTTGCCACTCTGGAACATAAAAATGACACTAATAAAGCGAAAGCATTCTGTCAGAAACGATAGTGGAGTAGAAGTTTGTCTCAGTTACCGAGAATAAGTTAATGGATGACAACTATTCCAATATAGAAACATGAAATATCTGGAAGATTGTCAATCACTCCAGACATGTAATACATACAATAATGATTGCATTACCATTTTCACTAGTTCTCTTCATCAACAGGTGATTCCGAAGTTGTAGTTTTTGAAGGATAATATTTGTGTTTGGTAACCTAGTTTTATTGATCCGTAAAAACTGCTTACGAAGCAGGCGAATAAGTCTTTATACAGAGTGGGCCAAATTGAACACTTTCAAAGGGAAAGTCCAGCTCTTAAACTTGATAGATGAGAAAATTTTATGACATACTTACTCAATGGTGGAAACCGCATATTGATATCTATCATCGCTTCTGAATTACAGCATATTTTCGAAAATGTACATTTTCGAAAAGTTGCTGTAACATTTCACCTGTTAAAAATTTCTTGTTTCTATGAAAACATATCCAGAGCACTTTTTCACGTAAAATTAAATGGTGTGAATAACTTATTTTTTCAAATAAGATATCCATATTGGTTGATGGAAAAATATGTTTTTTAAATGAGACACCCTGTATATTCCTGAATATTTCAATAGAGCTCAAAATTACCTTTCCAAAAATGTAGCACAGTTGATGTTTTGCTAGAGTCATCTTTGAAATACAGAGCTTTTAGGTTTTTTCTTGTAGGCCTTAAAACGCACACTTTGAAGTAGGCTTTGGACGACGCGGAGATAATACAGAACGCAAATGTTTACTGGTAGCTGTCAAATTTTTATTGAGGCAGTAAAGACGCTCTTTCATTCGTGGTTTCTGTTCAATTTTCAATACATTTGCAATGAAGTATGAGAATTATGAAAAACGGGATATGATCCGGAAAGAATGCAGAAGCAGCAAGCAATTTGTATCATGAGAGGTTTTCAGAAAGAAGACAACCTTTTAGAGACATTTTCGCAAGATTGCAACACAACCTAATCGATGGTGGTCAATTTGAGAAGAAAAGGCCAACATTATATGAATCAGATAGGGATTAGGAGTTGGAAGAAATAGTCGTTTTAGACGCTGTTGAAAATAATCCCAAAACGTCAACGCGAAATTTGAAAATATCAACAGGCTTACCAAGAACTAATTGTAGGCGGATTTTGAGAAAGCACAAATACAAGCCATAGAGGACGAGAAGAGTTCATAAACTCAGACCAGGAGATTTTAAATGCCTCATGGATTTTTGGAATTTTTGCCAGTGGTTTCTGCAAAATTGTAACCAAGAGCGTGATTTTCCATTAAGTTGTATTTGAAGAGACGAAGCTTATGTGAGCAGGGCAGGCATTTTCAACCGCTACAATTCTTATACTTGGGCACAACAAAATTCTCATTCTATTGTGGAGCAGACAAGTCAAGGAAGATTTGGATTTAGTGTGTGGGCAGGTGTTTTCAGGGTGAGAATTATCGGCCCGTTCATTTATAATGGCACTCTCACATCTCAGAGGTATGTAGAAATTTTAAGGCAAACAATTAAACCCCTTTTTGATGAAATGCCACTAATGGAGCTCAAAAAAATATATTTTCAACAAGACGGGACTTCGCCTCACAACACTGCAATTTTCTCCAACTTTTTGGATGCAAATTTTGGTAATAATTGGATAGCCAACCAAGGACCCAACCGTTGGCCGGCCAGGTCACCGGACTCAACGTCTATGGACTTTCACCTCTGGGGAAGGATGAAAGATTTCATTTTAAAATTGCCAACTAATTCTAAATACGAATTGGAAGCGGCAGTGATGCAAAGTTTTGCTTCTCTCACTCCTATTGAACTAATTGATTCGGCAAAAAACGTTCAGAAAAGGTGTCGCCTGTGTGAAGGAGAAGCTAGTAGACATTTTGAACACCTTATCTGAAGAAATATATTTCATTGTTTGTTCTTCATCATTATTATTACTATTGTTGGAGTTTCATTTATTAGTAGCTAATATAGTATGAATTTTTATCAGTTTTATTGAAACTGCTGTGAAAACTTTCTCAACATTTTGATAGCTACTACTGAACAATTTCTTTCCGTTTTATCGTCGCGTCATCCAAAGCCTACTAGTCCAAAGTGTGCGTTTCAAAGTCTACATGAAAAAACCTAAGAGCTCTGTATTTCAAAGATGACTTTAGCAAAACTTCAAGTTTGCTACATTTTTGGAAAGGTAATTTTGAGTTCTATTGAAATATGCAAGAATAAACAGGATGTCTTGTTTAAAAAAATATTTTTCCATCAATAACTATGGATATCATATTTGAAAAAATAAGTTAGTGACACCATTGAATTCTACGTGAAAAAGTGTTCCGGAAATGTTTTCATAGAAACATGAAATTTTTGACAGGAAAAGAGTTGCAGGAACATTTCGAAAATGAACATCTTCGAAAAACATGCTGTAGAAGGTAGTGGATTTTCTTAAGAGCTATGACTCATACCGTCGCAGAAAACAAATTTACGTTTCGTCAGTCGTCTACTGAACGTAGGCTGTTATAGGCTCAATATCAATATCCCCCGGAGCATAAGGCAACACTGGTGTCTCGTCTACACCGTAAGAGTGTCGTAGATGGTAGTACAACACTCGTAGGGCCGCGTTATGTCTGTGGATATAGGCTGAGACCGCATAAGCTGGACAAGCTGACAGCAAATGCATTATGGTCTCAGCTGCCCCACGACACGCTCTGCATCTAGTGTCAGGGACCTCTATACCCATCACGCGACTGCGGTAGACGAGAGTGTTGAAGACACCATCCTGGCAGGCCATTATGAATCCCTCGGTCTCCGACTTCAGCCCACTTGACCTGAGAAACGAGAAGGTCAGGTCTCTGGATAAGCCTAGGTCTTCAATGTTCTTGAAGAAGACCCCATGCATCGGCTTATCCTTATGTTATTATTATTATTATTATTATTATCATTATCAATATGTCGCAGATTATGTGGCACAACATAGGACATGTCACCAAAACAAATTTTTTGGCTGTACGTCACCGACATATGACCAATGATCATGTGTCAATGGCAGCAATGGAAGCCATTCTGGGTTTTCTTTCCTTCCACATAGTTCTGTAGAGAGGGACAAGATGGATACTACTCTATGAAGGGACCATTAGCTCACCGCAGGCATATATCGTGAGAAGAACTAGCAAGCTGAAGAAGAAATAGCTCACATTATTGTGGAAATTGTCATTTATTCAGACAGCCAAGCTGCGAAAAGAGCGTCAACTCAATGCAAGTTACCTCCAAACTTGTTTGGGACTGCATTGCAGCCCTAAAAGAGCTGGGCAGCCAGAACAAACTGACCCTACCTTGGGTTCCAGCACACACAGGTTATAGAGGCAATGAAGAGGCCGATTCACTAGCCCGCGAAGGGGCAAATAAGGCCCAGATTCGTTCTGCGGCATGGCAAAAGCTGTACTGAAAACAAACATCAAATTATGGATCCAACAGAAATCTCAAGAATGATGGAAGAATTCACCAGAAATGAGACAGGCCAAAAAGTTTATCAAACAACCGCAGCCAACATTCACAATATCTACTAAACCAGAAGAGGAGCACTACCAGAATACCAGTGGGACCTCTGACAGAGCATTGGAGGCTCAACAAATATATGAGTACAATCAGTCTGGTGGAAGAAATACTATGCAGGTTCTGCCAGGAAGAAGGGAAAATATCAGTACACATACTATGCGAGGGCTTGTCAAGGTTGAGATTTTCAACGCTGGGAGAAGAAAAACCAAGAGCTCCCAGATACATGGGAGTTTCGGAAAACAAGCCTATGGAGTCTTGTAACAAAGACAGGGCTAGTTAGAAAACTCTGAACTATTTCGAGGGCACACACAATATATGTGAAAAGGTCACGGTGTAGAGTCTTGAAGCCCCTACTACTAATCTAATCTATCGTGGAAATGCCCTCAGACAAAATCACTAAACTGTCATACGTTTTACACTGTAGTTATCCCTGGAAAAGAACGACTGGGTTCGGATTAGTTCGGATCGAATCTGACCAATACAAGGCAAATTAAGACATTTACATGGCTCCAAAACTGTAGAAGGTACCTTTCATGTACATGCCATGTAGCAGTCAGACCCAGATTTTCCATATTTACCCAACCTCCAATCAGTCTGTAATTGAGCACTATACAACATCGAATGATTGTTTTGAAGAACAATTCAATCTAATTTTACTTAGTATAAATGTGTTCTTACAAAACACTATGAACTATCCATCTGTTCCTGTACATGTTTGAGGACACTACTACTATCGGTATTAACGGCGAATTACCCGCAATTTAATCATCATGAATATAATTGGTAACATCAGTGATATATGTGTGAGCGGAATTTCAATTTAATTTTCATGAACTTTTCTCTTTGAACAGTTTTGGAAGTTTGATGTTTGATTTAACACTCTATAACCAACGTTTAATTAAAAATATCAAACATAAACACGAGCATAGTTTGTTTGGTCGCATGGCGGTAGATGTGCCAGAGAATATTTACCTTTCTGTCATGTTTGGTGAAGTGGGTAATTTCGCAATGTTTTGGCTACATTTTCATTCAGATGAACTCAATTAGAACTCTTTCCGGATTATAAGTACATGCTAATTTGATATTCAGGTGTTGTTTCTTTTTAATGGAACTAGAGGTATCAACAAACTGTTTTTATCGAAGAGTATGGGGGTTTTCGCTGGGGTGCAAATGATGGCAAGTGCCAAAAAGGGGAAATTTACGAGGGTACGAGACTGTTTACAGAGGGTGGTGCTATAATTCCAATTGCCTCTATTTGGATTTAAATTTTTCAGGCGAAAAAGCAGTTGAAAATGAATAAACATGTAGAGACCAAGATCCAGATTAGGACTTTTTTAATTAGTTCGATTGATGATGTATTCACTTTGTGGAAGATCATGTTGAATTGCAAGATAAATACAAGAAACTAAGTTTTTCGTCCAATTTCCACCAAGTCTGGTTTGGAACGAATGATTTCGACGAAGTCTGAATTTCCTTCTCTCCAGACTATCTCTTCAGAAAACAACTACTTTCCCCTACAAACATTGAATTACATCCAACATATATTTGTGCAATGTTCCTCGAGGAGGACTCGATTGCAAGCGTTGATTGTAATCAAGCATTGAATACTCTCCCCCCATCTGGTTTATTTGTTAGGAACGGTTACGGCTTTTACACCAATAATAGTGTAAATGCCGTTACACCAGAGGCAGCCCACCATATCCTAGTGGAATGTGACACTGATCACCATTCCTCAGGGAATTGGGTCTTGACTTTGAGGAAGCACAGAAGATGGGGCACTACAACATAACTAATTTGGTACTGCTCATAATGATCTAACTATACGAGATGGTCCCAGAAGTACCTGGCCTGACCTAGAGATGGCGGTGGTTGCTTGAATAATACCATTGTAATAGAAAGTACACAATCTAGACAGCATATGTGTCAAGTATGAAGACGCCACGTTGTTTAGTATTTGTTTGGCAACCATCAACAGTAAACGTTTCAAGTGAATTTGTAAACATGGAAGAAATTGGTCATCGTTATGTGATACAATACTTTTATTTGAAAGGCCTTAGCCCAACCCATATAAAAGCTGAACTAGATTCTACTCTGGGTGAGACTGTTCCTTCATTATCAACAGTGAAATATTGGGTAGCAGAGTTTAAACGAGGCCATACGACCTGCGAAGACGAGCATCGCAGTGGTCGACCAAATGAGGTGACGACTCCAGAAATGTTGAAGAAAATCCAAAAAGCGGTACTGGATGATCGTCGACTGAAAGTGTGCGAGCTAGCAGACGTAGTAGGCATTTCGAAAAGTGCGGTACATCGCATATTAACTGAAAATTTGTACATGAGAAAGCTGTGCGCAAGATGGGTGCCGCGTTTGCTCACAATGGAACAAAAACAGCGTCGTGAAGATGTTTCCATCGAGTGTTTGGCAAGGTTTCACAGAAATAAAGCCGAATTTTTGCGCCGTTTCATAGCCATGGATGAAACATTGGTCCATCACTACATACCCGAAACAAAAGAACAATCAAAACAATGGACTGAAAAGGGCTCCAAAGAAGACAAAACCCGTTCCATCTGCAGGCAAGGTCATGGCGTCGGTTTTTTGGGATGCGCGTGGTATAATTTTTATTGACTATCTTGCAAAAGGAAAAACTATCAACGGCGAGTATTATGCGAACTTATTGCAACGTTTGAGCGAAGAAATCAAGGAAAAACAGCCGCATTTGGCTAGAAGAAAGTGTTGTTTCATCAAGACAATGCACCAGCTCACACATCCGTTATTGCAATGGCCAAAATTAATGAATTAAAGTTTGAATTGCTACCTCATGTACCTTGATCGCCAGATTTAGCCCCCTCGGATTATTTTCTGTTCCCAGACTTGAAAAAATGGCTCGTTGGTCACAGATTTTCCAACAATGAAGAGGTTACGTCGGCAGTTAATGGCTATTTTGAGGACTTTGACGATTCTTATTATAAAAAGGGTATCGAACTCATTGAACATCGCTGGGAAAAGTGTGTGGAGCTAAAAGGAGATTACGTTGAAAAATAAATATATTTTTTTCCAAAATGTTTGTGTTTTCGTTGTTGGGCCAAGTACTTCTGGGACCACCCTCGTATGTCTCCTATACAATTTTGTGAGGAATGAAATGTTTTTATACTCCCGCTGTATATAAGTTTATAGGGGTAGCTAACTTCTACTCCTACATGTTCAGCTGACGATTGTTTTTCCTATCAATATTGTTTGTTTCAATT
The DNA here is from genome assembly GCA_958502065.1 of Chrysolina americana. Classification (NCBI taxonomy): domain Eukaryota; kingdom Metazoa; phylum Arthropoda; class Insecta; order Coleoptera; family Chrysomelidae; genus Chrysolina; species Chrysolina americana. The sequence continues at coordinate 55,161,474 of OY293420.1, read as the reverse complement.
GGACTGAAATGATTTTTCATTATTTCCACATGTTCGTTCTTGATTTGCTTGGAGTCCATTCAGTTAATAATCTGACTACTAACGCTTGTTGCTCTTATTGGTTATAAATTCAAAGTACCATCTTATATTATTCGCAAAATGCGGTCACCCAGGAAAAGGGAACCAGCGCAATAGAATGTACATAACTAGCTTCAAGGAGAACCAAAGCAGGGATCTCTGGATCCCATTCAAAAGAAGCCAATCATCCGGAGGTCGCCGACTAGGGGAACCACAAGGGTGCCTATGAGGTGCAACCTTAGGCACGGAGGTGGAAAACCGGAGGAAAGGAACCAATGGAACCAAGACTACGCCCAGAACACAAGTTAGTTGGGGAATCTCCCAAGGGATCTCAGAGACCTCCTTCAAAGAAAGCGGAACGTCTGGAACCGATTCAAGACAAGCGTCCGGAGGGCGCCAACCAGAGGAACTCCAAAGGTGCCTCTGAGGTGCAACCTCAGATGCGGATACCCAAGAAATGTGAACTAGGAGAATCTTAGGTACGCCCAAAACGCAAGCTAGCAGGCAAAGCTTCCAAAGGATCATCGAAACTACCTTCAAGGGTTGCCGAAGCAAGAACTTCTGGAACCCATTCTAGAGAAGTCAAATTGGGGAACCCCAAAGGTGTCTATGAGGTGCAACTTTAGGTGTGAAGGTGAACACCCGAAAAAGGGTACCAAAGGAACCAAGGTTACGCCCAGAACATAAGTCAGCAAGAAAATCTCCCGAGGGACCTCCGGTATCACGTTCAAGGGCAACCAAAGACCTCTAGAACCCATTATAGGGGAGTCAAGCCAACCGTCCTGAGGGCGCCGACTAGAAGACTTTGGCTCTTTAGAAAAGAAAACCAGAGGATCCGAAGCTACATTCGGAACACAAGTAAGCAGGTGAACTTCCCAAGAAGTCCCCAAAACTACGACTGAAGGAATCTTCACAGGTTCTTTCAACTGAAGCGAAACATGTGGGTGCTCAGAGGGTTTGAACTAAGAGGCCTAGGTGTAGGGAATGTAAAACCCGCCCATCCGTGCCAGAAGAAGAAGAACTCTTATGGAACTTATTCAAACTTGTTCTCTATGCTCTTGGGTGTGACGATTTCAGTTCCTTTAAATATGCACGGTTCACTCCACTACACACCTATCTTTGTTTATCATTATTATTATCATCAATTCAACGTAGCAAATTCAACCGCATCTTATTCGGAAATGTTTACTCTCAACTACGAATCAGCTACATTATTGGATTGCGGATATTCATTCTGCTTCCTAGAAATGTTTATTAGTTATACGACCCAGTTCCTATTATCAACACAAACAATTTCCTCTATTTTCGAAGTGAAATGTTGAAATGTAACCACTAGCTATACCCTGAACTTAATTAAAAAAGTCGAAGAAAGAATGAGGAACTTACATCGAAAGATTGACGCAAGAAAAATATGACTGCGAACAAATGCTCAAAGTATCCCGTTTCCTTCAAAGTGTCTGTTTCTGTGAACACCAATAAACGCTGTACGAAATCATAAATGTGACCTGATTGATCACAATGAATAAGATCGATTTATAACGACAAATTTTAGGAGCAGGAGCGAGGCATTGTGAACGGAAAAAAGTGGAGCAGCAGTAATGGAAATGAAGTTTATTGATTGTGAAAAAATGGATTTGGTAGTTCAGTTTCACGCTCAAACCTATACAATAGGCATATTCGTCGATGAGTCTCCAACAAAAAATAACTACTGCCGCCTAAAGCCGTTGAATTATATCTGTTAGACTCTTGGCGTCTCCAACAAAAAATAACTACTGCCGCCCAAGGTCGTTGAATGATATCTGTTAGACTCTTGGCAATGTTTTCTATATAAACTGCTTCGCTATTTGAAATCACCATAGCGGATCATGGAAAATGAAAAGATAAAACTGACTTGATTCGCAGACGGACGATGGAATGGGATCAGGAATAAACAGTGAAAGTCTCATGGTGAGCCTACTATCTCGGACTGACCAGCACATTATTCAAATATGAACAGTAGCGATACATCAGTAAAATATGAGATATTCCATAATAGGCAGATCGAACGTTTTAATATTATGAAAAGAGGTAATATAATAGCAAACAAGTTAGCAAAAATATTTGCTCTTTTTCGTCGTTGGTGTTCCATCTTCGTTGCTTAGCGGCAGAAAAAGACTAAATTTATTTACACATCTTTTGCAAAAGACCAAAACGTGAATGACCCGTCTAAGAAATTGTCTTGGCGTATTGTGTCGGAACACATGCGAATGCTTTCCCAGTCGGCTGAATTTTAGTTCCAAATGGGGCAGTATTGTGCTGCTTGATGGTGTAGAATAGGATCAAATTGTGATTTGTGATTGTGATTGGAGTTTCCAAGTGAAGCACAAAATTCCTCACTGTATATATCAGGATTAGTGGTGACAGAAAAATATTGAGGGTATTGGCTATTGATATCAGGAATGCATGTAAGTAGCTCGACTAGTTGTTTTATATCATCAACTGTGCCGTGTATGACGCCGATCAGACTTTATCTCAAACAGATAGGAGGGATACCACCCCTCTGATTGGAAGGCATGAGCGACATGACAGAAGCTAAGGTCAGCACGCGTCTCGTATCCAGTGTGTGGCCGACTACGTGACGGCCAATAGGACGTTCACGCCCGCAGTGCAGTTAATTGCTGCAAATTTAAGACGAGCTCACCACACACTAAATCAAGGTGTGCTGTTTACCATCAAATAGCTCTGTCTTGATAGGATACGAATGCTTGTGGTTGCAAAAAGTCAGTAGTGACGCGGGCGGAAAGCATCACGGAAACCATAAAGTTCCGCGATAGACCTTCCTGCCTATTCCAAGAGCCTCCACGTGTTGTGGCCGGCGGCTGATCGGGTGGAAATCTAGAGAACATTTACGAATATCCGCAACCACTCAACGTAGTTACTCCAGCCCTAGCGAAATTCGAAGCTTTCTGCAGGAAGAACTTTACTGCTCCAGGCTCTGATGGGCTGAATAACTATTGGTGGAAAATTTCTATGTACCCACCATCTACCAAGAGTTTTCAACTCATGGCTGGATGGGGAGCAGCAGCAACCGGAGTCATAAAGTCACATGTCTGTTCTACATGGATGACCTTGAACTATATGTCTCTGGGGAAAAGGATGTTCATCAGTCCTCAAAGGTGGTGCAAGAGAACACGTATGCTATCGAAATGGAGTTTGGTATCAAAAAATATATCACGGTTCATAACAAAAGAGAACGATTAGGAATACGGAGAGGACGTTCAACTCGTAGACGGAAGCATCCTACTTACCTAGGGGTGTAACAACGCCGTTTCCAATAGGTAACTACTGTTAAAAACTCTATCTGCGGAAAGTATCAACATAAACTCCGACAAATCTGGTCATCAGCAGGGATTGGAGCATTTCTTTTCAAGGCAGCACCCCGTGCAGCCGATTTGGATCCTGTCCAGCAAAAAGCCCACGTCAAAGATGCATAGAGTGAGAGTCTTATATCAAAGCTGCGGAGAGTGAGAGTCTTCTACAGCTAATGCATGGGGTATTCTTCAAGAACATTTAAAACCTTGGCTCATCCAGAAACCTGACCTGAGAAATGCGAAATCGAAGGATTCATAATGGCCTGCCAAGATGGTGTCTTCAACACCATCGTCTACCGTAGTCGCGTGATGGGTATAATAGATGTAGAGCGTGTCGTGGGGCAGCTGAGACCATAATGCATTTGCTGTCAGCATGCCCAGCTTATGCGGTACTCAGCCTATATCCACAGGAATAACGAGGCGCTACGAGTGTTGTACTACCATCTGCGAGACTCGAAGGATATAGACGAGACACCAGTGTTGCCCTGTGGAGAATGAGAAGTGCCGAATCTATTCTATACTCAGTCCCCACCCTCAGGCAAATAAAAGCCTGATGTATTCCTCCTCAATCTTCAAAGTAGAACGATTTTCGTCAAAGAGTTTTCGGCTTCTGGCGAAACGAACATCGCCCGAAAAGAGGAGGAAAAATCGGACAAAAACATTTTTGAGCATTCGAATGATTTCTTATTCTCGCAGATCAAAAATAAATTGCCAGGTCAACGTTTTTCGGCGCCTGAAAAAGCGACTGATACGTTCAAATTACATGTTTTGAAGGTACCTCAATCGAAATGGAAGAAGTGCTTCGAAAATTGGTGCAAACGCATGCAAAATTCCGTTTTCCGTATTTCCGTTTATAAATATTTGTTTTCATTTATCTTGAATCTTAGGTAGCAACCCTTCTAGTTAGATTTTTGTTTTTGTGTGTGAAGATATTTCTGCACATGTATAACACATTTCTCAAGAAAGTGTTTATTAGTGGCCCTATAGGTTTTTTTAATTTGTTGAGAATGAAAACTTCCTAATTCTTTAATTGAAATAAGGAAGTGGAAAAGAGTCTACCTATGATGAATATTTTTTTTATTGCGGGTTGGAAGCGAAAATCGTATTCATGTCATGTTGATGATATTCACATTTAAATTGAGCCAACTTTTCGGAGACGCTCGCTCTGCACTGATTGAGAGATTGAGAGCGTTACTACATTACTATTACAATATATTCGGAGGACATTAATTTGTCGTTGTAGTTCCGTTGACATACATCTCCATATACAACTATATATTAAATCTGTGATAAGATTATTGTGTAATAGTAAAATTAAAGATTGTATAACTAATCACAGATCTGAGATAAATACTAGATTTAGATCTAGTAAACATGCAAGTATGTTACCAAGAATTTTTTATACTAGCGTAAAGAGATTCTTATTTTATCTGACTCCAAAGATCTATAACTCCTTGCCGCAGGAAATTAAATCGGTTAAATTTGCACAAAGATAAAAGGAAAAATAAAACTATAGATATTAAACACTAACTTTAACCAATTATTCAATTAATATTCGTTACAGACTAATGTGTTTTGACACAAAATTGCTTTTATGTTATGAATATATGTTTAGATACATTTTATAAAATAGACTTATAATTAAAAAAATAGTAAATAGACTTATAACTTAAAAAAAATGTAATAATTTTTTTTGAGAAGTACGCACAAATTTACAAATTTATTGTGCTTCTTACGTACATATTGTAAAAAATTTTTTCTTGAAATAAACGATTTATTATTATTATTATATTCTCTAACTCCACACCTTTTCGGCAGCTTTTGGCATAAACGGCAATATACGAGAATATCATCTGAGAATATATGCGAGAATATCATTTCAATAATCCTTTATGATAATATTAACGATGGCCTGAGCCGCGGAAGCGATTCAAATTCGAATTCATCAGAACTGCGGTAATCCCATATTACTATGTCGAACGTATCCCTTGTAGATGGCTCGCTCCCGAAACAAATGATTAATGATTCCGTCCGGGCCTGGAGAACGAATGCCCCGAATTTTTCCAATAGCCATCAATAATTTACTGAAGAATTTTGTATTCGTGAGTTATGGCTAATTTATTTAATCTTGATGTCTGTATGAAAAGCCGTAGGGTTTTTATGTGGTGACAGTGGAAGCATATTAATTATAATATTTATCGGCAGGTATAACGAGTATTAATACTACCGTCTACGACAATCGTACAGTATAGACTGAAATGAAGTGCTGCATTTACTGGAACTTTTCATTCCCAACCCTGGGGCAAAGGGAGGGTGTGATCCCCCAGATAATTTTGTAAAGAAAAGTCCAGATGAACAACGGCTTGATTTTTTTTTTGTATAGGATGTTACATTCTTTATTTTCAAAGCCTCGTTTTCAATTTAAGTATGTGTTGATAAGGTATATTATCACATATTTATTAAAGCTTCTCATTCCGCACCCTCAGGCAAATACTTATCTCTTTGAGGGGCAGACTTTCCCAAATAATATCAGCCTGAGTGGACTCAAAATCAGAACTACATCTGTGATCGTTTCTATGAATACAAACATATTTCAAAAACTTGTCAATTACAAAAAAACAGGAGGTGTACTATCACTCAGTACGAAAGCATGATATAGGCAGTACGGAAAAAATTAAAATAATTCTTATTTTGGCACAAAGTGCCATTTTACATAGTGAGCACTGCCAGCTGGAACGCAAGTCACTTTTTTTTAACCTACAAAGTGCCCAGTGGTTTATGTTCTTCATTTTGTAGTCTTGATATTTTCAGCACTACTGGTTTATCAGTACAGGCTGAGCTTGGGATCGCACGTTAAAAGATAAGACACCCGTCATTTTCAACTCAAGTCTTCTGATGACTTCTAAGACAAATTTTAGAACAAATTTAGGGACCACCTGAGATGTTTATTCTTGAATAGGTAAAGTTATGGGACTATTTATTCAAGATTTAGAGACTGAAATACTCCCACTGATTCAACCGATTCACTTCCAATGAAATTTTATTCCTCACATTCCAGAATCAATAAAGACTGATTAACCATCCGATGGTATGGATTTGAATGATTCCATCATAGCCAGCATACATAGTATCTGATAATTCTCTTTCAGTCATTCCCACTAACCTACCTCGACCATGACATTCTTCGAAATACCACTGCGATCTGCTACATTTTTACGCGATAGTACACTTCCAAACCAATTCAAAATATGAAGAAGAATCTCACGATTTAGATTTTTTTTCTACTGTAATATAGAATATTCTCTCTTTATAATTACATTAATTATATTATCTGACTTTAATCGTCTGTGAATATCTTCAAAATGCGAAATCAGCTCGTATTTTTTAATTAGAACGCCATTTCACTGACAAAATGTTTATTTTGTGAACAAGTACATTTTTTCGACTTAAAATTATCTGAAATTTTGTCAATTTGTCATCGAAATTAATATTTTTGGTATTAGCCGGAATCAGCTGGTTGGGATTCATTTCAGGGTCGTTTGCCAGTTTTTGAAACACAGAGAATAAAAATTTTCGAAATTTCGATAGTGCTAGAGAATTTTTGATGATGCCTTCCTTTTTATGAAATTTTGCATATAGTATATATAGAAATAGTGCAAATTCCGAGTGAATCCGACGATTTTATATTTTTCATGATTTTAAAGGTTGACATTTTCTTTATTTTCAACATTTTTCGACTCTTGCATTTTTTCTGTAGAAAATAACCACAATTGTTTATAATCTAAGAAATTTTGATTTTTCATTCCCAAAACATTTCTAGATCCCTTCAAATTTATTTCGACAAGCTAATTGCGATTTAAAAAATGGCGAGAAATTACCCTCTCAACTCCAGTTGAACTTTTCAACTCGCAAACGGTTGAAGATAGATCAATTCTGCGAACGCCAATCGATTCAGAATGATGAAATTAGTATATTCTGTGAATTTCAAGTCGAACGGCGACAAAACTAATCACTCGAAAAAAGTCAAAAAATCCCAAGGGGTAGACCCCTAAAAATCATGAAAAATACAAAATCATCAGAGTCACTTGAAATTTGCACTATATACGTAAAATTTCATGCTGATTCCGGAAATATATGATTTGTGAATGCTCATATACAAGATTCAGCCAAAAAAAGGAATAATGATATAAGTAATCGTTGCCACTATAAACACCCAAAAAGAAATATAACGTCAAATATTCCCTGGCGTTATCAAATTTTCGAAAATTTTAAGTTTTTATTTTTCAAAAAATTGCAAAGTTCATCTAAATGTATCTCCACAAGCTGATTCCGAATCACACTACAAAATTTTTAATATCGATTACAAATTGACAGAATTTTAGAGATTCTTAGTCGAAAGAATGTAAATATTCATAAAGTGAAATGGCAGTATTTTAGTTCAAAAGACGAACTGATTTCGCAGTTTCAAGAGATTCGGTACCATAAAAATCCGTTATATAGGTTGAACGATTCCTTCAATACCTTTTAAGATGGTTACAATGGTATGTAATGCAAACTTGTTAACATTCAATACTTTTGAAACAAATATTTTAACATTCAAATACAGAATAAGAGGATCATATTTCACTCAATGAACAAATAATAGATTTTAAAACTGAATATAAATTTGTGGGGTTATATATTGATAAAGAAATTAAAATTTGAAGACCATATTAGAAAATTATCCTCAAGCTGCTATGCCATAAGGGCAATTGCCACGTGGACGTTCTGAGGAATGCTTATTTTGCTCTTTGTGAGTCACCCTCGCGCTACGGAGTATGTTTCTGGGGTGCAAGTTCGCAAACTTTTTTCAATGCAGTATTTATACTCCAAAAAAGAGCTTCAAGATACACGTGTCGGGCAGGACTGAGAGATTCTTGCAGACCACTTTTTTCATCCCAAAAAATTTTACCATCACCTTGTATTTTTATTTCGGAAACAGTTTGCCTAATGCATAAAAACTACAGAGAAAGTATTACATCACATCGGTTAAAATATAAAACTCGATTCATACATAATATTGGTCTTCCTATTCCCAAAACAGCGCAAATCAAATCCTCCATACTATATAATGCAAAGAAGTTGTTCTACCACTTACCTCTTCCTATTAATTCAGGGATTGTGCTATTGCCATGATATTATTCGTGTTTTATGTTGTATATGGTTGAAGTAATTTATATTTTTATTTTTAATTCGTCATTTTGAATTTGTAAATTTTTATTACCTTTAAGAACCTAAACTTTGTCAACAAAATCCAACATTTTATGATAATAAAGTATTTCTGATTCTGATATTCGTAAAAAAACAAATAATTGGTAGTTTTTGACAAAAAGTACACAACGCGATTGTATGGGTATTTCATCTACGACCCATCTTGTGAAAAGTTATTTGTGTCTTCATTTAAATGAAAAAACAAATCTATATTTGGTTGGCCTATTATATTTTCCTCGGCAGGATTGTCACGCAGGTGGCTGGCTGCCTTCGTCGATGAACCATATAAAAGATAAGCAAATTTTTCATCACTAACTATAGTCTAGTTCCCGAATTGTAGATAGTGACTCATCGGTTGTATGGTTCATAATTCATATGAAGCAGGTCAAAAAATAGAACAGAAATGAGCTAGGTACTTTGGCTTCAAATCAAGTTTTACTTTGCCACTTTCGTACATCCCCTCTGCACTTTGAAATTCCGTAAAAACCAGAAAATGTACGATGAGTCACTATCTATAATTTAGGACCTAGACTATAATTCATTCTATTATTCGGTTTTGATGAATCAATTTGGCTCGGAATGATCGATCTTCCTATGATTTTTCATAAGCTTTCGATGAACCAACCATGCACACTTTACATGAAGTAATATATAGCATATGATATCAGGTGGCTTTTATGCTACTAGTAAATATCATGCATCGATCCTGAACGTTTTTAGACGACAACGATATGAATGAAATTCAACTTACGAATATCCGAGTAGCGAGCAAATGTTCTTTGCAGATGTTCTTTCATCCCAGTGGACTACGCAAGCTGGTAACCACTTCTCTTGATCAGGTCGATACACTTGTAATTGGCCTTTTCCTTCATCACCATTTTTTTCGCTCAGTCTCACTGAAAATGAAAATCGAACGGTTCATTTCAGCGAACAACTTAAAAAATTTTGATGGGGCGGGGTTGGAAAGTGAATCGGAATCACTATTAGCCGTTAGCAGAAATTGAAAAACCGTTCAGTGCAATACCTCCATTCTGAAAAGTGCAGGACAGTTGTATATTCTTTATTATCCCATTCATCAAATCGCCTGAAGATTATCTTTCAATTATACTTTTGCGAATTTTCAATTAAGCATTGAGCGAAAAGTGCTTTTTTAATCCGTCGGAAGTGGCTTTCGTGATTCCAATTAACGAATTGAGTTGTGGACAATGTACTCATATACAGGGTGTCAAGTTGAGAAATGTTCCCAATCTGATATCTTCCTTCCAGTAAATAATATGAGAGATCGAAGAAATGGCCATTTTCATTTTCAAGGGGGACACTTTCATTGAATATTTGTAGCCCTCGTATAGAAGTGGTAGATGTTCCCTTAGAATTTTAATGGGAAGGGGTGTCAAGTGGCACATTATTTAGATGGGCATTTAATGGTACCCTGACGTATTGAGTATCCTTTCAGTAGAACTAGTTAGAAGATCAGATGGTACCGTTCCAACCCTTTTTTAGGGGCAACATTAGCCATTAGCTCCAAAAAAATTACATCCAAAAGTAATATAATAGTAAAATGGTTGAGCTTATTAAATGCTGGATTTTCAATACTCAACGCAGAAATTCCACAGATAGCCTACTTTTTTGCAAGCAAATAATAGCAATTTTAACGATGTGGTTGTATTGTAACTGTAGCTTTACTTGGTAGGCTGCTTGCTCAGTGATAACTTCATTGAGTGTATAAAAATGGTTCACATTTTCGAAAAGAGAATTGAAATAAATTTTATTTATGGAGGGGTTGGAAAATGCGCACGAAGGGAGTCATTACTTTTTGATGAAAGAAATCCAAATTGTAATGAACTTAAGAAAGATTGAAGATAGAGCAATTCTACCAACCGATTCAGAACGATCAAATTAGTATATTCTTTGAATTTGAAATCAAAATATGAACAGGCAAAAATGTTTGAATGAATACAGCAAATTTTCGAAAATTTTAACTTGAAACAGCAGAGGTTCCGTAAAAAGCCTATGAAGTCTCTAATTCACTCGGAATCGACTTTAAATTTGGCGTGCATAATCAGAATAGAATGAATTTTGCAAGTATGAGTAGAAAAAAATTATTAAAAATGTTTTGGGGGATATAGCCTCTCCCAACTTCATATGAATTTTTCAACTTGAAAACGATTGAAGATTGAGCAATTCTACAAACACCAATCAATTCAGAATGATCAAATTAGTATATTCTGTGAATTTGAGATTGAAATATCAACAGGCAAACATTTTTTAATTAACACTGCAAATTTTCGAAAATTTTGAACTCGAAACTGCAGAGGTTCCGTAAAAAGCCTATGAAGTCCCTAATTGACTCGGAATCGACTTCAAATTCGATGTGCATATTCAAAAAAGATAGAATTTTGCAAGTATCAGTAATGAAAAATTACTGAAATTTTTTTGGGAGATATGGCTCCTGCCAAGATGGAACAATTCTACAAACACCAATCGATTCAGAATGATAAAATTAGTATATTCTGTGAAATTAATATTAAAATATCAACAGGCAAAAGTGTTTGAATAAACACTGCAAATTTTCGAAAATTTTTACTCGAAACTACAGAGGTTCCGTAAAAAGCCTATGAAGTCTCTAATTGACTCGGAATCGACCTAAAATTCGGTGTGCATAATCAGAATAGAATGAATTCTGCAAGTATCAGAAGAAAATGACTATTAAAAATGTTTTGGGGATACGGCTCCTTCCAACTTCATATACATTTTTCGACTTGAGAACGATTGAAGATAGAGCAATTGTACAAAAACCAATCGATTCAGAATGATCAAATTAATATATTCTGTGAATTTAATATTAAAATATCAAAAATGTTCGAATGAACACAGCAAATTTTCGAAAATTTTGCAAACGTTCGATAAAAAGCCTAGGAAATCTCTAATTGACTCGGAATCGACTTCAATAAATTCGGTGAGAATATTCAAAAAGGATTGAATAATGCAAATACATCAAATTAAGTCATCGGTTTGTAAGTACTTGAGTTGGTGACAAAGTTTCACGAAACTGGTAGAGCAAAATGTAAAACATTTTGAACAGTTATAAGATGAACGCAGGTAGATCCCATGTTTGATTGAAATTTTTTTCTCGCAAATTGAAAGTTTTTTTGGTTGAAGGAAAATAACTTCCTAATAAAAAATCACACTTGTGGAATAGATTAATTCTTGTATCAAAGAATGATAAGTCAGGGTACCATAAGAAAGTAAATTAAACGCCCTTCAAAATAATGTTCTGCTTGAACTTCCTCAACTACGTCCTTCAACTTTCTACCCATCTTAGGGTTAATAATATTCGTAACAAGCGTCTCCCTCCATAATAAATGGGACAGGTCTTTTCGATTTTCAAAATTATTTGCTGAAAGGAAGGAATTAAGGGTGGGAAGTTTTCAAATTGACACCCTATATACCTTGTACTTTTGTTTCAATTGCTTGTATCCGCTATCGTCTTCAGGGAATGCTGGTAAGCTTGGGTACTATTTAAAGGTCTGCCACAAGGTAGATTGCAGAGGGGTCGTGCATGCTGTGCGTGACCCTTTATCTATTCAAGACCCGGGCTTCTGAGACTTCATGCGAAGTTAATCAGTTTCCTGAGAGCTAAGTTTCTGATGTTAGATGGCGTTACGAAAGCCCCTTCCAGGAATTTGAGCCTCTTGCAGAAGATCGCTGGGCATTCGTGAAGCAGATGTTCTGCAGTTTTCGCAGTAGCGGAAACTATCACTCTCTGACTTGCCCGTTTTTTTGTGGTGATACCCCAGAGGGCAATGCCCAGTGAGTAGTCCCGGTACCAATTTGAAGTCTTTTTTGCCCAAATCAAGAAGCTGTTTAGCTTTCTTTGGTGAAAGACCCCTCTAGACCTTTCGCTTGTCTTTGTCCTTGCACTTTATTCCCGTCAGAACTCTTCTTTAAGTGGGCATTAGAAAGTACACAGAAGGGTTCTGGGCCGAGTAGTGGTGTTTTTGCCCCTTCTTTGGCAAGGCAGTCTGCTTCCTCATGAGGGTTACCCGTTTGTTTGCTGCTTGTTGTGTCAGGGTTTGTTTACAGTCCCAAGTCAACTTAGACTCACAAGTTTGTGACTTAGAGAGCATTTAGTGCTTCTTGGCTATCTGATATAAAACAGATTTTTGTCCTTCGGGTGCTCCTTTCAAGGCATTCTTGAGCACAAGTCTCTATAGCATGTACTTCTGCTTGGAAGATGGTTGGGGTTTTCAGAGCCTGAAATTTGACCCTGTAATGCTCACTCCAACCCCTTCGTCCATCTTGCATCCATCTGTGTACCACGCTGAGGTATCCATTGTCAATTCCGTTCTCTGTGTAAATCTGGTGGTTGTTCATGACCACTTCAAACTGCACTTCGAAGTGGTACCTAATCGGCATGATGTTTGCGCACGGTAGTGTTGCGAGTATATTTACTCTACTGCAGCGAATGAACAATGAGCATTTTCCATACATCCTGATTTTCGCATGAGGCTTACCGAAGGTGCAATTGGTATCGATGTAGGCGGACTCCTTGAACTTACATTTGACGGAATGCTCCATTCTATGTATAACACAGCGTCCCACAGAAATCCCACTGGTGCACAGTCTAGACGTGACTGTGCACCAGTGGCAGTTCTCGATTACACCCAACACTGCACCGTGTGAAATAATAATGTCTCCTATAGGGTCAGGTCTATGAAGTAATAAGAAGTACCCAAGCTTGAAGACGATTGAAGATGGAAGCAATGGAAATTCCGAGAAAAATCTTAATCTTATAATATCGATAGGTGAGTTCAGTTAGTTAAATTTGACTAAACTAAGTTTCTGTATATTAGAATAAGAAAAATCACTAGGTATGTATCGAACTTTTAATAATCCAATCAATTGTAATATCGACTTACAGCAATTCCTTTCATCCTGTCCCCACGGGCAGTCGACTTTTCCGTCGCATAGATGTTCTTGTGTGATACATTTATCAGCTCCGCAATTGATCATACCTGGACCGCATTTGTGACACTTCAGTTCATCAGATTGATCTTTACAGTCCACGTGACCATCACACTGCCAGTCCTTTGGGATGCATCGCTTCACGTCGCATTGGAAACCAAATTCACAAACTGGAAAATATTCAATGACCTATTTCAGCATTCGATGAAAAGTGGATCTTTTTGTGAAAAACATTCGGGAAAGGTGGTCACTCGATAATTCGCTGTTTTTGAGGCTCGTCAGTGCATTTTTACTTGAAATGAAGCTACCATGGCAGGAATACCCAGTGAGTTTTTTTCAAATTGGTTTTATTATATTTTTCTCGTGGTAAGATTGTTCGTTTTTGTTTTCAACGTAGTTTATAGTATACAGTGACATTAAAAAAGTACTCAACGAATGGAAAAAATCTATATTTGTGATTTGTCAAAAAAAAAAAATTTATCATCTACTTAGGCTCTTGATAAGGTTCATTTGGATGAAATTTTTCAATGAATTTATCAAAACAACACATGATATGGAAACTAAAAAGAAATCAAACAACAAAATGATAAAATGAACAGTAATAAACAAAATTAAAATAAATCTCAACATGTCCTCCGTTCCTTTCAATGTACAGAGTGGGCCAAATCGGACAATTTTAAAGGAAGAGTCCTGTTTTCAAACTGGATAGATGAAAACTGATAGCTACGTTTGAGGACAATTTTAATGGTGAAAACCGCATATCGATATCTTTTATCGTTTCTGAGTTACAGCATGTTTTTCGAAAATACGCATTTTCGAAAAGTTACTGTAACTTTTTTCCTGTCAAAAATTCCTTTCTTTTATGAAAACATTTCCAGAGCAATTTTTTTACGTAAAATTCAATGGTGTGACTTATTTTTTAAATAAGATATTCATAGTTATTGATTGAAACATATTTTTTTAATGAGACAGGTTCTGCATATTTCAATACAGCCTCAAATTAGCTTTCCAAAAAATGTAGCACACTTGATGTGTTGCTAGAGTCATCTTTGAAATCTAGACCTTTAAGGTTTTTTCATGTAGACTTTGAAACGCACACGTTGAACAAGTAGGTTTTGAACGACGCGGCAATAAAACAAAACATTTGTTTACTGGTAGCTGTAAAATTTTGATTTAGGCAGTAAATTCGTGGTTTCTATTCAATTTTCACACACACTCGCAATGAAGTATGAAAATTATGAAAAATGGGATATGATAGTCTGTTTTATACAGCTCTATTGAAATATACAGGAATATACAGGGTGTCTCGTTCAAACAAATATATTAACATCAATCACTATCTTATTTGAAAAAATGAGTTACTTTCACCATTGGATTCTACGTAAAAAAGTGCTTTGGAAATGTTATCATAGAAACAAGAAATTTCTGACAGGAAAAAAGTTGCAGCTATTTCGAAAATGAACATTTTCAAAAAACTTAGACCTAGACACAGTCATATCAGTTTCCATTTGTGTAGTTTGAAAACAGGACTTTTCCTTTAAAAGTGTCCAGTTTGGACTACTCTGTATATGGCTTGGCCATGCATTTCTCTTGAAACATTCTCTAACATAACTGGCGGAATTTGGACAGCACATTCTCTTATCGTATTATCAAGGTGTTCTTAGTCTCTGAAAGGTTTGTGTTTATGCACCTCAGGTTTTAAATATCCCCATCGATATAAATCACATGGAGTAGATCAGGAGATCTAGGAGGCCATGAACTCACTGAATATCGTCCGATCCATCTATGAGGAAACAGATGATCAATAAAATCATGCACTTCAACTGTAATGTGCACTTCAACTGTAATGTGCAGGAGCATCGTCCTGTTGAGAATACATTATTTTACGCAGGTTTAATGTCATATTTTCTAATAAATCAAGCAAATGAGTTTGGAGTAGAAGCAGGTACCTCTCAAAATGTGGGTTTTCTCTTAAAATTACTGGACCAATAATTCATTTTTTGAATATATCACTCCAGACATTAGTTTTGAATAAGTAGTAGCCACGTGCCTCTATAGCAAAATGAGGATTTTCGTCCGCCAACCACCGGCAATTCTGACAACTAAAAATTCCATTTGATATGAATGTATTTTTTTCGGTAAAAAGCACATACTCCATGAATATTCGTCTTCTTCTTTTCGCCCCTGCATCCAAAAACTAAAACTACAGCCGATCATCATAATCTCGGTCTTGCAGTTCATGAATTACTTCAGGTTTAAAAGCCCGAAACTTATTTGCTATCAGAGTTCTTCTAGCTGATGATGGGGATATGATGATGTGTTAGCCGATTTCTCGAAGAGAAGTTCTTGGATTCTCTACAACAGTTGAGGAAAGCCTAAAGATGCCCACAGAAGCACAGGTAATTCTCAATGGCTCGATAACAGAAGAAATCACCAGAAGCGAGCCAAACAGGCTAACAGCTTTGGAATGGAGGCTAGCTACGGAAATATCGAGACCAAAGAGAAGCCAGGTGGGCTATCATACATATCCCCTGGAATAGATGGAATATACCCCATATTTCTCCAAAAAAGGCAGGAAATACTAATTTCATACCTGTGTCGTATATTCAAGGCTTGCCATAGCATAACGATATATACCTAGGATGTGGTGAGAGATGAGAGTCATTTATCTCCCAAAAGTAGGGAGAATAGAGGACAAGTCACCCAATAAGTCCCATAAGTCTAATGTCTTTTCCACTCAAACCGTTGGAAAGGCTGATAGATAGATACATAAGAGATAAGGTATTACAAACAAGTCCACTCAAGGAACGCCATTATGCGTATCAGCCAGGCAAGTCAACAGACTTGGCACTGACGATCTCAACAGGCTACTAACAAAGTCCTTGGAAGACAAAGAGATAGCCATGACAACACTTATAGATATGAGGGTGCCTTCAATAATGCATCAACCGAGTCTATATCAAACGCTCTAGGAAAAAAAGGGGTCATTCCCCTATTGTGCTAGTGGATAAACGTGAACTTGAAAAACAGGATCATCATAAGAGCAATTGGCGGAATAACACTATCAGCTAGAGCAAATAGGGGATGTCCTCAGGAAGGGGTGCTTTCGCCGCCACTCTGGGCCATCCTGTAGCTGACAGTGAACCCTAATAAACCCACAATAGTTATATTTATACGGAAAGAAGTATTGGAAGGCTTGGGTCACCTGTACTGAATGGAATTGAAATTTCATTTATCCGAGAGGCAAAATACTTGAGAGTAATCTTCGACCATGAGTTAACATGGAATCAACACCTACAAAAAGTTATAGAAAAATCTGTGCACGAAAATGCGCAGAAACAACTGGGGGCTACAACCAAAAAATGACTGAATGGCTCTATGCTAGAGTTATCAGACCCATGATAACGTACGGGTCGGTGGTACGGTGACCAAAGACCAAGCAGGTATAACTGACGACTCAGAGTACGGCAAATTCAAGCATGTCTGAGTGCCACCAGGGCGATGAGAACCACCCCAACAACCGCACTAGAGGTCTTGCTCAACCTGCCTCCACTACACATATACATTCAAAGTCAGGTCAGTCCCGAGCAGGTTGCTTAAAGGACAAGCACCCATAAGCAACATGCACGGCAGAGACAACAACAAGCTATACGAAGAGTTAGAAAACATTCCTGTTATAAGAATGCCATCAGATGACATACTTCCCAGATATAGCTGTGACAAAACTTTTGAAATAGTATTACAGACAGGAATGCGTGGAAGGAGAGACTTTCCATCAACGCGGAAATCGCTGACTACACGGATAGGTCAAAAACTGATGAAGGTTCAGGAGCCGGAATTCATGGTACCAAGCCGAAGATAAAAATCGCATTGAGCTTGGGAATATATGCGACGATATTTCAAGCGGAAATCGTCGCAATACTCCATTGCGCTAAAGAGCTAATGAGACATGGGTTTTCAGAAAAAAACATTGTCATTTACTCAGACTCCAAGCCGCAATAAAAGCAGTCAACTCAATTCAAGTTACATCCAAACTTCTTCGGGACTGCATCGAAGTCCTAAAAGAGCTGGGCAGTCAGAACTAACTGATCCTAGCCTGGGTTCCAGTGCAAACAGGTTATCGAGGCAATAAAGAGGCCGATCCACTAGCCCGTTAAGTGTCAAGTAAGGCCCTGAACACCAAATCATGGATCCAACAGAAATCTTAAGAGAGGTGGAATAATTTACCAGGAATGAGACAGGCAAACCTCAGCCACATTCACAGAATATCTACTAAGCCAGAAGAGGAGCACCACTAGATTAAGGAGGACTTTTTACAGGGCATTGTAGGCTTAACAAACATATGATTACAATCTGTATGGCAGAATAAATTTCATGCAAGTTCTGTCAGGAAGAAGAGGAATCATCAGTACTCATACTATGCCTCTGCGAGGGCTTGTCAAGGCTGGAAGAAGAAAAAACAAGAGCTCCCAGATACATGGGAGTTCTAAAAACAAGCCTATGGAGTCTCGTAATGAAGACAGGGATGAATAGAGAATTCTCGAGGATTCCGAAGGCAAATCTGTAAAGGTTGCGGTGTTGAGGCTTGTAGCACTAAAGCCACAATCTAACGCTCGTTCATTTATCCAAGGTCATGAAGTTTTTTGAACTTTTCGACACTACCTGTACTTCTGAATTTTGAAAAATGTCATCCAAATGTTCTTTCAAGAAACTAAAAGTCATTCAGTATATCTGATAGGGGGGCTAAGTAGGGTTCAAGACGGGCCTAAGTTGATGGCAAATAATTTTGTTTTGAAGAATCATGAATACATTTTTTTCATTTGTTTCGTACTCTGTGAATGTCACTGTATAGGTTTTTTGAGTAAACTCATTTTACAGAAAAATAATTTTATTTTCGTTTGGTATCCACGTTGAGAAAAATCCTGCAATATTCAGGGAACATCTAGCAAAGCAAGAGAAAGTATGTGGAAACTGTTTTCTTGAATGTCTGAAAGCTGTAAGATCTGTCAACACATCCCTAGGCAATGAATTTTAAAGTTTTGCCATTCGTTGAAAGATCGATCCCTGGCGAAAAGTCGTTCGTTTCCAGGGTGACGAAAAAGGGGTATCAAGTCAACGATTGCATAAAATTCGAAGACAGAAATTAGCGCAGTTCGAAAGAAGATTCAGTCATAGTGCCGTACAAATTTTCAATTCACTTCCTCCGAACATCATGTTGTGAATACCTCGGTGTTACGTAATCATGACGAACCCAGACATCAGAAAATGTCATATTATGTTAAACAGTTGAATGTCTGTAATTCAATTCAAAATAGAGAATAATTTTTTTGATTCAGTTCCAATTTTCATCTTTCCCGTCTACTATGCAAAAAACTTAATCTCGATTTAAAATGTATATTTAATATTACATTAATTCAACTTTAATAATGAATATTATATAATTAAACTTCAATGACTTTCACAGATTATGAGTTCACAAATGTACTATTATATTACATTTCGTAATAATTTCGGTTGAATTTACCTCTGAAATGGAGTTGGAAAAAGGGTCACCTGGAATATAGTCTTTCAATAATTTTTACTAGAAAGGTAATCATCACAAAAATGTTTTTACATAATGAGCTACAAATCATAGATTCTCATTGCGCCTGCAGCGCGATTTCTTGAAAGCTACTTCTCATTATCAGGTTATTATTAGAGAGATAAATAAACGAGCTCTTAAGGTAGGTTTTTCTCAATAATACTTATGATAATATTCCCTCATAAACACTCATAAAGTGTACTCAGTGGCATAGCCTGTGCGGTTAGAAGATAGTTATTATTATTTGCCTTGGCGCTCCGGGGCGATTTTTGGTGGCGTATTCACTTTTCAGCCGCCAGAAAACCGGAAAATTCACAGCACCACTAAGGGTGGTCTGCACGCGCAAGCATCAGACGTTGGGAATGACATCTAGAGAACTGACATCACACTTGCTTTTAAAAACAAGTACTGTGGTCGCCAATGAAATTGAGAAAAAATTCATGACACTCAGTAGCCGGAATCCTACCTATATTTTAACCTATCCCAGCAAACGTTGGAATAGGAAAAGTACGGATTTGATTAAGCCAAATAGTGCACTGTGGCCATTTCTGTACGAGAACATTATTATTTTCTTTGGGAATTTCACAATCCCTGTCGCTGATGGCCCGATTCATCCAGAGGGTGCGCTGGTGTCCTTGGGGTGAGTGATTACTGGGTCCGAAAATCATGTGCCCCGTGTGGGCAAAGTGAAACAAGAATTACGGCCTTCTGAATTCTTCTTGCTCAGATTTGTGCCGCATCACGGCATGCCGGTATACATTTTGTACTCAAAAGCAGCGTGTCCATCATTCCACCAAGTAACCCTATGATCAGAACAACCATTTTAACAGAATGGTTTGGGTAAAGCCTGCGGAGTTCAAAGAGTAAGTCTCGATATATAGACAGTTGTCCCCCTCTATTCGAACGTTGTTCGTTTCGCCCAGAGTTGAAAACTCTATGACAAAAATCTGCTTATCTGTTCAGCTTTCTGCTGAACGGGTTCCAACTCGGTGACAGAGTTTGGGTTCCGTTCAGCGTCGAATACGAGCCAGAGTTCATCGGCTGCACGGTTTGCTGCCTTGAAAAGAAATGCTCCAATCCCTGCTTTTTCATGATCGCATACCAAGCAGAGAAGGGGATCTGAACTCCTGATGACTCTACAGGCTCCATACAGTACCATTCTGTTATGTAGACACTCCAAACTCAAAAGTCCACGGCCTCCCCGTTGTCTGGGGAAGTATAACCGTGGAACAGACGATTTAGGATGCAAGCTTCTATGAAGATGCATCATTTTGCGAGTTTTTACGTCGAGTTGTCGTACCGCAAGGCATCTGAGCAAATGCATGATGAGCTGATGCGATTTTGTATCAAATGCCTTGCGATAGTCGATCCAAGCCATTGAAAGGTTACGCTTATACTGCACGGAGTCCTGCGCGTGATGCATCTGTCGATCAGCAGGTTCTCCTTGCAGCCAGCGACCCCCTTCTTTGACTTCCTTTGCTCATATATCCGTTCATACACCGGCTCAACTGCGGAGAGTATTCGCATGTATAAGATGCGGGTAAACATCTTATAACATGCGTTCAAGCATGTTATCGGTCTGTAGTTCTTCAGATCAGACAAATCTCTGTTTTTGAGGATTAGCACGGTTTGCCCCTCGATAAACCAATCCGGAATCTGTTGCTCCCCATCTAGCCATGAGTTGAAAACTCTTGCTAGATGGTGTTGGGTACTTGGAAATTTTTTCCACCAATAATTATTCAGGCCATCATGACCTGGAGCAGCAGAGTTCTCCGAGCCTTTGAAGGCCCGTCGAACTTCTTCCGGGGTTATCGGATTGCGCAGTTCATTGAGCTCAGGCTGACGAAGCCTCCGGCGCCGGCGGGTTATCCACAACACGTGGAGGCTCTTGGAATAGGCGAGAAGGTTTATCGCGGAACTTCATGTTTTCCGCAATGCTTCTCGCCCGTCTCTCTAGTGACTTTATTGCAGCCACCAGCATTTGTATCATATCAAGACAGTGCTGTTTGATGGTAAACAGCACGCCTTGATTTAGTGTGTGGTGAGCTCGACTTAAATTTGCTGCAATTCGCCGCACTGCGGGCGTGAAGGGCCTGTCGGCCCCCGCGTAGTCCGCCACACCCTGGATACGAGACGCGTGTTGTCTCGCCGACTACTACGGTACTATTTTTACTCAAACCACACCCCTCGAATTCATATTTCATTTCTTCTATTCGTTATCCGTTACCCTTCAGAAGAATTGAGGAGACTTTAGCGAGCTTTGAATAACGCTTCAAAGGTGTGATTCCAAGCATGGTCAGCATTCCTTATGAATGTTTCATTTTTGTGATATCAAGGGTGGGAAGCACGCACATCCTTGATCTGTTCCATAAAATCATTTACTTGCACTTGATACAAACATATTCCTTTATTACTTTCATCCCAAATAGTTTTGAATTTTATTTCGCATAAAAGTCTAAATAAAGATCGAAGATCGATTTTTGTTGTTTCAACTTGCATAACTGAAATATTTTGAGCCTCATTCCCTCACTAATTTTCACTCTTTTCAAAGCAGGCCTGCATGATTTAATATTTCGATTCGATGAAGGTGAAAATTCATGAATTGTGATCTCAATTCCGCCATACATTCCCAAATAAAGCGAATCATCTGATACATGCAGTGGTTGTGAGAACCCTCTAGTTTGATTACTCGCAAGCAGTTAAATTAATTTTATCGAACTCGAATTGAGTCGCAGACCCATTTTAATTAAACTTAAATTATTGTTGTATAGGCCCTAACATCTGATATATTACATACATTAAGATTCAATCAACGCCCTTTCTATGTGATTACCCCAACAATGAGTCATTTAATGAAACGACGAAATAGAACAGTAACATTCTCTGAAAGATGACTAGAAATCCAACTGGTTTTTGAAAAATTAATTGGAATGTTCGCAATGACTTTTGCCGATAAGAGGAGTTGAGAATATTATCTCAGAAGTAATGTTTTTCAAACCATTCAAGTCGCCAGGAAAGGATGGAATATTTCCAGCAACATGGTCTTGAAATAATAGATTCCTTCCTGAAGAGGCTATTCAAGGCCAGCGGCTGTATACCGCAGATCTGGAGAGAGGCAGTGGTGGCGTTCATACCAAAGATTGGAAGACGTCCAGTGGACGAACCAAAGTCTTACTGCCCCTTCAGTCTTACTTCCTTTCTCCTTAAAGCAATGGAGAAACAGTTAGCTTACCAAGCAGGTGAATCCACGATCAATGCTCTAAAAAGCCTGATTGAAAGCATTGAAAAGACATATGTGGCAAAAGAAATAGCTCTTTGTGCTCACATGCCTCCATAACCAAATCACTAGAGGAAAGGAATATCAATGCATCATTGATCAGACGAGTATAAGCAATGGTGAGAAACAGAACCATTGAAGTAACCCTGGGAAGAGATAGTCAGGATGACAGCGGAAAGGTTGCCCCCAAAGAGAGTTCTATCACTATTACTGTGGTCACTGATAGTCGATGACCTGCTAGTAAAGCTACAAGAATCTGGGTTCATGTCTCAAGGTTACGCCGATGACCTGGTCGTTACCATTTGGGGCAGACATGACGGAGTAATCTCCGACCGTATGCAATTAGCCATGTATACAATTGGTGCACAAAACAGAAACTCAATGGCAATCCTAGCAGAACAGTGCTGGTCCTATTCACCAGGAGGTGAAAGTACGAACTTAAAGCCTCAAGGCAGTTTACATTTTCCAAAGAAGTTAAATACCTGGGCGTTCTAATCGACAAAAAACTGACAAGGAACAGCCAAATCAACCACATTTTTTCCAATGCTATAGCGGAAAGCTGGATATGCCGCAGAGTCTTCGGTAAGACATGGGGTTTGAAACCAAAAATGATTTATTGATCATATTAAACGATTTTTGGAACTATGGTCACCCACGCCACACTGGTATGGTGGCCAAAAAAGCAACAAATTTCAGCTGCAGAAAGCTCAGCTGCTAGATTGCCCGGGCACCACAGGAGCAATATTTACGTGCCTTACTGCAGCCCCAGAGGCAATGCTAAACTTTCCGTCATTGCAGCTATGTGTAATGAAAGAAGCAGCAAATAGTGTCTTCAGACTGTACCAGACAAAAAACTTGAATGTAGGAAATTTGATCAAACATCTAAAAATTTTGGATCACATCTCCCTAGAAGCCATGTCTAACCCGACAGATTTACACAGAGAACGGTCCTTGATTGGCAATAGATGCCTCAATACACAGATGGATCCGAGATGGACGGAGGGTTGGAGTGGGCGTTACAGGGTCACATTTCAGGCTCTCAAAACTCCTTGGTAGGAGCTCAACCATCTTCTAAGCAGAAGTATATGCTATAGAGATTTGAGCCAAGGAATGCTTCGAAAGAAGAACCCGAAGGGAAGAAATCTATAAACCGTTAGATAGCCAAGCAGCACTAAAAGCTCTGAATTTACACACTTGTGAGTCTGAGCTGACTTGAAACTGTAAATAAACCCTGAGACAAGTGGTAGCAAACAATCAGGTAACCCTCATGTGGGTGCCACGTTACAGCGACATCAGAGGAAATAGCGAAGCAGACTGCCTTGCCAAAGAAGGCACAAACACACCACTTTCCGGCCTAGAATCCTTATGTGGACTCTTCAAAGCCCACTCAAAAGAAGAGTTTCGACGCTGAGAATTCGATGTAATAAAATGTCACTGAAATAAAGATGCTAGGACGAAGACAGGCGAAAAGGCTAGTAGAGCCTGTCGCGAAGGAAAGCTTCTCGATTTGGACAAAAGATACTTAAAATTGGTAACGGGACTACTTACTGGACACTGAATGATCTCTTAACAAAAAATAACAATGCTCAGATAATAGATTTGAATAAAAAGTTGTGTGAGTATTTTGGCATGGTTAGGAGAGGTATGCACAAAAAAACTCCAGCTTTCATACCCAAACAAACACCTTTTAATTTCCGTAGAAGAAATGATCATTAGATGCAAAGCTAAACTTTTCTGTTCATGTTGATTGACGTGTTTATTGAGTCACTGATAATCCTGTTGAAGAGGAGATGTCTGAACTGATAATCTTGGCAGGTCATTATGAAACTTACAAAAATGCACTACTCCTTGTTTTTTTTTGATAATGGAGTGAGTAGAGGAAAATGATGTCTCCCGACAACTTCACAGGGTCCATCCTGTAAAGTTCTGTTGAAGACTTTCCAAATTCAACTGCGGTTGAGATAAAGATCTTCGCCTGGGATTATTATAATGTCAGGTCACCATTTGAATTGCACCGAATGATATAGGCGCAGAGATAGGATTGTGGATATAGAATGAAAACTATAAAAAGTCAAAAGTGTTCTGAGCTGCCGTGTCTCCAAAGTTATGATGATGGATACACGCTGAATTAATCAAAAAACATTCCCGTAATCTGTGGGGAGCTTCTACAAATCAACAAAATATATATTTCGATTCTTGATTTCAGGAAACTACAACACGCTATCAGTCATCAAGGTACAAAAATCGTACATCGTTATGCCGTGAAAAGATTAGTTGATGAGCCCAATTTCGTATCGAAACACCTCTGCGCCAATTTCTCTATAAACTGTATTCATTTTCCCTTCTGAACCCCATTCATTAAAATCGATTTACATTTACGTAGCCAAACAAAATATTATAGCTATTTGGCTTTGGTCGATGCAAACAGAGATACGTACCTAATGGAAAATCAGGAAATTTATGTGTTTATGGTGTTTTCCTGAAAATAGATACGTTTTCATTTCGAATGAACTGCTGGTGTTCACGAGTTGACACCGTATTCGAGTCGTATCGGTATGATCGGTGTCCTCTCGTTTTTCCTTCGTTCTATCGAAATTCGGGTGGCAGAATTTTAGAATAACTTTATTGACATGACAGCCAAATCAAGGACTGTAAAGTTTTCGGTGTCAAGACGAGAAGTTAATTGAAAAAATATTGATTGCTGAGCTATTTCGAGAGAAGGTTGGAATTTGAGAATGTATCTGAAAGTGTCCGTTGTTACCTTATTGAAATAAAATTAGTTTCGTTGTTGACATCAAAGTTTTGGTTGCGTAATCACTCCATCTTTGGAATTGGTTCGGAAGTTTCATCTCTATTTTCTTAGCAATGTATATACAGTGTCTTTCAAAAGTATCGGAACGGACTTTCAGAAACGACCCAGAGAAAATTTATTGAAATTTTGACAGGGTGGTTTTTGATGATGCCCGATTCAATAATGATATTGGCAATGTTGCCAAATCAACAGTTTTTCATATATTGAGGTCAACTCAATATTTTCAAATGAAACACTCTATTTGTTTTCATTGCAATCAATTCAGCGACGCCTCATTACTTTTGTCTCAAAATATCAGAATTTAATTTGATGCAGTTTTAGAAATATGACAACATGGCTTTTTCGTTCAAAACTCTGGGAACGTTCCAATATTTTCAATACGGTTCGAGAAAAAATTGTGAAGTTTCATAAATGCTGGTTTTTGGTGATGTCCGATTCAATGGTGACATCGGAAATGTTGCCAAATCAACAGTTTTTCAGATATTGAGGATAACTCAATTTTTTCATATGGAACACCCTATTTGTTTCCATTGCAATCAATTCAGCGACGCCTCCTTACTTATGTCTCTAAATATCAGATTTTAAATTGATATAGTTTGAGCAACCAGCAAATTTTGAAATCTTAAAAATGTTAGGCAGCTCTTTTAATCACGCCTCGAATGCTAATTAGCTTAAAATCTGATATTTGGAGACATAAGTGATGACGGGGCGCTAAATTGATTGCAATGAAAATAAATATGGATTTCCGTTTGAAAAAATTTAGTTACTCGCAGTATCTGAAAAACTGTTGATTTGGCAACATTGCCGATATCACCATTGAATCGGGCATCATCAAAAACTATCTTGTATAAAATTTCACAAATTTTTCTTGAACGGTATTGAAAATATTGGAACGTTCCTAGACTTTTGAACGAAAAAGCCATGTTGTCATATTCCGAAAACTGCATCAATTTGAAATCTGATATTTGGAGACATGAGTGATGAGGCGTTGCTGAATTGATTGCAATGAAAACAAATAGGGTATTCGATTTGAAAAAATTGAGTTATCCTCAATATCTGGAAAACTGTTGATTTGGCAACATTGCCGATATCACCGTTGAATCCAACATCATCAAAAACTACCCTGCCGAAATTTTCGTGAATTTTCTCAGGGCCGTTTCTGAAATATGAGACCGTTCCGATACTTTTGAAAGAAACTGTATAATCAATTGTTATATCCGTCAACCGGTTGCACCCCTACGGGCAACCCTCAGAAGTCCTTATCTTTTAATACGGGTGATGCCATGCACGAGACTGGTGGCAGTGCTGAGATTCGAACTCATGCTCTTCGTCTCATGGAGATAGTCCTCACTGAGAGAAACAATTTTTGATGACTGAATGATCTTTAATAATTCCCACTTTATGGTGTTGCGATTTCAGTAGTAACAAGAAGGTGCATCTGGTTTTGTGAATATCTCGTGAGAATGCCAATCACTGTCGTTGACATAACGTCGAGTCTTACTCGTAATTAAAGTCGGCCTAACAACCCGAAAAGTTATCAGAAACCTTTGTTTTTTAACGTGTTCGAAAGAGAGAGAGCCATTGATATCATTTTTGGAATATAGGTATATCAATTAAAATTCCTCTAGGGTGTAAGATGTTTTTTCTACTCCCATGTCTGTAAACGTCAAAAATCGCACTGTCAACTTAAACTTAAACATCTTGGTTTAATTAAATTACAATCAAGTTTTTATTTACGTAATACTTTATTTGGTCTATTTACACAAATTTAGTCAAAAAACATAAAAACTTTTAGCATTAGCGAGATATATTTAGGATTGAAAGAATGATGCCCCTAAATGTAAGCAGCACGTTATGCAATTTCTTTAAAAATAGGTCACGTTTTCTTAAGTAGCATGCTATGAAAATAAATGTCATGTCATTCATATTGTCAATTTCTTGAACAAAATATAATTGTATCCTAACATTTTCTCAATTCAATTAACAACTATTATAATAAAGTTTAAATGATTGCGATGTTTTTTTATTTGATAGAAAAAAATGAATGGGCTTAGAAAAAGTATAGTACGTTACACGAGTTGTAAGCCCATTACGCACTCATGAAATTTATGCACTCACCGCTGCGCGGCTTCGTGCATAAACTTTTTCATTTCGTGCGTAATGGGTTACTTACATCTCTTGTTACGTAATATACTATTTTTGGTGCATTCAAAAAACCATCATTCAGTGAATTACCTTCGCTAAGGTGCATCAGTATAAATATACTTATCTGCATTTTAACAAATCGTGGGGACAAATGCGCTTTCCACGTTTTGATCAACTTTTTGAGCCCTACCTAACTTGGTTTAAAAACTGGCCAATAATTCCATTTCAGATTTGTAATACTCAACCACCCATACAAATCAAAATTCAGATGATTTTTATGTTCTCAGTTTATATTTCAAACTGTTTTCATTGATTTTCTGTCAATATCGCTCGGAGTCCTAATCGTTTCACTCTTCCATTTCATCGAGTAGATCAAATACCGGGCTCGCTCCTTCTAATTCAATACATCAAAATTTCCCTTTCATTCACTCAATCCACATTTTATCAAAGAATCGTCACCGATTCGTTTCGGTTATTAAAATGTTTGCCAACCAACATCAGCGGTTATGTTTAAATTTCAGTAGTAGTTCATCTGGTTCATCGTTCGCGCTGTCATTTTTTTCTATTGAAACGTGATCACGAGCTGTCAGGCTTACATTTGCGATGATTATTATAATGAATATCCATCGGAATATTCACGAGGCATCGTCGATTTTAAATGTTACCATTCGGTATCGACCGAACGGGGATTCAAATGGTGCGTTAGCGAATATTTTTCATGACAATATTTTTCTTTCTGGCGTATTTCCATGCAAATTCAAATCTTTTTTTTACGCCGCATACGTTGAGGAAAGCAATGAGTTTAAAAACTTTGCCGTTCACTAATAGATATGGCAGGTCTTCAGGCTGTCAAAAAATGGGTGGGGGGAGTGAACTTGTGTGATCAATTTCAATAAAACATCTAAGATTTATTTATATATGATATGATAGAAGATCTTCCATAATAGAACAATATACACTTTCCCAAGAAATTAACGCATCACCAAAAATTAGGCAAAAGTTTAAGATACATTTTTGTCAAAACTACTTGTCCGATTTGGACGTTTTTTTAATGATATATTACTTTCTTATGATCGTTGGTGCGCATAAAATACCTCTATTTTATGAATACCAGGTGTAGCAATGATAGCGTGTTTTGTTTATAAAATTTATAACACCCTGTAGAGTGTAACAGTTACATTATCAAGTTGGAATTGAACTTATACTTCAGCCTCACCTCTTTTCAACATTTTATTTTTTTATTCACTTCATTATTTTTCCTATTTATCGAGAACACCATTTTATAGCAAAACATGATTTTATTGAAAATGAAGATCCAAAAACAACGAAAAAAACGAAACTAAAGAAACAAGTTAATCGATAGTGTCAGTAGCGAGTATTTCCACCTCTGGTACGAATAACTTCTTGGCAACGACGGCCCATACTTAAATTAAGAGACCTGATATCATTTTGGTCCAGGTCTTCTCAAATTGCAATCAGTGTCTGCCGGACGTCTTCCAAAGTATTGAAGTTACGTTCCTCTTGTATTCTTCCCCCAAGAATATCCCAGAGATTCTCTATGGGATTTTAATCTGGGCTCCGAGCTGGCCAAACCATGGTAATGATACAGACTTCCTCTAGATAATTTCTCACAACTTGATCGGGCGTCATGAGACCTGGCATTACATGTGGTTCTAAAATCTCTTATATGTACCTTTCAGCTGTAAGACTTCCATTAATGATCACAAGTTCCGTGCGACCAGTTAAAAAAATGCCTCCCCATACCATCACAAATTCTCCTCCGAATAATGTGGTATGTGAGGAATTACACTGAGCACATCGTTTGTTAGAGCGTCGATATACACGCATACGCCTGTTATTGTTGTACAAACAAAATCGGGACTCATCCGTATATGATTCGTATTGCCATTCTGCCTCTAACCAGTTACGATGTTTAATGGCAAAATTTAGCCTCGCTCTAGTGGAAGCCGGACCTTGAGCAGCAATTCTAGGTCTCAAATTATATTCCCTAAGTCGCTGACGAACAGTTTCTGTACAAAACTTGTAAACCATTAGCATCTCGAAGCTGAGTTTTAATTTTCCGAGCTGTTACAAAACGTTGCCTTAGTGCTGAAAGTCCTAAAAACCGATCCTGGATCGGAGTTGTTATTCGATTTCTTTGTTGTCCGGTCTGCGACTATGACTCCCAGTCTCTCTGTGTCTTTGTATGACTCGTGAAACGGTTGCGTGGCTAACATGAAATCGTTCACCAATTTTTTGGTAACTCCAACCTTCCTCAATCAATATTACTGTCCGAGCACATTCTTCGCGTGTAAGATTTGTGTTTATCGTGCATATTTGTTAATAAAATAATTTACAAAAAAATACGTAAGGGCTAACACTGATACTATGCATTTGTATTATTTTACAACTACTGGTACTCTTTGTTTTCTTATAGCCTGCTACTATGATGCCTGGATACACCCTGCTACTTACGTGCTGATAATGCTGAATAAATTAAATCAAATCATGCCATGCCATAAAATTTCTCGAGTAATAGGAAAGATAGTGAAATTAATCAAAAAAGAAAATCTTGGAAAAAGAATGTGGCTAAAGTGTAAGTTGATAATGTAACTTATACAGGGTGTTACAAATTTTATGAAAAAAACACGTTATCATTGCTATACCCGGTATTTGAAAATACAGGTTTTTATGCGCATACAGTTCACACACCAACGTTCATTAGAAAAAAACATGTCAAAAAGAGTACTTTTGACGAAAATGTGTCATAAACTTTTGCCAAATTTTTGGTGGTGCGTTAATTTCTTGGGGAAGTGTATATGAAAATTAAATTGAACGGCAACTTCTTTTCAAAGTGATTTTGAGAAGTTTGCGAATTCGTAAACAAGGAATACTCGGAATACTCAGTTGCGTGCATATCGGCCAAAAATACTGTTCTGTAGCTTTCCTTTTCAGAATATGTAGCATCAAGGAGTTCACTTGAAGAGTATCTCTGTATTATGTAATCTGACCATTTCAAATATGGGATGTCTATGCCAGTTGCTCGAAACATTCGAAAATATGGCTGCACGATTCGTTTTAGAATGCGTTGAATGACCCTTTCATAAAAATTATTGTTCAGAAATGGATTTGAATTTCATTGGTTACAATATAGCTTGTGCTCATGAAAATAGCATTATTATCGATTAAGAATTATTTCTTTTCCATATAACTTTTATATACGAATAACCATAGTAATAAAATTAGGACAAATGCTCAAATTTAACGTGAACATTGTCTGTGAAAAGTAAGCATGTACTTTAACAGATAGTGTACAAATTCATGGCAGTTCTCAATTTTTAAGGTACGATTGCAAATCCTTCATGAGAAAAGGTCATGACATGGATTAAATTGGTGTCTAGGATTAAACGGTTTTTCGATATGTGATAGAGGATGAGTAGCGGTAGGTGATTGAAAGTTACCATTGTCCGATAATGTGGCACGCATCGTATGGTCCATCACAAATGACATCCGAAGAAATGGCGGATGCGCCTCAATAGAAAATGTTCGTTTTGAATCCTACTCATAATCCAGTGTCGGCAGATTGCATGGAAATTTTCTCCAAGGTCAGGTGATCTACGGATCGATGTGCAATCACAAAAATCCATGTAGGGTACTGATTGTTCCACAATTAACGTTACGAGTGATACGACCAACATATGCCCAAAAAAATTATCATATCCTACTTACATTTTATTGAGTGCGAAGATTGTCTTTCTGACTGATTCAGAATGTCTGCACGCGAAAAGATAAAACATCACACATATATCTACAAAAACACACGTTTTAAAAATCCACAAAAAGTTGGCTATCATTACATTGATTGTGGAACACCCACTACATAGATTCTTGTGATTGCACATTCAACCGTAGGTTATTTGTCATCAAAGCAAGCTTCCATCCATTCTGTTAGAATAATACTCTGAGTAAGATTTAAATTAAACATTATCTATAGAGACGCATCCGCCATTTTCTTAGATTGGCTTTTGTTACCAGAAGATGCCAGTCACTACGGCAACTTTCAACTTACCAATCCTACTTCACATATCGAAAATTGAACTAGATTCGTAGAACCCCAGGTGTCCGTGCCATATCTTTTAGTTGAGTATGATTGTTGAATTGATTATTTCGAGTATTTCAAATACTCCGCGATATTGATATCGGGTTAAATCGAGTCAAATATTTTTTTAATTCAAAGGCTAGAATGGTAAAATTACCAAGAAGCAAATGTCCTCCACAAAACCAAACTTTCAATCGAGTCAGATAATATTCAACAAAATATTGAAACAGTATGCCGAAGACGGTGTGACAATTCAAGAAAATATATTTTTGAAGCGTAATACTTCTCTTTCTTCAAGTTACTACAGCAGGGTAGAAATGAATATGTATTCAGCAAATGAAACGAGAACCGACGAATAAACTCATCTTTTACTTCAATTTACTCGATTTGTCCCAGTCGAGACTTTCTGATGAAACTCTAATCGTATTTGTCAACACTGATTCACGTAAATGTTTTCCTCTATGACCTCGTTTTCACAAAAAATATTTATCATTCAAGTTTCTCTCGGTAGAGTATTGAATTTGTTTTATCAAAGTAACTCTTTCAGTGCATTTTTATTCGTTTCCAGTCAATGTACGTTATCCCGCGTTTTTTTTAAGTTGTTCCATGAGATTTCAAGAGTACGGTGCACCGCCACATTACGCAGTTCCTGTTTGGCAATTTTTTTTAACGATCGATTTCTTTGGTAGTGGAAAGAAAAGGGAAAGTTTAATTCTGGGCCTGTTTTTTTTTTTGAAGAGTCATTCAAAAAACGTGTGCTATGCCACTCAACCTCCAGGTATAATTACGTTCGGTTTTTGTGACTTGACGTCGGGGTCTCAATCTGCCTACTCCCCATGTCTCGTCACTGGTTCTCTCTAAGGTCTCAATCTGCCTACTCCTTCGAGAGAACTGCCTGAGGAGTAGGCAGATTGAGACCTCAGCGTAGAATTACGTTTCAACCATTTATTAATTTTCTTTCTTTTTCAGTTCTTGAAAATGGCTCCAAAATCGGAGCCGAAACGTCGAATTTCAACAAATTCTAGACGCGGTTCAACCCGAACTTTTAGTTTTCAAATATCTGACCGCGGAAACCTATCTGAACACATATATATATATATATATATATATATAGGGTACTAGAGTTCTCGTCTCGAAGACATGTAAGATATAAGAAAAAACAAAAAAATATATATATATATATATATATATATATATATATATATATATATATATATATATATATATCTACATGGATGGCATCACATACTGATGAAGGTTCAGGAGCCGGCATTTATGAAACCACTCCAAAAATTCATATACGCGACGATTTTCAAGCGGAAATCTTCGCAATACACAGAAAAAACATTGTCATTTACTCCGATAGCCAAGCTGCGATGAAAGCAGTGCACTCAATGCAAGTTACCTCCAAACTTTTCCAAAGGGGTGAAATATTTGGGAATTATAATATCGGGTGATTCATCGTGAGGTTCAGGAAAATATTTTCTTGTTGGAACCAGATATCACCGATATCACGAGCTTTTAGTTCGGGTAACAAATAATCCGTTATCATAGCGCGATAGCGAATACCATTGACGGTTACATTCCGCCAGCACGGTCCTTAAAAAAATATGGCCCGGTAATGCCATCTGCCCATAAACCGCACCAAACAGTGCATTTCGCTGAATGCAACGGCAGTTCTTGAATTATTTCCGGCTGCACATCACCCCAAATCCGGCAATTGGGCCTCATCACTGAACAAAATTCTGCGATGAAACAACGGATCTTCATTTACCTTTCGCAGAGCCCAGGCACTGAAAACTTGACGCTTAGGCAGGTCTGTCTGTTTCAATTCTTGGACAAGTTGGATTTTGTATGCTTTTAAACCTAGATCCTTTCGCAAAATACGCCATGTTGTTGCATATGATAAACCAACCTGTTGAGAACGACGTCGAATCGACTCCTCACGGTCATCTCGTACACTCGCAGCTACCGCGGCTATATTCTCTTCGCTACGTGCTGGACGTGGTCTATTCGGTCGCCGGTCATACAATAACGAAAATTGTGTTTGAAATTTTTGGATAGTATTGGCAATAGTGCGTTCGGTGGGTCGATTATGCCGACCGTAAGTTGCTCGAAGTGCACGAAAAACTTGCTTCACAGACCGCTGATTTTCGTAATACAGTTCCACAATTTGGAGTCGCTGTGCTGGTGTAAGTCTTTCCATGCTGAAATGGCAAGCAATAATCAGTCAAACTGCAGTAACAGCTGGATACAATTGACGCCTATTCTGTCAAAAAGCAATATTGAAAAAAGTACCTCACGATGAATTACCCATTAGACCAAAAACTGACTTGGAACAGCCAAATCAACCACATTCTTTCCATGCTATATAGCGGCAAGCTGGACATGCCGCAAAGTCTTTGTTAAGACATGGGGTCTGAAACCAAAAATGAATGATTGGTCATACCAAACAATTCTTGAAGTCAAGCTGCAGCTGCTTAAGAAATCTATATACTGTCAGATAGCCAAGCAGCACTAAAAACTCTGAGGTCTTACACCTGAGAGTCTAAGTTGACTTGATATTGTAAACAATCCCTAAGACAACTGGCAGTAAATAATCAGGTCATCCTGATGTGGGTGCCAGGTCACAGATGAATTAAAGGCAACGAAGAATCAGATTGCCTTGCCAAAGAAAGGGCAAACACACAATTTTCTGGCACAGAACCCTTCTGTGGACTCTCCAGAGCCCACTTAAAAGAAGAGTTCCGACGCTGGGAAACCGATGTAGTGAAATCTTTCTGGAATAAAGTGCCAGGACAAAGACAAGCGAAAACTAGTGTGTCCATCGCCAAAGAAAGCTAAACAGCTTCTCGAGTTGGACAAGAAAGACTTGTAGACGGTAACGGGACTTTTCACTAGACACTGCCTTCTGGGGTACAACCAAAAAAAGATAAAAAAAAGGTAAATCAAAGAGTGATATAGTTGCCGCTACTGCGAGAACTTCGCGGAGACTGCAGAACATTATTTTCTGTGAGTATGTCCAGCACTTTTCTGCAAGAGGCTTAAGTTCTTGGAAGAGGCCTTCTTGACGCCCTCCGACATTAGGAACTTAGCTCCCAGGAAACTGATAAACTTCGCAGGAAGTCTCGGAATCCCGGGCCTCGAATAGATCAAGGATCACGCACAAAAGAACTTATAGGTCAAAGTGCTCGTGAGGCTGCACAGCCTGTATGACCCCCTCACAATCTACAATCTACCTCCAAACTTGTTTGGAACTGCATTGAAGTCCTAAAAAAGCTGGTCAGTCAGAACAGACCGACCCCATTAGCCTGGGTATCAGCACACACAGGTTATATAGGCAATGGAGAGGTCGATTCACTAGCACGTGAAGGGGCAAGTAAGGCCCTA
Source organism: Chrysolina americana (assembly GCA_958502065.1). Lineage (NCBI taxonomy): Eukaryota > Metazoa > Arthropoda > Insecta > Coleoptera > Chrysomelidae > Chrysolina > Chrysolina americana. Next base: position 55,126,548 of record OY293420.1, on the reverse strand, counting down.
AATGGTCCAGAACCGTTTTGCGGTATGGAAAAAGCTGTACAAGAAACAAACACCAAATCATGGATCCAACAGAAATCTCAAGAATGGTGGCATAATTCACCAGGAATGAGACAGACCAAAGAGGTTATCAGAAACACGCATCCAACATTCACAGAATATCTACCAAGCCAGAAGGAGCTCTACTTGAATATTAGTAGGACTTCTCACAGGGCATTGTAGGCTCCACAAATATATGAGTACAATCGATCTGGCAGGAGAAATGCTATGTAGGTTTTGTCAGGAAGAAGTGAAAACATCAGTACACATACTATGCCATTGCGAGGGATTGCCAAGGCTAAGGTTTCTAACGCTGGGAGAAGGGAAGCCAAGAGCTCCCAGATACATGGGAGTTCTAAAAACAAGCCTATGGAGTCTCGTTACGAAGACAGGGCTAGAAAGATAACTTTAATTCCGAGGGCACACAATAAATCTAAGAAGGTCGCAGTGTAGAGGCTTGTAGCACGAAAGCCTTAAACATCTAATCTAATCTACAATAATTTTAAAAGTGGTAACAATCCTATTCAAGGTAATGAAGTATGAGGGTAAACACTAAAATTCTGTTACTCCTTGCGTAATTCGCAAAGCTGATAAAATCGGAACAAAAAACAAAGTGGAGCTTTTCTATATCAGTTTTATGAGTTGTAGGTTTTTCGGACCCATGAATGGTTGTAGTTCACAGTCGCACATGTGTGCCTTTGTACTTCACGGTGTGTAAACTACAAAGTTTCTTGCATTTATGAGAGCAATAATTTTTGCAAGAAAGCCACGTGCGGCACGGATTTACACCGTTGAAAGCCTGACACTCCATCAAAAAGTTGCATAGCTCAATTTATTTTTATTCACTGCGAGACTTTTCGATAATTTTATCGAGCTTTTACGAGTACGCACTAAAGTTCTGTAAATTGGAATGGAGCACGAACGAGAATATTTTTCTTTTCTGCTTTTATGCATTATAGAATCATTCAGGGAAAAAATGGGATCTGGCAAGAATATATTTGTTACATTCGGGTTGTTTTTACGGATTCGGATAAAATGCTGTGCGAATAATTGATTGGAATGATAAAATGTTTTTTATTCGAGTGTACTAGATCCCGGATCGTTTGAAAAATGTTTGAGGTGACAAAGTTTTGAAAAAACATTTGTTTTTCTTCACAAATTTCGATGCTCCCATATACTTAAATTGTTTGTTATTCTGGACGTATCTAACGCTACACAGATCTTCATCCTATAAACAATCTCTAAAATAAAGGAAATTAGTGGTCAGACATAATATTTGTTTGAATCTCACTGGTAACGTATGGAAATTTAATCTTCATTAACCAGGTTTCTTAACTCGACTTTCAGAATTTTTCATTGACGAATATTGAAACTCTGGTCTTCGAGAATCCGTGCTCATGTCATCACTTGGATACATAAGCCAGGTAATCCATATAATCCTAGGTCTTGATTTGATAAGCTGTGCAAGAATAGTTATGGATAAGTCAAAAAGTTGTCAAAAGTCATATGAAGAAGAGGTCTGCCTTTTTGAACTCGCTGAGTAAGGAAGTACCGACCAATTCGATTGCTGCCACATTTCAGGGGAAAATGAATTATGTTAGATGAGTCTGTTCCCATTATAGGCACATTCGTTTAAACTAATCTAATCTAATTACAGGAACCCTTCGAAATATATGAATCTAATCCAGTTAAAATACAACCTAGCAGTTGGATAAAGAACTGGTGACGGGAAAGTATTTTGTCGCCTTTCGGGACATGACAATTTCATTTTTCTGGATCACTTTACGTGGTACCAGATGGCCCACCCACCTTTCGGTATTGGGCCAGAATCTACCATCTATCTAGCTTCACCCTCTGCCAAGAGAACCCATCCCATCTACGCACTCCAAAAATTTTAGCGGTTCAAGTTTTATCTTTTCTGTTTTGTTCTAGTTCTATTTTTTGTAGGTTGTACGTGCGTGTTTACCATTCGAGAGGGTATTTTGCCTTGTATTTCACATGAAAATGTTACTAGACGTCATCGCCATCATCCATGATCATTTGTTCTCCCCAGTTATTTATGTGTGCAGTAAGTATGTTGTTTAGTTGTGGTTCTGTTTGTAATATTTGGTGGGTATGTTATGTTTAGTGTGGCTACTGTGTCTCTGAGTTGGTGTCGTCCTTGTTCTCTTTGTGTAAGTGTGCATTGGTTGATGATTTGTGCTGTGTCTTCTGTGTGTGTTCCGCACGTGCATGCCCGTCGGTGTCTCTCAGGGCGAAGCGTTGGTAGTAACTCTGCATGTTGCCGTGTCCTAATATCAGCTGCGTCGTTTCCCACGAAAGGTTGATTCTTTGATTTTCTATTGTTGGGAATATTTCATATGTAGTTCTTCCTGTCTTTGCTTGTTCCCAGTGTATCTGCCATCTTGTTGTTTTTGTTTTTGTTGTATGACGTTTAGTTCTTTTTTGCTTGGATGTATGGTTTGTGTTTCCTCATTTTTATTCCTGGATTTGATCTGTTAGTATGTTCTATTGTTACGGTTTGGTTTCTGTCTCTCTTATCTTGTATGTGTTTTTGTATTTTGATGACTGTTTTGTTTTTGCTGTTCTTGTTTTCTATCATTTTGATTGCTCTTTGTGAATCTGTAGATATTTTGGTGTTGCCGTCGTTGTGGTTTATCCATTCCAGTGCTTCTTTAATGGCATGTAATTCTGTTGTGTGTATGTCTTTGCCGTTTGTTAATTTTCCTCCTTTTTCTTTCCATGTTATGTTGTTTCTAGTTTTTACCATTCCATATGCTCTTCTGTTGTCTTCTTGTACTGTTGCCTCTGTGTAGATATGTGTTTTGTATTCTTCTATCCCTTTGTTGTTTAGAAGGGTTTGGTTTCTCGCTGTGTTTGATCTTGTTGTGTTCTATTTCTTGCCTGTGTCTTTGTATGTGCGTGTATTTCACCTCCGCTTCGACCTGTAGTGGCACCGTTCCCGCCAGGACATGCAGTGCGTCTGTTGGTGATGTGTTTGGTGTTTTTATCCGTGTCATGATGTTTTTTATGTTCGGTGTCCATGCAGTATTAAAGGCGTTTGAAATGCCTTTCAGGACAGGCAGGACTCACTACGGGGCTATTCATAGTCCGACCTCATACAGACTATCCCAGAAGTTCCACAGAGATCCTGAGCCATTTTCACAGCGCATGGAAAATAGGAAGAATAAAAATACTACAGCAATTTTTAATTGTCCGGCGATGATCCATAGATAGTTATCCATTGATGTGTACCTCATACGTGAAGTTGGCTGGTTTAATGCAAGTCTTAAATAGTTTCAGACTTTACTGTTGTTATTCGTTATATGGCAGTATCGCATGTATCGCAGTATCACATGTATCGCAGTATCGTAATATCGCAGTATCGCAGTATCGCATGTTTCATTCACAGTTGTCGACTATTCATGTCCGGAAAATAATATAACTGGATTTCGCTTGTTGTTATTCGGTTTGAGCGGGTTGCGTCCAGACTAATGAGAGAAATTCTGGGAATTAACTATGACGAATCAGACTATAGAAAAAGCTGATGAACTTACTAACCACCTCCTTTATTGGCCAGAAAATGGTTGAGGATCATAACAGTGCTTATTCAAACTTCTCTGAAGGGAACACCGGTACAAAATGGGTACTGTTTAAAAAAAGAACAGCGAACACAATAGTCTCTGAACGCAAGACCCTGTATCAAAGGAGACATGACGAATATTCGGGGTGGCAAAAATCGAACCTGAACTGTTGAAATTAGACCTCCAATAGAACTGTACCGATTAATAAGGGTATATACAATAATTACTGGGCGGAAGTCTTCACAGTTCCAAATCTCCGGGTTAACATTATCAGTCAGACCCCGGTATACATGCAACTAATCATCATCACATTGTCATCTTTAGAATATTGAAGCAACCACTCCGAGTGTCATCCACTTTTGCTAAATAAATAGTACGGAAATAGGTCATTCATGAAAAAGGAGATATTTTAATAATAGTCAAGTAGGTCAATAAGATGTGGATAATACACAAACGTTAGTGAATCGATACAATACCGAATGTTTTTCATTCGAACATTCGACTGTGTGTTTCTGCCAAGATATTGTAAACAGCGAATTCCTGTTTTATTAAAGAAATCCCGACGTTATACCACATACGAATTCTCAACCGTTTATTAACGCCAACTACTGAATTTAAATTCAACCCTGGAACGAAATGGAAATTTCTTCAGGGCATCTTTCGTAATATATTTTTGGATTATTGTTTCTTTTTTTTCTGAAAGATATATATGTTGAAGTCTCACTTGAGATGAAATACGATGTGGCTCTCATCAGAGGACAGAGATGGAACAGAATGGTAGTAATTCGTATATAAGGATAGGCAATTCTGAACAAGCTATTTATGACACGGGCCGTACTACGTATGTATTTGACAGAAAATAACTACTTTATTTTTTATAATTGAAAATTCTTAGCGAAAGACCACTGAACTGTAACGGAGCTTTTCGCTTCAACTTATACAATACAATTCGTCAGAAATTCTCCAACAGAAAACAACTATGTCCCCGACAACTCTTGAATTTTATCTGTTCGATAGATTTATATTTCTTTACCAGCTAGGTGCATAATAGTTATTTTCGTAATTTATATATTCTTACATCTAATGCATAATATTCTAATACCATTAGCTATTGTCGATGGCTTACGGAAAGTATTGACCAATAACGATTTATACAGTGCGGCTTTTAATAGCCCCCTTCCCCTTGTTAACTTTTGAACGGTTTGACGTACAAACATAAAAATAAAACCGTTTGAGGCTATCAACGATACTACTTTTTGAAATAAAACACATTGTGATTGCTCGATAGATAGCGCGGGGGACACATCAACTTAAAAATTTTAAATGACATGGGGGTGACACATCGTTGAAAAGATGATTAAATTTCCTTTTCAATCATCTGAATATTTTAGAATTTTGTGACACGACCCATGATTTTTCAAATTTTTATGTTGTTGTTCCCACTGCGCCATCTGTGAAGAAATAACAGTTTTTTATTTCAAAACGTAGTATCGTGTATACCCTTTTTTAAAAGTTTGTAGGTCAAACTGTTCAAGAGTTAACAAGGGGTTAACAAAACTTCATCAAGATATAGAAAACATGTTGATGAAGTAATTTTTTTGAGTCCTTTTTTCTAAATTACTCGACGATAAGCGCTTGCTTCATGGATATCACGAGATGGTTATGGATCTTTATTCTCATGTACAGAGGTCCATTGCGCTTTTGGTTGTATTTATAGTATGGAAGGATGATCACGAGGAATACTTTGTAATAAATAATTTCAATGATACCCTGAAACGGACTCCAAAAACTGTTCGAATGGCTGTGGAAGTACGCGTAATATCTCGCGTAATATACTGTTTTGGCCAGTACCTAATCATTAATAATTTTCAAAAGGCAAATATTGCTTTGCACAGTTTGGAATTCAATTGGCTGATGTGTTCTATCCGAGTTAATTTACGGTCAATGAGGATGCCTAGGAACTTATTGCATTTGATGTATTAATATGTTTTCCACCCATTATGAGGCATACCGTTCGCAACGGAAGTTTTTTTATAAATAAATGTAATAAAAATGTGATTTTGCAGTTGATTCGTGCTTGAAAAAATGAGTATTTAAAAACAGCAAATTTCCTTTTGTCATGTGTTACTCTAAACCTGTCAAACTTGAAATTTTTGTTCAAATTTTCTCACCACGCCACATATTTATCTTGAATGAATATTGGTCACGGCATTCTAATACAAAATTTTGATTATTGTTGGACCGACAGCGGCAATTTTTTGAACTAACTGTTCCGTTCGACGTGAAAGTTGCCTTGTCTGTCTGTAAAATTCAGATGTGACATATTTTGAAGTTATCCCAAAAATACGATTCGAGTTGGCACGCTTTGTGGTGTATCAGAATACATTCATTTCAGTCCAATCAACAACTTTTCACTATCAAAGGTCATTGCCGGATCGTCAGAGGATTGCGGTCGACTTTTATATATTTTAAAGTGATCTCAAAAGAAGTATTTGAATTAGCGCGCTCTGTGATGGGTCAGAATACATTCATTCCAGTCCAAGTAACGACTCATCGTCATTAAGGTCATTGTCGAATCGTCAAGGAAGTGCAGTCGAATTCTATATATTTTGAAGTTATCTCAAAAATAGGATCAACTTGGCGCGCTTTGTGGTGTGTCAGAATACGTTCATTCTTGTCCAATCAACAACTTCAGACCATCAAAGGTCATTGCCGAGTCGTCAGAGGAGTGCGGTCGACTTTTATATATTTTAAAGTGATTTCAAAAATAGAATTCGAGTTGGCGTGCTTTGTAGTGGGTCAGAATACATTCATTTCCGTCAAATCGACAACATCTCACCATCAAAGATCTTTGCCGGGTCGTCAGAGGAGTGCGGTCGACTTTTATATATTTTTAAGTTGTCACAAAAATAGGATTCGAGTTGGCGTGCTCTGTGATGGGTCAGAATACAGTCATTTCAGTCCAAGTAACAACTCCAGACCATCAAAGGTCATTGCCGAGTCGTCAGAGGAGTGCGGTCGTCTTTTATATATTTTAAAGTGATCTCAATAATAGGATTTGAGTTGGCGTGCTCTGTGATGGGTCAGAATACATTCATTCCAGTCCAATCAACAACAACCTACCATCAAAGATGATTGTCGGATCGTCAGGGGAGTGCAGTCGAATTTTATATATATTGAAGTGATCTCAAAAATAGGATTCGAGTTGACGCGCTTTGTGATGGTTCAGAATACGTTCGTTCCTGTCCAATCTACAGCTTCAGACCATCAAAGGTCATAGTCGAGTCGTCAGAAGAGTGCGGTCGACTTTTATATATTTTAAAGTGATCTCAAAATAGGATTCGAGTTGGCGCGCTCTGTGGTGGGTCAGAATACATTAATTTCTGACCAAATAACAACTTTTCATCATCAAAGGGTATTTTCGGGTCGTCATTGGAGTGCGGTCGACTGGTCGGATTGGTCATAGGTATGATGTGAGAACGACATTCAAAACAACCAAAACATTGAGATTAATACTTACGCACACGAAACCAAAGAACACTGAAGAAAGTCCAGAAAATTGTGTTCACAATAAACCTTGTTCGTGCGGAGGAAGTTATATACCTAAGTGAAACATCAAAACCATTGACTGTGCGCCAGGAAGAACATGAAAATTATATAAAAAATCGAAAAACCACTGGTTCCAAAATATCCGAACATATTTTCATACCTGATGGTGATCATATGATGAAAAGTAATAACTCAAGAATCTTAATAAGAGAACCAAACCAGGAAAAGAGAAAATTGAAAGAAACTACCTGCATCGTTTTATCAGAGAACTGCTTTATTTTCAACAAACTCAGTCTAAATGGACCTTACATGGTAACCTCTGATCAGAGGAGAATTAAGAAATGATAGAATATTGAGTGATTGATACAGACACCCTATGTATCGAGATAGCAAATGTAATCGTGATCAACGTCATAGCAGATTTCTTTTGACTGTCAAAAACAGATCAAATTTCTTCCAACCATATAAAAATTGAGATATAGCCTCCAAATCGTCAATATATTTTGAGAAAGATAAGTATTATTAGCTGATTTTTTTTTCAGATAGGCAAAATCAGAATACAATACGTTACTGACAAAAGTAAATAATTTTCCCAAGACAGCAGTAATTTATCGGGGCATGAATAATTGTCCTTCTAGGTACACTTGTACAGATTACTTTGAATTAACGATTTTAATTTTCAGACTGTGGAAGGTAAACATTCCCAAAAAGTTATGTCAAGAAACGAATATCCTCTACAAAAACAAACTTTCAATCAATAAATATGAACCTTTTCACCAGAGGGGTGAAATGGAAAAAACTGGAAACAACACATCAAACAAAAAATGTTTTCCCAGGAGCAGGAGTATTACGGATCACGTTAAAAAACAGAATGTGGTAGGTATGAAACACATTTCGAAAGAACGAGCACATCTCAGTCATGACCATAATAGCGCGTTTTGTTCAGAAAATCTGTCTGGACAGAATACAGTCGAAATGTCACAAGGCAATGTAGGATATTCAAACTGTATGTATTATTGTCTACGACTTTCAATCAATTGAATGTTATCATGTCGCGATTCCATAATATTGCAAACCTAATCATCCAGCTGTGATTGAGTTCATGGGCGAATATTCATTCTATTTGATACCAAATGAATTACATGATCCGTTTTGGATAAATACAGTAGGCAAATACAAACAGCAATCAGTGATCTTTGAGCTCTCCTTTTTATTTACCCACGGGCTCTGTGATGATTAAACGATGGCTGGCGAAAACGCGAAGGTAATCGTCTCAGTCGCTATGTTCATTCTTAGTTCGGCATTTTACGCCATACGATTTCTTTCCCGTGCCACGTACAGAGCGAGCCAAGAATGTCACTGAAGGAGTTTTTGGTCGGGGAACACGATGTGATATTTATTGTTTTTATGATGTCTGAGAGTGCTTTCCATGTCGACTTTGTGCACATCTTTAAAATATCAAAATGAAAAAATGTGAAGGAGTATGTTAGAAATAAGAAGTAGCACTGGCTGATAGATTGGTATTGATGCGTGAATGTTTCCACCATCATCATATTTACCATCATCCTCACTTACTAACATCAAGTATGGTTCCTGGGATTCAACTACACTGACGATGCCTCAAAAATAAGAGAACTATCATCACACCAATCAATAGAGCTTAAAATGTGCGATCACATGGAAGACAGTCCGTAGTTAAATTAGTTATAAACATTAAAAAAAATACTGTCATTTTAGCTTTTTCCTTGTAAAATGAAAACTCATACAGCAATCCCAATAAACTATTTTCGTGACTTATAGTAACTGATATTTTTATAAAGTATTTATAAAGGTTACACAATTATATAAGGAAATGCTTTGAAGTTTCATTGCAACACTTATAGTAAATTAGGTTTATTAGGGTTTTATGCCATTACTGTAAGTTCTAGATTTATAATGAAGTGTAACTATTTATATCACTGTGTTATAAAACTTGAAGTAATAGTTACCTCAATTTATATAACAAATTTATATAAGATTTGCCGTTACTTCCGTAATAAGACTAATGGTTTCTGAGTTTTATAATGGCATCGTTGTTTGCCTTTTTAAAACTTCAGATACTAAAGTTCTTTTATAAATACGTTATGAAAATTTTAGTAACAAGTTCTTTTATAAATACGTTATGAAACTTTGGGTAACTGATGTTTTCTCTTTGTGTTCTCACTTCTCAGTAATAAGTTAACCTCAAATAGGAGTGGTCTGAATCAACTCTGTGTATATAGGTACATAATAAACGTAATATGATTACCAATGTATGCTAAAAAGAGAAAACACATATTGGAAATGTGACAGATGACTGCTTGACAGAAAAATAATACAGTAATGGTAAGGTTACCAACAACTCTATCGGAAAAGTTTATAAGAGTAACCAAGTCAGTAATAAAACTAAATATCATTCCATCCTCTTCCTAGAAGTTTTATAGAAAGTTTTATAAAGGTACCGGAAATATTTCTGTTATTATTAGTTATAGACCTATAGGTTTTATAACGTTACTTAAGAAAGGTGTTCGCATCTCTTACAAATTGCTCCATTTAAGTGTTGTAAAGGGTTACAGAAATATTACTATGCTTAGCTTATATAAATTACGGTTTTATAAAATAGTGCTGATAACTTTACTGTTACTATTATATAAATGAAAATGTTTATTGGGATATGCTCAAATGAGAAAAACTGCAGAGAATTGAAATACGGACTAAATGAACATTTTAAGGCCTAATCGGATCATTAGTAACAGAGAAAAACTGGAAAAACCGGAAAATTTTGCGAATTTTTTTAAAATCATAACTCCGCCATTTTTTAAGTTGTATGGGATTGTCCGTTCTTATGAAAATATTGAATCATGTGAACTTTATGTGTGCACTGAACTGGCGCTGTCGGATTATTAGTTTTGGCACAATTGGTTACGTGATAATACGCTCCCCTAATCTCCCGGTCTCTCCTACTACTTGACCGCTTATATGGGCGCGTCCGTTTTCAGTCATGGGGGTCTATTCTCGAGATTCAACATATACGAATTCGATGTTGTATCTCTCTCTAACGAGCGGTGTCTGTATCGCTCTATGTTACTTCAAACGCTTGAAAATGTTTTCGCATGAACTCGAGAATAGACCCCATGTTTGCAATTTTTCTCCCATTTCGCAGCACTGTAGCGCAAAAACGAGAATATACGTTTTGTGGTACTATACTTCTACTTTCAAAATCTGTTTGAGAAATTGAAATTGTCTATCAGTAGAGCATCAAGTACGCTGCAAAGAAGTGTAAAAAAAATCAAATAGCGATTGTGCCAAAACAAATAATCCGACAGCGCCTGTTTTCTGCCCCCATGAGAAGCAACAACCTTACAGCTTAAAAAATTGCGGAGTTGTGATAATAAAAATACCAGCATACCAAATTTGGTAAACGAAGTCACTAAGGGGACAAAAACATCACGGAACACTTTCAGTTTCGTGGAAAAATTTCGTGATTGTTCCGAAAATAACCGCTCAATTCAGACACTCCAGCTCTAGGTTTGTTTGAAAGATGAGCAGAACGATCTGCACAATCTCTTTTTTGAAAATGTATTTTCATACTTGTCTTGATTTTTGTGGAAGTAAGGTTAATGACGCTATGTTGGCTTGTTCCTCAATATCAGGTGGTGTATTTGGAAATTCAAAATCACTTAAATCGCTCTCCATTTTTCATAAATTCAATTAAGTTCAATAAAAGTCAATCGCCGTGTTTACTTTCAGTGAGCCACAGCATACTGTGGTTTCCTCAAAAACTCAAAAACGTATATTTGATATTCCCGAAATTGAAATTTTTATTTTGCTCATTGCTACAACCGCTAAGCAGTGTAGCCTTTGACGCTTTCACATCTCAACGCAACGCTTTAGATCGAAAATATTGAAAAACGCTCGATCTCAACTGCTTTTGTTCAAAACGGACCGGACCTATACTTGCATGACGGAAAGTATAAAAAATTAATTCGTTGCCATCTAGATTACTCTGATGGCGTGGTGAATACACCATGCCATCAGAGTGTGAATTTTCAGAGATTATATGCCTATGTTGAATGAAGTCTCAATCGTTTTTTTATCCAAGAGCAGCGTTTGTAGAAAAAATAATGTGTGTATTTTGGGCACAAAGTGTCATTGTCGCTCTCCAAAGGTTAATCTCTTTGTCGAGCGACAATCAATGACTTTGCGCTCTAAATACAGAAATAGCTGTTAAAGAACTAAAGTTTAAGCAATACCTTGTATATCTTGTATTCTGGTAAAAATCAAACATGAATGTTACTCAACCACAAAAATCTGAAGACGAGTATGAAAATAAATGTTCCAAAAAGAGATTGTGTAGATCGTTCTGCTCATCTTTCAAACAAACCTAGACCTGGAGTGTCTGAACTGAGCGGTAATTCTCGGAATAATCACGAAATTTTTCCACGAAACTGCAAGTTTTCCGTGATGTTTTTGGCCCCTTAGTGACTTCGTTTACCTATATTCAATATTTGGTATGTTGGTATTTTTATTATTGGAAAGAGGAGCCATTCACATCTGAATGTTCTTGATAATATTCAATAAAATATTCTCTTCGGTCTTTCGTCTTTTCAGTATATTCGTGATCTGTTCACAAAATTACCAATTATTTGGTATAAAATTATTGGGAGTTATATTAGTATTATTAATTTTTGTACCAGTTTAAAATAAATGCAAATTTGGATCCACTGATACATTATCCATGTACGTATCGGTAACAATTATTGCTAATACATTTTCTGCATAGCTGTAGGTTGATTTAACAAAAATATATTCAATGCGTGACCTTCCGTTTTCCAGTAACCTTGTAGCGGCATTCACCGTGGAAACAAATCCAAATTGAATTAGTATTTTCAGATAGTCGTTAGCCGATTATTTCACTAATGAAAGATCGATATTGAGTTCACTCATTGAAATAGTATATTAATTCCTGTAGCTGACAATTCTTTGTCATTCATTTCAGAAGATGCAGCGTTTATTATAATGTTTGATGAACGAACCTAATATCAAAAATGATACAGTTGGATTGAAAATTCCATTTTCATCTTATGATAATAATTAGTAGGTAGTTTATTTTAAAAGAATATTGGATGACGTCAAAGCTCAGAATTTTAAAATCCCACCATCAAATGAAAAATGTAGAAAATGAGCAATTTTGTACGGAAGTTGCTATTTTTCAGAATTCATCTCCAAACTGCATATTTAACTAGAAATTGAAATTGTATAGCTAGTGTTATTCATAAGAATTTTTGCGTTTTCCTATTGACGTTTATATCTTTGGAAATTAACATTATTTTCAGTGTTACAAATATCAGTAGGCGAGTCCGAACAGATTCTGAAAACGAAGATAGGAGCAAATCGGTGACGACTTTTCCGATCGAGTTTTTATTTTGAAGGGTTTAATAAAACGCAACTCAAATATTATGCTAGTAAGTAGTTTTGGAGTGTGAAAACCCAACAAACTTTCTCTGGGCATGTTTTCTGAATTTTCTAAACGAACGACGAGTTTATCAGCATTCTAGTTCTCGCGCGTTTGATTTTCAGACAGAAATTGATACCAGTTCAATCCACCAAGAATTTGTCTCGAGTATATCGGTCTAGATACTGCTCACCCTACTTCCGTTACATGTTATCTTTTAGATTATTAGCAAAACTTTCTACAAGAACTAATTTTCATATTGAGAGAACCAGCCCACTTGGCGGAAGATCATTAACTAATAATGAAAAGTATGATCGAATCTTTCACATAAACCTGTAAAATAGGTATTTCCGTTCGCGAGTCTCTAGCGGGAAACAACTACTGCCCTCTACGACCGTTGAGTTATATGTGTTACTTTTCTATAATAACTACCTCAATATGGTGATCAGTTTTCCCGGGACTATGTTCATGACGTTTAGGCAAAGTCTCATTTGCCATCTTCTTGTGATGGTAATTGTCTGGAATTGATCTATCGCGAGTTGAAAAGTTCGCAGAATTGATCTATCTTCAACCGTTTGCGAGTTGAAAAGTTCAATTGGGGTCTACTTCTTCGAACTCTTTGACTTTTTTGAGTAATTATTTTTTTCACCGTTCGAACTGAAATTCACAGATTATACTAATTTCATCATCCTGAATGGATTGGCGTTCTCAGAATTGATCTACCTTCAACCGTTTGCGAGTTGAAAAGTTCAATTGGAGTTGAGAGGGGTAATTTCTCGACATTTTTTAATAATTCAAAATCAGCTAGTTGAAAAACATTTGAAGGGACCTGGCGATGTTTTGAAAAATGAAAAATGAAAATTTTTGAAAATTCAGTTTTCTGCAATATCAAATATTGCATTACTTGGCTTTGATCATCTGTAAATTTCTTACGTTTTATTGATTTTTTATGCTGAATCTTGTATATGAGCGTTTACAAATCATATATTTTCGAAATCAGCATGAAATTTTACGTGTATAGCGTGAATTTTAAGAGACTCTGATGATTTTGTATTTTTCATGATTTTTAGGGGTGTACACCTTCGAACTTTTTGACTTTTTTTGAGTAATTATTTTTTTCACCGTTGGAACTGAAATTCACAGATTATACTAATTTCATCATCCTGAATCGATTGGCGTTCTCAAAATTGATCTACCTTCAACCGTTTGCGAGTTGAAAAGATCAATTGGAGTTGAGAGGGGTAATTTCCCGACATTTTTTAATAATTCAAAATCAGCTAGTTGAAAAACATTTGAAGGTAACTGGCGATGTTTTGAAAAATGAAAAATGAAAATTTTTGAAAATTCAGTTTTCTGCAATATCAAATATTGCATTACTTGGCTTTGATCATCTGTAAATTTCTTACGTTTTATTGATTTTTTATGCTGAATCTTGTATATGAGCGTTTACAAATCATATATTTTCGAAATCAGCATGAAATTTTACGTGTATAGCGTGAATTTTAAGAGACTCTGATGATTTTGTATTTTTCATGATTTTTAGGGGTGTACACCTTCGAACTTTTTGACTTTTTTTGAGTAATTATTTTTTTCACCGTTGGAACTGAAATTCACAGATTATACTAATTTCATCATCCTGAATCGATTGGCGTTCTCAAAATTGATCTACCTTCAACCGTTTGCGAGTTGAAAAGATCAATTGGAGTTGAGAGGGGTAATTTCCCGACATTTTTTAATAATTCAAAATCAGCTAGTTGAAAAACATTTGAAGGGACCTGGCGATGTTTTGAAAAATGAAAAATGAAAATTTTTGAAAATTCAGTTTTCTGCAATATCAAATATTGCATTACTTGGCTTTGATCATCTGTAAATTTCTTACGTTTTATTGATTTTTTATGCTGAATCTTGTATATGAGCGTTTACAAATCATATATTTTCGAAATCAGCATGAAATTTTACGTGTATAGCGTGAATTTTAAGAGACTCTGATGATTTTGTATTTTTCATGATTTTTAGGGGTGTACACCTTCGAACTTTTTGACTTTTTTTGAGTAATTATTTTTTTCACCGTTGGAACTGAAATTCACAGATTATACTAATTTCATCATCCTGAATCGATTGGCGTTCTCAAAATTGATCTACCTTCAACCGTTTGCGAGTTGAAAAGATCAATTGGAGTTGAGAGGGGTAATTTCCCGACATTTTTTAATAATTCAAAATCAGCTAGTTGAAAAACATTTGAAGGTAACTGGCGATGTTTTGAAAAATGAAAAATGAAAATTTTCGAAAATTCAGTTTTCTGCTATATCAAATATTGCATTACTTGGCTGTGATCATCTGTAAATTTCTTACGTTTTGTTGATTTTTTATGCTGAATCTTGTACATGAGCGTTTACAAATCATATATTTTCGAAATCAGCATGAAAGTTTACGTGTATGGTGTGAATTTCAAGTGACTCTGATGATTTTGTATTTTTCATGATTTTTAGAGGTCTACCCCTTCGAACTTTTTGACTTTTTTTGAGTAATAATTTTTTTCACCGTTCGAACTGAAATTCACAGATTATACTAATTTCATCATCCTGAATCGATTGGTGTTCTCAGAATTGATCTACCTTCAACCGTTTGCGAGTTGAAAAGTTCAATTGGAGTTGAGAGGGGTAATTTCCCGACATTTTTTGATATTTCAAAATCAGCTAGTTGAAAAACATTTGAAGGGACCTGGCGATGTTTTGAAAAATGAAAAATGAAAATTTTCGAAAATTAAGTTTTCTGCAATATCAAATATTGCATTACTTGGCTTTGATCATCTGTAAATTTCTTACGTTTTATTGATTTTTTATGCTGAATCTTGTATATGAGCGTATACAAATCATATATTTTCGAAATCAGCATGAAAGTTTACGTGTATAGTGTGAATTTCAAGTGACTCTGATGATTTTGTATTTTTCATGATTTTTACGGGTCTACCCCTTCGAAATTTTTGACTTTTTTGAGTAATTATTTTTTTCACCGTTCGAACTGAAATTCACAGATTATACTAATTTCATCATCCTGAATCGATTGGCGTTCTCAAAATTGATCTACCTTCAACCGTTTGCGAGTTGAAAAGATCAATTGGAGTTGAGAGGGGTAATTTCCCGACATTTTTTAATAATTCAAAATCAGCTAGTTGAAAAACATTTGAAGGTAACTGGCGATGTTTTGAAAAATGAAAAATGAAAATTTTTGAAAATTCAGTTTTCTGCAATATCAAATATTGCATTACTTGGCTTTGATCATCTGTAAATTTCTTACGTTTTATTGATTTTTTATGCTGAATCTTGTATATGAGCGTTTACAAATCATATATTTTCGAAATCAGCATGAAATTTTACGTGTATAGCGTGAATTTTAAGAGACTCTGATGATTTTGTATTTTTCATGATTTTTAGGGGTGTACACCTTCGAACTTTTTGACTTTTTTTGAGTAATTATTTTTTTCACCGTTGGAACTGAAATTCACAGATTATACTAATTTCATCATCCTGAATCGATTGGCGTTCTCAAAATTGATCTACCTTCAACCGTTTGCGAGTTGAAAAGATCAATTGGAGTTGAGAGGGGTAATTTCCCGACATTTTTTAATAATTCAAAATCAGCTAGTTGAAAAACATTTGAAGGTAACTGGCGATGTTTTGAAAAATGAAAAATGAAAATTTTCGAAAATTCAGTTTTCTGCTATATCAAATATTGCATTACTTGGCTGTGATCATCTGTAAATTTCTTACGTTTTGTTGATTTTTTATGCTGAATCTTGTACATGAGCGTTTACAAATCATATATTTTCGAAATCAGCATGAAAGTTTACGTGTATGGTGTGAATTTCAAGTGACTCTGATGATTTTGTATTTTTCATGATTTTTAGAGGTTTACCCCTTCGAACTTTTTGACTTTTTTTGAGTAATAATTTTTTTCACCGTTCGAACTGAAATTCACAGATTATACTAATTTCATCATCCTGAATCGATTGGTGTTCTCAGAATTGATCTACCTTCAACCGTTTGCGAGTTGAAAAGTTCAATTGGAGTTGAGAGGGGTAATTTCCCGACATTTTTTGATATTTCAAAATCAGCTAGTTGAAAAACATTTGAAGGGACCTGGCGATGTTTTGAAAAATGAAAAATGAAAATTTTCGAAAATTAAGTTTTCTGCAATATCAAATATTGCATTACTTGGCTTTGATCATCTGTAAATTTCTTACGTTTTATTGATTTTTTATGCTGAATCTTGTATATGAGCGTATACAAATCATATATTTTCGAAATCAGCATGAAAGTTTACGTGTATAGTGTGAATTTCAAGTGACTCTGATGATTTTGTATTTTTCATGATTTTTACGGGTCTACCCCTTCGAAATTTTTGACTTTTTTGAGTAATTATTTTTTTCACCGTTCGAACTGAAATTCACAGATTATACTAATTTCATCATCCTGAATCGATTGGCGTTCTCAGAATTGATCTACCTTCAACCGTTTGCGAGTTGAAAAGTTCAATTGGAGTTGAGAGGGGTAATTTCTCGACATTTTTTAATAATTCAAAATCAGCTAGTTGAAAAACATTTGAAGGGACCTGGCGATGTTTTGAAAAATGAAAAATGAAAATTTTCGAAAATTCAGTTTTCTGCAATATCAAATATTGCATTACTTGGCTTTGATCATCTGTAAATTTCTTACGTTTTATTGATTTTTTATGCTGAATCTTGTATATGAGCGTTTACAAATCATATATTTTCGAAATCAGCATGAAATTTTACGTGTATAGCGTGAATTTTAAGAGACTCTGATTATTTTGTATTTTTCATGATTTTTAGGGGTGTACCCCTTCGAACTTTTTGACTTTATTTGAGTAATTATTTTTTCCACCGTTCGAACTGAAATTCACAGATTATACAAATTTCATCATCCTGAATCGATTGGCGTTCTCAGAATTGATCTACCTTCAACCGTTTGCGAGTTGAAAAGTTCATTTGGAGTTGAGAGGGGTAATTTCCCGACATTTTTTGATAATTCAAAATCAGCTAGTTGAAAAACATTTGAAGGGACCTGGCGATGTTTTGAAAAATGAAAAATTAAAATTTTCGAAAATTAAGTATTCTGCAATATCAAATATTGCATTACTTGGCTTTGATCATCTGTAAATTTCTTACGTTTTATTGATTTTTTATGCTGAATCTTGTATATGAGCGTATACAAATCATATATTTTCGAAATCAGCATGAAAGTTTACGTGTATAGTGTGAATTTCAAGTGACTCTGATGATTTTGTATTTTTCATGATTTTTAGGGGTCTACCCCTTCGAAATTTTTGACTTTTTTGAATAATTATTTTTTTCACCGTTCGAACTGAAATTCACAGATTATACTAATTTCATCATCCTGAATCGATTGGCGTTCTCAGAATTGATCTATTTTCAACCGTTTGCGAGTTGAAAAGTTCTATTGGAGTTGAGAGGGGTAATTTCCCGACATTTTTAAATAATTCAAAATCAGCTAGTTGAAAAATATTTGAAGGGACCTGGCGATGTTTTGAAAATTGAAAGATGAAAATTTTCGAAAATTCAGTTTTCTGCAATATCAAATATTGCATTACTTGGCTTCGATCATCTGTAAATTTCTTACGTTTTATTGATTTTTTATGCTGAATCTTGTATATGAGCGTTTACAAATCATATATTTTCGAAATCAGCATGAAATTTTACGTGTATAGCGTGAATTTTAAGAGACTCTGATGATTTTGTATTTTTCATGATTTTTAGGGGTGTACCCCTTCGAAATTTTTGACTTTTTTGAGTAATTATTTTTTTCACCGTTCGAACTGAAATTCACAGATTATACTAATTTCATCATCCTGAATCGATTGGCGTTCTCAGAATTGATCTACCTTCAACCGTTTGCGAGTTGAAAAGTTCAATTGGAGTTGAGAGGGGTAATTTCTCGACATTTTTTAATAATTCAAAATCAGCTAGTTGAAAAACATTTGAAGGGACCTGGCGATGTTTTGAAAAATGAAAAATGAAAATTTTCGAAAATTCAGTTTTCTGCAATATCAAATATTGCATTACTTGGCTTTGATCATCTGTAAATTTCTTACGTTTTATTGATTTTTTATGCTGAATCTTGTATATGAGCGTTTACAAATCATATATTTTCGAAATCAGCATGAAATTTTACGTGTATAGCGTGAATTTTAAGAGACTCTGATTATTTTGTATTTTTCATGATTTTTAGGGGTGTACCCCTTCGAACTTTTTGACTTTATTTGAGTAATTATTTTTTCCACCGTTCGAACTGAAATTCACAGATTATACAAATTTCATCATCCTGAATCGATTGGCGTTCTCAGAATTGATCTACCTTCAACCGTTTGCGAGTTGAAAAGTTCATTTGGAGTTGAGAGGGGTAATTTCCCGACATTTTTTGATAATTCAAAATCAGCTAGTTGAAAAACATTTGAAGGGACCTGGCGATGTTTTGAAAAATGAAAAATTAAAATTTTCGAAAATTAAGTATTCTGCAATATCAAATATTGCATTACTTGGCTTTGATCATCTGTAAATTTCTTACGTTTTATTGATTTTTTATGCTGAATCTTGTATATGAGCGTATACAAATCATATATTTTCGAAATCAGCATGAAAGTTTACGTGTATAGTGTGAATTTCAAGTGACTCTGATGATTTTGTATTTTTCATGATTTTTAGGGGTCTACCCCTTCGAAATTTTTGACTTTTTTGAATAATTATTTTTTTCACCGTTCGAACTGAAATTCACAGATTATACTAATTTCATCATCCTGAATCGATTGGCGTTCTCAGAATTGATCTATTTTCAACCGTTTGCGAGTTGAAAAGTTCTATTGGAGTTGAGAGGGGTAATTTCCCGACATTTTTAAATAATTCAAAATCAGCTAGTTGAAAAATATTTGAAGGGACCTGGCGATGTTTTGAAAATTGAAAGATGAAAATTTTCGAAAATTCAGTTTTCTGCAATATCAAATATTGCATTACTTGGCTTCGATCATCTGTAAATTTCTTACGTTTTATTGATTTTTTATGCTGAATCTTGTATATGAGCGTTTACAAATCATATATTTTCGAAATCAGCATGAAATTTTACGTGTATAGCGTGAATTTTAAGAGACTCTGATGATTTTGTATTTTTCATGATTTTTAGGGGTGTACCCCTTCGAACTTTTTGACTTTTTTTGAGTAATAATTTTTTTCACCGTTCGAACTGAATTTCACAGATTATACTAATTTCATCATCCTGAATCGATTGGCGTTCTCAGAATTGATCTATTTTCAACCGTTTGCGAGTTGAAAAGTTCTATTGGAGTTGAGAGGGGTAATTTCCCGACATTTTTTAATAATTCAAAATCAGCTAGTTGAAAAACATTTGAAGGTACCTGGCGATGTTTTGAAAAATGAAATATGAAAATTTTCGAAAATTCAGTTTTCTGCAATATCAAATATTGCATTACTTGGCTTTGATCATCTGTAAATTTCTTACGATTTATTGATTTTTTTTGCTGAATCTTGTACATGAGCGTTTACAAATCATATATTTTCGAAATCAGCATGAAAGTTTACGTGTATAGTGTGAATTTCGAGTGACTCTGATGATTTTGTATTTTTCATGATTTTTAGGGGTCTACCCCTTCGAACTTTTTGACTTTTTTTGAGTAATAATTTTTTTCACCGTTCGAACTGAATTTCACAGATTATACTAATTTCATCATCCTGAATCGATTGGCGTTCTCAGAATTGATCTACCTTCAACCGTTTGCGAGTTGAAAAGTTCAATTGGAGTTGAGAGGGGTAATTTCCCGACATTTTTTAATAATTCAAAATCAGCTAGTTGAAAAACATTTGAAGGGACCTGGCGATGTTTTGAAAAATGAAAAATTAAAATTTTCGAAAATTAAGTTTTCTGCAATATCAAATATTGCATTACTTGGCTTCGATCACCTGTAAATTTCTGACGTTTTATTGATTTTTTATGCTGAATCTTGTATATGAGCGTTTACAAATCATATATTTTCGAAATCAGCATGAAATTTTACGTGTATAGTGTGAATTTCAAGTGACTCTGATGATTTTGTATTTTTCATGATTTTTAGGGGTCTACCCCTTCGAACTTTTTGACTTTTTTTGAGTAATTATTTTTTTCACCGTTCGAACTGAAATTCACAGATTATACTAATTTCATCATCCTGAATCGATTGGCGTATTCAGAATTGATCTACCTTCAACCGTTTGCGAGTTGAAAAGTTCAATTGGAGTTGAGAGGGGTAATTTCCCGACATTTTTTAATAATTCAAAATCAGCTAGTTGAAAAACATTTGAAGGGACCTGGCGATGTTTTGAAAAATGAAAAATGAAAATTTTCGAAAATTCAGTTTTCTGCAATATCAAATATTGCATTACTTGGCTTTGATCATCTGTAAATTTCTTACGTTTTGTTGATTTTTTATGCTGAATCTTATACATGAGCGTTTACAAATAATATATTTTCGAAATCAGCATGAAATTTTACGTGTATAGCGTGAATTTTAAGAGACTCTGATGATTTTGTATTTTTCATGATTTTTAGGGGTCTACCCCTTCGAACTTTTTGACTTTTTTTGAGTAATTATTTTTTTCACCGTTGGAACTGAAATTCACAGATTATACTAATTTCATCATCCTGAATCGATTGGCGTTCTCAAAATTGATCTACCTTCAACCGTTTGCGAGTTGAAAAGATCAATTGGAGTTGAGAGAGGTAATTTCCCGTCATTTTTTATTAATTCAAAATCAGCTAGTTGAAAAACATTTGAAGGGACCTGGCGATGTTTTGAAAAATGAAATATGAAAATTTTCGAAAATTCAGTTTTCTGCAATATCAAATATTGCATTACTTGGCTTTGATCGTCTGTAAATTTCTTACGATTTATTGATTTTTTTTTGCTGAATCTTGTACATGAGCGTTTACAAATCATATATTTTCGAAATCAGCATGAAAGTTTACGTGTATAGTGTGAATTTCGAGTGACTCTGATGATTTTGTATTTTTCATGATTTTTAGGGGTCTACCCCTTCGAACTTTTTGACTTTTTTTGAGTAATGATTTTTTTCACCGTTCGAACTGAATTTCACAGATTATACTAATTTCATCATCCTGAATCGATTGGCGTTCTCAGAATTGATCTACCTTCAACCGTTTGCGAGTTGAAAAGTTCAATTGGAGTTGAGAGGGGTAATTTCCCGACATTTTTTAATAATTCAAAATCAGCTAGTTGAAAAACATTTGAAGGGACCTGGCGATGTTTTGAAAAATGAAAAATTAAAATTTTCGAAAATTAAGTTTTCTGCAATATCAAATATTGCATTACTTGGCTTTGATCATCTGTAAATTTCTTACGATTTATTGATTTTTTTTGCTGAATCTTGTACATGAGCGTTTACAAATCATATATTTTCGAAATCAGCATGAAAGTTTACGTGTATAGTGTGAATTTCGAGTGACTCTGATGATTTTGTATTTTTCATGATTTTTAGGGGTCTACCCCTTCGAACTTTTTGACTTTTTTTGAGTAATAATTTTTTTCACCGTTCGAACTGAATTTCACAGAGTATACTAATTTCATCATCCTGAATCGATTGGCGTTCTCAGAATTGATCTACCTTCAACCGTTTGCGAGTTGAAAAGTTCAATTGGAGTTGAGAGGGGTAATTTCCCGACATTTTTTAATAATTCAAAATCAGCTAGTTGAAAAACATTTGAAGGGACCTGGCGATGTTTTGAAAAATGAAAAATTAAAATTTTCGAAAATTAAGTTTTCTGCAATATCAAATATTGCATTACTTGGCTTCGATCACCTGTAAATTTCTGACGTTTTATTGATTTTTTATGCTGAATCTTGTATATGAGCGTTTACAAATCATATATTTTCGAAATCAGCATGAAATTTTACGTGTATAGTGTGAATTTCAAGTGACTCTGATGATTTTGTATTTTTCATGATTTTTAGGGGTCTACCCCTTCGAACTTTTTGACTTTTTTTGAGTAATTATTTTTTTCACCGTTCGAACTGAAATTCACAGATTATACTAATTTCATCATCCTGAATCGATTGGCGTATTCAGAATTGATCTACCTTCAACCGTTTGCGAGTTGAAAAGTTCAATTGGAGTTGAGAGGGGTAATTTCCCGACATTTTTTAATAATTCAAAATCAGCTAGTTGAAAAACATTTGAAGGGACCTGGCGATGTTTTGAAAAATGAAAAATGAAAATTTTCGAAAATTCAGTTTTCTGCAATATCAAATATTGCATTACTTGGCTTCGATCATCTGTAAATTTCTGACGTTTTATTGATTTTTTATGCTGAATCTTGTATATGAGCGTTTACAAATCATATATTTTCGAAATCAGCATGAAATTTTACGTGTATAGTGTGAATTTCAAGTGACTCTGATGATTTTGTATTTTTCATGATTTTTAGGGGTCTACCCCTTCGAACTTTTTGACTTTTTTTGAGTAATTATTTTTTTCACCGTTCGAACTGAAATTCACAGATTATACTAATTTCATCATCCTGAATCGATTGGCGTATTCAGAATTGATCTACCTTCAACCGTTTGCGAGTTGAAAAGTTCAATTGGAGTTGAGAGGGGTAATTTCCCGACATTTTTTAATAATTCAAAATCAGCTAGTTGAAAAACATTTGAAGGGACCTGGCGATGTTTTGAAAAATGAAAAATGAAAATTTTCGAAAATTCAGTTTTCTGCAATATCAAATATTGCATTACTTGGCTTCGATCATCTGTAAATTTCTTACGTTTTATTGATTTTTTACGCTGAATCTTGTATATGAGCGTTTACAAATCATATATTTTCGAAATCAGCATGAAATTTTACGTGTATAGTGTGAATTTCAAGTGACTCTGATGATTTTGTATTTTTCATGATTTTTAGGGGTCTACCCCTTCGAACTTTTTGACTTTTTTTGAGTAATTATTTTTTTCACCGTTCGAACTGAAATTCACAGATTATACTAATTTCATCATCCTGAATCGATTGGCGTATTCAGAATTGATCTACCTTCAACCGTTTGCGAGTTGAAAAGTTCAATTGGAGTTGAGAGGGGTAATTTCCCGACATTTTTTAATAATTCAAAATCAGCTAGTTGAAAAACATTTGAAGGGACCTGGCGATGTTTTGAAAAATGAAAAATGAAAATTTTCGAAAATTCAGTTTTCTGCAATATCAAATATTGCATTACTTGGCTTCGATCATCTGTAAATTTCTTACGTTTTATTGATTTTTTACGCTGAATCTTGTATATGAGCGTTTACAAATCATATATTTTCGAAATCAGCATGAAATTTTACGTGTATAGTGTGAATTTCAAGTGACTCTGATGATTTTGTATTTTTCATGATTTTTAGGGGTCTACCCCTTCGAACTTTTTGACTTTTTTTGAGTAATTATTTTTTTCACCGTTCGAACTGAAATTCACAGATTATACTAATTTCATCATCCTGAATCGATTGGCGTATTCAGAATTGATCTACCTTCAACCGTTTGCGAGTTGAAAAGTTCAATTGGAGTTGAGAGGGGTAATTTCCCGACATTTTTTAATAATTCAAAATCAGCTAGTTGAAAAACATTTGAAGGGACCTGGCGATGTTTTGAAAAATGAAAAATGAAAATTTTCGAAAATTCAGTTTTCTGCAATATCAAATATTGCATTACTTGGCTTTGATCATCTGTAAATTTCTTACGTTTTGTTGATTTTTTATGCTGAATCTTATACAAGAGCGTTTACAAATAATATATTTTCGAAATCAGCATGAAATTTTACGTGTATAGCGTGAATTTTAAGAGACTCTGATGATTTTGTATTTTTCATGATTTTTAGGGGTCTACCCCTTCGAACTTTTTGACTTTTTTTGAGTAATTATTTTTTTCACCGTTTGAACTGAAATTCACAGATTATACTAATATCATCATCCTGAATCGATTGGCGTTCTCAAAATTGATCTACCTTCAACCGTTTGCGAGTTGAAAAGATCAATTGGAGTTGAGAGAGGTAATTTCCCGTCATTTTTTAATAATTCAAAATCAGCTAGTTGAAAAACATTTGAAGGTACCTGGCGATGTTTTGAAAAATGAAATATGAAAATTTTCGAAAATTCAGTTTTCTGCAATATCAAATATTGCATTACTTGGCTTTGATCATCTGTAAATTTCTTACGATTTATTGATTTTTTATGCTGAATCTTGTACATGAGCGTTTACAAATCATATATTTTCGAAATCAGCATGAAAGTTTACGTGTATAGTGTGAATTTCAAGTGACTCTGATGATTTTGTATTTTTCATGATTTTTAGGGGTCTACCCCTTCGAACTTTTTGACTTTTTTTGAGTAATTATTTTTTTCACCGTTCGAACTGAAATTCACAGATTATACTAATTTCATCATCCTGAATCGATTGGCGTATTCAGAATTGATCTACCTTCAACCGTTTGCGAGTTGAAAAGTTCAATTGGAGTTGAGAGGGGTAATTTCCCGACATTTTTTAATAATTCAAAATCAGCTAGTTGAAAAACATTTGAAGGGACCTGGCGATGTTTTGAAAAATGAAAAATGAAAGTTTTCGAAAATTCAGTTTTCTGCAATATCAAATATTGCATTACTTGGCTTCGATCATCTGTAAATTTCTTACGTTTTATTGATTTTTTATGCTGAATCTTGTATATGAGCGTTTACAAATCATATATTTTCGAAATCAGCATGAAATTTTACGTGTATAGCGTGAATTTTAAGAGACTCTGATGATTTTGTATTTTTCATGATTTTTAGGGGTCTACCCCTTCGAACTTTTTGACTTTTTTTGAGTAATTATTTTTTTCACCGTTCGAACTGAAATTCACAGATTATACTAATTTCATCATCCTGAATCGATTGGCGTATTCAGAATTGATCTACCTTCAACCGTTTGCGAGTTGAAAAGTTCAATTGGAGTTGAGAGGGGTAATTTCCCGACATTTTTTAATAATTCAAAGTCAGCTAGTTGAAAAACATGTGAAGGGACCTGGCGATGTTTTGAAAAATGAAAAATGAAAATTTTCGAAAATTCAGTTTTCTGCAATATCAAAAATTGCATTACTTGGCTTCGATCATCTGTAAATTTCTGACGTTTTATTGATTTTTTATGCTGAATCTTGTATATGAGCGTTTACAAATCATATATTTTCGAAATCAGCATGAAATTTTACGTGTATAGTGTGAATTTCAAGTGACTCTGATGATTTTGTATTTTTCATGATTTTTAGGGGTCTACCCCTTCGAACTTTTTGACTTTTTTTGAGTAATTATTTTTTTCACCGTTCGAACTGAAATTCACAGATTATACTAATTTCATCATCCTGAATCGATTGGCGTATTCAGAATTGATCTACCTTCAACCGTTTGCGAGTTGAAAAGTTCAATTGGAGTTGAGAGGGGTAATTTCCCGACATTTTTTAATAATTCAAAATCAGCTAGTTGAAAAACATTTGAAGGGACCTGGCGATGTTTTGAAAAATGAAAAATGAAAATTTTCGAAAATTCAGTTTTCTGCAATATCAAATATTGCATTACTTGGCTTCGATCATCTGTAAATTTCTTACGTTTTATTGATTTTTTACGCTGAATCTTGTATATGAGCGTTTACAAATCATATATTTTCGAAATCAGCATGAAATTTTACGTGTATAGTGTGAATTTCAAGTGACTCTGATGATTTTGTATTTTTCATGATTTTTAGGGGTCTACCCCTTCGAACTTTTTGACTTTTTTTGAGTAATTATTTTTTTCACCGTTCGAACTGAAATTCACAGATTATACTAATTTCATCATCCTGAATCGATTGGCGTATTCAGAATTGATCTACCTTCAACCGTTTGCGAGTTGAAAAGTTCAATTGGAGTTGAGAGGGGTAATTTCCCGACATTTTTTAATAATTCAAAATCAGCTAGTTGAAAAACATTTGAAGGGACCTGGCGATGTTTTGAAAAATGAAAAATGAAAATTTTCGAAAATTCAGTTTTCTGCAATATCAAATATTGCATTACTTGGCTTCGATCATCTGTAAATTTCTGACGTTTTATTGATTTTTTACGCTGAATCTTGTATATGAGCGTTTACAAATCATATATTTTCGAAATCAGCATGAAATTTTACGTGTATAGTGTGAATTTCAAGTGACTCTGATGATTTTGTATTTTTCGTGATTTTTAGGGGTCTACCCCTTCGAACTTTTTGACTTTTTTTGAGTAATTATTTTTTCACCGTTCGAACTGAAATTCACAGATTATACTAATTTCATCATCCTGAATCGATTGGCGTATTCAGAATTGATCTACCTTCAACCGTTTGCGAGTTGAAAAGTTCAATTGGAGTTGAGAGGGGTAATTTCCCGACATTTTTTAATAATTCAAAATCAGCTAGTTGAAAAACATTTGAAGGGACCTGGCGATGTTTTGAAAAATGAAAAATGAAAATTTTCGAAAATTCAGTTTTCTGCAATATCAAATATTGCATTACTTGGCTTCGATCATCTGTAAATTTCTTACGTTTTATTGATTTTTTACGCTGAATCTTGTATATGAGCGTTTACAAATCATATATTTTCGAAATCAGCATGAAATTTTACGTGTATAGTGTGAATTTCAAGTGACTCTGATGATTTTGTATTTTTCATGATTTTTAGGGGTCTACCCCTTCGAACATTTTGACTTTTTTTGAGTAATTATTTTTTTCACCGTTCGAACTGAAATTCACAGATTATACTAATTTCATCATCCTGAATCGATTGGCGTATTCAGAATTGATCTACCTTCAACCGTTTGCGAGTTGAAAAGTTCAATTGGAGTTGAGAGGGGTAATTTCCCGACATTTTTTAATAATTCAAAATCAGCTAGTTGAAAAACATTTGAAGGGACCTGGCGATGTTTTGAAAAATGAAAAATGAAAATTTTCGAAAATTCAGTTTTCTGCAATATCAAATATTGCATTACTTGGCTTCGATCATCTGTAAATTTCTGACGTTTTATTGATTTTTTATGCTGAATCTTGTATATGAGCGTTTACAAATCATATATTTTCGAAATCAGCATGAAATTTTACGTGTATAGTGTGAATTTCAAGTGACTCTGATGATTTTGTATTTTTCATGATTTTTAGGGGTCTACCCCTTCGAACTTTTTGACTTTTTTTGAGTAATTATTTTTTTCACCGTTCGAACTGAAATTCACAGATTATACTAATTTCATCATCCTGAATCGATTGGCGTATTCAGAATTGATCTACCTTCAACCGTTTGCGAGTTGAAAAGTTCAATTGGAGTTGAGAGGGGTAATTTCCCGACATTTTTTAATAATTCAAAATCAGCTAGTTGAAAAACATTTGAAGGGACCTGGCGATGTTTTGAAAAATGAAAAATGAAAATTTTCGAAAATTCAGTTTTCTGCAATATCAAATATTGCATTACTTGGCTTCGATCATCTGTAAATTTCTTACGTTTTATTGATTTTTTACGCTGAATCTTGTATATGAGCGTTTACAAATCATATATTTTCGAAATCAGCATGAAATTTTACGTGTATAGTGTGAATTTCAAGTGACTCTGATGATTTTGTATTTTTCATGATTTTTAGGGGTCTACCCCTTCGAACTTTTTGACTTTTTTTGAGTAATTATTTTTTTCACCGTTCGAACTGAAATTCACAGATTATACTAATTTCATCATCCTGAATCGATTGGCGTATTCAGAATTGATCTACCTTCAACCGTTTGCGAGTTGAAAAGTTCAATTGGAGTTGAGAGGGGTAATTTCCCGACATTTTTTAATAATTCAAAATCAGCTAGTTGAAAAACATTTGAAGGGACCTGGCGATGTTTTGAAAAATGAAAAATGAAAATTTTCGAAAATTCAGTTTTCTGCAATATCAAATATTGCATTACTTGGCTTCGATCATCTGTAAATTTCTGACGTTTTATTGATTTTTTACGCTGAATCTTGTATATGAGCGTTTACAAATCATATATTTTCGAAATCAGCATGAAATTTTACGTGTATAGTGTGAATTTCAAGTGACTCTGATGATTTTGTATTTTTCGTGATTTTTAGGGGTCTACCCCTTCGAACTTTTTGACTTTTTTTGAGTAATTATTTTTTCACCGTTCGAACTGAAATTCACAGATTATACTAATTTCATCATCCTGAATCGATTGGCGTATTCAGAATTGATCTACCTTCAACCGTTTGCGAGTTGAAAAGTTCAATTGGAGTTGAGAGGGGTAATTTCCCGACATTTTTTAATAATTCAAAATCAGCTAGTTGAAAAACATTTGAAGGGACCTGGCGATGTTTTGAAAAATGAAAAATGAAAATTTTCGAAAATTCAGTTTTCTGCAATATCAAATATTGCATTACTTGGCTTCGATCATCTGTAAATTTCTTACGTTTTATTGATTTTTTACGCTGAATCTTGTATATGAGCGTTTACAAATCATATATTTTCGAAATCAGCATGAAATTTTACGTGTATAGTGTGAATTTCAAGTGACTCTGATGATTTTGTATTTTTCATGATTTTTAGGGGTCTACCCCTTCGAACATTTTGACTTTTTTTGAGTAATTATTTTTTTCACCGTTCGAACTGAAATTCACAGATTATACTAATTTCATCATCCTGAATCGATTGGCGTATTCAGAATTGATCTACCTTCAACCGTTTGCGAGTTGAAAAGTTCAATTGGAGTTGAGAGGGGTAATTTCCCGACATTTTTTAATAATTCAAAATCAGCTAGTTGAAAAACATTTGAAGGGACCTGGCGATGTTTTGAAAAATGAAAAATGAAAATTTTCGAAAATTCAGTTTTCTGCAATATCAAATATTGCATTACTTGGCTTCGATCATCTGTAAATTTCTGACGTTTTATTGATTTTTTATGCTGAATCTTGTATATGAGCGTTTACAAATCATATATTTTCGAAATCAGCATGAAATTTTACGTGTATAGTGTGAATTTCAAGTGACTCTGATGATTTTGTATTTTTCATGATTTTTAGGGGTCTACCCCTTCGAACTTTTTGACTTTTTTTGAGTAATTATTTTTTTCACCGTTCGAACTGAAATTCACAGATTATACTAATTTCATCATCCTGAATCGATTGGCGTATTCAGAATTGATCTACCTTCAACCGTTTGCGAGTTGAAAAGTTCAATTGGAGTTGAGAGGGGTAATTTCCCGACATTTTTTAATAATTCAAAATCAGCTAGTTGAAAAACATTTGAAGGGACCTGGCGATGTTTTGAAAAATGAAAAATGAAAATTTTCGAAAATTCAGTTTTCTGCAATATCAAATATTGCATTACTTGGCTTTGATCATCTGTAAATTTCTTACGTTTTGTTGATTTTTTATGCTGAATCTTATACAAGAGCGTTTACAAATAATATATTTTCGAAATCAGCATGAAATTTTACGTGTATAGCGTGAATTTTAAGAGACTCTGATGATTTTGTATTTTTCATGATTTTTAGGGGTCTACCCCTTCGAACTTTTTGACTTTTTTTGAGTAATTATTTTTTTCACCGTTTGAACTGAAATTCACAGATTATACTAATATCATCATCCTGAATCGATTGGCGTTCTCAAAATTGATCTACCTTCAACCGTTTGCGAGTTGAAAAGATCAATTGGAGTTGAGAGAGGTAATTTCCCGTCATTTTTTAATAATTCAAAATCAGCTAGTTGAAAAACATTTGAAGGTACCTGGCGATGTTTTGAAAAATGAAATATGAAAATTTTCGAAAATTCAGTTTTCTGCAATATCAAATATTGCATTACTTGGCTTTGATCATCTGTAAATTTCTTACGATTTATTGATTTTTTATGCTGAATCTTGTACATGAGCGTTTACAAATCATATATTTTCGAAATCAGCATGAAAGTTTACGTGTATAGTGTGAATTTCAAGTGACTCTGATGATTTTGTATTTTTCATGATTTTTAGGGGTCTACCCCTTCGAACTTTTTGACTTTTTTTGAGTAATTATTTTTTTCACCGTTCGAACTGAAATTCACAGATAATACTAATTTCATCATCCTGAATCGATTGGCGTATTCAGAATTGATCTACCTTCAACCGTTTGCGAGTTGAAAAGTTCAATTGGAGTTGAGAGGGGTAATTTCCCGACATTTTTTAATAATTCAAAATCAGCTAGTTGAAAAACATTTGAAGGGACCTGGCGATGTTTTGAAAAATGAAAAATGAAAGTTTTCGAAAATTCAGTTTTCTGCAATATCAAATATTGCATTACTTGGCTTCGATCATCTGTAAATTTCTTACGTTTTATTGATTTTTTATGCTGAATCTTGTATATGAGCGTTTACAAATCATATATTTTCGAAATCAGCATGAAATTTTACGTGTATAGCGTGAATTTTAAGAGACTCTGATGATTTTGTATTTTTCATGATTTTTAGGGGTCTACCCCTTCGAACTTTTTGACTTTTTTTGAGTAATTATTTTTTTCACCGTTCGAACTGAAATTCACAGATTATACTAATTTCATCATCCTGAATCGATTGGCGTATTCAGAATTGATCTACCTTCAACCGTTTGCGAGTTGAAAAGTTCAATTGGAGTTGAGAGGGGTAATTTCCCGACATTTTTTAATAATTCAAAGTCAGCTAGTTGAAAAACATGTGAAGGGACCTGGCGATGTTTTGAAAAATGAAAAATGAAAATTTTCGAAAATTCAGTTTTCTGCAATATCAAAAATTGCATTACTTGGCTTCGATCATCTGTAAATTTCTGACGTTTTATTGATTTTTTATGCTGAATCTTGTATATGAGCGTTTACAAATCATATATTTTCGAAATCAGCATGAAATTTTACGTGTATAGTGTGAATTTCAAGTGACTCTGATGATTTTGTATTTTTCATGATTTTTAGGGGTCTACCCCTTCGAACTTTTTGACTTTTTTTGAGTAATTATTTTTTTCACCGTTCGAACTGAAATTCACAGATTATACTAATTTCATCATCCTGAATCGATTGGCGTATTCAGAATTGATCTACCTTCAACCGTTTGCGAGTTGAAAAGTTCAATTGGAGTTGAGAGGGGTAATTTCCCGACATTTTTTAATAATTCAAAATCAGCTAGTTGAAAAACATTTGAAGGGACCTGGCGATGTTTTGAAAAATGAAAAATGAAAATTTTCGAAAATTCAGTTTTCTGCAATATCAAATATTGCATTACTTGGCTTCGATCATCTGTAAATTTCTTACGTTTTATTGATTTTTTACGCTGAATCTTGTATATGAGCGTTTACAAATCATATATTTTCGAAATCAGCATGAAATTTTACGTGTATAGTGTGAATTTCAAGTGACTCTGATGATTTTGTATTTTTCATGATTTTTAGGGGTCTACCCCTTCGAACTTTTTGACTTTTTTTGAGTAATTATTTTTTTCACCGTTCGAACTGAAATTCACAGATTATACTAATTTCATCATCCTGAATCGATTGGCGTATTCAGAATTGATCTACCTTCAACCGTTTGCGAGTTGAAAAGTTCAATTGGAGTTGAGAGGGGTAATTTCCCGACATTTTTTAATAATTCAAAATCAGCTAGTTGAAAAACATTTGAAGGGACCTGGCGATGTTTTGAAAAATGAAAAATGAAAATTTTCGAAAATTCAGTTTTCTGCAATATCAAATATTGCATTACTTGGCTTCGATCATCTGTAAATTTCTGACGTTTTATTGATTTTTTACGCTGAATCTTGTATATGAGCGTTTACAAATCATATATTTTCGAAATCAGCATGAAATTTTACGTGTATAGTGTGAATTTCAAGTGACTCTGATGATTTTGTATTTTTCGTGATTTTTAGGGGTCTACCCCTTCGAACTTTTTGACTTTTTTTGAGTAATTATTTTTTCACCGTTCGAACTGAAATTCACAGATTATACTAATTTCATCATCCTGAATCGATTGGCGTATTCAGAATTGATCTACCTTCAACCGTTTGCGAGTTGAAAAGTTCAATTGGAGTTGAGAGGGGTAATTTCCCGACATTTTTTAATAATTCAAAATCAGCTAGTTGAAAAACATTTGAAGGGACCTGGCGATGTTTTGAAAAATGAAAAATGAAAATTTTCGAAAATTCAGTTTTCTGCAATATCAAATATTGCATTACTTGGCTTCGATCATCTGTAAATTTCTTACGTTTTATTGATTTTTTACGCTGAATCTTGTATATGAGCGTTTACAAATCATATATTTTCGAAATCAGCATGAAATTTTACGTGTATAGTGTGAATTTCAAGTGACTCTGATGATTTTGTATTTTTCATGATTTTTAGGGGTCTACCCCTTCGAACATTTTGACTTTTTTTGAGTAATTATTTTTTTCACCGTTCGAACTGAAATTCACAGATTATACTAATTTCATCATCCTGAATCGATTGGCGTATTCAGAATTGATCTACCTTCAACCGTTTGCGAGTTGAAAAGTTCAATTGGAGTTGAGAGGGGTAATTTCCCGACATTTTTTAATAATTCAAAATCAGCTAGTTGAAAAACATTTGAAGGGACCTGGCGATGTTTTGAAAAATGAAAAATGAAAATTTTCGAAAATTCAGTTTTCTGCAATATCAAATATTGCATTACTTGGCTTCGATCATCTGTAAATTTCTGACGTTTTATTGATTTTTTATGCTGAATCTTGTATATGAGCGTTTACAAATCATATATTTTCGAAATCAGCATGAAATTTTACGTGTATAGTGTGAATTTCAAGTGACTCTGATGATTTTGTATTTTTCATGATTTTTAGGGGTCTACCCCTTCGAACTTTTTGACTTTTTTTGAGTAATTATTTTTTTCACCGTTCGAACTGAAATTCACAGATTATACTAATTTCATCATCCTGAATCGATTGGCGTATTCAGAATTGATCTACCTTCAACCGTTTGCGAGTTGAAAAGTTCAATTGGAGTTGAGAGGGGTAATTTCCCGACATTTTTTAATAATTCAAAATCAGCTAGTTGAAAAACATTTGAAGGGACCTGGCGATGTTTTGAAAAATGAAAAATGAAAATTTTCGAAAATTCAGTTTTCTGCAATATCAAATATTGCATTACTTGGCTTCGATCATCTGTAAATTTCTTACGTTTTATTGATTTTTTACGCTGAATCTTGTATATGAGCGTTTACAAATCATATATTTTCGAAATCAGCATGAAATTTTACGTGTATAGTGTGAATTTCAAGTGACTCTGATGATTTTGTATTTTTCATGATTTTTAGGGGTCTACCCCTTCGAACTTTTTGACTTTTTTTGAGTAATTATTTTTTTCACCGTTCGAACTGAAATTCACAGATTATACTAATTTCATCATCCTGAATCGATTGGCGTATTCAGAATTGATCTACCTTCAACCGTTTGCGAGTTGAAAAGTTCAATTGGAGTTGAGAGGGGTAATTTCCCGACATTTTTTAATAATTCAAAATCAGCTAGTTGAAAAACATTTGAAGGGACCTGGCGATGTTTTGAAAAATGAAAAATGAAAATTTTCGAAAATTCAGTTTTCTGCAATATCAAATATTGCATTACTTGGCTTCGATCATCTGTAAATTTCTGACGTTTTATTGATTTTTTATGCTGAATCTTGTATATGAGCGTTTACAAATCATATATTTTCGAAATCAGCATGAAATTTTACGTGTATAGTGTGAATTTCAAGTGACTCTGATGATTTTGTATTTTTCATGATTTTTAGGGGTCTACCCCTTCGAACTTTTTGACTTCTTTTGAGTAATTATTTTTTTCACCGTTCGAACTGAAATTCACAGATTATACTAATTTCATCATCCTGAATCGATTGGCGTATTCAGAATTGATCTACCTTCAACCGTTTGCGAGTTGAAAAGTTCAATTGGAGTTGAGAGGGGTAATTTTCCGACATTTTTTAATAATTCAAAATCAGCTAGTTGAAAAACATTTGAAGGGACCTGGCGATGTTTTGAAAAATTAAACATTGAAATGTTTGAAAATTTGATTTACTGAAATATTGCATTACTTGACTTTGATCGTCTGTAAATCTTTTGAAAAGCGAAATCTGCAGGTATTTTTTAATTTAATTTCACCTAGAAAATGTTGATTGTGAGGATACTTTTTTTGCAACTAGAAATCTTCTGAAATTTCATTTCGTCAACGAAATTTATTTTTGTGGTCTGAGGCTGTAAAAGTTTTCTGTTGGAGACTCTCCGTACGGAAATAGTAGTATATAAGTTATGCGAGAGTCTAGATGGTCTATAATCCATTTGTCGTTTTTCAAAAAGGATCTTACGTCAATATTGCCCCCCTTTACTATGGAATATTGGTTTTATGTTCATTCTTCAATTTTTTTCAGTATGTGTTCAGCCTAGCGGTTCTCTTACAATATGAATATTAAACGCATGCACTCTCACCTGGCTTGGCTTCATGAAGTTTTGCCTGCTTCACTTCATAATTTCCGACACACTGGTTGGGGTTGGATGATTCAGGAAAAAGTTCGCAGTCCAGGTATTCCGGTAGTGCTAAGCCAAAAACGTCCAGAAAGAAACCACACCGCCTTTTCGTTTCTGCAAAGAAATCATAGCGTGAAAAATGTGATTACCTTTCAAAACAATCCTCACCTAAACACAAACTCCTACAGGGCCGTACTACCCCTCCAGCTGGTCCACATTTCGGAACAAACAGCGAACACAAAAACAGCGCCGCCAAATCATAGCACTTCACGTCTACAACGGCCTCGTATACTTCCAACTCTTGTTCGGCATCTCTTTGGCCAAAGTGTCCTATGTAATTGGGGAATACCGTGAAATTGTAAGGTATGTCGTGCTGTTTGCAGAACTGCACGATGACCGTCAAACATATACCCGGAGCTGGGTTATCACTTTTCTTCTCGATGACGATCGGTGTGGTCGTTACGGTTACTGAATTGTTGACTATTTTTACTGAAGTGGGATAAGCTGAAAATGATTTGAATGTTACATAGAATGAACTAAACGAGAAAACGAGACAGAGAGACCAAACGATTTACTTCATAAGAACTGAACTTGGCTTCGAACTGATCCTGCAACTTACATTACACCATTTCTCTAAAACCGATTTATTTGGTTTGGTGGATGTACCCTGGGATCAACTAAATTTCTCCAACTTCAACGCCACTATATTAATATAGATTCAATAACAATTTAAGGGACAACTACCTGGTACCATCAGGGCCAATGCAAATATTTTCTAGAATCAGAATGCAGGTAGCTTGTTGAATACCATAGGCTCTCTTAAACTCCGAAGAGTTGTTCTACACTTAATAACGATCATAAAATATATACCGATTGAAATGTCTTATTCAATCAGAACCAATTGTCAGTCTTAGCAGTATGAAATCGATCTTAGGATTCCTCGAGGTTCTATATTGGGTCCCCTTATCTTTCTTCTATTTATCAAGGGAATGCCTAATCATTTATGCACAGATAATAATTTTGTATGCAGATGATACAACGATCGCAGCGAATGCCGATAATCTAGAGGAACTTCAGGTGGTGAATGTGATGAAAACTGTTTTGTTGCAGTTTTTTTCCAGTAGAAATAGATAATTTCCACGTTAGAGTTGGTGGGGAAATAATTGAATCATATCAGATGACACCAAAATTGTTGGTTCTGATATCGATGGTAACATGACCTGGGAGTCGACGAAAAAAACAAAAAAAAACGGAAAAAATACCTCCGAAAAAAAAAACTCCGAAAAAAAAACGGAAATAATACCCCACGGAAAAAACCCGAAAGAAAACCCCCGGAGAAAAAAAAACTGAAAAAATACCCCTATATGCGATAACAATGGCCGTACACAAAAAGTAATGAAATTTCAACTGTGTCATGTTAAAGAAACTAGACCATATTTGAATATTTGATTCATTTTACAATACAGAGGGGTGGAACAACAGATTTTTCAGCCTTGCAAAAAGGCGAATCTGTCACCAGGTTAGTTCGTTCAGGAACAATCGAGTCATAAAAATATAAAAAATCGTCTTTTTTGGTCGTCGACGATGAACATTCCACAGGATGGGTTAAAACTTTTATTGGATGAATCAAATATGGTCTAGTTGCTTTAACATGACACACAGTTGAAATTTCATTACTTTTTGTGTACTGGCCATTGTTATCGCTTATAGGGGTATTTTTCCGTTTTTTTTTCGTTTTTTTTTTTCCTTTTTTCCAGGGGTATTTTCTCCGGGTTTTTTCCAGTTTTTTTTCCTAGATTCGGTATAAACCATGTACGTAAGAAAGTTATCAGTCGTTGGTTACTATGTAATCAGACAGATGAAGTTCAGTTTCAGTATAGGCCAACTCTTAAACGTTTCCTTTGCCGTTGTATATTCCTATATTCCTTAAAATATTGCCGGTTGGGGTTGCTCCACAAAACATAAAAAATCTTTACGGGGACAATCTTTTTGAAACGAAGCTCAAGAATTTCAAATTACAGGTTATTTTTATAGTATTGATGGATAAATCAATGATATTTATATTATAATTATTCTGTGGAACTTTAATATTTTTAGGTATAAATTTAGATTGTACGTATTTGTTGTCTGACGTATCCTATATAATTTTTATGATCGTAAAGGATTCGATAAATTTTCATTATTTATTTATTCCTTTTCGTTAGATAATTTGTTGATCGCATGGTACATTCATCAGTAGCAATTTTGAAAATTTCACCAAAAAACACCTTGCTTGATTGAAGCAGATATCGATGACGAAAAAGTTGCAGATCAACAATTCGAAGAAGTTCGTTCATGTTTACCGGTGCCGGATCCAGAAGTTTCACAATAAAACCATATTGAAAAAAATATTTCGTACGGAGGATATTAGTTATCAACTTTCGAATGTTAGTGTTGAAAAAATTTACAATGTTTGACGAAAACGGTACCAACAAAATTTTTGTTTGCGTAGTTAGATCCGATTGAATTGGAGAGCAATGGTGCTGGTAGCATTTTATCACTGTCTCATGATTGAACAGTGCCTATTTAGAAGTACAGCGTGGTCAAGTTTTCTGCAGAGGTTGTTTTTGTGGCTGTCAACTTATACCTGCTCGGACCTTGATCTTATTTGGAACCAAAGCAATCATACACTTGTTATAACATCGGAACGAATGCTTTGTAACTGAGATTTTTTTAATTTTGTTTCATTGGTACGTATAACTCCATCCAGGTATTCAGATATCTGGCTACATGGACATTCGCGTAGTATATTCTCAGCAGGTTCAGGTGGCCATTCTCAAAATTGATAGTTTTCCGTGTCCGATTTGTTTAGCTTGGATGATATATTCGGTACTTTGGAAGATATAGAATAATTTCTGTTCTCTGCTGTTGATATATTGGTTATTTTATTGACTAATCTACCGGATGCAACAGAGACATGAAGTAGTCTGTAGCTTCTTAATTTAAAGAGATATAAATTTGAAATTCACAGCAGTTACATAATCAATGATAACGCTTTCATTGAAACTATCGACTTCTTCTTCAACCACCAGTTTCACCGGAGGTAAACCCAATTTATTTATTTTTCAAATGCCACCCTGTATATTTTCTATCCTACCGTATTTGTCTTGAGTTTTTTGTGTTTATCTTCTTGGGTTTTGATTTTTATTTCAGGAAACTCCTAGGTATTTCAATTTGAGAATACAGTTTTTGTCCATTCATAGAGAGAGAGAGCTCCTTTCTCTCCATGAACTAGTACTTTTTTCAAAATACCAGTTATTGCATGAAAATCACAGATACTAGTGAAACCGTTGCCATCCTACATTTATAGCACATTTGTATTTTGAGGATGGTTTATAATTTTGGAGAAATCCATCGCGTGAAGTTGGAAGAAAAATATTTGATTTTTTTTGTAAAATTTAGATATTTTTATTGTGAATGGAGTATGCACCTGCTGGTTGGAGAACGAATTATGGAGGTTGGAGAACGAATTATGGAACACCATGTGTGAGTTTTTTCATTTATTTTAATTTTCATCTATTCTGGGGCCGGCACAGGCTTCAACTACTTAGATATATTTTTAATGGAAAGTTTACCTTTGAAATAGACAGCCATCCCAGCACCTATAGCAAAAAGTGCTAAGGCATTGATCACAAGTTGAGCAAATCTGAATCTCAGTCGATGCGCATATACGGACGATGGTCTTCTTATGTCCCTGATTATCTGAAATATCCATTCTGATAACAAGGTGCACTAATCAAACTACTACAAGACTCATCATTAGTATCTTAGAAACGGTGAGATACAGACCGTTTGGAAATGGAGGTGGTATCACAGTTCTCGCGTATTATACCAAACAAATTTGAAAATTAATTGAGAATGTTGACCACTAGACAAACAACAATGGGACACCATTTGTTTCCTTCGTGCGCAACAAATTTTGTTAGATTTGGCTCGTCTTGAAAGACCCATACAGTCGACTGTTGTTTAAGTTCGGGTTAATATGCAAAGATGCGATTGCATTTTTTCCAAATTTTTTCGCACCAATCAACACGAGCTTTTTTTTCGTCAAGTTATGCGGTATTCAACGAGAATAAATCTCGTTGACGGCCAAAGGTCCAAGCCATATTTAATGTGTGCGAGTGGAACGAATGCCCAAGTATGTCTCAATCTCACGGTATGTCCCATGACGATCTTACAATATCAGTTCATACACAGCCTAGATGTTTTCTGGTACAACAGTCGATTTTGGATTATCTTCCACGATTGAATTCGGTAACTTGAGATAGTGCGCGTTGAACGGCACCCTATTGTTGGTCCCAGTCTAGAGGACTCAAGCTCCTATTTAGAGGGGCTCAAGTCCTTGTCTAAAGGGGTTCAAGTCTCTGTCTAGAGGGGTCCAAGTCTCTGTTTAGATGGAACCAAGTCCCTGTCTAGTGGGGTCCAAGTCCATGGTCTATATGAGCGAAGGGTTAGGAGCAGCAGTAGCAGCGTTTTTGCTGGGAAACTGACGTGTAATTTCTCGTGGTTCATTTGCAATTGTGTAGTTCACACCAATATATATTACGTTACTTCAAAGCATTTTGGTCAAACTATTTGGCCATGAGCCATGGGCTCTAAATGCTACTTGAAATTCAGCTGTAACGAGGCATACAAGCTGAACAGCGCATTCACCCAACTCTAGGACTGCAGGTTGAAATAAAATGTATCAATCAATCCAAAGTTCGATCGTCATTTCCTGTACCTTTCAGTCCGTCGATTTCACCATCCCGCCTTTTATAACTTGAAGGAAATATAAATGGGACAGATGTGAGCATGTGAGGAAAAAAGCATGCAGGGCCGCACTACCTGTGATTATCAGTGATATCGTAGGACTGGAGGTTTGATAGAGTTACGATCGAACTTCACAGGTGAGTTCGTTTGATCGATGAATCATCGAAGGATCTCATCTCCCCTGAGTACATAGAACCAAGTTATGGGTCTATCTTATCATGCAAGGGCGTATCCAGGAACTGTACTTGGGAAGAAGGTATTTTTATGAGATTTTGTCAAAAACCAACATGTATCGCGGAAACCTGTCTCACTGTTTCCAAGATCCCAATGAAGAACCCTTGATTCGTAACATCCTGCATTTTAACATTGTGGCACTTACCCTATGATGAAGTGACATATTAGACCCACTATGGAATCTGACAATCGTTTGTAGGCTTGCAGGGGTGGACGCGCTCTTGATAATGGTGGAGTTCCCATTTGCGTCGTCCTCTAGATCTTTAACCTTCGGAATCAATCCACCATTTTGCTGCTTCACTGGCGTTCTTGGGGGTAGCAGAGGAGTTTCCATTGTCTTAGTCGTGTAACTCGGGGAAGAGGTTTGGCTGAAACTGTCACTGGAAACGCTGGAGTCTTGCCTTATGGACCCCCTCCCGTGAGGCTGTTGATTAGGCTGAACCTTATTAGATGAAATATTAGATTTATGGGTCTTTGGTGCGGGAGGGGGTGGTCCTACAGGTGCTGGGGGGATTTTAATACAGTCTTGGGTTTGTGCGGGGTTCGCACTATCGAATGGAAAGGCGGCGGAAGACCTGCCATTCTGCTTGGGGCAGGAGTTTCTATTGTGGTCGAACCTTCGGTTGATATTATTGGCTTCTGTGCAGACTTGTTGACGAAGGGGCGGTTTCGCTTTGTCAGCGAAAGGGTGGTTTGGAAGGGCTCGACATTTGGGTGTGGGGGGTAATGGGGGAGGTTCAGCAGGCTTGTTGTTGGGTGATGTCTTTACCTTATTTGTGACTGTGGTGACCGGCAAATTTCTCTTGGGAACCGGAGGAGGACGTAATGGTATAGGCGGAAGATTCTGGAAAAACACAATATTGCTTGTAAGTTTTGAGACTAGTAGTGCGCAACAATACTCTAAGTCACAACTTCTATTCGACCGTTTGAGGTACTATTATCAATTGGAACATCAATATCGAAAACAGTCCTCTCATCGACCTTTTCTAATATTCAGAATATCTTATCCGGAGTTGAGTTAGCATAAGCAGCTTCAGAATAGAATCATAATTATTTCCGTAATTTCTAGAAATGTTCGACGAATACGACTTCCTACTATCGAGGTATCAATAACGGAAGTCCATCATATCTGAATGGGCTATCATCTTATTGCTTATATCTTTAATCGAAAGTGCTTTTTTCTTGATCTCCAATTATAACGAATATAGTATGTGACGAGATTCACCTTCATGAAAATAGCCAAAAAAAAATCGTAATTCAGTACATAAACTGCTACCGAAACCACGTTGCTTCGAAAACCAAGCCATATATGGAAACTTGGTATTGCACTTGCAGTTGAAGTTGCATATTGAGAATCTGTTGAGCTAGAATCCGATATTTGACTTTCTGATATCGAAAATATAATTAGTGATCACATCTGATATATGATTCAATACTCACAATTAATTGAGTTGATTCGTTTGTTTGTAATACAGAAACACTTACTTGATGATGACTGATATAAACTGTTAGACTTGGCTTGATATCGTCAGAAATAGTGTCAATAGTGTGGGGCATTTCACAAGTACGTGTTCAATATATTTCAATACCCGCCATTATTTTAGCCAGGGGAGTATTTGGTTCCCCACAAGTATAAGCTAAAACTATATCGGAGAATTTTTTGACAAATTACCCAGGTTTTCGAAGGAAACCCTTCGAAAGCAGAGCTTGTACGAGCAAGAAAAAATCCGGGAACTATATCTTACGTACAAGTGGATTCCGAACCACTTTAGCTCAGTAGCAGGCCGTGGGAATCGATCCCGAGCCGCCTGGATGGGAAGCAACACTCTAAATCCACGACCACTCCGCTTGTGGTAGGTGTATGGAAGTGAAAAGAGTGAAACATCGGCAGGAAATTTATCGTACCATTTGTCAAGATGCGATGCTCGAGATTGCAAGCGTCGATGCTGTTTCAATAGAGATGAAGCTATAGAGAAAATCCTTGTTGAATTCTGAATACTCTGAAACTATATCAATGCCTATTCTTTTTCACACAAGGTGACTACATATACTTGAAGTCGCCTTGTGTGAGAAATAATAGGAAATAAGAGGAAAATTGCGAATTTGAAACTGTTTCACAAATATGGATGGATCTGTATTTTTCTTAGTGGCTACATTTTAACTTCACTGTGTGTTCATTCTGATGGAATACAGGCTACATTGACATATTCTTCGAATTTTCGATTCTGATCGTTTATGTTCTGGGATTGTATAGTACTAAGTAGAAATAATTTGTTTGACTTTTGGGAATCGTTTTTTCTTGTGACTTGGATAATTGTAGCGATTTACTGCATTGTTATTGTTTTTAGGAAGAAATATACAATCTTCAACGATGTGAAAGAACACCTGAGGGTGATTTAACTTCCGCTGTAAAATACGGAAGTGCTGAAGGCTATACCATCCCTTCATTTTACTTTGCTGTCTTCGAAGTAGATGAGATTCGATGATTATTTTTATGAACTTGAATATGTATAAAGGCGACAATAATAACCATCTGAAAATTTTACTCCAAGTTCTACAATTTTGGAGGGTGAAGCCCTAACAAAAATAAAAGACACGTATCACGTATCATGTAGGGATGTCATCGTTTCAGATATTCATGATCTTGGAGAATGTTGAATACTTACAATTGCCTGTATCTTGGCATTTTCATCGGTGGCTGAATAAGCGTGTGCCGAATGTCTCCTGGCGTAGATATTGGAGTTGACGGGGGCAAGAGTGAGAGATGTGGGTTGCAGATTGGAATGGCCGCTATCGAGGATATCTAATAGAGCTCGTTCATTAGCCAAACTTCCCCATCTACGTGGCAAAAAAGGTTCTATTTAGAGAGTGACTTGAACCAGCTATCTTTGGAATTTATAGGGCGGTAGGTGACACTTTTATTCAATTGATAACCTCAACTTGAAACATATTCATTGGTGAGGAGTATACAGTGTGCCCAAGATAAAGTGGTATCTGTACTCAGCGTTCATTATTATTTTCAGAGCCTTAACTTATATGCGAATGGAACTTGGCGAAATATCCACTTCTCAAGACGTGGATATCCCTTTTTTGAGTCGCCTGAGAGCAAAAATGCCCCTAGAGAGTTTCTTATTCAACTCGTTTATATGAATTGTCCAAGATAAGTTGTCATCAAGCAATTTTCCATTTTGATCGGTCGT
Organism: Chrysolina americana; assembly: GCA_958502065.1. Lineage (NCBI taxonomy): Eukaryota > Metazoa > Arthropoda > Insecta > Coleoptera > Chrysomelidae > Chrysolina > Chrysolina americana. The sequence continues at coordinate 55,083,076 of OY293420.1, read as the reverse complement.
GCTGTTGTAATTTGTAGAGAATAGAATTTAATGTGTCTTTTCTTCATTTAATTTCAATTGATTCACTGTGGGCCATCAAGAGGCTAATTTCAATGTATCATCTTTGTTATTTGATGATGTTTTAATATTTTTGCCGGACGACACTGAAGAAGTATCATCATCGAAAAGAACACATTTATACGGCAACATAAAATTACTGAAGTCATTCACATAAATTAAAAATAACAATGGCCCAAATACAGAGAAAAAAAGAGTCACACGATGCTGAAAGAAAATCGAGTGAGTCAAACGAAGTCTCAGACGCATGAGGTAAAGAAGATATTACATTTTCTGCAATATATTCATATCATCAATTTTATCTTATACTTTGAAGGAAAATAAAGCCCTGGCTTCCTGACTAATATTCTCCAACTTATTGTCAAAACATCCACAGCGCTTCCTTCCCCATTTAAAAGTAATTCCGCACTGTCAAGTCCGAGTTACATTGCGACAGTTGTCACCAGAAGTGAAAAAATGCTTTTCTGGTGGCTAATGTAATTAACATGAAAATGGCAACTTATCTTTGGAATTCGTTTTTTTTTTTAGAACGAAATTACTTTCTGTTCTCTTTCCGATCTGCGTATAGTTAGAGAGCAGGCCTTATTATTTTTCGACTGTCACTCAACGAGAAATATGAATGACATTACTCTCTTGCGTGTTCAATAATTGCTTGCCGAGTTTGAGCCATTATTTCTTATAAATAACCAAATAACTGCTTACAGCTTCAGTATGGGAAGCTTTAATTGATGAAATTGGGATTCATGGTTGATCTCTTGTTCGCGCAGAAGTTGTTCTATTCCTCATGCAACGAAAATATTGCATACATTGTTCCATGAATTCAACAGCGCTTGGGATCGCACGTTTGGACGCTAGGCCCCCGTTATCTTTAGTTTGCATAAGTATCTCAAATAGTTCCAGAAGTTGCTTGTGAGATAACGTGCGTTTGAGGTAAAGAAAAAATTGTTTTATTCGTAAATCTTGGACACAAATATTCATGCATTTCGAAATCAAATAAAGAAATATCCCAAATGCCACGATGTATCTTATTCAAAGTACACTTCTTGCCATTCACCGTCTGGTAGTGTAGGTATTGAATGGAATTTTTCGAAGTAAAGACATTTTTGCTACTTTAATTTCCGAAGAAATATGCTCTGAATAATACATCTGGTGAAATGTTTCCACAGGATAAAATTTCAATGGAACGAGGTAATGTACCAGTATATTACGTGCCAATTATCATTTTTCTGTGTTTCTGCACTGTAGGAATAATATTATAATGGAATAACGTTCTGGAGAATTCAAAACTGAATGCAATGCGGAATATAATTATCCTGATAAGAATTATTTTTGTTATCTACATGAAAACGTTATAGAAGTAAACTAATATCGTGTCGAATTAGGATTTCGAATTTGTCGTCACTTCAAATGTAGAAGTTTTCTGATAATACAAATTGGTCCCATCAACTTTGATGTCAAAGAAGTGATCGTATTTTAATTTTGTTCATACTGTTCTGAATGAACCTATGAAGGAAAAAATGTGAAGGATTTAATTCCAGAACCTACAACATTTGTTTAGTATGAGTTTGAAACACTTAAATTGTGTTTTTCGTTTATATGAATCAATAAGTACAGCTATACTCATGATTCAGTTCAAATATTCTTAATTATGCAATATTTGTTCGTATATTGTGTACAAAAATACCGTTTATTATTTGTTAATAAATACCTTGGACGCGATCTTGGAACTTCTTGATGAGCACTTTGGATATGTCTATCTGCCATGACGCCTATTCACAGTATCATGATGAGGAGTTTTCTCATAACAAACCTGTAACAAAATATTATTATTAGTGTGGAGTGCTAGCCAGTAGAGGTAGTTGATTTTCTTAAGGGCAATGACTCATACCGTCGCAGAGAACAAATTTACGTTTCGGCAGTCGTCTACTGAACGTTGTAAAAACATCCGCATTCGAAACCTACGAGCGTATGGTAAAGATCGACGTGGCACGCGTCCATACCGATTAAAGATATAGCACAGTGAAATATATATAAATTTATGAAATAATATATTCAAGGTCATAGGTCTTAAGTTCTATTTTAGCTATAGAACTCATAGAACTATGTAATGTCAATATTACCAGTACTATTTTGTAAAAATGAGCCCTACTGTATCTACCTCATGAGACATACATGATCATGCGCAATAGAAACGCTACCGTAACAGGTGGTTTGAAGAAAATTACATGATCTCTGTGTATTTAGTGAAATATATTGACTTAGTACTATGAAAAAAATTATTCGTGTAGTGAAACTGAAATTGTTGAAAATTTTAATACACAATCTCCAAAGAATTCGAAAAGACAGACTGATGTCTTCCAGTCAGTTTTCCTCGGGTTTCTGAAGAAGGTTGGACCTTCACTGCTTTCGGCGAAACGGAAGGTTATGTGCCGATGATCTGATAGAGATGGTTCCTGGGAAACGTGCCATCCTCGGGTGAATGGGCTGACCTGTGAGGTGGCCCAAATGATGTCTATGATCTCGGATCAAGCGCAGTTAGCAAAAATTGCCTTCTTTCACCAAGTGAATCGGAGAGGATGATGGGGAATGGACAAACAGAATTGTTTACTTGTTACAGTTTCTAAGAAGCCTCAGTGGCTTGCGCTGAATTCCATATACAGAAACGGGATTCGTCGACACGTCTGCTTATATTTATATATTCTCAAATCGGTATTCTTTCGCATACTTTTGAGTTATGACAGAATATTTTCCAAATGTTTTAACAACGAAGACGGTACCGGAAGGTTTTGGAATGTTGGTAAATCAGCTGTCTGCTCGGTTATTTGTAGACCGTCAGATGAAATCCCCGTCTATTCAACAAAATGGGCAGTAAAATATATGATGATTGCATTCGACCTAGATTCCCGTATTGCATTTGATAGGGGACGTGAATAATCTGGTGATCGAAAAAGAAAAAGGAATTCTCCGAATACAAGCTGCTATAAGCATAATTTGAAGTGAATTATTCCGCTTTTTCTCAAAACGAATGTGCTGAATTGTAACGCTAGCAAATTTCGCTAATTCAACATCAAATGCTGGAACGGAATGGAAGTGTTGGTCGTGAAGATTCACTTAAATTATGTAAAACCGTTTGAAATAATACCACTTGATTGTGAGCTCTTTTTTCAGTGCTAATTTCCTTGAAACGGTTCACAGTTATTAAGAGAAAAAAGAGTTTTACGAAACGGAATTATTAAGGTCAACTGAATTTGTTTTCTGAATCTGAAAATTCGTCAATGCTGTATGTTCATAAAGCAATGTTATCGAATGATTTTTTTTAGCTTGCGTGGCTGAAATCTTTGCAAAATCACAGTTTTTTTGCCCTAGCCGTAGGGCTAGATGTTTCTATTCGGGAACATGAAGAAAATAATTTCCAAACTTCCGATAACTCTAATAAAAATGAAAAAGTCAGTTCGCACGATCAATAATCAACCAAATTCAATCACCTTCGTTTCTTACCGTTTCAAAGTATTATTGAGTTTTATATATTGAATTCAGTTACAAAGAACGAACCAGAACAGATCCCACATGAAAGTTTGCTTTGCAGGAGTTGACAGAAACTCTCTTTCACCGGAAAAGTTTCGTCAACTCTCGAATTCGTCTATGAAATTTCATCCAGTGCAAATGAAATCTTGAGTTCATGAACACATCCGAGACACATATTAGAAAGCTTCATTGAAAAAGAATTCCCGAGAGTTTTACAGAAAGTTTGACAAAGTCTGGAATTTGTAGATTCAAATTGGTTTACGAATGTGACAGTTACAAATATTTTGAAGTGAAAATTCTACTTGTTTTTCGAATTTTGAGGTTTTCTATTCTTCCAATATTTTGAAACTCACATATGTTTGGTCAAATTTCATGGGATAATACTACATGGGGTACTGCCTAAGTGAAATCTGGTTTTGCTATAATGGGTGGTATTCATAAAAGTAAGCAAATGCTTATACTATTATTGGTTTTTCTCTCTCACAACTGAACAAAATGAATACGTATGTTTCAATTAATCCGAGTAAACGCATCTGCTCAAAGTTTAAGAATACGACTCAATGATATGATTATTTGTGAAAGTTTTATGATCACGATAACTTCTGAATAAATTAAACAAAACGAATGTATTATCACAAGATTACTGAAACCGGCGTTAGTATACAAAATAGCTGTCTTCAGCAACATTTTCTCGATAACGTTTCAGAAGGCACTACTGATATGAATAAGATGCTAAATTCTTTTTATTTTTACCCTGTTACTCAAATTAAAGTTTCCAACGTTATCAATTAGCTCAAAAATGAAAATTCTACCGGTATGGACTGCCTTACCACAAAACTTATAAAATCTGTTTCGAATTATGTTTGTGAACCATTTGCATTTATAATAAATACATTTGTGGAAACAGAAACTTTTCCACATATGCTGAAAGTGGGAAAAGTTGTACCGTTATATAAAAAGAATGATCCGCTCATCATTGATAACTACAGACCGATCACCCTTCCAAGTGCTTTAAGCAAAATAGTGGAAAAATGTACCTACAATAAACTGTATCCATTCTTAGTGCGATGCAATATTGTCAGCAGATGTCAAAATGGTTTTTGTCCTGGTAAATCTTCAAAAAGTGCGGCTGCAGCGCCCCTAAAAAATATCTATATTGGTATTGATAGAGGAAAGCATGTTGCTGCACTTTTTTTCGATTCATCCAAAGCTTTTGACTCTATTGACTTTGATATACTCGCTGATAAATTGTATACGCTATATAGGTACTCCTAAAAAATTCCTCGCATGGATTATGTCCTACATGAAATACAGGAAAATATTAATTTGTTAATTGGAATAATACAAATTCAGAAATACTCGACGTAGATACACCACAAGAATCGGTCTTGGGACCATTTATATGTTCACTGGATATCAATCATCTTCACCAGTATATGGGACGAACGTCGATTACACTTTTTACTAATGATACTTCAGTTTCGGCAAAAGCCGACAGCCTTGAGGAGCTTCAATCCGAATTGAATATAATAGGTGAAAGATTTACCGCATGATGTCGAAAAAAATGCTCTTGGTTAATGCGGAGAAGACTGTACAAATTCGGTTCTTCGGTAGGAAAGCTACAGAGTCACCTATCGCCGTTATAATTAATAATAGTACTGTACACCCATCGAAATCAACGAAATTTTTATGTGTAGACTTAGACACTGGTTTGAAATGGCAACATCATATCAACCATGTAAGTAAAAAAATTGATTGGTAGTTTTTATGCTCTGCTCCAGTTAAAAAAGTTTTAGATGTTAATAATCTTATTGAAATTTATTATGCGGTGGTGAACTCAGTTCTTTTCTACAATGTCCTCCTCTGGGATAATGAAGCGAATAATGAACGAACTTTTATTGGCCAAAATCGCATAATTCGACTCATATTATGGTCTCAGTTAAACCGACCTATTTTTAACAAATATTAGGAAGCTTTGAACTGATCTAGGGTTAGAATTTCTATGTTGAGTAATTGCGGAAAGTCATATGTATGTGTTATTCAAGAAAGTTTTCGCCCGATCAGCCGCCGGCGGGTTATCCACAACACGTGGCTTTATGAGCCGTGGTGGTCGTGATGGTAGAGCGCTTGCCTCTCAATCACAGGGGCGTGGCTTCGATTCCCAGCATGGTCACTGGTTTCGTGCATGGCATCACACGTTAAAAAGTAAGGGTTACTTCTTCCCTAGCTCGCATAAGTCTCTGACTTGTGAGGGTTGCTCGTAGGGGTGCAGTCGGTTGACGGATATAACAATTTTAACAAAATTAACAATAACGTGGAGGCTCTTGGAATACTTTCACAATTATTTGACCATTTATACTAAGTGTCAGTTAAAAATCAGTACCATTTTGTACGTATTTTCTTAGCTTTTCATCTTCAAAACATCTATGTTACATGATTTTAACGAATCATCGTCAGTGTCCGATTTGAAAACGGGTGTGATTTTATTGGTGCCAAATAAATGCGGTTTTGATTAACATATTTACTTATTCTCAGAATGATAGATGTGTCACCAACCTAGTAACTGCAAAATATTTCTGTCTGTCATAATAGGAAGTTATATAAAAATACAAATATCTTAAGGACACTTGTATTTATGGCTCAAAGAAGAAAAAAGAAGGAGAAAATTATCTAACCCAACTAAACTAAAGCTAACCTTGCTATCCAAGTTGAATGCAAGCCTTTGAAACTACAATTGGTTTAATCTGACTTGACTCCGCCCATATTAGGAACTAATCGGTGAATTAGGTGACAGATCTAATATTTTCCATAAAAATGTATTTTTGCTGCTTTTTTGAGGATAAACCTTATACTCAGGCTATAAAAAAGTGATCAAACTATAATTTAAATTACATTTTTCTACGTTCATGCAAAAAGCAAAACTTTATTGAAATATATTTGTTGAAAAATTAAGCTCTTTATTGCACTAGTGCAATAAAGTTTTTATTGCACTCATCTGTCATTCTACTTCAACGTACTGTCATCATGATAAACATGAACGTTCAAACCCACTACATATTTAGCAGATATTCTGTGAGATTGGCCATACGTTTTAAACAGCTACATATTTTATATTTTGTATTAATGTTAGCAGTCAGAGTTGAACAAACAATGCCTTCCCGAGAATAACTCCATAATCAAAACCGATCCGCAATGTTCTAAACCGTCTACCTGCATAGAGCAAACTATCTGTACTATGACCACACCTCGTGATAACATACGCGCTCATGGCTACTATGATTTTGATTTTTATAATGCAACTGTGGTTATATAAACGTCAGTCAAAATTTAATTCTGACAATTACAGAACTGAAAGTTTTAAAATGAGTAATATTAATGGAAAACTAGATGATGACGATGAAATCGATAGTAATGATTATTTATTTAAGGTGCGTATTTCATTTTCCTTTACCTAGTGCCGCACCTAAATAAATAATTTTTTGCTTTTTGCATGAACGTAGAAAAAATGTTGAATGCAACTCGTGCAAAAAATGTTTATTGCACTCGACGTGTTGTCCAACTCGGCCTAACGGCCTCGTCGGACAATTTCACGTCGAGTGCAATAAACACTTACCTTTTGCACTTGTTGCATAAATAACTATTTCCGTCGACCGTTTATTTACGATGTATTTTAACGCACTCAAAATCGTTGATTAATGACCCCTGTTAATGAATGATTTTCTATTAATCAACGATTTACTTATATGCAACCCAACGTACATTGCTTCAATAGATATTATATTTATATAGTGACCTGTGACGTATGCAACCAAACATATTTATACTTACCCGCTAAAACATTTATTTTGAAATCAAGTAGCTGTGTTAATACTATCTCTCATTATTCATTTCATTGTTGTAATTTCTTAAAATTCTACGTTTATTTTGAAATCAAAAGATGGATAGTGACGAAGTTCTGTAAGAAAAAATTCAGAAAACATCAAATATATTAGTAAAGTTGTCAGTAGCATTAATGGCTAGATAGTCACGCAGCCGGCTGGTAAAATGCTGGTTTGAGTCCTGAGGTGATAGCAAGGTCGAGGGTTCAATCCCCAAGTGCTACCATTTTTTTTTTGAAAATTACGGTCAACGGAAAAGTTTTGTAACGAACTCGTGAATTAAAATGGCGATAACAATCTCGAACATTAACGCGCTCGCTCCGCTCACGCGTTATAATATCTCAATTGTTAGAGGTAGTGGATTTTCTCAAGAGCTATGACTCATACCGTAGCAGAGGACAAATTTACGTATCGGCAATGAGTGTGAGTGAGAGATATATTCAACGTCATAGCTCTTAAGAAAATTCACTACCTCTAATCGCCCTTATTAATACACTTGTTCGTTAAATAAACATTTCATGTTTCATAGTTGGGGACCGGTTTGATTAATATAATGACTAATGTATTTCTGGGGAATAGATATTATGATTAGGGTACTGCAGATTGGTGACAAATTTAATCATAGGTGACAGAAAATATTGTTCATTTCTGGGTGGTATTGCAGAGTAAATCAGAAAGACCTTACGTATTGGGGATTCGCGAGACCAAGATCAAGACTTGATAAATCTTTCCTTGACTTTTGAGACCAAGACTCTATCCCAAGAGTATCGGTCTTGGTCTTGGTTTCGAAAGAAAAACAGTGGACTCAAATCTACTCAATATTAAGAAAATTTTGATGGAAAACTTATGGTATTTTATTTCAATTATTTATTGCCGCAACTGCATCTTACTGGTCATCACACAATAATCCATTGTAAAATGGTCAATAAAAACCTAATTACCGTTCCAACAATTTTGAACCTTTTTTCTGGCCTGTCGGGCGTCGACCTGTGTGCTGTGCGGGTCTAATTTAATCTTTTCATAGGATTTCTTGAAAATGAGAAATACGAAATACCTATTATACCGGGTGGCTACGGAAGTATTGCCTACGGAATATCTCAGTTATTGTATAAAGTAGGTTTGTGAAATTTGGAGCGTCGATATAATGACATAATCAACTTTCATATTTTAAATGGAAACCCTATTTTTTTTTTCTTTTCGCTTTATTCAGCATTCAATTCCTATTCTAATGACATATCACGATGTTGGTTTCTAACCAGAAACTAGATAAGAAAAAAATTATTATTGAAATTCACCGAGTAGGCCGTGGAAGCAAAATGAAAGCCAAAAATTGAAAAGTTGGCTATGGAAACCATACGTCACTTGATAACAGTTGCTACTACTGTGATATTTCATTTTCATTCGTCGGCGTTATGAAAAGCCGCCAAAAAAAATATTGGAAAAATTGGGAAAAAAACAATACTCTGTAGGTCCATAACTTAAATAGGAACATACAACTTTTTCTTGCCTGTACTATTCAGCATAACCATTCCTTTCTAATGATATAATAGAAAGTAATTTTTTGAAATGAAATACCAAAAAATCCAATTATTATTATTCAAATAACAAAAAAACAGATTTATCGAAAAACAAAATTCAAAATGATAGGATTAAAGATAAAATAAATTCAAAACAAATGTTCGAAATGCATTCCCTCAGCGTCAATACATTTATTGACTCTGGTGATATTTTCATGTAAAACGTTTCTCAACATTTGGGGCGTGATATCTTGGAAAGCTCTACGAATTTTTACTTCTAGCTCATGTAGAGTTGTAGGCTGTGTGGAATACACCCTATTTTTAAGATGCCCCCATAGAAAAAAGTCGCACGGAGTAAGATCAGGTGACCTTGGTGGCCACCTGACTGGACCATGGGTTGTTATAAGTCTCTCTTGAAAGCGATTTTGAAGATGATTTCTCGCTATTCTTGAATTATGCGGAGGGGCGCTATCTTGCTGGAAGTACATTCTCTCAGTTATTTCCGCTGGTAGGTTGTTAATGAATTCCGAAATTTCATTCGTTAAAAAATTAAAGTATCTCTCTCCGGTTAGTTGGCCTTGAAAAAGAATGTGGCCAACAATATGAGTTCCAACTATTCCTGCCCAAACATTCACACCAAATCTCTCCTGGAAGCCACCTTGTCAAAACCGGTGCTCGTTTTCTATCGCCCAGTACCTGAAACAAAAGAGCTTTCATACTTTTTGCACTTTACACTTAGACTATCGACAATAATCCAAATAAAGTACAGTACCTACCTTGTATTATTCCTGTTAAATAATCCATTGTTGGTAAATCTTGACTCGTCCGTAAACAAGATATAATAGTTAAATAGGTGATTCTCAGCATTTTGTCGACGAAACCAATTACAATATTCCGGGCGCCTTTCACCGTCATTTTCATACAAATGTTGATGCAACTGATACTTGAAGGATTTAAATCGATGTTTTTTCAAAATTTTCCTAGCAGAGTCCTTACTTATAGCTAATTCGGCGCCAATCTGCCTTGAGGATCATATTGTACTAAAGCTAATACATTAATTTCAGTTTCCTCATTAATAACAAATGCTTCTTGGTCTTCGTGAACATCAGGCTCAGTTCTTAATTTTTCTTCAAGCCACTGGAAATACCTTCTTGACAGTTGCTGCCGCCCTGGATATCGCTCTAAATACAATCGTTCAGCGGCATAAGAATTTTTTAAACATTCACCATAAATGAGAAGCATGTCAATTTGTTCGGTTCGTGAATAACGGGGCATTTTTTGAATATTCCACTGATTTCGATTTCCAAACCCTTTTAAAATGGCAGAATCAAAAACACTACTTCGAACGTCAAAATAATATGGATAGCAGCGTTCGTGAGAGCTCTCGTTTCTTTTTTGTTTCATTCCAAAATACATCTTAATCAGCCTACTTGTTAATATTTTGGTTCGAATGATTATTGCAATGGAATGATTATTCTGAATAGCACAAACATCGTCCATAGGTAGATATTAGAATATCTATGGACGATGGCACAGACCAAGTACGTTTATGTTCCTATTTAACCTAGAACCTACAGGATATAATTTATCATTCCACATTATTTTTAATGTTTTTTTTGCGTATGGCGATAATCTGTTTTGTTATTTGAAGAATAATTATTGGATGTTTTGGTATTCCATTTCAAAAAATTACTTTCTATTATATCATTAGAAAGGAATGGTTATGCTGAATAATAATAATACATTTCTTCTGACCTAGTTTCTGGTTAGATACCAACTTGTGATATGTCATTAGAAAGGGAATTGAATGCTGAATAAAGCGAAAAGAAAAAAAAATAGGGTTTCCATTTAAAATAAGAAAGTTGATTTTACTTCCGGTCAGACCGGAAGTTAACTTCGACATGTCAATATGCTCAAATTCTAGCTCTTATGTCATTATATCGACGCTCCAAATTTCACAAACCTACTTCATACAATAACTGAGATATTCCTTAGGTAATACTTCCGTAGCCACCCGGTATGCATATGAACTGTTGGACAATTGAATTGAATAATTAAAATTTCTAGACAAATTTTGATCCAAGACCAAGACTATCAAGACCAAAATCAAGACCAAGACTGAGCCAGTCTCGTCTTGGTCTTAAAACATCAAGACCAAAACTAATCAGTCTTGGTCAGTCTTGGTCTCGCGAAGCCCTAGTACGTATATTTATGGTGATTTCATTGTATGTTTTTACAGCAGTTCTTTCAGGAGTTGGGAGGATATTCACAATACAAACAATCATTATGTATTGTGAATGTGAACCCGTAATTTTAGAAAGAACTACTGATTGCAATGATTATTCCACCTATGCTAAAATAGCGTGTTTTGATTGGTTGAAATTTTTGTGTTGATAATTGAAAACATCATGCTTTCGAGTGTGTAGTTTGGCTCTTGATTGGCTACTAGATATGTATATAGATCTACAGCTGTCAGTCAGTTGGCAAGTTCCGGAATCGAAGAACAACAAATAACTGAAGTCACTGGCCATAGTAGTTCAAATGGTTTCGATTTTATTCATGAAATAATCTTAACAAATACAACTCGCGTTATCGGAGAGAATCGTAAATTCCTTTTTGTTTTCGAAACAAATTATGTTGCTTTAGGTAACCACACTCGTGCAAGCGCTCGTGTGGTTGCCAAGCAACATAATTTGTTTCTCAAAAGCGAACGAATTTCTTTTTTGATAATCACCGATACACTTGTATTACCTACGAGAATCAGCCAAAAAATTTTTCTCTTATTCATATGGACCAAGTTTTTCACGTATTTTCATTATTTCGAGTTGAATTTATACCTCGTATTCATAGTTCGAGTTTAGTTGACTTTTTGAGTTCACAGTATGCTATTTTATCCAAATCCGTCGATTTGGTGTTTCATATATGTATTATAACGAACATAAGGTTACCGTTTTCAATCGGATTAGTGTGAGAATTACCCTGAAAGTACATTAGGATTGGAGCATTTGGCTCTAAGAGTGACTTAACTTCATCCGATAAATTGGGTGTATGTCGACTTCAATCGAACACAATCACAATGTGACGAGCCCTTTTCACTCACCAATTTCCTGAATATCTTCGAAATCCTTTACTTATTATGATAATGATGGATTAGGTCCCCAATATTCCGTAGAGCGTATTATAAGAGTCTCCACGTATTTTCAGAGAAATTCTATGACCTGAGAAAAACAAGGGTTATATTTTTTTAATAAGTGTCTTGGACGTTTTAAAAAATTGACCCGACCTTGTGTATATGAAGGAATATCGCATCCTGTGCAGATTTTATATCGACTTTTTGCCGGACGGTATCTATTAACTGTGATTTCAGTCATCCTCTTTCATCGTTGAAAAGCAAACCGAGTTTTTCAGACACATGCCGGCTGCTATTTTTTATAATCAAGAAACATGCAGAGAAATCTCGTCGAGCTCTTGATCTTTTTTATAAGATACATCCAGCACCATTATGTTCATAGAATTTTCAATCAATTTCAATATTAGTAATACGACAGTTAATCTTTTCATTAATTTACTCTTATATTCGCATTAATAGAAACATTCGTTGTTATTTTTGCTATAAAATCAGCTGTTTTTAAAGTAAAGTTGTACGGATTGAAAATCTTTTATAGATTTTATGTTAGGTCCTTATTTTAGAACTCTGGCCAGGCCTTTGCGTTCAATTCTGGTTTTGCAATAGGATTAAGGTGCTCTGAACGGAAAAGTGAAAAGTCAGTGAGCTTTCAACTGGAAAGGAGGTTGTACACAACGAATCATTTACATGGCGTAGAAAAGTGCCTGTGTTATTTTGGTGCCAATCATGATTTTGGAATGGTTTGAAGGTATATAATGATACGGATAGTCTCGTCACATTTTTCGATGGATATCCTCCACATACGGGAGGGCAAGAAAATCACAAATTCTGGTGACGGAAAAAATACGGTCCTTTGTATGCAATGCATGAGGTCCATGTTGAGTGCTTCCTTAATACTTTTGATTATACGTGAAGATTAATTACTCCAGATTATACTTAGAGACTTCTGTGAATTCGTAGTGATCAACAAACATTAATGGAATAATAATTCAACACCGTCTGCAGAATGTTCAGCATTATATGTTGATTTTTTCTAAATTGATGAAGTCGTCCCCTGACAAGCTCTCTTGGCTGCATTGCCTTTGGAATCACAATAAGAAGACAAGTAGACCATGAAAAAAGATGAAACAAAAATGACCTAATATCCACTAATAAAAATAATAATTAACGAAATGTCTTTGAAAAAGTCAAAATTGAAAGTATTTCAAGTTGAATTCAAATTAAGCAGAAGTATCTTGTTCGATTGATGATCTATTTATTTTTGTGAATATATCAGTGTTATTTACGCACAGGTTTTCTTTCGTGGGTTACCTGAATTTGTTCAGCTAGTTCGAAGTGCTATCAGATGCTTATACTAAATACTGAATAAATTCATTTTTATTGTTAAAAATTCTTGATGAAATACAGGATGAAGAAATTTACTTCTGTCTAATTTCCGCTCATTTAGCTCAAAAACAACATAATAGCTATTTATGTATTTAGAGCACAAAGTGATGAATTGCTGCTGGAATAAGATCATTGGAGAGCGACAATAACATTCTGTATTCGAAATACACACAAGATTTCTTCTACAAACGCAACTCTCAGAAAATTAAAAAACGCTTCAACATATGCACATAACCTTTATGACAAAAATTATTTATTGCTAATATGTCTACTCAGTTAATAAAATCATCACTTATAAACACCAAAAAATGATAAGGACTGAACTACATTCAAATAAAGTAGAACCCAAAGTGGATAATAAATATTCTCTGAAAACATTAAGAAGTATTTTTCAAAATTCAACATGAGAACTTCATTTACTCGTAAGAGTAATTTAGGGAAAGCAAAACCTGAAGAAAATAAGTGAAAAAAATCCGGTATGTATATTGACGGGAACGTGCTGATTGATCAGCAGCCTATATAGGCCAAACAGGCTGAAATTTTAAAATAAGGTATCGTAATCATGTGTTATCAGATAAAAATCAGCTATGTAGAGTTGGGAATTGATAAATTCAATAAAAACTCTGATTCTGGAACCAATGACCAATTAGGATTTTGTAACTCCCTTCTTCTGAATTCGTGGGTTCTGATAACGCGAATGGACCACTGATATTGGGAGACTTTCACGGGTACTTTGCCAACTTGTTTTGACTTATCTGATCGGGTAATTATATGTAAAAGTTATCAAAACCCATCAACCTATGAACCAATTTTCAATGCGACGTTTCGTTCATTAGATTCCATCATCAACTTATTTTTTTTAAATACGGACCTCTGGTTTTTTCATTGATTTTTGTAGCCACTTTCATGAAAAATTTAGCTATGTATTATAATATATGTGTTTCTCGACAATTTTCTCTGAAAAAACATCAATATTTGGTCATACAATTTCCGTCAGTGTAGTCTCAAGAAAAGTCAGAGGAACTTTCAATACTGTTTCATATTTGTTATAATCTTATATGAACCAATTTCCAATGCGACGTTTCGTTCATTAAATTCCATCGTCAACTTTATTGTTTTGAATATGGGCTTCTAGTTTTTTTTCATTAAGTTTAGTACCAACTGTTTTAACAAATTCAGCTATTAATTACAATACATGTATTTCTCGACATTTTGCTCATGATCACTGTATAGTCAAACAATTCCTGGTCAGAGCTACCTCAAAAAAGTTAGTACTAATATTTTGTGGGTCTAGAACTCAAAGATATACATAAACTTCAATATCAGAAGCAAATGTAATATACCAAGTAACGAACAGAAGAAAATGTCAAAATACTCCTAACCAACAACGTCTTCACGATATCCCATTGAATGTTCGAAAGGCTGTCAATCCAAACACATATTCGCTCTTTCTATAGTATGTTAATGGCAACTTTTCAGCATTTGTGGAGTTCTAGCCATGCAAGCCCTCCTTATTTCTTCTTTGAAAGCATCAATATTGCCAAAAAAATATCCGAATACCTTGTCTTTAATGAAACCCCACAGTGAAAAGTCCAAAAGGATCAGGTCAGGTGAACGTGGTGGCAATCTCTGCAAATATTTCTGCGGTGTGGCGGAGCTCCATCATGTTAGAAAAACTGATATTTTCTCAGAATACTGAAAGGCAAATCTTCCGACAACTCAACTAGGGTCCTCGACAAGCCAAACATTAACTCCAAATCTCTCTTGGAAATTTGTAGTTGTATGTACGAAAGAATTTTCTTGTTGCCAGTGAAAATGATTATTTCTGTGAAACAAATCCGTTATTTGTGAATCTACTCTCATCACACCATGAATTTTATAACAGATTTTATCATCCCGATGATGTAGTCTGTTGAATGCAAATGGTGGATTTTTCTGGATCTGTATGGTCTGAATTAATTTCTTCTAAAAATTTTTCGAACTGACGTAGTTGATAAAGTATTATGATGTACAATCTCTGTCAATGATACATCTTTATTCTCAATTTTTCGGTATTCCACAAATCATGAATCGAATTAATATCACTTTATTACTATCGAGAATGTCTTCTGAACTTACCCAAAACGCCAATTTCAGTATCGCCTCAACTGTTAGTTACTGTATAACTCTTACTCGATGGTTTTTCGAATAAACCATGATTTCGTAAACTACTCTCAATGCGTTGAAAATATCTTTCGGATGGCTGATGCCTCTCAGGGTACCATTCCCTATACATAGCTAAAGATCTAGTGTAATTTCTCAAACATTTCACGTAAACGAAGAACATATCAACTTTCTCGTCATTAGAAAAATTCATGGTTTTCACCTCACAAATTTACACGAATCAAATGATTATTCATGTACTTGTCAATAGATTTGACAATTTGTTATTCTGTTAATTCATTGCTCACTTTGAAAAAATCGATTCATTTCAGTACTCTCAGAATTTTTCTCCAAGATTTCTATTTGTCGGTAAACATCGGAAATAATCATTTATGTTCCATAAAAAATTACTTTTGAACAGTTCTTCCATATTCCTACAAAAACCCTGGATTGCATAGGCGTTCACGTCTACTTGCAAATTTTCATAAGATGTTTGGAGTTGATGTATCTTTGAGTTCTAAGATTTTGATTTCTAGTTTTTTTCAGACTACTAACGGAAATTGTTTGACCAAATATTGATATATTTTTTCGGAAAAACGTCAACAAATACATTTATTATTCAATGAACGAAACATCGCATTGGAAATTTCTTCATGTGAGATAGGAACAAATATGAAACAATATTGAAAGTTCCTCTGACTTTTTTTGAGACTACACTGACGGGAATTGTATGACAAAAAAATTGATGATGGATTCTAATGAACGAAATGTCGCATTGCATATTGGTCCATATCAGATTATAACAAATATGAATCATTATTGAAAGTTCCCTTGACTTTTTCTTATATCATTCGAAATGCAGGCGGTAGAACCCAGAAATAAAATTCGACTATTTTAGTTTTTCACTAATATCTCAAAAACAACCATTAATATTTAGGATCTGAAAGAAGATTATTATTGCTACCCAAAATAGGAAACTTTTGTCCAATTTAACCGACCCTGTAGGTCCGTTTCTGAGATAGCAATGGTGGAATCAGCTGAAAAAACGTCGTGTTAACTCGTGAATATATTGAAATCTGAAGTTACTGAATCGTTACTTGAGGATGGTGTAAAAGCCGAAACCGGTCGTAACAAAAAGAGTGTCAGTGGAAATTAAACAAAAGTTGGTTTCTTCATGCTATAATTGAATGAATAGTTGTATTCCGAGTAGAATTAAACAAATTACAGAGCATGGTCCCAAATATATCTGAGAGTATTCACCAATACCTAGATAAAAAGATTTGAATAAGCATTTTTTATGAAATTTGTTAACGGCTATAGTATATGAAATTGGGCTGACTTATATAAATAATCTACTTTCATTTGGTCATAGTCAGAGGAAATTTAGTAACCTACCTCATTGAAAAATATACGGTTTGCTTGATATTCCGGTTAACTTACGAGCTGAAAACATTTCTGAACTCGTCTCAGTTCAAACGTGTTTTTTCTTATTTTCTCAAACTGATTATGAAGGGATAATCTTTTCAATCGTAAATCAACTTAATTTTTCGCAATCAAAAAATCGTCTTATCATAGAAGCGCATATTTTTTTGGTTGACAGGTTCGCATATTGTTTGAAACTCATGGTTAAACGAATTTATATTGATATAATTTCGAATAAAATGCAATTTTTGAAAATTACAAACTTTTTCTGCAATGTGGGAGTTACTTGAAAGTTCCTATAAGTATATACTGACTGTAAGGTCAACTATTTCGCTGTAACAGTTTCAAAGATTTTGCACTTCAAGAGGATTCTTTTTTTTTGCAACGTTCACTAATTTTCACTTTTTTCGAGAGCGTGACAAAAATATTATCAATACATTTTCAATTTGCTGTTGAAATAAAGTCGAAAAGCCACAAATAGGGGAATAGAAATCAAAAAGCTTTTCAAATTGGCGGGAATATTTGACCGATCGGTCACTGACCTACAATACAAGAGTACTCACACACACACACACACACACGTACACTCACCTGGAGCGTTGCGCGCGTAATAGCGGAGTATAGCGTACAACACCGCGTCGTGATAACATGTGCACAATAATGTGTCTATCGTCTCCGCTTTCGAAGGGCTTGCGCCCTTCTCTAAAGCCCGCCCGGCCCAAGCTGCGCTCGATGCAGCGCTCTAACACCACGTGAAATCTAACTTGAACTTGGAGCTCACCTGTCTCTAAAACCGAAATTTCCGTCAGACCATGAAGGGCCGGGGACATCTTAAATCTCACACTTTTCCTCTCGGTCCTTTCGACACGTCTCTTCAACTTCTCCGCTGTGTGGAGGAAACTTTCAGATTCAGTGGCGGTTCGAGCGACAGTGACGTTCGGGTTCATTTGTTTCGACGTTTGTCAAGTACAATCATCATTATCACATGTTGATGTGGAAGTTTCGCGACTTTGAAATTCAAATATAATGATTTTTTGTTCAATATTTCATCTTACAAAAGCGTAAAAAACAAAAAAAATATATAACCAGCCTAATTCCGACTTTACAACTCGGAATTAGTGTAATTCCGACTTCACAACTCGGATTAGCATAATTCCGACTTCACAACTCGGAATTAGTATAATTCCTACTTCACAACTCGGAATTAGTATAATTCCTATTTCACAACTCGGCAGTAGTATAATTCCGACTTCGCAACTCGGAATTAGTATAATTCCGACTTCGCAACTCGGAATTAGTATAATTCCGACTTCGCAACTCGGAATTAGTATAATTCCGGCTCCACAACTCGAAATTAGTAGGAAGCTAACACAGAAGTAGAGTGGACGAGAAGGAAAGTGCCGTGCACGTAAACAAATTTTCAATTTTTAATCAAATTTCAGTTACATTTGACTACGTAGGATGTTTAAATAAAGCTTTGAATAAGAAATGATCTGAACTCACGAAAATATGTGTATTCTGTATATCAAGATTCGAATGAAAATTTGTATTGTAGAGAACCATGAAGTGTTTTCGATTGACGTTATACATTTGGGGAGATGATAATTGCAGAAAGACATTCCGTTAGCGCATGCGCTTTTATCTCAGAAGCGTCTAAATAGAGACAGCTCAATTGAAAATATAAAATGAGTTCATATTTTCTCCACGGAAGATGGTCACTTAGTGACTGAAACACGTGACAAGGTGTAAAACTAGCGGTTTGGTGTCAGAATGAAACTCCATAGTATATTCAAATTGGTATATTGTGGAATAGTAGTGAATTTCCTTTGTCTGAATAGGTATGATCCTCTCAGCTATCTTCTCACTTTCACTAGAATTCCAATGCCAACACATGGAATCACAATAATTACACTAATTCCGAAATTCTGAGTTGCGAAGACATAATTAGGCTAACTCCGAGTTGAGAAGTCGGAGTTGAACTAATTCCGTATTGTAAACTCGGGATTATACTAATTCTGAGTTGCGAAGACATGATTAGGCTAATTCCGAGTTGTGAATTCGGAGTTAAACTAATTCCGAATTGAAAACTCGTAATCATACTAATTATGAGTTGCGAAGACAGAATTAGGCTAATTCCGGGTTGTGAAGTCGGAATTATACTAATTCCGAGTTGTGAAGTTGGAATGAAACTAATTTCAAGTTGTAAAGTCGGAATTATACTAATTTTGAGTTGAGAAGACATATTTAGGCTAACTCCGAGTTGTGAAGTCGGAGTAAAACTAATTCCGAATTGTGAAGTCGGAATTATACTAATTATGAGTTGCGAAGACAGAATTAGGATAATTCCGAGTTGTGAAGTCGGAGTTGAACTAATTTTGAGTTGTTGAATTGGAATTATACTAATTCTGAAATGCGAAGACATAATTGGGCTGATTACGAGTTGTGAAGTCGGAGTTGAACTAATTCCGAGTTGTAAAGTCGTAATTATACTAATTCCGAGTTGCCAAGTCAGAATTAAGCTCATTCTGAGTTTCCAAGTCAGAATAAAGCTAATTCCGAGTTGCGATGTCGGAATTATATTTTTTAATTATTTGTGGCCCTTCTACGCTTTCGTATCTTCTAATCCCATTAAGAGTGCCAAGATAAAGTGAATTTGAAATGATTCTCCATCGGAGTTCGTAAACTTTTTTCGATGAGTAATTTTCTCTTTTCTCAATAATGATAAATTCCAGGTGGAACATACAGTGCAAGCGTAAAGTATGCAAACATCTTTGACACCTCGCAAGATACAATAACAAAATTTTTATTTCAAAGCCTCGTACTATCATCGAATTTGGGTCATAGCCAACCCGATAATTTTCAATAAAATGCGAATCAAAATCTAATTAACAGACTTATGCGAGTATCTCGAAAAGGAGGGGTTGTTCGTAACGGTGCAGCCGATTAACGGAAAGAACAAACAAATTTTAAAACGAACAAATACATGAGTACATTCATTTCGGAGTTCCATCGTCTTATAATTTGTATAATCACAACGTTTCAACTGCTTCTATCCGCAGTCGTCTTCTGGTGAATATTGACAAGTTTTTAAAGGCTTGCAAACAACGGGTTGAAAAAAATGGTATCAAGTTCAGAGTAAGCGCTATCATTAGTTATGGAACTCCTGTGATTTTTAAATTTTTATTTCTCCAAATAAAAAAACTACAGGCTGCTACATGTCTCTTGTGTTACCCGGTACAGGTAGTTGATACGGTGTATTTCACCAGACGATGCTGGAGACCATATACCACTTAAGGTTATTTATAGTCCGACTTTGTCGTACTTCTCCAACAACACCTCACTTGTCAATATTTCTATTTTTAATTTTACTTCAAGCTAACCGAAAAAATTCATATTTGCGACTATTAAATAATTCTTACAACGACTGTGAAGTCAAAAGCCTCAAAGTCGTATTTTTTCCCATGTTACTTGATCAAGAATGAAGCGATTTACACGATCCATGGCATTCTAGATGGAAAAGTAAAAATTCAAATAAAAATGACTTTATTTGTCGAATATTGACAAGTGAGGTGTTTTTGGATTTAGAATGTCATTCTCGATCGAAATAAGTAAAAATATATAGTATGTCCCATTTAAAAATCGAAAGTTATGGTCATTTCCGGTCGAACTAGTAGTTATACAAAGCAAGTAAATATGTCAAAAAATATAAATTGCACTTTAATGAACAACTCTTGAATTTTTTTTTTCTATATTCAATAATAAAAAAGTTATAGGGGTGAGCCATCTTGGAGAATCACCCGGTCAACAAATATATGGATTATGAAATGGGTACAGATCTACTGAAACAGTGAACTTTGTTGAAAATTTGTTTCTTTCGTAAACCGGCTGCACCCTCAGAGTATCAGGAAGACTTGCGCGAGCAACAAGTGACAAACGAGGACGAGGATCTTTCATTTCAACGTGCGATTCCAAGCGTGAACGGAAATTTGGACAAAAATGCGTTTGATACATCAGTCATCCATCCAAAAGACAACCACGATAAGGATTGCTTGACTTCGATAGTACTAAGTGATCTAACAAGGTTATATCCTCAACAAATGAATGCAAAGAGATTCAATGCACTGAATACTCAGTTAACAATTCTCTTCAAATGAATCGAGACATGAATCCCCAACCAATTTGATGAGCTATAAAAAATATAATAATTATATTGATCAAATTGGTGTTTTCGGAAACTGCAGTGGGCCTGCTTGTTTTTTTTTGATACCCGTTATTAACAAAATTAGTGAATCCACCTGCGATTCATACAGTGTGGTCCAACGAAAACTTAACACCTCGATTTTCCGGCTTTAAAATGAAAATGTGGAAAGTCGCTCGGACCCGTCAATTTCTAATACGGGGGGGAACAACTTTTCCGCTGTTTTCATCCCCGTAACTTCAACCCCCTAACGGGGGTGAGCACAACCCCTTGATTTTGAATAGGGATGCGGGGTGTTGCGATACCTCATTTTGAAGATCTCATCGTGTACTATCTGACCGTAAAATTTCATTTCAAAATATCCATCGATAATGAAATAACAGCGAAAATAGTGAAAGAGGCAATATGGAATTTATCTCGAGAATAGTATTCGTATCCGACGCATTTCAAAGGTATTGAGTCGTTAATTTTTTGTCCAAAAAAGTAGACGGACCTTGTTTTTGTACCTTAGTCTATCGTGAATGTTTAAGAACGGTACAAGTGTGTCAAAGCGATTGTAAATTGGTAGTGGAATTAAAGTGGTATATTCCGTAGAAGAAAGGGTGGAAATGATAAAATTATTTTTCCGAAATAACGACTCTGCGCGCACAACAGCGGCTTTATTTAACGAACGACATCGTGGAAAAAATGTATCCGCTGCTTACGTTGTGCAACTGGTTGCCAAATTTGACGCTACTGGTTCAGTTGGAAACAAAAAAAAGGTGCATGAAAGAGACGAAGCGAGGGACGTGGCTGTCTTAGGTCATATAGCAATGGATCCGACCGTTAGTACTAGGAAATTGTCCGATGTATCTGGTGTTTCACGCACAACAATCATGAGAATCCTGAAACAACATAAATTCCATCCTTATAAGATACGATTGGTTCAGGAACTGAATGAGGATGATCCCGATCGCCAACTCCAGTTCTGTGAAGTGATCAGTGAAATAATTAACGGCAATCAAAACTACATGTTCGATATCTGTTTTTCGGACGAGTGTTCATTTTACCTTAACGGCATTGTAAACCGGCATAACTGTCGGTATTGGTCAGATGAAAATCCAAGATTATTTCGTGAGGTGTATACACAGCGCCCCCAAAAATTAAATGTTTGGGCGGGTATATATGGAAATCACATAATCGGCCCTTTTTTTATACCCGGTAATCTCACAGGCCAAATTTATCTCGATCTATTGGAGAACGCTATTTATCCAGCCCTCGTGCAAGTATTGGAGAATGCAGAAGACCATCAAACGATCATTTTCCAACAAGATGGCGCACCACCTCACTTTGTTCAACCGGTGCGTCAGTTCTTAGATGACAATTTTCCTCACGCCTGGATTGGAAGAAGGGGACATATTGAGTGACCACCCAGATCACCTGATCTGGCTCCACTGGACTTTTTTCTATGGGGTCACCTGAAATCCAAGATTTACGCTACCCAGCCTGAGTCACTGGATGATTTGCGAACTCGGATCATTAATGAATGCCGTCAAATTACACCAGAAATCTTGAGTAATGTACGTGAACGTTTTCAGCAAAACTTATATTACTGCATGGAAGTGGATGGTGCCCATTTCGAGCATTTAATAAAGTAATCACAAAAGTACGTATTCTTCCACTACTTTACCTGTCCTTTCGTTATCGATGGATATTTTGGAGCGAAATTTTACGGTCAGATAGTACACGATGAGATCTTCAAAATGAGGTATCGCAACACCCCGCATCCCTATTCAAAATCAAGGGGTTGTGCTCACCCCCGTTAGGTGGTTGAAGTTACGCGGATGAAAACAGCGGAAAAGTTGTTCCCCCTCGTATTAGAAATTGACGGGTCCGAGCGATTTTCCACATTTTCATTTTAAAGCCGGAAAATCGAGGTGTTAAGTTTTCGTTGGACCACACTGTATATTCCTTACAGTAGATTAAATCGTCCCCGTTTTATGAAAATTCAGTCTTATTCCTGTTTTGCGACTCAAAGGCGAACTTCGTGAAAAACATGCAAAGTGTTTACCAAAAGATACGGTAACAAGATGATGAATGACTGTCTGGGACATTTTTCAACATGAAAATAAGTATTTACTCAACGCTGACAGTTGACGATGATACTTCAAGATTGTTAATTTTTCCCAGGGCAAGTATTCCGTATTAAACAAAATCTTATTTCCTGCTTCCTCTTTTATAATTTACCTCAATTAATCTCGCGGAAACCTTTGAATTTTATTTGTCCTTTATATTCTCAAAAGAAGCCTTCTTTCAAATGAATACTTTGCTTGCATCTGTAGGAAACACTAAACTTATTTAACGCTGATGTATTTGAATTCATTGTGGCTACGGAAGTATTGCCTACGGAATATCTCAGTTATTGTATGAAGTAGGTTTGTGAAATTTGAGGCGTCGATATAATGACATAAGAGCTAGAATTTGAGCATATTGACATGTCGAAGTTAACTTCCGGTCTGACCGGAAGTAAAATCAACTTTCTTATTTTAAATGGAAACCCTATTTTTTTTTTCTTTTCGCTTCATTCAGCATTCAATCCCCTTTCTAATGACATATCACAAGTTGGTATCTAACCAGAAACTAGATCAGAAAGAAATTATTATTGAAATTCACCGAGTAGGCCGTGGAAGCAAAATGAAAGCCAAAAATTGAAAAGTTGACTATGGAAACCATACGTCACTTGATAACACTGAATATCTTGAAGTGATCTAAAAAATCGATTTCGAGTTGGCTCGCAATGTGGTTGGTCAGAAAACATTCATTTCTGTCTAATCTATGAGGTCTCATCATCACAGGTCATTGTCGTGTCGTCAGAGGGGTTCAGCCGAACATTAAATATTTTGAAGTGATCTCAAAAATCGATTTCGAGTTGGCTCGCATTGTGGTTGGTCACAAAACATTGGTTTCTGCCCAAATCACAAGGTTTCATCATCAGAGGTCATTGTCATGTCGTCAGAGGGGTTCAGCCGAACTTAAAATATTTTAGAGTCATCTCAAAAATCGATTTCGAGTTGGCTTGCATTGTGGTTGGTCAAAAGACATTCGGAAATGTCTAACTTACAGGGTCTCATCATCACAGGTCATTGTCGTGTCGTCAGAGGGGTTCAGCCGAACATTAAATATTTTGAAGTGATCTCAAAAATCGATTTCGAGTTGGCTCGCAATGTGGTTGGTCAGAAAACATTCATTTCTGTCTAATCTATGAGGTCTCATCATCACTGGTCATTGCCGTGTCGTCAGAGAAGTTCAGCCGAACATTAAATATTTTGAAGTGATCTCAAAAATCGATTTCGAAATGGCTCGCATTGTGGTTGGTCACAAAACATTGGTTTCTGTCCAAAGTACAAGGTTCCATCATCAGAAGTCATTGTCGTGTCGTCAGAGGGATTTAGTCGAACATTGAATATTTTGAAGTGATCTCAAAAATCGAATTCGAGTTGGCTTGCATTGTGGTTGGTCAAAAGACATTCGTAACTGTCTAATTTACAGGGTCTCATCATCAGAGGTCATTGTCGTGTCGTCAGAGGGATTCAGCCGAACAGTGAATATTTTGAAGTGATCTTTAAAATCGATTTCGAGTTGGCTCGCATTGTGGTTGGTCAGAAAACATTCATTTCTGTCTAATCTATGAGGTCTCGTCATCAGAGTTGATGTCGTGTCGTCAGGGGGGTTCTGCCGAACTTTAAAAATATCAAAGTGATCTCAAAATTCTATTTCGAGTTGACTCGCATTGTGGTTGGTCAGAAAACATTGGTTTCTGCCCAAATTACAAGGTTTCATAATCAGAGGTCATTGTCGTGTCGTCAGAGCTAGTCAGCCGAACACTGAATATCTTGAAGTGATCTAATAAATCGATTTCGAGTTGGCTCGCAATGTGGTTGGTCACTAAACATTGGTTTCTGCCCAAATCACAAGGTTTCATCATCAGAGGTCATTGTCATGTCGTCAGAGGGGTTCAGCCGAACTTAAAATATTTTAGAGTCATCTCAAAAATCGATTTCGAGTTGGCTTGCATTGTGGTTGGTCAAATGACATTCGGAAATGTCTAACTTACAGGGTATCATCATCACAGGTCATTGTCGTGTCGTCAGAGGGGTTCAGCCGAACATTAAATATTTTGAAGTGATCTCAAAAATCGATTTCGAGTTGGCTCGCAATGTGGTTGGTCAGAAAACATTCATTTCTGTCTAATCTATGAGGTCTCATCATCACTGGTCATTGCCGTGTCGTCAGAGAAGTTCAGCCGAACATTAAATATTTTGAAGTGATCTCAAAAATCGATTTCGAAATGGCTCGCATTGTGGTTGGTCACTGAACATTGGTTTCTGCCCAAATCACAAGGTTTCATCATCAGAGGTCATTGTCATGTCGTCAGAGGGGTTCAGCCGAACTTAAAATATTTTAGAGTCATCTCAAAAATCGATTTCGAGTTGGCTTGCATTGTGGTTGGTCAAAAGACATTCGGAAATGTCTAACTTACAGGGTCTCATCATCACAGGTCATTGTCGTGTCGTCAGAGGGGTTCAGCCGAACATTAAATATTTTGAAGTGATCTCAAAAATCGATTTCGAGTTGGATCGCAATGTGGTTGGTCAGAAAATATTCATTTCTGTCTAATCTATGAGGTCTCATCATCACTGGTCATTGCCGTGTCGTCAGAGAAGTTCAGCCGAACATTAAATATTTTGAAGTGATCTCAAAAATCGATTTCGAAATGGCTCGCATTGTGGTTGGTCACAAAACATTGGTTTCTATCCAAAGTACAAGGTTCCATCATCAGACGTCATTGTCGTGTCGTCAGAGGGATTTAGTCGAACATTGAATATTTTGAAGTGATCTCAAAAATCGAATTCGAGTTGAATTGCATTGTGGTTGTTCGAAAGACATTCGTAACTGTCTAATTTACAGGGTCTCATCATCAGAGGTCATTGTCGTGTCGTCAGAGGGATTCAGCCGAACAGTGAATATTTTGAAGTGATCTCAAAAATCGATTTCGAAATGGCTCGCATTGTGGTTGGTCAGAAGACAATCATTTCTGTCTAATCTATGGGGTCTCATCATCATAGATGATTGTCGTGTCGTCAGAGGGGTTCAGCCGAACTTAAAATATTTTAAAGTCATCTCAAAAATCGATTTCGAGTTGGCTTGCATTGCGGTAGGTCAAAAGACATTCGGAAATGTCTAACTTACAGGGTCTCATCATCACAGGTCATTGTCGTGTCGTTAGAGGGGTTCAGCCGAACATTAAATATTTTGAAGTGATCTCAAAAATCGATTTCGAAATGGCTCGCATTGTGGTTGGTCACAAAACACTGGTTTCTGCCCAAATCACAAGGTTTCATCATCAGAGGTCATTGTCGTGTCGTCAGAGCGGTTCTGCCGAACTTTAAAAATTTCAAAGTTATATCAAAAATCGATTTCGAATTGGCTCGCATTGTATTTGGTTAGAAGACAATAATTTTCGTCTAATCTATGAGGTCTCATCATCACAGATGATTGTCGTGTCTTCAGAGGGGTTCTGCCGAACTTTAAATATTTCTAAGTGATATCAAAAATCGATATCGAGTTGGTTCGCATTGTGGTTAGTCAGAAAACATTGGTTTCTGTCCAAAGTACAGGGTTCCATCATCAGAAGTCATTGTCGTGTCGTCAGAGGGATTTAGTCGAACATTGAATATTTTGAAGTGATCTCAAAAATCGAATTCGAGTTGAATTGCATTGTGGTTGATCGAAAGACATTCGTAACTGTCTAATTTACAGGGTCTCATCATCAGAGGTCATTGTCGTGTCGTCAGAGGGATTCAGCCGAACAGTGAATATTTCAAAGTGATATCAAAAATCGATTTCGAGTTGGCTCGCATTGTAGTTGGTCAGAAAACATTGATATCTGTCCAAAGTGCAAGGTTCCATCATCAGAAGTCATTGTCGTGTCGTCAGAGGGATTTAGTCGAACAGTGAATATTTTGAAGTGATCTCAAATATCGATTTCGAGTTGGCTCGCATTGTGATTGGTCAGAAGACAATCATTTCTGTCTAATCTATGAGGTCTCATCATCATAGATGATTGTCGTGTCGTCAGAGGGGTTCTGCCGAACTTTAAATATTTCAAAGTGATATCAAAAATCGATTTCGAGTTGGCTCGCATTGTGGTTGGTCAGAAAACATTGGTTTCTGTCCAAAGTGCAAGGTTCCATCATCAGAAGTCATTGTCGTGTCGTCAGAGGGATTTAGTTGAACAGTGAATATTTTGAAGTGACCTCAAAAATCGATTTCGAGTTGGCTCGCATTGTGGTTGGTCAGAAGACAATCATTTCTGTCTAATCTATGAGGTCTCATCATCATAGATGATTGTCGTGTCGTCAGAGGGGTTCGGCCGAACTTTAAATATTTCAAAGTGATATCAAAAATCGATTTCGAGTTGGCTCGCATTGTGGTTGGTCAGAAAACATTGGTTCCTGTCCAAAGTGCAAGGTTCCATCATCAGAAGTCATTGTCGTGTCGTCAGAGGGATTAAGTCGAACGGTGAATATTTTGAAGTGATCTCAAAAATCGATTTCGAGTTGGCTCGCATTGTGGTTGGTCAGAAGACAATCATTTTTGTCTAATCTATGAGGTCTCATCATCATAGATGATTGTCGTGTCGTCAGAGGGGTTCTGCCGAACTTTAAATATTTCAAAGTGATATCAAAAATCGATTTCGAGTTGGCTCGCATTGTGGTTTGTCAGAAAACATTGGTTTCTGTCCAAAGTGCAAGGTTCCATCATCAGAAGTCATTGTCGTGTCGTCAGAGGGATTTAGTTGAACAGTGAATATTTTGAAGTGATCTCAAAAATCGATTTCGAGTTGGCTCGCATTGTGGTTGGTCACTGAACATTGGTTTCTGCCCAAATCACAAGGTTTCATCATCAGAGGTCATTGTCATGTCGTCAGAGGCGTTCAGCCGAACTTAAAATATTTTAGAGTCATCTCAAAAATCGATTTCGAGTTGGCTTGCATTGTGGTTGGTCAAAAGACATTCGGAAATGTCTAACTTACAGGGTCTCATCATCACAGGTCATTGTCGTGTCGTCAGAGGGGTTCAGCCGAACATTAAATATTTTGAAGTGATCTCAAAAATCGATTTCGAGTTGGATCGCAATGTGGTTGGTCAGAAAATATTCATTTCTGTCTAATCTATGAGGTCTCATCATCACTGGTCATTGCCGTGTCGTCAGAGAAGTTCAGCCGAACATTAAATATTTTGAAGTGATCTCAAAAATCGATTTCGAAATGGCTCGCATTGTGGTTGGTCACAAAACATTGGTTTCTATCCAAAGTACAAGGTTCCATCATCAGACGTCATTGTCGTGTCGTCAGAGGGATTTAGTCGAACTTTAAATATTTCAAAGTGATATCAAAAATCGATTTCGAGTTGGCTCGCATTGTGGTTGGTCAGAAAACATTGGTTTCTGTCCAAAGTGCAAGGTTCCATCATCAGAAGTCATTGTCGTGTCGTCAGAGGGATTTAGTCGAACAGTGAATATTTTGAAGTGATCTCAAAAATCGATTTCGAGTTGGCTCGCATTGTGGTTGGTAAGAAGACAATCATTTCTGTCTAATCTATGAGGTCTCATCATCATAGATGATTGTCGTGTCGTCAGAGGGGTTCGGCCGAACTTTAAATATTTCAAAGTGATATCAAAAATCGATTTCGAGTTGGCTCGCATTGTGGTTGGTCAGAAAACATTGGTTTCTATCCAAAATGCAAGGTTCCATCATCAGAAGTCATTGTCGTGTCGTCAGAGGGATTTAGTCGAACAGTGAATATTTTGAAGTGATCTCAAAAATCGATTTCGAGTTGGCTCGCATTGTGGTTGGTCAGAAGACAATCATTTCTGTCTATTCTATGATGTCTCATCATCATAGATGATTGTCGTGTCGTCAGAGGGGTTCGGCCGAACTTTAAATATTTCAAAGTGATATCAAAAATCGATTTCGAGTTGGCTCGCATTGTGGTTGGTCAGAAAACATTGGTTCCTGTCCAAAGTGCAAGGTTCCATCATCAGAAGTCATTGTCGTGTCGTCAGAGGGATTAAGTCGAACGGCGAATATTTTGAAGTGATCTCAAAAATCGATTTCGAAATGGCTCTCATTTTGGTTGGTCACAAAACATTGGTTTCTGCCCAAATCACAAGGTTTCATCATCAGAGGTCATTGTCGTGTCGTCAGAGGGATTCAGCCGAGCAGTGAATATTTTGAAGTGATCTCAAAAATCGATTTCGAGTTGGCTCGCATTGTGGTTGGTCAAAAGACATTCGGAAATGTCTAACTTACAGGGTCTCATCATCACAGATCATTGTCGTGTCGTCAGAGGGGTTCAGCCGAACATTAAATATTTTGAAGTGATCTCAAAAATCGATTTCGAAATGGCTCTCATTTTAGCTGGTCACAAAACATATGTTTCTGCCCAAATCACAAGGTTTCATCATCAGAGGTCATTGTCGTGTCGTCAGAGGGATTCAGCCGAACAGTGAATATTTTGAAGTGATCTCAAAAATCGATTTCGAGTTGGCTCGCATTGTGGTTGGTCAGAAGACAATCATTTCTGTCTAATCTATGAGGTCTCATCATCATAGATGATTGTCGTGTCGTCAGAGGGGTTCGGCCGAACTTTAAATATTTCAAAGTGATATCAAAAATCGATTTCGAGTTGGCTCGCATTGTGGTTGGTCAGAAAACATTGGTTTCTGTCCAAAATGCAAGGTTCCATCATCAGAAGTCATTGTCGTGTCGTCAGAGGGATTTAGTCGAACAGTGAATATTTTGAAGTGATCTCAAAAATCGATTTCGAGTTGGCTCGCATTGTGGTTGATCAGAAGACAATCATTTCTGTCTAATCTATGGGGTGTCATCATCATAGATGATTGTCGTGTCGTCAGAGGGGTTCAGCCGAACTTAAAATATTTTAAAGTCATCTCAAAAATCGATTTCGAGTTGGCTTGCATTGCGGTAGGTCAAAAGACATTCAGAAATGTCTAACTTACAGGGTCTCATCATCACAGGTCATTGTCGTGTCGTTAGAGGGGTTCAGCCGAACATTAAATATTTTGAAGTGATCTCAAAAATCGATTTCGAAATGGCTCGCATTGTGGTTGGTCACAAAACACTGGTTTCTGCCCAAATCACAAGGTTTCATCATCAGAGGTCATTGTCGTGTCGTCAGAGCGTTTCTGCCGAACTTTAAAGATTTCAAAAGTATATCAAAAATCGATTTCGAATTGGCTCGCATTG
Source organism: Chrysolina americana (assembly GCA_958502065.1). Classification (NCBI taxonomy): domain Eukaryota; kingdom Metazoa; phylum Arthropoda; class Insecta; order Coleoptera; family Chrysomelidae; genus Chrysolina; species Chrysolina americana. The sequence goes on along the minus strand of OY293420.1, from coordinate 55,052,514 downwards.
TGGTTGGTTAGAAGACAATCATTTTTGTCTAATCTATGAGGTCTCATCATCACAGATGATTGTCGTGTCTTCAGAGGGGTTCTGCCGAACTTTAAATATTTCTAAGTGATATCAAAAATCGATATCGAGTTGGTTCGCATTGTGGTTAGTCAGAAAACATTGGTTTCTGTCCAAAGTACAGGGTTCCATCATCAGAAGTCATTGTCGTGTCGTCAGAGGGATTTAGTCGAACATTGAAAATTTTGAAGTGATCTCAAAAATCGAATTCGAGTTGAATTGCATTGTGGTTGATCGAAAGACATTCGTAACTGTCTAATTTACAGGGTCTCATCATCAGAGGTCATTGTCGTGTCGTCAGAGGGATTCAGCCGAACAGTGAATATTTCATAGTGATATCAAAAATCGATTTCGAGTTGGCTCGCATTGTGGTTGGTCAGAAAACATTGATATCTGTCCAAAGTGCAAGGTTCCATCATCAGAAGTCATTGTCGTGTCGTCAGAGGGATTTAGTCGAACAGTGAATATTTTGAAGTGATCTCAAATATCGATTTCGAGTTGGCTCGCATTGTGATTGGTCAGAAGACAATCATTTCTGTCCAATCTATGAGGTCTCATCATCATAGATGATTGTCGTGTCGTCAGAGGGGTTCTGCCGAACTTTAAATATTTCAAAGTGATATCAAAAATCGATTTCGAGTTGGCTCGCATTGTGGTTGGTCAGAAAACATTGGTTTCTGTCCAAAGTGCAAGGTTCCATCATCAGAAGTCATTGTCGTGTCGTCAGAGGGATTTAGTTGAACAGTGAATATTTTGAAGTGACCTCAAAAATCGATTTCGAGTTGGCTCGCATTGTGGTTGGTCAGAAGACAATCATTTCTGTCTAATCTATGAGGTCTCATCATCATAGATGATTGTCGTGTCGTCAGAGGGGTTCGGCCGAACTTTAAGTATTTCAAAGTGATATCAAAAATCGATTTCGAGTTGGCTCGCATTGTGGTTGGTCAGAAAACATTGGTTCCTGTCCAAAGTGCAAGGTTCCATCATCAGAAGTCATTGTCGTGTCGTCAGAGGGATTAAGTCGAACGGTGAATATTTTGAAGTGATCTCAAAAATCGATTTCGAGTTGGCTCGCATTGTGGTTGGTCAGAAGACAATCATTTCTGTCTAATCTATGAGGTCTCATCATCATAGATGATTGTCGTGTCGTCAGAGGGGTTCTGCCGAACTTTAAATATTTCAAAGTTATATCAAAAATCGATTTCGAGTTGGCTCGCATTGTGGTTGGTCAGAAAACATTGGTTTCTGTCCAAAGTGCAAGGTTCCATCATCAGAAGTCATTGTCGTGTCGTCAGAGGGATTTAGTCGAACAGTGAATATTTTGAAGTGATCTTAAAAATCGATTTCGAGTTGGCTCGCATTGTGGTTGGTAAGAAGACAATCATTTCTGTCTAATCTATGAGGTCTCATCATCATAGATGATTGTCGTGTCGTCAGAGGGGTTCGGCCGAACTTTAAATATTTCAAAGTGATATCAAAAATCGATTTCGAGTTGGCTCGCATTGTGGTTGGTCAGAAAACATTGGTTTCTGTCCAAAATGCAAGGTTCCATCATCAGAAGTCATTGTCGTGTCGTCAGAGGGATTTAGTCGAACAGTGAATATTTTGAAGTGATCTCAAAAATCGATTTCGAGTTGGCTCGCATTGTGGTTGGTCAGAAGACAATCATTTCTGTCTAATCTATGATGTCTCATCATCATAGATGATTGTCGTGTCGTCAGAGGGGTTCGGCCGAACTTTAAATATTTCAAAGTGATATCTAAAATCGATTTCGAGTTGGCTCGCATTGTGGTTGGTCAGAAAACATTGGTTCCTGTCCAAAGTGCAAGGTTCCATCATCAGAAGTCATTGTCGTGTCGTCAGAGGGATTAAGTCGAACGGCGAATATTTTGAAGTGATCTCAAAAATCGATTTCGAAATGGCTCGCATTGTGGTTGGTCACAAAACACTGGTTTCTGCCCAAATCACAAGGTTTCATCATCAGAGGTCATTGTCGTGTCGTCAGAGCGTTTCTGCCGAACTTTAAAGATTTCAAAAGTATATCAAAAATCGATTTCGAATTGGCTCGCATTGTGGTTGGTTAGAAGACAATCATTTTTGTCTAATCTATGAGGTCTCATCATCACAGATGATTGTCGTGTCTTCAGAGGGGTTCTGCCGAACTTTATATATTTCTAAGTGATATCAAAAATCGATATCGAGTTGGTTCGCATTGTGGTTAGTCAGAAAACATTGGTTTCTGTCCAAAGTACAGGGTTCCATCATCAGAAGTCATTGTCGTGTCGTCAGAGGGATTTAGTCGAACATTGAAAATTTTGAAGTGATCTCAAAAATCGAATTCGAGTTGAATTGCATTGTGGTTGATCGAAAGACATTCGTAACTGTCTAATTTACAGGGTCTCATCATCAGAGGTCATTGTCGTGTCGTCAGAGGGATTCAGCCGAACAGTGAATATTTCATAGTGATATCAAAAATCGATTTCGAGTTGGCTCGCATTGTGGTTGGTCAGAAAACATTGATATCTGTCCAAAGTGCAAGGTTCCATCATCAGAAGTCATTGTCGTGTCGTCAGAGGGATTTAGTCGAACAGTGAATATTTTGAAGTGATCTCAAATATCGATTTCGAGTTGGCTCGCATTGTGATTGGTCAGAAGACAATCATTTCTGTCCAATCTATGAGGTCTCATCATCATAGATGATTGTCGTGTCGTCAGAGGGGTTCTGCCGAACTTTAAATATTTCAAAGTGATATCAAAAATCGATTTCGAGTTGGCTCGCATTGTGGTTGGTCAGAAAACATTGGTTTCTGTCCAAAGTGCAAGGTTCCATCATCAGAAGTCATTGTCGTGTCGTCAGAGGGATTTAGTTGAACAGTGAATATTTTGAAGTGACCTCAAAAATCGATTTCGAGTTGGCTCGCATTGTGGTTGGTCAGAAGACAATCATTTCTGTCTAATCTATGAGGTCTCATCATCATAGATGATTGTCGTGTCGTCAGAGGGGTTCGGCCGAACTTTAAGTATTTCAAAGTGATATCAAAAATCGATTTCGAGTTGGCTCGCATTGTGGTTGGTCAGAAAACATTGGTTCCTGTCCAAAGTGCAAGGTTCCATCATCAGAAGTCATTGTCGTGTCGTCAGAGGGATTAAGTCGAACGGTGAATATTTTGAAGTGATCTCAAAAATCGATTTCGAGTTGGCTCGCATTGTGGTTGGTCAGAAGACAATCATTTCTGTCTAATCTATGAGGTCTCATCATCATAGATGATTGTCGTGTCGTCAGAGGGGTTCTGCCGAACTTTAAATATTTCAAAGTTATATCAAAAATCGATTTCGAGTTGGCTCGCATTGTGGTTGGTCAGAAAACATTGGTTTCTGTCCAAAGTGCAAGGTTCCATCATCAGAAGTCATTGTCGTGTCGTCAGAGGGATTTAGTCGAACAGTGAATATTTTGAAGTGATCTTAAAAATCGATTTCGAGTTGGCTCGCATTGTGGTTGGTAAGAAGACAATCATTTCTGTCTAATCTATGAGGTCTCATCATCATAGATGATTGTCGTGTCGTCAGAGGGGTTCGGCCGAACTTTAAATATTTCAAAGTGATATCAAAAATCGATTTCGAGTTGGCTCGCATTGTGGTTGGTCAGAAAACATTGGTTTCTGTCCAAAATGCAAGGTTCCATCATCAGAAGTCATTGTCGTGTCGTCAGAGGGATTTAGTCGAACAGTGAATATTTTGAAGTGATCTCAAAAATCGATTTCGAGTTGGCTCGCATTGTGGTTGGTCAGAAGACAATCATTTCTGTCTAATCTATGATGTCTCATCATCATAGATGATTGTCGTGTCGTCAGAGGGGTTCGGCCGAACTTTAAATATTTCAAAGTGATATCTAAAATCGATTTCGAGTTGGCTCGCATTGTGGTTGGTCAGAAAACATTGGTTCCTGTCCAAAGTGCAAGGTTCCATCATCAGAAGTCATTGTCGTGTCGTCAGAGGGATTAAGTCGAACGGCGAATATTTTGAAGTGATCTCAAAAATCGATTTCGAAATGGCTCTCATTTTGGTTGAACACAAAACATTGGTTTCTGCCCAAATCACAAGGTTTCATCATCAGAGGTCATTGTCGTGTCGTCAGAGGGATTCAGCCGAGCAGTGAATATTTTGAAGTGATCTCAAAAATCGATTTCGAGTTGGCTCGCATTGTGGTTGGTCAAAAGACATTCGGAAATGTCTAACTTACAGGGTCTCATCATCACAGATCATTGTCGTGTCGTCAGAGGGGTTCAGCCGAACATTAAATATTTTGAAGTGATCTCAAAAATCGATTTCGAAATGGCTCTCATTTTAGCTGGTCACAAAACATATGTTTCTGCCCAAATCACAAGGTTTCATCATCAGAGGTCATTGTCGTGTCGTCAGAGGGATTCAGCCGAACAGTGAATATTTTGAAGTGATCTCAAAAATCGATTTCGAGTTGGCTCGCATTGTGGTTGGTCAGAAGACAATCATTTCAGTATAATTTATGAGGTCTCATCATCATAGATAATTGTCGTGTCGTCAGAGGGGTTCTGCCGAACTTTAAATATTTCAAAGTAATATTAAAAATCGATATCGAGTTGGCTCGCATTGTGGTTGGTCAGAAGACAATCATTTCTTTCTAATCTATGAGGTCTCATCATCATAGATTATTGTCGTGTCGTCAGAGGGGTTCTGCCGAACTTTAAATGTTTCAAAGTGATCTCAAAAATCGATTTCGAAATGGCTCGCATTTTGGTTGGTCACACAACATTGGTTTCTGCCCAAATCACAAGGTTTCATCATCAGAGGTCATTGTCGTGTCGTCAGAGGGATTCAGCCGAACAGTGAATATTTTGAAGTGATCTCAAAATTCGATTTCGAGTTGGCTCGCATTGTGGTTGGTCAGAAAACATTAGTTTCTGTCCAAATTACCAGGTTTCATAATCAGAAGTCATTGTCGTGTCGTCAGAGGTAGTCAGCCGAACACTGAATATTTTGAAATGATATATAAAATCGATTTAGAGTTGGCTCGCAATGTGGTTGGTCAGAAAACATTAATTTCTGTCTAATCTATGACGTCTCATCATCACAGGTCATTGTCGTGTCGTCAGAGGGGTTCTGCCGAACTTAAAATATTCCAAAGTTATATCAAAAATCGATTTCGAGTTGGCTCGCATTGTGGTTGGTCAGAAGACATTGGTTTCTGTCCAAATTACAAGGTTTCATAATCAGAGGTCATTGTCGTGTCGTCAGAGGTAGTCAGCCGAACACTGAATATTTTGAAGTGATCTCAAAAATTGATTTCGAAATGGCTCGCATTTTGATTGGTCACACAACATTGGTTTCTGCCCAAATCACAAGGTTTCATCATCAGAGGTCATTGTCGTGTCGTCAGAGGGATTCAGCCGAACAGTGAATATTTTGATGTGATCTCAAAAATCGATTTCGAGTTGGCTCGCATTGTGGTTGGTCAGAAAACATTAGTTTCTGTCCAAATTAACAGGTTTCATAATCAGAGGTCATTGTCGTGTCGTCAGAGGTAGTCAGCCGAACACTGAATATTTTGAAATGATCTAAAAAATCGATTTAGAGTTGGCTCGCAATGTGGTTGGTCAGAAAAAATTCATTTCTGTCTAATCTATGACGTCTCATCATCACAGGTCATTGTCGTGTCGTCAGAGGGGTTCTGCCGAACTTAAAATATTCCAAAGTTATATCAAAAATCGATTTCGAGTTGGCTCGCATTGTGGTTGGTCAGAAAACATTGGTTTCTGTCCACATTACAAGGTTTCATAATCAGAGGTCATTGTCGTGTCGTCAGAGGGGTTCAGCCGAACTTAAAATATTTTAAAATCATCTCAAAAATCGATTTCGAGTTGGCTTGCATTATGGTTGGTCAAAAGACAATCGGAAATGTGTAACTTACAGGGTCTCATCATCACAGGTCATTGTCGTGTCGTCAGAGGGGTTCAGCCGAACATTAAATATTTTGAAGTGATCTCAAAAATCGATTTCGAGTTGGCTCGTATTGTGGTTGGTCAGAAAACATTCATTTCTGTCCAATCTATGAGGTCTCGTCATCAGAGATGATTGTCGTGTCGTCAGGGGGGTTCTGCCGAACTTTAAATATTTCAAAGTGATCTCAAAAATCGATTTCGAGTTTGCTCGCATTGTGGTTAGTCAGAAAATATTGGTTTCTGTCCATATTACAAGGTTTCATAATCAGAGGTCATTGTCGTGTCGTCAGAGCTAGTCAGCCGAACACTGAATATCTTGAAGTGATCTAATAAATCGATTTCGATTTGGCTTGCAATGTGGTTAGTCAGAAAACATTCATTTCTGTCCAATCTATGAGGTCTCATCATCACAGGTCATTGTCGTGTCGTCAGAGGGGTTCAGCCGAACTTAAAATATTTTAAAGTCATCTCAAAAATCGATTTCGAAATGGCTCGCATTGTGGTTGGTCAATAAACATTGGTTCCTGCCCAAATCACAAGGTTTCATCATCAGAGGTCATTGTCGTGACGTCAGAGGGGTTCAGCCGAACTTAAAATATTTTAAAGTCATCTCAAGAATCGATTTCGAGTTAGCTAGCATTGTGGTTGGTCAAAAGACATTCGGAAATGTCTAACTTACAGGGTCTCATCATCACAGGTCATTGTCGTGTCGTCAGAGGGGTTCAGCCGAACATTGAATATTTTGAAGTGATCTCAAAAATCGATTTCGAGTTGGCTCGCATTGTGGTTGGTCAGAAAACATTGGTTTCTGTCCAAATTACAAGGTTTCATAATCAGAGGTCATTGTCGTGTCGTCAGAGGGATTCAGCCGAACAGTGAATATTTTGAAGTGATCTCAAAAATCGATTTCGAGTTGGCTCACATTGTGGTTGGTCAGAAAACATTGGTTCCTGCCCAAATTACAAGGTTTCATAATCAGAGGTTATTGTCGTGTCGTCAGAGCTAGTCAGCCGAACACTGAATATCTTGAAGTGATCTAATAAATCGATTTCGAGTTGGCTCGCAATGTGGTTGGTCACTAAACATTGGTTTCTGCCCAAATCACAAGGTTTCATCATCATAGGTCATTGTCATGTCGTCAGAGGGGTTCAGCCGAACTTAAAATATTTTAGAGTCATTTCAAAAATCGATTTCGAGTTGGCTTGCATTGTGGTTGGTCAAATGACATTCGGAAATGTCTAACTTACAGGGTCTCATCATCACAGGTCATTGTCGTGTCGTCAGAGGGGTTCAGCCGAACATTAAATATTTTGAAGTGATCTCAAAAATCGATTTCGAGTTGGCTCGCAATGTGGTTGGTCAGAAAACATTCATTTCTGTCTAATCTATGAGGTCTCATCATCACTGGTCATTGCCGTGTCGTCAGAGAAGTTCAGCCGAACATTAAATATTTTGAAGTGATCTCAAAAATCGATTTCGAAATGGCTCGCATTGTGGTTGGTCACAAAACATTGGTTTCTATCCAAAGTACAAGGTTCCATCATCAGACGTCATTGTCGTGTCGTCAGAGGGATTTAGTCGAACATTGAATATTTTGAAGTGATCTCAAAAATCGAATTCGAGTTGGCTTGCATTGTGGTTGATCGAAAGACATTCGTAACTGTCTAATTTACAGGGTCTCATCATCAGAGGTCATTGTCGTGTCGTCAGAGGGATTCAGCCGAACAGTGAATATTTTGAAGTGATCTCAAAAATCGATTTCGAAATGGCTCGCATTGTGGTTGGTCAGAAGACAATCATTTCTGTCTTATCTATGGGGTCTCATCATCATAGATGATTGTCGTGTCGTCAGAGGGGTTCAGCCGAACTTAAAATATTTTAAAGTCATCTCAAGAATCGATTTCGAGTTAGCTTGCATTGTGGTTGGTCAAAAGACATTCGGAAATGTCTAACTTACAGGGTCTCATCATCACAGGTCATTGTCGTGTCGTCAGAGGGGTTCAGCCGAACATTGAATATTTTGAAGTGATCTCAAAAATCGATTTCTAGTTGGCTCGCATTGTGGTTGGTCAGAAAACATTGGTTTCTGTCCAAATTACAAGGTTTCATAATCAGAGGTCATTGTCGTGTCGTCAGAGGGATTCAGCCGAACAGTGAATATTTTGAAGTGATCTCTAAAATCGATTTCGAGTTGGCTCGCCATGTGGTTGGTCACTAAACATTGGTTTCTGCCCAAATCACAAGGTTTCATCATCAGAGGTCATTGTCATGTCGTCAGAGGGGTTCAGCCGAACTTAAAATATTTTAGAGTCATCTCAAAAATCGATTTCGAGTTGGCTTGCATTGTGGTTGGTCAAATGACATTCGGAAATGTCTAACTTACAGGGTCTCATCATCACAGGTCATTGTCGTGTCGTCAGAGGGGTTCAGCCGAACATTAAATATTTTGAAGTGATCTCAAAAATCGATTTCGAAATGGCTCGCATTGTGGTTGGTCACAAAACACTGGTTTCTGCCCAAATCACAAGGTTTCATCATCAGAGGTCATTGTCGTGTCGTCAGAGCGGTTCTGCCGAACTTTAAAAATTTCAAAGTTATATCAAAAATCGATTTCGAATTGGCTCGCATTGTGGTTGGTTAGAAGACAATCATTTTTGTCTAATCTATGAGGTCTCATCTTCATAGATGATTGTCGTGTCTTCAGAGGGGTTCTGCCGAACTTTAAATATTACTAAGTGATATCAAAAATCGATATCGAGTTGGTTCGCATTGTGGTTAGTCAGAAAACATTGGTTTCTGTCCAAAGTACAGGGTTCCATCATCAGAAGTCATTGTCGTGTCGTCAGAGGGATTTAGTCGAACATTGAATATTTTGAAGTGATCTCAAAAATCGAATTCGAGTTGAATTGCATTGTGGTTGATCGAAAGACATTCGTAACTGTCTAATTTACAGGGTCTCATCATCAGAGGTCATTGTCGTGTCGTCAGAGGGATTCAGCCGAACAGTGAATATTTTGAAGTGATCTCAAAAATCGATTTCGAAATGGCTCGCATTGTGGTTGGTCAATAAACATTGGTTTCTGCCCAAATCACAAGGTTTCATCATCAGAGGTCATTGTCGTGTCGTCAGAGGGGTTCAGCCGAACTTAAAATATTTTAAAGTCATCTCAAGAATCGATTTCGAGTTAGCTTGCATTGTGGTTGGTCAAAAGACATTCGGAAATGTCTAACTTACAGGGTCTCATCATCACAGGTCATTGTCGTGTCGTCAGAGGGGTTCAGCCGAACATTGAATATTTTGAAGTGATCTCAAAAATCGATTTCTAGTTGGCTCGCATTGTGGTTGGTCAGAAAACATTGGTTTCTGTCCAAATTACAAGGTTTCATAATCAGAGGTCATTGTCGTGTCGTCAGAGGGATTCAGCCGAACAGTGAATATTTTGAAGTGATCTCTAAAATCGATTTCGAGTTGGCTCGCAATGTGGTTGGTCAGAAAACATTCATTTCTGTCTAATCTATGAGGTCTCGTCATCAGAGTTGATGTCGTGTCGTCAGGGGGGTTCTGCCGAAATTTAAAAATATCAAAGTGATCTCAAAATTCTATTTCGAGTTGACTCGCATTGTGGTTGGTCAGAAAACTTTGGTTTCTGCCCAAATTACAAGGTTTCATAATCAGAGGTCATTGTCGTGTCGTCAGAGCTAGTCAGCCGAACACTGAATATCTTGAAGTGATCTAATAAATCGATTTCGAGTTGGCTCGCCATGTGGTTGGTCACTAAACATTGGTTTCTGCCCAAATCACAAGGTTTCATCATCAGAGGTCATTGTCATGTCGTCAGAGGGGTTCAGCCGAACTTAAAATATTTTAGAGTCATCTCAAAAACCGATTTCGAGTTGGCTTGCATTGTGGTTGGTCAAATGACATTCGGAAATGTCTAACTTACAGGGTCTCATCATCACAGGTCATTGTCGTGTCGTCAGAGGGGTTCAGCCGAACATTAAATATTTTGAAGTGATCTCAAAAATCGATTTCGAGTTGGCTCGCAATGTGGTTGGTCAGAAAACATTCATTTCTGTCTAATCTATGAGGTCTCATCATCACTGGTCATTGCCGTGTCGTCAGAGAAGTTCAGCCGAACATTAAATATTTTGAAGTGATCTCAAAAATCGATTTCGAAATGGCTCGCATTGTGGTTGGTCACGAAACATTGGTTTCTATCCAAAGTACAAGGTTCCATCATCAGACGTCATTGTCGTGTCGTCAGAGGGATTTAGTCGAACATTGAATATTTTGAAGTGATCTCAAAAATCGATTTCGAAATGGCTCGCATTGTGGTTGGTCAGAAGACAATCATTTCTGTCTAATCTATGGGGTCTCATCATCATAGATGATTGTCGTGTCGTCAGAGGGGTTCAGCCGAACTTAAAATATTTTAAAGTCATCTCAAGAATCGATTTCGAGTTGGCTTGCATTGCGGTAGGTCAAAAGACATTCGGAAATGTCTAACTTACAGGGTCTCATCATCACAGGTCATTGTCGTGTCGTTAGAGGGGTTCAGCCGAACATTAAATATTTTGAAGTGATCTCAAAAATCGATTTCGAAATGGCTCGCATTGTGGTTGGTCTCAATACACTGGTTTCTGCCCAAATCACAAGGTTTCATCATCAGAGGTCATTGTCGTGTCGTCAGAGCGGTTCTGCCGAACTTTAAAAATTTAAAAGTTATATCAAAAATCGATTTCGAATTGGCTCGCATTGTGGTTGGTTAGAAGACAATCATTTTTGTCTAATCTATGAGGTCTCATCATCATAGATGATTGTCGTGTCTTCAGAGGGGTTCTGCCGAACAGTGAATATTTTGAAGTGATCTCAAAAATCGATTTCGAAATGGCTCGCATTGTGGTTGGTCAATAAACATTGGTTTCTGCCCAAATCACAAGGTTTCATCATCAGAGGTCATTGTCGTGTCGTCAGAGGGGTTCAGCCGAACTTAAAATATTTTAAAGTCATCTCAAAAATCGATTTCGAGTTGGCTTGCATTGCGGTAGGTCAAAAGACATTCGGAAATGTCTAACTTACAGGGTCTCATCATCACAGGTCATTGTCGTGTCGTTAGAGGGGTTCAGCCGAACATTAAATATTTTGAAGTGATCTCAAAAATCGATTTCGAAATGGCTCGCATTGTGGTTGGTCACAATACACTGGTTTCTGCCCAAATCACAAGGTTTCATCATCAGAGGTCATTGTCGTGTCGTCAGAGCGGTTCTGCCGAACTTTAAAAATTTAAAAGTTATATCAAAAATCGATTTCGAATTGGCTCGCATTGTGGTTGGTTAGAAGACAATCATTTTTGTCTAATCTATGAGGTCTCATCATCATAGATGATTGTCGTGTCGTCAGAGGGGTTCAGCCGAACATTGAATATTTTGAAGTGATCTCAAAAATCGATTTCGAGTTGGCTCGCATTGTGGTTGGTCAGAAAACATTGGTTTCTGTCCAAAATGCAAGGTTCCATCATCAGAAGTCATTGTCGTGTCGTCAGAGGGATTTAGTCGAACAGTGAATATTTTGAAGTGATCTCAAAAATCGATTTCGAGTTGGCTCGCATTGTGGTTGGTCAGAAGACAATCATTTCTGTCTAATCTATGATGTCTCATCATCATAGATGATTGTCGTGTCGTCAGAGGGGTTCGGCCGAACTTTAAATATTTCAAAGTGATATCTAAAATCGATTTCGAGTTGGCTCGCATTGTGGTTGGTCAGAAAACATTGGTTCCTGTCCAAAGTGCAAGGTTCCATCATCAGAAGTCATTGTCGTGTCGTCAGAGGGATTAAGTCGAACGGCGAATATTTTGAAGTGATCTCAAAAATCGATTTCGAAATGGCTCTCATTTTGGTTGAACACAAAACATTGGTTTCTGCCCAAATCACAAGGTTTCATCATCAGAGGTCATTGTCGTGTCGTCAGAGGGATTCAGCCGAGCAGTGAATATTTTGAAGTGATCTCAAAAATCGATTTCGAGTTGGCTCGCATTGTGGTTGGTCAAAAGACATTCGGAAATGTCTAACTTACAGGGTCTCATCATCACAGATCATTGTCGTGTCGTCAGAGGGGTTCAGCCGAACATTAAATATTTTGAAGTGATCTCAAAAATCGATTTCGAAATGGCTCTCATTTTAGCTGGTCACAAAACATATGTTTCTGCCCAAATCACAAGGTTTCATCATCAGAGGTCATTGTCGTGTCGTCAGAGGGATTCAGCCGAACAGTGAATATTTTGAAGTGATCTCAAAAATCGATTTCGAGTTGGCTCGCATTGTGGTTGGTCAGAAGACAATCATTTCAGTATAATTTATGAGGTCTCATCATCATAGATAATTGTCGTGTCGTCAGAGGGGTTCTGCCGAACTTTAAATATTTCAAAGTAATATTAAAAATCGATATCGAGTTGGCTCGCATTGTGGTTGGTCAGAAGACAATCATTTCTTTCTAATCTATGAGGTCTCATCATCATAGATTATTGTCGTGTCGTCAGAGGGGTTCTGCCGAACTTTAAATGTTTCAAAGTGATCTCAAAAATCGATTTCGAAATGGCTCGCATTTTGGTTGGTCACACAACATTGGTTTCTGCCCAAATCACAAGGTTTCATCATCAGAGGTCATTGTCGTGTCGTCAGAGGGATTCAGCCGAACAGTGAATATTTTGAAGTGATCTCAAAATTCGATTTCGAGTTGGCTCGCATTGTGGTTGGTCAGAAAACATTAGTTTCTGTCCAAATTACCAGGTTTCATAATCAGAAGTCATTGTCGTGTCGTCAGAGGTAGTCAGCCGAACACTGAATATTTTGAAATGATATATAAAATCGATTTAGAGTTGGCTCGCAATGTGGTTGGTCAGAAAACATTAATTTCTGTCTAATCTATGACGTCTCATCATCACAGGTCATTGTCGTGTCGTCAGAGGGGTTCTGCCGAACTTAAAATATTCCAAAGTTATATCAAAAATCGATTTCGAGTTGGCTCGCATTGTGGTTGGTCAGAAGACATTGGTTTCTGTCCAAATTACAAGGTTTCATAATCAGAGGTCATTGTCGTGTCGTCAGAGGTAGTCAGCCGAACACTGAATATTTTGAAGTGATCTCAAAAATTGATTTCGAAATGGCTCGCATTTTGATTGGTCACACAACATTGGTTTCTGCCCAAATCACAAGGTTTCATCATCAGAGGTCATTGTCGTGTCGTCAGAGGGATTCAGCCGAACAGTGAATATTTTGATGTGATCTCAAAAATCGATTTCGAGTTGGCTCGCATTGTGGTTGGTCAGAAAACATTAGTTTCTGTCCAAATTAACAGGTTTCATAATCAGAGGTCATTGTCGTGTCGTCAGAGGTAGTCAGCCGAACACTGAATATTTTGAAATGATCTAAAAAATCGATTTAGAGTTGGCTCGCAATGTGGTTGGTCAGAAAAAATTCATTTCTGTCTAATCTATGACGTCTCATCATCACAGGTCATTGTCGTGTCGTCAGAGGGGTTCTGCCGAACTTAAAATATTCCAAAGTTATATCAAAAATCGATTTCGAGTTGGCTCGCATTGTGGTTGGTCAGAAAACATTGGTTTCTGTCCACATTACAAGGTTTCATAATCAGAGGTCATTGTCGTGTCGTCAGAGGGGTTCAGCCGAACTTAAAATATTTTAAAATCATCTCAAAAATCGATTTCGAGTTGGCTTGCATTATGGTTGGTCAAAAGACAATCGGAAATGTGTAACTTACAGGGTCTCATCATCACAGGTCATTGTCGTGTCGTCAGAGGGGTTCAGCCGAACATTAAATATTTTGAAGTGATCTCAAAAATCGATTTCGAGTTGGCTCGTATTGTGGTTGGTCAGAAAACATTCATTTCTGTCCAATCTATGAGGTCTCGTCATCAGAGATGATTGTCGTGTCGTCAGGGGGGTTCTGCCGAACTTTAAATATTTCAAAGTGATCTCAAAAATCGATTTCGAGTTTGCTCGCATTGTGGTTAGTCAGAAAATATTGGTTTCTGTCCATATTACAAGGTTTCATAATCAGAGGTCATTGTCGTGTCGTCAGAGCTAGTCAGCCGAACACTGAATATCTTGAAGTGATCTAATAAATCGATTTCGATTTGGCTTGCAATGTGGTTAGTCAGAAAACATTCATTTCTGTCCAATCTATGAGGTCTCATCATCACAGGTCATTGTCGTGTCGTCAGAGGGGTTCAGCCGAACTTAAAATATTTTAAAGTCATCTCAAAAATCGATTTCGAAATGGCTCGCATTGTGGTTGGTCAATAAACATTGGTTCCTGCCCAAATCACAAGGTTTCATCATCAGAGGTCATTGTCGTGACGTCAGAGGGGTTCAGCCGAACTTAAAATATTTTAAAGTCATCTCAAGAATCGATTTCGAGTTAGCTAGCATTGTGGTTGGTCAAAAGACATTCGGAAATGTCTAACTTACAGGGTCTCATCATCACAGGTCATTGTCGTGTCGTCAGAGGGGTTCAGCCGAACATTGAATATTTTGAAGTGATCTCAAAAATCGATTTCGAGTTGGCTCGCATTGTGGTTGGTCAGAAAACATTGGTTTCTGTCCAAATTACAAGGTTTCATAATCAGAGGTCATTGTCGTGTCGTCAGAGGGATTCAGCCGAACAGTGAATATTTTGAAGTGATCTCAAAAATCGATTTCGAGTTGGCTCACATTGTGGTTGGTCAGAAAACATTGGTTCCTGCCCAAATTACAAGGTTTCATAATCAGAGGTTATTGTCGTGTCGTCAGAGCTAGTCAGCCGAACACTGAATATCTTGAAGTGATCTAATAAATCGATTTCGAGTTGGCTCGCAATGTGGTTGGTCACTAAACATTGGTTTCTGCCCAAATCACAAGGTTTCATCATCATAGGTCATTGTCATGTCGTCAGAGGGGTTCAGCCGAACTTAAAATATTTTAGAGTCATTTCAAAAATCGATTTCGAGTTGGCTTGCATTGTGGTTGGTCAAATGACATTCGGAAATGTCTAACTTACAGGGTCTCATCATCACAGGTCATTGTCGTGTCGTCAGAGGGGTTCAGCCGAACATTAAATATTTTGAAGTGATCTCAAAAATCGATTTCGAGTTGGCTCGCAATGTGGTTGGTCAGAAAACATTCATTTCTGTCTAATCTATGAGGTCTCATCATCACTGGTCATTGCCGTGTCGTCAGAGAAGTTCAGCCGAACATTAAATATTTTGAAGTGATCTCAAAAATCGATTTCGAAATGGCTCGCATTGTGGTTGGTCACAAAACATTGGTTTCTATCCAAAGTACAAGGTTCCATCATCAGACGTCATTGTCGTGTCGTCAGAGGGATTTAGTCGAACATTGAATATTTTGAAGTGATCTCAAAAATCGAATTCGAGTTGGCTTGCATTGTGGTTGATCGAAAGACATTCGTAACTGTCTAATTTACAGGGTCTCATCATCAGAGGTCATTGTCGTGTCGTCAGAGGGATTCAGCCGAACAGTGAATATTTTGAAGTGATCTCAAAAATCGATTTCGAAATGGCTCGCATTGTGGTTGGTCAGAAGACAATCATTTCTGTCTTATCTATGGGGTCTCATCATCATAGATGATTGTCGTGTCGTCAGAGGGGTTCAGCCGAACTTAAAATATTTTAAAGTCATCTCAAGAATCGATTTCGAGTTAGCTTGCATTGTGGTTGGTCAAAAGACATTCGGAAATGTCTAACTTACAGGGTCTCATCATCACAGGTCATTGTCGTGTCGTCAGAGGGGTTCAGCCGAACATTGAATATTTTGAAGTGATCTCAAAAATCGATTTCTAGTTGGCTCGCATTGTGGTTGGTCAGAAAACATTGGTTTCTGTCCAAATTACAAGGTTTCATAATCAGAGGTCATTGTCGTGTCGTCAGAGGGATTCAGCCGAACAGTGAATATTTTGAAGTGATCTCTAAAATCGATTTCGAGTTGGCTCGCCATGTGGTTGGTCACTAAACATTGGTTTCTGCCCAAATCACAAGGTTTCATCATCAGAGGTCATTGTCATGTCGTCAGAGGGGTTCAGCCGAACTTAAAATATTTTAGAGTCATCTCAAAAATCGATTTCGAGTTGGCTTGCATTGTGGTTGGTCAAATGACATTCGGAAATGTCTAACTTACAGGGTCTCATCATCACAGGTCATTGTCGTGTCGTCAGAGGGGTTCAGCCGAACATTAAATATTTTGAAGTGATCTCAAAAATCGATTTCGAAATGGCTCGCATTGTGGTTGGTCACAAAACACTGGTTTCTGCCCAAATCACAAGGTTTCATCATCAGAGGTCATTGTCGTGTCGTCAGAGCGGTTCTGCCGAACTTTAAAAATTTCAAAGTTATATCAAAAATCGATTTCGAATTGGCTCGCATTGTGGTTGGTTAGAAGACAATCATTTTTGTCTAATCTATGAGGTCTCATCTTCATAGATGATTGTCGTGTCTTCAGAGGGGTTCTGCCGAACTTTAAATATTACTAAGTGATATCAAAAATCGATATCGAGTTGGTTCGCATTGTGGTTAGTCAGAAAACATTGGTTTCTGTCCAAAGTACAGGGTTCCATCATCAGAAGTCATTGTCGTGTCGTCAGAGGGATTTAGTCGAACATTGAATATTTTGAAGTGATCTCAAAAATCGAATTCGAGTTGAATTGCATTGTGGTTGATCGAAAGACATTCGTAACTGTCTAATTTACAGGGTCTCATCATCAGAGGTCATTGTCGTGTCGTCAGAGGGATTCAGCCGAACAGTGAATATTTTGAAGTGATCTCAAAAATCGATTTCGAAATGGCTCGCATTGTGGTTGGTCAATAAACATTGGTTTCTGCCCAAATCACAAGGTTTCATCATCAGAGGTCATTGTCGTGTCGTCAGAGGGGTTCAGCCGAACTTAAAATATTTTAAAGTCATCTCAAGAATCGATTTCGAGTTAGCTTGCATTGTGGTTGGTCAAAAGACATTCGGAAATGTCTAACTTACAGGGTCTCATCATCACAGGTCATTGTCGTGTCGTCAGAGGGGTTCAGCCGAACATTGAATATTTTGAAGTGATCTCAAAAATCGATTTCTAGTTGGCTCGCATTGTGGTTGGTCAGAAAACATTGGTTTCTGTCCAAATTACAAGGTTTCATAATCAGAGGTCATTGTCGTGTCGTCAGAGGGATTCAGCCGAACAGTGAATATTTTGAAGTGATCTCTAAAATCGATTTCGAGTTGGCTCGCAATGTGGTTGGTCAGAAAACATTCATTTCTGTCTAATCTATGAGGTCTCGTCATCAGAGTTGATGTCGTGTCGTCAGGGGGGTTCTGCCGAAATTTAAAAATATCAAAGTGATCTCAAAATTCTATTTCGAGTTGACTCGCATTGTGGTTGGTCAGAAAACTTTGGTTTCTGCCCAAATTACAAGGTTTCATAATCAGAGGTCATTGTCGTGTCGTCAGAGCTAGTCAGCCGAACACTGAATATCTTGAAGTGATCTAATAAATCGATTTCGAGTTGGCTCGCCATGTGGTTGGTCACTAAACATTGGTTTCTGCCCAAATCACAAGGTTTCATCATCAGAGGTCATTGTCATGTCGTCAGAGGGGTTCAGCCGAACTTAAAATATTTTAGAGTCATCTCAAAAACCGATTTCGAGTTGGCTTGCATTGTGGTTGGTCAAATGACATTCGGAAATGTCTAACTTACAGGGTCTCATCATCACAGGTCATTGTCGTGTCGTCAGAGGGGTTCAGCCGAACATTAAATATTTTGAAGTGATCTCAAAAATCGATTTCGAGTTGGCTCGCAATGTGGTTGGTCAGAAAACATTCATTTCTGTCTAATCTATGAGGTCTCATCATCACTGGTCATTGCCGTGTCGTCAGAGAAGTTCAGCCGAACATTAAATATTTTGAAGTGATCTCAAAAATCGATTTCGAAATGGCTCGCATTGTGGTTGGTCACGAAACATTGGTTTCTATCCAAAGTACAAGGTTCCATCATCAGACGTCATTGTCGTGTCGTCAGAGGGATTTAGTCGAACATTGAATATTTTGAAGTGATCTCAAAAATCGATTTCGAAATGGCTCGCATTGTGGTTGGTCAGAAGACAATCATTTCTGTCTAATCTATGGGGTCTCATCATCATAGATGATTGTCGTGTCGTCAGAGGGGTTCAGCCGAACTTAAAATATTTTAAAGTCATCTCAAGAATCGATTTCGAGTTGGCTTGCATTGCGGTAGGTCAAAAGACATTCGGAAATGTCTAACTTACAGGGTCTCATCATCACAGGTCATTGTCGTGTCGTTAGAGGGGTTCAGCCGAACATTAAATATTTTGAAGTGATCTCAAAAATCGATTTCGAAATGGCTCGCATTGTGGTTGGTCTCAATACACTGGTTTCTGCCCAAATCACAAGGTTTCATCATCAGAGGTCATTGTCGTGTCGTCAGAGCGGTTCTGCCGAACTTTAAAAATTTAAAAGTTATATCAAAAATCGATTTCGAATTGGCTCGCATTGTGGTTGGTTAGAAGACAATCATTTTTGTCTAATCTATGAGGTCTCATCATCATAGATGATTGTCGTGTCTTCAGAGGGGTTCTGCCGAACAGTGAATATTTTGAAGTGATCTCAAAAATCGATTTCGAAATGGCTCGCATTGTGGTTGGTCAATAAACATTGGTTTCTGCCCAAATCACAAGGTTTCATCATCAGAGGTCATTGTCGTGTCGTCAGAGGGGTTCAGCCGAACTTAAAATATTTTAAAGTCATCTCAAAAATCGATTTCGAGTTGGCTTGCATTGCGGTAGGTCAAAAGACATTCGGAAATGTCTAACTTACAGGGTCTCATCATCACAGGTCATTGTCGTGTCGTTAGAGGGGTTCAGCCGAACATTAAATATTTTGAAGTGATCTCAAAAATCGATTTCGAAATGGCTCGCATTGTGGTTGGTCACAATACACTGGTTTCTGCCCAAATCACAAGGTTTCATCATCAGAGGTCATTGTCGTGTCGTCAGAGCGGTTCTGCCGAACTTTAAAAATTTAAAAGTTATATCAAAAATCGATTTCGAATTGGCTCGCATTGTGGTTGGTTAGAAGACAATCATTTTTGTCTAATCTATGAGGTCTCATCATCATAGATGATTGTCGTGTCGTCAGAGGGGTTCAGCCGAACATTGAATATTTTGAAGTGATCTCAAAAATCGATTTCGAGTTGGCTCGCATTGTGGTTGGTCAGAAAACATTGGTTTCTGTCCAAATTACAAGGTTTCATAATCAGAGGTCATTGTCGTGTCGTCAGAGGGATTCAGCCGAACAGTGAATATTTTGAAGTGATCTCTAAAATCGATTTCGAGTTGGCTCGCCATGTGGTTGGTCACTAAACATTGGTTTCTGCCCAAATCACAAGGTTTCATCATCAGAGGTCATTGTCATGTCGTCAGAGGGGTTCAGCCGAACTTAAAATATTTTAGAGTCATCTCAAAAATCGATTTCGAGTTGGCTTGCATTGTGGTTGGTCAAATGACATTCGGAAATGTCTAACTTACAGGGTCTCATCATCACAGGTCATTGTCGTGTCGTCAGAGGGGTTCAGCCGAACATTAAATAATTTGAAGTGATCTCAAAAATCGATTTCGAGTTGGCTCGCAATGTGGTTGGTCAGAAAACATTCATTTCTGTCTAATCTATGAGGTCTCGTCATCAGAGTTGATGTCGTGTCGTCAGGGGGGTTCTGCCGAACTTTAAATATATCAAAGTGATCTCAAAATTCTATTTCGAGTTGACTCGCATTGTGGTTGGTCAGAAAACATTGGTTTCTGCCCAAATTACAAGGTTTCATAATCAGAGGTCATTGTCGTGTCGTCAGAGCTAGTCAGCCGAACACTGAATATCTTGAAGTGATCTAATAAATCGATTTCGAGTTGGCTCGCCATGTGGTTGGTCACTAAACATTGGTTTCTGCCCAAATCACAAGGTTTCATCATCAGAGGTCATTGTCATGTCGTCAGAGGGGTTCAGCCGAACTTAAAATATTGTAGAGTCATCTCAAAAATCGATTTCGAGTTGGCTTGCATTATGGTTGGTCAAATGACATTCGGAAATGTCTAACTTACAGGGTCTCATCATCACAGGTCATTGTCGTGTCGTCAGAGGGGTTCAGCCGAACATTAAATATTTTGAAGTGATCTCAAAAATCGATTTCGAGTTGGCTCGCAATGTGGTTGGTCAGAAAACATTCATTTCTGTCTAATCTATGAGGTCTCGTCATCAGAGTTGATGTCGTGTCGTCAGGGGGGTTCTGCCGAACTTTAAAAATATCAAAGTGATCTCAAAATTCTATTTCGAGTTGACTCGCATTGTGGTTGGTCAGAAAACATTGGTTTCTGCCCAAATTACAAGGTTTCATAATCAGAGGTCATTGTCGTGTCGTCAGAGCTAGTCAGCCGAACACTGAATATCTTGAAGTGATCTAATAAATCGATTTCGAGTTGGCTCGCAATGTGGTTGGTCAGAAAACATTCATTTCTGTCTAATCTATGAGGTCTCATCATCACTGGTCATTGCCGTGTCGTCAGAGAAGTTCTGCCGAACATTAAATATTTTGAAGTGATCTCAAAAATCGATTTCGAAATGGCTCGCATTGTGGTTGGTCACTGAACATTGGTTTCTGCCCAAATCACAAGGTTTCATCATCAGAGGTCATTGTCGTGTCGTCAGAGGGGTTCAGCCGAACATTAAATATTTTGAAGTGATCTCAAAAATCGATTTCGAGTTGGCTCGCAATGTGGTTGGTCAGAAAACATTCATTTCTGTCTAATCTATGAGGTCTCATCATCACTGGTCATTGCCGTGTCGTCAGAGAAGTTCAGCCGAACATTAAATATTTTGAAGTGATCTCAAAAATCGATTTCGAAATGGCTCGCATTGTGGTTGGTCACAAAACATTGGTTTCTGTCCAAAGTACAAGGTTCCATCATCAGAAGTCATTGTCGTGTCGTCAGAGGGATTTAGTCGAACATTGAATATTTTGAAGTGATCTCAAAAATCGATTTCGAAATGGCTCGCATTGTGGTTGGTCAGAAGACAATCATTTCTGTCTAATCTATGGGGTCTCATCATCATAGATGATTGTCGTGTCGTCAGAGGGGTTCAGCCGAACTTAAAATATTTTAAAGTCATCTCAAAAATCGATTTCGAGTTAGCTTGCATTGCGGTAGGTCAAAAGACATTCGGAAATGTCTAACTTACAGGGTCTCATCATCACAGGTCATTGTCGTGTCGTTAGAGGGGTTCAGCCGAACATTAAATATTTTGAAGTGATCTCAAAAATCGATTTCGAAATGGCTCGCATTGTGGTTGGTCACAATACACTGGTTTCTGCCCAAATCAAAAGGTTTCATCATCAGAGGTCATTGTCGTGTCGTCAGAGCGGTTCTGCCGAACTTTAAAAATTTCAAAGTTATATCAAAAATCGATTTCGAATTGGCTCGCATTGTGGTTGGTTAGAAGACAATCATTTTTGTCTAATCTATGAGGTCTCATCATCATAGATGATTGTCGTGTCTTCAGAGGGGTTCTGCCGAACCTTAAATATTTCTAAGTGATATCAAAAATCGATATCGAGTTGGTTCGCATTGTGGTTAGTCAGAAAACATTGGTTTCTGTCCAAAGTACAAGGTTCCATCATCAGAAGTCATTGTCGTGTCGTCAGAGGGATTTAGTCGAACATTGAATATTTTGAAGTGATCTCAAAAATCGAATTCGAGTTGAATTGCATTGTGCTTGATCGAAAGACATTCGTAACTGTCTAATTTACAGGGTCTCATCATCAGAGGTCATTGTCGTGTCGTCAGAGGGATTCAGCCGAACAGTGAATATTTTGAAGTGATCTCAAAAATCGATTTCGAAATGGCTCGCATTGTGGTTGGTCAGAAAACAATCATTTCTGTCTAATCTATGAGGTCTCATCATCATAGATGATTGTCGTGTCGTCAGAGGGGTTCTGCTGAAATTGAAATATTTCAAAGTGATATCAAAAATCGATTTCGAGTTGGCTCGCATTGTGGTTGGTCAGAAAACATTGGTTTCTGTCCAAAGTACAAGGTTCCATCATCAGAAGTCATTGTCGTGTCGTCAGAGGGATTTAGTCGAACAGTGAATATTTTGAAGTGATCTCAAAAATCGACTTCGAGTTGGCTCGCATTGTGGTTGGTCAGAAGACAATCATTTCTGTCTATTTTATGAGGTCTTATCATCATAGATGATTGTCGTGTCGTCAGAGGGGTTCTGCTGAAATTGAAATATTTCAAAGTGATATCAAAAATCGATTTCGAGTTGGCTCGCATTGTGGTTGGTCCGAAGACAATCATTTCTGTCTAATCTATGAGGTCTCATCATCATAGATGATTGTCGTGTCGTCAGAGGGGTTCTGCCGAACTTTAAATATTTCAAAGTGATATCAAAAATCGATTTCGAGTTGGCTCGCATTGTGGTTGGTCAGAAAACATTGGTTTCTGTCCAAAGTGCAAGGTTCCATCATCAGAAATCATTGTCGTGTCGTCAGAGGGATTTAGTCGAACAGTGAATATTTTGAAGTTATCTCAAAAATCGATTTCGAGTTGGCTCGCATTGTGGTTGGTCAGGAGACAATCATTTCTGTCTAATCTATGAGGTCTCATCATCATAGATGATTGTCGTGTCGTCAGAGGGGTTCGGCCGAACTTTAAATATTTCAAGGTGATATTAAAAATCGATTTCGAGTTGGCTCGCATTGTGGTTGGTCAGAAAACATTGGTTTCTGTTCAAAGTGCAAGGTTCCATCATCAGAAGTCATTGTCGTGTCGTCAGAGGGATTTAGTCGAACAGTGAATATTTTGAAGTGATCTCAAAAATCGATTTCGAGTTGGCTCGCATTGTGGTTGGTCAGAAGACAATCATTTCTGTCTAATCTATGAGGTCTCATCATCATAGATGATTGTCGTGTCGTCAGAGGGGTTCGGCCGAACTTTAAATATTTCAAAGTGATATCAAAAATCGATTTCGAATTGGCTCGCATTGTGGTTGGTCAGAAAACATTGGTTCCTGTCCAAAGTGCAAGGTTCCATCATCAGAAGTCATTGTCGTGTCGTCAGAGGGATTAAGTCGAACGGCGAATATTTTGAAGTGATCTCAAAAATCGATTTCGAAATGGCTCTCATTTTGGTTGGTCACAAAACATTGGTTTCTGCCCAAATCACAAGGTTTCATCATCAGAGGTCATTGTCGTGTCGTCAGAGGGATTCAGCCGAGCAGTGAATATTTTGAAGTGATCTCAAAAATCGATTTCGAGTTGGCTCGCATTGTGGTTGGTCAAAAGACATTCGGAAATGTCTAACTTACAGGGTCTCATCATCACAGATCATTGTCGTGTCGTCAGAGGGGTTCAGCCGAACATTAAATATTTTGAAGTGATCTCAAAAATCGATTTCGAAATGGCTCGCATTGTGGTTGGTCAGAACACATTGGTTTCTGTCCAAATTACAAGGTTTCATAATCAGAGGTCATTGTCGTGTCGTCAGAGGGGTTCAGCCGAACTTAAAATATTTTAAAGTCATCTCAAAAATCGATTTCGAGTTGGCTTGCATTATGGTTGGTCAAAAGACAATCGGAAATGTGTAACTTACAGGGTCTCATCATCACAGGTCATTGTCGTGTCGTCAGAGGGGTTCAGCCGAACATTAAATATTTTGAAGTGATCTCAAAAATCGATTTCGAGTTGGCTCGCATTGTGGTTGGTCAGAAAACATTCATTACTGTCCAATCTATGAGGTCTCGTCATCAGAGATGATTGTCGTGTCGTCAGGGGGGTTCTGCCGAACTTTAAATATTTCAAAGTGATCTCAAAAATCGATTTCGAGTTTGCTCGCATTGTGGTTAGTCAGAAAACATTGGTTTCTGTCCATATTACAAAGTTTCATAATCAGAGGTCATTGTCGTGTCGTCAGAGCTAGTCAGCCGAACACTGAATATCTTGAAGTGATCTAATAAATCGATTTCGATTTGGCTTGCAATGTGGTTAGTCAGAAAACATTCATTTCTGTCCAATCTATGAGGTCTCATCATCACAGGTCATTGTCGTGTCGTCAGAGGGGTTCAGCCGAACTTAAAATATTTTAAAGTCATCTCAAAAATCGATTTCGAAATGGCTCGCATTGTGGTTGGTCAATAAACATTGGTTTCTGCCCAAATCACAAGGTTTCATCATCAGAGGTCATTGTCGTGTCGTCAGAGGGGTTCAGCCGAACTTAAAATATTTTAAAGTCATCTCAAAAATCGATATCGAGTTAGCTTGCATTGTGGTTGGTCAAAAGACATTCGGAAATATCTAACTTACAGGGTCTCATCATCACAGGTCATTGTCGTGTCGTCAGAGGGGTTCAGCCGAACATTGAATATTTTGAAGTGATCTCAAAAATCGATTTCGAGTTGGCTCGCATTGTGGTTGGTCAAAAAACATTGGTTTCTGTCCAAATTACAAGGTTTCATAATCAGAGCAATCGTGTCGTCAGAGGGATTCAGACGAACAGTGAATATTTTGAAGTGATCTCAAAAATCGATTTCGAGTTGGCTCGCATTGTGGTTGGTCAGAAGACAATCATTTCTGTCTAATTTATGAGGTCTCATCATCATAGATGATTGTGGTGTCGTCAGACGGGTTCACCCGAACAGTGAATATTTTGAAGTGATCTCAAAAATCGATTTCGAGTTGGCTCGCATTGTGGTTAGTCAGAAAACATTGGTTTCTGTCCATATTACATGGTTTCATAATCAGAGGTCATTGTCGTGTCGTCAGAGCTAGTCAGCCGAACACTGAATATCTTGAAGTGATCTAATAAATCGATTTCGATTTGGCTTGCATTGTGGTTGGTCAGAAAACATTCATTTCTGTCTAATCTATGAGGTCTCATCATCACAGGTCTTGTCGTGTCGTCAGAGGGGTTCAGCCGAACTTAAAATATTTTAAAGTCATCTCAAAAATCGAATTCGAGTTGGCTTGCATTGTGGTTGGTCAGAAAACATTCATTTCTGTCTAATCTATGAAGTCTCGTCATCAGAGTTGATGTCGTGTCGTCAGGGGGGTTCTGCCGAACTTTAAAAATATCAAAGTGATCTCAAAATTCTATTTCGAGTTGACTCGCATTGTGGTTGGTCAGAAAACATTGGTTTCTGCCCAAATTACAAGGTTTCATAATCAGAGGTCATTGTCGTGTCGTCAGAGCTAGTCAGCCGAACACTGAATATCTTGAAGTGATCTAATAAATCGATTTCGAGTTGGCTCGCCATGTGGTTGGTCACTAAACATTGGTTTCTGCCCAAATCACAAGGTTTCATCATCAGAGGTCATTGTCATGTCGTCAGAGGGGTTCAGCCGAACTTAAAATATTGTAGAGTCATCTCAAAAATCGATTTCGAGTTGGCTTGCATTATGGTTGGTCAAATGACATTCGGAAATGTCTAACTTACAGGGTCTCATCATCACAGGTCATTGTCGTGTCGTCAGAGGGGTTCAGCCGAACATTAAATATTTTGAAGTGATCTCAAAAATCGATTTCGAGTTGGCTCGCAATGTGGTTGGTCAGAAAACATTCATTTCTGTCTAATCTATGAGGTCTCGTCATCAGAGTTGATGTCGTGTCGTCAGGGGGGTTCTGCCGAACTTTAAAAATATCAAAGTGATCTCAAAATTCTATTCCGAGTTGACTCGCATTGTGGTTGGTCAGAAAACATTGGTTTCTGCCCAAATTACAAGGTTTCATAATCAGAGGTCATTGTCGTGTCGTCAGAGCTAGTCAGCCGAACACTGAATATCTTGAAGTGATCTAATAAATCGATTTCGAGTTGGCTCGCATTGTGGTTGGTCAGAAAACATTCATTTCTGTCTAATCTATGAGGTCTCATCATCACTGGTCATTGCCGTGTCGTCAGAGAAGTTCTGCCGAACATTAAATATTTTGAAGTGATCTCAAAAATCGATTTCGAAATGGCTCGCATTGTGGTTGGTCACTGAACATTATTTTCTGCCCAAATCACAAGGTTTCATCATCAGAGGTCATTGTCATGTCGTCAGAGGGGTTCAGCCGAACTTAAAATATTTTAGAGTCATCTCAAAAATCGATTTCGAGTTGGCTTGCATTGTGGTTGGTCAAAAGACATTCGGAAATGTCTAACTTACAGGGTCTCATCATCACAGGTCATTGTCGTGTCGTCAGAGGGGTTCAGCCGAACATTAAATATTTTGAAGTGATCTCAAAAATCGATTTCGAGTTGGATCGCAATGTGGTTGGTCAGAAAATATTCATTTCTGTCTAATCTATGAGGTCTCATCATCACTGGTCATTGCCGTGTCGTCAGAGAAGTTCAGCCGAACATTAAATATTTTGAAGTGATCTCAAAAATCGATTTCGAAATGGCTCGCATTGTGGTTGGTCACGAAACATTGGTTTCTATCCAAAGTACAAGGTTCCATCATCAGACGTCATTGTCGTGTCGTCAGAGGGATTTAGTCGAACATTGAATATTTTGAAGTGATCTCAAAAATCGATTTCGAAATGGCTCGCA
Source organism: Chrysolina americana (assembly GCA_958502065.1). Classification (NCBI taxonomy): domain Eukaryota; kingdom Metazoa; phylum Arthropoda; class Insecta; order Coleoptera; family Chrysomelidae; genus Chrysolina; species Chrysolina americana. The sequence continues at coordinate 55,025,832 of OY293420.1, read as the reverse complement.
TTGTGGTTGGTCAGAAGACAATCATTTCTGTCTAATCTATGGGGTCTCATCATCATAGATGATTGTCGTGTCGTCAGAGGGGTTCAGCCGAACTTAAAATATTTTAAAGTCATCTCAAAAATCGATTTCGAGTTAGCTTGCATTGCGGTAGGTCAAAAGACATTCGGAAATGTCTAACTTACAGGGTCTCATCATCACAGGTCATTGTCGTGTCGTTAGAGGGGTTCAGCCGAACATTAAATATTTTGAAGTGATCTCAAAAATCGATTTCGAAATGGCTCGCATTGTGGTTGGTCACAATACACTGGTTTCTGCCCAAATCAAAAGGTTTCATCATCAGAGGTCATTGTCGTGTCGTCAGAGCGGTTCTGCCGAACTTTAAAAATTTCAAAGTTATATCAAAAATCGATTTCGAATTGGCTCGCATTGTGGTTGGTTAGAAGACAATCATTTTTGTCTAATCTATGAGGTCTCATCATCATAGATGATTGTCGTGTCTTCAGAGGGGTTCTGCCGAACTTTAAATATTTCTAAGTGATATCAAAAATCGATATCGAGTTGGTTCGCATTGTGGTTAGTCAGAAAACATTGGTTTCTGTCCAAAGTACAAGGTTCCATCATCAGAAGTCATTGTCGTGTCGTCAGAGGGATTTAGTCGAACATTGAATATTTTGAAGTGATCTCAAAAATCGAATTCGAGTTGAATTGCATTGTGGTTGATCGAAAGACATTCGTAACTGTCTAATTTACAGGGTCTCATCATCAGAGGTCATTGTCGTGTCGTCAGAGGGATTCAGCCGAACAGTGAATATTTTGAAGTGATCTCAAAAATCGATTTCGAAATGGCTCGCATTGTGGTTGGTCAGAAAACAATCATTTCTGTCTAATCTATGAGGTCTCATCATCATAGATGATTGTCGTGTCGTCAGAGGGGTTCTGCTGAAATTGAAATATTTCAAAGTGATATCAAAAATCGATTTCGAGTTGGCTCGCATTGTGGTTGGTCAGAAAACATTGGTTTCTGTCCAAAGTACAAGGTTCCATCATCAGAAGTCATTGTCGTGTCGTCAGAGGGATTTAGTCGAACAGTGAATATTTTGAAGTGATCTCAAAAATCGACTTCGAGTTGGCTCGCATTGTGGTTGGTCAGAAGACAATCATTTCTGTCTATTTTATGAGGTCTTATCATCATAGATGATTGTCGTGTCGTCAGAGGGGTTCTGCTGAAATTGAAATATTTCAAAGTGATATCAAAAATCGATTTCGAGTTGGCTCGCATTGTGGTTGGTCCGAAGACAATCATTTCAGTCTAATCTATGAGGTCTCATCATCATAGATGATTGTCGTGTCGTCAGAGGGGTTCTGCCGAAGTTTAAATATTTCAAAGTGATATCAAAAATCGATTTCGAGTTGGCTCGCATTGTGGTTGGTCAGAAAACATTGGTTTCTGTCCAAAGTGCAAGGTTCCATCATCAGAAATCATTGTCGTGTCGTCAGAGGGATTTAGTCGAACAGTGAATATTTTGAAGTTAACTCAAAAATCGATTTCGAGTTGGCTCGCATTGTGGTTGGTCAGAAGACAATCATTTCTGTCTAATCTATGAGGTCTCATCATCATAGATGATTGTCGTGTCGTCAGAGGGGTTCGGCCGAACTTTAAATATTTCAAAGTGATATTAAAAATCGATTTCGAGTTGGCTCGCATTGTGGTTGGTCAGAAAACATTGGTTTCTGTTCAAAGTGCAAGGTTCCATCATCAGAAGTCATTGTCGTGTCGTCAGAGGGATTTAGTCGAACAGTGAATATTTTGAAGTGATCTCAAAAATCGATTTCGAGTTGGCTCGCATTGTGGTTGGTCAGAAGACAATCATTTCTGTCTAATCTATGAGGTCTCATCATCATAGATGATTGTCGTGTCGTCAGAGGGGTTCGGCCGAACTTTAAATATTTCAAAGTGATATCAAAAATCGATTTCGAATTGGCTCGCATTGTGGTTGGTCAGAAAACATTGGTTCCTGTCCAAAGTGCAAGGTTCCATCATCAGAAGTCATTGTCGTGTCGTCAGAGGGATTAAGTCGAACGGCGAATATTTTGAAGTGATCTCAAAAATCGATTTCGAAATGGCTCTCATTTTGGTTGGTCACAAAACATTGGTTTCTGCCCAAATCACAAGGTTTCATCATCAGAGGTCATTGTCGTGTCGTCAGAGGGATTCAGCCGAGCAGTGAATATTTTGAAGTGATCTCAAAAATCGATTTCGAGTTGGCTCGCATTGTGGTTGGTCAAAAGACATTCGGAAATGTCTAACTTACAGGGTCTCATCATCACAGATCATTGTCGTGTCGTCAGAGGGGTTCAGCCGAACATTAAATATTTTGAAGTGATCTCAAAAATCGATTTCGAAATGGCTCGCATTGTGGTTGGTCAGAACACATTGGTTTCTGTCCAAATTACAAGGTTTCATAATCAGAGGTCATTGTCGTGTCGTCAGAGGGGTTCAGCCGAACTTAAAATATTTTAAAGTCATCTCAAAAATCGATCTCGAGTTGGCTTGCATTATGGTTGGTCAAAAGACAATCGGAAATGTGTAACTTACAGGGTCTCATCATCACAGGTCATTGTCGTGTCGTCAGAGGGGTTCAGCCGAACATTAAATATTTTGAAGTGATCTCAAAAATCGATTTCGAGTTGGCTCGCATTGTGGTTGGTCAGAAAACATTCATTACTGTCCAATCTATGAGGTCTCGTCATCAGAGATGATTGTCGTGTCGTCAGGGGGGTTCTGCCGAACTTTAAATATTTCAAAGTGATCTCAAAAATCGATTTCGAGTTTGCTCGCATTGTGGTTAGTCAGAAAACATTGGTTTCTGTCCATATTACAAGGTTTCATAATCAGAGGTCATTGTCGTGTCGTCAGAGCTAGTCAGCCGAACACTGAATATCTTGAAGTGATCTAATAAATCGATTTCGATTTGGCTTGCAATGTGGTTAGTCAGAAAACATTCATTTCTGTCCAATCTATGAGGTCTCATCATCACAGGTCATTGTCGTGTCGTCAGAGGGGTTCAGCCGAACTTAAAATATTTTAAAGTCATCTCAAAAATCGATTTCGAAATGGCTCGCATTGTGGTTGGTCAATAAACATTGGTTTCTGCCCAAATCACAAGGTTTCATCATCAGAGGTCATTGTCGTGTCGTCAGAGGGGTTCAGCCGAACTTAAAATATTTTAAAGTCATCTCAAAAATCGATATCGAGTTAGCTTGCATTGTGGTTGGTCAAAAGACATTCGGAAATATCTAACTTACAGGGTCTCATCATCACAGGTCATTGTCGTGTCGTCAGAGGGGTTCAGCCGAACATTGAATATTTTGAAGTGATCTCAAAAATCGATTTCGAGTTGGCTCGCATTGTGGTTGGTCAAAAAACATTGGTTTCTGTCCAAATTACAAGGTTTCATAATCAGAGCAATCGTGTCGTCAGAGGGATTCAGACGAACAGTGAATATTTTGAAGTGATCTCAAAAATCGATTTCGAGTTGGCTCGCATTGTGGTTGGTCAGAAGACAATCATTTCTGTCTAATTTATGAGGTCTCATCATCATAGATGATTGTGGTGTCGTCAGACGGGTTCACCCGAACAGTGAATATTTTGAAGTGATCTCAAAAATCGATTTCGAGTTGGCTCGCATTGTGGTTAGTCAGAAAACATTGGTTTCTGTCCATATTACATGGTTTCATAATCAGAGGTCATTGTCGTGTCGTCAGAGCTAGTCAGCCGAACACTGAATATCTTGAAGTGATCTAATAATTCGATTTCGATTTGGCTTGCATTGTGGTTGGTCAGAAAACATTCATTTCTGTCTAATCTATGAGGTCTCATCATCACAGGTCTTGTCGTGTCGTCAGAGGGGTTCAGCCGAACATTAAATATTTTGAAGTGATCTAAAAAATCGATTTTGAAATGGCTCGCATTGTGGTTGGTCACTGAACATTGGTTTCTGCCCAAATCACAAGGTTTCATCATCAGAGGTCATTGTCGTGTCGTCAGAGGGGTTCAGCCGAACTTAAAATATGTTAAAGTCATCTCAAAAATCGATTTCGAGTTAGCTTGCATTGTGGTTGGTCATAAAACATTCGGAAATGTCTAACTTACAGGGTCTCATCATCACAGGTCATTGTCGTGTCGTCAGAGGGGTTCAGCCGAACATTGAATATTTTGAAGTGATCTCAAAAATCGAATTCGAGTTGGCTCGCATTGTGGTTGGTCAGAAAACATTGGTTTCTGTCCAAATTACAAGGTTTCATAATCAGAGGTCATTGTCGTGTCGTCAGAGCTAGTCAGCCGAACACTGAATATCTTGAAGTGATCTAATAAATCGATTTCGATTTGGCTTGCATTGTGGTTGGTCAGAAAACATTCATTTCTGTCTAATCTATGAGGTCTCATCATCACAGGTCTTGTCGTGTCGTCAGAGGGGTTCAGCCGAACTTAAAATATTTTAAAGTCATCTCAAAAATCGAATTCGAGTTGGCTTGCATTGTGGTTGGTCAGAAAACATTCATTTCTGTCTAATCTATGAGGTCTCGTCATCAGAGATGATTGTCGTGTCGTCAGGGGGGTTCTGCCGAACTTTAAATATTTCAAAGTGATCTCAATAATCGATATCGAGTTGGCTCGCATTGTGGTTGGTCAGAAAACATTGGTTTCTGTCCACATTACAAGGTTTCATAATCAGGGGTCATTGTCGTGTCGTCAAAGCTAGTCAGCCGAACACTGAATATCTTGAAGTGATCTAATAAATCGATTTCGAGTTGGCTCGCAATGTGGTTGGTCAGAAAACATTCATTTCTGTCTAATCTATGAGGTCTCATCATCACAGGTCATTGTCGTGTCGTCAGAGGGGTTCAGCCGAACATTAAATATTTTGAAGTGATCTAAAAAATCGATTTTGAAATGGCTCGCATTGTGGTTGGTCACTGAATATTGGTTTCTGCCCAAATCACAAGGTTTCATCATCAGAGGTCATTGTCGTGTCGTCAGAGGGGTTCAGCCGAACTTAAAATATGTTAAAGTCATCTCAAAAATCGATTTCGAGTTAGCTTGCATTGTGGTTGGTCATAAAACATTCGGAAATGTCTAACTTACAGGGTCTCATCATCACAGGTCATTGTCGTGTCGTCAGAGGGGTTCAGCCGAACATTGAATATTTTGAAGTGATCTCAAAAATCGAATTCGAGTTGGCTCGCATTGTGGTTGGTCAGAAAACATTGGTTTCTGTCCAAATTACAAGGTTTCATAATCAGAGGTCATTGTCGTGTCGTCAGAGCTAGTCAGCCGAACACTGAATATCTTGAAGTGATCTAATAAATCGATTTCGATTTGGCTTGCATTGTGGTTGGTCAGAAAACATTCATTTCTGTCTAATCTATGAGGTCTCATCATCACAGGTCTTGTCGTGTCGTCAGAGGGGTTCAGCCGAACTTAAAATATTTTAAAGTCATCTCAAAAATCGAATTCGAGTTGGCTTGCATTGTGGTTGGTCAGAAAACATTCATTTCTGTCTAATCTATGAGGTCTCGTCATCAGAGATGATTGTCGTGTCGTCAGGGGGGTTCTGCCGAACTTTAAATATTTCAAAGTGATCTCAAAAATCGAATTCGAGTTGGCTCGCATTGTGGTTGGTCAGAAAACATTGGTTTCTGTCCACATTACAAGGTTTCATAATCAGGGGTCATTGTCGTGTCGTCAAAGCTAGTCAGCCGAACACTGAATATCTTGAAGTGATCTAATAAATCGATTTCGAGTTGGCTCGCAATGTGGTTGGTCAGAGAACATTCATTTCTGTCTAAACTATGAGGTCTCATCATCACAGGTCATTGTCGTGTCGTCAGAGGGGTTCAGCCGAACATTAAATATTTTGAAGTGATCTAAAAAATCGATTTTGAAATGGCTCGCATTGTGGTTGGTCACTAAACATTGGTTTCTGCCCAAATCACAAGGTTTCACCATCAGAGGTCATTGTCGTGTCGTCAGAGGGGTTCAGCCGAACTTAAAATATTTTAAAGTCATCTCAAAAATCGATTTCGAGTTAGCTTGCATTGTGGTTGGTCAAAAGACATTCGGAAATGTCTAACTTACAGGGTCTCATCATCACAGGTCATTGTCGTGTCGTCAGAGGGGTTCAGCCGAACATTGAATATTTTGAAGTGATCTCAAAAATCGATTTCGAGTTGGCTCGCATTGTGGTTGGTCAGAAAACATTGGTTTCTGTCCAAATTACAAGGTTTCATAATCAGAGGTCATTGTCGTGTCGTCAGAGCTAGTCAGCCGAACACTGAATATCTTGAAGTGATCTAATAAATCGATTACGAGTTGGCTCGCATTGTGGTTGGTCAGAAGACATTCATTTCTGTCTAATCTATGTGGTCTCATCATCAGAGATGATTGTCGTGTCGTCAGAGGGGTTCTGCCGATCTTTAAATATCTCATAGTGATCTCAAAAATTAATTTCGACTTGAATCGCATTGTGGTTGGTCAGAAAACATTGATTCCTGTCCAAATACAAGGTTTTATCATTAGAGGTCATTGTCGTGTCGTCAGAGGGGTTCAGCCGAACTTAAAATATTTTAAAGTCATCTCAAAAATCGAATTCGAGTAGGCTTGCATTGTGGTTGGTCAAAAGACATTCGTTACTGTCTAATTCACAGGGTCTCATCATCAGAGGTCATTGTCGTGTCGTCAGAGGGATTCAGCCGAACAGTGAATATTTTGAAGTGATCTCTAAAATCGATTTCGAGTTGGCTCGCATTGTGGTTGGTCAGAAGACAATCATTTCTGTCTAATTTATGAGGTCTCATCATCAGAGATGATTGTCGTGTCGTCAGGGAGGTTCTGCCGAACTTTAAATATTTCAAAGTGATCTCAAAAATCGATTTCGAGTTGGCTCGCATTGTGGTTGGTCAGAAAACATTGGTTTCTGTCCAAAGTACAAGGTTCCATCTTCAGATGTCATTGTCGTGTCGTCAGAGGGATTTAGTCGAACATTGAATATTTTGAAGTGATCTCAAAAATTGATTTCGAGTTTGCTCGCATTATGGTTGGTCAGACAACATTGATTTCTGTCCAAATTACAAGGTTTCATAATCAGAGGTCATTGTCGTGTCGTCAGAGGTTGTCAGCCGAACACTGAATATTTTGAAGTGATCTCAAAAATCGATTTCGAGTTGGCTCGCATTGTGGTTGGTCAGAAAACATTGGTTTCTGTCCACATTACAAGGTTTCATAATCAGGGGTCATTGTCGTGTCGTCAAAGCTAGTCAGCCGAACACTGAATATCTTGAAGTGATCTAATAAATCGATTTCGAGTTGGCTCGCAATGTGGTTGGTCAGAGAACATTCATTTCTGTCTAAACTATGAGGTCTCATCATCACAGGTCATTGTCGTGTCGTCAGAGGGGTTCAGCCGAACATTAAATATTTTGAAGTGATCTAAAAAATCGATTTTGAAATGGCTCGCATTGTGGTTGGTCACTAAACATTGGTTTCTGCCCAAATCACAAGGTTTCACCATCAGAGGTCATTGTCGTGTCGTCAGAGGGGTTCAGCCGAACTTAAAATATTTTAAAGTCATCTCAAAAATCGATTTCGAGTTAGCTTGCATTGTGGTTGGTCAAAAGACATTCGGAAATGTCTAACTTACAGGGTCTCATCATCACAGGTCATTGTCGTGTCGTCAGAGGGGTTCAGCCGAACATTGAATATTTTGAAGTGATCTCAAAAATCGATTTCGAGTTGGCTCGCATTGTGGTTGGTCAGAAAACATTGGTTTCTGTCCAAATTACAAGGTTTCATAATCAGAGGTCATTGTCGTGTCGTCAGAGCTAGTCAGCCGAACACTGAATATCTTGAAGTGATCTAATAAATCGATTACGAGTTGGCTCGCATTGTGGTTGGTCAGAAGACATTCATTTCTGTCTAATCTATGTGGTCTCATCATCAGAGATGATTGTCGTGTCGTCAGAGGGGTTCTGCCGATCTTTAAATATCTCATAGTGATCTCAAAAATTAATTTCGACTAAAATCGCATTGTGGTTGGTCAGAAAACATTGATTCCTGTCCAAATACAAGGTTTTATCATTAGAGGTCATTGTCGTGTCGTCAGAGGGGTTCAGCCGAACTTAAAATATTTTAAAGTCATCTCAAAAATCGAATTCGAGTAGGCTTGCATTGTGGTTGGTCAAAAGACATTCGTTACTGTCTAATTCACAGGGTCTCATCATCAGAGGTCATTGTCGTGTCGTCAGAGGGATTCAGCCGAACAGTGAATATTTTGAAGTGATCTCTAAAATCGATTTCGAGTTGGCTCGCATTGTGGTTGGTCAGAAGACAATCATTTCTGTCTAATTTATGAGGTCTCATCATCAGAGATGATTGTCGTGTCGTCAGGGAGGTTCTGCCGAACTTTAAATATTTCAAAGTGATCTCAAAAATCGATTTCGAGTTGGCTCGCATTGTGGTTGGTCAGAAAACATTGGTTTCTGTCCAAAGTACAAGGTTCCATCTTCAGATGTCATTGTCGTGTCGTCAGAGGGATTTAGTCGAACATTGAATATTTTGAAGTGATCTCAAAAATTGATTTCGAGTTTGCTCGCATTATGGTTGGTCAGACAACATTGATTTCTGTCCAAATTACAAGGTTTCATAATCAGAGGTCATTGTCGTGTCGTCAGAGGTTGTCAGCCGAACACTGAATATTTTGAAGTGATCTCAAAAATCGATTTCGAGTTGGCTCGCAATGTGGTTGGTCACTAAACATTGGTTTCTGCCAAAATCACAAGGTTTCATCATCAGAGGTCATTGTCATGTCGTCAGAGGGGTTCAGCCGAACTTAAAATATTTTAGAGTCATCTCAAAAATCGATTTCGAGTTGGCTTGCATTGTGGTTGGTCAAATGACATTCGGAAATGTCTAACTTACAGGGTATCATCATCACAGGTCATTGTCGTGTCGTCAGAGGGGTTCAGACGAACATTAAATATTTTGAAGTGATCTCAAAAATCGATTTCGAGTTGGCTCGCAATGTGGTTGGTCAGAAAACATTCATTTCTGTCTAATCTATGAGGTCTCATCATCACTGGTCATTGCCGTGTCGTCAGAGAAGTTCAGCCGAACTTTAAATATTTTGAAGTGATCTCAAAAATCGATTTCGAAATGGCTCGCATTGTGGTTGGTCACTGAACATTGGTTTCTGCCCAAATCACAAGGTTTCATCATCAGAGGTCATTGTCATGTCGTCAGAGGGGTTCAGCCGAACTTAAAATATTTTAGAGTCATCTCAAAAATCGATTTCGAGTTGGCTTGCATTGTGGTTGGTCAAAAGACATTCGTAACTGTCTAATTTACAGGGTCTCATCATCAGAGGTCATTGTCGTGTCGTCAGAGAAGTTCAGCCGAACATTAAATATTTTGAAGTGATCTCAAAAATCGATTTCGAAATGGTTCGCATTGTGGTTGGTCACAAAACATTGGTTTCTATCCAAAGTACAAGGTTCCATTATCAGACGTCATTGTCGTGTCGTCAGAGGGATTTAGTCGAACATTGAATATTTTGAAGTGATCTCAAAAATCGAATTCGAGTTGGCTTGCATTGTGGTTGATCGAAAGACATTCGTAACTGTCTAATTTACAGGGTCTCATCATCAGAGGTCATTGTCGTGTCGTCAGAGGGATTCAGCCGAACAGTGAATATTTTGAAGTGATCTCAAAAATCGATTTCGAAATGGCTCGCATTGTGGTTGGTCAGATGACAATCATTTCTGTCTAATCTATGGGGTCTCATCATCATAGATGATTGTCGTGTCGTCAGAGGGGTTCAGCAGAACTTAAAATATTTTAAAGTCATCTCAAAAATCGAATTCGAGTTGGCTTGCATTGTGGTTGGTCAGAAAACATTCATTTCTGTCTAATCTATGAGGTCTCGTCATCAGAGATGATTGTCGTGTCGTCAGGGGGGTTCTGCCGAACTTTGAATATTTCAAAGTGATCTCAATAATCGATATCGAGTTGGCTCGCATTGTGGTTGGTCAGAAAACATTGGTTTCTGCCCAAATTACAAGGTTTCATAATCAGAGGTCATTGTCGTGTCGTCAGAGCTAGTCAGCCGAACACTGAATATCTTGAAGTGATCTAATAAATCGATTTCGAGTTGGCTCGCCATGTGGTTGGTCACTAAACATTGGTTTCTGCCCAAATCACAAGGTTTCATCATCAGAGGTCATTGTCATGTCGTCAGAGGGGTTCAGCCGAACTTAAAATATTGTAGAATCATCTCAAAAATCGATTTCGAGTTGGCTTGCATTATGGTTGGTCAAATGACATTCGGAAATGTCTAACTTACAGGGTCTCATCATCACAGGTCATTGTCGTGTCGTCAGAGGGGTTCAGCCGAACATTAAATATTTTGAAGTGATCTCAAAAATCGATTTCGAGTTGGCTCGCAATGTGTTTGGTCAGAAAACATTCATTTCTGTCTAATCTATGAGGTCTCGTCATCAGAGTTGATGTCGTGTCGTCAGGGGGGTTCTGCCGAACTTTAAAAATATCAAAGTGATCTCAAAATTCTATTTCGAGTTGACTCGCATTGTGGTTGGTCAGAAAACATTGGTTTCTGCCCAAATTACAAGGTTTCATAATCAGAGGTCATTGTCGTGTCGTCAGAGCTAGTCAGCCGAACACTGAATATCTTGAAGTGATCTAATAAATCGATTTCGAGTTGGCTCGCAATGTGGTTGGTCAGAAAACATTCATTTCTGTCTAATCTATGAGGTCTCATCATCACTGGTCATTGCCGTGTCGTCAGAGAAGTTCTGCCGAACATTAAATATTTTGAAGTGATCTCAAAAATCGATTTCGAAATGGCTCGCATTGTGGTTGGTCACTGAACATTGGTTTCTGCCCAAATCACAAGGTTTCATCATCAGAGGTCATTGTCATGTCGTCAGAGGGGTTCAGCCGAACTTAAAATATTTTAGAGTCATCTCAAAAATCGATTTCGAGTTGGCTTGCATTGTGGTTGGTCAAAAGACATTCGGAAATGTCTAACTTACAGGGTCTCATCATCACAGGTCATTGTCGTGTCGTCAGAGGGGTTCAGCCGAACATTAAATATTTTGAAGTGATCTCAAAAATCGATTTCGAGTTGGATCGCAATGTGGTTGGTCAGAAAATATTCATTTCTGTCTAATCTATGAGGTCTCATCATCACTGGTCATTGCCGTGTCGTCAGAGAAGTTCAGCCGAACATTAAATATTTTGAAGTGATCTCAAAAATCGATTTCGAAATGGCTCGCATTGTGGTTGGTCACGAAACATTGGTTTCTATCCAAAGTACAAGGTTCCATCATCAGACGTAATTGTCGTGTCGTCAGAGGGATTTAGTCGAACATTGAATATTTTGAAGTGATCTCAAAAATCGATTTCGAAATGGCTCGCATTGTGGTTGGTCAGAAGACAATCATTTCTGTCTAATCTATGGGGTCTCATCATCATAGATGATTGTCGTGTCGTCAGAGGGGTTCAGCCGAACTTAAAATATTTTAAAGTCATCTCAAAAATCGATTTCGAGTTAGCTTGCATTGCGGTAGGTCAAAAGACATTCGGAAATGTCTAACTTACAGGGTCTCATCATCACAGGTCATTGTCGTGTCGTTAGAGGGGTTCAGCCGAACATTAAATATTTTGAAGTGATCTCAAAAATCGATTTCGAAATGGCTCGCATTGTGGTTGGTCACAATACACTGGTTTCTGCCCAAATCAAAAGGTTTCATCATCAGAGGTCATTGTCGTGTCGTCAGAGCGGTTCTGCCGAACTTTAAAAATTTCAAAGTTATATCAAAAATCGATTTCGAATTGGCTCGCATTGTGGTTGGTTAGAAGACAATCATTTTTGTCTAATCTATGAGGTCTCATCATCATAGATGATTGTCGTGTCTTCAGAGGGGTTCTGCCGAACTTTAAATATTTCTAAGTGATATCAAAAATCGATATCGAGTTGGTTCGCATTGTGGTTAGTCAGAAAACATTGGTTTGTGTCCAAAGTACAAGGTTCCATCATCAGAAGTTATTGTCGTGTCGTCAGAGGGATTTAGTCGAACATTGAATATTTTGAAGTGATCTCAAAAATCGAATTCGAGTTAAATTGCATTGTGGTTGATCGAAAGACATTCGTAACTGTCTAATTTACAGGGTCTCATCATCAGAGGTCATTGTCGTGTCGTCAGAGGGATTCAGCCGAACAGTGAATATTTTGAAGTGATCTCAAAAATCGATTTCGAAATGGCTCGCATTGTGGTTGGTCAGAAAACAATCATTTCTGTCTAATCTATGAGGTCTCATCATCATAGATGATTGTCGTGTCGTCAGAGGGGTTCTGCTGAAATTGAAATATTTCAAAGTGATATCAAAAATCGATTTCGAGTTGGCTCGCATTGTGGTTGGTCAGAAAACATTGGTTTCTGTCCAAAGTACAAGGTTCCATCATCAGAAGTCATTGTCGTGTCGTCAGAGGGATTTAGTCGAACAGTGAATATTTTGAAGTGATCTCAAAAATCGACTTCGAGTTGGCTCGCATTGTGGTTGGTCAGAAGACAATCATTTCTGTCTATTTTATGAGGTCTTATCATCATAGATGATTGTCGTGTCGTCAGAGGGGTTCTGCTGAAATTGAAATATTTCAAAGTGATATCAAAAATCGATTTCGAGTTGGCTCGCATTGTGGTTGGTCCGAAGACAATCATTTCTGTCTAATCTATGAGGTCTCATCATCATAGATGATTGTCGTGTCGTCAGAGGGGTTCTGCCGAACTTTAAATATTTCAAAGTGATATCAAAAATCGATTTCGAGTTGGCTCGCATTTTGGTTGGTCAGAAAACATTGGTTTCTGTCCAAAGTGCAAGGTTCCATCATCAATAATCATTGTCGTGTCGTCAGAGGGATTTAGTCGAACAGTGAATATTTTGAAGTTATCTCAAAAATCGATTTCGAGTTGGCTCGCATTGTGGTTGGTCAGAAGACAATCATTTCTGTCTAATCTATGAGGTCTCATCATCATAGATGATTGTCGTGTCGTCAGAGGGGTTCGGCCGAACTTTAAATATTTCAAAGTGATATTAAAATCGATTTCGAGTTGGCTCGCATTGTGGTTGGTCAGAAAACATTGGTTTCTGTTCAAAGTGCAAGGTTCCATCATCAGAAGTCATTGTCGTGTCGTCAGAGGGATTTAGTCGAACAGTGAATATTTTGAAGTGATCTCAAAAATCGATTTCGAGTTGGCTCGCATTGTGGTTGGTCAGAAGACAATCATTTCTGTCTAATCTATGAGGTCTCAGCATCATAGATGATTGTCGTGTCGTCAGAGGGGTTCGGCCGAACTTTAAATATTTCAAAGTGATATCAAAAATCGATTTCGAATTGGCTCGCATTGTGGTTGGTCAGAAAACATTGGTTCCTGTCCAAAGTGCAAGGTTCCATCATCAGAAGTCATTGTCGTGTCGTCAGAGGGATTAAGTCGAACGACGAATATTTTGAAGTGATCTCAAAAATCGATTTCGAAATGGCTCTCATTTTGGTTGGTCACAAAACATTGGTTTCTGCCCAAATCACAAGGTTTCATCATCAGAGGTCATTGTCGTGTCGTCAGAGGGATTCAGCCGAGCAGTGAATATTTTGAAGTGATCTCAAAAATCGATTTCGAGTTGGCTCGCATTGTGGTTGGTCAAAAGACATTCGGAAATGTCTAACTTACAGGGTCTCATCATCACAGATCATTGTCGTGTCGTCAGAGGGGTTCAGCCGAACATTAAATATTTTGAAGTGATCTCAAAAATCGATTTCGAAATGGCTCGCATTGTGGTTGGTCAGAACACATTGGTTTCTGTCCAAATTACAAGGTTTCATAATCAGAGGTCATTGTCGTGTCGTCAGAGGGGTTCAGCCGAACTTAAAATATTTTAAAGTCATCTCAAAAATCGATTTCGAGTTGGCTTGCATTATGGTTGGTCAAAAGACAATCGGAAATGTGTAACTTACAGGGTCTCATCATCACAGGTCATTGTCGTGTCGTCAGAGGGGTTCAGCCGAACATTGAATATTTTGAAGTGATCTCAAAAATCGATTTCGAGTTGGCTCGCATTGTGGTTGGTCAGAAAACATTCATTACTGTCCAATCTATGAGGTCTCGTCATCAGAGATGATTGTCGTGTCGTCAGGGGGGTTCTGCCGAACTTTAAATATTTCAAAGTGATCTCAAAAATCGATTTCGAGTTTGCTCGCATTGTGGTTAGTCAGAAAACATTGGTTTCTGTCCATATTACAAGGTTTCATAATCAGAGGTCATTGTCGTGTCGTCAGAGCTAGTCAGCCGAACACTGAATATCTTGAAGTGATCTAATAAATCGATTTCGATTTGGCTTGCAATGTGGTTAGTCAGAAAACATTCATTTCTGTCCAATCTATGAGGTCTCATCATCACAGGTCATTGTCGTGTCGTCAGAGGGGTTCAGCCGAACTTAAAATATTTTAAAGTCATCTCAAAAATCGATTTCGAAATGGCTCGCATTGTGGTTGGTCAATAAACATTGGTTTCTGCCCAAATCACAAGGTTTCATCATCAGAGGTCATTGTCGTGTCGTCAGAGGGGTTCAGCCGAACTTAAAATATTTTAAAGTCATCTCAAAAATCGATATCGAGTTAGCTTGCATTGTGGTTGGTCAAAAGACATTCGGAAATATCTAACTTACAGGGTCTCATCATCACAGGTCATTGTCGTGTCGTCAGAGGGGTTCAGCCGAACATCGAATATTTTGAAGTGATCTCAAAAATCGATTTCGAGTTGGCTCGCATTGTGGTTGGTCAAAAAACATTGGTTTCTGTCCAAATTACAAGGTTTCATAATCAGAGCAATCGTGTCGTCAGAGGGATTCAGACGAACAGTGAATATTTTGAAGTGATCTCAAAAATCGATTTCGAGTTGGCTCGCATTGTGGTTGGTCAGAAGACAATCATTTCTGTCTAATTTATGAGGTCTCATCATCATAGATGATTGTGGTGTCGTCAGACGGGTTCACCCGAACAGTGAATATTTTGAAGTGATCTCAAAAATCGATTTCGAGTTGGCTCGCATTGTGGTTAGTCAGAAAACATTGGTTTCTGTCCATATTACATGGTTTCATAATCAGAGGTCATTGTCGTGTCGTCAGAGCTAGTCAGCCGAACACTGAATATCTTGAAGTGATCTAATAAATCGATTTCGATTTGGCTTGCATTGTGGTTGGTCAGAAAACATTCATTTCTGTCTAATCTATGAGGTCTCATCATCACAGGTCTTGTCGTGTCGTCAGAGGGGTTCAGCCGAACTTAAAATATTTTAAAGTCATCTCAAAAATCGAATTCGAGTTGGCTTGCATTGTGGTTGGTCAGAAAACATTCATTTCTGTCTAATCTATGAGGTCTCGTCATCAGAGATGATTGTCGTGTCGTCAGGGGGGTTCTGCCGAACTTTAAATATTTCAAAGTGATCTCAATAATCGATATCGAGTTGGCTCGCATTGTGGTTGGTCAGAAAACATTGGTTTCTGTCCACATTACAAGGTTTCATAATCAGATGTCATTGTCGTGTCGTCAAAGCTAGTCAGCCGAACACTGAATATCTTGAAGTGATCTAATAAATCGATTTCGAGTTGGCTCGCAATGTGGTTGGTCAGAGAACATTCATTTCTGTCTAAACTATGAGGTCTCATCATCACAGGTCATTGTCGTGTCGTCAGAGGGGTTCAGCCGAACATTGAATATTTTGAAGTGATCTCAAAAATCGAATTCGAGTTGGCTCGCATTGTGGTTGGTCAGAAAACATTGGTTTCTGTCCAAATTACAAGGTTTCATAATCAGAGGTCATTGTCGTGTCGTCAGAGCTAGTCAGCCGAACATTGAATATCTTGAAGTGATCTAATAAATCGATTTCGATTTGGCTTGCATTGTGGTTGGTCAGAAAACATTCATTTCTGTCTAATCTATGAGGTCTCATCATCACAGGTCTTGTCGTGTCGTCAGAGGGGTTCAGCCGAACTTAAAATATTTTAAAGTCATCTCAAAAATCGAATTCGAGTTGGCTTGCATTGTGGTTGGTCAGAAAACATTCATTTCTGTCTAATCTATGAGGTCTCGTCATCAGAGATGATTGTCGTGTCGTCAGGGGGGTTCTGCCGAACTTTAAATAATTCAAAGTGATCTCAATAATCGATATCGAGTTGGCTCGCATTGTGGTTGGTCAGAAAACATTGGTTTCTGTCCACATTACAAGGTTTCATAATCAGATGTCATTGTCGTGTCGTCAAAGCTAGTCAGCCGAACACTGAATATCTTGAAGTGATCTAATAAATCGATTTCGAGTTGGCTCGCAATGTGGTTGGTCAGAGAACATTCATTTCTGTCTAAACTATGAGGTCTCATCATCACAGGTCATTGTCGTGTCGTCAGAGGGGTTCAGCCGAACATTAAATATTTTGAAGTGATCTAAAAAATCGATTTTGAAATGGCTCGCATTGTGGTTGGTCACTAAACATTGGTTTCTGCCCAAATCACAAGGTTTCACCATCAGAGGTCATTGTCGTGTCGTCAGAGGGGTTCAGCCGAACTTAAAATATTTTAAAGTCATCTCAAAAATCGATTACGAGTTAGCTTGCATTGTGGTTGGTCAAAAGACATTCGGAAATGTCTAACTTACAGGGTCTCATCATCACAGGTCATTGTCGTGTCGTCAGAGGGGTTCAGCCGAACATTGAATATTTTGAAGTGATCTCAAAAATCGATTTCGAGTTGGCTCGCATTGTGGTTGGTCAGAAAACATTCATTTCTGTCTAATCTATGTGGTCTCATCATCAGAGATGATTGTCGTGTCGTCAGAGGGGTTCTGCCGATCTTTAAATATCTCATAGTGATCTCAAAAATTAATTTCGACTTGAATCGCATTGTGGTTGGTCAGAAAACATTGATTCCTGTCCAAATACAAGGTTTTATCATTAGAGGTCATTGTCGTGTCGTCAGAGGGGTTCAGCCGAACTTAAAATATTTTAAAGTCATCTCAAAAATCGAATTCGAGTAGGCTTGCATTGTGGTTGGTCAAAAGACATTCGTTACTGTCTAATTCACAGGGTCTCATCATCAGAGGTCATTGTCGTGTCGTCAGAGGGATTCAGCCGAAGAGTGAATATTTTGAAGTGATCTCTAAAATCGATTTCGAGTTGGCTCGCATTGTGGTTGGTCAGAAGACAATCATTTCTGTCTAATTTATGAGGTCTCATCATCAGAGATGATTGTCGTGTCGTCAGGGAGGTTCTGCCGAACTTTAAATATTTCAAAGTGATCTCAAAAATCGATTTCGAGTTGGCTCGCATTGTGGTTGGTCAGAAAACATTGGTTTCTGTCCAAAGTACAAGGTTCCATCTTCAGATGTCATTGTCGTGTCGTCAGAGGGATTTAGTCGAACATTGAATATTTTGAAGTGATCTCAAAAATTGATTTCGAGTTTGCTCGCATTATGGTTGGTCAGACAACATTGATTTCTGTTCAAATTACAAGGTTTCATAATCAGAGGTCATTGTCGTGTCGTCAGAGGTTGTCAGCCGAACACTGAATATTTTGAAGTGATCTCAAAAATCGATTTCGAGTTGGCTCGCAATGTGGTTGGTCACTAAACATTGGTTTCTGCCCAAATCACAAGGTTTCATCATCAGAGGTCATTGTCATGTCGTCAGAGGGGTTCAGCCGAACTTAAAATATTTTAGAGTCATCTCAAAAATCGATTTCGAGTTGGCTTGCATTGTGGTTGGTCAAATGACATTCGGAAATGTCTAACTTACAGGGTATCATCATCACAGGTCATTGTCGTGTCGTCAGAGGGGTTCAGACGAACATTAAATATTTTGAAGTGATCTCAAAAATCGATTTCGAGTTGGCTCGCAATGTGGTTGGTCAGAAAACATTCATTTCTGTCTAATCTATGAGGTCTCATCATCACTGGTCATTGCCGTGTCGTCAGAGAAGTTCAGCCGAACATTAAATATTTTGAAGTGATCTCAAAAATCGATTTCGAAATGGCTCGCATTGTGGTTGGTCACTGAACATTGGTTTCTGCCCAAATCACAAGGTTTCATCATCAGAGGTCATTGTCATGTCGTCAGAGGGGTTCAGCCGAACTTAAAATATTTTAGAGTCATCTCAAAAATCGATTTCGAGTTGGCTTGCATTGTGGTTGGTCAAAAGACATTCGTAACTGTCTAATTTACAGGGTCTCATCATCAGAGGTCATTGTCGTGTCGTCAGAGAAGTTCAGCCGAACATTAAATATTTTGAAGTGATCTCAAAAATCGATTTCGAAATGGTTCGCATTGTGGTTGGTCACAAAACATTGGTTTCTATCCAAAGTACAAGGTTCCATTATCAGACGTCATTGTCGTGTCGTCAGAGGGATTTAGTCGAACATTGAATATTTTGAAGTGATCTCAAAAATCGAATTCGAGTTGGCTTGCATTGTGGTTGATCGAAAGACATTCGTAACTGTCTAATTTACAGGGTCTCATCATCAGAGGTCATTGTCGTGTCGTCAGAGGGATTCAGCCGAACAGTGAATATTTTGAAGTGATCTCAAAAATCGATTTCGAAATGGCTCGCATTGTGGTTGGTCAGATGACAATCATTTCTGTCTAATCTATGGGGTCTCATCATCATAGATGATTGTCGTGTCGTCAGAGGGGTTCAGCCGAACTTAAAATATTTTAAAGTCATCTCAAAAATCGAATTCGAGTTGGCTTGCATTGTGGTTGGTCAGAAAACATTCATTTCTGTCTAATCTATGAGGTCTCGTCATCAGAGATGATTGTCGTGTCGTCAGGGGGGTTCTGCCGAACTTTAAATATTTCAAAGTGATCTCAATAATCGATATCGAGTTGGCTCGCATTGTGGTTGGTCAGAAAACATTGGTTTCTGTCCACATTACAAGGTTTCATAATCAGGGGTCATTGTCGTGTCGTCAAAGCTAGTCAGCCGAACACTGAATATCTTGAAGTGATCTAATAAATCGATTTCGAGTTGGCTCGCAATGTGGTTGGTCAGAAAACATTCATTTCTGTCTAATCTATGAGGTCTCATCATCACAGGTCATTGTCGTGTCGTCAGAGGGGTTCAGACGAACATTAAATATTTTGAAGTGATCTCAAAAATCGATTTCGAAATGGCTCGCATTGTGGTTGGTCACTGAACATTGGTTTCTGCCCAAATCACAAGGTTTCATCATCAGAGGTCATTGTCATGTCGTCAGAGGGGTTCAGCCGAACTTAAAATATTTTAGAGTCATCTCAAAAATCGATTTCGAGTTGGCTTGCATTGTGGTTGGTCAAAAGACATTCGGAAATGTCTAACTTACAGGGTCTCATCATCACAGGTCATTGTCGTGTCGTCAGAGGGGTTCAGCCGAACATTAAATATTTTGAAGTGATCTCAAAAATCGATTTCGAGTTGGATCGCAATGTGGTTGGTCAGAAAATATTCATTTCTGTCTAATCTATGAGGTCTCATCATCACTGGTCATTGCCGTGTCGTCAGAGAAGTTCAGCCGAACATTAAATATTTTGAAGTGATCTCAAAAATCGATTTCGAAATGGCTCGCATTGTGGTTGGTCACGAAACATTGGTTTCTATCCAAAGTACAAGGTTCCATCATCAGACGTCATTGTCGTGTCGTCAGAGGGATTTAGTCGAACATTGAATATTTTGAAGTGATCTCAAAAATCGATTTCGAAATGGCTCGCATTGTGGTTGGTCAGAAGACAATCATTTCTGTCTAATCTATGGGGTCTCATCATCATAGATGATTGTCGTGTCGTCAGAGGGGTTCAGCTGAACTTAAAATATTTTAAAGTCATCTCAAAAATCGATTTCAGTTAGCTTGCATTGCGGTAGGTCAAAAGACATTCGGAAATGTCTAACTTACAGGGTCTCATCATCACAGGTCATTGTCGTGTCGTTAGAGGGGTTCAGCCGAACATTAAATATTTTGAAGTGATCTCAAAAATCGATTTCGAAATGGCTCGCATTGTGGTTGGTCACAATACACTGGTTTCTGCCCAAATCAAAAGGTTTCATCATCAGAGGTCATTGTCGTGTCGTCAGAGCGGTTCTGCCGAACTTTAAAAATTTCAAAGTTATATCAAAAATCGATTTCGAATTGGCTCGCATTGTGGTTGGTTAGAAGACAATCATTTTTGTCTAATCTATGAGGTCTCATCATCATAGATGATTGTCGTGTCTTCAGAGGGGTTCTGCCGAACTTTAAATATTTCTAAGTGATATCAAAAATCGATATCGAGTTGGTTCGCATTGTGGTTAGTCAGAAATCATTTGTTCCTGTCCAAAGTACAAGGTTCCATCATCAGAAGTCATTGTCGTGTCGTCAGAGGGATTTAGTCGAACATTGAATATTTTGAAGTGATCTCAAAAATCGAATTCGAGTTGAATTGCATTGTGGTTGATCGAAAGACATTCGTAACTGTCTAATTTACAGGGTCTCATCATCAGAGGTCATTGTCGTGTCGTCAGAGGGATTCAGCCGAACAGTGAATATTTTGAAGTGATCTCAAAAATCGATTTCGAAATGGCTCGCATTGTGGTTGGTCAGAAAACAATCATTTCTGTCTAATCTATGAGGTCTCATCATCATAGATGATTGTCGTGTCGTCAGAGGGGTTCTGCTGAAATTGAAATATTTCAAAGTGATATCAAAAATCGATTTCGAGTTGGCTCGCATTGTGGTTGGTCAGAAAACATTGGTTTCTGTCCAAAGTACAAGGTTCCATCATCAGAAGTCATTGTCGTGTCGTCAGAGGGATTTAGTCGAACAGTGAATATTTTGAAGTGATCTCAAAAATCGACTTCGAGTTGGCTCGCATTGTGGTTGGTCAGAAGACAATCATTTCTGTCTATTTTATGAGGTCTTATCATCATAGATGATTGTCGTGTCGTCAGAGGGGTTCTGCTGAAATTGAAATATTTCAAAGTGATATCAAAAATCGATTTCGAGTTGGCTCGCATTGTGGTTGGTCCGAAGACAATCATTTCTGTCTAATCTATGAGGTCTCATCATCATAGATGATTGTCGTGTCGTCAGAGGGGTTCTGCCGAACTTTAAATATTTCAAAGTGATATCAAAAATCGATTTCGAGTTGGCTCGCATTGTGGTTGGCCAGAAAACATTGGTTTCTGTCCAAAGTGCAAGGTTCCATCATCAGAAATCATTGTCGTGTCGTCAGAGGGATTTAGTCGAACAGTGAATATTTTGAAGTTATCTCAAAAATCGATTTCGAGTTGGCTCGCATTGTGGTTGGTCAGAAGACAATCATTTCTGTCTAATCTATGAGGTCTCATCATCATAGATGATTGTCGTGTCGTCAGAGGGGTTCGGCCGAACTTTAAATATTTCAAAGTGATATTAAAAATCGATTTCGAGTTGGCTCACATTGTGGTTGGTCAGAAAACATTGGTTTCTGTTCAAAGTGCAAGGTTCCATCATCAGAAGTCATTGTCGTGTCGTCAGAGGGATTTAGTCGAACAGTGAATATTTTGAAGTGATCTCAAAAATCGATTTCGAGTTGGCTCGCATTGTGGTTGGTCAGAAGACAATCATTTCTGTCTAATCTATGAGGTCTCATCATCATAGATGATTGTCGTGTCGTCAGAGGGGTTCGGCCGAACTTTAAATATTTCAAAGTGATATCAAAAATCGATTTCGAATTGGCTCGCATTGTGGTTGGTCAGAAAACATTGGTTCCTGTCCAAAGTGCAAGGTTCCATCATCAGAAGTCATTGTCGTGTCGTCAGAGGGATTAAGTCGAACGGCGAATATTTTGAAGTGATCTCAAAAATCGATTTCGAAATGGCTCTCATTTTGGTTGGTCACAAAACATTGGTTTCTGCCCAAATCACAAGGTTTCATCATCAGAGGTCATTGTCGTGTCGTCAGAGGGATTCAGCCGAGCAGTGAATATTTTGAAGTGATCTCAAAAATCGATTTCGAGTTGGCTCGCATTGTGGTTGGTCAAAAGACATTCGGAAATGTCTAACTTACAGGGTCTCATCATCACAGATCATTGTCGTGTCGTCAGAGGGGTTCAGCCGAACATTAAATATTTTGAAGTGATCTCAAAAATCGATTTCGAAATGGCTCGCACTGTGGTTGGTCAGAACACATTGGTTTCTGTCCAAATTACAAGGTTTCATAATCAGAGGTCATTGTCGTGTCGTCAGAGGGGTTCAGCCGAACTTAAAATATTTTAAAGTCATCTCAAAAATCGATTTCGAGTTGGCTTGCATTATGGTTGGTCAAAAGACAATCGGAAATGTGTAACTTACAGGGTCTCATCATCACAGGTCATTGTCGTGTCGTCAGAGGGGTTCAGCCGAACATTAAATATTTTGAAGTGATCTCAAAAATCGATTTCGAGTTGGCTCGCATGGTGGTTGGTCAGAAAACATTCATTACTGTCCAATCTATGAGGTCTCGTCATCAGAGATGATTGTCGTGTCGTCAGGGGGGTTCTGCCGAACTTTAAATATTTCAAAGTGATCTCAAAAATCGATTTCGAGTTTGCTCGCATTGTGGTTAGTCAGAAAACATTGGTTTCTGTCCATATTACAAGGTTTCATAATCAGAGGTCATTGTCGTGTCGTCAGAGCTAGTCAGCCGAACACTGAATATCTTGAAGTGATCTAATAAATCGATTTCGATTTGGCTTGCAATGTGGTTAGTCAAAAAACATTCATTTCTGTTCAATCTATGAGGTCTCATCATCACAGGTCATTGTCGTGTCGTCAGAGGGGTTCAGCCGAACTTAAAATATTTTAAAGTCATCTCAAAAATCGATTTCGAAATGGCTCGCATTGTGGTTGGTCAATAAACATTGGTTTCTGCCCAAATCACAAGGTTTCATCATCAGAGGTCATTGTCGTGTCGTCAGAGGGGTTCAGCCGAACTTAAAATATTTTAAAGTCATCTCAAAAATCGATATCGAGTTAGCTTGCATTGTGGTTGGTTAAAAGACATTCGGAAATATCTAACTTACAGGGTCTCATCATCACAGGTCATTGTCGTGTCGTCAGAGGGGTTCAGCCGAACATTGAATATTTTGAAGTGATCTCAAAAATCGATTTCGAGTTGGCTCGCATTGTGGTTGGTCAAAAAACATTGGTTTCTGTCCAAATTACAAGGTTTCATAATCAGAGCAATCGTGTCGTCAGAGGGATTCAGACGAACAGTGAATATTTTGAAGTGATCTCAAAAATCGATTTCGAGTTGGCTCGCATTGTGGTTGGTCAGAAGACAATCATTTCTGTCTAATTTATGAGGTCTCATCATCATAGATGATTGTGGTGTCGTCAGACGGGTTCACCCGAACAGTGAATATTTTGAAGTGATCTCAAAAATCGATTTCGAGTTGGCTCGCATTGTGGTTAGTCAGAAAACATTCATTTCTGTCTAATCTATGAGGTCTCATCATCACAGGTCTTGTCGTGTCGTCAGAGGGGTTCAGCCGAACTTAAAATATTTTAAAGTCATCTCAAAAATCGAATTCGAGTTGGCTTGCATTGTGGTTGGTCAGAAAACATTCATTTCTGTCTAATCTATGAGGTCTCGTCATCAGAGTTGATGTCGTGTCGTCAGGGGGGTTCTGCCGAACTTTAAAAATATCAAAGTGATCTCAAAATTCTATTTCGAGTTGACTCGCATTGTGGTTGGTCAGAAAACATTGGTTTCTGCCCAAATTACAAGGTTTCATAATCAGAGGTCATTGTCGTGTCGTCAGAGCTAGTCAGCCGAACACTGAATATCTTGAAGTGATCTAATAAATCGATTTCGAGTTTGCTCGCCATGTGGTTGGTCACTAAACATTGGTTTCTGCCCAACTCACAAGGTTTCATCATCAGAGGTCATTGTCATGTCGTCAGAGGGGTTCAGCCGAACTTAAAATATTGTAGAGTCATCTCAAAAATCGATTTCGAGTTGGCTTGCATTATGGTTGGTCAAATGACATTCGGAAATGTCTAACTTACAGGGTCTCATCATCACAGGTCATTGTCGTGTCGTCAGAGGGGTTCAGCCGAACATTAAATATTTTGAAGTGATCTCAAAAATCGATTTCGAGTTGGCTCGCAATGTGGTTGGTCAGAAAACATTCATTTCTGTCTAATCTATGAGGTCTCGTCATCAGAGTTGATGTCGTGTCGTCAGGGGGGTTCTGCCGAACTTTAAAAATATCAAAGTGATCTCAAAATTCTATTTCGAGTTGACTCGCATTGTGGTTGGTCAGAAAACATTGGTTTCTGCCCAAATTACAAGGTTTCATAATCAGAGGTCATTGTCGTGTCGTCAGAGCTAGTCAGCCGAACACTGAATATCTTGAAGTGATCTAATAAATCGATTTCGAGTTGGCTCGCAATGTGGTTGGTCAGAAAACATTCATTTCTGTCTAATCTATGAGGTCTCATCATCACTGGTCATTGCCGTGTCGTCAGAGAAGTTCTGCCGAACATTAAATATTTTGAAGTGATCTCAAAAATCGATTTCGAAATGGCTCGCATTGTGGTTGGTCACTGAACATTGGTTTCTATCCAAAGTACAAGGTTCCATCATCAGACGTCATTGTCGTGTCGTCAGAGGGATTTAGTCGAACATTGAATATTTTGAAGTGATCTCAAAAATCGATTTCGAAATGGCTCGCATTGTGGTTGGTCAGAAGACAATCATTTCTGTCTAATCTATGGGGTCTCATCATCATAGATGATTGTCGTGTCGTCAGAGGGGTTCAGCCGAACTTAAAATATTTTAGAGTCATCTCAAAAATCGATTTCGAGTTGGCTTGCATTGTGGTTGGTCAAAAGACATTCGGAAATGTCTAACTTACAGGGTCTCATCATCACAGGTCATTGTCGTGTCGTCAGAGGGGTTCAGCCGAACATTAAATATTTTGAAGTGATCTCAAAAATCGATTTCGAGTTGGATCGCAATGTGGTTGGTCAGAAAATATTCATTTCTGTCTAATCTATGAGGTCTCATCATCACTGGTCATTGCCGTGTCGTCAGAGAAGTTCAGCCGAACATTAAATATTTTGAAGTGATCTCAAAAATCGATTTCGAAATGGCTCGCATTGTGGTTGGTCACGAAACATTGGTTTCTATCCAAAGTACAAGGTTCCATCATCAGACGTCATTGTCGTGTCGTCAGAGGGATTTAGTCGAACATTGAATATTTTGAAGTGATCTCAAAAATCGATTTCGAAATGGCTCGCATTGTGGTTGGTCAGAAGACAATCATTTCTGTCTAACCTATGGGGTCTCATCATCATAGATGATTGTCGTGTCGTCAGAGGGGTTCAGCCGAACTTAAAATATTTTAAAGTCATCTCAAAAATCGATTTCGAGTTAGCTTGCATTGCGGTAGGTCAAAAGACATTCGGAAATGTCTAACTTACAGGGTCTCATCATCACAGGTCATTGTCGTGTCGTTAGAGGGGTTCAGCCGAACATTAAATATTTTGAAGTGATCTCAAAAATCGATTTCGAAATGGCTCGCATTGTGGTTGGTCACAATACACTGGTTTCTGCCCAAATCAAAAGGTTTCATCATCAGAGGTCATTGTCGTGTCGTCAGAGCGGTTCTGCCGAACTTTAAAAATTTCAAAGTTATATCAAAAATCGATTTCGAATTGGCTCGCATTGTGGTTGGTTAGAAAACATTGGATTCTGTCCAAAGTACAAGGTTCCATCATCAGAAGTCATTGTCGTGTCGTCAGAGGGATTTAGTCGAAAATTGAATATTTTGAAGTGATCTCAAAAATCAAATTCGAGTTGAATTGCATTGTGGTTGATCGAAAGACATTCGTAACTGTCTAATTTACAGGGTCTCATCATCAGAGGTCATTGTCGTGTCGTCAGAGGGATTCAGCCGAACAGTGAATATTTTGAAGTGATCTCAAAAATCGATTTCGAAATGGCTCGCATTGTGGTTGGTCAGAAAACAATCATTTCTGTCTAATCTATGAGGTCTCATCATCATAGATGATTGTCGTGTCGTCAGAGGGGTTCTGCTGAAATTGAAATATTTCAAAGTGATATCAAAAATCGATTTCGAGTTGGCTCGCATTGTGGTTGGTCAGAAAACATTGGTTTCTGTCCAAAGTACAAGGTTCCATCATCAGAAGTCATTGTCGTGTCGTCAGAGGGATTTAGTCGAACAGTGAATATTTTGAAGTGATCTCAAAAATCGACTTCGAGTTGGCTCGCATTGTGGTTGGTCAGATGACAATCATTTCTGTCTATTTTATGAGGTCTTATCATCATAGATGATTGTCGTGTCGTCAGAGGGGTTCTGCTGAAATTGAAATATTTCAAAGTGATATCAAAAATCGATTTCGAGTTGGCTCGCATTGTGCTTGGTCCGAAGACAATCATTTCTGTCTAATCTATGAGGTCTCATCATCATAGATGATTGTCGTGTCGTCAGAGGGGTTCTGCCGAACTTTAAATATTTCAAAGTGATATCAAAAATCGATTTCGAGTTGGCTCGCATTGTGGTTGGTCAGAAAACATTGGTTTCTGTCCAAAGTGCAAGGTTCCATCATCAGAAATCATTGTCGTGTCGTCAGAGGGATTTAGTCGAACAGTGAATATTTTGAAGTTATCTCAAAAATCGATTTCGAGTTGGCTCGCATTGTGGTTGGTCAGAAGACAATCATTTCTGTCTAATCTATGAGGTCTCATCATCATAGATGATTGTCGTGTCTTCAGAGGGGTTCTGCCGAACTTTAAATATTTCTAAGTGATATCAAAAATCGATATCGAGTTGGTTCGCATTGTGGTTAGTCAGAAAACATTGGTTTCTGTCCAAAGTACAAGGTTCCATCATCAGACGTCATTGTCGTGTCGTCAGAGGGATTTAGTCGAACATTGAATATTTTGAAGTGATCTCAAAAATCGATTTCGAAATGGCTCGCATTGTGGTTGGTCAGAAGACAATCATTTCTGTCTAATCTATGGGGTCTCATCATCATAGATGATTGTCGTGTCGTCAGAGGGGTTCAGCCGAACTTAAAATATTTTAGAGTCATCTCAAAAATCGATTTCGA
Organism: Chrysolina americana; assembly: GCA_958502065.1. Taxonomy (NCBI): domain Eukaryota; kingdom Metazoa; phylum Arthropoda; class Insecta; order Coleoptera; family Chrysomelidae; genus Chrysolina; species Chrysolina americana. The sequence continues at coordinate 54,998,605 of OY293420.1, read as the reverse complement.
GTTGGCTTGCATTGTGGTTGGTCAAAAGACATTCGGAAATGTCTAACTTACAGGGTCTCATCATCACAGGTCATTGTCGTGTCGTCAGAGGGGTTCAGCCGAACATTAAATATTTTGAAGTGATCTCAAAAATCGATTTCGAGTTGGATCGCAATGTGGTTGGTCAGAAAATATTCATTTCTGTCTAATCTATGAGGTCTCATCATCACTGGTCATTGCCGTGTCGTCAGAGAAGTTCAGCCGAACATTAAATATTTTGAAGTGATCTCAAAAATCGATTTCGAAATGGCTCGCATTGTGGTTGGTCACGAAACATTGGTTTCTATCCAAAGTACAAGGTTCCATCATCAGACGTCATTGTCGTGTCGTCAGAGGGATTTAGTCGAACATTGAATATTTTGAAGTGATCTCAAAAATTGATTTCGAGTTTGCTCGCATTATGGTTGGTCAGACAACATTGATTTCTGTCCAAATTACAAGGTTTCATAATCAGAGGTCATTGTCGTGTCGTCAGAGGTTGTCAGCCGAACACTGAATATTTTGAAGTGATCTCAAAAATCGATTTCGAGTTGGCTCGCATTGTGGTTGGTCAGAAAACATTGGTTTCTGTCCACATTACAAGGTTTCATAATCAGGGGTCATTGTCGTGTCGTCAAAGCTAGTCAGCCGAACACTGAATATCTTGAAGTGATCTAATAAATCGATTTCGAGTTGGCTCGCAATGTGGTTGGTCAGAGAACATTCATTTCTGTCTAAACTATGAGGTCTCATCATCACAGGTCATTGTCGTGTCGTCAGAGGGGTTCAGCCGAACATTAAATATTTTGAAGTGATCTAAAAAATCGATTTTGAAATGGCTCGCATTGTGGTTGGTCACTAAACATTGGTTTCTGCCCAAATCACAAGGTTTCACCATCAGAGGTCATTGTCGTGTCGTCAGAGGGGTTCAGCCGAACTTAAAATATTTTAAAGTCATCTCAAAAATCGATTTCGAGTTAGCTTGCATTGTGGTTGGTCAAAAGACATTCGGAAATGTCTAACTTACAGGGTCTCATCATCACAGGTCATTGTCGTGTCGTCAGAGGGGTTCAGCCGAACATTGAATATTTTGAAGTGATCTCAAAAATCGATTTCGAGTTGGCTCGCATTGTGGTTGGTCAGAAAACATTGGTTTCTGTCCAAATTACAAGGTTTCATAATCAGAGGTCATTGTCGTGTCGTCAGAGCTAGTCAGCCGAACACTGAATATCTTGAAGTGATCTAATAAATCGATTACGAGTTGGCTCGCATTGTGGTTGGTCAGAAGACATTCATTTCTGTCTAATCTATGTGGTCTCATCATCAGAGATGATTGTCGTGTCGTCAGAGGGGTTCTGCCGATCTTTAAATATCTCATAGTGATCTCAAAAATTAATTTCGACTAAAATCGCATTGTGGTTGGTCAGAAAACATTGATTCCTGTCCAAATACAAGGTTTTATCATTAGAGGTCATTGTCGTGTCGTCAGAGGGGTTCAGCCGAACTTAAAATATTTTAAAGTCATCTCAAAAATCGAATTCGAGTAGGCTTGCATTGTGGTTGGTCAAAAGACATTCGTTACTGTCTAATTCACAGGGTCTCATCATCAGAGGTCATTGTCGTGTCGTCAGAGGGATTCAGCCGAACAGTGAATATTTTGAAGTGATCTCTAAAATCGATTTCGAGTTGGCTCGCATTGTGGTTGGTCAGAAGACAATCATTTCTGTCTAATTTATGAGGTCTCATCATCAGAGATGATTGTCGTGTCGTCAGGGAGGTTCTGCCGAACTTTAAATATTTCAAAGTGATCTCAAAAATCGATTTCGAGTTGGCTCGCATTGTGGTTGGTCAGAAAACATTGGTTTCTGTCCAAAGTACAAGGTTCCATCTTCAGATGTCATTGTCGTGTCGTCAGAGGGATTTAGTCGAACATTGAATATTTTGAAGTGATCTCAAAAATTGATTTCGAGTTTGCTCGCATTATGGTTGGTCAGACAACATTGATTTCTGTCCAAATTACAAGGTTTCATAATCAGAGGTCATTGTCGTGTCGTCAGAGGTTGTCAGCCGAACACTGAATATTTTGAAGTGATCTCAAAAATCGATTTCGAGTTGGCTCGCAATGTGGTTGGTCACTAAACATTGGTTTCTGCCAAAATCACAAGGTTTCATCATCAGAGGTCATTGTCATGTCGTCAGAGGGGTTCAGCCGAACTTAAAATATTTTAGAGTCATCTCAAAAATCGATTTCGAGTTGGCTTGCATTGTGGTTGGTCAAATGACATTCGGAAATGTCTAACTTACAGGGTATCATCATCACAGGTCATTGTCGTGTCGTCAGAGGGGTTCAGACGAACATTAAATATTTTGAAGTGATCTCAAAAATCGATTTCGAGTTGGCTCGCAATGTGGTTGGTCAGAAAACATTCATTTCTGTCTAATCTATGAGGTCTCATCATCACTGGTCATTGCCGTGTCGTCAGAGAAGTTCAGCCGAACTTTAAATATTTTGAAGTGATCTCAAAAATCGATTTCGAAATGGCTCGCATTGTGGTTGGTCACTGAACATTGGTTTCTGCCCAAATCACAAGGTTTCATCATCAGAGGTCATTGTCATGTCGTCAGAGGGGTTCAGCCGAACTTAAAATATTTTAGAGTCATCTCAAAAATCGATTTCGAGTTGGCTTGCATTGTGGTTGGTCAAAAGACATTCGTAACTGTCTAATTTACAGGGTCTCATCATCAGAGGTCATTGTCGTGTCGTCAGAGAAGTTCAGCCGAACATTAAATATTTTGAAGTGATCTCAAAAATCGATTTCGAAATGGTTCGCATTGTGGTTGGTCACAAAACATTGGTTTCTATCCAAAGTACAAGGTTCCATTATCAGACGTCATTGTCGTGTCGTCAGAGGGATTTAGTCGAACATTGAATATTTTGAAGTGATCTCAAAAATCGAATTCGAGTTGGCTTGCATTGTGGTTGATCGAAAGACATTCGTAACTGTCTAATTTACAGGGTCTCATCATCAGAGGTCATTGTCGTGTCGTCAGAGGGATTCAGCCGAACAGTGAATATTTTGAAGTGATCTCAAAAATCGATTTCGAAATGGCTCGCATTGTGGTTGGTCAGATGACAATCATTTCTGTCTAATCTATGGGGTCTCATCATCATAGATGATTGTCGTGTCGTCAGAGGGGTTCAGCCGAACTTAAAATATTTTAAAGTCATCTCAAAAATCGAATTCGAGTTGGCTTGCATTGTGGTTGGTCAGAAAACATTCATTTCTGTCTAATCTATGAGGTCTCGTCATCAGAGACGATTGTCGTGTCGTCAGGGGGGTTCTGCCGAACTTTGAATATTTCAAAGTGATCTCAATAATCGATATCGAGTTGGCTCGCATTGTGGTTGGTCAGAAAACATTGGTTTCTGCCCAAATTACAAGGTTTCATAATCAGAGGTCATTGTCGTGTCGTCAGAGCTAGTCAGCCGAACACTGAATATCTTGAAGTGATCTAATAAATCGATTTCGAGTTGGCTCGCCATGTGGTTGGTCACTAAACATTGGTTTCTGCCCAAATCACAAGGTTTCATCATCAGAGGTCATTGTCATGTCGTCAGAGGGGTTCAGCCGAACTTAAAATATTGTAGAATCATCTCAAAAATCGATTTCGAGTTGGCTTGCATTATGGTTGGTCAAATGACATTCGGAAATGTCTAACTTACAGGGTCTCATCATCACAGGTCATTGTCGTGTCGTCAGAGGGGTTCAGCCGAACATTAAATATTTTGAAGTGATCTCAAAAATCGATTTCGAGTTGGCTCGCAATGTGTTTGGTCAGAAAACATTCATTTCTGTCTAATCTATGAGGTCTCGTCATCAGAGTTGATGTCGTGTCGTCAGGGGGGTTCTGCCGAACTTTAAAAATATCAAAGTGATCTCAAAATTCTATTTCGAGTTGACTCGCATTGTGGTTGGTCAGAAAACATTGGTTTCTGCCCAAATTACAAGGTTTCATAATCAGAGGTCATTGTCGTGTCGTCAGAGCTAGTCAGCCGAACACTGAATATCTTGAAGTGATCTAATAAATCGATTTCGAGTTGGCTCGCAATGTGGTTGGTCAGAAAACATTCATTTCTGTCTAATCTATGAGGTCTCATCATCACTGGTCATTGCCGTGTCGTCAGAGAAGTTCTGCCGAACATTAAATATTTTGAAGTGATCTCAAAAATCGATTTCGAAATGGCTCGCATTGTGGTTGGTCACTGAACATTGGTTTCTGCCCAAATCACAAGGTTTCATCATCAGAGGTCATTGTCATGTCGTCAGAGGGGTTCAGCCGAACTTAAAATATTTTAGAGTCATCTCAAAAATCGATTTCGAGTTGGCTTGCATTGTGGTTGGTCAAAAGACATTCGGAAATGTCTAACTTACAGGGTCTCATCATCACAGGTCATTGTCGTGTCGTCAGAGGGGTTCAGCCGAACATTAAATATTTTGAAGTGATCTCAAAAATCGATTTCGAGTTGGATCGCAATGTGGTTGGTCAGAAAATATTCATTTCTGTCTAATCTATGAGGTCTCATCATCACTGGTCATTGCCGTGTCGTCAGAGAAGTTCAGCCGAACATTAAATATTTTGAAGTGATCTCAAAAATCGATTTCGAAATGGCTCGCATTGTGGTTGGTCACGAAACATTGGTTTCTATCCAAAGTACAAGGTTCCATCATCAGACGTAATTGTCGTGTCGTCAGAGGGATTTAGTCGAACATTGAATATTTTGAAGTGATCTCAAAAATCGATTTCGAAATGGCTCGCATTGTGGTTGGTCAGAAGACAATCATTTCTGTCTAATCTATGGGGTCTCATCATCATAGATGATTGTCGTGTCGTCAGAGGGGTTCAGCCGAACTTAAAATATTTTAAAGTCATCTCAAAAATCGATTTCGAGTTAGCTTGCATTGCGGTAGGTCAAAAGACATTCGGAAATGTCTAACTTACAGGGTCTCATCATCACAGGTCATTGTCGTGTCGTTAGAGGGGTTCAGCCGAACATTAAATATTTTGAAGTGATCTCAAAAATCGATTTCGAAATGGCTCGCATTGTGGTTGGTCACAATACACTGGTTTCTGCCCAAATCAAAAGGTTTCATCATCAGAGGTCATTGTCGTGTCGTCAGAGCGGTTCTGCCGAACTTTAAAAATTTCAAAGTTATATCAAAAATCGATTTCGAATTGGCTCGCATTGTGGTTGGTTAGAAGACAATCATTTTTGTCTAATCTATGAGGTCTCATCATCATAGATGATTGTCGTGTCTTCAGAGGGGTTCTGCCGAACTTTAAATATTTCTAAGTGATATCAAAAATCGATATCGAGTTGGTTCGCATTGTGGTTAGTCAGAAAACATTGGTTTGTGTCCAAAGTACAAGGTTCCATCATCAGAAGTTATTGTCGTGTCGTCAGAGGGATTTAGTCGAACATTGAATATTTTGAAGTGATCTCAAAAATCGAATTCGAGTTAAATTGCATTGTGGTTGATCGAAAGACATTCGTAACTGTCTAATTTACAGGGTCTCATCATCAGAGGTCATTGTCGTGTCGTCAGAGGGATTCAGCCGAACAGTGAATATTTTGAAGTGATCTCAAAAATCGATTTCGAAATGGCTCGCATTGTGGTTGGTCAGAAAACAATCATTTCTGTCTAATCTATGAGGTCTCATCATCATAGATGATTGTCGTGTCGTCAGAGGGGTTCTGCTGAAATTGAAATATTTCAAAGTGATATCAAAAATCGATTTCGAGTTGGCTCGCATTGTGGTTGGTCAGAAAACATTGGTTTCTGTCCAAAGTACAAGGTTCCATCATCAGAAGTCATTGTCGTGTCGTCAGAGGGATTTAGTCGAACAGTGAATATTTTGAAGTGATCTCAAAAATCGACTTCGAGTTGGCTCGCATTGTGGTTGGTCAGAAGACAATCATTTCTGTCTATTTTATGAGGTCTTATCATCATAGATGATTGTCGTGTCGTCAGAGGGGTTCTGCTGAAATTGAAATATTTCAAAGTGATATCAAAAATCGATTTCGAGTTGGCTCGCATTGTGGTTGGTCCGAAGACAATCATTTCTGTCTAATCTATGAGGTCTCATCATCATAGATGATTGTCGTGTCGTCAGAGGGGTTCTGCCGAACTTTAAATATTTCAAAGTGATATCAAAAATCGATTTCGAGTTGGCTCGCATTTTGGTTGGTCAGAAAACATTGGTTTCTGTCCAAAGTGCAAGGTTCCATCATCAATAATCATTGTCGTGTCGTCAGAGGGATTTAGTCGAACAGTGAATATTTTGAAGTTATCTCAAAAATCGATTTCGAGTTGGCTCGCATTGTGGTTGGTCAGAAGACAATCATTTCTGTCTAATCTATGAGGTCTCATCATCATAGATGATTGTCGTGTCGTCAGAGGGGTTCGGCCGAACTTTAAATATTTCAAAGTGATATTAAAATCGATTTCGAGTTGGCTCGCATTGTGGTTGGTCAGAAAACATTGGTTTCTGTTCAAAGTGCAAGGTTCCATCATCAGAAGTCATTGTCGTGTCGTCAGAGGGATTTAGTCGAACAGTGAATATTTTGAAGTGATCTCAAAAATCGATTTCGAGTTGGCTCGCATTGTGGTTGGTCAGAAGACAATCATTTCTGTCTAATCTATGAGGTCTCAGCATCATAGATGATTGTCGTGTCGTCAGAGGGGTTCGGCCGAACTTTAAATATTTCAAAGTGATATCAAAAATCGATTTCGAATTGGCTCGCATTGTGGTTGGTCAGAAAACATTGGTTCCTGTCCAAAGTGCAAGGTTCCATCATCAGAAGTCATTGTCGTGTCGTCAGAGGGATTAAGTCGAACGACGAATATTTTGAAGTGATCTCAAAAATCGATTTCGAAATGGCTCTCATTTTGGTTGGTCACAAAACATTGGTTTCTGCCCAAATCACAAGGTTTCATCATCAGAGGTCATTGTCGTGTCGTCAGAGGGATTCAGCCGAGCAGTGAATATTTTGAAGTGATCTCAAAAATCGATTTCGAGTTGGCTCGCATTGTGGTTGGTCAAAAGACATTCGGAAATGTCTAACTTACAGGGTCTCATCATCACAGATCATTGTCGTGTCGTCAGAGGGGTTCAGCCGAACATTAAATATTTTGAAGTGATCTCAAAAATCGATTTCGAAATGGCTCGCATTGTGGTTGGTCAGAACACATTGGTTTCTGTCCAAATTACAAGGTTTCATAATCAGAGGTCATTGTCGTGTCGTCAGAGGGGTTCAGCCGAACTTAAAATATTTTAAAGTCATCTCAAAAATCGATTTCGAGTTGGCTTGCATTATGGTTGGTCAAAAGACAATCGGAAATGTGTAACTTACAGGGTCTCATCATCACAGGTCATTGTCGTGTCGTCAGAGGGGTTCAGCCGAACATTGAATATTTTGAAGTGATCTCAAAAATCGATTTCGAGTTGGCTCGCATTGTGGTTGGTCAGAAAACATTCATTACTGTCCAATCTATGAGGTCTCGTCATCAGAGATGATTGTCGTGTCGTCAGGGGGGTTCTGCCGAACTTTAAATATTTCAAAGTGATCTCAAAAATCGATTTCGAGTTTGCTCGCATTGTGGTTAGTCAGAAAACATTGGTTTCTGTCCATATTACAAGGTTTCATAATCAGAGGTCATTGTCGTGTCGTCAGAGCTAGTCAGCCGAACACTGAATATCTTGAAGTGATCTAATAAATCGATTTCGATTTGGCTTGCAATGTGGTTAGTCAGAAAACATTCATTTCTGTCCAATCTATGAGGTCTCATCATCACAGGTCATTGTCGTGTCGTCAGAGGGGTTCAGCCGAACTTAAAATATTTTAAAGTCATCTCAAAAATCGATTTCGAAATGGCTCGCATTGTGGTTGGTCAATAAACATTGGTTTCTGCCCAAATCACAAGGTTTCATCATCAGAGGTCATTGTCGTGTCGTCAGAGGGGTTCAGCCGAACTTAAAATATTTTAAAGTCATCTCAAAAATCGATATCGAGTTAGCTTGCATTGTGGTTGGTCAAAAGACATTCGGAAATATCTAACTTACAGGGTCTCATCATCACAGGTCATTGTCGTGTCGTCAGAGGGGTTCAGCCGAACATCGAATATTTTGAAGTGATCTCAAAAATCGATTTCGAGTTGGCTCGCATTGTGGTTGGTCAAAAAACATTGGTTTCTGTCCAAATTACAAGGTTTCATAATCAGAGCAATCGTGTCGTCAGAGGGATTCAGACGAACAGTGAATATTTTGAAGTGATCTCAAAAATCGATTTCGAGTTGGCTCGCATTGTGGTTGGTCAGAAGACAATCATTTCTGTCTAATTTATGAGGTCTCATCATCATAGATGATTGTGGTGTCGTCAGACGGGTTCACCCGAACAGTGAATATTTTGAAGTGATCTCAAAAATCGATTTCGAGTTGGCTCGCATTGTGGTTAGTCAGAAAACATTGGTTTCTGTCCATATTACATGGTTTCATAATCAGAGGTCATTGTCGTGTCGTCAGAGCTAGTCAGCCGAACACTGAATATCTTGAAGTGATCTAATAAATCGATTTCGATTTGGCTTGCATTGTGGTTGGTCAGAAAACATTCATTTCTGTCTAATCTATGAGGTCTCATCATCACAGGTCTTGTCGTGTCGTCAGAGGGGTTCAGCCGAACTTAAAATATTTTAAAGTCATCTCAAAAATCGAATTCGAGTTGGCTTGCATTGTGGTTGGTCAGAAAACATTCATTTCTGTCTAATCTATGAGGTCTCGTCATCAGAGATGATTGTCGTGTCGTCAGGGGGGTTCTGCCGAACTTTAAATATTTCAAAGTGATCTCAATAATCGATATCGAGTTGGCTCGCATTGTGGTTGGTCAGAAAACATTGGTTTCTGTCCACATTACAAGGTTTCATAATCAGATGTCATTGTCGTGTCGTCAAAGCTAGTCAGCCGAACACTGAATATCTTGAAGTGATCTAATAAGTCGATTTCGAGTTGGCTCGCAATGTGGTTGGTCAGAGAACATTCATTTCTGTCTAAACTATGAGGTCTCATCATCACAGGTCATTGTCGTGTCGTCAGAGGGGTTCAGCCGAACATTGAATATTTTGAAGTGATCTCAAAAATCGAATTCGAGTTGGCTCGCATTGTGGTTGGTCAGAAAACATTGGTTTCTGTCCAAATTACAAGGTTTCATAATCAGAGGTCATTGTCGTGTCGTCAGAGCTAGTCAGCCGAACATTGAATATCTTGAAGTGATCTAATAAATCGATTTCGATTTGGCTTGCATTGTGGTTGGTCAGAAAACATTCATTTCTGTCTAATCTATGAGGTCTCATCATCACAGGTCTTGTCGTGTCGTCAGAGGGGTTCAGCCGAACTTAAAATATTTTAAAGTCATCTCAAAAATCGAATTCGAGTTGGCTTGCATTGTGGTTGGTCAGAAAACATTCATTTCTGTCTAATCTATGAGGTCTCGTCATCAGAGATGATTGTCGTGTCGTCAGGGGGGTTCTGCCGAACTTTAAATAATTCAAAGTGATCTCAATAATCGATATCGAGTTGGCTCGCATTGTGGTTGGTCAGAAAACATTGGTTTCTGTCCACATTACAAGGTTTCATAATCAGATGTCATTGTCGTGTCGTCAAAGCTAGTCAGCCGAACACTGAATATCTTGAAGTGATCTAATAAATCGATTTCGAGTTGGCTCGCAATGTGGTTGGTCAGAGAACATTCATTTCTGTCTAAACTATGAGGTCTCATCATCACAGGTCATTGTCGTGTCGTCAGAGGGGTTCAGCCGAACATTAAATATTTTGAAGTGATCTAAAAAATCGATTTTGAAATGGCTCGCATTGTGGTTGGTCACTAAACATTGGTTTCTGCCCAAATCACAAGGTTTCACTATCAGAGGTCATTGTCGTGTCGTCAGAGGGGTTCAGCCGAACTTAAAATATTTTAAAGTCATCTCAAAAATCGATTACGAGTTAGCTTGCATTGTGGTTGGTCAAAAGACATTCGGAAATGTCTAACTTACAGGGTCTCATCATCACAGGTCATTGTCGTGTCGTCAGAGGGGTTCAGCCGAACATTGAATATTTTGAAGTGATCTCAAAAATCGATTTCGAGTTGGCTCGCATTGTGGTTGGTCAGAAAACATTCATTTCTGTCTAATCTATGTGGTCTCATCATCAGAGATGATTGTCGTGTCGTCAGAGGGGTTCTGCCGATCTTTAAATATCTCATAGTGATCTCAAAAATTAATTTCGACTTGAATCGCATTGTGGTTGGTCAGAAAACATTGATTCCTGTCCAAATACAAGGTTTTATCATTAGAGGTCATTGTCGTGTCGTCAGAGGGGTTCAGCCGAACTTAAAATATTTTAAAGTCATCTCAAAAATCGAATTCGAGTAGGCTTGCATTGTGGTTGGCCAAAAGACATTCGTTACTGTCTAATTCACAGGGTCTCATCATCAGAGGTCATTGTCGTGTCGTCAGAGGGATTCAGCCGAAGAGTGAATATTTTGAAGTGATCTCTAAAATCGATTTCGAGTTGGCTCGCATTGTGGTTGGTCAGAAGACAATCATTTCTGTCTAATTTATGAGGTCTCATCATCAGAGATGATTGTCGTGTCGTCAGGGAGGTTCTGCCGAACTTTAAATATTTCAAAGTGATCTCAAAAATCGATTTCGAGTTGGCTCGCATTGTGGTTGGTCAGAAAACATTGGTTTCTGTCCAAAGTACAAGGTTCCATCTTCAGATGTCATTGTCGTGTCGTCAGAGGGATTTAGTCGAACATTGAATATTTTGAAGTGATCTCAAAAATTGATTTCGAGTTTGCTCGCATTATGGTTGGTCAGACAACATTGATTTCTGTCCAAATTACAAGGTTTCATAATCAGAGGTCATTGTCGTGTCGTCAGAGGTTGTCAGCCGAACACTGAATATTTTGAAGTGATCTCAAAAATCGATTTCGAGTTGGCTCGCAATGTGGTTGGTCACTAAACATTGGTTTCTGCCCAAATCACAAGGTTTCATCATCAGAGGTCATTGTCATGTCGTCAGAGGGGTTCAGCCGAACTTAAAATATTTTAGAGTCATCTCAAAAATCGATTTCGAGTTGGCTTGCATTGTGGTTGGTCAAATGACATTCGGAAATGTCTAACTTACAGGGTATCATCATCACAGGTCATTGTCGTGTCGTCAGAGGGGTTCAGACGAACATTAAATATTTTGAAGTGATCTCAAAAATCGATTTCGAGTTGGCTCGCAATGTGGTTGGTCAGAAAACATTCATTTCTGTCTAATCTATGAGGTCTCATCATCACTGGTCATTGCCGTGTCGTCAGAGAAGTTCAGCCGAACATTAAATATTTTGAAGTGATCTCAAAAATCGATTTCGAAATGGCTCGCATTGTGGTTGGTCACTGAACATTGGTTTCTGCCCAAATCACAAGGTTTCATCATCAGAGGTCATTGTCATGTCGTCAGAGGGGTTCAGCCGAACTTAAAATATTTTAGAGTCATCTCAAAAATCGATTTCGAGTTGGCTTGCATTGTGGTTGGTCAAAAGACATTCGTAACTGTCTAATTTACAGGGTCTCATCATCAGAGGTCATTGTCGTGTCGTCAGAGAAGTTCAGCCGAACATTAAATATTTTGAAGTGATCTCAAAAATCGATTTCGAAATGGTTCGCATTGTGGTTGGTCACAAAACATTGGTTTCTATCCAAAGTACAAGGTTCCATTATCAGACGTCATTGTCGTGTCGTCAGAGGGATTTAGTCGAACATTGAATATTTTGAAGTGATCTCAAAAATCGAATTCGAGTTGGCTTGCATTGTGGTTGATCGAAAGACATTCGTAACTGTCTAATTTACAGGGTCTCATCATCAGAGGTCATTGTCGTGTCGTCAGAGGGATTCAGCCGAACAGTGAATATTTTGAAGTGATCTCAAAAATCGATTTCGAAATGGCTCGCATTGTGGTTGGTCAGATGACAATCATTTCTGTCTAATCTATGGGGTCTCATCATCATAGATGATTGTCGTGTCGTCAGAGGGGTTCAGCCGAACTTAAAATATTTTAAAGTCATCTCAAAAATCGAATTCGAGTTGGCTTGCATTGTGGTTGGTCAGAAAACATTCATTTCTGTCTAATCTATGAGGTCTCGTCATCAGAGATGATTGTCGTGTCGTCAGGGGGGTTCTGCCGAACTTTAAATATTTCAAAGTGATCTCAATAATCGATATCGAGTTGGCTCGCATTGTGGTTGGTCAGAAAACATTGGTTTCTGTCCACATTACAAGGTTTCATAATCAGGGGTCATTGTCGTGTCGTCAAAGCTAGTCAGCCGAACACTGAATATCTTGAAGTGATCTAATAAATCGATTTCGAGTTGGCTCGCAATGTGGTTGGTCAGAAAACATTCATTTCTGTCTAATCTATGAGGTCTCATCATCACAGGTCATTGTCGTGTCGTCAGAGGGGTTCAGACGAACATTAAATATTTTGAAGTGATCTCAAAAATCGATTTCGAAATGGCTCGCATTGTGGTTGGTCACTGAACATTGGTTTCTGCCCAAATCACAAGGTTTCATCATCAGAGGTCATTGTCATGTCGTCAGAGGGGTTCAGCCGAACTTAAAATATTTTAGAGTCATCTCAAAAATCGATTTCGAGTTGGCTTGCATTGTGGTTGGTCAAAAGACATTCGGAAATGTCTAACTTACAGGGTCTCATCATCACAGGTCATTGTCGTGTCGTCAGAGGGGTTCAGCCGAACATTAAATATTTTGAAGTGATCTCAAAAATCGATTTCGAGTTGGATCGCAATGTGGTTGGTCAGAAAATATTCATTTCTGTCTAATCTATGAGGTCTCATCATCACTGGTCATTGCCGTGTCGTCAGAGAAGTTCAGCCGAACATTAAATATTTTGAAGTGATCTCAAAAATCGATTTCGAAATGGCTCGCATTGTGGTTGGTCACGAAACATTGGTTTCTATCCAAAGTACAAGGTTCCATCATCAGACGTCATTGTCGTGTCGTCAGAGGGATTTAGTCGAACATTGAATATTTTGAAGTGATCTCAAAAATCGATTTCGAAATGGCTCGCATTGTGGTTGGTCAGAAGACAATCATTTCTGTCTAATCTATGGGGTCTCATCATCATAGATGATTGTCGTGTCGTCAGAGGGGTTCAGCTGAACTTAAAATATTTTAAAGTCATCTCAAAAATCGATTTCAGTTAGCTTGCATTGCGGTAGGTCAAAAGACATTCGGAAATGTCTAACTTACAGGGTCTCATCATCACAGGTCATTGTCGTGTCGTTAGAGGGGTTCAGCCGAACATTAAATATTTTGAAGTGATCTCAAAAATCGATTTCGAAATGGCTCGCATTGTGGTTGGTCACAATACACTGGTTTCTGCCCAAATCAAAAGGTTTCATCATCAGAGGTCATTGTCGTGTCGTCAGAGCGGTTCTGCCGAACTTTAAAAATTTCAAAGTTATATCAAAAATCGATTTCGAATTGGCTCGCATTGTGGTTGGTTAGAAGACAATCATTTTTGTCTAATCTATGAGGTCTCATCATCATAGATGATTGTCGTGTCTTCAGAGGGGTTCTGCCGAACTTTAAATATTTCTAAGTGATATCAAAAATCGATATCGAGTTGGTTCGCATTGTGGTTAGTCAGAAATCATTTGTTCCTGTCCAAAGTACAAGGTTCCATCATCAGAAGTCATTGTCGTGTCGTCAGAGGGATTTAGTCGAACATTGAATATTTTGAAGTGATCTCAAAAATCGAATTCGAGTTGAATTGCATTGTGGTTGATCGAAAGACATTCGTAACTGTCTAATTTACAGGGTCTCATCATCAGAGGTCATTGTCGTGTCGTCAGAGGGATTCAGCCGAACAGTGAATATTTTGAAGTGATCTCAAAAATCGATTTCGAAATGGCTCGCATTGTGGTTGGTCAGAAAACAATCATTTCTGTCTAATCTATGAGGTCTCATCATCATAGATGATTGTCGTGTCGTCAGAGGGGTTCTGCTGAAATTGAAATATTTCAAAGTGATATCAAAAATCGATTTCGAGTTGGCTCGCATTGTGGTTGGTCAGAAAACATTGGTTTCTGTCCAAAGTACAAGGTTCCATCATCAGAAGTCATTGTCGTGTCGTCAGAGGGATTTAGTCGAACAGTGAATATTTTGAAGTGATCTCAAAAATCGACTTCGAGTTGGCTCGCATTGTGGTTGGTCAGAAGACAATCATTTCTGTCTATTTTATGAGGTCTTATCATCATAGATGATTGTCGTGTCGTCAGAGGGGTTCTGCTGAAATTGAAATATTTCAAAGTGATATCAAAAATCGATTTCGAGTTGGCTCGCATTGTGGTTGGTCCGAAGACAATCATTTCTGTCTAATCTATGAGGTCTCATCATCATAGATGATTGTCGTGTCGTCAGAGGGGTTCTGCCGAACTTTAAATATTTCAAAGTGATATCAAAAATCGATTTCGAGTTGGCTCGCATTGTGGTTGGCCAGAAAACATTGGTTTCTGTCCAAAGTGCAAGGTTCCATCATCAGAAATCATTGTCGTGTCGTCAGAGGGATTTAGTCGAACAGTGAATATTTTGAAGTTATCTCAAAAATCGATTTCGAGTTGGCTCGCATTGTGGTTGGTCAGAAGACAATCATTTCTGTCTAATCTATGAGGTCTCATCATCATAGATGATTGTCGTGTCGTCAGAGGGGTTCGGCCGAACTTTAAATATTTCAAAGTGATATTAAAAATCGATTTCGAGTTGGCTCACATTGTGGTTGGTCAGAAAACATTGGTTTCTGTTCAAAGTGCAAGGTTCCATCATCAGAAGTCATTGTCGTGTCGTCAGAGGGATTTAGTCGAACAGTGAATATTTTGAAGTGATCTCAAAAATCGATTTCGAGTTGGCTCGCATTGTGGTTGGTCAGAAGACAATCATTTCTGTCTAATCTATGAGGTCTCATCATCATAGATGATTGTCGTGTCGTCAGAGGGGTTCGGCCGAACTTTAAATATTTCAAAGTGATATCAAAAATCGATTTCGAATTGGCTCGCATTGTGGTTGGTCAGAAAACATTGGTTCCTGTCCAAAGTGCAAGGTTCCATCATCAGAAGTCATTGTCGTGTCGTCAGAGGGATTAAGTCGAACGGCGAATATTTTGAAGTGATCTCAAAAATCGATTTCGAAATGGCTCTCATTTTGGTTGGTCACAAAACATTGGTTTCTGCCCAAATCACAAGGTTTCATCATCAGAGGTCATTGTCGTGTCGTCAGAGGGATTCAGCCGAGCAGTGAATATTTTGAAGTGATCTCAAAAATCGATTTCGAGTTGGCTCGCATTGTGGTTGGTCAAAAGACATTCGGAAATGTCTAACTTACAGGGTCTCATCATCACAGATCATTGTCGTGTCGTCAGAGGGGTTCAGCCGAACATTAAATATTTTGAAGTGATCTCAAAAATCGATTTCGAAATGGCTCGCACTGTGGTTGGTCAGAACACATTGGTTTCTGTCCAAATTACAAGGTTTCATAATCAGAGGTCATTGTCGTGTCGTCAGAGGGGTTCAGCCGAACTTAAAATATTTTAAAGTCATCTCAAAAATCGATTTCGAGTTGGCTTGCATTATGGTTGGTCAAAAGACAATCGGAAATGTGTAACTTACAGGGTCTCATCATCACAGGTCATTGTCGTGTCGTCAGAGGGGTTCAGCCGAACATTAAATATTTTGAAGTGATCTCAAAAATCGATTTCGAGTTGGCTCGCATGGTGGTTGGTCAGAAAACATTCATTACTGTCCAATCTATGAGGTCTCGTCATCAGAGATGATTGTCGTGTCGTCAGGGGGGTTCTGCCGAACTTTAAATATTTCAAAGTGATCTCAAAAATCGATTTCGAGTTTGCTCGCATTGTGGTTAGTCAGAAAACATTGGTTTCTGTCCATATTACAAGGTTTCATAATCAGAGGTCATTGTCGTGTCGTCAGAGCTAGTCAGCCGAACACTGAATATCTTGAAGTGATCTAATAAATCGATTTCGATTTGGCTTGCAATGTGGTTAGTCAAAAAACATTCATTTCTGTTCAATCTATGAGGTCTCATCATCACAGGTCATTGTCGTGTCGTCAGAGGGGTTCAGCCGAACTTAAAATATTTTAAAGTCATCTCAAAAATCGATTTCGAAATGGCTCGCATTGTGGTTGGTCAATAAACATTGGTTTCTGCCCAAATCACAAGGTTTCATCATCAGAGGTCATTGTCGTGTCGTCAGAGGGGTTCAGCCGAACTTAAAATATTTTAAAGTCATCTCAAAAATCGATATCGAGTTAGCTTGCATTGTGGTTGGTTAAAAGACATTCGGAAATATCTAACTTACAGGGTCTCATCATCACAGGTCATTGTCGTGTCGTCAGAGGGGTTCAGCCGAACATTGAATATTTTGAAGTGATCTCAAAAATCGATTTCGAGTTGGCTCGCATTGTGGTTGGTCAAAAAACATTGGTTTCTGTCCAAATTACAAGGTTTCATAATCAGAGCAATCGTGTCGTCAGAGGGATTCAGACGAACAGTGAATATTTTGAAGTGATCTCAAAAATCGATTTCGAGTTGGCTCGCATTGTGGTTGGTCAGAAGACAATCATTTCTGTCTAATTTATGAGGTCTCATCATCATAGATGATTGTGGTGTCGTCAGACGGGTTCACCCGAACAGTGAATATTTTGAAGTGATCTCAAAAATCGATTTCGAGTTGGCTCGCATTGTGGTTAGTCAGAAAACATTCATTTCTGTCTAATCTATGAGGTCTCATCATCACAGGTCTTGTCGTGTCGTCAGAGGGGTTCAGCCGAACTTAAAATATTTTAAAGTCATCTCAAAAATCGAATTCGAGTTGGCTTGCATTGTGGTTGGTCAGAAAACATTCATTTCTGTCTAATCTATGAGGTCTCGTCATCAGAGTTGATGTCGTGTCGTCAGGGGGGTTCTGCCGAACTTTAAAAATATCAAAGTGATCTCAAAATTCTATTTCGAGTTGACTCGCATTGTGGTTGGTCAGAAAACATTGGTTTCTGCCCAAATTACAAGGTTTCATAATCAGAGGTCATTGTCGTGTCGTCAGAGCTAGTCAGCCGAACACTGAATATCTTGAAGTGATCTAATAAATCGATTTCGAGTTTGCTCGCCATGTGGTTGGTCACTAAACATTGGTTTCTGCCCAACTCACAAGGTTTCATCATCAGAGGTCATTGTCATGTCGTCAGAGGGGTTCAGCCGAACTTAAAATATTGTAGAGTCATCTCAAAAATCGATTTCGAGTTGGCTTGCATTATGGTTGGTCAAATGACATTCGGAAATGTCTAACTTACAGGGTCTCATCATCACAGGTCATTGTCGTGTCGTCAGAGGGGTTCAGCCGAACATTAAATATTTTGAAGTGATCTCAAAAATCGATTTCGAGTTGGCTCGCAATGTGGTTGGTCAGAAAACATTCATTTCTGTCTAATCTATGAGGTCTCGTCATCAGAGTTGATGTCGTGTCGTCAGGGGGGTTCTGCCGAACTTTAAAAATATCAAAGTGATCTCAAAATTCTATTTCGAGTTGACTCGCATTGTGGTTGGTCAGAAAACATTGGTTTCTGCCCAAATTACAAGGTTTCATAATCAGAGGTCATTGTCGTGTCGTCAGAGCTAGTCAGCCGAACACTGAATATCTTGAAGTGATCTAATAAATCGATTTCGAGTTGGCTCGCAATGTGGTTGGTCAGAAAACATTCATTTCTGTCTAATCTATGAGGTCTCATCATCACTGGTCATTGCCGTGTCGTCAGAGAAGTTCTGCCGAACATTAAATATTTTGAAGTGATCTCAAAAATCGATTTCGAAATGGCTCGCATTGTGGTTGGTCACTGAACATTGGTTTCTATCCAAAGTACAAGGTTCCATCATCAGACGTCATTGTCGTGTCGTCAGAGGGATTTAGTCGAACATTGAATATTTTGAAGTGATCTCAAAAATCGATTTCGAAATGGCTCGCATTGTGGTTGGTCAGAAGACAATCATTTCTGTCTAATCTATGGGGTCTCATCATCATAGATGATTGTCGTGTCGTCAGAGGGGTTCAGCCGAACTTAAAATATTTTAGAGTCATCTCAAAAATCGATTTCGAGTTGGCTTGCATTGTGGTTGGTCAAAAGACATTCGGAAATGTCTAACTTACAGGGTCTCATCATCACAGGTCATTGTCGTGTCGTCAGAGGGGTTCAGCCGAACATTAAATATTTTGAAGTGATCTCAAAAATCGATTTCGAGTTGGATCGCAATGTGGTTGGTCAGAAAATATTCATTTCTGTCTAATCTATGAGGTCTCATCATCACTGGTCATTGCCGTGTCGTCAGAGAAGTTCAGCCGAACATTAAATATTTTGAAGTGATCTCAAAAATCGATTTCGAAATGGCTCGCATTGTGGTTGGTCACGAAACATTGGTTTCTATCCAAAGTACAAGGTTCCATCATCAGACGTCATTGTCGTGTCGTCAGAGGGATTTAGTCGAACATTGAATATTTTGAAGTGATCTCAAAAATCGATTTCGAAATGGCTCGCATTGTGGTTGGTCAGAAGACAATCATTTCTGTCTAACCTATGGGGTCTCATCATCATAGATGATTGTCGTGTCGTCAGAGGGGTTCAGCCGAACTTAAAATATTTTAAAGTCATCTCAAAAATCGATTTCGAGTTAGCTTGCATTGCGGTAGGTCAAAAGACATTCGGAAATGTCTAACTTACAGGGTCTCATCATCACAGGTCATTGTCGTGTCGTTAGAGGGGTTCAGCCGAACATTAAATATTTTGAAGTGATCTCAAAAATCGATTTCGAAATGGCTCGCATTGTGGTTGGTCACAATACACTGGTTTCTGCCCAAATCAAAAGGTTTCATCATCAGAGGTCATTGTCGTGTCGTCAGAGCGGTTCTGCCGAACTTTAAAAATTTCAAAGTTATATCAAAAATCGATTTCGAATTGGCTCGCATTGTGGTTGGTTAGAAAACATTGGATTCTGTCCAAAGTACAAGGTTCCATCATCAGAAGTCATTGTCGTGTCGTCAGAGGGATTTAGTCGAAAATTGAATATTTTGAAGTGATCTCAAAAATCAAATTCGAGTTGAATTGCATTGTGGTTGATCGAAAGACATTCGTAACTGTCTAATTTACAGGGTCTCATCATCAGAGGTCATTGTCGTGTCGTCAGAGGGATTCAGCCGAACAGTGAATATTTTGAAGTGATCTCAAAAATCGATTTCGAAATGGCTCGCATTGTGGTTGGTCAGAAAACAATCATTTCTGTCTAATCTATGAGGTCTCATCATCATAGATGATTGTCGTGTCGTCAGAGGGGTTCTGCTGAAATTGAAATATTTCAAAGTGATATCAAAAATCGATTTCGAGTTGGCTCGCATTGTGGTTGGTCAGAAAACATTGGTTTCTGTCCAAAGTACAAGGTTCCATCATCAGAAGTCATTGTCGTGTCGTCAGAGGGATTTAGTCGAACAGTGAATATTTTGAAGTGATCTCAAAAATCGACTTCGAGTTGGCTCGCATTGTGGTTGGTCAGATGACAATCATTTCTGTCTATTTTATGAGGTCTTATCATCATAGATGATTGTCGTGTCGTCAGAGGGGTTCTGCTGAAATTGAAATATTTCAAAGTGATATCAAAAATCGATTTCGAGTTGGCTCGCATTGTGCTTGGTCCGAAGACAATCATTTCTGTCTAATCTATGAGGTCTCATCATCATAGATGATTGTCGTGTCGTCAGAGGGGTTCTGCCGAACTTTAAATATTTCAAAGTGATATCAAAAATCGATTTCGAGTTGGCTCGCATTGTGGTTGGTCAGAAAACATTGGTTTCTGTCCAAAGTGCAAGGTTCCATCATCAGAAATCATTGTCGTGTCGTCAGAGGGATTTAGTCGAACAGTGAATATTTTGAAGTTATCTCAAAAATCGATTTCGAGTTGGCTCGCATTGTGGTTGGTCAGAAGACAATCATTTCTGTCTAATCTATGAGGTCTCATCATCATAGATGATTGTCGTGTCTTCAGAGGGGTTCTGCCGAACTTTAAATATTTCTAAGTGATATCAAAAATCGATATCGAGTTGGTTCGCATTGTGGTTAGTCAGAAAACATTGGTTTCTGTCCAAAGTACAAGGTTCCATCATCAGACGTCATTGTCGTGTCGTCAGAGGGATTTAGTCGAACATTGAATATTTTGAAGTGATCTCAAAAATCGATTTCGAAATGGCTCGCATTGTGGTTGGTCAGAAGACAATCATTTCTGTCTAATCTATGGGGTCTCATCATCATAGATGATTGTCGTGTCGTCAGAGGGGTTCAGCCGAACTTAAAATATTTTAGAGTCATCTCAAAAATCGATTTCGAGTTGGCTTGCATTGTGGTTGGTCAAAAGACATTCGGAAATGTCTAACTTACAGGGTCTCATCATCACAGGTCATTGTCGTGTCGTCAGAGGGGTTCAGCCGAACATTAAATATTTTGAAGTGATCTCAAAAATCGATTTCGAGTTGGATCGCAATGTGGTTGGTCAGAAAATATTCATTTCTGTCTAATCTATGAGGTCTCATCATCACTGGTCATTGCCGTGTCGTCAGAGAAGTTCAGCCGAACATTAAATATTTTGAAGTGATCTCAAAAATCGATTTCGAAATGGCTCGCATTGTGGTTGGTCACGAAACATTGGTTTCTATCCAAAGTACAAGGTTCCATCATCAGACGTCATTGTCGTGTCGTCAGAGGGATTTAGTCGAACATTGAATATTTTGAAGTGATCTCAAAAATCGATTTCGAAATGGCTCGCATTGTGGTTGGTCAGAAGACAATCATTTCTGTCTAATCTATGGGGTCTCATCATCATAGATGATTGTCGTGTCGTCAGAGGGGTTCAGCCGAACTTAAAATATTTTAAAGTCATCTCAAAAATCGATTTCGAGTTAGCTTGCATTGCGGTAGGTCAAAAGACATTCGGAAATGTCTAACTTACAGGGTCTCATCATCACAGGTCATTGTCGTGTCGTTAGAGGGGTTCAGCCGAACATTAAATATTTTGAAGTGATCTCAAAAATCGATTTCGAAATGGCTCGCATTGTGGTTGGTCACAATACACTGGTTTCTGCCCAAATCAAAAGGTTTCATCATCAGAGGTCATTGTCGTGTCGTCAGAGCGGTTCTGCCGAACTTTAAAAATTTCAAAGTTATATCAAAAATCGATTTCGAATTGGCTCGCATTGTGGTTGGTTAGAAAACATTGGATTCTGTCCAAAGTACAAGGTTCCATCATCAGAAGTCATTGTCGTGTCGTCAGAGGGATTTAGTCGAACATTGAATATTTTGAAGTGATCTCAAAAATCAAATTCGAGTTGAATTGCATTGTGGTTGATCGAAAGACATTCGTAACTGTCTAATTTACAGGGTCTCATCATCAGAGGTCATTGTCGTGTCGTCAGAGGGATTCAGCCGAACAGTGAATATTTTGAAGTGATCTCAAAAATCGATTTCGAAATGGCTCGCATTGTGGTTGGTCAGAAAACAATCATTTCTGTCTAATCTATGAGGTCTCATCATCATAGATGATTGTCGTGTCGTCAGAGGGGTTCTGCTGAAATTGAAATATTTCAAAGTGATATCAAAAATCGATTTCGAGTTGGCTCGCATTGTGGTTGGTCAGAAAACATTGGTTTCTGTCCAAAGTACAAGGTTCCATCATCAGAAGTCATTGTCGTGTCGTCAGAGGGATTTAGTCGAACAGTGAATATTTTGAAGTGATCTCAAAAATCGACTTCGAGTTGGCTCGCATTGTGGTTGGTCAGAAGACAATCATTTCTGTCTATTTTATGAGGTCTTATCATCATAGATGATTGTCGTGTCGTCAGAGGGGTTCTGCTGAAATTGAAATATTTCAAAGTGATATCAAAAATCGATTTCGAGTTGGCTCGCATTGTGGTTGGTCCGAAGACAATCATTTCTGTCTAATCTATGAGGTCTCATCATCATAGATGATTGTCGTGTCGTCAGAGGGGTTCTGCCGAACTTTAAATATTTCAAAGTGATATCAAAAATCGATTTCGAGTTGGCTCGCATTGTGGTTGGTCAGAAAACATTGGTTTCTGTCCAAAGTGCAAGGTTCCATCATCAGAAATCATTGTCGTGTCGTCAGAGGGATTTAGTCGAACAGTGAATATTTTGAAGTTATCTCAAAAATCGATTTCGAGTTGGCTCGCATTGTGGTTGGTCAGAAGACAATCATTTCTGTCTAATCTATGAGGTCTCATCATCATAGATGATTGTCGTGTCTTCAGAGGGGTTCTGCCGAACTTTAAATATTTCTAAGTGATATCAAAAATCGATATCGAGTTGGCTCGCATTGTGGTTAGTCAGAAAACATTGGTTTCTGTCCAAAGTACAAGGTTCCATCATCAGAAGTCATTGTCGTGTCGTCAGAGGGATTTAGTCGAACATTGAATATTTTGAAGTGATCTCAAAAATCGAATTCGAGTTGAATTGCATTGTGGTTGATCGAAAGACATTCGTAACTGTCTAATTTACAGGGTCTCATCATCAGAGGTCATTGTCGTGTCGTCAGAGGGATTCAGCCGAACAGTGAATATTTTGAAGTGATCTCAAAAATCGATTTCGAAATGGCTCGCATTGTGGTTGGTCAGAAAACAATCATTTCTGTCTAATCTATGAGGTCTCATCATCATAGATGATTGTCGTGTCGTCAGAGGGGTTCTGCTGAAATTGAAATATTTCAAAGTGATATCAAAAATCGATTTCGAGTTGGCTCGCATTGTGGTTGGTCAGAAAACATTGGTTTCTGTCCAAAGTACAAGGTTCCATCATCAGAAGTCATTGTCGTGTCGTCAGAGGGATTTAGTCGAAAAGTGAATATTTTGAAGTGATCTCAAAAATCGACTTCGAGTTGGCTCGCATTGTGGTTGGTCAGAAGACAATCATTTCTGTCTATTTTATGAGGTCTTATCATCATAGATGATTGTCGTGTCGTCAGAGGGGTTCTGCTGAAATTGAAATATTTCAAAGTGATATCAAAAATCCATTTCGAGTTGGCTCGCATTGTGGTTGGTCCGAAGACAATCATTTCTGTCTAATCTATGAGGTCTCATCATCATAGATGATTGTCGTGTCGTCAGAGGGGTTCTGCCGAACTTTAAATATTTCAAAGTGATATCAAAAATCGATTTCGAGTTGGCTCGCATTGTGGTTGGTCAGAAAACATTGGTTTCTGTCCAAAGTGCAAGGTTCCATCATCAGAAATCATTGTCGTGTCGTCAGAGGGATTTAGTCGAACAGTGAATATTTTGAAGTTATCTCAAAAATCGATTTCGAGTTGGCTCGCATTGTGGTTGGTCAGAAGACAATCATTTCTGTCTAATCTATGAGGTCTCATCATCATAGATGATTGTCGTGTCGTCAGAGGGGTTCGGCCGAACTTTAAATATTTCAAAGTGATATTAAAAATCGATTTCGAGTTGGCTCGCATTGTGGTTGGTCAGAAAACATTGGTTTCTGTTCAAAGTGCAAGGTTCCATCATCAGAAGTCATTGTCGTGTCGTCAGAGGGATTTAGTCGAACAGTGAATATTTTGAAGTGATCTCAAAAATCGATTTCGAGTTGGCTCGCATTGTGGTTGGTCAGATGACAATCATTTCTGTCTAATCTATGAGGTCTCATCATCATAGATGATTGTCGTGTCGTCAGAGGGGTTCGGCCGAACTTTAAATATTTCAAAGTGATATCAAAAATCGATTTCGAATTGGCTCGCATTGTGGTTGGTCAGAAAACATTGGTTCCTGTCCAAAGTGCAAGGTTCCATCATCAGAAGTCATTGTCGTGTCGTCAGAGGGATTAAGTCGAACGGCGAATATTTTGAAGTGATCTCAAAAATCGATTTCGAAATGGCTCTCATTTTGGTTGGTCACAAAACATTGGTTTCTGCCCAAATCACAAGGTTTCATCATCAGAGGTCATTGTCGTGTCGTCAGAGGGATTCAGCCGAGCAGTGAATATTTTGAAGTGATCTCAAAAATCGATTTCGAGTTGGCTCGCATTGTGGTTGGTCAAAAGACATTCGGAAATGTCTAACTTACAGGGTCTCATCATCACAGATCATTGTCGTGTCGTCAGAGGGGTTCAGCCGAACATTAAATATTTTGAAGTGATCTCAAAAATCGATTTCGAAATGGCTCGCATTGTGGTTGGTCAGAACACATTGGTTTCTGTCCAAATTACAAGGTTTCATAATCAGAGGTCATTGTCGTGTCGTCAGAGGGGTTCAGCCGAACTTAAAATATTTTAAAGTCATCTCAAAAATCGATTTCGAGTTGGCTTGCATTATGGTTGGTCAAAAGACAATCGGAAATGTGTAACTTACAGGGTCTCATCATCACAGGTCATTGTCGTGTCGTCAGAGGGGTTCAGCCGAACATTAAATATTTTGAAGTGATCTCAAAAATCGATTTCGAGTTGGCTCGCATTGTGGTTGGTCAGAAAACATTCATTACTGTCCAATCTATGAGGTCTCGTCATCAGAGATGATTGTCGTGTCGTCAGGGGGGTTCTGCCGAACTTTAAATATTTCAAAGTGATCTCAAAAATCGATTTCGAGTTTGCTCGCATTGTGGTTAGTCAGAAAACATTGGTTTCTGTCCATATTACAAGGTTTCATAATCAGAGGTCATTGTCGTGTCGTCAGAGCTAGTCAGCCGAACACTGAATATCTTGAAGTGATCTAATAAATCGATTTCGATTTGGCTTGCAATGTGGTTAGTCAGAAAACATTCATTTCTGTCCAATCTATGAGGTCTCATCATCACAGGTCATTGTCGTGTCGTCAGAGGGGTTCAGCCGAACTTAAAATATTTTAAAGTCATCTCAAAAATCGATTTCGAAATGGCTCGCATTGTGGTTGGTCAATAAACATTGGTTTCTGCCCAAATCACAAGGTTTCATCATCAGAGGTCATTGTCGTGTCGTCAGAGGGGTTCAGCCGAACTTAAAATATTTTAAAGTCATCTCAAAAATCGATATCGAGTTAGCTTGCGTTGTGGTTGGTCAAAAGACATTCGGAAATATCTAACTTACAGGGTCTCATCATCACAGGTCATTGTCGTGTCGTCAGAGGGGTTCAGCCGAACATTGAATATTTTGAAGTGATCTCAAAAATCGATTTCGAGTTGGCTCGCATTGTGGTTGGTCAAAAAACATTGGTTTATGTCCAAATTACAAGGTTTCATAATCAGAGCAATCGTGTCGTCAGAGGGATTCAGACGAACAGTGAATATTTTGAAGTGATCTCAAAAATCGATTTCGAGTTGGCTCGCATTGTGGTTGGTCAGAAGACAATCATTTCTGTCTAATTTATGAGGTCTCATCATCATAGATGATTGTGGTGTCGTCAGACGGGTTCACCCGAACAGTGAATATTTTGAAGTGATCTCAAAAATCGATTTCGAGTTGGCTCGCATTGTGGTTAGTCAGAAAACATTGGTTTCTGTCCATATTACATGGTTTCATAATCAGAGGTCATTGTCGTGTCGTCAGAGCTAGTCAGCCGAACACTGAATATCTTGAAGTGATCTAATAAATCGATTTCGATTTGGCTTGCATTGTGGTTGGTCAGAAAACATTCATTTCTGTCTAATCTATGAGGTCTCATCATCACAGGTCTTGTCGTGTCGTCAGAGGGGTTCAGCCGAACTTAAAATATTTTAAAGTCATCTCAAAAATCGAATTCGAGTTGGCTTGCATTGTGGTTGGTCATAAAACATTCGGAAATGTCTAACTTACAGGGTCTCATCATCACAGGTCATTGTCGTGTCGTCAGAGGGGTTCAGCCGAACATTGAATATTTTGAAGTGATCTCAAAAATCGAATTCGAGTTGGCTCGCATTGTGGTTGGTCAGAAAACATTGGTTTCTGTCCAAATTACAAGGTTTCATAATCAGAGGTCATTGTCGTGTCGTCAGAGCTAGTCAGCCGAACACTGAATATCTTGAAGTGATCTAATAAATCAATTTCGATTTGGCTTGCATTGTGGTTGGTCAGAAAACATTCATTTCTGTCTAATCTATGAGGTCTCATCATCACAGGTCTTGTCGTGTCGTCAGAGGGGTTCAGCCGAACTTAAAATATTTTAAAGTCATCTCAAAAATCGAATTCGAGTTGGCTTGCATTGTGGTTGGTCAGAAAACATTCATTTCTGTCTAATCTATGAGGTCTCGTCATCAGAGATGATTGTCGTGTCGTCAGGGGGGTTCTGCCGAACTTTAAATATTTCAAAGTGATCTCAATAATCGATATCGAGTTGGCTCGCATTGTGGTTGGTCAGAAAACATTGGTTTCTGTCCACATTACAAGGTTTCATAATCAGGGGTCATTGTCGTGTCGTCAAAGCTAGTCAGCCGAACACTGAATATCTTGAAGTGATCTAATAAATCGATTTCGAGTTGGCTCGCAATGTGGTTGGTCAGAGAACATTCATTTCTGTCTAAACTATGAGGTCTCATCATCACAGGTCATTGTCGTGTCGTCAGAGGGGTTCAGCCGAACATTAAATATTTTGAAGTGATCTAAATAATCGATTTTGAAATGGCTCGCATTGTGGTTGGTCACTAAACATTGGTTTCTGCCCAAATCACAAGGTTTCACCATCAGAGGTCATTGTCGTGTCGTCAGAGGGGTTCAGCCGAACTTAAAATATTTTAAAGTCATCTCAAAAATCGATTTCGAGTTAGCTTGCATTGTGGTTGGTCAAAAGACATTCGGAAATGTCTAACTTACAGGGTCTCATCATCACAGGTCATTGTCGTGTCGTCAGAGGGGTTCAGCCGAACATTGAATATTTTGAAGTGATCTCAAAAATCGATTTCGAGTTGGCTCGCATTGTGGTTGGTCAGAAAACATTGGTTTCTGTCCAAATTACAAGGTTTCATAATAAGAGGTCATTGTCGTGTCGTCAGAGCTAGTCAGCCGAACACTGAATATCTTGAAGTGATCTAATAAATCGATTACGAGTTGGCTCGCATTGTGGTTGGTCAGAAGACATTCATTTCTGTCTAATCTATGTGGTCTCATCATCAGAGATGATTGTCGTGTCGTCAGAGGGGTTCTGCCGATCTTTAAATATCTCATAGTGATCTCAAATATTAATTTCGACTTGAATCGCATTGTGGTTGGTCAGAAAACATTGATTCCTGTCCAAATACAAGGTTTTATCATTAGAGGTCATTGTCGTGTCGTCAGAGGGGTTCAGCCGAACTTAAAATATTTTAAAGTCATCTCAAAAATCGAATTCGAGTAGGCTTGCATTGTGGTTGGACAAAAGACATTCGTTACTGTCTAATTCACAGGGTCTCATCATCAGAGGTCATTGTCGTGTCGTCAGAGGGATTCAGCCGAACAGTGAATATTTTGAAGTGATCTCTAAAATCGATTTCGAGTTGGCTCGCATTGTGGTTGGTCAGAAGACAATCATTTCTGTCTAATTTATGAGGTCTCATCATCAGAGATGATTGTCGTGTCGTCAGGGAGGTTCTGCCGAACTTTAAATATTTCAAAGTGATCTCAAAAATCGATTTCGAGTTGGCTCGCATTGTGGTTGGTCAGAAAACATTGGTTTCTGTCCAAAGTACAAGGTTCCATCTTCAGATGTCATTGTCGTGTCGTCAGAGGGATTTAGTCGAACATTGAATATTTTGAAGTGATCTCAAAAATTGATTTCGAGTTTGCTCGCATTATGGTTGGTCAGACAACATTGATTTCTGTCCAAATTACAAGGTTTCATAATCAGAGGTCATTGTCGTGTCGTCAGAGGTTGTCAGCCGAACACTGAATATTTTGAAGTGATCTCAAAAATCGATTTCGAGTTGGCTCGCAATGTGGTTGGTCACTAAACATTGGTTTCTGCCCAAATCACAAGGTTTCATCATCAGAGGTCATTGTCATGTCGTCAGAGGGGTTCAGCCGAACTTAAAATATTTTAGAGTCATCTCAAAAATCGATTTCGAGTTGGCTTGCATTGTGGTTGGTCAAATGACATTCGGAAATGTCTAACTTACAGGGTATCATCATCACAGGTCATTGTCGTGTCGTCAGAGGGGTTCAGACGAACATTAAATATTTTGAAGTGATCTCAAAAATCGATTTCGAGTTGGCTCGCAATGTGGTTGGTCAGAAAACATTCATTTCTGTCTAATCTATGAGGTCTCATCATCACTGGTCATTGCCGTGTCGTCAGAGAAGTTCAGCCGAACATTAAATATTTTGAAGTGATCTCAAAAATCGATTTCGAAATGGCTCGCATTGTGGTTGGTCACTGAACATTGGTTTCTGCCCAAATCACAAGGTTTCATCATCAGAGGTCATTGTCATATCGTCAGAGGGGTTCAGCCGAACTTAAAATATTTTAGAGTCATCTCAAAAATCGATTTCGAGTTGGTTTGCATTGTGGTTGGTCAAAAGACATTCGTAACTGTCTAATTTACAGGGTCTCATCATCAGAGGTCATTGTCGTGTCGTCAGAGAAGTTCAGCCGAAAATTAAATATTTTGAAGTGATCTCAAAAATCGATTTCGAAATGGTTCGCATTGTGGTTGGTCACAAAACATTGGTTTCTATTCAAAGTACAAGGTTCCATTATCAGACGTCATTGTCGTGTCGTCAGAGGGATTTAGTCGAACATTGAATATTTTGAAGTGATCTCAAAAATCGAATTCGAGTTGGCTTGCATTGTGGTTGATCGAAAGACATTCGTTACTGTCTAATTTACAGGGTCTCATCATCAGAGGTCATTGTCGTGTCGTCAGAGGGATTCAGCCGAACTTAAAATATTTTAAAGTCATCTCAAAAATCGAATTCGAGTTGGCTTGCATTGTGGTTGGTCAGAAAACATTCATTTCTGTCTAATCTATGAGGTCTCGTCATCAGAGATGATTGTCGTGTCGTCAGGGGGGTTCTGCCGAACTTTAAATATTTCAAAGTGATCTCAATAATCGATATCGAGTTGGCTCGCATTGTGGTTGGTTAGAAAACATTGGTTTCTGTCCACATTACAAGGTTTCATAATCAGGGGTCATTGTCGTGTCGTCAAAGCTAGTCAGCCGAACACTGAATATCTTGAAGTGATCTAATAAATCGATTTCGAGTTGGCTCGCAATGTGGTTGGTCAGAAAACATTCATTTCTGTCTAATCTATGAGGTCTCATCATCACAGGTCATTGTCGTGTCGTCAGAGGGGTTCAGCCGGACATTAAATATTTTGAAGTGATCTAAAAAATCGATTTTGAAATGGCTCGCATTGTAGTTGGTCACTAAACATTGGTTTCTGCCCAAATCACAAGGTTTCATCATCAGAGGTCATTGTCGTGTCGTCAGAGGGGTTCAGCCGAACTTAAAATATTTTAAAGTCATCTCAAAAATCGATTTCGAGTTAGCTTGCATTGCGGTTGGTCAAAAGACATTCGGAAATGTCTAACTTACAGGGTCTCATCATCACAGGTCATTGTCGTGTCGTCAGAGGGGTTCAGCCGAACATTGAATATTTTGAAGTGATCTCAAAAATCGAATTCGAGTTGGCTTGCATTGTGGTTGGTCAGAAAACATTGGTTTCTGTCCAAATTACAAGGTTTCATAATCAGAGGTCATTGTCGTGTCGTCAGAGCTAGTCAGCCGAACACTGAATATCTTGAAGTGATCTAATAAATCGATTTCGATTTGGCTTGCATTGTGGTTGGTTAGAAAACATTCATTTCTGTCTAATCTATGAGGTCTCATCATCACAGGTCTTGTCGTGTCGTCAGAGGGGTTCAGCCGAACTTAAAATATTTTAAAGTCATCTCAAAAATCGAATTCGAGTTGGCTTGCATTGTGGTTGGTCAGAAAACATTCATTTCTGTCTAATCTATGAGGTCTCGTCATCAGAGATGATTGTCGTGTCGTCAGGGGGGTTCTGCCGAACTTTAAATATTTCAAAGTGATCTCAATAATCGATATCGAGTTGGCTCGCATTGTGGTTGGTCAGAAAACATTGGTTTCTGTCCACATTACAATGTTTCATAATCAGGGGTCATTGTCGTGTCGTCAAAGCTAGTCAGCCGAACACTGAATATCTTGAAGTGATCTAATAAATCGATTTCGAGTTGGCTCGCAATGTGGTTGGTCAGAAAACATTCATTTCTGTCTAATCTATGAGGTCTCATCATCATAGATGATTGTCGTGTCTTCAGAGGGGTTCTGCCGAACTTTAAATATTTCTAAGTGATATCAAAAATCGATATCGAGTTGGTTCGCATTGTGGTTAGTCAGAAAACATTGGTTTCTGTCCAAAGTACAGGGTTCCATCATCAGAAGTCATTGTCGAGTCGTCAGAGGGATTTAGTCAAACATTGAATATTTTGAAGTGATCTCAAAAATCGAATTCGAGTTGAATTGCATTGTGGTTGATCG
Source organism: Chrysolina americana (assembly GCA_958502065.1). Lineage (NCBI taxonomy): Eukaryota > Metazoa > Arthropoda > Insecta > Coleoptera > Chrysomelidae > Chrysolina > Chrysolina americana. The sequence continues at coordinate 54,967,935 of OY293420.1, read as the reverse complement.
AAAGACATTCGTAACTGTCTAATTTACAGGGTCTCATCATCACAGATCATTGTCGTGTCGTCAGAGGGGTTCAGCCGAACATTAAATATTTTGAAGTGATCTCAAAAATCGATTTCGAAATGGCTCTCATTTTGGCTGGTCACAAAACATATGTTTCTGCCCAAATCACAAGGTTTCATCATCAGAGGTCATTGTCGTGTCGTCAGAGGGATTCAGCCGAACAGTGAATATTTTGAAGTGATCTCAAAAATCGATTTCGAGTTGGCTCGCATTGTGGTTGGTCAGAAGACAATCATTTCTGTCTAATTTATGAGGTCTCATCATCATAGATGATTGTCGTGTCGTCAGAGGGGTTCTGCCGAACTTTAAATATTTCAAAGTAATATTAAAAGACGATATCGAGTTGGCTCGCATTGTGGTTGGTCAGAAGACAGTCATTTCTGTCTAATCTATGAGGTCTCATCATCATAGATTATTGTCGTGTCGTCAGAGGGGTTCTGCCGAACTTTAAATGTTTCAAAGTGATCTCAAAAATCGATTTCGAAATGGCTCGCATTTTGGTTGGTCACACAACATTGGTTTCTGCCCAAATCACAAGGTTTCATCATCAGAGGTCATTGTCGTGTCGTCAGAGGGATTCAGCCGAACAGTGAATATTTTGAAGTGATCTCAAAAATCGATTTCGAGTTGGCTCGCATTGTGGTTGGTCAGAAGACATTGGTTTCTGTCCAAATTACAAGGTTTCATAATCAGAGGTCAATGTCGTGTCGTCAGAGGTAGTCAGCCGAACACTGAATATTTTGAAGAGATCTAAAAAATCGATTAAGAGTTGGCTCGCAATGTTTTTGGTCAGAAAACATTCATTTCTGTCTAATCTATGAGGTCTCATCATCACAGGTCATTGTCGTGTCGTCAGAGGAGTTCAGCCGAACATTAAATATTTTGAAGTGATCTCAAAAATCGATTTCGAAATGGCTCGCATTTTGGTTGGTCACACAACATTGGTTTCTGTCCACATTACAAGGTTTCATAATCAGAGGTCATTGTCGTGTCGTCAGAGGGGTTCAGCCGAACTTAAAATATTTTAAAGTCATCTCAAAAATCGATTTCGAGTTGGCTTGCATTATGGTTGGTTAAAAGACAATCGGAAATGTGTAACTTACAGGGTCTCATCATCACAGGTCATTGTCGTGTCGTCAGAGGGGTTCAGCCGAACATTAAATATTTTGAAGTGATCTCAAAAATCGATTTCGAGTTGGCTCGCATTGTGGTTGGTCAGAAAACATTCATTTCTGTCCAATCTATGAGGTCTCGTCATCAGAGATGATTGTCGTGTCGTCAGGGGGGTTCTGCCGAACTTTAAATATTTCAAAGTGATCTCAAAAATCGATTTCGAGTTTGCTCGCATTGTGGTTAGTCAGAAAACATTGGTTTCTGTCCATATCACAAGGTTTCATAATCAGAGGTCATTGTCGTGTCGTCAGAGCTAGTCAGCCGAACACTGAATATCTTGAAGTGATCTAATAAATCGATTTCGATTTGGCTTGCAATGTGGTTAGTCAGAAAACATTCATTTCTGTCCAATCTATGAGGTCTCATCATCACAGGTCATTGTCGTGTCGTCAGAGGGGTTCAGCCGAAGTTAAAATATTTTAAAGTCATCTCAAAAATCGATTTTGAAATGGCTCGCATTGTGGTTGGTCAATAAACATTGGTTTCTGCCCAAATCACAAGGTTTCATCATCAGAGGTCATTGTCGTGTCGTCAGAGGGGTTCAGCCGAACTTAAAATATTTTAAAGTCATCTCAAAAATCGATTTCGAGTTAGCTTGCATTGTGGTTGGTCAAAAGACATTCGGAAATGTCTAACTTACAGGGTCTCATCATCACAGGTCATTGTCGTGTCGTCAGAGGGGTTCAGCCGAACATTGAATATTTTGAAGTGATCTCAAAAATCGATTTCGAGTTGGCTCGCATTGTGGTTGGTCAGAAAACATTGGTTTCTGTCCAAATTACAAGGTTTCATAATCAGAGGTCATTGTCGTGTCGTCAGAGGGATTCAGCCGAACAGTGAATATTTTGAAGTGATCTCAAAAATCGATTTCGAGTTGGCTCGCATTGTGGTTGGTCAGAAGACAATCATTTCTGTCTAATTTATGAGGTCTCATCATCATAGATGATTGTGGTGTCGTCAGAGGGGTTCACCCGAACAGTGAATATTTTGAAGTGATCTCAAAAATCGATTTCGAGTTGACTCGCATTGTGGTTGGTCAGAAGACAATCATTTCTGTCTAATTTATGAGGTCTCATCATCATAGATGATTGTGGTGTCGTCAGAGGGGTTCACCCGAACAGTGAATATTTTGAAGTGATCTCAAAAATCGATTTCGAGTTGGCTCGCATTGTGGTTAGTCAGAAAACATTGGTTTCTGTCCATATTACATGGTTTCATAATCAGAGGTCATTGTCGTGTCGTCAGAGCTAGTCAGCCGAACACTGTATATCTTGAAGTTATCTAAAAAATCGATTTTGAAATGGCTCGCATTGTGGTTGGTCACTAAACATTGGTTTCTGCCCAAATCACAAGGTTTCATCATCAGAGGTCATTGTCGTGTCGTCAGAGGGGTTCAGCCGAACTTAAAATATTTTAAAGTTATCTCAAAAATCGATTTCGAGTTAGCTTGCATTGTGGTTGGTCAAAAGACATTCGGAAATGTCTAACTTACAGGGTCTCATCATCACAGGTCATTGTCGTGTCGTCAGAGGGGTTCAGCCGAACATTGAATATTTTGAAGTGATCTCAAAAATCGATTTCGAGTTGGCTCGCATTGTGGTTGGTCAGAAAACATTGGTTTCTGTCCAAATTACAAGGTTTCCTAATCAGAGGTCATTGTCGTGTCGTCAGAGCTAGTCAGCCGAACACTGAATATCTTGAAGTGATCTAATAATTCGATTTCGATTTGGCTTGCATTGTGGTTGGTCAGAAAACATTCATTTCTGTCTAATCTATGAGGTCCCATCATCACAGGTCTTGTCGTGTCGTCAGAGGGGTTCAGCCGAACTTAAAATATTTTAAAGTCATCTCAAAAATCGAATTCGAGTTGGCTTGCATTGTGGTTGGTCAGAAAACATTCATTTCTGTCTAATCTATGAGGTCTCGTCATCAGAGATGATTGTCGTGTCGTCAGGGGGGTTCTGCCGAACTTTAAATATTTCAAAGTGATCTCAATAATCGATATCGAGTTGGCTCGCATTGTGGTTGGTCAGAAAACTTTGGTTTCTATCCACATTACAAGGTTTCATAATCAGGGGTCATTGTCGTGTCGTCAAAGCTAGTCAGCCGAACACTGAATATCTTGAAGTGATCTAATAAATCGATTTCGAGTTTGCTCGCAATGTGGCTGGTCAGAAAACATTCATTTCTGTCTAATCTATGAGGTCTCATCATCACAGGTCATTGTCGTGTCGTCAGAGGGGTTCAGTCGAACATTAAATATTTTGAAGTGGTCTAAAAAATCGATTTTGAAATGGCTCGCATTGTGGTTGGTCACTAAACATTGGTTTCTGCCCAAATCACAATGTTTCATCATCAGAGGTCATTGTCGTGTCGTCAGAGGGGTTCAGCCGAACTTAAAATATTTTAAAGTCATCTCAAAAATCGATTTCGAGTTAGCTTGCATTGTGGTTGGTCAAAAGACATTCGGAAATGTCTAACTTACAGGGTCTCATCATCACAGGTCATTGTCGTGTCGTCAGAGGGGTTCAGCCGAACATTGAATATTTTGAAGTGTTCTCAAAAATCGATTTCTAGTTGGCTCGCATTGTGGTTGGTCAGAAAACATTGGTTTCTGTCCAAATTACAAGGTTTCATAATCAGAGGTCATTGTCGTGTTGTCAGAGCTAGTCAGCCGAACACTGAATATCTTGAAGTGATCTAATAAATCGATTACAAGTTGGCTCGCATTGTGGTTGGTCAGAAGACATTCATTTCTGTCTAATCTATGTGGTCTCATCATCAGAGATGATTGTCGTGTCGTCAGAGGGGTTCTGCCGATCTTTAAATATCTCATAGTGATCTCAAAAATCAATTTCGACTTGGCTCGCATTGTGGTTGGTCAGAAAACATTGATTCCTGTCCAAATACAAGGTTTTATCATTAGAGGTCATTGTCGTGTCGTCAGAGGGGTTCAGCCGAACTTAAAATATTTTAAAGTCATCTCAAAAATCGAATTCGAGTAGGCTTGCATTGTGGTTGGTCAAAAGACATTCGTTACTGTCTAATTCACTGGGTCTCATCATCAGACGTCATTGTCGTGTCGTCAGAGGGATTTAGTCGAACATTGAATATTTTGAAGTGATCTCAAAAATCGATTTCGAAATGGCTCGCATTGTGGTTGGTCAGAAGACAATCATTTCTGTCTAATCTATGGGGTCTCATCATCATAGATGATTGTCGTGTCGTCAGAGGGGTTCAGCCGAACTTAAAATATTTTAAAGTCATCTCAAAAATCGATTTCGAGTTAGCTTGCATTGCGGTAGGTCAAAAGACATTCGGAAATGTCTAACTTACAGGGTCTCATCATCACAGGTCATTGTCGTGTCGTTAGAGGGGTTCAGCCGAACATTAAATATTTTGAAGTGATCTCAAAAATCGATTTCGAAATGGCTCGCATTGTGGTTGGTCACAATACACTGGTTTCTGCCCAAATCAAAAGGTTTCATCATCAGAGGTCATTGTCGTGTCGTCAGAGCGGTTCTGCCGAACTTTAAAAATTTCAAAGTTATATCAAAAATCGATTTCGAATTGGCTCGCATTGTGGTTGGTTAGAAGACAATCATTTTTGTCTAATCTATGAGGTCTCATCATCATAGATGATTGTCGTGTCTTCAGAGGGGTTCTGCCGAACTTTAAATATTTCTAAGTGATATCAAAAATCGATATCGAGTTGGTTCGCATTGTGGTTAGTCAGAAAACATTTGTTCCTGTCCAAAGTACAAGGTTCCATCATCAGAAGTCATTGTCGTGTCGTCAGAGGGATTTAGTCGAACATTGAATATTTTGAAGTGATCTCAAAAATCGAATTCGAGTTGAATTGCATTGTGGTTGATCGAAAGACTTTCGTAACTGTCTAATTTACAGGGTCTCATCATCAGAGGTCATTGTCGTGTCGTCAGAGGGATTCAGCCGAACAGTGAATATTTTGAAGTGATCTCAAAAATCGATTTCGAAATGGCTCGCATTGTGGTTGGTCAGAAAACAATCATTTCTGTCTAATCTATGAGGTCTCATCATCATAGATGATTGTCGTGTCGTCAGAGGGGTTCTGCTGAAATTGAAATATTTCAAAGTGATATCAAAAATCGATTTCGAGTTGGCTCGCATTGTGGTTGGTCAGAAAACATTGGTTTCTGTCCAAAGTACAAGGTTCCATCATCAGAAGTCGTGTCGTCAGAGGGATTTAGTCGAACAGTGAATATTTTGAAGTGATCTCAAAAATCGACTTCGAGTTGGCTCGCATTGTGGTTGGTCAGAAGACAATCATTTCTGTCTATTTTATGAGGTCTTATCATCATAGATGATTGTCGTGTCGTCAGAGGGGTTCTGCTGAAATTGAAATATTTCAAAGTGATATCAAAAATCGATTTCGAGTTGGCTCGCATTGTGGTTGGTCCGAAGACAATCATTTCTGTCTAATCTATGAGGTCTCATCATCATAGATGATTGTCGTGTCGTCAGAGGGGTTCTGCCGAACTTTAAATATTTCAAAGTGATATCAAAAATCGATTTCGAGTTGGCTCGCATTGTGGTTGGCCAGAAAACATTGGTTTCTGTCCAAAGTGCAAAGTTCCATCATCAGAAATCATTGTCGTGTCGTCAGAGGGATTTAGTCGAACAGTGAATATTTTGAAGTTATCTCAAAAATCGATTTCGAGTTGGCTCGCATTGTGGTAGGTCAGAAGACAATCATTTCTGTCTAATCTATGAGGTCTCATCATCATAGATGATTGTCGTGTCGTCAGAGGGGTTCGGCCGAACTTTAAATATTTCAAAGTGATATTAAAAATCGATTTCGAGTTGGCTCGCATTGTGGTTGGTCAGAAAACATTGGTTTCTGTTCAAAGTGCAAGGTTCCATCATCAGAAGTCATTGTCGTGTCGTCAGAGGGATTTAGTCGAACAGTGAATATTTTGAAGTGATCTCAAAAATCGATTTCGAGTTGGCTCGCATTGTGGTTGGTCAGAAGACAATCATTTCTCTCTAATCTATGAGGTCTCATCATCATAGATGATTGTCGTGTCGTCAGAGGGGTTCGGCCGAACTTTAAATATTTCAAAGTGATATCAAAAATCGATTTCGAATTGGCTCGCATTGTGGTTGGTCAGAAAACATTGGTTCCTGTCCAAAGTGCAAGGTTCCATCATCAGAAGTCATTGTCGTGTCGTCAGAGGGATTAAGTCGAACGGCGAATATTTTGAAGTGATCTCAAAAATCGATTTCGAAATGGCTCTCATTTTGGTTGGTCACAAAACATTGGTTTCTGCCCAAATCACAAGGTTTCATCATCAGAGGTCATTGTCGTGTCGTCAGAGGGATTCAGCCGAGCAGTGAATATTTTGAAGTGATCTCAAAAATCGATTTCGAGTTGGCTCGCATTGTGGTTGGTCAAAAGACATTCGGAAATGTCTAACTTACAGGATCTCATCATCACAGATCATTGTCGTGTCGTCAGATGGGTTCAGCCGAACATTAAATATTTTGAAGTGATCTCAAAAATCGATTTCGAAATGGCTCGCACTGTGGTTGGTCAGAACACATTGGTTTCTGTCCAAATTACAAGGTTTCATAATCAGAGGTCATTGTCGTGTCGTCAGAGGGGTTCAGCCGAACTTAAAATATTTTAAAGTCATCTCAAAAATCGATTTCGAGTTGGCTTGCATTATGGTTGGTCAAAAGACAATCGGAAATGTGTAACTTACAGGGTCTCATCATCACAGGTCATTGTCGTGTCGTCAGAGGGGTTCAGCCGAACATTAAATATTTTGAAGTGATCTCAAAAATCGATTTCGAGTTGGCTCGCATGGTGGTTGGTCAGAAAACATTCATTACTGTCCAATCTATGAGGTCTCGTCATCAGAGATGATTGTCGTGTCGTCAGGGGGGTTCTGCCGAACTTTAAATATTTCAAAGTGATCTCAAAAATCGATTTCGAGTTTGCTCGCATTGTGGTTAGTCAGAAAACATTGGTTTCTGTCCATATTACAAGGTTTCATAATCAGAGGTCATTGTCGTGTCGTCAGAGCTAGTCAGCCGAACACTGAATATCTTGAAGTGATCTAATAAATCGATTTCGATTTGGCTTGCAATGTGGTTAGTCAAAAAACATTCATTTCTGTCCAATCTATGAGGTCTCATCATCACAGGTCATTGTCGTGTCGTCAGAGGGGTTCAGCCGAACTTAAAATATTTTAAAGTCATCTCAAAAATCGATTTCGAAATGGCTCGCATTGTGGTTGGTCAATAAACATTGGTTTCTGCCCAAATCACAAGGTTTCATCATCAGAGGTCATTGTCGTGTCGTCAGAGGGGTTCAGCCGAACATTAAATATTTTGAAGTGATCTCAAAAATCGATTTCGAAATGGCTCGCATTGTGGTTGGTCAGAACACATTGGTTTCTGTCCAAATTACAAGGTTTCATAATCAGAGGTCATTGTCGTGTCGTCAGAGGGGTTCAGCCGAACTTAAAATATTTTAAAGTCATCTCAAAAATCGATATCGAGTTAGCTTGCATTGTGGTTGGTCAAAAGACATTCGGAAATATCTAACTTACAGGGTCTCATCATCACAGGTCATTGTCGTGTCGTCAGAGGGGTTCAGCCGAGCATTGAATATTTTGAAGTGATCTCAAAAATCGATTTCGAGTTGGCTCGCATTGTGGTTGGTCAAAAAACATTGGTTTCTGTCCAAATTACAAGGTTTCATAATCAGAGCAATCGTGTCGTCAGAGGGATTCAGACGAACAGTGAATATTTTGAAGTGATCTCAAAAATCGATTTCGAGTTGGCTCGCATTGTGGTTGGTCAGAAGACAATCATTTCTGTCTAATTTATGAGGTCTCATCATCATAGATGATTGTGGTGTCGTCAGACGGGTTCACCCGAACAGTGAATATTTTGAAGTGATCTCAAAAATCGATTTCGAGTTGGCTCGCATTGTGGTTAGTCAGAAAACATTCATTTCTGTCTAATCTATGAGGTCTCATCATCACAGGTCTTGTCGTGTCGTCAGAGGGGTTCAGCCGAACTTAAAATATTTTAAAGTCATCTCAAAAATCGAATTCGAGTTGGCTTGCATTGTGGTTGGTCAGAAAACATTCATTTCTGTCTAATCTATGAGGTCTCGTCATCAGAGTTGATGTCGTGTCGTCAGGGGGGTTCTGCCGAACTTTAAAAATATCAAAGTGATCTCAAAATTCTATTTCGAGTTGACTCGCATTGTGGTTGGTCAGAAAACATTGGTTTCTGCCCAAATTACAAGGTTTCATAATCAGAGGTCATTGTCGTGTCGTCAGAGCTAGTCAGCCGAACACTGAATATCTTGAAGTGATCTAATAAATCGATTTCGAGTTGGCTCGCCATGTGGTTGGTCACTAAACATTGGTTTCTGCCCAAATCACAAGGTTTCATCATCAGAGGTCATTGTCATGTCGTCAGAGGGGTTCAGCCGAACTTAAAATATTGTAGAGTCATCTCAAAAATCGATTTCGAGTTGGCTTGCATTATGGTTGGTCAAATGACATTCGGAAATGTCTAACTTACAGGGTCTCATCATCACAGGTCATTGTCGTGTCGTCAGAGGGGTTCAGCCGAACATTAAATATTTTGAAGTGATCTCAAAAATCGATTTCGAGTTGGCTCGCAATGTGGTTGGTCAGAAAACATTCATTTCTGTCTAATCTATGAGGTCTCGTCATCAGAGTTGATGTCGTGTCGTCAGGGGGGTTCTGCCGAACTTTAAAAATATCAAAGTGATCTCAAAATTCTATTTCGAGTTGACTCGCATTGTGGTTGGTCAGAAAACATTGGTTTCTGCCCAAATTACAAGGTTTCATAATCAGAGGTCATTGTCGTGTCGTCAGAGCTAGTCAGCCGAACACTGAATATCTTGAAGTGATCTAATAAATCGATTTCGAGTTGGCTCGCAATGTGGTTGGTCAGAAAACATTCATTTCTGTCTAATCTATGAGGTCTCATCATCACTGGTCATTGCCGTGTCGTCAGAGAAGTTCTGCCGAACATTAAATATTTTGAAGTGATCTCAAAAATCGATTTCGAAATGGCTCGCATTGTGGTTGGTCACTGAACATTGGTTTCTATCCAAAGTACAAGGTTCCATCATCAGACGTCATTGTCGTGTCGTCAGAGGGATTTAGTCGAACATTGAATATTTTGAAGTGATCTCAAAAATCGATTTCGAAATGGCTCGCATTGTGGTTGGTCAGAAGACAATCATTTCTGTCTAATCTATGGGGTCTCATCATCATAGATGATTGTCGTGTCGTCAGAGGGGTTCAGCCGAACTTAAAATATTTTAGAGTCATCTCAAAAATCGATTTCGAGTTGGCTTGCATTGTGGTTGGTCAAAAGACATTCGGAAATGTCTAACTTACAGGGTCTCATCATCACAGGTCATTGTCGTGTCGTCAGAGGGGTTCAGCCGAACATTAAATATTTTGAAGTGATCTCAAAAATCGATTTCGAGTTGGATCGCAATGTGGTTGGTCAGAAAATATTCATTTCTGTCTAATCTATGAGGTCTCATCATCACTGGTCATTGCCGTGTCGTCAGAGAAGTTCAGCCGAACATTAAATATTTTGTAGTGATCTCAAAAATCGATTTCGAAATGGCTCGCATTGTGGTTGGTCACGAAACATTGGTTTCTATCCAAAGTACAAGGTTCCATCATCAGACGTCATTGTCGTGTCGTCAGAGGGATTTAGTCGAACATTGAATATTTTGAAGTGATCTCAAAAATCGATTTCGAAATGGCTCGCATTGTGGTTGGTCAGAAGACAATCATTTCTGTCTAATCTATGGGGTCTCATCATCATAGATGATTGTCGTGTCGTCAGAGGGGTTCAGCCGAACTTAAAATATTTTAAAGTCATCTCAAAAATCGATTTCGAGTTAGCTTGCATTGCGGTAGGTCAAAAGACATTCGGAAATGTCTAACTTACAGGGTCTCATCATCACAGGTCATTGTCGTGTCGTTAGAGGGGTTCAGCCGAACATTAAATATTTTGAAGTGATCTCAAAAATCGATTTCGAAATGGCTCGCATTGTGGTTGGTCACAATTCACTGGTTTCTGCCCAAATCAAAAGGTTTCATCATCATAGATGATTGTCGTGTCGTCAGAGGGGTTCTGCTGAAATTGAAATATTTCAAAGTGATATCAAAAATCGATTTCGAGTTGGCTCGCATTGTGGTTGGTCAGAAAACATTGGTTTCTGTCCAAAGTACAAGGTTCCATCATCAGAAGTCATTGTCGTGTCGTCAGAGGGATTTAGTCGAACAGTGAATATTTTGAAGTGATCTCAAAAATCGACTTCGAGTTGGCTCGCATTGTGGTTGGTCAGAAGACAATCATTTCTGTCTATTTTATGAGGTCTTATCATCATAGATGATTGTCGTGTCGTCAGAGGGGTTCTGCTGAAATTGAAATATTTCAAAGTGATATCAAAAATCGATTTCGAGTTGGCTCGCATTGTGGTTGGTCCGAAGACAATCATTTCTGTCTAATCTATGAGGTCTCATCATCTTAGATGATTGTCGTGTCGTCAGAGGGGTTCTGCCGAACTTTAAATATTTCAAAGTGATATCAAAAATCGATTTCGAGTTGGCTCGCATTGTGGTTGGTCAGAAAACATTGGTTTCTGTCCAAAGTGCAAGGTTCCATCATCAGAAATCATTGTCGTGTCGTCAGAGGGATTTAGTCGAACAGTGAATATTTTGAAGTTATCTCAAAAATCGATTTCGAGTTGGCTCGCATTGTGGTTGGTCAGAAGACAATCATTTCTGTCTAATCTATGAGGTCTCATCATCATAGATGATTGTCGTGTCGTCAGAGGGGTTCGGCCGAACTTTAAATATTTCAAAGTGATATTAAAAATCGATTTCGAGTTGGCTCGCATTGTGGTTGGTCAGAAAACATTGGTTTCTGTTCAAAGTGCAAGGTTCCATCATCAGAAGTCATTGTCGTGTCGTCAGAGGGATTTAGTCGAACAGTGAATATTTTGAAGTGATCTCAAAAATCGATTTCGAGTTGGCTCGCATTGTGGTTGGTCAGAAGACAATCATTTCTGTCTAATCTATGAGGTCTCATCATCATAGATGATTGTCGTGTCGTCAGAGGGGTTCGGCCGAACTTTAAATATTTCAAAGTGATATCAAAAATCGATTTCGAATTGGCTCGCATTGTGGTTGGTCAGAAAACATTGGTTCCTGTCCAAAGTGCAAGGTTCCATCATCAGAAGTCATTGTCGTGTCGTCAGAGGGATTAAGTCGAACGGCGAATATTTTGAAGTGATCTCAAAAATCGATTTCGAAATGGCTCTCATTTTGGTTGGTCACAAAACATTGGTTTCTGCCCAAATCACAAGGTTTCATCATCAGAGGTCATTGTCGTGTCGTCAGAGGGATTCAGCCGAGCAGTGAATATTTTGAAGTGATCTCAAAAATCGATTTCGAGTTGGCTCGCATTGTGGTTGGTCAAAAGACATTCGGAAATGTCTAACTTACAGGGTCTCATCATCACAGATCATTGTCGTGTCGTCAGAGGGGTTCAGCCGAACATTAAATATTTTGAAGTGATCTCAAAAATCGATTTCGAAGTGGCTCGCATTGTGGTTGGTCAGAACACATTGGTTTCTGTCCAAATTACAAGGTTTCATAATCAGAGGTCATTGTCGTGTCGTCAGAGGGGTTCAGCCGAACTTAAAATATTTTAAAGTCATCTCAAAAATCGATTTCGAGTTGGCTTGCATTATGGTTGGTCAAAAGACAATCGGAAATGTGTAACTTACAGGGTCTCATCATCACAGGTCATTGTCGTGTCGTCAGAGGGGTTCAGCCGAACATTAAATATTTTGAAGTGATCTCAAAAATCGATTTCGAGTTGGCTCGCATTGTGGTTGGTCAGAAAACATTCATTACTGTCCAATCTATGAGGTCTCGTCATCAGAGATGATTGTCGTGTCGTCAGGGGGGTTCTGCCGAACTTTAAATATTTCAAAGTGATCTCAAAAATCGATTTCGAGTTTGCTCGCATTGTGGTTAGTCAGAAAACATTGGTTTCTGTCCATATTACAAGGTTTCATAATCAGAGGTCATTGTCGTGTCGTCAGAGCTAGTCAGCCGAACACTGAATATCTTGAAGTGATCTAATAAATCGATTTCGATTTGGCTTGCAATGTGGTTAGTCAGAAAACATTCATTTCTGTCCAATCTATGAGGTCTCATCATCACAGGTCATTGTCGTGTCGTCAGAGGGGTTCAGCCGAACTTAAAATTTTTAAAGTCATCTCAAAAATCGATTTCGAAATGGCTCGCATTGTGGTTGGTCAATAAACATTGGTTTCTGCCCAAATCACAAGGTTTCATCATCAGAGGTCATTGTCGTGTCGTCAGAGGGGTTCAGCCGAACTTAAAATATTTTAAAGTCATCTCAAAAATCGATATCGAGTTAGCTTGCATTGTGGTTGGTCAAAAGACATTCGGAAATATCTAACTTACAGGGTCTCATCATCACAGGTCATTGTCGTGTCGTCAGAGGGGTTCAGCCGAACATTGAATATTTTGAAGTGATCTCAAAAATCGATTTCGAGTTGGCTCGCATTGTGGTTGGTCAAAAAACATTGGTTTCTGTCCAAATTACAAGGTTTCATAATCAGAGCAATCGTGTCGTCAGAGGGATTCAGACGAACAGTGAATATTTTGAAGTGATCTCAAAAATCGATTTCGAGTTGGCTCGCATTGTGGTTGGTCAGAAGACAATCATTTCTGTCTAATTTATGAGGTCTCATCATCATAGATGATTGTGGTGTCGTCAGACGGGTTCACCCGAACAGTGAATATTTTGAAGTGATCTCAAAAATCGATTTCGAGTTGGCTCGCATTGTGGTTAGTCAGAAAACATTGGTTTCTGTCCATATTACATGGTTTCATAATCAGAGGTCATTGTCGTGTCGTCAGAGCTAGTCAGCCGAACACTGAATATCTTGAAGTGATCTAATAAATCGATTTCGATTTGGCTTGCATTGTGGTTGGTCAGAAAACATTCATTTCTGTCTAATCTATGAGGTCTCGTCATCAGAGATGATTGTCGTGTCGTCAGGGGGGTTCTGCCGAACTTTAAATATTTAAAAGTGATCTCAATAATCGATATCGAGTTGGCTCGCATTGTGGTTGGTCAGAAAACATTGGTTTCTGTCCACATTACAAGGTTTCATAATCAGGGGTCATTGTCGTGTCGTCAAAGCTAGTCAGCCGAACACTGAATATCTTGAAGTGATCTAATAAATCGATTTCGAGTTGGCTCGCAATGTGGTTAGTCAGAAAACATTCATTTCTGTCTAATCTATGAGGTCTCATCATCACAGGTCATTGTCGTGTCGTCAGAGGGGTTCAGCCGAACATTAAATATTTTGAAGTGATCTAAAAAATCGATTTTGAAATGGCTCGCATTGTGGTTGGTCACTGAACATTGGTTTCTGCCCAAATCACAAGGTTTCATCATCAGAGGTCATTGTCGTGTCGTCAGAGGGGTTCAGCCGAACTTAAAATATGTTAAAGTCATCTCAAAAATCGATTTCGAGTTAGCTTGCATTGTGGTTGGTCATAAAACATTCGGAAATGTCTAACTTACAGGGTCTCATCATCACAGGTCATTGTCGTGTCGTCAGAGGGGTTCAGCCGAACATTGAATATTTTGAAGTGATCTCAAAAATCGAATTCGAGTTGGCTCGCATTGTGGTTGGTCAGAAAACATTGGTTTCTGTCCAAATTACAAGGTTTCATAATCAGAGGTCATTGTCGTGTCGTCAGAGCTAGTCAGCCGAACACTGAATATCTTGAAGTGATCTAATAAATCGATTTCGATTTGGCTTGCATTGTGGTTGGTCAGAAAACATTCATTTCTGTCTATTCTATGAGGTCTCATCATCACAGGTCTTGTCGTGTCGTCAGAGGGGTTCAGCCGAACTTAAAATATTTTAAAGTCATCTCAAAAATCGAATTCGAGTTGGCTTGCATTGTGGTTGGTCAGAAAACATTCATTTCTGTCTAATCTATGAGGTCTCGTCATCAGAGATGATTGTCGTGTCGTCAGGGGGGTTCTGCCGAACTTTAAATATTTCAAAGTGATCTCAATAATCGATATCGAGTTGGCTCGCATTGTGGTTGGTCAGAAAACATTGGTTTCTGTCCACATTACAAGGTTTCATAATCAGGGGTCATTGTCGTGTCGTCAAAGCTAGTCAGCCGAACACTGAATATCTTGAAGTGATCTAATAAATCGATTTCGAGTTGGCTCGCAATGTGGTTGGTCAGAGAACATTCATTTCTGTCTAAACTATGAGGTCTCATCATCACAGGTCATTGTCGTGTCGTCAGAGGGGTTCAGCCGAACATTAAATATTTTGAAGTGATCTAAATAATCGATTTTGAAATGGCTCGCATTGTGGTTGGTCACTAAACATTGGTTTCTGCCCAAATCACAAGGTTTCACCATCAGAGGTCATTGTCGTGTCGTCAGAGGGGTTCAGCCGAACTTAAAATATTTTAAAGTCATCTCAAAAATCGATTTCGAGTTAGCTTGCATTGTGGTTGGTCAAAAGACATTCGGAAATGTCTAACTTACAGGGTCTCATCATCACAGGTCATTGTCGTGTCGTCAGAGGGGTTCAGCCGAACATTGAATATTTTGAAGTGATCTCAAAAATCGATTTCGAGTTGGCTCGCATTGTGGTTGGTCAGAAAACATTGGTTTCTGTCCAAATTACAAGGTTTCATAATCAGAGGTCATTGTCGTGTCGTCAGAGCTAGTCAGCCGAACACTGAATATCTTGAAGTGATCTAATAAATCGATTACGAGTTGGCTCGCATTGTGGTTGGTCAGAAGACATTCATTTCTGTCTAATCTATGTGGTCTCATCATCAGAGATGATTGTCGTGTCGTCAGAGGGGTTCTGCCGATCTTTAAATATCTCATAGTGATCTCAAAAATTAATTTCGACTTGAATCGCATTGTGGTTGGTCAGAAAACATTGATTCCTGTCCAAATACAAGGTTTTATCATTAGAGGTCATTGTCGTGTCGTCAGAGGGGTTCAGCCGAACTTAAAATATTTTAAAGTCATCTCAAAAATCGAATTCGAGTAGGCTTGCATTGTGGTTGGACAAAAGACATTCGTTACTGTCTAATTCACAGGGTCTCATCATCAGAGGTCATTGTCGTGTCGTCAGAGGGATTCAGCCGAACAGTGAATATTTTGAAGTGATCTCTAAAATCGATTTCGAGTTGGCTCGCATTGTGGTTGGTCAGAAGACAATCATTTCTGTCTAATTTATGAGGTCTCATCATCAGAGATGATTGTCGTGTCGTCAGGGAGGTTCTGCCGAACTTTAAATATTTCAAAGTGATCTCAAAAATCGATTTCGAGTTGGCTCGCATTGTGGTTGGTCAGAAAACATTGGTTTCTGTCCAAAGTACAAGGTTCCATCTTCAGATGTCATTGTCGTGTCGTCAGAGGGATTTAGTCGAACATTGAATATTTTGAAGTGATCTCAAAAATTGATTTCGAGTTTGCTCGCATTATGGTTGGTCAGACAACATTGATTTCTGTCCAAATTACAAGGTTTCATAATCAGAGGTCATTGTCGTGTCGTCAGAGGTTGTCAGCCGAACACTGAATATTTTGAAGTGATCTCAAAAATCGATTTCGAGTTGGCTCGCAATGTGGTTGGTCACTAAACATTGGTTTCTGCCCAAATCACAAGGTTTCATCATCAGAGGTCATTGTCATGTCGTCAGAGGGGTTCAGCCGAACTTAAAATATTTTAGAGTCATCTCAAAAATCGATTTCGAGTTGGCTTGCATTGTGGTTGGTCAAATGACATTCGGAAATGTCTAACTTACAGGGTATCATCATCACAGGTCATTGTCGTGTCGTCAGAGGGGTTCAGACGAACATTAAATATTTTGAAGTGATCTCAAAAATCGATTTCGAGTTGGCTCGCAATGTGGTTGGTCAGAAAACATTCATTTCTGTCTAATCTATGAGGTCTCATCATCACTGGTCATTGCCGTGTCGTCAGAGAAGTTCAGCCGAACATTAAATATTTTGAAGTGATCTCAAAAATCGATTTCGAAATGGCTCGCATTGTGGTTGGTCACTGAACATTGGTTTCTGCCCAAATCACAAGGTTTCATCATCAGAGGTCATTGTCATGTCGTCAGAGGGGTTCAGCCGAACTTAAAATATTTTAGAGTCATCTCAAAAATCGATTTCGAGTTGGCTTGCATTGTGGTTGGTCAAAAGACATTCGTAACTGTCTAATTTACAGGGTCTCATCATCAGAGGTCATTGTCGTGTCGTCAGAGAAGTTCAGCCGAACATTAAATATTTTGAAGTGATCTCAAAAATCGATTTCGAAATGGTTCGCATTGTGGTTGGTCACAAAACATTGGTTTCTATCCAAAGTACAAGGTTCCATTATCAGACGTCATTGTCGTGTCGTCAGAGGGATTTAGTCGAACATTGAATATTTTGAAGTGATCTCAAAAATCGAATTCGAGTTGGCTTGCATTGTGGTTGATCGAAAGACATTCGTAACTGTCTAATTTACAGGGTCTCATCATCAGAGGTCATTGTCGTGTCGTCAGAGGGATTCAGCCGAACTTAAAATATTTTAAAGTCATCTCAAAAATCGAATTCGAGTTGGCTTGCATTGTGGTTGGTCAGAAAACATTCATTTCTGTCTAATCTATGAGGTCTCGTCATCAGAGATGATTGTCGTGTCGTCAGGGGGGTTCTGCCGAACTTTAAATATTTCAAAGTGATCTCAATAATCGATATCGAGTTGGCTCGCATTGTGGTTGGTCAGAAAACATTGGTTTCTGTCCACATTACAAGGTTTCATAATCAGGGGTCATTGTCGTGTCGTCAAAGCTAGTCAGCCGAACACTGAATATCTTGAAGTGATCTAATAAATCGATTTCGAGTTGGCTCGCAATGTGGTTGGTCAGAAAACATTCATTTCTGTCTAATCTATGAGGTCTCATCATCACAGGTCATTGTCGTGTCGTCAGAGGGGTTCAGCCGGACATTAAATATTTTGAAGTGATCTAAAAAATCGATTTTGAAATGGCTCGCATTGTGGTTGGTCACTAAACATTGGTTTCCGCCCAAATCACAAGGTTTCATCATCAGAGGTCATTGTCGTGTCGTCAGAGGGGTTCAGCCGAACTTAAAATATTTTAAAGTCATCTCAAAAATCGATTTCGAGTTAGCTTGCATTGCGGTTGGTCAAAAGACATTCGGAAATGTCTAACTTACAGGGTCTCATCATCACAGGTCATTGTCGTGTCGTCAGAGGGGTTCAGCCGAACATTGAATATTTTGAAGTGATCTCAAAAATCGAATTCGAGTTGGCTTGCATTGTGGTTGGTCAGAAAACATTGGTTTCTGTCCAAATTACAAGGTTTCATAATCAGAGGTCATTGTCGTGTCGTCAGAGCTAGTCAGCCGAACACTGAATATCTTGAAGTGATCTAATAAATCGATTTCGATTTGGCTTGCATTGTGGTTGGTTAGAAAACATTCATTTCTGTCTAATCTATGAGGTCTCATCATCACAGGTCTTGTCGTGTCGTCAGAGGGGTTCAGCCGAACTTAAAATATTTTAAAGTCATCTCAAAAATCGAATTCGAGTTGGCTTGCATTGTGGTTGGTCAGAAAACATTCATTTCTGTCTAATCTATGAGGTCTCGTCATCAGAGATGATTGTCGTGTCGTCAGGGGGGTTCTGCCGAACTTTAAATATTTCAAAGTGATCTCAATAATCGATATCGAGTTGGCTCGCATTGTGGTTGGTCAGAAAACATTGGTTTCTGTCCACATTACAATGTTTCATAATCAGGGGTCATTGTCGTGTCTTCAAAGCTAGTCAGCCGAACACTGAATATCTTGAAGTGATCTAATAAATCGATTTCGAGTTGGCTCGCAATGTGGTTGGTCAGAAAACATTCATTTCTGTCTAATCTATGAGGTCTCATCATCATAGATGATTGTCGTGTCTTCAGAGGGGTTCTGCCGAACTTTAAATATTTCTAAGTGATATCAAAAATCGATATCGAGTTGGTTCGCATTGTGGTTAGTCAGAAAACATTGGTTTCTGTCCAAAGTACAGGGTTCCATCATCAGAAGTCATTGTCGAGTCGTCAGAGGGATTTAGTCGAACATTGAATATTTTGAAGTGATCTCAAAAATCGAATTCGAGTTGAATTGCATTGTGGTTGATCGAAAGACATTCGTAACTGTCTAATTTACAGGGTCTCATCATCACAGATCATTGTCGTGTCGTCAGAGGGGTTCAGCCGAACATTAAATATTTTGAAGTGATCTCAAAAATCGATTTCGAAATGGCTCTCATTTTGGCTGGTCACAAAACATATGTTTCTGCCCAAATCACAAGGTTTCATCATCAGAGGTCATTGTCGTGTCGTCAGAGGGATTCAGCCGAACAGTGAATATTTTGAAGTGATCTCAAAAATCGATTTCGAGTTGGCTCGCATTGTGGTTGGTCAGAAGACAATCATTTCTGTCTAATTTATGAGGTCTCATCATCATAGATGATTGTCGTGTCGTCAGAGGGGTTCTGCCGAACTTTAAATATTTCAAAGTAATATTAAAAGACGATATCGAGTTGGCTCGCATTGTGGTTGGTCAGAAGACAGTCATTTCTGTCTAGTCTATGAGGTCTCATCATCATAGATTATTGTCGTGTCGTCAGAGGGGTTCTGCCGAACTTTAAATGTTTCAAAGTGATCTCAAAAATCGATTTCGAAATGGCTCGCATATTGGTTGGTCACACAACATTGGTTTCTGCCCAAATCACAAGGTTTCATCATCAGAGGTCATTGTCGTGTCGTCAGAGGGATTCAGCCGAACAGTGAATATTTTGAAGTGATCTCAAAAATCGATTTCGAGTTGGCTTGCATTGTGGTTGGTCAGAAGACATTGGTTTCTGTCCAAATTACAAGGTTTCATAATCAGAGGTCAATGTCGTGTCGTCAGAGGGGTTCAGCCGAACTTAAAATATTTTAAAGTCATCTCAAAAATCGATTTCGAGTTGGCTTGCATTATGGTTGGTCAAAAGACAATCGGAAATGTGTAACTTACAGGGTCTCATCATCACAGGTCATTGTCGTGTCGTCAGAGGGGTTCAGCCGAACATTAAATATTTTGAAGTGATCTCAAAAATCGATTTCGAGTTGGCTCGCATTGTGGTTGGTCAGAAAACATTCATTACTGTCCAATCTATGAGGTCTCGTCATCAGAGATGATTGTCGTGTCGTCAGGGGGGTTCTGCCGAACTTTAAATATTTCAAAGTGATCTCAAAAATCGATTTCGAGTTTGCTCGCATTGTGGTTAGTCAGAAAACATTGGTTTCTGTCCATATTACAAGGTTTCGTAATCAGAGGTCATTGTCGTGTCGTCAGAGCTAGTCAGCCGAACACTGAATATCTTGAAGTGATCTAATAAATCGATTTCGATTTGGCTTGCAATGTGGTTAGTCAGAAAACATTCATTTCTGTCCAATCTATGAGGTCTCATCATCACAGGTCATTGTCGTGTCGTCAGAGGGGTTCAGCCGAACTTAAAATATTTTAAAGTCATCTCAAAAATCGATTTCGAAATGGCTCGCATTGTGGTTGGTCAATAAACATTGGTTTCTGCCCAAATCACAAGGTTTCATCATCAGAGGTCATTGTCGTGTCGTCAGAGGGGTTCAGCCGAACTTAAAATATTTTAAAGTCATCTCAAAAATCGATATCGAGTTAGCTTGCATTGTGGTTGGTCAAAAGACATTCGGAAATATCTAACTTACAGGGTCTCATCATCACAGGTCATTGTCGTGTCGTCAGAGGGGTTCAGCCGAACATTGAATATTTTGAAGTGATCTCAAAAATCGATTTCGAGTTGGCTCGCATTGTGGTTGGTCAAAAAACATTGGTTTCTGTCCAAATTACAAGGTTTCATAATCAGAGCAATCGTGTCGTCAGAGGGATTCAGACGAACAGTGAATATTTTGAAGTGATCTCAAAAATCGATTTCGAGTTGGCTCGCATTGTGGTTGGTCAGAAGACAATCATTTCTGTCTAATTTATGAGGTCTCATCATCATAGATGATTGTGGTGTCGTCAGACGGGTTCACCCGAACAGTGAATATTTTGAAGTGATCTCAAAAATCGATTTCGAGTTGGCTCGCATTGTGGTTAGTCAGAAAACATTGGTTTCTGTCCATATTACATGGTTTCATAATCAGAGGTCATTGTCGTGTCGTCAGAGCTAGTCAGCCGAACACTGAATATCTTGAAGTGATCTAATAAATCGATTTCGATTTGGCTTGCATTGTGGTTGGTCAGAAAACATTCATTTCTGTCTAATCTATGAGGTCTCATCATCACAGGTCTTGTCGTGTCGTCAGAGGGGTTCAGCCGAACTTAAAATATTTTAAAGTCATCTCAAAAATCGAATTCGAGTTGGCTTGCATTGTGGTTGGTCAGAAAACATTCATTTCTGTCTAATCTATGAGGTCTCGTCATCAGAGATGATTGTCGTGTCGTCAGGGGGGTTCTGCCGAACTTTAAATATTTCAAAGTGATCTCAATAATCGATATCGAGTTGGCTCGCATTGTGGTTGGTCAGAAAACATTGGTTTCTGTCCACATTACAAGGTTTCATAATCAGGGGTCATTGTCGTGTCGTCAAAGCTAGTCAGCCGAACACTGAATATCTTGAAGTGATCCAATAAATCGATTTCGAGTTGGCTCGCAATGTGGTTGGTCAGAAAACATTCATTTCTGTCTAATCTATGAGGTCTCATCATCACAGGTCATTGTCGTGTCGTCAGAGGGGTTCAGCCGAACATTAAATATTTTGAAGTGATCTAAAAAATCGATTTTGAAATGGCTCGCATTGTGGTTGGTCACTGAACATTGGTTTCTGCCCAAATCACAAGGTTTCATCATCAGAGGTCATTGTCGTGTCGTCAGAGGGGTTCAGCCGAACTTAAAATATGTTAAAGTCATCTCAAAAATCGATTTCGAGTTAGCTTGCATTGTGGTTGGTCATAAAACATTCGGAAATGTCTAACTTACAGGGTCTCATCATCACAGGTCATTGTCGTGTCGTCAGAGGGGTTCAGCCGAACATTGAATATTTTGAAGTGATCTCAAAAATCGAATTCGAGTTGGCTCGCATTGTGGTTGGTCAGAAAACATTGGTTTCTGTCCAAATTACAAGGTTTCATAATCAGAGGTCATTGTCGTGTCGTCAGAGCTAGTCAGCCGAACACTGAATATCTTGAAGTGATCTAATAAATCGATTTCGATTTGGCTTGCATTGTGGTTGGTCAGAAAACATTCATTTCTGTCTAATCTATGAGGTCTCATCATCACAGGTCTTGTCGTGTCGTCAGAGGGGTTCAGCCGAACTTAAAATATTTTAAAGTCATCTCAAAAATCGAATTCGAGTTGGCTTGCATTGTGGTTGGTCAGAAAACATTCATTTCTGTCTAATCTATGAGGTCTCATCATCATAGATGATTGTCGTGTCTTCAGAGGGGTTCTGCCGAACTTTAAATATTTCTAAGTGATATCAAAAATCGATATCGAGTTGGTTCGCATTGTGGTTAGTCAGAAAACATTGGTTTCTGTCCAAAGTACAGGGTTCCATCATCAGAAGTCATTGTCGAGTCGTCAGAGGGATTTAGTCGAACATTGAATATTTTGAAGTGATCTCAAAAATCGAATTCGAGTTGAATTGCATTGTGGTTGATCGAAAGACATTCGTAACTGTCTAATTTACAGGGTCTCATCATCACAGATCATTGTCGTGTCGTCAGAGGGGTTCAGCCGAACATTAAATATTTTGAAGTGATCTCAAAAATCGATTTCGAAATGGCTCTCATTTTGGCTGGTCACAAAACATATGTTTCTGCCCAAATCACAAGGTTTCATCATCAGAGGTCATTGTCGTGTCGTCAGAGGGATTCAGCCGAACAGTGAATATTTTGAAGTGATCTCAAAAATCGATTTCGAGTTGGCTCGCATTGTGGTTGGTCAGAAGACAATCATTTCTGTCTAATTTATGAGGTCTCATCATCATAGATGATTGTCGTGTCGTCAGAGGGGTTCTGCCGAACTTTAAATATTTCAAAGTAATATTAAAAGACGATATCGAGTTGGCTCGCATTGTGGTTGGTCAGAAGACAGTCATTTCTGTCTAGTCTATGAGGTCTCATCATCATAGATTATTGTCGTGTCGTCAGAGGGGTTCTGCCGAACTTTAAATGTTTCAAAGTGATCTCAAAAATCGATTTCGAAATGGCTCGCATTTTGGTTGGTCACACAACATTGGTTTCTGCCCAAATCACAAGGTTTCATCATCAGAGGTCATTGTCGTGTCGTCAGAGGGATTCAGCCGAACAGTGAATATTTTGAAGTGATCTCAAAAATCGATTTCGAGTTAGCTCGCATTGTGGTTGGTCAGAAGACATTGGTTTCTGTCCAAATTACAAGGTTTCATAATCAGAGGTCAATGTCGTGTCGTCAGAGGGGTTCAGCCGAACTTAAAATATTTTAAAGTCATCTCAAAAATCGATTTCGAGTTGGCTTGCATTATGGTTGGTCAAAAGACAATCGGAAATGTGTAACTTACAGGGTCTCATCATCACAGGTCATTGTCGTGTCGTCAGAGGGGTTCAGCCGAACATTAAATATTTTGAAGTGATCTCAAAAATCGATTTCGAGTTGGCTCGCATTGTGGTTGGTCAGAAAACATTCATTACTGTCCAATCTATGAGGTCTCGTCATCAGAGATGATTGTCGTGTCGTCAGGGGGGTTCTGCCGAACTTTAAATATTTCAAAGTGATCTCAAAAATCGATTTCGAGTTTGCTCGCATTGTGGTTAGTCAAAAAACATTGGTTTCTGTCCATATTACAAGGTTTCATAATCAGAGGTCATTGTCGTGTCGTCAGAGCTAGTCAGCCGAACACTGAATATCTTGAAGTGATCTAATAAATCGATTTCGATTTGGCTTGCAATGTGGTTAGTCAGAAAACATTCATTTCTGTCCAATCTATGAGGTCTCATCATCACAGGTCATTGTCGTGTCGTCAGAGGGGTTCAGCCGAACTTAAAATATTTTAAAGTCATCTCAAAAATCGATTTCGAAATGGCTCGCATTGTGGTTGGTCAATAAACATTGGTTTCTGCCCAAATCACAAGGTTTCATCATCAGAGGTCATTGTCGTGTCGTCAGAGGGGTTCAGCCGAACTTAAAATATTTTAAAGTCATCTCAAAAATCGATATCGAGTTAGCTTGCATTGTGGTTGGTCAAAAGACATTCGGAAATATCTAACTTACAGGGTCTCATCATCACAGGTCATTGTCGTGTCGTCAGAGGGGTTCAGCCGAACATTGAATATTTTGAAGTGATCTCAAAAATCGATTTCGAGTTGGCTCGCATTGTGGTTGGTCAAAAAACATTGGTTTCTGTCCAAATTACAAGGTTTCATAATCAGAGCAATCGTGTCGTCAGAGGGATTCAGACGAACAGTGAATATTTTGAAGTGATCTCAAAAATCGATTTCGAGTTGGCTCGCATTGTGGTTGGTCAGAAGACAATCATTTCTGTCTAATTTATGAGGTCTCATCATCATAGATGATTGTGGTGTCGTCAGACGGGTTCACCCGAACAGTGAATATTTTGAAGTGATCTCAAAAATCGATTTCGAGTTGGCTCGCATTGTGGTTAGTCAGAAAACATTGGTTTCTGTCCATATTACATGGTTTCATAATCAGAGGTCATTGTCGTGTCGTCAGAGCTAGTCAGCCGAACACTGAATATCTTGAAGTGATCTAATAAATCGATTTCGATTTGGCTTGCATTGTGGTTGGTCAGAAAACATTCATTTCTGTCTAATCTATGAGGTCTCATCATCACAGGTCTTGTCGTGTCGTCAGAGGGGTTCAGCCGAACTTAAAATATTTTAAAGTCATCTCAAAAATCGAATTCGAGTTGGCTTGCATTGTGGTTGGTCAGAAAACATTCATTTCTGTCTAATCTATGAGGTCTCGTCATCAGAGATGATTGTCGTGTCGTCAGGGGGGTTCTGCCGAACTTTAAATATTTCAAAGTGATCTCAATAATCGATATCGAGTTGGCTCGCATTGTGGTTGGTCAGAAAACATTGGTTTCTGTCCACATTACAAGGTTTCATAATCAGGGGTCATTGTCGTGTCGTCAAAGCTAGTCAGCCGAACACTGAATATCTTGAAGTGATCTAATTAATCGATTTCGAGTTGGCTCGCAATGTGGTTGGTCAGAAAACATTCATTTCTGTCTAATCTATGAGGTCTCATCATCACAGGTCATTGTCGTGTCGTCAGAGGGGTTCAGCCGAACATTAAATATTTTGAAGTGATCTAAAAAATCGATTTTGAAATGGCTCGCATTGTGGTTGGTCACTGAACATTGGTTTCTGCCCAAATCACAAGGTTTCATCATCAGAGGTCATTGTCGTGTCGTCAGAGGGGTTCAGCCGAACTTAAAATATGTTAAAGTCATCTCAAAAATCGATTTCGAGTTAGCTTGCATTGTGGTTGGTCATAAAACATTCGGAAATGTCTAACTTAAAGGGTCTCATCATCACAGGTCATTGTCGTGTCGTCAGAGGGGTTCAGCCGAACATTGAATATTTTGAAGTGATCTCAAAAATCGAATTCGAGTTGGCTCGCATTGTGGTTGGTCAGAAAACATTGGTTTCTGTCCAAATTACAAGGTTTCATAATTAGAGGTCATTGTCGTGTCGTCAGAGCTAGTCAGCCGAACACTGAATATCTTGAAGTGATTTAATAAATCGATTTCGATTTGGCTTGCATTGTGGTTGGTCAGAAAACATTCATTTCTGTCTAATCTATGAGGTCTCATCATCACAGGTCTTGTCGTGTCGTCAGAGGGGTTCAGCCGAACTTAAAATATTTTAAAGTCATCTCAAAAATCGAATTCGAGTTGGCTTGCATTGTGGTTGGTCAGAAAACATTCATTTCTGTCTAATCTATGAGGTCTCGTCATCAGAGATGATTGTCGTGTCGTCAGGGGGGTTCTGCCGAACTTTAAATATTTCAAAGTGATCTCAATAATCGATATCGAGTTGGCTCGCATTGTGGTTGGTCAGAAAACATTGGTTTCTGTCCACATTACAAGGTTTCATAATCAGGGGTCATTGTCGTGTCGTCAAAGCTAGTCAGCCGAACACTGAATATCTTGAAGTGATCTAATAAATCGATTTCGAGTTGGCTCGCAATGTGGTTGGTCAGAGAACATTCATTTCTGTCTAAACTATGAGGTCTCATCATCACAGGTCATTGTCGTGTCGTCAGAGGGGTTCAGCCGAACATTAAATATTTTGAAGTGATCTAAATAATCGATTTTGAAATGGCTCGCATTGTGGTTGGTCACTAAACATTGGTTTCTGCCCAAATCACAAGGTTTCACCATCAGAGGTCATTGTCGTGTCGTCAGAGGGGTTCAGCCGAACTTAAAATATTTTAAAGTCATCTCAAAAATCGATTTCGAGTTAGCTTGCATTGTGGTTGGTCAAAAGACATTCGGAAATGTCTAACTTACAGGGTCTCATCATCACAGGTCATTGTCGTGTCGTCAGAGGGGTTCAGCCGAACATTGAATATTTTGAAGTGATCTCAAAAATCGATTTCGAGTTGGCTCGCATTGTGGTTGGTCAGAAAACATTGGTTTCTGTCCAAATTACAAGGTTTCATAATCAGAGGTCATTGTCGTGTCGTCAGAGCTAGTCAGCCGAACACTGAATATCTTGAAGTGATCTAATAAATCGATTACGAGTTGGCTCGCATTGTGGTTGGTCAGAAGACATTCATTTCTGTCTAATCTATGTGGTCTCATCATCAGAGATGATTGTCGCGTCGTCAGAGGAGTTCTGCCGATCTTTAAATATCTCATAGTGATCTCAAAAATTAATTTCGACTTGAATCGCATTGTGGTTGGTCAGAAAACATTGATTCCTGTCCAAATACAAGGTTTTATCATTAGAGGTCATTGTCGTGTCGTCAGAGGGGTTCAGCCGAACTTAAAATATTTTAAAGTCATCTCAAAAATCGAATTCGAGTAGGCTTGCATTGTGGTTGGTCAAAAGACATTCGTTACTGTCTAATTCACAGGGTCTCATCATCAGAGGTCATTGTCGTGTCGTCAGAGGGATTCAGCCGAACAGTGAATATTTTGAAGTGATCTCTAAAATCGATTTCGAGTTGGCTCGTATTGTGGTTGGTCAGAAGACAATCATTTCTGTCTAATTTATGAGGTCTCATCATCAGAGATGATTGTCGTGTCGTCAGGGAGGTTCTGCCGAACTTTAAATATTTCAAAGTGATCTCAAAAATCGATTTCGAGTTGGCTCGCATTGTGGTTGGTCAGAAAACATTGGTTTCTGTCCAAAGTACAAGGTTCCATCTTCAGATGTCATTGTCGTGTCGTCAGAGGGATTTAGTCGAACATTGAATATTTTGAAGTGATCTCAAAAATTGATTTCGAGTTTGCTCGCATTATGGTTGGTCAGACAACATTGATTTCTGTCCAAATTACAAGGTTTCATAATCAGAGGTCATTGTCGTGTCGTCAGAGGTTGTCAGCCGAACACTGAATATTTTGAAGTGATCTCAAAAATCGATTTCGAGTTGGCTCGCAATGTGGTTGGACACTAAACATTGGTTTCTGCCCAAATCACAAGGTTTCATCATCAGAGGTCATTGTCATGTCGTCAGAGGGGTTCAGCCGAACTTAAAATATTTTAGAGTCATCTCAAAAATCGATTTCGAGTTGGCTTGCATTGTGGTTGGTCAAATGACATTCGGAAATGTCTAACTTACAGGGTATCATCATCACAGGTCATTGTCGTGTCGTCAGAGGGGTTCAGACGAACATTAAATATTTTGAAGTGATCTCAAAAATCGATTTCGAGTTGGCTCGCAATGTGGTTGGTCAGAAAACATTCATTTCTGTCTAATCTATGAGGTCTCATCATCACTGGTCATTGCCGTGTCGTCAGAGAAGTTCAGCCGAACATTAAATATTTTGAAGTGATCTCAAAAATCGATTTCGAAATGGCTCGCATTGTGGTTGGTCACTGAACATTGGTTTCTGCCCAAATCACAAGGTTTCATCATCAGAGGTCATTGTCATGTCGTCAGAGGGGTTCAGCCGAACTTAAAATATTTTAGAGTCATCTCAAAAATCGATTTCGAGTTGGCTTGCATTGTGGTTGGTCAAAAGACATTCGTAACTGTCTAATTTACAGGGTCTCATCATCAGAGGTCATTGTCGTGTCGTCAGAGAAGTTCAGCCGAACATTAAATATTTTGAAGTGATCTCAAAAATCGATTTCGAAATGGTTCGCATTGTGGTTGGTCACAAAACATTGGTTTCTATCCAAAGTACAAGGTTCCATTATCAGACGTCATTGTCGTGTCGTCAGAGGGATTTAGTCGAACATTGAATATTTTGAAGTGATCTCAAAAATCGAATTCGAGTTGGCTTGCATTGTGGTTGATCGAAAGACATTCGTAACTGTCTAATTTACAGGGTCTCATCATCAGAGGTCATTGTCGTGTCGTCAGAGGGATTCAGCCGAACTTAAAATATTTTAAAGTCATCTCAAAAATCGAATTCGAGTTGGCTTGCATTGTGGTTGGTCAGAAAACATTCATTTCTGTCTAATCTATGAGGTCTCGTCATCAGAGATGATTGTCGTGTCGTCAGGGGGGTTCTGCCGAACTTTAAATATTTCAAAGTGATCTCAATAATCGATATCGAGTTGGCTCGCATTGTGGTTGGTCAGAAAACATTGGTTTCTGTCCACATTACAAGGTTTCATAATCAGGGGTCATTGTCGTGTCGTCGAAGCTAGTCAGCCGAACACTGAATATCTTGAAGTGATCTAATAAATCGATTTCGAGTTGGCTCGCAATGTGGTTGGTCAGAAAACATTCATTTCTGTCTAATCTATGAGGTCTCATCATCACAGGTCATTGTCGTGTCGTCAGAGGGGTTCAGCCGGACATTAAATATTTTGAAGTGATCTAAAAAATCGATTTTGAAATGGCTCGCATTGTGGTTGGTCACTAAACATTGGTTTCTGCCCAAATCACAAGGTTTCATCATCAGAGGTCATTGTCGTGTCGTCAGAGGGGTTCAGCCGAACTTAAAATATTTTAAAGTCATCTCAAAAATCGATTTCGAGTTAGCTTGCATTGCGGTTGGTCAAAAGACATTCGGAAATGTCTAACTTACTGGGTCTCATCATCACAGGTCATTGTCGTGTCGTCAGAGGGGTTCAGCCGAACATTGAATATTTTGAAGTGATCTCAAAAATCGAATTCGAGTTGGCTTGCATTGTGGTTGGTCAGAAAACATTGGTTTCTGTCCAAATTACAAGGTTTCATAATCAGAGGTCATTGTCGTGTCGTCAGAGCTAGTCAGCCGAACACTGAATATCTTGAAGTGATCTAATAAATCGATTTCGATTTGGCTTGCATTGTGGTTGGTTAGAAAACATTCATTTCTGTCTAATCTATGAGGTCTCATCATCACAGGTCTTGTCGTGTCGTCAGAGGGGTTCAGCCGAACTTAAAATATTTTAAAGTCATCTCAAAAATCGAATTCGAGTTGGCTTGCATTGTGGTTGGTCAGAAAACATTCATTTCTGTCTAATCTATGAGGTCTCGTCATCAGAGATGATTGTCGTGTCGTCAGGGGGGTTCTGCCGAACTTTAAATATTTCAAAGTGATCTCAATAATCGATATCGAGTTGGCTCGCATTGTGGTTGGTCAGAAAACATTGGTTTCTGTCCACATTACAATGTTTCATAATCAGGGGTCATTGTCGTGTCGTCAAAGCTAGTCAGCCGAACACTGAATATCTTGAAGTGATCTAATAAATCGATTTCGAGTTGGCTCGCAATGTGGTTGGTCAGAAAACATTCATTTCTGTCTAATCTATGAGGTCTCATCATCATAGATGATTGTCGTGTCTTCAGAGGGGTTCTGCCGAACTTTAAATATTTCTAAGTGATATCAAAAATCGATATCGAGTTGGTTCGCATTGTGGTTAGTCAGAAAACATTGGTTTCTGTCCAAAGTACAGGGTTCCATCATCAGAAGTCATTGTCGAGTCGTCAGAGGGATTTAGTCGAACATTGAATATTTTGAAGTGATCTCAAAAATCGAATTCGAGTTGAATTGCATTGTGGTTGATCGAAAGACATTCGTAACTGTCTAATTTACAGGGTCTCATCATCACAGATCATTGTCGTGTCGTCAGAGGGGTTCAGCCGAACATTAAATATTTTGAAGTGATCTCAAAAATCGATTTCGAAATGGCTCTCATTTTGGCTGGTCACAAAACATATGTTTCTGCCCAAATCACAAGGTTTCATCATCAGAGGTCATTGTCGTGTCGTCAGAGGGATTCAGCCGAACAGTGAATATTTTGAAGTGATCTCAAAAATCGATTTCGAGTTGGCTCGCATTGTGGTTGGTCAGAAGACAATCATTTCTGTCTAATTTATGAGGTCTCATCATCATAGATGATTGTCGTGTCGTCAGACGGGTTCTGCCGAACTTTAAATATTTCAAAGTAATATTAAAAGACGATATCGAGTTGGCTCGCATTGTGGTTGGTCAGAAGACAGTCATTTCTGTCTAATCTATGAGGTCTCATCATCATAGATTATTGTCGTGTCGTCAGAGTCTGCCGAACTTTAAATGTTTCAAAGTGATCTCAAAAATCGATTTCGAAATGGCTCGCATTTTGGTTGGTCACACAACATTGGTTTCTGCCCAAATCACAAGGTTTCATCATCAGAGGTCATTGTCGTGTCGTCAGAGGGATTCAGCCGAACAGTGAATATTTTGAAGTGATCTCAAAAATCGATTTCGAGTTGGCTCGCATTGTGGTTGGTCAGAAGACATTGGTTTCTGTCCAAATTACAAGGTTTCATAATCAGAGGTCAATGTCGTGTCGTCAGAGGTAGTCAGCCGAACACTGAATATTTTGAAGTGATCTAAAAAATCGATTAAGAGTTGGCTCGCAATGTTTTTGGTCAGAAAACATTCATTTCTGTCTAATCTATGAGGTCTCATCATCACAGGTCATTGTCGTGTCGTCAGAGGAGTTCAGCCGAACATTAAATATTTTGAAGTGATCTCAAAAATCGATTTCGAAATGGCTCGCATTTTGGTTGGTCACACAACATTGGTTTCTGTCCACATTACAAGGTTTCATAATCAGAGGTCATTGTCGTGTCGTCAGAGGGGTTCAGCCGAACTTAAAATATTTTAAAGTCATCTCAAAAATCGATTTCGAGTTGGCTTGCATTATGGTTGGTTAAAAGACAATCGGAAATGTGTAACTTACAGGGTCTCATCATCACAGGTCATTGTCGTGTCGTCAGAGGGGTTCAGCCGAACATTAAATATTTTGAAGTGATCTCAAAAATCGATTTCGAGTTGGCTCGCATTGTGGTTGGTCAGAAAACATTCATTTCTGTCCAATCTATGAGGTCTCGTCATCAGAGATGATTGTCGTGTCGTCAGGGGGGTTCTGCCGAACTTTAAATATTTCAAAGTGATCTCAAAAATCGATTTCGAGTTTGCTCGCATTGTGGTTAGTCAGAAAACATTGGTTTCTGTCCATATCACAAGGTTTCATAATCAGAGGTCATTGTCGTGTCGTCAGAGCTAGTCAGCCGAACACTGAATATCTTGAAGTGATCTAATAAATCGATTTCGATTTGGCTTGCAATGTGGTTAGTCAGAAAACATTCATTTCTGTCCAATCTATGAGGTCTCATCATCACAGGTCATTGTCGTGTCGTCAGAGGGGTTCAGCCGAAGTTAAAATATTTTAAAGTCATCTCAAAAATCGATTTTGAAATGGCTCGCATTGTGGTTGGTCAATAAACATTGGTTTCTGCCCAAATCACAAGGTTTCATCATCAGAGGTCATTGTCGTGTCGTCAGAGGGGTTCAGCCGAACTTAAAATATTTTAAAGTCATCTCAAAAATCGATTTCGAGTTAGCTTGCATTGTGGTTGGTCAAAAGACATTCGGAAATGTCTAACTTACAGGGTCTCATCATCACAGGTCATTGTCGTGTCGTCAGAGGGGTTCAGCCGAACATTGAATATTTTGAAGTGATCTCAAAAATCGATTTCGAGTTGGCTCGCATTGTGGTTGGTCAGAAAACATTGGTTTCTGTCCAAATTACAAGGTTTCATAATCAGAGGTCATTGTCGTGTCGTCAGAGGGATTCAGCCGAACAGTGAATATTTTGAAGTGATCTCAAAAATCGATTTCGAAATGGCTCGCATTGTGGTTGGTCAGAAGACAATCATTTCTGTCTAATCTATGGGGTCTCATCATCATAGATGATTGTCGTGTCGTCAGAGGGGTTCAGCCGAACTTAAAATATTTTAGAGTCATCTCAAAAATCGATTTCGAGTTGGCTTGCATTGTGGTTGGTCAAAAGACATTCGGAAATGTCTAACTTACAGGGTCTCATCATCACAGGTCATTGTCGTGTCGTTAGAGGGGTTCAGCCGAACATTAAATATTTTGAAGTGATCTCAAAAATCGATTTCGAAATGGCTCGCATTGTGGTTGGTCACAATACACTGGTTTCTGCCCAAATCAAAAGGTTTCATCATCAGAGGTCATTGTCGTGTCGTCAGAGCGGTTCTGCCGAACTTTAAAAATTTCAAAGTTATATCAAAAATCGATTTCGAATTGGCTCGCATTGTGGTTGGTTAGAAGACAATCATTTTTGTCTAATCTATGAGGTCTCATCATCATAGATGATTGTCGTGTCTTCAGAGGGGTTCTGCCGAACTTTAAATATTTCTAAGTGATATCAAAAATCGATATCGAGTTGGTTCGCATTGTGGTTAGTCAGAAAACATTTGTTCCTGTCCAAAGTACAAGGTTCCATCATCAGAAGTCATTGTCGTGTCGTCAGAGGGATTTAGTCGAACATTGAATATTTTGAAGTGATCTCAAAAATCGAATTCGAGTTGAATTGCATTGTGGTTGATCGAAAGACTTTCGTAACTGTCTAATTTACAGGGTCTCATCATCAGAGGTCATTGTCGTGTCGTCAGAGGGATTCAGCCGAACAGTGAATATTTTGAAGTGATCTCAAAAATCGATTTCGAAATGGCTCGCATTGTGGTTGGTCAGAAAACAATCATTTCTGTCTAATCTATGAGGTCTCATCATCATAGATGATTGTCGTGTCGTCAGAGGGGTTCTGCTGAAATTGAAATATTTCAAAGTGATATCAAAAATCGATTTCGAGTTGGCTCGCATTGTGGTTGGTCAGAAAACATTGGTTTCTGTCCAAAGTACAAGGTTCCATCATCAGAAGTCGTGTCGTCAGAGGGATTTAGTCGAACAGTGAATATTTTGAAGTGATCTCAAAAATCGACTTCGAGTTGGCTCGCATTGTGGTTGGTCAGAAGACAATCATTTCTGTCTATTTTATGAGGTCTTATCATCATAGATGATTGTCGTGTCGTCAGAGGGGTTCTGCTGAAATTGAAATATTTCAAAGTGATATCAAAAATCGATTTCGAGTTGGCTCGCATTGTGGTTGGTCCGAAGACAATCATTTCTGTCTAATCTATGAGGTCTCATCATCATAGATGATTGTCGTGTCGTCAGAGGGGTTCTGCCGAACTTTAAATATTTCAAAGTGATATCAAAAATCGATTTCGAGTTGGCTCGCATTGTGGTTGGCCAGAAAACATTGGTTTCTGTCCAAAGTGCAAAGTTCCATCATCAGAAATCATTGTCGTGTCGTCAGAGGGATTTAGTCGAACAGTGAATATTTTGAAGTTATCTCAAAAATCGATTTCGAGTTGGCTCGCATTGTGGTTGGTCAGAAGACAATCATTTCTGTCTAATCTATGAGGTCTCATCATCATAGATGATTGTCGTGTCGTCAGAGGGGTTCGGCCGAACTTTAAATATTTCAAAGTGATATTAAAAATCGATTTCGAGTTGGCTCGCATTGTGGTTGGTCAGAAAACATTGGTTTCTGTTCAAAGTGCAAGGTTCCATCATCAGAAGTCATTGTCGTGTCGTCAGAGGGATTTAGTCGAACAGTGAATATTTTGAAGTGATCTCAAAAATCGATTTCGAGTTGGCTCGCATTGTGGTTGGTCAGAAGACAATCATTTCTGTCTAATCTATGAGGTCTCATCATCATAGATGATTGTCGTGTCGTCAGAGGGGTTCGGCCGAACTTTAAATATTTCAAAGTGATATCAAAAATCGATTTCGAATTGGCTCGCATTGTGGTTGGTCAGAAAACATTGGTTCCTGTCCAAAGTGCAAGGTTCCATCATCAGAAGTCATTGTCGTGTCGTCAGAGGGATTAAGTCGAACGGCGAATATTTTGAAGTGATCTCAAAAATCGATTTCGAAATGGCTCTCATTTTGGTTGGTCACAAAACATTGGTTTCTGCCCAAATCACAAGGTTTCATCATCAGAGGTCATTGTCGTGTCGTCAGAGGGATTCAGCCGAGCAGTGAATATTTTGAAGTGATCTCAAAAATCGATTTCGAGTTGGCTCGCATTGTGGTTGGTCAAAAGACATTCGGAAATGTCTAACTTACAGGGTCTCATCATCACAGATCATTGTCGTGTCGTCAGATGGGTTCAGCCGAACATTAAATATTTTGAAGTGATCTCAAAAATCGATTTCGAAATGGCTCGCACTGTGGTTGGTCAGAACACATTGGTTTCTGTCCAAATTACAAGGTTTCATAATCAGAGGTCATTGTCGTGTCGTCAGAGGGGTTCAGCCGAACTTAAAATATTTTAAAGTCATCTCAAAAATCGATTTCGAGTTGGCTTGCATTATGGTTGGTCAAAAGACAATCGGAAATGTGTAACTTACAGGGTCTCATCATCACAGGTCATTGTCGTGTCGTCAGAGGGGTTCAGCCGAACATTAAATATTTTGAAGTGATCTCAAAAATCGATTTCGAGTTGGCTCGCATGGTGGTTGGTCAGAAAACATTCATTACTGTCCAATCTATGAGGTCTCGTCATCAGAGATGATTGTCGTGTCGTCAGGGGGGTTCTGCCGAACTTTAAATATTTCAAAGTGATCTCAAAAATCGATTTCGAGTTTGCTCGCATTGTGGTTAGTCAGAAAACATTGGTTTCTGTCCATATTACAAGGTTTCATAATCAGAGGTCATTGTCGTGTCGTCAGAGCTAGTCAGCCGAACACTGAATATCTTGAAGTGATCTAATAAATCGATTTCGATTTGGCTTGCAATGTGGTTAGTCAAAAAACATTCATTTCTGTCCAATCTATGAGGTCTCATCATCACAGGTCATTGTCGTGTCGTCAGAGGGGTTCAGCCGAACTTAAAATATTTTAAAGTCATCTCAAAAATCGATTTCGAAATGGCTCGCATTGTGGTTGGTCAATAAACATTGGTTTCTGCCCAAATCACAAGGTTTCATCATCAGAGGTCATTGTCGTGTCGTCAGAGGGGTTCAGCCGAACATTAAATATTTTGAAGTGATCTCAAAAATCGATTTCGAAATGGCTCGCATTGTGGTTGGTCAGAACACATTGGTTTCTGTCCAAATTACAAGGTTTCATAATCAGAGGTCATTGTCGTGTCGTCAGAGGGGTTCAGCCGAACTTAAAATATTTTAAAGTCATCTCAAAAATCGATATCGAGTTAGCTTGCATTGTGGTTGGTCAAAAGACATTCGGAAATATCTAACTTACAGGGTCTCATCATCACAGGTCATTGTCGTGTCGTCAGAGGGGTTCAGCCGAGCATTGAATATTTTGAAGTGATCTCAAAAATCGATTTCGAGTTGGCTCGCATTGTGGTTGGTCAAAAAACATTGGTTTCTGTCCAAATTACAAGGTTTCATAATCAGAGCAATCGTGTCGTCAGAGGGATTCAGACGAACAGTGAATATTTTGAAGTGATCTCAAAAATCGATTTCGAGTTGGCTCGCATTGTGGTTGGTCAGAAGACAATCATTTCTGTCTAATTTATGAGGTCTCATCATCATAGATGATTGTGGTGTCGTCAGACGGGTTCACCCGAACAGTGAATATTTTGAAGTGATCTCAAAAATCGATTTCGAGTTGGCTCGCATTGTGGTTAGTCAGAAAACATTCATTTCTGTCTAATCTATGAGGTCTCATCATCACAGGTCTTGTCGTGTCGTCAGAGGGGTTCAGCCGAACTTAAAATATTTTAAAGTCATCTCAAAAATCGAATTCGAGTTGGCTTGCATTGTGGTTGGTCAGAAAACATTCATTTCTGTCTAATCTATGAGGTCTCGTCATCAGAGTTGATGTCGTGTCGTCAGGGGGGTTCTGCCGAACTTTAAAAATATCAAAGTGATCTCAAAATTCTATTTCGAGTTGACTCGCATTGTGGTTGGTCAGAAAACATTGGTTTCTGCCCAAATTACAAGGTTTCATAATCAGAGGTCATTGTCGTGTCGTCAGAGCTAGTCAGCCGAACACTGAATATCTTGAAGTGATCTAATAAATCGATTTCGAGTTGGCTCGCCATGTGGTTGGTCACTAAACATTGGTTTCTGCCCAAATCACAAGGTTTCATCATCAGAGGTCATTGTCATGTCGTCAGAGGGGTTCAGCCGAACTTAAAATATTGTAGAGTCATCTCAAAAATCGATTTCGAGTTGGCTTGCATTATGGTTGGTCAAATGACATTCGGAAATGTCTAACTTACAGGGTCTCATCATCACAGGTCATTGTCGTGTCGTCAGAGGGGTTCAGCCGAACATTAAATATTTTGAAGTGATCTCAAAAATCGATTTCGAGTTGGCTCGCAATGTGGTTGGTCAGAAAACATTCATTTCTGTCTAATCTATGAGGTCTCGTCATCAGAGTTGATGTCGTGTCGTCAGGGGGGTTCTGCCGAACTTTAAAAATATCAAAGTGATCTCAAAATTCTATTTCGAGTTGACTCGCATTGTGGTTGGTCAGAAAACATTGGTTTCTGCCCAAATTACAAGGTTTCATAATCAGAGGTCATTGTCGTGTCGTCAGAGCTAGTCAGCCGAACACTGAATATCTTGAAGTGATCTAATAAATCGATTTCGAGTTGGCTCGCAATGTGGTTGGTCAGAAAACATTCATTTCTGTCTAATCTATGAGGTCTCATCATCACTGGTCATTGCCGTGTCGTCAGAGAAGTTCTGCCGAACATTAAATATTTTGAAGTGATCTCAAAAATCGATTTCGAAATGGCTCGCATTGTGGTTGGTCACTGAACATTGGTTTCTATCCAAAGTACAAGGTTCCATCATCAGACGTCATTGTCGTGTCGTCAGAGGGATTTAGTCGAACATTGAATATTTTGAAGTGATCTCAAAAATCGATTTCGAAATGGCTCGCATTGTGGTTGGTCAGAAGACAATCATTTCTGTCTAATCTATGGGGTCTCATCATCATAGATGATTGTCGTGTCGTCAGAGGGGTTCAGCCGAACTTAAAATATTTTAGAGTCATCTCAAAAATCGATTTCGAGTTGGCTTGCATTGTGGTTGGTCAAAAGACATTCGGAAATGTCTAACTTACAGGGTCTCATCATCACAGGTCATTGTCGTGTCGTCAGAGGGGTTCAGCCGAACATTAAATATTTTGAAGTGATCTCAAAAATCGATTTCGAGTTGGATCGCAATGTGGTTGGTCAGAAAATATTCATTTCTGTCTAATCTATGAGGTCTCATCATCACTGGTCATTGCCGTGTCGTCAGAGAAGTTCAGCCGAACATTAAATATTTTGTAGTGATCTCAAAAATCGATTTCGAAATGGCTCGCATTGTGGTTGGTCACGAAACATTGGTTTCTATCCAAAGTACAAGGTTCCATCATCAGACGTCATTGTCGTGTCGTCAGAGGGATTTAGTCGAACATTGAATATTTTGAAGTGATCTCAAAAATCGATTTCGAAATGGCTCGCATTGTGGTTGGTCAGAAGACAATCATTTCTGTCTAATCTATGGGGTCTCATCATCATAGATGATTGTCGTGTCGTCAGAGGGGTTCAGCCGAACTTAAAATATTTTAAAGTCATCTCAAAAATCGATTTCGAGTTAGCTTGCATTGCGGTAGGTCAAAAGACATTCGGAAATGTCTAACTTACAGGGTCTCATCATCACAGGTCATTGTCGTGTCGTTAGAGGGGTTCAGCCGAACATTAAATATTTTGAAGTGATCTCAAAAATCGATTTCGAAATGGCTCGCATTGTGGTTGGTCACAATTCACTGGTTTCTGCCCAAATCAAAAGGTTTCATCATCATAGATGATTGTCGTGTCGTCAGAGGGGTTCTGCTGAAATTGAAATATTTCAAAGTGATATCAAAAATCGATTTCGAGTTGGCTCGCATTGTGGTTGGTCAGAAAACATTGGTTTCTGTCCAAAGTACAAGGTTCCATCATCAGAAGTCATTGTCGTGTCGTCAGAGGGATTTAGTCGAACAGTGAATATTTTGAAGTGATCTCAAAAATCGACTTCGAGTTGGCTCGCATTGTGGTTGGTCAGAAGACAATCATTTCTGTCTATTTTATGAGGTCTTATCATCATAGATGATTGTCGTGTCGTCAGAGGGGTTCTGCTGAAATTGAAATATTTCAAAGTGATATCAAAAATCGATTTCGAGTTGGCTCGCATTGTGGTTGGTCCGAAGACAATCATTTCTGTCTAATCTATGAGGTCTCATCATCTTAGATGATTGTCGTGTCGTCAGAGGGGTTCTGCCGAACTTTAAATATTTCAAAGTGATATCAAAAATCGATTTCGAGTTGGCTCGCATTGTGGTTGGTCAGAAAACATTGGTTTCTGTCCAAAGTGCAAGGTTCCATCATCAGAAATCATTGTCGTGTCGTCAGAGGGATTTAGTCGAACAGTGAATATTTTGAAGTTATCTCAAAAATCGATTTCGAGTTGGCTCGCATTGTGGTTGGTCAGAAGACAATCATTTCTGTCTAATCTATGAGGTCTCATCATCATAGATGATTGTCGTGTCGTCAGAGGGGTTCGGCCGAACTTTAAATATTTCAAAGTGATATTAAAAATCGATTTCGAGTTGGCTCGCATTGTGGTTGGTCAGAAAACATTGGTTTCTGTTCAAAGTGCAAGGTTCCATCATCAGAAGTCATTGTCGTGTCGTCAGAGGGATTTAGTCGAACAGTGAATATTTTGAAGTGATCTCAAAAATCGATTTCGAGTTGGCTCGCATTGTGGTTGGTCAGAAGACAATCATTTCTGTCTAATCTATGAGGTCTCATCATCATAGATGATTGTCGTGTCGTCAGAGGGGTTCGGCCGAACTTTAAATATTTCAAAGTGATATCAAAAATCGATTTCGAATTGGCTCGCATTGTGGTTGGTCAGAAAACATTGGTTCCTGTCCAAAGTGCAAGGTTCCATCATCAGAAGTCATTGTCGTGTCGTCAGAGGGATTAAGTCGAACGGCGAATATTTTGAAGTGATCTCAAAAATCGATTTCGAAATGGCTCTCATTTTGGTTGGTCACAAAACATTGGTTTCTGCCCAAATCACAAGGTTTCATCATCAGAGGTCATTGTCGTGTCGTCAGAGGGATTCAGCCGAGCAGTGAATATTTTGAAGTGATCTCAAAAATCGATTTCGAGTTGGCTCGCATTGTGGTTGGTCAAAAGACATTCGGAAATGTCTAACTTACAGGGTCTCATCATCACAGATCATTGTCGTGTCGTCAGAGGGGTTCAGCCGAACATTAAATATTTTGAAGTGATCTCAAAAATCGATTTCGAAGTGGCTCGCATTGTGGTTGGTCAGAACACATTGGTTTCTGTCCAAATTACAAGGTTTCATAATCAGAGGTCATTGTCGTGTCGTCAGAGGGGTTCAGCCGAACTTAAAATATTTTAAAGTCATCTCAAAAATCGATTTCGAGTTGGCTTGCATTATGGTTGGTCAAAAGACAATCGGAAATGTGTAACTTACAGGGTCTCATCATCACAGGTCATTGTCGTGTCGTCAGAGGGGTTCAGCCGAACATTAAATATTTTGAAGTGATCTCAAAAATCGATTTCGAGTTGGCTCGCATTGTGGTTGGTCAGAAAACATTCATTACTGTCCAATCTATGAGGTCTCGTCATCAGAGATGATTGTCGTGTCGTCAGGGGGGTTCTGCCGAACTTTAAATATTTCAAAGTGATCTCAAAAATCGATTTCGAGTTTGCTCGCATTGTGGTTAGTCAGAAAACATTGGTTTCTGTCCATATTACAAGGTTTCATAATCAGAGGTCATTGTCGTGTCGTCAGAGCTAGTCAGCCGAACACTGAATATCTTGAAGTGATCTAATAAATCGATTTCGATTTGGCTTGCAATGTGGTTAGTCAGAAAACATTCATTTCTGTCCAATCTATGAGGTCTCATCATCACAGGTCATTGTCGTGTCGTCAGAGGGGTTCAGCCGAACTTAAAATTTTTAAAGTCATCTCAAAAATCGATTTCGAAATGGCTCGCATTGTGGTTGGTCAATAAACATTGGTTTCTGCCCAAATCACAAGGTTTCATCATCAGAGGTCATTGTCGTGTCGTCAGAGGGGTTCAGCCGAACTTAAAATATTTTAAAGTCATCTCAAAAATCGATATCGAGTTAGCTTGCATTGTGGTTGGTCAAAAGACATTCGGAAATATCTAACTTACAGGGTCTCATCATCACAGGTCATTGTCGTGTCGTCAGAGGGGTTCAGCCGAACATTGAATATTTTGAAGTGATCTCAAAAATCGATTTCGAGTTGGCTCGCATTGTGGTTGGTCAAAAAACATTGGTTTCTGTCCAAATTACAAGGTTTCATAATCAGAGCAATCGTGTCGTCAGAGGGATTCAGACGAACAGTGAATATTTTGAAGTGATCTCAAAAATCGATTTCGAGTTGGCTCGCATTGTGGTTAGTCAGAAAACATTGGTTTCTGTCCATATTACATGGTTTCATAATCAGAGGTCATTGTCGTGTCGTCAGAGCTAGTCAGCCGAACACTGAATATCTTGAAGTGATCTAATAAATCGATTTCGATTTGGCTTGCATTGTGGTTGGTCAGAAAACATTCATTTCTGTCTAATCTATGAGGTCTCATCATCACAGGTCTTGTCGTGTCGTCAGAGGGGTTCAGCCGAACTTAAAATATTTTAAAGTCATCTCAAAAATCGAATTCGAGTTGGCTTGCATTGTGGTTGGTCAGAAAACATTCATTTCTGTCTAATCTATGAGGTCTCGTCATCAGAGATGATTGTCGTGTCGTCAGGGGGGTTCTGCCGAACTTTAAATATTTAAAAGTGATCTCAATAATCGATATCGAGTTGGCTCGCATTGTGGTTGGTCAGAAAACATTGGTTTCTGTCCACATTACAAGGTTTCATAATCAGGGGTCATTGTCGTGTCGTCAAAGCTAGTCAGCCGAACACTGAATATCTTGAAGTGATCTAATAAATCGATTTCGAGTTGGCTCGCAATGTGGTTGGTCAGAAAACATTCATTTCTGTCTAATCTATGAGGTCTCATCATCACAGGTCATTGTCGTGTCGTCAGAGGGGTTCAGCCGAACATTAAATATTTTGAAGTGATCTAAAAAATCGATTTTGAAATGGCTCGCATTGTGGTTGGTCACTGAACATTGGTTTCTGCCCAAATCACAAGGTTTCATCATCAGAGGTCATTGTCGTGTCGTCAGAGGGGTTCAGCCGAACTTAAAATATGTTAAAGTCATCTCAAAAATCGATTTCGAGTTAGCTTGCATTGTGGTTGGTCATAAAACATTCGGAAATGTCTAACTTACAGGGTCTCATCATCACAGGTCATTGTCGTGTCGTCAGAGGGGTTCAGCCGAACATTGAATATTTTGAAGTGATCTCAAAAATCGAATTCGAGTTGGCTCGCATTGTGGTTGGTCAGAAAACATTGGTTTCTGTCCAAATTACAAGGTTTCATAATCAGAGGTCATTGTCGTGTCGTCAGAGCTAGTCAGCCGAACACTGAATATCTTGAAGTGATCTAATAAATCGATTTCGATTTGGCTTGCATTGTGGTTGGTCAGAAAACATTCATTTCTGTCTAATCTATGAGGTCTCATCATCACAGGTCTTGTCGTGTCGTCAGAGGGGTTCAGCCGAACTTAAAATATTTTAAAGTCATCTCAAAAATCGAATTCGAGTTGGCTTGCATTGTGGTTGGTCAGAAAACATTCATTTCTGTCTAATCTATGAGGTCTCGTCATCAGAGATGATTGTCGTGTCGTCAGGGGGGTTCTGCCGAACTTTAAATATTTCAAAGTGATCTCAATAATCGATATCGAGTTGGCTCGCATTGTGGTTGGTCAGAAAACATTGGTTTCTGTCCACATTACAAGGTTTCATAATCAGGGGTCATTGTCGTGTCGTCAAAGCTAGTCAGCCGAACACTGAATATCTTGAAGTGATCTAATAAATCGATTTCGAGTTGGCTCGCAATGTGGTTGGTCAGAGAACATTCATTTCTGTCTAAACTATGAGGTCTCATCATCACAGGTCATTGTCGTGTCGTCAGAGGGGTTCAGCCGAACATTAAATATTTTGAAGTGATCTAAATAATCGATTTTGAAATGGCTCGCATTGTGGTTGGTCACTAAACATTGGTTTCTGCCCAAATCACAAGGTTTCACCATCAGAGGTCATTGTCGTGTCGTCAGAGGGGTTCAGCCGAACTTAAAATATTTTAAAGTCATCTCAAAAATCGATTTCGAGTTAGCTTGCATTGTGGTTGGTCAAAAGACATTCGGAAATGTCTAACTTACAGGGTCTCATCATCACAGGTCATTGTCGTGTCGTCAGAGGGGTTCAGCCGAACATTGAATATTTTGAAGTGATCTCAAAAATCGATTTCGAGTTGGCTCGCATTGTGGTTGGTCA
Source organism: Chrysolina americana (assembly GCA_958502065.1). Taxonomy (NCBI): domain Eukaryota; kingdom Metazoa; phylum Arthropoda; class Insecta; order Coleoptera; family Chrysomelidae; genus Chrysolina; species Chrysolina americana. Next base: position 54,925,538 of record OY293420.1, on the reverse strand, counting down.
GAAAACATTGATTTCTGTCCAAATTACAAGGTTTCATAATCAGAGGTCATTGTCGTGTCGTCAGAGCTAGTCAGCCGAACACTGAATATCTTGAAGTGATCTAATAAATCGATTACGAGTTGGCTCGCATTGTGGTTGGTCAGAAGACATTCATTTCTGTCTAATCTATGTGGTCTCATCATCAGAGATGATTGTCGTGTCGTCAGAGGGGTTCTGCCGATCTTTAAATATCTCATAGTGATCTCAAAAATTAATTTCGACTTGAATCGCATTGTGGTTGGTCAGAAAACATTGATTCCTGTCCAAATACAAGGTTTTATCATTAGAGGTCATTGTCGTGTCGTCAGAGGGGTTCAGCCGAACTTAAAATATTTTAAAGTCATCTCAAAAATCGAATTCGAGTAGGCTTGCATTGTGGTTGGACAAAAGACATTCGTTACTGTCTAATTCACAGGGTCTCATCATCAGAGGTCATTGTCGTGTCGTCAGAGGGATTCAGCCGAACAGTGAATATTTTGAAGTGATCTCTAAAATCGATTTCGAGTTGGCTCGCATTGTGGTTGGTCAGAAGACAATCATTTCTGTCTAATTTATGAGGTCTCATCATCAGAGATGATTGTCGTGTCGTCAGGGAGGTTCTGCCGAACTTTAAATATTTCAAAGTGATCTCAAAAATCGATTTCGAGTTGGCTCGCATTGTGGTTGGTCAGAAAACATTGGTTTCTGTCCAAAGTACAAGGTTCCATCTTCAGATGTCATTGTCGTGTCGTCAGAGGGATTTAGTCGAACATTGAATATTTTGAAGTGATCTCAAAAATTGATTTCGAGTTTGCTCGCATTATGGTTGGTCAGACAACATTGATTTCTGTCCAAATTACAAGGTTTCATAATCAGAGGTCATTGTCGTGTCGTCAGAGGTTGTCAGCCGAACACTGAATATTTTGAAGTGATCTCAAAAATCGATTTCGAGTTGGCTCGCAATGTGGTTGGTCACTAAACATTGGTTTCTGCCCAAATCACAAGGTTTCATCATCAGAGGTCATTGTCATGTCGTCAGAGGGGTTCAGCCGAACTTAAAATATTTTAGAGTCATCTCAAAAATCGATTTCGAGTTGGCTTGCATTGTGGTTGGTCAAATGACATTCGGAAATGTCTAACTTACAGGGTATCATCATCACAGGTCATTGTCGTGTCGTCAGAGGGGTTCAGACGAACATTAAATATTTTGAAGTGATCTCAAAAATCGATTTCGAGTTGGCTCGCAATGTGGTTGGTCAGAAAACATTCATTTCTGTCTAATCTATGAGGTCTCATCATCACTGGTCATTGCCGTGTCGTCAGAGAAGTTCAGCCGAACATTAAATATTTTGAAGTGATCTCAAAAATCAATTTCGAAATGGCTCGCATTGTGGTTGGTCACTGAACATTGGTTTCTGCCCAAATCACAAGGTTTCATCATCAGAGGTCATTGTCATGTCGTCAGAGGGGTTCAGCCGAACTTAAAATATTTTAGAGTCATCTCAAAAATCGATTTCGAGTTGGCTTGCATTGTGGTTGGTCAAAAGACATTCGTAACTGTCTAATTTACAGGGTCTCATCATCAGAGGTCATTGTCGTGTCGTCAGAGAAGTTCAGCCGAACATTAAATATTTTGAAGTGATCTCAAAAATCGATTTCGAAATGGTTCGCATTGTGGTTGGTCACAAAACATTGGTTTCTATCCAAAGTACAAGGTTCCATTATCAGACGTCATTGTCGTGTCGTCAGAGGGATTTAGTCGAACATTGAATATTTTGAAGTGATCTCAAAAATCGAATTCGAGTTGGCTTGCATTGTGGTTGATCGAAAGACATTCGTAACTGTCTAATTTACAGGGTCTCATCATCAGAGGTCATTGTCGTGTCGTCAGAGGGATTCAGCCGAACTTAAAATATTTTAAAGTCATCTCAAAAATCGAATTCGAGTTGGCTTGCATTGTGGTTGGTCAGAAAACATTCATTTCTGTCTAATCTATGAGGTCTCGTCATCAGAGATGATTGTCGTGTCGTCAGGGGGGTTCTGCCGAACTTTAAATATTTCAAAGTGATCTCAATAATCGATATCGAGTTGGCTCGCATTGTGGTTGGTCAGAAAACATTGGTTTCTGTCCACATTACAAGGTTTCATAATCAGGGGTCATTGTCGTGTCGTCAAAGCTAGTCAGCCGAACACTGAATATCTTGAAGTGATCTAATAAATCGATTTCGAGTTGGCTCGCAATGTGGTTGGTCAGAAAACATTCATTTCTGTCTAATCTATGAGGTCTCATCATCACAGGTCATTGTCGTGTCGTCAGAGGGGTTCAGCCGGACATTAAATATTTTGAAGTGATCTAAAAAATCGATTTTGAAATGGCTCGCATTGTGGTTGGTCACTAAACATTGGTTTCCGCCCAAATCACAAGGTTTCATCATCAGAGGTCATTGTCGTGTCGTCAGAGGGGTTCAGCCGAACTTAAAATATTTTAAAGTCATCTCAAAAATCGATTTCGAGTTAGCTTGCATTGCGGTTGGTCAAAAGACATTCGGAAATGTCTAACTTACAGGGTCTCATCATCACAGGTCATTGTCGTGTCGTCAGAGGGGTTCAGCCGAACATTGAATATTTTGAAGTGATCTCAAAAATCGAATTCGAGTTGGCTTGCATTGTGGTTGGTCAGAAAACATTGGTTTCTGTCCAAATTACAAGGTTTCATAATCAGAGGTCATTGTCGTGTCGTCAGAGCTAGTCAGCCGAACACTGAATATCTTGAAGTGATCTAATAAATCGATTTCGATTTGGCTTGCATTGTGGTTGGTTAGAAAACATTCATTTCTGTCTAATCTATGAGGTCTCATCATCACAGGTCTTGTCGTGTCGTCAGAGGGGTTCAGCCGAACTTAAAATATTTTAAAGTCATCTCAAAAATCGAATTCGAGTTGGCTTGCATTGTGGTTGGTCAGAAAACATTCATTTCTGTCTAATCTATGAGGTCTCGTCATCAGAGATGATTGTCGTGTCGTCAGGGGGGTTCTGCCGAACTTTAAATATTTCAAAGTGATCTCAATAATCGATATCGAGTTGGCTCGCATTGTGGTTGGTCAGAAAACATTGGTTTCTGTCCACATTACAATGTTTCATAATCAGGGGTCATTGTCGTGTCTTCAAAGCTAGTCAGCCGAACACTGAATATCTTGAAGTGATCTAATAAATCGATTTCGAGTTGGCTCGCAATGTGGTTGGTCAGAAAACATTCATTTCTGTCTAATCTATGAGGTCTCATCATCATAGATGATTGTCGTGTCTTCAGAGGGGTTCTGCCGAACTTTAAATATTTCTAAGTGATATCAAAAATCGATATCGAGTTGGTTCGCATTGTGGTTAGTCAGAAAACATTGGTTTCTGTCCAAAGTACAGGGTTCCATCATCAGAAGTCATTGTCGAGTCGTCAGAGGGATTTAGTCGAACATTGAATATTTTGAAGTGATCTCAAAAATCGAATTCGAGTTGAATTGCATTGTGGTTGATCGAAAGACATTCGTAACTGTCTAATTTACAGGGTCTCATCATCACAGATCATTGTCGTGTCGTCAGAGGGGTTCAGCCGAACATTAAATATTTTGAAGTGATCTCAAAAATCGATTTCGAAATGGCTCTCATTTTGGCTGGTCACAAAACATATGTTTCTGCCCAAATCACAAGGTTTCATCATCAGAGGTCATTGTCGTGTCGTCAGAGGGATTCAGCCGAACAGTGAATATTTTGAAGTGATCTCAAAAATCGATTTCGAGTTGGCTCGCATTGTGGTTGGTCAGAAGACAATCATTTCTGTCTAATTTATGAGGTCTCATCATCATAGATGATTGTCGTGTCGTCAGAGGGGTTCTGCCGAACTTTAAATATTTCAAAGTAATATTAAAAGACGATATCGAGTTGGCTCGCATTGTGGTTGGTCAGAAGACAGTCATTTCTGTCTAGTCTATGAGGTCTCATCATCATAGATTATTGTCGTGTCGTCAGAGGGGTTCTGCCGAACTTTAAATGTTTCAAAGTGATCTCAAAAATCGATTTCGAAATGGCTCGCATTTTGGTTGGTCACACAACATTGGTTTCTGCCCAAATCACAAGGTTTCATCATCAGAGGTCATTGTCGTGTCGTCAGAGGGATTCAGCCGAACAGTGAATATTTTGAAGTGATCTCAAAAATCGATTTCGAGTTGGCTTGCATTGTGGTTGGTCAGAAGACATTGGTTTCTGTCCAAATTACAAGGTTTCATAATCAGAGGTCAATGTCGTGTCGTCAGAGGGGTTCAGCCGAACTTAAAATATTTTAAAGTCATCTCAAAAATCGATTTCGAGTTGGCTTGCATTATGGTTGGTCAAAAGACAATCGGAAATGTGTAACTTACAGGGTCTCATCATCACAGGTCATTGTCGTGTCGTCAGAGGGGTTCAGCCGAACATTAAATATTTTGAAGTGATCTCAAAAATCGATTTCGAGTTGGCTCGCATTGTGGTTGGTCAGAAAACATTCATTACTGTCCAATCTATGAGGTCTCGTCATCAGAGATGATTGTCGTGTCGTCAGGGGGGTTCTGCCGAACTTTAAATATTTCAAAGTGATCTCAAAAATCGATTTCGAGTTTGCTCGCATTGTGGTTAGTCAGAAAACATTGGTTTCTGTCCATATTACAAGGTTTCGTAATCAGAGGTCATTGTCGTGTCGTCAGAGCTAGTCAGCCGAACACTGAATATCTTGAAGTGATCTAATAAATCGATTTCGATTTGGCTTGCAATGTGGTTAGTCAGAAAACATTCATTTCTGTCCAATCTATGAGGTCTCATCATCACAGGTCATTGTCGTGTCGTCAGAGGGGTTCAGCCGAACTTAAAATATTTTAAAGTCATCTCAAAAATCGATTTCGAAATGGCTCGCATTGTGGTTGGTCAATAAACATTGGTTTCTGCCCAAATCACAAGGTTTCATCATCAGAGGTCATTGTCGTGTCGTCAGAGGGGTTCAGCCGAACTTAAAATATTTTAAAGTCATCTCAAAAATCGATATCGAGTTAGCTTGCATTGTGGTTGGTCAAAAGACATTCGGAAATATCTAACTTACAGGGTCTCATCATCACAGGTCATTGTCGTGTCGTCAGAGGGGTTCAGCCGAACATTGAATATTTTGAAGTGATCTCAAAAATCGATTTCGAGTTGGCTCGCATTGTGGTTGGTCAAAAAACATTGGTTTCTGTCCAAATTACAAGGTTTCATAATCAGAGCAATCGTGTCGTCAGAGGGATTCAGACGAACAGTGAATATTTTGAAGTGATCTCAAAAATCGATTTCGAGTTGGCTCGCATTGTGGTTGGTCAGAAGACAATCATTTCTGTCTAATTTATGAGGTCTCATCATCATAGATGATTGTGGTGTCGTCAGACGGGTTCACCCGAACAGTGAATATTTTGAAGTGATCTCAAAAATCGATTTCGAGTTGGCTCGCATTGTGGTTAGTCAGAAAACATTGGTTTCTGTCCATATTACATGGTTTCATAATCAGAGGTCATTGTCGTGTCGTCAGAGCTAGTCAGCCGAACACTGAATATCTTGAAGTGATCTAATAAATCGATTTCGATTTGGCTTGCATTGTGGTTGGTCAGAAAACATTCATTTCTGTCTAATCTATGAGGTCTCATCATCACAGGTCTTGTCGTGTCGTCAGAGGGGTTCAGCCGAACTTAAAATATTTTAAAGTCATCTCAAAAATCGAATTCGAGTTGGCTTGCATTGTGGTTGGTCAGAAAACATTCATTTCTGTCTAATCTATGAGGTCTCGTCATCAGAGATGATTGTCGTGTCGTCAGGGGGGTTCTGCCGAACTTTAAATATTTCAAAGTGATCTCAATAATCGATATCGAGTTGGCTCGCATTGTGGTTGGTCAGAAAACATTGGTTTCTGTCCACATTACAAGGTTTCATAATCAGGGGTCATTGTCGTGTCGTCAAAGCTAGTCAGCCGAACACTGAATATCTTGAAGTGATCTAATAAATCGATTTCGAGTTGGCTCGCAATGTGGTTGGTCAGAAAACATTCATTTCTGTCTAATCTATGAGGTCTCATCATCACAGGTCATTGTCGTGTCGTCAGAGGGGTTCAGCCGAACATTAAATATTTTGAAGTGATCTAAAAAATCGATTTTGAAATGGCTCGCATTGTGGTTGGTCACTGAACATTGGTTTCTGCCCAAATCACAAGGTTTCATCATCAGAGGTCATTGTCGTGTCGTCAGAGGGGTTCAGCCGAACTTAAAATATGTTAAAGTCATCTCAAAAATCGATTTCGAGTTAGCTTGCATTGTGGTTGGTCATAAAACATTCGGAAATGTCTAACTTACAGGGTCTCATCATCACAGGTCATTGTCGTGTCGTCAGAGGGGTTCAGCCGAACATTGAATATTTTGAAGTGATCTCAAAAATCGAATTCGAGTTGGCTCGCATTGTGGTTGGTCAGAAAACATTGGTTTCTGTCCAAATTACAAGGTTTCATAATCAGAGGTCATTGTCGTGTCGTCAGAGCTAGTCAGCCGAACACTGAATATCTTGAAGTGATCTAATAAATCGATTTCGATTTGGCTTGCATTGTGGTTGGTCAGAAAACATTCATTTCTGTCTAATCTATGAGGTCTCATCATCACAGGTCTTGTCGTGTCGTCAGAGGGGTTCAGCCGAACTTAAAATATTTTAAAGTCATCTCAAAAATCGAATTCGAGTTGGCTTGCATTGTGGTTGGTCAGAAAACATTCATTTCTGTCTAATCTATGAGGTCTCATCATCATAGATGATTGTCGTGTCTTCAGAGGGGTTCTGCCGAACTTTAAATATTTCTAAGTGATATCAAAAATCGATATCGAGTTGGTTCGCATTGTGGTTAGTCAGAAAACATTGGTTTCTGTCCAAAGTACAGGGTTCCATCATCAGAAGTCATTGTCGAGTCGTCAGAGGGATTTAGTCGAACATTGAATATTTTGAAGTGATCTCAAAAATCGAATTCGAGTTGAATTGCATTGTGGTTGATCGAAAGACATTCGTAACTGTCTAATTTACAGGGTCTCATCATCACAGATCATTGTCGTGTCGTCAGAGGGGTTCAGCCGAACATTAAATATTTTGAAGTGATCTCAAAAATCGATTTCGAAATGGCTCTCATTTTGGCTGGTCACAAAACATATGTTTCTGCCCAAATCACAAGGTTTCATCATCAGAGGTCATTGTCGTGTCGTCAGAGGGATTCAGCCGAACAGTGAATATTTTGAAGTGATCTCAAAAATCGATTTCGAGTTGGCTCGCATTGTGGTTGGTCAGAAGACAATCATTTCTGTCTAATTTATGAGGTCTCATCATCATAGATGATTGTCGTGTCGTCAGAGGGGTTCTGCCGAACTTTAAATATTTCAAAGTAATATTAAAAGACGATATCGAGTTGGCTCGCATTGTGGTTGGTCAGAAGACAGTCATTTCTGTCTAGTCTATGAGGTCTCATCATCATAGATTATTGTCGTGTCGTCAGAGGGGTTCTGCCGAACTTTAAATGTTTCAAAGTGATCTCAAAAATCGATTTCGAAATGGCTCGCATTTTGGTTGGTCACACAACATTGGTTTCTGCCCAAATCACAAGGTTTCATCATCAGAGGTCATTGTCGTGTCGTCAGAGGGATTCAGCCGAACAGTGAATATTTTGAAGTGATCTCAAAAATCGATTTCGAGTTGGCTCGCATTGTGGTTGGTCAGAAGACATTGGTTTCTGTCCAAATTACAAGGTTTCATAATCAGAGGTCAATGTCGTGTCGTCAGAGGGGTTCAGCCGAACTTAAAATATTTTAAAGTCATCTCAAAAATCGATTTCGAGTTGGCTTGCATTATGGTTGGTCAAAAGACAATCGGAAATGTGTAACTTACAGGGTCTCATCATCACAGGTCATTGTCGTGTCGTCAGAGGGGTTCAGCCGAACATTAAATATTTTGAAGTGATCTCAAAAATCGATTTCGAGTTGGCTCGCATTGTGGTTGGTCAGAAAACATTCATTACTGTCCAATCTATGAGGTCTCGTCATCAGAGATGATTGTCGTGTCGTCAGGGGGGTTCTGCCGAACTTTAAATATTTCAAAGTGATCTCAAAAATCGATTTCGAGTTTGCTCGCATTGTGGTTAGTCAAAAAACATTGGTTTCTGTCCATATTACAAGGTTTCATAATCAGAGGTCATTGTCGTGTCGTCAGAGCTAGTCAGCCGAACACTGAATATCTTGAAGTGATCTAATAAATCGATTTCGATTTGGCTTGCAATGTGGTTAGTCAGAAAACATTCATTTCTGTCCAATCTATGAGGTCTCATCATCACAGGTCATTGTCGTGTCGTCAGAGGGGTTCAGCCGAACTTAAAATATTTTAAAGTCATCTCAAAAATCGATTTCGAAATGGCTCGCATTGTGGTTGGTCAATAAACATTGGTTTCTGCCCAAATCACAAGGTTTCATCATCAGAGGTCATTGTCGTGTCGTCAGAGGGGTTCAGCCGAACTTAAAATATTTTAAAGTCATCTCAAAAATCGATATCGAGTTAGCTTGCATTGTGGTTGGTCAAAAGACATTCGGAAATATCTAACTTACAGGGTCTCATCATCACAGGTCATTGTCGTGTCGTCAGAGGGGTTCAGCCGAACATTGAATATTTTGAAGTGATCTCAAAAATCGATTTCGAGTTGGCTCGCATTGTGGTTGGTCAAAAAACATTGGTTTCTGTCCAAATTACAAGGTTTCATAATCAGAGCAATCGTGTCGTCAGAGGGATTCAGACGAACAGTGAATATTTTGAAGTGATCTCAAAAATCGATTTCGAGTTGGCTCGCATTGTGGTTGGTCAGAAGACAATCATTTCTGTCTAATTTATGAGGTCTCATCATCATAGATGATTGTGGTGTCGTCAGACGGGTTCACCCGAACAGTGAATATTTTGAAGTGATCTCAAAAATCGATTTCGAGTTGGCTCGCATTGTGGTTAGTCAGAAAACATTGGTTTCTGTCCATATTACATGGTTTCATAATCAGAGGTCATTGTCGTGTCGTCAGAGCTAGTCAGCCGAACACTGAATATCTTGAAGTGATCTAATAAATCGATTTCGATTTGGCTTGCATTGTGGTTGGTCAGAAAACATTCATTTCTGTCTAATCTATGAGGTCTCATCATCACAGGTCTTGTCGTGTCGTCAGAGGGGTTCAGCCGAACTTAAAATATTTTAAAGTCATCTCAAAAATCGAATTCGAGTTGGCTTGCATTGTGGTTGGTCAGAAAACATTCATTTCTGTCTAATCTATGAGGTCTCGTCATCAGAGATGATTGTCGTGTCGTCAGGGGGGTTCTGCCGAACTTTAAATATTTCAAAGTGATCTCAATAATCGATATCGAGTTGGCTCGCATTGTGGTTGGTCAGAAAACATTGGTTTCTGTCCACATTACAAGGTTTCATAATCAGGGGTCATTGTCGTGTCGTCAAAGCTAGTCAGCCGAACACTGAATATCTTGAAGTGATCTAATTAATCGATTTCGAGTTGGCTCGCAATGTGGTTGGTCAGAAAACATTCATTTCTGTCTAATCTATGAGGTCTCATCATCACAGGTCATTGTCGTGTCGTCAGAGGGGTTCAGCCGAACATTAAATATTTTGAAGTGATCTAAAAAATCGATTTTGAAATGGCTCGCATTGTGGTTGGTCACTGAACATTGGTTTCTGCCCAAATCACAAGGTTTCATCATCAGAGGTCATTGTCGTGTCGTCAGAGGGGTTCAGCCGAACTTAAAATATGTTAAAGTCATCTCAAAAATCGATTTCGAGTTAGCTTGCATTGTGGTTGGTCATAAAACATTCGGAAATGTCTAACTTAAAGGGTCTCATCATCACAGGTCATTGTCGTGTCGTCAGAGGGGTTCAGCCGAACATTGAATATTTTGAAGTGATCTCAAAAATCGAATTCGAGTTGGCTCGCATTGTGGTTGGTCAGAAAACATTGGTTTCTGTCCAAATTACAAGGTTTCATAATCAGAGGTCATTGTCGTGTCGTCAGAGCTAGTCAGCCGAACACTGAATATCTTGAAGTGATCTAATAAATCGATTTCGATTTGGCTTGCATTGTGGTTGGTCAGAAAACATTCATTTCTGTCTAATCTATGAGGTCTCATCATCACAGGTCTTGTCGTGTCGTCAGAGGGGTTCAGCCGAACTTAAAATATTTTAAAGTCATCTCAAAAATCGAATTCGAGTTGGCTTGCATTGTGGTTGGTCAGAAAACATTCATTTCTGTCTAATCTATGAGGTCTCGTCATCAGAGATGATTGTCGTGTCGTCAGGGGGGTTCTGCCGAACTTTAAATATTTCAAAGTGATCTCAATAATCGATATCGAGTTGGCTCGCATTGTGGTTGGTCAGAAAACATTGGTTTCTGTCCACATTACAAGGTTTCATAATCAGGGGTCATTGTCGTGTCGTCAAAGCTAGTCAGCCGAACACTGAATATCTTGAAGTGATCTAATAAATCGATTTCGAGTTGGCTCGCAATGTGGTTGGTCAGAGAACATTCATTTCTGTCTAAACTATGAGGTCTCATCATCACAGGTCATTGTCGTGTCGTCAGAGGGGTTCAGCCGAACATTAAATATTTTGAAGTGATCTAAATAATCGATTTTGAAATGGCTCGCATTGTGGTTGGTCACTAAACATTGGTTTCTGCCCAAATCACAAGGTTTCACCATCAGAGGTCATTGTCGTGTCGTCAGAGGGGTTCAGCCGAACTTAAAATATTTTAAAGTCATCTCAAAAATCGATTTCGAGTTAGCTTGCATTGTGGTTGGTCAAAAGACATTCGGAAATGTCTAACTTACAGGGTCTCATCATCACAGGTCATTGTCGTGTCGTCAGAGGGGTTCAGCCGAACATTGAATATTTTGAAGTGATCTCAAAAATCGATTTCGAGTTGGCTCGCATTGTGGTTGGTCAGAAAACATTGGTTTCTGTCCAAATTACAAGGTTTCATAATCAGAGGTCATTGTCGTGTCGTCAGAGCTAGTCAGCCGAACACTGAATATCTTGAAGTGATCTAATAAATCGATTACGAGTTGGCTCGCATTGTGGTTGGTCAGAAGACATTCATTTCTGTCTAATCTATGTGGTCTCATCATCAGAGATGATTGTCGTGTCGTCAGAGGAGTTCTGCCGATCTTTAAATATCTCATAGTGATCTCAAAAATTAATTTCGACTTGAATCGCATTGTGGTTGGTCAGAAAACATTGATTCCTGTCCAAATACAAGGTTTTATCATTAGAGGTCATTGTCGTGTCGTCAGAGGGGTTCAGCCGAACTTAAAATATTTTAAAGTCATCTCAAAAATCGAATTCGAGTAGGCTTGCATTGTGGTTGGTCAAAAGACATTCGTTACTGTCTAATTCACAGGGTCTCATCATCAGAGGTCATTGTCGTGTCGTCAGAGGGATTCAGCCGAACAGTGAATATTTTGAAGTGATCTCTAAAATCGATTTCGAGTTGGCTCGTATTGTGGTTGGTCAGAAGACAATCATTTCTGTCTAATTTATGAGGTCTCATCATCAGAGATGATTGTCGTGTCGTCAGGGAGGTTCTGCCGAACTTTAAATATTTCAAAGTGATCTCAAAAATCGATTTCGAGTTGGCTCGCATTGTGGTTGGTCAGAAAACATTGGTTTCTGTCCAAAGTACAAGGTTCCATCTTCAGATGTCATTGTCGTGTCGTCAGAGGGATTTAGTCGAACATTGAATATTTTGAAGTGATCTCAAAAATTGATTTCGAGTTTGCTCGCATTATGGTTGGTCAGACAACATTGATTTCTGTCCAAATTACAAGGTTTCATAATCAGAGGTCATTGTCGTGTCGTCAGAGGTTGTCAGCCGAACACTGAATATTTTGAAGTGATCTCAAAAATCGATTTCGAGTTGGCTCGCAATGTGGTTGGACACTAAACATTGGTTTCTGCCCAAATCACAAGGTTTCATCATCAGAGGTCATTGTCATGTCGTCAGAGGGGTTCAGCCGAACTTAAAATATTTTAGAGTCATCTCAAAAATCGATTTCGAGTTGGCTTGCATTGTGGTTGGTCAAATGACATTCGGAAATGTCTAACTTACAGGGTATCATCATCACAGGTCATTGTCGTGTCGTCAGAGGGGTTCAGACGAACATTAAATATTTTGAAGTGATCTCAAAAATCGATTTCGAGTTGGCTCGCAATGTGGTTGGTCAGAAAACATTCATTTCTGTCTAATCTATGAGGTCTCATCATCACTGGTCATTGCCGTGTCGTCAGAGAAGTTCAGCCGAACATTAAATATTTTGAAGTGATCTCAAAAATCGATTTCGAAATGGCTCGCATTGTGGTTGGTCACTGAACATTGGTTTCTGCCCAAATCACAAGGTTTCATCATCAGAGGTCATTGTCATGTCGTCAGAGGGGTTCAGCCGAACTTAAAATATTTTAGAGTCATCTCAAAAATCGATTTCGAGTTGGCTTGCATTGTGGTTGGTCAAAAGACATTCGTAACTGTCTAATTTACAGGGTCTCATCATCAGAGGTCATTGTCGTGTCGTCAGAGAAGTTCAGCCGAACATTAAATATTTTGAAGTGATCTCAAAAATCGATTTCGAAATGGTTCGCATTGTGGTTGGTCACAAAACATTGGTTTCTATCCAAAGTACAAGGTTCCATTATCAGACGTCATTGTCGTGTCGTCAGAGGGATTTAGTCGAACATTGAATATTTTGAAGTGATCTCAAAAATCGAATTCGAGTTGGCTTGCATTGTGGTTGATCGAAAGACATTCGTAACTGTCTAATTTACAGGGTCTCATCATCAGAGGTCATTGTCGTGTCGTCAGAGGGATTCAGCCGAACTTAAAATATTTTAAAGTCATCTCAAAAATCGAATTCGAGTTGGCTTGCATTGTGGTTGGTCAGAAAACATTCATTTCTGTCTAATCTATGAGGTCTCGTCATCAGAGATGATTGTCGTGTCGTCAGGGGGGTTCTGCCGAACTTTAAATATTTCAAAGTGATCTCAATAATCGATATCGAGTTGGCTCGCATTGTGGTTGGTCAGAAAACATTGGTTTCTGTCCACATTACAAGGTTTCATAATCAGGGGTCATTGTCGTGTCGTCGAAGCTAGTCAGCCGAACACTGAATATCTTGAAGTGATCTAATAAATCGATTTCGAGTTGGCTCGCAATGTGGTTGGTCAGAAAACATTCATTTCTGTCTAATCTATGAGGTCTCATCATCACAGGTCATTGTCGTGTCGTCAGAGGGGTTCAGCCGGACATTAAATATTTTGAAGTGATCTAAAAAATCGATTTTGAAATGGCTCGCATTGTGGTTGGTCACTAAACATTGGTTTCTGCCCAAATCACAAGGTTTCATCATCAGAGGTCATTGTCGTGTCGTCAGAGGGGTTCAGCCGAACTTAAAATATTTTAAAGTCATCTCAAAAATCGATTTCGAGTTAGCTTGCATTGCGGTTGGTCAAAAGACATTCGGAAATGTCTAACTTACTGGGTCTCATCATCACAGGTCATTGTCGTGTCGTCAGAGGGGTTCAGCCGAACATTGAATATTTTGAAGTGATCTCAAAAATCGAATTCGAGTTGGCTTGCATTGTGGTTGGTCAGAAAACATTGGTTTCTGTCCAAATTACAAGGTTTCATAATCAGAGGTCATTGTCGTGTCGTCAGAGCTAGTCAGCCGAACACTGAATATCTTGAAGTGATCTAATAAATCGATTTCGATTTGGCTTGCATTGTGGTTGGTTAGAAAACATTCATTTCTGTCTAATCTATGAGGTCTCATCATCACAGGTCTTGTCGTGTCGTCAGAGGGGTTCAGCCGAACTTAAAATATTTTAAAGTCATCTCAAAAATCGAATTCGAGTTGGCTTGCATTGTGGTTGGTCAGAAAACATTCATTTCTGTCTAATCTATGAGGTCTCGTCATCAGAGATGATTGTCGTGTCGTCAGGGGGGTTCTGCCGAACTTTAAATATTTCAAAGTGATCTCAATAATCGATATCGAGTTGGCTCGCATTGTGGTTGGTCAGAAAACATTGGTTTCTGTCCACATTACAATGTTTCATAATCAGGGGTCATTGTCGTGTCGTCAAAGCTAGTCAGCCGAACACTGAATATCTTGAAGTGATCTAATAAATCGATTTCGAGTTGGCTCGCAATGTGGTTGGTCAGAAAACATTCATTTCTGTCTAATCTATGAGGTCTCATCATCATAGATGATTGTCGTGTCTTCAGAGGGGTTCTGCCGAACTTTAAATATTTCTAAGTGATATCAAAAATCGATATCGAGTTGGTTCGCATTGTGGTTAGTCAGAAAACATTGGTTTCTGTCCAAAGTACAGGGTTCCATCATCAGAAGTCATTGTCGAGTCGTCAGAGGGATTTAGTCGAACATTGAATATTTTGAAGTGATCTCAAAAATCGAATTCGAGTTGAATTGCATTGTGGTTGATCGAAAGACATTCGTAACTGTCTAATTTACAGGGTCTCATCATCACAGATCATTGTCGTGTCGTCAGAGGGGTTCAGCCGAACATTAAATATTTTGAAGTGATCTCAAAAATCGATTTCGAAATGGCTCTCATTTTGGCTGGTCACAAAACATATGTTTCTGCCCAAATCACAAGGTTTCATCATCAGAGGTCATTGTCGTGTCGTCAGAGGGATTCAGCCGAACAGTGAATATTTTGAAGTGATCTCAAAAATCGATTTCGAGTTGGCTCGCATTGTGGTTGGTCAGAAGACAATCATTTCTGTCTAATTTATGAGGTCTCATCATCATAGATGATTGTCGTGTCGTCAGACGGGTTCTGCCGAACTTTAAATATTTCAAAATAATATTAAAAGACGATATCGAGTTGGCTCGCATTGTGGTTGGTCAGAAGACAGTCATTTCTGTCTAATCTATGAGGTCTCATCATCATAGATTATTGTCGTGTCGTCAGAGTCTGCCGAACTTTAAATGTTTCAAAGTGATCTCAAAAATCGATTTCGAAATGGCTCGCATTTTGGTTGGTCACACAACATTGGTTTCTGCCCAAATCACAAGGTTTCATCATCAGAGGTCATTGTCGTGTCGTCAGAGGGATTCAGCCGAACAGTGAATATTTTGAAGTGATCTCAAAAATCGATTTCGAGTTGGCTCGCATTGTGGTTGGTCAGAAGACATTGGTTTCTGTCCAAATTACAAGGTTTCATAATCAGAGGTCAATGTCGTGTCGTCAGAGGTAGTCAGCCGAACACTGAATATTTTGAAGTGATCTAAAAAATCGATTAAGAGTTGGCTCGCAATGTTTTTGGTCAGAAAACATTCATTTCTGTCTAATCTATGAGGTCTCATCATCACAGGTCATTGTCGTGTCGTCAGAGGAGTTCAGCCGAACATTAAATATTTTGAAGTGATCTCAAAAATCGATTTCGAAATGGCTCGCATTTTGGTTGGTCACACAACATTGGTTTCTGTCCACATTACAAGGTTTCATAATCAGAGGTCATTGTCGTGTCGTCAGAGGGGTTCAGCCGAACTTAAAATATTTTAAAGTCATCTCAAAAATCGATTTCGAGTTGGCTTGCATTATGGTTGGTTAAAAGACAATCGGAAATGTGTAACTTACAGGGTCTCATCATCACAGGTCATTGTCGTGTCGTCAGAGGGGTTCAGCCGAACATTAAATATTTTGAAGTGATCTCAAAAATCGATTTCGAGTTGGCTCGCATTGTGGTTGGTCAGAAAACATTCATTTCTGTCCAATCTATGAGGTCTCGTCATCAGAGATGATTGTCGTGTCGTCAGGGGGGTTCTGCCGAACTTTAAATATTTCAAAGTGATCTCAAAAATCGATTTCGAGTTTGCTCGCATTGTGGTTAGTCAGAAAACATTGGTTTCTGTCCATATCACAAGGTTTCATAATCAGAGGTCATTGTCGTGTCGTCAGAGCTAGTCAGCCGAACACTGAATATCTTGAAGTGATCTAATAAATCGATTTCGATTTGGCTTGCAATGTGGTTAGTCAGAAAACATTCATTTCTGTCCAATCTATGAGGTCTCATCATCACAGGTCATTGTCGTGTCGTCAGAGGGGTTCAGCCGAAGTTAAAATATTTTAAAGTCATCTCAAAAATCGATTTTGAAATGGCTCGCATTGTGGTTGGTCAATAAACATTGGTTTCTGCCCAAATCACAAGGTTTCATCATCAGAGGTCATTGTCGTGTCGTCAGAGGGGTTCAGCCGAACTTAAAATATTTTAAAGTCATCTCAAAAATCGATTTCGAGTTAGCTTGCATTGTGGTTGGTCAAAAGACATTCGGAAATGTCTAACTTACAGGGTCTCATCATCACAGGTCATTGTCGTGTCGTCAGAGGGGTTCAGCCGAACATTGAATATTTTGAAGTGATCTCAAAAATCGATTTCGAGTTGGCTCGCATTGTGGTTGGTCAGAAAACATTGGTTTCTGTCCAAATTACAAGGTTTCATAATCAGAGGTCATTGTCGTGTCGTCAGAGGGATTCAGCCGAACAGTGAATATTTTGAAGTGATCTCAAAAATCGATTTCGAGTTGGCTCGCATTGTGGTTGGTCAGAAGACAATCATTTCTGTCTAATTTATGAGGTCTCATCATCATAGATGATTGTGGTGTCGTCAGAGGGGTTCACCCGAACAGTGAATATTTTGAAGTGATCTCAAAAATCGATTTCGAGTTGACTCGCATTGTGGTTGGTCAGAAGACAATCATTTCTGTCTAATTTATGAGGTCTCATCATCATAGATGATTGTGGTGTCGTCAGAGGGGTTCACCCGAACAGTGAATATTTTGAAGTGATCTCAATAATCGATATCGAGTTGGCTCGCATTGTGGTTAGTCAGAAAACATTGGTTTCTGTCCATATTACATGGTTTCATAATCAGAGGTCATTGTCGTGTCGTCAGAGCTAGTCAGCCGAACACTGTATATCTTGAAGTGATCTAATAAATCGATTTTGAAATGGCTCGCAATGTGGTTGGTCAGAAAACATTCATTTCTGTCTAATCTATGAGGTCTCATCATCATAGATGATTGTCGTGTCTTCAGAGGGGTTCTGCCGAACTTTAAATATTTCTAAGTGATATCAAGAATCGATATCGAGTTGGTTCGCATTGTGGTTAGTCAGAAAACATTGGTTTCTGTCCAAAGTACAGGGTTCCATCATCAGAAGTCATTGTCGAGTCGTCAGAGGGATTTAGTCGAACATTGAATATTTTGAAGTGATCTCAAAAATCGAATTCGAGTTGAATTGCATTGTGGTTGATCGAAAGACATTCGTAACTGTCTAATTTACAGGGTCTCATCATCACAGATCATTGTCGTGTCGTCAGAGGGGTTCAGCCGAACATTAAATATTTTGAAGTGATCTCAAAAATCGATTTCGAAATGGCTCTCATTTTGGCTGGTCACAAAACATATGTTTCTGCCCAAATCACAAGGTTTCATCATCAGAGGTCATTGTCGTGTCGTCAGAGGGATTCAGCCGAACAGTGAATATTTTGAAGTGATCTCAAAAATCGATTTCGAGTTGGCTCGCATTGTGGTTGGTCAGAAGACAATCATTTCTGTCTAATTTATGAGGTCTCATCATCATAGATGATTGTCGTGTCGTCAGACGGGTTCTGCCGAACTTTAAATATTTCAAAGTAATATTAAAAGACGATATCGAGTTGGCTCGCATTGTGGTTGGTCAGAAGACAGTCATTTCTGTCTAATCTATGAGGTCTCATCATCATAGATTATTGTCGTGTCGTCAGAGGGGTTCTGCCGAACTTTAAATGTTTCAAAGTGATCTCAAAAATCGATTTCGAAATGGCTCGCATTTTGGTTGGTCACACAACATTGGTTTCTGCCCAAATCACAAGGTTTCATCATCAGAGGTCATTGTCGTGTCGTCAGAGGGATTCAGCCGAACAGTGAATATTTTGAAGTGATCTCAAAAATCGATTTCGAGTTGGCTCGCATTGTGGTTGGTCAGAAGACATTGGTTTCTGTCCAAATTACAAGGTTTCATAATCAGAGGTCAATGTCGTGTCGTCAGAGGTAGTCAGCCGAACACTGAATATTTTGAAGTGATCTAAAAAATCGATTAAGAGTTGGCTCGCAATGTTTTTGGTCAGAAAACATTCATTTCTGTCTAATCTATGAGGTCTCATCATCACAGGTCATTGTCGTGTCGTCAGAGGAGTTCAGCCGAACATTAAATATTTTGAAGTGATCTCAAAAATCGATTTCGAAATGGCTCGCATTTTGGTTGGTCACACAACATTGGTTTCTGTCCACATTACAAGGTTTCATAATCAGAGGTCATTGTCGTGTCGTCAGAGGGGTTCAGCCGAACTTAAAATATTTTAAAGTCATCTCAAAAATCGATTTCGAGTTGGCTTGCATTATGGTTGGTTAAAAGACAATCGGAAATGTGTAACTTACAGGGTCTCATCATCACAGGTCATTGTCGTGTCGTCAGAGGGGTTCAGCCGAACATTAAATATTTTGAAGTGATCTCAAAAATCGATTTCGAGTTGGCTCGCATTGTGGTTGGTCAGAAAACATTCATTTCTGTCCAATCTATGAGGTCTCGTCATCAGAGATGATTGTCGTGTCGTCAGGGGGGTTCTGCCGAACTTTAAATATTTCAAAGTGATCTCAAAAATCGATTTCGAGTTTGCTCGCATTGTGGTTAGTCAGAAAACATTGGTTTCTGTCCATATCACAAGGTTTCATAATCAGAGGTCATTGTCGTGTCGTCAGAGCTAGTCAGCCGAACACTGAATATCTTGAAGTGATCTAATAAATCGATTTCGATTTGGCTTGCAATGTGGTTAGTCAGAAAACATTCATTTCTGTCCAATCTATGAGGTCTCATCATCACAGGTCATTGTCGTGTCGTCAGAGGGGTTCAGCCGAAGTTAAAATATTTTAAAGTCATCTCAAAAATCGATTTTGAAATGGCTCGCATTGTGGTTGGTCAATAAACATTGGTTTCTGCCCAAATCACAAGGTTTCATCATCAGAGGTCATTGTCGTGTCGTCAGAGGGGTTCAGCCGAACTTAAAATATTTTAAAGTCATCTCAAAAATCGATTTCGAGTTAGCTTGCATTGTGGTTGGTCAAAAGACATTCGGAAATGTCTAACTTACAGGGTCTCATCATCACAGGTCATTGTCGTGTCGTCAGAGGGGTTCAGCCGAACATTGAATATTTTGAAGTGATCTCAAAAATCGATTTCGAGTTGGCTCGCATTGTGGTTGGTCAGAAAACATTGGTTTCTGTCCAAATTACAAGGTTTCATAATCAGAGGTCATTGTCGTGTCGTCAGAGGGATTCAGCCGAACAGTGAATATTTTGAAGTGATCTCAAAAATCGATTTCGAGTTGGCTCGCATTGTGGTTGGTCAGAAGACAATCATTTCTGTCTAATTTATGAGGTCTCATCATCATAGATGATTGTGGTGTCGTCAGAGGGGTTCACCCGAACAGTGAATATTTTGAAGTGATCTCAAAAATCGATTTCGAGTTGACTCGCATTGTGGTTGGTCAGAAGACAATCATTTCTGTCTAATTTATGAGGTCTCATCATCATAGATGATTGTGGTGTCGTCAGAGGGGTTCACCCGAACAGTGAATATTTTGAAGTGATCTCAAAAATCGATTTCGAGTTGGCTCGCATTGTGGTTAGTCAGAAAACATTGGTTTCTGTCCATATTACATGGTTTCATAATCAGAGGTCATTGTCGTGTCGTCAGAGCTAGTCAGCCGAACACTGTATATCTTGAAGTTATCTAAAAAATCGATTTTGAAATGGCTCGCATTGTGGTTGGTCACTAAACATTGGTTTCTGCCCAAATCACAAGGTTTCATCATCAGAGGTCATTGTCGTGTCGTCAGAGGGGTTCAGCCGAACTTAAAATATTTTAAAGTTATCTCAAAAATCGATTTCGAGTTAGCTTGCATTGTGGTTGGTCAAAAGACATTCGGAAATGTCTAACTTACAGGGTCTCATCATCACAGGTCATTGTCGTGTCGTCAGAGGGGTTCAGCCGAACATTGAATATTTTGAAGTGATCTCAAAAATCGATTTCGAGTTGGCTCGCATTGTGGTTGGTCAGAAAACATTGGTTTCTGTCCAAATTACAAGGTTTCCTAATCAGAGGTCATTGTCGTGTCGTCAGAGCTAGTCAGCCGAACACTGAATATCTTGAAGTGATCTAATAATTCGATTTCGATTTGGCTTGCATTGTGGTTGGTCAGAAAACATTCATTTCTGTCTAATCTATGAGGTCCCATCATCACAGGTCTTGTCGTGTCGTCAGAGGGGTTCAGCCGAACTTAAAATATTTTAAAGTCATCTCAAAAATCGAATTCGAGTTGGCTTGCATTGTGGTTGGTCAGAAAACATTCATTTCTGTCTAATCTATGAGGTCTCGTCATCAGAGATGATTGTCGTGTCGTCAGGGGGGTTCTGCCGAACTTTAAATATTTCAAAGTGATCTCAATAATCGATATCGAGTTGGCTCGCATTGTGGTTGGTCAGAAAACTTTGGTTTCTGTCCACATTACAAGGTTTCATAATCAGGGGTCATTGTCGTGTCGTCAAAGCTAGTCAGCCGAACACTGAATATCTTGAAGTGATCTAATAAATCGATTTCGAGTTGGCTCGCAATGTGGCTGGTCAGAAAACATTCATTTCTGTTTAATCTATGAGGTCTCATCATCACAGGTCATTGTCGTGTCGTCAGAGGGGTTCAGTCGAACATTAAATATTTTGAAGTGGTCTAAAAAATCGATTTTGAAATGGCTCGCATTGTGGTTGGTCACTAAACATTGGTTTCTGCCCAAATCACAATGTTTCATCATCAGAGGTCATTGTCGTGTCGTCAGAGGGGTTCAGCCGAACTTAAAATATTTTAAAGTCATCTCAAAAATCGATTTCGAGTTAGCTTGCATTGTGGTTGGTCAAAAGACATTCGGAAATGTCTAACTTACAGGGTCTCATCATCACAGGTCATTGTCGTGTCGTCAGAGGGGTTCAGCCGAACATTGAATATTTTGAAGTGTTCTCAAAAATCGATTTCTAGTTGGCTCGCATTGTGGTTGGTCAGAAAACATTGGTTTCTGTCCAAATTACAAGGTTTCATAATCAGAGGTCATTGTCGTGTCGTCAGAGCTAGTCAGCCGAACACTGAATATCTTGAAGTGATCTAATAAATCGATTTCGATTTTGCTTGCATTGTGGTTGGTTAGAAAACATTCATTTCTGTCTAATCTATGAGGTCTCATCATCACAGGTCTTGTCGTGTCGTCAGAGGGGTTCAGCCGAACTTAAAATATTTTAAAGTGATCTCAATAATCGATATCGAGTTGGCTCGCATTGTGGTTGGTCAGAAAACATTGGTTTCTGTCCACATTACAATGTTTCATAATCAGGGGTCATTGTCGTGTCGTCAAAGCTAGTCAGCCGAACACTGAATATCTTGAAGTGATCTAATAAATCGATTTCGAGTTGGCTCGCAATGTGGTTGGTCAGAAAACATTCATTTCTGTCTAATCTATGAGGTCTCGTCATCAGAGATGATTGTCGTGTCGTCAGGGGGGTTCTGCCGAACTTTAAATATTTCAAAGTGATCTCAATAATCGATATCGAGTTGGCTCGCATTGTGGTTGGTCAGAAAACATTGGTTTCTGTCCACATTACAATGTTTCATAATCAGGGGTCATTGTCGTGTCGTCAAAGCTAGTCAGCCGAACACTGAATATCTTGAAGTGATCTAATAAATCGATTTCGAGTTGGCTCGCAATGTGGTTGGTCAGAAAACATTCATTTCTGTCTAATCTATGAGGTCTCATCATCATAGATGATTGTCGTGTCTTCAGAGGGGTTCTGCCGAACTTTAAATATTTCTAAGTGATATCAAGAATCGATATCGAGTTGGTTCGCATTGTGGTTAGTCAGAAAACATTGGTTTCTGTCCAAAGTACAGGGTTCCATCATCAGAAGTCATTGTCGAGTCGTCAGAGGGATTTAGTCGAACATTGAATATTTTGAAGTGATCTCAAAAATCGAATTCGAGTTGAATTGCATTGTGGTTGATCGAAAGACATTCGTAACTGTCTAATTTACAGGGTCTCATCATCACAGATCATTGTCGTGTCGTCAGAGGGGTTCAGCCGAACATTAAATATTTTGAAGTGATCTCAAAAATCGATTTCGAAATGGCTCTCATTTTGGCTGGTCACAAAACATATGTTTCTGCCCAAATCACAAGGTTTCATCATCAGAGGTCATTGTCGTGTCGTCAGAGGGATTCAGCCGAACAGTGAATATTTTGAAGTGATCTCAAAAATCGATTTCGAGTTGGCTCGCATTGTGGTTGGTCAGAAGACAATCATTTCTGTCTAATTTATGAGGTCTCATCATCATAGATGATTGTCGTGTCGTCAGACGGGTTCTGCCGAACTTTAAATATTTCAAAGTAATATTAAAAGACGATATCGAGTTGGCTCGCATTGTGGTTGGTCAGAAGACAGTCATTTCTGTCTAATCTATGAGGTCTCATCATCATAGATTATTGTCGTGTCGTCAGAGGGGTTCTGCCGAACTTTAAATGTTTCAAAGTGATCTCAAAAATCGATTTCGAAATGGCTCGCATTTTGGTTGGTCACACAACATTGGTTTCTGCCCAAATCACAAGGTTTCATCATCAGAGGTCATTGTCGTGTCGTCAGAGGGATTCAGCCGAACAGTGAATATTTTGAAGTGATCTCAAAAATCGATTTCGAGTTGGCTCGCATTGTGGTTGGTCAGAAGACATTGGTTTCTGTCCAAATTACAAGGTTTCATAATCAGAGGTCAATGTCGTGTCGTCAGAGGTAGTCAGCCGAACACTGAATATTTTGAAGTGATCTAAAAAATCGATTAAGAGTTGGCTCGCAATGTTTTTGGTCAGAAAACATTCATTCCTGTCTAATCTATGAGGTCTCATCATCACAGGTCATTGTCGTGTCGTCAGAGGAGTTCAGCCGAACATTAAATATTTTGAAGTGATCTCAAAAATCGATTTCGAAATGGCTCGCATTTTGGTTGGTCACACAACATTGGTTTCTGTCCACATTACAAGGTTTCATAATCAGAGGTCATTGTCGTGTCGTCAGAGGGGTTCTGCCGACCTTAAAATATTTTAAAGTCATCTCAAAAATCGATTTCGAGTTGGCTTGCATTATGGTTGGTTAAAAGACAATCGGAAATGTGTAACTTACAGGGTCTCATCATCACAGGTCATTGTCGTGTCGTCAGAGGGGTTCAGCCGAACATTAAATATTTTGAAGTGATCTCAAAAATCGATTTCGAGTTGGCTCGCATTGTGGTTGGTCAGAAAACATTCATTTCTGTCCAATCTATGAGGTCTCGTCATCAGAGATTATTGTCGTGTCGTCAGGGGGGTTCTGCCGAACTTTAAATATTTCAAAGTGATCTCAAAAATCGATTTCGAGTTTGCTCGCATTGTGGTTAGTCAGAAAACATTGGTTTCTGTCCATATCACAAGGTTTCATAATCAGAGGTCATTGTCGTGTCGTCAGAGCTAGTCAGCCGAACACTGAATATCTTGAAGTGATCTAATAAATCGATTTCGATTTGGCTTGCAATGTGGTTAGTCAGAAAACATTCATTTCTGTCCAATCTATGAGGTCTCATCATCACAGGTCATTGTCGTGTCGTCAGAGGGGTTCAGCCGAAGTTAAAATATTTTAAAGTCATCTCAAAAATCGATTTTGAAATGGCTCGCATTGTGGTTGGTCAATAAACATTGGTTTCTGCCCAAATCACAAGGTTTCATCATCAGAGGTCATTGTCGTGTCGTCAGAGGGGTTCAGCCGAACTTAAAATATTTTAAAGTCATCTCAAAAATCGATTTCGAGTTAGCTTGCATTGTGGTTGGTCAAAAGACATTCGGAAATGTCTAACTTACAGGGTCTCATCATCACAGGTCATTGTCGTGTCGTCAGAGGGGTTCAGCCGAACATTGAATATTTTGAAGTGATCTCAAAAATCTATTTCGAGTTGGCTCGCATTGTGGTTGGTCAGAAAACATTGGTTTCTGTCCAAATTACAAGGTTTCATAATCAGAGGTCATTGTCGTGTCGTCAGAGGGATTCAGCCGAACAGTGAATATTTTGAAGTGATCTCAAAAATCGATTTCGAGTTGGCTCGCATTGTGGTTGGTCAGAAGACAATCATTTCTGTCTAATTTATGAGGTCTCATCATCATAGATGATTGTGGTGTCGTCAGAGGGGTTCACCCGAACAGTGAATATTTTGAAGTGATCTCAAAAATCGATTTCGAGTTGACTCGCATTGTGGTTGGTCAGAAGACAATCATTTCTGTCTAATTTATGAGGTCTCATCATCATAGATGATTGTGGTGTCGTCAGAGGGGTTCACCCGAACAGTGAATATTTTGAAGTGATCTCAAAAATCGATTTCGAGTTGGCTCGCATTGTGGTTAGTCAGAAAACATTGGTTTCTGTCCATATTACATGGTTTCATAATCAGAGATCATTGTCGTGTCGTCAGAGCTAGTCAGCCGAACACTGTATATCTTGAAGTTATCTAAAAAATCGATTTTGAAATGGCTCGCATTGTGGTTGGTCACTAAACATTGGTTTCTGCCCAAATCACAAGGTTTCATCATCAGAGGTCATTGTCGTGTCGTCAGAGGGGTTCAGCCGAACTTAAAATATTTTAAAGTTATCTCAAAAATCGATTTCGAGTTAGCTTGCATTGTGGTTGGTCAAAAGACATTCGGAAATGTCTAACTTACAGGGTCTCATCATCACAGGTCATTGTCGTGTCGTCAGAGGGGTTCAGCCGAACATTGAATATTTTGAAGTGATCTCAAAAATCGATTTCGAGTTGGCTCGCATTGTGGTTGGTCAGAAAACATTGGTTTCTGTCCAAATTACATGGTTTCCTAATCAGAGGTCATTGTCGTGTCGTCAGAGCTAGTCAGCCGAACACTGAATATCTTGAAGTGATCTAATAATTCGATTTCGATTTGGCTTGCATTGTGGTTGGTCAGAAAACATTCATTTCTGTCTAATCTATGAGGTCCCATCATCACAGGTCTTGTCGTGTCGTCAGAGGGGTTCAGCCGAACTTAAAATATTTTAAAGTCATCTCAAAAATCGAATTCGAGTTGGCTTGCATTGTGGTTGGTCAGAAAACATTCATTTCTGTCTAATCTATGAGGTCTCGTCATCAGAGATGATTGTCGTGTCGTCAGGGGGGTTCTGCCGAACTTTAAATATTTCAAAGTGATCTCAATAATCGATATCGAGTTGGCTCGCATTGTGGTTGGTCAGAAAACTTTGGTTTCTGTCCACATTACAAGGTTTCATAATCAGGGGTCATTGTCGTGTCGTCAAAGCTAGTCAGCCGAACACTGAATATCTTGAAGTGATCTAATAAATCGATTTCGAGTTGGCTCGCAATGTGGCTGGTCAGAAAACATTCATTTCTGTCTAATCTATGAGGTCTCATCATCACAGGTCATTGTCGTGTCGTCAGAGGGGTTCAGTCGAACATTAAATATTTTGAAGTGGTCTAAAAAATCGATTTTGAAATGGCTCGCATTGTGGTTGGTCACTAAACATTGGTTTCTGCCCAAATCACAATGTTTCATCATCAGAGGTCATTGTCGTGTCGTCAGAGGGGTTCAGCCGAACTTAAAATATTTTAAAGTCATCTCAAAAATCGATTTCGAGTTAGCTTGCATTGTGGTTGGTCAAAAGACATTCGGAAATGTCTAACTTACAGGGTCTCATCATCACAGGTCATTGTCGTGTCGTCAGAGGGGTTCAGCCGAACATTGAATATTTTGAAGTGTTCTCAAAAATCGATTTCTAGTTGGCTCGCATTGTGGTTGGTCAGAAAACATTGGTTTCTGTCCAAATTACAAGGTTTCATAATCAGAGGTCATTGTCGTGTCGTCAGAGCTAGTCAGCCGAACACTGAATATCTTGAAGTGATCTAATAAATCGATTTCGATTTTGCTTGCATTGTGGTTGGTTAGAAAACATTCATTTCTGTCTAATCTATGAGGTCTCATCATCACAGGTCTTGTCGTGTCGTCAGAGGGGTTCAGCCGAACTTAAAATATTTTAAAGTCATCTCAAAAATCGAATTCGAGTTGGCTTGCATTGTGGTTGGTCAGAAAACATTCATTTCTGTCTAATCTATGAGGTCTCGTCATCAGAGATGATTGTCGTGTCGTCAGGGGGGTTCTGCCGAACTTTAAATATTTCAAAGTGATCTCAATAATCGATATCGAGTTGGCTCGCATTGTGGTTGGTCAGAAAACATTGGTTTCTGTCCACATTACAATGTTTCATAATCAGGGGTCATTGTCGTGTCGTCAAAGCTAGTCAGCCGAACACTGAATATCTTGAAGTGATCTAATAAATCGATTTCGAGTTGGCTCGCAATGTGGTTGGTCAGAAAACATTCATTTCTGTCTAATCTATGAGGTCTCATCATCATAGATGATTGTCGTGTCTTCAGAGGGGTTCTGCCGAACTTTAAATATTTCTAAGTGATATCAAGAATCGATATCGAGTTGGTTCGCATTGTGGTTAGTCAGAAAACATTGGTTTCTGTCCAAAGTACAGGGTTCCATCATCAGAAGTCATTGTCGAGTCGTCAGAGGGATTTAGTCGAACATTGAATATTTTGAAGTGATCTCAAAAATCGAATTCGAGTTGAATTGCATTGTGGTTGATCGAAAGACATTCGTAACTGTCTAATTTACAGGGTCTCATCATCACAGATCATTGTCGTGTCGTCAGAGGGGTTCAGCCGAACATTAAATATTTTGAAGTGATCTCAAAAATCGATTTCGAAATGGCTCTCATTTTGGCTGGTCACAAAACATATGTTTCTGCCCAAATCACAAGGTTTCATCATCAGAGGTCATTGTCGTGTCGTCAGAGGGATTCAGCCGAACAGTGAATATTTTGAAGTGATCTCAAAAATCGATTTCGAGTTGGCTCGCATTGTGGTTGGTCAGAAGACAATCATTTCTGTCTAATTTATGAGGTCTCATCATCATAGATGATTGTCGTGTCGTCAGACGGGTTCTGCCGAACTTTAAATATTTCAAAGTAATATTAAAAGACGATATCGAGTTGGCTCGCATTGTGGTTGGTCAGAAGACAGTCATTTCTGTCTAATCTATGAGGTCTCATCATCATAGATTATTGTCGTGTCGTCAGAGGGGTTCTGCCGAACTTTAAATGTTTCAAAGTGATCTCAAAAATCGATTTCGAAATGGCTCGCATTTTGGTTGGTCACACAACATTGGTTTCTGCCCAAATCACAAGGTTTCATCATCAGAGGTCATTGTCGTGTCGTCAGAGGGATTCAGCCGAACAGTGAATATTTTGAAGTGATCTCAAAAATCGATTTCGAGTTGGCTCGCATTGTGGTTGGTCAGAAGACATTGGTTTCTGTCCAAATTACAAGGTTTCATAATCAGAGGTCAATGTCGTGTCGTCAGAGGTAGTCAGCCGAACACTGAATATTTTGAAGTGATCTAAAAAATCGATTAAGAGTTGGCTCGCAATGTTTTTGGTCAGAAAACATTCATTCCTGTCTAATCTATGAGGTCTCATCATCACAGGTCATTGTCGTGTCGTCAGAGGAGTTCAGCCGAACATTAAATATTTTGAAGTGATCTCAAAAATCGATTTCGAAATGGCTCGCATTTTGGTTGGTCACACAACATTGGTTTCTGTCCACATTACAAGGTTTCATAATCAGAGGTCATTGTCGTGTCGTCAGAGGGGTTCTGCCGACCTTAAAATATTTTAAAGTCATCTCAAAAATCGATTTCGAGTTGGCTTGCATTATGGTTGGTTAAAAGACAATCGGAAATGTGTAACTTACAGGGTCTCATCATCACAGGTCATTGTCGTGTCGTCAGAGGGGTTCAGCCGAACATTAAATATTTTGAAGTGATCTCAAAAATCGATTTCGAGTTGGCTCGCATTGTGGTTGGTCAGAAAACATTCATTTCTGTCCAATCTATGAGGTCTCGTCATCAGAGATTATTGTCGTGTCGTCAGGGGGGTTCTGCCGAACTTTAAATATTTCAAAGTGATCTCAAAAATCGATTTCGAGTTTGCTCGCATTGTGGTTAGTCAGAAAACATTGGTTTCTGTCCATATCACAAGGTTTCATAATCAGAGGTCATTGTCGTGTCGTCAGAGCTAGTCAGCCGAACACTGAATATCTTGAAGTGATCTAATAAATCGATTTCGATTTGGCTTGCAATGTGGTTAGTCAGAAAACATTCATTTCTGTCCAATCTATGAGGTCTCATCATCACAGGTCATTGTCGTGTCGTCAGAGGGGTTCAGCCGAAGTTAAAATATTTTAAAGTCATCTCAAAAATCGATTTTGAAATGGCTCGCATTGTGGTTGGTCAATAAACATTGGTTTCTGCCCAAATCACAAGGTTTCATCATCAGAGGTCATTGTCGTGTCGTCAGAGGGGTTCAGCCGAACTTAAAATATTTTAAAGTCATCTCAAAAATCGATTTCGAGTTAGCTTGCATTGTGGTTGGTCAAAAGACATTCGGAAATGTCTAACTTACAGGGTCTCATCATCACAGGTCATTGTCGTGTCGTCAGAGGGGTTCAGCCGAACATTGAATATTTTGAAGTGATCTCAAAAATCTATTTCGAGTTGGCTCGCATTGTGGTTGGTCAGAAAACATTGGTTTCTGTCCAAATTACAAGGTTTCATAATCAGAGGTCATTGTCGTGTCGTCAGAGGGATTCAGCCGAACAGTGAATATTTTGAAGTGATCTCAAAAATCGATTTCGAGTTGGCTCGCATTGTGGTTGGTCAGAAGACAATCATTTCTGTCTAATTTATGAGGTCTCATCATCATAGATGATTGTGGTGTCGTCAGAGGGGTTCACCCGAACAGTGAATATTTTGAAGTGATCTCAAAAATCGATTTCGAGTTGACTCGCATTGTGGTTGGTCAGAAGACAATCATTTCTGTCTAATTTATGAGGTCTCATCATCATAGATGATTGTGGTGTCGTCAGAGGGGTTCACCCGAACAGTGAATATTTTGAAGTGATCTCAAAAATCGATTTCGAGTTGGCTCGCATTGTGGTTAGTCAGAAAACATTGGTTTCTGTCCATATTACATGGTTTCATAATCAGAGGTCATTGTCGTGTCGTCAGAGCTAGTCAGCCGAACACTGTATATCTTGAAGTTATCTAAAAAATCGATTTTGAAATGGCTCGCATTGTGGTTGGTCACTAAACATTGGTTTCTGCCCAAATCACAAGGTTTCATCATCAGAGGTCATTGTCGTGTCGTCAGAGGGGTTCAGCCGAACTTAAAATATTTTAAAGTTATCTCAAAAATCGATTTCGAGTTAGCTTGCATTGTGGTTGGTCAAAAGACATTCGGAAATGTCTAACTTACAGGGTCTCATCATCACAGGTCATTGTCGTGTCGTCAGAGGGGTTCAGCCGAACATTGAATATTTTGAAGTGATCTCAAAAATCGATTTCGAGTTGGCTCGCATTGTGGTTGGTCAGAAAACATTGGTTTCTGTCCAAATTACAAGGTTTCCTAATCAGAGGTCATTGTCGTGTCGTCAGAGCTAGTCAGCCGAACACTGAATATCTTGAAGTGATCTAATAATTCGATTTCGATTTGGCTTGCATTGTGGTTGGTCAGAAAACATTCATTTCTGTCTAATCTATGAGGTCCCATCATCACAGGTCTTGTCGTGTCGTCAGAGGGGTTCAGCCGAACTTAAAATATTTTAAAGTCATCTCAAAAATCGAATTCGAGTTGGCTTGCATTGTGGTTGGTCAGAAAACATTCATTTCTGTCTAATCTATGAGGTCTCGTCATCAGAGATGATTGTCGTGTCGTCAGGGGGGTTCTGCCGAACTTTAAATATTTCAAAGTGATCTCAATAATCGATATCGAGTTGGCTCGCATTGTGGTTGGTCAGAAAACTTTGGTTTCTGTCCACATTACAAGGTTTCATAATCAGGGGTCATTGTCGTGTCGTCAAAGCTAGTCAGCCGAACACTGAATATCTTGAAGTGATCTAATAAATCGATTTCGAGTTGGCTCGCAATGTGGCTGGTCAGAAAACATTCATTTCTGTCTAATCTATGAGGTCTCATCATCACAGGTCATTGTCGTGTCGTCAGAGGGGTTCAGTCGAACATTAAATATTTTGAAGTGGTCTAAAAAATCGATTTTGAAATGGCTCGCATTGTGGTTGGTCACTAAACATTGGTTTCTGCCCAAATCACAATGTTTCATCATCAGAGGTCATTGTCGTGTCGTCAGAGGGGTTCAGCCGAACTTAAAATATTTTAAAGTCATCTCAAAAATCGATTTCGAGTTAGCTTGCATTGTGGTTGGTCAAAAGACATTCGGAAATGTCTAACTTACAGGGTCTCATCATCACAGGTCATTGTCGTGTCGTCAGAGGGGTTCAGCCGAACATTGAATATTTTGAAGTGTTCTCAAAAATCGATTTCTAGTTGGCTCGCATTGTGGTTGGTCAGAAAACATTGGTTTCTGTCCAAATTACAAGGTTTCATAATCAGAGGTCATTGTCGTGTCGTCAGAGCTAGTCAGCCGAACACTGAATATCTTGAAGTGATCTAATAAATCGATTACAAGTTGGCTCGCATTGTGGTTGGTCAGAAGACATTCATTTCTGTCTAATCTATGTGGTCTCATCATCAGAGATGATTGTCGTGTCGTCAGAGGGGTTCTGCCGATCTTTAAATATCTCATAGTGATCTCAAAAATCAATTTCGACTTGGCTCGCATTGTGGTTGGTCAGAAAACATTGATTCCTGTCCAAATACAAGGTTTTATCATTAGAGGTCATTGTCGTGTCGTCAGAGGGGTTCAGCCGAACTTAAAATATTTTAAAGTCATCTCCAAAATCGAATTCGAGTAGGCTTGCATTGTGGTTGGTCAAAAGACATTCGTTACTGTCTAATTCACTGGGTCTCATCATCAGAGGTCATTGTCGTGTCGTCAGAGGGATTCAGCCGAACAGTGAATATTTTGAAGTGATCTCTAAAATCGATTTCGAGTTGGCTCGCATTGTGGTTGGTTAGAAAACATTCATTTCTGTCTAATCTATGAGGTCTCGTCATCAGAGATGATTGTCGTGTCGTCAGTGGGGTTCTGCCGAACTTTAAATATTTCAAAGTGATCTCAAAAATCGATTTCGAGTTGGCTCGCATTGTGGTTGTTCAGAAAACATTGGTTTCTGTCCAAATTACAAGGTTTCATAATCAGAGGTCATTGTCGTGTCGTCAGAGCTATTCAGCCGAACACTGAATATCTTGAAGTGATCTAATAAATCGATTTTGAGTTGGCTTGCAATGTGGTTGGTCAGAAAACATTCATTTATGTCTAATCTATGAGGTCTCATCATCAGAGATGATTGTCGTGTCGTCAGGGAGGTTCTGCCGAACTTTAAATATTTCAAAGTGATCTCAAAAATCGATTTCGAGTTGGCTCGCATTGTGGTTGGTCAGAAAACATTGGTTTTTGTCCAAAGTACAAGGTTCCATCATCAGAAGTCATTGTCGTGTCGTCAGAGGGATTTAGTCGAACATTGAATATTTTGAAGTGATCTCAAAAATCGATTTCGAGTTTGCTCGCATTGTGGTTGGTCAGACAACATTGATTTCTGTCCAAATTACAAGGTTTCATAATCAGAGGTCATTGTCGTGTCGTCAGAGGTTGTCAGCCGAACACTGAATATTTTGAAGTGATCTCAAATATCGATTTCGAGTTGGCTCGCATTGTGGTTGGTCACAAAACATTGGTTTCTGCCCAAATCACAAGGTTTCATCATCAGAGGTCATTGTCGTGTCGTCAGAGGGGTTCAGCCGAACTTAAAATATTTTAAAGTCATCTCAAAAATCGATTTCGAGTTGGCTTGCATTGTGGTTGGTCAAAAGACATTCGGAAATGTGTAACTTACAGGGTCTCATCATCACAGGTCATTGTCGTGTCGTCAGAGGGGTTCAGCCGAACATTAAATATTTCAAAGTGATCTCAAAAATCGATATCGAGTTGGCTCGCATTGTGGTTGGTCAGAAAACATTGGTTTCTGTCCACATTACAAGGTTTCATAATCAGGGGTCATTGTCGTGTCGTCAAAGCTAGTCAGCCGAACACTGAATATCTTGAAGTGATCTAATAAATCGATTTCGAGTTGGCTCGCAATGTGGTTGGTCAGAAAACATTCATTTCTGTCTGATCTATGAGGTCTCATCATCACAGGTCATTGTCGTGTCGTCAGAGGGGTTCAGCCGATCTTTAAATATCTCAAAGTGATCTCAAAAATCTATTTCGAGTTGGCTCGCATTGTGGTTGGTCAGAAAACATTGGTTTCTGTCCAAAGTACAAGGTTCCATCTTCGGAAGTCATTGTCGTGTCGTCAGAGGGATTTAGTCGAACATTGAATATTTTGAAGTGATCTCAAAAATCGATTTCGAGTTTGCTCGCATTGTGGTTGGTCAGACAACATTGATTTCTGTCCAAATTACAAGGTTTCATAATCAGAGGTCATTGTCGTGTCGTCAGAGGTTTTCAGCCGAACATTGAATATTTTGAAGTCATCTCAAAAATCGATTTCGTGTTGGCTTGCATTGTGGTTGGTCAAAAGTCATTTGTAACTGTCTTATTTACAGGGTCTCATCATCAGAGGTCATTGTCGTGTCGTCAGACGGGTTCAGCCGAACATTGAATATTTTGAAGTCATTTCAAAAATCGATTTCGAGTTGGCTCGCATTGTGGTTTGTCAGAAAACATTGGTTTCTGTCCAAAGTACAAGGTTCCATCATCAGAAGTTATTGTTGTGTCGTCAGAGGTATTTAGCCGAACATTGAATATTATGAACTAATCTCAAAAATCGATTTCGAGTTGGCTCGCGTTGTGGTTGGTCAGAAGACATTCATTTCTGTCTAATCTATGAGGTCTCATCATCAGAGATGATTGTCGTGTCATCAGAGGGGTTCAGCCGAACATTGAATATTTTGAAGTGATTTCAAAAATCGATTTCGAGTTGGCTCGCATTGTGGTTGGTCAGAAGACATTCGTAACTGTCTAACTCAGGAAGTCTTATCATCAGAGATCATTGTCGTCCAATTCACATTGTCCCATCATCAGAGATCATTGTCGTGTCGTCAGAGGGGTTCAGCCAAACTTTAAATATTTTGAGATGATCTCAAAAATCGATTTCGAGTTGTCTCGCATTTTGATTGGCCAAAAGACATATCCCTTTTTGTCCAAATCGCAACTCTTCTACATCAAATGTCATTTTCGTGTCGTCAGAGGGGTTCATCCGAACTTTAAATATTTTGAAGTCATCCTAAAAATCTATTTCGAGTTGGCTTGCATTGTGGTTGGTCAGAAGATATTCTTATCTGTCTAATCCATAAGGTTTCATCATCAAATGTCATTGTCCCGTCGTTAGAGTGGTTCAGCCAAAGTTTAAATATTTTGAAGTCATCTCAAAAATTGATTTCGATTTGGCTCGCATTGTGGTTGGTCAGAAATCATTCGTTTCTGTCTTAATTACAAGGTCACATCATCAGAGTTCATTCTCGTGTCGTCTTGTTGGATATCCATCAAATCCAGATGTTTGCTCAGGAGGAGATGTCTTCATAGCCAGTGGGTTGGCCGTATCACCGTGGTTATAGCCTTGAACATTCTCCCAGGAAGATTGATGATGGTTTTCAACCATTTTTTCATATTTTGTTCCCGAATGACACTCTAAGGCGGGCTCCAGTCCAATGACAGTTATTGCTGCACTGTTGACTCAATAAACCTATTAACAACATCGGATTGGCAGAAACAACCATGCAAGTATATGGGAGATCTAAAGTCTAATCTCTGGAGTCTCTGGAAAAGGACGGGATTAGACGAACAACTCTGAACAACATGAGGTCATACACAATAGATCTTTCTAGGTAGTAGTTCATAGGCTTTTGAGCCCTACAAACTCCACACATATTATTTCAAAAATGCATAGCTCATCGCCTTATGGGTTTTTTCAGAGAAGTATGTGCAACTAAAACAAAACTGAATACTTCACACTTAAAAGGTTGCTTAAAACTTAATGCTGAAAATCAAACATGTTCAGTATTATGGTGAGATATTTGTTTGGGTGTTCATTCACAAGCCTGAAATCCTATATCATAGATCAACAATTCAAATGAAGCTGTCAATCCATAATGAAGTAATAATATCATTTTACTGGTGTGATTAAACAGTCAATAGCTTTATGGTCGTTCAGAAATCTCTTATTAATTATGAATGTGGTGTTTCATTATTTGAATTAATGTTATCTATTACGTTGTCCAGTCACTCTGTGGTTTTTGAAATGCGAAACCAATGAAATGAATAACGGAATGTTAATAAAATGGATGATGTGAATCAATTTAACATGGGCCGAAATCGATAAAGCTAAATTTGATTGAAAATGGGGATTGTATTTTTCTGTGGCTACATTTTATCGTCGGGACGTGCAGGGTTTAAAACAGCAGCCGGTTCGATGTCATAACTCTTGGGTTTACTCAGTTCGAGAGTTCTGGCGCGCCTCTATCAAATTTCTCCTCATGCTTCTCCAGCCGAAATTCAATTTTCCGCACTTCCGTTTCATTCAAATCACGCCTAATATTGTTTGTTTTGATGAGTATTGTCAGTAGTCATTTAATATATCTAGTTCGAAACCACTAAATATCAGTTACACCGAATGAAACGGGGAAATTGGAGAAGCTTGGGGAAACTGCTAGAAGTACGACCATAAAACGTAACTCATTTGCAGTTTTTCTGTACTGATCAATCTGGAGAACGGAAGAATAGTGAAAAATCTATTCTGCTCGAATTGAGTCAAGGCGACACATTCCACTCGGCAGTCGAAGTTTTGAAAGATTTAGCTAGTTGATATCAGTTGAGCGGTTTAAATAGATCTACTTAAGTGTTTTATTAGTCAGTGTAGTAGTTGTATTTTTATAGCTAAGTTAATAAAAATAGTTGAGTAGTGTGCTCGGCGTGTTATTTAGAAATACCATATTTAATATCGTAACAGTGGTGTCAGTAGTGGGATATTCGCGGATTTGGAAAGAAGGCGCCAGGAGGAAAAACAAGGAGGAAAAGAAAGAACGAGACGAAGCACTCCAGAATATTCTCGAAGAACACAGAAAAGAGCGAGAAGATGAAAAACAAAAATGGGAATATGAAAAACAAGAAGAGGAAACGCGACGGTTGGATGAAAAGAAGGAACGAGAAGAGGCACTCCAGAAAATTCTCGAACAACAAAAAACAAATCAGAACGCATAGAAAATCAAAGGGAAACAGACTTCCAGAAGGTTCTAGAACATTAAGACAAGTTCTTCCAACATTTATTACAGAATACCGAAGTACAAATGAAGGAACTGAAGGAAGAATGAAGGAAGACTCCAAAAAAATCGATACTGAGCTCAATAAGAAAGTGGATACAGTGCGAGAGGAGATGTAAGGACTCGAAAAATAGATAGCTCTCCTCAAGAACGAAGATCCTCGAAATAAGAATGCCACATGTAGCCAAAATGCATGCTGGTTAACAATTATAGAGCCCTCAGTGTCATCCCTGTTAAGAGACTAAGAAGAACAATCGTATTGCGCAACAACGCAGATGCCTTGTCCAGAAGACCGTGTTCGGATACTTGTGAGCGAACTGAACGTTGCGAAGGAATCAACCAAGTGAGAATAATGGTTGACGACAGTTAGACCACAGCAAAAATGAGACAAGACCAAAAATGTTAGTCATTGCGGATAGTCTACGATGGAAAGAAAGCGGAGCGAAAAGACCCACCTGGAAGGAAATCTCTGTTCGATCACCAACTTTCAAGGCATTGTGGGCACAATGGGATTTCCTGATTGTTGAGAATGATCTAATGAAGTCATTTCTCAATTGATTGTGCCTAGGTCGAGAATAAGTGATGTTTTGGAGGAGATTCATGGCGGCAAATCTGGTGGACATTTCGGAGTGGATAAGACCTTGGATAAAATACGGCAGAGGTTTTACTCAATCAATCATCATCAATCAATGTATTCAATTCAGAGAGTAAATAGTAATTATCGAAAATGCAAAGAATGAATAAACATAAATAAATGGTGATGTTTAGTACCTGAGAAACGCCTAAACAAAGCTTGTGTTGCGTGTTTTCCCAGATCTGGACTCACCAAAAAAATTGAGTAAGAATAACATTATATTTCCGCTCAGTGAAAAATTAAAAATCAATGATCAATTTTCAACAAATTGGACAAGATCGAGAAGAGAGATGAATCAATACAATGTAGGCGCTCTCTTCGAACGAATCGCCATCGATGTAGCTGGACCGTTTCCGATTACGAATGATGGCAACAAATACATCCTCGTTGCCTTGGATTACTTTAGCAAATGGGTTGAAGCTTATGCCTTGCCTAATCAAGAAGCATCCACAGTTGCAAGAGCTCTGGTGGATAACATGTTTCCAAGGTTTGGAGTACCAATGAAGCTATATTCCGATCAAGGAAGGAATTTTGAATCGAACTTATTCAAGGAAGTTTGTGAATTGATGGGAATCAGCAAAACCAGAACAACTGCCCTCCATCCACAGTCTGATGACATGGTTGAAAGGTTCAACGGTGTAGTAGTTGTATTTTTATAGCGAAGTTAATAAAAACGATTTAGTAGGGTACTCGGCGTATTATTTAGTAATATCGCAACATCGGATATTTTTTCTTGAATCAACGGCTTTACTGACAGGGCTTGTTCATGGTATGAAAACATTTGAATATCGTTCCTTACTCGAATTCGAGTCACAGCCAACTTGATGTTTTTCAATGAAATGCAATTCAACGGCCAATAAAACGAATACCGTCGTTGAAATTCAATAATCAAATTTTCCATTTCACTTATGAGAGACGTGCTGCCTCAGATTTCTGGCTCTCAATTACAGTTATTCGGAATAAATTATGTATCAGATAATTGCTATTTCTCCTGAATATGTATATATCATGCCTTTTGCTTCCGGAAATTCATCAGAGAAATGCCCGTATTTCACTTTACAAAGCAATTCAGTTTGATCAGCGCTGAAACTTTTTGTTTGTGACTAGTTAACAGCCATGAAATTAACCAACAGTGTGGTTTTGTTTTGTAAAAGTGAGGTTTCACTGTCTGCGTTGCTTGAAGGCTGATCCCTTTTGAGTCAGAACTGAACTTTCGGTATCTGAGCACTCTGTTTTGAATAACAAACTTCAGTTTATTGTTGTGAAGCCATCATATGATTGTTGAGAGGATTGGGTGAATACCACACATGCCACAGAAATGTGTCTACAGGCCGTGTTTTTTATCATGTGGTAATATTGCTATATTCTAAACCGTAATAGATACAAAGACGCTTGAATGTGAAAAACTAACTATTGTGGTGAGCAGCAAATTGGTCAGAGAAAATCTACGGGGACTCTCTCCCTTCCCGACTTAAACAGGGAAAACTGAAAATGCTGTTTTTTGTTTTTTGCGAATAGATTTGTCATCACAGAAAATATGAAAATGGATGTATTCAAAATGTACTATAACGATGTAACAATAAATCTTCGATTAGACATTTCGTGTCAATACGACCACCAATAATTTTTATTTTTAATACGGACAAGGAAATCAAAATTCAGTGGTATATCAGCTCGATATTTTTATAGTGTTTCATTCTAAATATCTAGCATGATCAGTGGTAACACTTTTTAATTACGCTTCGATATAAAAATTATCAGTGACTTTTTAAATAACTCCATTGAAATTGTATCCACACTATAAAAATCCATAAAAGATATCTGTAGTTTCTGAGACAAACGATAGCAATTTACCCCAGAAATTAACTTACTTTACGAGTAGAATAAATCAAACTAACAGAAAAACAATGTATTAAATGATGGATTTTTGGGGTGAATAAAACCATTACAAATAATGAATTGTACATGACAAACTACATGAAATGCTCCAATTGACGACCTCTTTGTTGAATGCACATAAATTCTCTGTTTATACACTTTCTGTGGCAATTTTCTAGCATGATGGGTGTATGTTATTACATGCATCAATTATGTTTTGTTTGAGATGGTCGATATCTGTACTAGGTGTCGAAAAAAAACTTCATCCTTTATATGTATTCCGAGCCAAAAAAATCTTAAGGATTGAGGTCTGGGGGTCGAGCTGGCCAGGCAATTGGTTCATTGTTTCTAATCCATTTTGCTGGGAATATTGCATATAAATGTTCCCTTATAATTTCTGCAGTATGGGAAGATGCACCGTCTTGTTGAAAAGAGTTTGTTTTACTTTATGAGGTAACCCAAAACATTCATTCGGTTCCTCATACTAGTAACAACACATTTTCTAGTTTTATTTCTGTCAAATGCACCACAGACTTTCAAATTTCTTTCTAATCGTCGAAACATTTGAATGTTTGAAATACGACGATTTGGATCTGGCTCACCATACAAATTTCTTGCCAGAAGAGGATTTCTATTTCATTGTGCATAAGTGAATAGCATATCAGTTTTTAACACATATCAACAACTCATTTATTTTTCCTGCCATTGAAACCAAGCAAAGCCTGCCTGTTAAAAAATGGCAAATAAAGTGAGATGCTCTGTAATTGTACCAAATTACACAACAATCGTATTTTGTAAAATTCGAACGAGTTCATATTGTGCCAGAGAGGTATCAATAATGTTGAAAGAATACGGGGTACCCTTCTCTCTAAGCGTTTTCACCAAGTGGAAAATAAAAGGCAAACATCTGTCAGAAAACAACTACTTCCCTGGGTAATACTACGACGGACATTGAACTACAACTGACAGATATTTGTGCAACGTTCTTCAAAGAAGACCCAATTGCAAGTGCTTGTCTCGTAATTAATTAATTAATTTTGACCAAAAACTAATATTTTCGTTACTTCCAGGATTGAGGATTATAAAAATCTTCCGTATAAAAACGTATTCACGAGAAATCAGCCTTGAAACAAGGATAACTGTAATAAAAAAAAATCCGAAACGGAAAAATACTAATGTTCGTTGTGTTGGGGTATCTTCTTATCGAAATCATTGGGAAATGTCCGCCAAGAGTTGATTAAGTTTTGAAGAAGTCAAAACAATTTTCAAAAAAACCGTAATTAAAAATTCTTGTTACTGATACTAGTTAATTTGAATGAAACGCTATAAAAAGATCAAGTGTGATACACCACTGAATTGCTATTTTATAGCTTCATCAATATTTATAATGAAATAGACAGGCTCGTATTTGAAAAAAAGTGGTGGTGGCCGTGTCAACACGAAACGGCTGATCAAATGTATATTGTTACATCGTTATAGTACATTTGGAATACAATAAAACTTTTTTTTCCATTGTTTTAAATTTTCTGAAATAACGATTCTATTAATATGAAACAGCATTTTTATTATAATTCGAGAACGACAAGAGTCACTGTAAATATTTTTGACCATTGTTCTGTTCCCCACAATAGTTAACTTTTTTCTCATTTATCATCATCTGTTACGGTTACCACATGATAAAAGAAACGGCCTGTATATTCAATGATATATTTTTACAACGTTGTGGTGCTTGGTTTGCATACAGTATGAGTAATAACTCAGTCCATTTCTTGAAAATGTTTCTAGTACCACTAAATAGTACAAAATTCACTCAGAAATTGAGTTTTTGCAGTTCTTAATTTTTTAAGGTTTGAATTCCGATCCATTACTGCTGCTTGGGATAAACTTTGTCAACTCTAGGTATTAATTCATTACTTTTTCGATATTTTCGGATAAAAGTGTGCCTATAGTTCTCACTACTCCAGTCGAAAGTCACAAATGATGATTCATTTATATGAAATTTTTTTTGTATGAAAGAGAATTTATCGAAATAATGGTATTACACTTGATGTATAAAAAACTAACTTATCCTATTCGTCATTATCAAAAATAATACATACGTGAACTTTCATACGTGTTTGAGATCTATTCTAAAACACCCAGATCAGATAGCAAATGTTTCAAGTATGCTAATGTTCTGGTGCTACCACGTTGGAAATGAGGGTTCGTTGGAAAAATCTCCAAATATCTTGAAAGCTACAGTAGCCCAAAATCCACTGAATTTCGATCCCTGGTGCAGGAAAATGTGCACTCATTACAGGAATGTTTTTTTATTGAAATTGGTGAAATTTCAGTGCTCATGCAATATGAATCCAGTTAAAAAATTTGAATGGCTGCTAATAATGAAGAAGTGCTCTTTTGAATTCCTCACGAATCTAAGGATTCCCGTCTCGAATGAATCTATTAATGTACCCACGTGTGTAACATACCGTTCACGTGACAATAGCTTAAGGACTTCCCCTTTTAATTAAATCCCATTCCGATCCTTCATAGGCGTCGACTGGATATGAACCGGTAATCTAAGAGTGTGTTTCATATTTTTCATTTTATGTTTATGTGATGGTAGTGGCATTTACAAGAAGATAGAAGATACCCATGTTTCATTGTATTCAAGAAGAAGAGTAGAGAAGTTTTAGTGTATTGAAATAAACCATGAGAGATTAACAAAAGAAAAAAAATTGTGAATTGGTAATATATTATGTTTACTGGGCGTCGAGGCTGTATCAGATTGTCACAATATCTGAAATTACTTGTTCCACAAGAGATTCTTTTTGGATTTCGTCTATCAAGTCATTTCTGTCGAACAGACTCGACACACCCAGCTAATCCATTTCCCGTCAACAAGCTGGAAATTACCGAACATTATTCGAGGAAGTTTCAATTTTTGGAAGCTTTGGAAATAATTGATTCGGAGAATACAGGTAACGCCCCAGCTTGATTTTATATTTTTTTGTCCTAACTCACAAAAATTAGTATACTTTGTGAATTTGAGGTAAGTCTGCAATTTTTTGAAAAATAAAAATCAAAATTTCATGGTGCGAGAAAATGTTTGACATTTCATAATTCATATCAGCATGAAATTCTCGGTATACCTATAGTGATTATACATTTCATGATTTTTAGTGGACTTCGCCGATCGACTTCGAATTTATATAATATAGTATTTTCGGTATCTTGAATCGATTGTTGTTCGTAAAAATGCTCTATCTCAAACCTTTTTCGAGTTGAAAAGTTCAGCTGGACACTTGGCGGTTTGTGCCGTCGTCGCGGCAAATCTGCCGTCGCCGCTCAAAAGAATTGAGCACATTTTCACACTAAGCGGCTAAATGTCCGCCGATATTCAGCGGCGACCGCATTTCAGTTTCAGTTTATTCGAGTTATATCCTCGTCATTTATGCTGCCAAGTGTGAAGGCTTTCATTTAATTCTTGAAACTACTGTCCGAACCGCCAAGTGTGTCACCAGCGGAACGGTTTGGGATGAAGCCATTTTTCGATTGCCAATCGATTCAGAATGATGAAATTAGTATACTCTGTAAATTTGAAACGGAAATATTACCAGATAACATTTTTCAAATAACCTGAAAAAGAAAATTTTTCTAATTGTTTTATTTTTAATAAGTATTTCGAAAAATCGCAGATCTCCCTCAAATGTTTCTCGACAAGCTGATTTCAAATAACCTCTCAAAAATTAAATTCGACGAAATATTAACGGAATGAGGGCAAAGATTTTTGTTAATCCGTTAATCCTTTGTCGAATTCAGTTTTTGAGGTAATTTTCGTAATCATCTCGTCCAGTAAAGTTGAGAGAATGCGATTTTTCGAAATATGAAAAATCTAAATTTTTTAAATGAGCGAGAGAATTTTTGACATTTAATCCCTCTTTTATGGTACATCTTGTATGTGATCATATCCAAACCAAATATTTCTGGAAGCAGCATCAAATTCTGGATATATAATGCTTATTTGAAGCAAGTCTGATGATATTGTACTTTTCATGATTTTTAAGGGTCTAAGGGTAATTTTTTTTCGCCGATCGACTTCAAATTCACAGAATATACTAATTTGATCATCCTGAATCCATTGGCTTTCGCAGAATTGCTCTCTCTCGAATAGTTCTCCAGTTGAAAACTTTATCCGGAGTTAAGAGGGGTACTATTCAACCAAAAAAAAAATCGCATTTTTTTTGTGTTTGTTGATGTTTAATTTAACCGTTTTTGTATAGGCTCACCGAATTTGAAATCAAATCCAAGTCAAATAGAGATATGGTAGGCTTTTAATGGAACCTCTGCAAGTTCTAGGATAAATTTTTTTATAAAATTTTTATTTTCTATTTTTCCAAAATCGTAAACCTCCCTGAAACGTATCCCGATGAGCTGATTCCGAATATTACGTCAAAAAGGGAATTGGACAAAGGATTAACCAGAAATAGGCAATCTTTTCGTCGAAATCGCAAAAATTGTCGTTATTTCGTTAATAATTCTTTGTCGAATTCAATTTTCAATACATAATTTGGAATCGGCCCATTGAGATACGTTTGAGGAACTTTTGCAAATTTTTATAAAATGAAAATAGAAATTTTTCAAAAATCCGAAATTGCAAAGGTTCCGTAGAAAGCCTACCAAATCTCTATTTGACTTGGAATTGATTTCAATTTCGATGACCACATAGAAAAAAGGTTGAGTTCTACGAATATGGTGAAAAAAATCAAAATAAAATTTTGGTGGTAAATTATAGCTCTCAACTTAGGATGAACTTTCTCAACTCGAGAACGGTTTTAGATAGAGCAGTTGAATGCGAATGCCGATTGATTCAGAATTACGAATTTAGTGTAGTCTGTGAATCGATAATATCAACAATTAAATTCGATAATGTATTAACGAAGTAGGGCCATTTTGTTTATTCGGAATCGCAAAAATTGTTTTATCCGATAGAAAATTTCTTCCTGAATCCGAAAATGTACTTGTTCTTTGAATCAGAACGCTTGTTCTAATCCAAATAACGATTTTCTGGATCGGTACATTTTTTCGTCGAATATTGGCGTTCGTAAAGTTGCTCTATCTCAAACCGTTCTCGAGTTAAAAAGTTCATTTGGAGTTGAAAGCGGTAATATCTCACCAAATTTAATATCAAATAGTGATTTAGTAGACTTTTTACGGAACCTCTCCAATTTCTAGTTGAAACTTTTTTGATATTTTTTTTTTCGTTTTCCTATAAACTCTCCTTGAATTATAAATCAGCAGGAACAAGATGACAACATCAAGATATAATATATTTGAAAAAATGAAATGAGCTGGCTGCAACCTTACAAGCAACCCTCAGAAGTCTTTTAGTGACCTGTGCGAGCTAGGGAATACGGCGAGACCTTTTAACGTGTGATGCCATGCACTGGACCGGTAACTGTGCTGGGATTTGAATTCACGCCGTCATGGTTAAGAAGCGAACGCTCTACCATTACGACCACTACAGATCCCTTTCATAATGTGAAGACGATTATCAAATTTAAATCACTCCTATATATCCAATCCCAAATTATAGAACTTCAAACTTCTGAACCCATTGAAATATTGTTGCCACGGCACTTTCTAATTTCCACTTTTAGACCAACCCTTGTCTCTTTACACTCACTCTCGACAATCCTCAGAATCTGCATATCCGAGTCTGAATTAATCCAGAGGAAAAAGATGGGTTTTTCAGGGACGTAAGCTCTATGGATAGATCCTTCGAAAATGTTGGAATAACCCTAGGATTAGAAGGGATGGGACATTTTAATTATAATTTGCGATATATAGCTGCGATAGCGTGAGGTCAAACAAACAAATAATTTGGAATGGTGATTTAACGTTTATTAAATCTGAAATGTCAACAAGCAGTTTCGATAAAGGAACCTGCGAATAACGAATAGAATTTTCAAGTTACAAGATCAAATTTCCATCTCTCCTCCGGAAGATGGTCACTTGGGACTGAAACAAGTGTCGCGGTGTGAAAATAGGGGTTTGGTGTCGGGATAAAAGTCCAGTATACCGGGTGGCTACGGAAGTATTGCCTACGGAATATCTCAGTTATTGTATGAAGTAGGTTTGTGAAATTTGGAGCGTCGATATAATGACATAAGAGCTAGAATTTGAGCATATTGACATGTCGAAGTTA
Source organism: Chrysolina americana (assembly GCA_958502065.1). NCBI lineage: Eukaryota > Metazoa > Arthropoda > Insecta > Coleoptera > Chrysomelidae > Chrysolina > Chrysolina americana. The sequence goes on along the minus strand of OY293420.1, from coordinate 54,881,180 downwards.
ACTTCCGGTCTGACCGGAAGTAACATCAACTCTTTTATTTTAAATGGAAACCCTATTTTTTTTCTTTTCGCTTTATTCAGCATTCAATTCCCTTTCTAATGACATATCACAAGTTGGTATCTAACCAGAAACTAGATCAGAAAAAAATTATTATTGAAATTCACCGAGTAGGCCGCGGAAGCAAAATGAAAGCCACAAATTGAAAAGTTGGCTATGGAAACCATACGTCACTTGATAACAGTTGCTACTACTGTGATATTTTATTTTCATTCGTCGGCGTTATAAAAAGCCGCCAAAAAAATATTGGAAAAATTGGGAAAAAAACAATACTCTGTAGGTCCATAACTTAAATAGGAACATACAACTTTTTCTTGCCTGTACTATTCAGCATAACCATTCCTTTCTAATGATATAATAGAAAGTAATTTTTTGAAATGAAATACCAAAAAATCCAATTATTATTCTTCAAATAACAAAAAAACAAAAAATATCATTAAAAATAATGTGGAATGATAAATTATATCCTGTAGTTTCTAGGTTAAATAGGAACATAAACGTACTTGGTCTGTGCGATCGTCCATAGATATTCTAATATCTACCTATGGACGATGTTTGTGGTATTCAGAATAATCATTCCATTGCAATAATCATTCGAACCAAAATATTAACAAGTAGGCTGATTAAGATGTATTTTGGAATGAAACATAAAAGAAACGAGAGCTCTCACGAACGCTGCTATCCATATTATTTTGACGTTCGGAGTAGTGTTTTTGATTCTGCCATTTTGAAAGGGTTTGGAAATCGAAATCAGTTAGTGGAATATTCAAAAAATGCCCCGTTATTCACGAACCGAACAAATTGACATGCTTCTCATTTATGGTGAATGTTTGAAAAATTCATGCCGCTGAACGATTGTATTTAGAGCGATATCCAGGGAGGCAGCAACCGTCAAGAAGGTATTTCCAGTGGCTTGAAGAAAAATTAAGAACTGAGCCTGATGTTCACGAAGACCAAGAAGCATTTGTTATTAATGAGGAAACTAAAATTAATGTATTAGCTTTAGTACAATATGATAGCACAATTTCCTCAAGGCAGATTGGCGCCGAATTAGCTATAAGTAAGGACTCTGCTAGGAAAATTTTGAAAAAACATCGATTTAAATCCTTCAAGTATCAGTTGCATCAACATTTGTATGAAAATGACGGTGAAAGGCGCCTGGAATATTGTAATTGGTTTCTTCGACAAAATGCTGAGAATCACCTATTTAACTATTATATCTTGTTTACGGACGAGTCAAGATTTACCAACAATGGATTATTTAACAGGAATAATACAAGGTAGGTACTGTACTTTATTTGGATTATTGTCGATAGTCGAAGTGTAAAGTGCTAAAAGTGTGAACGGTCTTTTGTTTCAGGTACTGGGCGATAGAAAACGAGCACCGGTTTCGACAAGGTGGCTTCCAGGAGAGATATGGTGTGAATGTTTGGGCAGGAATAGTTGGAACTCATATTGTTGGCCCCATTCTTTTTCAAGACCAACTAACCGGAGAGAGATACTTTAATTTTTTAAAGAATGAAATTTCGGAATTCATCAACAACCTACCAGAGGAAATAACTGAGAGAATGTACCTCCAGCAAGATGGCGCCCCTCCTCATAATTCAAGAATAGCGAGAAATTATCTTCAAAATCGCTTTCAAGAGAGACTTATAACAACCCACGGTCCAGTCAGGTGGCCACCAAGGTCACCTGATCTTACTCCGTGCGACTTTTTTCTATGGGGGCATCTTAAAAATAGGGTGTATTCCACACAGCCTACAACTCTACATGAGCTAGAAGTAAAAATTCGTAGAGCTTTCCAAGATATCACGCCCCAAATGTTGAGAAACGTTTTACATGAAAATATCACCAGAGTCAATAAATGTATTGACGCTGAGGGAATGCATTTCGAACATTTGTTTTGAATTTATTTTATCTTTTATCCTATCAATTTGAATAATTTTTTTTCGATAAATCTGTTTTTTTGTTATTTGAATAATAATAATTGGATTTTTTGGTATTTCATTTCAAAAAATTACTTTCTATTATATCATTAGAAAGGAATTGTTATGCTGAATAGTACAGGCAAGAAAAAGTTGTATGTTCCTATTTAAGTTATGGACCTACAGAGTATTGTTTTTTTCCCAATTTTTCCAATATTTTTTTTGGCAGCTTTTTATAACGCCGATGAATGAAAATAAAATATCACAGTAGTAGCAACTGTTGTCAAGTGACGTATGGTTTCCATAGCCAACTTTTCAATTTTTGGCTTTCATTTTGCTTCCACGGCCTACTCGGTGAATTTCAATAATAATTTTTTTCTGATCTAGTTTCTGGTTAGATACCAACTTGTGATATGTCATTAGAAAGGGAATTGAATGCTGAATAAAGCGAAAAGAAAAAAAAATAGGGTTTCTATTTAAAATAAGAAAGTTGATGTTACTTCCGGTCAGACCGGAAGTTAACTTCTACATGTCAATATGCTCAAATTCTAACTCATGTCATTATATCGACGCTCCAAATTTCACAAACCTACTTCATACAATAACTGAGATATTCCGTAGGCAATACTTCCGTAGCCACTCGGTATAGTAATCATATTGCATTTAACCACATTTAAACTCCTGATGTGACTGGAAAAGTATCGAACCGTCTAGAATTGTCCGACCGTCTGAAAACGTTTCAACATTCTCACATCAACGAGAACAACCATGGTAAAAGAGTAGCATTCTTCACCGATCTGACACGTTTCAACAGCAGCGTTACATCAACAAGACAAATTGTCTGAGTATTCTTCGAGTTTCACTCCATAATTTTTCGGCAAAGCCATGTTTCTCACTTATGCCTGTAGAGCATTTTCATATTGCGATCAGTTTTAGACCAATTCACCGATGTTATGATACTCTGCTCTTCAGTGGCAGCATTCGAGATGTTTCAGCGTCAGTTGAGGTATTCTGCAGTATCGTTTAATTTCTTATGTTCGAATTTTCTGGTTTTTACATAACATCAGTGATAGTGTGAAGATTCTGGAGCCGGACCTGACAACATGTGTTTCAATAATCTAGCTCGCCTTGTTAACAATGCATGACATCATCTCTGCTCGTTAACGAAGCATGCATGACCTCATCTCATCTCAGAAGAAACGATAACCATGTCAGAAACATCTAGACGAGTCGACAAGTGATGGTGACATCTCCCGGTGACTCCGATATAAATACAGGAATCTCTAACGACAAATAGTTAGTTGCAGCGATAGTGAAATAAATAATTATACTTGGTGGAAATAAATTAAAACAGTTGAAATTATTGAGTTTAAAATAAATTAGTGGACTATGGTAAAGTGCATTTTTTCACAATAGTATTTTACCTGTTATGAGACTCCCGTCACGAGTCACGAAGTTCTTTTGACAATGTTTTCATTAAACAAACTGACAGGTAGATGGCGATCAAGAAGACATAAAGAGGCGGAGCTACGTAGCGGTCGTAGATACATAACGCCGCAAAATTAGAATACTGCGTGCTGGAAATCATCGACTGCAATCACTTCGACTTCTGTCACTTCTTCTACTACTATTGTTGAGAAGGCGGGGGTTTTTCCACTAAGTGTCGAGCCCTTATAAATGCAACGCCCGTTTAATGATTTTCTAGCTACGCTCAGCATACCTAATTCTATCGATCCGTTGAATTAACTCCTAGCCACACTTTCTGAAGCTTCCAGAGAATTGTTCAAAGTGGAATACTCTTTCGAAAACGTCACCATTTTTTTGTCGTTAGGTACATAATAGAAATGGATTATTTGTGAAAAGGTGCTCATTAACGTAGTTTACTTTCAGTTTCTTTTGTGTGTCTGATTTGAATCGATACGTTTCCAATGAAAACGTACCGGACGCATTTAAAAATTCAATTACCAAGTAGATGTGCGCGTATCAAACATAAAGCTGGGCAAATTTGCCCGAGATCGACAAGAGTCTGGAGAATATGATTTAGGGCTGACCAAAAAAAGAAGATGTTCAATTGCAAGAAGCACTTGCAGAATTGTCGAAATCAAATATAAGAGAATCAACTTTTATACAAACCAGATAATCATTCTTATTGTACGTTGTCGTACTGATTATAAAAATAGACGGGTGGGAATTGGAATTATAATCAGAGGGAGCACAATAATCTCTTTTGTTACACGGCTTCCGAGGTCACGATAATAAAGAGTGCCTGAAAGAAGGAAAATGAGTCCCCTTTGAGGAACATTGCACATGTTACTGTCATATGTTAGTGGAGGCACCTGGAAAAAGCAAGAAAGGTTGAGGATGGTTCATAACCGTCACTGTTAGCCGGAAGGCCACCTAGTTCTTGAAGGAGCGTGACATGATGCTCCATTGATAAGCTAGTGATCCTAGGACTTATATTAGATCTTCGGTCTTACGACTGCCGTGTACAGCGAGCACATAATCTCTGAGTTGGTTTCCCAATTACATCCTTCGATTGTCCTCAAGTGCCATAGAATTCCTACCGACTTGTGAATAATGTCCATGAAAGAATGAAGTCCAGGACCACCTCCTAGGTGTTTGACCAGTTGGACCAACTCCAGCTCCTCGCCAAACATGGTGGTTGGCCTTAACCCATCTTTCTTCCTTTGTTTGGTGAACAGAATAATCTTTCGTGCTCCACCGCATCATCTATCAATTATTCTACAGACAGCCTGCATAAGATTGCAGAAGATTCCATCGTCCATAACCAAGCTTCAAGTCAGAGGTCCTCACGGGTTACCTCAAGTGTCTTCTAGTTAGCGACGATACAATCCAGCTGACCAGCGAGTGATGCGTTTCTCTAGCCATTAGTGCTGCCTTTATGGTGGCTGGATTCGCCTTCTCAGAAGCGCCTTCCATATCGAAGAACACACCTAACGTTATCCCATCGAACCTTAGTCCTTTCGAGCCTTCGCACTACAGTGTGGAGGGCCAATTCCGGTGACCTTACCCTCAACCAGGAATCTGTCCACTACCATTACAGCGTTTCAAGGGGTGTTAGACTGATGAGTTTGAAGGATTTTGCTACTGTGTATTTTTTTTTCTCTGCCTTGGGGATGAATACTACTCTCACTGATTTTCACACATTTGAAACCTAGCGGCTATACTGGCCCGGAATGTCTTCCCCAAAGTTGGAGTGGGAAATAATTCCAGGCACTTCTATAACATTTCCGGGAAAATTCAGTCAGGTCCTGCTGGTTTATATGGGTTCACTGACCAAGCTATGGTGTCGTGCGTAGCAACCCTTCCCACCAGTTGCCAATCCCCTTGGGGGGCCTGCTGTGTTGGCGAAGTCTGTTGGTCGTCGTCGACACCACCCGGGAAGTGGACCTCCAGCAGATGTCTGAGAGAATCATCGGATGACGTTTTCCATTTCCCATCTGGTTTTTTCAAGGTTGTTTTGGAATCTTCTGCCTCGCTTCTGTCTGGGCAGTCTTTCTGCCAACCATGAAGACTAGGAACCTCCTCTCAGCACCCGCGTTAGCCTTCCACTACTTGGCCGCTAAACCAGAAGCCGATCCTAACCGGCCACAGTGTGTCCACTGAGGACACTCCCCTGAAAGTGACGCATACTATGATCGACGCAGTCTTGCCATTCAGTAGTTACTCCATCGACGTTTGGTTCTTAGATGCTGGAGCACTTCAGGGTCTCGTGGTTCCTCTTCAGAGTCCACGATGGTCTGCAGCATCTGCTCTATCACTTTGCTCCTGGTGGCTTTGCTTTCTTCTGATGGGACGATACCGTCTTCCTTGTCACTTCTGATGACCACCTGCACGTCCCTCTTCACGGCCGCTCTGTAAGAGGTCATTACCCACCACCTGCGACTGCAGTCTTTCCCTGAGTCTGGTTAGTCCGAGATAGTTTCAATTCAGGAAGTATACGTTCATTGGGAAATGATAAAGGGTCCGGGTGGAAAGAGGAAGCGGCTACCAGCTACTAGTATGCAAGGTGAACGGACAGGAAGTTCCAAGGACGGTGATCTTGGCGTTTAGCGAGCTCGAAGAGGTCAAAGTGTCGCCAGTTGGGGACGAGGGATGATACAATCGCCTAGGCAGCGATGAAGTGTGGGAAAGCTGAAAACCGCGAAAAGGGGATTCAAAAAGTTGCTGAGAAATCGTAAAAGAGACCACTGCAGATCTCGCTAATTTATGAGCATCCTGAATGATGTCGCAGGGAAGTACCATAGCAATCTTGAATAAAAAAACTCACTTCCAGGGCGAAGACAGGCCTCAATGAACGACGTCATAGCTTGAGCACTGAACAAGATGAAAGTGTATTGTTTACCTGAAAGGGTTGTATCAAACATATTTTTAACATAGCAAGTTATATAATCCAATTGTTATAAACTTTACTGGAAAGCAGTTTTCTCCTATTTTATGAAATCACAACAAATTCCAGACTGCAGGCTAGGTGCCTTAAAGCCTTTTCACTGACCGTCATTAAAGTCGAATTGCAACTTCTTCAAGGAATAATATACGGCGACACCTTCTCAGAATGAACCAGAAGTGGATATATGTGAACGCGAGATGAAATCAACATGTCATCCAGAAAATTATGTAACATATTAATTGATAAAGGGCGATGATATCGCTTGAAACATCTGAGAGATAGAGTTTTTGTGATAATTTCTCGTCGGAAGTATTATTAGATGAAACCTGTTTCGTAATGGGACAATCACCCAGATACGATATCATAGTGGTGAAATCAATATTTAATTGAATTTAACACAGCCATAGTTTGAAGTAAAATATTTAAATTTCCTGTATATTTTATTGTAATGTGTAACTATTTTACGGAATTAGAGTATTCATTATTACTGTCCAGTCCGAATTAAATATTTATGTAATTATGTTTAAGAATATTTTCCACTGTTGGGCCTCGTTCAGAGGCTGTATAGTCAATTCAAATTCTCACTTCAACTCATGTAAATAAAATTAAATAACAGCTCATTTCGTTAATTTGATTTTGTACAGGTATTTTCACGGGTTGAGAGGTAATAAGATTACGAAACTATGTTCAATACCATTGACGTTCAATGTTCTTGATATGTGGTTGTGAAAATATGGATTTTATGCTCCGAAAAGGATGTTCCATGAAGGATGAAGAGCAACCAGGATATGGAGGCCAGCTCACGACATGCTATCATCGTACAACATTGAGCTATAACCAATATCCGGAACATCGAATATTTCATATACACATTTCCCTCATACAGTTATGTCGACTTAGGTGTGGAATGATATCTGCAAAATGGATGCGCAAATGTCTGCATGTTGACTGTAAGCAAACAAAAGTGAAAGCATCGAGCTCAATCTGTGTTCGGTTTGAAAAAGATGCTAAAGCTGCGATATTCCCTGGCTGAAACTTGTGTACATTCCTAGGACGTGGAAACAAAGCAGCGATCGATGCAATGGAGACACTTATTCCCCAAAGGCGTGAAAATTTCCGTCTCAAACACCACTGAAAAAGTTTATCGATATTTTTATAAACGTTGCTTTTCTGAAATATTGTCAGTCTTTAAGACTTGGTTGGGATCACCGACACATTTGAGCTTAAGATGAAAAACAGAGGATATGTCGCAGGACACAACTGGCAGTTATTTGCATATTTTCCGCATATGTACCTGTACGATTGTGAAACTGTAAATAGAAAAAGTTCAATGGTAGACAAATGTTTCTGTTTATTTTTCTTCTAGAGTATGTCTGTTACAGGATCTAAAGAAGCACGCTGGCCAAGTTATCAAAATCGACATTGAGTATACCGGGTGTAACAGGATCATGGTACACCTCCCGTATCGCCGTTAGTTATAAAAGTAATTGATTGAAATTTGGGATATCCCATATACATAATAAGCGACACTCTTTGGTCTACAAATGATTTTTTTCCACTTCCGGTTTCGCCGAAAGTGAAACTTGCAATTTTTATATTATTACATTTCTGGAATCTGCATAATTTCGTGATTCCAATGATATCACATAAGTGTGTCATTATGGTTCCAATTTATTCCAATTGACCCGTCTAATGCTAGAAAAATCGAAATCCTGTCAAAAATACTAAATTGCGTTTTATATGAGCAAATAAAGTTCATCGTAATCGATTTTGGAACCATATTGGTACCGCCCTACCATTTATTAGAACTATTAATGAGGTATTTATTCATACCTCGTAATGAAATGTGCGATGAATGCAATCAAAATTACAGCCAAAAGAAAATAAGAAAATACAATTATTTTCTTCTAATTTAATGCTAAGAAGTTACTAAGGTGGCTTCGAAATACAAATAATGAACATAAAACATTACAACAATTGTTCTAAATGCTGCCCATTAACGTCAATGCACTTCTAAACTCGAATAGCTGTTTCTTGAAGAACGTTCGCTTACGCTTACGTTGCTGGGCCGTTTTACTATCAATTGCGCGTCTTACTCCAGGTCTTCGCGGGTTGTAACGGCGGTTGCATAGAAGATGTTTTTTAAATGGCTCCAAACAAAGGAATCAAGAGGTGTCAAATCAGGTGACCTTGGTGGCCATCGAATGCCTTTTGAAGGTAATCAATTACTATTCTTGAAATATGGGGAGGAGGAGCTCCATCTTGTTGGAAATACTTCCCCTGCCGTAAATCGACAGGTAATTCAGTTAACCTGTCCTCACTTTCATTTTGCAGTTATCCTAAGTATCTAGCTTCAGTCAAGGGTTCTTCAAATATTATTGGACCAATGATTCTACGACCGAATATTTCAAGCCAAACATTGAAACCGAACCGCACGTGAAAGTTCCCCCCCTTAATAAATTTTGATTTTCTTATATTTTGTCGGTTGAATAATCCCATATTTGTAAACCTAGACTCGTCCGAAAATAAAATCCTTCCCAAAAAAGCATTGTTTGGCTGCACATTATTCTGCAAAATCCAATTGCAATATCAGATCCTACGTTCATAATTATTTTCGTACAGGTGCTGGTGCAATTGATATTTGATTTATAATTATGTTTGTGCAAGATTCGGTTTACCGTTTGGTGACTAATTCCCAATTCAAACCCAATTTGCCTTAAAGAAACAGTCTTATCAACTTTATTCGAGCTGAAACATTAATTTCCGTTCCTTCGTCAATGATAACGTTTTTTTCAGGATTTTCAAGACGATTAAAATAATTCCTCGCTGGACATTGTCTATCAGGATATCGATCGGCATAATGGTTTCTAGCCGCAACGGCATTTTTTCTACATTCCCCATAAATAATTAACTAGTCCACTTTTTCATCCCTTGTATAAATGTACGGCATTTTGAAAAATTACAACAAATGTAAAGACTTTTCCAATACACAATAAAAACCCCGATGAACCAAGAAATAATTATTTGACAATCTATGGGAATAATTTCATTGTTTTCAAAGCCTTCTTAGTAACTTCTCAACACTACATTTGAACAAAATAATTGTATTTTCTTATTTTCTTTCAGCTGTAATTTTGATTGTATTTATCGGACATTTTATTACCAGGTATGAATAAATTCCTTATTAATAGTACTAATAAATGGTACCACGGTACCAATATGGTTCCGTTTGAAATAATTGAGTTTGAAATAATTGAGTTATACCCCGAAATCGATTACGATGAACTTCATTTGCTCATAAAAATCGCAATTCAGTATTTTTGACGAGATGTCAATTGGAATAAATCGAAACCATCATGGCACACTTGAATGGAAAACTAAAAATTGAATTATCAAAAATTTAGACGTTTGAAATGTCACTTATGTGGTATCATTGGATTCAGAAAATTATGCATATTTTAGAAATAATATACAGGGTGTTCCATTTGAAAATCGAAAGTTGGTTTCACTTCCGGTGAAACCCAAAGTGAAAATATATAAATTTTTGGGTGAAAAATGTATATGGGATATCCCAAATTTCAATTAGTTACCTTCAAAACTAACGAAGACACGGGGGTGTACCTTGATCCTGTTGCACCCGGTATAATGAAGCATATATTATTCAAAAATTATTCGAAAGTGTTGCACTTGAAAATATTTATTTAAATTTCCATTACGCCCTTGCCACGAATCGATTAAATTGTATTTCTTTCAACCGACCCTATTGTTTCCGCTTTTTTCAAATAAAAGCCTTGTGTCATTTTCAGTAAAACCAAAAGTAAAAAGAAAATTTTTAGAAAAAATTTGAAAATTAAATAAAATTATTTTGAAAATAACTGTTTATCGGGATTTGATGTTTCATCGGACCATGAATTGAAATTTCATTCTCAAATTTTGTTCACTATAACAACGATGTGCAATTGATTCACAAAATGTTCCTAACGTTATGAAGATGTACAACTGTTTGAGACTTCAGGAACAAATTCCAAAACTTATTTCAAAAAATAAAATATAAAAGAGTCTCTTGCCATACTTTTACCCCTACAAAATAGAAATCGATGGTTATATTTCGATACATTTTCAGTATCCACTCCCAAAAAGCATCGTCGGCCAGTTTGGAGTTCATTTTTCTGATCAGTGAAACTCTACTGGTGTCCATAACTCTTTCGTTCGAGTGTCATTCAACAAATTGAGTTCAAATTTCACACAACAAAAGAACACAGAAGTATTGCGGTTTTGAAATGTTGCACCGTTTCGAATTGGTGGGCATTTTCAATGGTTTTCTGGTCCAATCGGATGATCTTCCTAGCCGATATTCACTTTATTACGATCAAATAGGATTCGGAGACCGCACCTGCAGTATTATGTATGATCGATTATTTTACTGTATGGATCTTTTGTTATTTTTCCATTTCGCCTACGGTTATGGAGAAAATTAATGTGTTTCGGTGAACAGAAGAATCAAGTTGTAATTGGACAGTTGAGTTATAATAATTTTTTTTCACAGCACATCGTTGAGACAATGAACACTAGACAAGAATTTGTTTTCGCTAAGATTTGACTATGAGTTCATGTCTTCTTTACTATTTTTCAAAATCATAAGAGATTAGTTGTTAAATTGGAACACTGACAGTTATTTACCAAACAGGATCGAAGCTCATTTACTAAATGTGTCCCAAGTCCTTCAATCTAATAGTTAGTCGTAATAACCAGTTGATGTCACCTTTGGAGTACTTTCTGTAGATTTGGTCTATTCGTCACCAGTTCACAATATAGATTATTTGAGACTTAGAATAATACAGACTTTTGATAGTCTCAATCATGACGAAATCAGAGATGCTACGCAATATATTGAAAGTAGAATAATAGAATGTTTGAACAAAAATGGTGGTCATATTGAAAGAGTTCTGTTAATACTGCGCAATATTTTCAATTGAATTATTACAACTTTCATTTGTTTCCATGGCATACTTGAATAAACACAGAATCATTCGGCGAGATAAGGGATTTCTTAATTTTTATTGTATAACTCGATAGAGGTTGAACTTGGGTTTAGGGAAAGCTGAAATAACTCATACTAAAATTCAATTTTCCTTCGAATGGTTTTAAGAAAATGGTAGGTGCCATTTGCAAAATTTGAGTTTTTCACAATTTTATAATGCGAAATTCTAAAATCGCCTGCGTTCATATGGTACAAAATGGGATCGTCGCTAGGACATCAGGTGTCAGCCTGGACTACCAGCTAACTGCTCCATGAATTCCTAATTTTGAACGGTTTGCGGGCTACAGGTGTTTTCCTAAACTACTACAGCGATAATTTTTTTCACAAAAATGGAAATATATCAAAAACTGTAATAGATAAGTTAACATAACTAAGGTTGTCTAAAGTCTTAATTAGAATGCCAATCGAACCATGGCAAAAAAATTAGGTTTCAATTTAAAATAAGAAATTTGGTACCGACTTTTGGTATACCCTGTATAGCTGTAGGACTGAAAATATTTGAGATGGAACGAACATGATCAATAATTATGAAGCATACCAAATTTCAAGTTTCTAGTCCAACTGCAAGTTGAAAAACTTCTAATGCACGGCCACCGTAAATCACCCTGTATAATGTGATAGGCACAGTTTGTTTTGGAACATGCACAAGTTCCAGTTATTTGGGTTTTTCTCAGTGTTGTTCTCTTCTCAGTTACTTGCAAATATTCCATCTTTTTACAAGAAAGAAGAATGTGAGGATAAAAAACAATAATTTGGAAAATGAGTGTGGAAAGCTTGTCTTTTCAATCACAATTATTTCAATGATGAACGAGTGCACATAAATCGATATTTTAAATTCCGCTATATCAAAATTTCAATATTGTCTACCTTCTTTTACACTTCTTTTAATTAAAATTTTTCGAAGGCTTGAAATGTTAACGGTATTTATCACATTCAGAAATATAATCCGCCTTCTCGACATCGTTAGATCATTTGTTTCATCTGGAGAGAGAAATAATTAATTGAAAAATGTTAAATATAGAATTTGTACCATGATATGTTCATATGAGAATAAAATATACCCACCAGAGTGCTTCAAAAACTCTGCATGACAAATGCATGCCTGTCGGCGTACGTGGAAAACGCAGGCTGAGCACGTACGAAATAAGGGTATGTTCTATTTTAAATAATAGAGATGCAGTGAAAAATTCGTTGGGATTATTTGAAAAACTCAAATGGCATTACTCCAGCATTGACAAAATTATTACAGAACCAAAAAAATATAACCTCGTCATAAAAACGCAAGTAAAAGGCTCATACATTGTATCCATGAAGTTTGCAACATATGGATGTGATTTTTATTAATAAATATAATAAGAATTTGACTTTGCAGTTAGTTTGTACTTGAAAAATGATTTAAAACAGGCTCTTTACTTTTGTCATGCGCTACTCTATGTCAAATTTGACATTATTTTCGATAATCTTCAATTTTTTTTTTTTATTTTCAAAATTCTAAAGAAAAAAGTTGCTTAGTTTCTACCTGCCCTTCAAAGTTTTTCTGTCTACTGTCACTTTTTGATTTTTTTTTTAATTTTTTTAGGATCTTACGCTTAACCGATTCAAACGAAACATGATTTAAATTTCATAATTTTGATGAAAACGAGACTTCAATGTCATATCCCGCCCAGAAAATACCCACATTGGCCTGTTACCAGAAAAAAATACACTTTCAGAAATTCGTCTTTGCTGTTTCAAAGTTCATCTAGTTTTTTCGTTTGATTGTGAAACTGATTCGGATTTTCAATGTATGGACGTTAATATGTCAGTAATCCAATAAACGAATTTCTCTTCATTCTTATCACACTTGTATTTCTTTTAATAACATACCGATTTGTATCCCGTTAGCTGCAGATGAGTTCCAATGATTTTGATGTAGTTCACACCCATAGTGTGACTGTTGGATGTAAACTGATTGATGTAATTTTCGACCAAATAATAATTTTTTGCAAGTGATTTCATGAATCTCTCATTCTCTATTTTCACCATTGGAGTGTAAAAAACATCAAACCAAAATATCTGTAACCAAATCCACAACAAAACATCGTAACATACATTGATTTATCCCAATAATCTTATAAAGAACCCGAATTCTTCATTCAGTTTGCCGTCCTCTCCGTTCTATACAAATTATTTAAAGTCCTTTCATTCTCAGACTTTTTGGCATTTTTGATCAATAGGGGATTGATATTAGCACAACACTCCAATAAGTCCGGTAATCTTGGTGGCCAATAATATGGGCCGTGATGGTCGTGTGGTAGAGCGCTCGCCTTATAAGCATAAGGTCGTGGGTTCAAAGCCCAGCACGGCCATCGGTCTCGGATCTTTTCCTTGCTCGCACAAGCTCCTAGGAGCTTCTGAAGAGTTTCTCTCTGGAAACGTGAAAGATTTGTTACAAAAATAAAAAAAAATTATCTTCACAATTTCGTCTCCTATCACTTTGCCCCTAAACATCTGATTGAAACGCTGTTTCACTTCTACCATTTGGTGGATCGGTGCCCCGTCGTGCTGATACTACGCCACTTACAGGCAGATTATCCAAAACTTCAGAGAACTGATTCATAATGAAGTTTCTGTACATGTCTGCTGTCGAATTTTCTCTAAAAAAATGTGGTCCAATTATTTGGTTATGTAAACCACACCACACATCTATCTTGAATGCATATTGGTGACGGCATTCTATTACAAAATTTAGATTATTGGTGGACTAGACAATTTTGAGAACTACTTGTTGCGTTTGACGTGAAAGCTGCCTTGTCTGTCCATAAAATCCTGTAGGGAAATGTTATATTATCATTATCTCTCTCACCTTGGAACTCGAATATCGGAATCTCTTCCTTGAAGAGTGTGTGCAAACTTTGGATCATAGGGATAGAAATTATCGCAGTGAAAAATTATTTTCTCAGTTTCTCTGCCAACCCCCCTATTTTCTAGTTTTTCCGTTTTCAACAACGCTCAAACAAACATTGAGTTTTTCTTCTTCATTATACCTCATCGATTATGTGGTTTCTTGAAACGATTGTTCACAGAACCATTTTCTTTGTAAGTTTTTCAATATTATTTCCACGGTACTGAAGTGAATATTTTTTCTGGATGCCAGTGATTGAAAATACAAGCAACATCTCGATATGGCACATTCTTACCACATATGAGAACGATTTCCACTCTGTCTTGTGTAGATAATATTGTAGGTACATAAAACTTATTTGTGAATTAAAATAAATATACGAAAATCTGTAAACAAAATCGCAATAATTTTACATTAACCAAAACCAAAAATTTCTTTCTGAGGGAGAATTTTATTTCGATACTATTCATTGTACTAGCTATTCTCTTTCCGAGATGTTGCATCAGTCTTGTATTGTTTAAAATCATGAAATTTTATGTCATGTTTAGTACGAATCGCTAGAACGAAAGTCTTTTGAGTAGTTATGAAACTAGGTCATTTTTTAGTACAGAATGATATTTCGGGTTTGTTTGTAACTGAATTATTGACATTGAAGTATCGTTTTTATTAAAATTCGAATCGGTATAGAGCGAAATAATCAAAAAATTAAAAAAATTGGAAAAAAGTCGAAGTGACGACAATCCACGTCTGTCGCTTACGGAAACCACTCTCTATATTAAATCATTGCGAATGCAGGAAACAATAAACGGAACCGAACCCGCAAAATGTGTTCCTGCAACGTCGACGGGGAATATCGAGGAAAACTTTCTTACTCTACCGACTGTACAGACGCAGATACATGAGCTGGAGTTGGTGTATGTCAATAGAGTTGTAAATTATGTCTCTTCTGCCAGCCGGGGTGCAACCGAAGATAACTCACTGTACCTAATGATATTAAATTCCTTTGTCTATTAACTCAGCTGTGACACACGATGGAAATCACACTTTCTAGACAGGTACTTTTGAAAATATTGACGCGTTAATGGTAGTGCCTCAGCGTGTTTGAGAAAAGTGAATACAGAGTGGGCCATTGAAAACGAAACAGCGGCTCTGTAGGTCGACAGAACCTAATAATTATATAAAAACGCTCGGACACGTCAATTACATTTTCGAGGAGGATATCGTCCGCGATGAAATATACCCCTCGGAGCTGTACCCACCACTAAAATTTTGAAGGCGAATCCATACCCCTGCGAATTTCGCGATTTTTCTGCGAATAAAATGGCTGCCAGATTTGCCGCAAGAAAGTTCAAATATTTTAACTTTTTTCGAATTCGCGCAAACCACGGAACAATTAAATAAATATCAAATTATTCAATGCCCTCATTGCCTTTGCCATATTGATTCAACTAATTTGAAAGATATCTTTGATTGCAGAAAGATTTTATTTGCATCAAATATAAGATTTCACAATTAATTATGAAATATCTGTAGTGTTTGTCGAATATTCCATCCTAGAAAAGTTCAGCAAGATTATTACAGGGAGATGGGAATGTATGATTCCAATAAATTTTTTATTAACTTTCGTGTCACGAACTGTTGTCCACAGTAGGGACAAAACTGAAGAGAAGAGGGTGTCTTCGGGTTTGGAACCATTGAATTCTGCAAGAAATGCTCTGGTTGTGACTGAGTTATGTATTATATAGAATTTACATAATACTTATATTATTCTCCCATTCAACATTAATGCCATTTTGAAAAATCAAACACTAGGAAAGTATTATTTGACCTCTATTTTGTGGAGACTGAACAGTGACCACAACATGTACATTTCAAAGTAGATTTGAGTTGAGGAACAAAATGCATTCATCATAAGGTCAGGTGCAGTTCACGTCAGGTTCAGTTCAGGGGTAAATAGCAAGCTTTTTTTGGTGCTGCTTACCTAAAAGTATCTAGACCACTATTCTGTAGCATTTTCAAATATTTTTGTTTAAATCAAATCTCACTTCGGCAATGATCTGATAACATCATAATGCAGACTACCTAGTACATGTATCTTAAGAACTCCTGAGCATCTTGCTGGGCGTTACGGTTGAAGCAGGGTGTGTGGCTTCTGGAGATAACAATAACATGATATCAATTTTATACTCCGTATTACGAATTATTTTCAAAACATGTAGGTAATAATGTTAATTGGGAAACATTGAACTTCTTCTATATTCAACTGTTATTTTAGAAAAAGGAAAAAACAAACAATTTCTAACCGCAAATACCTAAAAATTATATGTTATGATTCATCATTAACCGCAATTTTTTGCAGCATGGGTATGAAAGTTCATGCGGCGATTTTCTTGCGATTTGCGAATCGCACAAAACCTTTGAATAATCGCGAGGGTATGAACTATCCTTAAATGGTAGCATATGGCAAGTAGTGCCTAATTTGAAAGGTATTTTCCTTCTCAATATCAAACAACAAAAATAAATCAATTCTATCGATTCTTTTTCGAGATATAGGAACCTGAGTTGGGAAATCACTTTTTAATCACTCAATCAATGAAAACAATATCTGATAAAGAACTGTTGCAATAATTATTATTGGTAATGAACTAAATGTTCAAACTGTCTACCACACATTTCCACACAATAGTACAATTTCTTTTCAAAATGAGACCTCACATTTCGTAGCATTTCCAGCGTCATTAGACGCATTCTTCAATAATTATACTTCGTAAATCTTCCAGAGAATCTAGTTCGGTCGCATAGATTTTGTTTTTTGAATGACCCCCAGAATCCAACTTCCAGGAAACATTCTATCCAAAAACGCACTAACAGGCTGTGCATAATGTGGGGGTGCCTCGTCTTGTTGAAATATCAAGTAGTCTTCATGGTAACGATCGTCATTTTCAATGATGTTTACTGAATGTGGATGAACAAATTCATTCAATGATTACAAATAAGTTCCTCCTGTCAGGTTTCCGTCGAGAAATACTGGTCCAATCAAATGGTCCCCAAAAATAACATCCCAGACATTGAATTTTTGGGGAGTTTGAGTATGGACTTCCTGGAAAACATGTGGATTCACAGTTGAATTCAAAAAGAATATAGACTCATCAGAAAAGCAGATGTTGAAAAGGAAACTTTCATCAGCACCATTCTCGCAGTCATAATTTTACAAAATGCCTGTCAGGATTCGGCGGATACTGGTTCTACTGACATTGTTGGGTCTGCATGAACTTGTTTTAAAACTGCAACTTCAACAGGTTCATTTCTAAACGGAAATTCACGTTCTGGGTCTCGTTTCTTGTTGGTTACTGATCTAGTTTGACGAAATTTTTGCACTAATTCTAGAACGTATTTTCTAGCAACAAGTTTATCTTGATGCCTTTCATTGAATACATTAGCTGTAGAGTTACCGAACATATCATTCTTAAAAAAAATGTTATCATTTCAACTCTTTTCGCGATCGTATACACCATTATTGAGGAAAGATATTCAGCAGCTTTAGTCAAGTAATTCACTCTAATGTTCAATCAAAGATCAGTTTGACACTGATAAACGTAATTGCAATTTGACGAAAAAAATTATCTCATACATATTTTTGTTATACCCGCATTTGAGTCGAATTCAAGAAAACGTCTTTTTATCTATTCTCAAGAACCTTGAATTTTTTTCGATCTCGTAAATGAGGATGAAATAAAAATTTGAAACGGAATTGCATGTATTTGTTGGTGAACAGTTCATTTTCTCAGAACGTATTCCATTTGTTTGTTTTAAATCAAAACTTGGAGAGCGTGGAAATAATCCTATCGTGAAAATACATGAATGGTTCATGTAGAAATTTCATTCATTATACCGTAGGAACGCAATATTTCCACAATAAAAATAAATGAAAGAACTATGACTCAGAAATAATAATGAAACATTGGTAAAAATAGTGAAGTAACTCATAACTTCACAATCTTATTTCTAGCGATGGAAAGGCGACAAATTTCGGAATAAATTTCTTATAAAAAATACGAGATGTTTCATATGAACATTTCCAATGAATTTCGTCTTAATTTTACAATATTCAACATCCAAATTTAAGCACCCTGTATAGAAAAATGTCTCAAAGTTACTGGATTGGTGTACGTGAGAACTTGCAACTACTGTATGCCAAAACTATTCAAAAAATTTGAATATAAAATAAATGAATGAACCATGCACAATTCAACATGACCTTTCAATAGTGGTAAAAATAGGTTTATCAATTATAACTTGGCAACACCGCAACTGGAAATAATTTGGAATATTGACCAACGTTCAATATAAATATATCAGTTATCGAGGAAATTATAACACTCGTTGTATATTCATACCAAGAAAAAAGGCCAGAAAAAAATATGAAAACATGTAAAACCAACTCTACGGATAAAATCGTGAATAGTGTTTCAACAAACTCACCTCTAATGCGAAATCCTTATGCCAAGACGTTTATTTTATGAGAATCAAACCCTATGAAATTTTTCGTATAGGGGATGGGAATAATGGAAAATTTCGTTCAGCACGATTATCATACCACTATTCATTCGTTCGTTTCAAAATTTCTACACTCACCATCCCATCAGTTCGAAGAAAAATAATTCGTTTTTGTAAGATTCGTTTTTACTGATTTTCCACAAATACGCTTCGGTCGTCAGGACTGGAATTTGTTCATTTCAGCATATAACGAGAATATTGAATCAGGCCGTCCTACTGAACCGGTGACTGTATACTGGGGGTTACTCTACTTCAGTCCCAAAATAATTATGATGGAAATTGGAAATGTGGAAAAGAAAATATTTGATAATTTAAAAAACACTGAATGCGGATTATGTGATTTGGTTTCCCGGGATAATTGCAAGAACAATACTGAGGTCTGTTATCGAAACCAATATAGAAAGGGAGGTGAAGTAGTTTTTGCTTTTTGCGATAATTTAAAAATATAACTTTAGGAGGACCCATTTCAGATCATTTCTGCAACACCTATTATAGACGTGGTTGGTGACAAGTAGTGTCTGAAAAATAATAATTGACAACCAGATCAGTTGTAAAAGAAAAATCAAAATAGGAGTTCCGCAAGCAAAAGTGCTAGGGCCGACTTTGTTTCTTATTTATATTAACAGTATCAGCACAATTCAAAACTTCAAGGGATATCTCGAAACATATGCTGACGTCACTGCCGTTTTATTAAGAGGAGACTGATGGGAAAATGTGTACAAAGATTCTGAAAAAGCTGTATCTGATATAAAACTTTAAATCATAACCTTCCAAGTCTGAATATTAGTAAAACTAAATTTATAACACACACTTGTCTACAAAATGATCTGCCACTCAAAAATGCACTGAGTATATATCAGACAGGGTGCGTAATACAAACTTGTTCTTGTTCCCTAATAGAAAGGGTGGAAACCATAAAATATTTGGGTGTCATCAGTACACAAGTGAAAAGTGAAAGAATGTTAATTGAAAGCATTTATGATTGGCATGATATATTGAATAAAAACAACCTCCTTACATGACTCTTTGGCTGAATCTGTCCTGAGATATTGCATAACTGTTTGGGGTGGAATGTACCGGCTTCAAGCAACATAATCCTGAAAATTATAATGAAAAAAGCTAGGTTATTTTCAACAAATCAACTGAACAAAGATATTGAATGTCATGGGTTTATATTCCTATCAATGTCTGCAACGGATGTTCAAGAATAAACATGTCTATGTGTAACCCTGTATCGTCCATATTAACGTAGTCACAGTTAATGATTCATTGAAGATATAGAATGACTATTATACTTTGAGTGGGGAATTGATTTGTTAGTCAGTCGATAAGTTGAGTTCGACAATAAACGTTCGGTGTTCAGTATTATCAAGTGTATCAGTGTTTTCTACCTACCCTACCTAACATCAGAAGTGGTTACGACTCACATTGAAATGGGAAGACGTAGGAAATACTCTTCAAGCAGCTCTTCTTCTAGTAGCAGTTCGAGTTATTCCAGTTTAAGTTCCGAAGTTAGAGACGTAAATTTAAATCGAAAAGATCCAAATAAAGTTCTAGAGAAGCCAGAGTAAGTCATTCTTCAATTCCTTTGTTGCATGAGAAAGTGATGAGTATATCTAATGCGATTCCGGAGTTTAACCCATTGTCAGACAATATCCGTGATTGGATTGAAATTATAGTACATCATGCAAAAATATTCGATTGGAATGAACATCAAATCATTCATCAAACATTAAATAAACTACAGGGTACAGCAAAAATCTGGTACGAAATTTAAGTAAGAAATGATAAAGAGTGGCCTGAGTTTGGCTAGAAAGGGTGGAAAATGAAATTGATAGATATCTTTCGTTCCAAAAGAGCCATGTACACTCTTTTACAAGACGTAGCAAATCACAAACCTTCCGAACGTTGTTCGTTGTACGAATTTTTTTTCCACATTCAGCAAAGATTGATGCACTGAAGTTGAATTTCTCGAGTGAATACAAAATTTCCTTAGTTTTGGGTGCTATAGGGGACAATGATATCATTTCAGCTGCAGAGGCATCAGATATTACAGATGTGAATACATTAGGCTTTTATTTACGCAATTTAGCTTACATAAATATACAGATGACTCGTACTATAAGAAACCTATAGTCTAGTTCCTAAATTGCAGATAATGACTCATCGGTTGTACGGTTCATAATTCATATAAAGCAGGTCAAAAAATAGAACAGAAATAAGCTAGGTACTTTGGCTTCAAATTAATTTTCACTTACATGACGTTCGGTGTTTAATATTATCAAGTGTATCAGTGTTTTCTACCTACCCTACCTAACATAAATCAGAGAAACAAACCAGAGCTGCTGAAAATCTTTTCATCAGAATACCTAATTTCAAAAAAAGTCGCACACAAAGGCATATAACTTATTGTGGATCCAAATTGTTTAATCTGCTTCCTCTGAAAATAAGATAATAACAAAAATGGTAAACTATAAACTCAACATAAGTTTCATTATTGAAAACTATAATTTGAATGGTATTTTCAACTGATACACTTACAACCCCTTTCACATCCCTTTAATGCACAATTTTATACTTATAATTACAAAAAAACATTCTTTATATTTTTTTCTTTCCTGATTTCCTCTTCCTCCCTTATCATTATTCTTATTATTTGATTTAGCTAATTAATTTTCACTATTTGTAAGAAGATTCTGATTGTAACCGCCGCTACAAAATAGTAAATTAAGTTGCCCATATTATAATACTCCCTCATAAACACTAGAGTGTACTCAAAGGCATAGCTGTGCGGGTAGAGAACGGCTATTATTATTATTTGCCGTGGCGATCCGGGGCGACTAATTGATGATTTTAGTGGTGAGTATTCACTTTTCAGCTGTAGGAAAACCCGGAAAACCTACAGCACCACCCCGGGTGGTCGGTGCGCACTTCAAGCTAGCACCAGATGTTGGAATTGGCATTGAGGCAAGTCACATCACACTTTATTTACAACAATGCATGTGGCCACCTAAAGAGACCCATATACTTGAGAAAAAAGATTCTCTCGTACCGGAGCCTCGAACGTTTGTCTGTTGCGAGCCAGAAATTCCACTGCACCGACCACCCTCAATATGGAAGAATAGAACACAACACAAGCATTAACTTGCTTGGGTTTGTTCTATATTTCAGTTAGGTTTGTTAAATAAATTGTTTGTACCACTTTCATTCCTGAATAAATCTGAAATAAAAGGGAGCTAGCTCCTGGAGGAACATTGTACAAATAGATGTCAGATGTAATTCATGGTTCGTAGAGGAAAGTAGTTTTCTGACAGATATTTGTTTCATTTACACTCTACGGCTGTTTATAAGGAAGTATTCTCATTATTACAAAGCTGGATACTATACGACATCAATGCAAATTGTTTTTGAAAGCTCTTCCTTTTCTAACACATTGTACGGCTCATATAAATTCGAGATTGGGCTGAATGGCGTTAATTGCGTTTGTGAGTGACAATGTTGAGAACATTTCTAGAATATTCCAGATTTTTCCAGAATGTAATTTGTCCATAATGTTCTAGGTCTATCTCAAAATTTCAAGAAAGATTTGGGAAGTTCGGCAGTATATCCAAATATAGAAGGTTACAAAATGTTTTAAAACTAGGAATTTTGATCGTTGACAATATATAAGCGAAAGTTCCATACTTGTCTGTCAGTTGGATTTCAGCTAGGCTCAAGTGATAATCAATAAGCGAAATGCTCAAAAAATATTAGAAATTTCTATTCTGATATACATAGGGATCTCAGCTACGTTCAAGAGATCAGACGTCAAAATCATATGTGATTAAACAGCCAACTACTTTCGAATTTGGTTCATAAACATTTTAATAGGTTAATTAAGCAATCAATATCGTATGCACTATATAAAACGTACGTTGTACCTAGAAAAACTCATTCTCTATTAAGAGTGCGAAGTATTTTGACTCTGGCAACGCTGGGTTAGTATACAATGATAAGGAAATATCAGTTATCATTTTAACATCTATTCATCTGCGTAGTCATAGCATGAATCAATTTCCTAATATCAAGTCGCGGACCATTCAAATATGATGAGGAATATGATTTCGACGCGAATAAGAGAATTCTCGCATTTTTCTGTTCTTAACCGATGTTTTTTCCTTTCTCACTAAAATATAAGGCATCCTCTAACAATTTAAAGGTAATGAGATTTTGTGGAAATTTATCGTCGAAAACGGTAATGGAACTATTAAAAGCGCTTGGAGAAGTGGCGGGTATATTTTCCTTTTAGGACCATAGGTGAAAACCAGTTAAGTTTTTTATGTTAGCTCGAGAAAAATGGAAGTTTTATTTTATTTACGATACTTACGAAATCATTGCGAAATTGCTTTATCACTATCATTTTCAACGATGGTTATCACACAGAACTCGTGCGTTCGGATATAACCAAAATTAATTGCATTGCTGCAATAATATGGGGTTGGGCTGATAGGCCTTGTCAAGTTTGATTCAAACATCGTTCTGATCCGAATTTCTCCTCAATTCTACACCTTTCACTTTTTTTCTATGGTAAAAGGGCTTTTATATTTTTCACGTAATTTCTTCCTGGACCCATCTGCTGTCAGACTAGTAATTCTAACCAACACCTCATCGCTAACATGCGACTCTGGCGCTTTTACTCTTTTCTTGTCAAAATACTGCTTTTATTGCATTGCATTTTTTTCAATTCTACTAGCTACGTTTTTCCGTAACTTTGTAACATCGACTACGAGAGGCTTATGCAGATGATCAACGTATCCTATCCATTTTAATTTGATACCCAAACATAATTTCACTATTTGCGAGTTCAAAGAAGGGTAGATCTCATTATTTAGTCCGTTTTTCCTCCTCTTTTCGGACGACGTTCGTTTCGCCAGGAGCTGAAAACTTTATGACGAAAATCGTCCTACTTTGATGGTCGAGAAAGACTACATCAGGATTTTGGTATTTGCCTACGGATGGGGAATGAGTATTTCCAATAGATTCGGCACTCCTCATTCTCTACGGCGGACTCAATATCTTCCGGAGCGTAAGGCAACACCGGTGTTTCGTCTATAACATACGAGTGTCGTAAAAGGTAGTACATAAATCGTAGCGCTGCGTTATGCCTGTAAATAAAGGCTGAGACCGCATAAGCAAAACAGGCTGAGAGGAAATGTATTATGGTCTCAGCTGTCCCACGATAAGCTCTGCATCTAGTAGGAAGCTCTATACCCATCACGCGACTACGGTAGACACCATCTTTGCAGGTCATTATGTACGTAGCTCGTCTTGAACTTGGCAATTCGCTATTGGCCGCCAGGTAGTCCGCCACATACTGGATACGAGACGTATGTTATCTCGCCGACTTGTTCTTAGCTTCCATCTTGTGAATGCGCCGCTCATGCCCCTTAATATTATTCTGATCCAAGTACTTTTATGTGGTCTGGTAGTAGGGAATTGTATATGTTGAATCATGTTTCTATGTACGTTTTTAATAATTTATTGTACATTCGCATTTCATGTCTTCTGAGTTGTAAATGGTATATTCTTGGAAAATATGGCATACTGTATCTATCTTCAGAATTGTTACCGTCTGATTCCGGATGAATAAAGCACATTTACGGAACGAATCTGACTATCGCGAGTTGGGCTTGTGACGAAAATTAAACGTGAGGTCGATGCTTTTACCGAAAAGCGTAGGCGGCCACAGCTGGAGATCCAGACTACATGTGCTCGGAACGTAGCGTGGGCTGTTACTACTAAATAGTAGTAGGCAGTAGTATACTATCACTCACAAAAGAGGTCAACAAAATCAATTTCGTTCCCCAATTCCATTGTAATGAGCTTCAAGCTGAGCGAGAGATATATTTCTTTGTGTGAAGGGCGAATTGGAAAATTTCAAGAGGAACTGTGACTTCTTCGAATAAGTCGCATTCAGAAGTTTCGAAAATTGATGTACGAAACTATTGGAGATGTTTGAGATAATGAAACGACCTCATTTATAATATATGTGTGTGGTAGAACATTTGGGGTGAATGGAAATTGACAGAAAAATCATTAAAATCCTTTAACCACGTCAGCTTCACTCGAAGCACGTTTCACCAACAGAGTTACCATTCTCGCTAGCTATAATTTTACTTAAGCAATAGTAGTACTGTGGTTCAGATCAGTTACTTCATTGCACTCCTCACAAAAAACCACGATCAGCCCCCATCGCTTGCATCTAATATTAACTTTATTCCAACAGAAGCAGGCAAGAGGCAGGTTGTCATCGCCACGGTCTACTACCCGGGGGCTCGCCAACACTCCCTCCACCAGAGATAGTCCAAAACCTCATCAGATGGTGAAAAACTTCAACACGCACTATATTTTGTGCTGCGATGCGAAAACCCATCACCTGCCATAGGGAAGCACATATATCAATGCACGGGGTGAGTACCTTTTAGAATATTTGTCGCCCACTGATATCGACATTATCGGCCATTAACTGGCCTGTCAAGGGTAAAATAACAAGACCTTGATCAATAGTCGACTATTTTTATTGCATCTAAATTTCGACTGTATTATATAATAATTCAACCAGACATTATTTTGGCATTAATAATCTGATGAAAACCCGAGAGCGCAGCTCGAAGGCTTTCATCTCTGATTATGAATGCCAAAATGATGTCGAGTAAAATTAATGAATACAAGAGAAATTTAGTAGTAATAAAATAGTCGACAATTAATAAAGGTCGTATTATATTTATGAAGATTATTTCTTGAATCCAATTCTTTATATCAGTCATATGAATGACACTGTATAGTCAGGGATTGAAGCCTCACCCTATCTATCTCTTCGTTTTTGGTTTCTCCAAACCGATTCATTTTCAAATACTTGTACAGCTTCAACACGATTGATTCTATTTGACGATTAAGATGTATTTATTTAGAATTCTGTCAGATGCACAGGATCCTTGATATATAGGTCATACAAATAGTCGCTAATAGAGCGTGTTGATTGGTCCTGTCAAATAGGAAACAAACGTATGATTGGTTGATGACTGATATTTAATAGACGAAAGAAATAATCTCTGATATCTCCTAAATGTCGGACTATCAGCACATGATGTTCGACTTAAAGACATCGGAAACACGCTTCGAGGGATACAGGGTACCAAAATTAACCAGTTGAGCTGTTTACAGAAAACATTCCGAATCAATCGAGGAACTCGATGCAGCCTAGAGACAACTTCAAATTGCTGTAATAAAAGCATATGAATTCAGCTATCCTGAAAAATTAAGGCAACCACTAGAGCCGTGCCCTGGTGGAATAAGGATTAAGCAAAACTTCGACCATAAGTCAGAAGACTTTTCGATAGAGCTGAGAGTCTGGGATACTGGGAAGACTACAAATCAGCTTTTTCTGATTATAATAAAATCAGAAAATCGAAAAGAATAACGTAGCGACAAATGTGCGATGGGAACACTGAACTGGCCCCAGCACAACGACTACAGAAAGTTCTCTCAAAAGAACACTCTAACGGCATTGGTCTGACCAAAACACCGAACGGGGGATATACCTACTGATGACCCAAACGAAAGGTTGAGTGTTCTCTTGCAGACGCACTTTTCTGGTTCTAAAACGTCTGTGGAGAATGAGCAGCTCACCTGATAGGGGTTGTCCACAACCCCAATAGAGACAGCTGGGAAAATATTCACAATCCAAAGAATGAAATGGGATGAGAGGTTTTGAACCATTTAAGTCGCAAGGAAAGGATGGAATATTTCCAGCCTTACTCCAACATGGTCTTGAAATAATAGAGTCCTTCCTGAAAAGGCTATTCAAGGCCAACCTTATCTTCGGCTATATACCGCAGATCTGGAGAGAGGCAGTGATGGTGTTCATACAAAAGGCTGGAAGATGTCCAACGGACGAACCTAGCAAAACAATGCTGGCCCCATTCACTAGTAGGGGGAAGTATGAACTTGAAGCCTTAACCCTTAATGAGACCCAATTAACATTTTCCAAAGCGTTATAATCGACCAAAAACTGACATGGAACAGCCAAATCAACCACATTCTTTCCAGGACTATAGCGGTAAGCTGGACATGCCGCCTAGTCTTCGGTAAGACATGGGGTCTGAAACCGAAATTGATTTATTGGTCATACCAAATGATCATTAAACCTTTGGTCACCTACGCCTCACTAGTATGGTCAATTGCCTGGGAACCACAGGAGCAATATCTACTTGCCCTACTCCAGCTCTAGAGGTAATGCTGAACCTTCCGCCATTGCTCCTATGTGTGATGAAAGAAATAGTTAATAGTTCCTTCAGACTGTGCCAGACAAAAAACTCAAGAGCAGGAAATCTGATTGGACATCTAAAGATTTTGGAACTCATCTCCAATGAAGCCATATCTGAAAGATATGCCGATCAGGTACGATTTCGAAGTGCAGTTTGAGGTGGTCATTGACAACCACCAGATTCACACAGAGAACGGTACTCAATTAGCAGTGGATGCCTCAGTATAGTACACAGATGGATCCTCCAAGATGGAAGAAGGGGTTGGAGTGGCCGTTACAAGGTCAAATTCCAGGCTCTCGAAACCCCTTTGTAGGACCACAACCATCTTCCGGGTAGAAGTAGATGCTATAGAGATTCGTGCCCAGGAATTCCTTTAAAGGGGCACCCGAAATGCAGAAATCTATATACTATCAGATAGCCAAGCAGGACTGAAGCTCTGAATTCACACATAGCTGACTTGGGACTGTGAATAAACAGTGGCAGCAAACAACCAGGTAACCATGATATGGGAACCAGGTCACAGGGGCATCAAAGGCAATGAAAAAGCAGACTGCCTTGCCAAAGAAGGGTCAAACACACCACCCCCGGCCCAGTCTGTGGACTCTCCAGACTCTCTTTAAACAAAACTTTTGACGCAAGGAATTCGATGAAATGAAATTTCACTGGAATTAAGTGCCAGGACAAAGACAAGTGAAAAGGCTAGTGAGCCTATCGCGAACTATGATGGGTCGGAATACATTCATTTTCGTCCAAATAAAAACTTTTCATCATCAAAGGTCATTTTCGGGTCGTCAGGAGAGTGCGGTCGGATTTTAGGTATTTTAAAGTGATTCCATAAATAGGATTCGACTTGGCGTAGTTTGTGGTGGGTTGGAATACATTGATTTTCGTCCAGATAACAACTTTTCATCATCAAAGTCATTGAAGTGTCGTCAGAGGAGTGCGGTCGGATTTTAAATATTATAAAGAGATCCGAAAACCAGGATTCGGGATGGCGCAGTTTGTCGTGGGTCAGAATACATTCATGTTTGTCCAAATAACAATTTTTCATCATCAAAGATTGTCGAGTCGTCCGAGGATTGCGGTCGGCTATCAAATATATAATATATATAATAAGTGATCTCAAAAATAGGATACAAGTTGGCGCGGTTTGTGGTAGGTCAGAAAACATTCATTTTTGTCCAAATAATGCTTCACCATCATAAAAGGCTATTATCGGATTGTCAGAGGAGTTCGGTCTGCTTTCAAATATTTTGAAGGGATCTCAAAAATAGGATTCGGGTTGGCGCGGTTTGTAGTGAATCAAAGTACATTCATTTTCGTTCAAATAACAACTTTTCATCATCAACGGTTATTGAAGGGTCGTCAGAGGAGTGCGGTCGGCTTTTAAATAATTTGAAGTGATCTCAAAAATAGGATTCGGGTTGGCGCGATTTGTGGTAGGTCAGAATACATTGATTTTTGTCCGAATAACAACTTTTCATCATCAAAGGTTATTATCGGATCTTCAGAGGAGTTCGGTCGGCTTTTAAATATTTTGAAGTCATCTCAAAAATAGGATTCGGGTTGTCGCGGTATGTGGTTGGTCAGAGTACATTTATTTTTGTCCAAATAACACTGTTCCATCATCAAAAGTCATTGTCGCGTCGTAAGAGGAATGCGGTCGACTTTCAAATATTTTGAAGTGTTCTCAAAAATAAGATAAGGTTGGCGTAGTTTGCAGTGGGTCACAGTACATTCATTTTCGTCCAAATAACAACTTTTTATCATCAAAGGTAATTGAAGGGTCGTCAGAGGAGTGTGGTCGGCTTTTAAATATTTTGAAGTGATCTCAAAAATAGGATTCGGGTTGGCGCGGTTTGTAGTAGGTCAGAATACATTCATTTTCATCCAAATATTACTTTTTCATTATTATAGGTCATTATCGGGTACATTCATTTTTGTCCAAATAATAACTTTTCATCATCAAATGTTATTGAAGGGTCGTCAGAGGAGTGCTGTCGGCTTTCAAATATTTTGAAGTGATCTCAAAAATAAGATACGGGTTGGCGCGGTTTGTAGTGGGTCGAGGTACATTCATTTTCGTCTAAATAACAACTTTTCAACATCAAAGGTTATTGAAAGGTCGTCAAAGGAGTGTGGTCGGCTTTTAAATATTTTGAAGTGATATCAAAAATAGGAATCGGGTTGGCGCGGTTTGTGGTAGGTCAGAAAACATTCATTTTTGTCCAAATAATGCTTCTCCATCATAAAAGGTTATTATCGGATTGTCAGAGGAGTTCGGTCTGCTTTCAAATATTTTGAAGTGATCTCAAAAATAGGATACGGGTTGGCGCGGTTCGTAGTAGGTCAAAGTACATTCATTATTGTTTGAATAACGACTTCCCATCATCAAAGGTTATTGAAGGGTCGTCAGAAGAATGCGGTTGGCTTTAAAATATTTTGAAGTGATCCCAATAATGGGATTCGGGTTGGCGCGGTTTGTGGTAGGTCGAAATACATTAATTTCTGTCCAAATAACACTATTTCATCATTGAAGGTCATTATCGGGTCGTCAAAGGAGTGCGGTCGGCTTTACAATATTTTGAAGTAATCTCAAAAATAGAATACGGGTTGGCGCGGTTTTTGGTGGGTCCGAGTACATTTAATATCGTCCAAATAACATTTTTGTATCATCAAAGGTTATTGTAGGGTCGTCAGAGGAGTGCGGTCGGATTTTAAATATTTTGAAGTGATCCCAAAAATAGGATTCGGGTTGGCGCGGTTTGTGGTGGATCAGAGTACATTCATTTTCGTCCAAATAACACTTTTCCATCATCAAAGGTCATTATCGGGTCGTCAGAGGAGTGCGGTCGGCTTTTAAATATTTTGAAATGATCTCAAGAATAGGATACGAGTTGGCGGTCTTTGCATTGGGTCAGACTACATTTATTTTCATCCAAATAACACTTTTTCATCATCAAAGGTCATTGTAGGGTCGTCAGAGGAGTGCGGTCGGCTTTTAAATATTTTGAAGTGATCCCAAAAATAGGATTTGGGTTGACGCGGTTTGTGGTGCATCAGAGTACATTTATTTTTGTTCAAATAACACTTTTCTATTATCAAAGGTCATTGTAGGGCCATCAGAGGAGTGCGGTCGTCTTTTAAATATTTTTCAGTGATCTCAAAAATAGGATTTGGGTTGGCGTGGTTTGTGGTAGGTAAGAACACATTCAATTTTGTCCAAATAACAACTTTTTATTTTCAAAGGTCATTGTCGGTTCGTCAAAGGAGTGAGGGTCAGATTTTAAATATTTCGAAGTTATCCCAAAATTAGGATTCGGGTGGGGGCGGTTTGTGGTCGGTCAGAATACAATTATTTTCGTTCATTCAACATTTTTCCATCATCAAAGAATATTATGGGGTCGTCAGAGGAGTGCGATCGGATTTTAAAAATTTTGAAGTGATCCCAAGAATAGGATTCGAGTTGGCGCGGGCTGTGGTGGGTCAGAGTACATTCATTTTCGTCCAAATAATACTTCTCCATCATCAAAGATCATTGACAGATCGTCATAGGAGTGCGGTCGGCTTTAATATATTTTGAAGTGATCTCTAAAGTAGGATACGAGTTGGCGCGGTTTCTAGTGCGTCAGAATACATTAATTATTGTTCAAATAACTAATTTTCATCATCAAAGGTCATTATCGGGTCGTCAGTGGTGTGCGGTCGGATTTTGAATATTTTGAAGTGATCCCAAAAATAGGGTTAAATCTCATGTAAATAAATGCGTGAAACAATCATTTGCTAACTTAAAAATGATATTTCCTCATCGACAAGTCTTAGAAAAATCCACTAAAACTGTTCTCACTGATTCTTTGGTATTATCGCATTTCAACTATTGTGATGCAGTATATGGCCATTGCCTAACCAATAACGAGATTAATCGCATTCAATGAGTTCAGAAATCGTGTCTTCGGTACATTCATGGGATAAGGAAATATCAAAATATAACATACAAGTTGAAAGAAACAAAATGGCTCAATATGTCTGCAAGAAGAAAACTGCATACAGTAACCTTATGTCACAAAATATTGTTACACAAAACTCCCCCATATCTTTATGATAAAATAACTTTCCGAAGTGATGTCCATAATGTAAACACTCGATTTAGAAGAACCATATCTCCACCATTTCATCGAACATCCATCTTTGAAAGGTCCTTTACCTACACAGTTTACCAGCTTTACAACCAGATTCCTACAGATTTCAAAACACTGTCAACAACTGAATTCAGGAATAGATACTGACATATGTTGCTTCAAGCAAATAATTGAATTGAAACATGAGTAATAGCGCTATCTTTATTTCGTTTATTCACATGCCAACATATATGTATTTTTTTTTATGCTAGTCACCAGGAATGGCAATCGAATCAGTTTTACTGCCTGTCATTCCTGTCTTGCAGTATGATTCATATGTTTTGAAATGTTCGCTATTGTTTATTTTTGTTATTTTCTGCTCATTCTGCAAATAAATATTATTATTATTATTATTATTATTCCTAATTATTGAAAATTACAGCTCTCACTTCCAGATAAACTTTTCAACTGGAGAACGGTTCAAGATAGATCAATTCTGCGAACGCCAATCGATTCAGAATGAAGGAATTAGTCTAATTTGTGAATTTCAAGTCGATCAGCGGAAAAAAATACTCAATAAAGGTTCCAAGGGGTAGACTCCTGAAAATCATGAAAGATACATATCGAAAGAATTGCTTGAAATTCGCACTATACATGCAAAATTCCATGCTGATTCTGAAAATATATGATTTGTATATGCTCAGACCCAAGGTCAGCATTAATATCAAAAAAATTCCCTCACACCATGGAAAAAATACACCTATCCACAAAATTACCATTTCCTAAGTGTGGAGTGTAATTCAAAAATAAGAGTTGAACTCGCATTTCCAAAATATTCACAGACAATTGAAGTTAAATAATGCGATATTTAAGGAAACCCAATTTTAATTTTTTTTTATTTTTGCTCCTAAAAATCGCCTGATCTCCTCAAATGTATCTCAAAATAATAAAAAAAATTGTCGGGAAATTACCCCTCTAAACTCCAGATGAACTTTTCAATTAGAGATCAGTTAGACAAAGAGCAATTCTGCGAAAACTAGTTGATTCGGAATAATGAAATTTGGTATTTAGATAATACCTCCATGAGCGAGAGTATATAATATAATAATAATAATAATATTACTCCCTCATAAACTCTCATAGAGTGTACCCAAAGACATAGCCTGTGCGGGAAGAGGATGGCTTTTATTATTATTTGCCGTGGCACTTCGCGGCGGTTTATTGATTTTTGGTGGCGTATCCACCTTTCAGCTGTAGGAAAACTGACAGCATCACCCCGGGTGGTCGGTGCGCACTTCAAGCAAGCATCGAACCCTGTTAATGTTATATAGATAGCTATAATTCAGTTTCAATGATTGAATTCAAAGTATCCTCTTCCGAAATTTATCCACCATCTAATATACCAGAGTAATTCCACTTTTGCAAACTTCTACGTGTAGTGTTATTAAAAAAGTTTCACATAACTTCCTAGGCCCTGGTCAGGTAAGAAAAGCGACTCCTTCCGGTCTCTTATCGATTGCAAAGTATAAAAACAGTGTAGAGGTTAAAGAATGAACATTTTTTCCGGCTTTGAGAAGATCAAGGCGGAAACGACATAATATACAAGGTATATTTTGACAAATGAAATTAATAAAAATTTCAACATGTGGGTTTGGATGGGCAGGGGAGTTTTGTAAATTGGTTCTTAGATTCTTTTCCATCCCATGCCTGACGATGAAACCCCTAAAGCACAGAAAAAACTAGAACTAGCCCAATATTGAGAATTGGCTAGGAGATTGGTGAAGAACTAATGAGAATATTTGCTATTTTGAATGATGACCTCTAACAGCCGTAATTTTTATGTAATGTCTATGTTCAATAATATACAGTACTTAGATCATGAATGCTTAAGTTCAAACGTTTTACGTATAATTATTATATTCACTGAATCATTCACAGGGTGAGCAAAAATATAGGTCTGGTATATGAATTAAATCCTTCCATAAATTCATCTTTTCCACTTTCGCCCCCTCTAACAAAAAAACTGAGAGGGTGACAATCATAACATTGATAATGTCTCATGTCGACCACTTCGCTTCTTGTCTTGATTAATTTCGTCAAATCTTCGATCTGATACCCGCACCCGTGAGTGGTGCGAAGACTGAACTCATCAATAATTATGGAATGATCGATGATATTTTGGAAGAGCATCTGCCATGAAAAAATCAATAAAATGAGAAAGATAACCTACTTTTCTACGTATTTTCGAACCATCAGCATTTATGGGTATGGTGTCAGATGAAACAAAATTGACCTTCACATGGAGAACATCCAGAAGGATACACCATAAGATGGACGCTCATCAAATAGGCGATGATGCCAAACGCATTCTAACGCCTTCAAGATATTCACAGCCACGGCTAGAGTTTCGATATGTTTTTTTATAATGCAGGTCTGTCTCTGTTGGTGTTGCGATTCAAATAAAATATGAGAACATCGAAATTAAAATTATTTGTTACCTATCGAGGAATAAATGCCTTTTTCGCTTTTCAAAAAGACGCACCCTACTGAAGTGAAAACGTCTACTTCTGACACTTGCCTCATCAATCAATCTTGAGTACACAATTAAAAGGGATTAATTGCTTAGTCTCGACATAAAATAAAATCCGACGTAATCCAATTTGGAATTTCCGAAACTAAATCATGCTTCCAGTTCAACCGCTGAAATTTCATAAACGGAAAAATACCTGTAGATTATTCACAATTATGATCTTGCAACGAAATTCTCAGCACTTGAGAATATCCATATGGAAAGCAGATAACCGTGGAAGCGGAATTCCTTGGTGTTTCCAACCTCAGACATGGAGAGCATTCTGCTATCGTAGGAATGAAAAAAGATCGTGATGTTGAATTAAATTATGTGATTAGAGTTAGTGTTTCATTGGCGGCGATGAATTTTGATTGGTTGCGATGAGAGCTATGTAGACTGATTTATTAGTTGTGCTGTTTTTCATCGAATGGGTGATAATTTGTTATTGTTCTGATAGTTGTTTCGGATGGGGGTAGAAATGAATCGTTTTTGAAACAATATGTTACTTGTACTTGTATTTGATTCTTTCAGATTTTGTGCACCCAGGACACGGCAACAATCCATGTGAAGTTCCAGAGAGGGGGAGTATGACGGAAATTATCGTCTGCTTGGCATACTTTCCTGGAGATGTAGGGGTAGAAAAGCTTCCTTCAGCGGCCGTGCGAGAACTAATTGTCAGGAGGAACAACATCCATCTAGTGATATGATCTGACGCCAATGCGCACCATGAAGCGTGGGGCAGCACAAACATCAACATGAGGGGTGAGTCTCTTTTCAATTACTTGATAGGGGAGGAGCTTATAATTAACAATGTGGGCTCTGAGCCAGCCTTCGTCACTAGTAGAAGGTATTATATCTACAATCAGCTCAGAACTTCTAAGCAATAAGATATCCAACTGGAGGGTGTCCTCTGAACCATCATGCTCAAATCATAGACATTATTCAATTCAACATTGAAATAGGGTCCAGACCAATGGTACAATACCGAGATATGCGGAGCATGGACACGGAAGGATACAAAACCTCCCTGAAGAACCATCACCAAAACGGACTGACCACAATAAATAGTCGTGATCAAGTAGATATTGCTGCGGAACATCACTGAAACTGTCCACTGAGGGAGGAAAGGGATAGCTGGAATACTTACTGGTGGAACAAAAATCTGGATAAATCACGAAAAGAAGTTCGAATGTTATTCAACCGAGCTAAGATATCAGGTGAATGGAAGAAATATAGGTTCGCTCTATAACCACATACAATAAAGATATCCGGAAAGCAAAACGAGAATCATGAGAACGATTCTGCGAAAATGTCTCCAACACATCAAGCGGAGCCTGTATCCACAAGATACAGGAGCTGGGATCGCCTAAACGTCTAGATGGCTCCTTTGCTGCCTCCAGGAAAGAAACACTAGAGCTATTGGCTAATAACCACTTCCCAAGCAGCCGGATTCTGGACAATCGACCTCCAGTCATGAATATAGGTCGGAAAGAACGACCTGGCAGAGATGACTGGGTGGTTGCCAACAAAATAATCACAACACTGGAGATAACATGGGCGGACTGGAACATATTGTACCTATCCTTATAAGACTCTTCAGAGCCAGTCTAGTTTGGAACCATATTTCATCTAAATGGACCGCGACTAGGGTGATCTATATTCCTAAGGTGGGTCGGACTGACCCACGCCCAAAATCGCTCAGACCCATTAGTCTGACATCTTTTCTGTTGAAAAGCATGGAGAAAATACTGGACGGGCACATGAAGTGTGGTGTATTAACAAAGCACCCACTCACTGTTCACCAGTATGCCTACCAGGCTGGCAAATCAACAGAACGTGCCCTCGACAACCTTGTCTCAGGAATAAACGACGCCCTGGAACACCAGGAGGTGGTAGTCGTCGCATTTCTTGACATAGAAGGAGCATTTATCAATGCACTTCCTCACTCTCTATATGAGGCCACTGTCTCTAAAGGAATTGAACCAATACTATGTGATTGGATGAGAACTATGCTTCATAACAGAACTATAACGACCTCCCTACAGGGGGAAAGTATCTGTAGATGATCTGCTGGTCATCCTCTCGCTATGGGAGGTCGATTTGCAAGCATATGTTGACGATCTGGTCCTAGTAATACGCGATAAATCCGAAGACACGATCTCCTACGCCTTTCAGGATATATTGGATATCATATATAAATGGTGTGAGAGGGAGGAAACGTCCATTGACTCTCACAAAATGGTCATAGTACCGTTCACCAGAAAAAGGAAGCTGGAACATTTAATACCTTCTTCCATCGATGGTGTAACAATTCCTTTGGCGAGTGAAGTAAATTGGAACTCGCATCTGGAAAAGACTATCCGAAAGGCTAGACTAACTGACAATTGGATGTGGTTATGCAGAAACCTACCATCCCATAAAAATCGTGAAACCTTGTTAATATGAATAAGCATTTATCAAAACTCATTCTGTAATTTGCGGAATCCTACAACGTCAGGGCTGCAATGTGTTGAAGGGTTGGTAGGCTTCGGCAAATTACAGAATGAGTTTTAAATGGTTTTACTACATGCATATTTGCACTAAGAATCTTTCACGACTTTGTGGATTGGTAGGTTTCTGCATAACTACGTCCAATTACCAATTATCGAAACTTCAAATTGTTATTTGTGTTCCATAGCCACCTTGATAAATTATTGTTATTGAACCGAGAAGATACTTAAACTTGTCTAAACTCCATTATCGTGTTCGTATTGGTTATATTGAAAAAAGTTAATATGAATTGATACCCCATCAATGGTACTTTCGATTAACGCCAGAGTACCATCATGGTATCATTTGAAAAAACGAAGTTTAGAGTAAAAAAGCGTTTTGGTTCACTTCTTGGGCACGTACTTATTTCGAACCACGATAGTTTTTAAATCGAAATTGCAATAGTGTAGCATTATTTTGATTATTTGGAATAATTTTAGGGAGTCCACGGCTCTCTAGATCGAAAAATAAAATGGGCGTTCTAACGAATGAAATATCAACTATGAGGCAACATTGGATTCAGAAAATTATGCAGATTTCAAAAATATAATAATATACAGGGGATTTGAAAATCGAAAGTTGATGTCAATTCCGGATGACAGTGGGATTTTTTTCCAAAAATGTCATATAGTGCCCTATAGTGAGCACATTTCATGTTACAAATTTCAGAAATATAGCTACAGAAACAAAGGAAAAAAGGGCGTGTACCATGAGTCTGTGTCACACGGTATATGCCACAAAATCATAATTCAAAAATAAAAATCGACGTGTTTTGGAATTTGTCTCCAAAGTCGCCAATTCTCTAAAAAATGTATTCAATCCATAATTTTGCCCCTCACTGTTATATTATGAATTCATTCCAGATTTGAAAACGGTGTGAAAGCCAAAACCGGTTGTAATAAATAAAACAAGACTCAGTGGAAATTAGAAGTATTTTTCTGTTGTCATCAATTCGTTAATGAATACATTCGTAGATAATATTAATATATTGAATTAAATCAAACTCCTCCGACAGGAAATGTATGACCCCACTCCTTCGAACACATCAAAATCTATAAGTAAGTAAACCATTTCTGAAACTTTTTCACTCATATCACAGAGAACTAATTGATAAACGAATATATCCTGAGCACGACTGAATAATTTCGAATCCCTTTCGAGAAGAAGCTTGGGAAGATCACTGAAATATTAACCAACCTTCGTTTCGTAACAAAATCTCAACTAAACGAAGCACATCATATTTGAGGTGGCATTTTGTCGATATCTTTGACGTACTGCCATACAGAAAAATATATTCCCACATCGTTTATCGTATCAAACACATGCTCCACCGATACATCAAAATACTTCGTTTATTTTGGCTTTTCGAGTATAGTATCCATCTATCCATCTCTCATCATCAATTGGGTCGTTTACGAAATATAACAATATGACAGCGTACTGAAATTGTATAACAGTATATTGCTAGATTTCTATTTTTCCAATGAACGCAAAGTTTTCGTATTCTTATGTCCACTATTTGTCAAGTAAATCAGCTGGCTTTGGAAATATCATCGAATTTATATATTTCTCATACAGTGACCGGCCAATTTCGTAATGAAAATTTTTATTTTTCAGAAAATGACAATTTTCAAAAAACTTTGATAAAATACAGTTTTGATTTTGTAGCTTAACTGTAGAAAGTCCTGCACATTTTACTGTTGCGTCGAAATTATCTGAGTGGACATATATCGGTAGTTACAAAGCCTACACAGAACATATAGGGGGTACGATAAGCATTCGAAACTAGAAGTTATATCAGGCATCAAAATGACAGATAAACTGGTTCGAATGAGTGAATGAAAAAGTCAGTCTTGGTTTGGTATTTAGAATACCCCTCATATGGTTATTTCTATATTTTATTACTATTTTGAATATCAATTCAAACAGTTGTTGAGATGTTAGATATGCAGAATTTCCGATTTTAAATGAGTTTCGATTAGTCTGGATAGTGTGAAAGTAGATATAGGTTCAGTCAAGTCCAATATTTGATACAAGATAGACGTAGATGGTCATTGTTCTCTCAGGCATAACAAAACCATCACTCAAGACTACTTGAATTCCATTTTGACAAGAAATCCACATAATGCAACGGGATTCCAAGGAAATCCACGGAATCACAAGGAAATCCACCAAATTACAAGGAAATCCACGGATTTCCAAGGATATTCACGGAATTCCAAAGAAATCCACGGAATTCCAAG
Organism: Chrysolina americana; assembly: GCA_958502065.1. NCBI lineage: Eukaryota > Metazoa > Arthropoda > Insecta > Coleoptera > Chrysomelidae > Chrysolina > Chrysolina americana. Next base: position 54,842,540 of record OY293420.1, on the reverse strand, counting down.
AAAATCCACGGATTTCCAAGGATATCCACGGAATTCCAGATAAATCCACGGAATTCCAAGAAAATCCACGAAAATCGAAGGAAATCCACAAAATTTCACGGAATTCCACGGTTTTCAACGTATTTCCAAGGAAATCCACAGAATTCCATGGAAATACACGGAATTCCAAGGAAATCCGCGGAATTACAAGAAAATCGACGTAATTCGAAGAAATTTGAGAGGAATCTTTTGAAATATTCAAAATTACGAAAACAATAGGATTAATTATTTTATCATCAACCTTCTAGGTAACTATTAAAAAAATTCTAGTGAATATTCAAAATATTTTGTTATTTTTATGAAAATGAAACGGATCAATAACCTTGAATATATGATAACAAAAATAAAATTCCAAACTTATTGAATTGAGGAATAAAAATGTTGACATTATATATTTAAATTAGAGAAAAAACAAATTTTCATGAAGGGTGGTTGAATTTCCATATTAAAAGTTTAACAATATGTATTCAATCAATTTGTGAGATGTTCATCGGCTCACAGCTAATCATATCGATAGGTCCGTAAAATACATGCTGCAGGCAAGAGTTGACATATTATGAATTCTGGCTATGTGCACGGTGGTACGAAAAGTGAACCATAATTTTATGATTTGTCTACCATTATTGCCATCAAGCGGATGGCGAAACATGTGACATTGACATTGACATTCCCATCTTTTTACGCCTGTTTTATAATAAATCACTGTACTGTAAAGTTTTGGGGTTCGTTTTAGTGGAAAGTGGGTATCCAGATAATTTTTTCTGTTGGCGGATTAACGACATAACGAAAATCATCACGAATATAAGGTTTTTTTTGGAGAGAGAGAGAAATCAACCCTCTCAACTCCAGATTAAATGTGTCAAATTGAAGATAGATCAATTCTGCGAAGGCCAATCGATTCAGAATATTGAAATTTAGAGTCGATCGGTAAAAAAATTACTCGAAAGAAGTCCCAAAATTCATGGAAAATACTAAATCATCAGATTTACTTGAAATTCGCAGTGTGTGCGTGAAATTTCATCCTAATTCTGAAAAGAGATGATTTGTATATGCTCAGATATGAGGTTTAGTATGAAAAAGAAATAAAACTTCAAATTCCCTCGCACGATAAAATTTTTGAAAACTTTTAATTTCCATTTTTCAAAAAATCGCAAACCTCTCTTAAATGCGCCTCGACGCGCTGAATCCGAATCTTACTACAAAAATAAATTTCGATGATAAATTGATATTTCAGAATTGTTTGTATGTATGTATGTATGTGAGTGAAATTGTATTCTAATTCAAGGATTCGAGCTGATTTCGTTTTTTTGAGAGATTCACAAACAATTAAAGTCAAGTGATGCATTATTCGATATTCAAGAAGACTGAAGCTATGAGGGAATTTTAATGAGGTGAACTATTAGTGACATGAACAATTATATTTTTCGCTATGCTTCGTTTTTACAGTTTTCAATCTGTATCTCAAAGCCTCTTGGAGAGGCTTGTAGCATACAAAATCCAATAACTGAGCAAAATAGGAATGGAACGAACGAACAGTCCCATTCGAAGTAATTTTACGAAAATCTACGGAATTCTATGTAATTCTACGGAATTTCAAGTAATTCCAAGAAATTTCAAGGAATTTCACGGATTTCCAAGTTTGTACACAATTATTCCACAGCGGTTCACTCCTTGCCATCAGTTAACAAAGTCCAGATTCATTTCTTCTCAATAAATTCCTCCTTTATCAAGTTACACATTTTTTGATGTTTTGCCTGGACCTTCAGTCTCGATTCAGATTCAAATGTGGCATCTAAGTCGAACAACTCGACGTGATATATTTCAGGCTCACATTATTATCATCATATAGGTAGTCCCTTGAGAACAATAATTAACGATATTGATATATATGAAAACCGGATAACTCATCCACCAAACAGTTCACCGGTGGGCTCAATGTATTGTTTAATTAACAAACGGTTCATTATATTGCTAACCACCGCTTTGATCCAGAATCATCCAAATGTTGCTAACAGCTTGATAGTAGATAATCCAACAAACACATCATGTTCCACTTCTGTAATACTGTCTGCACTTCCGCGTGTTATGAGATGAATCATATTGATCTCTCTCCGTCAGCCGTTGGATTTTCGAAGTAGACATGGCATATCGTATTGATATGGCAGTTATGAATATGATCTTGAATGCATACCGTTTTGAAAAACTTACTTTTCGAATTCTCTATATGAGGATATAAAAAACGATTCGTCGGTGGATTAAATCAGCTCAAAAGTGGTAATTATTCACTTGTTAGAGTTAGCGTTTGTAATACTTTTAGGTTGGTTCAGTTGATTCGGTGTTATTATTTCCATACCTTTCAGTTGAGCACTTCTTTTCGACCCGACAGTTAACGAAAAGCGATACTCAATTAATAAAGAACTAGATACCAATCAGTCTCTCAGCTTCTCAAGGTTTCAAGTGTTTCTTCTTGAACATATTGTGCTCTGCTCATAAGCCAGAGAGCGTGAGTTCGAATCTCAGCATTGCCACCGGTCTCGTGCATGGCATCACACGTATTAAAAGGTAAGGGCAACGTCTTCCCCTAGCTCGCACGAGTCTCGGACTTTTGAGGGTTGCACGTAGAGGTGCAACCGGTTGACGGATATAACAAAACAGTATATAAACCAAGTCCGCTGAAGATTTTGAGACCCGTCGTTCTCACTTCTCTGATTTGTCTAAAACCTGAAAACGGTCAAACAGAAATATGAATCAAATCAAGGTTGTTCATTAGTACCGTAGGTCTCTATACCAATGATTCGCGACGAAGATGAACCATATGTGAATGCAATGCTGAAGCTGCTGAAATGCTTCCTGAAGGTTTTGACAAATCTTTCTCGTCAGTTGTACAGCACTACCTACCCCAAGTAATGTCACCCAAATGTCTCATGAGTATTTTCCAACTGATAAAGTGGATAAAACACTGAGGAATATCAAGTATTTCACCGGAGCCAGATAATATACCAATCTATTCTCGCAGAAACCCTTCGCCATACTTTCGAATACTCTTTTTTTCACTCCTGCCTTCCCACTTCAGTGGCGTTCAGTCTCTGTCACTCCTATTTATAAAAAATTAGACAAAATCGATCCTGGGAACTACAGACCAATTAGCCTGTATGTGCTAAAATTATGGAGAAAATAATGTGATTAACTTCTTACCCTTTTTGCTTGGAAACGGTGTGATCCACCAACACAATCTGGTTTTATTCCTGGAAGATCAACAAGTAACTTACTATACTGCCTAGACAAATGGACCTAGAACCCCGTTGACATTATATATCTCGAGTTTTCCAAGTTATTTGACAAGTTTCCACGAATTAAGCTACTTTACAAATTTTAGAATAAGGGACCAACTGCTCAACGGGATCAAAGATTTATTTTTGACAGAAGTGAGTATCGGTTCCAGTCATTGTGATGTTCACCAAGTCATCTTGGGAGTTCCACAAGGTTCTGTTGGGGAGTACTCTCTTGTTGGCAGATCTACCCACTATACTCTTATCAGACCATGCTGTTTTCGCAGATGGTAGCTTCTTTGGAAGTCTATAGTGTTGTGTGTTACATGTGAATTTTAAAACCCAACATTCGATTATCTCTTGGGCAACAAACCGATTGCCGAAGTAGACAATAATAGTGACTCAAAAATATATAATACATTGAAATAACAATTAAACTGTATAGCACAGAACAACATTTCAGTACCAGAGCATGGTGGTAGGGGTAGGGTTATGCTGCAACATGCGTCTTGATTCTATTCTGCCCGACTGGGTTTCCCATTGGTAGGTAACCCCAGGTCTTGGGGCAGACCTCACAATGTTTGTAGGTATATGTATGCGTCGGGTGCTAAGTCGCAGATCTTAGGTTTTCCGGCCTCCTTCAAGTTATGCAGGGTAAGTCCGGTTTTGAGTTAGAGATCCAGCAATTTGGACTTTCCATTGTCAAGTGTTCAGTAGAGATCCCGGGAAAACCGGGGTTAGACCTGCATTAAGTTATGAGTCGTTAATCACTCGTCCTCTGGTATTTTCTGGAATATATCCAATCATGCTCATTTTGCCTTTTATGGTGGGCACTTAGCGCTGTCATATCAATTGTTAGCGCGCTTCCATGGAAGTAGCGGTAGAATTTGATAAATTATTCGATTGCTTGAATATCGGCCAGCTCTCGCTGTATTTATCACTTTTCGAGGCTGGTCATTAACTTCGAGAAGGTCCTATCTTCCATCGCGGTCTTGGGTTGTTTCCTAAGATCCCCAGCTTCCCCAGAAACTAGCGTAGTGTCAGCACCCATCTGAAATAATCTCTGAAAATATTCCCAAAAACATTTTCGCTTTACCTGGATCGGTCATAGCTTGTCTTTGACCATCCCCAACAGTATGTCCTATCTTCTTCAGAGGCTTTTGGACATCCACCACCAGTTGTCTCTGACATTGAGGTTTTCAAGTTTCTTCTTTCAGATCTCTAAGCTTTTTCCTGTCCTGAGTTTATTATATAAAATCTAGCTCAACATCATCGATATAGATTCTATATTTCCAAGAGATATGACATAAAGGAATCTGTAAAATAAAACATTTTTGTGGAAAATTTGGAGTTATTGATGAACTAATGAAACAGCAGACGAACATTATGCAACTGCTGTATAGAGATCCAGGAATGCTTCAAAACGTCTCTTTCATTTCTGAACTTCGGAATAGATTTTGTACAAAAACAGATTAGACCATTGAATGCGTCGCGTCGATTTGAACCTGTTGTGCCATAACACAAAACATAAATTCGGAATTCAGGGTCTCCACTTACACTGCTTATGATGATCTTGCCCTCGCATGTTCATAACATGCATGCGATAATACCAAGGGTATATTTACAGTTCCCCGTTACGGAAATGCGAAACCCCACAACTTTACTGAACTAATATCGGGGCGATACTGCAAATTGCAACGCTGTTGCACCGTGGTGGAAAATTTAATTAATCTTGAAAATTGACTTATGCTACATATTTTAGAGGGAAGGAAGGACTAATATCGCTCGAAGTGTCAAGGGCACGGCGGAAATATGAACGTGAAGATTATTATAACTGAAGTTACTGAAGCCTTGTTTGTACTAAAAATCGTCGCGAAAAATGTTCGCGGTGCAGGGCGGAATTATTCGATATTGTTCAACGAAGTTTCGATACGAACGTTTATCTGTTGTCTCGTATTTGTTGAATAAGTAATTATCGTGATACAATCCGACCTCTTTTCATTGCGAGAAAGTGTATGACACCAATGATTAATAAGTAATCAGTTCTATATTTACCATTTTTTTTTGTATCAATCCCGAATAAGAACCATGCCACAAACATGGCTCAGATCACATCTGACTTCCAGAGAGATACATGTCAAAGGTGACAATTATCAGTCGCAGCAGTATGGCATTGATCTTGGGGTTCCTCAAGGTTCTATATTGGGTGACCTCATCTGTCTTCTATTTATCAACGATATATCTGCTAGATTTCTGCCATATTACGTTAAGCCAGTATGATCTTTAGGTTTGAGAGCAGTGTCCATCATTTCACCAAGGATCCTTATCACCAGAACCACAATTGTGACAGAATGTTTTGGGTAAATCCAAAGAGTAGCTAACGATATTCAATCCGTTTTTCCTTCTCTTTTCGGACGATGTTCGTTTCGCCAGGAGATTACATTGAGCGGTTCATAGAACCATCGACGAATTGTACTTATAATATAAACTTTCCGCGAGATGACCACATGGAGGAGAGGTTGAGGAAAGCCAAAGCGGGTGGCCTCCCGGCAATCCGGGATTTCTCGAAGGAAATCCACAGGATGCTGGGGACGTGGCGAGGGCCACCCCTGCTAGAAGCAAGGAAAACGAATAGCTTTCCGACTACGAATGCTCCCACAGCAACATTAAAACGGGAAAACTCACCTTGGACAAATTAGAGTCACCTGAAACTGCGAAAACTCAACCTCCAAATAAGGTGGCAAAAATTATCCCGATACTTCCTGGAAGTAATTCAAAATCCATCCTGGAAGCAGCCCAACAGGCCTGTCCCAGGTACATAGTGAGATAAGGTAGGTACACCCTGCCATTAACCCTGGGGAAGCAAGCCAACCTCAAGTACCTTAAGCGAACGCCGCATGAATACCTCCTATTATCATGAAGAAAAATGAGGAAAAAGTAGGTATGATACAAATAATTGAATCGAGAGATGAAAGAGAAATACCTGCATTTCTCCAATGCCAAAAATATCGCTAATGGAATCAAAATCCAGCCGAACATTATAGAAGACTACAGAAAGATTTTTAAACTGCTAGCTGTGGTCATCATCCCGTACTATACATACACCTTCTCTGAGGACAAACCCCTTAGGGTTGTTCTTCGGAGGTTTCTCGAGTTTATCGACCCTGAAGACATCAAAAAAGACGTGACTAGATCCACCGAGAATACATGGGACTAACAAAAATCCCATGCCTCTAGTTCTGGTTCTTCTCCCCAAGGGGAAGAGCACTTATATCAGATCACTGGGGTGCTTTACCTCGTAATCAAAACCAAGCCCTGAAGACCTAGGGCATCTATAGGGCAATGCCATAAATGACAGAAGTTCGGCCAGCCTCAAAGAAACTACCACGCAGTCCCGATATGTGTTAAGTGTGCGGGGTGGCAAATATCCCCAACGGCAGGGTCCTAAGGATCCAATCTACAAAGTATGTAAACTACGGAGGCGCACACACATAGAATAATCTGTGCTGCCCATATTTTCCGAAACCCAAGAGTGCATCCAGCACCTCAGGCTCAAGGATAGGCCACCGACGAACTTGTACCCAAACCAGGCCTGCCGATGAGGCCAAAGTATGACCGAGGATGTCGTACGCGGACACCCTGGCTTCCAAAGTGACCCCCATAGGGGAAACGACTTCCGTCGGGTTGCTGGCAGCAGCTCTGAGTGCCTTCTCAGAGATGCTTGAACAGCACCCCTCGACGTAGCCTTCCTGCAGGAAACGCACCTAAATAACGATCCCAATTTCAGATTAGACAGGCAATGTGGCGGAGTAGCTCGCTAAAAACCTCCCATTTTTACATCAACAAGGCGAGGACACGTGGCACGGAGGACGTAAATGTCAACGAGTTGAAGTCTCAGTCTGCTTACAATCCCCCAAATAACGTCATCCAGGAAGATAACTTGATTGCATTGCTTATTGAATCTGATCTACCACCAATCGTAGTGGTATGGCGAATATTTTTCGTGAATGATTATCACATTGCGACACCAGCAGAACACACGCAGTATGGAGTAGTGGGTACGCCAGATATCCTAGACATATTGGTGATAAGCAACGTCCCGTAGAACTATCGGTAAAGTCATATAATGAATTCCCCAATAAGTTACGTCATACGGAGCAATAACAAATTGCGATGAAAATACCAAAAAATGATGTTTCCTGGTGACAAGATAAGAGCTAGCCTTTGGGTCAACGAAGTCAGATGCCAGATCAGCGATTACACGAACGAAAAGTGGGCTGAATCCCTCGAAAGACCAGAATACAGAGTTTTGTCGAATTGTCGAGGGACGAAAGAACTTTCGCCCAGTGTGAGCCAGAGAGACGACGTTGACCGAGATACCCTGTTGGAAGACAGGGTCACGGTACTGCTCAATGAGATGCCATTCATCCCACCTCCGAGGTGTAGCTTAGTTTGCACATCAACTGCATCAACGTGAGGAAGGGTGACCCATCAGCTTTCTCAGCTCTGCAGGAAAGCTCTCTTAGAAAATCGTCCTGAAAAGGCTATCGGAAGAAATCGAAGCGAGGGATATTCTGCCTGATGAGCAATTTGGGTTCAGATGAAATCACTCCACTGAGTTGCAAGCCCTGAGGATGGTCGAGGCTGCTGGTCACCTCAGAGCTGAACATAGGCAGAAGCCCACACCCACTTCTATTAGGTGTATCTAAGGCCTTCGCCCACGTGTGGCACGAAAGCCTCATACACAATTTGGTCTACCTAGGCTTTCCCAAAAGCTTAGTGAAATAGATAGGCTCCTTCCTAGCAGAAAGATCCTTCCAAGTACAAGTCGAAGGATCTCTTTCATATACGAGAAAAATCCGTGCAGACGTACCTCATGGAGGAGTAGTCTCACCGACTCTGTACTCAGTGTACATGAGCGACATCCCGAAAATGCGAGGATCAGAATATGGATGATACCGCATTACTAGCGAGTTCAATAAATCGAGAGCAGGGGGTTGTCTACCTGCAGAACGCAGTGGACAACCTCGAAGGCTGGTTCTCAAACTGGAAGATCTGTGTCAACCCGAACAAGAACCAACTCAACGAGAGATGCCAACCGCAGGGTGGAGCATTTATCTCAGGGAAGGAAATAGATTGGCAGCCACAGGCCAAGTATATTGGCTTTACAATAGACCATAGGCTCACTTGTGGCCCACAAATTAACGATATCAAGAGGAAACTTGCCTCAAAAATAAGCATGCTTCACCCGCTCAGTAAAAGTAAATTCAGTCAGTCATAATGTACTCCTCAGCTGCGTGGGGCAATTCTCCCCCACTAACATGAGTTTTTTGAAGCAGGTCCAGAACAAATACCTTCGAATGGTATAGTGAACGCACTCTGGTCCGTTCGCAATAACCAAATCCGGAATGATTTGATGCTTCCTTCCTTAAAGCGATGCATTCAGAGTCGATTTTTTTTTTAAACTTCATTCTTCGTTAGACAATTACAACTGTATAGGAGTCGTATTTCCTCCGCCTTACTACTTTCAACTAATCTCCCTATATTCCGTGACATAATTCAAAATCCAAATCCGGGAAGCAAACAAAAAAAATTACTGGTGCTTCAGCTCCGTACACGCAATATATTCTTTGAGATAAATAATTCATGGGCAGTGTTTCAGACAGATTTCTAATGGAACCGAAAATCCTCCGCGGCCTGTTAGTATTTTGCGGTTGTCGTGTAAAAAACAACATAACTGAATGTGCCTCTGAGTATGATCGGATTACAGCTTATATTATACTCGCTTTGGTCTGTGACCAAAGAAAAATTGCAGTTTACAAAGGTTAATAGTGTTCTGATAAGATTTCGTACCCTTGTCGGTTTGTCATAAAGGGATTGAAGTTTGGCGCAAAGTTATTGTTTGTCCCGAGTTCTTTGCTCATAATCGATACCTGAGAATTCGAAAATTCATGTTTCCTTGTTGAATTATATGCTGAAGAATTGTTATGTTATTCAGTTGATGGGGGTAACGTGACATTACCTTCTGGTATCTGAGAAGCTTTTATATTCGAACGGAATTAAACTCATCACACTTCCACGAATTTAAAGTACTCTTTTAATTACCACTTAAGAGTTAATGCAGAATATCTTCTAGATAACAGATTGGTCGAGGATTGAGATGAAAATGAATCTCGTGGATATGTCAGATAGAGTTTGTGACTCTTTTCTTTGTGCAGTGGTGTTGGGATATTTCATATATTATTGATAACCACCTCTAAGAAATGTTGATTTTGTAGTGAATTCAGTCGTAAATAAAATTAGGAAATCCATATAGTCAGCATTTAATTTTTATTTGAGTTTTTTCTCATATATGAAAACTTTATCTTTTATTCGTTTTAGAAAAAGAGACATTCTTCTACATGTTCTAGAACCTAGTCGTATGCGGATAGTATAAAAAAATATGAACTTGATACAAGATACAAGTATATTTGTAGCAATATCGAAAACGATAAGAATTGTTGTTTAGAATTACGCAATCATATCTATCAAAAAAAACTATTTGGTTATATTTTTCACCCATTTTTACAGAAATTTTGATTAAGAACTTGCTGCGCCTGCAGCTTTGCTCGCGAATATTCGCTGATCCTTCAATGTGAGAGCTTTCATTTTAATGGGTAAACTTGAAGTTTTATTGTGTAGAGAAAAATTTTTATTTTTTTTTCTACCCGAGATGGACGTGATTGCATATTTCGATATTTCCACGAATAAAATTATTTTACTATTGCACCAAATTCATATTTTTTTATACTATTCGTATGTGACTAATTTTGAAATTTGACTGTTTAAGATTAGTTTCTAGAATATACAAATTTTTTATGATGAATAATGTTTTTTCCTAAAAATTTTCCATTTGCTACCAACTTCAGTGGATATCACTGTATATACAGTAAAGCATATTGTCTTTAAGAACAATCCGGTCGATATAATACTTTATATATACTTTATGAATAACTGATAGAAGGAAATGAAGGTGAACTCATAGCCTTACCAAATTCTCATTGGCAACATTATTATTACCAAGAGGTCCCGGGTTCGAATCCCGATTTATCCAAATTTTTTAATTCAGTTCTAATTTTTATCTTTCTTTCTGCCAAAAACTTGTTCTCGACTTCAAATTCCTTATTCTCTCCGTTTCTTCTAGTCACGTCAACCAAGTAGTGATCCTTATATCCCGATTGTTGACTTGATTTTTTCATCTACCTGCAGGCTACCAAGAAGAGAGATATTTCCTCTGGAATCGGCCACTTCCATTCATCAGTTACCGTTCCAAATCTATCCGTCCGAATGACAGTATTGTAATCGTTGGATAATTCCTTCATAAATTACGAGGGGATTTACGCTTTGTAAATCAGACACTTGTGATTGACTGGAAATGTTGTTGGATCAGGGCAAATATTATAGTTTTGGTTTATCAAATCTAAACTACTCAACACTAATTTCGTCGCACCCCAAAATTTTGACCCTATTAAAATCTGAATAACTTTTTTCTGCATTGGACAATTTGAATTCTGTTCACACTGTACACTAGCCCAGTCTTTCAGCTATAATCTCGTCATTCTTCAAAACATAAGGTTCTTCGCATAAAATCGCTACAGGGTATTATCTGAAACTGTGCAAAATTTCTGAATTTTCATTACCTCAAGATATTTTTCGAATTGTCTTATTATCTCTTTTGTTTACAGGGTGATATCAAAAAATTTACTTTTTGGTTTTGCAGTCATAACTTTTTTCCTCGTCAACCGATTTTCAAAATCTCGAGCTCATTTTGAAGATGAAACTTTAGATGAAGAGATATGAAGATTGAAATCCACAATTCGGAAAATCTCTCGAGGTGATGAGTTCATCTTCATGCCACTGTTGTCAAATTTGAAAAAAAAAAAATTCTTAATTTGGAATCCTTTTGAAGATTCAGAAATTTTGCACAGTTTCAGGTAATACCCTCGATATTATGCGAAGAATCTTATATTTTGAAGGAGTACGAGATTATAGCTGAAGGACTGGGCTAGCAAACAGTTTGAACAGAATTCAAATTGTTCAATGCAGAAAAAAGTTATTCAGATTTAAATAGGGTCAAAATTTTGGGGTGCGACGAAATTAGTGTCGAGTAGTTTACTTTGAAGCTAGTACAGGATTTCAATGTGAACATGTATAATGTTGGAAAAGTGTGAACATTGTTAACTTATCTCAAGTGAACTTTTCAAGGAAAAGAAAAATCCTGTAATGTTCAGAACATCGTGAAAGCCGGAACAAAGAAGGTAAAGGATGTTTCTTGAACTTCTTTAGGCGGTATGCCTCAAGGAACTCACTACCTGGGGAGATGTTCCTTGAAGCATACCGCCGCCGCCGTTCTTTCTTTCAGCGATATGTTTCCAACGCGACGACAAAGGGATGTGATGTCTGACTTCAACGGGTCAGACTCGATGAGATCGCTAAAGGTAGGATGATATTTCATGAGGTTGCTCTCAACGAATCATTTTTAAAGATTAGAAAAAGAGTTGGTGCCAGTATGGTTTTATTATTATTATGCTGCGGGGCTGTTCATCGGCCGAAATACAAAAAGTTCTGCGTGGAACCTTTTTGCTCCCCGCTGTCAGGTTTATCTCGTGAGTTTTCCGGATCGTCTGATGAACTCCTAGACATATCTTGCCCTTGTGACCTGGTACCCAAATAAGTTTCACCCTGATCTGTGCTTCTAGGTCGTTGAGGTTTTTGTGAGTCCCCCAAATTAATTTGGAAGTAAATCTGCATGATCGCGTAGCTTTTATTGCCTCCTGGCTGTCGGAGTGAATGACTAAGGGTTGGTTTCTAGGACCCCTCCTTATAGTCCCTCGGGTGCAGACGGAAATATCTGTTACCTCGGCTTGGAATACCCCAGTATATACTTCCCCTTCACCATTATGACGATATCGTCAGCGTAGCCCTGGGCATATACTCCTCCCCGATTATGGTTTATAAGGAGGCTGTCTACCACGAGATACCACAAAAGTGGGAATGGTACTCCCTCCCTGAGGGCAGCCTCTTGTGGCTTCCACCTCCATCGTGTCTCCGAATAGAGAGGCTTGCATTACCCATAGCTAAGTATGGCAGATATTCACTGGTTCAGGACTGAATCAACGTTACTTTTCCTAAGTACTGTATAATATGGTACACAAGCTTTTATCTGACTGGGTAACTGACGAATTTCCTTCGACCACCTCCTGAGAGATCTGCCAGAGTGTGAAATGGGTCAGTATGGTTATTAAGGTATTCGGGAACATTTCCAATGGGGACTGGAATATCTTATTCGTGCTTTTCCTGATATTGTCTCCATTTGTTTGACCTTAAGTCTGTATAGTTTTCAACCTATGCCTATCCATATCTCATTCCAATCATACAAACACGAGTGAGATAAATGACGTAAAGTTTTTTTAATGATTACTGTTAGGAATGGAGTTGAAACATCTTCTTTTTTCGTCGACTGAGAAATGGAACCAGCTGATTATGGAGATTGATTTTTTTCGCCTATATGATTTCTGTTTAAGTTTTGGTAATTGTTTCTCTACTCGGTCTCAGTTGATAAAAGCATTATTTTAGATCATTCACAATTCTTTGGCGTCCAGTAGGTCAATCTCATATATTAATATTGACAGCGAACAAATTTACGTACCTACATTTTCTTGATATGTTGACTATGAACCTGAAATTTTGTCCGAATTGAAGAAGTCTACCAATTTATAATATATTTAATATGTAACCATTGTCAAGTTTCAATTAATTTTATTCATCATTTAGTTGACCTAAAGCATTATTTTATAAATTCCTATCATTGTTAAGTTCCAGTTGGAAAGAGACATATCAAAATTTGTATGTAAACTCGGTTTCCTGGTCTTCACAGCTATTCATAACAAAGCTGGTATTAAAGCCTCTCATCATTTACTACTGCTGACAAATTGTTTTATTCCTCCCCAGATTCCTTATTTTGGATGAACTCAAGGGCGTATCTCTGACAACTCGATGGGTGTTTCCCAATTATTCCTACAGTCGCAGGCAGTGACGGAGAATAGGTATGTTAATTTGGGCGTTCTAGAAAATATTTACTGAAAATGTGAAATTGCAAATCTAATTCGAAATGAAAAACTTATTATTGGTGGGTTGCTGCGATATTATTTTAATGCAATTTTTTGAAAAATATTTTCATATTTTCTTGAAGAAAATGAATGATACTTCATTCTCAACCAGCGATCATAATTTTCACCACGAATACAGAAACAAATAAATAAGTTTGGATTGTACATATTTTAATATCAGAATCGAGTTTTCAAAATAGTAATGCGATAATCAAAATGATAAGATTTGTAATGTGAAATCTGAGAAAAGCGTTTCAAAATAGCACCCTGATCTGAAAGTACGGTGATGGGAAATATAATAAGAGTAAGTATCCCATTCCTCCATAAAATATAAAAATCATATTTGATGGATATTCTTTACTGTCTCGTCCTTATGAGCTCCGGTATTATCGCTGATATTGAATCGCCTGTGAAAACTATATAAATAAAAATATGGATTGAGCATGTTATTCGATCATCTCGTATAATTTTATGGCCCGGAAAGTGCTGAGAGGCTCCATCAAGAGTGCATTAATGTCAGATGAAAGATGACATTGTCGCACACGAGGAAAATTTCCGCTTACTTGTAAATATTTCCATGTTCTACTTATGAGTCAGTATTTCATTCCATTTTTTGTTTTGTATTTTTCGTGATATTCAGAAAGGTTTCTGGCTGTGTCTTGATATGGAAACTTTTTCAACTGCCAGCTTTCGCTTTGTGTGAACTTTGTTATTCGGTAAATTTTGTCACAATATACAAAGATTTTGCGGCTTCACTATCTTGCCTTAAACGAACTGAACGAGTAATGCTCGACACAAATTGGAATATCTACACGTGTTTATTATTTTGTCGAACGATGAGATCTTATTGCTGAAACAAATCTCTTATCGATACTCAACATTTTCATAATGCGCCCAATATGACTGTTTTGACGAAGTGTGCTTTGGAAACAAAAAGACTGCTCTGAAATCGTTGAAAATTCGACTTTTCAAAACTCGAATTGGGTTTAGCAGCGTCATGTCGGTCTAGTTCTTTGGCGCTCAATTTTCAACCCCCACATGAATTAAATTATTGAGAGTTTGTATGTATTAAGTGATAGATCTGATAAATATATGTTATAAAATAGTGATTCATTCAAAACTGCTTGATAGTAAAGTAATAGAATTCAGAAGAAGAGATTGACTAACATTCAACAACAACCAGAAAAAGCCATCAAAGGATTGTTCAGGATGACTTCCATACACATAAAATCAATATAATATTTATAGCACCTTCCACCCTTCTGCGATTTTTTGGATGTGGTGTGAAGTATACTCTCTTATTGAAATCAGCTCAAATAAAAAAATCATTTGGGGTCCAATCAGGTATCCTCGCCGGCTTTTTGACTGGACCACTAGTGCTATGAAATTATCTTCAAACATCCTATAAATAGTTTTTCTCACAGCATGAATATTCCAACACCACACCTATCAACAGACCTATGGTATCAATACTGATGGATCCATTCACACTGTTCCATTTCTGAATGATTCAGTTGCCGCTGCTGAGGAAGGATGAGTATGGTTACCTCATATCCCTAATATTTCCTGAATAAGTACGAGAAACTGAACTGGATTTTACGAAGTGTTGAAAAGTTCTTCAAATCAGCTGTGGACAACTCGATAACAATCAATTGTAATATCCGAAGACCTGGAAAACTGAAGAAAATGCTTGTCCGGCACATGAAGAGAGGGAAAGAGAATATCTAGAAAGCAAATCTGAGTTGGAGAGAATCATCATGATAGCAGAAATGAAAAAAGCACAGAAGACTCATTTCCATCAGTGGAAAAAAAAGGAACACAGATCTCCAAGCGGTAGTGAAAAAACTGCCAAAAGAAATAAGAACAATTTCAGACTATTCATAAAGAACATGTATGTAAAAATCAAAGAAGGCTACATAGTCTGGATGGTAGTTTCATCTGAGATGGCAGTTTATGATTCCTAAACATTTAGTGTGGGAAGCTGAAGGGATCTTTATGAGGCCGTTGTGGAATTCCAGTTGGCTGTATGTTGGGAAGGTATCGCTGTAGCAAGTGAATGGCAGAATAAGATTTTATTGGAAATTTATGGTCAGTAGTTGGTTTTGAAGAAAGTTCATTACATTTGTGAAGTCTTTTCCGAATTTTTTTTTTTAATATTGCCATGTTCAGTCTTCAATCGCAGTATCATCAACACAACTGATGAAGCTGTCTTGTGTTGTTTTTTTTATAGTTCATTGATGTATATATACATTAGAAAGTGCAGGCCCCAACACAGTTTCATGTGGTATGCCGTATTCCAGAGTTTTCTCATTTTATCATGAGCCATCGATTTAACCACTTGAGTTCTTTCACTGAGGTAGCTTTCTATTTTTCAGTCATCGCGTCTTCAGTTGATTTGAATTCCATGAAACCGTATTGTTTTTCAGACATGACGTTGTATTTCTTGAAGAAGCTATCGAATCTCAGTGTCAGGAAATGTTCAAGAACTTCCGCAGCACTACTTAATGAAGAAATTGGCCTAGAATGTATTACCTGTTTTTTTTCCTGCTTTATCTATGGGTTTTATTGATACATTTTTCAAAAAAAATCGGAAATGTGCCAGTATCTATGGACTTGTTTATTATGAAAGTTATAGGTGCTAAAATGAGATCTAAGTGTTCTCTCAATGTCAATGTTGTCTATTATGGGAGATATACCTGCTTCGAGCGATTGAATAATTTGGTGGATCTCATTGACAGTTGCTCGGTAGCGAGGCGGTTGATAATAATATAATAATAATACTCCCTCATAAACAATCATTGAGTGTGCCCAAAAACATAGCCTGTGCGGGTAGAGGACGGTCATTATTATTATTTGCGGAGGCGCTCGTGGGCTACTTACTTATTTTTGGTGGCGCATTCTCTTTTCAGCTGTAGGAAAACCCTTGGAGTGCGCACCGACTACCCGGGGTGGTGCTGTAGATTTTCCGGGTTTTTCTACAGTTGAAAAGTGAATACGCCACCAAAAATCAGTGAATCGCCTCGGAGCGCCACGGCAAATAATAATAATAGCAGTTCTCTACCCGCGCTGGCTATGCCACACATTCGTTGGAAAACAGAAATTGGAAGAGATCGTTCACATGCATAATGAATAATAGAGGCCCCAGAACGGATCCCTGAGGTACTCTATGTGAAATGTTTTGTCAGAATGTGTAAAAACTAGGCGAGTGCGAACATAGGCCGAATGTAGAGGAATTTACTCTTGCCCACTCTTGTCTAGCTTTGACATTGCACTGACATCTGCATGATGCGATCGTGACGAGAATCAAGGTACGACTTGGTGAAATGGATCGATTCTTCATTCACTTTATGAAATTATCAACAGTTTCTTATGTATAACCTTGAATGTTTCTATCCTTTTGTACTCAATAAGGTTGCAGCAAAAAGATGTAGAGGCATGCGCAAAATGTCTAGCTTTAACGTTGAATGGCCATACTTCCATTTTCTTTTAATAATAATAATAATGTTTATTTTCAAAAATTTTGAAATACAAGATAAGATACAATCGAAATTTGAAAATAGACATAAAGATCACTGAAGCGTTCAAAGCTTGTGCGTGATGTAGGTATTAATGTATAATAATAAAATATAAAATATAACTATCAAATCAATCGGTATATCAATAATTTCATAATATTAAAATAATCACAACATAAAAAAATTCACATGGGTTAAAACATTTAAATCACAAAAGTAAAACATTTAAATAATCACATATGTAAAATATTAAAACTAATTTTAAAGCATTTATCGAATGATATTAGAAACAATTGTTCACGAACGGGCCTGTCGGCAATACCTAAATTTGGCGAGCTATCCTCCGCCAATATTACAAATTAGACGCAACCCACAATATGCTGCGCATGCGCATATGCTAGAAACTTGTCTGACTTTCTCATGGAAGTTTGATTTCAGCAACTTAGAAAGAATAAAGAGTTTGCTTGGAAACAGAATGTTTTATCGGGATTCTTGTTGATTGTTGACAACACCATTATTTCCTGATTTTCCTTCCATCTGCGTCAACTGGAACTTGCACGAATTCAGTTCCCTCCATGATACGATTCAATAATCTAACTTTTTCTGTAAAGTCATAGAGATCAATTTTGATAACAATAATGAATCTTTGTTCCACAATTAATGACTCAAATTTATTTCAAATGAATGCATATGACAGAATGTATAGGCATTTTGACGTGTGCTTTTGTTTTAATGGGTATGAGAAAATTCTTGCAGGTTAGACCCAAGTATGTTCGCATTTGCCTGGTTTTTACTGTATTCATACTGCTTGTTTCCCCTTGCATAAGTAGGACTGGATCAGGTCGAGTGGTACACCACTTACACCTTAATAGCGCAACTTTTCAATTAAAGTCGAAGGCTCTCGAGAAGTCACATAAAGTAATACCAACATCGTGCCTTCTTCAAGTCCTTCGACAATATCAGTAGGCATACCTTCAATTATTCAATCAAAACGTTCGTTCGAAGTAAAAATCTGTCCTTTTCCCACTTATAGGTAGGTATCATTATTTAATGAAAATGCAGTCCCGTTTCCGGAATAAAGTCCGAAGCATTTTGATGCCTTTTTGTTTGTTTATCCGAGTAAAAGGAATATTTTGTATTGCGTACCTAGCCCAGTTGCATTTCACAGACGAATGAAATTTCCCGATTCTCGGGCTGCTTGCTTCCTTCTTCCTTGCAACCTTGCGGAGGTTAACCGACACTAAACGAATATTGAGTCAATGTGAAGGGGGTAAATGGGTAGAGACCGCACCTGTGCGACGACTGCTCCGGCATAATGAAATCAAAACAATCCGAACCCGATCGAGTCGCCCTTATGCTGGCGTACGGCCGACGGCGTTCGGGAAAGACATTAATTGTGGAGCTTAATGCTCCAAACTCTTTGACACCATAAGTGAGTAATGACACCTTTCAACAAAAGCTGGCCTAGCTTGTGTTCGCAATTTAGGCGATCTGTTTAAGTCATTTGTTCGAACAACACGACCTTTATTATCCTAGAGTTGGTGCTTCTCTGGAATGCAAGATCGCATTCCGTCCTTCGTGATTTCGCTACAGACGCCGCGTTGTTTTCTATTTCGTAACCACTTTAACCGCTGCAGTGTCTGAAGCGAATTAAATTTCAACGGAAAAGAAAACTACGCGTTTTTGGCTTGCGCATACAAATTGAAATATATTGGCAACAACGGGCAATTTTTCAGTGCATATACTCTTTTTGAGGGAAAATATTGTATACCTATACCGGGTGTCCCAAGTTTTATGTGACGGCAAAATCTGGTTAATTGGAGGAGATGGACGAAAATGTTCCCTACAAGAGTTTCAGGTGTTCATGAGAGAACTGCAACCAATGATATGAATATCCAGTATATTTTGACCAATCTTCATGTGATTGATGCATTTCTGCGGATTTATCCTATAATTTCGTTAAGATTCAGAGGATTGCTTTCATTTTAAGTGAAAGTACAATAACTCGATAGCGTCTTAACCGAAATCCAAAAACTATACAAGAACTTATATCAGAATTCAAGGTAGAATCAGAATATATAATTATGGAACGTTCTTTAAGAGAAAAATACTATTCTGGATTGCAATCCTTCATAAAACTCCCTGGATATTAGAGAATTGTACCAAAATATAGAACTCATGCACTTCTGAAACCTTCGCACAAAACATTTTTCTCTATCTCCTCCAAAACTAGATATTGCCAGTCACATAAAATATTTCAGATACTAGGTATATATACAAGGTGTTGTATAATATCAAGAAAAATTCTTCATCGTTTTCTGAGATACAGACTGTTGAAATTTAAATGTTCTCTTGGCTTTTTTTCGCCCGGAAGATAATTTTTTATTCAAAAAATAAATTGCATTCATTCAGAGTGACAAGCAATTGCAAATGTACAAGCATATGAAGGCATTTCATTGTTTATATGAAAATCCGTCCGTCAGACCAAAAAAGTCAATAGACCATAATCATAAAAATAATTGATTTATCCATTCATTCATAATAGTACACCACAAAATAACATACAATTCCAAATGGTACATAGATAAAAATATTCAGACAATGAATATCATAATATAATATAACAAACAAAAAAATATAACACAAGATAAATGTTTTTATATTAACAGTAATATTATTAGACAAGAACCCAGTAGCGTATCAATATTTTGATTGAATGTATTGAAGGGCATGTTACCATAGACAATACTGAAAAAATTTAAAAAATCTTTGTACTGAAAAAAAATTGTGTTCTTTACATGTATCAAAAAAAATACAAAGCTGGTTTAGGTTTACTAGATTTTTTCCTCAAGTTTCAACTCCCTTCATAGCAGTAATAAAGCGGTTACGGTCCTACAATGATGTGAAGATTTTTTTCTTAAAATCTTCCAAAGATTATCCTCTAGGATCAGCATTCAATTATGAAACACCCTGTATATACAGGGAGTCATATAAAACTTCACAAGTAAATATCTGGAAAAAGAGAATATCCATATTTCTTGAAAGCGGTCGATTTTGTTGTCAAAGGTCCTTTTATTTACGTAGAGATTCATCCCTAGGCTTCATCCGTTAAGGCGTCGCGACACTGACCCTTTTTTTTTTGAAAGGCACCCTAAATTTTTCAATGCTTTTTGTAATGCTGTATCAAGTTCTGAAACAAGCCTTATAGCACACTCGAAGTTTTTCTTGAATAATGATGAAAAACAGGAACTTTATTGCATATTCTAAAGAAGGTCATGGAAGCGTCACAATAAATACAATAATACGAGTATTTATCGATCTGTCAGAAAACCTATTGGATTTTACGAAAATATCTTCAGTTTTGTGCGGTTTTTTTCGTGAAATTAAAAAATGGTTCGATATTCGAATGCAGTAGACTGAAATATGACATGTATTTATGGCGAAGCAAGAAGGAATGCAAAAGAAGCAGTGAGAATATATGCTAATCGGTATCCCGACAGATTTTTATTTGTATTATCTGCGATTTCACAAAAACACACGCCTAGGTGATACTGAACAGACAATGCAATTACAACGTGAATAAAAGGAGCACTTGACATCTAAATTATCTGATTTTACGAAATATGGATGTTCTCTTTCAATTCCCAGATATTTGCCAGCGGAGTTTTGTATGGGACACCCTGTATATGAAGTTGATTTAGCGAGGGGCTATACATAAATACGTAGATAAAATTGTATTGGGCTTTACTCTCAAATTGTAGTGCAAACGGAGACACGTGTTTCTTACTGTTGGTCATCGTCAGTGATCAGTGCGAAGAACAAAATTGCGCTAGACCAGCAATGATCAACGCTTGTCCGTCAGTGTTCTGCAGCATCCCCAGATACTAAATCGTGCGTCTGGAGAGGGTACATAACAAGATACTGCGAATTGGCACGGACACTGACAGGTACATTGGGTCGACGGCATTGCGAGAGTTGGCCTACATCGAAAGCATAGAAGAACACATTGAGAAAATATCTGAAAAGTTCTACGGATATTTCATCCTGCTCCCCTGCAGGACTAAACCTCATCACCCTAAGAGCGTTTAAACCCGTACCTTACCCCCCCTGTGGCTGTATGGGAGAGTTTCAATCTGTCTTTTAAATATTTTGATGTCCGTGGCGTGTGTATTGTTGATATTTAAAAAATTCACATGAATACATTTTCTTTCACCTTTTCTAGAAGACTTCGTGCTCACAGTGCAACAACTAACGTGGCCATGGAGGCAGCTATAGCTAACCGCGTGACAATCCTTTCCAGGAAAATATAAATGAGGTTGAATGAGCTTTTCATCTACGCGACACAATGTTCTTTGGAGAACAAATTACAGTCGATCCATACGTATCAATGCTTTCAGATCTCTCGATCAACGAGATTACCTCGAAATAATATCTCAGTAAACACCGTAATGGACTAAAAATTACAGACCGCATGTACAGTTGGAATGTGTTTAATCTGAGTGGAACCACGAATGACACAATTATAGACATTGATAGAAAATCAAATCAGAGATTTCAATCAGTAGCGCATAATTCGGAATTCCTGTAAAACTTAACAGGTTTGTTTCCGAGTGATAGACTAGCATACATTCAATTTTCGGCAATCGGTCATAGTTCACACTGTGTCGGAAAGTTGGGTAAAATACTAGCTATTATTCACAGGTTGACAGCCTTCCATCAAGTGGACTTCTTCATCCACCCTGGTGTTGTGTTTTATTCACATAATGAAACTTGTTTGTAAGCCGCTGAATGCAACTGTTTGAGTTTTAATGCGCCACGTTTTAGGACAGCCTGTTGCCATGAATGCAAAACTGTATTCAACATTTTCCTGGGTGTGAAGTCCATTAGACCTGTTTTAAACATTCTCGGGGCATTTTCTTCCCTCCGATCTTGAAGTGCTACGTTTGACATGACCGACTTCATTCGTATTCATCAAGTAATTCTTCTCAATCCGAAAAGAATCGTCGAATTAATCCTAGTTCACATTATATCGAACGTAAATGAAAAATCTTCAACATTTGAATTTTTAAACACATAACCATTCTTTAAAGACGTGACTGTTGTTACTTTTTGATGAAAATTGGTCAATCAATTTAAACTTCCATGATAACCTAGAAGAAAATGTTGTTACTTCAATTAATTTGTCAGTATTTTCACAAACATACAAACAGATGAGAGAGGGTGGAATCAATGATTTTTATTGTATAATTAGGATTAACACTACCTCTACTTGTACTTGTTTAGCTCTGATTATTTCATTCACACATTGCTACACCAATGAAATTTCATGACTGAAGTCACATGATATGTGATATGAGCGGCTATTTAGGTAAACAACCGAATAATTAGGTAAACACGGCTATTCATGTAAACAAAGCTTTCTTTTGTTTGTATAAGTGTCAAACGTTGACAACTCAGTCGCTCAAAATTGAAATGTCTCGTTTTGGGTTGTCTTCTATGACAGAAATCAATGCATATATAAGAAAATCCATCCCAGAAAATACCGTACAGAGTAAAGAGTATATGAACGAGTATATTTTAATGATTTTATACTGTTCATGCAATAATCTTCCGGAATATCACTCGACCATGACAAATAGAGACTATTATTTTCTTCAATTCATCTCGAATAACTTGTATTTTGAGACAATTCAATTCGACCATAATATGAACATCAATAATCAAAGAATAACTTCGTCGAGCTAAATCTATCGGGAGTTATTCAGATTATTAATGTTCATGGTCTCATTAAATTGTCAAAATACAAGGTACTCTCCATAGAATTATGAAGAAAATAATAGTCGGCTATTTGTCATGGTCTTGGGATATTACCTACGACTATTTTCAATTAAAATATATTGAACATTTTTTGATATACTTTTCTTGGTGTCTCTTTATAACTTGCTAACAAATACTACTGTGTGTCTCATGATATACTCAACATTGGCTTCGAGTGGTTTTGCTGTGTTTTTGTCATCGATCTGTATGCTTGCATAAAAACATTTGTACTTATACTCATTGAACAAGAGGTCCAATTCATTTTGTTTCTTTTTTCATTTACTTTATGTGTTGAGTATTCAAATTTTTAAATTGTTTGTAGAACGTTTTTTTTTTCTTATAAGGATCGCCCATCACTATCTCCTCTTCCTTCTCAACCGTAATGTTCTTTGAACATTGCTGGATTCTTCGATTCGTATATAAATGACGATGAAAAGTGTGTTCTTGAATGTATTTATTGTACCTGCCATGGCCAATATTCTCTAATTATATTTTATTGTCAAATTATGCTCAACTACAGATGCCAAAGCGAGCTGAAATGTAATGAAATCCCAAAATAATCCCATCAACACCAGTCATAGAAATGACTGTGTATATACATTTCGTTATTAACCTTCATAAGATATCCTAATAAGTAATTCGATCTCACTTTCCCTGGAAAGGAATCGTCGTGACATTCTGTCCTCTCACGTGATGTAATATCGAACTTGGCTCATATTTCACAGTGAAAGATCTCCCAAGCCGAACAAACTTTCTCTAAAGCTTTCCGCCAGCAGCTATTTACAACGGTCTCCTGCAATGTTTTTCACTCGTTTGGAAGAATCTCTGTTGGATAGAAGTTGTTGAAATCAGAATTGGAATTGATGCGCTCTTGTTATCACACACCAGAGCTATCTCCGGGAATCGCATGGTCATCTACCAAGAACAGTGGCGGTACGAAAAGGACAACAACAGAAATCTAGAAAATGTATTATATTTTAAACTCCATCGAGAAATAATTAATGAACGTTTGGGCTACATAACAGAAAAATTCCTCGTTTCAAACGAGAACCCTGTACACGGCGGTGCCCTATTACTCTTCTATCGAAGTCGGTCCCTCTCAAACACTAAGTACTCGACAGAAAAGCTGTCAATACTGTTAAATAGCAGAAGAAAATATAAGGAGCATCCACCAAAATTTTGCGTTTCACAATTGGATGGATGGATGGATGGATGGAGCGGCAGTTGAGCGGCAGTTGAGCGGCAGTTGAGCGGCAGTTGAGCGGCAGTTGGGCGGCAGTTGAGCGGCAGTTGGGCGGCAGTTGGGCGGCAGTTGAGCGGCAGTTGAGCGGCAGTTGAGCGGCAGTTGAGCGGCAGTTGAGCGGCAGTTGAGCGGCAGTTGAGCGGCAGTTGAGTGGCAGTTTAGCGGCAGTTCAGATGGATGGATCGATGGTTGAAAAAAAATTGTGAAAAATATTTTTCCTCCAATTTTTTTTCTATCGGTTGAAAAAAAATTGTGAAAATTATGTTTACCTTCAAATTTTCTTTTATCATTTGTCGAACACAAATTTTGAGTGGCAGTTGAGTGGCAGTTGAGTGGCAGTTGAGTGGAAGTTGAGTGGCAGTTGAGTGGCAGTTGAGTGGAAGTTGAGCAGCAGTTGAGCGGCAGTTGAGCGGCAGTTGAGCAGCAGTTGAGTGGCAGTTTAGCGGCAGTTTAGCGGCAGTTTAGCGGCAGTTCAGATGGATGGATCGATGGTTGAAAAAAAATTGTGAAAATTATTTTTCCTCCAATTTTTTTTTTATCGGTTGAAAAAAAATTGTGAAAATTATTTTTTCCTTCAAATTTTTTTTGTTCATCGGTTGAAAAAAAAATGTGAAAATAATATTTCCCTCCATTTTTTTTATCGGTTGAAAAAAAATTGTAAAAATTATGTTTACCTCCAAATTTTATTTTTCATCGGTTGAAAAAATAAATGTGAAAATAATTTCCCTCCATTTTTTTTATTATTGGTTGAAAAAAAATCGATTGAAAAAAAAATGTGAAAATAATTTTTTCCTTCATTTTTTTATTATTGGTTGAAAAAAAATTGTGAAATTTTTTTTCCCTTTAATTTTTTTTCATCGGTTGAAAAAAAATTGTAAAAATTGTTTAGCTAAAAATTTTTTTTTCATCGGTTGAAAAAAAAATGTGAAAATAATTTTTCCGTCCATTTTTTTTATTGGTTGAAAAAAAATTGTGAAAATATTTTTCCCTTCAATTTTTTTTTCTTCGGTTGAAAAAAATTGTGAATATTTTTTCCCTCCAAATTTTTTTTATCGGTTGAAAAAAAATAGCAAAAATTATTTTTCCCTTCAAATTTTCTTTTTTTATTTGTCGAAAACAAATTTTGAGTGGCAGTTGAGTGGAAGTTGAGCAGCAGTTGAGCGGCAGTTGAGCGGCAGTTGAGCAGCAGCTGAGCGGCAGTTGAGCGGCAGTTGAGCGGCAGTTGAGTGGCAGTTTAGCGGCAGTTCAGATGGATGGATCGATGGTTGAAAAAAAATTGTGAAAATTATTTTTCCTCCAATTTTTTTTCTATCGGTTGAAAAAAAATTGTGAAAATTATGTTTACCTCCAAATTTTATTTTTCATCGGTTGAAAAAATAAATGTGAAAATAATTTCCCTCCATTTTTTTTATTATTGGTTGAAAAAAAATCGATTGAAAAAAAAAATGTGAAAATAATTTTTTCCTTCATTTTTTTATTATTGGTTGAAAAAAAATTGTGAACATTTTTTTCCTTTCAAATTTTTTTTTATCAGTTGAAATAAAATTGTAAAAATTATGTTTCCTTCCAAATTTTTTTTTTCATCGGCAGTTGAGTGGCACTTGAGTGGCAGTTGAGTGGCAGTTGAGTGGAAGTTGAGCAGCAGTTGAGCAGCAGTTGAGCGGCAGTTGAGCGGCAGTTGAACGGCAGTTGAACGACAGTTGAGCGGCAGTTTAGCAGCAGTTTAGCGGCAGTTTAGCGGCAGTTTAGCGGCAGTTCAGATGGATGGATCGATGGTTGAAAAAAAATAGTGAAAATTATTTTTTCCTCCAATTTTTTTTTATCGGTTGAAAAAAATTGTGAAAATTTTTTTCCCCTCAAATTTTTTTCCCCTCAATTTTTTTTTCACCGGCAGTTCAGTTGCAGTTGAGTGGGAGTTGAGTGGCGGTTGAGTGGCAGTTGAGTGGAAGTTGAGCGGTAGTTGATGAAAATTTTTATCGGTTGAAAAAAAATAGCATAAATTATATTTCCCTTCAATTTTTTTTTCATCGATTGAAAAAAATTGTGAATTTTTTTTCCCTCCAAATAAAAAAAAATTGTTCTCAGATGGAACGAGATTTTTGAAAATTGGCCTTTAATTTGACCTTGACCTTGAATGACCTTTTTTTGCACCAAAATTCGTTATTTATCATTATGCTTCGAAATAAAAAATTATGAAAATATTTTTCCCACAAAAAATTTTTTTTTTATTGAAGAAAAATTGTGGATATATTTTTGCGCCAATTTTTTTTTTATTTGAAAAAAAATTGTAACATTATTTTTCCCGCTCATTTTTTATTTTTTTTCATTGCTTGAAAATAATTTGTGAAAATATATTTCCCGTCAATTTTTTATATATATTTTCTATTTATTTTTCATTGTTTGAAGAAAAATTGTGAAAATATTTTTCCCACCAAATTTTTTTATTTTCTCTTGTAAAAAAATTAAGAAAATATTTTTCCCGACTAATAATTTTTTCCTCATTGATTGAAAAACAATTGTGAAATATTCTGTGACACAAATAATTTTGAGATGGAACGAGTGTTTCAGCGGGGCAAACCTGCTCACACCTGCTCAATGGAAGTCCTTACGCTGTTATGTAGGTTATCCTTCGCCGTACGCGCTAAGTCTCAGTGTTGTGAACTTCCACGCCTCCTCCTAGTTATGCTGGGGGTTTTCTTGGATTGTGTGCAAAACATCAGACTATTGGACTATTACTACTGGGTTTTCAGTGCCCTAAGGATTTTCCGGGAAAAAACGAAAAAACCTGGTTTAGAACATGGTTCGTTAAGCTCGACTTTCAACTTTTAATGGAAAATATTCAGTACCTGGTAAATGCGTCCACCATGCTTTCTTGGCTTGTTATGATGGGCTCTGACTGCTGTAATATCCGTCAATAGAGAGGATTAAGTAACTATAGAACTTTTCAGAGATGTTTTTTATGTACTGTTTGTTCTATTGATTGAGTATCGGCCAGCTCTCGCAAATCCACCAGACGAAGGTATCTAATTACAACTTGGCAACGCCGCAACTAATTCAAATTTTTTACAGGTCGTCTCCGTGTCGTCCCGCTTTTATAAAACACCGAGTAATATTGAAATGATTTTTTAAGTGGAAGTTTCAAAGTTTTTTTCTAGTGGTTATGGCTTTCGAAATATCGCACAGAACAACGCACAGAAAAACCGTCATGATCTCTCATGAATTCACACTTTCGGCATTTTCAATATTGCTGATGATCGGTAATTTACTAGCAAAAAGGTAGTTGAAATCTCGTCAAATGCATCAGTTCGATCAAATCCCGTGCTTTGCAGCTTGTTATATTCCCAGTAATGTATTTAGTATCACAGTGTTGGATGAACAATTTTTTATTCCTTTTAGAGGAGCATTATTTCCATTAAATGGGTTGTTTTTGTGCAAATATCGCGCCGTCTAATGGGGTAATTAGTTGAAAACCTCGGCAGAATGCATTTAGGGCCTTTAGTGCATCCTCTGCTGAGGCATTCATATTTATAACTAGTTCTGCAATCCTTTAAATGAATTCGCATTCGCGCTTCTCTAATAGTGATATGAAAACGAAGAGATTCCTAATTAATAAACTGTTATACATTTACTCACAAAGAAGAAGCATTCAATTGAAGACATGTCTTTCAGCCGGATTCATGATTAACTGAGTCGTCGTTCGTAAGAATGAAAACGAACATAATCCTGTATTTTAGTGAATGTTATTAAAACTGCGATAAACGTAAGAAATATCGAAAAAGTCGAGGAACTAATATCAAAAATAGTGGCAGCAAAATTCTGCAATGAGCGATGTTAGGACATTTTTTAAAGCTGAATAAAATATTCAAATAGGGACCATTTGACAATTTTATACTTATCATTTGAGACATTTTTTAAACTGCTGAAGTTTACGTATACCTACTTCCTACTCCAGCAATTCTTGAGCTATTGGTCTTTCCAGAATAATTAATTTGAAAGGTAACAAAAGTGTTGGATCCGATTAAGAAACGTCCTTCATCCATCTGCTCACTGGATGAAAAGTATTTTGAATCAAATATAGGTAATATCTGAAGAAAAGTACCCTAGTTGACTAAAAAATATGTTCAGAGCTGTCAATTAAAAATACAATAATAATAATATTTTGCCCTATTATTTTGCTCACTTGTTTTCCAAAACAATCAAATACCAATCGAAATTATGCAAACGTTGTGTTTCTTACTTTTTAAAGTTCACTAGTAACAGGTGAATAGTGATCTGCTTGCTCAATAAGGTATAATATGTCATATTAAAATTAAGAAAGTACAGTGGTACGAGGTTGCTTTCGAAAAATCGTTCTTATAAACACGGTTTCCAGCATTGAAGCTTAATATTGAATTGATGAAGAGAGAGCGCATGTTGTTTATTCGTGCGATTGAAAAGGATAGTGCTAGTTAATGTCGAGCATCATTTTGGAGCAACCGAAAACGAAACAGTCATTTTCGGGAACCTCGTCAACAATTCAAAAAAAAGTTCAGACACTTCGATTTTTTATTAAAGGGGAACATACTTTTTCGGTATTTTTGACTCTCTCCACTACTTTCAACCTGAAGCGAGAAAAAGAATTACTTTCGACTAATTGACTGACTGACTGACGTTGTGCATTGAATAGCTGAGCTGTTCTATTCGCACATTTATTGTTCATACAAGCGCTACTCTTTCCAATCGCACGGACATAACAGCATGCGCAGTCTCTTTCATCCGACAGCGCGCAGCTGCCATGCTGCGCGCTATCGCAGATCAAGAACGCCTTGAAAATACCACCAAATCGAGCCAAAATTACGAGCCCAACCTCGCAGAAAGTGTGCGCCAAAACAGCCTTATAAATGGCGTGCCAGGAATGAGTAAGTCGTTCGCGCCACTGAAGATGACTGGTTCAGTAACAGTCGAAACGTTTGAAGATTGTAACTATCGCTAAACCCGAAAACTAACTAGAAACTTGAAGCCAGCGGTGAAAGGACACATTTCTATATTGATTTCATAGTTGTATAAAGTTGAATGAATTGTTTTAATTAATACAGTATTTGACAAATCGCAATTCTCAAAGATTCATTCACATTACTCACAATTTTCAAATTATTTGAAAATGCACTTGGTGATATATATTTATTTTAACTCAGCAGAGTTTTAAATCTTGTAGTTGTCGGTTTGGACTTGTTACTCATACCCGTTTTATGCGACAAATTTCTTGGAAACAATTTTTCACCGTACTTTCTGCTGCTCTTTCGAAGATGTCGGGTGAGTTATATGAGTCGCCTCGCCTGTTAGACATTCTGTGAAATATTATCTTGAGGTTTTCTCCTATGTTTTAATTATACAGAACTTTTAAGGATTTCATTTTGTGCTTGGCTGAAATACTAAACGTTTAATGTAATTAGACTTCAAACTCAGTTTTCTTGTGTTGGGTGATTTTACAACAACAAAAACTTTCTTTCAGCAATAAATCTTTCAAGAATTTCTCTTCAAATCATTTTTGACTTATTGAGGTAATTCTTCAAGAGAAAAGTTCACCAAATTAACACAAAAATCAGCTACAACTATGCCCAAAATTGGGTAAGTTTACTGAAGAGAAAAATGAAATGAATTTCAAATATGCCATAAACCATAATCAGGAAAATTTCCATTCAAATATAAAATCTTTTCTTAGGAAATTGTATTTCCTGCTATTCAAATATGAAATGTAAAAAAACTATTATACTTGAGAGTACATTGAACACATTATTAATCATCACAAGCACAAATGATATGTTAGGTATTATAAATAATGACTTGTGATACAATGAATCAATTTTTCAAATATGAATTCATGAACACTTGTTCCGAAAAAAAACAGAAGGGAGGCACTCGTAAAAACTTACCCTGAAAATCATAAATGGGAAGGGGAAATCAAGTAGCATATCGATTTCAAGCTCGTTCAATTCTCATTCCAATAATACCCTCACATGTAATTCAAGAAATAAAAACTACGCCAATTTCACTCGACACGCGTTTCACCAACAAAGTTAGCATCGTCAGGAGCTGACATTTTCTTATCGTACTTTTTTCACAAAAATACTATTTATACCTAATCTGAGTAATTGAACGCATTCATTGTCCTATTCATTCGAATACCTTGCCCACTTCAAATTGGATACCCTTTTTTTTGTGGAGGTGGAGGAAATATTGAGTCTCCAATCTCAATAAATACTGTGAGACTCACTAAAACCTCCACTTCTATGTCCGGTTAGGCTATTGCCTCCGGTGACACTTAGACCTAATGGCCCATTGTATCTTACCTATGTTGTAATATCACAGTACCCAATCCAATACTTTTGTGCCTTGTACGAGTTTGTACAAGTTCCGTATTGGGTGGGAACTGTATAGCTCTGGGTCGCCAGATGGCTGCCCGAAAATTGCCTGTCTTTTGCAGTATGTGCTTCACGGTTTATGGATCCTTACCGCATAGTCTGCAGGTCAGGTCTCCATCGTATTGACCCATTTTTTTGAGGTGTTCCTTCACTGGTGCATGTCCAGTCCCGTAACGGTTCTCAACTGGCTCCTGTTCATTGTTAACAGCTCTTCCGTTCTTTTGTTACACGGTCCTTTGATATATTCTTTCCCGTGTTTTTTTCCTGGGACATTGCCCCAGTAGTTTTTGTGCTTGTCCCTAATCCAGTCTTCTGCAGACGCTGTTATTGTACACTTCGGTACCCATAGCTTCTGCCCTTGGTTTGGGCGCATATCCGATCCTCTTCGTCCGGTTCGTCTGCTTTCTCATTGCGTGCGAGTTCGTCTGCTTTTTCATTGCCTGCAATTCCCTGATGACCCGGGACCCATATCTGACGGAGTTTTCAGTTCTTCTTTGCAGTCCCATACCAGTTTGGACGTTAGTTCCTTGCTAGACAAGGCTTTCAGTGTCGCTTGACTGTCTGATAGGATGTTGATATGCGCGTTTTCAACGTTTCTCCTATTATTTTCCTTCGCGCATTGAAAGATGGCGTACACTTCTGCTCGAAAGACAGAGGTATGGGTGCCCAGTGAGTAGCTGATGCCAATACGCAGATTCCTGGGGAACACTCCTGAGCCCACTCCACTCTCAGTCTTGGATCCATCTGTGTACCAGATTTTCCCCTGTAGAATGTCCTTGAGCTGTGAGCCGTTCCATTCAGTTCTGTTTGGCACCAGCACTCTTAATTGCTTGTTGAAGGAGTATCGTATCGGAATGTGATCCGTTCTCGTTCCTAGCGCGTCCCAGATCATAATTCTAACATTCTCATGTGTCCGGTTTCAACGTTCAGGTTGGGTGCGATCTGCAGTCTGGGGACACCAAGCCTCTCCTCGCCCTGAATCACAAAGTGAAGAGGAGGCAGTCCCAGGAGTGTCTCCATCGCTGCAGTTCGTGTTGATTTGATGGCCCCTGTGATTCCAAGACAAGCAAGTCTTTGCATCTTGCTTAGTTCCGTTGCGGATCCTCTTTTTTGTGTCCTGGGTCACTACACCAAAGAAGCATATATATAATGAAGGGCATGACCACCATGCTATACAACCAGTGCAGCATATGTGGTTCCCCATTTCTATCACAAGTGAAGTCACCACTTTTTTGGTTATTTTTTTGATATGCTAGTTCCAGGTCAGCTTGTAGTCTAGTATTACTCCAAGATACTTGACTTCCCCCCTTATCTGTATGTCCTCCCCTCGAAGTCGCATTGGTCCTATAGGCCCTCTGTTTTTCGTCTTCGGGTGAATGTTACTATGGTTGCCTTGTTAGGATTGACGTTGAGCCCCTCCAAATCCGTTCATCCATGCGATCTCTAACCATTGTGTTAAATTTTTCCTGTGCTAAGTACATGATATTGTCAGTATATCCAAGGGCTCGGTGCATACCCTAATTGTTCACCTAATTTTAATTCTACTTACTCTACCTGAACCCTATAAATTTATTTTCATCTTGTTTCTGGATTTAATGACCAATACCTAAGATAATAATATAATGTGTAATGACTTCATTATTTAAAGTCATGATAAGAATCCTTCATTGATGTACTTGAATAATGGACTGTCTGGAACGGGGCCCTTATCCGCATTAATACTCATTTTACTTTCAAATTGCGCAATTTCCAGACTGAATGCATAGAGAAATCTATAGTCCGAGTTTTCTCAGTTTGGAATCCCTTCTTGATTAGGAACGACCAGAGTCGATTCACCAAAAAATTCAGTCCCGTCCTGTTATTCTTTGTGCAATTATGAAACTGATGTCGAACTTGTTTTATCAATAGGTGGTCGTGATCCAAAATATTCTGTGGCACACTCGATTTATCTCGTCTCGAAATTCTGATATGAACATCAGTGTGCTCTTCAAACCGTACTTTCATCGCCTTTACAGCTTGATGATCCACATACTTCTCGCAGTCCTTGCAGCTAATTTCATAAATTCCAAACTCTTCCTTTTCATCTGTCTCATCTTTAGTAGAACCCAAAATTTGTTGAAGTTCATACGGAGTTTTGTGTACCTCCCTCATATTGAGGGTTCTAAAAATGCCTTCCTGAGTTACTCAAGATTCGTATAAGATAACGATACATTTTGAAAAGTCGAAAAATTACGAAGGCTTCATCACAATCTATATTTTCTTATCAGTTTGTTCACCAAATCCCCAGAATAACCGATTTTTTTTTATCGACCTCCCGAGTTTTCTCAATTTGGAATCCCTTCTTGATTAGGAACGATCAGAGTCGATTCACCAAAAAATTCAGTCCCGTCCTGTTATTCTTTGTGCAATTATGAAACTCTCAGGGATGTATTTGAGTGTACTAAAGTTGTGTTATCTCTTGTACAAGGATCTTAAAAAATGAGTTTGTTAAAACAAATAAATGTTACAGCGTATTTGAAGTATTTACTAGTATTGTTGATTCAGGTTCACTTGTTGAGCTATTCGGTAATCATTTTGATTATGATAATGTTCCTCGTCAAGATGAAATGAAATCATGAGGATTGATCAAAAGTATAAAAAGAAATAACCTGCGAGTACCAAATTAAGAAGCCTAAATCGAGGTTTTGGGAAAATTTGTTGCGGAGCCCACCAGCTTCTTACAAATATTAGTAGCTCAGACGGGAATTTCACATGACACGAAATTACATGAATTTCTTTCGAGACGCAGGATATCATGAGCTTCAGATGAAGATTTTCAGAGAAACGACCCCCTATCATCAGAACCATACCATTTCAACAGCATGGCTTGGGAGACTCCAGTGGAGTTTGAAGAGAGAATATCGATATTCAGTCCATTCTTCCTCCTCTTTTCACATGATGTTCCTTTCACCAGAGGCCGAAAACTCTATGACGAATATCGTGTCTTTGATGGTCAAACATTAGGCTTATCGCCTTCTATTTCCTTGAGAGTGGGAAATGGATGGTTTCGATAGATTCGGCACTTCTCATTCTCCACAACAGACTCAACATTCCCCGGAGCATAAGGCAACACCGGTGTCTCGTCTACACCATAAGAGTGTCTTAAGGGTAGAACAACACTCGTAGCGCCGCGTTATGCCTGTGGATATAGGCTGAGACCGCATAAGCTGGACAAGCTGACATCAAATGCATTATGGTCTCAGCTGCCCCACGACACGCTCTGCATTTAGTGTCAGGGACCTCTAAACCCATCACGCGACTACGGTAGACGAGGGTGTTGAAGACACCATCCTGGCGGCAGGCCATTATGAATCCCTCGTTTTCCAACTTCAGCCCACTTGACCTGAGAAAAGCAAATGTCAGGTTTCTGGATAAGCCAAGATCTTCAGTGTTCTTGAAGAAGACCCCATGCATTTGCTTATCCTTATGTAGGAGCCTCTGACACTCCGCAGCTTTGACGTGGGCCTTTTGCTGAACGGGTTCCAACTCGGTGATAGAGTTTGGATTCGTCTGTTCAGAGTCGAATACGAGACCGAGTTCATCGGCTGCACAGGTTGCTGCCTTGAAGAGAAATGCTCCAATCTCTGCTTTTTCATGATCGCATACTAAACAGAGAAGGGGATCTGAACTCCTGATGACTTTACAGGCTACATCCAGTACCATTCTGTTATGTAGACACTCCAAACTCAAAAGACCACGGCCCCACGACAAGCTCTTCAGCCATAGATTATTATTATTATTAATATTATATTATCATTTTGATGTTCCTCCAGGAGGACACTATCGCAAGTGCTAAATGTAATCAAGCATCAAATATTATTGCCAGTCCGGTTGGGAACCTTCATACATGACATGTTTCAAAGTTGTGACTCTTATGAGTGCTGGGATAGGTCAGACAACATTAGAGTAAGACTCTTGCCCTATTTCGTAACTACAGTTTCGTCACAAACCGGGTTCGGTTTACGAAGGCCAAAAAGCCAAAAGCCAAAAATTTATTACGTATAAAGTTATAAAGGCGTTGAATTTTGCTTTGCAATAAATGATAGTTGAATAGTGATCTTGCAAAAACGTCTTCTAGTAAGTGAGTCGACATCTATCGTTCAATAACTAAAACACGAGGGAGAACGAATCGTACGCGCTAGGGACACGTATGGCAATCTTCATTTCAAAACAATATGGCAGCCATGTACATACTCTCACAATGCTTCCTGCTGAGTGAATGGCCATCTGCAGTCGAATAGCGTAACGATCGGTTGCTTCATAAATTTATTTTTGAATTGTGTAGAGTCCTGTGTCGATAAATCAATCGATTCAACAGTTGGCTGTTTACCGATCAACAACAATTTTGTTTTTTAATGTCGGCTGTCTATGATATTCTTTGACTTAAATCTTTTATGTTTTATATTGATAATAAAATGAGAAATAGTGCACAAATGAGATGAAAGAATAGACGTTATATTGGCAAACCGTATAAATAGTAGGTGAAGATAGATTTGTTTATGACTTTGAATCGGATTGTGAATGTGAATGAAAAAACAATACCTGAATGTAGCCGGTGAGTACCTACCTTATGAATGATCATTTGAAGAATATGGTTAAGACACAATATGTTGTTCAATATTTGGGATGTGATTGATCCAAAAGGATGAAGAATCAATATCAATCTGAGCTTCTGCTTCTCCTCAACACTCCCATATTCCCTATCCTATCCTATCCATTTATATAGCGGTCCTAGAGTTCATAGAGTTCAGAGTTCATTATTCTGTTCACAGATGGCGCAACACGATTTATTTT
This sequence comes from Chrysolina americana, assembly GCA_958502065.1. Classification (NCBI taxonomy): domain Eukaryota; kingdom Metazoa; phylum Arthropoda; class Insecta; order Coleoptera; family Chrysomelidae; genus Chrysolina; species Chrysolina americana. The sequence goes on along the minus strand of OY293420.1, from coordinate 54,807,275 downwards.
TGCAGAAATTCATTTAGTGGTGTGCGGGCTAATTTTATCTCAAAAAATACATGTCCTTAGAGGTTTTGCGTTGAATATGTCCTCACTTGGTGAAGTGGAGACACTCATTCCTCACATTATTGAGTTAATCAAATGTTCCAAAATAACCAATTTATTTTTGTATAGTTACTTTGTGTGGATTCATGCAGCACCAAGTAATAATTGCAATTGGTGATCTTGTTTTTTGTTTCGCAATACATTGGAAAAAATATTAGTATTGTCGTCCCATTTTGAAATTACAACTGAAGATCTCTTGCTATCCAGAGGAGTAGAGTTGGCATTGGCTGGACGGCAAATATTAGAAAGCAGTGATATAACATTAAAAAAATTTAAAATATTGATAAAAACTACGTAACACTAATTATTGCATATTGTCTCGGCATTCCTTTGGACCAACAGTTTGTTATTGTTAAGTTGAATATTTATATATGAGCACATGAAGAACATAGGTAATCAGATTATTATCGCAATCTATTACAACAGTTATTATCCTGAAACGGTGGCACATTTTGTAACAACAATAGTTCATGGTATAAAAAATATTGTGTCCCTGTCAAATTCCAACTTAATTGAACGAGTAGTTTCAGATTAATAGATCGTTTCTAACTCATAAATTTGTATATTTTGAATTGAATTGATTTGAATAAAAATATATATTTCAAAAACTCATTGATTTAAAGAAAAAAAACAGGAAGTTCATAGTTCATATAGGTACCATCGCCCACTGTGAATGTGAGAGGCGGTATGGAAAAGTTCGAAACCAGTTTTTATTTTTGCCACTTTACATACTGAAAGTGCGAAAAGTGTCTTCAAGCTGCTCTTGTTGGTTTGGTTTGCAGTCTTGTTGTTTTCAGCACTTCCTGTTCTTGAAATCGCACGTTAAAAGGTAAGTAAGACTCTCGTCATTCCCAACTCGCATAAGTTTTTTAAAGATTTCTGAGAATTACTTGTAGGAGTGTAGCCGGATGAAGGTTGGAATAAATTCTGGAACAAATTTAGGAACACCACCTCATGATTTTTGTTTTTGAATTGGTGAAGTTATGGGACTATTCAAGATCGAGGGTCCGATGTTCTACCACTAATTCAACCGGTTCAGTGTCAATCTAATTTAATTTTTTACTTTCTAAAATAATCTACGACTTATTCACCATCCGATACTATGAATTTCAATAATTTCATCGTAGTCAGAACACAATATAATCTGATAACCTCAGTCAATTCCCACTAACCTATCTTCCAATCTCGGCCCTTCGAGAAATTTTTTGAAGGTTATCCACAAATGACAACTGCGACAACGCGACGGAACATTTTCAAACCATTTCAAAATATGAAAGAAAAAATCTCACGATTTTGAGTATATTGGAAAAAAAAAATTCGAAAATTTTATCGTGCGAACAAAATTTTGACGTTTGATTTCTTTTTCATGCTAAACCTAGTATCTGAGCATATTTAAATAATATATTTTCGGACTCGGCAGGAAATTTTATGTATATAGTGAAACTCTCAAGTGAATCCGATGATTTTGTATTTTTCATGATTTTTTGGGGTCTACCCCTTCGGACTTTTTTCGAATATGTTTTTTTAATAAAGTATTATTATTATCAAATTGATAATACTTCATTTTCGTAATGATATGCAAAAACATGTATAGAATTTGTCAAAAAATGCTTAACTAAAAAAGGACTTGCAATTGCTGCCTCACAGTGTCCCTTCCAATCTTGACTCTCATCAATGTATGGGTTATTAAATTTTACATGAACGTGGATTACCTACTTGTTTTTGCCTGTTATGAAAATGTATGGACTGAGTTTTTTCTACATCTAGATGAAGTGAGTTCATGCAGAACCAGTCAAACAAACTAGAAAGAACTTCATTACATCTTTCTTCTAAGGAATACTTGGGTTTTTCCGAAATAAGTATGGAAGTGTCGTCTGCATATGATGTGAACTATTTAGATGGGCTCACTCTGACGATGTCATTTACATATATACGGAACAATTGGGCCTACTACTGACCCTTGAAGAAGACCTACACTGATGTCAAGATTACAGGAAGTCACTGATTGCTCAGTAACCCCTGGAAGACTAACGTACTGACAAGAAGTGTGCTGATAAGATTAGATAAGATATTATCCATTTTAGAGCAAGTCCCTGAACACCTATGCTTGGTCAGATTTTCATAAACGGAGTGGATAGCACTATTTGTGGATATGTTTGCTTGAAATCCATGCTGATTATCGATTGTTATATAATTCTGCTTATTCAAGGGACAGTTCAGTCCCTCTAAATAGACATACTCGAATATTTTTGAAAATATTGATGGAATAGTTATGAGACGATAGTCACTCACCTGCTTTGGATCGCCTCTTTTCAGAATTGGAACAACCCTACCAGTCTTTGGGCAAACCGAAAAATTACCATTTGAAAGGTTGGCATGATAGGTTAAAAAATGCAACCTTTCTTAGCAAAAATGCAACCTGTCTTAGCAAAAATACAACCTTTCTTAGCAAAAATGCAACCTTTCTTAGCAAAAATGCAACCTTTTTTAGCAAAAATGCTGGTATGTCGTCAGGGCCATGTGATTTTTTTTCAGCAGCAGGTTCGTAAGATTCCATTTGCGTTTTAGGATAAATAACAATGTTATCTGCGAAGGATTTGTGGGTTCAGTAACCGAATTCGTAGCAGGAACACTATTTTTTATGATTCGTAATCAGTTCATCGAAATACATTTGAGGTGATCTGACGATTTTTTGAAAAATTATTTTCGAAAATTCGGTTTCCTTTAATGTCGAATATTTATTTATTTATTTATTTATTTATTTATTGAATAATCTTCATACAGTCCTACCGACCGAATTACATGAATAGTATTTCTACATATTATCATAACACATATTCACACAAGTGAACTAATCTAAATAACTACCAAACATTACTCATTATATGATTGACGTTTGCATTGCATTACTGGACTCTTGAACGTCTCAAAAATGCAAACTCAGGTCGTACTTGTCAATAAGCATGCGAGTTTATTTTTTTTGTATGATTTCTAGTGAATCTGACGATTTTGTACTTTTCATAATTCTTAAGACTTTTTGACTTTTTAATTATAATTGATTTTTTTCGCCGATTGACTTGAATTTCACAAAGTACACTAATTCCGTCATTCTGAATCGATTGGTGCTCGCAGAATTTATCTATCTTCAACCGTTTTCCTATTGGATAGTTCATCTGGAGTTGAGATAATTTCTTACTATTTTTTTATAATTCGTAATCATTTCATCGAGATACATTTGAGGGGACGTGGCGATTGTTTTTAATGATATATTGAAATTTTCAAACATTCGGCTTCCTTCAATATCGAATATATCATTACGTGACTTGAATCTCTGAAAAATGTAAACTTAGGTGGAATTTTTCCGATTATATACATATAATATATTTTTGGAATCAGCTTGAAATTATGCGTATATAGTGCGAACTCAAGTGAATCTGATGATTTTGTATTTTCATAATTTGCGTCCCCCAAAATCCTAGTGATCAAAATTGTAGATGAAGCATTGTAGGTATTCTTTTCTTTCACGATCCAAACATTGTGCATGCATATATGCATTTCCAACAAATAATAATGATAATAATACTCCATAACGCTGCTCAGACTGTCTCAAACAGAGAGGTGAGATACCGCCCTCTGATTGATAGGCATGAGAGGCGCGTACACAAAATTGTTGAAAAAAATTATCAAAATTGTGGCTACCTTGCCGAGTGGAAGCTATAATCAAGTTGGTGAGACAACGGTCGCCTTGTATCCAATGTGTGGAGGACTACGTGGCGGCCAATAGTCCTTTCACGCCCACTGTGCGACGAATTGCCGCAAAATTAGGACGATAAACCCGGATGAAGTTCAAGGGGCTCTCAAATGCTTGTAGGACTTTGCTGTTCCAGACGCCGATGGGCTAAATAATCATTGGTGATTGAGATGTTTATCAAAAACATAGAGTTTGGTGATAAAAATTGGAAAGACGAAAATGGCATTTGTATAATCTGCTCTCACATCTATAATTGATTAACGTTACTTTGAATACTTTGATCTCGAAATGTTATTGTACTATCACAGTGAAAAATTCAGTATCTCAAAGTGACCAGTATCCACTTTCATAATTTATGTTTTCTTGAAATTTTGTGTCAAATCTCAGCTATCAAGTTTTATTTAAATTTTTTCACACTGTTCTATATCTTTGACCAACAAAAATTCCAGTGTACGCCTCTGTTTCTCGCGACTGACCACTGAGAGGAGAGAAGGAAATGAGCGTGATCCTCTCAAAGGCAGCATGTCGCACGTATCTCCTTCGATTTGTTAGGAAAACAAAGTAGGCACTGGTCAACAAACAGCTCTAATCGAGCGTGTTGTTGCAAGTGATCATAGTGGACAGTGGTCAATTTTACGCAACTGCCCCTAACAAGCAAATCCAAATAGGAATAACGCAACATCTGGCCTCTTCATGGCTCGTAAAGTACAAAAGTCAATTGTTGTCTATGTTAAATCAAGTGGTCTATTGAGAAATGACATTTTCATATTTATTTTATTGCCATTTTTCGCTTAATGCAGTCAGTGATCGCGTTATCTTTTGGTTTATGAATATTAGTATTTACAATAACTGCTATTTTGGCTACAGAATTCAGTAGGTACTGGTGAAGAGCGCCAATAAATTCGTGGTTATTACATTATCATTAGCTGATGATTTAATGTTCTTTTCGATGTGAAGTATTCTTGCAGTACAGCTCATGAATTAAGTTTAATTGATTCCTCAATCCACATATAAATACACGAATAGATTTCCTTATTTAGCTAATGTACGAACTACAGTAGTACGAAGATTTCCTTATTCAATCACATTAAGATGGGAAATCAGAACAAGCATCGTATGAATAAACAAGCTTGATACAAAATCTGGCTGAACAATATTCATTAATGTAAAAAGAAAAACCTGAGGAAATATTGAGTAATGTCTGTTCGGACAATCAGTCAGTTCTGACATTCATTCAGAAGTAAGCTATGTTTTTTTTACATTGATCATCTATTTAATATTATCAATAATATATGTGTGAACGATATGTTTTATTATTATTCCTTACGCTGACTCTTCCAACTGCATTGATAAGCAGCTTTTTAGGAGTCTGTAACCACTTCTACCCTGTACTAATTCGAAAGAAAACCTACATAGAATTATTAATGTTGATTCTGGTTCACAGTCAAGCAGGAGATATGTGAATTTCATATAGGGTCCGATTGTCAACAGTATATAAGCCTGGAAAAAAAATTGCACAAATGGAAAATAGTTGTTTTCTGACAGATATTCGACTTACTTGTTGGATAGTATGGAGAAACGGAGATTCTACTTTGTCAACTTTATTCGTGTCATCAGTAGGTCGCCCTGGAACGCCACGGCAGATAATAATAAGAGCCATCATCTATCCACATAGGCTATGCCTTTGAGTACACTCTATGAGTGTTCATGAGAGAGTATTATAATTTTATTTGCCATTCAGGAATTTACCAGTCAGGCCCTGTCTCCGTAGCCCCGACACATCCGGAGGGCGCGCTGGTGTTTCATCAACCCCAGTAAACACTCTCCGTGGGGTGGGTGATTACTGGGTCCGAGAACCATGTGCCCTGAGTAGACGTAGTGAACCAAGAATTACGGCCTTCTGCTTTCGTCCGGCTAAGCTTTCTGCCATATTACGGCAAGCTGGTATAATTTTTGAGTTTGAGAGCAGTATATAATTCCACCAAAGACCCTTATCATCAGAACCATAATTTTGACAGAATGGTTCAGGTAAAGCCTGCGGAGTTCAAAGAGTAGGTCTCGATATTTTCCGTTTTCCCCCCTTTTTTCGGACGATGTTCGTTTCGCCAGGAGCTGAAAACTCAATGACGAAAATCGTCCTACTTTGATGGTCGAGGAGGACTACAACATTATTGAGTATGAGTGTGAGTAGTTCCAATTGATTCGGCACTTCTCATTCTAGACAACGGACTCCATATCCCCCGGAGCATAAGTCAACACCGGTTTCTCGTCTATACCATACGAGTGTCGTGGATGGTAGTACAGACTCGTAGGGCCGCGTTATGCCTGTGGATATAGGCTGAAACCGCATGAGCTGGACAGGCTGACAGCAATTGCGATATGGTCTCGGCTGCCCGACGATACACTCTACATCTAGTGTCAGGGATCTCTATACCTATCACGCGTCTACGTTAGACGAGGGTATTGAAGACACCATCCTGGTAGGCCATTATGAATCCCTCGGTTTCCGACTTGAGACCACACTTGACCTGAGAAATGCAAAAGTCTGGATTCTGGATAAGCCAAGGTCTTCAATGTTCTTGAAGAAGACCCCCATGCAATGGCTTATCCTTATGTAGCTGTAGATGACTCTGCTGAAAGGGTTCCAACTCGGTGACAGAGTTTGGATTCGTCCGTTCAGTGTCGAATACGAGACCGAGTTCATCGGCTGCACGGGTTGCTGCCTTGAAGAAAAATGCTCCAATCCCTGCTTTTTCATACTAAGCAGAGAAGGGGATCTGAACTCCTGATGACTTTACAGGATCCATCCAGTACCATTCTATTATGTCTATTAAGTTTTTACTTCGAGTTGTCGCAGCTTTTCTGGAGTCCATTTCATTGAATTAGAATCAGGACGGCAAGCATATCAGTTGCAGCAACTTTGTTCTTCCCCGACAGTTCTGATGACCAGATCTGTCGGAGTATACTTGCCACGGAGAGACTTTTTAACTTACCTCTTCGGTGTGGCGTTGTTCCACTTCTAGGTATGTTAACGTCCCCCCAGCAACCGGAGGCAAAAGTTCACCCATTTGTTTTACAGGGATGACCTCAAACTATCTGTCTCCGGGGAAGAGTACACGCATGCTATCGAAATGGAGTTTGGAATCGACAAATGTGCCACGGTTTATCTCAAAATGGGACGATGCGAGGAATACAGAGAGGACGTTCCGCTCGTAGACGGAAGTATCCTACAGCATCTGGATGCTTGTGGAGTATTATTATTATTATTATTATTTGAAACTCTCATGAAAACTTTTCTATCGAACTTTGTTCAAATTCTAGTTTACAGTGTGACTCACTTCTTATGAAAGTACCCCCGTAACTTCTGTAATTTTTGACAGAATTGTGAAATCTTCAAAATCGATAGACACTCCAGAAATGTACAATTACTCTTCGTCAAAACTTCCGGAAGTTACGGAGGTTCAATACAGATTTTTTTTTAGAAAAAAGTGAATAATTTTTGAAATGGTTGTTCTGATTATGAATCCCAGGACATACTCGCTGTATTTTAGCTCCTACTATAATTTTTTGAAAAAGTCTGTGGTATCATCACTGATGCTGGCTTGCAGTGTCGGTAAATCACTTGAAATAACCCCTTGTTGGTAATTCTGAAAATTATTCCTTATAATAAATAACGGAAGAAAGTTTCGACGATTTGGTATTTTGAATTGCAAAATGTTATGTATTGAATATCATACATATATATACTTATGTACAGTGTGTGCGATTTGAAACAGCAACCCCCTGTTATTTTGGAACCCTTGGCCTATCGTTGTTATCTCTGAGGAATATTTGGACAGCTAGAGAATTCATAATCAGGGAGTATTTCAATAAATAGGAAAATTTAAGTTATAGTAGTCGAAGAGCTCTATTCAAATATATGAATTATTCTTATTTTCAAAGCTTATCATGCTCTGCTAAATGGGTTGACATTTAGAGAAGGCCCATTAGGCTTTTTTTTTCTCGAAAAAGTGGGTAAACTTTTCGATGAGGACCTATTTTGAACACCCATACACCAAGTTTCAGCCCAATGTCTCATATAGGATGTTAGTCATATATTGATAAATTTCAAACTTCATGTATTTTTGACTAACCCTGTATGAAAGTCTATGAACTGTACAGAAAGAAAGATGAAGTAGCCATTCGAAGAGAGAATACTTCGCATACTCAGATACGAAGTTACATTTTTGTAATCGTTTTACCAAAATCAACAAATTAATGAATGAATTTAATTTAAGAACGATGACCAACAACTGGAATAAATGAAACAGTTTCATCAGATATTGGTGTTAAGAATATATATCCTTTCAAGCTCTGAACATTTTTCATAACCTCTTCAACTTTTGGCGGGTCTTCCTCAATTGGTCTGGTGTTATTTCACCACACTTTTGCCTTATCCTCTCCTTTTTTTCGATCAAGTGTTCTGGTCTGTTTCCATGAACACTTTCTTTCAAATATCGTCATAGAAAAAAATCTAATGGGATCAGTTCTGGTGATCGAGGGGGCCAACAAATAAAAAGACTATTCCTCCTAATTCATTTCCGTACAGCAATCAAATTATAATTGGAGACACCATCTAGCTTCGTACTTCCATGGAATTCAAGAATTTCGTAGTCAAAAAATTATGAGATTTTTCCCTATTTAGTGTTTGTTCAAACAATCCTGGAACTATAATACCATACCATAATATTATCACCCAGTGCATTAGTGGTATTACTCAAACTATCGATGTTTCAGATAAATGGTTGGTTTTGGTCATCAAAATCCTCCTTTCAAATCCATTCGTACACTTCCTACATGTTTATAACAATTAATTATTCTAGTTCCACATTTGATTCAGAACGTCATTGTACCGTGTTCGAAATCAAGCGTAACACTCAAGTAACAATGATTTGAATACGTCGACACCCCTTTCTTGCATTTTTAACAATTCATACGTTCAAATGTAAAGGGGTGAACTTTTTTTTCAGTTTCACTTTCTTCGTTGACGTATTCGTGACAGTTGTAGATTTTATTGTATCCATTACGAGCACAATATGTTTTAATTACAATTTTAATGCGTGTAAAATCGTATCAAATTTTGAAGCCGCATAAATGCTATTTGGAAGGGTTCGTTCACGGTCACGATCACAAGTACGTACAGTGTATAGATGAGTAATTCATTTTTTCGTAGAACTTGAAATTTGATGACAACACCCGATGGGAGTCGACATTATTATCAAAATACCACTGAGTTCTTTAATTGGATGTTAAAAGTTAACTTATATAAAATAACATAAAACGACAAAATAATAACATAGTCTTCAAAAAAATATATTTATATATATATATATAACGAAAAGAAACAAAATTTTCAATGGTGGCTATCACAGAAATCGACGCAACTAAAAAAAACTTTCTTCATTGCTTGCAGCCTGCACAAACCTGAAATGAAAAGTTGAGAATAAGTTGCTGCGCTATTTTAAGGCAGTAGTTTGGGGAATACATTTAATGCGCGTTATCCTAAAGGCACCACTAATACATAATCTTCAATATATTTACTCCTTCTCAAATAGAATGTAGAAGTGAAAAATATAATTATTTAGAGAACACAATGCACCCATTTTTTTTCATCGTTACAATAATTCATTGTATTGAATATCATTCTTTAAATACGTCACTATGGTTAGTGTTTGAATTATGTGCTGCTTAAAAACCCGCCTGACAGAAGTCGATTAAAACTTTAATGGTAACCTGAAAGAAGTCAGCTTGATAAAATAAAATTTTGTTATTTCGATATAAGTTCGTACAAAAATTACGGTATGAAACACGTTTATTGATTGAACACTCGCTCCACTACACTGCGCTCGTGCTGAAAATACTCCTTTATAACACTAGTTTCGGTAATAATGAATATTCCGTTCAGTAATATACCCATTGCTCGCCCTGTACGGTTTGGCAGTGAATGAAATGTCACCACACTGTATAATATTAGTTTAAAATGATATTGTACTAATAACTTTTTCCGAACTCGTGGTAGTTTCGGAAATAATGAATATTCCGTTCAGTAAAATACCTATTGCTCGTCCTCTACGGTTTGACAGTAAATGAAATTTCACCACACTGTATAATATCAGTTGAAAATGAAATTCTATTAATATGTTTTTCGAACCCGTAGTAGTTTCGGATATAATGAATATTCCGTTCAGTAATATATCTATTGCTCGCCCTGTACGGTTTGGCAGTGGATGAAATTTCACCACACTTCATAATATCAGTTTGAATGATATTCTGAAATGATATTTTGTTGATATTTTTCTTTCGAACTCGTAGTAGTTTCGGAAATAATTAATATTCCATTCAGTAAAATACCTATTGCTCCACACTATTATCAGTTTTTAATCACATTCTATCGGTTTAATTCTCGAACCCGTAGTAATTTCGGAAATAATGAATATTCTGTTCAGTTATCTGACTATTGCACGCCCTGTACGCTTTCATTCTCTAACTTGAAGTAGTTTCGTAAATAATGAGTAATTTCCTTATTGCTCGCTATGAGCACGCTTTGGTGGTAGATGATTTTTGCCTGGATTTTGTCAACTTACTAATAATTTAATTGCTCGACTCGACCATTTGACATTTTCAAAAATTTCATCACACTGTAGAATGATGTATCAGATTTTAAAGTTCATTATGCAAATTCCCTATATAAATATTATTTTCAGAATTCTTGAGAAAACTGGCAATACCGCCCAAAAATTAAACTCTATCCCAACTTCGACAGCCTCCACGTCAGAAACCGTGGCTAGAAAAGTGTGGATATCTTCACACTAATTCTTTGCTATGAAGTTTCCTTCAGTAAAATGACTTGCCAACTATATCAATTACAATTACTCTACCTCCTTTCTCCTTTTGAGGGCCCTTATCTGATACTTTTTCTTCTTCTTAAACCTTCTTTCATTCCATCTCATAGATCCCAACATCTAAGAGCATCACATCTTTGACTCGGTAGTCGTTAGACAGTAGTACACTTGAAACCTCCAAAATGTTCGAGGTTAATTTCTGAAAACGTTCCGTCAAAAAACTCAATAATCCATTTCTCTTTCGCGAAACCACGGCAAATGACTCAATAACCGCTTTCCATTTAAGAGTTCCAGGCACCGAGGCTTCTAATGCCATACTTGCTGCTGGTGGATTTTGACAGATGTCATTTTCTAGCCAATGATTGAGCTAGAATAAGAAGCCCCGGTGCTTGAAACTCGAATGGAAAACGGCTATTATCTCCTTAAACTCCTGGAATATTCACTTTTTTGTTTTGAGAGTTCCATAAACTGAAGAAATGACTGAGGTTTTTCAGAAGAAACACAATTACCTCTGTTCGATCATCTGATGCTGGCTAATCTACGACTTACTCATGGCATTCATCATATCTGCGTTCTTAACGGATATCGAGTATACATTTTCATCAACTACGTAAATAAAGTTTTGATGTAAACACCGACACCTTCGAATAAACAGACTGTATCGTGCTAAAATACACGTCAAAGAAATCAAACGTGCATCAAACTCGCTCCATTCAGTAAAATTTCACGCCATTGAGATGACTATTCACAATCTGATAGCACAATATCCTAAGATTGCTCTGAGGATATAAATAATCCAAATCACTTTTTGTGTTCGGGAAATATAATTGCGTAGAAAACAGAATTTTTGTGGGCAAAAGTGAGTTACACTACTTGGAGGAAATTAACATTTTGCTAATGCATTCTATTATTGTTCGCAGCCCTTGAAGGTTCTTGAAATAACAGCTGATTTTCCTTTTTTGGAATGGAAGATTGTTTTACTCAATAAGTGAGTGAAGGAATTCTATTACTGTGTATTTATATGTTAATATAAGTACATTTATACAATTGCTTTACATCCCTTATGATGTAAGCCGCAAAAGCCATCTAGATCCAGTTTTTTGGGTGGATCATACTCCCAATCAATTCATACTTCTGGCCATGTTTCTCCATCTAACTCTTTCTTTGTTTTAATTGCCAGTGTGCTCTTCCTACATGTCCCAGCCATCTAATTCTGTTGTATTATTCTGCTGAATATATCCTGCCATATTTCTAGGTTACTTCTCATTTTGTATTCTTCCTCTGAAATCTCAATTGGCCTCAGTATCTCTCTAAAAATTTTTCTTTTTAATCTGCTTATGTTTTCCTCGCCTTTTTTTGGTCATTATAATCGTCTCTGCCGCATATAGCATTATTGGTCTAATTATTTCATTATAAATATTTATTTTAATTTTTTAAATGTTACTCTTTAGTTATTGGCGAAATATGCTCTATTTTCGTTTATTATTTTTTTGTATTTCTGGTCTCCTCTCATTCGTTTTTAGTTATCGTCACTATTAAATATTTAAACTTCTTCAAACTCTCTTATTTCTATTTTGATCTTTCTATGTAATTGTTCCGTTCCTAATCTCTATTTTTGTTTTTTGTTGGTTGCTTCTTGGTCTCATTACTTTCCTGGTCTTGGTTATTATGATTTCATCATCAGCGAACGCAATAATTTGTCCTCCTGCGTTAGGTACTAAGATTTCCTTTGTTAATTTTTCCCACCACATATTCTGAAGTTAGATTGAATCACGTCATTGATAGTGAGTCCCTCTGTTTAACTCCTTCATTAATTATAATTTCGTCTGCTTTTCCTTTATGTGTTCGTATAGTGATTTCAGTTGTTTTCATTGTCATTATTATTAGTTTTCTCTAGATTTGTTTTCTCGCAAATATTTGGTATGGGCCAAATGTTTACGGAACATTCTATTTATTGATCTTTTCGTCAGACAATTTACAATTTATAGCTGATTTCGTTCATTCAAGATCTATTTAAAGTTGAAATTTTGTTTTTTCAATTTCCTGCTACCACTTACAGATTGTTTTTACTGCTATGTACAAGCTGGCGATCAGCATCTCGGAAAATAAATTATTCGTGAGCCGAGAATCAGAAGAAAAATTGAGGAGCAATAAAAAATGAAAAAGAACCGGCGAATGAATTATTTCTTGTCGTTTTCCTTCATGAATCTCATCTATCTGTGTCATTAGGTATATATCGTTTTTGTGAGATTTCTTATCGATCACAGTATTACTTCGATTTGGGAAAATCGAGTGAATTAAAAATGTTTGGGCGTATGTTGCAGATATATTTATTATTACTCATCATTCATATGCGAATGAATATCACAATCCATGAATGTATCTCGTTTCCGGGACCTCTTTCCCACAACAATGCGACTAATTTATTGACAGCGGAATTGGATTAGAATTTTGAAACATTGAAAATCGATCAATCATGTGTAAGTAGAGGGGTTGTCCTTTCGATAATCTGATAGAAATTTACTAGATCAGGCAGTGCGTATGTCTCCGTATTGATAAATTGGTTCGGAATGATTGGTTAAGTTTTAACGAGTTATTTTTACAACTGTAACGGTTCGGTTCATCTCATTGGAGTGTTGGCAATTCAATAGAATATTAATGCAGGAATGATGACAATTTTCATTTGCAACATATGACACGGCAAAATCGTTAAATCCTTAGAAATTGTTGAAAGGGTGCATGGATATCCTCAAACACTTAATAAACGTGTAAAAAAGGTACCTAGAGTATGGAAATATGTTTCTTGTCTTAAGGTTTTAACGAGAATGAAAGGTTTGGCTAATATATGCCTAGCAAAACTTTTTCGGTTCAGGTTGACGATAAAGGGGTAGGACAACCGTACTCATTGGACCAATCTCGATGTACCTGTCAAGGTTTTTTTATATTCTGATTTCCACGAAAAGGAAAATTCTGTAATGTTCAGAAAACATCGTGAGAGCCGGAAGAAAGTAGGTGAGAATAGGTGGTGTTCTCTTTTAATTTTCGTTGAAACATTTTCGATATGAAACATTCGGTTAAAAACATACAGCGATTCACCATTTTTAAGAGAGAAATTCGATATTGAAAGAAACCAAATTTTCAAAAATTTTTATTTTTTATTTTTAACAAATTACCACATCCCCTCAAATGTATCTTGACGAACTGATTCCGAATTGATAAACAAATTTCGTGAAATCATCAATCTCAACTCCAGATGAACTTTTCAACTGGAAAACGGTTGAAGATAGATCAATTCTGCGAACGCCAATCGATTCGGAAGGATAAAATTAGTATACTCTGGAAATTTCAAGTCGATCTGCGAAAAAAACATACACTCGAAAAATATCAAAAAATCCTAACGGGTAGATCCATTGAAAAATACAAAATAAGCAGATTCACTTGAAATTTGCACTATATACCCAAAATTTCATGCTGATTACGAAAATATATGATTTGAATATGCTCAGATACAAGGTTTAGCATAAAAAAGGAATAAAACGTCAAAAATTACCTAGCACGATAACATTTTTGAAAATTTTTATATCCTCAAATGTATCTCGACTAGCCAATTCCGATTAATACCAAAAAATAAGTTTTGATTACAAATTGACAAGATATTTTGTAGAAAAAATGCACCTTTCCGCAAAATGAAAATTTTCGATGGGAAGGAAGCCTTCTAATAAAAAAATACAACCTGATTTAGCGTTTTAAATAAATTTACAGACGGTTAAAATCAAATTTAATATTGAAGGAAACCGAATTTTCAAAAATTTTTATTTTTCATTTTAAAAAAATCACGTTTCCTCAAATATATTTCAACAAGCTGATTCAGAATGAATAAACAAATTTCGTAAACTTCAGATGAACTTTCCAACTGGAAAACTGTTGAAGATAGATCAATTCTGCGAACGCCAATCGATTCAGATTGATAAAATTAGTATACTTTGTGATTTTCCAGTCGATCGGTGAATAAAACATAAATTCGAAAAAAGTCAAAAAGTCGAACATATACGTTAACTTCATGCTGATTCCAAAAATATATGATCTGAATATGCTCAAATACAAGATTTAGCACAACAAAGGAATAAAACATCAGTACTTATTTCTTCGCACGATATTTTCGAAAATTTTCATTTTTTATTTCTTCATGTTCGTTTTCAAAATTTGTTAGTATTTGAAAATTAATAATTTGTGTGGAAAAAAAAGTGTTTTAATTAACAATCAGTAAACAAATCGTCTGAATCCGACCCCTTGCCTCAATTCATTCCAATTTACCCGGCATTTTTTATACAGGGTGACTTAAAAGATTTCCTTTTTCTAAAATTGTAACAGGTATAGAAAACACTCCGTAAAAGATATCATGTTGAAATTTTGCATTTAGCTATTTGAGACTGGTCTAAATCGAATGCCCCAACCAAAATTTTGTTAAAAAAATGCCTAATACTTTTTCCCGATTTTTGGCATGCATTCTGTGATCGTAGTAGGTCGTGAAAAGGTGACTTATGAAACTTTTTCACCTGAGAAGATAAAGCATATCAAGAAGTTCACACTGGAATGAAAAAAAAATCAGTTATCCGAAATCCACATATATACAGGGGTGGGGCTTAGTAAAATGCAACACACTGTATTTGAACTTCTCTCTATAACTATAATCAATATAGACTCTGATAGCGAAATTCCAGTATTTTATAAACAACATCTATCGTAGAAAAAATAGCATTTCATACTCGAGATGAAATACATTGTTTTCATTCGTGAGATTCCCACACTCGCTCCGCTCCGCTTTTCTCGTGGACATACTCACACCTCACGAAAAAAAACAGTATTTCCATCTCTTGTTGAAAAATATACCATATTCCATACCTATGGACCGCACTATAGATATATTTTCACAAGATGCTCTGATGAAGTTACGAAGGCATTACATTCAGCAATTGATCCAGTATTCATTTATTATTCTTTGTTCTCATGTTTAAATAATTCATAATTACATAAGTCTAACACAATGCTCGTTATAAAAAAGACGTGGCTTACGTGAATGAATCGATTTGCTCGTCGACAATTGCGTCAAAACAAAAATTAAACTTTTTCGATACGTTTCTGCTGAATATATCCTAAATTGGAATATACAAACTTATGCGTGCTTAGTTTTTGTCGGCGATTGGTAATGACGATTCGTGGTGGAGACAAATATTGCAGTCTCGAAATGTCTTAAAAACCATTTCAATGACATTGAATTTCATGAGAGAATCCTTTAACAAAGTGCTGAAATTTGTATTTTAAAAAATTTTATAAACGTTTTCCATCTGCATAAATACATTGGAAGTTTTCATTCAGTAGTAAATGGCCTTTTCAATAAATTTGGCTCATGACAATTTTGAATTTTTGAACTTATGAGAATTTCAACTTCTCAATTACAGGATGGAAGTGTGTGATAATTATAGAGGAATTTCAATTATTCCAATCAGCTGAAATTTTATTTTTGAATATTCTATTCAATACTGAGAAAGTATAAACCTTTCTATTGAAATTTTTCTCAATCTTCACATTATTTTAGGTTCAATTAGGTTCGATTTTACTTTACTTTCTGTTGATAATTCGCTTTTTGTCCTATTTGAGTCGCAATTATATTTATTTTGGTTGATTTCTTGGAATAACAAGGTCACACTTCTTTTTCGAACAGTGAGCGAGTTTGTGAGCGAGGCATCACAGACGAGGCGAATTGACTTTTTTGAACAGAAAATAAAAGCTTTACTGAATAATTGATTTATCGTTGAGTCCCAACAAATTATAGTGCTTTGACGAAAGATGATTTGCAGCATATGATGTGATGTTTGTGAAATTTTGTCACCAACCATCCAACCTGCATAGTTTTTTGATTTATTGAAACTGATGATTCTCCACATGATATGTTTATGCAGCAGAGGAATTCAGATTGGGCTGAACCGGCTTTAAGAAAAAACAACATGTCGTCGAAATCTTTCTGTTCCGAAATCTCGTCACCATATGAATGTATTCATTCACACCACCAAACGGTATAAACCACAATCAAATCCTGTTACATTGTACAGATCACGTACAAGTCAGTCCACTAATCCTCAGCCTTCTGACGATGTGTTAAAATATCATTGATATCTGTTTATAATGAATAAATATATCGATGTAGCAATACATTTCATCTGCTCATTTCCTGTTGAAAATTCTCTAATTTTATTCTATATGTCGAATCTGTTCGGACCGTTGCTATTACTGGAATAAAGATTGATGAGTAAAATTTGGGAAAATTTTGATTTGAGTAGTGCCAGCTAATTTATTTATTTGTACAGAGGTTATGACATGAATGAAAAATAGAGAGAAAATACAACTTTCAATCTACATGGCTTCACACGGTAAAAGGTAAGAGCCTCGTCTTCTCTAGCTCGCAGAGTGTTGCTCGTAAGGGTGCAGCTGGTTAACAGAACAAATTTTGAAGCAAATAATATATACTGTTATCGCTAACAGATACTTGTGACATTCGGCTCGGCTTGACGCTTTGAGGGAACTGGCCGATATTCCATCCATCGAGGAATTTATCAAACGACCTCTGATAAATTCTACAGACACCCTATCCTTGGAAGCCCGCTGACCAGGGATTTAACAGCGCTCCGAGCCCACCACACCAGGCCACGAAGGCATGGAGGACTCATCTACCAGGCACTGGACATTTTCCACGAGAACCCAGAAGACGAGTGATAACCACTCCATGAAACCCATAAATGCTCAACCCCGGTTTTTTCTGGACTCGATGTCTTACGTATAAGGAAATAATACCCCCCCCCCCCGCATAATTTGGTGAAGTCTAACTTCGAGACTTAGCACTTACAGCATTTAACCGCCTACATAACACCGTAGGGCCTACCTGCAGGTCTGAGCTGACAGCTGAGCACGGTAGGAGTAAATCCCACGCCGCTAAATGCAATATAACTCCCTCCTGCCCCTCTGTGGCTAGTGATAGTTTAGATATTTTATATATTTTAGTGTTGCAACGTGCTATACACTTTTACTGTTATTTAATTGAAATATAATTTTTGGGTTTTGGATTTGGATATTGGTGCTAAGTTCGTCATTGCAAAGGACACTATTGCAAGGGCTTCCCCTAACCAAATAGCAGAATTATTTGATTCGGAAGAAATGTTTTTGTTTTGTTCAATATTGAGTAAACAGGGAGTCAGACATCTTTTGTTGGATACCATCCCTATTCTGATATCTGGTACAGCCGGTATACACGTTAAACGACTTTTCCTTTCGCATCTTTTTTTTTTTGTAAATGATTGTCACCAATTTGCTTTTGCATTATCTGAAATTTATAAGCAAATGCAATGAAAGTGTTATCTGCACTGCAAGAAAATGAATTTTTACCTAGTTCTGCTCCAACTGGACTAATGAATTCCAAATGGATGAACTGCTAATACGTCTAACTGGGATGGATTTTATCAATGTTGACTTCAAATAGTGGTAGTAGTTAGTAGTTTATTAGCCGAAGAAACGGTTTTGTTCATAATAGGGATACAAAATTAAGATCATTACTCAATACCTATTACCTATCTAAAAACAATAATATAGAAATGGTAGATTTAGATACAATTAAAAAATCTGGTTGCAAAAAAAAAGTTATCCTTGTAGGTTGAATTCATAATAGTTGGACTTTGAGCAAAAAAATTAAGTATTGCCTGCAAAAAAAATAAATAAACTCTGGATGAATGAAGTCATTCACAAAAAGAGTTTTTGACTCTCTAAAAAATGACGCAATGACGCTTTTGCATTTTCTTGCATATTCAGGATCATCAGTGACTGTGAGAATTGTCAGAAGATACAGGGCGCCATAAATTTTATATTTTTTCTTCAAAAAATCATTACTGCTACTAACAACAGAAAATAACTGGTGTTTGTTATGAAATGAATGATAACGCTATCAAAAGGATCGAGATAAAAGATTTAGGAAGTACTTAAGATCGAAAGTTTCCTATGCTCATACACGCAAATCAAGGTGTCTCTTTACCGAATGTTGGATTTCATATCGAGACTTAAGTTGGGGCTTGTGGTCTGACATTGAGTGTGAGGCATTGATGTAGCAACCTAATCATGACTGTCAGACACGTCAAGTAAACTTTCTTTTATTATTCAAAATAGCCGGTATAGCGTGAGTTATTACAGTTTTCAAAAAAGTCAATTATGATAAACAAAGTGAGAAAGTACTATAAGTGTCCTTTTCATTTGTTCACATATTTGATTCACTGTCAGAAATTAATCAAAATAAAGATCAAAACCTGTGGATATTAATTTTTTTTTTCATACCTGCATAATCCTTGTCAAATACACTAAAGAGCGTGGGAAATCTTCGAAATTAAAACAAGCCGTGCTAAAAAGGTTGTTGCTAGCTAACAACACCAAGTTCTCAGTTTTATCATATGAAATGTTGAATATAAGACTCCATGTGAACAATACGTGACATCATATGTCCATTACCGACTTGATTAAATGTGATAAAATTTTATGGACATTATCCTTATCTAAAACTCATTACCAACATTGTTTTTGAAGTGATGCACAAGCATGTATACTATCTAGAAGGACCGATGTAACAATAGATAGTGTTATTATTTCAGTAGTATCCATTCCAATCAAGTCTTTCATATCGATGCTCGAGAAAAACATGTGAGGAGAACTGCCAGAAGTGCCTCTCAAAAACTTTGTGCTTTGTATCTTGCCTCAAGAGCTATTTCATTCCCTGTAATTTTTTTTGAACCAACAACGTCACAAGATAATAAAAGTTCATGAAATATTTCTCATATGCTCACACATGAGAAACATCTCACAACAAATTGAAAACGAGTTTGAGTTGAAAAGTATCATCATAAAATTCTACTTAACTATAATAGTCCTTATCCAGCAAGAGTGCTTTTACTCTGTCTGAATTTTCCATATTGTGCATTTTCTTTCATTCCTATTGGTAGGTGATTGACCATCTTACAGTCTCCATAAAATAGTAAATCACTGACTAGTGTAAGTGATATAATCGATGTGTTGAGTGTTGAGTACCTAGTATCAAAGGGTATTATGGTCCGTATATCGCCGAAATGTTCAACATTATGAGTATTTTGAAATAAATTTGTTAAATATTTTTACCTTTCGTCATAAAACAACTATCTCCATGTTTTCGCATCCATAAACTTTTTAAAAATAAATTTTTACTTTTTCTATTGAAAATTTCAACATTCAATCAAATAAAATGAATCAAATTGATAGATGACAAGCGGTTACCGAATCTACCAAGAAAACAGTATGATTGCTTTGGTGACAGATAAATCAACGAAGTGTCAGAAAATAGTCACCGTTTTTTCAGGAATTTGATATATACGGACCGCCAAATTACTAACCAAAGTAAACAAGTGTATATACGGACCATACCCAAACTTATCAAGATATTCTTAAATTAAACATACCGGCTCTATTACAAAAATCGCAAATACTGATAATATTTTATGTTTAATCAGAAGATTCATGAATTTTTGCTTTACACATGAATTTTATTGCCCGTTTTTGTAGTGCAAAACTGAACCTATTAGATGTTTATTATGCACCGACCAGAATGGGATCCCATATTTCAAGTGAGATTCTACAACCTTGGACGAAGAAAATTTCATGCAACTCTCACAGCAGAATATAGTTTTTTTTAAGGAAACGTGTTCTTCGAGTTTTAAACTACCATCTATTTGAATTCCTAGAAATCTTGTAGTTTTAGTGTTTCCTATAACATCATCAGACATATCAATCATATTATCATCCTTGATCATCTAAAGAAGAGTTTCGGAATGTTCATCATGCTAGAAAATACTTGAATCATCCGTGAACAGTGTTATTTTTCCAGAAATTTTTGTTTTGGCCAAGTCATCGATGTTAAGTAGGAAAAGAGTTGGTCCGAGTATTGACCCCTGAGGCATACCACATTTTACAGGTGACCCATCAGAGTAAGTTGTCGTTTTCACAACTTGCGTTCGACCTGACAAATAAGATTCCATTCATTAAAAAAAAACAAGTGCCTTCAAAGCATGCGATAGTAATTGAATTGAGAAATAGTTCAAAAACCAAAGAATATGTGAAAAAAAATATCAGTACGCTACTGGTGGTATTCTGGAAAATTATCGCCAGTCTCATGAATCATGCTAATGCTAATACCTTTTCGGCATGTCAAAGTATTAAACTATGAAAGCAATGGCTGAAGATTTTGAGTTTTATGACGTCACTGGCGCGTGCCTTACACGCGTTCATCTTCTGTCTATTGTTTCCGATTTGCAGACCAGCACGTGACCGAAATGGCCGACTTACATCCTTAACGCCTTTTTGCAGGAACGGCTTTCCATCGTATCCTATCGACGAAGAGAAGAGTGCCCATTAAATCATTTACGTTTCCTAATAATGTTATCAGGAACCAAAGTGATTAATGGACGAGTCTCGTTCTTGAAACAAACGATAGGTTGACAGCATTCATTGCCAAGTTTTGTCAGTTTCATACATGTTACATCAGTAAAACACAAGTGCATCATACAGTCTGTGCAATTTGTAAGGGCAACACCCTCTTAATTTGGAACCCATGGTTGGTTTGAAGCTGACGCTCCAGATACAGTCCCCATGTTTTTCCAAAATCTCTTCTGCACATCATGAATGATGATTTGCTTGTGTTGATTACATGTTGCAGATGCATGTTCCAGGTTATTGATCTTATGAATTGGCTGTATGAAATGAAACCATGAGAATTTTGCCGAAATTTAAAGAACTTGAAGAGATATGATATAATAAGAAATCCCTTTGGGTAGCATTCATGAGATACAGGAAAACACATACACTGGCTTAATCTTTAATTACAAAGTATCCAAGTATAAATCATCTCTCTCTCTGTAGTATTTCTCTCTCAAGTATTCGTCGTTTTATATCAGATGAAGACAAACAATAAAGTGGCAAGATATCAGTGTTTGCGTTTAAAAAATATAATGCAATTCTATATTCTTTGCATCCTGATTTCTTTGGCTCGATACGACCCTGCGTTATCAATTTGACAAACATTACTCATAGTTTGAAACAGTCCTATGCCTTTACAGTGTTACGCATTCGATATATCAAAAATGTGTTATTTTAATCGTATTTCATTGACAGCACTTTTTTAAGGGATCATGTAAAAGTTTATGAGATCCTTCAAAAGGACTGAATTATCAAAGAATTTTCTCAGATTTGTGGTGGCTTGCCAGAAAACAACATTTTCAAATCTATTTAATGTATAGATATTATTGCTATTATTCATTAGGTCTAAACTGCAATTTGCAGGAGGTGTTAATTCTTTTTACATAGTAATATGTAATATTTTGTTTTATGCGCGCTCATATACAGGATGTTTTGTATAACGATATCAAGTTTTGAACAGCCAATAGAGGAGGTCATTATTTAGAATCATATCAACCACATTTACCTCAATCCAAAATCTAATGTATACAGTGTGTCCCGCTTTTCATGAATACACCCTAATATCTCAGTTATTAATAATGCGATTTTCTTGAAATTTTGGTGGTGATTATATGTTAGGTAAATGAAGTATTTTGGCATAGTGAACATTTTCATCGACCATAGGCGTGCGGTGTGGGGGGGTAAAAAAAAGCTGTTTTTTGGGAAAAGGATATTAGGGCTCATTTTAGATAACTTTTTTTATCAGAATTAGAATCAGCATCCCCAAAAACCCTCCAATCCATATTTTCGAAATCTCAAGAGCTGATTTGAGGAGAAAAAATAAATAAATTCACTTTTTTCGTTTCGGAATCAGCATCCCCAAAAACCCTTTAATTCATATTTTCAACATCTCAAGAGCTGATTTGAATAAGAAATTATTCAACTCTTTTTTCAATAAGTCCTTGTAAGCAAAATTCAAACCGTCTTTCAAAATATCCATTTAACACAGTATGTGGAAATTTTGGTTAAAATGCTCTAATCCTGTTGCGTTTCAAACATCTCTATACTTTGTTTTTCGTTGAATTCATTGTCCTCGCAACTGCCCTTACAGTACCAATTGGGTTGTTTCGAAATTCGAAATGTTCGTCGTCCGGATAGTGTCTTTGATTTTCAAAAAATTCAAAAAAATCGCATTATTAATAACTGAGATATTAGGGTGTATTCATGAAAAGCGGGACACACTGTATAAAGAATTTTCAGGAAATTTCTGCAAAAACTGATCATTAAACATCAGTCATTCGTTTTATTGTTGTGATGTCACGCCAAAAAGTATTTTTTATGGAAGTATGAAAAATCTATCGGAAACAAGCAATTAGATAAACTCCGAAATTATTGGAAAAAATATGGACCTACTTAGATATCTCACTTAATGACATACAAAAGTTATTCTCAAGTTAGTAGATATTTTTTTCATTTTAAATGAAATAATTTCACTATACAAATTATAATAAAAACTTCCTTTTTAAATGCCCTTTCAAATGATGGAGCATGTGCTAGATATACCTTTTTTTAAACAACAAAGTTATCTCACGACATATAAAAGTCATCATTTATTTTTTTTTTCGTTTCAAATGAAATAATTGCACTATCTATAGAAATTATAATAAAAACTTCCATTTCAAATGCTCTTTCAAATGATGGGGCATGTGCTAGATAGACATCAATATTTCACGAGTAAAATGATATTTTGTCATCAATATCTAATATCCTCAACAACCCAATGCGTATTTATAAAAATATTAAATGTGAATCCAAGTAATAATAATTCTACGTATTTGAATATCTTTCTTGAATTGTCCATCTTGATGTCTTATATAAGAACGTTAATCGATTAATTTTTAATCTCATTTCTTTCTTCATTTTTATCGATTGCACTATTGATTTTTCTAATTAAATGGTCCTGGCTTTGGATATCTACATCATAGACTGAACTACTCGCTTGCTCCCAAACATAAAAATCAAGAGGAGACAAGTCCGGTGAACGTGCTGGCCAAGGTAGGGCCCCCTCGTCCAATATACATGTAATCGCAAAAGTGTCTGAATATTCTGTCACAGTTGAACGGTAGTGAGCCAGGCAACCGTTATTTTGAAAAATTATTTTACAATTCCTTCTCTCCACAAATAATCTCACCTTTTGTCTGTTAAAAGCTTTACATCGTACTACCGAACACCCTGTATATTCTGTTAATTCCATTCTCCTATCTTCGATTCATGCTCCTTATTATAAGGTCACCATTGAGGAACTTGTTCTTCTTCAGATTATGTATTACTGTAGTGAAAAAAATATCACAATCAAGGTTGATTACTAGTTTGTTCGATTGATGATTTATTCATTCAATGGAAATTTATGTTGAATTTAAAACTAAAAAAAGGGTATATAACGTTGAGTTTTTTTTGGTCAGTTGATAAAAACAGTTCTCTAAACGGACTTTTTTGCAATTTCCCAATTCTTATTTGTTGTGATTAATTTATTATATTTAAATGTTGTTTTTACGTCTTCTTGATAACTCAATTGGAAAATAACTCCCAAAATTTTCCTTTACAATCCAAACTCCCCATGAGCATAAGTGGGCCATAGGAAATATGAAAAATTAATAACAAGCAATGAAAATGGTTTCCACAGATGGATATGGAAAAATATTTAAATATTTCTCATGTGGAAATAGAGTACTTGACGAAAGGCAATAAATTTCAAAACAAAATTTTTTGATTATAAAAATAATCCAGCCTTTCGCAAATTTTCCTATACAATAGGATTGTCGGCAAACGTCGAACAGAAATAATTCAAAAGCCCCATACGACCGCCGAATCACGTCTATTCAACGCCTAGCAAAGTTTTCCTACAAGGATATACTTTGCAATTTTCCTGTAACAACCACCAACTGGCAATCGAAAACATGTGACATCTGCAGACCGGTTTCGCGATTCAACTCGCTCATCAGTACAGACTCGGCCACAATATGTAATTGATTTCCAATCGGTTTTGTTAACAGGCACTACGATATCTCTGGCACCCACTAAGAAAGTGAGCAGCAGAGCCATCTGTAGAAACCACAGAAAGATTCCGACCAGTACCACGACTTTGAGTCGAATATCTAAATTTTCATCATGAAAAATATTTAAATATTTCTCATGTGGAAATAGAGTACTTGACGAAAGGCAATAAATTTCAAAACAAAATTTTTTGATTATAAAAATAATCCAGCCTTTCGCAAATTTTCCTATACAATAGGATTGTCGGCAAACGTCGAACAGAAATAATTCAAAAGCCCCATACGACCGCCGAATCACGTCTATTCAACGCCTAGCAAAGTTTTCCTACAAGGATATACTTTGCAATTTTCCTGTAACAACCACCAACTGGCAATCGAAAACATGTGACATCTGCAGACCGGTTTCGCGATTCAACTCGCTCATCAGTACAGACTCGGCCACAATATGTAATTGATTTCCAATCGGTTTTGTTAACAGGCACTACGATATCTCTGGCACCCACTAAGAAAGTGAGCAGCAGAGCCATCTGTAGAAACCACAGAAAGATTCCGACCAGTACCACGACTTTGAGTCGAATATCTAAATTTTCATCATGAAAAATATTTAAATATTTCTCATGTGGAAATAGAGTACTTGACGAAAGGCAATAAATTTCAAAACAAAATTTTTTGATTATAAAAATAATCCAGCCTTTCGCAAATTTTCCTATACAATAGGATTGTCGGCACACGTCGAACAGAAATAATTCAAAAGCCCCATACGACCGCCGAATCACGTCTATTCAACGCCTAGCAAAGTTTTCCTACAAGGATATACTTTGCAATCTTCCTGTAACAACCACCAACTGGCAATCGAAAACATGTGACATCTGCAGACCGGTTTCGCGATTCAACTCGCTCATCAGTACAGACTCGGCCACAATATGTAATTGATTTCCAATCGGTTTTGTTAACAGGCACTACGATATCTCTGGCACCCACTAAGAAAGTGAGCAGCAGAGCCATCTGTAGAAACCACAAAAAGATTCCGACCAGTACCACGACTTTGAGTCGAATATCTAAATTTTCATCATGAAAAATATTTAAATATTTCTCATGTGGAAATAGAGTAAAGGCTGGATTATTTTTATAATCAATAACTTTTGTTTTGAAGCTACAAAATATTCACCTCCTCTTTGAAAATTTTTAGTTCATAGAGATAATTTATGAACTGTACTGACGCTTCCAACCCATGAATCCATAAATCACCAAAAACTTTAAATGAAAATCAAACTTGGGATTATCCATTGGCCAATACGAGCAATCAGTTTATAAAATTATACCAGCGTCAATGCATACGTCATTCAATAAGTAGTTCAGTTATAACTTATTCCTTTCAACAGATATAGCCAAAGTATACTTACTATAATACATTCAGAAAAATAACAAATTTCTGAGTAACTTTTTCAAAGATTTCAAGTTCTCCCAGTATTGCCTTTTGTCAGGCTGTAAATTGCTGTAATATGAAAAACAGATCAATCATACGGAGTATTATTGACTAGAACAAATGTTAAAAATTTCAAGAGTTGGTCAAATTCAATTTGATTATTTGCATTTTCGAATTATTTAATACTGTACAAAGATATTTCTGTTTTGAACATACTGAGTTTTTATTTAATCGTGATTTTCGCATTCATACTGTTAGTATAATAATTAATGTTTTCCTTGTAATAAAAATTAATGAAACAAAAGTTTCAAAATTGTTTAATACAATCCCTTCAAACCTGGTATACTGACTCACCCTGTATTATTGATACAGGCATCCAGTAATAATTCACCAAATTTAACGAATTCATGACACCTGTGTTCGTGTTTGTTTAAAATTATTTTTTTATGATGATAATATTTATACGCGAAACATCTTATCTGGCTATCGTTTTGTTGTAATAGAGATCTGATGTGAGAAGATAAAACACTTTTTATTTTGAATTTTGTACAAAAATATCCGTTGAACGCGTACACGCTAACCAAACACCAACTGGCTTGTGTCCCGAGAAACGAAAAATTGAAAGCTCGCCAACATTTTCGGTAAAATAGAAATTCTGTTTACATTGGACTTATTGATCATTGCCATCGCGTTGGCATTATTTCATTTGGTACGAGCAGATATTGAGATCAGGGGTACTATTATCGAGTTTGTACGGATTCTTAATTCGATTTACTGTTTCACACCAATACGCATAACAGAAAATACGTTTGTCTCCCTGCCAGTTTCTCAGTCAAGTTGGAAAATGTTTTAATAGTCTCTTAATGATTTGTATCAACTATTATCCCCTAACTTTATGCCAATAGGTTGAAAATTACCCTGTATTTAAAAACGAGATGTACTAGCTATATCCTCTGACATGACTAGTTCATTTGATATTTTTATCTCTGTATTCTCAAGTCAACACTCACTGAAACATTGTTTTTTACAACTATCATATTCAGAATCAGAAAAACCCCGAAAATATTAAAATGAAGAAAGTCTGTTTTTGACTAGAAAATAGTGTTTATTAAAGAAAGACTTTCACAATACAGAAATTTTGTATAATCTGTCGATTTGTTTTGTTTGGATTAAAATCAATGTTTATGCCTTTTCCAAGATCCAGCTTTATGGTCTAGACAAGATGTCATGTCTCATCATACTTGATTTCAATCAAGATTTTATCTTGTAGATACGCTGCAGATAAATTAACTTCAACACAACCATGTTCAATGGCGATAGAAAATGCCTACTTGATTTATAAATATAGAAACGGAACGTGCTCCTGCTAGGTGACTTGATGACTTTGTCGGTCATGTAAGTTTGTGTTCGAACATAAAATTATGTCACTCAATCAGTTCCGTGATATGTTATTTTTTCAACCTTGTCGATATCGTGCAGAAAATTATCTGATTATTATTCTTTCATTAATAGGTTTATTTAAGGAGAAAATGTTCCTCATGCCTGGTGCAGGCAGAAAACTTTGTGATAAAATGACAGACTGCCTTACTCTTTGAAGTTTTGCATCTTTTCAGTGAGCAGGTGTAAGGAAACTCTCACTCAATGAAATTGATGTAATCATTTTATTTTCGTCCAGTTCAAAGAAGGATCTATTTGGGTATGATACAATAAGTTGGACAATACTGGAATAGTCAAAGTCAAAATATACTTTTTTTTCAGAAGTTTCATTAACATGATAATCCAAAGTTGGTAATATATTTCATACAAGAATATTCATATCTAATATTGTATATTTCTCTATTCTCAATTCTCCTCTTTAATTGAGTTGTAATTACAAACTTCGAAAATGAAATGAAAATTATTCGAAAATCCTGACTCAACATCCATTAATTATCTGGTGGTTAACTGACTTTAAGATAAATACTTACGATAATTAATCTCTTTACGTCTAAGCACTACACCTTCACATTCATGGCAGAATTTACTACACAACTTTCGTAACAACTGAATTTATTACCGGAAGTTACTGTTATATTTAGATGATGTACAATTCATTGAAAATTACAACAAGAATAAGGAGAGCTTTTTGCAATTTCTTCTTGAATTGAAAATAAACAAATTCTGGCTTTAGATATAAATAGTGAGTGAAATTATCTAGAATTTTTCGCTTGGAAAACAATATTCGTGTCATTTTGGTTTTCCAAGAAGAGCAAAAAGTTCCGTATAGCAAGCAGTACTTTCAACAAAATTGAATTCTGTGAAGAAAAGAAGTCTCACTTTATGAAATTCCATAAATTTTAGTACCTGATGCAAAATTTAATGATTTCATCCCAATTTCACTTACCTTGAATGCATATACTTATGTAATGTGTCTCTTTATATCAAAATTGCCAAATAAATCACTTAGAATGCAATGTTTCCATCCAGTCTACTCAGTAATAGTTTTTCAGTGCATTATAATTTGTCTTAGCTTTATCTGTTGAACTTTGTATCTGTAATTCGTTCATAATCCAAAATCATATAGACAAAGTATTAATTCTCTTTTTCAATGACAGTTAATGAGAGTGTTATCAAGACCTCAACAATATTTGCTCAGGAGGTATATTGTTTGACAACCTTTTTAGCGAAAATAATGAATATTTGTTCAGGTAATTTCATGGACGGTGACATGTTTCTGTGAGAAAATCGAGTAGTTGAGGCACAGAAACTCATTCACAGAATTCTGTGTATTGCAGTTCAAATTAACATTCACGTTAATACTGTCCAAAAAGAACACATGTATTTATACGAAAAAAGTACAAGTCAAATAAATTCATATAATTATAAGAACTAATATCACAGTCAACATCATAAATTACATTTAAAAAAGGCGATATGTACATGAGAAATGGAATTAATTACACACTACACTTTCTTTTTTCTATACATTCATTGAGTCTGTTTTCGTTCACTTCGTTATTATTATTTTGGCAACAAGGGCAAGCGTGGATGTCATCGAGAACTGTGATTTCTGTAGAAATACTCCCTCGATATCCGTAGTTCGACAGGGAAACTGCAGATCCGTAGCTGGTGTATTTGTTTCTTTGTCTACGTTTGTGAACGGACGTCGTCCAGTTTTTGAAAATCTGAAAGCGAAACGAAGAATTAGCAAGACGAAATAAAAGTTCCGGCAGGGGATAATTTTTTATGAAACAGATATGCTGTTTCGATGTATTCATACATTTTGAAACAGTCACTCCACCCTTCAACCAAGCAGAAATTGTTTACGAAATCATGGGGTATTTTTTGTGAAGCTGGAGAAAACGCGTAACAATCACAGTGAAAATGTGTCCAATCATTGGAGGAAACTGCTTGTCTACCGACAAGAAAAAACCGTGGGAACTTTGCACACTTCTAAAGACAATGATTCTGGGCGGTTTTACACTTTCTGTCGGAAAATTCATAAACAAGAAAACTCACCTTGAGGCAATTGTGGCTTGTCCACTGGAAAAACTTTCTCACCGACATAGTATTGACGTTTGATCTCACTGTCTAACGATAGTCACACACCGACTGCTGCGACCGCTGAATAAAATGATATCTAGCGAGGCGCGCGCGTTTGGTATATATTATATACGTCCCCACCATGTTGGTCCACTCGACTCGGCACCCCATTTGATTCCACCCTCTAATTACACAACCAGCCAGGAATAGGGAAATGATGTTGTTCCCACACTTGAATCTATTCCGCCAGTATTATTTCAGAGAAAGGAATATGTTTCACACGGTGCATTTTTTGGAAAGGGGTTATTAAGCTCTTTCGGTTTGATAAGCGCCTGGAGAAGTAATTAGAAGATTGATTGTAGTAACTATAGTGCAATAGATCGTAGGTACAGGTGTTTTTTTCTTTAATTTTGTTTATTTATGTCTAATTATGCCCTTTCGTATTGTTCAATCCATTGTTGGTAATTTTTTTTGACAATACTTCATGATTGATTCCCAATATTCCCATATATCCACTTTATTTCAAGGAATTTAAGGGGTATTTTATAAGATGAAAAACTCATTCAATGCAGTCTTTTCCAAGGTACCATGACGTATCGAATGGTTGATTGAGGTAGGGTGTAGAAAACTTCAATATAAGTAAGCTTTTTCTGCCAAATCTATTGGACAGAGACCTCATGAAACAAGAATGCAAACAGTCCACATCCTCCAAACTGAAAATAACTGTTTATGCCTCTTTATTCGTAAAAGAAAAAAAGCCGATTTTATACTATTTTTTTTTACAACTTGATGTGATTTGTGAATGAATGCATTTTTTTTTTCATTGGGGAATTTCCCAGTTAGGCCCTGTCTCTGGTGTCCCGATTCATCCGAAGGGCGCGCAGGTGTGTTATCTACTCCAGTAAATACTCTCCACGCCCGTGGGTGAGTGATTACTGGGTCCGAGAATCATGTGCCTTGAGTAGGCGAAGTGGACCAAGAATTACTGCCTTCTGCCTTCTGCCTTCTGCCTTCTGCCTTCTGCCTTCTGCCTTCTGCCTTCTGCCTTCTGCCTTCTGCCTTCTGCCTTCTGCCTTCTGCCTTCTGCCTTCTGCCTTCTGCCTTCTGCCTTCTGCCTTCTGCCTTCTGCCTTCTGCCTTCTGCCTTCTGCCTTCTGCCTTCTGCCTTCTGCCTTCTGCCTTCTGCCTTCTGCCTTCTGCCTTCTGCCTTCTGCCTTCTGCCTTCTGCCTTCTGCCTTCTGCCTTCTGCCTTCTGCCTTCTGCCTTCTGCCTTCTGCCTTCCTTCTGCCTTCTGCCATCTGCCTGGATAAAGCCTGTGGAGTTTACAGCGTAAGTCTTCATATTTGGTCCGTTTTTCCTCTTATTTTCGGACGATGTTCGTTCATGAGTTGAAGACTCTATGACAAAAATTGTCGTAGTTTCATGGTCGACTACATCAGGCTTATTGGCTTGTAATTGCGTATAAGGCTGGGGAATGACTAGTTCCAATAGATTCGATACTTCTCATTATCCACAACGGACTCAATATCCCCGGAGCATAAGGCAACACCGGTGTCTTGTCTATACCGTACGAGTGTCGTAGGTAGTAGTACAACACTCATGAGGCCGCGTTATGCCTGTAGATAGCCCCATGATACGCTCTGCATCTAGTGTCTCTGACCTCAAACCAAGGCATTGAAGACGTTATCCTGGCATGCTATCATGAATCCCTCGATCTCCGACTTCAGCCCATTTGACTTAAGAAATGATAAGGTAAAATTTTTTGATAAGACGTCTTCAATGTTTTCGAAGAAGATCCTATGCATTGTATTATCCTTGTGTGCCTGCAGGATCACCTCAATCTCCGCAGCTTCAATATGAGCTTATTGCTGAACGGGTTCCAGCTCGGTGATAGAGTTTGGGTCACCTCGTTCAGTTTCGAATACGAGACCAAGTTCATTGACTGCAAGGACTGCTGCCTCATTAAAGAGAAATGCTGATCCCCTCTTTTTCATGGTCACAGACCATGCAGAAAAGGGAATCTGAACTCCTGATGACTTTACATGCTGCATCCATAACCATTAATTTATGTAGGCACTCCAAACTCAGAAGTCCGTGGTCTCCCCTCGGTCTGGGGAAATATAACCGTGGAACAGACAATTTAGGATTCAAGCTCCTATGAAGAAAATGCATTATTATTAATAATACCATGCTTCATGTCACGAAATAGAAACTACCCAAACATCTTCATCATCTACAGGAGAAAGCTTCAGCTTCTGGAGATGCTTCTTTGTTGGCAAAACCCGTGTCCAATTAAATGATGAAGTAGTCTTGGTGTTTGGAAGTTTCAATTTCTTGAAATGTAGTACTGCATTACTTATTTTCATTCCATAGCTTCATGATCATTTTGTCAATTTCTTCAGGGAACATGAAAATATATCATTTTTTATGTGTCTAGAGCTGAACGGACCGGCGTACTCTAAATTTGTCGAGTGGCCTCATGCACTCAAATCTGAAACAAGTTATTTCTTTTTCCAAGTACTTTGTTTTGTTACTCCAGGAAAGACAGTCATGCTAATCACCTGACTATCAAGGGACTGTCGTAGCTATCGAATACAAACAAACCGTTGAGTGTTCAACATATCGTTTAGATAATGTAGATTATCGAAAGAGATTGGTATATCTTCTTTCAATTAGACTGTATTTCATCGACATTGGTTCGACATTTTGCAAAGAAAGATGAAAGAAAATAATGAAAAGGTTTACCAATAACTGTTATTTGGTTGGTTGAAATCAGGCAGACATTGGTATGTTAATCTGTTGTTAGTCTGTGTTAGCAGAGACCTATGCTGTCGCTTCAAGCATTCTATCTGGATGGGCGTATAATTTAGGTCGTTTGAATGATCGTTGGCATCACCAGATGATGAATAGTGATTTGCTTTCGGTGTCTGCCTCTTCTGAGAGATTCCTCCATGTTGTGGACAACGACGTTTTATCTTTTGTCGAAATGCCATGTGGAGTTCGGCTCCAAAACTTTCGCGAAAGCTTTCGTGTTCTATTCGAAACAAAACAGAGTCGTTTACTTCTCCAGGACACGCAGATACAAAGTTTGATGATTTGTCAGTCAGTCATAGATCTTGTCATGATACCTGCTTGTCTTGAAATATCGTCTATAATTTCATCATTATCAATTCCACGAAAATGGATCCAATCAATTCAATGTTTTTCTGCGTTTGTTTGGAACTGCTTGGAACTGCCTAGAAGTCAGTTTTTTAGTATATTTTTGGTATTAATTGTGAAATATAAAAAATGCTGTCTATTCTATTCCTCTTCCTAGGCCCTAAGTAAACATGTTTTTCTTGTGAACGTGTATATGTGAAAAATATACCTAATTTTCTTAATTTAATGTAACCAATAAGAGAATCATGTGAGTGACAGCTTAACGTCACTCATAAAATTCCTAAAGTTTACCACAAATGACTTTTCAATGCGATTTTCATTTAATTTCTTTTTAATGAGAACTTGCTAATGAGTCCACAATGAATCATGGATATTGTTTTTACCGTTTATTTCGTATTATTGTGGAGATCTATTTGAGTTATCAATCATCACTCAACAAAGACGGACCAAATGACATATGACGTACGAGGTCAGTTCATTATATTGATTCTTATTACAGATACCATTTCGCATTTGAAGAGTATAACTTATATCAGGTGTGAGTGCCACTTTCTGCGATTTTATGATTTTTACATTGAAATGGTCTATGTGCCATCCCCAATATTTCTATAAACGCTTTAATTGCCAGATTGTTAGATTACATTTTTTTGGCATACCGTGGTTTTTATGAAGATTTAATTGCCGTATCCAATGAACAGGGTACGACTAGTGAATATCCAGATCTTAAAGAAACTTAGAATTCGGTACTTGGACGGTTTACAAATGAAATATTTCTTTGCACTTAGACCATTATATTTTTCAACTATTAATTTTTACATCTCAGAACTACCGATTTTGTTTCATTTTTGTTCCATTGAAACTGTTTGTTTGTGTTCATAGAAAGCATATAAAATTATATACCAACATAAGTTTGTTTTAATACCATGGAGGGAGGACGTTTTTATCAAATACTTCGTTTTTAATTTTTGGCACTTAGACCTTATGTAATAAGTAGAGCCACTTCATTAATATTATTGTTTCGACAAGAATCAAACTTCATAAAAATCTATTACTTCTTATGGTCATTTTGATTATTAACTGTGGGTAAGTGAAAAAACTAGAATATAATTTCACCAAAAATGATCCTTTTTTAAACGTAGTTACATCTCACCTCCTTCGTATGTGTCGCCTCATTGGATTATGATTTTTCATTTTGATACGAAAGCACACAAATATGTATAATAAATTTTAATGATATGCATACGTAGAAATATAGAAGTAAATGAATTGGGAAGAAATAAACGTAATATATCACGAAACATCATCGCTTGAGTATGACAGACACTTTCAAAATATAACTGAAAAAATAAAAGATGATAGAAAATCAATGGTTGAATAACAACACCTATAGGTATATCAAGCATTTCTATATTTTGTAAATAATAAGAAGAATTTGAGTGCACTTATAAATGAAAAATAGCGTGTGTATATTAGAAAAAGTATATAATTTCAGTTGCTTTTTGAATACATTTATGTTTTTGACGTTTTTCAAACTATCAATCAAGTAGGTTATTGTATGATTTTATACTCTGATATGTGTGGATTTTTGTCCAATACTTTTATTCATTAGATATTTTATATTAATTTTTCAAATCCTTGTATGATATTTACCAAAACTCTCTTAACCACCTTTCAATCAGAACTAAATCGTACAAGAGGCTTTGTTAATTTACTTCAAAATATATTAAGTTATCCAGGTATAGGATAATATTTCTGAAGCCAATCGAACACTATGCTAATACTACCGGTCTATTTATTGATCGCTAACACCAGATAAACGTAATAAAAGTTGTTTTGCAATGAATCGCATGATTTATTGGAAAAGCGGTACACTGTTGTGTTGCCGAATTGACGTTGGAGGAAGTCGTAGAAGAAAACAAAAATAGCATATGGGATTCTGGTAAGAGTGCAACTGAATTTTAATAATATCATTGATTATATCTAACGCCAGGTGTTGGCGTGATTAAAAAGAGATCTGGGGAGGGGGTATGTAGGTTTCATTATCACGTAGAAATTCTTCCGAAGAAGCATGGTAGGTGTTTACTACGATACGAATGGTACTTTCTTCTTGCTCCATATCAGAAGTCGGAGAAAATGAAAATCAAGAAAATTTCCATAGAACACTCTCGGAGACTCTTGAGGGTTGCTTGTAAGGGTACATTAAGAACAAATAGCAATAAAATTCATTCTGCTCTGCTAGGTTTTCCAATTTCTCCTGTTCGAATTTAAATTTTTGGCACATTGGAATCTTAAGTTCTGCCACATAAGTACATGAAATCGGCCAACTATGATGATGAAACCTAACCTAATCTCTGCCTGACTGTCATAAAGTGGATTGATTCATTGTTTTATCGCGTGCTTACAACCAGTTAACAACCTGGACCGTTGAGTCCAACAGAGTAACAAAACCTCTCTCCTGGGTCATTCACATTATATTCCTGATCCGGTTCCATTGTCAGTCCTCGAACAAACAATGAGTTCAGAGTTGTCTTGGGAAAATGCGTTCTGGCATTCCATCCATTTTCTACGATCTGCTATGGTGACTTCGAAGAGTTTTCCAAAACAGGATGTCAGTTTCATGTAGTCTTACCTCATTTAAAGAATGGTGTCGCTTATTATTGTTTATTCCGTATGAGCCAATCTGGAATACTGTCCTATCAAGTCATTCGAAAATTTTATTTTGTTTAATATTATATTCGCTATGGTATTGGGAAATGTGGGAGTTTTGACAGTATACCTCTATCGCTCTGGTTGGTGTCGATATCTGCCTCTAAAGTCACAAGCAACTATAGTCCTCACGTCTACCTCAGTATGAATCCAAAGTATCATACTAGATCTCCAAATCGTGCCATAGGTATCTAATTGTCGCTGGATAATCTCCTATCAACTTTTTCATTCTTATATATACTGCGTTGTTTGGAACTTTTGGTGTAGTAAGTAATGAATACAATAGAGTTTTATCCTAGTATAGGCCGTGGTGGTCGTGTAGAGCGCTTGCCTGTCAATCAAATGGGCGTGGGTTCGATTCCTAGCATGGTCACAGCTTTTGTGTTAGGAATCGCACGTTTGAAGGTAAGACCTCGTTAATCCTTGGCTCGCACAAGTTTCGACTTCTGAGGGCTGTCGTTCGTAAGGGGACGACAGCTGATTGACGGAAAAAATAATTTTAAACAACAGTTTTAACCAATTTTAAACAAAATCAAACCACTAGACACGTATTTCAAGTAATATGTTGGTTCCAGGTTAGCTCAGATTCTATGAGGTACTTTCGATGTGTTGAAGGTTTTCTACGGTTTTGAAATCTACACTTCTCATGGAAACACCCTCGTATCGTCTGTAATTTTTGACGAAAAGTCATGGAATTTCCAGAATCGGTGGATGAACTCTCTGCACGAGGAGTCATCCTACGTGATATACACTGCACGCCAACAGCGATGAAACCACCCATTTTCCGGGAAGTTATATTAGGGGGCAAAATTGTTGTTGTTGTTGTGTTCAGGATCCCCAAATTACTACTAATACACATGTCTCCTGAAAAAATTTCAGTTCTGACAAATTCTAATTTGTTTCACCTATCACCTATAATAACTCCTTTTGTGCAGTTAGTTCATTCCTAGTTCATCTATCTATCTATCCTGAAAGTTTCATGGTTCTATGTCGAAAATTACGGCGTTTCCATGAGAAGTGAAACAAATTAGAATATTTCAGGACTGAAAATTTTCAGAAGACAAGTATATTAGTAGTGATTTTGGAATCCTAAACACGGATCTGAAGGAATTTCGGGTCCATTTTGCCGCCTAATCCCTAATATAACTTTTCGGAAAAATGGGTGGATCCATCGCTGTGGCGTGCAGTGTATATCACGTATGATGACCCCTTTTGTGCGATATCATTACTAGTGTATCTATCAATCCTGAAAATTTCATGGTTCAACGTTGAAAATTACAGAAGATACGGGGGTGTTTCCGTGAGAAGTGAATCACACTGTAGTAGTGACAGACACCGTACTTAATTGCAAATATTAGTAACCAATAAGTTTTTTGAGTAGAGGATACAATAATATATTCCTGGCATTAAAATGTCTTTCTTCAAGAATCGAAATTTACTGTACGCAATAGGTTCCTCAATTAATTCCCAAAAGAGGACATCATAATCATTGGTTCTACGAAAAACTGAAGGATATCGAGTACTAATAGTATGTCATCATCAGTTGATTACGGTCATAATGAGATTATTCAACGAGATTTTCCCAATTTCTAACAAATGACGCGAATACCACCAGATGTTACTCAATCTGCCTTCAACAAATGTCACAAATGTGTTAAATGTGTTAAACGGACGTCTTATTAGAAAACAATAACAAAACGAAACGATGAAGTTCAAATCATCTCCGCCACGCCAATTTTGTTCCGATTTCAGTAAACGCTAAAATCATGGTCAATTGCACAGTTAACAGATGTACAGGGTAACCATCAAAAAATGTATAATGTTGAATATTGACTAATTGAGAGTGCACATGACAGACGTACTCATTGTCACCTTGATTGTTATGCTAATTTTCACATGATCAGTTCATGATTATTTCCTTGTAGAAAGTACTGTTATATTCAAGTTTCGTTGTAACACGATTTTAACAGGTTTAGAAAAAATAGTACACCTGGTACTGCCGAAGTAGGTCAAATATAAGCTCATACATTTTTCATGTCACTAATCCTCCGTGTTTTTCTTTTACCTTTTCTGAATATCCTATAATATTGATATGGAATGGCCAGGAAAAATATAATTTTCAACCAGTAACTCAAGCCTAGCGCAGTATAAAATAACGTACTGTATTCAATCTTGAACTGATGTGTCTGTGCAACTACAGGAAATAACAGCGAAACTAAGAAAACTGCATATATAAAACAAAATTTCTACAACTTGGTATAGTAATTTTATTAGGTTATTATATAAAAGAATTAATTATATTACATCTAAAATATAATATGGTGTGAAATTTTCCAACCAAATACCAACCATGCTCAAATTATAATTGAACATTTCTTCCTCTAAGGTCATGAATATTTTGAAAATTGCCCTGAACCGTAGGTGAACTATGATCTGTATGTTCAAACTTTCAAGTTTCAAATTCTTTTATAAATTTGTACCCAACACAAGCGAACAAATGAACAGACGAGAAAGTGAATTGATGAAAACTTAGTAATAGTGATAAAACAGGAGGTATAGTAATGTTTTCGATTAATTCATGGTAATTGCACCAATTAATATTCCTATCTTTGAATGATTGGCAGTTACGAAAAAATGCACTAATTTCATCAGTCATACACATCCTTTTTTTGTACTAATTTCCCAATTATCTAATTTATTTATTATAATATTTGATGTTATTCAGATTGCAAGTGCTTCCTGGCTACCCTGAGAGCATAAAAACAACGAACGTGTCACAATCATCGACCTTAACCTGATACCCTTTCAGTGGCGGTCGATATGAAAGACAAAAGTCTCTAAGAAGTACCGAAGGCATCAAACAATTAAGTGTGGCTCTTCGCCCTAATCTTAGTTTCCCATGTGTAATAAGAGCCCCATTCTGGTGGATATCCTGCCATCTATCCTTGTCTCTTGCCTTTTGAATATGAAATTGAAACTGATTAAACAACCCTACCAATGGAATAGGTATATTACCCGCATACTCAGGTAGATAAACCACCTGTTTTTGATAATAATGGTTTAATGCCTCTTTTCATTTGCATAAATAGCCAAGAGAAAAATGATACGAGCGACAAATTTGTGTGACCACATAAAAAAAACATTTGGAACGGTTATTCACATTTTGATATATTATATATGGCGGATTGCGCAAAACAAATAAAACTATACGATGTACAGTGTGTGTACATAAATGATTTAATTTATTATTTATGTGAAATCGAGATATTTGAGTAAAATATCACCGATGTCACGAATGAAAAACTGATTTCAAGAATCTATCACGCTTTGTGTTGAAAAATAATGAATGTGACGTTATATAAACCTCAATAATAATATTAATTAATAATCCTTTGGAGTAATGAAATGGACTCAGGAAGAGCTGCGACAACTCGACGCAAAAACTCGCAAAATGATGCATCTTTATAGGAGCTTGCATTTTAAATCGTCTGTTCCACGTTTATACTTCCCCAGACAACGGGGAGGCCGTGGACTTTTGAGTTTGGAGTGTCTACACAACAGAATGGTACTGGATGGAGCCTGTAAAGTCATCAGGAGTTCAGATCCCTTTCTCTGCTTGGTATGCGATCACGAGAAAGCAGGGATTGGAGCATTTCGTTTCAAGGCAGCAACACGTGCAGCCGATGAACTCGGTCTCGTATTCGACACTGAACGGACGAACCCAAACTCTGTCACCGAGTTGGAACCCGTTCAGCAAAAAGCCCACGTGAAAGCTGCGGAGTGTGACAGGCTCCTACAGCTGCATAGGGATAAGCCAATGCATGGGGTCTTCTTCAAGAACATTGAAGACCTTGGCTTATCCAGAAACCTGACCTTCGCTTTTCTCAGGTCAAGTGGGCTGAAGTCGGAAACCGAGGGATTCATAATGGCCTGCCAGGATGGTGTCTTCAACACCCTCGTCTACCGCAGTCGCGTGATGGGTATAGAGGTCCCTGACACTAGATGCAGAGCGTGTCGTGGGGCAGCTGAGACCATAATGCATTTGCTGTCAGCTTGTCCAGCTTATGCGGTCTCAGCCTATATCTGCAGGCATAACGCGACCCTACGAGTGTTGTACTACCATCTACGACACTCGTACGGTATAGACGAGACACCGGTGTTGCCTTATGCTCCGGGGGATATTGAGTCCGTTGTGGAGAATGAGAAGTGCCGAATATATTGGAACTACTCATTCCCCACCCTCAGGCAAATACAAGCCAATAAGCCTGATGTAGTCCTCCTCGACCATCAAAGTAGGGCGATTTTCGTCATTCAGTTTTCAGCTCCTGGCGAAACGAACATCGTCCGAAAAGAGGAGGAAAAACGGACTAAGATGGACAAGATGGTGGTTCTGATAATAGCGGTCCTTGGTGGAATGATGGACACACTGCTCTCAAACTTGAAAATCATACCGGCTTGCCATGATACGGCAGAAAACTTGGCCGGAAGAATGCAGAAGGCTGTAATTCTTGGTTCACTCCGTCTTCTCAGGGCACATGACTCTCGGACCCAGTAATCACTCACCCCACGGACGTGGGGAATGTTCACTGGGGTAAATGATACACCAGCGCGCCCTCCGGAAGTGTCGGGGCTCCGGCGACAGGGCCTAACTGGGATATTCCTAATGGATTTTTTTTTTATAAATAAGCAGTGGGCCCAACTATCATCCAAGAGCCTGTCGGGGGCAGCTGTGACTATAATGCATTTGCTGTCAGCTTGTCCAGCTTATGCGGTCTCAGCCTATATCCACAGGCATAACTTGGCGCTACGAGTGTTGTACTACCACCTACGACAATCGTACGGTATTGACGAGACACCGGTGTTGCCCTATGCTCTGGAGGATATTGAGTAGTACCAAATCTATCAGAATTACTCATTCCCCACCTTCAGGCAAATACACATAAATTATGACTGAATGCAACCAATTGCTCATATATTAAATAAATTCAATATCTGGAACAATTATTTAAATTATAAAAAAATATGTTCAATTCTATGTGTTTACCTCAAAGAAAAAAATTATTAAAAAATAACCTTGAATTATCGATATATTTGAAAATAGAATTAATCTTTTTATGAAATTGCAGAGAATGTTTCTGACCCTTTTGGATTATTGGTAGGCACCAGGAACAAGAATGGATGTAGTTTGAACGTGTTTATCAATAATGTGTTCTTATCGTAATCATGTATTGAATGATCACTTAAAAAACATAACTTCAACTGTGTAGTTTCTGTTCCAACTTACTTTCAGTGTAGTAGATTTTTTGAATCAGCTCGTCAACGAAAAAGTTGTCGAATTTTAAAGAAAAATCTGACGATCCCAGATTTTTGTTAAAGAATGATTCAACTTACGGCATAGTGATGAATTAATTTATTCACCAACAAAAAAATAATATGAAATTTCAACACTGATTTCAGTTATTTTAATTTATTCTTCTTAGTATTCAGAAAAATTCTTAATTCAACCAACATTTTTTAAGAAATGTTTGACCAAAGCCGAGAACAATATTAACAAAAGTAAATCACTTTGGAATATTTGCCACAATTGTGACAATGTGCACCAGTAAATGATTTACTGTAAATCATTTGTGTTTGTTTATATTTTGCGCAAACTTTGCGAAAACATACCAGCAAAATATATTTCTCACCCCCAACCCTCTAATCCTTTCTTCAAACTCGAAAAAACCAATGTAATTAATTCTCCGAACGTTCCGTTTGCAATAAAGTAAAAGAGAGAATGGGACAGAATAGAAGAAGTGAAATGCAAATAGTAGCGTTTACGCCGACATGGGGTTGCAGTGACATGACTTGCTTAGGGTGTTCTAAACGTGGGAAATAGTTGGGAAGCCGACTCTCATACGTACGCCGGAATAGTTGAACATCGTCCGGCTGAATATACTTGCACACGCCACCTCCCATTCGAATTTGCAGGGAGCGAATGGGGGAAAACCTGAAGATGCCACTGACACTAACACCTGACTCTTTGGGGTGCTTTTGGTAATGGTACCTACTGCTCCGTTATGAAATGGACTAAGGAATTTTGAAACTAATTGGATATTAAATTTCTTTGACCTTATGAATGATTCAATGATTTTGTTTTTGACAACTCCATATGTCCAGCAAGAACTTCAATCACAAATTTAAGTTTCATAAATTATCTATTTCATTTTACTTCACTTGTGTCGAAAAGAAATAATAATTTTTTCTTAACTGAATAATTATGTGACTCGAAAAAATGTTCAGTTTTAAATTGAAACCAACATGTCAATGTTTTATTATTATTATACAATAGGTTCGATTTGGTTCTACCGAATTAATGTAATTACAAACAAAGAAACAAATGATATTTGAGCTAGTTCAATAATTGGTTCGCCATTGATAAAACAATATAAAAAATCGTAAGGTGAATTATTAAGTCAGTGAAATTATTCATATGTCTTTTACTTCACTTCTGTATTTAATTTTCTGGCACAGATATGGTGGAAAGATTTCCTTCAGTATCTAGCTCAACATAAAACATGGTAGAA
Source organism: Chrysolina americana (assembly GCA_958502065.1). Classification (NCBI taxonomy): domain Eukaryota; kingdom Metazoa; phylum Arthropoda; class Insecta; order Coleoptera; family Chrysomelidae; genus Chrysolina; species Chrysolina americana. The sequence goes on along the minus strand of OY293420.1, from coordinate 54,765,103 downwards.
TGCATTTCTCGACGATTTTTCTCATTTAGTAATTCAAAATGTATGACTGATATTCTCAAATTTGCGAATTTGCATGAATTCTGTAATTTTTGTGTTGAATTGATATCGAATGAATTCAACAAGTATTATATAAAATATCACAAACGTTTAATTTTGTAGATACTATATAAATAAATAACAGTATAGGGCCCAATATTGAACCTTGCGGCACTCCAATACTCATAAATAAAAAAACTTGATACACTTTCTTGATTTTTTACAGTTCGACTACTCCTAGATAGATGAAATTTGATTAAATCTGTAGCTTCAATATCCAGACCACAATATAAGATCGTGAAAAGCAGATCATGATTAATTGTGTTAAATGCTTTTGAGTAGTCAAATAGGAACAACACAGTTAACTTGCCAATCAAAGGCGGCAAAAATATCATCAGAGATGTTTGGTAGTACAGTGCTATCATTTTAATTTGTCCTGCTTTTAAAAGATTGTAAAATATTTATTTTTTGAGGTAAAGGGTCGAATAAAAAAGGAATTGTAGTGTTATTTTTCAAGTTCTACGCTGTCCAATCAAAAATTTTATAAATCATTGACACAACTTACTTTTTACTCCTAGATATTTGTATATCATTAAATGTCTAATTTATAAGTTAGTCTTTATTCTGTATTCTTCCTCTGAGATCTTTTTTGGTCCTAATATTGCTGTCATAGTTTTTCTTTCAAATTTCCTCATGTCTTCCTCGTCTTTTTTTGTCATTGTCATCCTGTATTCTTCCTCTGAGATCTTTTTTGGTCCTAATATTGCTGTCATAGTTTTTCTTTCAAATTTCCTCATGTCTTCCTCGTCTTTTTTTGTCATTGTCATCGTCTCCGCTCCGTATCATAATTGGTCTAATTATGGCATTATAGATATTTATTTTACTATTCTTTGTTGATGTTTTACTTTTTCATAATGTTTTATTGGCGAAGTATGCTCTGTTTGCGTTTAATATTTTTTCTTGTATTTCTCGTCTTCTCTCTCCCGTTTTACTTATCGTCACTCCTAGATATTTGAACTCTTTTACTTCTTTGATCTTTTCCTGTATTTGTTCCGTTCCTAATATCAATATTTTTGTTTTTTCTTGGTTAATCCTAAGCCACATTATTTCTCTTTCTTCTATAATTTCTTCAAGCATATCTTCTGGTCTTGGTAATTATGGCTAAATCATCAGCGTACGCAATAATTTGTCCTCCTCCTGTCCTAAGATTCTTTTTGTTAATACTCCTCACCACATATTCTAAAGTTAGGTTGAAAGTGAGTCCACCTGTTTTACCCCTTTATTGATTGTGAATTCCTCTGATTCTCCTTTTTGTGTTCTTATTGTGATCTTAGTTGTTTTCATCGTCGAGCGAAGAAGAAAATAATATATTAAATGAGCCCACCGGAGAGGAGATAGAAAGAGTCATTGCGAAATGTAAAAATGGTAACATGAGTTAAAGGAGAGGATACTGACATTAATACGGAGAATATGGACAGAGGAAAAAATGCCAAAAGATTGGGAGACGGGACAAATAATAACTATCCATAAAGGAGACCAACAAACCTGTAAGAAAAACCGAGGAATAACACTACTCAACACAGCATATAAAATAATGACATCGAAAATACAATCAAGGTTGGCAAGTATTACAAAAAACATAATAGAATCATATCAAAGCGGATTTACACAAGGAAAATCAACCATAGATGCGATTCATACACTAAAGCAAGTGATAGAAAAAGCCCATGAACACAAGGTCGAACTGCTCTTTGTAGATTTCCAGCAAGCATTTAACTCGATGAAAAGAAACCAACTCATGATAGCAGTGAAAGAGTTGAAAATCCCACAAAAACTAAGAAAGTTGATATTAATGACGATGAATATTAATAACTATTTCTAAAATCTTTGAAGTTGGCCATACACTAATCGGTCGTAATTTTTGCACTTGTTGATAACACTTGTATAAAATACTTTCAACAGTCTGGTGTATTTCGACAATACTAAGAATTCCATTCGCTGGCTTGTTCGCATGTTTATGAATATTCGAAAAAAGTTTTGGAGTGTAGCAAAATACCTTGAATAAAACCTTTTCAACATTCTCATTCATCCAAAAGGCTTGTGATGTCGAAAGAACATACTGTTTGTGAAAATGTGTTTTTTTTTCATGTGGTGAGGTTAGCATTAGCATAATTTGTAACATAAACGGTTTCAACTCACAATTGACCATCGGTCAGTTTGGAACTATAATGGTCGACTAGCCGATAATAAAATAGCAGGCTTAGAACGGAACTAATGAATTTCCTGTTCTGAGAAACACGTGCAACATATTGTTAAAATATTCATATGGGCCCATAGCCGTTTGTTTAACTTTTCGATAATAATGTAAAATGCAAACCCTATCTTTTTATGACTGGCATTCTATTTAGTGCGAATTGGGAAAAAACTCTTTTGTCCGAACAGATTATCTTTACGGATGATGAGTTGCAATAAGGCCAAACAGGTTTTGACAATCCGCAAATAGGGGACGATGTTTCTACGCGATATGAGATCATCATTTGCGAAGTCCACTTCTTTATTCAAATTATTTCAGTAGCGCAGATTTGTGGTAAGGTTAAGAACATTATATTTATGTGAAAGACTTTTACAAATCAACTTCGTCTTCTAGCTAAAAAGACCGCCAAATTTTTACAGTATTTTTTTTCTGCGTAGAAACAGTTGCGCAGAATAATAACTGTTATGTTTATGAGAGAAAAAAATATAGAGTTGAAAGAGTTTTATTTTCATTTTGAGTATAAATAAGTATAGCGAAACACTGTTATGTTTATGAGAGAAAAAAATATAGAGTTGAAAGAGTTTTATTTTCATTTTGAGTATAAATAAGTATAGTGAAACACTGTTATGTTTATGAGAGAAAAAAATATAGAGTTGAAAGAGTTTTATTTTCATTTTGAGTATAAATAAGTATAGTGAAACACTGTTATGTTTATGAGAGAAAAAAATATAGAGTTGAAAGAGTTTTATTTTCATTTTGAGTATAAATAAGTATAGTGAAACACTGTTATGTTTATGAGAGAAAAAAATATAGAGTTGATAGAGTTTTATTTTCATTTTGAGTATAAATAAGCATAGTGAAACACAAAAATTTCGATTAGAACCAAATTTATTGAAGATATGGCTGATTTTGAGAATATGAGGGTTTTGAGCCATGCTGGAATAATGGAAAGTCGTCTTGTTCCTGTATTTGGTTACGCTCGGAAGTAGGGTTTGCTGTGGTTCTTCTATTAGTGTTGAATAATAGTTTGGAATAATCGATATTTCTGATTCCATATACCTATACATCTACTCTAGAGTTGTGTAGGTCCCACCCTTAATATCTTCCTTCCAGTAAGTAAGAAGAAGTTTTCAATTCGACACCCTGTATATTTTGGATGAATATGAAAAGTTTTGCTGAATAACATCAATAGTCTGATATATTCTTCAACACCATAACTGTTTGTGATGAAACAACAAAACGTAAGCCCCCATCCATATACTTGGCTCGCACGATACTTCTATCCATGTTTCTTTATTGACAATTTTTGTTCGGATCTATGTAATTCATAGAACATAATAGCTAGTAATTGGAATTCTTTGTTGGAACCTTCTCTGTCCAATGTTCCCTAACCCGCCAATGCATTTTCTCCCAAACAAGTTAGAAATGCGTTGCGAAAATAATAATCCTTTCTTCGAGCAAAGAAGGGGAGTAACTTCTTTCATACGTTTTGATGGTCCGAGCATTCACTGACCTGAAGCTCATATCCAGTTACGACGGAAGATAGGGTTGTTTGATGAATACAAAGGATTTGTGATCATACCTGATCAAAGGAGAAGGAATAGTACATACTTTTTTTAATACCACCGAATGCTATCATGGGTCTTATGACCTCGGTTTATAAGCATATGATAATTTTTAGGTGTAACCCCCAATTTTTCCAGCACATTCTTCTGTACAGGTTGAGGGCTATCGTGCTTTTCTTAATTATTTTCTGTAGGTGTTGATTTCATGTCAACTTGTGGTCAAAGATGAATCCGTAGTATTTTGCCTCTTATGCAAATTGAATTTTTATCATTTTAAAAACTGGTAACTTCGGTCCTATCAAGTTAGTTAACACGAATACAACAATGTTATTCTTTTTGCGCTTTATTCATAGCTTTTCCACCTTATCTTCGAGTTCCAGGTTTTCCATTCCAAGTTTACTTATTTTCTCTTTGAGTGTTCCTACTTTCAATGAAATATCTACCCCACTTGCTTTTATGGTGCACCTCAGTTAGTTTTTTGCTATCAATTATTTGTTTGTATTCCTTTCCAACATATCTTCCATCGCCCTATAGATTATATAATTTTCTTATAACTATAGAAAGGCAATTCAATGATTTTTCAATCTGGCAGAAGTGTTTTGGCAATTTGCTCATTTATTTGAGTTATTGAAAAGTTACCTCAGTTTTTTTATTGTGGCAAATGATCTTAGCAATCGATGCCACTATAAACACCTAAGACAAAAAAAAGTTTGTTCTCCTTAGACATCGAAATCCAGATAGTGAGCTTTGCCAATGATACTGCCGGTTTTGACAACGAAAAAAACTGATCAGATCTGTGAAACACTTCAGGATTTTGACTGAGGCCAATATGTGATATGCCGGTGCTTAAAATCGCACGCTGAAGGTATGGCCTTCTTCATCCCTAGCTCCTGAAGACTTCTAGGGTTGCATGACAATATGGAATGGATTAAGACATTCAAAACTCCAATTGAAAGGTACCTCACAAAGTCATTTGATTGAACCTCCTTATTTCAGTCTCGATGGGATAAGTTAAAAAAAAGTGCCGAACATTTCCATTCCTATTTCCGCGGTGGGAGCAAAAGAGAAGGCATATGTTCTAGTTGTTGATCTCGAGAAGTGGTAGTAGTAGTAGTTGTCAGGAGGCCGCTACTGCAGCCAGGCAAGTAGGCCCCATGATCTCTTTCTGCTTTCCTCTGCTCTCCTCATGATATTTGACGAAGCGGCATCTAGAATAGGCTACCTATTCCAGGATTCCTATTATTGCTCTCTTCTCATTCTATGGGTGATTGTGAAGGGAGCGAGTTCCTTTAACCCACCTTCTCCTGAAAGCCCCGGTAGGGCTGGTTATGAACCAAGCGGTGCGGCGGCCGCGGGCGATTCTTTCACCAGCTACCTGTCCTGTTCCCAGGCCCCTCGTCGGTTCTCGCAGTTCCTACAGCGAGTTCCTGCAATTTGCCTTCTCGTGCTTGCCCTGAGAGGGCTGGTTCTCAGCCAGACGATGCGGCGGAGTTCTGCGGCATCAGATCCGAGGTCCTCTACTCCTAAAAGTTCAAATCAGCTCTCGCAGCGAATTCCTGTTATCCGCATCCTTATGAGAGCTCTGGGGTCTTTTGTGGGCAAGAGTCTTTGGACTTTATATCGAAAACTACGAGTCTGTGGCGAATTCCCAAGTATCTTCCATGAAGAAATACACGCCATCGAAAGGTGTGCCTAGTTCAACCTCGACAGGAAATACAGAAATGAAGATCTTAGCGACGGTATGGAAACCGCCTGCACAAATATAATGAGCTAGGCAGTAGCAACAAAATAGTGCCTCTGTGGTTGCCAAGGTATTCCGGAGTGGAGGGCAACGAACAAGCATATACGCTGGTATAAACGGGCTTGCAAGCTCTTGCTCCTAAAGTTATAGAAAAACAAAGTTTTTTTCATATTTGGTGAGAGATTATCATTACCAATCCAGCGATACCAGATTTTGATGGAGTTATTCAAAAGGTTGCAGGGATATTCGCAAAATACAGTTTCATTTGTACATTGAGTGTGACATAGATTTATAATCTTCCGAAACTTTTCCAGTTTCATTCACAACTGTTTGACATCATCCTATGAATCCTGGTATCGCTCGATCAATAATTATAATCTCTAACCAATTATGGAAAGTTTACTGGGTTTTCAATTGAAATGAAAACTTTGTTTTCCCACAACTTTTAGGATGTAATTACTTTTCTTCATTGTAGGTTGAAGATTTTTAAAAAACCTCAACACTTGTTTGTTTTGCTACCTAGTTTACGTCAAGGAATAATTGGGTGTTTCCACATGGATCAGCTACTCTGTAGATCTATATTTGGTCCAAATCCTCTAGTCTTGCCATAGTGATATGATCGTCTAAATGCAGCCAGGCAATGTCCATTTCATTATAAACATTCTGAATGGACACGTTGGTTAAATTTGAAAGATTTTTTTTATGTGTACTAGATCGTCTATAGTTTGTTCGACAATGTTGCCCTTACTTACCATTGTTTGCTCTCTCTACGATGCATAACATATGGAAACCTTATCAGGATTGATAATAGTGAAGTTACGTCAATATTCGTTATATTCAAAATGTGAAATCGAACTTGAAATCAAACATTTGATGGACACTGTTTTTTGGTTTTCAGATGAGCAGGAAAAGATCAAGAACATATATTTTCAAACAACTTTTATTGCTGGAAAACCAGAAAATCACAATAAACTTTTTACACTCTGTGAGATCATATTTTTATAAAAAATACATAGCCCGATTGGCTAATTTGTCGAGCTGACTTTTTTCTTAACTATGGTACACTAGGGAAATAAATAAAAATTCGATTCGTTCAAATAAGGTACAACAAAATGACTAAATTCTGGAATATTTTTGTGATAAGGCAAATATATACACAAGCGACGAGATCGGAAACGAAAAAAATGAGAAAAAATATTGAATCATCACCTAAGCTCTATGGTCCCAAGTATTCTAGAATTGTTTTCATTCTATCATAATTAATTATAATTCATTTAATGGGCTTAATTAACTGAAATTTTCAAAACTGTTGCGTGTTTTTCATCTCAAATTAGGTTCATGACGTTACTGAAAAATGGATATTTATGGTTTCAACATCGGCGCTCATTAATTTCTCCAAACAGTAGGATCAATTCAATCGAATGCAACTAATCAGTTAAACTTTTTCTCATTTCCTCTCCCGAACTCTACACACTAAAGGTCACTTATTTCACTGCCGTTACAGTCAGTATGCCACTTCAGCTCCCCACGGTCGATATGGCTTCATCCCTTGCGAGGTAGGAATACTTTGGCTATAGTTCTGGTGATGGTGGCTGGAAGGAGGAATACTGAAGGTGTTCACGGGATACTGGTGAGGGTTGTAGGTCAAAGCCGACGATGTGGTCGTGGTCAAGGGCGTAAGTATCGCCGTTGAAGGAGCTAGCCTGTTATTATCACTGGAAGCACCAGGCACAGTAGTCTGCGCACAAGAGGTAGACACGTCGAAATGCCCCAAATCGTGGTGCATATTTTGATGGTGCAGCGGAGGGGGTGGAGGTGGCTGGTGGGGGTTCAGGTTGCCGATAGGTCCGTGGTTCGATGCTGGCGAAGGGGGTAGCGAGTTCAGCGGAGGATAGGGTGGCTGTGATCCTCCGTAGCCCCATGGAGCCGCTGTTGATTGTTTCGAGGCTAGTTCTCTTTGCGCAGCGCAGCATTGTAGGTGTGATGTGAGTCGTAGGCGCAAGGGGTTTTGTACATCGAGTCCTTCGATGCGTTCTAGGTACCTGGCTACTTCAGCAACGCACTCTCTGAAACCCATGCCGTGGTAGTCCATCGCGTACTTGTGGGGGTCGTATGCGAAAGAGTCCAAACCTGCAACAAAAATCTTTGGTCAGTTCGTTTTTCTTGCAATGTTGCAAATCTACGACTAAAACCAGTCGTCATATAACTCAACAGGTAAAATTCATTATCATCAAATCACATGAGTACATTATTATTTTACATTTATGAAGGATGTGTTCACTGACAGTGAAAAAATGTCGTCGAATATATTATAACAGCTTGAAAAAATATCTTTGTCATACGTGTTCTATACGACTGTTTAATAAAAATAGACTAGACAACGATCCATATCGATTTTTACATTGAAAAAATTTTACGTGTATTGAATCAGCAGTGAATTATTTGAATCACAGCAATAAATGACTATTTTGTTTAATCTTTACGTCTGTATTTCTTTTGAAATATGTCTTCAAAAGATCAAAACGCCCACTAAATCCCGATATTTAAAAAAAATTATCCCACTATGCGAATACCACATCTCGAACCTCGAACCAGATTAAAAACTCTGTCATATAAAATGGGATCCAAATGTATTATAAATTGCCAACATCCATTCAGAAATATTTTAAAAACATTTCTTTGTATCAAAGCTAATAAGTTAAGTGACTTTTATACAAGTACAACTGTTCTCGTTAATGTTTATATGATTTGATTAATTTATGCAATTTCTTTGTTTTACACTCGTGTGTCAACAGATTTTTTTTCTTATGGTAAATATATATACACTATATTTGAAAATTTGCAATTTGAACACTAGTCTTCTACTCTTTTCTATTTTTCTCCGTTGCCCTATGCGCTCTATTACTCAATATCGAAAAATCAGTGACCAAACCTGTGAAGGATGAAAAAGCTTGAAAAAAATCGTTTACCGACTCTATATCTATAATACCAGTTTGTAGATGTTCTATTGTCATGGGTGTTATTTACTATGCTTTTAAAAGAAATGGGGATCCTTACGTGAAAGAAAAATCTGGAGAAAAAGTCGGTTTTTGTCAAAAAAAATGTTGTTAGTTTGCCTGAACAAGAGTAAATTAATTATAAATTCAACTTTTGGTGGATAAAGTTCTACGTTACTAAACCTTTTGAAAAAAAAATTAACTATTTCCTCAGAAAGGATTACTTGAATTTCTTTTTATATTTTGAGATCTGAGGAGGGTTGATTTTGAAAAGTATAAAATAATCAGATACACTTGAAATAGCATATGCGCATGTGTGCATATTGATAAAAAGATGAATTCTGCGAAAATCAAGAGGAACATAACAAAAATCAATATAAAAATAACGAAAATCAAGAAACAAATAACAATATGACCCCTTTCAACTCCAGATGAACTATTCAACTCTAGAACGGTTGAAGATAGAGCAATTCTGCGAACGCCAATCGATCGACAGAAACAAAAAATTACTATCCTAAAAAATTATGAAAAATATAAAATCCTCAGATAAACTTGAAATTGCATATGTGTGCATATTGGAAAAAAGTTTGAAAAGTATGTCAGAAAGTTTTGAATTAATGAAACGAATATATATATATATATACACCCATCAGGGTCAAAACAAAATCGTGACTCCGAAGACACTGCACTATTCTAACTTTCGTGAAAAAATGATGAATGCGAATAAATTGAAATTATATAATTAATTTATTCTACAGAATTACATCAGTTTAAGCAAAGAGAGTATATGTAGGTATTAGATATATATAAGTATGTGATTTAACCTTCTTTGTTATGATTTTAAAATGTTTCTACACAAAACGGTATATAAAGGAAGTCTACGAGGTACTCGGGTGATATTTACAATTCCGGGGCAAAAATTCAATGTTATTATAAGATTTTTTCGCAATGTAATACGTTCAGATTCTCAAAAAGCAGTTTTTGTGATTGCTTTTTTTCAAATGTACTATTACAGTACTTTCAGACATATTTGAATGAAATTTAAAAATCTGCAAGTGATGTTGATATTGTTTTTCTTTCTTGGACCTCTTATTACCGAGTTATCCAAAGTATGTCTTGTCTAAGATGTGCTAGATTTCCAAAAAAAATTGCCAAAGCTATAATGAAGGAGAGCAACCCGCAAATTGAGCAATTATAACAAATTTGCCGTTAGAAATCAGCAACTCCGGTTGAGTGCCTCTCGGGCCGATTCGGCCACACAGTTAATAAAACAAACCTGTTGCGAGTTATCAACGAATCGATGAGTGAGAGTTCCCACGGGGCACTACGCTGTATGGGTTTGTGGCACAGCTGGCCCTTCGCATATTCCCACGCACCGTACAACGTAGATTAACCCTTTTTAATTCATATTCACCTGCTACCTAAATGGGTGGTGGTGACCAATAAGCGTGCAAAGCGTTACTCTAACGTTTTCGTTGGTATAGCGCTATGAATGGAGGTATTTGTTTTGATTTTCAATCTCTGATAACACGAAAACGGTATATAGACGAGAGACATTTTTATTAAACCGTGCGCGATTGAGATGTACCAATTAAAACTTTTCAAATTTTTCATAATCATCATAAGTCGGTGGATTTCGTTTTTCATAAATTATTTAGAATGGACATGAAAAAACATTTCTGGTTGTATAGAGGGAGTATATATGTCTATAGAAATAGTTGCTCGACAAGAAATCAACGACTTCTGTTGGATTAATTACTTTAATTTTGGTCCTACGATATTCCCAAAGTGGGGAGCTTTATACTTTGAAAAAGCAACCCTCAATAAAATTTGAATTTGAACTAAAAATGTATATTTGCGGTCACTGACAAAATTTGTGTTTCATTGTAGTTATTGGCAAAAATCGTTCTTTTATAAAAAAAATTGTTGCGAATTGAAATTGAATCTCGTGTACCTGAATATGGAGTCAAAAATATTTGAAGACTTGTTACTGTTTCCTACTTTTGTATGGACTTATCTGAAATTATGTACCTATGCAAAAATTCCTCCTGTTGTTGCTAATTTTCAAAATGACTTTCGACTTATCCCATAGCTTGAAGTTTATTAAAAATTCACCCAAAAAAATCTGTTCTATTTTTCTGTCAGATGTATTTCAGAGAAAAATGTTGGTAACTTTATTTTCATATTTGAGTTTTTCTTCTTGATCCTTTCTATGCACACAAAAATTATTTCTCGTTATATTTTTGGATATGATATGAATTATTGGATCCCCAGGAGATTTTATGTACTCGATGAATAATGAGAAATGGCAACAAACCCTGATGCGAATCATCATCGGGAACGAAATGAAACAGTCCCGAATTTGAAGTAATCTGTGAGATCAATATAATAAATAAAACATCATTCAATTCAGAAGTCAGTCATAATATGAACTCATGGTTTCTTGCATAGAAAATGTTAAAAATAATCGACACTTGAATATTCGAAACTAGTGGATGATTCGAGAAAAAACAGAACGGAAAATCTGCGAGTAAATCAAGAGTTTATATGCATAAATACAGTGTATGAAGGTGAGAATGGAATTTTCAGATATGTGCCAACCCACTTTATTCATATATATTTGAAAGTGTAATAAATTGTATTGTAATGGTATGTAGCATAATTCGCTCACATAATTCATTTTGATAACGACGTTCCTCAGAAATATATACGTCGTCTTATACATGTTAGTTATGTTTGACCTACCTTTGGAATGAAGCATTTTCAAGTGGTCCACAGTCATTTGCAGGATTTCAGCTTTCTCTAGCTTGGCAGATCCTTGCTTCTCAAAGGCACTAGGTACTAGTCTTTTCAGTTCACTGAGCGACATATTGATTCGATCTCTTCGTTTTTTCTCTATCACTCCTCTTCTCTTCTTTCTTGACAACATTTGACAACTGTCAGCGTCACCGGGAGAAGTGCATCTGCAAGAAAGAAGATAAATTGAAATGTCATGAATACTATTTTTTTAATCTGATCATATCGGACAAAATGTAAAATATCACAATTTGGGCAGTCGAAATTTGTACTGAGATTCATTCTCATAGATTTTTTTGTAGACATACCCTCAACTTGAATCATTTCTGTGTGAAAGCTTGAGATGTTTCCCATTGTTTCGAAGGGATGCATACAGCTGGCAACCTAATTTTCAAAACGGTTATAGAAGGGGTTTGCTTTTGAAAAAGTGTACACATACATATCTAACAATTTGTTTTGACTTTAATTCTATTTTTAGTATATTCCGCAGAATTCTTTGAGCTTGAGTTTTGAATGATCTGTCTAAATTAGAATTGTTTCACTGTTCTATGTATCATTACGATTGAATCATTAGTTGCCACTGCTGAATGACATAATACGACGATAATAAACTTTTTTATTCTGCTTTAAATGCGATATCTGCCAAAGTTATGACATATTTCCAACATCCTGTATATAAAATTGCACTTCTGCCCAAGTATCTAGTTTTCGGTCTTACCAAAAAGTGTCGATGTGCTATAAAAATTTAATAATTTTTTAAAAACCCGTCTTTTTTGAAAACTACAAGAAAGAATAAAAACGCCTGGTCTTATGTCTTTTCTTTCGCGGTTCCTCTCCGGTGTGGATTTACTAAACGATTTGCACTTACTCTCATATGCAACAGATTAAGGTGTCTCGAGATACAGAAAGCATTTTTGAGGCCACTGAATATCACCAAAACTTTGATTTCTACATTTTTACTAGTTGATATATTGGTATCTTGATATAGAGGAACTGTCATGGTTTTCTCATTGAATTTTTTCATGACTGATTCGTTCATTTGTGGGAACAATATTTTGAAATTTTTATTGTTTTTCAAGTAGACATGGTGCAAGGTGATTAAATGGTAATTATTTCAATCGATACTGTAAGTTAATGAACAGAAACATTCTGACGTTGGCACTTTCAGGACTAGGTATTTCGTTGATGTAATACAAACAAAAGTTTAGTCATCGCTTGGTCATGGAATGGCTCTAGCTCTAGAGAAATAAATACTTTTAGGCTCTGATCACGACTGTCAACTTCGCACTTGACAGAAGTTCCGAAAACTGACAAACTTTGAACTTGAGATCATTTTTGACTGCTACGATCTCATGGTCCAAAATAGTGATAGTAGTTGTATAACTAGTGATTTTAAAAAAACTTACTGGTCTTTGGAAGATTCTTCTGAGTAGACATCATCACAATCACTGTCTGACATGGGCCTCTTGACCCCTCTGGACACTGGCTGCCAGGAAGAGGCCGGAGGATTATTGCCCGAGTAACCCCAGTGCAGCGGCGTGTTCTGAGATAAAGAATGATCCATTTTCGAAATAGGTCACTATCACTGGCACTAAGTCGGCACTTGTGGCTAAGATGAAGATCGGAAATAAGTCGCGTGTCAAACGTCTGTCACTCAGAAACTCGCGCGTGTTGTACCGTCGGTTGTAAACGTTGAATGTGTCCCTACCCTGTTGATCAACCAACGTTCAGCCACGTTTCTACCCCCACTCTACCCCCACCCGGTAGTCGGAAATACACGCGACTTCTTCCTCGTGTGCATTACTCACCCCGATAAGGGTATCTTTGTCTAGTGTTTTTCATTCATACTGCGGATGATTTGTTGTACGGGTGGCGCGTGTTGGGCCCGTAACCAAATTTCGAAATTTCCCACATTGACGCCGTTCTTCGGCCGCCGGTGACGAGTGTCAGAGACGAGGGGGCGGTTTCTGGACGCTGCCGATCGGACGGGGTGGATCTTTATTATGTTGGCCGTCGATTACAGATTGGAAAATAAATTAAAGTTTTTGTTTGATTTGGCTTGTTAGCAACTCAATTTCTGTGCAATTTTTCTAATACCGTGTCATCATCAAAGTACACACCATAATATGAGAAACTTCTGCATTACGGGTTTTTTCAACAAAAAGTTATTCCTGATAAAAATATTTGTGCATCCTCTTAATCTTAACACGCACCAACAAAATATAGCAAAACGAGTAATATACGAGACGCATTGGAACACTTGATTTTGACCTAGAATTAAAACACCCTTATTTTGGAAAATATCAAAAAAAAGTATTTGGAAAAGTTGTTCAGCATCAAAAAATACATCTGATTATGTATCAGATTTTATTTTTTAACATTTTTTTTAAATATTGCATCAAAAAATTAAATTGACGTCAAATTATAAATAAACGACATCCTGTAAACAACGATTTATTTTAACAAAATAAATTGCTCAACTATTGTGATAACTACGGTATTTTTTTCTTAAGTAAAAAAATCTTCAGAATTTTTGGTGCAAACCGTTTATATTTTTTGTTAACACTCAAAATTATTCGTGATGTGCTCCGGTTTTATGGCCCTAAAATAATTAGTAATAGTAATCGCAGTTTTAAAATTTTCTCTATCCTAAAAGGACGAATGTGAACTCCGTTCTTTAATGAACCCTATGAGAAAATAATCCATTGGGGTTAAGTCTGGTGAGCGTACTGGCATGTGATACTGTTTGTAACGTCCAATTCATTTAAAAATTGTCGTATGATTGCAGTACATTGTACAGTCGCTCCATCTAACTGATACCAAATTCATTCTCTTTGTCTGCGTGGCATTTGATTCAAAAGTTGCAATAAATCTTGTCGTAAATATTTCAGATATGGGTTAGCAGTAAGTTTTTCATCAAAGAAAAAAGGGTCCGCAACAGTATTACCTTAAAGGAATATTGATCCCTGCACTCTTTAGTGAGATGAGGGTTTTCTGTAGCACACCACCAACAGTTCTGTGAAATAACTGTTTCATTAGCTGTAAATGTTGATTCATCAGTATTCTCCTTCAAAATATTTATGAATTTTGGTTTAAATCTTTGATTTTTTTGTACAATAGTAAAGGGTACATCAAGAGATGCCGATTTTTGTTTTATTGATGTCTTACCATGTTCCACAACCGTTAAACACACTTCATGTTCTGCCCTGGGTTGATACTTTTGGAATTGTGTAAGGTCGTTTGTTAATACTGCCTGTTTCTTCCAATTTTTGACATTGTAATTAGTATTCCTGATATTAAAAATATCCGCAACTTGTTTGCTTATAGTATTTTCACTACACAAAAATAATCTCAACTTTTTCTTCTATTGTTAGCATATTAAGATTATTTAAATTCATTATCAAGCAGTAACGAAGTAAGCAATAACAACAACTACGTAATAAATATATAGCAAATACATATTTTATGCACTTCATGTCAAACATTCGTTTGTATTAAAAGCCAACTCAAAACAATTATTTTGGACATGAAAAACCTCCGCAAAATAAATGTGCCATGATATTAATTTTTTTTTGGGTTCATCTCTCGATATTATTCAAAATGATTTTCTGGTTACGATACTGTATTATTACGAGTAATTTTAGGTGTTAACAAGAAATAACAAGGAATTTCCCCCAGACATTTTGAAGTAAATTTTACAAAAAAAAAACGACTGTAGTTAACATCATGGGGAACAAATCGTTGTATATAGGATGTCGTTTATTTATCGTTTCTTTGTTTTTTTTTATTACTCCATAAAAAAAAATTGTAAGAAAATAAACCTCACTGAGAAAGCCAAGATTTTTCAATGCTGAACAACTGTTCCAAATAATATTTTTCGATATTTTCCAAATGAAGGGTACTCTGCTTTTGGCTCTAAATCAAGGTTTTCGATGCGCCTCGTATAAAAAACGGTAAATCACCCCGAAGCGCCACGGCAAATAATAATAATTCTTTATCCGCACAAGCTATATCTTGGGTAAACTCTATGAGTGTTTATAAGGGAGTATTATTATTATTATTATTATTATTATTATTATTATTATTATTGGTATTACAAATGAAATATAATTTTTTTATGGTGTGTAACTTTGACTACCTCTCGCCTAGAAATCTGAATCGAGAGGTGTCTGGAAAATGTTTTGAGTAACTGTTCCAAAGTCTTTTTTTTCATTTCAAGAAAGTTAATGAAATATTTAAAAATACCGTTTCAAAAATATCACCAATATCGACGATTTTATGAAGAATTGAAAATTGCGGAACTGATTCATCAGAAAATGCCTGAAGTGTTTCTTTCTTGAAACAAAGTCGATGTTTTTTTTTCGAACGGTGTTAATACCTATCGTCCGTTACTTTGCTGTGGAGTATTCTGTGTACTCCAACAAAATTTCTACTCCAAATTAATTATTCATCGAAAATGGAAGTATTAAAATAGTGGTTTTGATTATAGATATATTTGAATAATAATAATAATAATAATACTCCCTCATCATAATGCATTTGCTGTCAGCTTGTCCAGTTATGCGGTCTCAGCCTATATCCACAGGCATAACGCGGCGCTACGAGTGTTGTACTACCACCTACGACAATCGTACGGTATTGACGAGACACCGCCTTATGCTCCGAGGGATATTTAGTCCGTTGTGGAGAAAGAGAAGTGCCGAATCTATTGGAACTACTCATTCCCCACCCTCAGGCAAATACAAGCCAATAAACCTGATGTAGTCCTCCTCGACCATCAAAGTAGGACGTTTTTTGTCATAGAGTTTTTGGCTCCTGGCGAAACGAATATCGTTCGAAAAGAGGAGGAAAATCGGACCAAATATCGAGGTCTACTTTTTGAACTCCACAGGCTTTAACCAAACCATTCGATAAAAATGGTTGTTCTGAAAATAGGGGTCCTTGGTGGAATGATGGACACACTGTTATCAAGCTTGAAAATGATATGGCAGAAATCTTAGCCGGACGAATGCAAAAGGTCGTATTTCTTGGCTCACTCCGCCTAATCAGGACACATGAATCTCGGATCTTGACACAACAGCGCGTCTTCAGGTTGTACACTCAAAGGGTGTACCCAAAAGCATAACCTGTGCAGGTAGAGGACGTCTATTATTATTATTATTAGTCGTGGCGCTCCGCTTTTTCTACAGCTGAAAAGTGACTACACCATCAAACATCAATAAGTCGCCCCGGATTGCCAGCTTAAATAATAATAATAACCGTCCTGTCCCCGCACAGGCTATATGCTTTTGGAAACGCTCATGATTTTTTATTGTTTTAAAAATTGTTTAAAATTGTTTTTTCCGTTAACCAGCTGTTATCCCCCTACGAACGACAGTCCTCAGAAGTCGAAACTTGTGCGAGCTAAGGATTAACGGGGTTTTACCTTTTAACGTGCGATTCTCAGCACGAGACCAGTGACCATGCGGGGAATCGAACCCACGTCCCGCTGATTGATAGACTAGCGCTCTACCATCATGACCACTGCGGCCCATTATGAGAGAGTATTTTTATTATTACAATCATCATTTTCAGTTACCAATTTTTTATGGTAGCTATTTAGGTATATTTAGTTCAATACAGAATAACTTTTACATTAATTGAACGTTCAACACCTATAATTTATTCAGGCAAAAATTTGTAATTATCTTATTAAAACATTTTTTGAAATTTTCAAGCAACATTTTCAATTGCTTAGTAGAGTATTCACCATTCCGCATTTTTCTGCAATAGTTTGCATAGTTTGCATAAATTAATACGAGTTCATCTACTACATCTATGTGTCCTACCAAGTTTTGGTTAGGAACTGTCTGTTTTAGCTCTGTCTCCCAGCCAGTGTAGATATATTTGAACCTGTAATTATTATTATAGGAGGAAAATATTCGCTTCCTGAGTCCATTCAGGACTACTTTCGTAGTTATCACAACGAGAAAGTGTAATCGATTGTAAATCAAATACTCATGTTTCGTCAGAGCAAATAATTATGATACCTTGTGGGTGTGGTAACAGATTTCTTACCTGGGAAGGGTGCCATCAACCTCTTTGATCTTGAACATTCTCTTTCATTTTGGTATCATAATCACCATCGTCATATGATAGAAATATGGTATATAAAAATTGTTTACCGTTAACTTAAATAATAAGAAGCTTTCGTAGAGGGTATCTATAAAAACACGGAAATGTGTGGACCGTAGACCTAACGGCATATGATTTAGAAAGAAAAAGTACAGTTTGTTACGGTAAAACTCACTTTCGGTGAACCCTCAAAAGATGAAGTTTTGTGTAACCTTAGATAGGACTAGCCTTGTTCCGGTATTTAGGATTGGAGATTTCATTATAGATTTTGGTTTCGTTAGCGGTCTCCGTTATTAGTATAACGTTTGTATGGCTTGTCCAGAAGATAGTTGTTCCGAAAACAGCTCTTATTTGAGGTGAGGAATATTTATTCCGAAAAATAATATTCCATAATATATTTATTGATTTAATCATTTTCACCACAATGTATGTTCACAAAAAATCTAATTATTAGCATGCTCTCCAAGAGATGAGTCAAGCGAATATGTTGCTGAGAACCCACAACCAGAAAAGATCTACCGAATGTATCACCACAGCTCAAATATCACTCCAACCAACCACAATATCGGCATACTAACAGAACTATGCCGACTATGTAGCATTGAGCAACTCCAGGGCAGTGTACACCTGGCAGCATATGAAACAGAAAACGGAGATTCATCAATTTGAAGCCAGCCTACATCCTAAATTTCCTAAGGATAATTGCACTATAAGATCAGCTATAACTGTCGAGAACTCCCAAACCACATATCAGGAAAACGGGACATAACTGGTATCACAGGTCGTAGTATAGTCATCACTCTTACCTACAATATCTACTATACAGTACAAAATCAAGTTTGAAACTCAACCCGATGCCGTATCCTTCAAGTTGTTTCAATCATTACTTCTCAAAAAACATCAATAATGTAAAAACTATAGAAATCCAAACCTATTTCGATTCAAGGATGCATAATAACTAGTCTGTGATGTGTATGCGTACAGCGAACTATGCAATTTCCAGACTTGCACAAATGGATGACAGATGTAATTCAATCTCGTAAGGAGAAGTAGTTGTTTTCTGTCTGATGTTTGCCCTATTTTACCACTTTTTTGGAATGAATGGTGATTTCTTTACTTGATTATCATAATATTCAAATAGGGTTTGAGATAATCGATTGATTGACTGGCTCCAAAACCCTCATCATCAAACACTGGCAAAAATTGTAATATATTTTTCGTTTGAGTTTCTCTTTCTGAGGCAGTGGAAAAATGAGAGAAAAATGAGATTCAATTATTTGTGAACTCAATGTAGTGCCACATCAGAGCCATACTTTCGATTACAGACAATATGTTCTGTTCATGAAGGTTGTGTAACTTATTGAGTGCTGTTTGATTATAGTAACGCCTCTGACTCCCTTGATCACGGTATTTGGAAGAACATCTACGAATTTCCGCAACCACTCGCAACGTAAAAATTCCACACCTAGCGCAGTTCGAAGCTTTCTGCAGGAGGCATGCCTGAGCAAAATTGTCGTCGTTGTTAAAATTGTTATATCTGTGAACCGGCTACACCCCTACTAGCAACCCTCAGAAGTCACAGACTTGTTCGAGCTAGGGAAGATGAAGCCCTCACCTTTTAACGTGTGATGCCAATGAACTGCGCAATTCGATAACTCCCTAAGAAGTTCGGCGGGCCCTTAGAGGCTCGTAAAACTTTGCTTCTCCAGGCCTTGATGGGCTAAATAACTATTGGTGGAAAAAAAATTCCATGTAGGGAGCAACAGATTCCGTATTGGGGGCGAACCGTGCTAATCCACAAAATTGATGGATGGATGGATGGATGGATGGATGGATGGATGGATGGATGGATGGATGGATGGATGGATGGATGGATGGATGGATGGATGGATGGATGGATGGATGGATGGATGGATGGATGGATGGATGGATGGATGGATGGATGGATGGATGGATGGATGGATGGATGGATGGATGGATGGATGGATGGATGGATGGATGGATGGATGGATGGATGGATGGATGGATGGATGGATGGATGGATGGATGGATGGATGGATGGATGGATGGATGGATGGATGGATGGATGGATGGATGGATGGATGGATGGATGGATGGATGGATGGATGGATGGATGGATGGATGGATGGATGGATGGATGGATGGATGGAAGGATGGAGTTAAGCGGTAGTTAAGCGGCAGTTAAGCGGTAGTTAAGCGGCAGTTAAGCGCCAGTTAAGTGGCAGTTAAACGGTAGTTAAGCGGCAGTTAAGCGGCAGTTAAGCGGCAGTTAAGCGGAAGTTAGGCGAAAGTTAGGCGAGAGTTAGGCGAGAGTTAGGCGAGAGTTAGGCGAGAGTTAGGCGAGAGTTAAGCGAGAGTTGGGTGGCAGTCGGGTGGCAGTCGGGTGGCAGTCGAGTGGCAGTCGAGTGGCTGTTTAGTGGCAGTTTAGTGGCAGTTCAGTGGGAGTTGAGTAAAAGTTGAGTAAAAGTTGAGTGGGAGTTGAGTGGCGATGCTCACTCCAAGCAAGCGAAGCGGAGCGGAGCAGAGCGAGTGTGGCAATCTCACGAACGAAAAAAACGTATTCATCTTGAGTATGAAATGCTATTTTTTCTACGATGAAATTTTGCTATCAAAGTCTATATTAAGTTATAGAGAAAAGTTCAAATATAAACGTGAAAATGTTCATAAACTGTCAAACGAAGTGACGTTCGTTTGCTGATTCAAGTGCCAAGTAGTGAGATTAACTCTCATTAGTTTCAAAAATCATCAAACTATCACTTTCATGTAGGGTATCCGGTTGAAAAATAATAATTTTCGCATACATGAGTAGAAAAAATACGTTCTAGTTGTTTACTTCCTTCCTGTAATAATATTACATATTTCAGAAATGGGAAACAGTTCCATAAAATGCCGTTTCCAGAGCATCGACTTCCAAGAGACTAAATGCATAACATTTACTTGCTAGTTTTTGCGAGATTTTCAAAATATACCTCATAATAATTATTTAGTTTGCCCTCTATTTAGATTCCTAATAGTTTTGTATTAGTAGAGAAAGATTATCTATTCCAAGCTGAACATATTCCGGGATGGTAATATAATTGTGAACCGTTTTAAAAATTATGCAGTCTGATGTATGTAGTTACTGCAGATATATTGTTTAAAATTGAGTCCTCTAGATTAAAGTGTCTATTAACGGGTAAAATGATTGAAATCATCTGCATAAGTCACAACTGTACTGCCGTGCTTAATAGAAACGCGGTATCTTCGGACGCACTTACGGCTTTTTGATTAGGCAATCCCTCACAAATTGACACTTACGGCATTTTGAATATACACGTTTACTGGATATAGGTTTAGATACCGCTTTTATACTTTAGAGTGAAAGTGAAATACCCCACGAACCCATCCATACAAATAACTCGGTTTCCGATTTTTGCACCGCTATTCTATTAAGCAGGGCAGTGTAGTACCTACTTGATTGTTTGAATGTTTATGAAAAATCATTAATATATACAATGAAAAAGGACCCAGCACACCTCCCTATAGTACGCCATTTTCAATTTTAGCAAAACCCGAGAGAAACTCAGTATTTTGTTGCCTATTATATATTTTTTGTTTCCTGTTGCTTACGTAGGATTTCAAGAAATCCAAGGCATTTTCTCTGATTCCATAATTGAAAAATTTTCGAATAAAATTGGAGCGATCAACTCATTCAAACGCCTAACTGAGATCGAGGAAAATACTGTTTCCCCACGGAAAACCCGCTGATACAACTGCCACACCCCCAGCAACCGTAGGCCTAAGGTCACCCATCTATCTTACATGGAGGACCCCAAACTATATGCTTCGAAAGAAAAGAATCAACATCCGTAAGGGTGGTGGAAATGTACACGCATGCTATCGGAATGATGTTCGCGAACGACAAATGTGCCACGGTTCATCTCAAAAATACATCTTTATAGGAGCTTGCATCCTAAATCGTCTGTTCTACGGTAATCATTTCAACGGGGAAGTCGTGGGCTTTCGAATTTGGAAAGTCTACATAACACAGTGGTACTAGATGAAGCCTGTAAATTCATCAGGAGTTCAGATCCCCTTCTCTGCTTAGTTTGCGAACATAAAATGGCAGGGACCGAAGCTCTATAACCCAGTTGAAACCTGTTGAGCAAAAAGCTCACATTGAAGCTGCGGAGATTGAGGTATTCATGCATCTACATAAGAATAAATCAATGCATTGGGTCTTCTTCAAGAATATCGAGAACCTCGGCATATCCAAAAAGTTAAGTTTTACTCACTATCAAAGTAGGACGATTTCCGTTTTCAGCTCCTGGCGAAACGAACATCGTCCGAAAGGCGGAGGAAAAATTGAGCAAATATCGAGACTTACTCTTTGATCCCACAAGCTTTTTCCAAACCATTTTGTTGACATGGTGATTCTGATCATAGGGGTACATAATGAAATGATGGATACGCTGCTCTCGGGTCTAGAAATTATACCGGCTTGCCGTGATGCGGCAGAAATCTTAGCTGGAAGAATTCAGAAGGCTTGGTTCATTCCGCCTTCTCAGGGCACATGATTCTCTGACCCAGTAATCACTCACCCCACGGACGTGGGAAGTGTTTTCTGGGATTAATGACATACCAACTCGCCCTCCGGATGAATCAGATCAACGCAGACTGAGAAATTCCCAAAGGAATAAAATAATAATAATAATATTGTTTGTGTTTTCGGTACACATTTTGCAATCGGTGTTAAACTAATTTCCTAGATAGATAAGTAGGTAAGCACAAATCTAAAAAACAGATAAATAAATGTTTGATTAAATTTCTTTCAGAATACCATCTAACGAACTGAAAAGAATCAAACAATTTCTTTCCCCCCCCCCAAAAAAACTGATAACACCATACAGATTGTTCTGAAAATTTGTGATTATAAATTTTTATTAGCTAGGAGAATACATACGTTAAATTCAAAACGAAAAATATGGTGCCCTCGCAATAAATGATTGATACATCTATAGTTCACTTAATTCACTCTGTAAATGATTTGAAGTGTTCTCTGAATTTTCTGAAAGGCAGCTACTCCTTAGGGAGCATTATACAGTGTGTCCATAAAGTAACCCCCCCCTGTTTACTTTTGAACGGATTGGAATTTTCGCATGAATTTTTTTTTTGAGGAATGGCAGTTTATTAGCTACTTTCTGACGAAAAAAAATGTTTATTTTTCAAAATGACGGCCCGACGCCATCTTGAAAGAATTTTTTAAATGGCATGGGGTGTTGAGTGATACCTCATTCGAAACGTCTTACAATTCTCTATACGTCCCCAAAATTTCAAACAAAAATATACATCCAAAACAAAATGGTGGTACATAATATTATGAACCGCAATTTTGTTTTGGACGAATATTTTTGTTTGAAATTTTGTTGTTGTGTAGAGAATTGGAATGCAATTCAAACGATGTATCACTCGACCCCCATAGCCTTTTAAAAAAAATTTAAATGGCCGACAGAAGTCATTTAAAAAAAGATTTTTTTTGTTGTTAAAAAGAAGCGTATGAACTACCATTAAACCAAAAAAAATTCAAAACAGAATTCCAATCCGTTCAAAAGCTAACATGGGTGGGGTTACTCTTAGAGAGTTCTTACATTATGTACCGCCATTTTGTTTTGGAAGTATATTTTTGTTTGAAATTCTGGGGACATATAGAGCATTGTAAGACATTTCGAATGAGGTATCAGATATTTTGGTGAGATGTGTTGAGGGAGATGATATTGGTCCAATATAATTTCCTCTTTTGTATATCGGTACTATCACAGCTTCGTGAAATGCTCAAAATGCACTAATTTTGCCCGCGCTATACTAGTTATATCAATAAAAGCAAACCAACGTTCATCAAATAACGGAGACAAACCAATAAATATTCGTTTGCATGATGAAATTAATAATTTTGTCATTGGTGAGTGCACGTTACCCGATAATGGCAATAATTCGATTAGAATGAAGTACGATCGCATATAAAGTCGCATTATCTTTGGCTGAGATATAATAGTGATTAGCAATCGAGGTAGGGTGGTCTCCGGCATTGTCGAAGGGAGTAGGGCATCGAAAGAGTCGTGAGTCGTAAGGGTATCGTGGGAAACACACTTTTCTGGTCGTCACACCACTGCCACGCGCCAGGCAAAGTTTCAACAAAAACGCATTGTTCCTTTTCTATCAGGGACTGGGTTTCTAAACAAGAATGTTACCCATTCGTAATGGTTGCGAGCGCTAGGCAAATAACACTATCGAATTTACTTTCGGATCGAAGAAGTTTCATAGAAAATATCTACCTAAGCGTGTGTCAACGTGTGTGAGATGTTATGTTGTTTTATTGTGGTAACTCTGATTCAACTTATCCTTTTTTTTTGTTTCTGTCTTCGTCTTCGTCTTTTAGTGAAGGATATCTTGACTACGAAGGTATCAAATGATAATGCTTGAGGGTCGTCATACTCAACCACTAGAGTTTTTGCTCAGTCATTTGTTGATTCAAATTTCGGACTTTCGATGTACCTAATGTTTCATTCAGAATCGATTGGCATTTGTAGAATTGGTCACATTTCAATCGTTCCCGAATTGAAAATTAAACATTTTTAACAATTTTTTTTTATTAATGTTCGTAAAATTTTTTTTTTATTAA
Source organism: Chrysolina americana (assembly GCA_958502065.1). Taxonomy (NCBI): domain Eukaryota; kingdom Metazoa; phylum Arthropoda; class Insecta; order Coleoptera; family Chrysomelidae; genus Chrysolina; species Chrysolina americana. The sequence goes on along the minus strand of OY293420.1, from coordinate 54,740,922 downwards.
AGTTCGTTAAATTAATTTTTTTTTATTAATGTTCGTAAAATTTTACTGTTTTGAATATTCCAACCGAATTTGAAATCGATTCCAACTCAATTTGAGATTTCATAGGCTTTTTAAGGAACTCCTGCAATTTCAAAGAGTTTTTTTTATCTCGACGAGCTCATTCTGAATCATGCCACAAAAATTGATTTCGTTTGCGGACTAATGAGGTCCAGAGGCTGGGTCCAGATTTGTGCCGGGTCCGGACAAAAAGACATTTATTTCACGTTTATTATGCCGGAGAGTTTTAACATAGTGAAACGAATATAATCGGCTAAGTCGAAGTACCCTTTCCTTCACACTTTTTCACCAAGTGGGAAAATGAGGCGAACACCTTACAGAATACGACTACTTCCGTGTCTAATACCACGACGGACATTGAACTACATCTGACAGATATATTTGACACATTTTGATACCTTCGAGTTGTTCGTGGAAGCAGTTGTTGAACTGAAAGCAATTCTGTCTCATGCAACGTCTGACGAGGCTTCCATACTCTCTGATTATTTCATCACTGAAAGCGATGGTCAGCAGTATTTGAGAGAGTTTCTGCTGACCAACGGTAAAAACCCAGTTCAGGCGCATTCACCATTCTCTTGACATGACCGATAGAAAAAACAATAAAAATTGGCCGATGAACTTGAATCAATTATGTTGCCCAATGCCTCGTTGCCTAGTCCACCTATAAATCTCTTTCCGAAGGGGTGAGCTATTTTCGTGCCCTACTGCAGCCTTAAAGGCAATATACATGCTATAGAATTATGTGTCCAGAAATACCTTAAAAGAGGCACTCGAAGGGCATAAATCTATATACTGTCAGATAGCCAAGCAGCATTAAAAGCTTTGAGGTCATACACCTGTGAGTCTGAGTTGACTTGGGAGTGTAAACAATCCTTAAGACAACTGGCAGTAAACAATGATGATGTGGGTGCCAGGTCACAGAGGAATTAAAGGCAACGAAGAAGCAGATTGCTTTGCCAAAAAAGGGGCAAACACACAATTTCCCGGCCCAAAACCCTTCTGTCGACTCTCCAGAGCCCACTTGAGTTCTGACGCTGGGAAAACGATGAAATGAAATCTCACTGGAATAAAGTGCCAAGACAAAGACAAGCGAAAAGACTAGTGTGTCTATCGTCAAAGAAATCTAAACAGCTTCTCGAGTTGGACAAGAAAGACTTGAAGAGAACTTCGCGGAAACTGCAGAACATTTGCTGTGCGAATGCCCAGCGTTTTTCTGCAAGAGGCTTAAGTTCTTGGAAGGGGTCTTCTTAACGCCCTCCGACATCAGAAACTTAGCTCCCAGGAAACTGATAAACTCCGCAAAAAGTCTCGGAATCCCGGGCCTCGAATAGATCAAGGGTCCGGCACACAAGAACTTATAGGTCGAAGTGCTTGTGAGGCTCCCAGCCTGTACGACCCCCTTACAATCTAAAATCTACCACCTATAGATAGGTCTAGATAGTATTTTCGCCTGCGTTGGTTGAAATAGAATAAAAGTTGCATTCTTCAAAGAACAAGTAAATGATGAAAAATCATGTTACGATTTCCAAATATTTGAAAACTGAAAGAGTTCCTTTCCAAATATTTGTGTTCATTTACGAAGTTATCAGAATTTGCTTGAATTATTTTTTTCTTGTTTCCTTTGATTGAGCATACTTGGATTTTAAATAAGTCGCTTCGTTTGTCGAACGCCACTCTCATCTCCAATTTTTCAAATATGGACCTAAATTTTTTCCTGAATTCAACCAAGCATCGCATCTTGTACGGTTCTCATTATTTCTGCTGATACCGCCAGACTCCGCCCATGAAAACTCCAGAAATGATGGAAAAAAACGTGATTTTGTGATGCCTTTTGCACATTAGGGTTGGTCAAGACTTTTGACTAACATTGTATACAAATTGAACGAATAGATGGATTTGCATGCATTCCCATACAAATCGGCAATTTCAAAAACTAAGAATATGACCCACCGCAATTAATTATCATAACTTTGGCCATTATGAAGTTATTAATGGATCGCTATTGTTTCAGATGTGATCGGCAGAGTTCGACGGCTTTCGCGCAGTCTTGATGTGTGACTTGAGACAGCGTTGCGCTGCTGTCAATACCTCGTGTTAGAAATACTTCCGAGTCAAATACTCATTTTATATGGTGGTGCAAATTTTGTGTACTTGAGCCCCTCATCAAAATGTCGGGTGATGTACAGCCGAGAAAAAGAAAAGACAAGAAACGAAGAAAAGGTACAGAGGTTTTAGTATTTATTTTTAGCCCAAATTTGTACGCCGAATTTCTATTTATATTCTAGTCAATTATATAAAGCTACCGGTTTTTTTATAGATGAAGCAGAACCCATTCCATTACAAGCGCATGCTCCTATTTTCACAAATAATTTGGTTAATGACGATGTGAATATCCACGTCCACAAGGAAAGTGGCACAGGGGGTGGGATATGCGCCAAGTTGGTGTTTTTCATTTTACTTTCCGCCCTTGCTGTACTCATCGGGCTGATTATCACGGAACATCGAGGATTGACTGATCGTAAGTGAAACATCCTTTCCTAAACTGAACGAACATAAAACACGTAGTCGAAGGAAGCGGACTTGAATGTTTCTGAAAACACTAATTTTCAACACCCTTTAGAGTAATTATTTATCAAATATCTTGAGCGCCATCGTTCAAATATGATACAAGAGTGTCAAAAACGTAGTTTTACTACACTAGGGCCAACATCATTCAGTATATACTCGTCCCAGACACTTTATTTCGCGTGCTGTCTTCTTCCTGTTCTGATATCAGTATTACATTTTCGAAAAAAATCCAATAACACTTTTTTTCAAGTTGATGCTGCTGATTACGACTCCAAATTCTCCCAAATTTTCGAAGGCTGGATTGATACAAGCTCGAACGATCATGACGATCATGATGATCATGATTTGGACGATTCTCCACTCCACGAAGAAGATCACGACCAGGATCATGAAGAGTTAGATATGTCGGAAGCTGAAGATGAAGATCATACAACTAGTAGAGAGGAAGAAGAACATCAACAGAGTGAAGAGGATGAAGAACAGCAACTCAGCGAGGAAGACGAGGAACGTGAACGTAGTGAAGAAGAGGTTGACGAAGCTCAGGATGAATCCTTAGAGGAAGCTGATGAGGACAGTGAAGACAGAGACGAAGAGCCCGAAGTAGATGAGAAAAACTACAGCGAAGAAGATAACGAGGAAGTTCGGGATGACGGTAGTGATGAAAACGACCGTGACGATGAAGAGGAACCAGATGAAGACCTGGAAGAGAGTACGGAACAATCTGAGGAGAACAGGGATGAGATGCAGGCTTCTGATGAAGAGGAACAAGCCCACGATGACGAGAATGAACGTGATGCGGATGAAGAATCGAAAGAGGAGGAGGTAGGCAAAGATGAAGATATTGATGAGGACAAGGATGGCGAAAGTAAAGAACAGATGGATGACGAGTCCCTAGACGAAGAAGATACAGAAAAATTCACAGGAATTTCAACTGAAAATCAAGAGGATGAATCAAGTGCGGAAGAGGTGAGAATGTTAAACCACTGCTGAAACTGATATATATATAATTACTAATTTTCAGACGAAAATAACTGAAAAAAAAGTGAGCAAACGCAATATCGAATCTGAAAGTGATCAAGCTGATGTTCCTGAACCTTCAAACAGTGAGTACTTTCTTCGTATACCTGAATGTTATTTGTCGTTTCGTTATTTTGTTCTTCTCCTTCATGAGGATTTTCTACCGGGTAAATAATTATCTTTCAGGGTTTTTCGTATTGAACTGTGCTGAAGACTATTAATAAAAATTTTAGGTGAATAATTCTACTAATCTTTATGCAGCACTAGAAAAAGTTGACTTGCAGTAAAATAAATGTGAAACATATTTTTTATTATTATTATTTTTTATTTTATAGTATGGCTTTCAGTTCAAAATTAATTTCACCTAGTATTTTCATATATAACTGGTATCCTGACAGCTATACTCATGAAATTCAATGGTTTTTTTGGACAATGCTAATCTTAATGCCTTGATAGCTTTCATAATATATAAATGATTATAAAAATACGCTCTGTGTTAACTAAGAACGGTAATATGAAGCTGATGAGAGTATTTTTTTCTGTAACCAGTGATATATGCTGATTTATGATTAGAATTCCTCACCGACCCTGATAAAAAATTAATCGCCTATATATTTAATAATCGTTGGACATACACCGTTATTGGGGATGGGTTCATCAATTTCGTCAGCGATATCGATTTATCGTAGTTTTCTGGTTGATGCAAATTAATACTTCAGTTAAAACTCTTCAACATAAACAATTCGATTTACAAATTCTTGTTTCATGAATGATAGATGAACTCATGAATTTTATACTTAGTGGTGAAGTGGTTGAAATTATTTGTTTTTTCACGTAATACATTACAGGAATTACAAAATGATTTGAAATTGTTTATCACATTTTATCATATTTATCATATATCATATATCACATATTTTATCACAGTTTATCAACATGGTTAAGTAATAGACTTCCTAATTTTCCTGTAAAATAATTTGATAATGAATGATTCTGTGAATCAGGAAATGCAATTTTATAGCTACTGTATTTTGTAGTGGCTGTGAAAGTTGGTGTTGGGGTAGCAATTTTGGTGGTCGCCTATCTTGTCTTGATTCGAAAATGGAGAACTGGTTAGTAAAAATGCATGTGCATATTTTTTTAGGTTATTTGATGTAAATGACCCTAGCTTTTCGTATATGCCACTAACACCTTTGCATTTCCTGGTGGTTTTAGTTGAATAATGCTTTGTCATATTTCTGTACTTTTTATCCTAAGAAGAAAAATTCAATCAAGTGATCTAAGTCCAAGTCGCTCATTTGACTCAAGTAGTACTATAGCTGAAAATGTTGATGTGCTTAATATCCCTCAGTATGAGCATTCTGGATGCAATGTCTCTTGAGTCAAAATGACAAGCAAGTAAAAAAATTGTTTTTGAAGAAATTCTGAACAAATCGTGTTTGGAAAATAGTTACCTTTTTCTATATTACGTGGTTGGCATCACATTCTAAGTACGCATTCATCCAATGACATGTTTTATTGCCAGTGAATGATGAAACAATCTTCGACAAAAACTCATGAAAGAGATTGATTGAATCAATAGCTTGTAGAATAATATATCTTCTATTCTGGGAAGAAAGGAAAGATCCTCACAAAAGGCGATGTAAAATATGTCACTATATAAACACTTCAGAATAAAGTTATTATTCTTCTCACTTTCTTGAACACAAATTGTGCAAAACAAATTGAATCAAATAGTTTAGTAAATTTCATAGAGCTTCCTATCATTATTTCATAAAATGATTGTTGTTGTCTATTGGCATTGAAAAATCGATACTTTTCCGATCTGATGTTTCCAATATTAGGCAAGTAACTCTTCAAATACAGCTTTATTTTCTTACGCCAACAGGACAAATGAGGATATTTACTGAGTAATTATTACCTCAATCAAATTTTTACTGCATTTTTCAGACGAATCAGCTTATCTCTGAAAACACAGCCACTCACACTGAATGAGTTAACTTTTTTCTCTTACAAAAAATTTGTATATAGGATCTTTATTTCTTAACAGATAGTTAGTGGAAGGATATTTGTCCAACCGCAAATAGCGTTAAAGAAAAAAATTGTAATCTTTGTATATAATGATTTTAAAGCACCTGACGAAACAACATCTACAGAAGACGAAAATGCACCGACTCCAGATTTGTCCAGGAGAAATACGATAATTGTACCACCGAGTTACCATGAAGTTGAACAAGATATAGAGCAAGATGATGAAGGTAAAATGTTCAGAACTAATATCCTGGTTCGATAGATAATTCATGTATCCAAAATAAGAATGTGACAAGCGTGAAACGCTTGGTCACTTTTCGTATCTAGTCGTTACATTTCTGTTCACAAACAAACGTGATATTGATATTGAAAGTCACGTTTTTTTTTTTTTTTTTCGATAATAAAATTTTGACAAAACGTTTTTTGTAACTGTTCCGAATATTCGATCCTGATCTATTTGCCAGATTATTCTGAAGAAGAAGAGAGCGAAGACGATAAACAAAAATCCGAACAGAAATCAGCGAAATGGCGGTATCAAGAGCTCCGATCGACTTATTCACGATCTCTCACCCCCGAGAGCGATTTACAAAAACACCCCAAATCGAACGAAGAGGAATACGAAGTTCATGGTGACGAAGTGGAGGAGGAGGAGGACGACGACGAGGAGGTGAGCGAGGAGGAGGAGGACTATGAGATCGAAGATGATTATGATGACGAGGATGAAGAGTTGCTCAAGCGTTTGGAAGAAAAATATTTCAGGATTCAAAAAGACAACACCCAAGGCGCGAGTGAAACACCATGGAAACGTAATTTTTTACTTCTTTTATTTTAATTGTTGGTTGTGGATGTATTGTGCCCTAGCAAATACAGTAGCATCCCAAAGATATCCCTGCGATACAAAATACTACAAAGGTGTGTTTTTGATATTTAAAAAAAAATACAGGAGACAAAAAATAACACTCCTACCCTACGAGATATCAGACCTCAAAGCATGGAAGTGAAATTGAGTCATTTTCCCCAAATCAGAGTTAACTTTTTTGGACATTACAAACACTCGTGAATAGATAAATATGGGTATTTTTTCAATACTACCATCAACACTCAATAATAGTTTCATGACATACAATTCAAACCCATAAAAATGTTCTTTCTCAAAAATATAATAAGGTTTGTTAATTACACCCCCTTATCACATAATGGTAGGTAATAGTGAAAAAATACCCATCTCTGCCTTTTTACGAATGTCTGTAATCTCCATTATTTCCAAAAATGTCTTTTAACACGAAGTTGAAATGAAAATTGAAAACTCAATATTACTTCCGTCCTCTCAGGGGTTGAATCTCTTGAAGGGTTGGACTGGGATACTTTTTTTTATTGTCCAGACCCATCGTAAATCACAACAATGAATCTCCGAATATTTTTGCATAGATTAAGAAACTCTCATTATCTTTCGAAATATAGTAAGATGAAAATGTTGCATCATTAAACAAAAACATATTCGTTGTTCATGGAAGTGTTTACATTTCAACGTTACATGTAATTTTTACTGCACTATTATAACAAAAAATATCGCAGTGGTAACTTGCTACAGTCTAGCAATTATATCACATCAATTTCACAGAATGAGTGAAAAATGTAGGATAGTTTCGTTTCTTTGATATTAATTATACTTGGCCATTATTGAATTCAATGTAATCCAGTATTGATCGATAGTTTGATCTCACATGAAATCAAAATTCGAGTGATTAATTTATGAAACGATCGAGCATTCAAAGATATACAGTCACAGACAAAAATATTGCATATTTTATTTTTGATCGTGTAATTTCTATTAGTGGAAGAACTAATGATAGATTAACAAATCGATTTGATAAAGCAAACCGGCCATATAACAAAAGGTATCATAACAATTTGGTACTCAATATACCCCTTATAGTCTAGTCAACAAGTGCCATTTAGACCAACTTTTTTCAGCAGTCTCCGAAAATTATGATTGAGGTGTCATTCGATTCGGAATGACATCCAGATGATTTTTGAAAAAAATGAAGTTCCGCATGAAAAAATTGTAAAAGTTATTAACAATTAACTAAAAAAAAAAAGATGGCTTTAGTATTTTGTAAATATCTCAAAAACTAATTAAAATTTTTTAAATCTTAAAAAAGATTCAAAAAGAGGAGGAAATTTCCTAAAAAAATGCTCAATTCACGGAATTGTAGCATCAATATTTATAATTTTCCCAGAGGGATGAAAATACGGCCGAAAACGGGTACTCTGGCTCGGGCAAGCCACACCCACTTTGGACACTTTAACAATAAAAATTATTTTAAAATACTAAATATGAAAATAAAAAATTGGAAAAATTCAGGCACTAACTGAATAGATTAATGAACAATAATCCGCTTGAAAAAAATTTTTATCACAATTTTTCAATTAGTTAATCAATAGTTAATTAATAATTTTTTTCTGCTTGAACATGAACATTGCAAGTGTGATAATTGTTAAACTATAAATTTAAGATTTTTTTCCTCTTTTGGAGCAATTCTTGAAAGGCTTCAGAATAGAACCCCGTTGGAAAAATTAAAAAGTTTTTATTTTTCAGTTTTTTATTAACAATTTTCGTTGTTGCAAAATTAAATACTTAAATTAATCATTGAAAAAAAATTTTTTTTTTAAATATTATCAATAATCCGTTTTTATGTTATCAGGAACTACATAGAAATAATTTTTTTAAATTTTTATCTCTAATTGTTTAAAAAATTGTTATAAACAAATGCGTTGTTTATAAGATAATTGAAATTTTTTTTATGGAATATCAATCTTTGATACAAATAATGATTTTTAAAAGAAAAATTGTTCCTTAAAAAAATTTTTTTATTGCTTGAAAACGCATTTGTTAATTAACAATTATTTTCTCCCGCTTCTAATTAATATTAAGGAACCATTTTTTTTTTTTAATCATTATTTGTCTTTCTGATATAAAAAAAAAATCCATTTTATTTAATTTTTCATTGTTTATGCAATAAACAATTTGTTATAAACAAATAAATTTTTACCTTATATTTTTTTTTCTATTCTAATTTCTGTCACAAAAACAGACATGATTTTTTTTCATTTTTAAATTTTTTTTTATTATTTTTTATTTAATTTTTAAATATAAGTTCTCTCTAACTTCGTCATTCTTACCTGGTCTTCATCCTTAAAATTATTATAATTTACAAACTAATGGAGATACGATGAAAATACTTAAGACTTATTTATTCTCCATTACATAAAAAACAAATTTAGCAGAAAAGTTTAGTTGTTACTTATTTATTTATTGAATTTATAGCAATTGTTGTTGAAAAATACTTAGGGAAAAATTTTTTTTTTTGTTTTAATGCTTAAAAATCTTATCAACTATTAAAAATATGACTACTTCATTCAAGTATCTTATCAATTATTGTTCATTACTCAACATTTTTACAACAATTGCTATAAATTCAATAAATAAATAAGTAACAACTAAACTTTTCTGCTAAATTTGTTTTTTATGTAATGGAGAATAAATAAGTCTTAAGTATTTTCATCGTATCTCCATTAGTTTGTAAATTATAATAATTTTAAGGATGAAGACCAGGTAAGAATGACGAAGTTAGAGAGAACTTATATTTAAAAATTAAATAAAAAATAATAAAAAAAAATTTAAAAAAGAAAAAAATCATGTCTGTTTTTGTGACAGAAATTAGATATAAAAAAAAATATAAGGTAAAAATTTATTTGTTTATAACAAATTGTTTATTGCATAAACAATGAAAAATTAAATAAAATGGATTTTTTTTATATCAGAAAGAAAGACAAATAATGATTTAAAAAAAAAAATGGTTCCTTAATATTAATTAGAAGCGGGAGAAAATAAGTGTTAATTAACAAATGCGTTTTGAAGCAATAAAAAAATTTTTTTAAGGAACAATTTTTCTTTTAAAAATCATTATTTGTATCAAAGATTGATATTCCATAAAAAAATTTTCAATTATCTTATAAACAACGCATTTGTTTATAACAATTTTTTAAACAATTAGAGATAAAAATTTAAAAAAATTATTTCTATGTAGTTCCTGATAACATAAAAACGGATTATTGATAATATTTAAAAAAAAATTTTTTTTTCAATGATTAATTTAAGTATTTAATTTTGCAACAACGAAAATTGTTAATAAAAAACTGAAAAATAAAAACTTTTTAATTTTTCCAACGGGGTTCTATTCTGAAGCCTTTCAAGAATTGCTCCAAAAGAGGAAAAAAATCTTAAATTTATAGTTTAACAATTATCACACTTGCAATGTTCATGTTCAAGCAGAAAAAAATTATTAATTAACTATTGATTAACTAATTGAAAAATTGTGATAAAAATTTTTTTCAAGCGGATTATTGTTCATTAATCTATTCAGTTAGTGCCTGAATTTTTCCAATTTTTTATTTTCATATTTAGTATTTTAAAATAATTTTTATTGTTAAAGTGTCCAAAGTGGGTGTGGCTTGCCCGAGCCAGAGTACCCGTTTTCGGCCGTATTTTCATCCCTCTGGGAAAATTATAAATATTGATGCTACAATTCCGGGAATTGAGCATTTTTTTAGGAAATTTCCTCCTCTTTTTGAATCTTTTTTTAGATTTAAAATTTTTTTATTAGTTTTTGAGATATTTACAAAATACTAAAGCCATCTTTTTTTTTTAGTTAATTGTTAATAACTTTTACAATTTTTTCATGCGGAACTTCATTTTTTTCAAAAATCATCTGGATGTCATTCCGAATCGAATGACACCTCAATCATAATTTTCGGAGACTGTTGAAAAAAGTTGGTCTAAATGGCACTTGTTGACTAGACTATTAGCTCAATCTTTAGCGATAATCAGCATCGTTCTAGATATGCAAAATATTTCAGTTGGTTCTTGATATCAAAAGAATGTACCACGCCATAATAGTTAGACTTGTGCTCTTATAAATTGTAACCGTTTGATTTCGTGACATACTTCACGAAGTTTTCAAATTGAACTGATCTTTTCAAACCATCTCATTACTGTTTACACATTGCTTGATTTGATTCAGTAATTAATTTTTCAAATACGTACCTGTAAATGCGCTATTTCGCAAATATTGAAATCTCAAATATTAGTCCTATCTTGACGTTGTGCATCATTTATGTCCTTGATAAAGCTGCTTTTTATATTCTACAGTATCACACAGTTTTCCAGTACGAGAAACGGTTGATAGATGCATATACAGCCAAATACTTGAGTGCAAAAGTTTTTCGGTGATGAATCCTAATCGAAAAATAAAGGGGGTCTTTACGACGAAACTATTGCTTTCACAGGAGTTGAAATAGTTTTGCAATAAGTCGTTCTTTTCCACACATTTTTTCAAATTGAGGAATTTAGTTTTGTTGAAAAGTTCTGGTAAGAAATCAATGGAATAGTGGTTGCATATATCACCCTTCCGAAACAAAATTAAAAAAATATTCATGGATGTTCTCATTTTTGAAAGCGTGTAACTTTTCGAAGAAAGACTTCCTTGATTTTTTGATAATAAATTACCCGCTGAAAACTTTCGCATTTATTTATTTGGCAACACCCTGTAGTTATATTGAATATATGTGGAATGTATTCTTGTCTCACGTTATTATTGACTGAACAATTTTAAAAGAATTTAACTCACTTAAATGTGGCATCTCGCTAACCGAAACTACAAATTTTAATAATGATCATTTACTTTCGACAATGTCAGATAAAGAGCACAGAATGTTGTAGTTTTTCAAAATTATTGTTCCATCGCTTATAAGCGGTACGTGGAATCATTATTTTATCTGTGGGGTGTGTTGCAATATACTGGAAACACTACAATCGGGAACAATTTGCTATAGAAATCACAAATCCAAAAAAATATATAATAAATACCGAAAATAAAATATGCAATATTTGTTAAAATAGTAAAGTATGAAAAATTATTCACCGAATTCATTTTACCGACCCTATCTTTATTCCTGAAACCATTTTTTGAACACTTTCCTCTCATTCTTATGTTTTCTTCAAATGTACCAGTATTTTTCAATGTGAACGTAAAGAAGGAATATTGGTTCAGATATTTTGTGTGGACCATTCTGATACAGCTACCTGGGTATTATTTTCGTTAACCAGAAAACTACTGTATCAATATAAGTAATTTGTTTCACCAAAAATATGCTCAGAAGATCATTCGAGACTTCTGTTTAGGTATAAACACTCCACAAAATCAAGTGGAAGACTCTGATTCCGATAGGCAATCTGATGACGTAGAATATGAACATATGAATATAACGAACAAAGATGACTTCAAGATTAGGCGTGAGATCGATGAGGCTCAGAAAGCAGTTGAAAATGTGAGTGTGAAAACTTTCTCGCAGCCATTGTGATTACGTTAATCGTATTTTTTCCGGTAGGAATAATTTGAGAAAGTATTCCCTTTCCAAAATCCACCATCGCTGGTTTGTTTCCTGCTGAGTGTTTATAATAATTTATATTTTGGCATTTTGTTTTTGTTGATTTTGGGACTGTTTATAACAAAGTAGTGTGATACATTTTGGTACAATAATTCCATTAGAATATTTGATAGCAATTCGCAGTAAGCTCGAAGATCGGTTTTTATCAAAAATTCCCGCACACTTTTCGATAAGAATCGATGAAATATTTTTTGTACTAACCATTATTTATGTTTGTGTTAACGAGTGTTTTCTGTTTTGTTTTTTATAACCAGAATCCGAATTACGCTATAAGACTTTTTGATACTATCCTTCAAAAATCCCCATCCTCTCCCCGAAGTCTGTACGGGAAAGCGTTGGCCTTGGACCGCTTGGCTGATCAGAAGAGAAGCAACAGCGTTCTGGAACAAGCTCTGAAGCTGTACTTGCAGCTGCTGAGAAACAAAAACGTGCCAGATTCGTTGTTTGAGTTGGCTGCGGAAAGATGTCTGAATCGTATGAGATTTTTAGGTAATAAATAAATCTATACCGTTTGCCCAAAAATTCTGCAATTTATCCATTGGTTACGACTCCAACGTGGTCAGGTCCGGGTTCAGGGTCGTTACAATTGTGTCAAACTTCACTCTTTGCTGGGCATATTGTCGAGAAGATTGTTATTGAAGCTTTCAGATGAACAATACAGTCTTCGTCGATCATTTGGAGTTTATTGAAGCATATTGAACGATCCAATTACCATATAGTTGCAGAGTTTTTATGGAAGTCAAAAATTTTCTTCTCGACTGGTTGTTTTTAACTCATTTCGTTTCAGGACAGTATACAAATGCGATTTTGGTACACAAACAAGTGATTGACAGATTTCCAAATATTCCAAAGCATCTGAACGATATGGCTGTTACGTATTTGACAATAAACAGGTTCGTAAACATTAATTCATCTGATATTATCGTGGGCGTGCATAAAATCAAAGTTTTGAAATGTTCATTCGCACGTTTTGATGTTATTATTTCAGTAATTAGTACGTTATTCATTGACGTTGATTCAGCTAAGAGGCGTGACATTTTCGTTGATCAAAATAATTAGCATTATCAACAGAAACGCCATTCAGTGTCTTGGGTGTTTTCAGAATTGTATTCCTTATCTTCCTGTAGCTGTGCTTCTTCCATTCAATTTTTTTCAATATTTTTATGTCCCTCAGTTTTATCCCAACATATTTGTCTAGCCTCTACTGTGGTGGTGTTCAGTTCTTCAAGTCCTCTGTGTATTTTTCTTCACTACGTCCGTCTACCATTGCTCTTCATTAAATTAAGTTTTCCAGACTTTTCGATCCCCATAATACCATCCTGTTCTAGCACCCCGAGTAGTTTCATTGTATTCTGTGAGTTTATTAGCTGTTCCGATTTCCGTTCTTTCTAATGTCGAAAGTTGAATGCTCTCCCATTTGAGATAATCTGAAATCTGAACTCACATTATATTATGTATATGAAAAATAAATGAGATAGTTTAAACTTTTACATGCAAAGATTAAAACAAAACAGAAAATGACATTCTGAACCGGTAGAAAAGCAACTGTATATACATGTATGTTTCGGACTTCGTCAGTGCCGTGTAGCAAAATGCAACAACTCATATTTCATAAGAATGGTTGGCCGATTTCTATCACATCCATTGTCTATATTGGTATTGAGATCCATCAAAGTTCGTCTAAAGCGTTGGCATACGGTAATATAAGGGACAAAGCTGGACCTGGTACTAGTAAATTGTGTTTGAGTACTTCCAATAACTGAAGAATGAGTATATAGTACCGAGTACGCAGATACTGTCGATTGCAAAATTCCGAATGAAAGTCCTTGAGGTTCAAGAATCATTTTTGCATTTTGTAAACATCAGAAAATAAAATTGTGATGGCAGTGATCACTGGTGCGCCATCCAAGTTGTCGTCGGAGAGGGAGGGCATATCACCATGGACTGTTGTCAATTGTTACGCGTATATAAACTTCCCCAAAAAATTAATGCACCACCAAAAATTAGGCAAACGTTTAAGATACATTATCGTCAAAACCACTTGTCCGATTTTGACGTTTTTTTTTTGAATTACGTTATTTTCTTCTGAACGTTGTTGTGTAAGCTGATGTGTTCGCATAAAAACTTTTTTTTCATAAATACTGGGTGTGGCAATGATAGCGTGTTTTTTTTATAAAATTTGTAACACCCTGTAGAGTGTAACAGTTACATTATCAAATTAGAATTAAACTTACACATTAGCCTTATCATTTTTCAACATTTTCTTTTTTGATTCAAAAACGAAACAAAAGAAACTAGTAAAACGATAGCGTCAGTAGCGAGTATTTCCACCTCTAGCAACTTCTTGGCAACGACAGCTCAAACTTAAAATAAGAGACCTTATGTCATTTTGGTCCAGGCCATCCCAAATTGTAATCAGTCTCTGCCGTACATCTTCCAAAGTATTCAAGTAACGTTCCTCTTGTAATCTTTTTCCAACAATATCCCAGAGATTCTCTATAGAATTTAAATCTGGGCTCCGAGCAGTTAAAGCTGGATCTCGAGCAGCAATTTTAGGTCTCAAATTATGTTCCTTTAGTCGCTGATAAACAGTTTCTGTACAAACTTGTAAACCGTCACCATCTCGAAACTGAGTTTGAAGTTTCCGAGCTGTTACAAAGCGTTGTCTTGATGCTGAAAGTCTTAGAAATCGATCTTGGATATGGATCGGAGTTGTTATTCGATTCCTTCCTTATCCCGGCCTGCGACCATGACTCCCGGTCTCTCTGTGTCTTTGTATGACTCGTGAAACGGTTGCGTGGCTAACATGAAATCGTTCACCAATTCTTCGGTAACTCCAACCTTCATCAAACAATAATACTGTTTGAGCACATTCTTCGTATGTAAGATTTCGTATTTCTTGTTGCATATTCGTTAATGAAAAAATTTGCAAAAAAATACTTAAGAAGTAACACTGACACTATGCACTATTTGACAATTACTGGTATTCTTTGTTTTTCCATAGCCTGCTCCAGCCACTAAGATGTCTAGATACACCCTACTACTTACGTGCTGATAATGCTAATTAAATTCAATAAAATCATGTCATGCTATGAAATGGTGTTTCTCGAGTAATAGGAAAGATATGAAATGAATCTAAAAAGAAAATGTTGAAAAAAGATAAAGCTGAAGTGTAAATTTAATTCGAACTTGTTAATATAACTGTTCACTCTACAGGGGTTACAAATTTTATGAAAAAAAAAACACGCTATTATTGCTACACCCGGTGTTTAAAAATAAAGGTTTTTATGCGCATAAAGTTTACACAGCAACTTTCAGAAGAAAATAACATGTCATTAAAAAAAAAAACGTCCAAATCAAACAGTAGTTTTGACGAAAATGTATCGTAAACGTTTGCCTAATTTTAGCTGGTGCGTTAATTTTTACCGGAAGAACACTGATAGATTCATACCAACAAATAATGGAGATATTATATAAATGGGTCTCAAAGAGTAATGTTCCTGCTTTTACCTAATAATACTGGGGAATTTCGTTATAGTTGTGTTATTTGCTTTGAGTAAAATTGGCAAAGAAGTTTAATATTACCATTTGTAGCGTATAGTAGAGTATATATCACTAACACAAATATCTTTTGGTATTCTACGTGTTTGATCAAAAAATGTTTCGAAAAATATGAATAGTTTATTGGGGACTAACAAAAATTTCATTGTTAGTGTCTTCAAGAACCTCTTTGGGTTTTGTATATTCACAACTTTGATGTTTCTGCCAAGGTACCACAAAATGTAAGAAAGTGCCATACTGTGAAAATGATATTTTTCAGAGTAGATGACGCGCGATCAGTCCTCAAGCAAGTTTTAGCCAAATGGCCGAATAACGGTGTCGCTTTGGTCCATTACGGTTTTATCCTAAAAACTGCGGATAACAAGCTGGAAAGTGCAGTATTCTATTTGAATAGGGGGATTCGTACCAGAGAAAAAGGTGTCCTTGATGGAAGGTTCTTTTTCCATTTGGGTGATGCCCTGACTCGTTTAGGAAGAACAGAAGAAGCCATGAAGGTATCTCAACAATAATTATAGTAATGAGACAAGAAAATTATCGGACTGTCTATTTTTTTTGTACTAATTTTTGTCATTTTCTCACAAACTCCACGCTATTATGATCAGAGTGATTAAATTGAGACTGAGTGTTCTAACATTTTCCAATTTTTCATTAATGGAAATGATGAAAAACAACGGTATGTTGCAGGTGTATGAAGAAGGCACTGAACTCAAAGTTTTTCTGTCCAAATACCAGAGATCGCTATACAATGTACCTCGATTAACCGGCAGACCGTGGTGGCAACCCAAAGACCTTCCGTACCTCAATTCTTTCAAACTCCTGAAGCAAAACTGGAGAAAAATCAGTGAGGAGGCTTTGTCTATATTGGACGTGAGAGGCTATTTTCAAGACGAATCTGAAAACTTGAAAGACACCGGTGAGTGGAAACAATTTGAACTGTACGCAAGAGGACAAAAAAATGCGCGGAATTGCAGAAAATGTCCGTTCACATGCAGCATCATGGATCAAATCCCGGAAGCTGTTAGCTGCAGAAGAGGCCAAACCAAATTCAGCGTTATGCACCCTGGCACTCACGTTTGGCCCCATTGTGGTCCCACAAACTGTAGGCTGAGAACGCATTTGGGTCTGAGAGTTCCTCCGAATACACACATCAGAGTGGCCAGTGAAACAAGGTAAATATAAAAATCTTAAGGTAATGATTGATACGCACAACGTTTTTTAACTGGTCAAAATGCATCTCTGCTTGAAGTTAGGTTAGTATTATCCATTTTATTTGTTGAAAAATGAATACGCCACCAAAAATCAGTAGGTCGCCACGAAGCGCCACGGCAAATAATAATAATGCCGTCCTCTACCCGCACAGGCTATGCCTTTGGGTACACTCTGTGACTGTTTATGAGGTATTATTATCATTATTAATATTATTATATTACATTGCTAGTCTCTAACTTGGAATGAGTTCAGTAAATTGTTGGAAAAATGCGTGGACAGGTCGATTAATATTTTGAATTGCGCTCTTTTTGAAGCAAGAAAATTTTATACAGCGTGTCCCTAATTTCAGATATGAATGACATCATCGACTTTTTTTTAAATGGCAATCCTAATTTTTTATGAATATTTTCAATCTGGACCGCTATTGCCTATCCCTTGACTGGAACTGAGTCATGATGCCTTACTATAGATACGGCTAAAGCTAACGGTACATAACGTAACCGGGTTTAGTAAAAAAAAATATAATTTAATTCTGGCGATCCTGACCCTGTAATGGTAACAAGAAATGAGTGTTCGATTACGGAGAGAGAGCCTGAACAATAGCAACCCTTTCCAAGGAAGGCAGCAGGCGCATTAATTCCCCATCCACAACGCGGAATATTTAAAATTCTAGCGAAGGCTCTTGCACTGAATATATGAGAGGCAAATTATTTAGTTCTGGCTATCCTGATCAGAATAATGAGACAAACTCTTCAAATTATCGTATTGTCACCGGTTTTTGATAAGTGTACGAAGTTTCCATTAGATCTGTCCGTTTAAAGTGGGTCTAAAGGAGTCGGTTACAAACACATACCTAGGTGAAGCTAAATAAAAGCGTGTAATCATAAAAAAAACTGTCTTTGATTTACTGAATTCTTTCCAAGTTGTGAAATACATTTTCGATTAATAACCTTTGAATTCCGAAACTTAGTAGCATAGTAGCTGGAGAAGTCACGAGTACATGAAAGTCTCGAATAGTTTCACTGTATCTTTTGTCGATTATTTCTTGATTTTAAGTTCCTACAGCAATTTCTTTGTTTTAAGCCTGATATAATTAATAATGCCTTTCTTCGTATTCCATAAATATCTGAAGAATTGCATATGAAATATTGTGAAAAGCCATTACGACATTACGCTAGCGATATGTTTCTTAGTATTAATAAGAAGCTATGGGAAAATGATGATAGTTTCTGTCTTAGATACATTTATTTTTAATGTATTTGCTAGGAACCACTGTTAGTCGTTCCTGGACACCAATGAGATCGCGTCATTTTCAGTCCGAACTGAATCATTGACGTAAAGAAGAAAAAGTAGGGGCCCGAAAACCGATCTTTGGGGAACCCCACGGTCTAATCTTCTCTCATTCGACTTTTTATTATTGAATAATACATATTGGGTTCTGGTGTATACAGATAATTCAATTGAGGATTCTGCCTACACTAAAGTTGAAAATTGAATGATTGTTCTGGAAATTGAAATATCCAGTATCGGGTGTCAACGAGGTGAAACGAGGAACTTCAATTCACAATTGGTTGAGACTGTCTTAATTAAAAGTGAATTATCATTTGTACCCATAGATGAATCTGAATTTGAAATGAATATATTTAATTTTTCAGGAGCTGGAAGGAAGGTGAAATACTGGTTTTTGATGATAGCTTCGAACATGAGGTTTGGCATAATGGGACAGAATTCAGATTAGTACTAATTGTCGATGTTTGGCATCCCGAACTAACCCCGTCCGAAAAGAAGAATCTCTCCCCCATATGAATTGTTTGTATATTTATTGATGATGTGATTTTACATCATAGAAGTTTGTAGATATTTACCCTAGGATATTAAATATTTTTAGTTCAAATTAGGAAATGTCATTTCGGTTGTGATATTTTTCAAATATTTCTGAAGGAAAATGGTATCACTTGAAGTTTCAATATTCTAGAAGGGAATTGCTTAGAAAAAAAGTGTGGAAAACGTTGAAACGAGTATAGGCATTGTGTGAAGATGTATGGTCATTAAAAAATACATGGTAAAGAGCATTTCATGCGCTGTTTAGAAATTCCTATGCTGGTTTCTCTCAAAAATAGCCTGTCATTTGTTGGCCTCTAAAATAACCTCCATTATTCTCAAGAAATAATGATTTCAGGCAAGTTTCCCTTCGACTTCCTACTAACAAATTTTTAAAGTAGTCAAGAATAATTTATTCGTATTTGCACCAAATTGATCCAAAAGATTACCTTTTTTTATGATAACTTCAATTCACTCAAATTACCAATCTTTCAATATGTACATACAAGCAACGCTCTGAACAGTAAGGTAGTGGAATTCATCTCGAACAAGATTATTCACTAGAGACTAGAGGAAGTTTTCAACAGTTAACATCGAAGAGTAAAAATTAACTGCATCAATTTTCGTTCTGCCATCTCATGGTTGTGATGGTCTGAATGTGAATTGCTGCATTATAGTAAACTTTAATTGAAACGGAGGCTACAATGAGATTCGTCTACCGTCTGTAAGATGGCAAGCTAAAATAATTCTTATCTCACCAAAGCCCGATTTTATAATCGGTAGGACGAAACGGATTGCATTTCTCACTTCAGCAGTTCAAGCTCCTTCTGTATGACAAATTTGAAGCCTATCTGAAGTGTGAAATTTGTTGAAAGAAGTTCAAAGGGTTTGAAATGTAATATTTGCATCACATTCACTTCTGCCATCTGTTGCACGGATAATCAAGTTGAGCTGGACTGAAAGCGCTGCATTATAGAAACCTGTAACTTAAGCAGAGGCCAAAGGAAGATTCGTTTAACGTCCCTTAGATGGCCCGCAAGTCCTAAAACCCTGATATTTCAAAAACTAAGATGAATAGAGTAAAACGGATTTATTTCTGAATTCTGCAATCTAGCTCCTCCTGTAAAGCTAATTTGAACCAATCTGCGGTGGAAAATTTGTTGAAAAAAGTTCAAAGGGATTGTTACCTTATTTCTTAAAGAGGTCAATAAATTCACCTAGAGCCTCCATAGTCATTATAGATGATCTAGGAACGATGCTGAACTGCGGACTAGTGATATTCCTTTCAAAAAACGACTTTTTTTAAAAACTAGCGTTTTTTACGAACAATGTAATTAATCAAAAACCATGACGAATAGAGCAAAACTAATTGCATTTCTGACTTTTGCAGTCCTAGCTGCTCCTGTATGGCAGGTATGAAACCAATCTGAGGTATGAAATTTGATGAAAAAAGTTCAAAAGTTTTAAAATGTATTGATTGCATCACATTCGCTTCTGCCATCTGTTGCACGGAGGATCAAGTTGTGGTGGACTGAAACCGCTGCATTATAGAAAACTGTAACTGTAGCGGAGACGTTCTGGAGATTTGTCCATCGTCTCTTAGATGGCCCACAATGTCATTTTGAGCAGAATACCATTATTTTTACCAAAATTCTGATATTTTCAAAACTAGAGTAGAACGAATATCATTTCTGAATTCTGCAGTCCAAGATCCTCCTGTATAGATAATTTGAAGCCAATCTGAGGTGTGAAACTTGTTGAAAAAAGTCCAAAGAGAACGTTATTTCTTGAAGAGGCCAAAAAATCAACTTTCTTCTAGAAAAACTCACAATTGGAAAGTCGATGTCTTTTTCGAAATATGTCACCTTCTAATGAGCATATTGAATGTTCCAAATTTCAGAAATATAGCTAGAGAAACAAAGGAGACAGGATGGTGTACAATGAATCTCTGTGTCAAACGGTATATTAGTCATAAAGTATATTTTTGACTGATGATTGAAATTCAGTTTAATTTGTCATTTCCGAGGATGATGTCCAGGAGATGTAGAATGTGAATCGACCTATATACACAATTTATTTTATATACTACAATAGTAATTTTATTATCTTTTAAAGTTTTTATGAAGCTAGAAACTTGTAGCTCAAGTAGTAGTAGTACAATAATTGTTGAAGTTTGTTAAAGAAAATAGGGTTACTCAAAAAAGCTTCTGGCCTATTTTGTGTTTTAGGTCTGCACTTTTAAGAAACACACTAATTTTGTAGGAATGTATCTTTGTTGAGGAATTATTTTGTAAATAAAATGGCAGTTTAACTCTGTTGTATAGCATTGTTATATTTCATAAGTGGCCTTAGTTTACTTCGTTCAAACTGAATATTTTCTTGATTTTTGTTTTTCCAAAAATCAGATATTTCCATGTAGAGGCGAAGGGCAATTCAAATTTATCAAAACATTGTATAATTTGTAAATAGTTGAATATTCCATTTAGTATAGTTTTTCCATTTAATTTGTTGCCAAACAGTAAACAGTGTATGTAGACTATGTTATCCGAATAAATTATTATATACAAAAATATGGAATTTGATTTTTCTTTATCCAGACATATTGTGGAATATTGTTTATTGTACAGGTAAATCGCCGAATGGCCGAATGAAATGCCGCTTTCTGTAATATGCACAACACATTAGAAAGCCTTCTCCATATAACATTACTGAAATACTCTAAAGAGTCATTTTTCACTGAGATAAATATATAATAAATATCAAGAAAAACCAATTATCCAGAATGTATGGATAAGACAGTCCACGTGGATAACTGTTTAAAACTGCTTTCGAGTAATTCACAAGAATGAATGAATGGCTGATGGCGGCAATCCATTTTAATACTCCATAGATGTCGCCACTTCGGAAGCGTCACGGCTGTGTGGTGTAAATTAATAAATACCGTGCCAATGCAAATATCTTTAAAATAGTTAATGTAGGATGACGTTCAGTAAATGAATTCTTGTAATCTTAATATTTGTTAATCCCACATTTCTCAATCTGAACGTTGCAGATAACACGTTTGCGTGAAAATGATTAGTGATCAGATAAATAAGAACTACGTGAATTTACGTGAATGAAGGGATGATTGGCAGAAAATAATTTTAATATTCAGATCAGTCGATAGATGTCGCCACTTCTATAGCGTCGACGCTTGTGTGGTGTCAATTGTTAAATACCGAGCCAATGCTCATGAACTCTCAAATATTCCATGTAGGATGCTGTTCAATAATATATATATAGAAGACTAAATCACAGTTAATAGACTTATTTCATTCATGAAATAATATCTTTAATCTTGTGAAATATATTTCACATTCACAATTAATCTCTATGTTGCAGATAAGACAGATAGTTCGTTTGAAAGTGATTAATGATCAGATAAGAACTACTGAGGAATTCACGTGAATGAATCGATGATTTGCAGAAATTAATTTTAATATTCAGATAAGTCAATAGATGTCGGCACTTCTATAGCGTCGACGGTTGAGAAGTGTCAATTGATAAATACCGAGCCAATGCACGTGACCTATGAAATGTCCCATGTAGGATGCGGTTCGATACTATGAAGACTTCACAATTATTATGACGTTTTATACATAATGTAATTTTTGTAAGATTGTGAAATATATTCCACATTCTCAGTTAATCTCAACGTTGCAGATAAGACATTAATTCGTGTGGAAATGATTAGTGATCAAATGAGAACTACTAAGTAATTCACGTGAATAAATGGATGATTGGCAGAAATTAATTTTAATATTCAGATCAGTCGATAGATATCGCCACTTCTATAGCGTCGACGATTGTGTAGTGTCAATTGATAAATACCGAGCCATTGCATAAGAACTGTTTAATATTACATGTAGGCAGAATAATAATAAATGAAGACTTATTCACAATTATGACCTGTTTCATGCATGAAATAATTTCTGTTATCTTGTGAAATATATTTCACAATCTCAATGAATCTCTACGTTGCCAATAAGATAGTTAGTTCGTTTGAAACTGATTAGTGATCAGATGAGACTTACTGAGTAATTCACGTGAATAAATGGATGATTGGCAGAAATTAATTTTAATATTCAGATCAGTCGATAGATGTCGCCACTTCTATAGCGTCGACGGTTGTGTAGTGTCAATTGATAAATACCGAGCACATTGCATAAGAACTGTTTAATGTTACATGTAGGCAGATTAATAATAAATGAAGACTTATTCACAATTATGACCTGTTTCATGCATGAAATAATTTCTGTTATCTTGTGAAATATATTTCACAATCTAAATTAATCTCTACGTTGCCAATAAGACAGTTCGTTTGAAACTGATTAGTGATCAGATGAGACATACTGAGAAATTCACGTGAATAAATGGATGATTGGCAGAAATCAATTTTAATATTCAGATCAGTCGATAGATGTCGCCACTTCTATAGCGTCGACGCTTGTGTGTGTCAATTGATAAATACCGAACCATCGCATATAAACTCTCAAAAGTCTCAAATATCCCAAGTAGGATGCAGTTTAATAATATATGAAGAATTACTCAGTTATAATGACTTGTTTCATGCATGAAATAATATATGTAATCGTGTGATATATATTTCACATTCTCAATAAATCTCTACGTTGCCAATAAGACAGTTAGTTCGTTTGAAACTGATTAATGATCAGATGAGAACTACTGAGTAATTCACATGAATAAATGGATGATTGGCAGAAATTAATTTCAATATTCAGATCAGTCGATAGATGTCGCCACTTCTATAGCGTCGACGGTTGTGTAGTGTCAATTGATAAATACCAAGCCAATGATATAAGTGTTAGTTATAAGTTAGATTTAGGTTGTTAATTCTTGCAAAAAAATCACATACAATCAATTGATTGAGATCCATTATCATAATTATTATCGTTATCATCTCGGGTTGTTCTATATATTTTTTAAATTATGTATACTACTCATAGATAAATAGTAAAGACAGTTATGATTTGGTCTCATACACATCTATGGCGTACTTCACTTTATTTTTTCATGACAGGTGGATTGACTCGCATGAAACACCAATAAGAACTACTCGAGCAATTCACGAGGATGATTCAATTGTTGTGGCAGCAATCAATTTTAATATTCAGAGCTGTCAATAGATGTCGCCACTTCTATAGCGTCGATGGTTGTGTAGTGTCAATTAATAAATAAATACCAAGCCATTGAAAATTAAGTTTTAAGTTATATTTAGGGGGTTTGTAAATTATTGCAAACAAATAAGGTACAATTATTATATAATCCATAACATTATTATCCTTATTATCTCGGATCTGTTCTATATTTTTCATTTTTCTCTAAAAGTTACAATACCAACCGCATGTATCGAATTCGTATTAAGGACAGTCACTTTTGATTTGATCAGGGGCCCGCCCACCCGATGTACTGATATCCCATCTATGGCGTTATTTACCTTATTAATTCAAGGCAGATCTGTCTGGGTGACTTTCAAGTGGCGCCATCTACCGAGAGGTTCGTTCACAACAATATTTTATCAAGATGCTTCGACATATCAACTCCAATTGTTTGAGCAAGGTATTATTGATAAGGAAACCGGACAAAGTGTGGGTTGCTGTTTAAGATAAGCAGTATTCTAATTAGTCAAACGAAATTGTTGGAGTAACGTAAATATTACTACAGTATTCAAGTCTCCCATATAACACTACTACCTCCTCCTACCATTATAACACCCATTACCACGCACCATTCACGTTCACGCTCTTGAAAAACGTTTCCCATCCTCATCGGCTTTTATATGTGATATGCGTGTCATGCCATAATAGGATTCATAAAAGAAGTTATCCATTTCATTAGCACATAACCTGCAATAGGAAGTAACTCGTAAATGGCGCCATCTACCATGTATGTAATATTTCACTTTGTGGGAAAAATTAATAGACTGAAGCGATTCGACATTCTCTCATGAAATAATCATGGCAAAACAATAACACCAATGACTAACTAATACCTCATTCAACTTAAAAACAGTGAGTATAATATTAAAACTCTAGTTAATACATAAGTATAAATATGACTATCTTCAACAATCTGCACTCTTGAACATCAAAAGCTTTATTGAGTTAATGTTTGCAAGCACCAGTATAAGGTATCTGCTGCCATCTGCCAGAGATGGGAGTAAACTGAACTTACCAAAATCATTATTCACCACAATCAACTGTTTGAAGAGAAATCTTGAAACAATTGTCGACAATATAATCAATTCACTAGACCGCCGTAAATCATGATAAAATGAATGTCTAGTAAATGCGACAATCATGGACAAGGAAGGTAGGTAGGTAAATAAAAAAATCCAAATTATTTCTAGATTTATTGTCAACGAAATATTAGTTCTTTAGGCAGTTAAAACTTGAAGGAATATGTATGTATGTATGCTGATTAGAAGCCAATCTGAAGCGTGAAATTTGTTGAAAAAATTTCCAAAGGGTTCTTAACCGTATTTCTTGAAATGGCCAAAAAATCAACTTTCTCCTTTCAAAAAACCTATTTCTGAAAAAATCGACATTTTTTTACGAAAAACGCAATTAATCAAAAACTATGACAAATAGAGCGAAACTGATCACATTTCTAACTTCTGCAGTTCAAGCTCCTCCTGTAGGCTGTTAAGTAACCAATCTGAGGTGACATTTGTTGAAAAAAGTTGAAAAAGGTTTAAATGTATTATTTGCATCACATTCGCATCTGCTATCTGTTGCACGGAGGACCAAGTTGTAATGGACTGAACGTGTTGCATTATAGAAACCTGTAACTGAAGAGACTTAAAGATTTGTCTACCGTCCCTTAGATGGCCCTCAATGTCTTTTCGAGCAGAATACCATTATTTTTACCAAAACTCTGATATTTCGAAAACTAAAATAAATAGATCAAAACTTATTTAATTTTTGAATTCTGCAGTCCAAGATCCTCCTCTCTAGCTAATTTGTAGCAAATCTGAGGTGTGAAAGTTGTTGGAAAAAGTTCAAAGGGAACCTAATTTCTTGAAGAGGCCAAAAAATCAACTTTCTCCTAGAGCCTCCATATTCACAATGGATGATGTAGGAACGATGCTCAACTGCTGAAATTTCTTTCAAAAAACCAGTTTCTGAAAAATCGACATTTTTTTACGAAAAACGCAATTAATCAAAAACTATGACAAATAGAGCGAAACTGATCACATTTCTAACTTCTGCAGTTCAAGCTCCTCCTGTAGGCTGTTAAGTAACCAATCTGAGGTGACATTTGTTGAAAAAAGTTGAAAAAGGTTTAAATGTATTATTTGCATCACATTCGCATCTGCTATCTGTTGCACGGAGGACCAAGTTGTAATGGACTGAACGTGTTGCATTATAGAAACCTGTAACTGAAGAGACTTAAAGATTTGTCTACCGTCCCTTAGATGGCCCTCAATGTCTTTTCGAGCAGAATACCATTATTTTTACCGAAACTCTGATATTTCGAAAACTAAAATTAATAGAGCAAAACTGATTTAATTTTTGAATTCTGCAGTTCAAGATCCTCCTCTCTAGCTAATTTGTAGCAAATCTGAGGTGTGAAAGTTGTTGGAAAAAGTTCAAAGGGAACCTAATTTCTTGAAGAGGCCAAAAAATCAACTTTCTCCTAGAGCCTCCATATTCACAATGGATGATGTAGGAACGATGCTCAACTGCTGAAATTTCTTTCAAAAAACCAGTTTCTGAAAAATCGACATTTTTTTACGAAAAACGCAATTAATCAAAAACTATGACAAATAGAGCGAAACTGATCACATTTCTAACTTCTGCAGTTCAAGCTTCTCTTGTAGGCTGTTAAGTAACCAATCTGAGGTGAAATTTGTTGAAAAGAGTTGAAAAAAGTTTAAATGTATTATTTGCATCACATTCGCATCTGCCATCTGTTGCACGGAGGACCAAGTTGTAATGGACTGAACGTGTTGCATTATAGAAACCTGTAACTAAAGAGACTTAAAGATTTGTCTACCGTCCCTTAGATGGCCCTCAATGTCTTTTCGAGCAGAATACCATTATTTTTACCAAAACTCTGATATTTCGAAAACTAAAATAAATAGATCAAAACTTATTTAATTTTTGAATTCTGCAGTCCAAGATCCTCCTCTATAGCTAATTTGCAGCAAATCTGAGGTGTGAAAGTTGTTGGAAAAAGTTCAAAGGGAACCTAATTTCTTGAAGAGGCCAAAAAATCAACTTTCTCCTAGAGCCTCCATATTCACAATGGATGATGTAGGAACGATGCTCAACTGCTGAAATTTCTTTCAAAAAACCAGTTTCTGAAAAATCGAAATTTTTTCACGAAAAACGCAATTAATCAAAAACTATGACAAATAGAGCGAAACTGATCACATTTCTAACTTCTGCAGTTCAAGCTCCTCCTGTAGGCTGTTAAGTAACCAATCTGAGGTGAAATTTGTTGAAAAAAGTTCAAAAAGGTTTAAATGTATATTATTATTTGCATCACATTCGCATCTGCTACCTGTTACACGGATGATCAGGTTGTAATTTACTGAAAGTGTACTATTATAGAAACCTGTAACTGAAGATACATGAAGATTCGTCTACCGTCCCTTAGATGGCCCGCAATGTCTTTTCGAGCAAAATAACATTATTTTTATCAAAACCCCGATTAATATAGCAAAACGGGTTTCATTTTTGAATTATGCAGTCCAAGCTCCTCCTGTACGACTGATTTGAATCCAATCTGAGGTATGAAATTTGATGATAAAAGTCGAACAATTTGACCGAGAGCCAATTTCCCATATGTTTTCGTGCGGGGTCCTTTATAAGAAATACATAGGGTTCTTCTCGTGACAAGTTATATCATAAAATTTCATAATTTAACAAATCTCTGGCTGTTAAAACATCCAACCCAAGTTCGAGACCACAGAGCGCGATATTTTTTTTCAAGTGCCTCGGTTCATTAGGCGGCCTTGAGCCCTAATGTAAAACAAATGTGACGTCTGATGCTTGCCTGGAGCGAGCACCGACCCCCGGGTGTGCTGTCGAAAAGTGGATATACCACCAATAATCAGTGAGTCGCATCTGAACGTCACGGCGAATAATAATAATAATAATAATAGCCGTCCTCTACCCGCACAAGCTATGCCTGTGGGTTCACACTCTTGTAGTGTTTATGTCGAGGGAGTATCATTATTTACTTCAAAGTGAATTACCTTTTTTTTTAGAGAATATAAAGAAAAACTTTTTGATATTTTTTTGTTAAAAATAGATGAGTTTTACCCCTGTACGTACTGTACTCTGAATATTAATTTCAGATAATATACACCCATAGGAAATCATCTTTTCGTACTGCTCGTATTAGAGAGATCCTGACCACGCAATTTTTCATGTGGTAATTACACTCCAGAAGATAAACAATTAAAATGTTCTCGGTTTTCGTTTGATAGCGCATTCGAGGATAGTATTTCCCCGGCTTGAGTGAAGGACGCGATATATGAGACAGTTTGTGTTGTGGAACGATGTGTAAGTGTCATCGGCGCTTTATTTTGAACATAAGGCACCCTGGGAGCGAAAAGTGCTAATTTTAAAGTTCGTGTGAATCTCTACTTATGATTGTCAACAGAAGTTCGTGAAAGGAGTGACTCAGTGGGACAGGTCGAGAGATGATTATTTTTTAAAACTCAACTACCTAATTATTAAACTTGATTGACTTTAATTCGTTCAACGAATACCTATTGACCGCTACAATGGGAACGGATTACAAAAAAATGTATCTTGAACTCAATGATCTTCTAGAGGGTGAGTCTAATTTTTCATTATTCTGTTGTATATATTATCACTATTGATGATAAAATAATGATAAAAAGTGGTCGGCGAGCGATAAAAATTATACCACGAACATGACAATTTCGCATCTTATTGCTAACTCGAAATGAAAACTTCAAAAATAAACTTTTTCTTAATAAACAAACGATAATAAATTATTTACAAAAAATCTGTCCAATTAATCAGCAAATAAAACACACCCATACACACATATCAAAATGAATGATTAATAGGAAATACTGCAAAGCTTTGTTTTGATATCTAATTGATAATTCAACAAAAGGAAGCACCAGCCTATATAGTGAGTTAGTTCCATAAGTAGCTGTTGAATTAATTTTTGTCATCAGTTTCCGAAACGATTTGTATATGGAGTTGTCTTTTTTTCAACCGTCCCCACTTTTTATAGTCAATACACTCAAAGGCTGTAAAATTTGTTTGAGGTAAAAGGTCGAAGAAAAAAAGAAATGTGTAGCGTTTGTCGTTAAGTTTTATGCTGTCCAGTTAAAAATGTTATAAATTGTCAAATGTCAAAACCATGGACACAACTTTTTTTCATAGACTTGAGAAGAGAAGTTTTTCGAAACTGGTAGGCTGAATAGAAAAAAAACTGTTAGTCCAATTAAAATTCAAGCATATCTTAGAGCCAATCCTCAAAATTCATCAACGATGTAGTTGAAGAATTGCCATTGTGTATTGAATCAGCCCACGCCGAGACTAATAAATACAGATTTCGCCCATACAAGCTAAAATGGGTGCAGAAGTTGACAACAGCGCAAAAGGAAATCATACTGCAATTTGTCAGGCATATCGTAGAAATCATTCAAAGGATGCCACATTTCTGGATGAACGTGTTTTGGATCCCATATTTTTTTATGATTCATTGACTGGTCGGGTTTAAATTTTCTAAATGCAAAAATTGAAGAACATATTGACAATTTACCTCTACACCACCACATTGTGTTGTTCCAGTTAAGAGGTACTTGAATAAGAAATATCCACAGTAGATTGGAAAATCGAGGATTATTATATGGCCACCTAATAGTCCCGATTTAACACAATGTGATTTTTACTAATGGCAATACGTTGAAAATATTGCCTTTCCTACGCCGTGCTGTTCTATGGACGATCTAAAGAAAATAATTAGAAATGCCATTCGGCAGGTGCAATACAACAGAGACACTTGACACTGTAAAAAAATTAGAGGTCAAAGGTACAGAAACAGTATATATAAGTATATATACGTGCATTGAAAATGAAGGAGTTCGAATGGAGCAGCACTTACAAGTGCAAAAAATAGTTCTAATTGCTTCAAATTGTTTGCTATTTGTAAATTGGATTCATTTTATTTTGCAATCAATTTGTTCCTCTTGGACTTGCGTAATTTAAATACATAATAAATGTCCAAGAACGATAACTATAAAATCCATGACAATTCTTGGAAACAAAATAATAAATGCGGGTATCTTGTTCTAGAAAAATCAAAATTATAATTATATTTATATCAATTTGCGCTAAAAGAAAGGGCAAGTGTGACATATTTTCTTGATCAGAAAAAAGAAGTATTTTTAAATATTTAGTAATATACTTATAAAAAAAAGTAAGTTGTGCCAATAATTTTGTCATTTGACATTCAAATGACTAGACAGTATAAAACACTATAATTTATTCTTTTACTCGACCTTTCAGCTCAAAAAATAAATATTTTACAGCCTTTAAAAATGGGACAAATTAAAATGAAAGTACTGTACATCAAACTTTATAGTGAAAATAAACAATTTCCAATTGATCTTTTCTCCAATAATTATACAACTATACTTTCTTGGTAACTACCGTGACGGACATTACCTGAGAGATACTTGAAATGTTTTGAATGAATCCTTTGAAATTCAAAAAAGCTACAAGTTAATCAAATGGCAGTGGTCCCAGGTAGCACACTTAAATTGGGACAATATCGTGAAAATATTGGCAAAATATTCAAAAGAAATATTGGCGAGAAAAAAAAAGGGATCATTTCGCGATATGTCCAATGTTACTTGGATAATATTGGCAAAATATTTTCGAAACAACATCGGCCTCAAAACACTCGGCGATATTGATACACTTATTATAAAAATTCATTGTTCTGATAGCGTTGGAAATTGTTGATATGGTGATCACAGCGTAAATGACTGTCAATTATAATACCCAAGTATTTGGAGTTGCTAGTCGACTTGATAAATATTTTTTTCCATTTGTATTGATTTATAGGACTGTAACGTTTGGAAGTTTATATATGTATGGAAGGAAAATACTTTCATCAACATTTATAGTTGATAAATTTTAATCGAACCACTTTAATATCTCACTGAGATCAGTTTCCACTTTCTCCTTTAGGCTTTTCCATGTATTTGAGGAATAAATTATTGAAGTGTCATCAGCAAAGCAGAGTAATACCCCACTGCTATTCATGGTCAGCAAGGTATTCATATAAATAAAGAGATTAGAACCCAATATCGTTCCTTGAGGCACCCCACATTCGAGGATTGTTTCATTACTAACTTGATTATTAATTTCAACTATTTGCTTTCTGCATGTTTATAACTTTGAAGGGGAGAAAATACATTTCCCCTAAAACCCATAACTTGTAAATTTTCAATGACTGTTTGTGATCCACTGTATCGAAGGCCTTAGCAAGGTCAACAAATACACATAATGATGGTTTACTTTTGTCTAAGGCCTCATACATTCTTATCATAACAGCAGATATTGCATCTTCAGTATAGATCGACCTGACTGAAACCCGAATTGATTTTTTAAAAACAAATTATATTTTTCAACGAAAGATTCCATTCGTTTCTTTAAAAGTTTCTCAAATATTTTTGCCAGATTGCTCATAAGTAATTGGATTAAATTTTTTTGTATCCGGTTTTGTGTAATGGTTTGA
The DNA here is from genome assembly GCA_958502065.1 of Chrysolina americana. NCBI lineage: Eukaryota > Metazoa > Arthropoda > Insecta > Coleoptera > Chrysomelidae > Chrysolina > Chrysolina americana. The sequence continues at coordinate 54,709,347 of OY293420.1, read as the reverse complement.
TAATTGCTACTATAAATTCTGGAGGACATATCCAGTTTAAAAAATTTGGTCTTTTAATGTCTCAGGCTTGATACCATAAACGGTATCATGATTATCATTACAAATATCTCAACTAACCCCTGGCCATGGGTAGTCATGTACAGGAATTGAATCCTGCCTTTTGTTAGGATAAACGCTCTTTGCTGTACTTGTCAATAAAAGCATTTATTAAAAATTCCATAAGAAATATCCCAGTCAGGCCCTGTCTCCGGAGACTCTCACTTGACCAGATGTTATGGTGAAGCGAGTCCTCTAGAGCGGCCTCAGCTGTTCAAAGCATTTATTATTATTATTATCAACTTGAAACGTCCTCTTCACCCACATATTTCACATATTATTTCTGTTGTGTCTGTCTAAATACATTATTATTTTACTATATTTTTGAATATATTTTTTTTCAGATATATGTGAGTTTCTGTCTGGTGAAAAATTAGAGAACCTATCAGCTAAAGACAAATGGTTGGCAGAGTCTCTCATAAACCGATCGAAGAAACAATTGCAAGAAATAGCTAAGGTTCAAACTACTGATGTATACGTGCCCATGGACAACAAAAAAGGTATTGTTATTATATGATATTATACGATATTTTACTAGATAGACAGTCCTGAAATAAACCATATTTTCATATGAGTGAATGCAATAACCCCTTCATAGCTTGGATCTGAAATTACACAAATATAAATAAGTAAGCAAACTTTGACATGGCTGGAGCTAATCTGAACATATTTTGTTGAAACATAAACGGCTTGAATATACGTATAAAATACTTTTTCTACGCCCATGTCTGTAAACGTCAAAAATCGCACTGTCAACATTCCTTGTAAATGACATTTTACAATAACATGTAGGTACGTAATGAGATGTCATAACATACACGTGCGTTTTGAGAAGAAAACTTGAACTTCTTGGTTTAATTAAATTACAATCAAATGTTTATTTACATAAGACATTATTTGGTCTATTTACACAAATTTAGTCAATTAAAAAACATAAAATCTTTTAGTATTAGCGAGATATATTTAGGATTGAAAGGGTGATGCCCCTAAATGTAGGCAGCACGTTATGCAATTTCTTTAAAAATAGGACACGTTTTCTAAGCATGTTATGAAAATAAATGTCCTGTCATTTATATTGTCAATTTCTTGAACAAAATATAATTGTATCCGAACATTTTCTCAACTTCATCTACGAATATGTTTGATAGTAGTAAAAGTGATGAAATTATGAGCACTCCACCGGAGATTTTAGAAAACGCTCAAGCTGCCACACATAATTTGTTACCGCTAAAATAGAAATAAAGGTACAAAATTACCTATCAAAAATGTATGGATTGGCGACATGATTGCGATGTTTTTTATTTAATGGAAGAAAATGAATTGGCGTAGAAAAAGTATAGTACGTTACACGAGTTGTAAGCCCATTACGCTGCGCGGCTTCGTGCATAATCTTTTTCATTTCGTGCGCAATGGGTTACTTACAACTCTTGTTACGTAATATACTATTACATATTTCAGCATAATTTTTTAATGATGTTCATTTCTTTACATAAATTGAGTTCGTCAATTTCGAGGTAATATTGGGAGCACCCCGAATATTTTTTCAACAAAATATTCGTGATCACTTTCCACAACAATATTTCAGTAATCACTCTCAAATAAAATAGTTCTTTGATGCAGAAATTGAAAGAATTATAAAAAAATTGAACCGTACCTAGTTGACTTTAAGCATCATCCATGGAGTGATTATTGGTATTTTAAATGATTGTGGTATCCCGTTTAAAATAAAATGAAATGTTGATAGCAACTTCCGATATAACCGGAAATAGTGTCTCGGCGAGACTGTTTTAGATGAATTCAAAACCGACATAGACATAGATGATCGAGGAGTGCCATGGATTCTGCACTCTCAATCAATTCTGGATAATAATTAATACTCATTTCCTATCGGTCTCTAATATTTACTCAATATATATCACTCATGGAATTTTTTTTCCATTACGACAAGTTTGATTGAAATAAAACAGAAATTAATAAAAATTACATTCAATAGAAAATTGAAACTGAATGCTAATTTGTTATACATGGTTGAATAGCGAATTGGAGGAAAATATTAATTTTTTCTGAATCTGTCACTATTCAAAATGTTTTTTTATTCGTATTACCGTTTTCACCTTCAAAACTCTACCCTTCTGATTTATTTTGAATACCTGATAAATATTTCCAGGATAACCTAACTTGTCCTATTTAATATCGTTGTATTGAGAAATTTGAATCTACTGTTGTATTTTTACTGTTGAAATTTTGATTTCCAGCGAAATAAGTTTGCCGTAGGTCGAGCAGTTTTGTCTAACGTCAATTTTTCGAGTAAAATTGCTGATGGAAAAATTTTGAGTTCGAAGAAAGGACCACACACACTTCTTATGCAAAAAGTCTTTCGGTCAAATTGTCCAAAATTTCGTTATGATATTGAACTCGGGCTTTCGAAAAGAAGTTACCGTGGCCACACAAAATTTCTATGTATAGTTCACGAAATACAGAGTGTTGAAGTTGTAAAATGTCACTTTCAGGTCATTATTATAACTGAACTTTATTGGTGGTAATATCACAAAATGGGGTTTTTATCTACAACACAGTATTACACTTGACCAGTGCATCAATATGTTTTCCAAGCATTTCTTTAAACAATATACAGGGTAAATCATAACTTCTTCCGAATTATGGAAAATGAAAATAATTTCAGAATGAATCATATGAGTCTGATCGTATGAAAATTGATGTTTCTGCGTTGATATATTTGATAAGAACGACTGAACTCATGATATATGAAATTTAATTTTATATACAAAGGGGATTGAAAGTATATGCGTCTCCGTAATATACGCTTCGAATTATGTGATTTAATCAATTCAGAGCACCGATTACCAATATGTGTGCCATGAGACGACCAATATTACTGAAAAATTAAGAAATACCCTCTATAAAAAAAACGATTGGTCAATTTTTCAAACATTTTTTATCCTCCAGAGAAGATGCAATATAAAATTGTGTATTAAATACAGAATTTTTCTGTCTGGTTTTTGTTTAATGGATGAAGATGCTGAAAGATCGAATAATTATTATTTTGAAGCATATTTGAAATTGATTGCTCTCAGATTATGGATATGCAGGATTTGTTCAAACTACGGGGTTATTCAATACTTAAAATCAAATAACGATGTAGGCATATGAAATTTACACCATGGCCGCCATAGCATCAGAGTATAAACATATTGATTGATGCGAACAGTAATATGGGAGAGTTATTACATCTAAGTTAATGAAACAGGCTCTCTTTGACTTATCACCTTTTTTCTATCAGACTGGGAAGAATTCAGCAGATTCAACTAAAGTTTATTGGTATTTGAAACATAAATTGAAAGGTGATGGTTTTGTTTTGTGATGAACGATAACTAGACATAGAAAATTTCTGTATTTCCCAAATAATTTAAAATCAGAAAAATCAACCGATCAGTTTTATTTTCAGAGTATTTCTGTTGTTTTTCTTATTTTCAATCTCCTGTATACTAGAGCCACACTGTATAATATTTTTCATTTCACATGGCACATATATAAGTGGTGGAATGAATTTATCAAATCACGTAATCCAAAGAATATATAACAGAGACACGTACTCTATCAAACTCTTCTGTAGGTAAGTATATACGAAAAAAATACATTTTCTTGAATTCAGCCGATCTCATTGGATATACCTATCCAACACAGAAACTTCTATTTTCGTACTTACCTATGACGTTGATGCTTCATTCTGAAATTATATTCATTTTCCGTACCTCGAAAAGTCATGATATTTAAAAAAAATGTTTATTAAACATACCGTTGGACTGGCCACGTATAAAACTGTGGTGTAGATAAAAAAAAAACACTGATAATTTTGTGATATTACCACCAATAAAGATCAGTTAATAATGACCTGAAAGTGAAATTTTACAACTTCAGTGCTCTTCAACTCATAAACTATAAATAGAATTTTTGCGTGCCCACGGTAACTTCTGTTTGGAAGCCCGAGTTCAACATATTGAAATTTTGGACAAATTGACTGAAAGACTATGCTTAAGTTCGAGTGTTCTTTTGCAAGATAAATCAACGTTATATAAAAGCACTACAATAATTACCTTCATTGAAAAGGGTATTTTAATTAGCAGTTATTAAAAACACAATTGATATAATGAATTTTTGTCATTTCTTCAGACAATAAAACTTCCCCAAAACCATTCATATTGTGTCAACAATACTCAACAATCATAGCCGACAAGAGGGAAGTTGACGTGACAGTCGCTTACTAGATTTGAGCAACAGGAATTTTTATAGCGATATAAAAAGATGTACCTACGTTTTTTTTATCGCTGTCAAAGTGACAACGTCATCATTAAATGGGTTTCTGTCCACAGTTGATTCATCAGTGGTAAAATTGGCGTGGAAAAAGGAACAATTACTATGTTAAAATCGTTGAGTGGTATTCCAAATAATATTTGTACCTTCATATGAACTAACACATCTTGTTTTATTATTTCTAAAATATTTCATCGTAATCTATCTTTCCAATGTCTGTAAGTATGGAAAGTATTTTAGTCATAATCGGGATAGCGTTTCTGTGTAGATATAAAATATTGTAGATTAGAAAAAACCCACCACCAAAAATAAAAATTGTAGGTACCTACCATGCACCTAACCTTAACCGCACACCAATCATTTCCCACCACATGCAAACTATATAAATATACGTACCTTTTAAAGCTGCAACGAGTACGAAAAATTGTGCTTTTTTTAAATGGGCCAGATTTATAGGTAAACCAGTTGCAATAACTGGCCTATAAAGGTGGCCCTGGATCAACAACCGTGGCCGACTCGCTACGACCCACCCTCCACTATGCGTTGCACCATGGAAGGAGAAATCGCCTGCTCATGTCAAGCCGGAGCCGTTTGAACTATGCGCCCAACAACTCCAATGGTGGTGATCTATTATTCCACTTTCAAGTTGTTATGGGAAATGATCAACTCAGGCTCTGTGACGTGTAAGTGGCAGTATCTGGTTCGACGAAATTGAACTAACTAGTTATCAATTTGAACCTATGAAACATAACTTAAGGAGCATGACAGTGTTGAGACATTTGAATTAGAACGTGAATGTTGACAGCGCAATTCAGATTTCGGCATTGAGTGTTTTCAAAATGTACTTTGAAACTGAAAATTGTTAACCTGGAGCATACTACTGAATATGTTTCTACAAATTTTGAAGTTTTATCTGAGAGGAAGACATAATATGGATATTTCACTGAATAGGTAGGATAAAAGAAGTTTTAGCTCAACAATCTGCAAAAAAAATTAAACCCAGCGATTTTGCTATAGAACTACTTCAAACCTAGGTAGGTACATTGGGTGGTATTCATCAAAGTTAGCAAATGCTTAAACTATAGGTTTGTCTCGCCTATAACAGAAGAAAATAAATAGTTCTGTTTCAAAAAATTCGAGTAAAGCATTTGCACAAGGTTTATGTAGGTATATGGCCCATTGTATAGAAATATTCTACAAGGGTTCAGAATGGTTCTTTCTGCCACAGTTTGAGGTGTTTTGCATAGACCAGAATGACGCTTTATGATTGAAGCTTCCTTATTAAAACGCCCGGAATACCCCGGAATTTGTGTGTGGACTGAAAATACAGAGGTAACTTGTTAAGTTCTCAACATAATTTGGTCATGTGAGGGTTTCTATCACAATACACTCTTCATACAGCATTGACACCTGACGGCTCATATGCTCTTCGCAGTTTATATTTGTTGAATTGATAGAAACAAAAATGTCAAGTAAAAACTACTCGAAAACCAGTGAAGATCCCATTTTGTTGCTTCCCTAAACAAGGAACCATAATGTAGGAACAATGGTTACATGCCATAGAACTTTGAACTAGGATGCAAAACCACTTTGGTCATAGGTTTGTTTGTACCATTTCACAAATGACTTTATTGTAGGGGCAATGTTGGAAAATTGAAAAAATATACTGTCCTGATAATACTGAAATTAAAACCTTCTTGCAACTTCTCCCACTGCTATGGTTAATAAGACTGCACTGCACTTATTTTGTTCAAGATTGTAATCAACACAAGGAAATTGAATGTGTTACACATCACGAAGCAAATACACCTTCAACTAATGACACAAAATTATTACTCCTTCATATAAAGAGTTGGGCTTTATCATTCTGCCATCAAACGATTTTTCGGTTCAAACAACAAAGAGTTTTGTTCGCATCAACTGGCTGCAACCTGAGAAGCAACCCTCAGAAGTCTTCGATACTTCTGCAAGCAGGAAGATGTGGCCCTTAACTTTTGATAAGTGATGCCAAGCCCGAACAAAAATTAAAGTCATTCGCCCATTCAAGTTGTGGCTGCAGTCAGCATTGCTCATTCAACAGTACAAAACTCCTCTACAGTTGTCTTCTCAATCAAACAAAAACGCTATTTCATGTTTTACTCAGGTCAATACTGGAGTATGCTTCTCCCAAACTGGGGTTGAATCACAGTGAGTAATAATACTACAATACTACTCTCTCATAATTCTGATATAATTCAACCATTGAAGTTGTAGTCACTTGAACAAAAAAAAATTAAATTGGACATTTGTTTTATCAACAAAATAATACCAGGAACTATCAACTGTCACGGTATACTTTCTGAATTTCATTTGAATGTCCCAGTTAGGCAAACCAAAAAACTCGATACAACTTTATGCTCAAAATGCATCTTTCAACACTATGGTCAAATTTAGGAATTAGTACAGTGGTCAGATAGACTTGTTCGGTTCTACTTTTGCATCCCTACAACAAAAATTTAAGTTGTGGTGAAAGTTGTTTGATCATCGTGAAATTTTGATAGGATATTGATGTTTACTCACCTTGAAAAATATTAACAAGTTAGTAGCTTTTCTTCATTTTTTCATCAGTTACTATCTTCTGGTGATTTTGGAGAGTTGTTGAATGATTTTGATAAGTAACATCTTTTCAATTTTATCTGTATAGATTTATTGATATTGTAACAGTTTTGATTTGTTTAGCTATACAGTTCTTAAGGTGGGTGAATTTATAAAAAGATTCAACATTTAAGAATCTATGAATGCTGGCCCTCTTGAATAGTACAACAGGATTCAACCACTAGGCTTCCTATATTCTTAAATCTCAAGTGACAAATCTTTATTAATTCTTTTTATAAATTGACCCACTGTTGTCATACAAATTTCTAGAGAATAAATAAAACTATAGGATTGTGTTACAGCAAACTTTATGGTGTGAAATTATCTGCATATCAGTATCCACTGAAGGGGGAACTGTAAAAGATGTCCGTGTGGAGTATCGGCTTCTGTAGCACTATGATTATCAATTCAGTTGTATAAACAAATCGTGGATGTAACTTTCGGCAAAGAATTTGTATACACGATTATTTCGTATGTAGTCAAGACTTCAAAATTTTGAAATATAAAACTTCAATAAATCCTTGGTAACTCCAATCGCCACAACACAGAATCACAGAAAACACTGTAAAAGTGTAAACGTAAACTGAAAACTGGAAAACAGTGTGGAAACTGGAACCTGGTTAGGTCCGTGCAAGAATTCCTTTCCACAACACACAACACTTCCCAATAGGCAATCCGCATGAACCAATCAGAACTATCCTGGCCAAAGCGGCATATTTGAATCGATTCTAAGGCGGTTTATTAGTCCCAAGTATTCAACTTGGATAGCAAGGTTAGTTTGGTTAGGTTAGATTATGTTCCTTTCTTTTTTCATTTTTAAGCCATAAAAGAAGGGAACATGATCTAATCTAACCAAACTGGACCTTGATATCCAAGTTGACCTCAACGTTGCCTAAAATTACATTACACACCACGCAGGCGCAACTAAAATAGAGTTTTGATTGGTCCATGCGGATTGCCTATTGGGAAGTGTTGTGGATAGGAATTCTTGCTAGGTCCGTTAGAGCTGTTTTTTGGCGTACCACTTTCTTAAAATTATTTGGATCGTTTTAAAAACTTTGCGTTTTAGCGTTGAAACAATGACGTCATAGACGGAATGTTTTTAAACCTAATCTATGACGTAAATTGAATAAGTTTTTAAAACATTGAATGCGGTTCAACGCCAAAAAAAGTGTTCTAGGGTGGAGATTCTGAGTACCATAGATCAAATAGGGGCAGCAGAGCACAGAGCACAGTGGCACGGAACACAAAACACTCGTGTGGCACGAATGGCAAAGTCTACATAGCCCAAACTTCCGAAAGAAATACCGTTAAGCGGATGCTGATATCCCAAGGAAGTTGGTGGACAAAAGTGAGCCAATAGAGGAATGGATCCTGCATGGTGAAATACCTGCATGATGGGGATACTATACTGGATAACTATCAGCTGCGCATGCACCTATCATATCCAGATCCTCTCACATGTAACGATGTAACTGGAAAACAAATTGCTGGTCTGTAAGCAAATCATTGGACCAGCAATGTTGTACGCATGCTCAGTATTCTGCAGCCTGAACGAAACCCAATTCACAAGGATGGACAAGATGCAGAACAAGTTTCTGCGTATCATCACGAAAAGTGACAGATACTCAGATACATTCGATTGGATGCCTTGCGAGAGACAGTAGGAGTCGACTCCATCGCGTGTTACGTTATACAACTATCGTATACATTTTATAAATGCTTTCTTCTCCGAAGCCTACTGACGAGAAACCTCACCAGCATTAAAGAACATGATAATGAGCCCCCCAAGAAAGGTGGGCTCATCTTTCAGGCCCTGGGCATCTTCCAAGAACGTAGGGGAGAACCAGATCCGTAAGGATCAACGCCCAGAGTACTAGGGCAGCCAATTACATTTCTTGACCCGGCAATGCCCGTCAAGATGGAGTAGCATCTTAGCCCACCTCCTTCAATTTCCCACCACCCTTGACCCCCTGAGAAAGAAGGAAGGACAAAATTGATTGGTTTAATATAATATCTGACATTTTAAATTATCAATTATAGATAGAATCATTATTGAATATTGAATAAAATGTTTAGAACAGAGTGTTTAGTAGATAGTGACATAATATAGTGAATGTGGCAAATAGAAATCTGCATGAATATGACATATAAATCCCAATTTCATTTCAGCCATTGAAGAGGAACATGGGGAATGTGATGGCGAAGTTTACTCTTCTGTCGATGACTGTATGCCAAAAATAGAAGTACCTTACATAGAAGAAGTAGTAGCACTTTCTTATTTAGGTAAGTAAAAACAAACTGCCAATTGATACACTCCATTTCACAATATCTACGGCGAACATCGAAGAAGTCGTGGCCCTAGAGGAATCATTTAGCATTATTATGCTCACCAACAGTTCTGCAAGATATTTTTTCAATGTTCAGAGTTAACTTATTTCTTTGAAACCATCAGTTAATACCATTGTTGAAATCGTACAAACTACAAAGACAACGATTCGATTTTCACAAACTTCATTTCGAATATCACGACATGTCTTGTAAACACAGTAGCTTTTTCTAGTGAAATGAAATAATTTTCCACTTCAGTTTTCAAATGTTCCTATATGACTTTCGTGTATAAACTATGGCCGTATCATCAGCAAAGCTAAGGATTCGTCCAGTGGGCTTAAATAAAGTAAACTGTTCATGTATTCAGTGAGTAATAGTGGGCCCAATAATGTACCTTGAGGTACTTCGAATGTAACGATCTGTTCACGATCAGATAAATAGTATATTAAATCGCATGCATCCATTACAGATTTTCCAGCAAAAGATGCATCACAAGGACTGAAATATGGATTTATTTCGATGAGAAGAAAGTTCCTGTTGGGATTTGAAGTGATGAAACGCATATATGCCACTATTCGTAAGGAATGGTTGTTAATATATTGGGGTGAAAAAGATTCAAAGCCGATGTGCACTTTCAATCTACATGAGTTTCAAGCGAAAGAATCTGATGGAGATAAGAATTATTTCGAATTATACAGTTCTGATAAAAAAATATACCACGTAAGTAACTGATGTTTATTCAGTATGAAAATTTCAATGGGGTTCAGAGAGAATAATAATTTCTATAACTTTTCCACAATTGCATTTAAAACATCAGACAAATTTTCGGGACTCTCTGTTGGACAGCCAGTAAACCAAGAAGTCTTGACCCCTCTTCATCTTCATTTAACTTCTCGATTAAATCGACTTTTCTTCACGTTTCTTTCAATACAGGCAATATGAACGCTACTCAATAATCAACAAGATGGCCACGGACAATGATCGATGCATTCGGTTGGTTACGCTGCGAGAAATCTGTAGCGTTGAGTGACTTCCGACTCATATCGAACTTGTGCTAGCTAGGGAAGACGCAGCCCTTACCTTTTAACGTGTGATGCCATGCCATCGGTTGATTTGGCTAAGAGGCGATCGCTTTACCATAGCGATCCAAATAATACTGCCTCATCTATACTCGTAGAGTGTACCCAAAGACATATCCTGTGCGGGTAGAGAACGGCTAATATTATTATACATCGAGTTTCTGTTATCAAGTTATTTAGGTGTCAACTGTAGTCCAAAAGTTCACGCACCTGCCCGCAAACATCGCGAGGGGGAGGGCGCTCTAACTGTCTCCATTGCAAAGTAGGGGTCCTAATCCTCTCCCTTCCCCACACGAAGGCAGGAGATCCACCCGTGGTGATGCTTTAGATTTTTCGGGTTTTCTCATAGCTAAAACGTAAATACGCCACCAAAAATTTGCAATTCGTCGGAGCACCACGGCAATTAACAATAACAGCCTCCCTCAATTCGCTCAGGTTATGCCTTTGGGTATAATCTACGAGTGTTTATGAGGGACTTTTATTATTTATCAATGAAGATGCTACACTCAGCGGTAAATTGGTGGCCCACACTGTATGTTGCAGTTTGTTGAGTCCACCGTAAACATTTGCAGCTGCTCGAAATCATAGTCGTCAAAAAGCTCATAATTTTTTTTCAATTTATCGTCTTTCTGTTTATTATTATCTGAACGGCAAATTTTGAAAAATTTTCTTGGATAATCCTTATACTACGAAAGCGTAGAAGGGCCACAAAGAATTAAAATATATAATCAGCCCAATTCCGTACAACTCCAAATAATTCTAACTCCGAAATCACAAATCGGAAATTTAACCTAATTCCGACTTCACAATTCGGAATTAGAATAAGTCCGACTTCACAACTCGGAATTAGTATAATATCGACTTCACAACTCGAAATTATTAAAATTCCGACTTTACAACTCGGAGTTAGAATAATTCAGACTTTACAACTCGTAATTGGTATAATTCGGACTTCACAACTCGGAATTAGTAGGTAGCTAACGAAGAAGTCGAGTAGACAGAAATGAAAATGCAGAATAGGTAAATCTAGTATACGCTCGATTATTTGGCACACGAATTATGATGTGTGTAAAGCCTTTTTGGCTCACGGTTAAATAATTTTATCAAATTGCCGTTAAATTATGGGGCGCCGTTAGTGTCAAAAGTAGTTGTTCTCATATATTTTATTTTTACTCAAATATATTTGATAGTACTCAAAAGCTCATTTTTATATATGGATTGGTAACAAGTAATAAATATATTGCTCTTCACTGCTAATATGCTTTGACGATATATTTATGAATGAATGAACGCTAAAATGGAAATATTTGTTAGGTTTCAATATATATTGGTGTCAACTAATAAATATATAGTCATCAACAAATATATTTGAGTAAAAATAAAATATATGAGAACAACTACTTTTGACACTAACGGCGCCCCATATTAAATGACGCCATTTCCATGGGTTTGCTTCTCAAAATTTGAAACTATTACCTGAGTTTATATTTTCCCTACGGAAGATGGATACTTAATGACTGAAACTCATGTCGAGATGCAAAACTTGCGGTTTAGTGTCAACATTAAGTCAACATATAGTGGAATATCAATGAATTTCCTTCGTCTAAATAGGTTCAATCCTCTCAGCCTTCTTTTCACTTTCTCTAATTCCAATGCCAACTCGTGGAATCGCAATAATTATACTAATTCCAAGTTACGAAGTCTGAATAATACTTATTTCGAGTTGTGGAGTCGGAATTATATTAATTCCGAATTGCGAAGACAGAATTAGGCTAATTCCGAGTTGTGAAGTCGGAGTTATACTAATTCCGAGTTGTGAAGTCGGAGTTATACTAATTCCGAGTTGTAAAGTCGGTGTTATACTAATTCCGAGTTGTAAAGTTGAAGTTATACTTATTCCGAGTTGTAAAGTCGTAGTTATACCAATTGCGAGTCTGAGTAATACTAATTTCGAGTTGTAAAGTCGGAATTATACTAATTCCGAATTGCAAAGACAGAATTATGCTAATTCCGAGTTGTGAAGTCGAAGTTATACTCATTCCGAGTTGTAAGTAGTAGTAGTAGTTAGTGGGGAGGCTGCTACTGCAGCCAGGCAAGTAGGCCCTCATAGACCCTTTCTACCATCCCCTGTTCTCCTCATCTTTGACCTGCTCTGTAGAATCTTCCTTGTTTCGCCCTCTTATGGTGTTTCCTCGAAATGTAGCGCTTTGAATTGTGTATGTGTAGTATGTGGGTGCTTGTAGAAGAAGCGAGTTCCTGCAATCCTTCTCCTCGTGAAATCTCTGGTAGGGCTGGTTCTCGGCCGGGCGGTGCGGCGGCGGCGGGTGATTCAATCCCCGGCTACCAGTCCCGCAGAATCCGATCTGGGGCCCCTCCTTGGGCTCCTTTTGAGACAGATTTTCCAATTCTCGCAGCGAGTTCATTCGAACCGACTTCTTGGAAATCCTTGTAGGGCTGGTTCTCAGCTAGAAGCTACAGCGGCCGCAGGTGTTTCGTTCACTGGCTACCAGCCCCGCAGCGTCCGATCCAGACCCCTCCTTGGTTCCCATCGGACACAGGTTTGTCGGTTCTCGCTTCCCTCTGTGATGTATGAATGTGTATGTTTCGAGTGTCGAAGGATCATGTATGTTTTTGGCGTCGGTGTACGTTGAGCTAGGGGCCCACTGGTCGCTACTCCGGTTGGCTGCGACGCCTCAGTTACCCCTAGAGTCCGCTTCACTCTCGTTAGCCGTCATTACAGGTCATGCCGTTGCCCAGGATTCACCACGTGGAGGTGGAGTAGCGTTGGGATGTCCGGAATCCAAGCACCCCCTTGAACCCCATTCCGAGTTGTAAAGTCGGAGTTATACTAATTCCGAGTTGTAAAATCGGAGTTATACTAATTCCAGGGGGTCTATTCTCGAGTTTATGCGGAAACATTTTCAAACGTTTGAAGTAACATAGAGCGATACAGACACCGCTCGTTAAAGAGAGATACAACATCGAATTCGTATATGTTAAATTTCCAGAATAGACCCCCTGGTTGTGAAGTCGGAGTTATATATACCAATTGCGAGTTGTGGAGTCGGAATTATACTAATTCCGAGTTGCGGAGTAGGAATTATATTTTTTAATTATTTGTGGCCCATCTACATTTTCGTACTATACCTAATTAGATCCAGAAATATGAATTTTAATACGAAGAAATATTTTAGCGGCAATTCAAACATGAAAAATGGAAAAACTGAAATAAAAATTGCCGCTCAAATATTTCATCATATTGATTTACAGGTCCAAAACTACCTTACATCAATTTAAATATTTCAGTTCATGGCTCTTACGCATAAAGACATGTTGCAGTGGGTGGTGTCGATAAATAAGTGTCACGACGATTTGGTTTTGAGATCGAAAAACGCACACATAATCGAATCTGAAAATGTATACAGTAATGATATATCCAACAACGTTCAGGAGGACATATACGAGGCAGGGGAAGATATATATGCAGAACTTCCGTGAGTATTTAGTCATAAAATGAGATTATAACATCACTCATTACTTCATCAGTTTGAAAAACGGCACTAGGAAAGAGTTGAATGAGATATCCTATCTGGTCTGGTAGTGAAAATCGAGAGGATCAAGAAAAATTCAAACATTGAATCCACTGGAATAAGTACGGACTTTTGAAACAACTGTAAAAATTTTTTTCCAATACAAGTCACATTGTACATATGCTCATTGGTACCATGATATGACTTCTCGAACTAGGATGATTCTTTGAAGTTTCTTGATTTCATCAAACATTAAAAAGTGAGAATCTTCGTTCGGGTAACGGCAGCCGCATGCGAGAAATGCACTCTTTTCTTTCTAAACTTGTTAGGATAATAACTATTTTCCTCGTTGATTTTGAATGGGGTTGAAAAACCAGACAAAGTACTGAATTTTTCTTTGAATCCCTTTTCCAATGCTACTTGAAATAAATACTCATTGAAAAAAAATCAGGGATGTCACCGACAGATATCACGTAAGTAAATATCCGTACCACAATCGAAACCGATTGACGTGTATCAGTGATATGTTAATGTTTGTATGAACTAAATTGCTAGCGTGTTTTATTACACCAGTATGGTCTGTATAGCGACTGAAGATGACTGATTTTTGATAAAATTACTGCTACCTTAGGATCTTAGGCTGAAAGGTGAAAGTAGTGGTAATTCATTTGTGCAATTCTTCCTTCTCACATTGTCATCTTTATGTTGGTTTGTCAACAGAATTGGGTGCCCATAACTCAAAATGAGCTTCAAATTATGAAAATTAAATTACAGTTCATATCTGAATTATGTAAAATTTTGAACAGTATGACTATAAAATATCTCAAAAAAAAATAACAGAAACTATGCCAGCAAAAGTTGAAAAATAAAAAAAGGGAATTTACTAGTAATAAAATTAAAATTCTACTTCTTAATATCGATAAAACATGTTGGAAAATAATAAATGAAGAAAGGGGTAATACAAAAAACAAAGAGAAATTAAATTCAACAAAAATTACTTAAATAATTTTTTCACAAACAAAGCTATATTTAAGTATAGAACAAACCTTCAATCAAGTAAATTCTTCACCTCCAGAAAATGTTGACCGTTTGCCAAACTTTAAATGTAGGGAAATAACTCATAATGAAACTCCAAATGATAATAAATGGAATAAAAAATAAAACTGTTACCGACTGTAAAGACATAATTATCTCACCCTTAACAAATTTGATGAATCAAGCCATAAAATCCGCAAAGTTTTCAAAACGCTGAAGAAATGCACAAAAGCTAAGACCACTCTTAATTCTGCCTACTTTTGGAAAAATATTCGAAATAGCTCTGAAATATCAGTTGGTGCAACATTTCGAAGTACATTAAATCATTCCTGATTATCAGTATGAATTTCGAAGCGGAAAATCGACCACAGAACCGTCTTCTCCGATATTCAAGCAGCATTCGATTGTGTATCACTTGCAACACTATTTCAAAAATTACACTCGTTCAAACGTAAGAACTCAGTAAATCTTCTTAGGTCAGATTCATCTGAGCACTAACAGTACGTTTTTTTTCAATCATAAGGCATCTGTAACCAAATAAATAAAATGCGGGGTTTCCCGAGGTTCGGTTTTGGGGCCAAAGATTTCTGCCGCATCTTGTTCATCATTCCACCAAGTACCCCTATGATCAGAACCCTTCAACAGAGTGGTTTAGGTAAAACCTGCGGAATTCAAAGAATACATCGCGTTCATTTCTCCTGCTCTTTTCGGACTATATTCGTTTTTCTAGAAGGTGAAAACTCTATGACAAAAATCGTCTTGGCCTATTGGCGTGTATTTGCCTGAGGGTGGCGAATGAGTAGTTGCAATAGATTCGGCACTTCTCATTCTCCACAACGGACTCAATATCCTCCGGATCATAAGGCAACATCGGTGTCTCGTCTATACCGTACGAGTGTTGTAGGTGATAGTAAAGCGTCGATACGCTTTACTTTCACGTTATGCCTGTGCATATGGGCTGAGACCCCATAGCCTTGACAAGCTGACGCAAATGTATTATGATCTCGGAAGTCCCACGGCACGCTCTATGGAATAGTAAGTTGCCTCGAAGCTCCATGGCAAATAATAATAACTATCGTCCACTGGCACATGCTATGCCATTGGATGTGTTCTAAAAGTGTGTATGATGGGGTTTTGGAGTACGCACCGACCACCCAGGGTGGTGCTGTAGGTTTTCCGGGTTTTCCTACAGCTGAAAAGTGAATACGCCAGCAAAAATCAGTAAGTCACCCTAGAGAGCCACTGTAAATAATAATAATAGCCGTCCTCTAACCGCATAGGCTATGCCCTTGGGTACAATCTACGAGTGTCTGAGGTAGTACTATTATATATTATATATTTTTCTATAAAGAATATCCCATCCCATACTACCGGAGGGCACGCTGGTGTGTCATTAACACCAGCAAACATTCATCCCCACGTCCGTGGGGTGAGTGATTACTGGGTCCGAGAATCATGTGCCCTGAGTAAACGGATTGAACCAAGAATAACCGCCTTCTGCATTCTTCCGGCTAGGTTTCCTGCCGCATCATGGCAAGCCGGTATGATTTTCATCAAGTACCAGAATTTTTATCAGAACCACCATTTTGACAGAATGGTTTGGGTAGAGCCTGCGGAGTTTAAAGTGTAAATCTCGATATTTTGTCCGTTTTTCCTCCTCTTTTCGGACGATGTTAGTTTCGCCAGGAGCTGAAAATTCAATGACGAAAATCGTCCTACTTTGATGGTGGAGGAGGACTACATCAGGGTTATTAGCTTGTATTTGCCTGAGGGTGGGGAATGGGTAGTTCCAATAGATTTGGTACTTTTCATTCTTCACAACTGACTAAATATCCCCCGGAGCATCTAAGTCAACACTGGTGTCTCGTCTACACCGTACGAGTGTCGTAGATGGTAGCAGGGCCGCGTTATGTCTGTGGATATAGGCTGGACAAGCTGACAGCAAAAGCATTATGGTCTCAGGTGCCCCACGACACGCTCTGCATCTAGTGTCAGAGACCTCTATACCCATCACGCGACTGCGGTAGACGAGGGTGTTGAAGACACCATCCTGGTAAGCCATTATGAATCCCTCGGTTTTCAACTTCAACCCACTTGACCTGAGAAAAGTGAAGGTCAGGTTTCTGGAAAAGCCAAGGTCTTCTAAGTTCTTGAAGAAGACCCCATGCATTGGCTTATCCTTATGTTGCTGTAGGAGACTCTCACTCTCCGCAACTTTGACGTGGGAAAACTCCATTCCGATAGCATACGTGTACTCTTGCACCACCCTTAAGGACTGATGAAGGTCCTTCTCTCCGGAGGCATAAAGTTTAAGGTCATCCATGTAAAACAGATGGGTGACCTTATGCCTCCGGTTGCCGGGGGTGCCGCAGTTGTATCCGCGGGTTTTCCGTAGTGCAACGGACAATGGCAGTAGTGAGATGCAGAAGATAAGAGGGCTGGGGGAGTCACCCTGAAACACGCCCCTTCTAAAGATAACCTGCTCTGTTTGGATTCTGACTAGACCAGATGTTATGGTGAAGAGCGGCATCATCTGTTCAATGCATCTCACTATTTGATCGGGTACCGTAAGGCATCTGAGCAAATGCATGATGAGCTCATGCGATGTTGTATCAAATGCGATAATCGATCCAGGCCATTGAAAGGTTACGCTTTTACTACACGGAGTCCTGCGTGATGCATCTGTCGATCAGCAGGTTCTCCTTGCAGCCAGCGACCCCCTTCTTTGACCCTATTTGCTCATATATCCGTTCATACATGTATAAGATGCGGGTAAACATCTTATAACATACGTTTAAGCATGTTATCGGTCTGTAGTTCTTCGGAGTTTTTTGGGATTAGCACAGTTCGCCCCTCGATAAACCAATCAGTAATCTGTTGCTCCCCATCTAGCCATGAGTTAAAAACTCTTGCTAGATAGTGGTGGGTACATAGAATTTTTTTCCACCAAAAGTTACTTGGGCCATCTGGGCCTGGAGCAGCAAAGTTCTCCGAGTCTTTGAGGGCCCATCGAACTTCTTTCGAGGTTATCGGATTGCGCAGTTCATTGAGCTCAGGCTGACGAAGCCTCCTACAGAAAGCTTCGAACTGCGCTAGGCCGCTAGGGCTGGAGTATCTATGTCAAGTGGTTGCGGAAACTCATAAATCTTCTTCCAGAAGGTTTCCACCCGAATAGCCACCGGCGGGTTATCCACAACACGTGGAGGCTCTTGGAATAGGCGGGAAAGTTTACCGCGGAACTTCATGTTTTCCGCGATGCTTCTTGCCCGCCTCACTAGCGACTCTTTTGCAGCCACCAGCATTCGTATCCTATCAAGACGGGAATGTTTGATGGTAAACAGCACGCCTTGATTTAGTGTGTGGTGAGCTCGTCTTAAATTTGCGGCAATTTGCCGCACTGCGGGCGTGAAGGATCTATTGGCCCGCGTAGTCCGCCACACACTGGATACGAGACGCGTGTTGTCTCGCCGACTTGATCTTAGCTTCCATCTTGTGAATGCGTCGCTCATGCCTTCCAATAAGAGGGGTGGTACCCCTCCTCTCCGCTTGGGACAGGGCCTGAGCCTGAACGGCGTCATACACGGCAGAGTTGATCTGTCAGATGTCAGCCTCTTCTGAAAAGACATCGTGAAGCTCCGCATCCACCCGTGCCAGTTGTGGCTTCAGGAGCTTGGCGTTATGAAGTGCCTTGTGGGTTCTGATGCCTTCCGTCGGTGGTATGATGCGAGCATCCTCTACAGCCAGACCGAAACGTGGCATATCTGCCAATTCGTCAACCGGCTGAAGAGGGGCTCTGACATAGTCTCTACCCCGAAGATGAGATACTTAATACCTTAGGTTTCGGGCGGTAAAAGCGGCGTGCTCTGGGAGTTTTATTATTATTAATTATACTGAACAAAATGTTGTTATTCAAGATTTTATTTGTATGTTGCTATCGATAATTTTTGTTTGTTATATATTAAAAAATATAAATCTTTACTGTCCTAGAATAAATAAATATTATTCAAACATTTTTCATTTCTGTCTGGAACCAGTTCTGAAGTCTACGCAGATGAAATCGCGAAAGAAGCTAGTTGATTTCATATATTTTGTTTTGTGCTAGTCCCAATACTCCTACAAATATATAAAAAACCACATTCTGTTTCAGAGATGTTCCAGAAAATGCCCAAAAAAGGATAACAGTAACTCCAACTGCCTTCGTGGTCAAACCACCACTGCCCCTCGGAAGGCCTGGCAGTACTAAACCGAAGCTGCCCATTAAAGTACCGCCTCCAGTAGTTAAACCTCTAACTCCTACAAAAAGTTCATCAGACGAAGATCTGGGTTCATATGAAGAGATATTTACGCCCAAAGCCAATATAAACGGTACCACCCTGCCAAAACACTCCTTTGATGACAATGGAGCGTACCACGATATGTCAGGAAATCTGAAGAACAACAAGTCTCTCAGCAACTCGACAAAGAGTTTGGACTCGTTTTCCGCCGGAAGTGAGGAATCAGACTACCAGTTATTTTCTGTGGTTAATCTTGAAGTAGAACGGATCAGTCAGATGGCAGGTAAAATGGCAGGTAAATCTGGCGGAGAACCATCAGTAGAAAATCTCCTACCGCCGCCACCTCCTGAACCGCCTAGCCCGAGAAAGGAAAACTCTTCGACGAAAGATGGCGTTACTTCGCCTAAACTCAAGCCGAAAGTGAAACCAAAAGTCAGTGTTAAGAAGGTTCCTCCACCGCCACCAAAAAGATCTTTTCGGAAAAACTAATAATACGTCAACATCTAAACAAAACATGTTTTCAAATTATTTCAGAAACTGCTGGAAATAAACTGTTATTAACTTTGATTCAGATCAGGTAATTCACATCAAATTGACGTTATAATACGACGATATATTGGCTATGAATTAATCTGAATGTACTTATCCACAAATTACGTTTCAAAAACTTGCAAGTTTTGGTCATACATTCAAAGTGATTTTTCTCCATATTCAATCATCGAAGTTGCTTAAAATTGGGGATCCTCTGCACACTCTGCACACGTGCCTGGCAGAAGTAGTTCAGTGATCGTCAGAGAAAGTAATTATTTTCTATTGGATACTTTCCGATAAAATTTCCTGTGGCGGTAGGTGGAATTGTAATCGTTGAATAGGAAATTGATATTGAAGATCTTCCAAATAATCATTCGTGTCTTAGGTGAATGTCTTATGATTGAGTGATGATTTAATCATAGGAAACATTATCGTTGCTAGCTTTATCAACTCCACAATCCACCGCAATACCAACCCTTGTACATTTTTGAATACTCGTCGTGGAACATACTACCCAGGGTAAAAAATGCTTTTTGTTATGTTTACCTCAAATAATATCTTGTTATGTGGCTGTGGTTTATGCATTCGACTCATGGAGGCCTATTATTGAGCATTTTTCACCCTGAGGAACCATTGGAAATTTTTTAATAACTACTTAAATATTATTTTTGGAGTAAATCGATTTAAATTATTATTTGCGACAAATCATTCCCAGAAATACGTCGGTTTCATGATACGAATGATCAGTGTACCTATACAACTAACTGTTTTATGATTCTGATAATAAACTTTTTACTGTAATTGGTAGACTATCGAGAAGACAAGAAACATAGTGGATGAGTTCAGCAAATATTTACGTTCATGTTAAACTACTTGCTTCTAGCGCTTACTAGTTTTTTACTAATTAGATCTGAAGTCAGTCTTCACTTAAAAAAATGTGATAGAGTAATTTTTAGAAACTTCCGGACAACAAAAAGTATATTTATCAGTGAAAGAAACGTCCACATTGATATTGCATTCAATTTTAGATCACTCAATATCTTATTAAAGTAACACTGAAAAAAAATTAAATTGGTTCAAGAGATTAATGTTTCTACAGAAGTATGTAATTCATGTTTACTAGAAATCCCAAAGCATTCTAGCACAAACTGTATTTCCTATGTTCTGATCCCATAATTATTTTTGCAAAGTAATTCAAGTGCAAGACTTAAGCTGTATTATCATCAAATCAACTGTCTTAAAGATTAACATACTTTCTTCAACATGTTTTTCTGAATGAAATAGCATGTATTCATCTTACTGAGTGGCTGTAATTCTAAATCAAATTGTGTTTATATTTTTTGTATATTATATGTGTCTTTCAATAAAAGTGCCAAAGAAAATATTGCATTTTCATTTAAAAGGAAGAAAATATCCATTCCTTCAAGGTGATATCGATGTAATTCACTAGTCTAAACGTCGTAGGATTTCTCACATGGCAAGGTCATTTTATAGAATTGATGAAAATTGAGATATATCCGAGTGGACGAAGATGGACACGAACATTTAAAGTAACATCACAAAGGGACGTTCAGTGTCTCTGTGTATCATTATATATTATAGAGACAGGTAATGTTTTTGTGCTTGCTGGGTAAATGAGTTTGTTTATCAATAATTAGTAGACGTATAAGGGAAAGACGATCGTTACCAAGAAAGACAGTTTGATTTTTCAACAACACGGCACACATTATGCACAGCCTATATTGGAGTGTTTTTGGATAAGATGTTGCCGGGAAATTTATTGGAAGAAGAGGTTCTATAGTTCATCAGCCAACCAGATCTACAGATTTAACCCCACTCGATTTGTTTCTGTGGGATATTATTTAGTGTTCATAGTTTCAGAATAGGTAAAAAGTTGTCTGAAATGTCCGCAGAAGTCATTATTGCATTATTTTTCAATAAAAAACAAAGAGTTATGTGAAATCGCACAAAAAGTGACAATACCTCCGTAGAAGAAAATATTTGAAGATCTTTTTTCAACTTTTTACATCTCCATCAATAATCAAATTTTAATGAGAATGAATTTGGCAGATTTCTGGCCTAAATTATGAGGGCCATCTAGCTGGAATAAATTTCGCAAATAGCAACAGAGGGCGATACCTGCCTATATCGTATTTGCAATTTCAATTCCAAGCGACCTCGTCTGAGGAAATTTAGCTCCGTGATTTACAGTTTTCTCGCTACCTCACAAAACGCCACTGAATGCTAACCCAAAAGATGTCGCCACTCGTTCGACAATTGTTGAAGTAACGATTTGACGACAAACGACGTAACTACTGCCAAAGGGTCTCTAAATGCTCGCGCAATCGACTTTGAACAGTCCTTTGGTGTCAACAACTTTAGTAGTGTAGGGCCTTTGGGGTGTATCCTCAATGATTTCATGGAAACATCTGTAGGTACTTTAAATTCGTTTGTTTTGTAAACACTTTCAAATAAATGCATTTTATTTCCCTAGTTTCTCATTATTTGCAGCTTCAGCATGATGAATGTTCTTTATTTCTTTGCAACTTCTCTTGGCACGTATTTTTTGCAGTGGTATTGTGGGTAATCGCTGATTCATCCATCAGTTTGCACCTATACGTAATAATAGTTATATTAAAATATACCGGCATGTGGTTACTATACGCCCCAAGGTGTTTATTTATTCATTCACATTATTCACAATCAGACTTGTTAGGTGGCTCGAAACATCTAACCAAGAACCAAGGACAAAAGTTAATACATAATAGTAAATCATACCAAGGTTGCTATTCTAAGGAGTAAACAACATTACATCAGTGTTTTGAGCGAACAGTTAACTTTAACAAACACGTCAATAAATGTATAAAGTATATGCAAATTCGACCTCCTAATTTTAATTTCTTCAATGAAACAGAACACAGTTAAAATTTGAGGGAGAATCGTGGTCTCGTAATTTCAATAGGTTAATAGGTATGTTTGTGTTGTATCAAAATTATCAAAAGCATTTTTGTTAATTTGTTCCACCACAAATCGGAAATGGGTCATATTTTTATATAGTCTCTTCTTTATTTCAACTTGAAACACTGAATTACTGACATAATTTGGCTAAGTAGGAAAATATTAAAATGAACGATGTTCGAAAAAGACCACGTCGAAACACTCTTCTCTCCATGTATTCCCACAAAATAGACAATATGAGCTACTTTCCTGGTTAATACCACGCCAGACAATGAACCTAATCTTCCCTCTAGAAGATGGTTACTTGGTGAGTAAAACATATTTCAAGGTGTTGAAAATAGCTGTTGCAATTGCAAGAGTGCATCTTGTATCAAAGGATCTGTATACACGTGTTTCATCAGTTCTAGGCTAGATCGAAAAACACTGAATTTGTGCGCGTCCCATCCATTTGAACGATCAAAATATCAAAGTGTGGATATTTGCTGACCAAAAATTAATTCTGACGAACAGAACCTTACGAAATACACAGTAGAACTGAATTCCAAAACTAAATTGTTTATTGTGAGGTGTTCGTGCCACCGAAGAAAAAATTCAGATCAACTCCCTGGTAGGAGGAGTTCGTACTTGCTTAAACTAGCATTACCCAAAATATACTCGTTATGCCATAGAAAAAAATGTAATCAACCCCTCTGAAGAGTAGTTGTAGTTGTACTTGCGATTTTTCGAAAAACTTTGCTAACTTAGTAGAATAGGATTCCCAAAATATAATTTTTGTGTCACCATAGAAAAAATGTTATTGAAATCGCTCCCAAAGGTACTTTGTACTTGTGATTATTTGATAAACTTTGCTCACCGGTGGTTTCTAGTGAAGGTATTTCAAGAAGTAGTAGACTATGATGGCCCAAACTATACTCCATTGTCACCATAGAGGAAATTTTAACCAACCTCCTCCTATGGGTAGTTTGTACTTCGGATTCTTTGAAAAATTTTGCTAACAAGCGCTTCCTTGTGAAGGTATTTCACTGAATTAGTAGGATTGCCCAAAATATAATTTTTGCTCTTGCTCCCAAGGGTAGTTTGTAGCGATTTTTTTTATATCACTGACCGGGGGTTTCTATAGTGAAGATATTTCCTTGCGAATTTTCGAAAAAGTTTGCTAACCGGAGGTTTTCAGTGAAGGTACCTACTCCCCTGAATTGGTAGAGTACGATTTACCAAAATGTAATTTTTCTGCCACCATAGTGAGAATTTTAATCAACCTCCGATATAGTATACTCTGTGAAATTCATTTCGATCGACGAAAACAAAAAAATACTATGAAAGAGTCCTAAGGGGTAGGTTGACCTCTAAAAATCATGAAAATTTGAAAATTATAAAATTGGGAAAACAAAATTTCGAAGAGAACTAGGTACTACTTTCAACTGCAGATGAACTTTTCAACTCGAGAACGGTTGGAGATAGAGCAATTCTGCGAATGCAAATCGATTCAGAATGATGCATTTCAATTTGATTGGGGACAACATCAAATTACTCGGAAAAAGTCCTAAGGGGTAGACCCCTAAAAATCATGAAAAATAGAAAATCATATATAGATAGAGTTTGAAGTAATCTTCGAACATCTTCAAACGTCAAATTGCGGTTGTATTGTATAACTTCTGATATATCATCAATAAATAATGAAAAAAATAGTTGACCTATATGGGATCATTGGGGAACCCCAGAAACTGATAACACAGAACCAGCAAATTTGGCACATTGTGTCCTACCTCTCAAATAAAAGGCAATCCGGTTCAAAAAGTTACTGTCAATCCCTTGTAAACTATTTAAAACCAAATGTTGATAACTAATTGAATTTGTGTCGGTAGATTCTCTAGAGGTGAAGTCATGTTGGTTTTTATCAATCATGTTCGTAACTTTCTTGATGATTAAACAGTTAATTATTCTGGGGATTTCAGATTGTTTACTCACAGGACGATAATTTTTAATGTCATCCTCAGTTCCAGATTCATGGATTGGAGTGAGGAAACTTCATTTACGAAATCGAGGAAATTTTCCTGTTGATAGAGACATATTGAAAAATTGTTTGAATAGGCCAGCGTGAATACACAGATTTTTATGAAACGTATAGGGATTCCATCAGGGCCATTCAAAAGTTTTCCTGGGGTAAAATAAGTTCAATTACGTTCTTTCACTATAATAATTGCAAACATTCAAAAACTATGTTTTTATACTCGAGAAATTGGGTGACATTATTGTTAGTGTAGGTTTTAGAAAAATAATTTGAAAAAAAATTCACAATTTTATTCTTTTTATTATTTTTTGCCTCTTTTCAAAACACATGGTGGAGGGCAAGCTATATAATTTTTTCTTACTGTTCATGTAGTTTCAAAAACAACGAGGATAATAAGCAATTTATTTTTTATTTTTCAACATAGCTTTCATGTCATTATGTGTGTTTGAACATTTTATTTATTTATTTTAATTATTAATTTCCCAAGGTCTGAACTACACGGCGAAATTTGATGTTGTGAATTTGTTTACGCTTAAAAACATATAAATTACAGAGTTAACTACTTCATAAAACATTTGTAGAGCCTTATCCAAATCTAAATTTCCTTGTAGTATATTATTCCATTCGACGCCGGCTAAAATATATTAATTTATAATTTCTGTATGTTTCAAATCATAATACCTAGTTGCTTCTCTTCATTGAATTCCAAGTTGCAGGTATAATAGCTTCTTGATGTACATTGTTTGGTAATATGTTCTACAGATATAAACATCTTCCATAGATGAAAAACTCGAGTCGAGTAAAACATTTCGACTGTTAGTTACTGTATTCACCAGAAGAAGACTATAATAACCAAAATTATTTTGTAAAGTAATTGCAGGTGAGTTTGCTGGACATTTGACATTCAAGCCAAATTCATCATCGAACCAAACAGCCTCATTCACAATCCTTGTTATTTTCCAAAATATTATCGACATCATAATTATGTTATTCATAGATCTCAACAGTTGATGACATGACGTGTTTGTTTCAACCCTATCAAATCAAATATGCAGGGATAAATGGAGTATTATCATACTATTGAACATCACAATTCTTACTATTCTAATGAATCACTTTCACGTCAGTTATTGAATTTAAATCGAATCTATTTACTATCAGACAGCACTGCCCTTTGTTCGGATAGGTAGTATCGCTACTCATCTCCTCGGGTATTATTATTATTATTATTTATACCTTGTGTTCATTTGATCATTCTAATTGAGCAATTATATTGATGGCCCAGATCAATAACTAAAGAGGACACACATTGACATCTTGTTTATCTTCCTTTATCACTATGATTAAATTAATCTGTTATTGATCATCTTCAACAATTAGGCAAATGTTATTCTCGTGTGGTAATTGATACCTAATTTGAATATCACACACATTTTTGTTTTCAAGATCCATACATTTATTTATCTATGGTAATCAACCATCAAGTATTTTTGAAATAAAAATATAAGTATACATCACGAAGGATATTAACGATATTATAGGTGACACAATTTACTTTTCACTTTAGTGTGCAAGAGTGTCTACAATAACCGACACAGGTAGTTGCCCAGATAACACATGGATATCCGTTTCATGTTCAATTTTGATAGGAATATCCCCGGAATACACCTGACTCTTAAATTTCCGACAACTCTAAAAAAAAAACTGAAGGGGTGACAATAATTTCATTACTTATTTCTTATATCGTGGATCATTAACGACAATTTGCTTTGTAGTGCAGTCTGCAGAACATACAGTACGGTTTTCAGGATACTTTGTCGAATTATCATGAATACACCTTACTCTTCAATTTTCGACCCCTCTTATTGAAAAACTGAAGGAGTGGCAATCATTTCATTACTTCTTTCTCATGTGGTGGAACATTACCAACAATCTGGTATGTAGTGTAAGTTTGCAGAACATACGGTACGGTTTTCACAGTACTTTGTGTGTCGAAATATCACGAATACACCTGACTCTTAATTAATGACTGCTCTGATAAAAAAACTGAAGGGGTGACAATCATTACATTACTTCTTTGTTATGAAGTGAATCATAAACGACAATTTGCTTTGCAGTGTAAGTCTGCAGAACGTATGGTACGGTTTCCACGGTACTTTGTCGAATTATCATGAATACACCTTAGTCTCCAATTTTCGATTTCCCTTATTAAAAAATTGAAGGGATAATAATCATTTCATTGCTTTTCTCTCGTGAAGTGGATCATTTACTAACAATTTGGTATATGGTGCGAGTCTGCAAAACGCTCCCAGTACGGTTTTAACTCGAATTTGTCGAAATTCTTGTGGATAAATTCATCTGTTCCACTTTCACACACTCTAACAATAAAATTGAGTGGGTGATAATCATTTTCGTTAATAATTTCACCTGGAGTAGATTAATGCCAACAATTTGGCTTGTAGTGCAAGTCTGCAGAAAGTACGGTACAGTTTTTAAGACACTTTGATTATGATAATATCATGAATACACCTGACTCTTAGAAAATTTTCGACCCCTCTGACAAAAAAACTGAAGGGGTGACAGTCATGTTATCACTTCTTCCTTAAGTAGTGGATCATTACCAACAATTTAGTATATGTATGTTAAAAACTTTGCTGGATACAACGATTATACAACTTTTATCCCTGCTACTTAACAAAAAAGTTGACAGGGTGACAATCGCTCTCTTATAGAATGAGGAAAAAAAATACTTTGCTGACCAGAATTTGACATTTCGTTCATTTCAGACTTGTACTGCGAATATCGATATAATATTGTAGAAAATATATCTATGAACTAAAACATTCTTGTCACCATATTCAAAATTCAAA
This sequence comes from Chrysolina americana, assembly GCA_958502065.1. NCBI lineage: Eukaryota > Metazoa > Arthropoda > Insecta > Coleoptera > Chrysomelidae > Chrysolina > Chrysolina americana. Next base: position 54,681,666 of record OY293420.1, on the reverse strand, counting down.
TCCATCCCCATTTGGGGGGAGTTTTTATCTGAGATTTTTCTAAAAACGTTGCTGACCGGTGGTTTCCAGTGAAGATATTTCTTCGAAACAGTAAACCAGGATTGTCCATTTTATACTTTTTATGCCACCATACATAGACAAAATTTGAATCAACCCCTTCTAAAGGGTAGTTTGTACCTGCGATTTTTCGAAAAACTCTGCTGACCGGCGGTTTCCAGTAAAGATATTGTGTTCGAAAAATTACAAGTACAAACTACCCTTTAGAAGTGGTTGATTCAAATGTTTTCTGTAGTGACATAAGAAGTTTATTATGGGCAATCCTGGTCTACTGCTTCAACGAAATATCTTCACTGGAAACTGCACAAAGTTTTTTGAAAAATCGCAAGTACAAAGTTGTAATATCCGTCAACCGTTTGCACCCCTACGTGCAACACTCAGAAGTCAGAGACTTGTGCGAGCTAGGGGAAGACGTAGCCCTTACCTTTTAATACGTGTGATGCCATATGCACGAGACCGGTGGCAATGCTGAGATTCGAACTCATGCTCGTTGGCTTATGAAGCGAGAACTTAACTCGCATGCCACCGCGGCCCTAAGAGGGAGTTGATTCGATTTTTTTCTACTGTGGCACGAACGCAAGAATTCCTTTCCACAACACTTCCCAATAAGCAATCCGCATGGACCAATCAAAACTCTATTTTAGTTGCGCCTGCGTGGTGTGCAATGTAATTTTAAAATAGGATGAGGAATGAACAATTGCTACATTTTCCAAAATAATTTCCAATATTTCATCTTATCTACTATTGACTGCATATTTGCACTTAGTAACCAGTACTAGAGAGCTATATTCAAGATATAAACTTCACACTATGTATGAAAATGTAGGAATTGTTCATTCCTCAACCTAAAATTACATTGCCGACCACGCAGGCGCAACTAAAATAGAGTTTTGATTGGTCCATGCGGATTGCCTTGTGGAATGGAATACTTGCGGCACGAACACCTTATTACAAAGAATTCAGTTTTAGGGTTTAGTTCCACTAGGTATGTACTTCCTAAGGTTCTGTTCGGCAGAATTAGTTTTTGGTCAGCAAATTATCCACATTCTATCAACAACTTGGCATATCGTGCAAGTCTACAGAACGTATGATACTGGTGTTATACCTAGTAGAAATATCGTTCATATATTTCACTTATCCAAACTAATAATAACTGTTAAAATTGATTCGTCGCTTCCATAACAAGCAATTTTCTAACATCAAACGATTTTGCCATAAGGTAGGACAAGTTACCTTATCAAGCATAGAATTTCCGATGTGTTAGAATTCGTGGTTGAAAATTCGATGCTAACTTCACACCGATACTCCCCCCCCCTTCAGGAAGCAAGAATTCCTATCCACAACACTTTCCAATAAGCAATCCACATGGACCAATCAAAACTCTATTTTAGTTGCGTCTGCGTGGTGTGCAATGTAATTATAGGTTACGTTGAGGATCAACTTTGATATCAAGGTCCAGTTTGGTTAGATCAGATCATGTTTCCTTCTTTTATGGCTTAAAAATGAAAAAAGAAGGGAACATGATCTAACCTAACCAAACTAACCTTGCCATCCAAGTTGAATACTTGGGACTACTATACCGCCTTAGCATCGATTCAAATATACCGCCTTGGCCAGGATAGTTCTGATTGGTCCATGCGGATTGCCTATTGGGAAGTGTTGTGGATAGGAATTCTTGCCTTCAGGAACGCCCGCGCGGCGAATAAATAAATGAATAACACCTAAATTAAATAAAGCCCACACGTGCGTTGACAGTGTTCAAAGTCCAAAAACCTGAACGAAGCAGGTGTAGGATTTTCTTGCTTGCAGTCGTGACCTTTCAAATTATTTTAGTGATTCTCATTCGCAAGAAAAAAGTCAGTAGATTGTCAGGAAAGTACAAAGCCAATGGAAAATACTGCGTGATACGCATCAAAATAAGAACAACGTTTACGACATTTGGCCTACTTATAGCCTGTGCCAACAACAAGTTCTGATGTTCATTACCGCATCATTCAAAAAAAGCTGAGTTTACTTCCAATATATTGCGTATCGAGAGACGTTTTATAAATATATAAATGAGAAATGAGGACAGCAACAATAAATCTTGATCTAACATAACTTTAATGATCAACTAACCATTTTCTCCTCTCATCCAAATGGCAAATATCTTTCAGACGACAATTACTCTCCTGGCTAATGCCGCGACGGGTATTGCGTTATATTGTCACTTTGAACCAACAATTGTTACTTTGGACAACTGATGATTGCCTCTGTGAACTGGCAATTGTCACTTCAAACTGACAATTGTTGCTTTGAACTGGCAATCATCACTTTAAACTGACAATTGTTGCTTTGAACTGGCAATCGTTACTTTAAACTGGAAATTGTTATTTTGAACTCACTGGCAATTGTTACTTTGGCCAAAAAACAGTATTCCCACATGAATAAATGTCTTCTTGCATGACAATTGTCAGGTCAAACTGACAATTGCCACTTTGAACTCACAATTGTTGTTACTTTGAACTGCCATTTGTCACTTTAAACTGAAAATAATTGTCGCTTTGAACTGGCAATTACCATTTTGAACTCAATGGAAATTTTTACTTTGACCGAAAAACAATATTCTCATATGAATAAATCTCTTCTTGCATGAATATATATTACATATTTGAGTAACAATTCACATGCCAAAGTGACGATTACCAGTTCAAAGTGGCAATTGTCAGATCAAACTGTCATTTGTCGCTTTGAACTGAGAATTGTCGATTTGAACTGCCAACTGTCACTTTAAACTGACAATTGTCGCTTTGAACTAACAGTTTTCGCTTTGAACTGGCAATTGTCACTTTAAACTGACAATTGTCGCTTTGAATTGGCAATTGCCACTTTGAACTGACAAGTGTAGCTTTGAACTGGCAATTGCCACTTTGAACAGACAATTGTCGCTTTGAACTGACAATTGTCGCTTTGAACTGGCAATTTCCATTTTAAACTCAATGGAAATTGTTACATTGACCGAAAAACAATATTCTCAAATGAGTAAATCTCTTCTTGCATGAATATATTACATTTTTGAGTAACAATTCACATTCCAATGTGACCATTGTCAGTTTAAAGTGACAATTGTCAGTTCAAACTGTCATTTATCGCTTTGAACTGACAATTTTCGCTTTGAACTGACAATTGTCACTTTAATCGGACAATTGTCGCTTTGAACAGGCAGTTGCCACTTTGAACTAACAATTTTCGCTTTGAACTGGCAATTGTCACTTCAAACCGACAATTGTCGCTTTGAAGTGGCAATTGCCATTTTGACTCACTAGCAATTATTACTTTGACCAAGAATACATGTCTGCTTGGATGAATAAATGATATTTCTGAGTAAAAATTTACATTGCAAAGTGACGATTGCCAGTTTAAAGTGACAATGGCCAGTTTAAAGTGACAATAGCCAGTTAAAAGTGACAATTTCAGTTCAAAGTGACAATTGCCAATTCAAAGTGACAATTGCCAGTTCAAAGCGACAATTGTCAGTTAAGAGTGGCAATTGGTAGTTCAAAGCGACAAACAAGTGTTAGTTTAAAGTGACGATTGCCAGTTTAAAGCGACAATTGTCACTTTGAAGTGGCAATTTAGAATGTTTTGAAAAATATTTTGTTGTTGGCCCTTCTACGCCTTCGTAGAAATGTTCCAGATTTATCGCAAATGTTTCTATCTTGAATCTTGTCCTTGTTTTGCCAGAGACTCGGCCTATCATAAATTTTTTGTGTTCATAGAAAGCAAAGTTCGGTTGAGTTATTGCGCGTGAAATAAATGTAGTAACGCAAATACCCCACTCGCCGATAATCGAAGAGTAAATATTTTTTTTCCTATCTCGGGGCCAAGTAAATGAGTCGAATGTTATTCCATCTGAAATACTTGACCTTGCTACCAAATTAAATTTTTTATTGTTTTATTTATGCTCTGAGAACATCAATCATGGAAGAAACCGTTTCTCACTTTCTAAGATTATGAATGATATCGATTACAAGGCATTCTCAAGTATGCACGCAGGGATAATTGAAATTAAGAAATGTGAATCGTCCACTCTGAGGAGTGTACAGCGTACAATTTTGTACGACTCAAGTTTATGCTTCACAACCAAATATACAGCCAGACCTATTTTTCCATCAACAAAAAAATATTTTGAAATGTCTTGGCATTATTAGGATTGTGCTGACCCTAAAAATAATTCTGCCTAATAGAACCTTAGGAAATACATCGTCGAACTGAACTCTAAAACTGAATTTATCATTATGAGGTGTTCGTAACACCATAGAAAAAATCAAGTCTATCTTAGGGGAAGTTTGTACGATTTATCGAAAAACTTTTGCTAACTGGCGGTTTTCTGAGAACGTATTTCACTCAATTTGTAGAATGGGATTACCCAAAATATACTTTTTTGCACCACGAAGAAATTTTCAATCAACTCACTCCTAAGTGTAGTTTGTATTGGCAATTTTTCGAAAAATTTGACTAAGCAGTTGTTTCTAGTGGAGATGTTTCACTGAACTATGACTATGGTGACCCAAACTATACTCCTAAGTCTAGTTCATACCCTCGCAAACTTCGCAATTTTTTTGCGAATAAAATGGCTTCCAGTCATTCTGGACCAATCGTTGATGCAGAATCATGTCGGCAGCCATTTTATTCGCAGAAAAATTGCGAAGTTCGCGAGGGTATGAACTAGACTTTATGCGACCATGCGGAAAACATTTGAATAAACCTCTTCCTAAAGGTAGTTTGTACTTGCGATTTTTCGAAAAACGCTGGGATATTTCTAATGAAACTAAGTAGATTCGTTCAAGATACACTTTTGATGCCAACAGAGAAAATTTGATTCAACCCCCTCTGAAGGGTAGTTTGTATTTGCGAATTTTCGAAAATCTATGCTAACCGGCGGTTTCCAGTGAAAGTATTTCCCTGAATCAGCAGAATATGATTTCCCAAAATATACTTTTCGTGCCATCATAAATTTTAGTATACTTTGTGAATTTCAAATCCATTGACGAAAACAAAATATTCGAACAAAATCAAATCATCAAATTCACTTAAATTGCATATGCGCATATGTGTTCGTATGAAAAAAAGGTTGAATTTCAGGAAAATTAATATAAAAAAAATTGAAAACAAAATTTTGGAGATAAATGACCCCTTTCAACTCTAGATTAACTTAACAACTAGAGAACGGTTGAAGATAGAGCAAATCTGCGAACGACAATCGATTCAGAATGATGTTAGTATAATTTGTGAAGTGTGCGTTTGAAGTCGATCGATGAGACCAAAAAATTACTCTAAAAAAGTCCTAAGGGGTAGACCCCTAAAAATCAGTGAAAATACAAAATTATCAGATGCACTTGAAATTGCATACATGTGTACATATGAATAAATGTTGAATTTTGAGATAATTATTAGGAAAATTACGAAAACAAAATTTTGGACAGAAAAACTTCTCTAAACTCTAGGTGAACCTTTCAACTCGGGAACGGTTGAAGATAAAGCAATTCTGCGAACGACAATAGATTCAGAATGATAAACTAAGTATACTCTGTAAATTTCAAGTAGATTGACGAAAACAAAAAACATCGAAAAAGTCCTAAGCGGTAAACTCCTAAAAATCACAAAAAATTGAAATTTCTCAAGGTCACATGAAATTGCATATGCGCATTTGAATAGAGGTTGAATATTAGGAAAATAAATAGAAAAATTACGAAAACAAAATTTTGCAGAGAAATGATCTCTCTCAACTCTAGGTGAACTTTTCAACTCGAGAAAATTTCAGTATGATGAAGTTATTTTACTCTGTGAATTCAAGTAGATCGACGAAAACAAAAATTACTTACTCGAAATAGTTCTGAAAGGTCAAACAAAGTCAAGGTCAAGGTCAATTTTCAAAAATCTTGTTTCATCCCAAAATTCTTCGTTACTGTCCAAAAAAGTCCAAAAAAATTAAAAAAAAATTTGGCGGGAAGAATAATTCCATAATCTTTAATCCAACTAAAAAAAATTGGATGGAAAAATATATTCACAATTTGAAAAAAAAAACAAATTTGGAGCGAAAAATATTTTAAATTTTTTTTTTCAAACAATGAAAAAAAATAAAAAATGTTGGTCGGTAAAATATTTTCATAAATTTTTTTCAAACAATAAAAAAAAATCTGGCGCAAAAAATATTTTCACAATTTGTTTTCAAATGAAGACAAAAATAAAAAAAGTTTTGTCGGGAAAAATATTTTCACAATTTGTTCGACATGACAAGAACGATTCAACGTCAAAGTCAAGGTCAAGGTCCATTTTCAAAAATCTTGTTCCATCCCAAAATTCTTCGTTACTGTCCAAAAAAGTCCAAAAAAAATAAAAAAAAAATTTGGCGTGAAGAATAATTCCATAATCTTTAATTCAACTAAAAAAAAATGGCGGGAAAAATATATTCACAATTTTTTTTCAAAAAAAAAAAACAATTTTGGTGCGAAAAATATTTTAACAATTTTTTTTCAAACAATGAAAAAAAAAAAAATTTTGGTCGGTAAAATATTTCACAATTTTTTTTCAAACGGTAAAACAATAAAAAAACTTCTAGTGCAAAAAATATTTTCACAATTTGTTTTCCAATGAAGAAAAAAATAAAAAAGTTTTGGCGGGAAAAATATTTTCACAATTTTTTCGACATGGACGATTCAACGTCAAAGTCAAGGTCAAGGTCAATTTTCAAAAATCTTGTTCCATCCCAAAATTCTTCGTTACTGTCCAAAAAAGTCCAAAAAAAAAAAAAAAAAAAATTGGGTAAAAAAATTATTTCATAATTTTTAATCCAACTAAAAAAAAAATTGGCGCCAAAAATATATTCATAATTTTTTTCAAAGAAAACAAATTTTGGAGAAAAATATATTTTCACAATTATTTTTCGAACAATGGAGGAAAATAAAAAAAAATTGTCGGGAAAAATTTTTTCACAATTTTCTTGAGACAAGGTCGATCGATTCAAGCCCCACATTGGGTGCCAATTCAGCATGACTTTCAGTTGCATTTGGTTCATTGTGATTACTTTGAATGAAAATAACGATGTTCAATTCTGGCAAAAGAAAAATTCCGTTATTGACATGCCAAGTTTGATATCCTAGTACTTGAATTCGAGCATTACTAGAATCGGTTTAGATTACTCAATATATCTCTCCTTATCTCGAGTACGGGGAAGAGACAATCAAAAACTTTGAACTAATATTTCTCACGCACTTCCAACAGAAATTGAAAATATGTTTACCGCTAAGAACTTGAGATGTACACGTGAACCATATGCCACAACAGGTTATTTGTCATGTTATTCGTCAAAGCAAATACGTTTTTTGCGCTTAATTAGCATAAAATGTGAAAACATACTCGTGAAAAACAGTAACGAGAATGTCACCAGTACTAGGTCTACTTCGTGGCATTATGAAAGATTCATATCACACAAAGTGGAATGACATATTTTCTAAATCAGCAGTCTGTTTCCCGATCGTGAATTACCTGATCGGCGATATTTTGCTGTTTTTACGAAGAGAACTAAAAATCGTTTTGTGGTATCTGAGGATACATAAATTAACGTTTTAGCATATTTTGAGGCTAATCCAAATAATTCTATGAGAGACTTATCAAGAGAAAAAGTTGTTCCAGAGACTATCATACAAAGAATTAAAAAAAAAACATAATTTTTTTCCTTACAAGTTACAACCAGTGCAAACACTAGAAAATGATGATTTCGAGAGGCGATTGCGGTTTTGTCGGTGGTTATTAATAAATGTATGTAGACAACATCCAAACTTCCATTTTTCAAATCGTGGAATGTATAATAAAACAAAAGTAGAGAAAATCCAATATTAGTTCATCCCCAAAATCCGCACAGACGATTTACTGTCAATGTTTGGTATGGATTAACAAGAGCGTTGAAAGAGGTTTTCGATGGTTTGGATTTGGAGGCTCGTCAGATAATATTTATTGTCTGCAGGATAGAGCACCAGCACATAATTTTAGTGACGTTAAAAGAATTTTACGGTGCTGCTTTGAAACTAGATGGATTGCTACAAATGGTCCTGTTGAGTGGCCCCTTCGTTTTCTGGATATAACACCCATTGATTTTTATTTCTGTGAATTTCTTAAAAACGTGGTTTACAAATTAAAACATTATAATGTAAATGAATTGAAAAAGTATATTGAAACTATAATTAATAGAATTGATGGCCGAATTATCTCGAAATCCACACGATGTGTCAAGAGAAGGGTTCAAATATGGGTCTTTTTTAACTTGAGTAAGAAATGCCATGGATACTTTTTTTGTTAAGAATGTGGTAATGAATCGAAATACATAATAAAGCGTGTCCATTTAAAAAGATTTTATTTTATGAAATATTTTCTACGCTACTGTCAATTGTTTTTTGTCTTCAGCATCGAAATGGCCATGAAAAATGCCACTATAGTTTGTCTATTCAACCGAATTCGTAGCATCAATAATAACCCCCCCTCTTTTAACTTTTGAACGGTTTGACGTACAAACTTAAAAAACCTTTTGCAGAGTATCACTGATACTATACTTTTTGAAATAAAACACATTGTAATTGCCCAATACATGGCGATAGTTGAAAAGAGAATTGAATTATCTTTTCAACGATGTGACACATGACCCCCATGCCATTTAAATTTTTTTAGTTGATGTGCCCCCCGCGCCATCTATCGAGCAATCACAATGTGTTTTATTTCAAAAAGTAGTATCGGTGATACGCTCCAAACGATTTTTTTGTGCTTGTACGTCAAAGCGTTAAAAAGTTTACAGGGGGGAGGAAACTATTAAAAGCCGCACTGTATAGTATATATTACAGTAATCATTCAACGTGAGGTGCAAGGTTACTGTAAGCTTGCTGCAATGCCTCTGCAACTACTGAAACTGCCGGACACTAAAGTTACGTATGGTAATGTTATATAATGTAACAATGAAGAAATATTCTTGAAAGTATGAAATGTAATGATAAAACTGTACATCAGCTACTGTAATGTAACAACTATATTACTGTATCATATATTGAACATTACATTCGTTTTATGTTATTATATCTGGAATTTATTCAGATACACAGTTAAAAATTTTTGAAAAAAAGTACGAACATTACGAAGGAAATGGATATTGCGTATTTCTACCTCTCCTTGAAAATTGGCTCCTCATCGATTGCTCATACCCGAAACCAAACATCTAGCATAGTTTCTGCGTTGTCAAGCAATGCAGGTAGTGGTTGATAGTTGCCCTTATTGTGCCACAATTGCTCAATGGGGTTGAGATCTGGATTATATGCAGGCCAAACTAGAGTCTCAATATCCACCTCATGAGTATAGTTACGTTTGCACTACACGAGAGACGTGATTGTGTCGCGTTGTCCTGAACCATCAAGAAGTTATTGCCGACATATTCGGATAAGAATTTTTGTACACTGTACAAGAAAACCTCTACGTAAAGAAGTTTTCTTCGTTCTTGTTCTTTCCATCATCAAACGTTCCACTATTGAGTGTTTCATTAAGATTTCCCGATGAGTTTAGTCTTCACACCCATTTGTCGACCCTTTTTGGATACTTGCCGATCATCTCTTTCCAGGATTCTTGAGGGTTGCCCTATTGATGTGATCAATAGGAGGGTAAGCGTATCTTCTGTTTTGACTTATAGACAGGTTTACTTTGATATTTAAGCGCGAGATGAAAAGAGTGTTCAGTTGCTATATTTATCTTTATTTTAATTCCACTGACAGTTGAACAATTCTCACAAATGCTTATTTTAATGTTCTGCAACCCAAACGAAAACTCCAAACTACGCCATTGAACTAGTTAGTACCTGGGACTTGAACAGCCTATCACGTAATGAAGAGAGGCTACCATTGAACTCGTTTTTTTATATTTCTCTGCGCCAAAAAGAAATTGAATACTTTCCAACTAAGTAGAATACGGTTCGCAAAAACTGGTCTGCAAGAAAATTCGTAGGTAGATGGTTAGTTTCTCATTGCCATTAGCAACAGGCACCGTCATATCAAATAGATTGTATCGCTTTGCAAATCACGTGCCGGAAACCTGGTCGACGTTTTGTGGTACTTTGAATAAACACTCACGTCCTATGCAATTATAAGATTGATAAGTCGTGACTTTTTTTTCATAGATCAAATTGCTAATTCCAAGATATATCTGTGTGTAAATTCTGTATGAGGTTTTTTCGAAGATAATGCACATAACCTTACAAAAATACATTAACTGTTGTCTCAAATTCAATTTTGTTTTCAAGAAAATCTAAAAATCCACCCAAGAGAATTGTAGCGAATACCGTTAGTCAGTGGCGGGGTTCGTAGGATGTTATGAATAACGACGGTAACTAGTAGCTTCGGGGGGCTCCAACCCCAAAGCCAACCCATCCCCGCCTGCGCCAATACCATTATCAATACCAATACCATAAAATTAAATGAACAAATCCACACTCTTCTCCCCTCTGCGAAGAGTAAAACTCCACCATGTCAAACCGTGTCTCATCAGACTGGACATCAGCAGAATTAAAAATATCGACTCTCCAGTCCTGGATTTTCATTTCGTCATATATTTAAATGATTCGACTGAGATTTTCAAATAAATTAATCGCTCCAGAATCGGATTTTGAAGTGATATAAATCCCCAAATTCATACATTCTCAAAGGGTACCTGGCAGAGATCTTCTCGGAGGAACAACTCGACCAGCAAGTAGAAAAATTAGGAAACACAATGACCAAGGCATTTGAAGATACATGTCCCTTGAGAGTGGCCCCAAAACGCCGGGTTCGATGGTGGAACCAGTCGTTCAAGGGCCTGAGAAAAACGACCAGGAAGGCTCACAACAAGGCCATTAAGGAGGGCAACGAGGAAGCGTGGGGAATCTACAAAACCGCGAGTGGAGAAAAAGCTAGCTGGAGATCTTACTGTGGGTAAATCAACTCCATCACGGAATTCGCCAGACTCATGAGAATTCTGAGCAATGAGACAGAAGGTTCCATAATAACCTTGAAGAACACAGATGAGGCATGGGCAGGTGGTGTCGAAGACGACGAACAGGCCCTGCCAATACAGCAAGTCCCACATGGGGATTGGCAACTGGCGATGAGGGTTGTTACGGCCGACGCCATAGTCTGGGCAGTGAACGAGTTCAACCCATATAAGGCAGCAGGACCCGACGGAATTTTCCCGGCAATGCTACAGAGAGGCCTTGAATTTCTTAACCCAATCTTGGGAAGGATATTCCGGCCAGCATAGCGCTGGGGTACGTTCCAAAGGTTTGGAAGTCAGCGAGAGTAGTCTTTATTCTCAGTGCGGGAAAATCAGACCACACAATAGCAAAGTCCTTCGGACCCATCATTTTAACATCGTTCTCGCTTAAAACGCTGGAAAATGTGGTGGACAGGTTCCTGTTGGAGAGGTCCCTAATGGTGAGCCCCTTTCACAGAAGTCAACATGTATACAGAAGGGTAAGGTCGACAGAATTGGCTCTCCACACTGTACTGCGAACGAAAGAAAGGATATTGAGTTTCAAAGATGTAACGTCAGGAGCGTTCTTCGATGTGGAAGACGAGTTTGACAAGGCGAATATAGCGACCATACGGGCAGCACTAATGACCAGAGGAATGCCTCACTCAGCTGGGTTGTATCGTTCGTTAACGGGGAGGAAGGTCGAGGTATCCCGGGACGATCTCAGACTGAATGCCGAGGTGGGAGGGGGCTGCCCTTAGGGAAGCTGTCTCTCTCCCTATCTATGGTGCTCAGTCATGGACGAACTCTTGGGCAAACTCACAGATGAAGGTTTCGAGGCACAAGCATATGCAGACGACAGAGTTGTCGTGATCAGCGGACGATTCATCGGAGTCGTCTGCGATCACATGCAGGCAGTCTGCAGAATAATCGAAAGATGGTGCGGTGAAGCAGGACTCTCAGTGAATCCGACAAAAACAGAGATGATCCTGTTCACCAAACGAAGGAAAAAATACGGGTTTAGGCCACCTATACCATGTTTGGCAAACAGCTCGATCTGGTCCAGCAGGGCAAATACCTAGGGGTGGTACAGGACTCCACATTTTCATGGACGCCGCATGTAGATAGGATTATACAAAAGTCGGAAGCAATGCTATGGCAACTGTAGGAAGTAATTGGGGTACTAACCCGGAGATTATGCGCTGGCTGTACACGGCAGTCGTAAGACCAAAATTCTAATCTGGGTCAGCTGGTGGTGGCCAGGCGCACAGGGCAGCACACTAAGCCGAAGCTTAGTAAGGTGCAGAGGTTGGCGTGTTTGGTAATAATGGGTGCAATGAGAACGACTCCAAATGCAGTGTTGGAGGTACTGCTGAGACTGCCGCCGCTTCCGGTATGGAACAAGAAGGATGCAATGGCAGCTCATTTGAGGATGCGGAACTCGGGAGTCTGGATAAACGAAGAAGCGATGATAGGGTCATGCGGGAATCGCGAAGTGGGCTGAGCAGAGATTCCTATTTCCGCCCTCGAGTGAAAAGCGCACAATTTATGCATTTTCAGTGCTTTTTTAAAGTCTCGCATGACATTCCCGTCTATTCTGCTACTGATCGTAAGGGGCTCGTGGCCTCTGCTGCAAATGTTCCCAAAACTGTACTCTGGAGTTATTTCTTTTTTTATTTATTCACCTAACCAGTTTCGTAAAACTTTTTTACCAAATAAAGGACATACCGATGACTTATATTACAATTTGGATTTATTTCATTAAAAAATGTCGCTCTTCGTGCGTACTTTTCAACCTCTCCATAAATTAACATAATTTCAATTCTTTCTTGAAAAATGTCAATCATTTTCACACTTTCATACACTTATTAAAATCATCACTGAATAGTCCAACAAGTAAATCTGCATAAACAATAATACCACATCGTTAAAATTTGCTGATCAATTTTTTGCTTAAAAACAGAAGTTTTTTGCAGTAGATGTAGCAAAAATGGAAGGCTATCTGTAAAATTTCTGCGGTGAGAATTGAAAATCCAGCATTTAATTAATGCAAACTACTACCATCTACATTTTACCTTTAGATTACTTTTTGATGTGATTTTTTGGGAGGTGATTACTAATGATAAATGATAAAGGGTTGGAATGGTACAACCTAATTTTCCAATCAGTTCATAATTTTTGTTTAAACAATAACCAGAAAACCATGCATCTCAGTGCAGGCTAGTTCTATTTACTTCTGTAAGTTTAGAACGCTATTTTTCGGAAACTGATCATCAAAGATAATAAGTCAGGGTACCATTAGAATGATAATTAAACGCCAATCAAAATAATGTGTCACTTGACCCTCCTTCCCAATTAAAATTATGAAGGTAACATCTACACCTCCGATTGAACTACGAGGGTACAAGGGAAGTTTCAACTTGACTCCCTGCGTAATGGACTCGAGCACTCAAAACCTACCACTGAAAAGTTGTCGATATTTCTTCAAGTGCTTGAATTAAGCAACGAATTTGTCAGCGACATTTCTGACAAATCTTTGCCAGCAACGATTTGATAGGGCGGATTTCTTGCAGTTGAAAATATTTTTTTGTGGTTACTGAGGTAAAAAATCTCGCGAATAGAGCTCGATGAGAACTCTTGTGCCAATATATCACAATAAAATAAATTGAAAATTGATGCATGAAGCATGAAAGTTCGGAAATCATCAATGAATCTACAAGAAAATAATTCAAGATCGAAGATCGTTAGAATTCTACCAAAATATGAAAAATCATGTGGTCTTTTCGAATGTGAAAAAGTTTTAAAATTTGGTGGTAAAGTCTAAAACTAAAAAAATCCCGAAATGTTATTGTTTTTGCCATGTTTGAGACGTTTATCTCGAGAACGAGATAGAACACACTGTAAAAACACTGTTTTTTTATGGTTTGTAGAACAGTTGAGTGATTGTTGGCTGTCACCAGATATATTGACGATAGTATCATCAGCGTAACAAATAATTAACATTTGGAATATTTTCTACATGATTTATGAGGTCATTCACAAATGCGTTAAAAAGTAGAGGCCCTAAATCTAATCCCTGTGGAACTCCCAGTGTGATGCTGCAAGAAGGACTATTAGTGTCATTGAGTAAAACAACCTCTTTTATATTATACACATGATCGAAAAAACGTCAAAGGTATACCTCATAACATGTTATGGTCAAGCACGTCGGAAGCCCTGGATAAGTCAATAAACAATCTATTTACGTTATCTCCTTTGTCTTACCTACAGACGAGTTCATTTTGAAAAATATTCAGTGCAGTCTCTGTACCCATATGGTACGAAATCCATGTTGGCTTGATGATGAAATTTCATGTTATGTCAAGAATGAATACAGCTGATTTTTTAAGGTCATTTTAATGATTTTAGAAAAACTGCAAAGTAAGCTGATAGCTCTGTAATTCGCGAAGTCATTAAATCTCCTTTTTTATGTAATAATAATAATAATAATCGTCTTTATTTCTTCAAAATGGAACATTTACAGAAACGTTATACAGTGTGTCCCACTTTGAGCAGCACCACCTCCGTATTTTCTTATTCGACTACCGATTTAAAATTTTTTTTTTTCAAAATGTAGTACTCAATGTGATCTACAACTCCGATTAGTCATTCATCTCATTACGTTTCAACACGGCCAACTATGATCAATTGAAAATGCAAAAAATCAGTAAGTAATATCAGGGATTTTTTTAGCGGAAAACTAATATTATGAACACGTTGGGAACTCTCTGAAACAAATGTGTTCAAATTTTTACGACGGTGTCGTATATAGGGTGTTTTTATTGAGAATAATTATCCCATGAACAAAAATAATTAAAAAAAGAAATAATATAATATCATGAATATATTCATATACCCTGTTCAGTATCTGTTCAGTATTTTTTCTGCACATATCATGCACAGGGTGTTGTTTGAATTATTTTTTAAGTTCAATTATTCTGAAATTCATGGACACTTGAATCAAATTTTGATCTTTTCTGCTTTTCCTATACAATTTGCTAGTTTCTATGATTATATTTTGATTATTGAAAATAAATTATAAAAATCGTGAAGCAAATGAAATTTATTACGATTAATACTTCAGAACAAAAGCAAATGAAAACTTATGAATACACTTAGTTCTTTTTTTTTATATTTTAGTATTCTCTATTAATCCTCCATTATTTTCTATACATTTTAGAATTCTTCTCCTGTTGTTTATAGCCACCTTCTTCAAAATATTAGGGGTAATGCCATGACATGCTTCCAAAATCCTTTCTTGTAGTTCTGCTCTACTTCTAGGCCTAGACTTATACACGTTTTGCTTCAAGGTACCCCACAAGAAGAAATCAAGTGGGGTCAGGTCTGGGGACCTTGCTGGCCAGTGAATAAGTGGACTATTGCGACCTATCCATTTTCTTCTGAACTTGGTGTCCAACCAAGCGCATACTTCTCTAGCATTATGAATGCTTGCAACATCTAACTGAAAGTATATATTCCGTCGTAGCTCAATCGGAATGTTTTCCAATCCATCCCATAATTGATTATTTAAGAAATTGACAAATATTTGTGAATTTACGTTGCCTTCAAAAAAAAATGGTCCAATAATTTTTTTCCCTAAAATACCACACCACACGTTGATTTTCTGTGAATATTGCCGCTTACATTCAATCACCCAGAGGGGGTTTTCGGTGCTCCAATAACGGGAATTTTGAGAGGAAACTACACCGTTTGTCGTGAAAGTTGCCTCGTCCGTGAATAAAACGTTATTCAGAAAATGTTGATTGTTCATAAATTCCCCTTGTCACCAAAGGCAATATTCCAGTCTTCTGATATTGTCGCCATCCTCAAGAGTGTGGAGGAATTTCGGTTTAAATGGAATGACCTTTTCATTTTTCAAATGCCTCCAAATTTTTTATTTTGGTAAGCCGATATCGAGAGAGCATTGTCTAAGACTACTTGTAGGATTGAGATTGAAATAATCTGAAATATTTCTATCGTCATTTTCTCGTCTCCCGCGCCCCCTTCTTGTTGAATTCAGCACAGTTCCCGAGCTGTTGAATAATCTACTTATCCGACTCACCGTAAAGTGATTAATGGCATCCCGATCTTGATGCCTTCGATTGAATTCAATAGCTGCTGCTCTTGATGACATGGTATTATCACCAATAATTTTAATAATCTCTATTCTCTCCGAAAGAGTGAGCTTTCGTTGCATAGGCATTGCTGCACAAATAGTTATAATGAAAACCTAGACATTAAACAACAATCGTTATCTGTCAAAATATTTGAAAATGTGAATATCGCATTACTTCCATAGCCATCTTGAGGGTGTTTCCTAAAAGCTATTAGCATTTTAGTTAGGAGACCTGAGTGAGAGAGTTGGAGAAAGATATACATTATAATGAAGGGTTGTGTTTCCACGGCAGTCCTGATCATCAGTTTATGAACTCTCTGGGCATTCTGCAGAAGCGGAAACATAGTTATTAGATCGGTACCTTTCTTTGATAAAGTTTCAGTAAAACTTGACATCACGATATTTATTGCCATCTTACAAATAATGAAAACCGAACTCAATTGGACTCTTGTATATTTTTGAAGAGAAAGTAGAAAACATAAACATTCGATTGAAGTATCCATACATTTTATGTTATTATAACTTGAAAAATAATTAAATCCTAGTAACTGAAGAGGAATTCTCAATGTATGAAAAATAATTATAACAAATGTATAACTTATAATTCAGGATTTGATATTTGTTTTTCATTTGAAGAATTATTATTAAAACAAATTCAGTTGGTTCCCGATTTTTCATTATTTTCTTTCAATAATCAAAATATAATCATAGAAACTATCAAATTGTATGGGAAAAACAGAAAAGTACAAAATTTTATTCAAGTATCCATGAATTGGGGCTTCAAAAATAATTCATTCTTATTTCAAACAACACCCTGTGTATGAAATGTGCAGAAAAAATACTGAGCAGATGTTCAAGGGGTATTAGAATATATTCATGATATTATACTATTCTTTTCTTATTATTTTTGTTCATGGGATAATTATTCTCAATAAAAACACCCTATATACGACACCGTCGTGAAAATTTGAACACATGTGTTTCAGAGAGTTCTCAACGTGTTTATAATATTAGTTTTCCGCTCAAAAAATACCTGATATTACTAACTGATTTTTTGCATTTTCAATAGATCATAGTTGGTCGTGTTAAAGTGAAATGGGATGAACGAATAATCCGAAATGTAGATCTCATTGAGTACTACATGTTGCAAAAAATTTGTTTTGAAATTGATCGTCGAATAAGAAAATACGGAGGTGGTGCTGCTCAAAGTGGGACACACTGTATAAGTAAATTTTTATTATTAGAAGAAAAGGGAGGAGTTCAATCTAAGAGGGTAGAGTACTCCCTCAGGCTACTCTTTCACTCATATAGAGAGGCTGGAGAGGCATTACCTCTGCTAGTTTGAGACAGTCTGGAAAAGTACCCATTTCATGAGACTTATGAATCAAACCAATAGCGCACATAAAGTAACTACTTGTTTCATTGCATGAACATTTGTACTGGACTGTTTCTATTTTAGTTAAGGGCACTTTCATTCCGGGATCACATACCAAATGGGTGAACTCAAATTTGGGCTGAATCAAACTAAAATAGTTAATTTAATTTTTGTTTCAGTTGTGAAATCTTAACGTAACTACTCTTATCACAAAACCTAATCTTTCAAATGCCGAGTTGATCACATTATTAATATGATACCCAAAGCTCATGGCTTTTTTTCAAAAAGCTGATCATATCCTATTTCTTGTGGTATTATATATATTCAAACAAATTTTCCCGAAGCTTGAAGTAAACGATTTGACTTCCCACCACAGGAAAGTGAGATCTGTGCATACGACAAATAAAATAATTCTGATGGTGAAAGTTTTTCAAAACTGCCTAATCAAATAAAAACAATCTGTCAGTGGCTCTCAAATATTCACTGTGGTGATAAATTATCATCCTGTCCATAAAAATATCAGCTGCAGATTTGTCAACAAATAGCCGATCTTTACGTTCAGTAATAAATAAATTTCGATTGAATAAAATGGGCTAGGACTTAAAACTTGAATCCTTATTGTGAAATGAAATACGACCAATAAATGATTCGATTATATCACAAATTCCACACGCCCGTGGTCATTGTTTCGTACAAGGCCACTATTATTTATTTACGACGTTCTTGTACGAATATAAATAACTCATAAACTATTCCTATAAGTTATTATCTTGATAAAAGAGGAATGCACTTTTGTGATCAATAACAAATAGTTATTGAACTTCTGACTTCTGACATTAGTGCCATGTATTCCTGGAATTGATAGTAAACTTGTTAATTTTTTGTTGTGAAAACAATCACAATGAATACAAGCCTGTTGTTTGTTTTAATATTTCCTTAGATTGGTAAATCAGCCAACTCGTGGCTACAAGGATGGAGATCCAAGGCTATTTCATACTGGAAAAAAATTGGCTCAACATGTGGGTAAACAGTGAATAATTTGCATTGAAACGATCTATGATGTGACTGCTTGTATACTGAACTATTTCGTGAAACAGGTTTTAAAGCTCTTGTTGAAGAAAAATTTTACGAGTGAATAAAAAAACTTATTTGAAGGTTGTACAGAGTGGGCCAAATTGTACACTTTTGAAGGGAAAGTCGTGTTTTCAAACTAGATGGATGAAAACTGATAACTGTGTCTGAGAGTCAAATTTTATGACAAACTTAATGGTAAAAACCGCATATAGATCTATCATCGTTTCTGTCGAGTTACATGTTTTTCGAAAATATGCATTTTCGAAACGTTACTGTAACTTTTTTCCTGTCGAAAATTTCTTGGTTCTATTGAAAAAATTCTAGAGTACTTTTTTACGTAGAATTCAATGGTGTGAGTAACTTATTTTTTCAAATGAGATTTTCATAATTATTATTGATGGAAAAATATTTTTTTTTAATATATTCCTGCATATTTCAACAAAATTACCTTTCCAAAAATGTAGCACACTTGATTTTTTGCTAGAAATACAAAGCTTCTAGGTTTTTTCATGTAGACTTTAAAACGCACACTTTGAACAAGTATATTATAGGCTTTGGACGATGCGGTGATAAAACGGAAAGAAATTGTTTAATAGTTATCAAATGTTGGGAAAGCTTTTCACAGCAGTAATTGAAACTGATAGGTTCAATAAAACTGATAACAATATATACTATATTGACTACTAATAAATGAAACTCCAACAATAATAATAATAATGGTAAAGAACAAACAATTGAATATATTTCTTCAGCTTCTCCTACACACAGGCGACACCTTTCCTGAACGTTTTTTTTAATTAGTTCAATAGGAGTGGGAGAAGCAAAATTTTGCATCACTGGCGCTTCCAATTCGTATCTAGAATTGGTCGTCAAAATTAAAAATAAAATCTGTCAACCTTCCATGGAGGTAAAAGTCCATAGGCGTTAGGTCCGGTGACCTGGTCGGCCAATGGTTGGGTCCTTGGTTGGCTATCCAATTATTGCCAAAATTTGCAGCCAAAAAGTTGCTTCACATACTAAATCCAAATCATTCTCGACCTGTCTGCTCCACAATAGAATGTGGGTTTTGTTGTGCTCAAGTATAAGCCTTGTAGCTGTTGAAAATGCCGGCACTGCCCACACACACAAGCTTCGTCTGTCCAAATACAATTTAATGAAAAATCATGTTCTTGGTTACAATTTTCCCGACACCACTGGCAAAAATCGACGCGGCGTTCAAAATTCTCCTGGTCCGAGTTTATGGCTTGTATTTTTGCTTTCTCAAAATCCGCCAAACGTTAGTTCTTGGTAGGCCTGTTGATATTTTCAAATTTCGCGTTGACGTTTTGGGATTATTTTCAACAGCTCCTAAAACGACTATTTTTTCCAACTCCTTATCCCTATTTGATTCATATAATTTTGGCCTTTTCTTTTCAAATTGACCACCATCAATTAGGTTGTGTCGCAATCTTGCGAAAATGTCTCTAAAAGGTTGTCTTCTTTCTGGAAACCTCTCGTAATACAAATTGCTTGCTACTTCTGCATTTCCCCCCATTTTGTATGAAACTGACTATCATATCCCATTTTTCATAATCTCATACTTCATTTGGAATGTGTTCGAAAATTGAACAGAAACCACGAATTAAAGAGCGTGTTTACTGCTTAAATAAAATTTTGCAGCTTGCAGTAAAGATTAGCATTCTGTTTTATCACCGCGTCGTCCAAAGCCTACTTGTTCAAAGTCTACATAAAAAAAAACCTAAAAGCTCTGTATTTCGAAGATGACTCTAGCAAAACATCAGGTGTGCTACATTTTTGGAGAAGTAATTTCAAGTTTTACTGAAATATGCAGGAATTTACAGGGTGTCTCATTTAAAAAACATATTTTTCGATCAATTACTATGAATATCTTATTTGAAAAAATAAGTTAATCACACCATGGAATTCTACGTAGAAAAGTGCTCTGGAAATATTTCCACAGAATCAAGAAATTTTTGACACGAAAAAAGTTACAACTTTTCAAAAATGCACATTTTCGAAAAACAAGCTGTAACTCAGAAACGATGAATATCGATATGCGGTTTTTACCATTTAGTTTGTCATAAAATTTTACTCTCAGACACAACCATCGTTTTCATCTATTTAATTTAAAATCAGTAGTTTCCCTTTAAAAGTGTCCAATTTGGCCTCTCTGTACAACAACCTACGAAGTCGAAGAAAATACATGCAATATTATTTTTCATAATTTCGAGTTGTAAGCTGAAATCAAGACTGAATAACATCTCAACTATCCTACATACTGATTAAGGTTTAATTAGGTCTAATTGATCATTCAGAACGATATAATTTTTATTAGATGGAAGTTTTTTAATTCATTTTGATTTTTCTATTTTTAATTTTAGACCTTAAAATATGCAACATTCCGGATTGTGCATAAAATTATTATTATAATCAATAGTGAGACAATTTGAAAAGTTTGTTTCTTAATCTTCGATATGAACTGCTTCCTGTCTGACTTAATATACCGGGTGTCCGCAGAAGATGGCTTGACCATAAAACTTTTTTGTTTTTGCATATAATAAAATGGTCTGTAAACAACATAAAACTATATTTTTTGACAAATGACTCAGTCTTCCACTTTATTTTCGTCAGCCTGAAGACTTGAAAAACAAATTTTTCTCAGGACTCGAACTTCCAACCAATGCCAAAGCCTTGAAACTATAGTTGCCCTGAAATATATCCCGCTTAAACTCGAAACCTCAAAAAAGTTCAAGGAAACACCAATATTCCTTTTTCGTGTGAAGTTGCCAGAAACAGAGTACCAACTAACGTGTGAATTACGGGGTATTGAATTGCAAAAGACTTTTACCTATTTACAAACGGATTCAACAATGCTACCAATAATTGTGTTCTGTATGTAGGGGACCCGTCAAACCAGCAAACACACTTGTTCTATTTATGTAAATGTGATATAAAATCAACGGAACATATTTATGTAAAATAGTAACGGAAATACTCCATCACATTTCTAAGATTTTTTTGTGAAATTTTTATGGAAGTATGTCGTAGCTAATACGTAAAAACTTGCGATCAATATAGTATCTTCTGTTTTACTCAATTGCTACGTAAATTTGTTACTTCAATTAGGAACTGAACATAAAGAGTACTCACTGTGAAGTCGAGTTTTGAAACTATACCTAGGTACATCGAAATTATTTTTATCGTCAAAATTCCCAAGATGTAATGTTACAGTGTTACATAAAAATGAGGGACGTAAATTTTACATAACATAGTTACGTAACAAGTTATATTAGTTACATAACATTTATGTCAATTCTACATAATTGTGTGTGCTGGGAATAAGCGTTATTGGTCTCAGTCCTCCCGAGTCATGATTATAGATGAATACCGACGAAAACAATGTTATTTTAAAAATATATAAACTCAATGACGCAGTTTAGAAACCCGATTTTGACTCACCCTGTATAGAACCTTGTCATGATTCGATGGAAAGATGAATTCTTACGAATTACCGGTACAATGTTTACCTGATTAACACCAAAGTGATGAATGTGCGCCCATTTTTTATCTTCTATATTTAGAGGTGATAAATATATTAAATAAATAAACATTTCAGAATTATCATGGAGGTGATCTTGTTATTTTACTTATTAAGGTTATCTCATAATAATCGATGAAGAGTTCCACGTGCCCAAGAAATTTGGAATCTTCTTGTCAACATAATAAATGCCTTTCTGGTGATATAACATTTTCGGGGCTCATATGTTGATTTGACTTCATAATTACAACTACAATTAATACCTCTGAAAATATTAGCAGGCAATTATTCTAATCCAATAACAATTTAGGGGAAAATTATCTGATACCAGAAGGAGGATAACTGTTAATTACAGCTTCTCAGAATTTAGTAACAGGTAAACTTGTCAATTACCATATCACACCATGTAAAGCATTAAAAGCTAACCAGAAGTCAAAATCTAAAAAGCACATGATAAATAATATAAATATATAAAAACGATAGAATGAATTGTGGCAGTCAAAAACTAACAAAAATAGTGAAATTAAATCCTAAGGAATTTTTACTGAAAAACGAATGCCGTTATTTTTTAAAATAATGCTTGTACCTACACCTAACGAGAATTACGAAAAATCAAAGATATTTTTCATACTTCACACTCTCAACTTCATGTAGGTACGCATATCCACGAACCAGCCTTGAATATATGCACACCAAAGCTTTTTTTCACTATATAGATGGGCAGTTTTTTGTCCTCTGGGACCCCAAAACAAGAAAAACATCAGAACCAGCATATGTAATAATTCAGAGCAACTCATACTCGTTCAGGGGCGTATCAAAAATATTATCTTTGGTGCAGACGTACATTAAGATGCATGCACTTTTTCATTGAACCTAAAGTAATAATACCTCAATTAAACAACTTAACTAACATAGCGTACAGCAGACATGATATATTCGGAGTGGAAAACAGACTTCCAACTGAACTGTAACGAATAGTACACCATTCTTGGCTACAGTGCATTCGGAGACACTATAATAGGCGGATGGAGAATATTTTTATCGGCAACGTCATAACTCATAATGAAATTTATACTTAGAAAATTGGTATCAGATCTTTTCACAGCCTGGTATACCTTTTAGCGGCGTCATCTTCATATATTGTAACAATGCTGGAGCCGGACCTGATTCCGAAATCTTTGATGTCTCTTTGAACTCCATCTGAGTTCAAACTCAGGTCCAGCAATGAATTTTTGTTAACCGTTTCTCTGGCGTGTGCAATATCAATTTGCTCTTCCAACTTATTGATTGTTTCCTTCAATCTGTCCCGATTCCGCCTTTTATTTCATCGTGGAGCGTTTCCTTCATTCGTTCATTTCAGCCTCGATTTCATCTTCGATCCCAATCTTTCTTCTAACCGGTTTGCTACACCACAAAGTAATTTTCTTCCAGACTCTTCGAATTTTTTTGAAGTTCTTCCTTTAAGCTTACTGAATTCTGTTGCAGTTCCTTCTTCAAACTATTCGAATTTTCCAGAAA
Organism: Chrysolina americana; assembly: GCA_958502065.1. NCBI lineage: Eukaryota > Metazoa > Arthropoda > Insecta > Coleoptera > Chrysomelidae > Chrysolina > Chrysolina americana. The sequence goes on along the minus strand of OY293420.1, from coordinate 54,657,933 downwards.
TGTATCTTCAGCCTCATCGAATTTTGTTAAAGTTCTTCTTTAAGGGACTCGGTAGTTTCTTCGAGTTCATTCATTATCAAGCTCATATCAATTCCAGAAACTTCGAATAAAAAGGTTTCAGGGTCTTGTCTTTCTTCAATCAGTCCTTCTGCGGGTCTTTTCTGAAGTAAGGCTTCCTTTTGGTTGTTTCTAACTCTCTTTCCTCTAGCTTGTGCTCAAGTTCACTGACCTTCAAATCAACCAGGCAGATTCTCCCCGAAAATATTTTGTTTTTAGTGTCTTTGACTGAGATATAAGTCAATTTCACCAACACATATATCATTTTATTTTCCGTTTATACGCAAACTGTTCATTTATTTGTTTAACGGATCCCCTATTTCGTGCGACAAAAGTCTATCAGTTTTTTTTTGTAACACGGTAACTGTCCCTTACCCGAACACTTATCCCACTTCTGACACCACTTAATAAAAATGCACTCACTGTAATTTGCTAATTTATTTTAACTTGTAAACTACAATTTTTAATTTATTTTATATTAATTTATAATACTATCGCTAACTCTGTCTATTTGCGAACTATGGAACTAACTTCATCTGCAACTGAATAACTAACCCTTTCCTTTATTTATATAGGAAAGGCTTCTGTTGGAACAATCCAAAGTCGCCGAGAGATGTCACCGTCGCGTGGCCAGGACCGGCTGCAGGATTGTTACAATATAGAACATTTCGGTGGTAGTGAATGAAATAGAATAAAAAATAAAACGGTGAAATTGAAAGTCCAAATTGCAACTTCTATAGAAAATAGAAAGAGGAAACTATTACAAAGAGTGCAAGAGAGTAATGAAACTGTAACAGAATCCAAGAAAAGAAAAAGTGACAGAAAACTCTTCAATTGTTGATCAAGATCTTGAGAACACTGAAAGGAAAAGTTGAAAGTAGTAAATGTTAGAATCAGACGTTTGGCTGGACTAACTTTGCGACAATTAAAATGAATTAACGACCTCGAGAATCATTATATGTAAAAAATTTGGCAAGAAAACAGAAATATGGATGCACTTCATGTAGATTGTGGTACCTACATCAGTAACGCCACTGGCTCGATTCATGTTTAGAATAAAATGATAAATCGGACTGGCCAAATAGTCTGCCTTGGTCTGCCTGCCTTTGCGAATTCGTTTTTATAATCTACAGGGTGGCCCATCTAAAACTTAACAGGGGTTTTGGGTAATAGTATCGTAGATATGGCAAAACGCCCGGACATGTCGCTTTTAGTTCAGAGGGGGACATTTTGTTGTTCCACCTACAGCATTGTCACGTCAACCTCAAGCAGTGGGGTGAACAACCCCTAAAAGTTGTTTGAAAGTCCGTGAAATTCTATAAACAATGGTGCAAACAAACGTGCACCTCTTACTTCTATGCAATGATATAGAATCTGGTGAAAACATTCTCGTACATTCTGGATCATTTCTGGAATGACTAGGCAGCATTATTTTGCGATCCATTGTCGTAAATCTTCGAGTGAAGCAGGTGAAGTTGCATGCATTCTGCTTTTCAAATGCCTTCACACGACGAAATCTAGAGAGAACAGGTGTGGTGGTCGAGGGGGCCATTTGATAGAGCCTCGCCTACCAATACAGTGAGAGCATAGTGCGGAGGAGCACCATCTTGTTTAAATATCAACTGATCCTCCAGATAATTTTGATCATTTCCAATAATCTTCGCTAACAAGGTTCAGTTGTGTCTGCAAGCAGATACTCTTCCCCCTGTCAGATTTCCAACAATACGAGTGTTGTAATGATTGGATGCGTTATCATTTAAGGCCAAATTCTTGTAGATGAGTCTAACTGATTCTAAAATTATTAATTCAAACACTGTCAATACATTTTCCTCTACGAATACGCATCTGCATGAATCACGAGGTTCAAGCTTATACATATACCTGATCGCCCTTTTCTGCAGTACCTATATAGTCTGATGAGTTGCATACTTCCCAAAACGTGAGAATACACTCGTAATATATCGTTTTGGCAGTTTTAATTCCCAAATTTATTGAAATTACTCTCCAATTCAGAAGAGATCTTACTGTTAAGAGCTTGATATGGCCATCAAATTCGAGCCTCAAGTCTATATGTATACCCAGAAATTTAGTTTTACACTTGTTCTCAATCATTGGTGTCACCAAATGCTGAGTCATCAAGAGAGTCATCAGCAACCCAGACGGCACCCAATATTCCTGGAATATGCCTACAACATCCTATTTTCCATCAGATATTGCAATATTCCTGGAATATTCCATGAATATTTATTTGATCTTATACACATTGAGAATATTCCTGGAATATATTTCCACTCATATCCATAAAATATTCTCCTTGAATATTGCTGGTATATTCAAAAGGCATATCAAGCAGAAACGTAAGTTTTTGAATATTCTGGGAATATTCCAAAAGCATTTCAATTTAAAGGAACTTTTTATTAGAAAAATATCAAATGTTTCTCGAATATGTATTTAATGAAAACTGAAAAACCACATGCATTTAAAAAAACTTTTCAAGTTTCGTAGCCAAAATAAAGCATTTAATTGGTTAGTTTATGAAGTAGTACGTTTGAAGTGGAATTTCAACCAATCAAATGTTTCGGTTATCTGCGCTCGAAGCGAGACTGACAAATCAGAGCTGATTGGCACGCAAGAATTCCTATTCACAACACTCTATTTCAATTGATCCTCGTGGTGGTAATTTTAGGTTATGTTGAGGATCAACTTGGATATCAAGGTCCAGTTTGGTTAAATCAGATCATGTTCCCTTCTTTTATAGGTTAAAAATAAAAAAAGAAGGGACCATGATCTAACCTAACCAAACTACCTTGCTAACCAAGTTGAATACTTAGCATCGATTCAAATATACCGCCTTGGCCAGGATAGTTCTGATTGGTTCATGCGAATTGCCTATTGGGAAGTGTTGTGGAAAGGATTTCTTGCGATTGGCACTGCGATCAGTATATGGATATTTGACATTGTCAGCTGTAATTGTCATTTGTCAATCGTCAAGTATCAACATCGTATCTATGAAATTTGTTTAGATAATGTTTTTAGTGAAAGTGAAAGCCCTGGTATGGGTGGAAGTGTTGTAGTTTATAGTGCTGTTGAGAGTATTACTACATATTCCAGAAAAAGTTGCTAGAAAATATCCGCAGTTGAAATCACCAACGACTCCTGGTAAGATAATTCGGAATTTAACTCATTCTCCGAATCTCCTTATCAAAAGTTCCAAAATCTTTTCTGTTTTTAGTTTCCATTCGTTAGTATAACAAATAATATATTTTCCCAGGTATTAATTTGCAACTAGCCAGCTCGTCTCAGTTTGTAACAGTATCAGAGTGGACTAAGAAAAGGAAGTGAACAGTATTTCGGATCTGTCGAACTCAAAAATCTATTTCACCACAGCAAAACAAAAATGTTTATCCTGTAAAAGTAAGTAAATCTCTGAAAAGTATATTTATGCATTTTTTCATTGAACTTTCCTTTGATTTCAGAGATTCTACTGAAAGTCCTATGAGACTTCTGAATATTTTAAAAGGAAGGGCCACACAAAATGCAGAAATGATAACGACTATAAGAAATTCTAAGAAAGGAAATATCCAAGATATTCCAGTCTTACATAATATAGTTGATGGAGTTGGATGCAAAACTTACTGACAAAAACATAGTATTTGTTACTTCCTTCACAAATACTTTGATGAGTGCTTGTTGTTAAATTGTTGTTATTAGTGCACTATAACTGAAAAGATGTAATAATTTTATTTATAGACGCATCAGTGTATTAGGAGATATATGCCTCAGTTAGTTGACGATGATGTTTTAAGACACCTTTAGCTAGGTTGGAGGAAATGGAAGCAAAAAATGATCTAATGTAGACATGGCTACTTTGATAAAAGGTAAAAATATACCACAGAGATGACGTCAATTTGAATTCAAATTTACCTTTACTTAATTTATACTATGTAGTTTAACATATTCAAAAAACGTTTTTTCTCAATGTTGACCAACTGTTCTAGAATATTTATTTTTTTTTGTAATAAGAGACAATATATATAAAAATTAGACACTTGGTCATTACTTCAATTTTATTAAATTTTAGACTAACCTTTCCATAGTATTTTAACAATATTTTAATGTCAAATTCATTATCTATTCACTTACATCATTTTCAGGTATTCCCCCTTTATAAAATATCACTTCTATTCAATATATATGTTGCAAATATCAATCAACATGCTTAATTATCAAAATAAATATAATTCATCAATTTTATTTCTATACTATAATAATAGTATTTTTAGGGGTATGTATGTATATCCCACTCACAGCAATTTTCCTGATCTAAGTTACTGAGAGTTGCAATAGAACACTAAGTAAATTATTGTACAAATAGGTTTATTTTCTTCTGATTGTTTTTGTAGGATTAAGAAAAACAAAGATTCTGAAGAACTGAAAAGTGTAATGAGACCGATTTGAGTGTAATTTGTGTTAGTGTCAATGCAGATCTAAATTTCCAAAGGTCTTGATAATTACCAAGATAGTGTATCAGAATACATACGTATGTTGTATTTGTCGTTTTTGCAATAAATAATTTTATTTTTTTATTTTTTATTCTTACTCAAAATAATACTACATGGACCTCATATTCGATATATCAAGGGTAGTTTATTCCATATATAAACTAGACACCCTGGATATGTTCTGCATTCATCTTCAAGAAGCATACAAAAATATATTTCGTGCATATTTTTGTGGTAAGAAAATATATATATATATATATAGCATGTGCCATGAATATGTTTTAGGATATTCCTGGAATATGCATATCACATGCTTTGCAGGATATGGAATATTCCTGGCATATGCAGTGGAAGATGTATGGCATATTCCTGGAACATATTTCATGGTGACCTTGAATATCCATGGAATATGCATAGCACATGTTTTGGAAGATATGGCATATCTCTGGAATATGCCAATTTTCCGGTGAAATATGCCTAGGATATTCATGCAATATGATTGTGCCATCTGGGAAGTAGAGAGACTTTTCCAAAAATGCTCAAATTTGCAAGGTCATTAAGATATAATGACAATTCAGTTGTCCATTCTGAATACACTTTGACAATAAATGTTTCATTGATTTCACAGCAGCCTCAGCGAGTATGTTACTCTGGGAATAGTATGGTGTGGATGGAGAATTTGAAATATTTCACGTCTTCAAATATTTCTGGAATTCATACGAAGTAAATACAGAACCATTGTCTGATCGAAACTGCAAAGGTACTCCAGTATCAGTGGAAGTTATTCTCAAATCTTTGATAATTCTGGAAGAATTAGGATCGTTTGTTCCGTAATGACACACACTATGGGCCATCCAGAAAATTTGTCGACATTATCCTGAAACGTTCACCAGATAAGTTTCAAAGATCAGCAAAAAGACCTCAAATCCTCAAATAGACGGCTAGGCGTTGCATCAAACGTCATGGTTTCCTTCTGCAATGATGGACGTGAGATTTGACATAATTCACAAGCATCAATTTTAGAAAACAGTTTGGCGAGCTCGACGTTTGGTCCTTTCTATACCCTGATGGGCATAATGAAGACTATCTAGTACACTTTTTCTTGCGGTAAAAGATATAACAATTTGTAATATTTTCAATACCAAGCCACCATCGACGCTCAGTTCATTCCTGACATTCCAGTAGGGTTTCAGTTCATTTTTAGTATTATTTTTCGATTCTGTAACCCCCCGTTAATAATTTCGGTTATGAGTATATGACTCGCACAGCAAATGTTCTGCAGTTTCCGCGAAGTTCTCGCAATAGCGGCAGCTATCACTCTCTGATTCACCCATCTTTTTGAGGTGGTACCCCAGAGGGCAGTGTCCAGTGAGAAGTCACATTACTATCTTCAAGTTTTTCTTGTCCAACTCGAGAAGCTGTTTAGCTTCCTTTGGCGATAGACACACTAGTTTTCGCTTGTCTTTGTCCTGACACTTTATTCCAGTGAGGTTTCATTTCATCAGTTTCTCAGCGTCGGCGTTCTTCTTTTAAGAGAGTCCACAGAAGGGTTCTGGGCCGGGAAATTGTGTGTTTGCCCCTTCTTTAGCAAGCCAATCTGCTTCTTCGTTGCCTTCAATTCCTCTGTGACCTGGCACCCACATCTGGGTGACCTGATTGTTTACTGCAAGTTGTCTTAGGGATTGTTTACAGTCCCAAGTCAACTTAGATTAACAGGTGTATGACCTTAGAGCTTTTAGTGCGGCTTGGTTATCTGACGTATATAGATTTCTGCCCATCGAGAGCCTCTTTCAAGGCATTCCTGGACACATAATTCTATAGCATGTACTTCTGCTTGGAAGATGGTTGGGGTGTTACCAAGGGGTTTTGAGAGCCTAAAATTTGGTCCTGTAACGCCCACTCCAACCCTTTCGTTCATCTTAGATCCATCTGTGTACCACACTGATGCATCTCTTCCCAGTTGAGGTCCGTTCTCTGTGCAAGTTTGGTGGCTGTTTATGACCACTTCAAACTGCATTTCGAAGTCGTACCTAACTGGCATGAAATCTGTCGGTTTAGACATGGCTTCTAGAAAAATGTCTTCCAAAATCTTCAGGTGTTCGATCAGATCTCCAACTTTCAAGTTTTTTGTCTGTCTCAGTCTGAATAAGGCACTGTTTGCTGCTTCTTTCATTACACATAGGTGCAATGGCGGAAGGTTTAGCATTGACTCTAAGGCTGCAGCTTGACTTGTGCCGAAATTTGTTGAATTTTTGGTCACTATAGCAGTGAGGCGTAGGTAACCATGGGTTCAAGGATTGTTTGGTATGACCAATAAATCATTTCTGGTTTCAGACCCCATATCTTACCAAAGACTTTGCGGCATGTCCAGCTTGCCGCTATAGCTTTGGAAAGAATGTGGTTGATTTGGCTGTTCCAAGTCAGTTTCTGGTCTATTATATCCCCCAAATATTTCACCTCTTTGGAAAATATTAGCTGGGTTCCATTCAGAGTTGGGGCTTTAAGTTCGTACTTTCGCCTCTTGGTGAATGGAATCAGCACTGTTTTGCTAGGATTGACGTTGAGTCTTTCCTTAGCGCACCAGCTTCTGATAGGGCCAATTGCATGCGGTCGGAGATTACTCCGTCATGTTTGCCCCTGATGGTGACGACTAAGGTCATCGGCATAACCTTGAGTCCTGAAACCAGATTCGTGTAGCTTTACTACCAATTATATTGTCAGCTAAACATCGATCATAACAATGTTGGCGTGGGTCAGTTAGTTGAAATGATTTCACTTTCTCTCTGTAGAAGGACATGAAAGATTCACCAGGTTCTTGTTTTCGGATCATGGACAGACTACTTCTGATGCGACTGTTTTCTTTCTTTCCAAAATATTCTCTTAGTTTATCTAGGGTTTCTTTAGGAGTTTTGTCAATCATATCTGTGAATTTCAATACAAAACGAACAACGTCTGATATGTCTTGATTGAATAAAGTTATTAGGAATGCACTTACTTGGTTTGAAGAGCACACTTCTAAACCTTGAAGAATCAGGTAATTTTCGAACTTTCTCTTCCAGTCTTTGAACTGAATGTCAGAGATTCGGTCAATTTCTCCGGACATGGAATAACATTTGAAAGACGTATTGTTTGTACAGAGTTCATGGAATGAAAGGTTGAAGGGCGTTAGTTCTGTACATTTTCAAGAGTTTCTTCTGTTGACTGAATACTTCTTTGTTGGATATGAGAGACATTCGAACTACTTCCCAGCCAACACACATACATCTCTAACATATTGCTGCGATGTCATTTCGTAGCATGCGACTTGCATTGTTACGTCTCACAGACGTCCCAGCGACTAACTTTTGTCACACACATGATGAATGCTGGCGACTTCTTTGCGATGTAGTTTTGAGACGCCACAAATATGCCTCCTAATATCGTTTCAGGGATGTAACAGAGCGACATAGCAGCGATTTCTTCACTGTTATATTCAACAGACGTCAACGTCTATGCGATATTACAGACAAAAAACAACAAATAGAAAAAGAAAATATACTTTCAATTGAAAAAAAAATAAATATAACAGAAATATAAATAAAAAAAATTAAAACATTCTGGCATAACATTAACAAAGTACAAAATTACAAATTAACAAAGTGAAAAATAAAAATAAATTAATAAAAAAACTAAACGTCAATTGCTTTGTTTCCTTTTCCTGTCGAGCCTTTGTTTGATGATATCTTGATCGCTATCCAGAACACAGTCCAAAATACCAGAAGCGTTCTTTATCAAACGCCTTTTATGTCGGTATGGAGAACTCGAAAAAGAACGTTTGAACATAATTAATTTCAAGCAAAATAGAAATAATGGAATCTCACTTTGTTGATTCTCAACAAACATACTCACTTTTCACTTTCAGTTTATGGACACTAAAATTCGCAAATGTGATCAGCTCCAGTTGGAAATATCAGAACATGAAAAGTACACAAAGCATTCAAAGCAACAAAGCTTCGATCTTCGATCAATGCATCGATACAGATAACTAAAACTAAATATGGTTATACGATACGGTAACATTGCCTACGATCTGTGTTGCCAACTTCTTGCTAACTTACCGCGTTACTTCAAAATATACATTTAACACAAATTGAGGATTCGCCTTTCGACCGTGGTGGAGGACAGATGACGTCTTTGTGGTCGGCAGTCAAGTGAATGTGTGTGAAAGTCCTATCATCACCTGTTCTGGAGATAACTCAATAAAAATATAGTAGCAGATATCTAAGTATAGATTTTGATGACTAAATGATGTCGCAGTATGACGTCTATGGCAAGTAACAATTTGGCATCGCAGGGACATCTAAATCCAGCTATAACTAATTCAGATATCACAGGGATGTCGCAGTGTGATATAGCAGTAATGACAACAATATTATGACATCGCAGAGACATCTATATCCGGCTATTATTGATTTTGATATCTCAGGGGTGTCGCGGTGTAATATCACAGGATTGTCAACTATATGATATCACAAGGACATCTAAATCCCATTTTTGACCATATTGACATCCCTGAGATGTGGATGTTTACCCAGTGTTGACTGGGTTCTATCTTGTCTGGTCAGCAAAATGTTATCCAATTTTTGCATTCTCTTCATTTCCTCATTGAAATTGGTTTCAATATCTGACAATGTCTTCTTGGTATTATCTTCCAAAGACTTTATTGTATTTTGTGCTGTACACTGGAGCCGATTCTAGAGGTACTTATTTACTCTCGATAAACGATCATGTTTGCTCGGAAGTCGTACGTCTTTTGGGCATGATAAATTAGGTATCACTGTTTTTTATGTATTTTAAAGCACCGACTGCGGACTGCGCCATGTCATGTTTGAAACAAACTTGAATATTTCCAAAACCGCGTGTCAAATTTTCGTTGGGCCACGCTGTATGTTCGGAACATCGACCGCTGCAGTCAAGCGGAACAATATCACGTGGCCATGGGATGATTCTTAGCTTCTAAAATTTATTTCGGTATCGTCGGTTCCCATAAACATAAATATCACACGGTCTACTTGGATTTGCACCAGAAATATCAGCCATTGTTCTATTCCAGAACACTTTGTGTATATTTATCCGGCACACAGAACGTGAAGGCAAATCCCACCGGTAGATACATGCTCAAATCAAAAAGATAAAAATCAAACACCTATCAATGGTTCGATAAGTGGATTGATTCTATTCTAACCGAGAACAAAAAGATTCCCCGTGTTATTTTCACCACTCCACAGAATATCACGTCTCCTCCACGTGCTACACTCCGCCATATGATACTTGTAAACAAGCGTTCCAGTAAATAGGAGGGCCTTGCGACTCCGACCGTTAGTATTTTCGTGATCATCTTCGTGCGTGCAACTTCTTAAAATTTTTTTCGAACTCTGAATTATTGATTGAATTACTGATATTCGTTTAATATGTTAACCGAGGCGGCTCTACGAGATTATAACAATCAGTAAGTTTTCTTAAGGTTACCTAGGTATCTGTAATTTGTTTTGTTAGGTACCCTTTTTACTTGCATTGTTCTTACTTTTCTTTGTTTCCCCTGTAATGAATCACGGCCCATTCTTCTGGTATGGGAAATTTGTGAATGTTTTTAAAAGTTCGCTGATATCCGGGTTATCGCTGTGAATTAAGCATTCAATTTGTAATAATAATTAACAGACGATTTAATTTATTATAAACATCGCTACAGGGAAATAAACAATTCACCAGATTCGTGGTGCAAATAATTAGCGATTACTTCATCTAAATTCGGAGATATACCTCTATGTGAGCTTTCAGGCAAGTACTGAGTTTATAGGAACTTTCCCCTGTACCTATGTAACGATTTCTTTTTGTAGTGACGATATTTTGGAACTGCAGTGTATTGTCATAGTACCTACAATACTTAAATAGCGAAATAGTATCTACTTGGACTACTATTTCATTAAAGTATACATATAAACCAAGGTAGAGAAGAGATTTTTCAAAGCTGAGCTTTATTATTATTATTTTCCCGTGTGGGAAGATTCCAGCAATAATAAGTTGCGATGTTGAAAAAAATATTGACCGTGGTAATACATATACTATTTTTTTGTTACTAAAATATTACTTAAATCATTTTCACAATGATAGGAATTTTTGGATTCCTTTTGTATTTAAAAGGATTCAATTGAAAAGTAGTCTGTGAAAACAAATGAATGAAAATTCAATAAATCTAATTGTCATTTTCTTATGTATATTGCAGTTTGAATTTCAAAAATTGCAAGTATCGATAAATATATCGTTTGCACTCCTCCTGAAATTCGTAAGGAAGCAGGACAAATCCACGAAAAATTTTTCGTTCATTTTACAATTTTTTAAATGTCACTATTGTCAATTTTTTCTATGTTTCTCTCCTACTAGGAGATAATAAAAAAATAGATCCTACAAGGAGAGAAATTTATCTTCTTGACTCGAACACAGTATAAATATAGACTAATTTTTTTTGTAGGGCCCATTCAAGTTGAAGAAATCGTTAACCTTTCAAATTCGAATTCTTATCTTTTCAAATAAAAAATCTACAGGCTGCCAGCGTCGGATTGTTGTTGATTGTTGTTGATTGTTGAGGGGGCCTACTGGGAAATTCACGAAGGGGGCCTTCCAAGTGGTCTTTTACTACGAGTTGCTCAATCACTTTTTGTTCCTTGTAGAGCTAAAGAGTGACTGACGAAAAATGCCCCAATCCATAGCACCCTCATTTGCTGACCGTTTAATGATAATATTCCCCAATGACATAGCCTGTGCGGGTAAAGGGCGGTTATTATTATTATTTACTGTGACCAGCAATTATATTTGCTGATAATCGGCCCTGATTTAAATTTTAACGTCAGCAACTGTAATTTTTTTTTCTTTTCAATATGTTGATTGACTTTTTTTATGATACAGCATGCCGTATTGAAATAAAATCATATACATTCGGAATCTGCATGAAATTTCGCGTATATAGTGTGGATTGCGAGTGAATCTGCCAATTTTGTATTTTTCATGATTTTTAGGGGTCTACCCCTTTGGAATTTTTTCAATTTTTCGAATAATTTTGTTTAAAGTCGAATGACTCGAAAATCGCAGAGTTTCTTGATTTCATCATTTTGAATCGATTGGCGTTCGCAGAATTGCTCTATCTTCAACCGTTCCCGAGCTAGACAGTTCATTTGGAAGGGGGAAGGAGTCATTTGCCTCCATATTTGTTCTACTTCTTTTAGTGAAATTTCTGACGTTGTCCTTCCATATGCCAAACCTTTAATCTGAGCATTAACAACTCATACATATTTTCGGAATCTGCATAAAATTTTGCGTATATAGTGCGGATTGTAAGTGAATCTGTCTAATTATTTGTGTATGATATGATTTCATAAAACTGCACGTACAAGAAAACAGTTTGAAAAAATTCCTTTTTTCCATTGATGATTATACCAGTGTGTCCCAGCTACAACTTGTCACCCCCCTAATATCCGAACTCATGAAAAAAATTGAAAATCGCTCACACCCGTGATTTTTATTTCAAGGGGGAAAACTTTCACCAAATACACCATCATTGTGATGTCAACCCCCTCAACCCCAGCACCCCGTACTTCAGAATTTTCAATGGGACTACTATACTTGTGATACATCATTTTGAAGGGAATTCAATCCCAAATACATCGGTGTACTGAAATTGAGGATCGATCAAGTGTTGAAGTTTTCATGAAAACTAATTTTTTCCAGATATTTTTATTTTTCATCACCTAACATGTTATCATCGTATGAAAGGTTCAAAATGTGAACCATTCAGTTCCATACAGAAGTATAAGCGATCTTCGAAATTTCTTCGCACATTGCTCAACATTTCTGGAGTCACTGCACGACACTCCACAATAATTCTCCTGCGTAGATCATCAAGAGAAGTTGGCTGGGTAATATAAACTTTGGATTTCAAATGACCCCATAAAAAGAAGTCTAATGGTGATAAATCAGGAGATCTAGCCGGCCATTCTATTGGTCCTCGCCTTCCAATCCATCGCCCTGTGAAATTGTCATCTAAAAATTGACGTACAGGTGCAACAAAATGTGGAGGAGCTCCATCTTGTTGAAAGGTGAGCTGCCCGTCAAGTAACCTATCATCGTCTTCAAGTAACTGAGTGATTCTGGGGTTCACAGTTGTATCAAGAAGTTCAAGATACGTTTGTCCGTTGAGGTTACCATCAATACAATATGGACCTACAATATGGTCTCCCAGAATACCAGCCCAAACATTCAATTTCTGGGGAGTTTGTGAATGAGTTTCCCTGTACCAATGGGGATTTACGTCACTCCAGTATCTGCAGTTGTGCCTGTTCACATGTCCATTTAAATAAAAAGAAGATTCGTCAGAAAAGCACACATTGTAGAGGTAATTATTATCACCAATCAATAACTGACTCATGATTTCACAAAACTCTGTACGTCTGTCAGGATCATCTTCATTTAATTCTTGTACATTCTGCATTTTATAAGGATGGAATTTTGCGTCTTTCAGAATTCGATGTACGCTGCTTTTCGAAACTCCAGAAATAGTCTCAAGTTGTCTTAACGATTGAATGTTGTCCATCACTGCATGTCCTACAACTGCAACAGCGACCCCTTCATTTCTCATAGGCTTCTCTCGTTCATGTTTTTTATTCAGCACTGATCCCGACTCCAAGAACTTATTCATCAATTGAAGCACGTACTGATATGATGTGGTGTTTTCTGGATGACTTTCATTGAAACTTCGAGCCGTAGCTCTAGCACATCGTCCATTTTCAAAATACGCAGCTACAATGGATATTCTCTCTTGTACAGTATAAACCATTTTCGAATGTTTTCAAATTGTTGAATGCAGTGACTCGAATACATCAATTACCAAGGCGTAAACAAAGATATGCGATTTTTCAGTACAGTGGCGTACCCACAGTGAACCTTTCTTACGACGCTAACATTTGAGGTGATGAAAAATTAAAATATCTGGATAAAACTTAGTTTTCACGAAAACTTCAACAACACTTGATCGATCCTCAATTTCAGTACACCGATGTATTTGGGATTGAATTCCCTTCAAAATGATGTATCACAAGTATAGTAGTCCCATTGAAAATTCTGAAGTAGGGGGTGCTGGGGTTGAGGGGGTTGACAACACAATGGTGGTGTATTTGGTGAAAGTGTTCCCCCTTGAAATAAAAATCGACGGGTCTGAGCGATTGTCAATTTTTTTCATGAGTTCGGATATTAGGGGGGTGACAAGTTTTAGCTGGGACACACTGTATATTCGCTTGAATGTGCATTATTATTCCAATGATCAACCAACAGGAAACTTTCTTATACCGTTATATAGTTTATTAATAATATGCATATTTTCAGGCTGCAATTAGCAGAAATTGACCATTTAGTGTCAAGGTTTGCATATTCTACTGAACCTCAGTATCCGTTGAAAAATAAACAGCGATCAAGTGGTTAATTGCTCAGATCATATTTACTGCAATATTTGAATAAGTTTAGAGTGCATTGGCCTATATGGACGCATAGTCGTAGTCTATAGCACTAGCAAGAAAATCGAAGTTAACGAAAACAAATAATTGAAATATAGCACATATTCGTTTTCATCTGCTTTTGACGTTTTATATATACTGGAATTTCTTCGTGGACTTTCTTGGTATTTGTATAATATTTGCTATACAACATATCTAATAAAACCACAAATGTCCTATATCGCCATGTATACGATTTTTTTTCTTAAGTGACGCAACACTCAAAAAATATATCGAATAACGTTGATATATAAGGTAGAAATAAAAACTCACCTATTTGATTGTCATAATTCCAAAAGATGAAAGTAAAACAGTCGCCATCAAAAATATGTATATACCAATGCGATGTTATTAGGTTTTAAAAACTTCTGCAATTTGTTTCGCACCAAGAATTTTGCTACGCAGCAAAATTTTCTGATTAAATGTAAATGTTTTTATTAAAAAATAGAAGCACCGTACATTAGTCATGAATTGGCCGATCTGATGAAAATATTCTTTCATAATGCAGAAATTTCTAACAATTTAGTTCTCCAAGTTTTTTATAAATATGCAAACTTTGGCACTCAAACAATTATTATTGAAATGTTTTTTATAGTATTTATAGTTTTCACACTGTAACGATTTTGTCCCATATACTACTAAATAATAATAAATGTTGTTTATTGAACTAGAATTACTATCGACCGAGGTCCTTCTGCCCAAGCCATATACTACTATTTTGTCCCATATACCACTATTTTGTCCTATAAACTGTTTATGAGAGAGTAAAAGTGACGCCCTTATAGGTAGAGTATTAAAAAAAAAATCTTTTGTTATAAAGCAATTGTATTCGTCTTAAAAAACTGCTCTATTCATCACCTTAAACATCTTGTATATAACTGTTACGAAACAGTTTTTTTAACGCAGAATCCAAAGGTGTTATACCGAAATAATATATTCATTATAAAGCACTTAACACAATCTTTCAAAACGGTTTTGAAGCGGTTGTATAATGAATTTCAAACAAGCCAAAACCAAGTTTCAATTGTATAATACAAGTTGTATAAACAATTAAGTATGTAATAAAAACCTTTTTCTACAAAAATATCACAGTGAAACTCACTGAGTGATGAAATTCTGCCTAATTCGGCATTATGAGATATTTATGAAATATTTCAGTTCCATAAAACAATAATTTTACTACTTGGCGGGATCTCCGTAACGAGTAACTAATGCTCCCTACGACCTTTGAGTTATATCTCTTCTCAAAGCCACACTTATGTTTTTATTCAAACTGATGGATGTGTATACATAACTTTTTAGATATGACGCTAGGAAAGGGTTCAAAAATCCGTTACTGAATGGAAATGTACCAAGAACACGACGAAACTAAAATGTGTCTTTGTTGCAGGCCAAACATGAATAAGCTGTGTCGCCAAGTATCCATCGAATCCCCTGGTTCGGTAATCAAAGACTGCGTGTTCAACTTCGAAGTTCCAGTTCCGGATGTCCCAGCTAACGGTGCCAGAATCCACGTTGTATGCGCAGGGGCCTGTTACCGAATGCGCAATCGATCCCCATCAACATCTAGCATATCGTCAGTGTCCAGCGTACAGTCCACAGAAGATTCCGGCTGCAGTCCTGCGCACCACGGTATGCGCGATGGAGCTCTATTCCCGGGATATGAAGTAGCTGGAGTTATCGACGAACTGGGCTCAAACGTGACTTCGAGCGAGTTCACTATTGGAAAACGAGTTGTTTTGTACCCTTATGATGGAATCCCACATGGCTACGCAGAGTTTGTCGTAGTACCCGATTTGTCATATCTCGTTGCAGTGCCTGACAATTTGCCCTTGGGCGTAGCTGCTATGCTTCCCACTGGAGCCCTTTTGGCCAAGAATGCAGTCATTAACGCACATGACCACGTCGTCGAATTGCTGAAGGAGCGAGCTGCCGATCATATTGTACGAATTCTTATTGTTGGAACTGGAGGATTGGCGCTGTGGGCGCTCAGAATTGCCGAGTATCACTTCAAAACCCCAGAATACATGAACAGAGTCAAAATCACCGTAGCTTCTTTGAAAGATGAAGGCCTTATGCTTGCCGCTGGAGAACTCAAGACGTAAGTTTTTTTATCGTTTGAAAATTTTGGAAAAGCACTTCATACTTACACAATTTCTGTCGTTTTGGAAATATCCAGAATATCTTTGGAATTCTTTCCAAATATATTCTGAGATATTAGGAAGGTGTTAGGAATAGTTAATGGTCCTTATCTAGTCTGTCCGAGGGGTAACAGCTTAGGCCATTCCACCCTAATGGAGGTCATAAGAATCGACGCATCTGAGATGCCGTCAGACAAAATGACCCTTACCTTCTCCCTTGATGGAACATTCACCACCATCGTTCGAAATGGGGAAGTCACATCACGGGCCCTACCAATGCAGTCAATTAGCAAATTTGATGGCTCTAAAACAAGCAATGGGGTAAAGGCTGGCATATACGGGCAGAAACCGAATCTGACATCAGTCTAAGCCTCGTTACTCAAGCCTCCGTATGCCAAGCCGGGGTAACAGCTATTTCCGTCTGCACAAGAGAGATTCTAAGGAGTGGTCCCAGAAACCAACCTGTAGTCATTCTCTCCGACAGCCAGGCAACAATAAAGGCTCTGCGATCATGCAGATTCACTTCCAAATAAGTTTGGGAGACAAAAAAACATCACCGACCTAACAGCACAGAACAGGGTAACACTTCTGGGTACCAGGTCATACGGGCAGCCAGGAGAATAAAAACGCAGATGCCCTAGCAAGAGTGGGGTCAGCAACAACTCTTATTGGATCAGCACCAGTCTGTGAAATCCCATTTGAGGACAATAAGTAGGACACGAAGATATGGGTCAAGAACCATCATCAATCTTGCTGGGAAGACGCCACATGCAGTACTCACGGGAAAATGATGGTGGTGGAGCCAACTGACCGGCTATCAAGGCATCTTCTGATGGAGCCGGAGCTCCACCAAGAAGGTGGTAGGACTAATAACAGGACACTGCCACCTGATAAATCTCTTGCAAATGTTGGGGACACACCAAGACTCACACTATGCATGTTCTGTGATGAGGAGAACGAACAAGCCTCACACATATTGTTTGAATGCAAAGGCCTCGATCGATTATCCCAAGACATTTGATACAACATCGCATGAGCTCATCATGCATTTGCTCAGATGCCTTGCGGTACCCGATCAAATAGAGAGATGCATTGAACATCTGATGCCGCTCTGGAGGACTCGCTTCACCATAACATCTGGTCAAGTCAGAGTCCAAATAGAGCAGGTTATCTTTAAAAGGGGCGTGTTTCAGGGAGATTCCCTCAGCGCTCTTCTCTTCTGCATCTCACTACTGCCATTGTCCGTTTCGCTACGGAAAACCCGCGGATACAACTGCGGCACCCCCAGCAACCGAAGGCATAAACCCATCTGTTTTACATGGATGACCTTAAACTTTATGCTTCCGGAGAAAAGGACCTTCATCAGTCCTTAAGGGTGGTGCAAGAGTACACGCATGCTATCGAAATGGAGTTTGGGATCGACAAATGTGCCACGGTTCATCTCAAAAAAGGACGATGCGAGGAATACGTAGAGGAAATTCAGGTCGTTAAAAACTCTCCGCAAGTATCAGCATAAGCTCCGACAGATCTGGTCCAGAACGGGGAAGAACAATGTTGCTGCAACTAATATGCTTGCCGTTTCGATTCCACTTTACTCCTTCGGAGTAATGGAATGGACCCAAGAAGAGCTGCGACAACCCGACAACTCGAGGTAAAAACTCGCAAAATGATGCATCTTCATAGGAGTTTGCATCCTAAATCGTCCGTTCCACGGTTATACTTCCCCAGACAACGGGGAGGTCGTGGCTTAGAGTGTTTACACAACAGAATGGTACTGGATAGAGCCTGTAAAGCCATCAGGAGTTCAGGTCCCCTTCTCTGCTTGGTGTGCGATCACGAAAAAGCAGGGATTGGAGCATTTCTTTTCAAGGCAGCAACCCGTGCAGCCGATGAACTCGGTCTTGTATTCGACTCCGAACGGACTAACCCAAACTCTGTCACCGAGTTGGAACCCGTTCAGCAAAAAGCCCACGCCAAAGCTGCGGAGAGTGAGAGGCTCCTACAGCTACATAAGGATAAGCCAATGCATGGGGTCTTCTTCAAGAACATTGAAGACCTTGGCTTATTCAGAAACCTGACTTTCGCTTTTCGCAGGTCAAGTGGGCTGAAGTCGGAAAACAAGCGATTCATAATGGCCTGCCAAGATGGTGTATTCAACACCCTCGTCTACCGTTGTCGCGTGATGGGTATAGAGGTTCCTGACACTAGATGCAGAGCGTGTCGTGGGGCAGCTGAGACCATAATGCATTTGCTGTCAGCTTGTCCAGCTTTTGCGGTCTCACCCTTTATCCACAGGCATAACGCGGCCCTACGAGTGTTGTACTATCTACCACTCACGACACTCGTACGGTATAGACGACACATCATGAGATGTTGACCTGTATATTTCACCTTGACGTTTTCATAGATTTTGTGTCACAGAATAGAGTAGATTCCTAGGAGACGACCGAATACCAAGAGGAATTGAAATAGGTGATGCACTTGCTAAACAGAAATCGGCTACTCCATTTCTAGACAACCCTTGGGCGTTTTAACATATCCGCGACATCGGTCCCAAATATTCGGATTATGTGGAACGCCTCCGCTAGTGTGAATAAAAGTAGCATACATGCAACTTTGAAGTAACTATAATGCTTTCACTTCAAAAAATTTATTCACGTCTCGTGCCAAGTGCTTGTCCAAGCAAGATGAGTTAGCGATCTGAAGTCATCGAGTAAACTCTAAGAAAAAGTAGCTTCATGAAAAAAACAGGTTCAGATCTTATGCTACTATTGATGAGGGGTACTGGTTAGGGACTCAGGAGTACAAAACACTTATGGAAAATGTCCAGAGGTTGATACATGATCCCACCGTGTTTGTGGGGCCAGGGCCGCCCAGGGGCGAGCAATATCGGTGATTTCAACGCTGTCGCAGCGCATCCAGACGAATGTACCTGTTGCTTAAAATCACGAGCTCTGTTTTTGCCAGATACGGCAAGAAGATACGGCACGACCTTCCGCTGTAGATGAGTCCTTACCCACGCCGCGGCCGCATTGCAGTAGTGCGACTGGGTGTATATTGCCGTGTCGTCCGCATATATGGCAGTGCTCGTGTTAGCCACGATATCCTGGAATCTCTTTCGCAGGATTTTATACACCACCGTGGCCACCGCACTGAGCAGTGAGATCGGACGGTAGCTCTCGATCCTGTCTTCAGTTTTTCCTAGCTTTAGGATAGGTAGGGATAATCTTCGCAATCTTCAGGCATTTCGGGTAGTGCTGTCACCTTATTATACTGTATATGATGTATTACAGTTGCATTAGAGATTTTCTCTGGAGGTTCCTGAGCAGTATTGCATCGAGAACTTATCCATGCCAGGTGCCTTGTTCCTGGGGACCCTTTTTATCATGTCACGAACCTCCTCGAAGTTTGTCATATACTTCTAAAATATTCTGTTGTCTGTGTTTGAAGCGACCAGATCGGTCCCATCCCAAATATTAGGCATGTATGTAACTTTGTACTGACTATATGCTGTCACTTAAAAAAATTTAATCAAGTCTGCTAAGTGCTTATATGCCCAAGCAAGATGAGTTGGCGATCTCAAATTCTTCGAGTAAATTCTAGGAAAAGTACCTACAATAAAAATACAGGTTCAGAACAAATGCTACTATTGATCCTGGTAAGGGAATCAGCCGATCGAAACATGTATGGATAATATCCAGAGCTTGATACGTGACCCCATCGTGTAGTATCTCGGATTTATTGAAGTTGGCATGAAATCTTATGAGATTACTCAAAAAGTCAATTGTAAATTGTTATTTATCCAGAACAAACTTTTTCAAAACATTTCACTTGTTGCAGGGTTAATATAGTACAATGGAATGAAGATTTATATGAGAAGCAGTTGATAGAGAGAACCAAGGATGCCTGTAGCGGTTTAGTTGATATAGTTATTGATTTTGGTACCACCTCAAGATCCCTGCATAGGTCTCTTCAATGTTTGAACAAGGTAATTTGGTTTCTGCTTATTCTGCATCTTATGTGAGTATACTGGTATAAATACACAACAAATCAAATGACCAGTATTATTGTTTTTAACAGTATAATAATATCTGGAATATTGTATGGTGGTCAGTATAATAATATAGTGATAATGATGGTTATGTTGTACTGTTATGAATATCCCGACACAAATCGATTATCCGACAGATTAGATGGTTTGCTTAGGTTAGGAAGGATTGATAAAAACTTTTTATAATATAATTACTGAACAAAAGATTAAATGTAAATTTTTTGACAGATTAGATGGTTTGCTCAAGGTAGGTAGGAGTGTTTGTAATGTACTGTTCATAATAATTAATTTTGTTCAGTTTCTTGGAACATTTATAAGTACACTGAAGAAAAGGGTGCCTTTATATTGAAATATCCACATTGATACAGAAATATCCATTGTATGTTTCCTGTATTTCATTGAATATTAAAGAAATTTGTTATTAATTACTTTATTATAGTCATGCTAATTTGGATACACAAGGATGTTAGTAGTCCCATCAAGAGTTCTCTAGACTAATGATCATTTCTGGATGTGAAAATTGAAACATTTTTTTGTTGCAGGGAGGTGTAGTTTTAGTGAGTGAAGAAGTTGCAGAACGTTTACTACCAAAATTCTCAAGGTTGATCAATGAAAGAAATCAAAAAATTGAAGCTGTTGCCTATGGATCTGTTGAACAACTGAAACAATTGGTCGAGTATGTGGCAGCAGGTTATATAAAACCTCCTCCACACACAGAATTTGCAGCTGAGGAAGCACCAACTGTCATACAGAAGCTCTGCCAATCGGAAATACCTGGAAGAGCAATATTACGTTTCCTTGATATCCAGTAAATATTTTCTGTGCCCACACTATAGTGTTTGTTGTAAGATTTAGGTATTATTTATTTATGCTTTCCAATTTTTATATATTTTTTTATAAAATGATCTTCATTCTCCACCAAAAATATTTTGTGATTTGTATTATTAGTGATAGATTTAAGTATTATGTATTTAACATGTGTACAGAATGGTCTTTTTGAAGGCATATTACTCCAAACACGTTACATTGTGATAAGCTTTGTATTTTAAGTTGATACATTTAGTATTAACATTGAATATAGATTTTTTAGTTCTATATGTACTAGAATCAATATCTATATGTATATATACTATAATAAACTACTATTTCTTTAATCATGCCCTCACGTTTTCATTCAAAAATTATTTTATCATAAAACTTGAAATTATACTTGACAGCATGATTGACTTTGCTCAGTTGATGATTATTCAGACTTGTTGGTTAATTGACAACTATTGAATATGCAACTGAATACCTGATAACTTTCAGAAAATTATTCCTTTCAACAAACGTAATTATTTGAATCTATAATATACCTGCTATAAATGTCCATTCATGACAGTGACTGATGGGCCGGAAACTGGTTACGTACCTGGTCTATTTGTTTTGTAAATTTGAAAATGCCAGGCTATTTGGCTCATGAATTTGCAGCAACTGGTTTACAAATTGTAATAAAGGAGACATTTTTTCATATTCAATTTAAAAAGAATGCATTTTTCTGAAGATTCCGAATAGAATAAAAATTCTCATCTCGCACTAAAACGAATTCGTATTTTGTGTTCATTATTTATAAGTTTGGCACTTTCAGCTCTGAACTTAAGCCCCTCCAGACATAGACTAAAGTGTGGATTCATGCAGCACCAATTAACAATTATCAAGTAACAATTATCAATCAACAATTACCAAGTATAAATTTAACTACTTGTTAATAGATGCAGACAATTAACAATAATTATCAAGTAACAAGTAGAACTTTTATCTTTAATGTCTCTATAATTGAACGAGATTTTCCTCTAGTGTGCAACTAGTACGCAGATGATCGTGGATTGGTCAGTATAATGACGGAAAGCTATCAAAATCTACAAAAAAATGTTTTGAGTATCTTCCATTTCAATGACCATCGTGAATGCACAAAAATTGATTGATTGATTTCGGAGAACAAACAGCAGATCCGTGCTATTTAAGTTAACCTCACTTTGTCGTGGAAATTGTTTAAACATTTAGATTTTATTCGTTCTCCGATAGTATATAATCAATTTTGTGCATTCACGATTATCATTGAAATGGAAGCTACTCAAGCATTTTTTTTGTTGATTTTCGATGCTTTTCGTCATTATACTGACCAATCCACGATCATCTGCGTACTAGTTGCGCACTAGAAGAAAATCTCGTTCAATTAGAGTAGAAAGATAAAAGTTGGCCAACTTCTACTTGTTACTTGATAATTGATAATTGTTAATTGTCTGCATGAATGCATTCATTGTAATACAAGGAGTTCAACTTGTACTTGGTAATTGTTAATTGATAATTGCTACTTGATAATTGTTAATTGGTGCTGCATGAATCCACACTTTATTGTCCACTTTCTACCTAGGAACTAAAGTGGATATTCTAGCAGTGCATAAATGAAACATTATATGAGATCTGTACATATAAACTAATCCGTTTTCAGTAAGTTTATCAGGCTCCACCGTAAAATAAAAAAATAAGTGACTCGATCAACTTACGTTTGTCTCTTGAACACGAATCCGAATAAAATTCAAGGGGTTTTCAATTACTCTTGTTATAAGTCCTTCTGAATCTGGAAAATCGACTATTTTCAAACTCAAATTTTTCAAGTTAAAGTTCCACAAAATGTCTCCTTCTCTATGTTGACACCTTTTTCAGACATAATCTATCTAATTTCACAATTACTAACACCAAAAAAAACCGTCTCACACAAAAATTTTATATTTTTATAACCACGACATAACCTCTTTTTTAGTAACTTTCATTCTGCGAGGTAAATTAGTTGGTCACTTGGAATCTGCGCCGCCAACTATTCACGATAGTCCAATTCGCCCAGACGGCACGAACGTTGCCAAATTGCAGATGAATAAGACTTTTAGCGCGAAATTTGAAAAACACACTAGTTAGTACGAAAATTTGAGAAAATCGACAAATGCCAATAAATTAGCGTCTAACTAAAAAGTACCACTGATCCTGAAGTATTGCCCTGCGCGTGGAACAGCTGATGATAATTCCGAATTTGTATTGAATTTAAAAGGATGTGTTCGTATGCATGCATGGCATGGGCTTTACTTGTTGGAAATAAAACGTGTAAATAGACAAAAGAAGGACATATTCACCTGGAAAACTCACGTCTACGGAAAGAAAAGTTACACTTATTGTTAGTTGAATATGCGTAAATGATTACCTAATCTGATCTAACCGGACTAACCTAAGGTAGACAGAATACTTCATTCCTGTTTTCACGCGTACTATCTCAAAATATCCCGGCAATCATTAATGACTAATGCACTGACGTGTATTTCAAATTTCGCGCCTAAAATCTTATCCGTCCACAATTTGGCTACGTTGGTGCAATATGGGCTAAATGACTATTCAAATTCAATTATGAACAAATAACTTCTACTTCATTTGTGTTCTATTGTTTAGTTTTCGCCATTGCTACAATTTCAAAATGGACTGAGAAATATACTAGAAAATGTTTAAGAGATGAGCTTGCTTAAAATCCAGAAACAAAGCTGGCTTTGATTCACTTGCGCCTTCTTTTATGTAGGTGAAAATGATCTAACCCAATCTAAGCTCACTTTTCCATCCAAGTTGAATGCATAATCCTTTTGAAATTTTGAATTTGCTCATATACGACTGATATGATATTAAAAAATTATCAAGTTTCAATCTGTTGACCAAACTGAAAAATTCGTGAGATTTTTGTAGTAATTAATATTAAACATTTACAATTGAACAACAAGTAAATGAAGGAAAAGTTATTTGCTCAAATTCAAATTTGAATAGTTGGCGTTGCATATTCCAAGTGACAAACTGACCGCGGAATGAAAGTGACTGAAAGTTATGTTGTGATTATAAAATTAAGGTGAACTTTTTGTGTAAAACGCTTGTCTTTGGTGTTAGTAATTATTGAAGTAGATAGATTAGTGTTTGAAAAAAGTGTCAACATGAAGGAGGCATTTTGAAATAAAAAAAAAATATTAGTTACGTCTTTGTTCGTTTGCGAGTGTCGATTTATGTAATGTCTCCAATTTCAAATAAACCCTGGACAACAAAAATAATATTAAGGAGTTAAACTGGATAAAAAACTATTTTTCATTTTTTTTCTCGATCTTGTTTAATCCAGAAATCAAAAGAGATGAACTCAAACACTAGCTGAAATTCGCGCCAAATTTTACCGGTATTTCATTGGACAAATACAAGTGACGTCAAAGTCTCCCTAATTTCCACCACTCACAGAACAAAGGTTTGTAGTACAAATGAAGTCAGCCAAGCGTCAATATGGCGTTTGAATCTTTCTCAATTCGGAACAGTTTTGAAGTGGGTTGTAGTCGATGTGAAATGAATGAATAGGTTCGTGACGTGATTCTACATTATACATCATGTATAATACAGATAAAATCACTTTTTACAATTAAAACGTTATATTTTCTTACAGTGTAAATTCCTATTCTTCAACCGTTCTCGGGTTGAAAAGTTTTCCTAGAACTGAAAGAGATATAGGCAAATTCTCTTCAACATTTAGTTTCCGCAATTTTTCCATTAATATTCGTAAAATTTAACCTTTTTATTTATATGCACACATGGGCGCATATATGCAATTTCAAGTGAATCTGATCTGATTTTTCATGATTTTTCAGGGGTCTATCCCTTATTCCTTTTTTCGAGTAATAATTTTTTGTTTTCGTCGATTGACTTGAAATTTACAGAGTTAACTAATTTTATCATTCTGAATCTTTTAGCATTTTAGCTCTATCTTCAACCGTTCTCGAGTTGAAAAGTTAATCTAGAGTTGAAAGTGGTGACGTCACAAATATCAAAATTTCATTTGACGCGTTCCAAACAAATGAGTTTTAGGTAACAGTTTTCGCAAAAACATTTCCTAAGGCAGTGAACCTGATAACGAGCTTGATTATGGCGATTGCTATTGTTGAAGAGATTATAAAGATGTGAAAATAAAATTAACTATCATTCACTTAAACTCACTTTTGGAACCGAAACCTAACAGACCCCAACAAAGATGGTGATAAGTGACGTCACGCTTGCGGAGTCTATTTAGTTTTCGCAATTTTTCCATTAATATTCGTAAAATTCAACCTTTCTATTTATATGCACACATGCGCGCATTAGGCCTATTTTCTAGTGATTTTTGTTTTCGTCTATCTACTTGGAATTCACAAAGTACCCATAATACTAATTTTATTTTTCTGAATCTATTGGCGTTCGCAGAATTGGTCTATCTTCAACCGTTCTCGAGTTGAAAAGTTCACGTAGATTTGAAAGAGGTAATTTCGCTCCAAAATTCAGTTTTGGCAATTTTTCTATGAATTTTCGTATAATTCAAGCTTCTTCTTTATATGTTACATACACATATATACGCGCATATGCTGTATATAGTAAATCTGATGATTTTGTATTTTTTATCATCTACAGTTGAAAGAGTTCATTTCTCTCCAAAATTTTATTTCGCATCTTTTTTATCAATTTTGGTAAAATTCTACCCTTTTCTCTATGTTGACACTGGAAACCGCCAGTTAGTGGAGTTTTTCGAAAAATCGCACGTACACCTCACTATAAACAGCTAGTTCAGTTAGTTCCACTATGTGTTTCTTAAGATTTTGTTAGGCAGAATAATTTTTAGGTGAGCAAATTATCCACACCCAAGTTAGAAGGCCGATCTACATTTTACAAAAAGTATCTGGAGATTGTTTTTTGAAAAATAGAATCACATAAATATGTCTTTGACTTTGGCGCTTGAATTGAAATATTGATTTAAATTCGTCAGAGGCGGTATACTTCATAATATAGATAGAATATTTTAAATTTTCCATGATTTAAGTATGTAGTGGTTCCTTCTTGATGCTAAAAATCTGTAAAAGTGATTCATGATATAAACGCTGAAAATAAAATAATGATGGTTCATTCGTCATTTCCACAATCAAAGGATATTTTATCAAATGACCAAGAAATTTTTTTTTTCATTTCGTTACGTCGGTTAGGCAACCAAACTTGCACGTGCAAATATCAAAAAGTGTAGCGACATATTTAAAATTTGGGTTAAAGCGAATCAACCTTTTCTACAAGAAAATATACAAAATTATATTGTCCATGTACCTAAAGGCCGATTCAGATACAGTGTGCCCACCCTGCATTAGAAATGCATGCCGACGTTCACACCTGTGCCTGTTCGCGTGCGTGAAAAATGCAGTGTGCATGTTTGAAATTAAGACACGTACTAGCTAAAAATGATAGATAGGGAAAAAATACATCGGGATTATTTGAAAAACTCAAATGGCATTACTCTTTATGGACAAAAATATTACAGAACCAAATAAAATATGACCTTGTCATAGAAACCCAAATGAAAGACACATGTATGCCGCTTCAGATACATGCGTGCCAACTATACATTTTTAACGCTTCCAATTCACCAATAGGAAGTCGTGACGCGCGACGCGAAAAGCAAAAGCGATGCATTGGGAACTTACCCTTAAGGTGACCCAATGTGGCGTTTTCTGTTTGGTGTTTGGCTCGATGCTGGATTCAAATATCATTTGAAAGGATATGAATTAGAAACGTTTCAACTTTCTTGTGTCGCAACTAGCAGATCTATGTGAATATCGAGTCGAGTCACCACGCCAATCAGAATGCATGAAGCCCGACGCGAGATCAATAACTTTGTATTGGGAATTCACCTTAACTCGGAACGCCGCTCTTATTCTGTATTTATGTTCTATGTTTCGTCAGTTATGTCACAGTTTATGTGTTTGTGTTCGAAGAAGAAATTCTTATTGGTGTTTTGTTATATCGAATGATTTCTACCTGTTTTCAACTTTTGAACATGTTATAACTCGAAGAGATGTATTTTTTAATAGTATTAATTACTGTTCTCCACTCAATTGTTTCCGTGAGTGTCGATATTCCTTCCTTGCCGCATTGTCCAGATAAAAATGAATCTGGGTAAGTGTGATATGATTCTCTTTTTCAGTTTGCCATAGTTTCATTACTATATAACATTTCATTGTAGTGTTGTGATAGTCAGTACTCTAGATGGAAAGTTGTCGGCACTTAATTCAACAGGATCCTTGGTTTGGCAAGTAGGTACAGAACCAGGTCCCTTACTGTTATCAAACATTCACAAACTTGAGGTAAGAAAAGATAAATTATCATTAAAGATTGAAAAAAGATATGACTTTAAAAAATATCTTCATTTCAGCTTACAAATAATGGAGAGTGGATTCGAATAATTCCTTCTTTGACAGGAACTTTATATAAATTTGATGGTTCCACTATTGATCCCATACCAATAACTGCTGAAGAACTTCTCAAATCATCATTTCGCTATTCGGATGATCTTGTTATAGCAGGTGAAAACTATATATGTGGTCCTTTTAGTGGCAATTGTATTATATTTTCCATAAACATTTTTTATCACCTAGCCAGAAAATAACTGCCATATTGGATTGATTGATACATTTTTTTGTATGTAGGTGGAATTGATGTAAGGACATATGGAGTTGGTTTTCGATCTGGGACATTATACTATGAATGTAATTCCGTTAAGTGTTCTAATAAAGAGGAACAGAATGTTGACGATTTATTATTGATTGAGAGGAGCACACATACAATCAGAGCTGTAGAACCAAGAACTGGAACTGAAAGGTATGAGTTTTTTTTATTTGTTTGAATGTGGTTGAAAATGTTTATGGTTGATTAGGGTAATTTTTAAGTCACATTGACATTCTGGTTTGAAAGATGAAATGTGAAGAAAAACCTGAAAAACCTGAAAAAAAATTGAATTATTCACTGAACACTATACAAAATTACAAAAAGAAACTGATAAACTCAAGTGGGATTTCAGGAAAGAAATAAAGTATTTTAAATCAAGATAATAGCTTCAGTTCTGTTAAAGTGAAAACAACTATAAAACAAGCTTGAGAACTTTCTAGTTTTTGATTTATATTTTTCAACAAATAATTCCATTTTCTTTTTCAGGTTCTCTTTATCAGGTTCTTCATTTTTCTCTGCAGAATTTGTTTAATCAGGCCTTGTTTAGCAATGGAAATTTGAAAATATTTTATATTTCTCATTGATTCATTATATTATTTTGGTCACAGATGGAATTTTAGCGTGGGCCTGCACAATGTCAAGCTCCCAAAAATCAGTTGTATCAACCCTCATACCCAATTTTATGACTGGAATGTAACTGCTATATTACCTGAAGGAAAGATTAAAGCCTCTATTACCCATAACGATAAAGTCCAAAGTTGGATTCACACATTTCCTGCTCCTATTGTACGAGTATGGAGGTGGACTGGAAAAAACTTATTGGAAATTAATCTCTTTGCTCCTAGAAACATCCCAAACGTTATCAATGCTGATTCCTTGTGTCCATCTATTTATGTAGCAATGCATAACAAACAGGTAAGTAAATTTATGGAAGTTTTATGATAAGAAAAGAATACTTTTATCATCCCTCTGATCGAAAACACTGCACTTACAAGATTTATCACAGTAAGGGCCAGTATTATCAAACTATTTCGACAGATAACTAGAAGATAACTTGTGGAATGACGTCACATGTTGTACATGATGAAAATTCATTTGTAGAATTGGAAAATGATCAAAAGAATTCACACAATCAGAATCGCAATTTTATGAGACAAAAATCAATAGAGGAATGCTTTCAATTATCCGGTTTTATTATTTTTAAGAAGCTAGACTATTGCAAGCGACAGCATATAATATTCTGTTAAATTTTTATTTAAATTTATAATTTAGTGTTATTTGTTGATATAAATAAACTGGCATTGCCAATGGTACTTTTATGAAACTGACATTTCAAAGCTAAAGTTAACTTGAGAGTTAAAATTAAAGTTAACTTCAAAATAGGTTTATGATACCGTCCCTGTGTGAAGTAATTGAAGTTTGTAATAAAAATTACAATACTTAGAATACAATTACTAAATGATCACAAATAATAGTTATCTTTTTTTCATGCAATACAGAAGACAAAATGTATATGAGATCAGGTGTCAAAATTTATCTATTATAGTCGAACAAGAATATCAATAGACATCATTTTAAACATTTGGCTCATGATGAAAATTTATTATAAAACAGTGTAGGAGACCACTTATTGAAAATACCTTAAAAGTAATATTTAAAATTGGTAACACAAAATGAGATCATTTTGTAAGGTAATTTATTAGAATGCCAGGTAATTTGTGCTCAATAATGATAATGGTTTATTCAACTCTTAAGTTGTTTACCCTCAACCCAAGACCTATTGAACAAATACAGTTCGATTATTGTATCTTTACCCATGCGTCATTAATTTATGATCGAAGAAATCACACATCCTCTATCGAACATCTCTTTCTAACAACCCCTATGAGCGATTCAAAATTCGTTTACATTTGTCTGCTAAGCTAAGAATTATGGTATTGTGATGATGACGCACGGGTGAAGATATAATAATCGAACTGTAATATGTTGTCCTTTCATCACGCAATACAAAAGTCAAAATGTATATGAGATCACGTGTCAAAATTTATCTATTATAGTCAAACAAGAATGTCAATAGACACAGTTCTATAAACATTTGGCTCATGCTGAAAATTTATTATAAAACAGGTGTCGCAGACCACTTATTGAAAATATCATAAAAGTAATACTCAAAATTGGTAACACAAAATGAGATTATTACGAATTAGAATGCCAGGTAATTTTTACTCATAAACCGGGAGATGGTGACACAAAATATGGCGGTTCTTTAGGGGTCTAATTACGGAATGACAAAAAAGAAAATGATGATCCAAGCGCTGGTACCGGCGACCCAATCGCGTGGGCGTTAATCGAACTTGTCGGATAAATAACGAGTGTCCAACGATTTGTTCCACAAAAATGCTTGTATTTTCCGATAGTCGATAAAAAATGAAGTAGGCGATAGCGTAATGCCATATTTCTCCGGTGTGACTGACAGCCCGCCATACGGACACGAATACATTAATTAAAAAAAACAATTCAACCATTTGTACCAGGCCAATTTTTGAGCAGGTAATCATCGTCGAGTAGCCATTCACGGCAATCACCTTGCCATACGTTCCCGACGGTTCCCAATGGCCGCCATACCACCGCAAGGGAGTACTTTTTTTTTTTTGCTGTACGATTTGTACCAGCCTAAAACTTTTGGCGGGCTGTACGTCACACCGGAGAAGTATGGCATTACGCTATCGCCTACTTCTTTTTTTATCGACTATCGGAAAATACAAGCATTTTTGTGGAACAAATCGTTCGACACTCGTTATTTATCCGACACGTTCGATTAACGCCCACGCGATTGGGCCGCCGGTACCAGCGCTATGCCCATCATTTTCTTTTTTGTCATTCGGTAATTAGACCCCTGAAGAACCGCCATACTGGTACAAATGAGCTAATATTTTGTGTTACCATCTCCCGGTCTATCAGTATTGATGATGGTTTATTGAATTCTAAGTTGTTTAACCTCATCCCAAGACCTATTCAATTATACTTCTGGAAAGTGTGTAGTAAAGAAGACACAATTATCTGTTCTCACCAAATTCTGAATTCATAGTTCGTTCAGAATGGGGAATTCTCCTCAATTTGGGTTATTGGAGCAAATGCAAGTTTGAACAAAATAAAGTGGAGTTTCATTCATGAGTTTTTCAATTTAAATGCGAAAAGTATTCAAATTAATTTTTCAAAGTTTGGGTTTTAAATTTTAAAGGGTTTTGTTTCTAATTAACATGTTGGCAACAGCGCCTACAAAACGTAGGGGATGGGTAGTACGCTAGAAGAAGAAGAAGTACGATAGTCAATATATCTGTCTTTGTTAGGGGTTAGGAACAACACAAAATGTCACAGAAGACTCGGAACCACCGACCTAAATTTTATTATAGGTCTGTGCTCGGAACATTGTCATCTCTGTTTAACTCATTAAAGTAACAGATTTGTTGTCCTTTTTTATCTGTGAAAGTTGTAGCCGATGTTGCCAGATGGTGAAAGAAAATCAAATCCCTTTAAATTTTAAATGCCCATTTTTATTTTTAATTTTTAAGTACTTGAATAATTTTTTGAAAGAAAAATGTTGAAACGGTGTGTTTTGAATGCAGTGTTTTATAGATCTTTAATGGAAAATACTTTATTGTCGTCAGGTGGAGAATTCCCCATTCAGGGATTCTATAAATTAGAATTCTATTATTAGTAAAATATGCTTGTTTTCAAAATTACTAATATTTTTTAGTTGTATGTACATGAATCTCCATTCATGCAAAAGGTCATTCGTGGCAAAATAAGTTCGAATGTAGCAGTAATGGAAAGTACAAGCCTTGCCAAAATACCTTGGAAACCTGTTCCGGCATCTACAGAAGGAGCTGAAGAAGATTCTACAGCACTTTCTGTTCTTAATGGATCAGAATATGTGAATGGTACCAGTGTTCTTTTAGTAATTTCTTATACCCCTTTAATGGTGTTAATTTTCAGGACAAGGATTCTACTTGTATTCAGAATCTGATCTGAATGAGAAAGACAGGATCATATGTCAGTCAAATGATAGTTCCTATGAGACACTGGTATCTGAAGAAAAAAAATATTTGGAAGGAGCGTTTCATTTGTTTATTTGGTATGGAAGACAGATTTCACTCATGGTTATCACACTGATTATTTGCCACTTTCTGTTTCGCTTATGGCATCAGCAAAAGCTGAATAGAGATATTGAAGATATAGATATTGAAGAAAATATTGAGCCAGTAGTTTTACAAGTAGCCGAACCTGAAAGGAATATATCTGAAAGGAAGATATCGGAAAGAGAAAGTGATATTTTTATATCTCGATATTTGAATGACTTTGAGACTCTCAGATGCCTTGGAAAAGGTGGATTTGGAGTGGTTTTTGAAGTAAAACAGAAGTATGATGAGTGTTCATATGCGATAAAGAGAATAACTTTACCCAATGAGTAAGAATTCAACTTTTATTTGATAACTGCTCTAATTGGGCTTTTTCCAGGCAAAGGTCGAAAGAAAGAGTTATGAGGGAAGTCAAAGCATTAGCAAAATTGGAGCACCAAAATATTGTAAGGTATTTTTGTTCCTGGGTAGAAAACCCCCCTTCAGGATGGCAGCAAGAACATGACCAAAAGTGGATTGGGTTAGTTATCAAATTCGCTGTAGCAAATTATTGTAGAATAGTAATAAAATTAACTAGTTGCAGCCAATTAAGGCTGTTCATATGCAACTAATGAGTTCTTCAATTGAATTATTTTAATGATTTATTTATACCGGGTGTAACAGGATCATGGTACACCTAAAATTCATTGAAATTTGTGATATCCCATATACTTAATAAGCGGCACCTTTGGACCTACAAATGTTTATTTTTCACTTCCGGTTTTGCTGAAATAAGTGACATTTCAAATGTCAAGATTGTTGATAATTGTATTTTTAGTTTTCCATTTGAGTGTGCCATGATGGTTCCGATATTCCAATTGATCCATCTAATGCTAGAAAAATCGAAATGAAAACTACTAAATTGCGTTTTTTGTGAGCAAATAAAGTTCATGGTAATCGATTTTGGGGTAAAACTCAGTTTTTTCAAATGGAACCATATAATTAATAAGGAATTTACTCATAAAATGTGTGATAAATACAATTAAAATTACTGCTGAAATAAAATGAGAAATTACAATTATTTTGTTCTAATGTAGTATAATAATTGTTGGTTCATCGGTGTTTTTATTGTGTATTGGAGAAGTATTTATATTTGTTGTTATTTTTATTCAAAGTGCCGCACATTTATACAAGGGATAAAAAGTGGACATATTAATTATTTATGGGGAATGTAGAAAAAATTCCTTTGCGGCTAGAAAAGCCTTTCTGCCGACCGATATCCAGCGAGAAATTAATGATCGCTTTGAAAATCAATTCCGAAGAGAGTCTTACTATGACCCTGATTAAAACATTAACATTGACGAAGGAACGGAAATTAATGTTTTAGCTCGAATAGAAGTTGACAAAAGAATGTTTCTTTAAACCAAATTGGCTTTGAATTGGAAATTAGTCACCAAACGATAAGCCAAATATGACAACAAACATAATTATAAATGTTTCAAATATCAATTGCATCAGCACCTGTACAAAAATTATTGATGTGCAGCCAAAAAATGCTTTTTGGGGAGGATTTCATTTTCGGACTAGGTTTACAAATATGGGATTATTTAACCAACAAAATACAAGGTATTGGTCACAAAAAATCAAAATTTATTGCGGGAGGGTAACTTTCAAGTGCGGTTCGGTTTCAATGTTTGGCTTAGAATACTTGGTCCTAGAATCATTGGTCCAATAATATTTGAAAGACACTTGACTGGATACTTGGGATTTCTGCAAAATGACAGTGAATTTATTTCCAACAAGTTGGAGCTCCTTCCCATAATTCAAGAATAGTAATTGATTACGTTCAATGGGCATTCGAAGAAAACGTAATTTCGACGAATGGTCCTATGCAATGGCCTCCAAGGTCACTTGATTTGACACCTCTTGATTTCTTTGTTTGGGGCCATTTAAAAAGCCTTGTCATGCAACCACCGTTACAACCCGCGAAGACCTGGAGTTGCGAGTAAGTGTAAGACGCGCAATTAATATTAACGGCCCAGCAGTTAGTGAACGTTCTTCAAGAAACAGCTATGCGAGTTCTGAAGTGCATTGCCGTTAATGGACAGCATTTCGAACAATTGTAATGTTTTTTGTATTTCAAACCCACCTTAGTAACTTCTTAGCATTAAATTAAAAATAAAATAATTGTACTTTCTTATTTTAGCTATAATTTTGATTGTATTTGTCTCTCATTTTATTACCAGGTATGAATAAATCCCTTATTAATGGTATTAATAAATGGTACCACAGTACCAATATGGTTCCAATTGAAGAAATTGAGTTTTACCCCAAAATCGATTACGATGAATTTTATTTGCTCATAAAAAACGAAATTTAGCATTTTTGACGGGATTTTGATTTTTCCAGCATTATACGGGTGGGTCAATTGGAATAAATCGGAACCATCATGGCACACTTAAATGGAAAACTAAAAATTAAATCATCTAAAATTTTTATGTTTGTCACTGTGGTATCATTGAATTCAGAAAATTATGCAGATTTCAGAAATGTAATGATATACAGGGTGTTACATTTAAAAATCAAAAGTTGGTATCACCTTCGGCGAAACTAGGAGTGAAAATTCAAATAATTTGTTGGTCAAAAAGTGCCGCTTATTATTTATATGGGATATCCCAAATTTCAATCAATTACCTTCAAAACTAACGGAGATACGGGGGGTGTACCATGATCCTGTATATGAAATATGTCAATTTAAAAATAATAGTGTGTATTGACAAACTTTGGACCAGTTTGAAATTGATCATTGATTTCTTCCTACCAGTAACGACAGGATATCTAGGAATAAACAATTAAAAAAACTGTGTAGTACTCTGATATGCGACTGCATCATCATTCATTATTGTTTTTCATGTTTCAAGTGACCATCATCTGGAAGAAGACCAGATGGTCACTTATCGTTTTCGTGTATTTCTATCAATTTTTACTTTTTCGGTATATTCCCAAACTAATTGAACTGGGTTACTGAAACATGAGTCGAGGTGTAAAAAAGTGTTTTCCGTCGGCCGTTTATTTACGATGTATTTTAACGCACTAAAAGTCGTTGATTAATGACCCCTGTTAATGAATGATTTTCTATTAATCAACGATTTACTTACATGCAACCCAACGTACATTACTTCAATACATATTATATTTATATAGTGACCTGTGGCGTATGCAACCAAACATATTCATACTTACCCGCTAAGGGCCGGTTTTTCAATGTACTGCTTAATTTAACTCATGGATAGAATGTGAGTAGATTCCTTCATTTAACAAATGTCATATTTATTCTAACCACGAGTCAAATTTAACCGGGAGTTAAAGTACGCTAACACGACATTGATAAACTGGCCCTAAAACATTTATTTTGAAATCAAGTAGCTGTGTTAGTACTATCTGTCATTATTTATTTCATTGTAATTTCTCAAAATTCTACGTTCACTTTAATTTCTCAAAATTCTACGTTCATTTTGAAATCAAAAGATGGATAGTAACGAAGTTCTGTAAAAAAAATCAGAAAACATCAAATATATCAGTAAAGTTGTCACTTTTCATTAAATATCCATTTGATGTTTGAATGAAATTCCATGATAATATCAATAATTCCTTACTGATGCCCATTAGTACTTAAATGTACTTTAATAATGGAGTGTATGGCATGCGGCGTTCAAAATCTCCTGGTTTGAGTTTATGAACTCTTCTGGTCCTGTATATGGCTTGTATTTGTGCTTTCTTAAAATCCGCCTAACGTTAGTTCTTGGTAGGCCTGTTGATATTTTCAAAATTCGTGTTGACGTTATGGTATTATTTTCAACAGCTAAAACGACTGTTTCTGCCAAATCCTTATCCCTATTTGATTCATATAATTTGGACCTTTTCTTTTCAAATTTACCAACCCCCAATTAGGTTGTGTCACAATCTTGCGAAAATGTCTCTAAAAGGTTGTATTGTTTCTGGAAATGCTTCTGCATTTCCCCGGTTGATATTAAACACACTTATCCCTTTTTTCATAATTCTCATACTCTTGCGCATGTGCTTGAAAACTGAACAGAAACCACGAATTTGAGAGCTTCTTTACTGCTTAAATCAAAATTTGACAGCTACCAGTAAACATTCTGTTTTATCACCGCGTCCTCCACAGCCTACTGGTTTAAAGTGTGCGTTTAAAAGTCTACATGAAAAAACTTAAAAGCTCTGTTTTTCAAAGATGACTGTAGCGAAACATCAAGTGTACCTTTTTTTTGGAAAGGTGATTATAAGCTCTATTGAAATATGTAAGAATATACAGTGTGTCTCATTCAAAAAATATATTTTTCCATTAATAATTATGGAAATGTTTTAATAGAAACAAGAAATTTTTGACAGGAAACGTTTCGAAAATGCACATTTTCGAAAAATATGCTGTAACTCAGAAACGATGATAGGTATTTATATGCGGTTTTCACCATTAAGTTTGTCATTAAATTTGACTCTCAGACACAGCCACCACTTTTATCTATCTTGTTTGAAAACGGGACTTTCCCTCTAAAAGTGTCCTTCATCCCTGATACCACGTAGTAGTTTCCCAAGCCGTCCGAGGTGTGCAATGGGGATAAATTGCCGAAAAAAATTTATATAAGGCACAAATGGCTCTGTACACGTTGCTGTACAACACTATTTTTGCCTTCACTCACCCCCATTGTACCACTCGGATGGTTTGAAAATTCTAACGTGGTATCAGTGATAGAGGAAAGAGCATTTTCCATAACATATCCCAAGCAGAAATGTATACAAAGCCATTTGTGCCTGCTATGATTTTTATATTATATTTTTCTCAGTGTGGATGGATAACTTCACATCCATGTTCTTTGTTCCGCTCTATCCAATATGAGTGATATGCTATATGAACTTAGTTTGAATGCCCTTCTAATTTAACTAGCATACTTTTTCTAACAATCCGTAAAACGAATTACAGGAAACCCCGGCTTTTTCAATTTTATTTTCGGTATTACAAACGATCTGTTATATTTCATAGAAAGTTTTTTTATATACCATTCATATTTACAAAATGCTTTTGAGATCCAGATAAGCTCGGGGATTGTTGGTAATACTATATTATTTGGGAAGGGGTTTCCCCGTGTTCAAAGGTCAAAAGGTATTTGTAAAAAATCATTGTAAATTTTGTTTTTACAAATCAATCAAGTTTGTACATGAAGGATATCCAGAACCTAGGAAGTGGATTTTGAACTACTCTTAGTGGCAGAA
The DNA here is from genome assembly GCA_958502065.1 of Chrysolina americana. Taxonomy (NCBI): domain Eukaryota; kingdom Metazoa; phylum Arthropoda; class Insecta; order Coleoptera; family Chrysomelidae; genus Chrysolina; species Chrysolina americana. The sequence goes on along the minus strand of OY293420.1, from coordinate 54,620,634 downwards.
TTTGGAACTAGAGTCCTATGGGTTTTATTTAGCTTTTCAAACTAAAGCTGCTGACTGTAATTTTATTTTGGTGTGTCCGGAAGTTATCAATACTTTTCAGTTACACATATAATCTAGGTTTTAATTGATCGAATATAATTAAAGCCGGTATATAATTCATCTGTATGTATATCTTTTTAGAGACACTTCTTTGAACACGGATTCTTCGGTTGTTTCATCACCTAGCCAAAAAATGAAACGTAGCAAGTCTGTGTCACTGAGTATTGACAATTTTTCTAAAAGGAACCTTGAAGAATGGCCCTCAGGTGTTCCTGAATGTGACGACGACGACGATTCCTATATAGTTTTTGAAAATTCAGCCGAGCAGGAAACAACACCTTCTGATACTAAGGAAAACACTTCACCCATCACTGAAAGTGGTTCTGTTTCAACTGACAGCAAGTCAGTTATAACGAAAAGTACAGTCAGTTCTGCTTTGGAGCATTCGAAGAAAAAAATTAATTGGAAAAGACCCTCTCGTAGACATCACTCATGGGATTCACTTGCCAAAGATTTGTCTTCAGAGTCACGAGATCCTCCAGTTTTCTTGTACATACAGATGCAGTTGTGCAAAAAGGACAGTTTGAAAGAGTGGCTGTGCACCAATAGAGACAGAGATTATGAATTTATTTTGGAGGTTTTTTCACAAATATTAGAAGCTGTCCAGTACGTTCATCTACGAGGGCTTATTCACAGAGATTTGAAAGTGAGTATTGAATAATGATTGTCATAAAACTGGTACTAAGTGACTGCTTCATAGAATAGACCAGTATAGTTAAGCCACAACATCGACCATTTTAATGAAATTGGCAATGATAAAACATCTTTTCACAGGTGAAAAAATTAATTTGATTCATTAGTGCTTGAGGATGAGTGTTTGCTTGGATTATACAGATAACCAAGGCTAGGGCTAGTTTCCCTATAGCTGAAAAGTCAATACACCACAAAAAGTCAGTAAGTCGACTGATAGCACAGGCTCTGCTTGGGTACACTGTTAGGAATGAGGGAAATTATTATCATTATTGTATTAAAGGAGACAAAGAGACAGTTTCATTCGTCAGTGAACTTGTTGAAATATTTCATTTCTTTATTGTCATAACTAAAAAGTTTACAATCTTTCGAATTTAATGATTATACAAAAACAAAATTGAAACAACGATGATTTATTATTGATTGAGAGAAGCACAATTAAGATAGAAGCCACTTTGTCCTTCTGGTTTGAAATATGAAAGGAAAACTTGAAAAAAATATTGAATTTTTTGGCTTTTGGAAAATTTCCCATTTAAATAGCATTTTTTGAATCCAAGTATGATGATCTTTTTTCTTTCAGCCCAGCAACATATTTTTCTCATTGGAAGGTAAAATCAAAGTTGGTGATTTTGGCTTGGTGAAGGACATGGAAGATCCTTTTGAATTGGATCAAATTAAGAAAGGATCATCACCATATCGTGGGCATACTGTTGATGTCGGTATGTTTCCATGTTCTTGAGCATTCATTTGTTGAACATTTTCTCATTACTTTGAATTGTAGGCACACATCTGTATATGAGTCCGGAACAATTAGAGAGTCGTAATTATGACTATAAGGTGGATATCTATTCTTTGGGAATTATTTTATTCGAGCTACTTGTTCCTTTTTCGACGGAAATGGAAAGGCATAAAATGTTGAGTAATGTTAAGAAAAACATGTTTCCAGAACACTTTCAACAAAAATTTCCCAATGAGGTAAGTAAAATTACTTATTTTTATGATTACGAAGGTGTCTCATATAAAAAAAACTAACGCTCTGTGCTGGAAAAACTCATTTATTCGATCCACAACACTTTAATATTTTAATTTTCGTTTTAGGAGAAAAGTTATTCTTCATGAAAAGTTCTGCATGTTCTAGAACCTAATTTTAAATAATGAAATCTTGAGACTTGCACAAGTAGTGCAAAAACTTGTGAATTTGATGCAAGGGTTTAAGTACTTTTATTTGCGAAAACATGGTTATGAAAATTGGTTTAGAATTATTAACCATTTTCAAATACGCATTCATAATTATCCAAAATTTATATATTTTTTTATTTTTATCTTCAGTAACCCAAGTGTACAATTTATAAAGAAATCCTTGTCGGTATAGGTATATAATCCTTTCGAATAATCGCAATTTTTTTGCAATTCCCAAATCGGAAAAAACTATCGCATGAACGATCATACTCGCGCCAAAAAATATTCTGTTAACGTAATTTTCTGGTGTATTGGGTTAGATATTTTTTTTTTACCCTAATTAATTATACGATCCCAGTTAGTCGATCATGGATGAAGTTGGCTGTATGAGGTATTGCTCACTTATTATTTCTTAAATAACATTTCAAATAGTATAATTTGTGATATGGAGGATATTTCCAATTCGATATGTAAGACATAGAAGTCTTCAGAACTAATTACCGATAACAACAAAACAAAAGTAGGTATGATCTCATCATCTGCATCAATAAATATCATCCATAAATACGATTAAATTCTAATTAATTTTAATTCCAAGAAAATAAATTCAACAAAGTAGAATTATTCAAATCTAATTGGTCGTAAAGTAATGTATTGGAATTTTTGAGATTATTGTTGCTAATGATTCTAAATGTTTAAGCTTCAGTCCTTCCTTTATTTTCTATATGTAAAATTTTGAATTCTGCATCAAACTATGGTTTTCTTCTAAACGATGATTTGAGTTAGTTTTCTTGTTCACATAACTCATATAATGTTCATGAGTGCAAACATTCCAGTAAACTACCTGTAAATATATTATTATTATTAATGATTAGTACAGGTTCAGTCTAGGCTTCTTTGTGCATTCAATTGAAAATGCTGTGTTATCGAAACATTTAAAATAAAGTTTGAGAAGATTAAATCGTTTCCGTGTATTTCTATCAATTTTTACTTTTTCGGCATATTCCCTAATTGATTGTAACTTGACTTTTCAAACTCTTCTACTAAATTATTATGAAAATCCAAACATATTTGACGTCTGTTATCGCGGCTAGTTCTCAATAATATTGCAGGTTTAAATAAATTCGGAAAAAATTGGGGAACTTCAGACGTTTGTATACCATTATAGGTACCTACATCCTTGAACTCGTTAATAATAATATTTCCAAAACATACTGCAACAGTTGCAATCGGACCTTGTAATAATAATAAACCAATTTGATATGACTCATATATGTTATCATTGTTGAAAAATTGTTAAAATTGTTATTTTCGCACAACCCTCAGAAGCCACGGATGCTATATGGAAATATATAGATTATGCACCTTAATCTTTACTTCTTGGGTTAAGAGTTCCCAGAAATTCCCAATTTTTTTCAACAGGGTAATCTCTTCGCCATTTAGCTATGTCCTTTTTTCGCCATGAAATTCAATATCAACTTCAGTAAACTTGGGTTGCTCTGAAAGCCATTCTAAATAGAAAATCCCCACCTCAAAAGTATGAATCAGTTAAATAACGGGAAGTAAACAATACACAAGCACATGACCACTTTAAAAAAAACAACATATATGTCAGACCAAGATAGATATACTGACGAACAGTGCTCAAAAATAGAAACGGGACACCTAGCAATTTCGTTCGAACTTGAGCAGTTGGTACTTTTGATTGCCTGAACCGATTTGAATGTTCTTTGCAGATAATGAGAGTGCGTTTCATTGGCTTTTGACTGTTTGGGCCGAATTTTGCCTATTGTCACCCTCGCAAAAATTACAGGGTGATATATTGGTTTGTGCAAATTCGACTATAAATCATTCAACCCCCGTTTACGCCAAACATTTTTTTTTCATTCTCAACTATTCGAACATGAAATCTCATGCATTTTCATGATATTCTGAGAAAAAAAAATCAATAGGTGCACTGGAATCAGAAATATCGATGTTTTAAGAAAACATGGCATTTTACAACTTACCAATTACAAACAATTTCAGCTCTTCAACCGATTTGAACATACTTCTTATATTCTGGAGACTTTTCTGATTGGTGTTTATTTTATCGATATTCTGAAAAAACCTACAGGGTGTTATAACAACTATAAATATCACAAAAAATCATCCAATCTCTATGACTCTCAAAAAATACGTATATTCTCACTTATTTTGTGAATATTTTTTTGGTTGATTGATTTTCATTTGCAGATTATTATTATCATTTATTTGGTTTCCAAAGAGAAGGATTAGATGTCACCAATCGTAGAAATTGTAACAAACTTTATTAGTGCAACATGAACACAAACATAAAAATAAAATATGCATCCAACTAAATCAATGTTTTGTGTGTCCTCCACGAACCCGCATCACTTCTGCAAGTCTTCTGGGCATGCTCATTATTAGATCATTAATAATATCCTGGGGAATAGCGTCCCATTCATTCATAACAGCATTCACCAATTCGTCAACATTCAAAAACTCACCTTGTCTTTCTTTCAGTCTGAGTTTCATTTGGCTTCAAACATGTTCGATGGGATTCATGTCTGGAGACACCGCAGGCCAATTAATTCTGTCAATATTGTGCTCCCTCAAAGCGTCATTTACGATAAGTGAATATACTTCGAATGAATAACGAGCAATTGGTGATAGTAGGGAAACTGAGTGAGCGGGGTTTTTCTGTTCGAAATATTGCGGATATTTTGGATAAGTCCAAGAGCTCCGTTCAAAGAGCAATAGGTCGCCTTGAAAACTATGGGCACCTTAATTACCGAAATGGCGGACGAGTGAGAAAAACTACTGGTAGACAAGACAACTTCATTTCGATATCCGCAAGAAGATATACCATAACTGCCAGGCAGTTGAATAATTCTTTGAGAGCTGCTACTGGCGTGAATGTGAACTGAACAAACTGTAAGGAATCGACTACACGAGAATAATTTACGTGCTAGAAGACGGGAAGCCTGTTGTTTGTTGAGAGAGCGACACAGAGTTGCAAGACGACGATGGGCAGAAAATCATTCAAACTGGGGAATAGCAGAGTGGGGTAAATGTATGGTCACGGATGAAAGTAAGATTAATTTGTACAGGTCAGATGGAAGAATATTGGTGTGGGGAGGTAGAAATGAAAGGTTTATTGAAGAGAATATGGAAGCGAGGGTAGCATTTGGGGGTGGAAGTGTGACTATCTGGGGTGGGATCATGTTCAATAGAAAACCTGATTTAGTCATATTGATAGGTGAAAGTATGAATGCTGAACGGTACAGAGATAGGTGTGTGAGAGATATTGTGGTTCCTCATGCTCAAAATATCGGTCCCAATTTTCTATTAGTTGATGACAAGCTCGACCCCATCGTTCCGGAATCGTAAACGACGCTTTGAGGGAGCACAATATTAATAGAATTTATTGGCCCGCGGTGTCTCCAGACGAATCCCATCAATCATGTTTGGAGCAGAATGAAACTGAGGCTGAAAGAAAGAGAAGGTGAGTTTTTGAATGTTGAGGAACTAATGAGGTTTGTTTCAATTTCAATGAATGGTGACATCTAATCCTCTTTGGAAACCAATGAAATAATAATAATAATAATCAGTGAAAATTAATCAACCGAAAAAATGTTCACAAAATAAGTGAGAATAAGTGTATTTCTTGAGAGTCAAAGAGATTGGATGTTTTTTTGTGAAATTTACAGTTGATATAACTCCACGTAGGTTGGTCAGAATATCGATGTAATAAACACCAATCAAAAAAGTCTCCAGAATTTATGAAGTATGTTCAAATCGGTTCAGAAATGAAAGAGCTGAAATTGTTTGTGATTTTGTTAACGTGTAAAATGCCATGTTTTCTTAAAACATCGATATTTCTGATTCCAGTCACCTATTCCATTTTTTTCTCAGAATATCATGAAAATGCATGAGATATCATGTTCGAATAGTTGAGAATGAAAAAAAAATTTTTGGCGTAAACGGGGGTTGAATGATTTTAGTCGAATTTGCACAAACCAATATATCACCCTGTAACTTTTCCGTGGATGACAACAGGCAAGGTTTGACCCAAATAGTCAAAAGCCAATGAAACGCACTCATATTATCTGCAAAGACCATTCAAATCGGTTTAGGCAGTCAAAAGTAACAACTCCTCAAGTTCGAACAAAATTTCTAGGTGTCCCGTTTCTATTTTTGAGCTCTGTAGTTGTCGTAAACTAGTCGTAAAAATTTAGGCAATTTGCAACACATTTGCGATCGTCATACAGCTTCGGAATAATCGAAATCGTCTAGACGACACTGTTGAAGCCCAATCGTCACTTCGGAATCAACTTTTCGTCAAGAAATCGTCAAAAGCTTGACTATTTGCAACACATAAACGATTCGTGAAAACGACACATTTGATGCTCGATCGTGACTTCGGAATCCCAGCCCTGATTGTAGTGCTTCTTCTTTTTTAATTTTCCCATGGATAAATTGGCAATGACCAAACTGTCCAGAAACAATTTACACTGAGAAATTAGCCGTGAAAGCTAACTTTTTCTGATGAATTTCAATATTGTGATTTTTTTCATTCTTCCGGACTGTAAAACCTTTTTTGTTTCAGTACGCTTTGTTACAAAATATGTTGTGCAAGGAACCAAGTAAGCGTTTAACCACTATCGGAATCAGGGCGAGGTCTCCATTCAATAAGGAGGATATCGGCTTTAGCGAGGAATGTCACTATAAACTCAAAAATGTTTTGAAAAACTGATTTTCTACTTATTTTTAAGTATGTCTCTTTTTCATGTTCTCTGAAAGCTTTATTTTATATGTAAGGACTTAACTTGTAAGTGTAACTTGCATAGCTGTGATTTAAAAGCAATGTACAGTGTTACAGTTGTTACCTATTTCCATAATCTTACTCATATTTAGTATTAATAGACTTCGGAATTCACTGAAGTCATAAGCATAGTGTAAAATTTGTTTCCTGAACATTTCTGAGAGCGGTCAGATCAAAGGATAAGTCGGATTCTCTTTTTAAGGGCTTGCTTTGGTTTATAGATATCTGCTATTACATTGAACTCTCATAGAAATTGTTTGAAATTAATCTATTTACTGAATACACAAATAGAATTGATGTTGAAACCATAAAATGTACATGTTCTGTTTTTCAAATAACTTCATAGTTTTGTGCAATATACTCAATAGATCATTTATGTGCAAAAATGCTATTTCATAAAACAAATCGCAGCACTTTGGTGATGGATATATTTTTTGCTCACAGTTGTCCAGTTTGCTTGATTATGTAGGTAAATGCTAACATTTTTACAGTGCACGACTTACCGTTACACACTTGAATGACCATAGCTTTCAGTGATATTGAAATGTTCCCATATTATAATAAGCTTTGTTCCATGAAAATTCTTAATTTGTTCGTTTGAATGTTATTATTCACCCATCACTTCGGAGAACTAATATAGAAGTGTTCTTTAATTTGTTGTTCAAATTCATCCCCGTGAATAGATTGAACTACTTTTGAGTTTTTTCTGATCGCATTTTTATTTTTATTTTTTTAAATTCAGAATGAATATTTTGTTTTACGTTTTTCTTTATTCCTTAAATTATTGAGATGGGCAAACAAATTGAGTGCAAAGAACTGAATAAATTTGTTGCATTTGATGCCCATTTATTTTCATAACCTGTATTCTCAATAAAAGAATATTTTTTAAAAAGATCTTTATTTCTAAAACAAACATATAACACCTTGTGCTTATACACAATGATTCTATAGCTCAAGATATAATCATAATTATCAAAAATCAACGTTGGTACAAAATTACACTACTACATTTTTGCGATTGTTAGATATTTATACTCGGATCTTCAGTCGGGTGTGGAAGACCTCCCGCATGTTTTCGTCATAAAAATGGCGTTCAGTGAATTTTATGTCGAAATAGTGCGGCGATCTCAGTTTAGTGTTTGGCACATACTTTCAGTTACAAATGCTAACTAGTGAAAAGAAGCAGTGAACAAAATAAACTTGAAAGCGATGAAAATGCGTCTAGATTTTGAAATTCTGACACAGCGCTACACAAACATATGGAAGGATTAGGCACATGTTAATAGTTCGTTGCATTTGCGGAACCACTATGAAATTATAAAAGTTGTGACCCTAATTATTTATAAAAAGGAATTAAAAATAGGCTACCGATATTTTCGAAGTGAAAAATTACTGCACATAGTTTTGTTTTGTAAAAAATACGAGTGATATGTAAGGAATACATGAAGGCGTAAATTGAACGATGTTTCTCACTGAATTTATATTATAGACAGAAATTAAACTAATATCCAAGTTGGGGTTTTGGAATCTGTGGTTTCGGCAGATATTTGAAAAAATACCAAGTATTATTGTTAATACTTGAAATATATCTTTGGATGTCGTGTCCAGAAATCATGCTCTAAAGTAAGGTCACAACTGAGATATTTGAGTAATGTAATTTTGACTACAAATGTGTATAGATTAACACTATTTTATAGTAAAAAAATTGTCTATATTAGAAAAAATATAAAGGGGCACACAAATTCATACGTTTTAAATTGTCTCTAAATAGAAATGTATATAGAATTCGGGTGATACAATTTAACTGGTCAAATACGCATTGCCATAGTGTTTTTTTGAAGAAACTTGATCATATAGTGATGATGCGCCATTTCGTTCCCTCAAATTTCCTTTGAGATAGAAAACACATTATGATCTGGGAATGAAACTTGGTGATATTTATATGATTTCCAGATGTGAATTGGATGTTGTCTTACCAACCTCGCAAAACAAGTTACTAACGATTCTGTTCACGTATTTATTAGCTGAAACTTACAATGTTCTTAAGTTGACCAGTAAGTACAATCGAGACCTGACTTTGTCATCTCGATTTTCGGTTTTTAATAACCATCGGATTGCCGTTTCAACAAACCCGGCGAGAACTGTAGGGCAAACCAGTGTCACTACGTGTATCAAAGTTAAGGCAATGACATGCAGTCGGAGTCATCATTCATTCTGTTTCAAAAAACTACAATCGGCAGTACAAACATGTAGAAGTCAACAACTGAAACATTGAACATTTGCAGATACCCTAGTTGAGGAGGAAAAGTGACAAACAGTAACGATTTGATTCCATTTGAGAGATATCTCAAACCCAATACTGGTTTCTACGTAGCATAATATTTTTTGAAGGGCAAGATGGTGGATCTGATGCGTCAATACTGCTCCAGTCGTCAGGTTGCTCGTCGACACCATAAGGGTAGCATGCGTGGGACGTTGGCGACTCCAATTCACTTCTACTCAGAGGGGTCACCTTGCACTGGGGCAGGGTTGTCGATATTGGTGTTGAAAACCCGTCAGTAAGGGAAGGTTTCAGTGAAGGAGAAGATGACATTAGCCTGTCGGGTGGACGGGGTAGTGGTATAGGCTGGATGCATTGCTCTTCCTTGTTCATCTGTGCATCCAGCGATCGGCACTTGATTACTACTATCACAGCAACTCCCAGAACTACTACTCCAACAACCATACTCACTGAAAAATTATAAAAGAAATCAGTTTTGATACACCATTATCCATGTCTTTATCCTGAAAGACTTTCCTTAAATACATGCTAATATATAAGGGGGTGATTCTTTGACTCGTTTTAAGAAAAAAAATCCCATGAACGTATGTCCTAAAAGTCTGGACTTTTGAGATGAAATTTTGAAAAAAATCTCTATACAATTTGGTTCTATGCATCAAGGTGCATTTTGCGATGAACAAAAATTTTCATTCTACCAGTGGCGTTCGAAGAAAAATACTACGGCACTGCTTTCTCTTGAAATAAAAATTATTTTCAAGATCCTTATTAATTTTTGAGCAAATTTGATGTCGTGGGTTTTCTTTATCTGAATATTCCAACGGAATCGATCCGATAAAAAAACAGAACGGAAGATACACTGATAACCCTAAGGAGACTCTAAGTGTTTTCTTGCAGACGCTTTTTCTGGTTCTAAAGCGGTTGTGGAAAAATAACAGAAAAGTGCTCACCTGGAAGGGGTCGTTCACAACCCCAACAAAGCCAGAAAAAGCCCAGCTGGAAAAATTTTCACATCCCAATGAATTAGATGGGCTATCAAAAGTTTCAAACCATATAAGTCGCCAGGAAAGGACGGAATATTCCCCGCCTTACTGCAACATGGCCTTGAATCTGAAAAGGCTATTCAAAGCCAGATTCATCTTTGGATACATATCGAAGACCAGGAGAGAGGCCGTAGTGGCGTTCATACCTAAGACTGGAAGATGCCCAATGGACGAACCAAAGTCTTACCGCCACATAAGATCACCTCCTTTCTCCTCAAAGCAATGGAGAAAATAACAGTACGAACTTGAAGCCTTAACTCTGAATGGAACCCAGCTAACATTTTCCAAAGAGGTGAAATATTTGAGAGTTATGATAGATCTAAACTGTTGAGATCGAGGGATCTTGCTGGCCATTATTGAAGTCCTCCGCGACCGATCCAACGATTATGATAAAGTGTATTTAAATAGTTTATGACAATTACACTGAAATGAGCAGGAACTTCATTGGCACACCTTCAAGCAACCCACTTAGTTCTTCTTCGAGAAAGTGCAAATAAGACCGACCATCAAGGCGTTCTGGTAGAGAAAATGGGCCTATTAGATAATCACCAATAATTCCTGTCCGTACATTAACCGAAAATTGGTGTTGAAAATGGGTTTCGGTTATAGAATGGGGGTTTTCTTTCGCCCACACATTGTTATGGAAATTTTGAATAGCATTACGAGAAAAAATTGCTTCGTCTGTGAACAAAATGTGTGGCTCTAACTGCGGATTTAGTGCAATACTCTGAAGATACCACTGACAAGAAGTTCACACGCTGTGGAAAATCTTTGCAGAGTAGGTAATGCCTGTACTCTTGAAATATGTTATGTGTATAACAGAAATCCATCAAAATACGCAAAATAATTTGAGGACGAATATTCAGAGTTATAGCGATCGTTCTCATACTCGTCTCAGGATGTTCTTCGATTTCTTGCAGCACCGCGTCTTCAATTTCAGGAGTTCTGACGCTTAGAGGTCTACCTTCCGGAGTATCTTTCTTGAAACTATCAGTCCCTCAGTCGGCGATGAATATTTAAAAAGGTGCGATATTGAATGACTAGGTCCCTCATGATCAGGATGAAAACTACGTCAAAGGAACAATATGAAACACGGGAGACGAATGACAATCGCAACAATCACTTCGAATCAGAAAGTGTTATCATTTTCATATATGTGAAACCACTCCATTATTTTACCTTGAAAATACATACCTATTAATAAATAGTCCTTGGTCATAGTAGGACCTGCCAAATGCAGCCCACCTTCGTGACCAGCCGGGTCACTGGGTCCAGGAAGAGTTGAAGAAACATCATTGTCCACCACTGATCTTATGTTAATCTTCAACTCGCCCATTGCAGGTTGAAATATACTAGCAGCTAGCACAAACACCATACTATCCTGGATTCCATCCCAAGGAACTTCGATATCTCTAACTGCCATGAAGATAAGACCACTCTGGATATCCTCGTGGGTAAAACTGTTAACAACCGTATCCAAAACGTTTCGTTTTTCGCCAGAACTCCTGATGATTTTTCGAATTACTCCATTGATCGGCGGGGTGACGATTGTATAACGAGGATTGTTGCTGGTGAGCTTCGCCAGAGGAGTGGCATCAAGCACATGTAGAGATATCCTGTTGATTTCTCCAGCTTTCGCGGTCAAATTGTGAATGTGCATGAAAGGTGTCACCTTTATGACCACTTGAACTTCCTCTCTGAAAGAAACATTTCCTGCAGATATTTCTCCAACGACTCCGAAACTGTCATTAGCAGTCGTCATGTCTGTTTGCAGGTACATGACCTTTTTGTTGACTAGGTCTGCATAAGTGAAAGAACTAATGGGGTTGTCCTTATAAAACGGATTCATGGGATTGTCCAAGTACAGCACACCGTGCTTAGTGGGTTTCTTCAGGGTGAATTGAATTTTATTTTTGTCGGCGTTAGTTTCGATGAAAAACTGCTTTTCAGATAGGAAGACCACGTCTAATCCTTGCAACAAATTAAGCGGCATACCTGTCGATATGCTAATATTAATAGGAACAACAATGATATTGAACAAATTGAATTCTGGCCGGAACTTCTCATCCCATATTCTGAAATGGAAAGAGTCCTTCAATACAGAACCCTCATGCACATAAACCAGCGTATTGTCGTCTATATCCGCTTGAGTGAAGCCTTCAACAGGAACATTTTTAGGCAGCAGCACTAATTTACCGTGTGAAGGCCCTGATATAAGATCATACTTGAGCTTTGAGGGTGGGGTATCTGCATCTTCAGTTGCAAGTTCGTGTCTTGTGATAGTACGATTTTCACCCTGCACCACAGTTAAACTAGGAGCAGGAGTCACAAGATTGAACGGTTGGTCGTTTATAGGATTTACGATGATCGGAACAGTAACGTTACATAACATTACGTATCCTGGAATAAGGTATAAAGAAAAATGTATGTTGTCTCCCAAGGAATCGGAATGATCGTGTTCATAGTAAACTTGTCCAGATTCCAACTGCGACTGTGTGAATGTGGTCAGGTTTTTATTTCGTTGTAAAAATATATGACCGTGCATTGGGGGCAATGCAGATGCATGTATTATAGGAGCACGTAGGCCAGCGTGGTGTTCCAGGAAAGAAACAACTCCAGACAAGTTGAGAGGTATAGTTGTCATACCCCCTTCATCCACAGATATTTTTGGTATGCTCACATAGGCATCCAGCCCTCCCGATGATACGGAAATGTCAATTCTGAGGATCTGAAAACGAAGTTAGTCAGAACATCCTCATTCAAAAGCCTGAATTCATAAACTAACCTGCCTCATCAATTTATGTGCCAAATGGGCTCGGACATTAAAAATAAACGAATCGTTAGCATACAAATCTGAAAACTGATGGGTATGTTCATAGAAAACTTTACTATCATTCAGGTCGCTTTGAGTAAAACTGGAAACCACTTTGAAGTTGCCATTTTTATCCGATTCCATCTTGAGCCTTCCTAAACTTGGTGGTTCGATCACTTCATAATGTATTTGTCTATGTTCATCAGACACAGTTGTAAGCAAATTGTTTGAGGTTAAATATTTCTTCTGTAGAGGAAAAATGTGAAGAGGTCTGCTGATCAAGTCTAGTCGAACAGGCTTCGTCTTAATATGAAATAAATAATCTTTTGTTGTGTGCAAACCATCACTTATGTTGAATTTAAATCTTGCTTCAGTTCCATCTACAAGAGAATATGATTGATTGACTTTCAACAGATGCAAAACAATACTCACTTTGGTGTCTAAAAATAACCAAGCGGTTATCTATCTGTTCTTGCGTAAAGTGATTTAAGGGGTATGTTATATCTGATATCAGGGACACACTACCCCACCAACAGTTTTGCACTTGGTATTTCAAAGTCTCTTTCGGCAAATCATCATCTACGGCAGCTGAAAGGAAAAAAAAGATAATACCCTATCTATCAATATCAAAAAAATGTCACTGTTAACACGTATGAAATAAGGCGGACGCCGCGCTTGTTTTTGTGCGGGGCGGGAGCGACATGATTGTGCGACAGGCACATGTGTGAACGTCAACAGACATGCATTTTTCATGCAGGGTTGAAAATGCAGGGTGAGCACGCATGTATCTGAATCAGCCTATACCGGGTGTAACAGTATCACGGTATACCCCCGTATGTTACTTTTAAAGATAATCGATTAAAATTTTTTTGACCTACAAATTATTTTTTTCACTTCTGGTTTCGCCGGAAGTTACCATCTTAACCATATTTGTGATTCAGTAAATTTACACCCAGCATTTGAATGAAACGTTTGCCCCGCCATCTATAGCCAAATTTGACGGATGCGGCCTCTTAACGTGTTGATGACCATTCTGTTACAAACTTACCCAACATTTCGTTTGTTATGACACCCACTCCGCCTTCCCACATATTTAATCCAGTGTTATTGATTAATCTAGGTTTCTGATCATTAACGGGAAGAACGATTATTTTTACTACGAGCGGAACACTTTTCTTTTGGCCAGCCTCTCCAACCAAAACCAACTGATCCTCTAAATTTTCGGTACCATCATGGGAATACTGGACAAATCCGGATTGTATTTCTGTCTGAGTAAATCCCTTCGATTTCAGACATCGTTTATGAATTTGAATGCAGCCATGTTTCACGTTGTCCGTAATTGTATAAGCAGTGATTTTTGATTTGTAATAGTCTGTCAAAGCAAACACGTGCCCAACTGTCAGGACTGCAACACCGCCTTCGTTGACCATTACGTCAGTGCTACCTAGGTATAACCTCTCTGGTATAATTTCTATCTGTAGCTGGATATTTTTCTTCCAGACAATTCCATTTGTAACGTTGAATATTATTCTGTCTTTCGTTTGGTTTGTTCCCGATTGGATATATAACACTTTATTCTCGTTTATCAAATCTTGTGTGAAGGACAATACATTAATTGGCTCCTTAGCATTTTTAGAATCTGATAATATAGTGATATAGCCATATTCAGGCATCTCTGCGATGTGGTAAACGATAACAGAAGGAGGAACGTTACGTTGAGACATCTGAAAAAAGTTGGAATCATAAAAGTTATTTGATATTTTCGTTTCACACTACTTCATTTCACAAAATCATGACAAGTTTCTCCAAAACATTGTCGTCTTCAAAGCGACAATAGACCAATGTTTAGGGTTTCCGAATCTCGAGTTTGATAGTAACACTATATTCTTTCTCATACCTTTGTACGTTATACAGGAATAGCTACTGACGAGAAAGGGAAACAAACAAGGTATTAGGACCAGTTTTATACGTTCCAGTTAACTTCGGATGGACTAGGTAATGGTTTAGAATGTGAATGATTTCCATTATTAATCATGTTAAGAGTTCCGATTCTAAACCATTAGTTAGTTGATCCGGAGTTAACTGGAACCTATAAAACTGGCCCTAGGGTCGAGTCAACAAGTGCTTTTTGGGCCAAACATTTATCTCCGCCTCTGAAAAATATGAGCGAAGTGTCATTCGATTAGGAATAGAGTGTGGATTTTTTGCGAAAATTGCAAAGGTTATTAACAATTAACTGAAAAAAATGAGGTTTGGTTTTTTGCAAATATCTCAAAAACTAGTTTTCGAATTTGAAAAAACATTCAAAAAGAGGAGGAAATTTCCCAAAAACAGGTTCCTCCCGGAACTGTAGGATCAATATTTATAATTTTCCCAGAACTTTGAAAATACGACCAAAGACGGGGACTCGATTTGCGTCCACTTGGGTCCTTTGAAGAATAATTATTTAAAAAAAAGTTATTTCCGTCGACCGGCTGCACCCTTACAAGCACAACCCCCCAGAAGGCTTGTGCGAGCTAGGGAAGACGTAGCCCTTACCTTTTAACGTGTGATGCCATGCACGAGACCAGTGACCATGCTGGGAATCGAACCAACGCCCCTATGATTGAGAGGCGAGCGCTCTACCATCACGACCATCATATTAAATATGAAATTAAAGAATTGAAAAAATTCAGGTATCTCCTGAATTAGATGAATGAACAATGATTTCGGTCAAAAAATGTTTAGGTGATTTTTTTATTAATTATGCATTAGTTAATTAACAATTTATTCCTACTGGGAAATGAACATTGCAAGAGCGATAATTGTAAAATAACTAATCTGATATCTTTTTCCATTTTTGGAGACATTTTTTAAAGCTCTTAGAAGAGATTTCCGTTGAAAAAATTAAAAAAAATATTACTTTTTCTTTGTTATCAACAATTTACTTAGGTTGAAAATTAAAAACCTTGATTATTCATTGATTTTTTTTTACATTACTATTGATCTGTTGTCAAAATTGTTATAAACAAATACGTTGTTTATGATATTATTTAATTTTTTGTTGAAAACAATCTTTGATGCAAGTTATGATTTTTTAAAATAAAACCGTTCCTTGAAAAAAAGTTTTTATTGCTTGAAATCGGATTTTTTTCACCACTTGTAATTATTACTGAAGAACAATTTTTATTTCATTATTTATCATTCTTTTTGATAACTGAAAATAATTTGTTTTCGTTTAAATTTTCATTGTTTATTTAATAAACGATTCGATATAAACAATTTTTCTTTTTCTACATAATGAAACAAAACCAGCCATCTGTTATTTTTTGAGAAAAATAATTTATTAATAGAATTTTATTTGAAAGAATCCTCAAGTGATCATTGATAATTACACGCTAATCACATCGTAATGATAATGAACATGAACGTGCATAGAATGGTCAGTTCAATGATAAATAACTATAACACTGAAGAATATAATATTTATGATGAGAGTTAATTTGCCGTAAAAACCATTAGGTCATTGAAAACTTATTATCAGCAAAAATACCCGAGAAGCATTTAAAAATGTTGAAGTAATCCTATAAATTCTTTATAATAAACTAGCGACCTGCCACGGCTTCACAAGGGTGCAATTTACATGTGAGTTTAAAAAATTACTGATCGAGCGATTTCGAGTTCATCGTTTTGGTATTGATAATTCATCCTTACGAAAAGTGTGCTCAGAAAAAAAAAATTATTTTATAACGTTTAACTATGCCACCGTTGACTTTTCTCAAGGCTGCATAAAAATCTACAATTCTTTAGTGAAACGTATTTTGTATTCGCCTCCTACAAACTACAAAATGACACCTGGCGTGAAAGGTCCTCACTCGGCGTTCGGTAATAATAATAATACTCCCTCATAAACACTCAGAGTGTAACCAAAGGCATAGCCTATGCGAGTAGAGGACGGCTATTATTATTATTTGCCGTAGCGCTCTGGGGCGACTTACTGATTTTTGGTGGCGTATTCACTTTTCAGCTGTAGAAAACCCGGGAAACCTACAGCACCCCGGGTGGTCGGCGCAAACTCTAAGCAAGCACCAGACGTCGGGATTGGCATCTAGACAACTTACATTGCCTATCGACTCCTAAGAAACTGAGAAAAAATTTTTCGTTTTCCAGGATTCGAATCTGGCTAAATGCAAGCGGAAGTTTAGAAGACCGGCATCTAACCGCCTCGCTACCGAGCACCCAAAAAAAAAAGATATACTATACAGAGTAGAAATGATAGCTGGGCTAACAGATCTAAATCGGTTCGCAGATATACTATGCTTCCTAGCATAAGCCAAGTGACAGATAATGTATCTAGCCCAAGGAGCGTTCGTTAAATATTATTCACTTAGTTAGCTCGGTGATCACGTGATACAATCAGCATCTGCTCGCTCCGCTCGATCTTACAAAAACCGAACTCACCTACTGTATACACTCCAGCCCAACTACTCGATTTTTACCCCCGGCTGCCAGAACTCTCTTGTTGCCTATTTTCACTGGTGTAATCTGTCTCAACTCCAGTCATCATCCTCAATTACTTGGTGGAATAAATTCAACAGTGATGAGCTAACGTTAGTCTTATACCCTCACCTTGAAGAGGTAAATGTTTGGCAAAACAAATGTGATATTTGAAAGTAAAGTAGTGTGAATTGCAAATACTGAATATTGTTCTTTTGTGTTTTTTTCCAAACTTTTTAGTATTTTTTAAATATAGTGAAAATACACTCATCTTACCTCCAATTTATTTTTAGTTATCAGTACGCTGGTTGATTCTTCAACAGATAGCTTCTTCAAAGTTTTCGGCTCTAGGGGCTCCCAATAATTCGAAGGCAACATCCAAATACCCACTTGGGCAACGTTCACAGCATCCCTACAGCTCACCTTTAGCCCTATTTCATCAGCATTGACCCCTGAGTGTTCGTTGAGATAGCTTATATGCCCTTTTATTATATCTTCGTGAGTGAAGTTTTTGATGACCTAAAATTGGGAAGTGTTGAAGATATAGCAGCAATCAAAAGCATATATAAATTCACATGCAATTTGTTTTCTGAATTGCTCTTTTTTACTTTTTCTCGAAGGTTTTCAATTGCATTTGCAATCTGTTTGTTTTTTGTGTGTTTTATATATTTTTGACAGCAACTCAAGTACTCAAGTGCACATTAATTTAGGAAAATATATGTGCACAGGATGAGAACCAGAAAAAAATCATTAAACGCACCTGACACCAAATTATGTTTGGTAAGAATCAGTGGATCAGAGCATTTAATTTTCGTCAACAAGATGTTATGAATATCATAATAACTGGTAGTTTGGGGGGCAGCCCAAATGCCCCCCTGGCTACGCCAATGGCGTATTGTTAATGTATTCAAGTTTTCAATGTTCTACGAAAATGAAATATAATGAACGCATTCAAAAACACTGTGAGAGTTTTATAAGTGGATGATTTCTAAATCGTAATTTCTTCAGTATATTTTTGTTCTCTTCATTTATTACATAAATATATTATGAATATCAATTTTGGATCGCGTATTAACTTTTCATATACATTATTTGTTCTTCTATTTGCAGAAATATCAAATATATTAACTGACCAAAAAATGTTCAGCAGACCTAAAATGGTTTGCCATGGCTCATGGATAATTTATTAATAATTTAAATGAATACGTACCTTCAAAGTTTTCGAAGAAACTACTTTTCCAAAAGTTGGTTTGTTAGTAACTTCATAAACTACGTCTCTATCAAATGCATACAGATTTGTAGAATACGATAAATGCTCACTGGTAATAACAACAATTTTTCCATGCTCGACAATAATTTTTTTGTTCATTTTAACATGAATAAACGGCGCTGAAGCTTGTATTTCCAAGATCCCATTGACATGGAATTTTCCATCTGTCACCCACAACCTAACTTTCCCATACTCGGGTCCCTTATGTTTGAACATTATTCTGTTTTTATTCAGATCTTCCTGAGTGAACTCAGTTATCTTAGCACTTAAATTATTGACGTTGTAGAAGTGTCCGTTGGAAAAATCTCTGCAAGTATATATTATCATGGATGTAGGTGTACCGAAGTCGATGTCTGTGTATTTCAAATCTTTTCCAGTGAGAAGTCGTTCTCCTCCAACGACTACGTGAAAAACTTTATCCACAGCTCGTTGAGGACTATTATCATTCTTTAGGTTAACTCTAATATTCATTTGTCCCACGAATTCGAAGTTTTCTTCGGTGGTGGACAAAGCCATGAATGTAAAAGAATCAGTCTGTGTTTCTGACCCATCGTGAACATAATGAACCAGGTCATTATTCAAATCTTCGGAACTGAAATGATCCGTGTCGTTTGTGACTGTAGTACCCTTTATTATTTGTAAAAGTCCATTCTGCGGTTTGTTTGTTATGTTGTAAAGCAAACTCGGAACAAAATTCGCATGTAAAGATAAATAAGACTGATCAATTAGGGTCGACTCTCCTTCATCAACTTGGAGGTGTTTTAGTTTAACATTCACTTTAGATTTTTCTTCATTAGAAGGCGAGTAATCGATCGTCAAATTCTCTGTGATGTTATTACAACCTGGTGATAATACAACAAAGGCGAAGGTATCGTGAACATCTGAATATGGCTTTTGATAAAGCCTGTATAGTACATTGTGCAAAACAATGTCCTCTTGTGTGAACATGTCACAAGATCTCAACTTATACTTTGATTCAGGAGAGAACAGAAATCCGTATTGTGGAGGTTTCGCAATCACATAGTGAACTGAAGTGAGCGGTTTTAATGGTTTGGTTTCAAATGATAACTCTTTGGTAGATATCACTGTTTCCCACTGTTCGCTTAGCTGAATATTTTTTATGTTCACCTTGTATAAGGTGCATTTGGCAAATGTCAATCGGAATGTATATAGTTGGGTCTTGTCCAATGTACGGAACTGAAACATAAATTCATTGAAATTACCAAACGAGTCCGTCAAGAGATAATAATAAAAATGAAAAAGAGTAATTTTGACCATGTCGACCAAATATCCTTCTTTCCAATTCTCCTATAAGGTATAATATGAGCCTTATAGTTAATATGAGTATGATTTGAGATTTATGTTCGACTTCGAATAATAATGGTCTTTATTCATTCACTTGGATGGTCAATGATATCGTGCATGGCATCACACGTTAAAAAGGTAAGGGCTATGTCCTCCCTAGCTCGCACAAGTCTCTGACTTCTGAGGGTTGCTCGTAAGGGTGCAGCCGGTTAACGGATATAACAATATTTTTAAACAATTTTAACATATGTTTAAAGAGCTCCAGTTTTCAGTCGTTTCAATTGTTTTGAAAATTTTGACAGATGCAGCACTTCATAAAATGATCAATTTTTTTGGAAACTAAGAGAGTCAGGTAGGTAAAAAATTGACAGAATTTGCCTGAATAAGACCGTTAGCTTACTGAATCTTCGGAAACTTTTCAAAAAAATTATACGGGGTGCTCAGAAATTGACGCCCTATTCGGCTATCTCGAAAATTGTGTAACTAATTTTTCCCATAGAGGACTTTGGATAAGGATTCAGTCATGCCACCACACAACTTTTGGCTTTAAAACTACTGACACGTATTTTGATCATTTTTCTTCATGCCGAACGAAGTTCCGGGCAGCCTCGGGAACCCCTAACTAGTTTTGAAATTGTCCTTAACAGTGGAAATATCAAGATTTTCCATAAAATACAGAACACTAGGGTTTTTTTTTAGGGTTTTCTGTATAATAATGGCGCTAATTTCAAAATTTGTAATTTTTCTGAATTCAAAGAAAATCGCTTATTTCACATTTTATAGCTAATAAATAATAAATAGATCTGAAAAATATTCTGAGCTTGGAAAATTTCACGGATAAACAAACTTTTATTACCTTTTTGATGAAATCTCTCAGCATTTCATTTAATAACAATAACATAACCTAACTTCAAAAGGTGTTTGTGGTGGGTGGTGGTTGAAGTTGGTTCGTTAATCGTTAGTTATGAATAATGGGCATTGCCACTATATTTCGATTTCGTCATGAATGTACATCTTTTCCAAAAATAAGGGATACGTATTTTGTATTTTATCATTTTTCTCACGATCTTTGTTAAAAAAAGCGAAAAATCAAATTGTGACGTCATATGTAGTAAAACCACATTTGGCAACGTCGCATGCCGAAAAGATATATTCCATCAGTTTTGACACCATAATTCTTGCTCCGTGGTCGCTGACGAGTGACACTAACACACGTGTGTGTGTTACTTCACTCTGACAGCTGTCCAAATCAAAAGATTAATTATGTTATGCGCCTGCGCGAACGAACCCGAACCGAAAATTCAGTAGGCACCGTTGCCATATTGACTTGGTGATCAAATGACGTCACATGCAGTAAAAATTGTTTATTGTATATAATGAAGTATCGCCTGAAGAAAATAATTCAGTGGTGTCATTATTTTAATGCCTTCTTCCAATATATTCAATTTCCAAAAAACTTTCATCAAACGTGGCATTCCCCATTGAACTTTGTTGTAAATGGAAACAATCTAACTTCCCTTTTCCAAAGAATTAAGAATTTCATGTTAAATTTAAATTCAGACGCCCACTAGAATTGGTACATAGCGATGTATGTATGGCATCATTACACCATTACTTTTATCGAAGATAAAATTGAAGATGGAAGATATTATTACAAAGGCCCTAGAGAAATCAAAATCGAATACTTCAAGAAATATTCTATCAAAGGGGGGGATTAAAATGAATAATTTAATGTTGTTGTTATGTATATCAAAAAATAGTTGTCATAAGAAAATCTTTTTATTCTCAAAAGTAAATCTACAAAAGGAAAAGTTGCTTCTATTCTTAACCCATTCACCAAATAGTTTTTTATCCTTATCCGAAGTTCCTCTATATTGTCAACTCCATTTTTTCTCAACGCTAGTATATTCTACTTTGAAAAATTGGGAGAACTTTTTCTTACAACCCTATATCTAAATTGAACGGTGTTTGTAGAATCTTGGAAAAACAAAAATTTCCGCGTGGTTATTACAGATATCTGAATTATTATCAGTAGGGTTTTTCGGAAGAATCGGCAAGAAACAAATGCTGAAGCGTCAATAAACAATATCTGCTAATAATTTGACGTTAAAGCACAGGGCCGTATTCAGAGGTCTGGAGGCCTTGGGGCAACAAAGGAGTGTGGGCCCCCAGTCCAATTATTTTCCAAATGAAATGAATAATTCATTGTGAAACCAAGTAGATTTTTTTGGCATTTATCAAACATATAAATATAATCGAAAAAAAGAATTGTCTGAAATAAATTTTAGCGTTAACAAACGGAGCCTTCCGAGCTTTTTTCACCAAAAAAATTTTTGATTTCGCTGAAATTCAGTTCCCGAAGTATATCACTTTCAGCGCTCAGCACGATTTTGTCTCCCGTGCAATTTGATACCATTAAAACCAAATACATTGTTGATGCAATTTCAAGGTTTGGAAATGAAGCTCTGAAATATTTATCTTCGAAAATTTGGGAGAATAGCTTCGGGGATTGGTCTTTGTCTTTTCTATAGTCCTTTTTGTATACTGGTTCGGGAGTCAATTGCCGTAAGTGCCTTCCAATTATGATTTGAGAGGCACAAATCCGACGTGCCATAGAATACTGTTCGCATATAGGTACGGAGTGCAGCCATTCTGAAACTTTTGATTATGTACAAAACAGAGCAATTTGTCCGGAGATTCGCTCAAAAGCTCGCTAAATTCTGATCCGTTATGAATTTTCCAGTCAGGCCCTGTCTCCGGAGCTCCGACACTTATGGAGGGCGGATCATTTGCCCCAATACCCACTCCCCTACGGTAGACGAGGGTGTTGAAGACACCATCTTCGCAGGCTATAATGAATCAATCCCTCAGTTTTTAACTTCAGCCCACTTAACCTGAGGAATAAGGTCAGGTTTCTGGATAAGCCAAGGTCTTCAATGTTGTTGAAGAAGACTCCGTGCATTGGCACAGAATGATATTATTATCATTATTATTGTGGATGGCATAAATCATATCTATAGATCAATGAAAATATACTGTTCTAGTTTTATTAGACTTTCTTAATGAGTTTGACACCCTCAATTATGACTAACTATCACCGATGGGTAACTAACACCATATGGGACTATCTGAAACTGCTTTCTTACTGCTGGATAAGTACTTAATACTATAATGGATGAATTTGAGTATCGGTATCTTCCACTCAATTCTGGGGTACCGCAAGGTTCAATTTTGGGCCCTTTATTATTCTGCATGAACTACCCGTCCAGCTAAGTCTTCTAATTGTTTCCCAGGGCTCGTTCTTCCAACGAACGGCAGTGCTTTGGATCTCATTGCCTCGGAAGGTGTTTCCTGAGACATCCAGTAAGCGAACTTTGCCAATACTTACATTGGACATTGGAATAGCAGAAGTGAGTATGTAGTGAGTGGAGTTTCCTGTATTATATCTAAATGAAATTTGTTTGGGAAAGTTATGCTCTTGGATATGTTTATAAAAAATACTTCTGACGTATTCATATTAATTGAATGAAGATTAATCATTTCTCACCCTCATCTTGCAATATATCAAATTCTTATTATTTTGATGAAAGCAAAATTAATGGTTAGATATTCGATGATTTCCTAAAAAACACACTATTCTCAATTACCTGGAACTCATCAAACTCTGGTTTAGAGCTAACGTGTCTATAACGAACTCGATGCTGCTTAAGGTCACTTCCGGTGAAACTGTCCGAAGCTTCCCAGGAATTTGCGTGTTTCTCAACTTCAATAACTCCAAACACTGGCCTTTTCACGATAGAGAAGTGTGTAGAATAATCAGGTATGGCAACGTTCGATGTAAAGCTTAAATTGTAAGGAGTTATTATAGATGAAGCTTGGTGCAAGACAATTAGCCCTGTATTACGTTCCAATCTCCAATACTGTGGCGATACGGATACTCTTAGCTGATATACAGGACTCGTTTCAATTCCATCAGATACTTGCATTGATATGTAAGAGGTGTTTAACTCTGAGCTTCGATCAAAGAATAGAATATTTCCTTCATCAACTTCCTCCTGAGTGAAGGTATTGATTTGGGTACCAGGTTTGTTGGAATTTTCAAAAAACCCGCTCTCTGATTTCAGTATTGTATATATCAGCTCTCTTGGTGAATTATCTCCATCTACAGCTTTGAATATCTCTGACGAAATGTATTTCTTAGTTCCCTGAAAAAGTGTGAGTGAACATAAATGCGAATTGTGCATAAGGAGAATATTGAAAAATATAAGTGAAACTTTATTTACTTACCACTTGAGATTAATACTCTATGCATGCCATAATAAGAGAGCTACACGACATTCATATCAAACTAAAAAAAATTAATAATAAAAATCAGTTAATGGGAAGTTTTAAAACGTATGGGTTCAAATGAGGAACAATCTCGAAACAAAGCATTATATATATTCGATTATTTTCAATCAACTGAAGCGAGAAAACAATAAACATCAATAAAATCAAATAAAACTCATTTGCCAGTTCAAACATAACAACAATCTCTGATCACAAAAAACCCGATATTCTTGAACAAACATTTAGCGATTTCATTAAAGGCGATAACTACTAAAGAATGTTGCAGTCATTGAGGATCTTCCAAAATTCGATGAATAGTGCTTCAGCATTTTTAATCTCTAGCCAAACCAAAAAATCTTGAAGTAATTTTTTAAGTACGATGAACAGAATGTATCTGAACACTCAGTAAATTCATGGAAAATTAATTTATCCATCCATCCATTATCATCTTATAGCTGAGAAAATACTAGCAGTGATACCGGTGCGAAGTTAGCCACATCCTCAGATATACCCAAAGAAAAAAGTTGGGACAATATTTTTTTATTGATTATGGAAGGAATTATGTAAAAAAAATACTTATAAACCAATTAAGTAATGGAAATATTATCTCTCACTTTATTAAACCCCCCTTACCAATTGTCTGGTAGTGGGAGTAGTTTCTAGATAATAATATAATAACTTTCCCAAATGAAACAGTACCGCATTCTGATTTCAGTACGTGTTTGATGGAGGAAGACCAAATCAAATAACTTCCTCCATATACGGCAAATAATAATAATAGCTGTCCTCTATCCGCACAGGATATGCCTTTGGGTACACTCATCGAGTGTTTATAAGGGAGTATTATTATTATTATTATTATATACTTTGTCAGGCCTCAAGAGGGTGAGGGAGGGGGTAGTTTCTAGAATATTATTCAATAAATTTTCCCAAATTGAACAGTACCGCATTCTGCTTTCCGAATGTGTTGTATGGAGGGAAATTAATCGACTGACAGCCCCCATATAATTTGTCAGTCCTCCAGAGAAAGGGCTGTAGAGGGAGGAGTTTCTAGAAAATAATTGAAAAACTTTCCCAAATGAATCAGTACCAAATTTTGCTTTCATGAAGGAAAAAATTTATCGAATGACATCCCCCAAACAGTTTGTCAGGCTTCCAGATGGCAATGGGGGGAGTAGTTTCTAGAAAATAATTCAATTACTTTCCTAAATGAAACAGTAACGCATTCTGCTTTCAGGATTATTTCATCAAGGGAAAATGAATATAATAACATCCCACATTAGTTTGTCAGGCCTCCAAAGGGCAGTAGAAAGAGTAGTTTCTAGAAAATAATTCAAAAGCTTTCCCAAATGAATCAGTATCGCATTCTGCTTTCATGATGTATTTCATGACGAAAAAATTAATTGAATGACATACCTCAGAAAGTTTGTCTGGCTTCCAGAGGGCAGTGGAGGGGGTAATTTCTAGAAAATAAGTCAATAATTTTCGGAAATGAAACAGTACCGCATTCCTTCCAGGATGTTTCATGAAGGGAAAATGAATATAATAACCATCCCCCATACAGTTAATCAAGCCTGAAGAGAAAGGTAGAAGGTGTAGTTTCTAAGATATAATTCAATAACTTTTCAAAATGAAATAGTACCATAAACTGTATGGGGGATGTCATTTGATTCGTTTTTCCTTCATAAAACACCAAAAGCAGAATGCGGTACTAACTGTTTAATTTCGGAAAGTTCTTGAGTTTTCATCTAGAAACCACCCACTCTCTACCACCCTCTGAAGGCCTGATAATTGGTAAGAGGGGTGTAATTGACTGAATTGCTTGAATATTTTTTTCGCGTTATTTCCTTTGTAAAAAATAAAAGAATTGCCCTAACTTTTTTCTTGGAGTATATCTGTGGATGTGGCTAACTTCACACCGGTAGCAGTAATCCAACATCAAAATAACAAGTGTTAATGACAATTAGGGAGCATTCCAAAAAACCATGCCCAAAAAATTTGTTCCATAGAATTACCTGTACTGTCCTTAGAACTGTTGTATCAGATATATCCAGGACAGGAGGATCGTTAGTTGGTATGACAATTACAGATAAACTGAAACGGGACTTGCCCTGCAAATATACGGGCAGAATAAACGTATCAGCAGTTGAAAACTCTACCTCCAGAACTATACTGTCATAATTGTTCTCAGAACCATCATGTACATAATGGATTTTGTCTCTTGCTATATCAAATAAAGTGAAAGAGTTTTTGTCATGAGGCCAAATGTCTATGGTGATACTTCCATGTTCAGGCCCCTCAAGAATGAAGAAGTTTATGCCCGAATCCGTAATACCATACTTCGGGTAATCGAGAATCATATGTAGATTTTTTGTCGTGACAATCTCACTTTGGCCTTCCAATACTTGCAGAGGCTCAACAGAGAGCAGTTCAAGTTCCGTTGCTAGACTATTTTTTGAAAATACCTTATATCCTTCTGTATAGTTGAGGTTTACACAAAGTTCTTCTTGACATTCACACTGAAAAGAATCCAGACCTTGCTGTATGCAGAATCCGTTATCGTTGCAAGGGTTCTGAAGACAAGGATACTGCCACACACATCCTGGTAAAAGCCCCTCTGTCACATGGGCATCAGGCAAGCCTTTCTTCATGTCAAATATAGACAAGTGTCGTAAACAGCCCTTAAAACTACTATCACAAGATTTACTACAACCTTTTTGGGAGGCTCTAAAACGCTTGCTGATTTCAAGTCCGCCCATATAAGAGATGTCACTTAGTTGGAAGAGATGACTGTGAACATTCTTCTCGCTAGTAATCTTTTCGTCCACACTCAGTTCCAGGAGGGAAGTGGTGAGTCTGAATGAAACCTTGTGCCACTCTCCATCAGATATTCTCATGTTTTTACTAGCCAGTTTCAGTATTTTGTCGCCGATTTTGATCAAGGCCCTTATGGAATAATTATTTAATTCTACCAGGAAAAAGTCTTGCTTCAGTTTGTGACCCGGGTTGTAGAAAAGTAGACCATCTTTAGTTATTGTTCTTACTTCAAATTGAATTTTGAATTCCTTGTAATGCAATTTCTGAGACAGAACCATGTATGCATCATCTTCTATAAAACTTATGGGATGGTCTAGAGAGGCATCAAATTCAGCAGCACAATTCCAAGTGACACCTTGAACACTAGATTGAGATTGTCGCTGTCGGGCATGCTCCAATACCATGATATCATTGTATTTCAGCTAAAAATAAAATCAACGCAATTCATCTCTGGAAAATGTTTGAAGGATACTTTCACTTACATTAGAGATACAGCCCCTAAATTTTTCCACATGGCCAAAAAATATATCGGTATTGTTTTTATTTTTGTTATCACCAACAAAGAGACCATAATGAATGTTTAACTCAAAAAATTTACCTGGGAGATTTTTTCTGAAATAAAAATTATACACTCACAAATGAACAAAATTGTTTATAAGTAAAACAAAACAAGTTGGTGATCAGTTGTACTTCAGAAACTGAGGCTTCTTTGTCTAGTTAAAATGAATATAGGTGCTGCATAATATATTTCTTGTACCTTCAATCTCGAAACAAGCCCTGAATTTGGAAACCTTGTGCATGTGCCATGAAAAAAAACAATAGATCTGTCCATAAACCCTTACACATTCTATTTCACTAGGATGTGACGACTGATATATTAATTGTAAAGCAGTTGTCAAATTCTAGTATTTCTAGTGTGAAAGTATAGGCAATGTACTACATACAGTTTGATACAACTAATTTACTACTCACTGTACTTTATGTATCTTGTCAACAACCATTGTAAGATTTGCTTCTTTTCTTTCAATACTGACTTCATGCCATTTGAGATCATGTAGTTTTAGAGCTGAAGGTGATACTAATTCTGATTCACCTGCACCCAAATTAATGTTTACTTTGATTCTTCCTCTTTCAAGTTCTACAATACAATAATCTGTTGTTCCAGCCACCAACAAAATCAAAGCATTTGGCAAACGAGTCTTAAATCTAAAATATATGTATGTAGAACTCCTGGCTTCTTTGAAGGGAACTGAGATGTAGCTGTTGCCATAAAATGACGCTGAAAAATAAGAGACATGATGACCTGGAAACTTTTTAATAATTATTGTATATTTTACCTTGATCTATGCAGTAGCAGATCTTCACAGTCAAGTAAAACAAAAACAATACAAACGTTTTGAGTTCCATTATTTCAAATCATATTAGAAAAATTTTTCGGAAATAGAAAAATAAACATTACAGCTCGTCATCTACAAAAAAATATCATCTTTTTCCAAATTCTTCGATTGCCAGTCTATGGACCAATAGTTACAAACGTATTTTAAATATTTGTCACTTTGAAAATTTCGAAATGTCCTTTCTCAGAGCCTAAAAACTTAAAAATCACAAACTGAAACCTAATTGGAACACAGACTGCTGAAACCCTGAACTAATTGTCTGAAAGCTGAATCCGCTGAATTTCATTAAAAAGAAGTTAGACAGACGTCGTCATTCTTCTTCTGTTATTTTTATCAATAGCATAATCATGATTCCTGCCCAACAGATGGCGCCAGATGGTACAATTCTTATTTCTACCTTAATTTCACAATTCTTTACAGTATTTTCACTTCACAATCACATTCACATTCCTCACCTCACACCCACACCAGAAACACTTCACTGGCCGATTCAGATTTATGCTTGTTCGTGCCATGCAGGGTTTTTGAGACACGTGCATCTGACAGGCAAATACATTTTTGACGCTTATTAACTGAAAACTGCACGAAAATTCATATACCTATGCTGCGCTTTTCAGCTTTTCACTCGCGTGTCTATCACAAAATAATATTTGATTTTGTTCTGAAATAATTTTGTCAATACTGTAGTAGTGCCATTTGGTTTTTAAAATTTTCCACCGTATTTTTCACTGCATCCAACTGACAAACTTGTGTACATAGATTTGTGTGTGGATTCTAGAGAAAAACACTTGGATCTGACGCTATCTGTCTTGTATTGGTTTTTGAGGATACCTCTATATCAAATCGCCAACCATCATATAGTTTGGACTTTCTTGCAGGAGAAATAGGCATGCATGTTCGTAAACCATCACGGTGCCCTCACTTCTACACTAAAAATAATAGATGAGAGGTATTGCTAGAAATACTAGAAATATGACAAATGTTGTATCATTTGTGAAGTAGTTATCACATCCTAGTATTTCTAGTGTAGGCGCGGTGTAGGGGTATATACGAACAGGTACAATGAAATATATGATTTCCGAAAAGAAGGCCGTTGTCAAACATAAATAAACTGATTTTGTTTTCTTGTAGTGAATCTGTTTTTGCTGAAGTTTAGTTTTATTTAAATTATTTATTATTGATTTAAGCAATCAATTTTTTCAGTTGAATATGGAAGAAAAAACCTGTAAGTAATCTGTAAAATTTTATATTCTTGGTTGTCCCGACCCCCCGATTCTAACAGCTCACAATAACTTCAAAATGCGATTATTGCGAATAAATCTTATATTACTGATATTTGAGTTGGGAAAACATTGAACAATCCACTATAATGCCAAAATTGAGGAAACTAAAGATCAAAATTCTTCAAAAGAATGAATAATTTATTATTACTGACTACGGGCAGCGTGTCGTCATAAACTTGTATAATAGGTATACATTCTTTTATATTTGATCAAACTGAACCAACTGAATTGAAGTGATCCGACTGTTGAATTTTGAAATAATTTAATTTGCACATGAACGTTATCGCCTGAGAAGCCAAGTGACATACTCAGAATTTGAAATTTTGTGTTTCCTTCCTTCTAATTCTTAATTGAAAACGCTACTTTTTTCATCTCATTTAAAAATGTACTCCTAGCGACTCCTATCGTTACTTCACACGGTTCAAACTTTTACCGTTTGAGGGCTCTTAAAAAGCTGTATAAAACTGTCAAAATTACTCATCATTCCGCTAACAACCAAAAGGAGGGAGAAGTGTTTTGACCCCAAGGTCAAATTGTGTTTAAATCGAAGAGTAATTTAAAAACTCAAAATTTCGGAAAAATAGGAGTTATTGAATTATTTTCATTAAATGTTATTTTTGAGGCCCAAATTGATACAGAAAAGCCAAAATATAAAATCATGCGTGTTCCCTATTCAACAGTTGGGTTACTTTAATTCAGTTCGTGTAGTTTGAACATAACGAAAGAATACACCTAATGCCGTCTCACTCGATCATGTGTTCGTCAAATATAGATAATTCTTGAGTATTTATATTTAGAGCTGTATCAAGCAGATACTATAATTACACAGCCCAAAGAACATAAAACTAGAAATGCTGGTAGTTGCTGATGCATGACAAGTTTTGCTTAAAGTGCGCACCCATACAGCACACAATATCCTACGGACGTCCAATTCATGTCGGAATATACTTGGACCAATTTTGGATATCCAAAGTATTCCAAGTAATAGATATCCATAGGATATACAAAAGGAATATCCTTTAGGATATCCAAGACGCACTGAAGAAAATTCTACAATTAAAGTTTTTGCTGGGCGATTTCTTGCTAATGTAATAAGAAATACTATTACTATAACAAATTATAGAATAGAAGTAGCACATTCAAATTCTATGGCAGCAAAATCGATTCTGCTGATGGTGGTTTTTCTGCCACAGGTAGGTATAATGCTGTCGCTATTAGGCAGTAAATCTAGGACAGTAAGTTTTTCAATCAGAAAATCATAATTTCACAAGTGAATAATCACTAATAAATTACATGCCTATGACCGTAAGGGTTTCGCTTACGATAAGTGGATCATCGCATAGAAGTTCATCCACTTTTACGGTAATACAGTTGTGAACCTGCCACTTAAATATTACTCGAAGAACCTACTTACGACTACTTTGTTCCATGCTGTAGTTATTCGAAGTTTTGCTGCAATTCTGACGGAAAATACCCCCTCCACGAACGCAACGAACATTTGAACTGTTAACTGTTACCCGCTGTTCTAGTCCAGCCATAGTGCTGAATAGTGATCCTTGCAAACCAGCAACATAGGCATTATGGATTAATGGGTGAAGTGAATTAATATAATTAAATGCTATTACTCAAGTTTTTTCGAGACATACATATTCGTGTTAATGAAGTATGCGGAATATGAATCAATAGTAAGAGCTTCTGCTGAAATTTATTCACCTGACCCATTGTCTCACATGTTTCATTTCGAAACTTCTTTCGTGTTTGTCACTGATATAACACATTCCGACAGACTTTTTGCAATAATTTTCCATTGAAAACTATACCTACAGTTACAGAAATAGATATATGTGTTACCATAGCATACCTACAACATGAATAATGCCCTGTGGGGCCATAGGGACACATCAGCGGCAGTTAGATTCCTACAACTACAGCAATACCTTTTAGTCATAAGTAGGTGCACTCGCTGGCGGTAGCAAAGTTTATCAGCTACTACAAAAACATTGTCTACTAGCCATATGTAAATGCACTCAATAGCGGTAGCAAAGTTCGAGAAACTACGTAATCCGACAATTTCTATTTATCCCAAGTGAGTTATAATCAGCAAAGTCGACTTCATAACCACAGATGCATGATAGCTCGCTTGTCTCCTATGCTATTAGAGTTTCTTGCTAGGGTTATTGGATTTCTAGCTACGGTTAATAAAAATTTTCCTCAGTGCGAATATCTCATGGATATCGATGGATCTCCATTTCGTAAATTTTTTGTAGAAATAATTAATTGTGTATCCTCAGTGGCACCCTACGAATTGGCAACGTGATTGGCCATTTACATGGACATTCCTACTAGCAGCAACGCAAGAAAGTTGAAATATTATTACTATTTAAATTCAACAATAACTTTTCTGTTGCGAACTCTTGGCAAACCATTTTTTCTAGTTTGAAATATATCTCTTGTTTTGTTGGAAAATGAATGAAAAATTAATAATTTTAGAAAAATAACAAGTAATTCAATTATATGTCTACTACTCTCCAGTGTATCTTAGCATGTCTAAATTTTTTAAAATAACGAATGCAATAATGATTAAATAGAATTATGAAGGATATCTTTATGGACGTCCATAAAGGATATCTTATGGATATCCATGAAGGTATCCTATAGACGTACAGGTTGGTGGCCTAAGAATGTCCAATGAACGTCCATAGGATATTGTTTGGATAAAAGCTGGACGACTATCGAATGTCCAAAATATCCTTAATGGATATCCGATGGATATCCACTGGATGTCCATGTGTTGTGTGGGCACCGGTCACCCGGGGTGGTGCTGTAGGTTTTCTGGGTTTTCCTACAGCTGAAAAGTGAATATACCAACCAAAAAATCAATAAGTCGCCCCGGATCGCCACGGAAAATAATAATAATAGCTGTCTTCTACCCGCACAGGTTATGCCTTTGGGTACACTCTAATAGTGCTTATGAGGAAATATTATTATTTTTATTTTTTATTTCATCAGATATATTCCAGTCAGGCCCTATCTCCGGAGCCCCGATACAACCGGAAGGCGCGCTGGTGTGTCAATAACCCCAGTAACCAGACATGTCTGTGGGATGAGTGATTACTGGGTCCGAGAATCATGTGCCCTGAGAAGGCGGAGTGAACCAAGAAATACGGCCTTCTGCATTCGCCTGGCTAAGATTTATGCCATATTATGGCAAACCAGTATGATTTTTAAGCTTGATAGCAGTGTTCATCATTCTACCAAAGACGTCTATTATCAGAACCACCATTTTGACCTGATGATTTGGGTAAAGACACTGAAGCCGACGAAGTTCAAAGAGTAGATATCGATATTCAGTCCGTTCTTCCTCCTCTTTTCGGACGATATTCGTTTCGCCAGGAGCCGAAAACTGTATGAATCGTCCTACTCTGATGGTCGAGGACTACATTACGCTTATTGGCTTGTATTTGCCTGAGGGTGGGAAATGAATATTTCCAATCGATTCGGCACTTCTCATTCTCCACAACGGACTCAATATCCCCGGCGCATAAGGCAACACCGATGTCTCGTCTATACCGTACGAGTGTCCTAGGTGTTAGTACAACACTCGTAGCGCCGCGTTATGTCTGTGGATATAGGCCGAGACCGCATAAGCTGCACAGGCTGACAGAAAATGCATTATGGTCTGTCTCAGCTGCCCCACGACACGCTCTGCATCTAGTGTCAGGGACCTCTATACCCATATCACGCGACTACGATAGACGAGGGTGTTGAAGACACCATCTTGGCAGGCCATTATGAATCCCTCGGTTTCCGGCTTGAGGGTGAGAAATGAGTATTTCCAATAGATTCGCCACTTCTCATTCTCCACAACGGACTCAATAGCCCCTGGAGCATAAGGTAACACCGGTGTCTAGTCGATACCGTACGAGTGCATGTCGTGGATGGTAGTACAATACTCGGAACGCCTCGTTATGTCTGTGGATATAGGCTGAGACTGAATAAGTATTATGGTATCGGCTGCCCCACTGCAGTTACATAGGGTTATCAATGCATGGATCTTCTTCAAGAACATTGAAGAACTTGGCTTATCCAGAAACCTGACCTTTGCATTTCTCAGGTCAAGTGGGCTCGAGTCTACCAGCCAGCTAATGCGTTCTCAGCCAATATCCACAGGCACAACGCGCTTTGAGTGTTGTGTACTACCACCTACGACACTCGTGCGGTATAGACGAGACGCCGGTGTTGCCTTATGTTCCGGGAGATATTGAGTTCATTGTGGAGAATGAGAAGT
Source organism: Chrysolina americana (assembly GCA_958502065.1). Taxonomy (NCBI): domain Eukaryota; kingdom Metazoa; phylum Arthropoda; class Insecta; order Coleoptera; family Chrysomelidae; genus Chrysolina; species Chrysolina americana. The sequence goes on along the minus strand of OY293420.1, from coordinate 54,586,540 downwards.
GACGAATCTATTGGAACTACCCATTCCCCACCCTCAGGCAAATACAAGCCAATAAGTCTGATGTATTCCACTCAGCAGGCTTTACCCAAACCATTCTGTCAAAATGGTGGTTCTGATCATGGGTACTTGATGGAGTGATGGACACGCTGCTCTCGAATCTGAAAATCATACCGGCTTGCCGTGATGCGGCAGAAAACTTAGCTGGAAGAATGCAGATGGCCGTAATTCTTGGTTCACTCCGTTTACTCAGGGAACATGATTCTCTGACCCAGTAATCACTCACCCCACGGGGAGTGTTTACTGGGGTTAATGACACATGCACCAGCGTGCTCTCCGGATGTATCGGTGCGCGCACGCGTATATTCCTCATGGAACAAACAGAAAAACGTCATAAAAACTCATAGAGTGTATCCAAAGGCATAGAGGACGGCTATTATGTTTATTTGTCGTGAAATAATGGAATGAACCTGCATTCATAACATATTTCAAGTTTCTTGTCTCTCATCAGGGCCAGGATAGGTCAGATAACATTGAAGTCATTTTGCATTAATAGAATTTCTTCGAAATTATTTGTTTTATTTACCATCTTGGGGGTTATATTTTCCTGATTTAGGAATGTATGATTGTAGGAATTCATCGATTTTATTAACAGAGAAGCTTAGCCTATGAAACCAGAACTCGGAAACAGTAGGTAAAAAGAACGCGACTGCTATAACTACGTCTCGATCAATAATCACGAAAAGAGTTGATGGATACCAAACAAATCTGTGATGTCAATTCAAATTGAAAAATTGATTATTTCTTCAGATATCAAACCAAAAAATCGTTTTCATATACGTTGTAGAAACCTGTGACAATAGGTTTGATATGGAGTTTCAGAAAACTGCCATGTTTACATAACAGATGGCATTGATAACAAAAGTGTCATTCAGGATGTTGATTTAAATATGCTTTTCAGCACGCCTCAATTTTTAATAATCACTTATGTGAAAATAAACATCACAAACACCAATCCACTTTTTAAATGACCGCTTTTCCTATGGGGGTAATTTTTTTCCCGAATAAATAAAATATTAGCGTATAGTTACATATGGTTACATGTACCAATGTAAATTATTTACTTAGAACAAATAGTGCATGTAGTAGACTGTATACACAACAAAAGGGAACCCTAGAGACTCAATTTTTCGCAGTAAACTTATGAGGCATAATATTCCTCACTCAATAAAGTGACCCTTCCCTTCTATTAATGATTGAGATAATTCGAATAGAACGACGTTGCCAGATATTTTCCAAGAAAAAACTCAAAACTGGATATTCGAAGTATATAACCACCATTCATTATGTCTATGTAAAGAGAAAGAAGAAAATAGATATAAATTCAGGATGCCCCCTCATAGAAAAGGCTGGTTCGCCCCTCTGCCATCTATGAAGGCACTGAAGGGAAAACGTTTTTTTTAAACATAATTTAATGTCGGGATCCCGATTTAAATATTCAGAAAATTTTATGGTAAATTTGTTCTACAGACTTTTTGGGGCATTCTCTTTGCAAAAGTTAACTGGAACCCAACAAGCGGGGTCCTGCTTTCTACCAGAATTTTTTGCAAATATATCATTGTCCAGCCGATATGAACAACAAAGAAGTCTCAACGGTAAGTAATAATTTTTTTACGTATTGGGCCTATAATAGATAAACAATTTTTCATTTGTTGTTTGATATTGAAAGGGACTACGTTTAAGTCTAGACTAAAACCGTGTCGATTTCTATGGCACCAGCTATCCTACATTGTCTTCTGAAATTTTGATTCTCGTATCGTCAGCATACATTGTTTCACGTATAGTCGAAGAACTGATCCTTGGGGGACACCCAATTGCACATCTGAAGACTTCTGAGGATTGCTCGTAGGGATGCAGCCGGTTATAATAAATTTAGGAATACCCCTTGAAGATTTTTGATTTCGAATCGGGAAAGTTATCAGATTATTCAATATTGAGAGTCTTAAATTCAGCCACTACTTTAACCGGTTCACTTTTAATGTAACTTTAGTACTGATTCACCATCCGATAGTATGGATTTCGATAATTTGTTCATAGTCAGTATACATAATATATAATAACATTCCCTCAGTCATTTCCACTAACCTACCTCAACTCTTCTAGATATTTTTCGAAAATTATCCTCAAACGACAACTTAAATATGAAAAAAAAAAATTACCAAAGTGACTTCTTTCTATTATAATGAAGAATATACTCTCCTTGATGAAATTATCAGGTGATTGAATTTTTGCGATAAGTCTGTCGATTTATTTCTGAACGAAAACACCACTCGTCCTGCGGACTCGTGGTGTTTTCACAAAGCAATTCAGATGGGTTCAGAAATAAAAGACAGACTTATGAGATAAATTCAATCACGAGTTGAATTTTATCAGACTATTTCACGAATAAAGTTTCTTCATTAATATAAATACGAACAATGTATAACAGTCATAAACAAATTATTAAAATCGTCAATATTATAATGTTTCGTTTCATAATTTCATTTGAATTTACACCGAAGCGACTCATTTTGACACAATCATGTACAATTAATATTGATAGAACTGCCAAACTTTGTGTTGCCATGGTTACATCGTTGAAAATACCGAAGCTGATCCTCCAATCAGAATTGAAAGACAGCTGGTGTTATCGCGATAATGCGATTTGTCTTTGGTTTGCGATTGGTCAGAATAAGTGAGAATTTTGAGATGAGTGAAATAGTCATCTAAATATTTAATTTCTTTATTCTGAATCGACTGGAGTTCGCAGATTTGCTATATCTTCAACCGTTCTCGAGTTGAAGAGTTCATCTAGAGTTGAAAGAGGTAATTTTCCTCGAAAATTTTGTTTTTGTAATTTTTTCAATTAATCTTCGTAATATTCAACCTATTTTTGAATGCACACATATACGCATATGCAATATGGAGTAAATCAGATGATTTTTTATTTTTCATGATTAGGGGTCTACCCTTTAGGACTTGTTGACTAGTTGAAAAGTTCATCTGGACTTGGGAGATGTGATTTCCAGCGTTTTTTTCCATTTGAAATCAGCTCGTCGAGATACATTTGAAGGAACTTGGCGATTTTTTTAACAATTTAAAATAAAAATTTTCAAAAATTCGGTTTCCTTCAATATCGAATTATGTTTTACTCGATTTTAATCGTCTGTGAATATCTTGAAAATGCAAAATTAGCTCTTACTTTTTAATTAGATCGTCATTTCACTCAGAAAATGTTAATTTTGCGGATATGCCTTTTTTGTCAATTTGCCATCAAAATTTATTTTCGTGATATTATTCGGAATCAGCTCGTCGAGATACATTTAAAGAACGTTTGTGATTTTTTGAATAATAGAAAATGAAAATTTCCGAAAATTTGATCATGTAAGGGAATTTTTGACGTTTTATTCCTATTTTATGCTGAAACTTGTATCTGAGCATATACAAATCATATATTTTCGGAATCAGCATGAAATTTTACGTATATTGTGCAAATTTTAAGTGAATCTGATAATTTTGTATTTTTCAGGATTTTTAGGGGTCTACCCCTTTAGACTTTTCTCGAGTATTTTTTATTTCGCCGATCGAATTGAAATTCACTGACAATACTAATTTTGGCATTCAAAATCGATTGGCGTTCGCAGAATTGCTCTATCTTTAACCGTTCTCCAGATGGAAAGTTCATATGGAGTTGAGACTGGTAAATTCTCACAAAAAAATATTTTACTTATATTCCTGATAATATTCGTTATTTCGCCATCAAAATTTAAGACACAAAACAGAAAAAATTATATGGATATTCACTTGCCACTAGAACTTACCCCAAAATTTGACAGCACAGTCGTTTATCGTGAAACAGGCGTGGAAAGACGAAAAATATTAACATGATTCGCTATCTGAGAGATGATGAACCAAATTTTCAAATAGATTGATTGCTCAGACATACGCTAGATGGCACTCATGGTAGACAAGTTATGAAATGATCGTTTACTTTTGGTACCACCGTGCACATGGCCGAAATTCTTAGTGGTACACTATGTCAACCACTGTCCTTCAAAGATTTAAAGTCAGACTGTTCTTCTGTAACTCTGTTGAATGTAAAAGAAAATTATCCATAGATAGCCACAGCGAGGTGACTGAAGGTTTTTATTTCGATATTACAAATAATAATGTTGTTTCCAGTTACTCAAGCCTTTTTTTTTATAACAGTCGTTCTCCCATTACTAATCGGTATTATTTCCATACCAGTAGAGTCATCCATTTCATAATTTACGCTTTCTGTACGCCTTATGATATATAAGGAGGTGTCAGCTTTCTATATCATAATAATAAAAATACTCCTTCATTAACACTCGTAGAACTCAAAGGCATAGCCTGTGCGGGTTGAGAACGGCTATTATTAATATATTTTGCCGTGGCGCTCCGTGGCGCTACCCCTATAAATTCGACAAATATTTCACTCAACTCGCCGAAAAAATGTTCAGTTTTCATTCCTATCGTATTTTGAAATTTACATTTATTTTCATCCTATTTAAACAATGTTTCTGTATTATCTGAACCTCATTGATTTTCGGAACGGTTAGGCAGCTATGTATTGGAAAGGAGAGTTTAAGGGTGGCCTGTTTGTGGTGGATGAATAGAGGTGTTGCGCAAGCGCTTTTATTCGCAGGCCGGCAAGAGCTCCGAAGTTGCCTTTTCTTGGATTCCTCTTCGATTTTTGATGACAATAATATTGTGATGAGTGGTTAAAGTGTTGCATAGACCTAATGTCATAGTGTAACGATTAAAATGAGGAGCAGTAGTTCGGAACTGCTCCTAGACCAACAAGAGGAGCTACGCAAACGTAAAATTAAAGTATGTATTGCTAATTATATGTATTATAATGTCAGAGGAATATCAGGTGTCAATATCCTACCACCCGAATTGATGACTCCAAATATTGCGACAGTTTATGTCAACAGTAATGATTTTTCCGTTACTCTGAATGCTGAATATTGAAAAAATGCATTTGATCTCAAGTGACACAGAAATTATAGGTATAAACACTCCCAGACATAAATATTGCATATTTTTTTATCGGACTGTATTTTTTGTGCAAAATTTTTGCGACTTGGTAGGATCTTGTTTACTGGAGTGTTTTAAGTATTTTGCAATTGTTATGAATTGGAAAAATGTTTACGTATTTCTATTATAAGGGAATGAGCGATAATGAAAGAAGGAGTAAATGAGCATAGTGTGCCTTGACCTATACAACAATGACAGATAATTAATTATGTCTACTTGACGTTAACACAATGACATTATTAGTGACTTCTCGCTCGATTCTGTAGCTTCGGTTAGCGAGATGCCTCATCAAAGTGTCATAAAATATGTTAAATATCATAAATATGCAATATTTTTGCCTGGGAGTGTACCTATATTTGACCCTTAAGTTCGCAGTGGAAACCAATTTTCATGAAAGTAATAAAAGTATGTCAATTGAATGTATATAGTTTGATGTTCTTTTCAGGAGATAGCAGCAGCGAAAAAAGCAAAAGCGGTTGCTGGTCGATCATGCAGAGAACAAGCTTTATTCTATTCCACAAGTTTGCTGGCAGTTATAGCAATGTCCGCAGGATCGTCACTTTTATTTTTGGTGCCCTTGTACGTAGATCCAGCCATATCAACTTTAGCATCCAATTTCGTGACAGAACCTGTTACTTGTGTCACCACCAGAATAGAGGAATTGATGGGATTGGCCAATTGTTCTTGGAGCTCTTGTCGTGAGGGCTGTACAAGTGATGCATATCACTGTACTCATATTTATGTCAGTTACAACGACAGTAAGGTAAATATAGTTTTTTTTCTAGAACCACTTAACTTTGACGCATTCAAAACTCGTCGCAAACTTGACGGTTTCCTAAAAATGTAATTTAATGGTAGCTTTCCCGGTATAGAATGGTTTTCTGTTGAAGACGAACCTATTCCTTCTGGATGGCAAATACTGACAGTGAATTCGTAGCGTTATAATAACCCTAACAAAACAGGTAGAGGGTGGGCCAAATTGGACACTTTGAAGGAAAAGTCCTGTTTTCCAACCTGATGGCTGTGTCTATGGTTAAATTTTATGACAGACCCAATGGTGAAAACCGCATATCAATATCTATCACCGTTTCTGAGTACTGCTGATTTCAATAGAGCTTGAAATTACCCAAAAAATGTACCACATGATGTTTTGCTAGACACATTTTTGGAATGCAGAGCTTTTAGCTTTTTTCATGTAGACTTTGAAACACTCACTTTGAACAAGTAGGCTCTGGACGTTGCGCAATAAAATAGAATGCAACTGTTTACTGGTAGCTTTCAAATTTTGATTTAGGCAGTAAGGACGTTTCTCAATTCATGGTTTTTGTTTAATTTTCAAACACATTTGCAATGAAGTAAAAGTGGGATATGTGGGATAGAAAGAAAAGGGCAAAACATGATGCATTGAATAGGGAAAGGGAGTTGAAAGAAATAGTCGTTTTAGGAGCTGTTGAAAATGATCCCCGTAATGTTAACGTGAAATTTAAAATATCAACACGCCTACCAAGAACTAACATTAGGCGGATTTTGAAAAAGCGTAAATTCAAGCCATTCAGGTGCAGAAGAGTTCATAGACTAAGACCAGGAGATTTTGAACGCCGCATGGATTTTTGCCAGTGGTTCCTGGAAAATTGTAACCAAGTGCTTGATTTTTCATTTAATTATATTTGGTCCGATGAAGTTAATACAAGCAGTTTTTCATTTTCAACTATAATTCTTATACTTGGGAAAAACAAACTCCTCATTCTATTGTGGTGTTTTTTGGGGTAGAATTATCGGCCCGCTCGTTTATAATGGTACTTACTCTCATATTTCAGAGGCAATTATAAATTTTGAGGCAAGAAATTGAACTCCTTGTTGATAAATTGCCGCTGATGGAGCGCAGGAAAATATATTTTAAGCAAGACGGGCCTCCGCCTCACAACACTGCCATTATCGACAATTTTTTGGCTGCAAATTTAAATAATTGGAGAGCTTACCAAGGATCTAGTCGTTGGCCGGCCTATGGACTTTTACCTCATGGGAAGGTTGGAAGATCTTATTTTTAAATTGCTGACCAGCTCTAGGCATGAATTGGAAGCGGCAGTGATGCAAAGTTTTGCTCCTCTCACTCCCATTGAACTGATTAATTCGGCAAGAAATGTCCAGGAAAAGTTTCGCCTGTCTGGAGGAGGAGCTGGTAGACATTTCGAACGCCTATAAAGGAATATATAGTTCTTGTTCGTTCGATATTTACTTTTTTAGACAGGAATTTCTCAGTCATGCCCTGTCTCCGGAGCTCTGACAGTTCTGGAGGGCGCGCTGGATAATTTGGCCCAATAACCACTCTCACGCCGTGGGCAAGCCGGTATGATTTTCAGGTTGGAGAGCAGTGTGTCCATCATTCCACTAAGGACCCCTATCATCAGAACCACCATTTCAACAGAATGGTTTGGATATAGCAAGCCTGCGGAGTTCAAAAAGTGGATCTCGATATTTAGTCCGTGTTTCCTCCTCTTCTCGGACGATGTTCATTTCGCCCAAGTGCCGAAAACTCAATGACGAAAAGCATCTTAGCCTGTTGGTCGAGGGAGACTACATTAGGCTTAATGGCTTGTATTTGCCTGAGGGTGGGGAATGAGAGCAACAAACTAGGACACCTTCCTGTAAGGTCTTTCAGGGCTCACTGGTGATCAGGCAGACATTTTGGCGGAGAAACAACTCGACCAGGAAGTGAAAAAATTAGGAAACACAATGACCAAGGTATTCGAAGAGGCATGTCCCTTGAGAGTGACCAAAAAGCGCCGAGTGTTCGCTGGTGGGACCAGTCGCTAAAGGGCTTGAGAAAAGTAACCAGAAGGGCTCATAATGAAGCCATCAAGGAGGGCAACGAGGAAGAGGATCTAGGACAATTGCTCGAAAACAATTTTCTGAAAGACAATTCCCCGAAAGCACTTCCCCGAATGGACAATTGCCCGAATGAACAATTGCCCGAAAGGACAATTGACCGAAAAATTTATTTAAATATAGTGATACCAATAGATTTTTAATTGCGCGTACGATCATGTTGAGTGCCTTATTACTGGATATATTACGGAATATAATACCAATAAAAGTTTTAATCTAATCCTGTGGAATGTTCGTCGTAAACGATCCAAAAAGACGATTTTTTATATTTTTTGACCCGATTGTTCATGAACGAACTAACCTGGTGACAGATTCGCCTTTTGCAAGGCTGGAAAATCTGTTGTTCCACCCCTCTGTATTGTAAAATTAATCAAATATGGTCTAGTTTCTTTAACATGACACACAGTTGAAATTTCATTACTTTTTGTGTACTGGCCATTGTTATCGCATATAGGGTTATTTTTTTCGGGAGTTTTCCTTCCGAGGTTTTTTCCTCTTCCCCTTTTCACTAATTACAAACTCCAAAGCCATTTTGCGTCTTGACTCTTGCTCAGATTTTGGACAATAAATGAATAAGAAACCTTTAGTGCAGTATTTAAATAAAAGTAAATAATGACTTATTAACGAGTCTCACTTATTCTAACCTTAATTATTATAGTAGGTATTAAGGGTGTTATTAGGATGTTAGGATATCAGGATTATTATTTATTAAGAGGGATTTTAAAATTTTTGGAGTTAATATTTGTAGTTAGTGTACCTGGAGACGATCAATGTCAAAGTAACCTTAATTATTAGTAGGTATTAGGGGTGTTATTGTAACTCAGAGAAGAAATAATGGCATACAGAAATTTCCAAAAATATTGGTTACAAATTTATAAAGTAGCGCTAAAATACATTTTTCGGGCAATTGTTCTTCGCGAAATTGTCTATTCGGGCAATTGTACATTCGATCAATTGTGTTTAGGGAAATTGTCCATTCGGGCAACTGTTTTCGGGGAATTGTCTTTCGGGAAATTGTTTTCGGGCAATTATCCGGAAGCCCGAGGAAGAGTAGGAAAACTAGAAAACCGCAAGAAGCGAGTTCAAAAAGGAGCTGAGGAAAAGTAAATGAGCCTGCTGGAGGTCCTACTACGGAGAAATCAACTTCCTAAAGGAATCTGACAAGAATATTGAGTAACGAGACAGAAGGTTCCATAACAACCTTGATGAAAACCAGATGACATGGACAACATCATCCGATGATTCGCCCAGACATCTGCTGTAGTACGCTCCCCGGACGGTGTCGATGACGACCAACAGGCTTGGCCAACATAGAAGGTCTCCCAAGGGGATTGGCAGCTGGTGGAGCGGGTTGTTACGTACGACGCCATAGCTTGGGAAGTGAACGAGTTCAGTCCATGAGGCAGCAGGACCTGATGTAATTTTCTTGGCAATGCTTCAAAAGTGCCTGGAATTTCTCATCAAAATTTTGGGGAAGATATTCCGGGCAAGCATAGGTGTGGAAACCAGCAAGAGTAGTATTTATCCTCCATAGCGGGGAAAATATACTATACTTGAAACGCTGGAAAAGGTACTGGACAGGTTTCTGTTGGAGGAGCCCCTTTCCATAAACCAACACGTATATAAAAGGAGGGAGTCGACAGAATCGGCCCTCTACACTATAGTGCGAAGTTTGTTCCTACTATTCCGAGCAAACAACAATGGAAACAAAATACAGTGGAGTTTCGCCCAGGCAGCTTAATTTGATATACGGACGGTTCGCATTTGACTGACAAACAGGCTTCCGGGGTAGGCATCCACTTAGAAGGAAGAGGTGTACAAGAAAGCTATGCTTTGGGAAGAAGTACAACAGTTTTTCAAGCAAAACTGCTCGCCATCCTAACTGCAGCTATGAGGCAAGAGGCGGAAGAAGGCCCCGAACAGAGAATTTATATATCTTCAGATAGTCAGGCAGCGCTCAGAGCCCTCAGCCATCCTAAACCAAGTTCAGCACTTGTACAAGAATACGGAGACGCTCTTGCGAAATCAGCTGAAACAAAGGAAGTTCACTGGTATGGGTCCTGGGTCTCAGGGGGTGCATGGAAACGAAATGGCAGACGAACTTGCTAGAACCGTTTCCGCGACCTTTTCAGCCCTTAATGACTGTGCGGAAAATAAAACTGAACAAACTCTGGAGGGATAATACTGGCTACAGGCAGTCGAAAGACTTTGTGACCGGCCCTAGCAAGTCAAGGACGACATGGCTCCTAGACAGAACTCGCCAGGCACTCCGTCTCCTTAAAGGAATACTGACAAGGCAACAAACTAGGCAGACACCTATCACTAATAGGCATAGAAGACAACCCCACTTGCCGCCAATATGAAAAAGACGATGAAACTTCATTGAGCGAGTGCCAGGCCTATGGGAGGTTAAGATTTAAAATCTTTGGAGACGAAAAACTTCAACGAGAGGAACTACTTAACCTAGAGTGGACGGACATACTGACTTTCATCCAAAGGTCACGAAGGTTCGAAAAGGAAGTCTAGGGGGAGTATTGTAGATAAGTGGAGAACAGGGGATGGCAAAAAAGGTCCATACGGGCTGGACTTACTTACCTGGCTGCAGCAGCGGCCTCCCCGTAATTACTACCACTGCTACTACTACTACTGTGACCTATATTGAGCAGGTTGTCCATATCCAGCTGTGAGAATCGCGCATTTGGATGGGTGTAAACCGCGTACAGGCAGGTACCGCCCTACAATCGGATACCGACGTGTTCCTGACAAGGATTGGTACGCCACCGTATCTCCCTGGCAGAGGGTGGTCAAACTCAGTTTTTGCTTCTCCTCGTCTCCGAGATGAACATTAGATCTACATTATTATTGGCACCGTTAGCCATTGAACATGTATGCCTTTAGTGGCATTGAAAGGCATACCTCTGCTCGTCTCCCAGGACCGTCAGGGCGGCCATAGCCTTTACCATTGGAGACTCAGCCTGCTGCAGTCTCAACGTGAACTCATCCAATGGTCTACAGAGCACAGGAATGGCTATTGAGCTGCATATCAACTAAATTCGACCAGGCAGTCTCTGCATGTCGATTACCTCCAACGGGGCGCCGTAGTTCTGGGGATTCAGGGATAGGAGGGTAGAAAATAAGTGGGGATCCTTGGTTCTTCTGCATTTCTGTCTGTCTTGGTTTCTTCTGTTTCTGGGAAATATTTACCTAGGTTGGACTTGCATTAGGATTTCCCTGTGCCAGGCATTGACGGGTGTGGGTGGGGCTATGATGTAGGCTGGTTGCTCAGACTTGCGGTTTTTGTATTTGCAGCTTTTGTCCATTAACTCCAACGGGGCGCCGGAGTTGAAGGGATAGGGAAGTAGAAAATAGAAGGTGATTCTTGGATCTTCTGGATTATTGTCTTCCTTGGTTTTTTCTGTTCTCCTCTAGGGGGCCAATCTTTACCTGGGTCGTGGACTTGCATTGGAATTCCCCTCTGCCAGGTATTGGCTTTAGGGATGGGACTGTGACGCAGCTTCTGTGCTTCCAGAAAGTGGATCCTATCTAATTAGGTGGGCATGTTCACGCTGTTTGATGGGTGTGCCACTTTTCCACAAATCGTGCGGATAGAGTTTTGGTGGTTGATTTCTCTGAGATCAACCAATGAATAGCGTAGAATTATTGACGTCAACAACTATCGTTACCAAGCAATATTCGAGAAGAACTCTGAGCTTTGTGCTCACTGAACTGATCTATCATCAGTCAGCTGGGATTCATCTGTCATATCCAGGGGGATTGTGCGCTAGCACATGGTTATTTCCACGATAAAATTTGCGAACTCTACACACATAAGTATAGTTGAAAGAAATGTCATGAATGAAAGAAAAAAAGTTTCATTGATCATCGGTAAACTTCCATTTTGTTTTTCATGCATTGTTAATTCATTTGGCATTATCGAAGTTAATGAGCTTAATTTTCAGGAACACCCGTATAACCAAACAGACGACGCCGTGCTTCTAGTTAACATCAAAGGATGTGGATACCCACCTAGTGTTCTATGTTCCAACTTCACTGACACATATGGAGTAGAGGGAACAGAATTTCCTTGTTATCATTCTCGTGAAAACCGTACTGTTGTACTAACGCACTATGAAAGAGACGAGCAGATAGCGATCATTATACATTATTTTGCAGTGCCGTTCGTTATCACTTTAGCCACATCTGTGGCACTTTGTGTGATGCACTGTGATTGCCGATGTCATCCTACAACGCACCATAAACGATCCAGACGGCCTCGAATCGAGGATTTGAGCGACGGTTCCATAAGCATTGGGGTCGATTTAAGGCACAATACCAGCTACCATTCGGATCTAGTGGCAATAAGGCCTATGTAGAAGATGTGATTCGTTTAGTATGCCCTTCACTTTCTGAAAATTAATCTAGAATATTTTTGAACAGGGTAATATGAAGGTATAATGACCAATGTAGAGCCTAATGTTAGTATCGGCTTTTCGCTTCCCTTTATTTCTCTTATGATGATTAATTTCCTTTCTCTTGGGCCCAATTGTGGATCCTTGTGGAACATCTAAAAATGTGAACGGAATCCATGTTCAATGAAAACCAATTGCGGGATGGAAAATAAGATGGAAATTGGTGATGGTTTTGATAAAGCTTTAACGTTAATGTGAAAATTGAACAAAATTGGAAAACATCAGAAAATGTTAAGGAATTAATGAAATCATCCGTCAGTCTACTTCCATGCAACCTAATATTATATCTGTATTTTTCTGTTAAAAACCCCTGTAGTGACCGCGTTGGTATCTACTATCAAACGCTTATCTAAATTGTCGTTTTACTCTTCTACATATCGTAAATTCTGGAATAATAAACAGCATAATTTGATGTGTGTAGAAAATTATGAATCTAATGAGACAAAAAGTTATATTCTGCTACTTTTCAATTTTGCAGTGGACCTGAATGAAAGTTTAATTCATAGTATTTCGGGAAGTGTCATATTTTTGTGAAGATATTTGATAGATTTCTATCATTCAATTTCTTTCGATTTATGTGTATATAGAATCTGACTATATAGATATTAAATACACCATACCTCAGTTGACTGAAAGTTCTGTTCATCTGGTCTTGGAATTAGACTGAATATTCAAAAATATTCGAGATTAAGTCATGAAAATAGACGATACAATAATATTTGTATGTATTTCTTGTAATTACATGTATAGGTATACTTATCTTGAAAAGATGTTCAATAATTTTATTATAGGCTTAAACAAATTATAATTTATTATAGGAGCGTACCTATTGTACATTTTAATTAAAATTGTATTTTTATAAACACGTTGTTTTGATAAATTCATGTGGGCTGAAACGATGATTGAAAATAAAAATACATCTAAAATTACTCATAGATATACTTTGATTCCTGACTAGAAAAGAACACAGTACAGGAAACTTCTTTATTGAACAAATGGCTGTGAATTTAGTACCACGTCAACTCTTGATAGGCTTGGAACAAGGTGTATACAAAAGGACGATGTCTGACACCTAAGAGAAGACCAAGATACCGATTTTGACATTGAAAAGAAACGGCTGAGAAATTAAGTTGGATCTTGGGAGTTTGGTCCTCGTGATGGAGTATTGCATTACAAATGGGAGAGTCCAGATGGAGATACCGTGCTATACCAGCTGCTCCTACTAACCATATCAAAGATGTGCTCAAATATAACCTGCAGTTGGAAAGATGGCTCTAGCGAAGTCGGATACTGTTTATATTGATGAGAGGAGAGAGGGGAAAGAGAGGATCGAGAGAAGAGAGGAGAGAGAAAAAAGAGAGAAGAGAGAGGGAGGAGAGAAAGCAGAGAGAGAAGAGGAGAGAAAGGAGAGAGAGGAGAGAGAGGAGAGAGAGAGGAGAGAGAGAAGAGAGAGAGGAGAGAGAGGAGAGAGAGAGAAGGCAGAAATAGAGAGAATAGAGAGAGAAGGCAGAGAGAGAGAGCAGAGAAAAGGCAGAGAGAGAGAGCAGAGATAGAGAGAGCAGAGAGAGAGCAGAGAGAGAGAGAAAGAGAGAGGCAGCGAGAGAGAGCAGAGAGCGAGCAGAGAAAGGCAGAAGGAGAGAGAGAGAGCAAATAGAGAGAGCAGAGAGAGATAGAGCAGAGAGATAAAGAGAAAGAGAGCAGATAGATAGAGCAGAGAGAGATAGAGAGAGAACAGAGAGATAAAGAGAGAGAGCAGAGAGACGGAGAGAGAGAGATAGAAAGAGAGAAAGAGAGAGGGAAAGAGAGAGAAAATCAGAGAGAGAGCTGTGATAGAGGCAGAGAGAGAGGGAGCAGAGAGGGAGCAGAGAGAGAGGCAGAGCGAGCAGAGAGAGGCAGAAAGAGAGAGAGAGATGATATGAATAATGTTGCTAAAAGTTATCTCTTGTTAACCAACGCAATGTCATAAGATGATATATAAAATATAAATTAACAATTTTCAAAATACATTTGTACTCTTCTTGAATCTTGCCACGATTGGGCAGAAATTTTAATCAGAAGAATGCATAAGGCAGTGATTATTAATTCACCCCACGGACGTGGAGGATGTTTATTGGGGTTAATAACACATCAGCGCGTTCTCTGGATGTATTGGGGCTCCGAAGAGAGGGCCCGACGGGGACATTTCCGGTGTGATAAAACAATAATAATGATATTTATTTTCCTCTTCGACAAAATACACTTTGTATAGAAATGCTCATCTGTTAATCTTCAACATGACAATTGAGTAACCATAAATAGAAATTACATTAAAATTCCAATTCATCTAAGGAAACTAGGTGTTTTCTGTAATAAATTAGCAAACTGAATTTTGTTAATTATTGTCACTAAGGTGAAGTTCTTGAAGCTGTATACACGTAACTATTCAATTCAATGAAAGAGTTGTATTTCGTGTAAGTTACACGAAATACAACTCTTTCATTGAATTAATTATTGTCAGACCTTGTTATTTGAAGAACCAAACAAGAGATTTTATGTTTAGTGTAAGGGATGGCGGGAAATCAGGGGGGTTTATCAAGAAAGTTAATAGCTTGACAGATAATGGAGAAAATATTTTTTTTTCACAATTAATTTTAGATAACTTTGAATTAACAATTTTTATTTTCAGACTGTGGAAGGTTAAAATTCCTAAAAAGTTATGTCAAGAAACAAATATCCTCCACAAAAACAAACTTTCAATATTCTTTCATATTAATTCGACACATTCACATGCTCGATTATAGGTATTTATTTCATTCAATGGGTCGTTTGAATAAAAGCTAGCAAATGCTATATGTTTGTCTCTTTCATAACTTAACAAATGAATAAGTCTGTTTCAAAAAATATGAGAGAAAGCATTTGCTCAAGTTTTATTCATCCGACCTATTATCTGTTGAAAGTGTTGTTTGAATATATTACCTACGATGAATAGACCTTTCGTGACACCAACAGAGGAATTGCCTGGTGCATGAACGTGTGGTTAGCAATAGTATGATTTGCAAAGAATTTCATTCCTTTGCACTGTGACCATAACATCTACAATTTTGAACGGTAACATGGGGAGAGTGAAACGTCATTTGAGAGGTATTCTTCAGCTATGTAGGAATACACTGAAATCCACATTCAATTGATCTGCTTCAAAAATATTCGAGATTTCATATTGTCTATTGCTTTTGTCATTTAGCAAATGTCTGAGCAACGTGTAGACTGCGAAGATTTGGTTAATCTCCTTTCAAACAAATAGCGTAACATGTGACATTTCTGTTTTTTTCATGCCTGTTTCACAATAAACGACTGTGCTGTCAAATTTTGAGGTTGATTCTAGTGACAAGTAAATATTCATGAATTTTCATGTTCTGTTGTGGCGGATTACCGAAATGACGAAAAATGTCATAAATATAAGTAAAATATTTATTTTTTTCTTTTTGGAAGAAAATGAGCCATCTCAAATCCAAATGAACTTTGTAAACGCTCAGATACAAGGTTTGGCATAAAAAAGGAATAATACGTCAAAAATTCTCTGGCGCGATCTTATTATTATTATTCTGAATCATACAAGTCGAAAAAGTGCACCGATTAAAATATTCGAGCTGATTTAGTATTTTTGAGAGATTAAACAAATAATTGATAATAAATAATGCAATATTCGATATTGAAAGAAACTGAATTTTCGAAATATATCCTTCTTTAGTATTACAATAATTCTTTCAATATCAATAGTAATATAGGAAGGCTCATTGAAATTAAACAAACGGCTCTCGGTTGCAAAAGAAACACGCGTACAGAACAACTTCATAATAATAATAATGATAATAATAAAAAGCAGGGAGGTCAACTATCATCCAAGGCCTTGATGAGTTGCGACATCACTTTCCTGAGCAACTGGTGCAAAAACGGACCGGCAGCCAAGGCGCACCCTGGAAGGAATGATTATTCCCTCTGATGTCGGTCGTGTGTATACTAGGCTAACCCCCCGCTATACCCTGAGACTCGGTTCCCAATGTACGAGGAAAAGGCCCCCGCAATCGACCCCCTCGGAATAGGGTCATAGGCAAGGTGGTGGGGCCGACAACGATGATTTGCCAAAAAATAACAACCGTGATGTCAACGGACGCTTTGAGTGAACGGATGAACTAAAAGACGGTCTTCTGCATTGCTATGAAAGCAGTGAGCCCGCCCGAAGAGAATACATGGCGAGAATACATACACCCAGAGCACAGATACTCCAACCCTAGCGCAGTTCGAAGCTTTCTGCAGGAGGCTTCGTCAGCCTGAGCTCAATGAACTGCGCAATACGATAACTCCAGAAGACGTTCGAAGGGCCCTCAATGGCTCGAAGAACTTTGCTGCTCCAAGCCCTGATGGGCTGAATAACTATTGGTGGAAGAAATGTACATGTACCCACCACCATCTAGCAAGAGTTTTCAATTCATTGCTAGATGGGGAGCAGCAAATTGGTTTGCCGAGGAGCGAACCGTGCTAATCCCCAAAAATGGAGATTTGTCCGATTCGAAAAACTACAGACCGATACATGCGAATTCTCTCAGCAGTTGAGCCGGTGTGCATATGATATATGAGCAAAAGATATATGAGCAAAGAGGGTCAAAGAAGGGGGTCGCTGGCTGCAAAGAGAACTCCGTGCAGTATAAGCGTAACCTCGACAAATGTGCCACGGTTCATCTCAAAAGAGGATGATGCGAGGAATACGGAGAGGACGTTCAGGTCGTAGACGGAGGCATCCTACATCATTTGAATGCCGGAAAGACGTATACTTACCTAGGGGTGAAACAACGCCACTCCCAAAAGGTAACCACTGTTAAAAACTCTCCGCACATGTATCAGCACAAACGTTGACAGATATGGTCATCAGAACTTTCGGGGGGAAACAAAGTTACTGCAACTAATATGCCTTGTATGCCGTTTTGATTTTAATTTACTCCTTTGAAGTGTTAAAATGGACTTGCTGCGACAACTCAACTGAAAAAGTCTTCGTAGGATCCTGAGTCGTCTGTTTTACGGTATACTACCCCAGACAACGAAAATGCCATGGACTTATGAGCTTGGAGTGTCTATACAGTGAGGGGCAATATTATGGAATAAATTCATTTTTACGAGAATAGGCAACTTTTGAGACAAATCCCGAAACACGTCGATTTTTATTTCCAAATTATGATTTTGTGGCAGATATGTCATACTAGTGACGTCATCCATCTTTGCGTGATGACGTAATCGATGATTTTTTTAAATGAGAATAGGGGTCGTGTGATAGCTCATTTGAAAGGTTATTCAATTCTCTATGCAGTGATATGAACATTAACATAATTATTTATACAGGGTGGCCAAAAAAATATTTAATTTGTAAATGAAATTAATTGTCACAAAAAGAAGTATTATCATTTATTTAATACAAAATTACATTGTACTACTGTCGGAAAACAGAAAAACAAATTAGTTGACAAATAAAAATTGCTTTTCGCTTAAATTAAATGTTCAAATTGCCACCCACCTGCCTCTTGGCAGTAATTGAACGGACGAATACATTCTTCTTGAACATTGTGGATCATTTCTGGAGTTGAATTACGAATTTCCAATGTAATGCTATTTGTCATATCTTGGAAATGTGTGGTCTATCGGCGATCTGGATCATCCTCATTGATTTTGTCTACTATTGAAACACTTGAAACAGTTTATAAATAAATGTTTAGAACTGCTGTGCTTTCTACTACTATGAAGAAACAAAAATAAATTCCGATATTAGGCAAATAAATAATGAGAACTAAAAAGATAGCAAAAAGTATAGTTTTTACAAATCGAGTTGGCTTGGGTCAAATGTAAGTCAGTTCTTGACATTTTCTCATAAGGACTAGTTTATTTCATGAAATAAATAAATAATGGCCCCATTAACTGAAACACAAAGAATCGAAGTATTAATTATGGTTGGATATGGAGATAGAACCAGAACACAACAAGAAGTATGTAATTTATTTACCATAAAATATCCTAATACGCCTATCACACAATCCACTGTTAGTAAAATTGAGAAGAAATTTAGAGAAACTGGACACGTGAAACATGTTGCAAATGCTGGTCGTCCACCAATGAATGAGGATGTGAAACTGTCTGTATTATTAAGTGTGGCAGAGAATCCTCAAATTAATTCTAGGCAAATTGCAGCTGATACAAACATTTCTAAAAGGTCTGTTTTACGTGTGCTGAAAAAAGAGAAATATCATCCGTATAAAATTCATAATGTCCACGAAATCAATGAGGATGATCCAGATCGCCGAATGCAGTTTTGTGAAGTAATGCAAGATTTATGTAATCAAAATCCACGCTTCATTCGTGAAATCCTTTTTTCTGATGAAGCAACCTTCTGTTTAAATGGAACAGTGAATCGGCAAAACTGCAGATATTGGAGTCAAGATAATCCCCATTGGATGACTGCGGTACACACTCAGCACCCTCAAAAACTAAACGTGTGGGCAGGGATAGTCGAGGATAGAATTATAGGTCCTTTTTTCTTCGATGGGTCTCTTACGGGGCAAATATATCTTGATTTTTTACAAAATGAACTTATACCCGCCCTTACAGACATGTTTCCAAATGAAAATAATCGTAATTCGCCAAATGAAAACATATGGTTTCAGCAAGACGGTGCACCTCCGCACTTTGCACGTCCTGTTCGTGATTTTTTAAACAGATGTTTCCCTAGGAGATGGATTGGTCGACGAGGAACAATAGAGTGGCCCGCAAGATCTCCAGATCTTACACCACTTGATTTTTTCCTATGGGGTTACTTAAAATCAAAAGTTTACATCGATAGACCACAGAATTTAGAAGATTTAAGAAATAGAATTAGATTGGAAATTCGTAATATACCTCCAGAAATGATCCACAATGTTCAAGAAGAATGTATTCGTCGGTTCCATTACTGCCAAGAGGCCGGTGGGTGGCAATTTGAACATTTAATTTAAGCGAAAAGCAATTTTCATTTGTCAAATAATTTTTTTTTCTGTTTTCCGACAGTAGTACAATGTAATTTTGTATTTAATAAATGATAATACTTCTTTTTGTGACAATTAATTTCATTTACAAATTAAATATTTTTTTGGCCACCCTGTATAAATAATTATGTTGATGTTCATATCACTGAATAGAGAATTGAATAACCTTTTAAATGAGCTATCACACGACCCCTATTCTCATTTAAAAAAATCATCGATTACGTCATCACGCAAAGATGGATGACGTCACTAGTATGACATATCTGCCACAAAATCATAATTTGGAAATAAAAATCGACGTGTTTCGGGATTTGTCTCAAAAGTTGCCTATTCTCGTAAAAATGAATTTATTCCATAATATTGCCCCTCACTGTATAACAGAATAGTTCTGGATGGAGCCTGTAGAGTCATCAGGAATTCAGATCCCCCTCTCTGGTTGGTAAATGCAATCATAAAAAAGCAGGAATTGGAGCATTTCTTCTCAAGGCAGCAACCCGTGCAGCCGATGAACTCGGTCTCGTATTCGACACTGAACGTATGAACCCAAACTCTGTCACCGAGTTCGAAACCGTTCAGCAAAAAGCCCCTGTCAAAGCTACTGAGAGTGAGAGTATCCTACAGCTGCATAAGGATGAGCCAATGCATGGGGTCTTCTTCAAGAACATTGCAGACCTTGGCTTATCCAGAAACCTGACCTTCGCATTTCTCAGGTCAAGTGGACTGAAATCAGAAACGGAACGTCTGTAAATCTATTGAAAATACGAAATGAGCTCGTATTTTCAAATCAGAACGTCACTTCATTTGAATAATGTTAATTTTGTGAATAGGTGCATTTTTTCGAAAAAAAATCTTTTTTTGAAAAATGGAAAATAAACTTTTGAAAATTAGGTCAAGCCAGAGAATTTTTGACGTTTTATTCCATTTTTATGCTAAACCTTGTACATATACCGATCATATATTTTTTGAATCAGCATGAAATTTTGCGTATATAGTGCGGATTTCAAGCGATTCTGAAGATTTTTTATTTTTCATGATTTTTAGGGTACCCTTGGGATTTTTGACTTTTTTCGAGTAATAGTTTTTTCCGTCGTTCGACTTGACATCCTCAAAGTATACTAATTTCATCATTCTGAATCGATTGGCGTTCGCAGAAATGATCTATCTTCAACCGTTAGCGAATCGAAAAGTTCATCTGGAGTTGAGACGGGTAACTTCCCGCCAATTTTTGTTTCATAATTCGGAATCAAGGATACATTTGGGGGGGAATGAAGATTTTTTGAGAAATGAAAAAATAAAGATTTTCGAAAATTCCGTTTCCTTCAATTACGGATATTGCATTTTGTTTTCGTAATTTGGAATAAACTCGCCGAGATACATTCGGCGATTTTTTGAGAAATGAAAACATAAAGATTTTCAAAAATTCAGTTTCTCGGAATTAAACTTTAATCGTCTCTAAATCTATTGAAATGAGGAATAAGCTCGTATTTTCAAATTAGAACGCCATTCATTTAAAAAATATTAATTTTGTGAATAGGTGCATTTTTTCGATTGAAAATCTTCTGAAGTTTTGTCAATTTTTCATCGAAATTTATTTTCGTGGTATGATTCAAAATCAGCTGGACGAGATACATTGAAGGGACGATTACGATTTTTTTGAAAAGTAGAAAATGAAAATTTTCGCAAATTAGTTCGTGCCAGAGAAATTATTGACGTTTTATTCCCTCTTTATACTAAACCTTGTATCTGAACATATAACAATCATATATTTTCGGAATCAGCATGACATTTTGCGTATATATTTTTAGGGGGACTTTTTGACTTTTTTTCGAGCAACCTTTTTTTTTCGATCGATTTGAAATTCACAGAGTATACTAATTTCATCACTCTAAATCGATTGGCTTTCGCAGAATTGATCTATCCTTAACCGTTCGCGAGTTGAAAAGTTCATCTGGAGTTGAAAGGGATAATTTCCTACAAGTTTTTTCTTGTTCTTCGGAAAGAGCAATCAGTTCGCCGAGATGGGTGCATTTGAAGGGACATGAAATTTTTTTTTTCTTTTATCAAATTATTTTTTTTTCTTTTATCAAAAAACCTTCATGTCCCTTCAAATGCACCCATCTCGGAGAACTGATTGCTCTTTCCGAAGAACAAGAAAAAAATTGTCGGAAATTACCCTTTTCAACTCCTGATGAACTTTTCAACTCGCGAACGGTTAAGGATAGATCAATTCTGCGAAAGCCAATCGATTTAGAGTGATGATATTCATATACTCTCTGAATTTCAAATTGATCGAAAAAAAAACTGTTGCTCGAAAAAAAGTGGAAAAGTCCCCCTAAAAATATATACGCAAAATATCATGCTGATTCCGAAAATAAATGATTGGTATATGTTCAGATACAAGGTTTAGTATAAAAAGGGAATAAAACGTCAATAATTTCTCTGGCACAAACTAATTTTCGAAAATTTTTATTTTCAATTTTTCAAAAAAATCGCAATCGTCCCTTCAATGTATCTCGTCGAGCCGATTCTGAATCATACCACGAAAATAAATTTCGATGAAAAATTGACAAAACTTTAGAAGATTTTCAATCAAAAAAATGCACCAATTCACAAAATTAATATTTTTTAAATGAAATGGCGTTCTAATTTGAAAATACGAGCTTATTCCTCATTTCAATAGATTTAGAGACGATTGAAGTTTAATTCAGAGAAACTGAATTTTTGAAAATCTTTATTTTTTCATTTCTCAAAAAATCGCCAAATGTATCTCGGCGAGTTTATTCCGAATTGCGAAAACAAAATGCAATATTCGTAATTGAAGGAAACCGAATTTTCGAAAATCTTTATTTTTTAATTTCTCAAAAAATCTCCATTCCCCCCCAAATGTATCCTTGATTCCGAATTATGAAACAAAAATCCAAATGAACTTTTCAACTCGCTAACGGTTGAAGATAGATCAATCGATTCAGAATGATGAAATTAGTATACTTTGAGGATGTCAAGTCGATCGACGGAAAAAACTATTACTCGAAAAGAGTCAAAAATCCCAAGGGGTCCCCTAAAAATCATGAAAAATAAAAAATCTTCAGAATCGCTTGAAATCTGCACTATATACGCAAAATTTCATGCTGATTCCGAAAATATATGATCGGTATATAGGCTCAGATACAAGGTTTAGCATAAAAATGGAATAAAACGTCAAAAATTCTATGGCCCGACCTAATTTTCAAAAGTTTTTAATTTTCATTTTTCAAAAAATCGCAATTGTTCTTCTAATGTATTTCGATGAGCTGATTCCGGATCATACCGCCAAAAAAAATATTTACAAAAGATTTTTAGTCGAAAAAATGCACCTATTCACAAAATTAACATTATTCAAATGAAGTGACGTTCTGATTTGAAAATACGAGCTCATTTCGTATTTTTAATAGATTTACAGACGTTCCGTTTCCGATTTCAGTCCACTTGACCTGAGAAGTGCGAAGGTCAGGTTTCTGGATAAGCCAAGGTCTGCAATGTTCTTGAAGAAGAACCCATGCATTGGCTCATCCTTATGCAGCTGTAGGATACTCTCACTCTCAATAGCTTTGACAGGGGCTTTTTGCTGAACGGTTTCGAACTCGGTGACAGAGTTTGGGTTCATACGTTCAGTGTCGAATACTTCTGCTTTTTTATGATTGCATTTACCAAGCAGAGAAGGGGATCTGAATTCCTGATGACTCTACAGGCTCCATCCAGAACTATTCTGTTATATAAACACTCCAAGCTCGTCCATAGCATTTCCGTTATCTGGGGTAGTATAACCGTAGAACAGACGACTCAGGATCCTACGAAGATGCGACTTTTTCAGTCGAGTTGTCGCAGCTTTTCCTAAGTCCATTTTATCACTTCAAAGGAGTAAAGTAGAATCAAAACGGCATACGAAGCATTTTAGTTGCAGCAACTTTGATTCCCCCCAAAGGTTTGATGACCATATCTGTCAACGTTTGTGCTGATACATGTGCGGAGAGTTTTTAACAGTGGTTACCTTTTGGGATTGGCGTTGTTTCACCCCTAGGTGAGTATACGTCTTTCCGACATTCAAATGATGTAGGATGCCTCCGTCTACGAGCTGAACGTCCACTCCGTATTCCTCGCATCATCCTCTTTTGAGATGAACCGTGGCACATTTGTCGAGGTTACGCTTATACTGCACGGAGTTCTCATTGCAGCCAGCGACCCCCTTCTTTGACCCTCTTTGCTCATATATCCGTCCACACACCGGCTCAACTGCGGAGAGTAGTCGCATGTATCGGTCTGTAGTTTTTCGAATCGGACAAATCTCCGTTTTTGGGGATTAGCACGGTTCGCTCCTCGACAAACCAATTTGCTGCTCCCCATCTAGCAATGAATTGAAAACTCTTGCTAGATGGTGGTGGGTACATGTAAATTTCTTCCACCAATAGTTATTCAGCCCATCAGGGCTTGGAGCAGCAAAGTTCTTCGAGCCATTGAGGGCCCTTCGAACGTCTTCTGGAGTTATCGTATTGCGCAGTTCATTGAGCTCAGGCTGACGAAGCCTCCTGCAGAAAGCTTCGAACTGCGCTAGGGTTGGAGTATCTGTGCTCTGGGTGTATGTATTCTCGCCATGTATTCTCTTCGGGCGGGCTCACTGCTTTCATAGCAATGCAGAAGACCGTCTTTCAGTTCATCCGTTCACTCAAAGCGTCCGTTGACATCACGGTTGTTATTGTTTGGCAAATCATCGTTGTCGGCCCCACCACCTTGCCTATGACCCTATTCCGAAGGGGGCCAATTGCGGGGGCCTTGTCCTCGTACATTAGGAACTGAGTCTCAGGGTATACCGGGGGGTTAGCCTAGTATACCCACGGCCGACATCAGAAGGAATAATCATTCCTTCCAGGGTGCGCCTTGGCTGCCGGTCCGGTTTTGCACCAGTTGCTCAGGAAAGTGATGTCGCAACTCATCAAGGCCTTGGATGATAGTTGGCCTCCCTGCTTTTTATTATTTTCATTATTATTATTATGAAGTTGTTCTGTACGCGTGTTTCTTTTGCAACCGAGAGCCGTTTGTTTAATTCCAATGAGCCTCCCTATATTACTACTGATATTGAAAGAATTATTGTGATACTAAAGAAGGATATATTGTGGTCGATAAACTAAACTGAGCTGAACTTATTCGATATTTATCTTAGATTTATTTTTCTACTGTAAGACTGAAATAATCAAATCTGAATTGATTTCGACAGAAATGCAATACAATCTCCTGAAAATCTGCCAGTTAAAATAGAGAAGATTAGCTGATAAAATCCATTCGAAATCCGCTTTGAAATGTGTTCTGTTGAATGAGTGTTTTTATAAAAAAAAGATGACTAGTGTTGACAAGTTAGCGATTTATCGCTACGGCAACGCCTCCCAGCAAGAATTATAAATGTTACCCTGTATCGACCGTCTATAGTTCTTCGAAAAAGTTGATTAAGATTCATTCAACGTCCACAGTTTGATTTGATATTCAGAACAGAAAGCGTGTCTATCGACGGCTTCGTCGAATGAATGACGATTCAGTTCCTCTAAACGAGTTGCCTACCCAAACGTTGCCTTGGTCCCATCCAGCGTGGTAAAACGCAACGCTCAACTTTTAACTGTATGTATACCTTCTATTATACTCTAATAGGGGTTTAGCAGTCGGCTTAGCTTAGTCAGTTGTGCTCAAGCTGTTTGACAGACGAGGCGGCTGCGTAGCTCATTTGTTTTGGCGAATAGTTCGTACGCACGAGAGACTTGTTTTGAAAAATACAAAAAGTGCGAATAGTTTCGGAGTGGATACGTTTCGTGTGTTGTTGCAGAGAACGATGTCTTAGTTCCTGTTTGCTCGAATACATCACGGGTGTGTATAAATTTGAATGTTATTATTGTTATGAATTATTGGATTGTTTTGCAAGATTTGCGTCGGCGATTTGTATTGAATGACACACCTTTTCTCAAAAGTTGTTTCCCAAACTAGTCATATGTGGTGATTGCATCACAATGTGTTTTAGATAATTATTCCTTAGTAGTAGCTCCCATTCCATCTAAAAGCGAATGCGTGTGTGTTTCATTCATACTGCGAAAGAAAACAACTATACTACACATGGGAGCTGTGAAAAGCTTTGAAATTCAAACCAAAATAAATAAACTCTACGCTCACGTATGAATTTGTTTCTCTGTAGAAGATCTGAGAGTGTTATATATTTTCGGGGAGAGGGATAATAAACAGTTGCTATATTTTTAGCTTTTACGTTTCCAAATATCGGCTGGATGACAACACGAACACCCCCTTGAATATTTTATCTGTATTTATAATTTAATTTTGAATGAAACATTCATCAGTTGCCCAGTTTTATTGCAAAATTCTTCTAGCACGTTTTTTATGATTTATTGTATGCAGAGTTTTTAAGTATTGTGGTATTCGCACGAATGAAAGCTGAATCATAACTTTTTACTAAATTTGGATAAATTGGAAAAAATTGCGTTAATACAAGGGTCATTCATATGAAGGCAGCATACAATTTTAAAGGAAATAAGGATTTTACCTAGAAGATATTGCGGAAAATAAGACATTTTTGATTTCTTATTATTAATTTTTCTGGTGTTTCGTTACTGATTAACCGTCATCAACTTGAGTTTCTTAAATAGGGTCCCCCATTTTGATAATAGTTTTAGAAAAAAAATTTTTGATTGAATTAAAAAAAAACAACTTTGATAGATTTGAGAAGGAGAGAAGGAGAGAAGGAGAGAAGGAGAGAAGGAGAGAAGGAGAGGGAAGGAGAGAATAAGAGGGAAGGAGACAATAAGAGAGAAGGAGAGAATAAGAGAGAAGGAGAGAATAAGAGAGAAGGAGAGAATAAGAGAGAAGGAGAGAATAAGAGAGAAGGAGAGAATAAAAGAGAAGGAGAGAATAAGAGAGAAGGAGAGAATAAGAGAGAAGGAAAGAATAAGAGAGAAGGAGAGAATAATAAGAGATAGAGAGGGAGAGGAGAGATAGAGAGGGAGAGGAGAGAGATAGAGAGGGAGAGGAGAGAGAGATAGAGAGGGAGAGGAGATAGAGAGGGAGAGGAGATAGAGAGGGAGAGGAGAGAGAGATAGAGAGGGAGAGGAGAGAGAGAGGAGAGATAGAGAGAGAGGGGAGAGAGAGATAGAGAGAGAGAGGAGAGAGATAGAGAGAGAGAGGAGAGAGATAGAGAGAGAGAGGAGAGAGAGAGAGGAGAGAGAGGAGAGACGAGTTTAATGATAAATATTCACGATAAAAGTATCGTAAAGATTCCCATTAGATGAGGAATTTGTCAAAGGAGTCTGTTATCTCATCGATTATAGTAGGTAATATGAATTTACGATACGAATTCATTCAAAAATTTCATCTACCACCAATAACGTTAATTACTTACACAAAATTAATTATATTAGAATCATGTAACAAGCAAGCGTTGCAAAGGTTGGAAGTATATCTACTGTTGATTTATTGTGTACCGGTTGTCATTCATTCTGCAAACTGTCAACTATGAGGCGTCATTTCGGTTTCAGACCCGAGTTCAGACCCAAATTTTCGGCAAAAAAATCAGAAATTCGAACCCCAGTGCCTGCTAAATCCCAGGACAGAATTTAAAACACAAAAAATAATTATATATTTTTCAGCGTATCCACACCAGTGCGGTAAAGTATCCCATTACGAAACTCGTATCAGGGGGCCAATATAGATATATAGGGGGTGGAAGGGCGTCAGAAAAACCTAAAAGAGGGTTAAACTTATTAGACTATAATATCGTACCTGAAGGGTTCCTCGTCTCATAAATTGTCTTTGTTGGCGATGTGACGTTTCTCCAAAGTCGATATATCGATATCTTCAGTGAATTGTTGCAAATATTTTGTAGGTTATTTGAACTGTACCTTTGACACTTATACATCTTTTACTGATCAGTACACCCGTGTTGCATAGAATTCATAGCAGTACCCATGTTCATTAGTTTGTTGCACATGGTCATTTTGAAGTTTCTGAAAGGAAGGTAAACCAATTATGGGCATTACGTATCTCGAATGATGACAATATCTTGGTTGTGGGATGTCATAAATGTGTTCATAAAATTTTATATTTCATCTAAAATATCGGTACTCGATATCAGGTGAATGTGTCTGGTATTCATAAACTATTAGTAATTTCCGACGTTCCAGTAAGACCTGCTGTTTTAGGGTAGGCGGCATCCTTGAAAACATGATCTCATTGTTTTCTTTGTACGAGAATTGTCATCAAAATCCATCTATAATCAATGCAAATCTCATATTGTTTTAAAGCATTTTGATCGCAAAATACTATTTCTTCAAAACGACTCCGATGGAGTAACGAATACGAATAATTCTAACATCTGGTCAAGTTCGGGATTTCTTCATGTACAGTATTTAGATATTTTAACCATAAGACATGACGTACCAGTTGGATGTATCTATGCATTGAAAAACAAATTAAATATCTTTATGATATTCCAAATTTGAATAGGTGAATTAGATGATAACGAAATATATCTGTATTTTGGACAATTAACATCATTTCGATCATTCGACAATTTTATCATGAATACATTTTTTCATGAAATCAACGATAACTTTTACATTAATTCGTTGCATCCTTTTTGGAACTCACTATATACCTAAAATATACTTATAGCATTTATTACTTTCAACCAGAATATTTTCAGATGAACCGAATATGAAGCAGCTGTTGAACACAACTTGTGCACTGTGTAGGATATTTATTTATAAACCACCTTTGTACAGTATTGTTGTATTGTTTATTTGCTATTTAGTTACACGTACTCCAAGGTTTCGTTGAGTAATAAAATTTAAAAAAAATTTAAACAAGCAATCAGACTTGTTTTTGTATAAAATACAGGGCGAGCCGAAGATGACGAAATTGTAGACACAGGTTTTAACTTCGCATAAAAATAATAAAATTTTGCATACATAGTGCGGATTGTGAGTGAATCTGCCGATTTTGTATTTTTCATGATTTTAAGGGGTCTACCCCTTTGGACTTTTTTCGATTTTTCGAATAATTTTGTTTCACATCAATTGACTCGTAGTTCACAGATTTTACTAATTTGATCATTCTGAATTGATTGGCGTTCGCAGAATTGTTCTATCTTTCACAGTTCCCGAGTTGAAGAGGTCATCTGGAGTGGGAAGGAGTAATTTCCCTCCATATTTTTTTTTTACTTCTGACGTTGTATGCCTTTTATAAGCCAAACCTTGAATCTAGGCATAAAAAACCGTATATTTTCGAAATCTGCATGAAATTTTGCGTATATAGTGCGGATTGTGAGTGAATCTGCCGATTTTGTATTTTTCATGATTTTAAGGGGTCTACCCCTTTGGACTTTTTTCGATTTTTCGAATAGTTTTGTTACACATCAATTGACTCGTAGGTCACAGATTTTACTAATTTGATCATTCTGAATTGATTGGCGTTCGCAGAATTGCTCTATCTTTCACAGTTCTCGAGTTGAAGAGGTCATCTGGAGTGGGAAGGAGTAATTTCCCTCCATATTTTTTTTTACTTCTGTTAGTGACATTCTTGACGTTGTATGCCTTTTATAAGTCAAACCTTGAATCAAGGCACAAAAAACTGTATATTTTCGAAATCTGCATGAAATTTTGCGTATATAGTGCGGATTGTGAGTGAATCTGCCGATTTTGTATTTTTCATGATTTTAAGGGGTCTACCCCTTTGGACTTTTTTCGATTTTTCGAATAATTTTGTTTCACATCAATTGACTCGTAGTTCACAGATTTTACTAATTTGATCATTCTGAATTGATTGGCGTTCGCAGAATTGCTCTATCTTTTACAGTTCTCGAGTTGAAGAGGTCATCTAGATTGGCAAGGAGTAATTTCCCTCCATATTTTTTTTTACCTCTGTTAGTGACATTCTTGACGTTGTATGCCTTTTGTAAGCCAAACCTTGAATCTAGGCATAAAAAACCGTATATTTTCGAAATCTGCATGAAATTTTGCGTATATAGTGCGGATTGTGAGTGAATCTGCCTATTTTGTATTTTTCATGATTTTGTTTCACATCAATTGACTCGTAGTTCACAGTTTCTACTAATTTGATCATTCTGAATTGATTGGCGTTCGCAGAATTGCTCTATCTTTCACAGTTCTCGAGTTGAAGAGGTCATCTGGATTGGCAAGGAGTAATTTCCCTCCATATTTTTTTTTACTTCTGTTAGTGACATTCTTGACGTTGTATGCCTTTTGTAAGCCAAACCTTGAATCTAGGCATAAAAAACCGTATATTTTCGAAATCTGCATGAAATTTTGCGTATATAGTGCGGATTGTGAGTGAATCTGCCAATTTTGTATTTTTCATGATTTTAAGGGACTTTTTTCGATTTTTCGAATAATTTTGTTTCACATCAATTGACTCGTAGTTCACAGATTTTACTAATTTGATCATTCTGAATTGATTGGCGTTCGCAGAATTGCTCTATCTTTCACAGTTCTCGAGTTGAAGAGGTCATCTGGAGTGGGAAGGAGTAATTTCCCTCCATATTTTGTTTTACTTCTGTTAGTGACATTCTTGACGTTGTATGCCTTTTATAAGCCAAACCTTGAATCTAGGCATAAAAAACCGTATATTTTCGAAATCTGCATGAAATTTTGCGTATATAGTGCGGATTGTGAGTGAATCTGCCGATTTTGTATTTTTCATGATTTTAAGGGGTCTACCCCTTTGGACTTTTTTCGATTTTTCGAATGATTTTGTTTCACATCAATTGACTCGTAGTTCACAGATTTTACTAATTTGATCATTCTGAATTGATTGGCGTTCGCAGAATTGCTCTATCTTTTACAGTTCTCGAGTTGAAGAGGTCATCTAGATTGGCAAGGAGTAATTTCCCTCCATATTTTTTTTTACCTCTGTTAGTGACATTCTTGACGTTGTATGCCTTTTGTAAGCCAAACCTTGAATCTAGGCATAAAAAACCGTATATTTTCGAAATCTGCATGAAATTTTGCGTATATAGTGCGGATTGTGAGTGAATCTGCCGATTTTGTATTTTTCATGATTTTGTTTCACATCAATTGACTCGTAGTTCACAGATTCTACTAATTTGATCATTCTGAATTGATTGGCGTTCGCAGAATTGCTCTATCTTTCACAGTTCTCGAGTTGAAGAGGTCATCTGGATTGGCAAGGAGTAATTTCCCTCCATATTTTTTTATACTTCTGTTAGTGACATTCTTGACGTAGTATGCCTTTTCTAAGCCAAACCTTGAATCTAGGCATAAAAAACCGTATATTTTCGAAATCTGCATGAAATTTTGCGTATATAGTGCGGATTGTGAGTGAATCTGCCGATTTTGTATTTTTCATGATTTTGTTTCACATCAATTGACTCGTAGTTCACAGTTTCTACTAATTTGATCATTCTGAATTGATTGGCGTTCGCAGAATTGCTCTATCTTTCACAGTTCTCGAGTTGAAGAGGTCATCTGGATTGGCAAGGAGTAATTTCCCTCCATATTTTTTTTTACTTCTGTTAGTGACATTCTTGACGTTGTATGCCTTTTGTAAGCCAAACCTTGAATCTAGGCATAAAAAACCGTATATTTTCGAAATCTGCATGAAATTTTGCGTATATAGTGCGGATTGTGAGTGAATCTGCCG
Source organism: Chrysolina americana (assembly GCA_958502065.1). Classification (NCBI taxonomy): domain Eukaryota; kingdom Metazoa; phylum Arthropoda; class Insecta; order Coleoptera; family Chrysomelidae; genus Chrysolina; species Chrysolina americana. The sequence goes on along the minus strand of OY293420.1, from coordinate 54,555,345 downwards.
ATTTTGTATTTTTCATGATTTTTGGACTTTTTTCGATTTTTCGAATAATTTTGTTTCACATCAATTGACTCGTAGTTCACAGATTTTACTAATTTGATCATTCTGAATTGATTGGCGTTCGCAGAATTGCTCTATCTTTCACAGTTCTCGAGTTGAAGAGGTCATCTGGAGTGGGAAGGAGTAATTTCCCTCCATATTTTGTTTTACTTCTGTTAGTGACATTCTTGACGTTGTATGCCTTTTATAAGCCAAACCTTGAATCTAGGCATAAAAAACCGTATATTTTCGAAATCTGCATGAAATTTTGCGTATATAGTGCGGATTGTGAGTGAATCTGCCGATTTTGTATTTTTCATGATTTTAAGGGGTCTACCCCTTTGGACTTTTTTCGATTTTTCGAATAATTTTGTTTCACATCAATTGACTCGTAGTTCACAGATTTTACTAATTTGATCATTCTGAATTGATTGGCGTTCGCAGAATTGTTCTATCTTTCACAGTTCTCGAGTTGAAGAGGTCATCTGGAGTGGGAAGGAGTAATTTCCCTCCATATTTTTTTTTACGTCTGTTAGTGACATTCTTGACGTTGTTTGCCTTTTATAAACCAAACCTTGAATCTAGGCATAAAAAACCGTATATTTTCGAAATCTGCATGAAATTTTGCGTATATATTGCGGATTGTGAGTGAATCTGCCGATTTTTTATGATTTTCATGATTTTAAGGACTTTTTTCGATTTTTCGAATAATTTTATTTCACATCAATTGCCACGTAGTTCACAGATTCTACTAATTTGATCATTCTGAATTGATTGGCGTTCGCAGAATTGTTCTATCTTTCACAGTTCTCGAGTTGAAGAGGTCATCTGGAGTGGGAAGGAGTAATTTCCCTCCATATTTTTTTTTACTTCTGTTAGTGACATTCCTGACGTTGTATGCCTTTTATAAGCCAAACCTTGAATCTAGGCATAAAAAACCGTATATTTTCGAAATCTGCATGAAATTTTGCGTATATAGTGCGGATTGTGAGTGAATCTGCCGATTTTTTATGATTTTCATGATTTTAAGGACTTTTTTCGATTTTTCGATTTTTCGAATAATTTTATTTCACATCAATTGCCACGTAGTTCACAGATTCTACTAATTTGATCATTCTGAATTGATTGGCGTTCGCACAATTGCTCTATCTTTCACAGTTCTCGAGTTGAAGAGGTCATCTGGAGTGGGAAGGAGTAATTTCCATCCATATTTTTTTTAATTCTGTTAGTGACATTCTTGACGTTGTATGCCTTTTATAAGCCAAACCTTGAATCTAGGCATAAAAAACTGTATATTTTCGAAATCTGCATGAAATTTTGCGTATATAGTGCGGATTGTGAGTGAATCTGCCGATTTTTTATGATTTTCATGATTTTAAGGACTTTTTTCGATTTTTCGAATAATTTTATTTCACATCAATTGACTCGTAGTTCACAGATTCTACTAATTTGATCATTCTGAATTGATTGGCGTTCGCAGAATTGCTCTATCTTTCACAGTTCTCGAGTTGAAGAGGTCATCTGGAGTGGGAAGGAGTAATTTCCCTCCATATTTGTTTTTTACTTCTGTTAGTGACATTCTTGACGTTGTTTGCCTTTTATAAGCCAAACCTTGAATCTAGGCATAAAAAACCGTATATTTTCGAAATCTGCATGAAATTTTGCGTATATAGTGCGGATTGTGAGTGAATCTGCCGATTTTGTATTTTTCATGATTTTAAGGGGTCTACCCCTTTGGACTTTTTTCGATTTTTCGAATAATTTTGTTTCACATCAAATGACTCGTAGTTCGCAGATTCTACTAATTTGATCATTCTGAATTTATTGGCGTTCGCAGAATTGCTCTATCTTTCACAGTTCTCGAGTTGAAGAGGTCATCTGGAGTGGGAAGGAGTAATTTCCCTCCATATTTTTTTGTACGTCTGTTAGTGACATTCTTGACGTTGTTTGCCTTTTATAAGCCAAACCTTGAATCTAGGCATAAAAAACCGTATATTTTCGAAATCTGCATGAAATTTTGCGTATATAGTGCGGATTGTGAGTGAATCTGCCGATTTTTTATGATTTTCATGATTTTAAGGACTTTTTTCGATTTTTCGAATAATTTTATTTCACATCAATTGCCACGTAGTTCACAGATTCTACTAATTTGATCATTCTGAATTGATTGGCGTTCGCACAATTGCTCTATCTTTCACAGTTCTCGAGTTGAAGAGGTCATCTGGAGTGGGAAGGAGTAATTTCCATCCATATTTTTTTTAATTCTGTTAGTGACATTCTTGACGTTGTATGCCTTTTATAAGCCAAACCTTGAATCTAGGCATAAAAAACTGTATATTTTCGAAATCTGCATGAAATTTTGCGTATATAGTGCGGATTGTGAGTGAATCTGCCGATTTTTTATGATTTTCATGATTTTAAGGACTTTTTTCGATTTTTCGAATAATTTTATTTCACATCAATTGACTCGTAGTTCACAGATTCTACTAATTTGATCATTCTGAATTGATTGGCGTTCGCAGAATTGCTCTATCTTTCACAGTTCTCGAGTTGAAGAGGTCATCTGGAGTGGGAAGGAGTAATTTCCCTCCATATTTGTTTTTTACTTCTGTTAGTGACATTCTTGACGTTGTTTGCCTTTTATAAGCCAAACCTTGAATCTAGGCATAAAAAACCGTATATTTTCGAAATCTGCATGAAATTTTGCGTATATAGTGCGGATTGTGAGTGAATCTGCCGATTTTGTATTTTTCATGATTTTAAGGGGTCTACCCCTTTGGACTTTTTTCGATTTTTCGAATAATTTTGTTTCACATCAAATGACTCGTAGTTCGCAGATTCTACTAATTTGATCATTCTGAATTTATTGGCGTTCGCAGAATTGCTCTATCTTTCACAGTTCTCGAGTTGAAGAGGTCATCTGGAGTGGGAAGGAGTAATTTCCCTCCATATTTTTTTGTACGTCTGTTAGTGACATTCTTGACGTTGTTTGCCTTTTATAAGCCAAACCTTGAATCTAGGCATAAAAAACCGTATATTTTCGAAATCTGCATGAAATTTTGCGTATATAGTGCGGATTGTGAGTGAATCTGCCGATTTTTTATTTTTCTTGATTTTAAGGGGTCTACCCCTTTGGACTTTTTTCGATTTTTCGAATAACTTTGTTTCACATCAATTGACTCGTAGTTCACAGATTCTACTAATTTGATCATTCTGAATTGATTGGCGTTCGCAGAATTGCTCTATCTTTCACAGTTCTCGAGTTGAAGAGGTCATCTGGAGTGGGAAGGAGTAATTTCCCTCCATATTTTTTTTTACTTCTGTTAGTGACATTCTTGACGTTGTATGCCTTTTATAAGCCAAACCTTGAATCTAGGCATAAAAAACTGTATATTTTCGAAATCTGCATGAAATTTTGCGTATATAGTGCGGATTGTGAGTGATTCTGCCGATTTTGTATTTTTCACGATTTTTATTTTTTTTTTCGACTTTTCGAATAATTTTGTTCACATCGATTGAATCGTAATTCACAGATTAGGTATACTAAGTTGATCATTATGAATTGATTGACTTTCGCAGAATTGCTTTATCTTTAACAGTTCCCGAGTTGAAGAGTTCATCTGGAGTGGGAAGGAGTCATTTTCATCTATATTTTTTTTAAATTCTAGACATTTTTGACGTTGTATTCCTTCTATATGCCAAACATCTTAGCATGAACAAATAATATATTCTCGGAATATGCATGCATGTAACAGTTGAAAAAATGAGAGAATACATTCCTGTAAGTATATTAAATATTTTCACTCGATTCTCGCAGTTGATTTTTTTTTTCTGGTCATATCAATAAAGGATAATCAATGCCCTGTTTGCATTCCATCCTGACATTTTTTCATCTCAGCCAGTTCACAAGGCAAAATTTTTATGATTTTCCAATGAAAGTGAAATGTAAGAGAAAATGAGACAGACTGCTTAAGATTGCGCTTCGGAAACGATTTTAATATTTTCCACTGGAATGTTCGTCCCCATAATCGACCATATGAATGAAATTCTCTCAGTGTTCAATTTTTCAATAGTTGGAAAATGAAAGAGTCAAATTATGATATTTATCCAATTTTATTTGAATATTTGGTGATTTTCATGCCTTATAGTAAGCGAAATTTCAATACTTCCTGTATATCATTCACGACTTATTAAAAAGTTATAGGTTCCACTCGAATATACTCATCAGGAAAAAAAGTTAAGTGACGGCTGTGCCAGCCTAGCGTTAACACAACCCCTTTTTATCCGGGACCACTTGAGTAATAAAATCGGGAGTTGTGTTAGAAAATAGTTATTAATCTAAATATATATAAAATGCTTTGTTAGTACGTAAATCCACAGTTTTATCAATCACCACCAACTCCAATCAACTTCCCGTTGGGGTGGTAAATACCCCTTGGTCTCCAGGGTAGTAAGGGAGTTTGGTCGCGGTGGGTGGTTGTGGGTGGCGAAAATGTTAAAACATATATTTCTGTCTTTTTCTAACGCATGAGGACTTCTGAAAATATCTCAAAATTTCTTGAATGTTCTAGATAGTTCTAGAAATATCTGGAACGATCTAGAGAATTTTAGAATGAGTGCAAACTATTATAATCGATATAGAATGTTTGAGAAAGTTCTACAAGTGCCTGACTTCATCTAGAAAGTTCCAAAATGTCCAAAACTGTTATTATCGAGTTAGAATGTTCGAGAACGTTCTAGAAATTTCCCGAATGATCTGGAAAGTTCCAAAATGAGTGCAATTTATTATGATCGATTTAGAATGATCGAGAAAGTTCTAAAAATTTTCCGAATGATCTGGAAAGTTCCAAAATGAGTACAATTAGTTATGATCGATTTAGAATGTTCGAGAAAGTTCTAGAAAATTCTTGAATGGTCTAGAAAGTTCCAAAATGTGTTAAACGGTTATAATTGATCTGAAATGTTCTAGAAAGTTCTAGAAATATCTGGAATGATCTAGAAAATTCTAGAATGAATGCAAACTAGTATAATCGATATAATCGATAAAGAATGTTCGAGAAAGTTATACAAATTTCTGGCTTCATCTAGAAAGTTTCAAAATGTCCAAAACTGTTATTATCGAGTTGGAATGTTCGAGAACGTTCTAGAAATTTCTCGAATGATCTGGAAAGTTCCAAAATGAGTGCAATTTATTGTGATCGAGGAAGTTATAGAAATTTTCGGAATGATCTGGAAAGTTCCAAAATGTGTAAAACGGTTATAATTGATCCGGAATGTTCTAGAAAGTTCTAGAAATATCTTGAACGATCTAGAAAATTCTAGAATGAGTGCAAACTATTATAATCGATATAGAATGTTTGAGAAAGTTCTACATATTTCTGGCTTCATCTAGAGAGGTCCAAAATGTCCAAAACTGTTATTATCGATGTTCGAGAACGCTCTAGAAATTTCCTGAAAGATCTGGAAAGTTCCAAAATGAGTGCAATTTTTTGGGGAGTTAAAATGTTCGAAGAAATTCTAGAAAATTCTAAAATGAGTGCAATTTATTATAAGTGATTTCATACGTTCGAGAAAGTTCTAGGAATTTCTAGAATGATCTAGAACCATTAAACATGCGATGTATCTTAACCCGAGCAACGCCGGGTGTTTCGCTGCTAGTTAGTTATAAAATACTCCACAAATTTTTTTCGATTGTGCCATCTTAACATAAGTTGCATGCACGACGCTGGGTTCAACCCCTTTTGACCCACTGATGCCGCCTATGGTCGTGTTGTACCAATATACATATAAATGTTGCGTATCTGTACCAGTAAAACAAAATGAAAGGTCATATCATAATCGTAATCTTGTTTACCAGATATATAAATGATTCATTACATTCATTCATCATTGGGCCAACGACGGTATAACGGAATGGAATTCTCAAGTAGTTATCCATTCTTAAGAGATATCAGACAAAAAACATACAATACAACTCGAACGTTCGAGCTGGAACATTCGAAATTACTGATGTCATTAGTGTCATCCTCGGTATAAACCCAGACGGCAAAAAGTGGATTGCGTTCTGCTATGCAGTCACTCGAAGTGAAATCTAACATCTCGAGTATATTTGCAATTTACCGCAATGTACTCAGTTCTTTGGGCATGATGTACAGGTGGATCAGTGGAGGTATTTTTCGCGTCGCTTGGTCCTCTATAATATCAACACTCACCACAAAAAGCCAATTACGTTTATTGCAAAACAATTTTCTATTCAAATACCGCCAAACTCAATGATATCTTAAACGTTGTCGCAAAGTTATACATAATACGTTTCTATAATCTATGTACAAAGTTTGTTTTGGGCAATCACTTTTGCTTCAAAAGTTATCATGTTTGAAAATACTTCAAGCATGAGGAATAGATGGAAACCTCCTAAGCTTTTGTTTCTAACTTCCCTCCCCAACAGATCCTTTCGAGACATTTTATCCGCTGAAAAAATACAAAAAACGGGACTCTTCAATGACATTACAGAAATTATCGATATTATAATTTTTTTTTATCCGTCAGGAATATCTCAGTCGAACCCTGTCTCCGGATCCCCGACACTTCTGGAGGGCGCGTTGGACCATTAATCCCAATAACCACTCCCCACGCCGTGGGGTGAGTGGCTATTGGGTCCAAGAATCATGTGCCCTGAGCTGGCGGAGTGAACCGAGAATTACGGCCTTCTGCATTCGTCCGGCTAAGACTTCTGCCATATCACGGCAAGACGGTATGATTTTTAAGTTTGATAGCAGTGTCATCAGAACCACCATCTTGACAGAATAGTTTGGGTAAAGCCTGCGGAGTTCAAAGAGTAGATCTTGATATTGAGTCCGTTTTTCCTCCTCTTTTCGGACGATGTTCGTTTCGCCACGAGCTGAAAACTCAATGACGAAAATCGTCCTACTTTGTTGGTCGAGGAGGACTATATCAGGCTTATTGGCTTGTATTTGTCTGAGGGTGGGGAATGAGTAGTTCCAATAGATTTGGCACTTCTCATTCTCCACAACGGACTCAATATCCCCCGGAGCATAAGGCATCACCGGTGTCTCGTCTACACCGTACATGGTAGTACAACACTCGTAGGGCCGCGTTATGCCTGTGGTTATAGGCTGAGATCGCATAAGCTGGACAAGCTGACAGCAAATGCATTACGGTCTCAGCTGCCCCACGACTATGCGGTAGACAAGGGTGTTGAAGACACCATCTTGGCAGGCCATTTTGAATCCCTCGGTTTCCGACTTCAGCCCACTTGACCTGAGAAAAGCGAAGGTCAGGTTTCTTGATAAGCTAAGGTTTTCAATGTTCTTGAAGAAGACCCCATGCATTGGCTTATCTTTATGTAGCTGTAGGAGCCTCTCACTCTCCGCAGCTTTGACGTGGGCTTTCTGCTGAACGGGTTCCATCTCGGTTACAGTGTCGAATATGAGACCGAGTTCATCATCTGCACGGGTTGCTGCCTTGAAAAGAAATGCTTCAATCCCTGCTTTTTCATGATCGCATACCAAGTAAAGGGGGGGATCTGACTTTACAGGCTCCATCCAGTACCATTCTGTTATGTAGACACTCCAAACTCAAAAGTCCACGGCCTCCACGTTTTCTGTAAAGTATAACCGTGGAACAGACGATTTAGGATGCAAGCTTCTATGAAGATGCATCATTTTGCGAGTTTTTACGTCAAGCTGCCGCAGCTCTTCTTGTGTCCATTTCATTACTCCAAAGGATTAAAGTATAGAATCGAAACGGCAAGCATATTAGTTGCAGCAACTTTGTTCTTCCCCGACAGTTCTGATGACCAGATCTGTCGGAGTTTGTGCTGATCCTTGCCGCGGAGAGAGTTTTTGACAGTATGTAGCTACCTCTTGGGTGTGGCGTTGTTCCACCCCTGGTAGATGATGTAGGATGCTTCCGTCTACGAGCTGAACGTCCTCTCCGCATTCCTCGCATCGTCCTTTTTTGAGATCCCAAACTCCATTCCGATAGCATGCGTGTACTCTTGTAACACCCTTAAGGACTGATGAAGGTCCTTTTCTCCGGAGGCATAAAGTTTAAGGTCATCCATGTAAAACAGATGGGTAACCTTATGCCTCCGCTCGTAGTGTCGCAGTTGTATCCGCAGGTTTTCCGTAGTGCAACGGACAATGGCAGTAGTGAGATGCAAAAGAGAAGAGTGCTGAGGGAATCTTCCTGAAACAAGCCCTTTCTAAAGATAACCTGCTCTGTTTGGACTCTGATTTGACCAGATGTTATGGAAAAGCGAGCCCTCTAGAGCGGCATCGGCTGTTCAATGCATCTCACTATTTGATCGGGTACCGCAAATGCATAATGAGCTCATGCGATGTTGTATCAAATGCCTTGCGATACTCGATCCAGGCCATTGAAAGGTTATGCTTATACTGCACGGAATCCTGCGTGATGCATTTGTCGATCAGCAGGTTCTCCTTGCAGCCAACAACCCCATTCTTTGACCCTCTTTGCTCATATATCCGTTCATACACCGGCTCAACTTCGGAGGTATTCGCATCTATAAGATGCGTGTGAACATCTTATAACATGCGTTCAAGCATGTTATGTAGTTCTTCGGATCAGACAAATCTCCTTTTTTGGGGATTAGCACGACTCCCCTCGATAAACCAATCCGGAATATGCTGCTCCCCATCTAGCCATGATTTAAAAATTCTTGCTAGATGGTGGTGGGTACATGTAAATTTCTTCCACCAATAGTTATTCAGCCCATCAGGGCTTCATAATTATTATATTTCCTGGATACAAAAAAAGTTTTTCGAATAATTTTTTACCTCTTTTGAGATTAAGAAAGTCTTTCTACCAAAACCAAGTGGATGATTTAAATAGAACATGAGTGGGCACACTGTTATATGGAAAAACAATAGTTTACATATGTTTTGGACTTCTTGGTCTTCATCAGTACAGCGTAGCCAAGTGCTAGGATGTGCAATCCAGACAGAAATAAATGGGCTGAAACCGCAAATGGCGGCATAGCTTACTGCTGTACACCCGTTTGTTTTTGTCTTGAATTCAAGTGTTATACGTCGTTGTACTTCAATAGGCCGTATCTATGGATGAAGGCTAACAAATACGAAACACGTGAATTACGCTTGATTTTCCATTGGAGGGATTTCTCACTAACTCATCTTCTAATATTTTCCCTCACTAGTTTACTAACTTTCAAATTGCAATAACATCCTATTTGAATATGTTGAGAAATTTAAAATTACTTTTTGTCAATACAGTTATTGGTATTAGTTCTTTTATATCTGCATCTGCGCAACTGAAACTGAATATGAAATCTACATATGAAGTACATTAAGAGGTTAATCATCCAACACCCGCATAATTTGTAAGGAATACGTATCAAGTTTCAGATTATCTTAGTTGATAGGCCAACGACTAGTATGTATTAAATATTCTCACGAGAATATACTACATTACACAACTAATTTGCTCCTCACGCATTTTTGAGATTATGGGAGGGCCATCGCTGTTAAATATTCCATGTGAATGTCTATCGATATAATAATAATAAAATATATAAACGACAGTTCATCTGTGCAAACGTTTTAAATGATCTTAAAAGGCAACATCTGCAAAATTATATGAATATGTCGGGCAAAAGTGTACCAGGTGTCCGGTGTACCAGTTCATCAGTTTTATGCCTTGTCGCACAACAGATAGTTTGATGATCACAGAGAATGGGTATTAAAGTTAGGGAGGGGTACTTTCTGCAACAAGCAATGGAAATAACGATATACCGAATCTTACGTATAATTGTAGAACAACGCACTAAAACACTTCAGGTCTGGTTCAGATGAGTTGAGTGAATTATCAAAAGAAACGCCAATGACCAATGATTTCTCTACCATAGATTATTCCCATCAATTTTCGACTTTAGAGATTTTTTGGTTTCGTGAGCTGATATCTGAGCTATTTGAAAAGAAAGCTTCTAAAATAATTTATACCAGATTAAAGGTTTCTCCTAAATTTCTTGCGAGTAGACAAAAAACAGTGTAGGCCCAAGAACTGATCCTTGTGGAACACCAACGTTTATAAGAGAATGAAAATTCGCCCACTTGTGAATCAATTACGATGAAACTACTAATGATGGAAAAATCATGATGTTTCAGTTATGAAAATATCTGTAGAAAAGAGACAGATCGTCAACTTTTCTTCGGTGTTCCAGATAAAAGAAGTAGGTAGTTGTGAATGATACATCACCGACAAGATACTCATTACAAAAGGTGAATTGTATGCTTATCAATCAATCGATCGATCAAAATATACTTTATTGTCCAATTCTTGTTGCGAAGGCGTAAAAAATTATTAATAATGAATAAATAAAAAAAAGATTCAATGAAATGATTCATTGTCATGTAATACAGTCACATAAACATTCGTGAAACAGAAAGTGAACATAATCGTGCAATAAAATAAAAAAAATCACTTTTACATAAAAAACTTACTGTATTCACATTGACATAATAAAAATATAAATGTACTATTACCTACTATGTTATAATAAACATTATTAATAAACAGAACTTGTACATAGAAGTGCGAAACATTTTCAAAAATTTATAAAATAAAAAATTCAAACTTTCACATAAAAACTACTGAACTACTACTAAACTACTGAACTAAACTTGTTAGTCGCCGAAATAAAAAATTTAGAGAAGTTTTATAACTAAAATAATTGATAATGAAGAATCATGATTGTTTCTTTTGTATATCTTGATCTTTTCTGATGATTGTAAGTTCTCATTAGACTGAAATATTGTCGGATCTTGATTTTGTTACCTTCTGGAATTTGTTTATTGATTCAATTAATCATTTTTACATTTCTAAATTTTATGCGTTTCATCTTGATAGGGTCTCTTTGGTTAGTCTTGACATAGTTCTGATTATAAGTTCTCATTAGACCGATATTTTCAGACATTTGGCTCGGTTACCTTAAAACTTATCTTTTTTCTTTCTTCATTAATTTCCAATCACAGAACACTAGTTATAATGATTTCAATTCCATGCCACAAATGTGGAATAGTGAACAGTTTTCATTGTCAGGTTCAACAATTCATTGCTGTAAAGCAGGAACAGAATAGGGCCCAGAACAGGACCCTGAAGAATATCTACATTGATAGGCAGGCAATCACTGCATTGAGTTATCTGTTATGAAGGGTACTAGTGAGAAGTACGAATATGAGTCAGTTTTATCCTATGTGGAAGTATTATTTTGATGAGTCATTTTATAATAAGTCGAATTTGGGGCGAAAGTGATGTTGCGGAATGTGTTGTGATATTTGTTTGGCTCGATTATAAACTCAGTAAGATGTATTTTTGTTTTCCTAATCAGAAAAAAGAAAAAAAAACGATTCATAAAATTTGAAGAAATATATTCAATATTATTTTTACAAGATATTATTGAAATGTAGATCATGTAGGCGATTATTCATAAACAACACATTCAACTTGCTGTTCTGAAGATAGCAAGATATACAAATGTATTTTTGTCAAAATCTCAATATCTTATATCCATCCCAATACAATAAACAGAATGATCTTGAAGAATGAAGCACTGTTCCCATATAAAAAGTCCAGCTTCGGAGAAAAAAAGTCTTGTCGGTGATGCCTCGCTCACATACTCGGTTACTTCTCTGGATCATGGCTCAAAAGTTGACGATGTGTTTTTCTTCTCATGGCCTATGCTCTTTTGGGACATCTTCAATCATTCCTCCAACAGTTTCATTAAGATTGATCTGACGAGTTCAGTCTGCACACTCATTTTTTCATCACCTTGAAGACTTGCCGATCGTCTGTTCTCAACTAAAAAGCTATGGAACTCATTGCCTAGGGGGTATTTTCCAGGATCGACCCCAAAAATGAAATTTGAGGAAAACGCATATACCTACTTTTCCTAGGTTATCGCGATAGATATCCTCTGACTATTAAAGGATTTTCTCTCCTGCTGGAACCAGAATAGAAAAAAAAATGCTGATTTCTATCTTCTAATATACATGTTTCTCTGTGATTCATGCTTCAGAGATAAAACTTTTGGCATCGTAGGTGAATCAATACCGGTGTGTATTTTGATCTCCCGAATATGACAGCTGAAATTTATGACGAATTTCACCTGAGAGTTAAAAATTCATTTTACAGTACCTACTGATGTTGGAGCCATGCCAACTGGCTTCGAATTTGTAAATGTTTGCAATATTCTGCTGTTGCCCATATCAGTATACCGTGTGGTACAAGGAAAACGAACACCCGTTTTGCAAGTTTTCCTAGTCACTTCCTGGGAGGAAAGCCTGAAATATCAGATAATTAGCACCGTGTGTAAGGATATACAGAGTAGGTCATTGAAAACGATACAGCGACCCTGTAGGTCGACAGAACCGGATTATAAAAAACACCCGGACACTACAACTACATTTTCGAGGACATCGTTGAAACTCACCCGAAATACATTTCATCCCTCAGTGCTCTGACCGCCCACCCTAAAATTTCAAACAGTAACATATGGCAAGTGATACCTCATTTGGAAGGTGTTTGTCTTCTGCACATCAAGCAACAGCGATCCGTTTCAAGATATTCAATGCCAACGCCAGAAAAGCTACAAAACGTTAGGTCCCATATCGACCGGAACTTGTACCATTGTCTGGCAACCAATGGTGATCCGACCATCAGGGGCATCAGGGCAGACCGACCTAACGCAGAGTGAGGAAGAGACGGCCGCATATTTCTCTTCCACAGAGACAGTGTTCGATAGAACGTACCGGCATACAGATGGAAAAAGGAACGGGGATATATGCGGCATACAATCCCCCAGACAACAGCGGGCATAAAGTGCTGCTCGAGGGAGATTTTAACGCAAGGCATCCCAATGCAAATCGAAGGACACTCTGGGAGTACTCGATAGACAACAATGTTGTCATAGATTTCCCGGACACCCCCCCACATTTCCCCACAAATGGATCCAATCCCACAACCATCGACTTGGTGGTAAATAAAAATATAACAGATATATCGGATCTCCGAACCAGCTCTGAACTCATCTCTGATCATGACCCCGTGTTCTTCACAATCAGCGAAGGACTAAACCCGAGGGGCAAACGAGTTTTGTATGATTATTCCTCCGTTGAGGTATAGGAGGAGCATGAACTCAAAAACTATCTTAACACCACATATAGAAGAAACGAACATAGAACAAGAGACTTAGATGTGGATTGGAGACATACAAGCAGCGAGAGAAGTCATCACCAAGAAGAGGGTTGTGAAGGATGATCGGGATCTCCTCCCAGGCTACATCCTAGACTAAATCACCGGAAGAAAAGAAAAAGAGGCAAATCACCCGAAACCCTAGACACAGGAAAAACATGATGAGCCTGGGGAGGAAAATGAATGATTCAATTTAGAGCCACAGGGATGATGCCTGGAAGAGGAAGCTGGAAACCCCCAATATCGGAGACACTAGGAATCCAGACGCATCCAAAGGAGGCATAAGGATATTCCGGCTGTGGGGAATGGTCAAAGACAAGAGGTGACAGATTCAAAAAAGGCGGAAATGTTTGGGGAGTTTTCTGGGCAGGTACCGATGCCTCCCAGGAACACGAAGAGGTTTCGCGGGGAGCCAGATAATTTAGAAACACTCCCAAAGTAAACATAGACAACATAATCTTCTCGAATATATTGACAAACTTCGAGGAGGTTCGTGAAACGATAATAAAACCTAGCATGGATAAAATCGACGCAATACCTTTCAGGAACCTCCCGAGAAAATCTCTAGTGCAACTGTTATATATCATAAACAGAATATTAAAGTGGCAGCACTACCCGAAAGGTCTAGTCATGAAGATGTTATGGGCAGGCATACCTAATCAAATGGTTAGAATCATGGACTCATACCTGGTCGATAGGACTTCCAAGGTTAGGGTAAATGACACTGGCTTCACGATAAAGAAGGCCGGAGCAGGTGTACCGAAAGGATCGAGCCTGTCGTCAATGTTGTACTCGAACGGCCATATACGACCTACGCCTGCCCAGTGTTTTGTAGCCTCCCCAAAACCCATATCGAGAGACTGGAGAGGATGCAAAACAAAGTACTTCTTATCCTCACAAATAGTGACGGATACATTCGACTAGACGTGTTGAGGGAGCTGGCCGATTTCCGTCCATCTAAGAATTTATCCGAACGACAGTCTAATAAATGATACAGATACCATGTCCTTGGAAGACCGCTGACCAGGGATAAAACAGTGGTCCGAGCCCACCACAACAACAGGCCACGGAGGCATGGAGGCCTCATCTACCAGGCATTGGTTAAATTCCACGAGAACTCACAAGACGAGTGATAAACCACTCATCAAACAAGCTTCGTGTCTTAGCACCTACAGCATTTAACCGCCTACATAACACCGTAGGCTGCCTCAAGACAGGTATGAGCTGGTTTTGCCCTCCCGCTGACAGCTCAGCAAGGCAGGAGTAAACCCCTCGCCGCTAAATGCATTATAACTACCTCCCACCCCATCTTTGGTTTAGTGATAGTTTTAAAATTTTTTGATATTTAATTGTTGCAATGTGCTATTCATTTTAACTGTAATTTAAATGAAAATTTTTGGATTTTTTGTAAGGTAAACAGTTTGAACATTTGACTCATTGACAATGCATTGTCAGATATTGTTTTCATTGACTGAATAAACAAAGAGTGATTTTCTTGCTTCAATATTGAATATCTCGGAAACGACTTGACATAATCAATTTTCTTTATTGTATCATATTCAGGAGGCAAATACCTTCCAAATGAGGTATCACTCTCCATATGTTATCGTTCAAAATTTTGGGGGTGGCGGTCACAGCACGGCGGGAGCTGAGTTTCTTCCCCCTCGAAAATATATTTGACGTTTTGTCCGAGTTTTTTTTATCCGCTTCTGTCAACATACAGTGCTGTTTCGTTTACAGTGGTCCACTCTGTATATAAAAAATTGATGATAATTTTTATCTGTAATGTCAACCGGTGATTTCTATTTATTCAATGAAACGTAGATTATTTTGGGAAACATTCATTCATGTCCCATAAATAGTGACTCACACCCCTACGATACTCAGAAATAAAACTAATAGTAGGAGAACTAGGGAACAATTTTGGGTCGGTATTTGAGGTACCATGAAAAATTGTGTCATTGGACTTGAAGGACACCTAAATGTTCAAGTGGATACAGCAATTTTTTTACTAAAGAATATTATTGAGGCATTTAGAAATTTTTATATCCGTCAATTTAATAACTGACGATTTTAATTGATTAATTAAAGAAACAGATTATTCAGTCGGGTTTAAAACTTAACCAGGTGTTTAAAAAATCAAAAAAAAAAATCTTGAGGAACTTTGAGATTTTTGGAGAGAAATACTTGGAAATAGATATTCCCAAAAAGCCCGATCAGTTTGGTGGGACATGATACCTGCTAGGAGATCGAGAATATATTATATAATAATAATAATAATAATAATATGAGTGCTGCTTTTCGAAATGAATATTTTTAGTTGTAGGTAGTAATTTTTTTCTTGTCATATAATTTTTTATATTATTCTGCCTTATACATAACAATGTTATTTCGTAATACGTAGAATTCGATTACGTTTGGAGATTTTTAGGCATGGAATATAAGTTGAGTGGATGAGTCCATCTGTTGGCATCAAAATTGGAATCACAGATCACAGAAAATCATTAGAAAAACATAAGTGCACTGTGTAGTTTTTTTTATATCAAGAAGTTTATACATTTCTGTAATCCGTTATGAAATTATGCCACGGTTGGTAAAATTAGGAACAAAGAAGCTGACCACCGTGGTTCCGTAACGGTTCGTAAAAGTTTAGTGTAATACGGTCCACCTCGCGATATGAAGGTATTAATCAAATCACATTTTTATTATACAGTGGGTATCATAAGTGTTACCCCCCTATATAACTCGTTACTGGACTCTTGTCAGGAAAATGGCATAGACACGTGTCGAATTTCGATTTTTACAATTTTGTATGTATAGTTTACCCATAATTTCATCCCTTACTGAATCTCTTTCAAAAAACTTTAATAGCATGGGGTTGTGAGTGATAGCAGCTCATCTGAAAGGATGTTATCCTCCATTCAACTGTGCAAAAAAAAATTGAAATTTTCTTCATTACTTGTTGAGTTATTAATGTTTTAAAATTACAAAACACCACAAACAGGAAGGCAACTGACACTAACCTTTTCTGTTATTACAATAAATGTTCAAAATGTTCCTCGTTGACCTCCTGGCAAAATAAAGTCTATATTTAGTTTCATTCCTAACGCTTTGCAAAGTTTCTCGAGTGATAGTTGCACACACTTCGGCAATCCGCGCTCGCAACTCCTCAATAGAGTGACACTAGTCTCGTATGCTTCAGATTTTAGGTTACCACATAGAAATAAATCCGAAGGGGTTAGATCTGGTGATCTTGGAGGCCATTCCACAGATGCTGGGCGCCCGATTCATCGTCCTGCACTAACAGTATTCAAATAATTACTCACAGCAACTGCAAAGTGAGGAGGATCTCCATCTTGTTGCAAAATAATTTCTATGCCAAATTTGTCTACATTATTTTCGACAGTTGCCACTATCAGTGGATCTATCACTGTATACAGCATTTCCAAATAGAGACCATCAGTCATATTTTCCTCAATAAATAACGGACCTATAATGTCACCCAGTATTCCTGTTCACACATTAGCTTTTCGTGGAAACTGAGTATGAGTTTCGCAGATTAGATAATAAAACCCCTTTTCAAATGAGCTATCACCCACCACCCCATCCTATTTGAATTTTTCGAAAGGGTTGTTTCCCTCCAGTGAGGGATGCAATTAGGAGTCAACTATTCATACAGGAATGTTCTTTGTAGAAATCAAAAGTGGACGTGTCTCGGCAATTTTCCTAACAAGAGTGCAGTAACGAGTAGATAGGGGGGGGACACTTATGATGCTCACTGTGAATATTTAATTATTAGATGAAAAATGCAAGGCAAAAATATCTGTCTGATTTTCTTCCTGACAACTACCAGTAAAGTTCCTTTGGTATGGAATTATGCGGAAACTCAATCTTCACTCACTTCTTTCAGGGGTTTTGAGTGGATAGCTTTCAAAAAATACATAACTAGTATGCCTTTGGTAAACATAATTGATTTTTCCAGCTATTTTTCAAATGAATGGCATCAACTGCCTACTCAGAAACTGGTTTGTTTCGTAACCGTTGGCCACACTGTTATGACGTTCATATTTCGTTATGATATACTGATGTTTGAAGGTGTTCAATTAAAATGTACCTTACAAGTGTCAAGGGTCAAATACTAGCGTCGGTGGGTCGACCTAAGTTTTCTAAATATTCGTTAGCAGGCCATTATTATGTGGCTACTTTGACAACGACGTTGCCTATTTTCGACTCCCAAATAGTTTATCAATCATCGTGGAACGTTATACCGGGTGATTAGTGAAAAAAGGGGACGTCTATGTTGATAATTGGAATCAATGGAATCCTTTTAATAATTATTGATTGAAAGTTTGATATTGTAGAGAAAATTTGAGATTTTCACCTTCTACAGTCTGGAAATGAAAGAAGATAGAATCAAGAAACTCTATACAAGTGTAGTAGAGCAAATGCATCAATTTGTACCGATAAGTAAGCAAGGTAAGCTCGGGTAAGTGTGACCGTGATTTTCATTAGTTCGCATTGAATTTAGTCCTCCTGATGAACCTGAACTAATATAACAATGAAATTTTGCAGGTATTTACTTCGAAGATCAGTCTTTGTAATACGCCACAGAAAACTGTTGAAAAACGTATTCTATGAATTTTATTTATATATTGATATACATCTCCGTAGGTCACACTTCCCCGGAAATTTGGGGCAAGTATGATTCTGGCCAAATTTAAAGATATTAATGCACGTAAATCTCTCTTTGGGGCAGGTGTGAGTAAACAGTAAAAGAACTTTCACCACAATTTATTTGTTTCGAGATATCTTTATTCAAAACATAGTTAGGAACTTTTTAATATTGAATTTGAAATGCCCCATTGGAAAAAAACAAAAAATAATCGTGAAAGTGAACATTTGTTGAAAAGAAAAATTTACAGGTAGAAATCTGAAAATTCGAATGAGAATTTCATTGATCCCCATCTTCTGACGAGTGGTGATGGAAGCACAGTTGTTTTTTCATCCTCAGAAAGTGTATCAATGTCTTTCACATCTGGCCAGGTATATTGTTTGGCTCTCTGAGATTTCCGTATATAATTTCGTACTATAGCTGAAAAAATATCACTGTTTAGATGGCCAAATGAGCCAGGTTCCCACTTACCCCGACAGATAGGTCACACTATCCCCAATAACATTTAATTTCGGGGTAAGTGTGACATGCGATGGAAAAATGTAAAAATAACAACTTCATGAAAAAACGACAATCTATAGTCAGATTCATTGTTTAGGTAGAAGAAAAGTGTAGAAAATGAATTCTTACCTTAGATTTTAACAATACACTCAAAGCTTGAAATAAACTCGTTATGGATTCATTATGAGTGTAGGCTTTTCGTCAATAGATGGCATTGGGCTGTCGCCCGGTTTAGCGAAGATATCGAGCAAACTCACACTTGCCCCAAATTCACTCTTACCCGAGCTTACCTTACTGATTTTACAAAACTATTGTTTTGATAAAATGATATTCTTTTGTCTGTAACTTATCGTATTCTGAAAAAATAATTTATCAAAATAAATAAATAATAGTTTTTTTTGTCGAAAACTTTTTACATTTTGGGAGACTAAATTCAGACTATGGAAGGTTAAAATCCGAAGAAGGCCATATCAATACAATATACACATAATAATTTGAATAAGTTAATATATTTGATTAAGTACCACTTTTAATGAGACTGATAGTGGCCATTTATCAGTTGATTGTGGATAAAATATTGTATTAATGGTGATTTACTTATAATTTATTAATAGAACTGAATACAAAATATTGCACAACTTTTACAACAAAAATACATAGTATCAACTGAAAATATTCCCAAGTTGACTACTGTATAAAGAAATATATCTATTATTTTAAAGTATGAAGAGTATAATACAGCTTTGTATGTTGATACTGATTTTTTCAACAAATCTATGGAGCAAGATTTATTATTTTTTCTTCGGCCCAAAAAAACTGTAGAACTTCCTGTCGATAAACAACTCAAAACAGAATACGAATACTTATAGATGAATTGAAATCTGAAATCAAAACTCTCAACATTGAAAAAATACCTTTTACCTTCTTCATCAAAGTATCTATCTGCTACACAGTTTTTCTCAACTGAGTGTTATTCCTTTTCATGGTTTGATATCAGTTCAAGAATATATTAGTTAATATTATTGTAGAAAATGTTGTTAAATATGCCTTTTGCATTTCTCAACCCACTATATTCATCTCAATTATAATTTTTATATTTTTGTAATATGTTTGATTAAACTTATATCTCAATAAATTTTATATTGATTTCCTATATTTTCTAGCTCAATTATTTATATAAATAATAAACAAATAATATTATTCTTATTATTGATTCGTTATAAGCACGAGCTTCCACGATATGATCGTCGTATATTTTACTTTGAAGTATATAGCCATCTTCAATAATTCGATATAATAATAGTAAATGAACCTCATTGAACTGAAACCATTCAGTTCAGTAGGCATTGACAGAGGTTCGCTATATTCAAGAGCCATATAAAACATTCCAAAATGCCTTTCGTAAGATTCAGATTCAATACAAACTGATTTGCTGAAGTAATGAAAATTCTTGAGCCATTTTTTATTTACATCAAAAGCATTTTATTCCAGAATAACAATGGGATAAATACATAAACATGAGGCAATTTCTTTACCGATAAACTCTGTTCTAGGTCGGGTATCTGGAAATAACAATTATAACGATTCAAAAACTGTATAATCCGTTTTTAGATTTCCAAGCATCAGCCTCGACTTCTAACAAATAATTCATGGGTTTTTACACCTGCTTGGACATCTCATGAATTGCCATAATGTCAAATGGGCCTCTAACTCACCCACCAACACTTTGGCGGTACCTGCAACTTAGAATTATCAATTCCAATGCCTTATTCTGAAAGAGAATTATGCGCTTGTTTCTTTAAGATTTTTTATTTTTAATTCTAAGTTATAACGACAGCGTATTTATGATGAGCCTGTGTAACACGTTCTCACGATCAATTTGGGTCAATAAAAACTTCAAATAAGCGCGGCATCATCTTCTATAAAAAGGCTGATTCTAGATGTATGTAGAATTTCAGAAGTATCAATTTTAAAACTCTTCAACTCTGCATGATTTTGCTAAATGAAATTTGATAATAAAAGAATGAATTATTCACAAAGTTGTTGTATTTGCCAATACTTCATGTTTGTCTCCAAAATATGAACTGATTTTGATATATCTTATGCAAAAACCCTTCATCCTTTTAGATTTCTTTTTCATTTATAAATACCTGATTCATTGTGTAGTACCAGTTTATTGATTTTTCTACTCTATTGTTGATTTCTATTTCTTGTCTTCCATTTTCTTCTTTGTATTGATTTTTTTATTAATAAATGTGTACCGAATTATCATTTTATCATTACCGCATGCTATTAAATTCCTCATTTCAAAATAAATGATAGTTACATTTCTATAATATATGATAAGTGTTCATGAAATTTCAGGATCATAATAATTCTGTAATTATCACGAGCAATTGAATAAAAAAACTGAATATTTGTCCCTTATCTGATCTCTTTTATTCTTATATTCCTCACCTCCGACCATACAGGGTGCTTGAAAAATCATATCACAATATGATATCTTGGCAGTGTCAAATCTTATATATAGTTTTAAAATGAACATACTCCTTTTACATGTCGTTATAAAATACTTCGTCTAACATAATGTGAAAAACTGTAATCTTTTATGTGCCAATTAAAGCGGCTTTGGAAGTATTCTTTCTCAACTGTTATTAACTGAAAGTTACTGGAAAAACGTGTGCATTATTTGAGGCGGATGGAAAATGAAATGCTAATTCGCGTAAGGATGTAAAAACGATGTGACTTCCTGTCCTGTGCATTACAATTATCTAGCTAATTCTTCTGGAAAATTATATAGCTCAGGACATAGGAAGGACCTAAATTATATTGAAATATTCCAATTTAACTTTTTGTATCCCTAATGGAAGTGAAAAGTGACAGAGGGTTACACGTCACGTCTCTTCATTTATTTTGGCGTCGACACAATTTAAATTTAATCAAATTTTTACACGATTCAGATTTTTACTATGGTATAGGTGTTCTGTAGAAGAGTTAAAACACGGTGCTTGCTTAGAGTGTGAAATCCACTTATATAATTATAATTGAAAGCTACAGGGTGACCCACTTCTGTGTAGCACAAAAATTATGCGTTTTTAATGGGTCATCCTGCATCTTTTCATATTGTTAGAATCTACCTAATTAGCTGATTTCAATTACGCACTTTTAGGCAAATAAATCATTAAATGAGGTGTACTTAGGGACTAAATTCTTAAGGACTCCATCTCATTGATCCTGTTAATGTTATTATCATCTATTTCATAGAAACTCATTTGTTTGTTTTTCAGTGAAAGATAATATGTGACACTGCCTGAAGCAATTCATCCTTTTTACGCCGATTCAGAAACATGCATGCATGCCCTGTATTTTTAACTACATACCTGTCGTCGATCACAACTGTGGCTGTCGGCGTGCGTGAAAAACGCAGAGTGAGCACGCAAGGAATTAAGACATGTTCTAGTTTAAACAACAAAAGATACAGTAAAAAATACATCGGGATTATTTGAAAAACTCAAATGATATGGCAGCATTGATAAAGTTATTACAGAACCAAATAAAATGGAAGTGAAAGGCACTTATGTGAATGGTCATGCAGTTTTCAGGCGTGTAAATCGCACGTGATTCAAAAACCCAGCATGGGCATGCATGTATCTGAATCGGCCTTTAGCAAGGCCATGAATAAATGTTAAGAACAGAAGTGGTCCTAGATTTGAACTTGGAGGCACACCGGAAGTATACTAGTACTTGAATCTTTCGTATTCAAAAATTTTTTTCCTATGGAACACATATTTGATGAAGCTAAATGATGATAATGGTCAAGGAAGTATTCAAAAATCAATTTGTGCAAAGATTTTTTGCAAGTCCATAAAAATGGCGTCAACTTGCTGACCCATACAAAGCCTCAGGCACAAATTGTTCACACATGATTGGTTATGCAAGACTTTTTTCTACAAAGCGATGCTCATCATCTCAGAAAATGTTGTTGACTGAGTTATAGATAAATATGTACAAAATTATTTTAAATAGTTTGAAAAAGTTACATAAACTGAGATCGGTCTATAATTTTCAATGATAATGATAATAATAATAATAATTGTATGTATGGACAGATATAATAGCAAAGAGGATCAAAGAAGGGCGTCGCTGGCTGTGAGGAAAACCTGCTCATCGACAGATTTATGAAGCAGGACTCTGTGCAGTAGTATAAATGTAACCTTTCATTGGCTTTAATCAATTACCGCAAGGCATTCGATACAACGTCGCAGGAGCTCATCATGTATTTACTCAGATGCCTGCAGGACCCGATCAAATAGTGAGATGCATTGAACAGCTGATGCCGCTCTGGATGGCTCGATTCACCATAAGATCTGCTCTATTCAGAGTCCAAACAGAGAAAGTTTCCATCAGAAGAGGTGTGTTTAAGTGAGGGACCCTCAGGTCTCTTTTATTTTTTCTTCCGCACCTCCCTATTGCCATTATCCGTTGCAGTAGTGAAAACCCGCAGATACAACTGCAGCACCTCCAGCAACCGGTGGCATGAGGTAACCATGGTTAAAAAAAAAAATCAGACAGGTCTGGTCATCAGAATTGTCGAGAAAAACAAAGTTACTGCAATTAATATATTAGCAGTTCCGATTCTATTTTTTTACTTCTTTCGAGTGATGAAATGGACCCAGAAAGAGCTGCGACAACTCGACATAAAAACTCGTGAAATGATGCATTTTCATAGGAGATTGGAGTATCTACATTACAGAATGGTACTGAATGGAGCCAGTGAAGTCATCAGGAGTTCAGATCCCCTTCTCTGTTTAGTATGCCACCATGAAAAAGCAGGGATTGGATCATTTCTTCTCAGGGCAGCAAACCGTGCAGCCGATGAACTTGGTCTCGTATTCGACACTGAATGGACTAACCCAAACTCTGTCACCGAGTTGGAACCCGTTCAGCTTGAAGCCCACGTCAAAGCTGCGGGAGGGTGAGAGGCTCCTACAGCTACATGGAGATGAGCCAATGTATGAGGTCTTTTTCAAGAACATAAGAGCATTGAAGACCTTGGCTTTCCAGAAACAACTGACCTTCGCTTTTCTCAGG
This sequence comes from Chrysolina americana, assembly GCA_958502065.1. Lineage (NCBI taxonomy): Eukaryota > Metazoa > Arthropoda > Insecta > Coleoptera > Chrysomelidae > Chrysolina > Chrysolina americana. The sequence goes on along the minus strand of OY293420.1, from coordinate 54,531,794 downwards.
TCAAGTGGGCTGAAGTCGGAAACCGAGGGATTCATAACGGCCTGCCAAGATGGTGTCTTCAACACCCTCGTCTACCGCAGTCGCGTGATGGGTATAGAGGTTCCTGACACTAGATGCAGAGCGAATCGTGGAGCAGCTGAAACCATAAAGCATTTGCTGTCAGCTTGTCCAGCTTATGCGGTCTCGGCCTATATCCACAGGCCTGACGCGGTGCTACGAGTGTTGTACTACCACCTAAGACACTCGTACGATATTGAGGAAACACCGGTGTTGCCTTATGCTCCGGGGGATATTGAGTCCGTTGTGGAGAATGAAAAGAGCCGAATCTATTGGAACTACTCATTCCCCACCCTCAGGCAAATACAATAAGCCTGATGTAGTCCTCCTCGACCATCAAAGTAGGACGATTTTCGTCATAGAGTACTCCTGGCCAAACGAACATCATCCGGAAAGAGGAGTGAAAACAGACTAAACATCGACATCTACTCTTTGAATTCTGCAGGCTTTACCCAAACCATTCTGTTAAAATGGTGGTTCTGATAATAGGGGTCCTTGGTGGAATGATGGACACACTGCTCTCAAACTTGAAAATCATACCGGCTTGCCGTGATATGGAAGAAAACATAGCCGGAAGAATTCAGAAGGCCGTAATTCTTGGTTCACTCCGCTTACTCAGGGCACATGATTCTCGGAACCAGTAATCACTTACCCCACGGACGTTGGGAGTTTACTGGGGTCAATGACACACCAGCGCGCCCTCCAGTTGTATCGGAGCTCCGGAAACAGGGCCTGACTGGGATATTCCTGTTGTATAATAATTGTTTTTATTGACAGAAATACAAGGAGATCATATGAATACGCAGGATTCAACATTTGCACGTGTGACTCATGGCGGAGATTGCTCTTCTATCTATCTTGAACGATAATTCGTAATAATTATCACCTCTCGACCGCTAATCTTTTCACGAGTCACCACTACACTCGCATAAGAGATTGGTGCTTGTTTTATTTCCTTGATGTCAGATATATCAGATTTTGTTTAACCTTAGGTGGAAACACACATTGGCTAGGAGCCAAATTGCCTTCAGTTCATAAAATTGTAGAAACCGTCAGTAGCAGAGTAATCTTGACCACAAATAACCAATCCCATAAAATAATGTTTACCACGTTACTTCTGCGAATGCCACTTGATATTTTTCACTCATCTGATTTATGAGAACTCCAGTTTTGATGAGCACCTTGAATAACAAATCAATTCATGAAAAACGTATGTTGTATTATGTTTAAAATATAAAAATTTATGGAGAAAACGCGTTCAAAATATTTACGTGATAGTACCCTTCAACTATTTGTATGGAAAACCCAGTATTAATATTACGAAGAAAGTGTGGAAATTATAAATAGATGCCTCTTTGTGCTCATACATGGTGTCAAAACGGTGTGCGCTGGGCCGACATCTTTGAATATCCAAAAAACTAGTGATATCTTCAATAGTTTTATCGTCACATATGGGTGGTGCTGTAAATTTTCTGGATTTTCCTATACAGCTGAAAAAGTAAATACGCCTCCAAAAATCAGTAAGTCGCCCCGGAGCGCCACGGCAAATAGTAATAATAGTCATCATCTACCAGCACATGCTATGCCTTTGGGTACACTCTATGAGTGTATGAAGGAGTATTATTATTATATAATTCAATGTCCGTAAGTTTTTTGTCAGATGTACGCCTCATATTTTTCACTTTGTGGACAGAAGGGTATTGCGTCTTTGTCAAAGTTCTTTGTTTCACTACAGTTGAGAAATGTATGATTCAATGGTCAAAGGAGAATCAAATTTCTGCATCTTTGTTGACCTAGCCAAAGCATTCGACAAAGTATCTGATGAATTTTGGATATAAGGAGTGCCATGAGGTACCTACCGTATTGCGACTCCTACTATTCAGTATCTATACTTATAAACGATATTGTTCAAAGTAGACTCTGCAGCACCATCAGCTCTGTAGGTGATATTGATGTCCTGTACTATGCTGGGAATTAGATAAACGTTAGAATGAAAGCAGAGAGAGATTTGTAGAAGTTTAAAAATCAATGCAGATGAAACTGATTCTTTGATTTCAATAAGAATTCGCCAATATACGAGATAATTCAGATGAATGTTAATGGTAAAGGAATGAAAATCAAAAAAAAGTAACAGATAAAATATCATCATCATGATAGATAAAAATCTGAGATAAAATAAGTGTGCTGTACCTGTATTTTTTATCTACGGAAGTTGTATCGTATTTAAGCTTTGTACAGCCCTACTTTAATTATGTACAATGAAAAATACACATACTCATTATTATTTTTCCACTGAATTAGCGTTTTTCACATATCGATATTCATTTTTACAGAGTCTTATATTGCATCACTTCAAACATGGTAATGGGTTTGAATAAATCTATCATTCACGTTACTCAACATCTGACATTAATCCTTAATAAAGTTAGCAAAACAAAATGTCAAAAATTCTTCTGTCTGTCCCACGAACTAAAATATGCATCCATCAACAAAATCAAGCAAGAATTCAAAGTGTGGCTACTTGAAAGATACCCTTTGTTTGAGTGAATCAAATCCTAGAAAGGAGTACTCTGAAAAAGTTTTGATACGTTCTAGTGCATACATTTCAATTTCCAATTTCAATCTACTTCCTTTAATCAATTTCACATTTTCATTTGCAACTACATACTTTTAATTTAAAAATAAATTCCACGAAACATAGACCACCCATATGTATGTATATGTTCACCCATTGATTGATACATTATTCATCAAACGTTATCGTCCATTTGGCAATAATTGTACTCGAGTGAAAACAAATATAGCATACAGACCGAGTTTTGTACATTTATGAACGAGGGTCTACCTTATGTGGATTGTAGAACTCTGTCAGTATGTACTTTTATAATAAATATTATTCATTTATTTCCTATTATTTATGAACAAAATGGCACTAGTATGGATTTTAACTTGTATCAGATTGCATCACTCTTGTTGCAACTAGGGATGTCAGATGTAATTCGATGTTTGTAAGGGCAAGCAGTGTTTTCTGTCAGACATTTTTCTCATATTTTCCACTATGTGGAAATGTGTTGAAAATATAAAAGAGGGACCTCGAATTAATTACTTTCCCGACATCGTACGAGGGAGCAAACTCTCTGTTTCATCATCTTCAAGAAAGAGACGACATGTCGGGTCCTCGGATAGTTTCAGTCTTGTCATGTGATGATTCAAACGACAGCGGCCTGTGAGTAGGCTTGTTCGACATCGCAGGTTATCCCTGCTGAAGTCTAACAGTGTTTTAGTAAAATTCTTCGTGGATTGTATGAATGCTTTGGAATGAGCCAATCCTGGTAGGTTTTGCCAGAAGTTTAATACTTTCCTTGCTGTCCAGGTGTTCAATGGATATTTGGCAAAACTTAGTGAGTTACCAATGGCAGGTTCTGCTCTAATGCTCCTTTTCAAGTATCATAATTAAATTGCCACCTTTTAGTTGGTAGTTTCATTATATCCTCAAACACTGGTCTATGACCTGACGGGGATACCAGAGTACTAACGCCATCTACATGTCGTCTCCCATCGGATCCAATCGGTATCCCATAAGAATACCGATTGTCTTACTATATTTTTACTCTTTATACAATGCTAGAAGCTATACTAGATATCATTTGATCATATTTACTCTCGAACAAGAATCTTTTGTATTTTAGCTTATGTAATTTAAGAGATTTCATGCTTGTAGTTATGGTAAAATTCCGTCAACTAATAGCCACAAGCTATCAACAAGTTTGGACTCCTGAACAAAAAATCCAAATGAAGTTTTTGGCGGTCTCAACTAATTTCGGAGATATGAGCCTATTTTGTTATGTTTATCCAAAAATTCAAACTTCTTTTAAAAACATCAAAACAACAAATTTTTGTCAAATGTTCAGTTACTTTGAAATTTGCATATTTGCTCAGCCAACTTTTTTAGCTATTCAATTTCAACATGCCAATAATGGAATTGGTCGCAAAATTGGGAAAAGATGAAGAATGATTTTTCTTTGTTTTCACCATTTTGCGACTCTTTGGCATTTTATCTCTACGAAATAACTCCAAGTATTTGTAATTTATATGTTTAACAATGTTGCCGACGTTGTACGATGGCACAAAGTTTCATAGTTTCATTATTTTGCTATATTTCCCCATTTTTTATTTTTAATGCTGAATTGATTGGCCTGATAGTATTATTTTCCGATTGTCACTTTCCTACAAACTTGTATCACACTGTGTGTTCGATTTTTCAGTTTGTTTCTTCATAAATGTTTGCGTTGAACTCTCTTATTCGTCATAGTTCCTACCTGAAAAAGAAAATGGTTCATAATAAGAATATTAGTCAATTCATTTATATTTCTCAACTAACTTCATTTTCCTTGAGGTCAAATCCGAAAAGAAAGTAACTAACGGAGATAAAGCACAAAAAACAAAATTGTTGCCATACTAATAGACCGGAAGTGTTGCGAGCCCAAAACACTGTGTCTTCACACGCAGTTGAGTAATTTCTTTCGTCCAACATGTAATTATATGTTGTTCGAATACGAACACTTTCTAGCTTTTTAAATATTTGGTCCGATCAATTTGACATTGTTTAGTTGATAGCTTTCGGCTTCACGCAGAGTGTATCGAATTGTTTAGAGTTCTGAGTGATTCTGGATGCAAAATAACTTCCAGAACCTATAACTAACTCTTTGAACAAATACTGGGATTGACACAAACACATGGTGACCGTATGGCATAGCAACCGGAAGTGAGATAATTGAAAATGGGTCAAATGGTATATTTACTTATTCACTTGCATCGAGAGACTAATCGTTTTCTGAAAAAATATCCATCACCAATCCCAAAGAAGTGGTTGACTATGTCGGACGTCGCAGGGATATGACAACTTTCACAAAGATGCAATTAATATCAATTAAATAAAGATGAAAGATATACGAAGTGGTGAATAGTGTTTCAGAATACTTGCTCATCTGTCTGAATACAATTCAACTTGTGAAACATAATGATTAAAATGTAAATGCGGATATTATGAAACTTGCGGGGGAAATTTGAATCCAGCGTCGCTAGAAATATCTACCTACAAACAGATGATCATACAAATGCTCTTGTCTTTAGTAGTTTCGCGAGAGATTCGGCAATTATCGATACGTTTGGGTCTGGCATGAAGCATAAAATTTATTTTATATACAGAGTGTTTATTTGCGTTGGAAGATCGTCCTCTGTTTACGGAGGGAAAAAATACTTGGCTGACCAGAATTTAATCGTTCGTTAATACCAGACTTGTACTGCGAATTTCGAAATCATAATGCAAAAAAATAGCTATGGAGGGAAACCTTTTCGCCACGATATTCAAGATTCAAATCCACCCTTATTGGGGGTTGCCAGTGGTGCTATGTCATTGAAACAGTAGCTTAGAATTGCTCGAAACATACTTCTAGTGCCACCATAGAAAAAAATTTTTTCGAAACACCAGACTATGATGCTAGAAAATATACCGCCAGTTAGCAAAGGTTTTCGAAAAATCGCGAGTATAAACTACCCGTTAGAGGGGGTTGATTCAAACTTTGTCTACGGTGGCATAAGGAGTATATTTTGAGTAATCGAACTGTTCCAATGAGATATCTCCACTAGAAACTCCCGGTTAACCGAGTTTTTCGAAAAAGAGGGAGTTGATTCGAATTTTTTCTACGGTGGTACGAACATCTCCCTATAAATAAATCAATTTCAGGGTTTAGTTCGACTATGTATTTCCTGGCTCTGTTTAGCAGAAATATTTTCAAAATTTTTCAAAATTGACAAGTAATAATAATTTTTACTAGTTTTAATGGAAATACATGGATACATTGTTAAGAACATAATTTTCTGATGAGATCTGTTCCAAATTTACTGTCAGTTTATATGAAATGTAGTAAACTGATTGCCTGCTAGAGATTTTCCCCCAACAATGGTTTCTATACATATGTTTTTTGGAACAGGTGGCGCACTGCACATCGCACCGTACATCACATCGCACCGCACATCGCACCGCACATCGCACCGCACATCGCACCGCACATCGCACCGCACATCGCACCGCACATCGCACCGCACATCGCACCGCACATCGCACCACACCTTGCACCGCATATCGCACTGCAGCTCACCTAACGTGGTTTGTGGTTTTCATCTTGTTCATCTGCTACTTCATCTGATGAAGAAGATATTATGTTTGATTCGAATTTGCTGAAGTGACACAAGCAAAAGTACTATACTCAATGAAAGCGAAGCTGTTATGGTGAATTTCATCATCTTTATTCGTGGAAAGATCCTGAACGCTTTTTATAAATACGTGATGGCTCTCAATACCTTTATTCCAAATTGGTTTACCTACGAAAACACAGCTGAACAACTTTTTCATACCCAAAACCATAATGAGCAATGCTTGATGGTCTACAAAATACCATAACGTGGTGCGGTGCAAGGTTACCACGTTATGCGCCAAGATAGTGCGGTGTGCCGTTGTGACCACGTCTGATCATTTCAGTGAACAATATTTGCTTCGCTCAGGAACAACTATGCATCATGCTAGGTGAGCCAATGTGAACACGGACTAATTTGCATCGCACCTCGCACCGCACTTTGCACCGCACCGCACTTCGCACCGCACTCGACGTTATATCTTTTGCGGTGGGTCAATATGGACTCCTGATGGCTTGCTACTCGCAAGAAGAGCGGTATTAGGGTACATAATGCGGTGAATGTGCGGTGCGAGGTGCGGTACGAGGTGCGGTACGAGGTGCGGTGCGAGGTGCGGTTCGGGTGCGGGTGCGGTGCGAGTTGCGGTGCGAGATTCGGTGCATTTGCCTTGCGAAGCTTCCCTGTGACGGCTGATTGAACGTTTTTATTGAAAGTTCTATTACGTGAAGGGAATTCGTTCTTTGATATGGGTTTCTGGGTGTTTCAATCTTCAACAGCCTGATGCTATGATATTTGAATTGAAGGAAAGCTGTACAAGTGCAGAAGGTAAACAAATCAATTTTCTGCGATAAGTTACTGCGTTCACAAGAGTGTTGTCTTCAATAAAAATAATAATAAATATTTTTTTCGACTAAATATTGTTCTCTTTTTCATAATACGTTGACGTTTCGGAGTCTCTATTTCTGTAGAATTGGGAGATGAGATGTTTTTGATGAAGTCGAATGAAATCTGCCGAGACAGTTTTAAGAGTGACATTAGCTATCTTGATACATAGTGTCCGGTATCAATCAGTCTTCATTCTGTTATTCCTCATTTCATCCCTGAGAGAAGTAGGTAACTAGATTTTGACTGAGTTTGTTTCAAGAATACAGGCAATTTCTTTCAACTTTCTGTTTTCTTGGTTTCATTGTCCTATTGCTATTTTTTATCATTCCATTCCATTCCATCATATGATCGCCAATAGATGTGAGAATATATTCGAATGATATTTGGGTGAATTGAGGTATATTATGTCGGTTCTAGGATGTGTATGGGGAATAAAGTCGGTACGTCTGTTGGTTGTGTTTGTTCGTTTGGTTTATTACTGTTTTTTCAGGGATTGATCTGGATAAGCATTTTCTTCGAGAACATTCTTCATTAGATTCTTTTTTTCTTCCAGGTCCTGGATTAAATTGTAAACTATTTGTGCTCTGTTGTAAAGACATTTCACGATTCCCTTATTTTCGCTGGTGTACTAGTTATAGTGGACTCGAGATGATTTTTCAATCTGAACCTCTGAGGAATCTTTTTCTGACTCTCAATTGGATGTTATTATTGGTTCTTGTTTATGAATGTGATCTTAAAAAGGGTTCAATCAATCTTATGGCAAACACTTCATTAACATATCTTCACCATACCCTGGAATAAATCTGGTGAGTTTCAACGAAACATTCTTCAATATTTTTTATGAATATATTACTCAAAATGGGCGATAATGGAGAATCAATAGCTATACCGAATTCATATTGATAGAATTCATTCAACTCCTATAGTTTTTTCGATTGATCTTGCCAGATTGATTAAACCAAAACAGGCTTACTGCATCTACCATATCTAATAATAATAATAATGCAACAATCAGTTAATTCTATTATCTTAAACGAAACTGATGAACATGCAATTTTACAACTGATTGAAACTTATAAGAAACCGAGTAAGGCCCTTGGAATCGGCCGAATTAGATCTGAACTCATCAAAGATTGTAACGGTTATTGAGACTCCGCTATCGTATCTGATGAGCAGGTCGTTGAGAGAAGGACAATTTCCGACACCTTTCAAACTTTCTAAAATATCACATACCAACAAATACGGTGATCAAAAAAGTATTACCAGCTATAGATCAATATTGTTAATTACAACATTTGCCGAAAGCTAGATTCCAAAAAAGATTACTCAGCTGTATAGATAAGCATATATAACATTCTTTCATAAAAGCTGTTTTTGTTTCGTATCGGAAAATCTACATCGGATGCGATTGACAGATTAACTAATATGATAAGCAACTCAATAGATAGCAACAAATATCACTGTGTATTTGTTGATTTAGCAAAAGATTTTTCATACGGTTGACCATACCCAACTACTGTCTTCCTTAGGAAAAAAATCATAAAAACTCATATGTCAGTTCAAAGTTTTGCTGATGATACGGCCATATTCTGCTCAGAATGACTTAAACGAAGTGTATCAATACTTAGTACTAAACTATTGATGATCAAACTCGAAAAAAATATAGCTCCTTACATATCTCGATTCCTCAACTTTGCTGCTAAACTAATATAGATAGCAGTTGGCTAGCAAATGATATCCATAAACTTAACAGAAAAAGCCAAATATTTGGGAGCAAACAATGATTGTCATTTGAGATTGGACGAACAAATTAACTCTGTGATAAGAAAAATAAGGAATAAACTTCATACGTTTACTCCATACGCCATCTACGAACTTTATATTACGCGCTGACATAATATAGCCTGATTGCTTGGGGGAGAGGGAAGGAACTCACATAGATTTTTCTAATTTTCTTGACATCTACCAGCTGTTTCAAAATATTGAAAGAATGTGTATGGATAGCAGAGAACTATCTTTGTAGAACAATATATGTGAAGCAATCATTGCTGTTATATATTTCTTATGTTATTTTATTTTTTGTTCATACTGCATTCTTTTCGTCAACCGGATGCACCCTTACGAACAATCCTCAGAAGTTTTCGAGAGACAATGGCCAAAGTAAGTGGAAAAATTCAATACACTCAAAAGTTTGCTTCTGTAGGAAATTCCTCAATTTATTTCCCATAGTGTTATGCATATACCTTCTTCCAAATTTTATGATTTTATCACTGTACCTCTTCATGATGAATAATTTATTATTATTATATAGTTTTGTTTTTTATTGAATGAACGAATTTCGGTTATTTTCTCACCGAAACGATTAAAAAAACTCGAAGAATGCGTGACTGACGTTTAATCGATTCAGAAGCGATGTTGAAACTATAAAAAATTATAAAAACTGTACTTTTTAGCCTATTACTGATGACGTCTCTCCCATTACTGAATACATTTTGGTGATTTTTTTCACGAAAACAATACGAAGGATGCAGATAATGTGTGACTGACCTCAAATCGATTAAAAAGCGATTTTGGGATGACAAGACTTGATTGAGTCGATAATATACAGGATGACACATCGACAACATACCGCCAGGCATTACAGGGTGGGAAAGAATTTTACGGAAAAATCCAAAAACACGTCAAGATTGTTTGTCAGGAGGACACATTTTGACGCAAAAATCACAGAGAAACCTTCAACCCTTTAAGTGTCATCTCAAAATGTTTTCCAAATCAAAGGGGGGTTCAAGTGATACTTCATTAGAAGTGGCTTGTCATTTCCCATAATGAATAATGCCTTGCGGTACGTTTTCGATGGGCCACCCTGTATATTTTGGACATTACTTACTTACATCGGTAATTTTCTTACCGAAATGATTCAGTGAATCAGAAAATGTGTAACTGACATCAAATCAATGTTATCCTTCCTCAGCAAAGAAATTATTTCTTTCAATTTTTCATTGATCATTGTGAGCTTGAAATCATAGCAAATTTGTCAAGATTTTCTCTATATTTTGGATTTGTTCATCATCCAAGTCGGATATAAAACTCTAAAATAATCCAAATTGCTTCATAAATAACTAATATCGATTACTCATATGAAGGATAACATGTTTGGTTGTTAATGATAGTGTCGATCTTCATACCATCCTAATATGTATCATTATATCATTTGTGTATAATATGTTAATTCTTTTTCTCAACTCCAATTGAATTATTTTTCAAATGTGCCTATTTTCAAGAACAACAACTTATCTTTAATGACAGGTATATATGGCAAAATATTAAATCATTACGAAAGAAACTTTTTCACAGTCAAGGAAACACTACATTTCAAATCAATTCGTTATTTTCAAAGTGCAGTGAAAAGCTAATCTACTAAAATTTGCTATTCTTGTTTTTGATGAAATGTACGATTCTAATATATACAGCGTGACCCACATATTAGGTCGTTGTCTAAAATAATACAACTACTCTCCCGTACAGATGCTCGAAAAATATTCTATGCCTTTGCTTCAGTATTATTCGTGTTCCTCACAACTTATCCGAAATTTAATGAAAATGCTTTATAAGGGAGAGACACTTATTCTACAGAACCTAAATGAGACTGCAAGATCTGAAAGAAATTGCTCGTGAATAGTTGAACAACATACATCTGTTTTGGGATCGTAGTTGAGATTGCATCAGCAAAAGAAAATTCCTTACCAAGAAATGAAACATTAATAAATGCCAAAATTTCTCCGAATGTGTATACAGATTAACAACTTTAACGTAGTTTCCTTATCAAAACATAAACATTATTATCAGCACTGACTGTGGTTTATATCTACATAAGATAAACAGATAAAGCGGTAGTGCAGGTAACTTTAAAAAATCCCTCGAAAATAGCCGTTACGCAGATTACTCGGATGCAAAGTTGTGTTCGTCGCGGATTTTATTTGCATGTTGATATTCATTCCGTTTTTACTAGTTGCACACTGGCTCTCTCATGTTTCTGAAAAGTGAAATAGATGTTACAGTTCTCGAGAATATCCCAAGCAGCTTGTGCGTCGGTTTTGTGCATCTCATTGACCACAGGTAATTTTTTTTAGCGTATGATCTTGTTTTTAGTAATTGAGGAAATAACTCAAGAAATTTTACGAATATAGGTATAAACAAAATGTAATGTGATGGGTGTAGGGAAAAACCCCTCTCAACTCCAGATAAATTTTTCAACTCCAGAACGGCTTGAGAGAGCAATTCTGTGAACGCCCATCGATTCAGAATGGCAGAATTTGTAAACTCTGTGAATTTTTTATTAAATATCAACAGACAAATATCATTGAACGAACACATTACCAAATTCCTGAATTTTTCAACTCGAAAGAGTAGCTGTTCCGTAAAAAGCCTGTGAAATCTTTGATTGACTCTGCATCGACTTCAAATTCTGTGTTATTCAAGAAAGATTGAATTTTAGGAATATCAGTATGTAAAACGAATCAAATATGTTTTTGAATCGACTTCAAATTCGGGGTACATATTCTAAAAAAAATTTATTCCACGAATATCAGTAGGAAATAGGAAATAGAAATCAAATATGTTTTTGGAGGAAATGACCCCTCTCAACTTCAGATTAACTTTTCAACTTGAGAACGTTTCAAGATAGAGCAATTCTGCGGACGGCAATCGATTTAGAATGATGAAATTAATATTGTCTGTGAATTTGAAGTAAAGATTTCAGCAGATAAATATTTTTTAATTAACACATTAGCAAATTTCCGAAATTTTCAACTCGAAAGTGTAGAGGTTCCGTAAAAAGCCTGTGAAATCTTCAGTTGATCAGGAATCGTCTCCAAATTTGGTGAGCTCATTTAAAAAAGATTGAGTTTTACAAATATGAATTGAAAAAAATATTAAATTGTTTTCGGGGAAAATAACCCCTTTCAGCTTCAGATAAACTCTTCAACATGAGAACGGTTCAAGACAAAACAATTCTGCGAACTCTAATCGATATAGAATGATGAAATTAGTAGAGTTTGTGGATTTGTTATAGAGATATCAGCAGACAATAACTCATTAGCAAATTTTAGAAATTTTCTACTCGAAAGTGTAGAGGTTCTGTAAGAAGCCTGTGAAATGTTCAATTGACTCGGAGTCGACTTCAAATTCGGTTTGCGTATTCAAGAAAGATTGAATTTTACGAATATCAGTACGTAAAACAAATCAAATATGTTTTTGGATGAAATGACCCCTCTTAACTTCAGATGAACTTTTCAACTCGAGAACGGTTCGAGATAGAGCAATTCTGCGAACGGCAATCGATTCAGAATGATGAAATTAGTAATGTTTGTGAATTCGAAATAGAGATTTCAGCAGACGAATATTTTTGAATTAACACAGCAAATATTCGAAAATTTCAACTCGAAAGTGTAGAGGTTCCGTAAAGAGCCTGTGAAATCTTCAGTTGATCAGAAATCGTCTCCGAATTTGGTAAGCTTATTTAAAAAAGATTGAGTTTTACAAATATGAATTGAAAAAAAAAAAATTAAATCGTTTTCGGGAAAAATAACCCCTTTCAACTTCAGATGAACTCTTCAACTTGAGAACGGTTCAAGAAAGAGCACTTCTGCAATCGCCAATCGATTCAGAATGATGAAATTAGTGCTAAATCTAATGAAGTTACCGAGGCTTCAACGGTCATGTACTGCAATTATAATTTCTAGGTAAGTTACCGCTACCTACTGAGAATCGTACAAATAAATACCTACCCTGTATGTTCCATTGACTGGCACCATGTCTCACACTAATATAAAATAGAAATGCGTGATGAATCACCACGTATAAATTAACGAGATGCATAAGAATTTTTTGTTTACGATATGTTTTAATTCCCATGTAAACCATTCCATTGATGAATATCCGTCAAACACTTGCGACACAGCTGTTCTAATTCCAGTCATCAAGTGAACAAGCCTTTTATTGTCACAACTATGCAACTATTATACAGGGGTTAGCGAAGGCCCTTTTTCTTATGGGTCACATTCAACACATTTTTTCTTAGTTGGTTTCGAGAAAGCTCTGCCAGATTGACCTGGGCGGGGGTGACCTGAAACGATGAACATTTTACAGAATTGTCGATAAGAGCACAGCACACCCTATTCATTCATTTGTCTATTAGAAAATTTAGGTTAACATAAAATCACATCAAAATAATATAACACAAGTTGAGATAGTGAATGAAGAAATCTACAATATTTGTATAATTTCGTCCGGATGTTGCCGATTGTTAGTCCTATTTTAGTTTTCATAGTGTAATCGTATTTACTATACCCTTTCATTGGATAACCATGTGAGCCTTATTGCCAAGAGTAGTTTACTCCGTTTGTCTTTCATCCAATTAATTTGGCTACACCAATATTTCCAACCTGTTATCTCATTTTCATTCATTTATTATACTGTTCATGATAATGCAAGAATTACTGACAAGAAACTAAATTGGGCAGTCTGAGTTTATGAAGGAACAACTGACGCTATACATACTCTCGAACAAATAACAGAAAGGCATATGAGTATAAAATAGAAATAGACATGCTATTCGTAGATTTCAAACTAGATTTCGACTCGTTGAAAAGAACAAATTCGTGGAGGCATTGCAAATCCTGAACAAAACAAGGAAATTGATATAAATGCCAATGAAGAATATTAAAAAAACCGTATAAAATTCCAGGTGACCTGGAAGAGTTTGATAAATGAGAGAATGAGAGAGGGGATATATTATAGAAACAACATTATTCAATTTATAGCATTGGAAACTTCAAAAAAAGGGAATATTGAGAATAAGAAAAAGGCACTAAAGCATATCGGTAGATATATCAGAAACCGAAGGAACAAGTTGAAAGTGTACAGAAGAAATTATGAGAGATGTCAAAATGGATGGTTGGTTGGTTTGAGGCTGACGAGCCAGACGCAGGGTTTACCCGTGAGGGTGACCCTTAACACTGAGACCAACTGGGGTCTATTGTATTCTGTCGTCAGTATTCCGAATATTCTGTAGCGCTTGTTGCACAGCGCGTCGCATTCGAAGATGATGTGAGAGGCTGTTTCCTCCTCGTCACCACAAAGTCTGCACTCCACGGTTTCTCTGTTTATTTCCATGGTGTGCAGGTGTTTCCTAAGGGCGCATCTTAAGTCTGTTCAGGTTGTGAATGTCAGCCGTCAGTGTTTGGCTTAAGTGCCTCACCATGGCTGTGCTATGTCGATGCCCTTCGATTTGGTCCCAATATGTTTGGTGTTTTGTTTTCTTCCACTCATTTATTTTCCGCATCGGATTTTGCTGATGCCAAACACTGGTTCACCTGTGAATGGTAGTTCAGAAGCTCGTCTGACAAGTTGGTCTGCTTTTTCATTACCTTCGATTCCTCTGTGTCCAGGCACCCACACAAGTGTTACCTTGTTGTGTTTTGCCAGTTCATTGAGGCTCTGAAGATCTGTAGATGTGTTTTCTTTTGTACCCACTGTCTAGATTCATCTGTATGCATTTCCTTATGGCATGTGTCTCAGTTTGGAATACTGTGGTGTTGTTGCCAAGTGGAAGTATTACGTTCCTATTTGGCTTCACTCGATGTATTCCTGCTCCAGTTCCTATCTCTGTTTTGGAGCCATCTGTGTACCAGATGATGTTGCCAGATGTTAGTGATTCTACTCCCGAGTCCCATTCGTCCCACTTGAGCTATGTTCTGAATGGTTTTTCGTATGAGTATTTAGGTAACATGTAGTCTGATATCATTTCCAGTTCGGTAATGTTGACTACATGAGTAATTTTGGTGTTCCCAATTTGTGGTTGGGATCTCCAATTACCTGTTTGTATAAGTCTGTATGCGCTCATCCTCGCCTCTCCCATGACTGTGATGTCCAATGGTGGGAGATTTAGGATGATTTCCATTGCAGCGGTCGGAGTGCTGCTCATGGCACCCGTGATACACAGACAGGCGAGCCTCTGAAGTTTTACGAGGTTAAGATTTGCCTGCCTTTGTCTCACTTTGGGCCACCACACCAGCGAGCCGTATGTGATTCTGGGTCTTATGATTGCGGTGTAAAGCCAGTTCATGACTTTCGGTTTCAGTCCCCATGTTTTTCCAAAAGCTCTTCTGCACATCATAAATGTTGATTTGCTCTTGTTGATTACATGTTGCAGATGCATGTTCCAGGTTAGTTTCTTATCAAGGAACAGCCCTAAGTATTTAACATGATCAGCAACTTGTAGTGTTTCGCCAAAGAATTTGGGTAGTTTCATGCCTCCCAAAATTCTTTTGCGTGTAAAAGGAATGAGCGTGGTTTTGCTTGGGTGTGCCCCCAGTCCTTCCCTTTGGCACCATTCAAAATGGAACTATCATATATAATTTTGAATCTTGAAAAGTAGAAGGAAAAAGTAGACAGATTTCGAAACGTAAGAGTAATTGTAGCTGATAATGGAAGTAGAGCCGTAGGAATGACTAATGAAAACCAATTGGACCCTCTCGAATGGCTTGTATCGGGAACGTAGAAACGAGCAAACTTCATAACATATCCCAAGCAGAAACGTGTACAAAGACATTCTTGCCTTCCATGATTTTTTTCGGAAACTCACCCCCATTGCACTCCTTGGAATTTTAATGATTTATGTATAAGTACCTATGTCTTAAATATTAAGAAATTTTATTAAGAAAAAAAAGGTTCGGATGGTTTGGCAAACTACTACGTGGTGTCAGGAATGAAGAAACGAGCAAAATTTATAACATATCCCGAGCAGAAACGTGTACAAAGCTATTTTTGCCGTCTATGATTTTTTTTTCGGTAATTCACCCCTATTGCACCCCTTCGGATGGCTTGGCAAACTCCTACGTAGTATCAGTGATTAAGAAAAAAGCATTTTCCATAACATATCTCCAGCAGAAACGTGTAAAAAGCCATTTGTGACTTCTGTTTTTTTTTCGGAAACTCATCCTTAGGGTTTGAAGCAGAGATCATAGTAGATAACATGTCACGAGCAGAAAGTGTACAGTACTATTTGTGCTCTCCATGATTTTTTTTTTAGGATACTAACCTGTATTGCACCCACTCGGACGGCCTGGTAAACGTTTACGTTGTATTTGGGATGAAAGAAAGAGTATTTTTCATAACATATGCCAATCCGAAACGTGTACATTTTTGGATGTGGATAACTTCACGCCCGTGAACCGGATCAGTCTTTAGACTATGAAATGAGCCCCAACAGCTGAAATGTTCGTTGATAGAATGACCCCAAAGGAAGAGATGTGCAGCAAGTTTCCAAGCTGACGACGGAATGGGTGGGCAGACTGAATTCTTCGGAGATCAATTTTAATGGAACTTTGTTGAAGAGCTGTCATCTGTCTCATCTTCACTGATATGATACTCGATATGTGTCATTTTACTCTAAGCAGTTAATTGAGATCGATCCAACAAGTTCCCCATTATTTTGTTGTATGTCTGGGGGGAGACCTGCCAAATGTTTCTCTATTACGACTATTTCTTTCAGCAAGCAGCAATACTTGGGAACCTATTGTCCAGAGTTTTCGAAGCTAATCACCTCCACAGAACCGTCCATTCATGCTCCTGCATGTTTTTCTAATATTCATTTGAAAATAAAGAAAAATATTTTCTTATGTCGTAACTGGAATCACTAGAAATTTATCTATATACTCAAGATACTCCCTGTATACACTGATAGGTAGTGTTGATTATATGATATTATATGAATGGTTTTCAGATAACATCGTGAAAATTAGGGCATTTATCCGTCGGAATTTATGGTTGTGTACCGACTGTTGGTGGGATGATAGTCAGCTATCTGCTACCGTGTATAAATTACCATTCGCAAATACTCACAG
This sequence comes from Chrysolina americana, assembly GCA_958502065.1. Taxonomy (NCBI): domain Eukaryota; kingdom Metazoa; phylum Arthropoda; class Insecta; order Coleoptera; family Chrysomelidae; genus Chrysolina; species Chrysolina americana. The sequence continues at coordinate 54,514,752 of OY293420.1, read as the reverse complement.
GGTTGGTCGTAAATATCAAAATGTCTTGAGAATGAGATGGAAATTTATAGCGGTTATTCAGGATTTTATTTTTATAAATATTTTTGTCACCTTCGATATTACTGTGTGTGTTGAAATGTTAGGGTATTCAGTCCACTTCACATGGCTTTGACTTTGAATAACTTTCACCCTAATATTTTTTTAAATAACGTCTCATTGAGTTGAAACTTCAGAAATGTTGAAACAGTTCAAAGGAATTTATAAAGTTTTTTCATTTCAGTTTACCCGGTAGAATGGATTGGCGACAAACTCCGATTTGGTGATACAAAAAAATGAACTGTGGTGATCGCTATCAAGAACTGTTACTTTATTTGGAACGAACTGAGGTGAGTCACTAGTCATTTAATCTTGTTTTGGTTTTATTTAAATTTCATAATTTACCAAATAAACGTCAATTTTTTCTTGTGCAGATTTATGTTCGTGCTTATTCACCTTATATAGGGAACTGGAGTACGGGGGTGTGAACATTAACTTACCATGTTTGAAACTTTGAGGTAGTTGGCAGTTTTGCAGCATAAATCATAAACTGTAGGAAATATCTCGGATGGATGAATTAGATGCTCGAATAGACAGAGCTATTTTTCACAATTATGTAGTTATACAATAGTTCAAATATAGGCATGCCAAAAAATTACGTGGAACTGTAATTAACCTTTTGAATTGAATGCGAGAAACTTTCTAATGCACATGTTTGTATAATATACCTAGGTACATGTACGATTGTCGAAACAATGACACTATTCAAAACGGTGGAAAAAGCAAATGCCCATTGGATGAAATGTCCGATTATGCAAAAGTACGTCAAGGTTTTTTTCTAGAGGACACAAGTAGTACTTTCCTTCTTTTTCTCACTTCTCTTCCACTCTTTGAAACATCTAAAACAACCTTATTGCTTTTATTGAATGTCTTCATTTATCAGCACTGTTGTTTCAAAACTCACCATTGAAAAACAAAACTTTACATTAACATCTCTTGAAACCGAGCCAGACAAATTGAGCCGAAGGCGAGGTTTTAGGATTAGCATTAAAAAGGAATAAAACGATAAAAGTTTCGAAAATTTTTATTTTCAATTCTTCAAAAAATGGCAATCGTCCCTTAAATATACCCTCAAATGAAGTTATTTTCAATTTTTCCACTCAAGTATCTTGACGGGCTGATTCCGAATTTTTCAATATTTCAATTTCAAATTCACAGAGTATACTAATTTCATCATTCTGAATCAATTGGCGTTCGCAGAATTGCTTTTATCTTCAACCCTTCCCGAGTTGAATCTGGACTTGAGAGAGGTTAATTCTCCCCAAAACATTTTAATATTTTTTTTTTTCTATTCAAAGTAGTAAAACTCGATCCTTTTTGAAATCGATTCCGCGTCAATTTCATCATTCTGAATCGATTGGCGTTCGCAGAATTGCTCTATCTTCAACCGTTTTCGAGTTGACAACTTCATCTGTAGTTGAGAGAGGTTATTTCTACCCAAAACATTTAAAAAAATGTAATTCCATAGAAATTGGTGATATTCAATCCTTTTTGAATATGCACACCCAATCTGAAGTCGATTCCGAGTCAATTGGAGACTTCACAGTCTTTTTACGGAACCTCTGCACTTTCGAGTTGAAAATTCCGAAAATAAGAGTGTCATTTTTCCCCAAAACATTGAGAAAAATTAATTCCACAATGATAAATCTTTGAATTTATGAATTTCTAGTCAATTGACGAAAACAATTGCTCGAAAAAAGTAAAAAATTCCCAAGGGTACTCCTAAAAAATTCTGCGAACGCCAATCGAGTCAGAATGATGAAATAAGTGCACCCTATGAATTTCGAGTCGATTTAGGAAAAAAACAATTGCCCGAAAAATGTAAAATTTCCCTATAAACCATGAAAAATACAAATTCGTCAGATTCACTTGAAATTCACACTATATACGCAAAATTTCATGCTGATTTCGAAAATATATGATTTGTATATGCTCAGATACAAGGTTAAGCATAAAAAATGAATAAAACTTCAAATATTCCCCCATACGATCAAATTTTCGAAAATTTTCATCTTCAAATATGCCCCCAAAAAATGTTATTTTCAGTTTGAAAAAAAATGGCCAGGTCGTCTCTAGTATCTCGACGGATTGATTCAGAATTTAAAAAAATGGTGGGAAATTACCCCTCTCAACTCCTGATGAACTTTGCAACTCGTGAACTGTTGAAGATAGAGCAATTCTGCGAACTCCAATCGATCCGCAATGATGAAATTAGTGTGCTCCATGAATTTTGAATCGATTGACGAAAAAAACAATTACTCGAAAAAAGTAAAAAATTTCTAAAACCCATAAAAATCATGAAAAATACAAATTCATCAGATTCACTTGAAATTCGCACTATATACGCAAAATTCAATGCTGATTCCGATAATACATGATTTGTATTTGATCAGATACAAGGTTTAACATAGAAAAGGAATAAAACGTCAAATATTCCTTCGCACGATCAAATTTTCGAAATTTTTTATCTTCTATTATTCAGAAAATCGCAGTCGCCCCTCAAATATCCCCTCAAAAAATGTCATTTTCAGTTTTTCAAAAAATAGTTACAGAATTGATAAGGAAAACTATTTGATCCGAGCATATAATGTGCTGATCAAACATGCCATCTGAATATTTGATAACTTTCACGCTCTCTATAGATGGATAATTGCGTTCAGTAAAATCACACTTGGGATCATGAAGTTCAGTGTACAAAGCAGAGTGAATAATTTTTGTAGGAGAAAATCTGATATACCTAGTTTTACTGGATGTTCAAACTGAATAGGTTCTGATTCAACTATATTTCTTAAAACTGCTTCAGTTTTCCTTTGCATTTCTTCCCATGTCCCACCGATAGAAACAATTGCTGTGTCTTCAGCATAAATAATAATTTTATTCCTCCAAAGTATTCTATTTGACTTTATGTATATTAAAAATAGTATAGGCCCTAATATCGTTCCTTGGGGAACTCAATCTCTCTCTCTCACTAATTCTTTAGAACCAACCCCGTTTCCAACTTTTGTACTTCACTCTTATTTGATGAATTTAGTTTATGCCTACTCTTAGTAATTTGTGGTTGATAATCAGATTTTTATTCAATAAATCTCTTCTGTAGTTAGAAGCTATCAAGACCAATGTTACGATGCATGGTTTTCGTTAATTATATTTTTTGTTTCATTTATTTTTTCTGTACTTTTTTCAAAGTATTCATTTATGAACTTGTCATATGCTACTTGGGCATTGTTTACTTCGAAAACTTCATTCCAATTCCCTTTTTGAAACACATTTTTTTACATGTACGTGTTGGTTTTTTTCTTATTCAGCAATATAATTTTGACATTTGTAAAACAGGTTTACAAAAGTTGTGAAATGATCAGTAAGTTCAGCGTGTAAGATGACCGTATCTATGTGTATAGTGTTTTTTTTTTCGTTGATAGAACATCCTTGTGAAGTGCATAATTAATCAACTTAAGAACACTGTGGTCTTCCGAAATGAAATACAATTTACAGTGGATATTCCACTTCCACGGACAAATGCGTGTTCAGGCCTAATTGTGATGCTAATGCTAATAGTAAATTACTTCATTCATAGGAATTTATCTGATATATTAATATGAACATGCGATACAGTAAGAAATGCTCTCAACCCGTTGTTTTCATCCATATCGTACCGAAAGATGCGGGTTGTCATACGTCATACATTAAACAAATTTCCTGTGATCATGAATGATATTATATGCAGTTTGTTGGCGGCTCAACGGGCAAGCATTTCAATTTATAATAAGGCAGTGGCGGCGACGTTGAATATCTGAAAGGCTTCACACCAAATTGATAAATGGATGTTAAAGTGTAATCATTCATGCTATAAATGATTTCAGTTTAGTAACCTCAAAATAGATTGTGAAAATCATCCAGCAAAACATCTACATGAACAACTTTGGAATTGTTATTATTATTATTTATTTCCAAGACGATACTTCGACACAGAATCCTGAAATTTAGCATATTCAACCTGATTAAACATATTGAATCAGTAGAAATCAAGAAACATCTACATAACAAAAACAATTCAGTTCTGAATCACCACGTTAATTTGTATAATTCTCTAATAATTAACAAGCTCATAAGTATCTTCCAGTTGCCAAGTGAATCAATCTATTATCATCTCTTAAGTAAGATTCCCTACCGGCTCTTCTATAGAGGAAGCATAGAATCATCGATGTAGACAAGACATAACGTAGGGCCAATTATAGAGCCTTGTGGGACCCCCGTTTTAGTACCTGGCGTTTGTGAGTGAAAGTTATAGCACATAGTATGCAAGTTTATCCATTAACATATCTCGATCGATTCAATCGAACGTATCATTCATAATTTCTGAGTGTTCCAAATAATTCAAGCTCGATATTGATGGTTTTTCCATGACTTTCAAGATAACATAATATATCAGTGCAATACATCTGTAGTTCCTGGTTATGGTTTGTTTGCATTTTTTAGGAATTGGTCATACTCTTACAATTTTACAATATGCGTAAAATAATCCCAATTTACGAGAGGAATTGATTAACTGTTATTATGTTTGGAGCATCTTCCTTGAGAACGATGGGCAAAATTTCTCACATCCACTGGCTTTGTTCGTGTTGAAACCTAACAGAAATCTACCCGTAGTGCGTTGGCGGAAGGTGATATCTGGCAAATCAGTATCAGTGGGAGTGTTGTCAGGGTGGTTTTCTCCTGAACGATCGTGGTTAGTGTCCATCTTTCTTGGTAGTAGGAAAAAATTATCTGGGCAAGTTCAGACAGCTTTGGCGGAAGACCAAAGCGATTGAGGCCTATGAAGTCATTCATGAGATTCTACAGTATTTGCCTGTTCTGTGCCTGTTCTGACTGAATGCCCATCTCTTTTTGGCGCTTCCAAGCAGTACCAGACAAATTTTGAATCAGCTTGCATTGAGCTGACTCATTTTAATGCCGCTTGGCTATCGAAGTGAATGACAATGGTTTTTCTGCAAAATTTCGCCTTATTTATTTACCTAAAGTGAGTGAGCTTCATGTCTCCGTAGAAACCGGCCCTTGAACCCTTATTAGTTTTAGAGGCATCCGACTGAACAGCTACTTCCGCATTGACAGAGAGGTCCATACATTCAATGAATTGCAGGTATCGCTTACCAATGCAGCCGCCATTGATGTCAAATAGCATTACTGCGGCCTGTTTCACTGGTCAAAAACTCCTGCAATGCATTGATTGCACACACCGCAGTAGCCATTTCATATTGTATGCAATAAATTACAGCAGGAGTTGTCAACCACCGCAATAGCCACTGCTGTCAAATAGCGTAACTGCGGCCTGTATCATTGCTCAGAAACTCCTGCAATGTATCGAATGTACACACCGCAGTAGCCTATTCATATTGCAATGAATTTCAGCAGGAGTTGTCAACCAACGCAGTAGCTACTGCTGGCAAATAGCGTTTCTGCGTCCTGTCTGACTGTCTCATTGTATGAAAATTCTTGCAAGTTATTGCATGCGCAGTAGCCTTTTCATATTGCATACATACATGCATGAACTAGCCACTTTCAAATAGCGTGACTACTATCCGTGTATTGACAGGAGGTCCATGCATTCCTTAGAGCAGCTTCACAGTTCGCATTTTCCATTGCATTCAATAAATGACAGGAGTTGTCAATCAATACAGTAGCCACTGCTGTAAAATGGCATCACTGCGGCCTATCTCATTGATACTCCTGCAGAGTATTGCATGCACACACCGCAGTGGTCTATTCAAATTACATGCAATATATTGCAGCAGGAATTGTTACAATTCGTGTAAACACTGATTTCCACATTAACAGGAGGTCCATGCATTCTTGTCTAAGAGCCATTTTAAAGTTCACATTCTTCATTGCCTTCAGTAAATTGCAGGAGTTGTCAACCACTGCAGTAGCTACTGCTGTCAAACAGCGTTAGGTACTGCGGCCTGTCTTGTTGATTGAAAACTCCTGAAATTTATTGCATTCTCTTATTGTATGCAGTACATTGCAGCAGGAGTTGTCAACTAATGCAGTAGCTACTGCTGTCAAAGAGCATGACTGCTATCCATGTAAACACCGATTTCCGCATTGACAGGAGGTCCATGCATTCCTATCTTAGAGCAGCTTCACAGTTCGCATTTTCCATTGCATTCAATGAATTACAGGAGTTGTTAACCAATGAAGTAGCCACTGCTGTTGTATAGCGTTACTGCGGCCTGTCTCATTGGTTGAAAACTCCTGCAATTGATTGCATTCTCATATTGCATGCAATACATTACAGCAGAAGTTGTCAACCAATCAGTGCAGTAGCTACTGCTGTCAAAGAGCATGACTGCTATCCATATAAACACCGATTTCCGTATTGATAGGAGGTCCATGTATTCCTACCTTAGAGCAGCTTTACAGTTCGCATTTTCCATTGAATTCAATAAATTACAGGAGTTGTCAACTAATAAAGTAGCCACTGCTGTCGTATAGCGGTACTGCGTCCTGTCTCATTGATTGAAAACTCATTTTCATATTGCACGCAATGAATTGCAGCAGGAGTTGTCAACCAACACAGTAGCTACTGCTATTAAATAGTTTGAGGTCTGTTTCATTGACGATGAAAGCTCCTGCAATTTATTGCATTCACACACTGCAGTAAGTGGTCTTTTCATACTGTATGCAATAAATTGCAGCAGTAGTTGTCATTCAATGCAGTAGCCACTGCTGCCAATCGAATAGCGTGACTACAGCCTGTCTTATTGATTGAAAACTTCTATAATTTATTGCATGCGCACGCCGCAGTAGCCTTTTCATATTGCATGCAATAAATTGCAGAAGTTTCAGCCAGTGAAAAAGGCTACTGCTGTCAAATAGTCTGTTGCTAAGAGTGAAGAATTATACAATATGATGGCATTCCATCATTTTTCAACTCGTATGGAGGTTTAGCTTGTAGTCTGCGCATATTGCTTATGGGTGCTTGCCCTATGATCAAACTGCTTAAAACTGAAAATCTATCTTCCTCATCAATTTTCCAAAGAACAAGCCATATTCGAGGTAATAAATTGATTCCATCATTTCACGCCGTATACAAATAAAGTATGCGGGCTACTGATTTTTTATGTAATCAAATAACGATTAGCAGATATTCAATAATGTCTATTAATAAAATCGCACCTACTTGAAGGAATATTTGCACTGAATATTGAATAAACAAATTTTTGGATAGTATGCTAATTAATTCAGCCTTGGATCAATAGAATGCCAACAAATATTTGTTCTCAATTGAAAGAATATTTCCATGTCATGTGGATATTTACCAATCCATATTGCTAAATGAGTCGAATATTTTGACGGAGTCGAAATACCCTTCAGTCCACACATTTCCACAACGTGGATAATATGAGGCAAATATCTGACAGAAAATAACTACTTTCCTTATATATGGTTTTTAACCCCCTCAAAATCCTTAAAACCCGGGAGGACTCGCACTGTTAGATAAAATCTAACATTTTCAGTTGCACTACAGACTTTTTTTCTATCTCTTGTCAAATTGTTTTAATATTTTAGGAATGCCTTCTGTAGAATTTCTCAACCAGTTCATGCTTGTTGGGGCGTGAGTGGGGGGTTGTGATGGCTCTAAATAAATTAGAGTTAGTATTAATCTAGCGCGCGAGCGATCGAGTCGGTGGAGTGTGTTAGGAAAAATCTATCGACGCGAGTGATAACATATGTGCTTTTCTTCATATTGTTGATAATTTTTTAATTAATTAGCAGGTAACTTTTTTATTGTTTTTTGCTTTTTCCTTTATTTATTTGAGCTTTTCTACAGAAAAAAATGAATTCTAAAACTGAGCAACAGTTGTTGAAATGGTTTGAAGAGATTTCAGATCATGAATGTGACGGAGCCATTGAGACAGATTCTAACATTGAAGATGCCCCTTCTGAGCATAGTGTTCATGTAACTGACACTGAGCAATCTGACGATAATGAAGAAACGGCATTATCCCCCAGGGATAAGCAAGTGCTAATGTAACCTCAGTGGATAGGGAAAGATGGCACTACATGGCTGAAACATAAACCAAACATTCCTCCCACAAAAATACGTTCACAAAACATCATATCTAAATTTCCTGGTGTGAAGGCTGCAGGAAAAAACGCTAAAGAAGTTGTGGATTGTTGGAAACTATTTTTCTCCGATGGCCTTATTGCAGAAATTGTAATCCATACCAACCAAAAATTAGATAAAATACGATCATCTTATAAACGGCCAAGGGATTGTTTGTCAACAGATTTTGAAGAAATATCTGCGTTTATAGGACTGTTGTACATGGCCGGCATAAAAAGGCTCAGCACGTAAACACAGATGAGCTATAGCCCAAAGATGGAACAGCACCGGATTTCTTTGCCGCTGTAATGTCCAAAAGACGTTTTCACTTGGTGCAAGCGATAAGATTTGATAATATGGATACAAGGTATGAAAGATCAAAGACAGATAATCTGGCACCAATAAGATCAGTGTTTGACCAATTTGTTCAACGTTGTTCTTCCTATTACACGGTAGGGGAGTATGTCACCATTGACGAAATGCTGGAGGCTTTTAGGGGACGTTGCTGCTTCCGACCGTATATTGCCAACAAGCTCGCAAAATATGGGATTAAAATAAATGCCCTTGTCGACTCCAGGACTTTCTATGTCAATAACATGGAAATTTATTCTGGGAACCAGCCAGTAGGTGCTTACCAAGTACCTAATGATGCTGCAAGTGTATTCAAACGTCTTATCAAAACCATTGACAAATCGGGACGAAACGTTACAGCAGATAACTATTTCACGTCAGTTCGACTTGCCAATGATCTGTTAACTGATCACAAGTTTACACTTGTGGGCACATTACGGAAAAACAAGCGAGCAATTCCACCTCGGCTTATTGACGTAAAAGATCGTCCTATACAGAGTAGTATGTTTGCTTTTGGAGTTTCTCCCAACCGTTGTATGCTAGCTTCATTTGTTCCAAAGAAACACAAAAATATGCTAATGCTTTCCACTGTACATTATGATGACTCAATTGACGCCGAATCCGCGGAAAATAAACCAGAAGTTATTACGTTTTACAACCTCAAGAAAGGGGGAGTTGATGTCGTTGACAGAATGAAAGCTGAATATTCTGTAAACCGAGTGTCCAATGGTTGACCATTGACTATATTCTGCAGCTTGTTGAATATTGCCACTGTCAATTCACAAATTATTTACAAAAGTAACAGTGGTATCATATCAACACGAAGAAAATTCATTAACTTATTATCAAAGCAACTTACACGACCTCTTCTTGTACGGCGAGCTTCAATTACAACTTTACCATTCAATCTTCGACAGATAATTAAATCTATTGCAAATATGGAACCACATGATAACCCGAAACCTTCAACATCTCAAAATTGTGAAGGTAAACCAAGATGTGGTTTTTGTGCGGTTAGAAAGAATAGATTTACCCAACATAAATGCCACAGATGCCAAACTCCAATCTGTAAAGAACACACAACTAGAACAACTTTCATTTGTTATCAATGTGTAGATAACAACGAAAGTAACGAGTAAATTTAAATTATTATTTATTTTTCTGTGTTTAGTTTTTAGAATTTAGAATAAATCAACTGCAATCAATATTAAATAGTTTTTATCATGAAAAGTCAGTGTTAGAAGATATCTATACGCGCGAGCTCGCGTTAGAAAAATTCTATACGCGCAGCTGGCGTAAGAAAAAATCTATAGGCGCGAGTTCTCACGTCGTTAAAAGTACGCGAGTTCTCCCGGGTTGAATTCCTCAAGAAATTGGGTCTTGAGGGGCTGCTGTGAACGAGAACACCTTGAAATAGCAGAAGAAGATGGGCACAATAGATCTAATTAGGTCGCAGCGCATCAGTCACCATCCATTTTTACCATTACCATTATATATTATTATGGTTCAGATATATTGTTAAAACTTGTTAATTGAGCTAGAATTTTATTAAAAACCACCTTCCAGATCACCTATTTACACTTACCTATTTCTTGCTTAAATTTTTACAATTTTTTTGTAACAATGCGCCTATTCAATTTGGTACACCTGACAAATCCTCACACTGATTTTGAGGTTAGGTTAATGCAGTTTCTCAAGTCGATTGCATTTCTCTCTCTTTATATATTATGAAATAATCTTCATCCGGTTCTGATCTTCGTTGAAAATTTCAAGTCAACAGCCAGTCGGAAAATTAGTTTGAAATTGATTGCAAAGTTTGTATAGAAGAGACGAACAAACAAATGAACAAACAATTAGACGGAAAAGAAATTGGTTAATAAAAGCGCCTAAAATATTAAAAAATTTCAAATAATATTTTGTTTTGCGTTCCTTCTGCACCTCCTGCCACTGGAGTAGCGTTTGGCTATTGCTCCCACGGTTCAGTGGATTTGTTGATTATTTCTTTCACTCCAGTGGAACTGAATTCCAACTATATTAAATCCAATCAATGAATTCTAACCGACTTTAATTCTACGTGAGGAACGACAAGTATTTGCCCAATTTATTACTTTGCAGTTAGTTTCAGGAAAGTCCTGTGACAACATCAATTAATCTATTCAAAAACTTTGCACGCTTTCGCTAAATACTATGATCACATAAAAACGGTAACATCTGTTAATTTTCTTAACGAAATGTGTGAAAAAGTATGAAAGTGTAACTCGGTAGGAGTGCTCGTAGTTTTCTCAAGATAGCAGATGAAGACGTGATGCTAATAACCTTGATGGCATGCAGCCAGATAATCTTTGATAAAGCACAACCAATCAATCTTTGGATTATTCGTCGAGTACTTCTAATCATTAGCGTATTATGAAGTTTAATGTGCGGGGCAAGTTGAAATGACACACTGTTTGTTATTCTATCGTTCGTTGATTTTCTAATTGGTTATTCTTGAAAAGGCAACACAATAATAAATGCTTCGAAGTGTTGAAATTTCAACTTCGCTCAGAGAATACAGGGTGTATAAACGATGTGTGGGTAGACGATAGCTGCTTCTTTATTTAAAGACAGGAAAAAATGTTTGAAATAAAATTTGTAGGGAGCAATGAAAGCTATGTGACTTATATCCCGCTATCTTGCAATTTCCTTCGTACTAACATGAGGATTCTCAACTGTTGAGAGCATTAACGCATTTTATTCACTACTTGCCTTTTCTTGTGTTCGACACTGCCTGTTTCCTCAAATCTTTCTTGAACCCTCTGAAAACGTTCTGATGGTCGTATAGGTACTCAGATCTTGAATCAGGATATCAAACTGCATACATTCTACTAGGTAATAAACATTTTTACACAGTTATACCCAAAATGTAGATCATGTTAATTTCTTTGGTGGATGATTTTATTTTGAAACGAGAAAATTTTATATTTTAACTATAAATTCATCTAGATAATTAAAAGTCACGTTTCTTGAAAATTCCTGTAACATTCAAATGTCCCAAGAGTGATTTGATATAATTGATAATGATAACACATTACGGCTAGATGTTACAGAAACTGCTTTTTGCAATTATCACTATTGCTTTTATGACATTTTTCGTACTTTCCTTAAGAATTACATACATTTCCAATGGAAATCAGGTAGGCAAACCATACATTTTTAGAAGCTCATAGTATGAACTCTGGTATGGCCTCATTTACAGGGTGTTCCATATTGAAAAACTGAGAAAGTGCCATTTGGTCAATTTATGAATTTGAAATGAAAATACATCATTTCCAAATATATTTGGTGTTGAATGTCTTCATAACTTCAAAACCACCCGCTATAAACCAATATGACCCTACATTTTGAAGAAGCATTATTTTAAAGGAATTCAATAGAGTGAAAATATATGAGGTGTTTCATTTAAGAAATCATCATGACTTTGATAAGTCATACATTTATCGGACATAGCTTTTATTGCTCTCTGCAACTTTTGTTTGAGACTTCCCACACTTCAGCCTAATCTCCGTTTCTTCAATACAGGGTGGAAAAATACAGTGTTTTCGTTTAATTGAAAAAGTGACTGTAAGTTGATTATTTCGAATGTAACACCTTGGAAATTCGGAAAGCTGCTGAAATTTGTTTTCTTTCTATGTATATCATACCTATACCTAACGTCAAGTTTCGGACTTGTGAGCATTTATTTGTGAAAATGTCCCTTCAGAATGGAATTTCCATTCGGTATTTGGTAGAGCTTGTGGATTTTCTTATGGGCTAAGACTCATACCGTAGCAGAGGACACATTTACGTATCGGCAATGAGTGTGAGATATATTCAACGTCATAGCCCATCAGAAAATCCACAAGCTCTAAGCAGGCCATGATTACAGTAACATTGTGACAGTATCCTAATAATATCGACATTTTCGTCACTTCAGAAGTTGCAATTAGCTTCGAAACGATGGAAAAAGACTATTCAAACAAGGTTTTTCTGTATTTGTTTTTTATTTTTGGACAATGTAATAAAATTATCAGCAGAACCTCATATAACAGTAACAGAAAGTTTCTAGATAAAATATTTCTGATAGGTATTGTGAATTTTATGCATTATATAGCGTACCCTTTTAATAAGAAAAACTATTCGAATGTGTCGATCGAACATGATACCTAAATATTTCATATATTTTGCCCTTTCTGAAGATGGACACTTGCATTCAGTGAAATCACACTTTGGATTATGAAGTTCAATGCTCAGAGCAAGCTGATTAATTTTTGTGATATATTTCGTTTACTTATGTTCAAACTTAGTAGGTTGTGATTCAACCATATTTTAATATGTCTCGAATTTGCTTCAGTTTTTCTATGGGTCTCTTCCCATGTTTCATCGCAAAATACTAATGCTGTGTCGTCACCATAAAAAATTAATTTTCCGTCAATGTTTTTCATAAAAATCGGATAGGCCTCAATATCGTTCCTTGGGGAACCCCCATTTGCACTATTTCTTCAGAACTAATCTCGTTTCCCTCTTTTGTTCTTTGTACTCTGTTTTCAAATAATCCTTGACTAAGTCCAGGGTTGTTTATCTTATGCATTAGTTACTTATTTCATCAACTAATTTGCAATTATGAGAAACGTTGTCAAAAGACTTTGCCAGATTCATAAATACTGCCAGGCATTTCTTCGATCCATCTAAAGCCCCCGACAGTTCTTTCAGCAAACTCATTACTGTATCTTCAGTGCTAGATTTTGTTGTGAACCCATATCGATCTATTGTATTTGGTGTGTACTTGAAAAAAGTCATAACCTGTTTCATACTGCTTGTTCGAATAATTCGCCAAAATTATTCATGATTGAAATAGGACGATAATTTGGTAATTTAAAGCGATCTACAGCTTTGAAAACAATATTAATAATTGTCCCCTTCCATTTTACACTCAAGAAGCTGAGGTTTATAATACGTACTAGAGAAGATATGATTTTTTTATGAATATGCTTGATAAGTTTAGTGCTCATTCCATCGGAACCTGCAGAAAAAATGGGTTTTTGATTAATAGAAATATTTCGTTTGTCCCCACTGGGTCTAGGAATCTGCCCTTTCTTCTCAAAAATTATGTGGTAACTTCGGAGTGTTAAAAAAAGATAAACCATTTGGTAAATGTCAACTTACTCACAGTCAGGCCAGTCTGATGGCATTCAGAATTTACACTTTGTTGCATTATAATATTCAGAAACAGTTGCTAAACTTTGGGCATTGAATGAAAAATTACTATGTAATATTTTCGTTGGTGTTTCTGCTTTTATCGTGTTGGAATACATTTACTTTCATCGTTATGAAAATCTTCGGATAAGAAACTATTATTCGTAATCATTGAAACTACTGCACTGTAAACTGTAATGTATTATCCTACTTTAGTACAGCGCTTATTCATATCTATAATATATCTACATATCAGTTTAAAAAGAAAATTAGACCGAATTCTTTGTTTTCAGTCTCTTTCCCCTTGCTGCAAAAAACGGCGAGTCTACATCATCAGGAAAGTCTCGCCTGTACCTATGCTTCAAATCGACCGACGTCCCCAATTCCTTTTTACCCCTTGACATGAAAAACGGTTCTTCCTGGAATCGGTCGTCCTTCCTAACTAACACCCAGTATGGCTCGTCGGCAAACAGAGATTCATGCATATATGTCGGATCCTTTTTCCCTCGATTCGCCCAAAAAGGCCCGCTTTCATCCTGACTAGATCTTTTTGGTGAACAGTTGTGGTCGAAGCATGTGATTCCTTCGTCGTCGTTTCGACCAACTTGGAATTCATCAAAGGGGTAGAGCATTTGATTGAATATTCTCCGCCTGGGATCCTGCGCCTGAAACGATGAAGATGTCAGGCAAAGCGTGATTTGGATAAATTGTTAGGGGTGGGGAGCAGTGGCAGATATTAATTGACTATATCGTTGGGTGACAAAATATTATTGCAAAAATTGGATTATCCAGTGGTTTGAGTCATATTCATCTGGACGAACTCAAAGGAAGCTCGTCGCACAAATTAGAAATTAAATGGGGAGTACCCCAGGGATCAGTTCTGGGACCAACACTTTTTTAAATTTATATAAATGAACTAACCTTAATTAATATTTCCGGAGAGTTCATCCAATTCGCAGACTACAATTCTTTGACATGATAAAAATGACTCAAAATTGCATCAAATGATTGAAAAGTATATTAGTGAAGTGAAAGATTGGTACGATACTCATAAACTATCTTTTACTATATCGAAAACTAACATGCTGACTTTCAAATGTGATCTTCAAGAACTTCATCTAGGAAATCAAGTGATCAGTTATAGGACAGAAACAAAATTTCTGGGTTTACATATTGATGATAGATGATAGAGGGTGTTTTGCCGTAAGAACTACTTCATGGAAACTTGTTGAAGATATATCAAAGAGTGTGTATTATGCATTAGTCGATTCACATATAGAAAAGTAAAAAAATATAATTAAAACTGCTTACGATTCATAAAAATATAGTTTCTACTATTATTTACAACACAGGCTTGTGTTTTGTTTCTTTTCTCAAGTACTATAAACTCGTGTGACGTAATTTTAATGTTCTCTACTTTATTCAATTATCTGAACCTCATTCTACTAGAGCATAGCGAAATTGAAATATATCTATGCAACTTAAAAACATTCCTTAATAATATCCCTTACATCGCCAAATTATTTCTAAGTATTTTCAAATAGTTTTGGCAGAAAATTCTCTTAGCGGATCCCCTGCGTGCTTGAATTAGTTTCTCATTCATGAATTCTTTCAAAATATGGTATTCTATTAAACTCAATGATGATAGGCCTTGTAAGTAAAATAATCGGTTGACGATTAGTTAGTATTATTATTATTATAAACTTAGTTTTCAGATGGCGTCGGCAGCTATTATGTGGAACTACCCTGTCTTCGCATATAACTCCAGACTAAGCCTTGATACTGAACTCCTAACATACTAGCAGGTGATCACGCCTGCAGTTGTTTACTCATGCTCAGTTGTTTTCTCATGCTCAATTGTTTTGCAGCCTGAACAAGACTCACCCAAAATGTAGTTACTCGTATCGTTGCGGATAGTGATCAGTACATTCGGCTAGATGACCTGCACGAATACATATTTGAAAAACTTACTTTCCAAAAGCTGGTCAACGACAATCGTGGTCGTGATAAGGACTCAAACTGTGGCTACACTGATCAGTTGAGTAGCTTTGATACATCATTCTTTAACACCAGCAGTTGTTAAATTAACGAAATGTCCGACATACCGGTAATGATAAGACCATTACGACAAGAAATTGAGGAATATTTCTTGGTATCACTTTTTCACTTCTTTAATTTTTGACGTTTGACGACCACTTAACGTTAATCCAACGCAGCTCACTATAGTATGCTATATTAGATGAAAAGATAAGTTGAAGCGCGGTGAGAATTTTTTGTGTGTTGACTTTAGATTTATCTAAATTTCATTGCCACACACAACGATTTTTCTTGATTACATATGAACGTCTATCTTGATCTTTTACGTAATGTTTGGTAATGTACGTATTCAAACAGGTTTAAACAAATATTTTGATGGATCAAACCAGATCAGGTAATCGATTAGCTTCACGACTTCATTCATTTCAATCTGATAGTGTGGGAGATTTTTGATGCATGATGGGATAGATGATGAAAGAATTGTTCAAGATTGAACAGTTTCTTTCCAAAGGTTTTTTGGATAACGGTATTTTATCCTCAACACGAAGTACTTGTTATGAAGATAATTTTTTGGAAAAAGCTATGAGTAGATTTGTCAGAAACTTTCGTATTTGGCACATTTCATCTACAACTTGAAACTAATTTTATAATAGTTTTATCGATTTTCAAAGAACCTCGAATACTACGTTTCGGAGACTTCATGTAGTTGTTTTCAGAGGATGATATGGAATGAAGACGACAGTGAATGCAACTTTGTTTCAAAGTAGTTCAAGGAAACGATAAGAGTCTAATGTTTTTTATTACATAGGCCACTTCAACCGTACAGCGGAATCCCTACATGAGGTAGAGGAACACTTTAGTTAATTACTTTATGACATAACTTACAACATGGCGGTGGATCTGCCAAATCTGATTACTTCAGCTGCCAAACTACTAAATGGGTCTATACCTTTTGAATGGGTCCACTGATTCATTCTGAATTTATATTAGTTATGTAATTAGTTTCACAAATTTCTATTGTCGGTGAAAATAAAATGCTCTTGAAGCAACACCGATTCAAATAAGAAGTAAAAATAGAAGATATTTATCAAAAATCGAAAAGAATAAATGTATTGCACTATTACTGATTATAATTTTGAATAAACTTGATAACACATAAAAAATGTATGGGGACGCTCGTGATCTGATTTAGCCTGGCATATGTAGATGTATATTTGATTGATTGATATTTGATGGTTTAGATTGTTGTTGTCTATGAGCTCTTTAGAGTATTGAAATATAATCTTGATGCAGTTTTTTGATGAGGAATTAATTTCTGTCAGTTTAAGATGGAAAGCACTGTCAACATCACCCCAAACACTTCTACTACTGATGTCACTATCTAAATTGAAGAATTATAATTGAAAAATTGACAAAATATTCATAGATATTCTAGAATACTCAAGATGCCACTTGAAAATACTAACTGTATGTAAATACTTGCACGTGTGTAAAGTTATTTTCAATCCGGTTTCATTTGAACACTCTCCTTGTGAATAGCTAATATTAATATCTGACTTACAACTTGAATAATGCCAAATGATTAATAAACAAATAAAAAAAATCAAGGATGAATTTTTCTTCGATTTCAATAATTGTCAAGCCATAGAGGCTGCTTGAAAGATTTATTACATGGAAAGAGTAATGACGAAGTAAATAATATTAAGTGTGTCGATATAATATGAAGGAAATTGAATAATAATTTTGGTTTGTGCAATAAAATTCAAGGTTTCTCGAAAGATATTAAAGAACAGCTACACGCTGCTGAGATGTTTAGACAGGATCCTTCCTTACTCTGACGTGGTGGAAAAAAATTAATTTGATGAAATTGTCTGAGAATCACAGTTTTTCTAATTCGATTTGTTTTGAAACTGCTTTTCACCTTCCAAGGGTTGAATGGCGCGTTATTAGTAAAGATGAAGTTGGTATTTGTAGATTGTTTGGTAATTAAAAACATGCTAATGGGTATTCGAATCTTCAGATATACAGTGTGTCCCTAGACCAGTGGGACAGTTGAATATCTCTCGAACAAACAGGAATTTTCAAAATATTCATCATATCGTATTATAAGAGCTAATTTCAGAAATTATTATTTTGTATACGAGGGGCGCAAGAACGGCTCACAAAATCAAACATCAGTTTTTTTTATATGGTATACCCCGTACATTTCAACATATCAGAATTCTCATCCATTTAGGCTAATTATTAGTTTTTAATTTTCGAAAATCCAAGTTATACCAGTTTTTCATTAGATGTAGACATTTTTGAGGACAAACCAATTATTCATACTACGAAAAATTCATGTAATCATTCAAGGCTATTGTTAGTCGGTAGCATATGAAATCCTCATCTTCTCCGAAAGTTATACAGGGTGGTTAAAAAAATTAAATTATTTTCATGAAATTCAAACTTTCTTCAAATCAATTCTTCTAATAGTGCAACCTACAATATGCATGATTTTATATCCCATTGGTGGTTTGATTGCGTATGGTAATAGTTTTGAAAGAGTGTTGTGAATTATATTATCAACAAATGAGCAAATAAAAAAAAACATCAAACTACGTATTCTAGTGTAATTAACTACATATCGGTCCCAACAAGAAACTACCTTCTTTACGAATAACTAGGCACGGTAATATCCAGTGGATGTCAGGAAAAATACCTTCATCAGACTTGAGGCTAAACTGCGAAACGTTCAGGAATTACCATCGAACAAACGACCAGGACATTCAAAGTCATAACCGTGAATGATGATATATCGATTGAAATTTTAGCATACATACACCAAAATCCTCATTCATCGGTACGAGGAGATGCTGAGGAATCAGGTATCTCGAAGAGTTCCGTACATAGGATTTTGAAGACCCACAGGCAACATCCATATAAATTAAATTAAGTTCAAGCTTTAAAACCAACTGACTATGATAGATGGATAGATTTCAATTTTGAGATGACAAGAATCCGTGATGCTGGTGAGTTTTCGTCAAAAATTAACTGTTCTAATGAACACCGCTTCCATAATAATGGAAAAGTAAATCGTCATAATGTACATTACTGGGCTGCAGAAAATCCGCTCTGGGTTCGAAAAACCAGTTTACACGAGGTTTGGGGAGTAAATGTTTGGACCATATTTTCATCAAGGTACTCTAAATAGTGGAAGATACCTTAATTTTCTTCAAAATGAGTTCAATAATTATCTTGATGAGCAGGATGGAGCGCCGCATCATAATGCAGGGAACGTTCTTTTTCATCAAAGATGGCTCGGAACAAATGGAACAATGAAATGGCCGGCTCGTTCGCCAGACCTGACCCCTTAATACTTTTTTTGGGGTATCTGAAATCAGAGATGTATAAATCAACCATTGGATTTGGAGGATTTTCTAAATAGAATTTTGGAGGTTTGTCAAAGCATAACACCGCAAATGTTACAAAAAATCATGTAAGAAAAAGTTTGAAATGTGCCTTGCAGCAAACGGAAGGCAATTCGAACATTTATTTTAATATTATCGTGCAGAGTTATTCGTCAAGACAGTTTTCTTCTTCTTGGGACTGTTTAGTAGTTAAGTACAAATGAATAAATAGTTCAGTGCATTTTTTTATTTGCAGTTGTTGATATTTGATATGGAATTCACATCTCTCTTACACAATTATTGACTAAAAGCAATCAAACCACCAATGGGATATAAAATCATGCATATTGTAGAGTGCACCATTTGAAATATTGATGTGAAGAAAGTTTGAATTTCTTGAAAACCATAAAACTTTTCTAACCACCCTGTATAACTTTCGAAGAAGAAGAGGATTCCATATGGTAGAATGTACTACCGACTACCAATAGCCGTGGATGATTTCATAAATTCTTCGTAGTATGAATGATGGGTTTGTCTTCAAAAATGTCTGCATTTAATAAAAAACTGGTATAACTTGGCAAAGCCTTGTCGGAATTTCAAAAATAAAAAACTAATAATTTGCTTGAATGAGTGAGAATTCAGATATGTTGAAATATATGGGGTGTTTCATTAAAAAAATAACTGATGTTCGATTTTGCGCTCCTCGTATAAAAAATAAGCATTCCTGAAGTTAGCTCTGACAATGCGATATGCAACACAAATGAATTGATTCAAAAAACCCCAAACTGTTAAATTGAGAGTCAAATTCCCTTTCGAATGAGGTGGCACTCCTCTCCCTAATTTGAACATTTCAAGGAGGTACTCGTAATTTAGATTTGTACAAATAATTTTCACGAATCACCCAGGTTTTCGGTATTCAATTTGAATATTTTAGTTTCAGGCTTGTTCTAATATTGCAAAAAATGAATTCAATTCATGCAAATATGGACGGCCCTGTATATTTTTAGATTATCAGTCTTAGTAAAAAATTTCGTAAATGAATTTGAAAATCTGCGAAAGCTTTGTTATAATAGATGATTCTCGTCAGTGTCAATTTTTTTTTGGAAATTTGTCTTTAGGAATAACCCAGGTTTTTGAAGAAAACCCCTCACAAGCAGAGCTATATCATGTAATTGTATGCACTCCAGATTTTTATTATTTATTACAATTTATTTATAACAGGTTTCTCGTCACGGTGCAGGTAGTTAAGATAAAAAAATTAAGAAATTTCAATTTGTTGTATTGATTTGGAATTTACATGCATTTTCGAAAATCGTATTATGATTTGAAGCCACGAGCACAAAGCGTCACTTACGTGAATAGAGGACACGATTATCAGCAACATCCATTTGTTAAGTCCGGTCATTGTGTGAGTAACCCGGAAAAAGATACGTGTGGTACTGTGTCAGTGCGAGACGAGAAGCTGCTTAAATACAGGATGTTATGGTCTCTAGAGCAGAAAAATAGTGATAGCCACAGGTCAACTTGGATTAGTAACGGGAATAAGGGAATTTGTCAACGTCTTTCCAGTTAAACTCTAAAAGGAATGTGGGTATGAACTATGAAATTCAATCTTTCACCCTTCGGCTACGCTGGTGTAATTAAATTTTCTTATTTTGTCTACCGGATATTTTTTTGGTTACCACCAAGAAATCATTATGGTAGAATATATTTCATTCACAAACTTCAAAAAAATCTTAATGAACTTACAAATAGACCAATTGTTCCGTGATTTTGATTTTTACTGTACTTGTATTCTCAGTGGTTTTGACACTTTTTGGCTCCAACGAATACTGATAAGACAAGTTCATCTTTAATGATCTCTCATCATTTGGAGAATCTTCCTAGCATTACTATTGAATAAATTACAAAATTCAATTACGTTCTCACCAAAATCCAATCAACTAATATGCCATCAAATCTCGAAGTTCTTGACATAAATATTCCAAAATTTCATAAGTTCAAAAGTGGTAATTTTAATGAACTAGATAATTTATTCCTGAATCAGGAATCAGACGAAGCCAATTTGTTAACATTACTGGATAGGGGGCGGCATCCTTCCTAATAACCTCGGGATTACCCCAGGGTTCACATCTGGATCTATTATTGTCCTCATTGTCAATAAATGTTTTGAAAGCTGCTTTAGACATTTTTATATACTTTTATACCCTGATTTGAATATTTTCGAAAAAATAACGACAGTTAAAAATTGTTCAAAGATCCAAGAAGATCTTAGCACAATTATTGTACTAAAATTGGATTCCATGGAAATTTGTACGTTCCAAAAAGTTCAGGATGCGACCCAGAAATGAATAGGAGAGGACACTGATTGCCATGAATAGAGACTTGATTAGAAGATCATATTGAATTCCATTTCGGTTGACAAAGGATCATTTACGTTGTTTTAAAAAATGATTTCAGGCACGAAAAAAATAATTCACCCTTTCACAACTTTTGTGAAACGTAATTTTGGTCTAGGACGATCTGGTAAGGACATATTGTCGATAAACTGAATTTTGGGTGACTTTTGTCAGTATGGCTGAGCTAATGGCAGCCAGCAAGGTCGAAAATCTATAATCCTGTTTCTAGCCAAATTGCAAATTTTCAAAACTGCTGTGTTGTTTAGCTTCCTGCCTGTTGACATGTAGGTAGCATACAGTTTGTTTGAAAGGTACAGGTAATATAAGAAAAAAATAATAGCAAATGAAATTCCCATCCACAACTTTGCAAAGGGCCAGAAGCAGCGGGATCCATGGATTATTATTATTATTATACGACGGGGCTGGCCATCGGCTGGAATGCAGGTAGTTCTGCGTATAACCTTTCTGCTTCCCGCTGTCTGGTCAATCTCGTGAGTACTCCGGATCTTCTGGTGACCTCCTGAAGGTTTTCACAAGGTTTTTCCGTGGGATGATATCTTCTGCCTGAGGCGTCTTTCCAGGAAGATTGATGACGGTTTCTGACCCATTTTTTCGTGTCCTGCTCAATGGACCCAAATAGGATTCCATAGGCTGGTTCTGGTCCATTGAGAGTTGTTACTACCCCCGCATTTGCTAGGGCATCTGCGCTCTCATTTCCCTGTAGGCCCATGTTTTACCCCGGCTCTATGCTCCTAGGTCGTTAAGGTTTTTATAGGGCTCCCAAACTTATTTGGAAGTAAATGGCCTGGCTGTCTATGTGTTCTATCCTCGCTTCCGCTATAATATGCAAATGCAGAGAAGGGAGGTTCAGGATTATCTCCAGGCTAATCATCGATGTGCTGCTGGGCAGGGCTAGTCTTTGCAAACTAGCCAGCTTTCCTCTGTTTATCATTTGTTCTGCCTTTGGCCACCACAGCAGGGCTCCATACTTATTCAAGGGCCTCACCGTCGCTGTGTATTACCAAAGCGATTGTTTGGGTCCTAGTCCTACTGTTTGTTCCAGGTGAACTTCGAATCTAAGTTCAGCCCCAAGTATTTTGATTCTCCTGACATCTGTAGGCTTTCACCAAAGATTCGAAGTGCTCTGTTGGTCTCTGAGTGAAAGAGACAACCGTTGTTTTTTGGGGTTGATCTTGACTGAAAGACCTGTAAGAAGGCTGTCTAGGTTTCACACAAGTGGGGATAGTCCTCCCCCCTGAGGGCAGGCTGTCGTGGCTTTCACTTCATCCATTGTGTCCACGAATAGGGAGGCTTGTATTACTCTACAGCTGAGCATGGCAGATGTCCGCTGGTTCAGGACTGGAGCAATGTTTATTTCCCTGGGGACTGAATGGATAGACGCATATTATGTATTATCAAACGCCTCTTCTACGTCAAGAAACGTTGTGAGTGCATTAGAGAGTAATCTTTCAGTCCTGCAGACCAGTCTGTGGAGCGCCGTCTGACTGGATTTTCCTAGTTGATAGACGCGCTGGTACTCCGAAAAGAGTGGATACTCTGCATTATTTCCTCGGGTATTTCTATCAACTAATTTTTCCATCGTTTTAAGTATGATCGATGAGAGGCAAATTGGTCTGAATGCCTTGGCCTGGCTATATATAGGATGGTTTTCCCTGCTCCGGTAAGAAGACCATCTTGAACCTTCGCTAGTTGTTGGGAATCCATAAAAGACAGACATTCAACTTATTTTTTTCGAAACGTGGCATTGTAAACTTTTTTTTTAGCTTTAATGAATCTTGCTTCAAAATCAGAGCATGGATTTTGGGCAAGCGATTTCATGCTAGCAATTTCTGGATTTTGTGCAAGTTAGGAGCCTCCAAAAGAAAAACCTAGTTATTCGATAGGCTAGATCGGACCTCCTAGGAGTCGTGCTCTGAGGGCTTACTGTTAAACCTTACAGTGGATTGAAGACCGTATTGGTGGTTTATGTGGAACGATAATAGATATTATTCATACTTATAGACCACCCTCAAAACGTCTGAACACAACAAACCATGGTTTTGTACGCGTTCCGTTTTCAAAACTCACGAAATTGTTCAATTAGGTCAGTTCAGATGTACACTGAGAAAAATAATAACAGGCGTATGATGTGATCTTGATAAGTTTACTGATATCATAACAATATCTAATCCTCAAACTCGAATCTGACGGCAATGAGGTAATATGTGTTAATGTTAAACATACTCAAAGCGCTGTTATGCAATATTGACCATAAAACTCCAAGGTCATGAGCTGCTAACAGCATGGCCAAATTATGTCATAGGTACGATGAAAAACGACGAATTCATATTCTAATTGGAAAGTGCTAAAAGCAGTGTGTAATTTATTCAAATTGCTCTAACATGATATCAATAAATTTGTGTGTTGGCGGATGCATTGGCATTTGGTAAACTAATTTCGCAAGTCGATCAACAAATTGGGATGATTACCCATGGGTCAATTTAGTGGAAGACTGTAGTAGATAAGCGTAAAAAGGTTTCTGAAAATAAAAATTACTTTCAATAGTTTTATGCATTGTTACCATTTGTATTTTGTTTGAATCACTAACGCTTTATTCGATTTATTCTTTTCAGAATTGGTTGCATGTGGAATTTTCACAGTTTTTTTTAGAAAGGCCTTCAGTTTTATAAATGACTGAATTATCAAAAAAATACCCTTTCCTCTCTGACTCCTAATTCCAATAAATTGAAACAACTTAAAGACAATTCTAATTACAACCCTTAGCGAATGAGGTAGATACCGTTTTTGATAAAGCTGCAGATGTGACATTTCATTTCGAGCTTATTTCCTTCTTTTATCTCCCATGAAAACCAAACTTTTTCATGAAAGCCATTCAGACAAATTGAGACAACAGTCCATATCATCACGTATGCCTGAGATCACCCTCCGCCAGCACACTATAAGGCGGAGTTTGTTGGGTTACATAAACCAACAAAGCCAGTGAAAACACAATCTGCATATTATTTTATTAAAATTGATATTTGCTTCAACCTACGAGCATCCCTCACTTCAATATATATATATATATATATATATATATATATATATATTATGAACATGGGATTTAAACCCACGCCCCTACTGATTTGGTTGAGAAGCGAACGCTCTACCATAACGGCCACCGCAGCACATTGTTGTGATCTTAATCAAACACCATTCCTGCGGTATATATTCAAAATATTCTACACTTTCATGTGCATATTCATCCTCCGGGACTGTCTTCCCTTCATAGGTAAGAATGTACTTACCACTGATGTGCATCCGAACTACACCATTTACTTGCAACTGATTCAACATTTTTCATAATTTGGGGGTATTTCCATACCACAAGAATATTATGCGAATACATTCAATCCCTGAAAAATACTCTACCTGGCAACTACAGACCTATCTTTTTATTACCTGTTATCTCTAAGGGATATTTGGAACACTCAAGAATTTATAATTTGGGGGTATTTCCATCAACCTAGAATATTGCGCGAGTACAATTATCTCCTGCAAAATACCATACCTGCCAACTACAGACCTATCGTTTTATTACCTGTTATATCTAAGGGATACTTAGAAAGCTCAAGAGTGTATAATTTGAAGGTATCTCCATCCAACTACAGTTTTGCGCGAGTACTATTAATCCACAAAAAATTAACATACCTGCCAACTACATACCCATCGTATTAGTTATTACCTGTTATCTCTAAGGGATATTTGAAAATACCAAGAATTCATGATTTGGGGGTATTTCCATCCAACTGGAAAATTGCGCGACTATACTTAATCCCTAAAAATGCCATTTCTGTCAACTACAGACCTATCGTATTACCTGTTATCTCTAATAAATATTTGGAAATCTCAAGAATTCATAATTTGGGGATATATCCATCCAACTGGAAAATTGCGCGAGTACAATCATTAATCCCTTGAAAATATCATATCTGGTAACTACCGACCTATCGTATTATCTGTTACCTCTAAGGAATATTCGTAACGCTCAACAGTTTATAATTTGGAGGTATGGTTTGGAGTATATTGTACGAGTACAATTAATCCCTAAAAAATACCATACCTGCCAACTACAGACCTATCGTTTTATTACCTGTTATATCTAAGGGATACTTAGAAAGCTCAAGAGTGTATAATTTGAAGGTATCTCCATCCAACTACAGTTTTGCGCGAGTACTATTAATCCACAAAAAATTAACATACCTGCCAACTACATACCCATCGTATTAGTTATTACCTGTTATCTCTAAGGGATATTTGAAAATACCAAGAATTCATGATTTGGGGGTATTTCCATCCAACTGGAAAATTGCGCGACTATAGTTAATCCCTAAAAATGCCATTTCTGTCAACTACAGACCTATCGTATTACCTGTTATCTCTAATAAATATTTGGAAATCTCAAGAATTCATAATTTGGGGATATATCCATCCAACTGGAAAATTGCGCGAGTACAATCATTAATCCCTTGAAAATATCATATCTGGTAACTACCGACCTATCGTATTATCTGTTACCTCTAAGGAATATTCGTAACGCTCAACAGTTTATAATTTGGAGGTATGGTTTGGAGTATATTGTACGAGTACAATTAATCCCTAAAAAATACCATACCTGCCAACTACAGACCTATCTCTTACCTGTTATTTCTAAGGAATATTTGAAAATCTCACAAATTTATAATTTGGGGGTTTTTCTACCGAACTAGAATATTGCGCGAATAAAATTATCTTTGAGAATTATCATACATGGGAACTACAGACCCAACGTATTATTATAACTGGGGATATGAACGTATGCGTTTCCCATCTCATGATACTCTGGTCGTGGCATACGATTTTTTCTTATCGTGTAATTGAGAAGGCACTCTTCCATAGTTGTTTAGTTTGCTATCAATAGTTTTCTCTGGCACATCTGTCTGCATAGGTTTTGATAGAATTGAATCTGATACTTCATCTATAAATGCTGGTCCCCCAGGATTACATCACAACTCCAAATCGTTTTCTACTTTACTTGAATGATTAGTAATTCAAGTATCCTTATATCCAATGCTCGAATGCCAAATATTTTCTGGGTCGATTTCTCCCACAAAATTCCTATATCATCTTACGAGACATGAAATGAACGAGGAAGACATGAGAACTCATTGGCACAGTAATTCTATAATGGGATCCCATAGTATAGGAAAACATTCGGTGAAGTTGATACATATGAATACAAAGAGAAGTGACCCAAATAGACATTCCCAGATTTTGGAGTTGGGAAAGATTTTCAAAGTATCCTTGGCCAACTCGAAGAAGAGACCAGATTATATGTTCTACTGTTTCTCGTGCTTCGTAGTAATATGATAATTGGCCTAGGTGGTCGTCGTGGTAGAAAGCCCGCTTCTCAACCACAGGGGTGTGGGTTCGATTCCCAGCATGGTCACTGGTCTCGTGCATGGTAGCACACGTTTCGAAGACTTCTGAGGGTTTTGCTCGTGAGGGTGCAGCCGGTTGACGGAAATATCTTAGAGTTATGAACTCTAAAGAAGTATCCACTTCCATTTTTTGTCTCACATTACCCTGGCCTTTCATCTTGGCACCCATATCAAAGTGACTCTCTGAACGAATGATTTCCGATGAGAATAAATGCTGTTCTCTGAATAACATGTAAAATATGTTTTCAGGACAGGGCAGAGTGAATGAAAAATAGTTTCACATGATTTGAAGTTTATTTCATTTTTCCAATTAATGCCTCCATAACAAATAACTTTTTTTTCATAAGTTTTTTTGTTTCAGAATGAAATTGCGAAAGCATTCGAAGAGGTCAATCAAAATAATCACCAGTTCAAGACCAAAGAAAAGGAAAAAAATAAAGATTGTGGCCCAAATGGGGAAACCGATATAGATTTTCTAATAGAATTGAACGAATCTATCAAATCGGACGTAACAGAGCTACTAGCTAGGAATCATGCTGGTAAAAATTCGATATTGCATTCTCAGCTCGACCAAAGTGAAGTAAATGGCATTACCAACAATGGTGAAGATCACTATGTTAACCATTTTTTCGATGACAAAAAACTTCTGATCCAACACAGTCCTTTTGATAATAATATTTACAGAGAACCAGCTGATGGTTATGTCTTCAGGCACTCTGTGAGTATATTAGTGCAGTAGGCAACCTATACGGGAGTGCTCAAAAAGTTTGAAACGATTTTTCTTGAAGGAAATTGATATGGTCCAGGAAAAACGAAATTTAAATTTTCTCTACATATAAAAGTAGAATGCAGATTTCATTTAGAATTTTTTGAGCATTTCCCTTCATTAGTTTGGGCGAGATACTATCTGCCGTATCCCCGGGAAGTAGATTCATTGTTTAAATATTACGGAATCAAATAGTACCTCAGCTCAAACGTACTTTTCAATGAAAATGGTTTAAAATTTGGTTGGAGTAATTTATACGTTCTTAAACATAAACTGAAATCCCTCTGATTTCGAATATAAGGTTCAGTACACAAGCACTGCTTTTTATAGGCAGCAAGTAGACAGATGTACCGCCGTTCCCACAATTTGTCACAGGATCTTGAGGCGACCTATTCCTTCGGCCATTGGAAACATAACTGGTAATTCTTGTATAATAATGTTTTATCACTGTGAGTCCAGCATTGTGCATATTCCACTCTTCACAAGGCTGATATCATTCCATCCTCATAAGAACATGCCACTGTGGGCCGTGTTTGTTTGTATTTTCACTATTTAAGTATAACTGGCGTTTTTAGTTTGAGTCTTAATGTTTTCTGAAGATGCCGTGCTGGATATTTTGTGCTTCGCTTGTGTATTGAACGTGTTGGGAAGCGTAACTTGCAGTAACTTCAATTACTTCAGATCAAAGTATCTATTAACGAACACCAAAAACGGTTGGCGGAGCTCGAACAAAAAACATTTCGATTCTCTTCGAAAGCCAGATCTCCGAGATTCAGAATGTCGGTAGAAGAGAAACTGAAGGCGAGTTCATTATCCATTGTTAATTTTTATTCAAAAATATCAGGAAATTTTAATTTTTGGATATCATTCTGTCTCTCTGATTTTACAGAGAAATTAATCAAGGTTCCTTGCCCATTATTCTGTACTGTACTTGATGTCCCTAAACGGTATTCTGCTAGCTGGTTCTAGTCCAATGAGAGTTGGTGTCTCCCTCTCTCTCACTAGAGCTTTTCTCCTCTCATTTCCCTGGATGTTCTTCGATTTTCACAGCCTCCCTAATGTTGTTGTGGCCTAGATTGGTGACTCCTCATTGGCCCCAGAAATCAGGAGGCTTCCAGCCTTGCTTCCGTTACATTGCAGGGACATAGGCAATGGAAGGCCAAGTTCTGTAGGCTGCTATCTTCTTACTGGCGGTTCTTACCTCTTCTACCTGAGGCCTTACAGCAAGGCTTTTTGAATAACCGAAGATTTCACTATCGCTGTATAAAACTGAAAAGATTCTATGGAACCTTAACTCCATGTTTTGCCAAAGGAGCACCTCGCCATCAGTGCAGATGTCCTCGCCGGTTGATATGGGTGTTGGTACTCCGGTGAAGTTGGATACTTTGGAGCAGTCTTAAGCATGAACGATGAAAGATAAATTGGTCAGAATGCCTTGGCACGGACATAGGATGTCTTTCTTAGCTTGTGTATGAAGACCACTTTTGAACTCCTCACGGTGTAGGGTACGTAACCATAGCCAGTGGTTCTTCTCCACGCTGTAGAATTGCAGTTATTATTTCGTCTGGTCCTGCTGGTTTAAATGTACTATACTTTCCGATGGCTCTTTTTTCGTTCCTATAGGTGATTTGCTCCCGCACAGTTTTTTGGTTTCCTTGTGGGCATCGTCACAAATGTTTGTAATCCCTGTGATCTGATTGGGTTATCAATATCTCTAGAATGAAGTGGGTGCCCAGAAGCATCTCCAGATATTCTTTCCCAATTTTGGCTAAAGAGCCGTCGGCTGGAATTCATCGGATCTTCTGACTTGATAATCAGTCGTGAGCATTTGGTAACACTTTTGACTTCATCGCACAAACATTCTTACGCCTTATCTTTTTCCCTTTGTACAGCTCTTGTGTAGAACTAGAGGGCTTCATTGTTTCATCCCTAATGCTTAGTTCTGTAAGCTCTGGTAAAGACAGATTGGGTTGTTCTCCCCAGGATTTTCAGCTCTTTGATCCAGGATTGAAACTAGCTGTTTGCTCTTCTTTTGGTAGAAGGTCAACTTCTTGGGAATGACGAGGCTGACGCATCTTGAAGTCAAATAGCCGCATCCTCGGTCCCTGATTTGAAAAATTAGGTGAGCATGTGGCATCGGATCAGAACAACGAATGTTTCTCTCTAGTCACACTATCAGATGGACAGGTGCTTCTCTGCAGTAGACCGTAAGATCTTATAGCTCTTAGGGATTGGTGCTCTCTCAAAGGGGGGATAGCTGACGATGGCTTTAACCTCGTTCTGCATGAATCTGAAACACTTGGTAAATATACTACTGAACCTATATAGTAAAGGACACATGTTTATTTACCTGGGATCCACTGGTGACAGAATAATACAATGACTAGACCCCATTAGCTAGCCTCAGTGTTAAGGCACACCCCACAGTTAAACCTGGTATGTCTCGTAGGCTATAAACCAACCAACAAACGTTGTTGTCCTCATATTCGATAGTGAGGCCTAGTCTTGAAATATCTGGAAGTCCAGAAAACTTTAGCAGAACAGGAAAGGGTATATGTGCCATGAAATAACAGAGTTTCAGGGAACATAAAAAAGCTCACAAAAAGTTCAACCCCAGTTTTTGAAGCATGGAGATATTTATGATGGCGGACGGGTCCTGTAATAAAATTGATTCAGAAGTAACAAAATTACCGAACAACTTTTGATGAGATGTTTGACAGAGAGACAAACCTTACTCTGAATGACCAAAATCTTCGAGCCTTCGTACCATTTTTTTTTTATTGGCTCTGACATGCTCGTCATGTATCTTGATTTTCACCACTACCCCGAAATTCACAATTTCAACGAAAAATCTGTGGTCAGCATATCCGAAAACAAGCTTAAATTCATTTTGAATCGAATGTATTCGTAAATATAAATAATCCTTTTTATTCCTATTAGTTTCGTGAAATGAATGATTTGTTGTTTATACTATCCGATATTTCTACCATGTTGTTGCAAAGTAAAATTGGAGGTGCTGCGTGTTGCTTTCTCTACTTTCCTGTATCCCTTGTTTATGTGACTGATCGAAGAATTAGCCAACCTAACCTAAATTCCGCAAATAGAGATTCAGCGAGCAATAAATTAATACATTGTCTGATTGCACTCATCTCTTCAAATAGACAATCATTGTCGATTCATTTATACAGCTTTTCTCGTTTATGTGCCATATAAGTAGACACCTGCCCACATTATAGCTATTATAGTGCGGAAACAGATGTGTGGTTCTTTAGAAATCATTTTCATTTGAAATGTTAATTTGGTACGAATAATTGGCCGGGGCATAATGAATCGCAAAACTTTCGAACGTTGAGAAGAATACAAATGAGCAGATTTTTTTCAAGAGTATGGATTTTTATTTTTTTATTATTGAGATCGATGGTTTGCTCTCGCATATGTCTGACATGAAGTAAATGAAAAATCGGTAGAGATGGGGGAAAAAAGTTCGACAGATTTGTTTTTTTTTGTTTCACTTGTAATTAGGGAACATTGTGGGGCCTAATGACATAATAGTATTTTCTGTAACAAAGTTAGAATGAAAATTCGATGCGAGTGGAAAGTTCCGAGCGCGAACCGAAGGCGAGCGGAAGGAACCACGAGCATCACGAATTTTCATTCTAACCGAGTAGCAGACTATACTTTCTCCACGATCAAAAATTTTAAAATATTTTTAAATGGAAACGAACAAAAAATAATTTCCACACGAAATAATAACTATTATTTAAAAACACTGTTTATCAGAAAGGACTACTCCGGGACTAACCAGAACTAATTTGTTTATCGCAAAGATGCATTGAGAATAAACTATTAAATTAAAAAAAACTGCCTTGTCGGTGGCTTGAACCCATAACCACTCGTCTATGAGCCATCCGGCCTCTCATTAATATATGTTTTATAAATTGTATATTAACGGCATTCACTTCCACGAAAACTACGAGTCTCAATTATTCGGGTGTTTTGGTAGTAAACTTTCCAGTATATTATTTGTACTCTTTGTAATTTCAGGTGGTGTATTTTCACACTCTGATTCTGAATCACTGGATAAATAATTCATGATACTTTTTACATTTTCGAATGAAAACGTGACAGCTATTTTGACACTACTGAAATTTGTCACTACGGTGACAATCAACTGCGTCAAGGCTAATGTTATTATTGCTAACCAGTGTGAGAATATTATTCTATTACAAGAGAGAGAATGTAAATACATTTGAATTGCATGGGGGCAGAGGTGTTGTAAAATATTTCTTCAATCTCGAGAGAGATAATTCCAGCATTCTGTAATCAAATTTCATTTCAGAATTAGCAAATTCTGTGATGATCGTGGAGAAAGTTTCTTCTGTTATGTTATATAAAACAATATTTCAAGGATAGAGAAAAATATATTTTTCATTCAGTGAGGTTATAATCAGCTTCTCATCGTATTTTGAACTAAATGGAATATCTCATTCTGATAGAAATGGGAAAATATGGGATATCTTGTAGTACTTACTGATGATACAAAAATCTGAGCTCTGAAACCAGATATCAGAATATAAATGTTTGAACGTCACTATTATTCATCATTTACATTACTAAGACTATTTTCTTGGCAGAATAGCATATATTGAAGCTAGAAACATGTGCAAGGAGACAATCGAAACCTCTAAACGCCAAAATACGATCAGAACTCGTTGAGTGCCCTAACGAGTATATCGCCTTGTTTTGGCCTTTTGCCAAAGCTGTGGAAGAAATGTCACTTTCATCTCATTTGCTCCCCTTACCAAAAAAAAGATGGAACACTACCAACATACGCCCAGGAAAAGCGATTATTTTCCCCTATATGATTGCTGAAATTTCTACTCTGGATGTAGGAGAAACAACTTCAATCGACAGTCATATGCCTGAGATCAATACGAATTATCCAATGCATTTTTTTGGGTCTTTACACCAACAAGGTTCATGGATCTGACGAAATTCCGTCTATCGTTCTCAAGAAATGTGCTCCCGAACTAACACTCATTCTTTTCAAGGAATTCATCCTTTCTTATGATTTGAGGGTATTTCCTTCCAAATGGAAAGTTGCAAGAGTTACAACCAGTGTCCAAAAGAGGAGAAAAGACCATACCTAGCTGCTACAGACCTATCGCGGTGCTATTTGTTATCTCAGAGGTCATAGAAAAAGCCAACACCGAGCTCACGAATTATTTGAAACGCTCAGGAATTGTAAATGATCGACAGTATGGTTTTTGTCACATATATTACAGTGATCTATTGAATAATATAATAAAACTCTGAATGTTGCATTGCATATCTTTGAGGAGTTTGATCGTATCTGGCACCAGAGACTCCTTGCTAAGTGTCCATCTTATGCCTTGCCCCTCCACCACAGTTGTGTTCTAGCTTTGTCTCAGACAGATCACTCCACGTGGTTATTTATGTCGATATTTTGTTTTAGTTCTTAAACTACACTTGAACTTATCGAGACCAAATTCACGCATTGCTTCTGTGTAAGATGCCCCTTGAAATGAAAATCTGTTATGCCTGCTAAAAGTTGATATGCCTGGTAAAATTGTTGAGCCTGCTAAAACCTTTTGTTCCGGCTAAACGCTGTTGTGCTGGGCATTTACGCAGCCAGGAGGGATGAGGCTGCAATACCTCTCTAAGCCACCTCTAATGCCTTCATTCATTCGTCAACATCCGCTCTATGTTCAGCCCCCGAACAGAAATCCGGACTGGTGTAGAGTGAATCTGTTGTGCCGGCTAAACGCTGTTGTGTTGGCTAAAAGCTGTT
Source organism: Chrysolina americana (assembly GCA_958502065.1). NCBI lineage: Eukaryota > Metazoa > Arthropoda > Insecta > Coleoptera > Chrysomelidae > Chrysolina > Chrysolina americana. The sequence goes on along the minus strand of OY293420.1, from coordinate 54,481,128 downwards.
GTACAGGCTAAAAGCTGTTGTGGCTTCAAGCTTTTTTTCTGGTCCACAGCTGCTGTGCTGGCTAAAAACTGTTGTGTCAGATTGAAACTGTTGTGTCGGCTTGGAGCTATTGTATGGGGCATTGACGCAGCCATGGGAAGACTTGGAGATGCAATCCTTTCCCAAGCCACCAATATTACCACCGTTATTCATTCGTTAATATCCGCTCTATATTCAGATCCAGATCCCTTGTGCCGTCTGATAGCTACGAGACATTGACGCAGCAATGGAGGTTTTGGGGATGCAACCCCTCCACAAGCCACCAAAGTTACCACCGTTATTCATTCGTCAGTATCCACTCTATGTTCAGATCCCTCAAACTGAAATCCGGGCTGCGCCTCTGGTGCAGAGTGGAACTGTTGTATCGGCTAAAAGCTGCTCTGTCGCCTGAAAGCTATTCTGTCGGCTGGAAGCTACCATGGGGATTTTGGAGATGCAACATCTCCCCAAGCCACCAAAATTACAGAGTGCAGAGTGAATACTTTGTGCCGGCTAAAAGCTGCTGTGTCGGCTAAAAGCTGATGTGTCGGCTAAAAGCTGATGTGTCGGCTAAAAACGACATTTTTTGGAGGCATATTCATTTTTTCAGCTGTAGGAAAACCCGTTGGTAACGCTACGCTTCAATAATCCACCCTAATTTTCTATACGGTAGAAGAATCGAACAGAAAATAATCCAATTGCCCCTATCGACTGTCGAATCACCTCTGTCCAACACGTGGCAAAGTTTTCGTGAATGACACGCTTTGAAATGCTTTCTGTAACTACTACGTTGATTAAACTATCTGCATACTAGTTTTATAATTCTGTTATTACCAGTGCAGATCCGGCCAGGTCGAAGAACTGATGTTCATATTAGTCATCCTATAATTGATTTTCATTCGCTTTTTTCAAATAGGCCCACGATAAATCCAGCACCTACTAAGAAAATAGTCACAGATCTACTGGTACTACGGACTGACTCCGACTAGGGCCCTGACTTCGTGTAAGGCCAATGAATATTTCGTGTTATAAAATTTTCGAAGTGATTCGAAAATGTATAAAATAATCATGAACACAAAAAAAATTCCGACGTTATCGAACGCCAATTATATTTATATAAACTCAGACTAATGTCAATCTAAGCGGACTAACTGTTCATTCTGCATACTCTGATTAGAACAACTCTGCATTTTCCTCAGTGTTCGAATGTTTTGTTTCTTGAACTATTCGGGGTGTCCCATTCCAAATGATCCACATAAATACTAAAAACCTAGTTTGATAGTTTTTGATCGATATTAATGTATAAGATTGGATTATTTCGAATGGGGAATCCGGTATGCATAGATACATAAGTATGAAAATAATGAATATATCGTAGATAATTGAAAGCGATCTCAGCGCGATTGATGCAGCTACTCAAACATCACCGTCACTTTCCCCTAGCTCAACGAATCTCACATGGGCTTCGGATTGTTCTTCATCGCCTTGTTTGACATCGACGTCGGATAGCGAGCTTCTCGACGAAGATGCTCTCTCGACCTCTTCGAGAGATACCAGAGAACTTTTGTTCGCGAATGGTGCTACGAAACATCACCGGCAACAGGTGTTGGGTTCGAAATCGTCTTCCACCCCAGTACTTAAGATTAGACACTACAAGGTAAGTCCACAAACTTTTCGTCTCTACTTGATCAGAGAATGGGAATGATTGTCTTGTCAATAATTATTAAATGGTATCTCATGATTTGAAAGATTCAGTACGTGATAATGATATGACAGTGCAGTGAGAGTGAAATTGTTTTAGACTTAGTATTTATGGGCTAGGCCACTTGTCTCAGGCACGAAACTCGACAAAATAATTATTTGCGTGGCACGTTGGCGCGAGATGTTGTTTTTTTGACGTGGACGGCTGATCGTTGGCTCGTGATGTAGGTTGATGGCGTTGCTTCACTATTTAGACCATTTTACTGAAACTAAAACATTGTTCGATCATTTACCAGCAAACGTTACAGTCATGTTTCAATGCTCTAAACAAATATCCTCTCAGGTGCCTATCAGTGAACATGACGATACCGATTGATTATTTTTTTGTTCAAAGAAACATCCACACAAAAAAATGTAGGGCATTTGTTTTAAGTTATGAACCCTCTCGAATTCGAGATAACCTTTCAAGAAGTCCAGGTGGTTGAAATCTGGTGAGCGAACAGGCCACTCGTTCGGCCCACGTCTTTCAATCCACTGATTAGAATATCTTATAGTAAGAAACTCCTTTATTTGCCTGTAATAATGAGGTGAAACCAGTTATTTTAGGATACATGAGATTTTCCAGCATATCACGATATAACGGTTCAGTCAAGTTCTGCTAGATGAAAAATCATGCTCGCTCAGACCTTGACCCAAAGAATAGAACAAATCAAACACTGACCAGTGTGTTATAGGCAATGAATAGGTTCTGAAGAATAACTAACCGTTGCAAATATTGAATGATTCAAAGCATAAGGAAGTATTGTTCAGATGAAAGGTCTGGTTGGTTGAAACAGGCGCGTCAATATGTGTTTTTTCTGGGGTTTGGAATTGGCTAGTTCTTCATCGATTATTGCATTAGAAAATACACTCGAGGAAAAGGCGTACGGCCCCCCTTCATCGACGCTATTGGGTTGAAATGGAGACCAGTCTGTAACAAACATTTGTTAGTCGAAATATATTGTTTTTATTACAAGGTTTGGCCTGGATTTAATGAAGATATTTGCATGTTTCCGATTTATATCATCCACGCCATTTTTTGAAAAGGTGATTTTTACTTTTGTCTGGTAGGGTCGGAAGGTACTGTGACCAAAAAGGTACATTGTACTCCGATAATTAATTGTTATACACACTCTCCTCTTCCCGTACCAGTCGATACTCACTTGGCAGTCTGGTTTACAGGACTCCGGGCTAGGTTTCTGTTTCCCTAATATTTCATGTCTCCTAAAAGTCAGTGCTTTGCATTCATATATTATGTGTTGTTCTATTTCGAGCAACTTCAAGGAGAGTTTTTATAGGAAAGGTCTTCAAATAGCTCCATTTTGTAAAAGTTCTGCAGAAAAGCATAGCCAGTGTTCATCAACCGGTTTCTGCTTAACGCTAGCAATTCTTTAGTTATGTTTTCGTACAGATATGCTATAAATAATTTACGTTGCGGAACGGTGTTTCAGAAGTTGTGTTGGTTCATCTGGACCCATTTGTTTAGTCACCTCCTATGATTGCCTGGCAACTTTGTTTCATTGTAGATTTTCTGTTATTCCTTTGTGTCCTGGTTCCTAAAATAGTTTTATCTGTTTTTTCCTTCTAGAATGTGTGCTGCTTGGATTCTAGTTTTCCTTTTTCCAAAATTCGCTTTGAGGACCTCGAAGAATCTATCCAAAGTTTAATGTGATTTCATGTGGTCTTAACTTCTTCGAAAAGTCGGATCTTCTTAGGCTCTCTCGATATCTATGTGACCTAATCTAGATTATTCGCGTCTGAAATTTCTAGCCTGTTTACATTCATTCTTGCCTCGCTCCTCAAAAATATACTGAGAGGTGAGATATTGATTGATCTCAGAGACCTCGCTTTTCTCAAGCAGGCCAGCCTTCCAGGTAGAGTTTCTACTTCTCCTTCTTCTTCTGGTAGGGATGGGCAGGTTTTCAAAGCCCCTGCACATAGTTTGAAATACCTGTGAAGGTTTTTCCAGGTATAGTTTCGGGGGTCCCTAAGGAGGTGCTCCTGCTAATTTGTGTTTTGGGAGTACCTTCTGTTCTCCTAATTCCCTTTTTCCGGGTGCCCGCCTCCGCACCCAGGTTTGCACCTCAGAGGCCCCCTTGGGTTAATTTGAGCGGCGCCTTCGAAACGGCTTGCTTGTCTCCCCTTCAATGGGTTTCAGAGGTTCATGCTTCGTTTCCTTCATGTTTTGGTCGTACATTTGGTTCTTCTGGTTTCTTTTTCTTGAGTGCCCGCCTCCTCACCCAAGGTTAGACCTCTAGAGACATCAATGGGGTTTCTCTTGTCGGCGCCTCTAGAACAGTTGGTTTAGCTCTTTTCTGAAGGGTTCCAGAGGTCCTTGCTTCGGTACTGTAGTGCGAAGGGTCGAAAGGACTCTAAGGTTCAAAGAGATAACGTTAGGCGTGTTCTTCGACGTGGAAGGCGCGTTTGACAAGGCGAAAACAGTGACCATACAGGCAGCACTAATGGCCAAAGAAACGCCTCATTCGCTGGTCAGCTGGATTGTATCGCTGCTAATGAGCTCAGACTGAAAGCCGAGGTGAGGGAGGTACCCTCAGAGAACTCTTTTTCCTTCAATGGTGTAAAGAAAGAAGGGAGAAAGACGGATTCAGGCCATCCACCATGTTTTGTCAAGAGCTGGACGCCGCAGGTAGATATGACTATTCAGAAGTCGGTAGTAATTCTAGGGCAAATGAGGAAAATTGTAGGGTACAATTGGAGATCCAACCCAGAGATTATGCGCTGGCTGTACACGGCAGTCGTAAGACCAAATATCCAATATGGGCCTGCTGTATGGTGGCTAGGCGCACAAAAGAGCACAATAGGCCTAAAGCTTGGTGAGGTCTAGAGGTTGGCCTGTTTGGTAATAACGGACGCAATGAGAACGACTCCGACCGCGGTATTGGAGTTACTGCTTTCAATCTAGATCAAGAAGGATGTTATGGCAGCACATTTAAGGATGCGGGACTCGGGAGTTTCGGTAAAGGAAGGAGCAATGATAGGTCACGCGATAATCGCGAAGTGAGCGAAGTAGGAGATTTCCATCTCCGCCCTCAGAGTGGAAAACACACCAGACAGAATGCAATGGAATGAAAAGGAAGCCTATTATGTTCTACGGAAGTTTGCGTTTGACTGACAAACAGGCTTTTGGAGTAGGCATCTACTTGGAAGGAAGAGGTGTACGAGAAAGCTACACTTCGGGAAGATATCCAACAGTTTTTCAAGCTGAAGTTTTCGCGATCCTAACTGAAGCTATGAGGCAAAAGGTAGAAGAAGGGCCCGAACAGAGAATTTATATCTGTTCAGGCAGCGCTCAGAGCTATCTGCCATCCTAAACCAAATTTAGCACTTATAGGAATGCGGAGACGCTCTTGCAGACACTAGCTGAAACGAAGGAGGTTCAGCTGGTATGGGTCCCGGGTCACAGGGGGGTGCGTGGAAACGAAATGGCAGACGAACTTGCTAGAACCGATTCCGCGATGCCGTTTTGTGGGCCGGAGCCTGTACTAGGCATCGCAAGAAGCCAAACCTCTTCAGCCCTTAACGACTAGGCAGAAAAAAACGAAATAATCTTTGGAGAGATAATATTGGCTGCAGGCAGTTGAAATACTTTGTGACCGGCTTTGGCAAGTCATGGACGACATGGGTTCTAGGCAGAAGTCGCCAAGCACTACGTCTCCTTTTAGGGATACTGACAGGGCATAACAAACTAGGATGACACCTATCACTAATAGACATAGAAGACAACCCCACTTGCCGCAAACGTGAAGAAGAGTCCGATGGAAGGTTGAGATTTGAAATCTTTGTAGACGAAAAACAACAAGAGGAACTACTTAATCTAGAGTGGACGGACATACTGATTTGCCGAAGGTCTCAAAGGTTCCAAAAAGAAGTTAAGGAGGAGTATTGTAGATATGTGGAGTTCAGGGGATGGCAAAAAGGATCCATGCCCCGAGTTCTCAGGTTGAGCTTATTCACTGAGACATTATATTTTATCGAAGGGCGTACTATATTGTATTTCCAATGTATCATACTATGTCCGAATCCCCAATACTTGCCATAGGTTCGTTCAATTACTGCTAGGGGTATATTCGATGATTTTTTTTACCTTTCCGTTATATTTTTCCCAGAGATAACCGATGGAAATTTCAAATATCATAGGGCTGACTTCGAGTTTTTTTTTCAAAAGGGGATAATAAGGCATTTTCAGCTAAATTCACTTGTCTGACTGATACTCATTGAAAACAAATCTCATTTCAATATAGGTGTATAGTTTGCATGCCGCATAATCCTGATTAAATGTTTCAACCGAGTTTCTATGACACGTGAGACAAGATATTGATTACCTAATGACGTGGAAGTTATTTTAATATATGTTGGAATCAAAACAGCCGATGAAATGTATAAACATCGTAATGCATTAGAAATAGCATCTTCTAAATTTCGATATAATCATTCATCATCAATCAATATGACGTTGATAATCATAACACATACTCAGTGAAACTCCTTGGTGATTGCGATTGGTGATTGAAAGAACGAATTTAGGTGATTCATAACGTGAAGAACACTAGCTTCTTTTTCAATTGTCTGCCTTAAAAAATTGGGTATTTGTTTCTTGAGACATTGTGACATTGTGCTTGTCATACTGAAGGAAAGTAAATAGTTTCATGGCCTTATCGCGATTAGGTATCAACGGCAAATATTGACTTACTTGTAACTTGAAACCCCCAAAATCTCAGAAAGTCCTAAGAGACACTGGCAAATGCAGGATTGTATTCAGGGAACTGTTTACCATCATCTGTGATGGTGAACTGAATCATAGATATGGATATTTGAAATGATATGATAATCAAATAATTTTTAGAGTCTATTTTGACTGTATGTAATACTTGATCGACTTTGAAATGTACCCATTCAAAGCGTTTGCTAATGAGCACTATTTTGAACAAATATTCGTATATTTCGTATATTTTCATGTCCTTTTCAATAGCCTATACATTTCCTAGGTTACTAGCAAAATGATATCCTGCTACAACCATGATTTCAACAAACGGACTCTATTTTACTGACATACTCAAACCAGAGAAACAAATATACCATGGAATCTGAGAAATGTACGGTGTCCGTTGGTAACATCAATATGTCTTTTTTCCAACTCATTCAGTTTTCAAGTATCATCCATATGTAGACTATCAAACCTTCATTCGGTTCCAATTACAATTATACTCATGAGATTTGTACAGAATACGAATCGGCTATCTTGATGAATGAATGGGTGTGTGTGTGTATTTTAATAGTTTACGTGTGATGGAAGAAATTTTCCATCGGATAATTTGAATAAGACAACTTTATTGTGACTGTGATAAATATTTTGACAAGCTAGATAAGATTAAAATTAAACTGATACCCTTGGAATGAGCTTACTATAGTAATTAAAATATTCAGGCCAATGTTAAGTACCGAAATGTGATGAAAGTGTCAGACGTAATACAAGTGCGAAAACAGTTAGGCTCGGTCGAATTGCATTTAAAAAACCTAATTCGCATTAAACTTTATCTGGTGATACAGTGAATGGGAATTCGTTCACATTGAGGAAATGTTTTTTCTTCTTCACAGGGTTATATCGATGAATTGTTTTTCCAAAAAGGCAATAAATTTCAGACATCTAAGTACTGCTATAAGAATCGATTAATTTCAAGTTGTCGTACAAGCATTCACCAAAAAGGATGCATCATGGATTCTCATGAGTATTACTCATCATTTAAAAACCTTTTATCGGAGTAGTTTATGTCAATAAAAGTGGTAATCATTTTGAAATGGAAAATGCTAATTCTTGGTGTCCATTAAAAGAAAAGAACAGTAAACATTTGTTGATTCAACCAGTAATCATTCTATTTCACCAGCAAATCTTTTCTGAAAAAATCAATAAATCAAATTACGAAATTGGAGTATGTTTTAAAAACTTTATTATCATCACTATTACCGCCTATTATGAGTTTCAACGTATTGCTCAGCTATGCATTATTTTTACTTTAGGAGATTTATAATAAGTTGCATTGATATGGGTAATTTCTATCTATTTTTATTCCTATCTGTGATTACCTCTTCAAAATTGACAATCATTTCGTGCTACAGCAATATATGAAAATGGAAAAAAAATTGTGATACTGTGTATACAGCATAGTCACAATTGTTTGCAACAAATGCTAACATTTTTACGCGTGAATGTATTCTAAATGAGAGCAAATAAGGTATTTCGTGTTGAAAAAGGAAATATTCTCAATTGAAATTTGAAAAAATTAGATTTTTTTGAAGATAAAAGTATAAGAAGCCAAACAAAAAAAAACGATTTGTTTCTGAAACACGATTCAAAATGGCGAAACACAGCTTCTCGAATAGATGGATCGAATAAAATTCTGAATTCAAATGACCATCACGTTTTCCCGATCTTGCTTCCTTAGAGTTTTACTCTGGAACTACGTTCAGCAATAGTTTTACACCTCGAATTTTTTTCATCAATTGCATAACTAAAATCAGACAATGCCGAAAGTTGGTGCATGTTTGATAGTGCTCTCAGAAAGGATGCAAGTCCGACAGAATACAGGGTAGGTCAAAAAATTTCAGAAAATTCATAGACCAGTCAATAGAGCATTTTTTCGTAACAAAAATACTAGTGGGAAACTGAATGTGCAATCACATGAAAGACAGTTATATTCTGTTATGTTTAGGACTCATTTAAAAATAAACACACCTATTTTTTTAGTATTTTGCATATAAAATGACTGCAAGCGTTTTTTACCCATTTCGCAGCATTGAAGAGCATAATGAGAATAATATACGTTTTGTGGTACTATACTTCTAACTTCAAAATCTGTTTTTGAAATTAACAGATCAATATATGACAATTGCCGAACATAACATTGTCCAAACATAACAGAAAATAACTACTGTCTTCGATGTGATGACACAGTCGGTTTCCTACTAGTATTTTCGTTAAAAAATCACTGATTTTATGCTCTCTTGATTGGTGTATTAGCAAAATGTTATACGGAAGAGTTTTTTACAATCAAAAGATATGTCTCAATACCAAAACATGGTCACCTGAAAATGTCTTAAATTGTTTTAAGCATCAAAAATTTCCAATATTGTTTATATTCCCATAAATACTTTCATAAATTGATCATCAAATCAATTGCGCATAACTTTGATGCATATTTGTGAAAATAAATTGGATTTTGATTTTTCTAGGGAATTACTAAATTCATGTTTGTTGCCACAATATTAAATGCAACTTTGAAATTTCGCAACCATTATTTTTAATAAGGTAAAGCATTAGTAATGAAAAATTCTCATTTAAAGTGAATTTTTGTTTATTTTGAATGTTTTTTTAAAAAACTGTACAAATTAATCGACAAACATGAAATCCTACTGAAATATTCAAGGTTATGCATGATGGATTTGATGGTCATTATTTTATGAAAGTGTTGAGTATAAAAATGGGAAATTATTGATATAAAAAAAATCTCAGGAGGCCAAGTTTTGATATGTCGGCATAACAACTTCTCATAACATTTTGCTGATTTTTTTTTAAATAAGGGATCTCTTGTACAATTTTTTATTTTTTTGACCCATCCTGTATGCTGTTTGCAGTTGGAATAATTGCATTTCAAGTGCACCCAATATGATTATCAAAGATGCACCCATCTTTCGGCAATATTTGTATTTTGGTTTCGCAATTAATTAAAACATAACCCATATGTTGCGGACTTTAATTGCCACACACAGTATACCTAACATATTTCATATAATAACACTCGGTACACTGGCTGGAAATATTGAAGTCTTTCCACTCTCTCAAGAAAATCACTTTTGTCGTGTCATTTCCAATTCTGAGCTGGAACGAAAGTAAAAACTGGTGTTTTTACGGCGCATCCACCAAAAAATTTGATTTTGACTCGATACAGGCCAACAAAACACTCGTAGGCCCAGAGGTTAATTTTGATCATTACCACTGTTGTATCGTATATTTGTTTCTGAAGAAAACGTTTTCCTAAAAACCGAATCATGTCTTTGGATTTTATTCTCTAATCCCGCATGCGAATTGAAATCTTCCAATAAATCAATGACAAAGGTTTCCATTTGTTGCAAACTCATCTGACGATGTTACAAAGTGACTCATTTGAAAGCAGGCCACCTCGTTACTTATCATCCGATTCAGATTTTTTTTTTCAAATGGTAGTGTATGAATAGTTCTAGTTGAGGGCCATGCATTCGAAATTAAAATAAAAATTTCAAGGCCTACTTCGAATTTTTTTGTAGGTAAAAAAATCCAGAAAATCATACTAGCGATTCTTTTAAATAAAATTTGACGACACCACTGGGTTCGTGATGCTTTCAAATGGGTGTGACTGAAATTTCATGAAAAATTAATTTTTTTCTACAGAAATATAGCATAAGTAAAATATTCATATCACTATCAAAATAGTTCGAATAGGTTGTATTTTAAATCACATTTTTGTAAATAATATGGTTTTGAATACCCCCTTCAGAACATAACAACTCTATGTGTGAGAAGTTATGTCTATTAGAACATTGCAGATTGTTATTTACATCAAATAATATAATTACCAATATTAATAAAATAAATGAACCACTAAAAAAGAATGTATTGACATGACAGTGCCTAAACATTACATTTTGGACTGTTCAACGAAATCCCCATTCAATTCGATACATTTATCGTATCGTTTTCTAATGTTAACCATAACATTCAATAATTGGTGATATTTCTTGCAAGCCTGTCTTATTCTTTCAAGCAGTTCTTTTTTGCTCGTTGCCCCATCAAAAAAAATCTACGAGTCAAGTCCAGGGATCAGAGGAAAACTGGATCAATGCACTATTTCGCCCTATCCACCTACAGGGAAAATTTTCTTCCAACATATCTCTAACAATCCTGCTATTGTGGATAGAGCAGCCATATAATTGAAATAGAAGATGAGCCCCTTCTGTCAGTGGAAGTTCATCCATAGCGTTGGAATTTATTTTTTTTTTATTCCAAAATATTTGACCATTTCCATATTATTATATTTCCTAACATTTATTCTTATTCTTTAACGTGGTAAGTTGATGTCCAGCAATTATCATACTTGTTTTCGGATTATTATTAAAATAATTTCGAATTCTTTCAGAATTATTTCGCATCTGGCTTTGTACAGTATTACCATTTTTCAGAATGTGTTTACAAACAGCTCCATACTGATGGAAAATTTTGTTTACTCGTCCAACTGTAGCTCTGCTAATATTTCGACTCTGCGGATGAATGTTATTGAAAATTCTACAGACTTCCCTTTCGGATCAGTCGTTGTTACCACGAAGTCTTACTATTTCAATTCTCTCCTGCCAAGTCAAATTATCTGACATACTTTTTTATTAGTGTAGGTATTTGAGGAGTTATAAACTTCACTATTAACACTGACAAATTTCTTTTCCTCTTTTATTCTGATGACTTGTAATTTCTACAGCAACTAAAGTTTCAAAGCCTTCCAATAAAAATAATATTTTTGATATGTGGCATCCCAAACATGTTTGAATGAAACCAAGATTGTAGATAATCGGAATAATTGTCAACCACAGGCTTGCACAAATGGTACCCCAAACCAATGATCGAATTGATAATTAAATCGGGAATTGGTTGAAAAGTACGAAAATTTATGTGTAGACACTCACATCCCAATCCATTTTTTTTGTTGTAGTTCATGTATGTTATCAATATTGTTCTTTTTCCATTATGAATGTACCAGTCAGGCCCTGTCTCCGGAGCTCCTCTACAACCGGATGGCGCGCTGGTGTGTCATTTGCCAGGAGCAGAAAACTCTGTGACGAAAATCGTCCTACTTTGATGGTCGAGGAGGACATCAGGCTTATTGGCTTGTATTTGCCTGAGGGTGGGGAATGTGTAGTTCCAATAGATTCGGCACTTCTTATTCTCCACAATGGACTCAATATTCCCCGGAGCATAAGGCAATACCGATGTCTCGTCTATACCGTACTAGTGTCTTATATGGTAGTACAACACTCGTAGCGCCGCGTTATGACTGTGAATAATGGCTGAGACCGCATAAGCTGGACAAGCTGACAGTAAATGCACTATGGTCTTAGCTGCCCCCCGACACGCTCTGCATCTAGTGTCAGGGGCTTCTATATCCATCACGCGACTACGATAGACGAGGGTGTTGAAGACACCATTCTGGCAGGCCATTATGAATTTCTTGGTTTCCGACTTCAGCCCACTTGGACTGAGGAAAGCAAATGTCAGGTTCCTGGATAAGCCAAGGTCTTCAATGTTCTTGAAGAAGGCCCCATGCATTGGCTTATCCTTATGTAGCTGTAGGAGCCTCTCACACTCTGCAGCTTTGATGTGGGCTTTTTGCTGAACGGGTTCCAACTCGGTGAGAGAGTTTGGGTTCGTCCGTTCAGTGTCGAATACGAGACCGAGTTCATCGGCTGCACGGGTTGCTGCCTTGAAAAGAAATGCTCCAATTCCTGCTTTTTGATGATCGCATACTAAGCAGAGAAGGGGATCTGAACTCCTGATGACTTTACAGGCTCCATCCAGTACCATTCTATTATGTAGACACTCCAAACACAAAAGTCCACGGCCTCCCTGTTGTCTGGGAAATTATAACCGTGGAACAGATTTAGGATGCAAACAAGATGCATCATTTTGCGAGTTTTTACGTCGAGTTGTCGCAGCTCTTCCTGAGTCCATTTCATTACTCCAAAGGAGTAAAGTAGAATCGGAACGACATACAAGCATATTATTAGTTGCAGCAACTGTTTTCTCCCTCGACAGTTCTGATGAGCAGATCTGTCGGAGTTTGTGCTGATACTTGCCGCGGAGAGAGTTTTTAATAGTAGCTATCTATCTTTTGGGTGTGGCGTTGTTCCACCCCGAGGTAGGTATACGTCAATCCGGCATCCAGATGATGTAGGATGCTTCCGTCTACGAGCTGAACGTCCTCTCCGTATTCCTCGCATCGTCCTCTTTTGAGATGAACCGTGGCACATTTGTCGATCCCAAACTACATTCTGATAGCATGCGTGTACTCTTGCACCACCCTTAAGGACTGATGAAGGCCCTTTTTTGAAGTTTGAGGTCATCCATGTAGAACATGGATGACCTTACGCTTCCGGTTGCTGAGGGTGCCGCATATTGGTTATTATTTATTATTGATTACTATTTGACGTGAAGATGTAAATTTCATTTCTCTGACACAACAACTGCAGTGTTCTGATGAACATGACTATTTCCCATACTATGGAGTTATGTTGGGAAGAAACAGAATTTGTCACCATGTTGAATAACTACTGTTTACAAACTCGACTGCTAACGACCTATAAAAGAGCATTTTAAACGATATTTTCAAAAAGATTTTGATTTATATGGCAACTATACGAAATATTCAGATAAAATTATAAGAATTTTACTTGCGCTATATTTCTGTCAAAAAAAATAATTTAATCGTGACATTTCAGTAACAAGTAGGAAACTTTTATTTCTATTTCGAATTTATAACACTCTATTAGAACTATTGATGCTGTATCGAAAAAAAAAACTTCTGAATCGGATAATAAATAATAGTTTGAGAGGGGTGGCCCGCTTTCAAAAGGGTAACTCTGTATATGCTGTGAACTTGTTGTTTATCACTGTGCTCCTGTTTATGCTTTTAACGCGATGTTTGAAGCTCTCGAATGCAATTAGAATTCCAATTTGGCATCAGAATTAGAAATACGTACGTTCCCTATGGAGAGCTCTGTTCCCTGTCGGTATCAATTGATTGAAAGCATTGTTGAGATATGAAAGAAATCACATTTCAGTCCGTTCGCGATTTTGTCCGAATTGTCCACACAGTTTTATAGGTGTATTTATAACGCGTAAGCCTAGCTAGCGCCTTTGAACTTTAACCCGCTATCCAGATGGGCGGTCATGCATAATTGATCTTGTAATTTCAGGTGAATAAGCAGTGCCGTTCTCAGTCCGATCGACACCTGGCTGGTGAGTACATCCAATATGTCTATTCGTGTCAGAGACTATAAGTTTTTCCGTAGTCTTAGTGTTAAAGTTAATGACAACTGGCCGGTTCGCAAGGCCGAACAATTATGGCGCCAATTGAGGACTCATAAAATCGCAGGTCGGTGTAGTACCCGAGTGTACCCCATCCCAACCAACCCCCTTCTGACGTCACTAGTCGGTTTGCTTATTGATTTGTTATGGAATGCACAGAAATCGGAAAGTACCTATTCAAGATACTTAAACAGATGCTATGAACTATCCTTTTGACGTCAATTCACCCCCTCGTCAGGTAAACTGGGTCAAATCCCGATAAAAACACCCCGCACATACTTGTGAGAGGATATTCAAATATATGTCATTTCTGCGACAACGAACAGAAAGAAATAGAAATAATTATATCGAACCTATTGAATATTGAGGAATAAATCACGAATATGCAATTGTATTTTCAAAACGTACATTAACAACTATATATACAGTGACTATACACCCCATGTGGGGTTAAGCCGCAAAAGCTATCCAGATATAGTTTTTTGGGCGGATCGCACCCAATCTATTAATTTATGCTTTTGGCTATGTTTCTCCATCTAATCCTGTCTTTGGTTTTTTCTTGCCAGTTTGTCACTCCTGCCATGCGTGAGTCCTCTTCCACTTCCTGCATCCATTTTGATCTTGGTCTTCCTATTCTCTTTCCTCCGCCGGGGTCCCATTGTAACATTGAGTAAGTTACTGCCCCTTTTTCCGCACTCCAACCATCTAATTCTGTGTTGTTTTATTTTACATATGCATTCTTTTAATTCCTGCCTAATTGATAGGTTAGTTCTTATTCTGTATTCTTCCTCTGAGATCTTTTTTGGTCCTACTAATGCTCTTATAATTTTCCTTTAAAATTTCCTCATGTCTTCCTCGTCTTTTTTGTCATTGTCATTGTCATTGTCTCCGCTCCGTATAACATAATTGGTCTAATTATAGTATTATAGATATTTATTTTACTATTATCTGTTAATATTTTACTTTTCAATAATGATTTATTTGGCGAAGTATGCTCTGTTTGCGTTTAATATTTTTTGTTTTATTTCTGGTCTTCTCTCTCCCGTTTTACTTATCGTTATTCCTAGATATTTGAACTCTTTTATTTCATCAAACTTTCTCGCTCCTATTTTTTTTCCTGTATTTGTTCCGTTCCTAATCTCAATATTTTCATTTTCTTGGTTAATCCTAAGCCCCATTATTTCCCCTTCTTCTATAATTTCTTCCAGCATATCTTTCATTATTCTTCCGGTCTTGGTAATTATGACTGTATCATCAGCGTATGCTATAATTTGTCCTTCTCCTGTCTTAAGATTCCTTCTGTTAATTCTCCTCACCATTTATTCTAAAGTTAGGTTGAATAACGTCGTTAAAAGTGAGTCCCCCTGTTTTAACCCTTTGTTGATTGTGAATTCCTCTGTTTCTTCTTTTTGTGTTCTTATTGTAATCCTAGTTGTTTTCATCGTCATTAATATCAGCTTTCTCAGTTTTTGTGGGATTTTTAACTCTTTCAGTGCTATCATGAGTTGGTTTCTTTTTATCGAGTCAAATGCTTGCTGGAAATCTACAAAGAGCAGTTCGAGGTTTATTTTGTGTTCATGGGCTTTTTCTTTCACCTGCTATAGTGTATGAATCGCCTCTATGATTGATTTTCCTTGGGTAAATGCGCTTTGATATGATACTATTATGTTTATTGCCATTCTTGCATTCTTTTTTATGGATAGTTATTATTTGTCCTGCCTCCCATTCTTTTGGCATTTTTGCTCTGTCCATATTCTCATTGTTAATCCTCTCCTTTAACTCATGTCCTCCGTATTTTATAAATTCGATGTTAATTTCATCTTTTCCGAGCGCCTTACCATTTCTACATTTTGCAATGACTCTTTCTGTCTATATTATTTCCTTCTTCGCTCATTTCCTCTTCGTCTTCCACTACTATTGCTCTCTGTTCATCCTTTGCGTCTTCATCTACCAATAATTCTTTGTAGTATTCCGTCCAAACTTGTTCGTATTGCTTGTCTTCTAGTATCAATTTTCCTTCTTTATTCTGTATTCCTTTTGATTAACTCTTGCATTTTTTATTTTGTTCATCTATTTTTCAATAGAATCTTTTTATATTTCTATTTTTACTTTTCTGTTCAATTTCCTGCACTTTTTAGTCATTGACATTAACTACTACTAAAATGGAAATGAAAATAATTATAAATGATTCTTTTTTATCTGAAATTCCTTGGAATTATTCAAAAGTCAGTGTCTGTTCATAACTTTTCAACATTCCTGTCCAGCCGTCTTTGTAGCATTTGAAAACTCTCCTGTGTCCCAGAAAGTAATCCTAGGTTCAATAACACTGCTCGCATTTAAAACTAAGGTCTGTTCCTATTAGTTCATCTAGTTATCTTGCATTTCTGCACTACTTCATATTGAAGAGCAACATAAACAATGTGATATTCCGATTGATTTTTGATTATTTGCATCGTTGATGACATTTTAAGTACCATATCTTGATAAGCATAAACATCAATGAAATATTATCTTTCCTCAATCACGAAATTATCGCACTTCTATATTAGTTTCTTTGAAAAAACTTTTCCTTTTGCAAAAGATGGTATCAATGATCTCCAGAACTCGCTAGTTGACAGTCTTCTGGAATGAGTCAAATCACTGCTCACATACCCAAATTTATTTTCTGTGGTCTGACAAAGGAGTACCTCTGTTCCGAGGAGAGAGGGAAGCGAAATTTGTTCTCGCCGACCGGCAACACTCTTGTAAGCAACCCTTAGAAGTCTTCGAGAGACTTGTGCGAGTTAGGTAACACGAGGCCCTTACCTTTCAACATGTGATGCCATGCACGGACGATAATCCAAACTATTTAAGGCCGTCCAGACACGTCGGTCACCCTTTCAAACGGATTGTCGAAGTCAGCGTTGCTTGACTTTATCGACAGTACCCGATTTATCTTCGTTTGTTTATTTCGCCTCATTGGCAATTTTACATTTCAAGTCATTTGATCACACCCAAAATATTCATTCATATTCCCTCAGCCCTCTCATCACACTTGCCTTTTAAAGCCGAAGACACCATGGAAGTTTTAAATAAGAAGGTTTGCGAACAGAATTTATCAATAAAACTTCAATTCTATAAACAAGACTTTTTGTGGGGCGTGATCAGAATAATGATCGCAATGATGGTTTCGTGTAAAAACGAAATCTAAAATTACCAAAAGTAAAACCAAAAACATCAAACTCCATCGTGTTTCAGCCTTAACGAAACCGATGCACTCGAGAAAAATTCCCGTGCATTGTGGTCTCGAACCTCGGTCCGAGGCAAGCAGAAGTCCTAATGGACAGAGACCTAAAGTGCTCAGTCACCGGCTGACCATATACATGAATCAATTGGTTAATGAAGTCTTTGTCTCTAATTCATCAGTTTTTCAACCTCAGTTGTCACCCAATTTCTGTCGAACCCACACCTGACACCATATGTGGCTGCGTGACTTTCAACTGAGCCCTTACACGATCTTAAGGCGGATTCAGGTACATTTGTGCCTAACCTGCATGAGAAAAGCATGTCTATCAACCTTCACACCTGTGGATCTCGGCGTGTGTGAAAAACGCAGGGTGAGCACGCACGAAATTAGGACATGTTCTAAAATATGATCATGTCATAGAAACTCAAATAAAACGCACATATGTGAAGGGTAAAAAGGGTAAAAAAATGCATTTGCGTGTAAATCGCACGTGCTTCAAAAACCTCGCATGGTGCAGCACTGGATGGAGTCCTGGACACTAATGGGAATGAGCCATATTCCTTCTGTATCGAATGTTTGAAGGTGGAGTGTTGTCCAGAAACGTTCCACACTATATATAAGTGAACTAGACCGTTCCCAAGTCGTTAGTATACGATATATAGATGCGGGCAATGAATAATTTACAGGTAACAGAGTATACCGTTATTTCTAATAAAGGCGTATTCACAAAAGATTATATTAGCCTTTAAATGATGCATGGTTTTGAAAAATTCTACTTGAAAACTTCCTCCATAAAATTGATTTGTTTTAATTTTTTATGGCAGTGATGATCTGAGAGAAGAATAGCTCGTAATATTTCTATTTATTATTTTTACTAAGAGACCATAAAATATTCAATTAGTTCTACTGAGAATAAATGTTTAAGAAGTCATAAATCAAACGTATAATTCAAAAGGATCTCCGTCTCACAAATAGTTCTATTATTGGTATTGTGGTCACAATTTTTGTTAATGCGTGTTGATAACAATGCCTGTTTTTTATTTGTCAACCAAATTTATTTCCGGGTATGATAAAATAATTGCGGTTCTTTTCAAGTACTAGAAAAGTAGCTTACATTTGAATTTATTCTTGATCTCTTACGACACACGAATTTAGATGCAACAAAAATCTTATGTTTGAATAAATAAAAAATTGAAATTTTGGTAGCCAACTTCCATTAGCTCAAAGACCATGATGTTGAAAGTTATGGAAAAACTCAGTTACATTCTAACCTTCAGAATATTCTGAATATTCTAGTGCCACAAATAATAGTATAATGACTATTATATGAAAATGAAACGAATAGAATCGAAGTCGAAGTACCCTTTCTCTCCACACATTTCCACCAATTGGAAAAATGAAGCAAACATCTGTCAGATAACAACTACTTCCCTGGCTAACACCACGACGGACACTGAATTACATCTGACAGATAGTTGTGCAACGTTCTTCCAAGAAGACCCAATTGCAAGTGCTTATCTTGATGGTGCAGAATATTATACAATTTGAAAAAAAAACACAAATTCCATTTTGGTATCACGCTAAACTCCACAATTTTCAACCATTACTGTGAAAAATTTATAATTTAAAACAATGAACCCAAGTTTAGTTAGGTTTGAATCTAACCTAACACCAAACTTGACATGTTCGCGCCTCCTGTTTGGTCAAATGACCAAACTACAGTAATTTTTCATAGTCACCTCGATGCTCACACCAAATAGAATGGGCGGTCGTATTTTTAAATCATCATGCATTTCGATTTATGATCAAATTTTCAAGAAAAACGCTTCTATCTCTGATGAAATTGAAAATGAGAAAGTAATTTGGAAATAGTTATTTGTATCTTTACTACAAAAAATTATTATTTTTCGGACGAATCAGGTTGCCGGAAGACACGTGTAGTGACTCAAACGGCGTGAGTTCAAATCCCAATACCTGTCAGCAATTTCTGGCCGAGATCAGCCATTCTCGCATAAGATCTTAAAAGCTTTTGAGTATTTCTTATCTAGAAATCTAGGTATATCATTTGAAAAAAAAAATACACTCGCCCTGATATGCGTGATTAATGCATAATTTCAAAACAGTGACTGGATGCATATATGTAGCAATTAATATAATAATAATAATAATAATAATAATAATAATACTCCCTCATAAACACTCGTTGAGTGTACCCAAAGGCATAGCCTGTGCGGGTAGAGGACGGCTATTATTATTATTTGCCGTGGCGCTCCGGGGCGACTTACTGATGTTTCTGGTGATGTATTCACTTTTCAGCTGTAGGAAAACCCGGAAAACCTACAGCACCACCTCGGGTGGTCGGTGTGCACTCCAAGCTAGCACTAGACGAGATTGGCATCTAGACAACTCACAATACACTTGCTTTTCAACAAGGCATGCGGCCGCCTATCGAATCCGATATAATGTAGTTGAGAAAAATTCTCGTACCTACATCGGATTCGAACCGACTATCGCTATGCTGGAGTTTCGAACGGCCTGTGCATTAGACCGCTGATCCACCGACCACCATATGATGTATATATCTCGAAAAAACTCATAGCAAAAAACCGGTTTTAAAAATTTATTTTCTAGATCGCCTCTATATGCATGGTACGTCGTAGCGCTCCTGAAAAATGTCGCCTCCGTGCATACAGGACCCATTGTCGTTTACGAGTAAGATTTCTCGTCAAAGAATTTGTGGGAGGAAATATTCATGGGACTTGTAAGAAAGTTGATTGACGGAAATAACAAAGAAAAGACAAGTAACAATATATATCGAAACAGAGTCGACGCTTGCAATATTGCGCAGCGCAGCCAACCGAATGTATCGATCACTGTTGGTGCCAATACGTACCTTGCATTTTGTCAAGCTTCGTAAGCAAAGTCATGTGACTTGTTTGTGATTTGTTGTCTTGGCTCATTTTGAATTTTTAGTTATGAAGGATAGAAGGTACAGCAATCAGCTTGATAGCTTCCCCTCTCCCACTGAATAACACATATTCATGTGATCTTGTAGCCTTTTTCCAAGTTTCTGAAGAGGCTTTTTATTTGAAGGGTACAAAAAATCTATGTTCAATATGAAGCCGCGTTTTTGAACATTTAGTACATCCTAGAAATTAAGCGTTTTATCAAATACAAAATAATATGATTTACAAAGAAAATAATTGTTTTCCATAAAAATGATTCGAAGAAACTCGTTAACTTTAGCAAGAAGAGTCAAAGAAGCGAATATGGGGCGCTCTGTTAGAAAAAATATTTTATCAGTTGAAAATGGTACCGAATTAATTTGGAACCGAATCTTTAATTCAACGTTGACCAATGTTATGAATAAACGAAAATATTAAGTTTATTTTTTATGTATGAAATACACCACCACTAAAGTTTTTCAGCAAAAAAAGCAGTTTAAAACATTCGTCATTCAGCTAATATCTCCATGAATTCCATTCTACATTCCGTAATTTGTTTTACAAGCATTTTTCATTGGAAATCTTCGTCCCTCCCATCTAGTTTGTCATTATGTCATATATCTTATCAGCCCATCTCATCGGTAACTGTGATAACTTTTCATACCACATTATGGTTTTTGAAATCCAAACTCGCACCAGGGTGCCGCTTGCGGACATCCCACCATTTCACGCTCATTGGCGTACAATGAAGAGTTCCTGCGTGATTTATTATACCTATGTATTCGGGTTCTTACGTTTGTGGTATAATCTTTGTTTGACCCAGCTCGACTCGAAGGTTTTTATTTGAAATTAAGCTAATTCACCCAAAAATAAGTCATTCTTATATTAACACTTCATTTAACCCAATAATATTGAGACCTTTCTATTTCTGAAATATTACTCAGTGTTTCTTGCAAATTTTCATGTCTACAATACTGACTCATCTTGGTTAGTCCCTTCTGGGTAACACTATGATCATATTCTTCGTTCTCCTTGAAACAATCGAGAAAATAATGGTCTCGATATTCCACATACAGCTTTGTCTTAAATTAATCAATAGTGAGCGGTTGATATTCAGCACGCGGACTACTTAATTGTGGCCATTGTGCACCCACAGCTCCCTTACTGAAGTGATTAGCTTTCTCAACTCTATCTCTAGTAAGTCCTATGGGTGCAGGGTTTCCAGTGAATCGGGGTCTTCACATCCTCCAAGCACCTCCCGCATTAAGGATCTTTGACTATCGACACTGAGGTACTTGTATATAGAGTGCCCCGTTACTACTACTACTTCCACATTCTGCTCTTTTATCTGCTCTTGAGGACATTGGCTGTTGGTGTTTGGACTCCCTCATTCCTATAGCCTCATACCTTCTGAAATCGTTTTATCAGGTCATTCGTGCTGATTATTCCAGGCCATGGAAACCCCTATAATGGGCTCTGGATATGATATCGGTATTCCTGAGTGTTCAGAGACCCATAGGAGGCTGATTTGGTTGATCTTTGATAACCTTTTCAGGGTCTTCTATGCATTTCAGCACTGAGGAGGAACTCACTCTGTACGAAGTCAGAGCCTGACTGCAGACGCATATTTTGCTTTCTTTGGTCTTGATGACCTTTACGCAAGTATTGCTATACTTGAGCCTGAGAAGGCTTTTCCCAAAGGTGAATTGTGTAATTCCTTGTCTGACATGCTTCAACAGATCCACTTCAGAACGCCAGCTTCTTCGTTGTTAAAGAAGCATCTTCCTTGGTTTTCTCTTACAGGCAGCTACTTGCTTGTTGATAGTAAGTCCAGTAGCCAGTAGTAGGATCCCAAGCGTATATTCTTTGCTGAATTCAACTTTCCCAATTTGGTCGATGAATTTCCAAGGTACTCGAGGGGAGGCAAGATTGAATAATTGTACTACATGAGTTCCATACTCCAAGGATCTACGTTCTGCTTACCTACTCTCGGATATGTGAAGAATTTATAATACTTGAGGTACCCCTTTCTACTTGGGAGTGTGTCCATCAGTGTTCTGCCATAATTTTGTCTGCTGAAAATTGAAGGTCAAAAAGAACAAGGAACGTGAACGATTTGAAAATGAACTCGGAAAAATTCTAGAATGTGCAGCTCTTAATCGAACACTGAAATTTTGGATTGTGTCCAAAAAGAACCATTCGTCTCGTCGGTGATGCTTTGCTTACACGCTCACTCACTTCTCTGGAGCACTGCAAAAAGGCTGGCGATCTGTCTCTGTTTTATGATATTTTCATGGACGATGCTCTTGCTGAAATCTGAAAAAGGACCGATGTCCAATTCCGCTGTTTCGAGAAACAAGAGGGTAAAGATTTTTATTACAGAATAATGCTCATCTTGAAGAACTGTATAACGTTACATGAGTCTGAGTATTGCTAAAATATTTTCTTTTGTATGATTTTACAATTAATTAAATATACATTAGCTGTTTTCTTAATTTGTGGAAAATATTGGACATTGGCCGTGATGAATATATCATTCGAGAGGACACTAGCCTCTAATACCGGACTTAGGCCGTGAGGAATACATCTTCAAGATGACATTGGCCTCTTGATGTAAGGGCTAGTAGGGCCAATGTCCATACTCACAGGAATTCTATTTCACAACCAATGTAACAATAATGGCCAATGTCAAACATTGGCCCTTATTCTATTACGCAGGAATGGACATCAGCCTTCAGTATTAAATCGTTTTTGCTCATTGGAGATACCTAGGACTTTGGCCATTTTTCTATGTGAAAATTGAAATATTATAAATAACCCAATTCGGCACAATGTGGACATTGGCCCTTTTTCTTCCAAGGTACAGAAATATCATCAATTGTTTCACCATTAGCGATCCCAATGCGACTGACCTGTCGAGTTTAGGTTTTACATCCATTTGTCGTCGCATGGCGAACATGGATTATTGACTACAGACACATGATAATTATTTTTTTCCCTGTCAATAATTTACCAGTCAGACCCTGTCTCCAGAGCCTCGATACATCCGGAGGGCACGCTGGTGTCATTAACCCCAGTAAACACTCCCCACGTCCGTGGGGTGAGTGATTACTGCGTCCAAGAATCGTGTGCCCTGAGTAGGCGGAGTGAACCAAGAATAACGGCATATTGCATTCGCCCGGCTAAGATTTCTGCCGCATCACGGCAAGCCGGTATAATTTCTAAATTTGAGAGCAGCGTGTCCATCATTCCACCATGTACCTCAATGATCAGAACCACCATTTCAACAGAATGGTTTGGGTGAAGCCTGCGGAGTTCAAAAATTAGGTCTCGATATTTTGTCCGTTTTTTCTCCTCTTTTCGGACGATTTTCGTTTCGCCAGGAGCCGAAAACTCTATGACGATGAGAAGGACTACATCAGGCTTATTGGCTTGTATTTTCCTAAGGGTGGGGATTGAGTAGTTCTAATAGATTCGCCACTTTTAATTCTCTACAACGGATTCAGTATCCTCCGGAGCATAAGGCATCACCTTAGTCTCGTCTATACCGTACGAGTGTCGTAGAAAGTATTACAACACTCGTAGCGCCGCGTTGTGCCTGTGAATATAGGCTGAGACCAAATAAGCTATACAGGCTGGCAGCAAACGTATTATGGTCTCAGCTGCCCCACGACACGCTCTGCATTTAGTGTCAGGAGCCTCTGTACCCATCAGGCAACTACGGTTGAAGACACCATTCTGGCAGGCTATTATGAATCCCTCGGTTTCTGACTTCAACCCACTTGACCTGAGAAAAGCAAATGTCAGGTTTCTGGATAAGCCAAGGTCTTCAATGTTATTGAAGAAGACCCCAGCATTGGCTTACCCTTATGTAGCTGTAGGAGCCTCTCACTTTCCGCAGCTTTGACCTGGACTTTTTGCTGAATGGGTTTCAACTCGGAGACAGAGATTGGGTTCGTCCATTCAGAGTCGAATACGAGACCGAATTCATCCTCTGCACAGTTTACTACCTTGAAGAAATATGCTCCAATCCCTGCTCTTTCTTGATCGCATACCAAGCAGAGAAAGATATATGAACTCCTGATGACTTTACAAGCTCCATCCAGTACCATTTTGTTATGTAGGCACTCCAAACTCAAAAGTCTACGGCTGCCCCGTTGTTTTGGAGAAGTATAACCGTGGAACAGAAGATTTAGGATGCAAGCTCCTATGAAGATGTATCGTTTTGTGAGTTTTTACGTCGATTTGTCACAGCTCTTCCTGAGTCGATTTCATCACTCCAAAAGGAGAAAAGTAGAACCGGAACGGCAAGCATGTTAGTTGCAGCAACTTTGTTTTCTCCCAACAGTTCTTATGACCAGATCTGTCGGAGTTCATGCTGATACTTGCCGAAGAGAGAGTTTTCAACAGTGGTCACCTCTTGGGTGTGGCGTTGTTCCATCCCTAGGTAGATATACGTCTCTCCGGCATCCAGATGATGTAGGATGCTTCCGTCTACGAGCTGAACGTCCTCTCCGTATTCCTCGCATCGTCCTCTTTTGAGATGAACCGTGGCACATTTGTCTATCTCAAATTCCATTCCGATAGCAAGAGTCATCACCCTTAAAGACTGATGAATATACTTTTCGTATAATTAAAGTGTAATTATGGCGGTGTTGTGGTGCGTGTTACTTCCCGCTTTTTCTATCCTCCAAAGCGGTCTATGAGCGGTCTCCATACGTCACCAGCCTAGCTGTAAGTGTAAGTAGGTGTTCTGTGGCAAAGCTTTAGAACTTACACCCTACAGAAATTCAAGAAGAACAATGCCTTTCTACTTTTTCCGGGCTCGCACAATGGTTTCTGGACATAACAGGATTTTCATTTCTGTGGAAACCAGAATATATAAAAGTGGTCAACATAGTTGGTCCAGTTGGTCCATTACTACCATTTTTTAATTTTCTTCCAAATTTTGCCTTTCAACAAAAATATTCTTTATCAACACAGTTCAGCAGTGAGCAGTTTTTTCCTGAGGATTATATCTATCATGGACGCTTTTAAATGTGAAAGAAACCAAACAGAAAACTTTGTTTTAACGGTCTTTGTATTGACGAAAGTTCATCTAACCTACTGATGAACAAAAGTTGGTGTCTCGCAGAGATCCATCCTAGCTCCAAGACGGTGCATTGGTAGCAAAATATGATATGATAATAAATGGACATCTTACAATCCAGCCAGCTAGGTAAATAATCGAAAACCACAAAAATGTGTCTCATCCTGTTATATCTACGCTACTGTTTTAACCATAGAGCCAGTAGACTGGTAGTCGACCTGGTTAGTCGGTCAAATAAAACAGCGTGTCAAAGAGATCAAGTGGGTTGGGTTCATTATTGGTACTCATTTCCCGCAATGATAAACAATCATAAATATTTTATTTAGGAACCCAAACACTGTCGGTAACTCGGAAGTCATTATCTGCTATTCATCCCGGTACGGTGCTGTTTACCTGGACACAATTTTTCTTTATTTTGAGAAGGGTGCTTTTGTTTAGCTGAAGTGGGTATTCTTTTGTCAACCTTGGATGGCTTTAATCCATTCGAGTTGGTATTTGTCGCCCGAAGGAATTTTATTATGTAATAATATATGTGAAAATGCAGAGGCGTAGATGGTTTCGTTCAACCAGGGACTCTGGGCAAATCGGCAACGTTTGGGAAGCACTTGAAAAATTATGTGACATCATAGGTCGTTTTCGTTTGAATTTTTAAAATTTATTTTCAATTCCAATGAAAGTCTCTTCGAACAGGACTAAAGTGGTTCTTTTCTGGTATTGCGCCTCGTGTATTTTCCGTGATTTTGTTTGCAAAATACCGCATAGAGCCTCTTTGGCTGCTTGAGAATTGTGATCACGAAATTTATGACAGATTGGTTTTGAATTTATATTCACAGGATCACAGGTCACCTATTTTCAGTGACTTTTCTTTCAAAAGTGCAAAAAATAGTGTTTGCAGTGTGGTCATTCAAATTTGCAATGTATGAGATTTTATCATTATTAAATGCACAACTAAAATACAAATATTGCCGAAAGTTGGTGCATGTTAGATGATCATAATATAGTGCCCTCAGAATGGTCAAACGGCACATGAGCATACACAAATCATAAATTTTCTGAATCTACATGAAATTTTGCGTATATAGTGCGTATTTTGCGTAGAAGTGAATCTGCCGATTTTGTATTTTTCATGATTTTTAGGGATTTGGATTTTTTCAATTTTTCGAATACTTTTGTTCAACATCGATTGACTCGAAATTCACAGATTATACTAATTTGATCATTCTTAATCGATTGACGTTCGCAGAATTATTGTTCTATCTGCAACCGTTCCGGAGTTGAAGAGTTCATCATTTTTTTTTTCAGTCCTATTCGTGACATTTTTGACGATGTATTTGTTTTATATGCCAAACCTTGTATCTGAGCATACATAAATAATAAATTTTTGGAATCTATGAAATTTTGCGTGTATAGTGCGGATTGCAAGTGAATCAATCTACCGATTTTGTATTTTTCATGATTTTTAGGGGTCTACCTCTTTGGATTTCTTTCGATTTGTCGAATAATTTTGTTTTACTTCGATTGACTCGAAATTCACAGATTATACTAATTTGATCATTCTCAATCGACTGACGTTCGCAGAATTGTTCTACCTTCAACCGTTTCCGAGTTGAAGAGATCATCATATTTTTTTTCAGTCCTATTCGTGAAATTTTTGACGTTGTATTCCTTTTATGTGTCAAACCTTGTATCTGAGCATTCAAAAATCATATATTTAAGGAATCTGCATGAAATTTTGCGTATGTAGTATGAATTTCAAGTGAATTTTCCGTTTTTGTATCTTTCACTGAAATAATACTCCCTCATAAACATTCATACAGTGTACCCAAAGGCATAGCCTGTGCGGATAGAGGACGGCTATTATCATTATTTGCCATGGCGCTCCTAGACGACTTACTTATATATGGTGATGTATTTCAGCTAATAGGGAAACCCTAAAAACCTACAGCACCACCCCGGAACACACTGTATACTAAATCATCACAGAATACCAGATAAGAATAAGAAGTCGAATGATATGTAGCCACTTTCAAGACATACGAAAATAAGCACTTCTGAATCAGGACCAAGTTTTTGTATTCCAAAATCTGCAAAAAAACATCGAAATTTTTGCAGTTTTTTTTTAATTTTATTCAACTCAGCTACTTAGCGAGAAAACTTTATTCGTATAAATTTTCCAATGAGAGACCACCTCGAATGTTAAATTTTCTCGTCAAAAAACGGATATTTTTTTTCATTTTGGTCAAAATTCCCACTTGACGACTTCTCGAGCGCTTCTGAATCTGAAAAGGTTATTTCAAATAAAAAATTTGTCGAAGGGAAGCTGTAGAGCATCCAGCTCTGTATACAATAAGTAGCAAATATAGCTCCTGTAGCTGTTGATTTTTCTTCAGAGTTGCACTGGTGGCGTGGAGGAAAATGACGAATTTATTGTCGGATATGTACAAAGATGGAGCCTTCAACTTTCCAGCTGACTGTCTTATGCCAAGCTTTTGTAAAAACACGTAATCAATGTTCTGTGCTACACCATAGAGGAGTACAAAAAGATCAATATCTTCTACTATGATGGAAATCTTTTCGTCACCTCTAACCTGGAAGTCTTCCTCAGCCTGAGATATACGTCGATTGATTGTTGTTGAAATGCATTGCAAAATGAAGCCATTAGACGAAATTTGATACAATATACCATCGTTGGTAGCCAGTTTATCCTGTGGTTACCAATATATTCTATGGTTACAAATTCATCTTGTGATACAGCACTGGGACTCCGATGATTAGAAATGTTTCATAGCATCGAAATGTGTCGAGAATGTGATGTCATATTCGAACGTTAGAAATGGAAAGCAGTGGAAGCATAGTACCGATATTTCGAATATGACGTCAAATTTCGATTCTATAAAACATTTTTAATCATCAGAGTCTAGGGGCATGAAAGCTTGTCGAATCGTTTAATGACATTATATCTTAACAACCTGATCAGGAGCGATGTACACTTTCAAGACTTTTCATATTTTTCATGCCAGTATTCACGCAATATCAAGGAGAATTCATCATTAGGGGTGGAGAAAAGGGGAGTGAGTGATGCCTTCTAAGCAAAGAAGATTGTATTATGAAGGATATACGTAAATTAATGAATAAAATACCATACTCAAAAAAATTTATCACTTTGTCAGTAATAAACAGTTAATAATAGGCAATGAGTGTGCTCCAACGTTTCTTAGGTTGCCTTGTTGATTTTCTATGGAGATAATTATATTTGTAAAATTTAATGATCAATTCATCAATATCACTATTAATACTGATTAAATCAAGTACTATTGGGTTGATATCATTAAATTTTGTTTTAAATAGCATTGCCATACCAAAATTAACACAATTTAGACAAACCAGCAGGTGTAGGAAGAAGGTTGACAAACCAGCAGGTGTAAGAAGTAGAAGCGATCTGCTGAAAATTCTGTACAATGTCAATTTAAAATTTCTCATTATAAAAACGCTGAAACCGGACAAAATTTCAAATATGTGGTACTCAGTGGACACAGAACTTGATGCTTCACAACTTTTATTCAATGAGTTTTTCATTTGAAATAACTGTGCAAGATTCAGGAACGTTATTAAGTGGTAATTTCGATCAAAATGAAAAAAAAATACCAGTTTTTATTACTGGCGATTGCGACTACACTCGAACTTCATCTTTCATTAATGTAATAAGTTTTTTCTCTAAGTAGCTCAGTTCAGGAATAAAATCCAATTGCGAAAATATTGATGTTTTTTCTCTATAGAACAGTTTGCACAAATCTTTGGAACACACAAACTTGATTCTTTACTATTCCCATTGGTCCTAACAACAAACCAACTTGCTTATTTATGAGGATAATACAACTGACCTATACAAATATCAGTCACTTCATTTTTAGACCTGAAACCACTTTTTTTTGTATTATGATAATATAATGATAAATCTAAACATACTAAAACAAATCGTGAGAAAGACTCTGAAGCTGATTGATGATATACAGGCAGCTATGAACTCCACTATCAGGAAGAAAGCCATATCGAAGCAGGTGTGCCACAGGGATCCTGCCTCTCATGACTTTTGTACTCGTTATATATGCCGATAATACAGCAATTTTTGCCCAGGCATGCTAGAGCAATAGCGTTGCTGCCCGGTTGGCAACGCACCTGGATGGGCAGGTCGTGCCGTATCTAGCTAGTATTAACAAGATAGTGGTTAATCTGGAAAAAACAGAACTCAAAAACATCATTAAGAAGAGTAAACGTAGTAAAGTGGATTATTGGGGGGTTTATAGCTCAGGGAACCCGGATAGAGGAGGCAGAGTCTGTGCGGTATTTGAGGGTACAATTGTCAAACACGTCAGCTTGGCATTTCAACGAGGTGCAGTAAAACGGACATACCCGTTGATAGCGACGAGTTCCAAGCTTTAGAGGAAAAACAAAGCGTTGATCTACAAACAGATCATCAGGCCATCGATGACCTACGCCTGTCTAATATTTTGCAGCCTCCCCGGATGCAAAAAAGAGTACTTCGTATCGTCACGGATAGTGACAGGTTCGGTTAGCGGCATAGCATGACTGGCCAATGTCGAGATGATTACGAAGTATAAAAAAAAATCGCATATAAATTCACCACACAACACATCCTTGGAAGCCCCCTGACCGAGGATATCACCAGGATCAGAAGCTACCATAATGCCCTGAGAAAGCATCAGGGGCTTATATACTAGGCACTGGACCTGTAACATGAGCGAATAGAAGATGACTAGGAAATGAGATAAGATATCTAACCGTTTTTTTTTCTGGGTTTTTCTGGGGCTTCTGGGATTCAATCCAGGTAATACCAGTGAACTGGTGCTAGAAAACAGCCCACGTAACACTTCTGCATAACAAGGACGGGGCAGGGAAACAGTCAAGCTGGGACCAAACAACTTACGTGCATATGGCCCACATTATACCGTGGGATCTGTCTCCAGACAGATGTGGCCGACTTTGCCCGCCCCTAGGAATCAGGAAGGCAGGACTAAAACCCGAACCTTTTTCAACTGGTGGATGTAGCTGGTGATTTAATGATTTAATATGTCTTTTATTCATTTATATGTTCGTAGAAGTGTCTGCTGTATCTTATGATAAATTTTTTGGATTTGGACTTCTTTCTGATGAGAATGGTTCCAGATAAAGCAACATAGATAATGAAACGATAGGCCAATATTTTCTGTAACATGTAAGTAATACTATCGAAAATTGTAATGCAAGAAAAGCCTCCAGATTCGATAGTAGTCCTTAGTACTCCTAAGCCAGGCCATCTCTTTCCGGAGTGTGCCTGCTAATGATGATTTTACATTCGTCATGCATAGTGCATGGATCAGCTCAAAATAGAGAGGTGGTTTTTTATGATGGAAAACAATCAAGTCCTCTGAAGTCTTCAACTGCATCGTCATCAGCATCTATTTTCGTTGTAGGTGCGAGTACCGCCTGCAGGAAAGAAGTTTTTCTCGTGACGATAGAGAATATGAGTCGAGATGAACGTTGTTTGTGATTAGATTATTAAACTGAGGTTTCTTCGAAAGACTGTTTTCATATAAAATTTTCCGAGTCAGCGTTGATTCTTACGATTTCAATAATTTTATTTCCACGAGTAGACCGACTTTCACAGTTGAAAAATATATTTGTCACATCTGTGTATGGCATGGCGTATGCAAAGTACCCAAACCACAAACATTGTTGTTTGTGTCGAATCATTCTTACAAAACAATTGACTTCGAATTCTTCATTGTGTAATCAGCACATAGTACCGGTAAATGGAACACGTCATGCTTAAACTGAAACGAAAAATTAACAATTCAAAAAGAATGAACAAAACACCGTGACAAATCACACGCCGCTACTTGTCGAAAGAAACAAAAAAGTGTCCGTTGATAACACTTGCCATTTTCTATTTTTTGGTGGTCATTTCTGCACGAGTTATTCGTCATAAAGCATTAATTGATTTCGGAGTAAATTGTTGGAGTCCAATTGTCTATGACATATCGAACGATATCGGAAGTGGTTTTAACGATGTTTTTGTTGTTGTTCAATTTTCTGTGGAAATTGGCGTTCACAAAGTCAAGCCGCTATAAGACCTCTAACCACATTCTGAATTATTCATCATTGAGGTAACATAATCAATGGAAACAGTTTTCAGGTTCTTCTGAAGTGATAACAAAAACACACAGATTCGCAATCAGAACCAACCGTGACTCAAATATTTATGTTATGAATAATATCAGGACTTTGTTTCACGGGAGTGTATAGGGCTGTTTTGCCTCTTAACACGATAATATACAAAGTACCTCTTCAAGTGGATTACTTTGTATAAAAAAGCATGCTCCATAAAATGAATGGAGAAGGTACGAAACAATTATCTATTTTTTGTTTTCGGAGATGATGAAATGAAGTTTGGAGGATTTGATAAATGCATAAAATTGCATTTTCGGACAAGTACTCAACTTCATGCAGATTCCGGATTCAGCGGAAGTGACATAAACTTTCGATTTTTCAATGGGACAACTGGTATATTTTCACTTTTTTTGTCTCCATGTAACATTTAGAATACAACCATGTATCATTTGTTACTTTTTATACCTATTTTTTTATTCTAGACAGGTATGGATACGTTCAAATAACTAATTTCAGTCCTATATTTTTTGTTTCGCCAGGAGCCGAAAACTCTATGACGAAACTCATCCCACTTTGATGGTCGAGGAGGACTACATCAGGTTTATTGGCTTGTATTCGCCTGGGGGTGAGGAATGAGTAGTTCCAATAGATTCGGCACTTCTCATTCTCCATAACGGACTCAAAATCCCCGGAACATTCTCATCAATACCGTACGAATATCGTAGATGGTAGTACAATACTCAGAGCGACGCGTTATGTCTGTGGACATAGGCTGAGACCGCATAAGCTGGACAGGCTGACAACACATGCATTGATCTCAGCTGCCCCACGACACGCTCTGCATCTAGAGTCAGGGATCTCTATACCCACCGCACGACTACGGTAGACGATGGTGTTGAAGACACCATCTTGGCAGGCCATTATGAATTCCTCAGTTTCCTATTTCAGCCCACTTGATCTAGGAAATGTGAAGGTCAGATTCTTAGATATGCCAAGGTCTTCAATGTTCTTGAAGAAGACCCCATGCATTGGCTTATCCGTATGCCTCTCACTCTCCGCAGATTTAACGTAGGCTTTTTGCTGAACGGATTCCAACTCGGTGACAGAGTTTGGGTTCTGTGTCGAATACGGGTGCACGGGTTGCTGCCTTGCAAAGAAATGGTCCAATCTCTGCTTTTTCATGACCGCATACTATCTGATATCTGAACTCCCGATGACTTTACAAGCTCCATCCAGTACCATTCTGTTATGTAGACACTCCAAACTCAAAATTCTTCGGCATCCCCGTTGTCTGGGAAAGTATAACCGTGGATCAGATGATCTAGGATGCATGCTCCTATGAAAATGCATCATTTTGCAAGTTTTTACGTTGAGTTGCCGCAGCTTCTTCTGAGTCCATTTAAGTTCTGATGACCAGATCTGTCGGAGTTTATGCTGATACTTGCCGCGGAGAGAGTTTTTAATAGTGGTTACCTCTTGGGTGTGACCTTGTTCCACCCTTAGGTAAGTTTACATTCTTCAGATGATGTAAGATGCTTCCGTCTACGAGCTAAACGTCCTCTCCGTATTCCTCGTATCGTCCTCTTTTGAGATGAATCGTGGCACATTTGTCGATCCCAAACTCCATTCCCCTAGCATGCATGTACTCTTGCACCATCCTAAGGACTGATGAAGATCCGAAGGCATATAGTTTCGAGGTCATCCATGTAGAACAGGTGGGTGACCTTTTGCCTCCGGTTGCTGGGGTTGCCGCAGTTGTATCCGCGGGTTTTCCGTAGTGCGACGGACAATGGCAGTAGGAAGATGCAGAAGAGAAGAGGGCTGAGGGAGTCTCCCTGAAACACGCCCCTTCTAAAGATAACCTGCATTTTATCGACTTTGACAATTATTATGCTTTTTGATTTTCGTTTAAAAAATAATACTTGATTAAATTACCTTGGGTAATTTTCATAATAAATATCCATCGTTTCGGTTTTTTCTTTAATGAGAAATAAAAAGTTGTTTTCAAAATTCAATATCTCAAAAATAGTTAAACTCAGAATATGATGTAGAATATACTAGATTTGTTTAGAATTTCGAGCAGAGTTGAAATATGGAATAATATACAGGATGTTCCATAAAATAAAAAGCAACTTGTTTCGTCATTACCTTTTAACGGATCCTGTATACTTCATTTCTTGGTTAGTATCTTTCTTTAGGAGATGATCGACCGATTTCGTACATATCAGCTACCCTGTATACCTTGATTGATAAATGAAAATTTGAGAATTTCAATGATTATTATTATAACCTCAGTATACAATTTGGAATATTTCACTGATGTCGTAATTTATATGATTATAAGATTACACTGTAATTTATACTCACAAAATGTGTCTATCAGGATCCTCCTGTAATGAAGCATATTATTATTGATAGTTCATATCGTGTCTTCGGCAAACTTTCTTTACAAAAAAATGCTATACCATATTTGACTGTTATATCGTCGTCCACTTCTCAACGTCTTTCAAAGGCGAGATTTGTTAAGTTACCAACCGGTTGCCGAATAATTTAATAATAAAAAGAAGTGTGATGACCAATCATTTTTTTATTATTTCTTGGTAACTCAATTTAAAATCAATATTGTTGTTAGGGATTTCCATTGGTAACGGAACTCGTGTTAAAATATTACTTTTTCGTATTCAGTCATGCATACTTTTATCAAGATTCAATTATGTGTTCAAGTTCGTAATTGCATGATTCGGTCATTTTATTTCACTGTATACTAGGTCGTATATACATTGCTCATACATCCAGTATACCTTCAACTAGGTGAGATTTTTGCAATGTTACTTTCTATACTTAAAATCTGTTGATAGGAAATCATATATTTCTGTTTCGTAAATAAATATAGACATTGATCGAGAAGTTCTCCATGTTCATCTCTACAGTTTCCTCCATTCGAAATATCGAGATATTTATTCTCTGAACTCCGTTAACTCTACCCAAACCACCGAACCACTGTTGAAGTGGTAGCAGTAATTAAAGAGGTCTTGTAATGATGGATTCGCAACTTTCGAACCTGAACATCATACAAGCTCGCCGTACGATGTCAGAAATCTTAGCTGGACGAATCTTTGACTTCGTATGCTCAGGGCTCATGACTGCCGGACCTAATAACTAGTTACTCCATGAATGTTAGGACCGAATTGGAATATTCCAATAAATATAATGGTTGTTTTTGATACAGAGGTTGAAATAATATGTATGAATCTTATTTTATTTACATGAATTGCAAGGTATTTTTAAACAAGTTCACGAGAAATATTTACACGGTTCCATTGTATTGATGAATATGAAAATGAATACGTCAAACGTAAATAGCTTCACTTCTCTTCAATTGATTGGAGACCTCAGCCTAGTTTAGGTTTAGATATTGTCTGTAACATATTTGCATGGACACATATTTGCATGTTTCAAGTTCTCGTGGAGTTTTTCGTTTGAAATAAAAATTGATAATTTTCACAGAAATCGAAGCTGCTGAAGCGTGTAAATGGTTGCGAGCTACAGGATTTCCTCAGTATGCTCAACTATACGAAGGTGAGACTACAAAGACAATCCGGTTTCCATATAATCCAGTAATCCTCTTATAAAGGACCACATTTTTTTTTGTCCCATCAGTTCGAATGTCTGTCTAGACGTATTTTTTTAATGCCTATTTGTCGATTGTTAAAGATCTGGAAACGGAGTTTGAATGTTAGTTCAGAGACACTAAGCATTTTGGTGAAAATTGTAATTATAAATTTTTATCTAGGTAGATTAAACTATAACATTTTAGTTCGGCACATTTGAGAAATATCATTCTGGTAACTAAATTCTATACAATAAGAATCTCCGTCACAAGAACCCAACAAAAACAGCTAAGCCTGCTACGACCGCAGATTTACATTCATCAGACCCCGGCAAGGCTTGAACAAAAAAAATTTCGTGTCGTGCTAACTATGAGCTCTGTACAGAAGTTCCTATTGTGTATAATTTAGTTGGCGGAAGACTATATGTTTTAAAACCATTTTTCTATATTTAAACGAAAAAAAATTAGTCTTTTTTCGAGTTACCTTACATTTGTTGTTCTATGTTTCCGAAATACAACTTTCGAGCTTAATTTTGATGCCAGCAGTTCACATAAAGTGTTACTTGAATAGATCGATTTCTGAATTGGAGTTATCTTTAAAAATATTTGACCATATTGCCTAAATTCTTGGGTTTCAACACACTCACACCATATTTAACTTCCAGATAACCAGTTTCCTATCGATGTAACAACAGCAGCTCAAGACCACCCCCTATTAGAACCGGATGTGTTACATGCCCTCTTCAGGCGATTACAAATTCTCAACAGCTGTGCTCATCTCCATCAGCAAAGAGTTGCCCATACCGATGAATCTGAAGATGAATGTTGCGCCCTCTCGGACAACTGGACTTACCAAAGTGACATCAGAAGGTGGTCCAGGACATGCAACAATATACCTTTCCGTAAGTGAAATCATTTTATAACTGAAACGGAAATAGTTTCATATTGTAGTGAAAATACACTTTATAATTTCGCTAATTTATTCAAAACTCTTCTAAACAATAATTTATTTCAAACATTGATTTCACAGTCACTGTCGCTACTCTATTTGCGAACTCTTGAACTATATTTGCAACTCCAACTCTGCGACTCTGCCTGCCATCTCATGTTTAGCGTCTTATATACCGGCAAATAGATTTCTTTTCTATTATCGCACTATCGAGAGTATACGGTGATCCGTTCAGATGGCTCTCGTACATTCTCGAATGTGGATAGAACGACGATTTCTTTCGTTAGCTAGTTCTTGTTTCTTCTTTGACGTGATGAGTTATGTGTTGTTTACAAGCCGGCTCGAATAAATAAGCGGTCAGGTACGGCCTCAAAATTGTAACATTGTCACCTTCTTGAATACGTTTTGTCCCAAAATGTCATTCTTGGAGCGTGGAGATATCTGCAACAATCTCCATATCTGCACCTTGACGTTCGATGGAATTAACACTCCAC
Organism: Chrysolina americana; assembly: GCA_958502065.1. NCBI lineage: Eukaryota > Metazoa > Arthropoda > Insecta > Coleoptera > Chrysomelidae > Chrysolina > Chrysolina americana. The sequence goes on along the minus strand of OY293420.1, from coordinate 54,444,765 downwards.
AGTCTTCATGTTGGGTCGAGGAAGATGGTTACAGCACACCAAAATCTTGACGCCGCTGGATCTTGATATCATCTCCAACATGCTTCTTATAACTCTCCAGTACAGCCCATCAATCCCACAAGATCCACAAGATTCTGGTCCAGTATTGTGTCTCTTAATCTGGTGAGGCTCTTCTAGACATCTTCATAGGATGGTTTATTTCTCAAGAATGCTTCTTGTTAACCAGATAGTAGATGTTTTTCTGGCCCTTCTTCAATTGCAGCACCCCTTCGACTTCTGGTTCTGCTCACGTAGTTCCTAGAGTCGACCGAACTTCTTGGAGAATACCACGACGATTCCTTTGGACATTTGAAGGTCTTACACATTGAGCTAGTGCGTATTCGGCGGGCACCTTGAAAAGGTCTCGAAACTCTTCTTGAGTTACTCAATGTAGAACTTCCTGTCCATTTGAATACAAGGACATGAACTTCTGGAACGTCATCTCATCCTCGGGTGATCAGAGGATGCGAACTTGTTTGTGGTTTCCAGCGTAAGGGAACAATCCATTAAAATGAACGACCCTAGATTTCCCTCGGGGTTGCTTGTAGATTCGGTAGACAAGGTCATTTATCCTCTTCACGATTTTGTGTGGACCCACGAATTCTGCAACTTCGGTGATAGGCCAAGGCGACGTTTAGGGTTGTATAGCCAGACTAGGTCACCTGTCTGAAATCCTCCAAGGTGGCACTCTGGATATTCAAACGGACTCGTTCATTATCTGTCGTAGTTTGATGACGTAGTCCTCTCCCGCAGTGTCTTGTCCTCGTGGCATCTCAAACTTCGAGTCACAGGGAAGTCGCAGCTCTCGGCCCATAATAATACTAGCAGGAGTTCGGCCGGTTGACTCGTGTACTGCGGAACTATAGGACATCAGGAACAAATGAAGATACTGGTCCCAATCTTTCTGGTGGTGAGAGACTACCTTGGACAGTTGATGGTTTACTGTCTTGTTCATCCTCTCTACCATTTCATCAGACTTAGGAAGTGAAGTCGTGGTTCTCGTCTTTAGAATGTTTAGCATCTTGACTCGAAATTTCTGCCTTGATCCGAATGCAGCTCCAACGGAACACCAAATCGACATATCCACCTCTTTTACCAAGACGTCGACAACGGTGATGGCTTCTTGGTTGGGCAGGGCATAGTCTTTTCCACAAGGATGCGCTTATTTCCATGGTCAGATTGTGGAAATGGGCTAGCAATGTCAGTGTCGATCCTTTCAAATGGGCTGCCTATGTTTTACTGACTTCTCCATACTTGGCATCACACGTTAAAAGGTTAGGTCTAAGACACCTTAGGTGGCTCTACATGCAAAATATTAAGCGATTGGGCTTGAAAACACATTGAATGGTTCGACACGGCCTTTCACCAATTGTCTTCAATTGAAGACTGTCTACCCAGTGCTAATGACACCCAAGAGGCAGAAAAAGCTGTATACTGGTGAATATTTGAATTGACTTCCTCTATTCATATATACAGACCATCCTGAATAATGTCACTGTATGAGAATGGATGAATAATATTACACGTGTCTATAAAAGAGTCTTCGCAAGATTTTCGTTCAAAATGTATCATTATGACGCCAGGAATTGTTATGAAACCTACTGAACTAAAAAGCGTCGAAATTAGAACTTGAAGTCCTTCAAAATGGCTTATTTCTATTTTTGTTTTTTTTTTTGACAATTCAAAGGTGTAACTTCGCCACTCTTTAGAGGGTCATAACCGCCAAGTTCTAATGAATATTGTTGGTGCCAAGTGTTCAAGTGTTGCTTTAAACTAACGATGAATATGTAAAATCAGTCTTGCTGATAAGAAACATGTCAGTGGAAAAGCTAATTAGCGGTGGCATTGGCAAAGCCACTAATATTGATAAATATTGAGTGAACCTGAAAACACTCTGTGACCTTTGAATACTTTTGCAGCGAATGTAATCATTTTGGCCCAAATTATGAACAAACCGTTGGATTTTGTCTACTTTATCATTAGAAATGAATAATGAGTATTGGTATCGTTATAAATATTGATAAAAGGACATCGGCATTGACGATAAGTGTTACACACAACTGACGACTGAAATATTAGTGATACAATGTCCAATAACTGTATGAGCCAATGATAACCTGGAAATTGTACCTTTCAAGCTTGTACAGGAAAAATAACAAAATAAAATGTCTTCCAAAAGGGCGTATTCAGACTTCTTCGGCACAAAAAAATTTGTTTGTTATTTTTATTTTCACATATGGAAATAAAAATACTGTAAAGATCAGAAAATATCGCGAGTGCCAAAAGAAAATTACCGAAATTGTTATTCTTCGATGTTGTACACTTTAGGGGATACTAAAAGTTTTGCCCTCGTTGAATAAACAGTATTGAGAAAGGTGTGTCCAGGAAATATTAGTTGATATTTCAGAAGAACATGGAAGTGTCAATTTTTTTGTTTTTATTAATATTTTTTTGTGTATTTTGGCCTTTGGAGTCATTGACCATTTTCATATTTACCTCAATTGCATACGTTTTTTCGTGAAGACCGATCACAGTGTTTTGCAGTGAATGATTGAAGCAGATGGTAAGAAAGACTCCAACAATATGGCTTTTCAAAAAAAATTCGGTTCGCTCGCATAAGGAATTATTACACCATTAACGTAATCGGGTATTTATTAATTTTTCCACCTTCCTTTTTGTGGTGAATGGTTGACCATTATTTTGGGGTTGTTGAACATTTCCTTCATCTATAGTATTCAGTATATCCTGAATGACGTATGAACAAATTTCCAGAAACGATCTCCCTGCAAATCTGTTCTTTATTACTTGGTCTACATCATCAGCAGATTGACCTCCCTAGGCGAGGGTATTGTCAGAAAATTATCCTCCAAAAGTAATCACAACAGAAGGAAGAGAACTCGCTCCTGAAAACAAAACCTGATTGGCTTGACGCTGAGTCACCTGCCAACTACCACCTACTTCCCACAACCTACCACCCGCAACCTACCACCCACAACCTACCACCTATCACCTACCACCTACTGCCTACCGTCTAACGCCTACCGCCTACCACCTACCACCACCAATACTTCCTTTTCAAAGGTTGGAAAGGCACCCATGACTTGTTTCATTGGGATTTTGTGTCCTTCGGATCATATGTTGGAATGGGTTTTAGTGCATCCTATGCGATGTATTTATGCTGTTCTACTGTGCTTCCTTCCCTACTCTTGTCACTTGCTTCTATGGATTGCCAACTCTGAGAAATTCAATTAGTTTCTTCAGGGGCGTTCAAGTTTCTTCTTTTATTTGAAAAGGGTCATCAGTGTAGGTACTCCACATATTTATATAAAAATAATATCTTGATTGATTAACAAGATGATACACACAAGTTACGCCTCGTGTGTAATAAATCGTAAAGCCGCGTATCGATTTGGCGAGGAAGCCTCGCGCGGCGGCCTCGCGAGGTATGCTTCGCGAGGCATGCTAAGCGAGGCTACCTCAAGGGATGATTTTGAACGGAAATGAAGCAAGCACGCGAGGCAAAGCGAACCGTCAGTCAGTGCGAGGCACTCCACCATAAACTTTTCGTTGCCATCTTGACTTTTCTTGAGCGCGGCAGAAATAACGACAAAGCACGGTACAAACAGCGCGAGGGGAGAGTGTCGAGGCTCCTTTAGCTGCTTATCGATTTTGCGAGGCCCCACGAGGCATGCTTCGCGAGGCTGCCTCAACGGGAGATTTTGAACGAAAATGAGGCAAGCACGCGAGGCAGAGCGAGCCATCAGTCCGTGCGAGGCATTCCACCATGGCGCGGCAGAATTAACGACAAAGCTCGGTACAAACAGCGCGAGGCGAGAGTGTCGAGGCGCCTTCGAGCACGACCAAAAACCGACTGTCGATGGCTCACCCTGAGGCTGCCTCGGGGTGAGGCAGCTTCAGGTGCGAGGCAGGTATCGATTTTGCGAAGTATACCTCGCGAGGATGCCTCGCAAAATCAATACGCGGCTTTACACACGGGCTGCGGCCAATCAGCAGATTTATTACTCAACAGTTGTACAAGATGAGAGTAATAGAGAATGTTTGTAGCTCAGTATAGCAAAGGTTCGTGGCTCAGATGCATATGTTAGCCGGACACACACATTTATTAGCAAGAGGGTGTGGGCTCAAATCTCAGATGGATACCTCAGCTTTTCTTACCGAAATAGATGTTTTTGTCGAATTATTTCTTCATGTCTTACTGATGCGTGAGAAATATAAATTCATTCAATGAGGCCGCTTCCTTTGCAATCTTTTTCCTAATGAGTAAGAGCTGTTATTATACGCTCGTCGAATAAAATATACTATTACTTTATGAATTACCTTCTATTTGGACGCAGGAAATATCGGCGAAGCGTCATCAAGGCAGGATTGTCTGTCGAAAAAGGAAGAAGAGGTCTTCGATAAATGCACAGAGGACCCGAAAAATCGCCTGAGAAGAGCGGGAAGTACCAAATTTCGCCGACGTCGCGACGGTGTTTTGTTTAGTGAAAAAGACAATATTTTAGATACCCTATCGCAGCAGCTGAACCAATTGAAGTCTTCGGAAGTAAACCATGTGTCGGACTCGGAAGTGACACCGAGGCACTCGAAAAGATCTCGGACGAAGTCGTTCGACAAAACGGATGCGTGGTCTCACCCACAAGGAACTACTGACCGGTGAGTACCGAACAGTTTTATTGATATGTGATATATTTGTTAGTGCTGTTATTGGTCTCAAATATGTATACCTTGTGAATGATTTAGAAGTGCAAGAGTGCACCTTATACGGCTGGCTCTACGTTTAACACCCAGTTCTAATACGATTCGAATGTTAATATTCAAAAAAATTATCAGAGCTTATAAAAATGTGTTACCATCAGATTTCATCAAATCATTAAAGGTGAAAATCTTATTCATTTCAACTTCAAGCTTACTTAGTTCTGTAATTCCTCTCCGCGTAGTATTTATTTTATAACGTTTTGACAAAGTGTATGAAAGATGAGAGGTACCTTGAGGTGCACACTAGCCGCGTAACGAGCATATTTACACGGTTATCGAATTACAGCAAATATCGTAGGTGCAAAGTGAAGAAGTCAATCGTCTGCAATTCAATATAAATAGACTGAGATCTTAGCAAATTATATCGATAGGGTTGAAAATGCAGGGTGGGCACGCATGTATCTGAATCGGTCTCAATGTAGTGCCGGTACTTGGAAAATTCCAAGACCAACTTCGAATTTTCAGCAAATATTTAAAAAATGGGTTGGCATTATTTTAAATTGAAATCTGACTACGCCACTGGATGCGTAATGCTTTCGACGGTGTGTGACAGAAATTTCTCGAAAAATTATAATTTTAACATGAATATTTATAGCATAATAAAAATGATATTATACACTTTAGATAAAATTTGATTGTTTTCGTCTCCTGTTTTTCTGACTTATTATCTATTTGTAACAATAAATATTTCGGAAGGATCCGTATCTCAGGTGTGTGTAGAGAAAACAAAGATTTGACAATATTTTAAATAACTGGTTGTTAGACATTTTCGAAATTCAAACTGATTAGGTCTTGAATGGCAAAAAAGGAAGGATTTTTTTAATTTTGCATAAATGAAAAGAAATAATTCCGACTACGGTCGAAAATACCCTTCTCTCCACACATTTCCACAAAGTGGAAAAATGAGGCAAATATCTGACAGAAAACAACTACTTCCCCATACGGACATTGAATTACATCTATCACCCGTTTGTGCAATGTTCCTCAAATTATTTTTTTCCATTTATTTGATACCTCTCCGTCTCCGACACACACTTTTCGAACTTTGCTAGATTCATCACAAATTTTGCATGAAAAATTTGTGCTTGAAAATGATCATTGTTCGAAATTCAAAGGACTATTATTCGAAAGCGCATTGAAAATTTCTTCAGATTCATGTTCAGATGATAAGACACCATTTTTTCTTTATTTAGATATGAGTCCACTAAGCTTACCTTTAACCATGATATGCATGACGATTGTTCGAAATATTTCAACTTAATTAAAATTTCGAGTACCTTTGCTGAGTTTCTGTTATGAATCCATATTTTTCATGACGGCAATTTGAAAGTAGGTATTATAAAAGATAGATAGATAGATTTCATTTAAAAAATAAATATAGTTTTAAAAAACTAAAAACACATTGAACTAAAAATATAAAAATTTGTTGTTTATATGTAAAGAAAATAATAATAAATGAAAAATATTAGTATCACTGTGAACAAAGCGTGGACGTTTTGTTTCATATTTTCGTATATCGAAATAAAAGCGAATTATTCCTAGGGTTTTTTGCGATGACCTAAATTCGGAGTAGTTTATGAAATTTCGGATTTGATTTCAAAGTTTTGGTATTCAAATAAAAAAAACTACAGGCTACTACATGTCTGCTGCGTCACCCGGTATAATGCAAGTCTGCAGAACATACGTGGCAGTTTTTTATGAAACTTTGTTCATTGAAACATCGTGAATATACCTAACTGTTCAACTTTCAATCACTACAATAAAAAATTGAGGGGTGACGGTCATTTCATTATCACCCTCCTATAACGCAATAATGTATCGCACATGGGGGCTTGCCATTTAAATCTTTTAAGTGGGCGATTCGGTGAGGTTTGCGCAAATGCTGTCACTCGACAAAACTGATAACTACCCCTGCAATTTAATTCCTTTGAACAATGAAAAAAATGCAGTTTATTATTTTTAAGCGTGATTTGGCATAAACTGCCCGATACCAAGGAATTGCTCAGCCCTGAGAGAGACATCTCGTTTGACAACGATGGACCTCCAATATCTCACCTATCTGCCACGCAGTTGCAAGTGCTCAGAAAACTGGCGCTACTGAAATTGACATCGCATATGGAAAAATACTGCCCTTCCCACAGAACAGGCTGGAACTGGGATTTGCCAAAGTTCATACGTAAAATAAAGGCCCCCATTTATAAAGGTTAGTATATTTGAAATTACAGAAGAAATGTGGGCAATTGTGAGGAAGACGTTCAACATCTGGAAAATGCATTAAAAAATATTGTATTTTAATTATCCCAGAAAAAACATATGTATCACTATTTAATGCCCAAAATATTTTCCATTTGTATTGCTGTCGTCATATACAGGGTGTTAGATCATATTCGATATTTGTTGAAATGGCCTGCTCGATCCCTAGACTTTAAACCTCCTGGATATCTGAAGTCATTAGTTCACGCGTCTCCTTTGGCAAATTTGGATGATTTGCGAAGTTGAATAATTGCTGGGTGTAACTCAATTAGAAACATCCCTGGTGTGTTTGAAAGAGTTCGGCAATCCATGACGAGTAGATTGAATGCTTATATCGAGATTGGAGGGGGCCATTTCGAACATTTACTGTATGTAGCTCAGGCAACTATACATGTACTTTTTGATAATAAAATGTTGTTAATGTCGTAAATGTTATCTATAAGTGGATTCCGAACAACTTTAGCTCAGTGGCAGGTGGTGGGAATGAACCCGATGCCACCTGGGCGAGAGGCAAACGCTCTTACACCACGACCACTTCGCTTCTCTAAAATGAAACAGATAATTTCGGCGACGTCGAAATATTAGAGCAAATTTAATTTCTGATCCCCTGACTTAGTAATTCTAGACCTTCTTTTGGAGCTATTTTTTATATCACAATAATTTTTCAGATAAGAATATTTTTGGCGTACCGCTCACCATAAATTTCCAGAGGACCGGACAAATTTTGCCGAGACAGATTGAAGAAGCCATGCGGTGGCTGCAGGACAACGCGGCAGATCAGGTGGGAATTTTTAGGAAGCCGGGAGTCAAATCCAGGATACAGTTGTTGCACAGTGAAGTGGAAGCCAATATCGCCGTGAACTTCAGTGATCAGCAGTGCTACGATGTGGCTGATTTGCTGAAACAGTACTTTCGAGAGTTACCAGAGGTGTTGTTGACATCAAAGCTATCGGAAACGTTTATTTTGATTTTTCAATGTGAGTATATCTGCGCATAAATTTCAAAAGTTTCTATTAGAACACACTTTGCAATGCTCCCTCTAATAACTAACGATTTTTTTTCAAAATTATTATTTATCCGTATGAATTTTTGTTGTAGAGTTTTGGAATTTCTTTTCTCATTCCTCACGTAAAATGGAAAATTTTGTTAAAATGGTCAGAGACACAAATATTCGAAAATTTACCTTGACTTGACCTTGCCTTCTTTTTCTTGTGAATGGAAAAATTTTCTTTAGAAATATTTTTTTCATATAAATTTTTGTTGAAAATTTTTTTGGTTCCTTCTTCACATACTTATATAATGGTTTAAAATTTTTGAATATTATTTTTCGATGGTATTTTTTTGTTAAGATGGTCCGGGACTAAAATATTCGAAAATTGACTTTGACTTTGACCTTGCCTTCGACCGTGAGGGGCCTCACTCCAACTTCGACTAGTTTTTTTTTAAATATTTTTTCCTATATTTGTTCTTTTCTTTTTCTGATTTAAATTATTAATGAAAATTTTTTTGATTTTTTTTCACATTAATAATGGTTTGAAAAATTTGGAAATTTTCTTCGTGTCTCACTTTTAATGGAATATTAAAAAATTGACACTGACTTGACCTTGCCTTCGACCTTGACTTCGGACCCTCACTCCGACCTCGATTTGAATTTTATTTTCCTTTGTTTGTTTCTTTTTCTTGCTCATGGAAAAATTTTCTTTGGAAATATTTTTGTTGAAAATTTTTTTGATTTTTTTCACATAAATATTGGTTGACAAATTTTTTGAAATAAGTTTTCCTGTATGAACTTTTTTTGTAAAAGTTTTGAATTTTTTTCCTCATTCCTCACGTAAAATGAATAAATTTGTTGAGATGGTCCGAGACAGAAATATTCGATAATTGACCTTAACTTGACCTTGCCTTCGACCTTGACTTCGGACTCTCACTTCAACTTCGACTTTTTTTTCTATATTTGTTCTTTTCTTTTTCGTGTGAATGGAAAAATTTTCTTTGGAAATATTTTTTGCGTATAAATTTTTGTTGAAAAATTTATGATTTTTTCTTCAAATATATAATGGTTGAAAATTTTTGAAATTTTTTTTCCTTATTCACGTTTAATGAAAAATTTTGATGAGATACCGAAATGTTCGAAAATTTACATTGACTTGACCTTACCTTCGACTGAGGACCCTCACTCCGACCTCGACTTGAATTTTTTAATATATGTTTTCTTTTCTTTTTTTTGTTAATGGAAAAATTTTTCTTGAAATTTTTTATTTTCGTGTAAATTTTTGTTGAAATGTTTTTCGATTTTGTTTGCATAAATATTGGTTTAATGAAAAATTTTGTTGAGATGGTCCGAGATTGAAATAGAAAATTGACCTTTTCGGACCCTCATTCCAACCTCGACTCGAATTTTTTCAAATATTTTTTGTTTGATATTTTAACCTAAATCCTTTCTTGAATAAGAATAATGTTTACAATTTTTTTTCTACAATTCTCTTTCCAGATGTACCTCTTTATCTACGCCGAGAATCCGTCTTGTGCGCTCTTCTGTTGCTGCCAGATGAACATTCCGAAGTGTTACAATCTTTACTGCATTTCCTACTAGTCATCGCTGAAAATTCACAATCCAACCAAATGAGTGAAAATAATTTAGCCATGTGTTTCGCACCAACCCTTTTTCAGTATTCCCAAACATATAAACACAATCTGGGATATCCTCACCCCAAGGAATTGGCGGAGAACAAAGCTGGACACGAGTGCCTCCTATTTATCCTCAAGAATTTCAACAGTTTGTTCAGGGTAAGTTCGTTTAGTTGTATCGATTTTTGTCTCATACATGAAAAATCACAACTTTTTCCTTTTTTGAAACAACACCACTGATTACTTTTTTCAATGGATACCTAGTATAGATAAGATTATGGGTTTACACTTCTTATCTCTCTGCGAGTTCCGTTTTCATATCAATATTTTAAAAAGTCAAAACAGTTTGGTAATTTGCCAATTCAAATGTTATCAGAGGTCAGGATACCACGATAGACAATCATTTATTTATATACTTTTTGATTTCATATTTATTTATAGTGAGTTACATTTAGTTGTTAGCGAAACTCAAAATATTTATAAATTTATGAATTTTCAATCATTACATTATTTCATACCCACTAATATGTTGTTAAATGATTCAATATTTATACAAAGGAACTAAATTTAGAAACTTTTATCTTGTTGAAATGTAAATAAAGAATGATGATTATGACTATTGTATTTACTGCTTTTTTATGGCTATTCGGATTGAAATAATGAATATTATGAGATCCAGAGGGAATACAACATGATAAACACCGTCTTGATTGAAAGTCTTTTCTAGTATGGTGTCAGATACATCTCAAACAATAACAAGCATGTAGTCTTTATTTAGGACAGATTCACATTTTCAAAAATTGTACATTCCAAGTATGAGTTCTGGACCCTCTAGCATTTATATCATATCACCATGTCAGGTTCTTTTGGCAAGTGTAAAACTGGTTTAATGACTATAAGTTGATAAAACAAAGAACTTTTAAGAAATGATTTAGATTGTCTTGCTATCCTCTTGCGATACCATCCTCATACCATGTTGTGCTATAATCCAAATGGAGAACTATTTTACGCGACTTCATCTGAAATTGAAAGGGGAGTGAGGAAACTCACAGCATATACATTCACACAGAGCGAGAATTAGGATAATCTCCACCACCTATCGTTATTTCTTAAGTCGTCTCTTATGGCAGACATAATCTACTATTCTTACTATTCTTTGCCGAAACTAACTAACCTAAACCAGCCCCATACGGATACTGGAACTGCCGTGAAGCTCTAATCAAACTAAACCAAAAGCCAATAAACGATATATAAAATGCATACTATTCACATAGAACACCTAAATAAATGAACACCATGCTAAAACCATCCCATGCCGCAAGGGTTAGGATGTTATTGTGTTGGGTTTATTTGGGGTTTTGTGGCCTGCCCTTCTGGGCCTACGACTTGGTGTAGCCTGTACTGTGAATGCATGTCAAAAATTCCAATTTTTCTCTCTTCACTTTCTTGGTGAAGTTCATGAGCTCTGTCTTGTTTTTTGCCATATACGACACGACTTCCCTCTGCGCGGCGGCTTTGTTTGTGATGTTTGCCTGCCCCTTAATGGCCGTGTCATCGGCGTAAATAGCCGTTTGGGTATTTTCATGTATTGGAAAATCGTGCGTATATAGCGAGTACAACAGTGGCGACAGGCTCGAACCCTACGGCACTCCTGCTCCGGCTTTCCTCACTATGGAGCTGGTTCCATTCACTCTAACCTTGAAAGTCCTGTCGACCAGGTATGAGTTAAACAATCGTACCATATGGCAAGGCATGCCTGCCCGTAGCATCTTAACGACGAGGACCTCGACCGAGACCGTGTCAAATGCCTTTTGAATGTCCAGCTGGACCATTACTGTATTATGCCCGCGATTGAAGCCTTCCTTCACCCCCCAAACAATCCGCGCCACCTGGGAGGCCGTTGAGTGCCCCCCTGAAGCCAAACTGCTCCGCTGGGATGAGCCCTCTTTCTCGAGGGCATTGAATCTCTTCAGCAAGATTCTATCCACAACCTTGGCCACCGCAGTGAGCAGCGAGGTTGGACGGTAGCTCTCGATTCTCGAGTCCAGTTTTTCCGGTTTTGGGATAGGGATGATCTCCGCATACTTCAGGCAGTTTGGATAGTGCTGCCATTTTAGTATACTAATGATAATATATATCAGCTTTACAATACCATAATACAATAACAAAAAAAAAATTAAAAATCATCTGTACGAGGGTCTCCCTTGGAAGGTTACTCAGTAGAGCCGCGTCGATTCCGTCCGCTCCCAGTGCCTTGTTCCCGGGGAGCCTTTTGATGGTTTCTTGAACCTCCCCGAAGGAGTTTATCAAATTCGAGATGCTGTCCAGTTCCACCTGCGGCGTTTCCCTGAACCGCTTGCCTTCCCCAGTCACCTCCCTGTGCTCAGGGTTGGCATCGGCGTTCGCTTGGAAAGTACTCCTCGAACATTTCAGCTTTCTCTTGGTCTGTCATTGCCTGCCTCTAGCTGTTCCTCACAGCTGGTACGTCGTTATAACTTCTGCGCAGGCGCTTCGACATCTGCCATAGGAAACCGTCGTTAGCGTAGAGGGTTTCGAGTTTTCTCTTCCACGTTTCATCCCTGTGATTTTTTATGAGACTGAACCAACAATTCAAACTAACCCTGATTTGAATACCTTGACACATGGACCTAGAAGAAAACGAGTCATTTGGTCAACTCGCGGCTTCAAATTGCATAGACCCGGGGTGAGCATTGAACATCTTCTTCCACCTTCACGTATATATTTGAGAAAACCTTTGGTACTCCCCCAGACTGAACATTGCGTTCCAGGAAGAAATGCATTTATCCCCCAATAGTCAGAAAAGAGAGGATCGACGCGAGCCGACTGGATCCACCGGCCTTGACTTCTTCTTTGAACTTTCTCCACGCCTTTCTGTTCTCCATTCGTATGTCTCTTTTGTAAAGAGAGGGGGCATAATTGTAATCGCCCCACTGCTTTGTTCTAAAATACCTTGTTTGAGAGAGATCTGGTCCTTTTTCTTAGAATTTTCATCTCTTTGATCCAGAATTGGACCGTGCTGTTTTGCCTCCTTTTCGGTGGAGGGCAGCTTCTTTGAAATGAGGAGACTCGCATCCTAAAGACAGATTGCTTCTTCAATTTCATCAGCCTCTCTTTTGGAGAATATCACAGACTTACCGTTAGGCAATAGGGAGCGTTTGTACGTCTCACAGTCTGTTTTTGTCGAGTTTCTGAAGAAAGTCGAGCCTTCGTGCTAGGAATCGCACGTTAAAAGGTACAACCTCGTCAATCCTCGGCTCACACAAGTTTTGACTTCTAAGGGCTGTCATTCGTAGGGGAACGACAGCTGGTTAACGGAAAATACATTTTTTTTTTTTTTTTTTTCGCTGCATACGGAATCGTATGTTCCGATGATCTCATACGGATGGCTCTTCAGATACATGCTATCCTTTGATGATGATATCTATGACCTAGGATCTCTAACGCAGTTGGCAAAAGCACGGACTTCTACCTGTTCATTGTCCTCCGGTGTGATCTTCACCTTTACGGCCACCAAGTCTCTGGCATAGAAGTCGAAAAGTGGTAAGAATAATTCAGACGGTACTAGAGTCTTCAGTGTTGGCTCAGTGACCTGCAGACCTAGAGAATCTTGGTAGGTCTGAAAAAATTTGCAGAACGGAGTAGATAATCAGCCACAACAATGGAAGCGCCTCGATTGTTGGAAGAAGGGTACGGAATCGGAAAGCCTAGGCAAAGAACAGAATGCAGTGGAAGTCGATCAAAGTCGTCCTGGTTTGTAGTGCCAAGAGACTAGTTCGTTCGTCTTTTGCAGTCGTCCCTTGGGTCCTGGTATCCATAACAGCTCCACTCTATCTATGTAATCACGGTTTCCAGCGTAGTTTGTCAGGTTAGGATAGTAACCACACTAATGAAGTCAGCCATTATTTCGATTCTTGGTATTATCATCGGCAATTTCCATTGCCGAAAGTGTCTCCCGACCTGTCCATGATATGGAGGGCGGCTTCTCGACATTCTGTGCAAGAATCGATGATTTGTCTCGTCAGTGGCTCTCTCATAAACTCGCTTACTTCTCTGGAGCAATGGTTGGCGATCTGGCTTTCTTCAAATATTTTCATGTCCTGTGCTCTTCTGGAATATCATTAATTGTTTCATTGGCACTTTCATCAAGATTGGCACTTTAGAACTCAATGCCTGGAGAGGTGTCTCCAAACACCAACTTCTCACGATATTTTCTAAATATTAATGGGTAGGGAATCCTTTTGGTTGTGAACCACAGTATTAGAAAAAATAATATATGAATGGAAATAATAGTTGTTATTTTTTCACTTACAGATACCACGGGATTTTATAAATCAGTGTAACTCGAGCGAAATGAAAGATACCAAGGCCAAACTCCTGGCAGATCTGGGAAAGGAAATGGGAGGATGGAAGGAGTATTTGAATGAATGTCAAATCAATTTACTGAAAGAGGCGAGAGATAAAGGCCGTGGCTGGATTCCGGTCTCCTCTCATAATTCAAAAGTGGATGTATTCTACAAAAAAATAGCGGACGGATTACCACTGAGGTTTTGGAAAGTGACAGGTGAAGTGGAAGCTCCTCCGTCGGAAGTGCTGCATAGGATATTGAGAGAAAGGCACATTTGGGATCAAGACCTGCACTCTGCTAAAATAACTGCCCAGCTAGACGGCCGAACGGAGGTGTTTCAATACGTTAGGAAAAATATTAGTCCGTTACCCAATGAAGAGTACTGCGTGTTACGAAGATGGCGATGCGACCTTCCGAAAGAGACGTGTGTCATTGTGGAAACGTCGGTAGAATACCCGGATGCTGTCAGTATACCGAACACTTTGCGAGGTATTATTCTAGCTTCCAGATACTTGATCGAACCCTGCGGATCTGGAAAATCGAGGCTAATACATTTTTCAAGAGTGGATACTATGTGAGTATTTTATGATTCCTACTGTGTCCGCTAAAAAGTATGTAATGTCGCGTGATCATTGATGATATGATAGCAAATTGAAAAACATTACTTGCAGAGACAAAAAGTGAGGTGAGATGGCAAGTTATTGAAAAAATTATGCATTAATTTTGCTGAGAATTCAATTCTATACCAACAGAGTTTCGACCAATAAGTCAAAATAAGTCAAATTACGATTTTTTTGAAATAACCTGCAAATATCGATTTTTTGTTCTGAATAGCTGGACTTATAAAACTTTTATATTCCGATTATAATGACAGACAGCATTTTCTCATTCACTCCACGCCAAATATAATGAGTTGTAAAAAATTGTTTTTGCCAGGACCGTCGCTGTTACGTTGGTTCGTATATAACAGTTATGTCAGAATGACACAATCATACTAAGCAGAGAAGGGAATCTGATGACTTTACAGGCTCCATTCAATACCATTCTGTTGTGTAGGCACTCCAAACTCAAAAGTCCACAGCTTGCCCGATGTCTAGGAAAGTATAACCGTGGAACGGACGATTCAGAATGCAAGCTCTTATGAAGATGCATCATCTTGCAAGCTCTTCCTGAGTCCATTTCATTACTCCAAGGAGTAATGTAGATTCGGAACGGCAAGCATATTAGTTGCAACAAGTTTGTTCTTCCCAACAGTTATGATGACCATATCTTTCGGAGTTTATGCCGATACTAGCCGCGGAGAGAGTTTTTGACAGTAGTTAGGTACCTCCTGGGTGTTGGGTGTGGCGTTGTTCCACCCCTAGGTAGGTATACGTCTCTCCGGCATCCAGATGATGTAAGCTTCCGTCTACGAGCTGAACGTCCTCTCCGATGAACCGTAGCACTTTGTCTTGCACCACCCTTAAGGACTGATGCAGAATCCTTTTTTCCGGAGGCATATAATTTGAGGTCATCCATGTGAAACAGATGGGGGATCTCATGCCTCTGGTTGCTGGGGGTGCCGCAGTTGTATCAGCGGGTTTTCCGTAGTGCGACGAACAATGGCAATAGGGAGATGCAGAGGAGAAGAGGGTAGTCCCCCTGAAACACGCCCCTTCTGAAGATAACCTGCTCTGTTTGGACTCTGACTTGACCAGATGTTATGGTGAAGCGAGTCCTCCAGGAGCGGCAGCAGCTGTTCAATGCACATCACTGTTTGATCGGGTACCGCAAGGCATCTGAGCAAATGCATGATGAGCTCATGAGATGTTGAATCAAATGCCTTGCGATAATCGATCCAGGCCATCGCAGGTTCTCCTTGTGCCAGCGACCCCCTTCCTCAACCATCTTTGTTCATATATCCGTTCATACATAGGAGGCGTGTAAACATCTTATAACATGCGTTCAAGCATGTTTTCGGTCTGTAGTTCTTGGGATCAGACAAATGTCTGTTTTTGGTGATTAGCACGGTTTGCCCCCCGACAAACCAATCCGGAATCTGCTGCTCTCCATCTAGGTATGAGTTGAAAACTTTTGCTAGATGGTGGTGGGTACATGGAAATTTCTTCCATCAATAGTTATTCAGCCTATCCGGACCTGGAGGAGCAAAGTTCTTCGAACCTTTGAGGGCCCGTCGAACTTCTTGTGGAGTTATCGGATTGCGCAGTTCATTGCGCTCAGGCTGACAAAGCCTCCTGCAGAAAGTTTCGAACTACGTTAGGGCTGGGCCGAGAATCTACGTTGAGTGGTTGCGAAAACTCGTAAATGTCCTTCTAGGAGGTTTTCACTCGATCAGCAGCCGGCGAGTTATCCACAACACGAAGAGGCTCCTGGAATAGGCGAGAAGGTTATCGCGGAACTTCAAGTTTTCCGCGATGCTTTTCATCGCCCGCCCCACTAGTGACTTTTTTGCAGGCACCAGCGTTCGTATCCTATCAAGACAGTGCTGATTGATGGTAAATACAACAATTCGCACCGCGAACGTGAAGGGCCTATTAGTCGCCACGTGATCTGCCGCACACTGGATACGAGACACGTGTTGTCTCGTCGACTAAATCTTAGCTTCCATCTTGTGAATGCGTCGCTCATACCTCTCAATTGGAGGGGTGGTTTCCTTCCTCTCCGTTTGGGACAGGGTATTAGCGGCGTGATACACGGCAGAGTTGATCTGCCAGATATCAGCCGAAATGACCTCGTGAATTTCTGCATCCACCCTGTGGGTTCTGATGCCTTCCGTTGGTGGTATGATGCGTGCGTCGTCTACAGCCACACCGGCACGCGGAATATCTGCCACTTCTGACACTTCGTCAACCGGCTGAGGAGGAGCTCTGACATAGCCTCGACCCCGAAGATGAGATACGTAATCACTCAGGTTTTGGGCGGAAAAAGCGGCATGGTCTGGGTGTATCTCACACCACAGAGCATGCATTCTTGCCATGTATCCTCTTCGGGCGGGCTCACTGTTCTCATAACAATGCAGAAGACCGTCCCTCAATTCATCCGTCCACTCAAAGCGTCCGTTTTCATTGCGGTCGCCATTATGTGGCAATATATCGTCCTAGACCCCAACACCTTGCCTTTGGCCTCTATTCCGAGGGGTTCGGTTGTGGGGGCCTCTGCCTCGTCTGTTCAGATTATATTATTAGTATTATTATTATTATAAGGCAATCTAAACACATCGTGTTTTCCTGATCATAATCAAGTTTCCATCAAAATCGTGCAAGATCGTTTCACTTCGCACATGAAATTGAAAATAGTACTTTGAATTGAAGAGGCTTAGAGTTTTCAAGTTTATGTGCGAATTAAAATGCTCTTGCACCCAAACTTTATCATAATCAGGAAAACACGATGTGTTTGGATTGCCGTATCATCACAATAGTCGTGGAATTTTGACTTAACTATTAGATACAAACCAATGTAACCGCGAAGGTCCTGGTAATAACAATTTTTTTCAATTTAGTGCCATCTGGCATGGAGTGAATGAGAATGTTCTGTCATTATCATCAAAATATAAAAGTTCCACTACATTCAAGCTATTCAAAAGAAAAAAAATGATATTTCTGAAGAGATTAGAAAATACCTAATTCCAAAAAAATTGTCATTTTCAAATTTCTTTTTTCAATATCTCGCCATCTTACCCCACTTTCTGCCTTTTCATAGTATTTATTTTTCAATTTGCGTCCATACCAGTGATCACACGTGACGTGTGTCAAAATAGATTTTCAGGTTGTTGATGGATATGCACAAATAATTCCTCTCAAAAAAATTCCAATACTCTAATAAACTTTTTTCCCATATGTTACATACTTTATGGAAGGCATTGTATATGCTCATTCATATGTTATTACTGATTTTACATTTAACGTCCACGCATTTCAACTGTTGCTTTTCAAAAAAATTGATTTTTTTCAAGAAGGAGGCAGGCCCGAGCCCCTTTACTGACAGTTTTTTTCGTCAAACTTTTCCACTCTTGGAACCGTTGGAAACTATTTTAAATATATTTCTTTAGATACCTCTGTATTATTTTGGGTAATATTTCCGTGAAATTGATTAAATAAAATATTGACTCATATATATGGTAAAATTTATTTGTAGTACCTGATGGTTCCAACCTGTTGATAATTATATATTCATTGACATGCTCAGTTCACAGATAATGAAACCAGTAATACAGAAATTATTTATATGCCTCTGTCCCTGAAAGCAGCATGATTTTTGTTTATGTTTTTAGGGGAAGAACGCCTGATTGGTATCAAAAAAATTATGGACATCTATGTGCACTTTTTGTGGGAAACATACAAAACTCTTTTTACCAAAATGCCAGTGGTCCAGAAAGTAAGGTGTAGATACCAAAGATTTAACATTAAGTATTGTTTTAAGTATACATCACATAGTGTAAGGAAGAAAATTTATATTTTTATAATGAAATTTACTGTGCATTGTAAACAAATGAATATTTTTATAAATGTAAAAAGTTGACAAATGCTTGGTAATTTGACTGGTTCTATTTCCGCCATAGAAGTGAATCAATAATTTGTTTCCGTGTAATATGCATGAGTATAATATGTAGTACTAATTTCTTAGCATTTCAAATAACAAAAACCAAAAGAAATTACTCATTTAGTGGAATGTCGAAACATTTGGAGGATATAATATTCAAATATATTTCAGTGCCAGTTAATCATGTATATTGAGTTTCAATTGAATATTTTTTTGTGCAAAGTTCCAACTCAACGATTATTATACTGTTGGAAAAAAAAATTAAATTTATTCTCAAATTCCCAAATGATGCATTTCCACACCCTGAGTAACATATTATCAAGTTTGTACTTTTCAGAGAAAGAGAACATTTCTTTTGATATTTCAAACATGATTTTTGGCATTTGAAGAGCCTGTAATTGAACCACGCGAATTCAGTTTTTGCACAAAAAAACAAAATTCTACCATGTACAACTTTGAAGTGTTTTATGTTTGTATATAATATGAAATGATATAGATGTTAGCCATTGTAAATAATTTCATTAAGTAGATGATATTTCGTTTAAGTTTGATAATATTTTTTAGATGTTTTAGAAACTCTTTATACCTACCACTATATCACATCACATTAGTTTTTACAGTTTTTTTGGTAGTACTGTTACTGTTGAATTTGAGAGCGAAATGTGTGTTGCAGTCATATATGTATTATGCATCTTTTGTTGGATCAGCGGAACATTCATCATTATTCAAAAACATATTGAATACTGTCATAATACTGACATTGTTTTTATGGTGATGGCCAATATTTTCAATGTTATAATGTCGTAATAGTGAATGGTCTTAAGAAGATTGAATGTAAACTATACTCAAATCCAAATTTGTTGTTTTGGTCATTAGTTATAACTGTCTGAAAATATCCAACTGCGAATTGGTATTTGATTTATTTTATCGGATTCTGCAAACTTAAGGCTGAAATGCAATGGAAGTTTTATGTTTTTAGTTTTAATTTTCATAATTTTGGATGTTTTTTTAACGCGAAGCCATCATTCCCATTATTATTCTGATCACGCCTCATAAACAATCTTGTTGACAAAATTCAAGCTTAATTTTCAATACTGTCTTGCATCTTGATTTATTCAAAAAATTGATATCCAAAATTCTAAAACTTAAAACTTATTACATAAAACTTCCATTGTGTCTACGGCTTTACAGAGGATCAGAAAATTGTTGAAGGAATTGAATAACGGTACTACAGTAGTGTGGCAGGCATACAATAATATGCCTTGGCACAGAAAAATAACAGTTTGGTCCCTACATATACAACCTAAATTCAAACGTAAAACTGGATTTTAAATCAATTGTTCATTATTTGTTTTATGATCTTCCTTCCATAACCATAAAGATGTGTTCACAATATCATTATGTAAGTACGCATGCAATGTTTCCTGTAGGGAACTGAAAATCATATGCATGATATCACTGATTTGTTTATGAGTGGGATTCGTTAGTCGTTACTGTTTCTTGTGATCCCAACTTTACTGATGATTGATAATAACCATGAAACCGGTATTCATTTATATTTTGAAATAAACTGAATCCAAGCTCTCGTTTACCAACGTAGTTGTATATAGATACACACTATGAGTTGGAGATATCAGTGTTGCAGCAAAGCGGTATATTCTTATGTCTTGGATATATTAATTCTTGAATACCAAATATAATTTTCCGATCCTCAACAGTTTGGGTGAATTTCCTTTTCTATTCTCCATCACTATTTATAATTGAAAATCCATAGATGCGTGTTCATAGTCAATAGTTGGGATTCAATAAATATCCCAAAGTGGGTGCAAAACGTCTTGTCATATTTTATAATGCTAGTCATAAATATACATCAACATTTATATGTGTACATATAACATATGCATGTATTTGAAAGCAAATAATCTCTACCGTATTATATAAGCTACTTATGTTCTAGTTGTATTTTTATGTACCTTTAGTCCATAAATACAAATGATAATGAAACTTGGATAAAATAAAATATTTTAACTCCTCGTGTTATTCCATAAGTACATGAAATAGAATGATGTAATATCCATAGATTTTCAATTACCACATTTTGAAGGCCAGTATTTCAAATTCTGTATATGAATCAATAGAACATTGCTCCAGAATCTCGAACATTTTACATATTTCTTCAAGTTTTAACCGCCTAAAGTACTAATATTTCGTTAAAAATAAATATAGAAATAATTTGAATTTTTTTAATTTCCTACCTACCTTCCTTGTCCTTGCTTGTCGCATTTACTAGACATTCATTTTATCATGGTTCACGGTGATCTAGTGGATTGATTATATTGTCGCCAATTGTTTCAAGATTTCCCTTTAAACACTTGATGGTAGTGAATGACGATTTTGGTAAGGTCAGTTTACTCTCATCTCTGTTAGATGGCGGTAGTTACGTTATACAGGTGCTTGCAAACATTAACTCGATGAAGCTTTTCTGCTCTTGGGGTTTTCTGAAATGATAAGTGTGGATTGTCGAAGATCGTCGTAGTTAATACTTTTGTAGCCTATTGAAGGATATTTATTATTTTACCTACCGTTTCTAATGGAAGGAGGTACGTATTAATACTTTAATAGTATCGTATATTATCATGGTTTTTTCATGAGAGACTGTCGAATCGCTTCAGTCTATTAATTTTCCTTACAAACTGAAATTTTACATGCTTCATAGATGGCGCCACTTACGAGTTACTTCCTCTTGTAGGTTCTGTGTTGATAAAACTGATAACTTTTTTTAATTATGTCGGTTTTATACCACCCTGACACGTATATACGAAAATAAAGTCGAAGAGGCATTTGGAAACTCTTTTCAATGGCGTCAACGTGAGTGGGCGCGTTAAGTAATGGGAATATTTTGGTGGGAGTAGTTTTATATGGTAGTCTTGAATACTATATAGTAATGTTTACATTACTTCAACAATGTTGTTTGACTAATCACTACAGGAGACTTATCTCAAACAGCAACCCACACTTCGTCCGGTTTCCTTATCACTACAATACCTTGACCTCAAACAAGCCTCGTTGAGTTCAAATGTCAAGCACCTTGATATTACAGACAATGTTTGCTTGAAATATTGTTATAAACGAATCTCTCGTTAGATGGCGCCACTTGCAAGTCACCCAGACAGATCTGCCTTGAATTAATAAGGTAAATAACGACATAGATGGGATAACAGTACATCGGGTGGGCGGGCCACGTATTAGTAAGTTAATGGTACTATGAAGCTTCAATGTTAAGAATATATTATATTAGCAGATATTATATGCAGATAATGTGGTAGGTTGTAAGATATATTGATTCTTCAGCAGTGTACTAAATACTAGCGATATTGATCCATGTATTCACCAATAATAACATATATAACAATCAAATGTTTTTACATCAAACAGCTAGTACTCTAATACATATAGCCCTACCTCCCACCATTTTCCACAGATTGCGTGATTTAGCTTATTCCTTCAAGGCAGATCTGTTATGGTGACTTGAAAGTGGCGCCATCTCTTGAGAGGTTGATGTATTTTCAACCATATATTGTGTGTATCAATAAGTCAGTTCATATGCTTCTAAACGTGGTATATATAATCAATCCAAAGTACTTCATTACAGGTTAAAATTCCTTAACCCATGAAGCAACTGATTTTACAAATATTTTGGTGAAGAAATAAATCAACCTCCATTCAGATTTGCCTCGAAAGAATGAGGTAAATCATACCATATACGGAATAAGAGTATTTTAGGTGGAAACGCATCGTATAAAAATTAACCGAGATAATTCAGACGAGTAGATTCATACATGAATGTTGCAAAATTTAATGAAACCTCATTTATCAATATATTTAAATGGGTCTACAACACCGATCTTCGCTGGCTTCTGAAAACAAAGCTCTTGCTGTAGATTACCAAAATGCTAATATATACCAGGATACAATGATCTCACAGTAATTGCTAAGGCTCCAGCTCTGCTACGCGACGTATGAACTGTGTGTGCTGATACACACAAATTCAAAAGTGATTAAATCTTATATTAACAGGTAATAGTTTGTAGCTCGTAAGTGCCGCCATCTATGGATTATTTTAGAAATCCAGCTAGGAAAATATAGAATGCAATGAATCGTTTCATTGAACCTCAATTTTTCATTAGAAAGTGGAATGAAAAACTATATATCATTTAATATAGAGAGAAAATACGAGAACTAAACATAGCCTGAAATCATTTCAAGATGAGATTAACTCAAGTTGAAGCGAGGCGGCTTGGCTTTCATGGGTCAAGTTTTTCTGATTAGTAATCAATAGAGATTTCTAATGGCTTTGGACACCCTAATAAAAAGAGACGAAAGTTCTTAATTTTTCCGTCCTTGTTGCCAGGGAATGTACTCTGTGATTGGTTACTATAAGGTCAGGGAGTAGAAATGTCATTTTCAACTGTAGCTGTCATGTCATTCAAGCTCCCCGCCATTATGGTAACCAATCACAGAGTGCGCCCCTAGCAACAAGGATGGAAAAATTAAGAACTTTCGTCTCTTTTTATTTGGGTGTCCAAAGCCATCAGAAATCTCTATTCAGATTATTTTTAGGTCCAAGAACTATATCTCATGTAGCTGTTGCTAAAATAGCATTAAGCTCCTTGCCCTGTATGGTATTACATGACTGCTTGACTTTTATTATTTCGAAGCAGATCTATTTAGGTGTCTTGAAAGTGGCGCCATCTCCCGAGAGATTGATCAATAACCATCACCGATTTTATAATTAAAGAATCGTGTGTCAATGTACTTTAAAAATGTATATAATCACGTTATTACAGTATTTATCATAAGTAGAGGGGAAAAGCTTCATCTCTATCCGATTAAAGTATTATCAAATGGCTTGGATATAACCTGTCAGAAACGTATATGTTCTTTCGAATTCCCAGATGCATTTCTTCTATATCTCTCTTGACGAAATTTGTATGGGTGTTCCAAAAGTGCCGCCATCTACTTGCCAGTTTGTGATGTTTAAAATGGTTCTATATTGACAGTGTTAAGGCTGAAACACAATGGAAGTTTTGGGTTTTCAGTTTTAATTTTTGTAATTTTGGATATTTTTTTAACGCGAAACTATCATAGCCATTATTATTCTGATAACGCCTCATAAACAATCTTGTTGGTGAAATTCAAACTCAATTTTTCAATTCTGTTCTGCACCTTGTTTTATTTGTAAAATTGATGTCCAAAATTCCAAAACTTAAAACTTATTACATAAAACTTACATTGTGTCTACGGCTTAACGAAATTTATCATTTCTGAATCTGAAGCTGTAGACACAATGGAAGTTTCATGTTAAAAGTTTTTATTTTTGAGATTAAGGATATCAAATTTGGAAGTTAAATAGGATGCAAAACAGAATTGAAAAATAGAGCTTGAATTTAACTTTTTTGGGGGCGTGACCAAAATATTAATTGCACTGACAGTTTCGTGTCAAAAGGGAATCTTAAATCATAAAACTGAACGCTAAAAACATAAAACTTTCATTGTGTCTCAGCCTTAAGGCTATTAACTATTCAGTCAAGGTAGCCGATGATCCGAAAACATTACTAGACTATTTTGAATCGACTAATAGTAACCCTTAAATTTGAATAATTACCCAATAGCAACACTTTCGGATTATCCTATATAGCTTTTATGACATTTCGCTACGGGATATTCATTACCAATTTACTGTCACTAATGCATTACCATCATTCCAGAGTATACTCATTCTGGAACTTTCAGAACTATGTTATCATTTTAAGAATTTATATTCACGTGGGGTAGAGGAATAACTGGGGTTCTGTGTAATTTGTTGTTAATGGCAACCCAAACTATACGTCGCCCACCATCTGTTGACGATTCCCTGAACTCCAAGGCCTTCTCATTCTTGTTCAGGTTCCTGATGGATGGCTCCATCTATGAACCACCAAGTTTAAGTACTTTCTGTCTAAACGTATGATCATAGATTGATGTCAATAATTTATCTAGTCAGGACATCATCGTCGTACCTCGTGAATCTCCCACCACTCCTCGCAATAAATAAGGAAAAGTCACTATTGTCACTGACGAATATCATGTAGCGCTATCTGTAAATTGAAAGTTCTCTATATTCGGCAATAAATATATACTGTACACAAAACTCTGACGAGCATTTTTGTAGATGGAGTAATTTTTTCAATGTAAGTAGCTCAAAGCAATTCTGCAAGTAAGCCATCAGTTTAGGACTTTAGGATGAACATGAAATACTCATCTTTTTCAATTGAAATATTCAAAGAAAATATTCCCAATTTAACATGAAATAAGGAAACTGAAATTAAAAGCGATTTGTATACGTTTTCTTTATTTTTAACACAAATAAAATGCAACATACACAAAGTGATATATTTTGTAGAACATTGTATAATACACGCAGATCAACTTTTAACCGAAATATAAATATTTTTCCTATTTTAAAACAATAATCAACTGGATAATTTACAATTTTAAAAATACAAAGTTATGTACCAAATAAAAAACCAACATGAAAAGAATGAGCAACCTAATTTGTCTAGGTTAGGTTGGATTCATACACAAGAAACAAGCATGTCTGAAATGAGAAAAAATTATCAGTTTATCTATCCCATCAATGCAGGCTTGTGTACGCACCTTTGAAAGTGAATAAATATCTACAAAAAATATTTGTTCTATATTTTGTTACCCCAAAATGTTTATTCAACCCTAACAATGCCAGATGGACGGATCCTATTCTATCGGAAGCAAGTAAGCAACATTTACGCTATTTTCAACAATTTTTGAATAAACATTTGGAGAATACCCACAAGTGAGAGAAGCTGCCAGAATTTGGACCTAGTTCTGCTTGGACCAAAAACGTTGAATTGAAATATAGCAAGTTATAAACAATATACAAAACTGATGTTCACAGTTATACATACATATAATTACTCTACATTGCTCTACTAGACATAATACGTTTATATTATGTTAATACAATATTTTTTTACACATATAAGAACTTATCCTAAGTCAGCACATTTAAAACAGCTAAATCAACCCCAAAGACAACATTTTTCACATGTGACTGGATTTATTTTCAGAAAAGTTGGATTGAAAAATGTGAATTGCAAGTACCGTTGCCAGAAAATTGTTATTGGTAGTTTCAGATTATATTCAGTAATAATAGCTATTATTCAACCATGTAGGAAAAATGTTGATTTAGGATTATTTCACTGAGGTAAAATGTTCCATAACAGGAACGTCAGTCGAAGTGAAAAGCACTACAACTTTCACCAGATAATTTTCTAGAATTTTCTTCCTGAAATGGACTATATTCACATAATGACATATTAGTTTTATTACACGGATAATTACCCTCCTTACAACTATACTTTATTACCATTAATAATACTTTTATATTACACATGTACCTAGATTATTATACATTACTTCAAGTCTATTCGGTGAAAAATAAATCATCCGTTCCAGTTTCAAACTATTATTCTACTATCGGGAATACAACAATAACCATCTTTCAATTTATAAGTATTCCAGGTTTCATATAAATAAACATTTATTTTGTATCAATACAGCGAACTTTGAAACATCTAGTCTATAGTAAATGCTTTCGAATGGAATTCAGAGCAGAAATGGATAGAGCACATAACATATTGACTTACCACTTATTCAGTCTTCTACAAGTCAATCCTAAATAACTGGATTTTTTACAGAGAATATAATAATCAAGAAGCAGAAATTGATATGAACCAACTCATCTTGATTGGGCTTCGTAAAATATAACGGTTCGGGCACACCAAAAGTTTTTATGGTAACTTTGGCGAAGCTCTCCACTAGATTTTAACCGTTGCCTAAATTCGAATAACACAACCAGTCTGCTTCTTGATTTGTTAGTTACAACTAGACTTCCTACTACCAAAATCAATGCTCTTTTTGGAAATGGTCCCCTCAACATGTGGGAAGAAGAAAGAAAGAGAATTTCAATGTCAACATAGATAAGCAACAATAGGGAGTGTTCGCATTGTTTGCATGCAACATACATACTTTGAATGACAACTATTGAAACATCGAATTCTATGAGATTAGTCTGATATATGGAGAATGCTAACTGAAAAAATGTATCATTGGAAATTTTTCGCTTCCAATGTATGTTGTAATGAAGAGTAAATAAAAAAAATGAATTTTTTAAAACCGATGTAAATGGTTATGAACGCTTGACCCTAGAGAGCTAACGTGTTTTGAATGTACGTAATTACATTCCGAGGTAAAAATTACGATTTTTTTGAAATAACTATAAAACAGTAAAATGACTCTTTGGTAATATATTTATTTCTTGAAGTAAAATTAATGTATTAAACATGAAAATACAAGAATGAAGTGAAAAGGTTTAGCACAGATAGGAAGTTAGCACTTGTTTCAATATCATGTTATCGAGTAATAAATAGTGGTAGTGGATAGTAAGCGGCACCCGAACATCGAGGATTTCGATCATAATTTCGTAAATTTGACTATCGATAGCTCTCCAAGGTTAAAAAAGACAAAAAATATGATAAAATTATTTTAGCGAAATTCTAGCAGGCCTCAACTCTTTGATGTCCGAAAAAAGAATAACATGGAAATTTTGCAATGACAAATCAGCCCGAACAGACCAATTTGTGTGAAATATGAAAATGATATTTCGGGACGAAAACTAAATATTGAATATGCAAAAACACTTATACACTAAGGCTTCAGTCCTTGACCCCATCGTCAGATTAAATCAATGCAATATATAAGTTCAGCAGTAAAAACTGACGTGTAGTGAAACAGTTTGTTTGACTTTATGTAACACTCGAAATGAGCAATTCTCAATGAATAAAATAAACAGACACATCCAGTCTAACTCTCAGCTTGAAATGTCACTCTCGCAAGAGTTGTTTTGTCCATTACACACTTAGGAATTCATTGCCTGAGGGGTGGTCTCCTAACACGTGCAACCTCAAAACATTCAAATGAGATGTAAACAAAATTCTATTGCAAATGTCAGGCAAGGTACTCTGGTTCATTTTTATATCCAAATATTCACAAAGTGAGAAATTATATCTCTTTCAGCTCTGTGCCTTCTTAAAAAAATTATAACATTCAGCGACTTGAAAAATGAGTCCCTACACACTCTGTTGTGCTTCAAAATGATATATTTTGCCTTTTAATATTAGTACTGTTAGATTCCTGAAAACAGGTCTACATCACAGTTTCAGGACATCAATGAAAAAATCCCTAATCTGTAATTTGTTCGATTCAGTTTGATCAACTGTATTTTATTTAGTTCAGACATCATGCTAAGCATAATAGACAAGTGGTCAGTCCATGCTCAATTTCAGAATCTATTGAAACTTTATTCGGCATGCTGTTATTTTTTTTATCACGAGGATTGTTCGGTAAAACAAACATACAACAATTAACAAATACCATACATTATATGGTATCCTCCTTATAAACGAGATGTCATTATTCTCATCTCCACGAGTTCTGAAATAGAAAAAAAAAACAATTGAAAGTCACATCGAACACTTCTAGAGAGAATACAATAATCATAATGTTCCTCTTGGCACTTTCATGGCAACGTTGTTCAAACTCTAACGTTGTATTCTAAGTTATTTATTATATACTGTGGACTGCAAATTATTGCTTCAGAGGATGTATAGATATTGCAATGTTTGTTTTGTTCAGTGAAGAGATGAGTTATATATATAAACGTGTCAGATAAAAAATATATAAAAAACTTGTCAAAACGGCAGTTTTCTTCGATATACCTGCAAAATAAATATATACTACCACAATAACTGAATAAGAGACATCAATTGTTTTTTCATCTAATAGTATTTACAACTCACCCCAATGAAACTTATTATTAAATCTGTAACACAACTAAAAAATATCACGAAAGGTGGAACGACTTTTCTTTGAACTGGGAATATTATTAATAAGACTACTGAATATGCGACTTTCATTAACCACTTTCATTTCTACAAAAAATCCTGGAAAATAATTAAAAATAGTCATTAGTTTACCGACTATAATTTCAATTACCAGCTGATGAGTAGTATCTATATGGATAATAATGCCTTCTGAAAAAATTATTGTCTAGTTTGTAATATGTTGATTCCATTGTTGAATAAAAACTTGATTATCATATTGGCAAAACATTATTATCCAAAAAAATCAAGGTTGGATACTACTAACAAAATTATTATATTTTATAAATTTCAAAACTCTCAGATAAAATGGATTTTGTTGACGATGAAGATAAACTCATTTAAAGTTTGATAAAACGGAGATCTTGTAGGTAACTTTGGAGAAAGCGGTTAATATGAGCCCATCCAGTTCGGAAAAGAAATACACAAAGAAAATGGAAATAGAAATAAATTTGGGTTTTGAAATATTTCAAGAACATGTTGCAGTTGACATAGTTGGATTTAGGAATAATACAAAAAATCCAGTAAAACTGAATATTTTCAAAAAGTGTCATGAACTGCAACTTGTTCTTGAAAGACATCAAAAAATTAGTGCCAATTGTAAGTTTCTCCTTAAACATAATACTACCTTTTCTTAACGTGAAATACTGGTAAAGAATACTAATATTTCTGTTAATGGTTCAAAAGATCCATGGTTACAAGAGGGGTTTCTGTAAATCAAACAAAAATACATATAAAATTAGAAAATCGGGGTGTATAGAGCATGTGCGTGATACATTACTAGACAAGCTAAGGCTTAGCTAAGATGAATAAATCATGGAAGTGTGAGCACAACGTTATTAAATCTATTCACCTACTGACATTCTAACAAAAAACTACACACTGATGTATTACACCCAAGGTAATGGTAAACCGTTTATCTCAAAACAAACAGCAATTTTATATGATTGGGTTTACTTAGACAGTATCCTATATTATTTAACATCATCAATAAATGTCCTCTGTGCAATTTGACGATACTAGGAAGAAATAATTCTCGATAAAGAATCATCTGGAACAAAGTCAAAAATTTACTGAGGATAAGTGCTAGTTGAAGAATATGGAAAACCAGAACTAGCAGCAAATTTACTAATTATTTGATGAAACAAACCAGTTTAACATCAGAGAAAGAATAAAAATAAAAAATATTTGTCTTAGCAGCCAGTATTCATAAAATTTCAAACAGAAAGAAACCCTTAGACTGGGGGCCTTACCTATCACAGTATAATCAAGAACTGATAAAGAATTAATGTTTATTGACCAGCCAATCATCCAAAGGACACCACCGGTTGTGCATTACTTGACTCAAGAAATCAACAACCCAATTTATGTAATGTCTTCTCAATCCACTGGATTGTAACTATGCTTCACAGCAATCATGACATGCTCGTTGACCCCAAATGGTTTTTATTAAGAACTTGCTGTATCATATTTGTTCTGATTGACTCTTAATACTGATAACATCAGATCTAAATTGTGCGGTAAATTTATTTTTGCACTCAATCTTGCAGACTGTGCTACACGACATTTTCTGGATATGAATTGTACCTTTTGATATAACTATTTGATTTGTTTCTACAAATTTCGAAAGGTTCTGGAATAATACGAATTATGCACATAAGTACATTACTTCAAGCCATACTATGTTAAGCATATTTCGACGAGGTATTCATAAGTACAGTGTCAAATGGTTGAAACATTGTGAATTTCTGCCAGTTTTGATCCAGTCAAAAGCTGATGTTTCACACATTATCAAATAAGAATTCTTTGAAATCAGTTCAAGAGAGCCCTAAGAATATTTCGTTTAGCTGAGAAGGCAATTAATTCCCCTATTCACCTGTTATTTTATATATTCAAATGAACAGCTGAACAGTTTCTAGTTTCTACACAATTCATTTACTTGTTATACACATTGCACATATATTTGTTTGACTCACTACGTCTACTGAACTATTTTACATGCATCAGTGGCCAACTGACTTTCGCACTTATCCTCATATAATTTGAAAACCAGCGTTTTCAATAACTGAAGATGATAGTATGAGATGAACGTGAACCAAATATCATATCTGCCACCTGGACGTTTACCAGACACGTCAACAATTACAATTAACACATTCAAGTACACACAACTGGAAGGTTAAAACATTTTAAAAAGCAGAATTATCTGCTTCCATACCTTCTGGAGGTACTCGAATGCAATCTGTTGATAATGATCCGTTATTGATGGTTCCATTGGCCATGGCATATAGGTCGGGAGTGATTTCTTGTATTTGCGGTTCTGGAGGGTTGCACAAAGTTTGCACACAGAGATGCAACTTCATGTAGTCGTCGCTGGAAATCCAGATACCTGGTCTCTTGTTGTGGTACAGTTTTGCGTACATGTACACATCTACTTTGTTATCATAAATTAGGTGTTTCTTCAAAGTCGTCAAAGCACAAAACGTCGCAGCTTCAGTACCTCCAAATCTGCAAAATAGAGATATTTATTAGATAACGAAAAATGCGATGGGAAGAATGAATAGTTCTCTTTACTACACATTTTTTATAGACAGTGTGACTCATTTCAAAAATTGAAAGTTTATCAACGTTATTTGCAACAAAAATTTTACAATATTGGATTTAAGAGGATTCAAAATGGTTCATATCAAAATCACACTGAAATGTGTTTTTCAATAAAAAAGTTATAGGAAAATGAAATTCTGAAAATTTACCGTTTGATGATCAGTAAAGAGTTCGTTCTAGCGCACTAGTATCAACGTCTTCGCTAGCTGGCGCTGAAGGCGCGGCATTTGTGTGTAACGTTTCAACCGTTTAACGTACGTTTCAAATGTTTGAAAAGCACGCACAAACGCTTTAAACGCACGCACAAAAGCTTGAAACGCACGTAATACGATCGAAACGGGCATCTTGCCCACTCACTGGCACCTTTCAACTGAAACTTGTAACGCTGCCATGCTGCCGCGCCACCAGCGCCATCTAGTGACGATTTTTGTACTAGTGCTCTAGAACGAACTTTGTATACCTACTATGATCCCACCAATTCAATTATTGATCTTTGACCAAAATGTTTAACTACATTACATCATTTGATTCACAAAGTCTGGGAATGAGAATAACAAGTATTATTCACAGAACAGTTATGGGAGAAATCATTATGAGTTTCTATGTCAAACAATAACGAATTCGCCTAAGATTGAAATGAAAAAAAAAATGTTTTTACATCGGAAAAGAATTTTTGTTGGTAGTTGTTACATCGGAAAAGAATTTTAGTTGGTAGTTGTTACCTCATAAAAAAATCAGTTGGTTGTATAATACATATTTCATGAGGGCGCTTTCATTTCAAATGGTCCACATTGTACAGTGTGTTCCAAACTCGAGCCTAATAATGGGGAATTCTCTATTAAAGGTATATAAAACACTGCATTTGAAACACACCATTTCAACATTTTTCTTTAAAAAAATTATTATATTATATATTATTATATAAGTAGTTAAAAAAGAAAAATAAAATTGGGCATTTAAAATTTAAAGGGATTTGTTTCTATTTCACCATCTGGCAACATCGGCTACAAATTTCACAGATAAGAAAGGACAACAAATCTGAAAACACCGAATATTCGCGATTTTAATTTTTTTATGGCTCTATTTGAATAGATGTAACAAATAAAATTACTCATTCTCATTGCTAGTTTTTTTAATAAGGCCCTCGATTTTTAATTATGGATTTTAAGAGTTTCTAATGTCCCAAAACCACAGATGTATCGTTATTTTTCGAATAAATAATTTAAACGATGTTTACGAAAAATGTATTCTCGTCTCTCTCTCCCTCTAACACATGAGTTCTTATGGAAAATACCATTAATATACATTTTGCGGATAAGTGCGATACATCATTGATTTTGGGAAATAAATTGAAATCGTACTATCACTAGCTGCAAGAAAAACTTTAAATAACAATTGTGCCAAAACTAATAATCCGATGACGCATGTTTTGTGCAAATATAAAGTACACACTTTCATGAGGAGGGGCCAACCCTACAACTTGAAAAATGGCGGAGTTATAATTTAAAAATAAAATGACATTCCGACATATACTAGTTGCATTACACTTTTATATTTATTCATCAACTATCCAGAATAGATTTAAAAATAAATGGTTCCATATTTACATTACATACGAAATAAAATAAATAAATAAATCAATAAATTGAAAGAGGAACTGTGAAAGTTACAGAAAACCTTTTTACTTACCGATCAACCACGATTATTGGTCCATTTTGTATTTTCTGCATGTCAAGTATAAAGTTAGGCAAATGGTACATTTCACCGAGCGATGCAACTTGATGAGGCCAGTTGAAACAGTGCACCATCTTGACAGGAATCTCATAGTCGTCTTGTACAGATCTCATCAAAAAGTCTCTTACATAATAGGCGGCATTACCATTTTCGTTAGTTTGTTTACAGGTGTAGACATCGGTTTCAATGACCTCTTCTCCTGCTGGCCAAAAAATTTCGTATTCGGAGTTATCTATAAAGCTGATCATCACTATCAGCTGCGCGCTATGATCCCAAACCATTTGCCAGAAATCTTGAACGGTGTGTTTGAAGGGATGCTGAGTTATGATGAACTCTCGGAGATTGTGGAATCCCTGGAGCCAGCTAGCATTGATGTAGTCTGATCCGTCCTCGCCTGGTTTGGGGGTCAAGTGGACACGAGCACTTTCTACTGGCAAGATAACAGCGCATCTGTTCTTTGGTTGGTTTATTGGTTTGTTGGCCGAAACTAAGTTAAAATCTCTACACACAAAACTAGTGACTAACTGCAAATAAAAAAATTTCATTGAATTTTTGGATGTCGCTCGGAAGAAAGGTTTTATTTTTATTCTAATAAAGGCCATTTTTATCTGCTACTTCTGAGATTCTGGGACTATAACAAAACAACTGGGAGAAAAATTTCAAATCCTAGACCTCAAATATTGAAATACCGAATCTGCATGTTCGACTATAAATGAAATTATGAAGTCTACAATTAGGAAAACTGGTATAAATATAGACTAGAATATAGACTAATATAATATATTATGTCTTTAATGGGCCGTTTTGATTTAGAGGCTATTAAAATGGAACAATATGTGAATGAACGAGAATGAGTTGATAGTGTAAAAACATGATCAATTTTTGAATATAATGAGAAAAAGTAGATATGGAAGCACAGTGAACATGATGGAATGCATGTATGAGGTGCTCTCAGGTACAATATTCCCAGGGCTCCCGCAACCATGAGTGCAATGCGTGCCGCGCATGCGGGCGGGCGCCAAACCAAAAGTGCGTAAAAAAATAAATAGAATCTCAACTTTTACGCTGGAACTTCAATTGTTTTTACTTTTTCAACAAATTTTTAACGAGCAATGCACTAACAATAATGTCTTTGAGGAAATACTTGCTCAAGCTGGAAAACTATGGCAGCCACACTTGTCGAGGTAGAGCAAGGTTTTCCTCCGTTAAATATTGTAAGACAAAAGTATAAACCAAAATTGTTCGATCATGAACAGGGGAATGTGACACCTCAATATCCAAAAATAGGGTATAGAATAAACTTCTTTTCAAAAATAATTTATCAAACACTATGGTCCGATTTCATAATGAACTTAAAATAGTTTTTAATTCAAATAGGTGTTAGACTGTGACTAACAAAATTGAGTTGCAATTGGCAGCTTGTCACAGTCTGACAATTATTTAAACTAAATGAAGCTATTCTACAGTATATATTTGAAAACAATCAAACTTCAACTCTACCGAATATTAGCATCTCATTGAGAATACTCCTCACTTTAGCTACTGGCGAGGAATCCTCAAAATTCAAAAATCATTTGAGGTCTACAATGTTGCAAGAAAGACTATCCTCGATAAAATTGATTTTAACAATATTATAAATCAATTTGCAGTAGTCAAATGTAGCAAAATTTAAGGTACTGATTTAATTTTTGGATTTGATATCATGATATTTGTTTATTGTTTAATTAGTGTTTTTGCTTTTTTATCCAACTTATATAAGAATAAAGTTTCAGTTTTGAAATATCTATTATTCCTCACAAAATTAGATTAAAATGCGTTTTTACTCACATGTTTTAACTATGAAAATATTATAGCAAACAATGACATTTGAGAAACATATAAAAACTAACAATTTTGTATGCCCCAACTAGAGTGCTATACTAAAGCAAGTTTCAAAAAGAATCGATGAATCAATCTATCGATGAGCAAGCATCCTTCATTCTTATTTAACAATGGAAAATGACAAAGGGTGCCAAAATATTCCTTGCGGGGGGGCCTGAATATCCCTTATATACGTACAGTGAGTCCAACAAAATAATATCAACCATGAGGATATTGGAAACGGCAATAGATAGTTTTGATTATATGGGAAAAAGTTCCGTAACAGAAGGGTCATTCCCTCTGATGGCCAAAATAATTTACCCACAAAATATTTTGTTAAAATTGATTCGGAAAACATGAATTCTTTGATTATATATTATTTTTTCTTATGTTATTGCCGAGCTGGAACAAAATAAAAACCACATCTTCATATACACTTCTCATAAGCTTTCTCGCGATGATATCAGTTTTAGTGTACGCCGTTTCGTTATCAATTGATCATCATGAACCATTTCTTTAAAATATGGCAGTTTTTATGGCATACAGTTTTTTGAAGTATTTTTCATTCTAAATTCAATGATTTATCATATGGCAGTTTAATTGAGTTTCAGATCACCTCGAATTTTGGAAGAGATTTTCGAGAACATATCTGAATCTACATTGTGATATTGGGTGTCCTTCATAGACCTGAAGGAAATCAAAAGTTTGGGATGACATGAGGAAAAATCTGTTAATTTCGTGATGATAGCCGAAAAGGATATGAAACTGTTCATTAGATCACGGCATTATAAAGTCGGATACTAAAACTGATTTTACAAGAAAGCTCAAAATAAATTGCTGATTGATATGTTTTTTATTTTGTTCAGATAAAATAAAATAAGATATAGAAAAATGAATATTTACCGACTTAACATAAAATTTAATACTGACCAAGTGAATTTAATATTTGTTAAGCAACATTTTTTCAATTCAACCAAAATAATAATATCCGTTTCTAACGTCCCCATAGTGGACTTAACTATGTTGAAAATTAAATTATCATAACTTGATTGAAAAAATAAAATTAATTAATATAAATCAAAATCTCCGCACTTCCTATGAGTGACTCTAAAGAGCTTAAATGAAAAACTCATAACCCTTGCATTAGGAACAGAATAAATGGAGAGATAAAAATCACAAGCAAATTTATGAAACAATCAGAAATTAGTCTGAGAAATTAATTGAAAATTGATGGTTACTATGAGTATAATTACTTAACTCCTCATTGATGAGATTTCACCTTCTATATAACAAATAAATAGTTAATCTATCTATCACTCAACAGGAGGATTCACAGAATGATTGAATTTGACTTAAAGCATGAATAAATGCAAGATTTTGACAAAAAATACTAAATTTGAAGAATTACCCATATCTGGATAAATATGGATATTGAATTGGAAAATAACAGCTACATTTTTTTGGACAATAATGTGAGTGAATGATAATAATAATACTCTTTCATAAACACTTATTATTACTATTTGCCGTGGCGCTACTGGAAATAAGCCTATATTTACATTGCTTATTTATATTTTAAATGAATATATACAGATTATTTCATTATTGAGTATATTGGGAGAAAGAGGCTGAATTTGTATACACATTTCTCTCAATCCTGTGAGAAAGGATACCATTAAATTGTATATACTGTAACAAGTGATCAGAAAATTACAACAAAATTAAATTGTGTCATAAACAATTCAGTTAGAAATTTTCATAGTAGGGAATGAGTTAGCAGTTTTTCATAATACACAGGAGATAATGAACAAAAGAAAACCAAACTACAAAAACAAATAAAAAATTGCGGAAGAAGCAAACTAGCACTAACAACCAATGACCATTAGCTTCACTGTGCTTTCAAAACCCTTTCCAGTAAAACCTACTATGCCAATTTGATACACCAAAATGTTCAGGGTTATGAAAACCATTTGATGTGATGAACTTTGGTCTACAGGTTAAGCAGGCAGTGAAGTAGCTGAATAACTTACTCTAAACTGAACATCTAATGGTTTCCATAGCTCATTCTTGTCTTCGAGGTTAAGATTTTGTAAAACCGAAACATATCTAGGGAATTTTTCACGACAAATATTTGTTTCTCCACATTCAATAGCCTCTACCAAAGCATCGTGAATGAATATGTACTGTTCCTCCGTTTGGACCAGAAAATTTCTCTGGGCCCGAATATGCTTTAAGAAACCGAATATGTTCACTTCACCCCTAGTACGAATTTGCCTAAGCATTGCATCCAGTACAATATATGTTCCAGTCCTACCAACTCCGGCACTAAAAACAAAACAAACATTATTAACCTCAACAGCTTAGCAAACATTTTTCAAAAAATACTATTTACAAATTTGTAGACAGAAAAACTACGAGGGAAAAATTATAACTTTGGTAGCCCTTCATTAATATTACAAAATTCACAAGTTTCTCAGACCATATCAGAGAGACTGGGTTGTCCACAGAAAAACTTCAAAAAATACCAAACATTTTGAAAAATGTGATACATTTTCCACAGATCTACCATCAAGCAATGTTGCACCCCTTTAAATATATGATTTGTTTGTAATCTACTATATTGAACATAATATTTCACCATATTTTGTGTTTTACCATTATGGTTATGGGGAAACTAAATGACTATTCATCAAGGAACGTGAATTTTCATCTCGCCTCAAAAAGTTTTATAACAATTCTTGAATATCTCAAGAATGAAACATTTTTAAAAGCTTCCATAACAGATGTTATTTGAATATTTCATTTTTCATCCTATAATGATCGAATTCTTTTATGCCAACTGAGGGTTTCCTATTTATTGAATACAAATATTATTATTATTATTAAGTTATTTTCCCTCCTTGATGGAGTTTTTCTCTAACCATCAGAATACCCCCCTTCATCATTTGGTGATTAATGACTAGCATTTTTATACTATTAATCGTTTGAAGTTTTTGTATGGACAGTGAAAAACTGAAAGTGGTGATAGCAGGGTATAAATTCTTTCTATTATAAATGTCACTTCAGATTCGAAAAATATTTGCTAATTATCACAATTCTTACGAAATGTGTGCAAAAATACAAACTACATACTGCTCAGTCCAATGAAGATTTTCTTCTTGGGAAGAGCTGCAATTACATATTGTCCATTTTAAAAAACAAAACAATAAGAAAATGCCGGGTTTGTATAAAAAATTGTACATCAATATATAAAATGAATAAATGAAGTAGCCAACAAATATTTGTTTCAGGCTTGTCAGCCTAGTCACAGTTTTTTTATGACCAGATATTTCAATTTTGTGATTTCAGCTGCCCTGAGTGTACTCTCAGCTGTTAATCTTTTTACAAAAGATTTATCACAGTCACCAACCATTATGAGGTCGATCAAATACAAATTGTTATTTTTATCCCCTCTTTATTCTGACAGATCAGTCAAGACAAAAAAAACATTCAGATCAGTATTCCATTTCAGATATGAAATACTGAAAAAATATTATTTTCTAATCATGTAAATAAAATGGCATTTAGTGTAAAGATATGTTCCATGCTAAATGATTTATTAGTCATTTATTCACAATCTGTGAAGCAAATTTTTAAAAACTTTACCATAGCCACGTGATTCTTTGAATATTTCACTATGGATACTATTTTATTTCAGTTGAAAAAAGTGTGAGAGAGTAGGAATGGGTCTGTTAATTGAACTTTCATGATAACTCAAAAGATTTAAACTTGTTTATAACACTTTACAGAATATACTATTTATTGTCGCTTAACCTTTGAACTAGAAAACTAGTTCATTCACCCAGGAACAACATAGACCATCAGTATTACTACTACAATTATCCGGCCTATTATAGGATTATTGAGGATGATGATTCAGTCCAGGAATTTAAAATATGAATTTATTTCCAATTCGTCACTTGTACAAACATTTTAGGATAACGATAGACCTCCTGGAAAGTAAAAAAAAAAATGTTACTCACCTGCAGTGCACAACAATAGGCCCTGCTTCTACTGGATTGGCAATAGATGATTTTTTAACAAAGTGAATAACAGGTAAAGGATGATCAGGAGTTCCATGATCTGGCCAGTTCGTATAATGATATTGATAGACTATTTTTTCAGCAAAAGCAGCCTTCTTCCTATTCTTTATCTGAAGAAATGAAAAAAGTCAATGAGGAAAAAATTAGACTAGACGTGAAACTCACATTTACTTTAAGATGACGTATCGAAAGTGTTCTGACAATATAGGTGGCCATTATATCTTCTTTGACTAGCTTTACTTGGATCACACCATAAGTTTCAGTTCCTTCCTTGGGCCAATACATATCACATTTCCTCTGAAACATCAATGAGTTAGGAGAAAGAAACTCTCATTAACATCTGTGAAATGAAAATTGAAGAGCAAATCAACTCCCTTATTAGCTCATGCTTAATTACACCAATCAGAATGATATTATTGATGAATCTCTTTTAATGGTCCGCCATGTTCAAAATAAATACCAAGAGATTATTTTTTACAAGCCATTTAATACTGGAGTTTCATCCCAACACCACACCACTATTTTCAACACCTCGACACGTGTTTCGGTCACCAAGTGACCATCTTCAAGAGGAAGATTAAACTAAATCTACATACAAAGTTGTTCTTATTTATACTCGCTAGATACCAGGTAAATGTTAAATTAAAGGTATATGTTAATTACTTACATAATATGATAATAAAAATATAATCTCAA
The DNA here is from genome assembly GCA_958502065.1 of Chrysolina americana. Lineage (NCBI taxonomy): Eukaryota > Metazoa > Arthropoda > Insecta > Coleoptera > Chrysomelidae > Chrysolina > Chrysolina americana. Next base: position 54,405,172 of record OY293420.1, on the reverse strand, counting down.
AATATTGCCTTAAAAATCCGCTGTCGCCCATCATGTTTTGCAACAAAACCATTCCATAGACTTTAGCTCTTTAAGATTAGTTAAACAAGTTGACAACCACAGGTATAAGATGCCTATGAAAGCTTAGAAATAAGTAAACATAATAAAATCATGAATAATGATGGGGGACCAATACCCAATAGTTTATTGTATAGCTTGCTGAAATAATTTGTTTGTTATCATATTATGCATGTAATTAACATATACCTTTAATTTAACATTTACCTGTTTAGGAGATAAGGCAACATTTTGAGATTTTACGCAGGTATCTAGCAGAGATATCTAACGAGTATAAACAACTTTGTATGTAGATTTAGTTTAATCTTCCTCTTGAAGATGGTCACTTGGTGACCGAAACACGTGTCGAGGTTTTGAAAATAGTGGTGTTGGGATAAAACTCCAGTACATTCATTACTACACCAAAGGTTCCAAACAGTAACGTGCAATTATATGGACAGGCAATCATAAAAATCCTCATATTGTTGATGAAGTATAACACTTATTCAAAATTTTGGCAAATTTTAGCAGATCGTTTTTCAGCTTTAAGGAATTGAGTAAAAATGGAAAAAATCAAATTAATGCAACACCTTTTGTGAAATATTATTTTTTTGGAATGTTGTGATTCATGAGCTAAATCTCTAGAACAAAAATTACATTGATGCATAATATCCTAAACTGGTCATGGGATCGATCTGTTAATTGGAAAATATGATAAAGATACCAGGATCTACAACATATGGAACTTTCAGAAAACATTGCCAAAAACCATAGAGAATGTGCAGGGTGGTCCTTGGTAACTTACCCGTCCTCGTTCCACCAAGTTGGTAATCATCACAATAATGGTAACTCTTTGTTCCCAAACCATTCTCCAAAAACAATCGAAAGTGGATGGTAGAGGACCTTGAGTACCGATGTATGCTCTGTTCATTTGGAATCCGTCAATATAATTAGCATTGATGTAAGTTGACACTTTCTGTCCACTCATTGTGAGCAAGTGGACTCTAGAATGGTCATCTGGAAATAACAATATTCGACCTCTTAGATTAAAACTTGAATTAAAGACTGATTGAACTTATTAATGAAGAACATTTCTGAATTTAGAAGTGACAACAGACACAAGAATTGAAATTAACTATGACCTAACATTTGAATGGAAAAACCCGAAATAACTGTAACAGTTGAATTATTTATCAATTTAATCAAAAGCATTGTATAACTATCAATTTGTTGAGCTGTTTTTGAGTAGAGTAGAAAAAACCTATGAACAGAGACTATATAAACAAGTGTTTCAGTTTCAATATCATACACAGAAATGACACCCTTACAGTCAGAATTTTTTTTCAATGATTATTTCAACTCACAGGCAATAATATTAAGGTATCTGTTCTTGGGTTTGTTATCAGGATGTTGAGAATGCTCAGAGCTACTGTTTTCATTAACAGCATCATTCTGGATAGCTTCATATTCCTTGCTGAAATCAATATCTCCGTCAGCATGAAGTTCCTGCACATGTCTAGAAAAAAGGGCAACTGGAATTGGACCATTGTGATCAGCATCTGGTTCAGGTGTTGTGTTCCAATCTAGAGCTGCAGCAGAGCATTGTGGGTTGTCTAGATAGTAATATGGAGCACGAAAACATTTTCTGAAAGAGGAAATAAGACTGTTATCTCCAACTTCAGAACAAAATCACTTTTTAAAAATATTATCTAGTATAAATATTTATCAATAGGTGCCTAAGATACAAGTACAAAAATGAGAAAGGAATAAATTGTTATTTATTTGATACATGTACAAATAGTTGATTTCCGTTGATAAATCCGATAAAGTCATATCTCATTTCACTGATGAATATCTGAAATGACCTCTGCCTTATCATATATATTTATCGTATCCTATGGCTGAAACTGAAAAAGATGCCTTTTGATGACACATTCATTCCAACCTCCTGGAGGAAATGCAAACTTTTTTTATGAGTAGAAGTTTGTTATACCCATGTCACTGCTGAATATTCTAAATATTCATGAGTGCTTCACAATTTGCAAGTTAATTGTTTCAATGGAATATCAGAAACAAAGATGACTCAACAATGGAACATCAAATAGTTGAAAAATGTCTAAGAATAAAAAGTTACTAGAATATGTAACAAGTATCTATCCCGAAAATATTTTAAAGGTGATAAAAAACAATGCCTTGTGTACTTTTATTTTATGACTGTTCAAAGATAAGTGTTATACATTTTTGGCAATATATATACACCATAATTGATTATCAGATGCAGTTGAAGGTCAACACCTACACCTTATTAAACAAACATTGTATTTAAATGAACAAAGTCAGAGCTCAAAGCAATTCCTTTTTTATTGGCACATTAACAAGACAATTAGTATAAGGTGACACAATAAAGCAGATAAGGTCTTAATTAAATGGAATACACAGATGACAAAAAATCTTTAATCAAGGAATTACATCTGGAAAAATGGTGAAATATCGAAAAATATTAGAAATGTGATTTTCTCATTCCAATCCATGATAGAAAAAAGAACCTTCATTGGGAGAATTTCATTAATTTTGGATAAATCTATATTTATGACTATAATCGAAAACTGATAAAATCATCAAATCAGTTACTCATACATACTAACCTCCAAATTAAAAACGCTACTCCAGCAAACGTCAGAGCTACAATTGCACAAAGCCCCCCTGCAAGAATTCCAGCACCCAATTCACTAGTAGGGCGCGATAAATAATCTACGATTCTGTCACAGTTTTGGGAAATGAATACATGTGATGGAGTAGATATTTGACCCATTATCAGTCTGTGAGTGCGATTGCTTCTGGAAGAAGCCTGAATTTGCACCATATAATTTGCATTTGGAGTGACATTTTTCAGAATATACTAAAAATATAAAATAATCATAATATTAGTATTTAATAAGTAGCAATCGTATCTTACTGTTGTTTCAAGATGGTCCTTGGTAGTGGATATTGTAATGTTGTCATACAAGTGATTTCCTAAATTGATGTAAACATAGTAGTAATCAATGGAATAATAAAAAATTGCTGGTTTTTCCCACTGTATGTGTATCGTTTCATTTGCTTGACATGAAAGATTTAAAATTTTGGGAGCACTTGGCCCACTGATATCTGTGGTGGCAATTACAGAATCTGATGGATATCCTTCATGTTTCTCTGAGTATGCCTTCACAAAAATTGTGTATTCTGTAAACGGTTCTGCAAAATAAAGTACGAATGAGAACAGGTGATTATCTTACTGAATACTATACTAGGCATTGTTCTTTTTAATACTTACTCAGTCTAGTCAAGTTGTAGCGTATAAGTGGCTCATCATAGGGTATTTTGTCTGGTTGTACCTCTGTAAAATTGTTGTTCATGTAGTACACTCTGTAGCCTTCGATAACTCCACTTTTCTTCTCATGATTTGCCCATTGCAAATGGATGCTAACTGAAGTGTAGTCCAAAATTGTCAAATTTCTTGGTTTGGCCGGAACTGCAAAATCAGAGGTGATTGTTGTTGTAGTAGGTGTGTCAGTCTTGTGTATATTTTCATTACCATTATTCAAACTATTAATAATGGTGGTATAGTATTCTGTTGTTGTATCTTGGGCTATTATTCCGCAAACAGCGACAAATACATAAACAAAAGCATGGCCCATCCTCATTACAATAAAACAATCAAACAGGGAACCGGATCGTTACTTTCCCAGCGACTTGGGTTTGAATTTCGTCGATGCATTTTCAACACTACGGACGATTTATAAGTTGAAACAAATTCATATAAATTAACTTGCTACTAATCAGACAGGAAATAACAGAGCTGTTCATAACATAGAAGTAGAACACCATAACACCAAACCAAACACCACCCAGCAAAACCGTGAGAGACAGAACGAACAGGGGCACGGGGCACGGGGACAGAAGACGAGACGACCGGGATATGTACGTATTCCGTATTCCTGTCTGTCCTGCATGGTGTCGCCACTGTACAGAGTGCTGCCGTTGAGGAGTGGAAAGTTCAGGACAGGGTCGGCTACAGAAAATCTCGATCTTACTCACGAGTAAACTCGGTCTATTTGTATTTTATAACCCTTTCCATCTGCCCATAAAACACAATTAAAAAAGACCGGGCATTCAAGAATATGTAAATCGATGTAAAGAGGATCGATATCATGAAATTTGCAGAACCACAAAGGCCACTCATTTGTAATCTCATAGCAGGTGGGTACACAGACTCACGACAATGCTCTAGATTCACTTTTTTACTGTCCATGGCAACGTGAATTTTTTAAATACACAAGTTCTCGGAAAAATTACAATGTGCATTATATGCAGGGGCGGTTTCAACGATTTGTGTAGTAGTCCCGTCACTGATTTGAGTTTCGAAAAGCTCACTTTGTTGTGATACTAATTTTCGAAGTGAAAAAATTAAAAATTCACCTCGTCATTGTTTGATTGTCCTGTGTTGATCGTACCTGAGCTATATAATGATTCGAAACTACACTAAAATGCGCGCAATAGCGCTCCGATCATAATTGATGATTCATTAACAATTTTGAAGGTATAGTCGTTCAATCGCTAACAATTTTGTATAGTTATTCTGTCTACGTTAAAAGGTAGTGATCAGGTTAGATCAAGAAGAATACAGATATAGTTTATTCTTCTTGAGGTTAGATTGGCTAATAATTTATGCATTTTCAACTCAGTTTGCATACAGCTGCCTTGTTATTTAAACTTCCCGCCATTACAGTGAATAATCACAGAGCGCTTATTTTATGTTATCTTCTTGTCATTCGCTATATATTATTAGATACGTTCAAAATTCTAGTATGGTGCACAAATCAAGCTCTCCAACCATAACTATGTTATTAACAATTTTGAATGTTTGCAGTCATTATATCGCTAACTATTTTGCCTTGTCATTTAAACTTTCTGCCAGTACAGTGACCAATCACAACAGCTTTGTTCTGGTTTTGAAAATTATTAGTCTGCACTGGGACTCTGATGATTAGAAATGTTTCATAGCATCGAAATGTGTCGAGAATGTGACGTCATATTCGAACGTTAGAAATGGGAAACATAGTACCGATATTTCGAATATATTCTATAAAACATTTCTAATCATCGGAGTCCGGGGGCTGGGACGTCAGGATTATGCGCAGTTGAGAAAAAGTGAACGAATATGGACCTAAAGAGCACACTTCTCGTCAACTGCGCATGATCCTGACGTTCTAGGACTAATAATTCTCAGAAACAAAACAAACCTAGTATCACAGAGCGCTTTCTCGTAAGGTTCATTCGTTGGTGTCGATTTGAATATTCGCTTGCTCTGCTACACTCGATTCAAAATGTGATATAAATTACACTACACTACAGCCGCTGGGGGCAGCACCCAATAAAGCATTCTACCCCTGAACTGAACCTGAGGTCTTTGGATATTCGTGTCACTGCTTGTCGAGTTAGGTTCCTTGGACCTCTTACTCTTTTGACCTAAACCTGACTTTATAAATGACCCCATAGCAAACGAATTAACCTATGGAAGGAATACAGAACATAGTCATTTTTTATGCATGTCATTTGTCAAACAGAAAATTATTAGGTACGTTATGTTCAGTTTTTCAGTTATGACATTAGCCGCTTTCCAATTGCCACAGGTAGCTCCGAGTAACTCCGGGTAGCTCCTGAAGTGATCTGACAGATCACGATGGAATTTATAATATCAGGTGCGGTTCACGGTTCACCTCAGGTTCAGTTCAGGGGTAACAAACTCCACCTGCTCCACTGAGTGCTACTACCCCTGGCAATTTGGATTATGGGATTGATACTCTGGAACTGAACAACGATGTAGTTGTGTTAGAGCGGCTTTACATTATGCAATTTTCATGCAATTTTTGTACAATGCAAGACTAAATTTTACATTGCGCTTGCGCCCATGCAAGTTATGTGCAAGCCCAAAAAATTTCGACTGGTTGAAATTTTCACGCAATATTTCTAATGGATTTGGAAACCCAAATAAAAAGAGATGAAAGTTCTTAATTTTTCCATCCTTGTTGCCAGGGGCGCGCTCTGTGATTGGTTACCATAATGGCGGTTAATTTGGATGACATGACAGCTACAGTTGAAAATGACATTTATACTTCCTGACCTTATGATAACCAATCACAGAGTACATTCCCTGGCAACAAGGACGGAAAAATTAAGAACTTCGTCTCTTTTTATTTGGGTTTCCAAATCCATTAGAAATCTCTATTCGTGAGCAATTCTAGTGAGTTTTCTGGTGAGAAATTCAATGACAATAGCACACCAAAGTACCTGTAGATATTGTTTTTCGAATTTCTCCTAACCTTTAACTCCAACTTAAAAAAGAAATAGAAAATTTGTCAAAAGCGTTAGTGATAGGTGGAATGTGATTTTTAGAATTTCAGTTAAGTCCAAACCAACAAAATATCAAAATATTTTATTGAGGTTAGATTTTCTCGAAATATATTTATGTTGGTATAAACTGCTGGCAACACAACAATAATTGCATAAATGTAAGACACAATTTCTATATTACCTTGCAATACCTGTCTTGCATTGCAAATGCATTGCATAAATGTAAAGCCGCTCTCAGAAAAAATGCACCCCATAGGAGAAGCAATCGCCACTACCTTCGAGAGGAAGGGAGAGAGAGAAAATGTCGTAAAACTCGTAAACAGTGAATTTTGGCTCTTCAGATTTTACTGAAATTCACTGTTAAACTTCTGATAAAATCGGAACCTGAGGATAAAGGCGGATTTATCGGATTCATAATGCACAATTTAATGCATATGCATAACTTTAAATTACAATTTATAACAATTTCAATACTCAGATTCATATGAAACCATATACGTTTCATAGTTTATGATTCCTAAATGGTTACATAGGTATGATTCATATGAATCTGAGTATTGAAATTGTTATAAATTGTACTTTAAAGTTATGCATATGCATTAAATTGTGCATTATGAATCCGATAAATCCGCCTTAATATAGAGTATTTTCCATCCTAGTTACCAAGGGACGCGTTCTTTAGATGGTTACTAGTAATGGCGGGAAGTGTAAATGACAAAAAAGTTGCATGGTGCCAGCAATAGAATGAAGAAGACCTATTACATTGAGGCGATTAGAGCTGTTTTTTGGCGTCAAACCGCATTCAATAATGTTTTAAAAACTTATTCAATTTTACGTCATTAATTTTACTATTGCGAAAACGGTTTTAAAACATTCCGTCTGTGACGTCATTTTTTCAATGCTAAATCGCAAAGTTTTTAAAACGGACCAAATAATTTAAAAAAAGATGATTTCCAACCGAGGAAAACCTGTAGTCCATTTAAATAAGTTGGCCCTTACTCTAGACTGTAGAAATCATTACCAAGTTTGCATCCTCAGACCACTGGAGGTCGGATGAGATAACGTTCCAGAAGTTCGTGCTCTTTGTAATCAAATGGTCAAAAAATACCACACAGATCGAGTAACTCGGTAGGAGCCACGATACTGTTTTAGGGTGCTTGCTGATCACCACACATTAGCTCATGTTTGGTACAGGATTTTCAAATGTCTAGGAACATTGCTGTGGTGTTCTCCAAGAAATTCGGTCGATTCCAGGAACAACAAGAGCAGCATCCAGAGAAGTTAGAGGTTTCCTACAGTTGAAGAAGGCCCAGATAAACATCTACTACCAAAGAAGTTCTCAAAATGAACCTTTCTGTGAAGATGTCTGGAAGAGCCTCACCATCAATCTGAGAAAAACAGTGGTGGATCATCATTTCATGTGGACTTGGCAATCCCAAAATGATCCTGTAGTGGGATTGATGGCTGGATTGGAGAGTTCTAAAAAGTATATTGGCGACGATATTTCGATCCAGCGGCGTCAAGATTTTGGTGTGTTGTAAAACCATTTTCTATTACCGAACATGAAGACTATTGAGTGTGCTACTTCCATCGAACTAAATAATGCAGCAGATATGGTGAACCTTGCTGGTATCGACACACTCTCCAAGGAAGATATTTCAGTACCCCGCTGCATGCTTACGAACCGAGAGATCTCAGCAATTCGAGAAGCAATCTAGATGCGAGATCCTGACTAACGAACGACCAGGGCCGTTCAAATGAAAAATCGGGATACATCGAGAAGAACTCTATTGTGCATGGCTATATAAATAAGGTTCAGTGGGAGCAAGGCAGGCATAATAGACAATTAATCCACCCACTACATAACACATACATCATGATAATAATAATAATTGGTCTGCCAAGACGGCTTCTTCAACAACCTCGTCTACCGTAGTCGCGTGATAGGTATAAAAGGTCCCTGACACAAGCTGCAGAGCGTGTCGTGGGGAAGCTGAGACCATAATGCATTTGCTGTCAGCTTGTCCAGCTTATGCGGTCTCAGCCTATCTATATCCAAAGGCATAACGCGGCCCTACGAGTGTTGTACTACCACCTACGACAGTCGTACGGTATTGACAAGACACCGGTGTTGCTTATTTATGCTCCTGGGGATATTGAGTTCGTTGTGGAGTACAAGAAGTTGAGAAGTGCCGGATCTATTGGAACTACTCATACCCCACCCTCAGGCAAATACAAGCCAATAAGCCGGAGTTAGTCCTCCATAATAGGTACAAAAGAGTAGTATAGATATGTACGGTTGCAAAGCTAAATAAATTAGTCATTAGAGAATATGAATTCGCGATATTTTGATAGTGAAAGTAAACCAGTCAAACGCAGTTGTGTGTATTATATACGTTGAAGAAAGTGAAACTAGAAAAAGTTACAGATTGAAGAAAACACTATCTTATTTAAAAAAGTATGAATTACAAATATTTAGCATTGCATCTAGATTGACATTATTTATAAGATTTACCAAATTGTTCTGAAGATGCAAAAACCAGAAGTAATAATAATAATAATAATAATAATTCCCCATAAACACTCATAGAGTGTACCCAAAGGCATAGCCTGTGAGGGTAGAGGAGATAATAAATGAGATCTTCGAATGAAAAGGGACAAAAATAGCGAATAAATCACTAAATATAAACTGAAGACTTCTGTTGCTAAAGGCTGCATGTAATACGAGGGATTTGATTATCAAGAATCATACTATGGTATTGATGACTTTTTCAGTATTTCTGAATTCATTCTAAAAGTTGATCTATTGATATTCAAATAAAACATAAGCTGAACCGAAACCGTCTAAAACGGATGACACATAATTCCTAGAAATTAGTTACACTCAGCAATATCTATTCAGAGTTTTCATAACCTTATCTTCATGCCATGCTCTATAGGCTGGTGTTACCAGGAAAAAAGGAATAAACATGGATATTATTAAAAAATATGAGCTGATATTTAAATACACCTATAATGCTTTGATATGGCATGATAGTTCAACTAATAACTAAGTCACAATATCAAACTACGAACACTATTGCCTGTTATATAGTGGCCAACCTCCAAACACCTCATAATAATAATGATTATGGGGTTTAATCCAATAACGCTTTATTATGTCGAGCTGATAGCTATTTTACAGTTAAGCTCTAAACAGTGATTCCGATATAACGCCGTCAATATTTTTGTTTATAATTAATTGTAGAGGATTTTCGATACAACAATTGAATATTTTGGAACTGGAACCCAGACTAAATATCCGAACAAATAGTACGTGCTTGTTTTGTTTTGTTGTTTTGTTTCAGCATATACGAGAAGCATTCTTGGATAGTTAGGAATCCATTTCCAAATATTGACATACGGCATATGCCCGTAGGTATGAGGATGATATTTTGTTCTTATCCGTTATTAGTGGCCAGATAAATATTATGAAAATACCCTAAACGAAAACGTTCATTACACTTTTTCAAACTGGAATCGGATATTTATGAGGATGTGCATGCATGACCCCCAAAAGTGTCAAGAACTCGCGACAGTTTCAACTGTACGTAATCAAATCGTGAAATACAGACACAAAAGATTAATTGGAAAATATATTAGGATCATTGAGTTATTGAATGAAAGCTTGATTTTATAGAAGAAATTGTTATTTTTTGACGTTTCTTTGGGCTAGTAAACGCTTTCCAATCATCTTGGTATTGACTGCAAGAATCTCATAGGTCAAGGTTATGATGAGGCCTCTGCAAAAGGACTGTCAAAAGTGTCGAAGGAGTTCAGAAAAAAGCGCCAGATAAAAATATCTACAAGCCCTTTATATTTATATTGTGGTTCATATTCTCTCAATTTAGTTTTTATCCAGCGCTTCAGACATAGCGTTGGATTCGTTTAATTAGATCATTCAAGAAATGGATATTACCCACAACACCAAAAAACCGACAAATACCACTCGACGCGCGTTTCGCCAACGAAGTTGGCATTTTCAGGAGCTCAAACAAGTGAATGTCAGGCCCTTAACTTTCAACGTGTGATCCAAACGGATGGCCGAAGTCAACGTTGCTTGATTTCAGTTATCGACAGTACCCGACTAATCCGATACAGCTGTCTTCTCGAGAAGTGAGAGAAAGGAATCATACTGACGGCATAAGTATTTAATAATTTGATTATCAAGATTTTTCCAAGCTATTCCGAACCCGATACATTCATTGAGGAACAGAAACGCAAGATTTGAAAGATGTTCTTTCAGATGGCATCATACAAAAAACATTAAAGGACCCCTATGCGTTTGTCCGGTTTGTCGAGACCCTGTATACTTCCGCCGTGTGCCACGATCTGCATGTCTCGTTTTGCACAATACTCTACTAGCCACTTCTGCACTTCTTCTAGTCTGCACGTTGGAGAAGCACACCCTTCTTGCCTATGCGTGTCGCGCTTGCTCTCACCTACAGAAATCCAGAATATCCTCTTTGTTCTCACGCCACCTGCTACTTGAAAATGCCATTGTTTCCATTCGCCCCCTCTCAATCAACAGTGAAAATGTCTGGGGCTCAACTACAGTGCCGTGCTCAGAATTGCAAGGCAACTTTTGTTATCGTTCAAGTCATATTCTCTTATCCGAACTCGCATAGGTATGATGAATTCCGCTATAATTTTTTTTGTAAGTCTAATAGCTGCACCCTCACGAGCACCCAAAGTTTTTGCGAGACTTGTGCAAGCTAAGTATGACGAGGGCCTCTTTCTTTCAAGGTGCGATCCCAAGCTATGAATATACATGGTGTCAATTTGAAAACTTCCCACCCTTAATATCTTCCTTCCAGTAAATAATATGAGAAATCGAATAAACAGGTCAATTTTTTTTCAAGGGGGACACTTTCAAAGAATTTTTGCAGCCCTCGTGGTTCAACCCCCTAGGAGGGGTAGAGTTTACCATTAGAATCTTGATTGGGTAGGGGGGTCAAATGGCAAATCATTTACCCCCCTCCTAGGGAGTTGAACCAAGAGGGCTACAAATATTCTTTGAAAGTGTCTCCCATGAAAATAAAATTGACCTGATTTTAGATTCCTCATATTGTTTACTGGAAGGAAGATATTGAGGGTGAGAAGTTTTGACATCCTGTATGTTATTTATATGATTGGTAAAATGAAAGGTCAAGTATAAGGCTATCGTGTAATGTTTCGGAAGTTGTATATGACAAACAACAGAAGGAAAAGAGTTTGTAGCAAGTGATCGCCTTCTTCAGTTCTCCTTAAAGGCATGCAAGGAATTTTTCCTGGTGACTCTATTGTTCCAGGAAAATATTGATGGTAAGAGATGAATATGCAAATAAACCTTATGCTGCTCTCAGACATTTTCTTAGAAACAGAAATGTTCTAATTGAAGAGGATATAAAATCTAAAATTTGACGACACCAAATATCATGACGAGAAGAGGATCATATCATTATACTAAATGTTTACTACAGTAATTAATATCAGTAGAAACAGATTACTATATACAGCTCCGAAACAGATCCTGCCCCTCAGCAAACTTATCTGTAGATGAAAATTTCAGAAAATATACAGAAGAAGGGAGAATTATAACAAACTCATGAAAAATAAAAAATAAATGCCCTTAAAGTATTTTAAAGTTCGAATATTTTAATTGTAGAACATGTCTTTGAATTACCGCTGGCATAAGTATAGGCCAACCAATAACAAAATCGTAACAAAAAATATTACCGACTGTGCCATCCCATGAAAGACATTCTGTTATGTTTTGGACTCGTAACTGTCATTCATTAATTTGTTATAAACATTTAAGAAAAATAACATGTTTTTTTTCAGTTTTTTGATTATGAATGAATGAATGAAAACTTAATGGTTGCTTCAATGAATTGTAGAGAATTGAAATACGAACGAAATGAGTGTTTGTACGACCCGATCGGATTATTCGGAGAAAAACTGAAAAATACACGACTTTTGTGACAATTTTTTTTTTAATTTCAACTCCATCATTTTTTAAGTTGTAGGGTTGGCAATCCCCATGAAAGTATTGAAACATGTGTACTTCATGTGTGTACAAAACTAGCGCTGTCGGATTATTAGTTTTGGCCCAAATATAATTTGATTTTTTACGCGGGCTCGGCCGTTTTCAGTCATGTTTGCAAGCATTTTTCACATAGGCAATTGTAGAATGGACGAGGTCCAAGAACTGATCCTTGGGGAAAGTATATGCCTTCGATTTTACTTCGTTGCAACCCACTATCATTTTTAGATTTGCTTTATATTCCACCCAGTCAACAATGTTAATAGGAATCCCATAAGATGATAGCTTGATTATATCATATTTCAGAATACACGGTAGTATAGCTCTGATAGAAACATCACAATTTTATTGTTGTCAAGTTGTTAATTAACATAACGGAGCAAATGACATGACGTAATTTCAAAAGATATTTATCCTGAACCCATGCTGATTCTCACACAACAAATCATCAGATTGGGCAGATATTTGGGTAGATTATTCACGTAGAGTATAAAAATATGGTGTCCAAGAACTGATCCTTGAGGAACACCCAATTGCATATTGTTTATACATTTGATCTCACATCGTAGCACCTTACTATCATTCATTGATTTGCCATATATGATTTCTTATGATAGGAATCTCATAAAATAGCAGAATACACGGTATCAAAGCTGTAAATAGATTTTAATGTTGTTGATGAACATAACTGAGCAGATAATATGACGCAATTTCAATAGATGTTTATCCTGAACCCATTCTGATTCTTAGACAACAAATCATTCAGATTCAAATGATGCATTTCATTATATTTGTTATAGTTTTTACGGATAACTTTGATGAGTTCAGAAGTTATATATACAGGTAATTTACAATGTATGTTTCATCACTTCCTTCATGGGGTGGAGTAACATATACGTAAGCCTCCCTCAAACTACTTATTTCCATCCCGACTTTAAAGTCAGGATCCCGACTTTAAAGTCAGGATCCCGACTTTAAAGTCAGGATCCCGAAATAAAAGTCGGGATCCCGAGATTAAAGTGTCAGGATCCCGAGATTGAAGTTGGGATTCCGAGATAAAGTCGGGATCCCGAGATTGAAGTCAGGATTATAAAAAACGAAAAACCATGGGGAAATTCTTCGCCTCATCCCATACAGTTAAGAGAGAAAGGTGAGGTTGAAACTGTACACTCTGCAATTTAGAGTGAACTGAAAAGACATTATTCCATATCCGGTTACATAGACTGTGAAAGACCCAGTTATTGAAATGGGATAAGATTATACATGAAACCGCGCATCGTGGAATATGAAAAGACGAGAAATACATACCAAAATACATTTCACAGAATTGACCTGCTTCCCTGACGAGTCAAGGACTGTCGATGAAACAGGATCTGTTAGAAAGTCACAAGACTCTCATTTTTGCTAATTAGCACAGTTGTCCAGGATAAAGAGCACGAGAATCAAATATTCGTGGAGACATGAGGAAAGCAGGAGGAATGGATATTTTGGAATATAATTACAGAAATTCGTTTATTTTAGGAATGTACAAACGAAGAAAGAGGAATCCGATAATTTCATTAAGCATAATTGGGTTATTCGAGAAAATACATTTCCATCTCATCATTATTTCCATTTAGAATGATGACACAGTTCTGCACTGGACAAATTGATTTTTCTTACTTTCCATTCTTGCGGGATCGTCGATATGCCGAAAACATGACAAATTGCTAGGGTTCTCTTCCCGAATGCCTGTAATTCGATGCGGAACTAATAGATGGCGGGAAATGTATCAGGAGCAAGCGTGGCAGTCATCGATTTTACTTTTCAATACGGCAGGCAACAACGAACAACGACTTCAAAGAGTTATTTGACTATTTGAAAGCTCTCGGAAAAGAATAAAAGAAACTGTTTAATTTTGAAGGTATTCATCGACTGTTTGGAGCAGAGTGAGGGGTAAATATTTTTTCTGAAAAGTCGCCCAAAGGAAAAACATTCTTCATAATAAATGGCCAAGTAGGCATTTAGGTAAAAAGGTGAAATTAATTTATCAGATGGAACGGGCAGAACGCATTCATTTCAGGACAATATCATGTTGCGAAACTCCCAAAGCGGCCCTAACGCCGTTTCATAACACAAAAGGTCGGTGAAAGGGGTAAATATCAAATTCGATACCCACAGTCGCACACCAGGAAAAACCAGGAGAGAACATAAAGAATTAATATAGGTTTTTGTGCTTCTGTTTGAAACGATTTTTCTTCCTCTTCGTACGTTTCTTGGCGATGCTTTCATAAATAAATAGAACTTAGAATTACGGAACTGTTGAAATTTTTATCAACTTGGATAAATCTGTTGGAAAAACAAAATGATACAGAAACACGATGGACAATCAAATCGTTTAAGCTATTTTCAAACCTAGAGTATAGATGATGGAATTACATGCCACTGTCTAGAGATAATTTGAAACAAATGGATTATTGTGATAAACAGGGCTACTCAAATTCGAATCTATGCATTGACATATCGGTTACGTTAAAAAACAGACGATTTAGCGTAATTGAGAAGTCAATT
Source organism: Chrysolina americana (assembly GCA_958502065.1). Taxonomy (NCBI): domain Eukaryota; kingdom Metazoa; phylum Arthropoda; class Insecta; order Coleoptera; family Chrysomelidae; genus Chrysolina; species Chrysolina americana. The sequence continues at coordinate 54,390,129 of OY293420.1, read as the reverse complement.
ATAGAAATGAAAAAAAATTGATCTAGCTTCTTTAGTTCTGGAGTTGACCAGGTAAAATTGATAATTTCGAAATTTGTTTTTTGCCTGTATCTTTTTATTTTGTAAAGATTTTTTCGGAACTTTGCCACAGTAACTTTATGCATGCCAACCAAATATATGAATTGAAATGATGAACCTACAAAGTATCCTAGAAATTGGGTTATCCTCAACATTTTATTTTCAAACAAGGGCCTATATTTTTATTGCACTTTTTTTAAATAAGAGTCATATTTCATATTGGCGTAATATTTTCAGGTATACTTCGAAGTGTTTTGGAAATATTACCAGCATTATAACAAGAAGAAAATATTTTCAGAGCAGCTGTAAATGCAGAATTCTTCATTGATTCATTTCTTACTCTCTGATATTTTTCAATTACAGAGGTTGTGGAACTGAAATTTATTGTGATTTTACTATTAATAGTTCAATATTTCCAAAACACTCTTCAGTTCAGATGAAAATAATACGCCAATTTGAAACATGAATCTAGGCATTTGAAAAAATTTAATACGAAATTATTCATTGTTTGGCAACTTTGCCAATCGAGAAAAATCAGCACACATCAGTGACGATGTTTATTGTTACCGACTTCAATATTGACACATTTTTTTTCTGTTAGGAATTTCCCCGTTCGACACTTCCGAAGGGCGCACTAGATCATTTGCCCCAATAATCGCTCCCCACACCGTGGGGAAAGTAACTATTGGGTCCAAGAATCGTATGTGTCCTGAGCAGGCGGAGTGAACCAAGGGTGATAGCCATCTGCATTCGTCTGGCTAGGACTTCTGCCATATTACGGCAAGCCGGTATGATTCTTAAGTTTGTTAGCAGTGTGTCCATCATTCCACCAAGGACCCCTATTATCAGAACCACTATTTTAACAGAATGGTTTGAGTGAAGCCTGCAGAGTTCAAAGAGTAGATGTCGATATTTAGTCCGTTTTTCCTCCTCTTTCCGGACGATTTTCGTTTCGCCAGGAACCGAAAACACTAACCAAAAATCGTCCTACTTTGATAGTCGAGGAGGACTACATCAGGCTCATTGGATTATATTTGCCTGAGGGTGGGGAATGAATAGTTCCAATAGAATCGGCACTTCTCATTTTCCACAACGGACTCAATATCCCCTGGAGCTTAAGGCAACATCGGTGTCTCGTCTATACTGTACGAGTATCGTAGATATTAATTAGTACAACACTCATAGCGCCGCATTATGCCTGTGGATATAGGCTGAGACCGCAAAATTTGTACAGGCTAACAGCAAATGCATTATGGTCTCAGCTGCCCCACGACACGCTTTGCATCTATAATGTCGAGGACCTCTATACCCATGACGCGACTACGGTAGACGAGAGCCGTTATGGATTAATCAATTACTATTTTCATTACCATTACTGAATTCAATAATTGGCAGGCCATTATGAATCCCTCGGTTTCCGACTTCAGCCCACTTGACTTAAGAAATGCAAAGGTCAGGAGAAGCAAAGGTCTTTGATGTTTTTGAAGAAGACCCCGTGCATTGGCCTATCTTTATGAAGCTGTAGGAGACTCTCAATCTCCGAGGCTTTGCGGTGGGCTTTTTGCTGAACGGGTCCCAACTCGGTGACAGATTTTAGGTTCGTTCTTTCAGTGTCGAATACGATGGTAATGGTAATGGTAATGGTAATGGTAAAGAAAGGACGGTGACTGATGCGCTGCGATCTAATTAGATCGATTGTGCCCCATCTTCTTCTGCTATTTCAAGGTGTATATTCGTGGTATTTCTCCCACAGTCAGCTGGTGTGATCCCAGTATATTCAATCTTTTGTGATGTACAGCATAACACTCCATCAATATATGGTGTGGTGTTTCTGGATGTTCCCCATATAATCTGCAGGTGCTGTCCTCCTCTAAGCCTAGCTTCCTCAGGTGTTCTTTGAGTCTGCAGTGCCCCGTAAGAAATCCCGTGATTGTCTTTAGACTAGTTTTGCTGAGGTTATTCAGTGTCTTCGATCTTGCTCGGTTGAAGTTACCGAGAAGATCTTTGGCCTGCCTTAGCCCTGGAAGTCTTTACCAGTAAGTTGCTCTCATTGCTTCTTCAGTTTTATTGAGTTCGTCTTGGAAGTAAGATTTTCCAAGACCTCAAAATGGTTCTGGCCCGATCAGTGGCGTTGATGCCCCTTTTCGTGCCAGGGCATCTGCTTGTTCATTGCCCTCTACTCCGACGTGCCCCGGCACCCAGAGGAGGATCACCTTGTTGTTCCTGCCTAGATCATTAAGTTTGTCTAGGCATTTCCAAACCATCTTTGAGTTGATGTTATATGAGCTCAACGCTTTGATGGCTGCTTGACTATCGGAGAGGATTGCGATTTCCTTGTTCCGGTATTTCCTGTCGAGGTTGAATTGAATGCACCTTTCTATGGCGTGAATTTCCGCTTGAAAAATACTGGGGAACTGGCCCATGGGTTCGGAGTATTTGGTGCGAGGCCCAAAGACTCCTGTTCCAGTTCCGTCGGGAGTTTTGGACCCGTCCGTATACCATGTTATGGTATTCTTTCCCAGTGCTCGAATGGCTTCTATGCTCCATCCACTCTTGGTATTTAATTCTGTTCGAAAGAATTTCTCGAAATTAAATTTCCTGCTAGTTTCGTCCGTTGGGGGATTGGCAAGTTGTGCACTTTCGGTGGGGGTGGAGACCCTAACGATGTGTGCTGTCCCTTTGAGTCCGACTTTGGCCAACCTGAGGTTTTCTCCCCAAGCAGTTCTCCTCACCATGATATGGAGCGGAGTGAGGTCCAGAATTACCTCTATTGCTGCTGTTGGAGTCGACCTCATTGCTCCTGTTATACACTTTCTCCAGGCTTTTCTTTGTTATGGCCGTAGGTGATCATAGGCCTCACTATCATGATGTACATCCATCCAGCCCCACGATTTTCCTGGAATGTTCCTGCACACCATCAGTGATGACCAAGTCGAATACGATACAGAGTTCATCGGCTGCACGAGTTGCTGCCTTTTGAAAAGAAATGCTCCAATCCCTACTTTTTCATGATCTCATACCAAGCAGAAAAGGGGATCTGAGCTCCATCCAGTACCATTCAAAAGTCCACGGCCTCCTCGTTGTCTGGGGAAGTATAACCGTGAAACAGACGATTCAGGATGCAAGCTCCTATGAAAGTGCATTATTTTCCTAATTTTCACGTCGAGTTATCGCAGTTCTTCCTGAGTCCACGTCATCACTCCGAGGGAATAAAGTAGAAGCGGACAGGGCAAGCATATTAGTTGCAGCAACTTTGTTCTTCCTCTGCAGTTCTGATGACCAGATCTGTAGGGGTTTATGCTGATACTCCCGCGAAATTACTATACATGTTATTCATTGGTGAATAGTCTCATATTATCAATATGTATTATTTACTGGAAGGAATATTTCTCTGGGAGATCAAAGTATTTAAATTTAATCAGCACTGCCATATTTCTCAACAGACATTTTTATTCTCAATTGAAGAGTATAGGAAGTAGTGAATATATTGTTTCAGAAACGTATAATAAACTCCTTCATAAATGTATAGAGTGTACCCAAAGTCATAGCTTGTGCGGGTAGAGGACGGCTAATGTTATTATTTGCCGTGTCGTGATATGATCTATTATTATCACTGTTGAATCGATAAATGAAACATTTGGATAATTCTCAATCAGTGGAGTTCATATAAAACGTCAATAACTGAAATCACTTCTTCATTTACTTGAGACAAAAGTGCTTTCGAAGCCTGTTCCAAAATTAGTGTGGAAGCCGCTGTTGAAAAATGTAAGCGATTGTTCACTTCTCAGTTAAATACTTTTCTGATTTATTTTAATGATTTAATTTTAGAATGATTTACCCTCCAACATACTGATGTGTTTGTTTCAAGGTTAATCTGGACTTTTTTATTCGAAATTTTCAATTCTGTTAACACTGATCTTCTTAAAACAAAAATGGGGTTGAGTGGAAACGCTTTCTATTTTCCTTTGAACTCCGCCATTTCATCAGTAAACAATTTGTGAGAAAAACTATTAATATTGTCATTACCATTACTGAATTCAATGATTCAAAGAGCTATGGAGAGCTTTATCGTGTTTTGAAGCTGAAAATATCAGACAATAATTGGAAGAGGCACTGGATAGAAAGTACTAATTAAAGTAGTTCAAATGTTAGGCAAGAATTCAGATTCTGTATTGGCAAAAATACTACATCTCCTCCATTCTCGATTCATTAAATATTCGTTTGACATTTGATACATCGTTAAACAAAGCCGAACTAATTGGCAATATTACTAATATAATTACCAGAAACACTTCCTTTTGTTCTGGAGTAAAAAAAATGCAGTCTGAATCCGTTTGTCATTGGGAAAAGACATACTTTGTAGACCCTAGCTTTAATAGGCAACACTGGATTTGAGGTAATTGTGGCGACTTCAATAAAATGAATCATGAAGAAGCCCCTCCTGTTCTATTTTATCCTTCCCATTTTTTGCGAGTCAGAGACATAAACAGCGGAATTTCAATACTTTCGTTGAGTTCTACTCGATTTTACATCAATTTGTATCAAACTTAAATGACGTTTACGATCTGAGAGAATCGCATTAACTTTTGCTGTTGAAATAGTCTTTGTTCCTTGAACCTCTGAGATGACATTCCGTTTTATTGTCCCCATTCGTTTGGAAATTCTCAGAGTTGTTTCATATTCAGATATTACAGTTACAATATAATGAAAACGGTTCTGTCATAATCTTTCGACAAAACTTGCCAATGAGGCCACTGCTCCAGGCATAAACTACCCTGTCACGAACACTGGCTGCGATTCAGGATTTCAGCAGGTGATTGTGAGGTGTCGTTTGTTTTAAAAGTACAGGTTATATGTATATTTCCATTGACGATGACATCATTACAGAAAACTATTTGATATCCTACATAAATATGTTATTTACCAGGCATATTGTCGAATTTTATTCGTTTGACTAGAGCAGAGTGATAGAACACAGTGATGTGAGAAAGGTTTCATGCCTGTACTTCTCTATTTGGAAGCTGAAAATGTACATCGAATTACAGTGGAATAAACACTATAAAAGTTGTTTCAAATTCGATCCTCACCTTGCCTTTGCTCGCTGATGGAGCTGCGACTAACTTATTGTGAATCGCGGCTTCATTCGTAAGAAAACGCTATTGGATTGAATATCATCATTTCTTGGGCTGGGATGGGACGACTCTGATGTCCGACCTACCCTAGCACTGATGAGAGGGGCGAGAGCTTTGAAACATTTCTCCAGCCATATGAAGAAAAATTAATATCTATTGTTTAATTGCAACGAGCACTTGCAATGGTGTTCTTACTCCTTGAGGAACGTTGTACAAATATGTATCAGATGTAGCTCAATGTACGTAAGGGAAACTAGTTGTTTTTCTGTTAGATTTTTACCTCACATTTCACACGTTGAAACTAACAGTATTTCACTCATTTTTCTTATTAGCCTCGGTTTGTGATTCGTTAAAAAGCAAAAAACAAAAAAAATACGACACCAATTTTGATAATTATTCAATATACAATTTTCACCGACCACTGGTAGAATATGACATAATTCATGTAAGAAAACTCAACTATGCAAATTGCGATGTTATTGATATTTGACTGATATGAGTTGGAAATAACTATAGATGAATAAGTTCAGGAAACCCGTAAAATTTAAACTGGAAATTAGATGAAGAAAAGTACAAAGCAATGATAGTGTTGGCTGAATATAAAGTATGAAATAAATGGCATAACGAGAAGTATTCTATTACATGAATCTTTGATGATATACTCAAAAGTTATCATTCGTGGATGGTTCAAAAATATTTGAACAAGTTGAGAGGCAACATAAAAGATAAATGAAATGAATCATTCATTTACTAGGTTTCATTTCTCGAAGTATTTAATGAAAAAAAAATAAATGAAACGACATTATCAAAATTAGAGGCATTATAAACCCATCAGTAAAAATACATCATTTCCTCTTCAACGACAATGTCAATGTATATAGGGTGTCCCATTTGAAAGAAAACAACCCCAGTATTAAAAAGCGCTACGTACTCGAAAACATCGAAAGGTACTTGCGTCGAGTGATATTTAATGTTGAAGATATTTGGGAGGCCTTTTGAGCAACTTACAGTGGTATGTTTGAAAGATTGTCTTTTTTAATATAAATTGAATAAAACTATTGATGATGGCAATTGAATAGTCTTGAAGGGTAAATACAAACATTTCTGTCGATTATATTGATAGTGCGGATGGCAATGATTTCAATTTTAGTCAACTAGTATAATAACAATGATTTTATTTGGTTTTTACTGATTTCTATACAACTCTTTCACTGAATTTTTCTTCTATCCTCTCTGTTGTTTTTTCCAAAAGGATGGTAACCAGTAAATTTTTCTTATCACCTATTCCCGTTCTTTGATATCAAACGAATCACTGACTATTGACATCAAATTTACAATTTTTATCCTTTTACCACATAATAATAATGTCTCATTTGTTTTTCAAACATATCAGTTAAGGTTGCATGAATTTTTGTAGTGTCATTAATTTGCATAATCTTATTTTAAACTTCAATTCAATCTGTCATTCTTACAAATTGTCATTTTTAAGTTTTCAATGTGCCTGTGATCGCACGATGAAATGTAAGACCTTCGTCGTTCCCAGCTCACACGATTCTTCTGATGGTTGCTCGTATGGCCTGATGAACAGTGGAAAACATTTTTGATTATTTCCAAAATATACAGTGTGTTTCACTTCTCATGGAAACACCCTAGTATCTTCTGTAATTTTTGACGAAGAATCATGAAATTTTCAGGATCGATTTTATGCACTAGAGATGAACTCTCTGCATGGAATGTGTCATCCTACGTGATATACACTGCACGCCAGCAGCGATGAAACCACGCATTTTTTCGGAAAGTTATATTAGGGGGCAAAATTAGTCCAAAATTCCTTCGGATTCGTGTTCAGGATATCTAAATTACTGCCTCCTGAAAAAATTTCGGTTCTGAAAAATTTCAATTTGTTTCACTTCCCATGGAAACGTCCCCGTGTATATCACGTATTATGACCCCTATTGTGCAGTGAGTTTATTTCTAGTGTACCTGTCCAGAAAATTTCATGGTTCTACGTTTGAAATTATGGAAGATACGGGGGTGTTTCCATGAGAAGTGAAACACACTGTATTCACATAAAGGACCACGCACAAACCTTATGGGAAATGGCTATCGGTGAATTCTTCTGATTTTTTGGTATGATGAACTTTTCAATGTCCTGATCAAAAGTCTTCACGGGCACAATAAAAAATAATGGACAGTTTTTGAGAAAAAAATTGCTTAAAGTCGGCAAAATGGGGAATTTGGTATAGTAAACCGGGAGAAATAGACCGTGTTATTTTGCAACTCTATGCCTCTTGGAAATTGTAGCATGAGCTTCAGCAATTTTTTCATAGGTCTTGTGTCCTTACAGCACCGTTTGTCAATAATTGCAGACTATACAGGGTGATGCATAGAAGAATATTCCGAGGAATGATAAAATAATGTTTATAACATTACGAAAACAACAGATTGTGAGAAAATTAGTCAATGGATATGGATATGGTTCTATAGAAGATGACTCAATTGATATATAGGGGGTAATACAGGGGACAATAATGGAAGTCAATTGTATTACAGAATATATCCGAAAAAATGTGTCGCAAGATTTATTGAAGAATAACATATTTTAGAATTTTAATACAACAATAATATACATTGAAACCAAAATTAATCAACAAAACACAATGAAAGACTTTGTTGCAAGAACAAGGTTATTCTTCAATAAATCTGGCGACACATTTTTTCGTACATATTTATAGTGTTGTAACATCAATATGCCCATTGTTTTTTACATTCATTATTGTTTCCTGTATTACCTCCTATATATCAATTGAGTCATCTTCTATAGATCCATATCCATTGACTAATTTTCTCACAATCTGTTGTTTTCATAATGTTATAAACATTATTTAATCATTCCTCGGAATTTGGCTTTATGCATCACCCTGTATAGTCTGCAATTATTGGCAAACGGTACTGTGAAGACACAAGACCCATCAAAGAGCTAAAGCGCATGCTACAATTTCCAACATGTATGAAGTAGCAAAGTAACACGGTCTATTACTCCTGTTTTACTATACCAAATTCCCCATTTTGCCGACTTTGAGCAATTTTTTTCTCAAAAACTGTCCATTATTTTTTGTTGTGTCCATGGAGACTTTTGATCAGGACATTGAAAAGTTCATCATACCAAAAAATCAGAAGAATTCACCGAAAGCCATTTCCCATAAGGTTTGTGCGTGGTCCTTTGCTGGAGAGGCCTTCAAAATATCTTCGAAATGAAGTATTACTCTACCCATGTGTGAAATCTATTGCATATGAACCCTTCCTAGTTCAAAAGATGCTCCAATCGAAAATAAATTCTACCAGTCATTATTTTGCTGATGTGTATTTTTGGTGCTAATGTCTACTATAAAAGTTTTATTAGCTCATTAATTGACCCCCTAAGAAAAGGATACTCGTTAGATTCTGTTTGCTTGTATCCTAACTTTGTAGTAAATTAATGAGCATTCCAAGTATTACCTTTTGAGTGATATACTATATAAAAATAAAGGAATACTATAAGAAATGGATATGGGAATAAAATACTCTCATACACCAATTATGAATGAGCTCTATCAGATGAATAAGGATAAGCAGCTTCGTTCCGAAGTGAAATTGGTTACGCTCAGCTCAAACCTCTGCGATGCTGCTAATCAAATGAGAAATACTTCATGATACAATCTAATACTTCACCTAGCTAAATTTAAAGTTAAAATCATCAACGTAACCGGTAGAATTCCCCAAGCTATATTCACTCAGTCTTGAGAAAGGCATTTGATCTACTTAATTTCGAACTTTGAATGGAATCATTTATTGAAGTGTGTTTCTCAAATTTCAAGAATATACTTCAAGTTTATATAAATTATTTATATAGATCCTAATTGCAAATTACCTACGGCTCTACGGCAGGTTAATAATATATTTTAAGGAAGTGTATATGTATATTTACAGTACTTGGGCAAGTCCCTCCTAATATTTGAAACAGACGAGATCGAGACTTCAATATAAATAAAGGATGTTGATCAAAGATTTGACAGGAAAACTAGATACTTCCCAATACGATTATTTTTGAGTCTTGAGGTTCACGAAAAAATTATTTTGTATTTCCGAGTAACATGGTGAAAACCAACGGTGTGGAAGGAAAGGGAATCCGATAGGATTGTGTTTTCGTAATGAATATTTGAAAGTTGTGAGATCTGGTTGGTTGAGAGAAAACATCTTGATTGACAAACGCTCAGTAGGTTTCGATGCTAATGACGAACCTGATTTTCGATTTTAGTGAAACTGCTAGTGGAGCAACTATGCCCACCATTTGAGGAAGATATTTATAGTAAGCTCGGGTAAGTGTGAATTTGGGGCAAGTGTGAGTTTGCTCGCTATCTTCGCTAAACCGGGCGACAGCCCAATGCTGTCTATTGACGAATAGCCTACACTTATAATGAATCCATAACCATCATATAAGATACAAAAGAGATCTTGTGAAATCCAAATATTTTCCCCAATTTTCTAACCTACAATTTATCAACCCGAAAGAGTATAACAAGTTTATTTCAAGCTTTGAGTGTATTGTTAAAATCTAAGGTAAGAATCCATTTTATACACTTTTCTTCTGCCTAAACAATGAATCTGACTATAGATTGCCGTTTTTTTTACATTTTTCCATTGCATGTCACACTTACCCCGAAATTGAATGTTATTGGGGATAGTGTGACCTATCTGTCAGGATAAGTGTGAACCTGGTTCATTTGGCCAATCCAAACAGTAATATTTTTTCAGCTATAGTACGAAATTATATACGGAAATCTGGCCAGATGTGAAAGACATTGATACACTTTCTGAGGATGAAATAACAACTGTGCTTCCATCACCACTCGTCAGAAGATGAGGATCAAAGAAATTCTCATTCGATTTTTCAGATTTCTTCCTGTAATTTTTTTTTTCAACGAATGTTCACTTTCACGATTATTTTTTGAATTTTTCCAATCGGTCATTTCAAATTCAATATTAAAAAGTTCCTAACTATGTTTTGAATAAAGATATCTCGAAACAAATAAATTGTGGTGAAAGTTCCTTTACTGTTCACTCACACCTGCCCTAAAGAGAGATTTACGTGCATTAATATCTTTAAATTTGGCCAGAATCAAACTTGCCCCAAATTTCCGGGGAAGTGTGACCTATGGAGATGTATATCTGATTATATAAATAAAATTCATAGAATACGTTTTTCAACAGTTTTCTGTGACGAATTACAAAGACTGATCTTCGAAGTAAATACCTGCAAAATTTCATTGTTAATATTAGTTCAGGTTCATCAGATGGACTAAATGCAATGCGAACTAATGAAAATCACGGTCACACTTACCCGAGCTTACCTTATATACCATGAAGATAACTATGAAGAAATACAATTCTTCAACCTTTCTACATATCATCTACGAGACGAACTGATACATTTGGTGATGAATTTGACAGGGCCTTCTCACGACAGAGCATCACTGATAGTAATTTTTTTTTGTTTTTTTCCGTTAACCAGCTGTCATTCCCCTACGAACGACAGCCCTCAGAAGTCGAAACTTGTGCGAGCTAAGGATTAACGAGGTCTTACCTTTTAACGTGCGATTCCTAGCACGAGACCAGTGACCATGCTGGGAATCGAACCCACGTCCCTCTGACTGATAGACTAGCGCTCTACCATCATGACCACTGCGGCCGTGATAGCGATCAGTGATATAAGGGGTTCTATTAGTAGATAAAATGAGTCTAGAAAATGTCCACACTTGTGTTTTTAAATGTCTTCAGGAATTGGCGAAATGGAAGCGAAGTGTACGTAGTGCTGAAGCCCTTCGTACAAAAATCATCTTGTTTAACAAACCTTGCATGTTTAGATCAATATCTCTGTACTTATCTGGATGAACGAAATAGATCATTATGTGCTTCTAAGCAAATTATCAGAATTTGTTTTTTTTTATTCCGTTGTCAGGCCCTGTCTTCGGTGCTTCGAATGATCTGGAGTTCGCGCTGGTGTGTCATTAACTTCTGTAAACACTCCGTGAGATGAGTGATTACTGGGTTCCTCCGGTTGAGATTTTGGCCGTATAACGGCAAGCCGGTATAATTTTTTAATTTGAGAGCAGCGTGTCCATTATTCAACCAAGTACCAGAACCACCATTTCAACAGAATGATTTGAGTGAAGATTTAGTCCGGATGAACCAATTCGGCATCTGTTGCTCCCCATCAATCGATAAGTTAAAATATCTGGCTACGTGGTGGTGGGTGCTTGGACATTTTATCTACCAACTGTTATGAAGCCCATCAGGGTCTGGAGCAGCAAAGCTCTTCGAGCCTTTGAGGGCCTGTCGAACTTTTTCTGGAGTAATCAAATTGCGCAGTTCATTGAGCTCAGGCTGAATTGAGCTGAGACTGACGAAGCCTCCTGCAGAAAGCTTCGAACTGCGCTAGGACTGGAGTACCTGAGTTGGGTGGGTGAAGATACTCATAGATATTCTTCCAGAAGGTTTCCACCTGATCAGCAGCCGACAGGTGACCTACAACACGTGGAGGCTCTTGGAATAAGCGAAAAGGTTATCGCGAAACTTCGTGACATTAAATGGTTCGTCTCCTCAGCTATTTCTTCTGCTATCGTGATGTGTATCCATCTGATACTATTGCTATGAATGCTTGTGTCCTGCAGGGTTCCAGTCTAATAATACGACTTATTCCACTTTGCATTTTTGGAGAGTATTCATTTCCATTCCATGGAAAGTCATTCCCGAAAATCACATTCTCTATAAATAAAAAAATAGCACCAATTCCAATCTTTGATCTTTTTCGTTCCTAAAGAAGTTCTTCGAAATTCAGATACATTTTTATTACGTTTGTAGAAAAAACATGTGCGGTGGTTACTCATGCTAAAACTATGATCCGAAACTAGGAAAAACGTAGCCAAAACATCAGGTTGTTGCACAAAATTATATGAAATCGAATATATCCACTGGTTTTGTGAGTTTCCTTTGTCAGTGTCATCTGACAACTTCGGTAAAAAGATGCAACGCGATAAGACATCAGAAAATAAAATGGAATTCCACTGGTTCAGCTTGCTATTGACAGAAATACGTGAACTGGACGAAGACGCCGGATGCAGTGCACTTCGAAATTAGGAAAAGTTTCGGTAGTTCGAATAATATGTTGATATCATACGTGATATGGGTGGTTATTGTCAGTTTCTCCATCAGTCCGACTGCATTCCATACATCAACGAGGAATGAAACACACATAACTATTGTCGGGTTTGCATTGTTCATTCACGATATGTCTATTCCCGAAAGAGTTTTTCCATTAAGTTTCGCACCCCAAAGTTCATAGTATTAGGAAGACGATCAAATGCGTTTTGATTATAATATTCATAATGAAAGATAATACACACTTCAAATAATGAATAAAATAAAGCAGAACTGATCAGTCATATTAGAAATCAGCAGTATACAAGTGTTTCAGGCGGAGATTTTGATGACTTCTAGGACCAGATTTATGTCCACAATACAAATATATCATCTCCACGGAGACAGTTACCTGAGTGATGATATTATATCATTCTTTTACACGAGGGATCAACTTTGCTTGTCGAAACTTGTCGAAAGATGATTATGAAATAATGACAAGTGATGGATGGTAAACAATCCAGCTGCCCTCTTAAATATCTAATGGTCTTATTTTCGTCAGCAGGTCTTCTTTGAAAAACAATTAGATACCATCTCCTACGACTGTCGATTTGACTCTATTCGGTTATTGGCAGAGCTTCTATAAGAAGTATTTTACGGTGCCATACTTATACATTTTCAGTTTCACATTGTCTGAGAAGCACCACAATGTATTTATGTATTATATACATGTGACATTTATGAGTGGCAATCGGAGTAATCATGGAATCCCTGAACAATGCCAGTTTGAATACAAGCCAAACTCAATATCCGAATAGTTGCAAAAATTGGCGAATTCGACGGTTATATGAATTTATGGTTCAAGTAGCCACTACTACTTCACATGGAGAACCGAAAATAACTATTCACTAGTGGTAATTCTAGCCAACCATAAGCTATTATCCTTCATGTGCTTGGGAATGATCATCTGCATATATGACATGTTTTAAGGTTCTTACCCCTCATTAGTGCTAGGATAGATGATACAACTTTAGATTCATCCTGTCCCATCCATCGATTGATTGCACTCAAAGCCCAACAGCAAGAAGCACGAGCGTGAAATAGTCGTAACTAGAAGGACGTATATAACATTGTCATAATATTCTATTTCATAAGTATACTGGAGAACTGGAGTATACCTGATACCAATTCAAAGGTGCCATACTTATGTTTGAAACAAAATCACTTTCTTTCGCAGCGCATCCAACCAAATGTATCGATCACTGTTGGTTACGATACGAACTACTTTGTTCTGTTTGTTTGAAGGTTGTAGATGATGTAGTAACTTGACGTCCACCGTCTTAACGGGCTTGAAAGATATATGATTTCTTCCACTTTTTCACAATGTTTCGATTGCTTATATCCGCAATCGTCTTCAGGTGAATACTGACAAGTTCAGATGATACGTCTTTATAGATCTGTTGATATAGTGTAATGGCGGTGTTGTCCACTTTTGTGTTCGGTTATTGTCACAGATAATGGTCTCTTGTTCTCTCCATTGTAAGAATCTCCACATTCACATGGGACTTTTTGCTGGATTCTGTTATATTTTCAGGTTTCGGCTTGGTGAAGAAACTCCGTAAGGTACTGCCGGATTGAAAGCAGCTTTTGATGTTGCAATTGTTTCCGATCCTTCTTGATTTTGTGGGCGTTCTACAATATTCTTGGTCGTTTCGAATTGCTTCTGTACTTCTCTTTGGATTTTCTCATAGTATTCATTTTGGCGTAGGTCCTTTCTGATGTTGTTTATCTCCGCATTCATTGACTTCTGGTTATCACAAATTTGTATCGCTCTTTGTGGAATTTGGGTGATTGGAGCAGAAGTTAAGAAGAAGAAGGTGGGTCGCTTTATTGTATTCTGTATAGAAGGTGGGTCGCTTTATTGTATTCTGTATAGCCAGAATTATATGCTTAATCAATGTTTTCCACCTGTTAAGTTGTACTTCTTTCTGTCAATTCTATAGAAATGAAAATAAAATCACGCTGTCAGAAACTAATGCATCATCATATACATAGCCAAGAATATAAATGATATACTGATTATTAAGATCTTCTTCTGGTATGGTGAGTCCAGAAGTAATTAGAAGTGAAAAAATTGAAGACTTTGTTGAATTTTCTTCCCACCCATATGATTTATGGGACTACACGGTATACGAAAATACTACAAATTGATGGAATACTTCTATCAGGACCACTGAATAGAATTTGTGATTAAGACCATGCTAATGAATTTATTGTTATCACATCCAGCAGACAAAGGGTTATTTCATGGGAAACGGTATCATTCCAGAAAAGACGTCATGGCTGTCTTAAGGCAGACTGCATAAATAATGCTTGCCCTGAATCGTCTATAGCTATTATTCTGTATAGTGTGGAGACACACAGAGAGAATTGTGAGAAGTTTGTTTCAGTAGGAGAGGATTACGAACTCGCAAGTTCTGTATACTACTAGTACACATCACATTCCTATATTGTATACGATAAGTCCGTGTGCTGTGCATGGGATTTAAGGTTAGAGGAGAGGCGTAACTCGGTTGGATTTTGTGGGACCAATTGATGTACGTTTGATGTCACGTCAAAGAGGTCATGATGAAATTCTGGCAGGCTCATCAGTACAGCGGACGTACAGATAATCCTGGGGGATTTTTGAAGGCTCACAGGTATGAAAATATTTGTACTTGTTCGAATGGGCTTTAGAGCATGTTTTGCATTAATGGCAGGATTACACCTTCAGGGGTGTTCTCAAGTTCTTCCGACATTTTTAATCAAACAAGAAAATGGGATGGTGGGTGTAAAGGTAAAAATGAAAATGATATAATGCATGGGTTTTCCTCAGTTGGAAAATCAACCGTATAGACGTGTTCCAGACTGTTCGTCATCGTTAGTTTGCCTTTCATTCGAGTGTTGCACATCTTTGCTTTTGGCTAAACCGTACCAATGATGACCAACAGTATAAAACACCTCTGTACGTGACTCTTCGACTCTTCATTGAGAGAAAAATCCTCTGAAATATATCGTTATTCCATACGAATCTCGAGTTACCCGAAGTTTCGACAGTATTTTCAAGTCCCTCAGTATGGAGGTGGTATATAAAACCTCGTATAAGCTACAAAAGATCCTGGGTACTCCCAAGGATAAAGAAAAAGAAGAGTCGGGGATTTATGGAATTAGCTGCAATGACTGCGAGGAGAAGTATGTGACTTCTCGATGCATTCGAGAGTCTATATATTTCAAATGTAAATATAGCATGAATGCGGATGATGGTCCAATACCATAGAGCCCATTCAAGTTCAATTTCATAGTACAGTAAAGGAATAATTATTCATTAAACATTTTTCAAGAATGTTTTCATTTATCAGTCAATAAATCCAAGAATTTGGTCATTGAATCCAAAACAAAAGGTAGAAATAGATTACATCAGGTAAACGATAGAGAAAATATTTAGTCAATAATTGTCACAGGTACAAAATTTAATGTAAGTTATAGTGTTTGGTAATGAGTGCAATTTAGCCCTCAGATGCATAATATAAATGAGATTATGATAGAATTAGTAGTGAGTATGCTTTTTTGAGCTCCTGAGAGTGTCAACTGTGTTAGCGAAACGCGCGTCGAGTGGTATTGACTTTGTTTTGGTGTTTAAGGTAATTTCTATTTCTTGAACGTCCATACAGTTGCTTTTCCAACTGAGAAAAACCCATTAACTCATTTTCATTTTTAAGTAAGTTCGATAAAATACTGAAATAATATGAATTTTTTATTATAGTCTCTAGGTTATATGGTCATGAATCCTAATGTCGTGCAATCATAGATCACTGGAATTTTCTTTTGTAATGAACGAACTAATGAGTGGATGAGAAAAATACCTCATTTGAAATTTTTATGAGATTACGAATAACTAATAGTCGTTCAACAAAGTATATAAATTCTAGAGGATTGAAATACCTGGCCACCGTGTTCGAATCCTCTGCGATAATTATTGTGAGGATTATTATTGATGGCCCTAAATATTTTATTATTGCACAATTATCGATATGAAATTGTTATGACCGAACTAAAAATTATAATCACGAACCTAAATGTCCATTGCTGTTTGGTCAGTGGATATACTTATACAAAACATAACAATTATGATTAATATATTAATAATGATAACGGTTCTTGTCGTAGTGGTCTTTGGTGGAATAACGTCAAACTCAGAAATCACGAGAACATAATTCCGATTTTGAAGTGGAAATTACTAAGTTTAAGTTGGGAAAAACAAAATTCCGACTTAGGAGTCGAAATTTCTGAGTTTACGAAAGTAAAGAAAAATTGAGTCCCTTGAATGTTTTCGTGATGTGCCTAAAGTATTAAAACCCGAGAGGAGAGAACTAATTAAAAAAAAAAATCAAAGTTAATAAATAACTAATAAATACTAATAAAAATGGCGAATCCGCTAGTTACTGATCACAGCAACTCTTGTATATGGACAGAAATAAAGTGAATAAACACCAATCAGAAATGATTTCCTCAACCACAATGCACTGCTTAATAATGAGTCGATAATTGTGAAAAAAATTAAATGAAAGTCAAACAAAAAACGACAAAAGGACTGCCGATATTCTGTGTCTTTGGGAATAGCAGAAAGAAAGAATTTTCGAACTGGTGCGACGTAATTGGATTAGAGAGACCCAAGTTTGCTAGCAAGTCAATGGAGGAAACTTCTAACACTTTTTGTAGAGTGGTTTGCTAAAAACTTCCGGATTCATATTTTATTTTCGGATACGTTGTGAAACACCCTGTACACCACCATTTGAAAAGTTGTTTATTATATTCAATAGTTGTCACGGATGATCATGTGAATAACGAGTATAAATGCATATGAAAGTGTGAATTAACGTTATCCCGTTTCCCGACTTTCCGAAATGACAGAGTTCTTATGCATATGCATTTAAAACTTATACATTTTTAATTTCACATTGTCTGAGAAGCACCACAATGCATTCATTTATTATATGCATGTGACAGTTATGAGTGGCAATCGGAGTAATCGTGAAATCCCTGAACAATGCCAGTTTGAATACAAGCCAAAACTAAGATCAGAATAGTTGTATAAAATGGCGAATTCGCCGGTTATACGAATTTATACATCAATAACTATTTTTAATTGCTAATTATAGTCGAGCATTAAATATTAACCTTCATCTGTTCGTGAATGACCACTTGCGTATATGACATGTTTCAAGTTGCGCAAAATGCTTGAGATTCTATAACAACTGTCATATAAGGTACTATTTTATAAATATACTGAGCTCCAAACAGCTATTTCAACACCTCGACACGTGTTTCAGTCACCAAATAATCATTATTCGGAGGGAAAGATTCAAACTCTTCTTCAGGAAGATGGTCACTTATTAACTGAAACACTTGTCGAAGTTAAAAAAAATAGCGGTTCGGTGTCGGGATAGAACTCCAGTATATTTAATACTAAACCGAAGGTTCCAAACAGTGCAGGGCAAATACTATTTCATAGGTTTAGCTTGAGACGGAATAATTTGGTAGTTTGGAGCTTTTTTTTGTTATGAGGCTATTATTTCCACTGATTTGTTTGCAAATCCTCCAATATCTATAAAATTGTTGTTGAATCCGTTGTCAGCATCTTTGCTTTCTGCTGACACTATTTGTTACAATACACAGACTATAAGAACAAGCCAATGAGTGCCTTATTATGAATATTTGATTTTCCAGTTGAATTTCAATGTTTTTAATCGAACAAACTTATTTTTAATATTCATGATATTTGAGTTGTATTTAATACTTTTGAGATCCGCTCATGAAAGGACGGAAATAATCATATTTCGTATGGTGCATTCTAAGTTTGAATAGGGTTTTGGGTCACGTAAAATATCTTAAGAAGTGTTAAACAGACATGTCTCCCATTTACATTCGAAGTTCTGCCGGCCAATGTGAACATGTGAAGTAAGTACAATTTATTCGATACCCTGAACTAGTAACGATCGGATTGTCTGTTTTGTGGATGTTCTGGCGTCACCTCAGATATAAATAACCGAAGAACAAATGTATTGTCTAGTTCGTTTCGTAATGGCACTAAAGTTTTGAGTACACACAGAGGAAATCACCAAATCCATACATCCGAATATTGATTGTCTCGCCCTATCTCATATAGCTATCAATAAAATAATTCATTTTTTGCGTATATCTCCGTATACCAAATATTTACAATATAATGTATGTTCATTGAATGGAAATCGATGAAATTCGTCATGTCCGTGTAAATATAGAACACGTTGGATTAAAATCTAACCTTCTCAGAATAGACAATATGGAAAATTCTGCCATATGTACTAATGTGCTACAAATCGATTATTTCATGTTTCAGTGTTTGATTGTTACAGTCATAGAGAGAATATCTCTCACTATGTCTTAGGGGAGATTTTAATGTGCATAACCTGCCTTGCTCAAAGAATATAGGATCATATGTGTTTCTGGGGTTCTATGAATTCCGTTGAATTTTTGATAGGTATGTGATGTGAAATGCATAGGTGATTAAAAGATACCAGTGGCTTAGGCATTGTTGTACGTTTCATTGCGCTTCAACAGGTAAAATTCGCGTTGAACCGATTACAATTTGTTCCTGATGTCAAGTGATTCAGAGATTGATGTGCAATCACAAAAATCCCTGTGGTAAACTTACTGCGTGTTCAATAATGAACTAATGTGCGATACCAACATAATCCTCAAAAAATTACAAATTCCTATATTTTATTGAGTGCTGATTGTATGAGAATTTGTGTTTAATGTTTAAAACTCGAAAATACAATGATACATTCATAAGAAGAATTAATATCACATATAAAAATACACATTCTGAAAAACAGCAAAAATACGACATATCCAAACCTCTGTATTATTTTCATTTCATCATGGAGTTTGATACAATATTCAAAATCAGATGTTTTTTGGAAACCGAATATTTGCCTTATGTGGTGCGTATTGAGGACACCATGCGCATCTACACCTAAGATTCTTGTACATGCCTTACATTATAATGATATAATAATAATACTCCCTCATAAACACTCATAGAGTGTACCCAAAAACATAGCCTGTGCACGTAGATGTTTTTGGTGGTGTATTCACTTTTCAGCTGTAGGAAACCCGGAAAACCTACAGCACCACCCCACGTGCAATGAGTTCTTTGTACCGGATCATCCATGGGCCAAATTTTGTTGTTTTCATTGGAAGCGAAAAATGGGATATCAAACTGCAGTGAGAATTTCAGAAAAGCTTTCGATAAACCTTGCCGAAGTTTGATCTGAAATTCTATCAATTTGTTTTTGTTATGTATGATCAGTTGTAATACATATTAATAATAAAGGCTTTGAGGCAAAGAAGGGGATTACTGTCTGCAAGAAAAATCTGCTGACTGATAGATGTTTCACGCAGGACTTCGTGCAATATATGCATAACCTTTCAATGTCCTGTATCGATTATCGCAAGGCATTTGATACAACATTGCA
This sequence comes from Chrysolina americana, assembly GCA_958502065.1. Lineage (NCBI taxonomy): Eukaryota > Metazoa > Arthropoda > Insecta > Coleoptera > Chrysomelidae > Chrysolina > Chrysolina americana. Next base: position 54,370,205 of record OY293420.1, on the reverse strand, counting down.
TGAGCTCATCATGCATTTGCATTTACTAACGCCGCTCTGGAGGACTCATCGCTTCACCAAAGCAGCTGGTCAAGTCAGAGTCCAGGGCAGGTTATCTTCTCGCTCAGTGCTCTTCTGCATCTCCCTATTGTCAAGTGTCCGTCGCACTACGGAATACCCGTGGATATCACTGCGGCACCCCCAGCAACCGGAGGCATAAGGTCACCCATCTGTTCTGCATGGATGACCCCAAACTTTATGCCTCCGGAGAAAAGAATCTCCATCAGTCCTCAAGAGAGGTGCAAGAGTACATCTCAAAAGAGGACGATGCGAGGAATACGGAAAGGATGTTCAGCTCATAGACGGAAGCATCCTACATCATCTGGATGCCGGAGGGAAGTAAAATTACCTAGGGATGAAAAAACACCATACTCAAGAGGTTACCACAATTGAAACCTCTCTCCGCGGCAAGTATCTGCATAAACTCCGACAGATCTGGTCGTCAGGACTGTCGGGAAGAACAAAGTTACTGCATCTAATATGCTTGCTGTTCCGATTCTAATTTACTCCTTTGGAGTGATGAAATGGACTCAGGAAGAGCTGCGACAACTCGATGTAAAAACTCGTAAAATGATGCATCTTCATAGGAGCTTGCATCCTAAATCGCCTGTTTCACGGTTATACTTTCCCAGACAACGAGGAGGTCATGTACTCTTGAAGCTTGGAGCTACATAACAGAATGGTACTAGATGGAGCCGGTCATCAAGAGTTCATATCCCTTTCTCTACTTGGTAGGCGATCACGAAAAATCGGGGAATGGACCATTAATTTTCAAGGCAGCCGATGAACTCAGTATACTACTCGACACTGATCGGACGAACCCAAACACTGTCATCGAGTTGGAACTCCTTCAAGATAAGCCAATGCAGAAACCTGACCTTTGCTCTTCTCAGGTCAAGAAGGCTGAATTCAGAAACCTAGGGATTCATAATGGCCTACCAAGATGGAGTCTTCAATACCCTCGTCTACCGTAGTCGCGGGATGGGTATAGAGGTCCCTGACACTAGATGCAGAGCGTGTCGTGAGGCAGATAAGACCATAATGCATTTCCTTTCAGCCTGTCCAGCTTATGCGGTCTCAGCCTATATCCACAAGTGTTGTACTACCTTCAACGACATTCGTACAGTATTGACGAGACACCGGTGTTGTCTTACGCTCCGGCGGATATTGAGTCCGTGGTGAAGAATGTTGTCGAATCTATTGGAACTACTCATTCCCCACTCTCAGGCAAACACAAGCCAATTAGCCTGATGTAGTCCTCCTCGACCATCAAAGCAGGACGATTTTTGTTATTGAGTTTTCGGCTCCTGGAGAAACGAAAATCGTCCAAAAAGAGGAGGAAAAATGAAAAAAATATCGGGATCTACTCTTTGAACTCGGCAGACTTCACTCAAACCATTCTGTTGAAATGGTGATTCTGATAATAGGGGTCCTTGGTGGATTGATGGACATTCTGTTCTCAAATTTAAAAACCATGTCGGCTTGCCGTAATATGGCAGACATCTCAGCCAGACGAATGCAGAAGGCCGTCATCCTTGGTACACTCCGCCTACTCAGGGCATAGATTCTCGGACCCAATAATAATAATAATAATAATACTCCCCCATAGACACTCATAGAGTTTACCCAAAAGCATAGCCTGTGCGGGTAGAGGACGGCTATTATTATTATTTGCCGGGGCGACTTACTGATTTTTGGTGGCTAATTCACTTTTCAGCTGTAGGAAAACCCGGAAAACTCTCAGCACCACCCCGGGTGGTCGGCGCGAACTCCTTGCAAGCACCAGCCTGCCGAAATTAAAGAATGACATGAAAAGAAGTTCTAACCTACTTTTTCTCGGCTGTAATCTTAACACCAAAAAAACGTTGATGGGATCATATGTGACACCAAATATCGACTGTCTCTATCGTCCACTAAATTACAGCTGTCACACACTCATACAAAGTTTCAACAGAAATAATTTTGTGAGTGCACGTTTTTCAGATATTAGAAGTTGAATGGAATTAGATAATTTAAAGGTCATTTAGAATACTATTTGAGGTGTTTTTAACTCGGAATCTTTTTTCCAGTCATATGTTTTCAAAGAAAAAAAAATAATTCGCGTAATGTCTCGTTACTAATACTTGCAGTGGTGTTGTATCTGCCTGGAGATCTGTAGAAAATAAAGTAGTTTTCACGCAAGGAGTAATTGAAGTAGGTCATTAACACTGGGTGTGGTGGTGCAGCAGATAGTTAGGATGGAAATAATGTGTTCGAATACAATTAAGACAAGTGAAGCTAAGAATAAAATGAAACGCTTATCTTTATTTTCTACGGATGATCTTATATTACGCGACTAATTTCGTTCACCTGCCGATTTTTTATAATTAGTATATTCTAGAGTGTTCTGTGCCGCCCTCTCCACTTTGACGTCCCCAAAAGGTGGTTGGGGTATATACTGGAGTAAAAATTCACAAAAAAAATTAAACATTCCCTACTTGGAGAGCTCGTACGCCGAGCGGTTGAGAGGAAGTAAAGAATGTGTGGAGTGGGGGAAACAACATGCTTAGGCTTGTAATGCGCGATGGGGTGGACGAACTTTCACGCTGAAGAATAGAAATTTTCAAAGCCACGGTTATTTCTTTATTTTCCCTCGAACACCAACATCCAAATAACTGCCATTACATCTACAACATACCACAACTCATAAATAAATAATAATTCATCATATTTCTGACATAAATCTCTGCAAGGAGGCGCATCGGCCAGCGCAACACTTGCTGTGGGTTGACGACAAGCCAAGACAAGTTCATTATCTTAGAAATTCCATTAACGCAAACCAGAGACACAATTGCTGAACATTTATTTTTGAAAGTATACCCTTTTGTTATTGGTTACTTGTAGTGGTAATTACTAAAACATAATGATCTAATGAAAACAATGAAGGAATGTCATAACATTTTAACCAAAATGATGGGTGTGTTATATATATTAAAAGCCACTTAACCTACACCGCAGATATAAAACAGCTGAATACTAGTAATATTATTGTATTGAAGACCTCGCAACAGAATATATCATATAACATCACAGCAATATACAGATCTCCATCGATGTGTCCATATGAATACAACAACGCTCTTAATACATTTCTGGAAGAAAAAGTCAACAATAAAGAAGATGTAAATATAATTGTGGGTGACATCAACATTAATATCTTTGACAATAATGATTATAATATTGAATATTTAAATATATTAAACTCATTCGGATATATATCAGCAATAAATGAATATACCAGAATACAAGGAAACTCCAAAACATGTATTGACCATATATTCATCAACAACAAACTGGAAAACTCCACTATTGTCCCAGTTATCATACATTCATCTATCACGGATCATTTTCCAATTGTACTACAGATGAAGCCTCCACATCCTAAAGAACAAACAACATGTATTGATAATAGATTTAAATATTTCCTTAACAAAAATAAGTTACGTGAGCAACTAGAATCGGAATCATGGGCAGATATTTACAACGAGAAAGATGTTAATATAATGGCTACCAAATTCACTAACTACTTGAAACAAAAAATTGAGGAAAGCACGAATAAAGTGCTAATTAAACGAACAGAAATAAAAAGGAAGGAATGGATTACAAGTGGACTAATAAAGTCAATTAACACAAAAAATATTCTCCACAAAAAAATGCGTGCAGATCCGACCAATGAAGCTTTACAAACCCAATATAAGAAATTTAGAAACAAGCTAAATGAAACAATCGAAAATGCTAAAATAAATTTTTTCAAAAATCAGATCAATAAATTGAAAAATACCCCCAACAAGCTTTGGCAGGCCTTAAAAACTATTGACAAACCTGATTCGAAAAATACTATAATCCAAATTGAAAGGGACGACAAAACGATGCTCACAAACAAACATGAAATGGCAGAATGTTTCGTTGATCACTACACAAAAATGGGTAAAAAGTTAGCTACTTCAATAGGAAGTAAAAAAGTTGCAAGAAGCTACAAAGAAACCACTTTAGTCAATTCGTTTTATCTAGAAGAAACCAACGAAAGAGAAATACGGGAAATAATACTGCAGCTAAAAACTGGCAAATCTCCTGGAATTGACGGAATAAAATCAGAACTATTAATAGAATTTGTCGATCATCTAACAGCACCTATTTCCTTCATGATGAACAAAGCAATGCAGTCAGGTATATTTCCGGATGTTTTCAAGCACTCCATTATAAAACCCATTTATAAAACGGGAAATAAAATGAAAGTTATAAATTACAGACCTATATCGCTCATTAGCCACATAGCAAAGATATTCGAAAAGTTGCTGAAAATTAGAATGGACAAATTTTTAAAGAAATACCGAATACTTTCAGATAACCAGTACGGTTTCCGAGAATCCAAATCTACCCAAGATGCAATGGTCAAGCTCACGAAGGAAACTTATGATGCAATGGACAAAGGTGAAGCAACCCTATGCATTTTTGTAGATTTGGCCAAAGCTTTTGATACCGTGTCTCATGAAAAATTATTAAAGGTTCTGGAAAATGTTGGTTTTAGAGGCATCTCTTCTAAACTCTTCAGCAGCTACTTATCGAATAGGAAGCAATGTGTCCAGATTGGAAACTCGTACAGCTCTAACCAATACATAGAATACGGAGTGCCACAGGGTACAGTTCTTGGACCATTATTGTTCAACATATATATTAACGATCTTTATGAATCAAATATTGACGGAACTATAGTCAGTTTTGCTGACGATACCGCTGTATTATATCGCGATAAAAATTGGACAAACCTTAAGAGTAAAGTTGAGAATGATTTCATTAATATAATCCAGTGGTTTGAGAGCAGAATACTCACAATTAATTTCACTAAGACATTTTTTGTTCCATTCGCAAACTACAACAACAATTTACCTAACTATGCCACACTCTCCTTCAACAATGATGGGACCATTATTGAAATAACTATGAAACCACATATAAAATACCTAGGGTTAATTATAGATAAAAACCTGCGATGGAACAAACACGCAGAATACGTCGCAAGAAAATTAAGATCCCTATTAAACAAGTTCAAGTTCTACAAAAAAATATTTGCAATAACGCAGTTAAAAATGTTGTACTACAGTTTGGTTCAAACACATATAAACTATGCTATAACTGTCTGGGGAGGAATAACAAATAATTATTTGAATATAATTGAAGTTACCCAAAAATGGTTGTTGAAAATTATATATAACAAAACATATACATATGCATCAGTGAAACTTTTTGAAGAGTCACAAACATTCACTTGTCGACACCTCTATTTCCTTAACCTAGCTATCTACCATCATAAAAATAAACAGTCCATGGCTACCATTGAACATACTCATGACACAAGATACAAACAAAAAACATCAAAAATACCCAAAGTGGGGACAACAAAACACCAAAAGTTTCTGACTTATCTGAGTCCTATCGTTTATGCTGAAATACCCAATGAGATTAGACATACCCGAAATCTGCACATATTCAAAAAGAAAATTAAAGGTTGGCTTCAAACAATACCTGCAGAGAGAGTGAATCAAATTATTGAGAGAAGGATGTATTGAATAATTCCCACGAAGACAATGTTGAAAAAAAAAAAAAAAAAAATCCAGAATCGGGGTAAAACAATACAAAAAAGTGTATAAAAAATTAATTAATTAAAATTAACTATAATGTAAACCGCTCAAAACCAAGTGAATATAATCATCGAAACTGTTCTAGTTTAAAAAATTTGCAATCAAGACTTTTTTTTTTTTGTAATATACGTGCTTGCAAATAATACTGAATGCACATTGTTGCGATGCTTAGGCGTGATAATTTTATATATGTATTCATTATGTCTAGGTATAGTCTTTTATTTACAAAAAAAACTTTCTTACCTTCAAACATACCTATATATATTTTCTATTTACACAATTTTATATCTTTTTATTTCACATATATACATTTTACACTTTTACACTTGTATGTTTTTATATTCTCCAATGATAACATTTTCATAGATTTATATTTTCACAGTCGTATCTACATTTTCACAATTCTGAATTCTGTAATTATTGTTTCATTAACTACGTAATTAACTTTGCAACTTTTGATGTAATTAATTAGGCTAATTGCTCATGCACAAGGTTTTACCTTTTATGGGCAACAACTTATTCATTTGCTGATATTGTATTGTACTAATGATTTACATTTATTGTTTTTTTTTATATTTATTGATGGCAAATAAATTTAAAATTTAATAATCAACCTGTAATCGGAAGATTAGGGGCGAGACAAGACAAGGTTTGAGATATTCAGCTCTATAGTTTCAGTAGCGGGCTTTAATATACGTCGAGGTATTTGTTCATTGGGAAAAAAATAATTTGGGTTTTTCTTGTTTCTGATAACGCACAGGCAAAACGCACTTTGATTGAAATCAAGAGAGTTTTGGTGTTTGAGTAGGTTCACATATTGGAATTCTCAAGTCGTGTTTCAGTGGAAAGTGTCAATTCCCCTGTGGCTGGAGGTTCACCATGGATACCAGAAACTGTATGGTAGTGATCTATAGCCACAAATGCCCATTCATCATTCGTGTAGGCTAGAGGAATCTAGTCGAATAATCGAGTATAATCAGTAAAGTATAATTTTCTCAACTGAACCTTTCATATTCCACATATGATTCCATAGTAAAATTCATTCCGAAGATTTCCAGTAAACGATCGGCAATAACAAAAATACTTTACTTTGCGTTCAGCACTGTGAAATTAAATCTCCATAGAAACTATCTGATAAACATGTACTATGCCTTAATTTACTCCACTATCAGCTGTAACATAATTGTCTGGGAAAGAGCCACGGGAACATCTAGTGTTCATCATACAAAAGAGATTTATGAGACTCCTGTTTGGCCTGGGTTTAAGAAAGTCATGCAGGAATATAATTTGTTGAAAATGGTGTTCTGACAGTTACATCCATCTACCTCTACAAACTACTAACGTATATCCATTGCAATATGGAAGAGTTAGAATAGAACGCTGGTGGCTACCTATTTAACCTGCTGCCGGAGAGTATGAAGTCGATCTCAAACCACAAATATTTCAAATCTAGCATTAAGAAGATTTTACCCCTTTCTACATGATTTCTACTCGCAGCACAAACTATAACTGACTTACTGAATGTCTTTAATCTGTACAAATTTACATATTTTTTGAATATTGACATTCAATAGTCTCAAAACCAATCTACCCTTTGCTAAGGTTTGTTCATATAGCCTTTGTATACCTATGTATTTTATACCAGGAAAATCTGATAACAATGTATTCTACTCGTTTTACATGTATTTGTCTAGTTTATAGCATTTATTTATCTCTTTAAATGACTTGTCTCATGTTTTGTAAATAAGACTTAAAGAGATCAATAAAGTATCTATCTATGTCAATCCAATTTTCTGGGCATTTTCATATTATTTTAATTTTTTGCTTGATATCTTGACCATTCAGTATAACTGTATTCCTTTGTTTGCTGAATATCTGAATGCACCGTAGCAACTAGCTTCACGTTTTCCATCTGATGAACCGTTTACAGATTTCAAACACTATCCATTACTTATAATTACGGTTTGCATACTTTCTCCATTGGGAGTCAACGATGCAAATAAGGGACGCACAATGAAGAAAGTTAACACATGACAGAGTTCGGTCAATAAAACAGACACACAGAGATTTCGTGTGGTTTGGTTGGTAATAAACCACGAAGAATTGTGGTGTCGATGCTGAATTTTACAACGGTTTGCTTTTGAATTGAAACATCATACTGAGATGGCAATGAACAAGTGCAAAATTAACTGTTATATTTGCCAGAACTTCTGATGATATTATTATTTTTTTCTATTCAGTCAAGGGATTAATATATTCGAAATAAATATTCATGAAAAGTTTTGATGAAAACAAATTATTTTGACGAATTCAAAAATACCCGCATATTCACAAAAACATACTCTTCCATTACGGACATTGAATTACTTCTGATTTCCATTTTATGCAAGGTAGGTCAGGCAACATCAGAGTCATCTTGTTCATACCCATCAATGATTTCAGGAACGAAAATACATTTGGTTATGACGATACATCTATTGAGATTATTGAAAATCTTCCAATTAATGTACTTGAGGTATTCGAATCAATGATAAATAACTCTTTTCAAAATAAAAAAAAAATCCCTTACCATTTATTTATACAAAGGAGGCAGTCTAGATGACCCCCCAAATTTTTGACCAAACTCCCACGTCCCATCCATTGCAAAATGATAAGAATAACTTGTGAAGAAACGGTTTGGCATTTTCCATATTCCACATCATTATTAGTTACAATCAGTATAGATTTCCGAAAGTCAAAAACACTATTGATGCTGTGTTTATATTCCTTTTTGAGGTCTACTTCAACATCAATTCTGGACATGTTGCAACAGCAGTGTTTTGTGATCCAAAGGCATGCGTGGATCACGAAATACTCTTGGGGAAACTTAATGATTATGGATGTAAAGAAATGACTCTGCAATGGTTCAAATCATATCTGATATGTAGAAAACAGTCGAAGAAAATTATGATCAATTTTGGAGTGCCTCTGTGTTGGCTGCTATACTTTTTTGGTATGAATAATCATAATAATAATAAGGCCAGGGACTTTTCAGTTTGGAGTGTCTACACAACAGAATGGTACTGGGTGGAGCCAGTAAAGTCATCAGGAGTTCAGATCCCCTTCTCTGCTTCGTATGCGATCATGAAAAGGCAGGGATTGGAGCATTTATTTTCAAGGCAGCAACCCATGCAGTCGATGAACTCGTTCTCGTATTCGACACTGAACTGACGAATCCAACTCTGTCAACGAGTTGGACCCGTTCAGCAAAAAGCCCACGTCAAAGCTGCGGAGAGTAAGAGGCTCCTACAGCTACATAAGGATAAGCAAATGCATGAGGCTTATCCAGAAGCCTGACCTTCGCTTTTCTCATGTCAAGTGGGCTGAGGTCGCGTGATGGGTATAGAGGTCCCTGATACTAGATGCAGAGCGTGTCGTGGGACAGCTAAGACAGCTTGTTCAGCTTATGCGGTCTCAGCCTATATCCACAGGCATAACGCGGCCCTACGAGTGTTGTACTACCACCTATGACACTCGTACGGTATAGACGAGACACAGATGTTGTCTCATGCTTCCGGAGATATCAAGTCCGTTGTGGAGAATAAGAAGTGTCGAATCTATTGGAAATACTCATTCCCCACCCTCAGGCAAATACAAGCCAATAAGCCTGATGTAGTTCTTCTCGACCATCAAAATAGGACGATTCTCGTTATAGAGTTTTCGACTCCTGGCGAAATGAACATCGTCCGAAAGGAAGAGGAAAACCGGACTAAATATCGAGATGTACTCTTTGAACTCCGCAGGCTTTACCCAGACCATTCTTTCAAAATGGTGGTTCTGATCATGGGGGTACTAGGTGGAATGATGGTCACGCTGCTCTAGAATCTGAAAATCATAACGGCTTGCTGTGATGCGGCAGAAAACCTAGCCGGAAGAATGCAGAAGGCCGCAATTCTTGGTTCACGCCGTTTAATCAAGGAATATGATTTTCGGACCCACTAATCACTCACCCCAAGGACGTGGGGAGTCTTTACTGGGGTTAATGACACACCAGCGCGCCCTCCGGTTGTATCGGAGCTCCAGAGACATGGCCTGACTGGAATATTCCTTATGGAAAAAATAATAATAATAAACTCATAGAGTGTAGTCAAAGGCATAGCCTGTGCGGGTAGTTGGCGGCTATTATTATTATTTGCCGTGGCGCTCCGGGGCGACTTACTGATGTTCACGGTAGTGTATTTACTTTTCAGCTGTAAGAAAACCTGGAAAACCTACAGCACCATCCCGGGTGGGCGGTGCGTACTTCAAGCTAGCTACCTGAATAAAAAAAAATGTTTTTTTCTTCAATTTAATAATTTCAATAAGTATTTTCAACTTTATTTGTATATTCATGTTGTTTATTGGCCTATTTCAGTTAATATGTCCATTTTATTCACGAATGGCAACGATTTCCAAAATTTTCAACTACGCTGGTGTGTGATATTCTGTTTTAATAATAATAATCCATAATCTGGCTTAATAAGTGTCACATCATGATGAATTGTCAAGTTAACGATTCTTTGAGATGACTGGGTCATAAGTAAACAAAATCCAAACATTTATTCGAAGAGGTAAACCGTTTGAATGTTCAATGAACATATTTAATGCCTGAGTGAGAGGAAACATATTTTGGTAAAGAGTATCAACATTTTATTCAGGGACAGAAGACGTTCCCACATATGATATATCTAAAATACTTATAGACGAAGAAGAGAAAGGTGAGGCGATCAGTGACATAATCGTTAGTATAGTACAAAGCTGGTGGTGATAAGTTATTGGTAGAAAAAATCCTTAAAATGAATGATTTCTTTTCCTATAAAATGAAAATTAAATAGGAGCTGGTTGAAGGTGGTGCAGACCTTCTTGAATTCTGCGAGAAAATGGCGAAGTTTCGTAGCAATCCCCGTTTATATAAAATAATTTTTTTTCAATGATGAATCTTAATTTTTCTCGAAGGTGATATTACCATTCAGAATTGTAGGTACTGGGGTGACGGCAACTCCCAGAAAGCCTTCATTCTATGCTCTCCCAGAAACTTTGTTTGTGTTTGGTTGGAATTTTAAGGTATCTTCAAAATAGAATTATTCTTGCAATAACAACGTTGTTCTCAAAAATCCACGCATATCCTCCTTGGATATCGGTGCTCGTGCTTGTGTTTAAATATTTGTCACTGTAAGGTCGTTTGTAACACCGATTACAAAATACACCACTAATATACCCAAGAGCCATTTTTGATCGAATCTGTATATTTAGACAAACGTTGATTCCAAAACGTTAGTTAGCCCAACTATCACGAAACAGAGCGTCGGAGTCGGAAGGGACTGAATTTTCGTCGCCGACTTATTTGGATGACAGAATTACTAAACCACATAGACTGAACCTCAAACTTGGAACTGAAGCCGACATTGAATATTAAATTTACTCACCGCCTTCATCTGTCATAATTAGCACTGTAGTGTTGGGTCCAAGTCCCTCTGGATTAAATACCTGGACAGTGACGTAGTATTGAGTCCACGGCTCTAATTGTGTTAGAAGATGGTTCTGTAACAATAAGGCATCAAATGTCAGTTTAACATGTCTCGAAAATTTAATTGCCGTGAGGGATTCTCATTCCGTTACAACGTGCCGAACACCTGTTTTTGGTTTGAGTCAATTTTGCGATAACAAACCTGCAAATCGACAGGTAAGACGGCACGTGGTCACAAATAGAATCTCTAGATAAACTATTTCTCTAAACAACAGAAATACCATGTTTCATTTGATTTTAATAGGAATACGTAAAACGACAATCATTTATATCAAAATATGCTTCAATATCGGGAGAATAAGTTTCTCATTGATAAAGTTTGAGGATATAAATATAAGTGATCATGTTGAAGGAATAAAACAATTCTATAAATAGTCACAACCACATAAAGTCATATTATGGTCTGTGACCGACCGATGTCTTGAAAACCTTCCATAATATTGTCAGGTGGTGGTATTTTGTACGAATATAGTGTGGCTACGCAAAAACTGAAACAGCGCTCAGTTTTGTCATTCCTCAGAACTTATGGGGTTGTATCACCTTCGAAGGTTCGCTGTTAATATTTGATGTTGAGGTCTAGCAGTCCCTTTTCCCCTATTCAATCGTTTCGAATAGTTTTCTCTAGATTTTCTCGTTATTGTCGTGTCCTTTCATTTGATCACTCAGGTCCTCATTATATCTTCTGCATGTAATCTGTTTTCGGTCTTCTGCGCCTTCTTCATTCGACTGGGTTCTTTTCTAACTCGCGGCAAGTCCTACTGGAAAATCTAGCGGCAGAGACGTATGATCACTCGGACTGTAACTGAAGTGAGACATTTAATATCTTCTTCATTTGAAATAGAAACCTAATATACAAAATATATAAAAAAAAAAACTATGAATAGTGAATAAAACAAACACTATGAAATATATATAAAAATAGTTAGAACAAGTTGAAATTTGAAAATTGAAAATAACATGCAGATGAATGAATAAATGAGTCAATCAGCAAAATTGATACAAATATACACACAATAAAAATAACAGACTTGGTTTGGTTACAGATTAATTAGTTATATCCAGCAATAAAAACAACAACACAATAAAATAGTTAAGATGAAATTACATGATTAAAAACAATGTTTAAAATAGTGAAGTGTATCCCTATAATTGCCGCGAATACGGCAATTATTTATGGGTCTATTTATTTCTTCAAACACTCCTTAAGAGCTGCTATGAAATCTTTCAATGTGGATTTTTTTCAAATGATTCTGGTAATTCGTTGAATTTGTGAAAACCTTTAAAAAATAACGAGTTCATGGTACTTCTGAATGCAGTTCTGTTTATATGTATATTATTAAAATTTCTGGTACAGTAATTATGAATGTTTTTGTTCCAGTTGAGGTACCGTTCAAAATATTCTGGTGCCATATCATTTTACTATTTTGGATACTAATATGATTGTGAAATAGTAGATTCTACTTTCAACTGACAACTAATTCAAACAATTTAGCATACTTTTTATGGGAGTTAGACGATATGTTTCCAAGATTAACCTCATTCCACGGTTTAGGAGTTTCTGTAGCATATTTAGTTTACCGAGATCGAATAAAAGTAATATAGACGCACAATGATCAAAGTGAGGCTGAATGATAGTGTTATAAACTGTAACTTTGGACTGTATCGACAAATGTTGTGCTATTCTACTGAAAAAATACAGTTTTTTTGATTTTTTTCATGAATTATATTCGAAGTGAATGAGAAAACTCAATAAATTGTCTAGTTGAAAACCAAGGTGTTTGACTGTTGACACAACTTAAATTTTTTCATTATTGATATTGAGGTTAATATTAATGATATCAAGAGAACTTTATTTATATTTTTTTGTGAAGATCATGACTTTTGTTTATGTTACGTTTAACTTCAATTTGTTGGTGCATGAATACTCATTCACATTTAGATTCACATCACAACAGACAAGCAACGTATCGTTGGCGAAAAGGTTTATCACCTCAGATTCAATAAAACCTTCAATATCGTTCAGATATATCACAAAAGAAGAGGGCGCAAAACGCTACCCTGGGGAACACCCACATCAATATCTATTTCATTTGATAGTGAAGTTTAGAACAGACTTTCTATTTTCTATTTTTCGAATAATTACTAAACCACTCTAATACTTTTCCATCAATCCCATACTATTTAATTTCAATAACATAATTCCTTTATTAATTGTCTCAAAAGCTCTATTTAAGTCTAAAAATACACCAATAACATATTTGTGGATATCTATGTTGGTTTGAATATTAAAAAGTGTGAGCTGAAATGCTGTTTTACAACAGAATTTTTTTCGGAAACCCGACTGATTGTCTATTAAAATTGAATTTTTAGTGACGTGATCTAATAATTGGTCATAAATAGCGACTTCAACGATTCTTTCAATTGGGGGTAAAGTAATTATAGGACGAAATTCATCAGTTTTATTGGTGTGGAATAGGAATGACAGTACTAATTTTCAACATTTCATCGAAGCTCAGACTTCTTCCCGAAAACTTCCAATCAGGAAATCAAAAATTTTCAGCAAAAAGAAAAACATTGGTAACAAATATTCATTCGAATAAATACTTTGAAGTATTGTTCGAAGTTTGTTAAGTATTGAGTGTGCATCGCTCTAGGAATCGATTATGCGCCAGGAATGTGTTTTTGAACCCTGAACAATCCCATCACTGCCGGTTGTTACCGAAGATTGGATTAATCTCTTACCTCCCTCAAGTGCCTAATATAGACGTATCGTTTTTCGGTGGTCGATTGTGTGACTTCGCAAACAGCATTAGATATTTTACTGTAATTGTTCCCTTGATAACGACCGCAACCTTAACCACGTATGTAACTTGTAACTATTCGCTGTAGTTTAACTGGTCCTTGAGGAGTTATTGATTATTCGCATAAGGAAATCCTATATAACGGTTGTATGATTACATAAAGTGGCCACAAAGTGGTTAGATTAGAAATAATGAACTTATTTATTAGGCTATGGAGATTAGGAGCCCGTTGGGTTAGCGATAACCGTATAAATTGCGAATTCAAGATATTTCAATCCCTTCTAATTGGACAAATCCTCATCAAGATTTATTGGTGAGTTTGTCACTGTTTCTTATTAATGCCATGGTATCCATACCTGTATTTTCAATGGTTACCGACACATCTTTCGTCTCGAATGTTTGAAACCTTAGGTATCATTTTCCGAAAATATTTCATGGAAATAATAATGGTTATACACCATCAAACCACGCCAACGGCCGAATTGGACACTTTTATAGGGAAATTCCTATTTTCAAACTAGGTAGATGAAAACTGATGAAACTGTGTCTGAGGGTAAAATTTTATGAAAAACTCAATGGTGGAAACCACATATCGATATCTATCATCGTTTCTGAGTTACAGCATGTGTTTCGAAAGTGTGCATTTTCGAAAAGTTGTTGATACTTTTTTTCTGTCAAAGATTTCTTGTTTCTATGAAAACATTTCAATAGCACCTTTTTATGTAGAATTCAATGGTGTAAGAAACTTATTTTTTCAAATAAGAAATCCATAGTTATTGATGGAAAAATGTGTTTTTTGTATATTCCTGCATATTTCAAAAGAGCTTAAAATTAGAGCTCTTAGGTTCTTTCATGTAGACTTTGAAACGCACACTTTGAACAAGTAGGCTTTGGACGACGCGGCGATAAAACAGAATGCAAATGTTTACTGATAGCTGTCAAATTTTGATTTAGGCAGCAGAGACGCTCATCAATTCGTAGTTTCTGTTCAATTTTCAAACGCATTCGCAATGACGTATGAGAATTATGAAAAATGGGATATGATATTTTGTTTTATACGAACTGGGGAAAATGCAGAAGCAGCATGCAATCTGTATCACGAGAGGTTTTCAGAAAAAAGACAATCTTTTGGAGACAATTTCGCAAGATTGCGACACAACCTAATTAATGGTGGTCAATTTGAAAAGAAAAGGCCAAAATTATATGACTCAAATAGGGATAAGGGGTTGAAAGAAATAGTCGTTTTAGGAGCTGTTGAAAATAATCCCAAAACGTCAACGGAAAATTTGAAAAGATCAACGGGCCTACCTAGAACTAACGTTAGGAGGATTTTGATAAAGTACAAATACAAGCCATACAGGATCAGAAGAGTCCATAAACTCAAAACAGGAGATTTTGAATGCCGAATGGATTTTTGTCAGTGATTCCTGGAAAATTGTAACCAAGAGCGTGATTTTGTATTTGGACAGACGAAGCTTATGTGAGCAATCTTCATTCTATTGTGGAGCAGACAAGTTAAGAAAGATTTGGATTTAGAGTATGGGCAGGTGTTTACAGGGGTAGACTTATCGACCCGTTCATTTAAAATGGTACTGTCACATCTCAGCGGTATGTAGAAATTTTGAGGCAAAATATTGAACCCCTTGTTGATGAATATATTTTCAACAAGACGGGGCTTCGCCTCACAACACTGCAGTTGTCAGCAACTTTTTGGCTGCGACTTCTGGTAATAATTGGATAGCCAACTAAGGACTCAAAGGTTGGCCTGCCAGGTCATCGGACCTAGCGCCTATGGACTTTCACCTCTGGGGAAGGTTGTCTTATTTTCAAATTGCCGACCAATTTTAGATACGTATTGAAAGTGGCAGTGATGCAAAGTTTTGCTTCTCTCACTCCTATTGAACTAATTAATTCGACAAAACGTTTAGAAAAGGTATCGCCTGTGTGTAGGAGAAGCTGCTAGACATTTTGAATACCTTCTCTGACAAAATATATTTCATTGTTTGTTCTTCATCATTATTATTATTGTTGAAGTTTCATTTATTAGTAGTCAATATAGTATAAATTATTATCAGTTTCATTGAAACTATGAGTTTTAATTACTGCTGTGAAAAACTTTCTCAACATTTGATAGCAACTTCTGAACAATTTCTTTCTGTTTTATCGCCGCGTCGTCCAAAGCCTACTTGTTCAAAGTGCGCGATTAAAAGTCTACATGAAAAAACCTAAAAGTTCTGTATTTCAAAAATAACTCCATCAAAACATCAAGTGTGTGATTTTTGTAAAGGTAATTTCAAGCTCTATTGAAATATGCAGGAATATACAGGGTGTGGCGTTTAAAAAGAATAATTTTCCATCAATAACTATAGATTTCCTATTTGAAAAGATAGGTTTCTCACACCATTGATCCCCAAGGTTGGCTGAGGCGTTGCAGCCAACGGGATTGGCGACCCGTGGGCCCTAGCTTACCGTACACCAACGTCAAAAACACACATGTTTCCCGACACTTAACACAGACCCACTCACACAGAGGGATGCGAGAACTTGAAAATCTGCCTCCAGTGGGAGCTAAGGAGGGGCCTCGGATTGGGTGCTGCGGGAGTGATAGCCGGTGATAGAGTCACCCGCGGCCGCCGCGTTGAGAACCAGCCCTACCAGGGTTTTCACGAGGAGGCGGATCGAAGGAACTCGCTGCGGGAACTGGAAAATCTGGTCTTCGGTGGGAGCCAAGGAGGGGCCTTGGTTCGGGTGCTGCGGGACTGGTAACCGGTGAATGAATCACCCGCGGACTTCACCGAGGAGGCGGATGGAAGGAACTCGCAGTGAGAACTGGAGAACTAGTCTCCAAGGAAAGACTGCAGGTCTGGTAGCCGGTGACAAAATCACCCGCGGCCGCCGCACCGCCCGACGGAGAACCAGCCCTACCAGGGCTTGAAGTGGCGGATTGAAAGAACTCGCCCCCTTGACAAGCACATACACACTACATACCCAGCCTTTGAGGAGAGCAGGTGGAAATCACAGGCAGGCAGAACGCCATGCATGAGGAAAGCAGGGGATAGCAAAAAGGGCCCATTGGGGCCTACCCATAAGTACTACTACTACACCATTGAATTCTTCGTAAAAAAGTGCTCTGGATATGTTTTAATAGAAACAATACATTTTTGAGAGAAAAAAAGTTGCAGCAACTTTTCGAAAATGCACATTTTTGAAAAACATGCTGTTACTCAGATAGGATAATACATATCGATATGTGATTTTCACCATTAAGTTTATCATAAAATTTGACCCTTAGACACAGCCATCAGTTTTCATCTGTCTAGTTTGAAAACAGGACTTTCCCTTTAAAAGAGTCCAATATGACCCACTCTGTACATGGTTTATACAACGTCCACAATCACTGGCGGAAAAACCTGATATCCTGGTTAACAGAAACAGAAGAAAAGTCCTTCACCAACGAGGTCCACATGCTTTGTCCTGGTTAACTCCATTATCGACTCAGAATCGGAGATGGTGTTTGCCTCTACTCTAAGATTGACTTCTCATACCAACGTGAAGAGAGTTTGGAATCAAAAAACGTGTCACGTTATTTGAATACACCAAATTCCTCTGTTACTTTAACTTAACTAATAAGCCATCCTATAGCGACGTTTGTGAGTTCTCCCTCAAATTGGACTTCAAGCACTCCCCATTATTTTTCATCGACCCATGCTGGATAATGTTCATTGATACCAACACTAAAACCAATTTGAGGAAATGAGCTATTATTCTGAAATGTTTGTTAGCTTTGGTGGCGAAGTGCCAAATTGAATTGAGCAGTGAGCTGTGACAAGGTGTGAATGAAAATAAAGAAAATGTTTACTCAAAATTGAACGTCAATATGAGTGAAAAGAGCCGTACAGGTGATTATTTATTCCGTGAAATAATCTTTTTTTTTTTGCAATATAATTCCTGTCATGAAGGTGGCTTGCTTTCGAAATTGTATCAATTGTTAGCCGAGTTATTGTGCCTTTGAATTAAGTGTTACGAGAACCGAATTTTTTTTGTTTTCCTATTTTTGTTACTTATACTTTCGACTGTGATCAAAAACATTAAAAATGTAACACTCTTTGAACATCTCTAAATTATTATTCTTTCATGCAATAAACTTAATTTTTCATTTGTGCCCGAATAACTTTCATGAAGATACTTGAAATAGCTTCAAAACAAGGTATACACAATCCCCCTTCTCATTAAAATATATCGATGACGTGATTCTGTTAGCCACCAGTGACAACTGATAGGTTATTTCTTATGTAGAAAAGTACTCTGGAAGGTCCCATTTCATCCAGTTGTCACTGATGTCGATATTAAATGTGGTACTAAAGTTAGTAGGTGGGAACTATTACGACCCCATAGCATGCGCTATACATTCATCGTATAATGGCATACCATAGTTATGGAACAATCAAAGTGACATGCAATAATTCAGTGGAACAATATCGTTTCGCTGAATAGGGCACAATATTTTTGTAGATAAGGGATGACATACTAAAGTGCATCCAATTAAACTTGATGTTCGTATTGTAAATACATATTGATATAGTGGGCAAGTTATTCAATTACGAATTCATATACACACATTAACAAGCTTAATGTCTATAATTCTGCTACATGAATAATCAATTAGTTTATCGTATGGTCCAAATTATTTCAGTTGGATATCCTCAAATTTTATGAAAGTTGAGGAATGAAAAAAGTTCAAAGAGATGTTTGGATAACGTATTTGAAGTGAATGTCCTTTTGTTAAATGCTTGATATTGATAACACTATCGAAAAATTTAAAAACAATAGGATAAGTGTACGGCAAAACTTTCAAAACGAGAATGGTGAAAGAAAATATAAAGTTCTACCACTCGAGAACGAACACGAAATTTCTGTGATTCTCAAATTTCACTTTGAAAATCAGGGTTTCGAACTCGACTGTTACATTCTCGCTCAGATTCAAGAGTTATTCCATCTTGCAAATAAGAAAGAGTTTTATGTTTCATCGCCTTTTTTTTCTTTCGTACTCTTCCCAAACAAACGTTTGCCTTTTCATTTGTCTGGTTTGTACTTCCATGATTAGTTCTCTCATTAGTTGTATCCCTTCGTCTTGAATTTAGGAAATTATATTCATCACTCATCTGAATCAGGACTCTGCGCCCAATTATTACTTTCTCTTTCGGATTCAACAAATATACTGAAACGTCAATCATCATCTATTCGTTTAGAATTTTTCCATTTTAGTTTTTCATTAGTAATTTTATCCTTCCGTTCGTTCTCATTTTGAAATTTTGCTTATCCTCCCTTTCGATTACACTATTCCTTTTCTTTCTTTATTTTCCTTGTTTTGTTGACATCCACTACCCAAAGGCAGCTACTGATGGAACTTTATCTTAAGTACGACTGGTCTGCGATTTGCGGCTGATATTGACAATAATACTTTTATTCTCAAAGGTGTCGGAAGTGTAGGCACATCTGTCAAAACTCTTGGAACCCATATTTGAGGTCAATGCTGCATCAGCATCAGTATTCACAGATGCTGTATCTGTATTTTTACACTATCATTACTTTTTTATCCTCAATGTTCAGTATCGTTTGTGATTAATCGTATCATAATTGAATGTTCCCTTTCAGGCAAGTGCTTGTATTACTTTCTTACGTGTTATATCAAACACAGTGTCAAGAATTATCGAAGTTTTCGTCAGGAAAGTCGTTCACACATAGTTTGGTCGCCGAAATTTAAAAACACCAATGTCACTGGATACATCCTTTGTCATGAAATTGGCAAAACATTATTGAGCATAGGAGTAAGAGAAAGCGTCAGAATATTGGAGATTATCAACTGATAACGAAGATATTAGGTAACATGAGAAACAGTCCAAAACAATGAGAGAAAACAGGCATGAAACAGAGAAACAAGAAAAACAAAGAACAATGCCTTCGTTCAATACGATCAAACTAAGTACTTTATCAAAACATTACTATCATCGCATGCAATCAAAGTTTCCACAGTGAGTCAGTTATATGGAAAACAATCAAAAGGTGAAATGTGGCCGTTAACCACAATACTGTTTGTTAAGAAGCAAAACCGCAGGATTTAACCAAAGCGCATTTGGGGATAATAAACGGTTTCATATAAATGACTTCTGCAAAAACCCCATTCATTTACATATTTACATACAGTTAGCGAAACAGTGGAACTGAATGGAAAAAATTGTTACGTGTTCCTTCTGATAAAGTAATGAAGAGGGTGTTCCTGAAAAGAAACCACTTGACTGGCAATTACAATAATTATGAAATCGCGATTATCATATATTTGGTTTTGTGGTGGCGACTGATTTTATGGAACACAAATATCATAATTTTAATTCATGAGTACAATATTTTGCAAAAGTAAATTAATAGGCACTTGTATTAGCTGTATGGGGTCGGACTAAGGAAAGAACCGTAGTTGGTAGATGGTATCCACCGACGCCCTGTAAAATATTACCATATCGACTATACAGGGTGGGGCACCTCATACGACACAGTCACTGTGAACCAAACCCTTCATTTTTTCGGGAATTTCTCTATTTCATTGTATGTATATTGATTGAGGCTACAAAAGGAAATTATTTTGGAGTCTATATGGTGGCTCAAAATAGTGTGAAAGTTGTGTTTTTTAAAATGAAACAACCTGTATCTCATTACACTTTTGAATAGCTTAGGAAAACATAATATGATTTCATATGAGGTTTTGAGTACCTAACTATAACCGTTCTCGAGTTATTGATTTTTTTATAAAAATGCTGTGGCTACTATTGAAAACTAAATAACATCGGAACGTATTGAAATCATCCCTTCTAATTCTAACCATGTATAAAAGAGGTTGCGGGCTGCGATCAAACCCGTTTCTCAATATTATACGGAATGTTCAAAAATAATTTTCACTTTATTATAATTTCGGACAAAGATAACTTTGTTATTTCAAATAGACCACCCTGTATTTTTTGGTCTGAATAGTATACAATTCAATTATCTTCCATTTCATATTGGGGTTCCCTCTAACTAACATAAATAGTATTTGAGATATGGGCTATTTCAAATAGTAGTTCTTATTTTAATGCATTTTTTGAATGAAGATAGCTTTGGCAGTCAGAGCAAAACAATACAGGGGATTCTATTTGAAATAACAAAGTTATCTTTGTCCGAAATTATAAAAAAGTTACAATGATTCTTGAACATTCTGTATAATATTGAGAAACGGGTTTTATCGAAATTAACAGCCCAAAACCTCTTTCATGCACGATCAGAATTCGAAGGGATGATTTCTATACATTTCGATGTTATTTATAGTTTCTAATAATTGTATCTAGCGTTTTCTTAAAAAAATCAATAACTCGAGAACGGTTATAGTTAGGTACATAGTACCTTATGAGGAATCATATTTTTTCCTGATCTATTCAAAATTGAAACGAAATACAGCGTGTTCCATAAAAAAAAACACAACTTTAATATGTGACACGTTTTTGAGCCATCCTGTAGACTACAAAATCATTTCCCTTTGTAGCCCTTATCAATATACAATAAATGATGTGTCTTACAGGGACCGTGTCTTATGGGGTGCCCCACCCTGCATGTACAGTGAAATGAATTATTCCTTGTTTCAGTGTGTGGTCGATTACTTCTGGACACCTATATGATTTCCCCCTTTATTTTCAGGTATTATTCAAACAATAATGATGATGACGTCTCCTTGAGTAAAATACTCCGGAAGCCTAATACCTCTCCATTCGGATTCGCGTGAAAGAGGTACTCGAGGTGACACACCATAGAGTAATTTGTACGTTCAGTATTGTAATCAGCTGGTCGAGCTACACACACACACATTTCTGATGTCAACAGCAATAATGCCAATACACTTGATTATTTTCTCACCATCAATCCTGATCCAATCAGTATAGGAGTTTGCACTCCTTTTGAGAACTCCTACCACAACCTCATCTCCAATCTTTGTTGTTTTTTTATTTTTCTGAGACAATATCTGAGATCATAATAGTGGGGATGCAAACATATATACCAAACACGCCAAGAAGAAAATCCTCTGATAGTTCAGCAAAAACTGCAGCACACCATTCATGACACAAAAATTTGGGCTATCAGAATATGTTAAAGCTGGAAACATTTACGAAGACACCATGGACTTACAGAGGCTTACAATGTAAAAATTTTATCGAAATTCGTTCAGTATCCTAACGGATCTTGGTCGTTTTGACTTTTTGCCAAAGTTGCAGGAAAAAAAAATACTTCCAGCTCATTTCCTTCCCTTTCTAAAAAAAATGGAAGACCAGTGACAAATGCCTAAGAAAAATCCAATATTATTGCCAAAATGTTTGCTGCTAATTCCAACATGGGTCATTAAAAAACAAACCTAGAATATCACTTCAATCGACAGTCTTATGCCTGATATGACCTTTCACTAACGAACTATCAGACAGATTTTGGTTTCATCACCACCAAAGCTAATGGATTGATGCCGATACTTCTCAAGAAATGAGCTCCAGAACTGAAACCACTTCTTTGCAATAGGCCCGAGCGCTTTTTGAGTTTTTACGTACGAGATAATGGTTTTGTTTCCTTACTTTCATGTTGAGTTAGCGTCATTCCGTTATTGTATCTATACCAGACCAGTTTAGAATAAATGAATGAATCATATTTCAGTTCATAAATATCCATCAGAAATATATTGTTACTATTCAGGTCAAAATATACCGTATATATTTCAAAATAGTGTTTGTGGAATGAATCAATTCATACCACACTTTCAGTGAACACACAATTATTACTTTTATTATTTCTACATTATAATCCGTGAGAGCGTTCGTGTATGTTAATGATATTTTCCGTTTCCATTAACACGATTTTAATGTGAATTGGGCAATTTCTAGAGTGATAGGTGCTACAAATCCAATCACATTTCGTTTAATTGTCACCAATTCAGGTTGAAACAATGATAAGTATTATCGGATGCAAGCAATGTTCCAGCATAAGTTAAGGCAAGTTTGGATATCCGCATCTTTAACAAGCGTTCAAGTGACTGCGATGGATAAGATGCATGAAAGCAATATAAAAATGAGAAAACAAATAACATGCTAGCTTAAATTTGAATCAGGAGTTTGTTTGGATTGAGATGTAAACAGCGCCATCTATAGGTTTCAAAAAGAACTTCAACTATCGTGTCGACTTGAGTAGTTCTTGTGAAAGCTTTGCCAATAATCTAATACATATTTTTCAACAGTCGTTGGGGGCAGCAGTTGCTTTCTGTTGGTACCGTATTGACGAGTATATACCTATTGAACATGTTTCGGAATACTTATTTATTTGCGAGAAAGAGCCTGCAAAACATCTATTCGGTTCGAGACCGATGAGATCAAAACGTCTCTTTATGCTAACAATGTCGCCCACTTTATCGGTTATTTTTGAAATGAACTCCGTTCTATTACTATAACTTTGTTTTGTATAAAATGTATAAACGTTTCACAAAACGTGGAACTTGTATTTTATATTTCCAACCACTTTAGAAGTCTATGAATGAGTTACCTCAATAATAACTGTGGCACCGTAATTTAATTTCATGCATGGCTTTACTCTGAGTTCTGCCTGCATTTTGTTGTGGTTACAGACTGCGTTTAATTTTTTCAGCAAAAAGGATATTAATAATAAGAGGTTTATTTGTAGAAAACAAAGTCGTTACACAGAATTTCATATAAATGATGGTAAAATATGATAGTTTTAACGATGTGGTGTTATTATGATTGATGGAGATATGAACAACATTTACCTACTGAAATTGACGCAAGAATCACAAAGTGGATACAAACCTAATTTCAAAAAGTATAATGGCAATACTTGACAGAAGGCACAAGGGATTTGAAACAATTCAAGCCTTGGCAGGGATCCAACAGAATACAACTAGGCCCTCTAAGGCAGTCGATAATTTACTTCCGTCAGAATACCGGCAAAGCTTCTACAAGAACAACTTTACAAGGGCTCTTTTACGTTTAACAACAGCTTGAAGTTCGTTCAATTCAAACAGAAGGTGATCTACATACATATTCCATAGTCATTTTCAACCATCATTGCTGGATACGTCATAACACACATCAAAATCCAATTGTGTTGTTTGAACAGTATAAATCATTTGTTTCTCAACATGAATTGCAAATACTTCATAGAGAATCCCTACGATAAACATTGTAATATGAACATAACGCCATATTCGGGAATTCGGATTTTCACGTATTTCAATCCTGAAAGCGGTTTCTGTGGAAGATATATCACATCAAATGAGAAAAATATTATCAATAAAATTATACATGAAAGTCATCTACGGCATTTATAGTAAACAAATAACGATCCGTTGTCTCATACTTATTTTATTTGTGGTATCCGAGAATAAAAATGGCTAATAAGGCAAACAAAAATTAGGTCTATTGATATCTATAATATATCGATTGGGGGGTCGCCATTAGCAAGTCCTTGGGTTTATCATTGCAATGGCTTATAAGATAGTTTTATAATGTCTGATGTTTGATCGTCAATCACGAAGGCGGTTGCTTACCCCATGTGTAACCAAACGTACCTACAATAAGTATAATATAAACAAAAAGATGATTTGCAATGCACACACATGAAGTTGAAACCCATGTCCATTCCAGAGATCGCCACGTCCTCGATGTCTGCTACTAAATTCCGATGTTTCACTTTCAGTTCAATCGGTAGCTCACCATAAACAGTGGCTGGCTCCCTTGTTGCTGTGTGTAGTTTCCAGGTTGACGGTTCAATTATAGTTGTTGTTTCAGCAAAAGCAGGCCCAAGGATTGTCCTAGTCGTACCTGAATCTATCAGCATGGCTCGTTGTTGATGAGACCGTCTACGAAGACACCTTTATTTTGTCGTTGAAGTATAGCGACATATGCGTTTTAGTTAACCGGGGCTTGCTGGATACAGACCGACGACTGCCCCTCCTCATCGACCTTCTTCAGTTTTACTGCCTCGGTGTCAATTTTTTGAATGTTGGGCATTTGCTACGCACATGCCCAATTTTTCCGCAATTCCAGCATCTTATCAGTTTTCCCTAAGGCAGCTCTTCCATCATTACTTTTCTCAAGACAGATTTCATAGTAGCAGGCTCCTATGGAAAACTTTCTCCAGCATTCTGACTTTACTCTTAGAGCTTTCGCAGGATTGTTTCGCAGCCTGAAATTCCAAGGCTCGCACCAATGCGTCTGCGAGTTGTGTTGGACGAGCTAGTGTTAATGTTCTTGGTCGCAGAGCCCATCCAAGAATGCCTGGACCACTGATCGCTCTATTACGATTGCCAGCATGGCTGGATATGCAAGACGAACCAAGCATGCAATGTTTGCTTTAAATTCTTGTATGGATTCGTTTCATTTCTGGAAGCGGGTTTTCAGCCATGAATGGTATACGTGTTCTAGGTGAGCCTGGCCATACCTTAATTTCAGATTTTTTGTCAGCTGCTCGTAGTCTTCCTGTTCTTGGTCGGTGAGGGTTTGAAAAATATTTGTTGCTTCTTCGCGTGATGCCACCATCAGTGCTTGAAACTTGAAATCTCTTATGTATTTCCTTCCTCGAAGTTCCCACTCAGATCCAGCTATGGGCTTCTTTTGGAAGTTTCTGGGGTATGCGCAGAATCCATTCGCTTTTCTAACTCACTGAATTTTTCCTTTATTTTTGCCTCGAAGTCATCTTTGATTTTTTTCTACTTTCGTGTTCATTCGATCTAGCTCTATCTCGATGGTTCCCATTCTTTCTTTCAAACTATTCACCACACCACAAACTTCTTTCAAGCTCTTCGAATTTTTTAGGAGCTTCTTTCTCTCTTAGACCATTCGAATAGTCCACAAGCTCTTCTCCCAAATTCTTCGGTTTTTTTTAGAAGTTTATCTTCCAAAGACTTTGAATTTTCTATACGTTTTTCTTGAAGTTTGTCTTTCAAAATTTTCGAATCTTCTAGTTTTTTCGAATGTTGTTGAAGTTCTTTCAAACTCTCCTAATTTTCTAGAAGTTTTTCCTCCAGACTCTTTGAATTTTGTAAAAATGTATCTTCCAGACTCACCGAATTTTGTTCTTCTTTCAAGCCCACAGAGTTTTGTTGAAGTTCTTCTTTCAGAGACTTGGTAGTTTATTCATTATAAAGCTTAAATTGATTCCAGAGATTTCGACTGAGAAGGTTACGAGGTATTTTCCTTCTTTAGTTAGTCCTTCTGCGAATATATTCTGAGGTACGGCTTTCTTTCCGGTTGTTTCTAACTCACGTTCCTCCAATTCTTGCTTCAATTCACTGACCTTAAAATCAATAAGGCGAACTTTTCTCAGAAAAGTTTCGTCTTTCAGTGTCTTTGACCGAGATATGAGTATTTCATACAAAATATTTATTATCCCATAAGGCGCAAAACTGTCCACTTCGCGAACACTTATTTGTCAACGGGTCACTCGTTCAGATGGCTCCCATACATTCTCGATGCTGATAGATCAATACTGACTTCATGCTTTTACTGTAAACAAATAATTAGGCGGTCAGGTCCGGCCTCAGAATTGTATGCCTAAGAAGATTATCGACTAGTTCACTGTATACTCAATTTTGAATAGAGTGGGACATCTTTGAAGTAAAGAAGGACATTTGCAACCAATGGAACGTATAGATCGGTACTGAAACACTTTCACCTAAAAGTTTATCTTCAAGGTTGAGTTACAATTGAATATAGTCTAAAATGAATCATTCAGTTCTTCTGTTGGGTTTAAAAAATACAGAAAATCTAGAAATTCAATCTGAAACTCATATACAGGTAAAGAAATTTAATTGTTTTTTTGAATGGGTCTGTTTTGTAGTCATGGTATTCAATACTTGAAAATTCTTCCTAACTGATGAATAGAGAGGAAATGTCAAGTCAAACGTTGTTATCGAACAACTTTACGCAAATGACATAGACCGTCTATGACTAGTTCTTGGAAAATGTAAAAATGAAAGAACTGAAAGTTTATAGAACACTTTTTAAGTCCACTTCATCTACTTATAGAAACTGTATTGTATTCGATGTAATCCTATCAGGTTATCGAGTAAATCGTATTGATTACTCTTGTTCAACTTACATCCCATCCCTTTCAGACACGAATAAAACCAACTCTCAACAAACAGTTGAGTTGTTACTAAAGTACTTTCAACCGCCCTCTGTACACGAGTCCACTTTCCTCACCACTTCGCTGTAACGTTATATATAGAGGTCATTCCAATTATCTACCATCATGTAACATTTTGAAGGAGAAAACAATCTTACCGTAACTGTGGGATCTCGGAGATAGATCTCTTTGTTATCCTCTGGTTTGGTCCTCGGCTTGTAGGAAATCCGATAACCTAGGAATTCTCCGAATATCGTGTCGGGTGGTGGGGCGAGCCAGCTAAAGTAAACTGAACTCGCGGACTCGTTTTTTGCATTCGTGATGGTAACATGACCCGCAGGAACTGAAAATAAAAGACAACACTGAGAAATGCCATTCTGTCAATACTCTCACAGAAAGTACAATGAATTCGGATCGGGGTCCGTGTGCATGATACAATTGTTTTCTTGCCGCATTGCATGTACAACCATGCTTGAAATAAAAGTAAAACACAACATTACAAAAATCACCCACGAAATATGTGTCATTTAATTCGGAAATATTTCCGAATGCTTTTGATGTTGTACACGCGGGTGTCCATAGAGCCTAGCTCAAAACAAATTTGCCGATGGAAACACATCAAATAGTCATCAAATTTTGTTCCTGTTCAAAAGAGACCAAACTGCAATATTTCATTTTCGAATTGTGAAAATTACTTTTTATTCAACAACAGGATATGTATAGATGAATAACTGAAAGCTTGAATATTTTGAATTAACAGTGCGCCGATAGATTCTGGAAAAAATTAATTGTGGTCAACATAGCAAAATTTTGAAAAAATTCTAAATGCGTCAGAAGTTAGGGTAGGTAATGTTGGGTTAGGTTAGGTGTCATGTGATATATCATCCTAGTAAATACAAGATATCCATTTTCTACTAGTATAATGGATGTTTGTTTGTGGACATCAATTTTTAGTCCAAGCTGACTGAAAATCAGTTGAAAAAAGTGGTATAGTGTTACAGTCTAGACACATGGTGTCAAAATGCTGAAAATATTCTTGGTATTTTCCAAAAGTATTCAGCTTATGATTGATTGTTTTTCAGGCGATGGAACAAATCCTGTAGAAGAATACCTTTAAATTTTAAAATTCAAAGTCAATACAGGATATCTATTTTCTACTAGTACAATGGATATTTGTTTGAGGAATACCTATACGGGGTGGCCCATCGAAACGTACCGCAAGGCATTACATGGTGGGAAAGAATTTTTAGGCAAAATCCAAAAACACGTCAAGATTGTCAAAGTTATCGAATTTCTTTCTTCACTTTTAAATTCGATCGAGTAGTTGCTAGATACTTGTCATAGTTGAAGTGTTTAAAAATTATTGACTTCAAAATTTATCATTATGGTGTATTCCATTGTAGAAAGAGTCGAAATCATTGAGCTGATTAACAAAAACGATGAATGTGAAAATTGGGTCGCGGAGTTGTTCAACTGGGCACCAGGATTTTCCACGAGTCACACACGCAACACCCCCAGAAGTTAAATGTGTGGGTTGGTATTCATGAAAATCACATTGTAGGACATTCTTTTTTCCTGTAAATTTAACAGGGGATATGTACCCAGTGTAAACATGTTCCAAATCAAGATGATTTGTTCTACGAAGATTAAACGAGTTTGCCCTATGTTTCAAGGCAAAAGATAATAATTAGCATCTTCATTTATTTTTTGAACAAAGCAATTGAATCTATCATTATATCATCATATATACTGAATACTGAAAGAATTGGAAAGCAGTCTATTGGTTACTATATCCAAATATAAATTTCGTTGCTCTTGCGAGTTTGACTATAAATCCACACGATAAAAATGAATTGGTACTGTGGAATTATCACCACTGAGAGAAAAAGGATAAAGTTTGTTTCATCTCAATATCAATTGTGGGCATTTCTGTCAAATGTTTGTCAACCTTGACTTCATAAAACAACTGCTACCTTTGGAAAACTCATACGGACGCCCCTGGTAGTATGTACAACTCTGGCCCATTCAGCAAGTAGTGAGAAAAGTCACAAGGTGAAATATATTTTCTGTGATAAATCACATGAAGAGTGAGTTTGTTATTTCATGGTAGGCAAGAGGCAATTCGTCATTTTGCTTAAACTAGCAGATTTATTTGTTCTTCTCACGGGATTTTAATAAGAAACGCTTCTCGAAAGAAAACATTTCGGAACAGTACATGCCCATATCAACAATGGGAGTTATGGAAAAAGTGATAGGACGATATCTTCTAAAATGTTACGAGAAAAAAAGAGCCACAAAATGAGCAAGTGGATGTTCGAATATATAACCGATAACCTGATAGTAAAGACAGAATTTGTTATTCTTATTACCGCTGCTTTCATCACAATTCCACATTGATAGTAAAAAGTTTGCCAATACGAGGACTGCGGTATTATCAATAATTATTACTCTATTAAAATTTTATTGACATGAGTTAAAGTATCTGATACTCTAATGTTCATGAACATAATCTTGAACTTTATACTTTTTCAATTGTAGTTATAATCACTGATATTATATATTTTTTCTACATTCATGCAAAAAGCAAAACTTTATTGAACTATATTCAGTGGAAAAAGAAGCTCTTTATTGCACTAGTGCAATAAAGTTTTTGTTGCACTCATCTGTCATTCTACTTCAACGAGCTGTCATCATGATAAACATAAACGTTGAAACCCACCACATATTTAGCAGATATTCTGTGAGATTGGCCATACGTTTTAAACAGCTACATATTTTATATTATTTTGTATTAATGTTAGCAGTCAGAGTTGAACAAACAATGCCTTCCCGAGAATAACTCCATAATCAAAACTGATCCGCTATGTTCTAAACCGTCTACCTGCATAGAGCAAACTGTACTATGACCACACCTCGTGATAACATACGCGCTCATGGCTACTATGATTTTGATTTTTATAATGCAACTGTGGTTATATAAACGTCCGTCAAAATTTTATTCTGACATTTACAGAACTGAAAGTTTTAAAATGACTAATATTAATGGAAAACTAGATGAAGGTGATGAAATCGATAGTATAATTATTTATTTAAATTGCGTATTTCATTTTCCTTCAGCTAGTGCCGCACCTAAATAAATAATTTTTTGCTTTTTGCATGAACGTAGAAAAAATATTGTATGCAACTCGTGCAAAAAATGTTTATTGCACTCGACGTGTTGTCCAACTCGGCCTAACGGCCTCGTCGGACAATTTCACGTCGAGTGCAATAAACACTTACTTTTTGTACTTGTTGCATAAATAACTATTTTCTCTCTGCACCTTACTTATAGCATAATTTGTGATTTGTCAGATTTTATTTCAAAATGGTTCTTTCTAGACAAACCACTGAAAAAACTTGGATGTATTCGTCAATTCCTTACAAATTTCAGTACCGAAAATAAGTATGAAGGAAGATATATTCATGTTGTATAGTGTTTGTAGGTATTCAATACTGGGTGGTACTGTGGGTTTTCTAGGTTTTCCTTCGGCTGGAAAATTAATACACCACCAAAAACATCAGTAAGTCTCCCCGGAGCAGCACGGCAAATAATATTAATAGCGTTCTCTACCCGCACAGGCTATGTCTTTGGATACACTCTATGAGTGATTATGAGGGAGTATTATTATTATAATATGTGTAAACTTTATTGAAAAATAAAGAGAAAATGAGAGAATATATAATTTTGTGTAAACAGAAAGTTTTATTTCCTCTCTATTCTTCAATATTTATCCGACTCATCCACACCACATGAGATGTGAAGGTAAAGTCATAAGCTATCAAATCTGAAATTGATGTATGACTCTATTGAATCTTTTTGATTTGATGATTTATTGTCATCTACCATATTTCACTATTTTATTATTTTATGTATATTTCTCTAACCACTTACTCTCTCGACACAAGTGTTTACTCACTCATCGAGTATCATATTTGTTTACATATTCTTTTCTGAAATGTGAAATCATTGTTCTTTTTAATATGTCAATGAATATTTTTTTACATAAAGAATATCCCATTCAGTCCCTGTCTCCGGAGCTCCGATACAACCGGAGGGCGCGCTGGTGTGTCATCAACCCTAGTAAACACTCCCCACATCTATGGGGTGAGTGATTACTGGGTCCGAGAATCATGTGCCCTGAGTAAACGAAGTGAACCAAGAATTACGGCCTGCTGCATTCTTCCGGCTAGGTTTTCTGCCGCATCACGGCAAGCCGGTATGATTTTCAGATTCGGGAGCAGCGTGTCCATCATTCCAAGAAGTACCCTATGATCAGAACCATAATTTTGACAGAATGGTTTAGGTAAAGTCTGCGGAGTTCAAAGAGTAAATCTCGATATTTTGTCCGTTTTTCCTCCTCTTTTCGGACGATGTTCGTTTCGCCAAGAGCCGAAAACTACGATGAAAATCGTCCCACTTTGATGGTCGAGGTGGACTATATCAGGCTTATTGGCTTGTATTTGCCTGAGGGTGGAGAATGAGTAGTTCCAATTGATTCGGCACTTCACATTTTCCACAATGGTCCCATATCCCCCGGAGCATAAGGCAACACCGGTGTCTCGTCTACACCGTACGAGTGTCGTAGATGGTAGTACAACACTCGTAGGGCCGTGTTATGTATATGGATATAGGCTGAGATCGCATAAGCTAGATAAGCTGACAGCAAATGCATTATGGTCTCAGCTGCACCATGACATGCTCTGCATCTAGTGTCAGGGACCTCTATACCCATCACGCGACTACAGTAGGGTGTTGAAGACACACATCATCTTGGCAGGCCATTATGAATCCCTCGGTTTTCGACTTCAGCCCACTTGACCTGAGAGAAGCGAAAGTCAAGTTTCTGGATAAGGTCTTCAATGTTCTTGAAGAAGACCTCATGTATTGGCTTATCCTTATGTAGCTGTAGGAGCCTCTCACACTCCGCAGCTTTCACGTGGGCTTTTTGCTGAAGGGGTTATAACTTGGTGACAGAGTTTGGGTTCGTCCGTTTGGGTTAATTACAAGACAAGCACTTGCAACTGGGTCTTGGAAGAACGTTGCACAAATATTGATGTAGTTCAATGTCCGTCGTGGTATTAGCCAGGGAAGTAGTTGTTTTCTGACAGATGTTTGCCTTTTATTTTCCATTTGGTGGAAACGCTTAGAAAGAAGGGTACCCTGTATTCTTTCACATCGTCCGTTCAGTGTTGAGTACGAGACCGTGTTCATCGGCTACACGGGTTGCTGCCTTCAAAAGAAATGCCCTAATCTCTGCTTTTTCATGATCGCATACTGAGCAGAGAAGGGGATCTGAACTCCTGATAACTTTACAGGCTCCATCCAGTACCATTTTATTGTGTAGATACTCCAAACTCAGAAGTCCACGGCCTCCCTGTTGTCTGGAAAGTATAACCGTGGAACGGACGATTCAGGCAATATGCAAGCTCCTATGAAAATGCATAATTTTGCGAGTTTTTACTTCGAGTTTTCGCAGCTGTTCCACTTCATTACTCCAAAGGAGTAAAGTAGAATCGGAACGGCAAGCATATTAGTTGCAGCAACTTTGTTATTCCCCGACAGTTCTGATGACCAGATCTATCGGAGTTTGTGCTGATACTTGCCACGGAGAGAGTTTTTAACAGTAGCTACCTCTTGGGTGTGGCGTTGTTCCACCCCTAGGTAGGTATACGTCTCTCTGCGTTCCATTGCAGAGCTTGTGTGAGCAGGGGAGATCAGGGATCTACAACTTACGAAGATGGAAAATGAGCAGTTCAATTGATATTGCCATGTATTGGTTGGTATTCGTTTATAAAAGAGCTGTTTTAGTCTCACAAGGGCAATTCGCTCTCAATGAACTATTGTATGAAAGTGAACAGTTCAAACTTCAAAAAGACCTGGCATTGTTGATCAAGGGCAAGTGTATGACCATGGCCACTGGCACTAACCCACACCAATCAAAGAAGCTCCGAATATTTTCCAGTCCCATTCGCAAGTTTGGTCGAATTAGTTTTTGAATGTATTTGTGAAATGGTGGCGGATTGATAGAGGAAATAGCCGGTAAATAAATCGAAAAGAGATTTTTCGTCTACTTTTATATATATCGGGAAGAAAATACTCAACATCAAAATAGGAGCGTTTCAAGAGTTCGTGCTTT
This sequence comes from Chrysolina americana, assembly GCA_958502065.1. Lineage (NCBI taxonomy): Eukaryota > Metazoa > Arthropoda > Insecta > Coleoptera > Chrysomelidae > Chrysolina > Chrysolina americana. The sequence continues at coordinate 54,336,766 of OY293420.1, read as the reverse complement.
TCTCGCAATGAAATGCAAATGCAGATGTCCTCTTCAGTATATTTCCGAATAAGACAGCAGTTTCACGCTGAATTATAGAAAGTGCGGGATCGACCAAAGCGCAGCAGCCGATAATTGATTCCAGTTTTATATTTTTTCGCACAGCCTGGTTATAATTTTACTCTAATTAAATTGAACTCACCGTGAAGTTATGCGATGTCGTTCAGCGAAAAAAAGAAGTCTTAGTTTTCCTGAGTAGTTCTTTAGAAAACAAGACGGAGAACTTCCACTTTGTTCGACTTCTTTTCAACTGTCAAGTGAAAATGGAAGAATTCTGATAAAATGAATTCCAAACCGGTCCAACATATACTGGATGAATGAGATGAGATGACGACACTCAGCTCATCCCCTACTAGTTCAAACAGAGAATGTCAAATCACTCATTATATGGTATAATGATGAAAATTGACGTTATTTTCAATTACACTAATACTCAATAAAATTGTTTTCGACTTCTATTGTTTGAATAAAAGATAAATTAATTCACTATGGTTTAAGTCACGGTTCAGGTTTCTATTGTTCGTATGTACAATCGTTCTCAAGCATGTGTGACAAATTCCTTGGATATTGAAGTATTTTTGGGCCATGATGGCCATTAAGTGGGAGTAATTCACCTGTTCAAGTAACGAGAGTGAAGAGCAAATGGCCTCAGGCAAAAAACTGGACAACAAAATAATCATTACCGTGGCACGATGGCGCGCAAAGTTGGTTTTTGGCGCAGACGGCTGATCGATGGCTCGTAATGTCAATCAATTTGACTAGGGTCTTCTCGTATCCTTAGAATTTGTCGCTGTTGTCGGTTTCATATAGGATGATCAACGTTTCTTTGACAGTGGTCGACAATGTTTCAGTTTAAGTGAAATCGTTTGGGACTTCCATTGTTTAAATAATACAGAAATTGCTTTTCTACGGTTTAAGTCAAGACGATAAAATTATTCTCAAGTGAGTATGATGAATTTCTTGGATACTTACATATTTACGGGACGTGTATGAGCATTATGGTCACTGTGTGGTCTTCAACGTCAGAGTAATTAATTTCGCTGTCATTTATATAATGGAAATCCAAAACAATTTTTCACAAACTGTAACATTGTCGACAATTTTTAAACTATTATGATTTTATCATTTTACAATATTCTATTCCAAGAGTAGGCAATTTAGGTCTTTGTCGAAGTTTCGAAGGCAGTTGTATATGTAGTCTTTTTTGTACAGCATTGAAAAGACGTCAAAGTTGATAAAAGTCATTCATACTTGACGTAGATATTTTCAGACTATAAAATCTGGTTAATTTTTTGTACTTCTGTGTGGTTGAAGAAACAAAATTATTTTTATTCATACATAAAATTAGTTTTTTGGACTCATTATATTGCCGGACTCCGCTACATAATAATTTTTACAATCAATAAAACAAATATGGTTCGTAATTTCCATTGACATTCAGATTATGTTGATAAAAGGACAAGCCTCAACATAATAGTAATAATTCAAGAATGTTTCATGATTTCAGGAGGAATTCCAAAGATATGATTAAGAATTTAGAGAAATCCGAGTGGGAATTTTAATGCAAACAAACGTAAGAACATGAAAACGCAGGGTTTAACATACACGAATATATTTTTCAGATCAGTAATAGTTTGAGTGAAAAACAAGTCTGCATGTATTCACTTCGGGTATGGAGTTTACTCGTTTTCCTACTGAATAATATAACTAATGATTTATTTCTTGTTACACTATTAAATACACACACCACCGTTGATTTAGAGCATCCAAGGTGATACAGCGGAATTATTTATACAGAGCGGTGGGTTCATATCACATAGAAAATGTAGTAACTGCACGGTATTGTCCGTATTGATTTTCTCTAAAAACATATGTTGTATGAATTTTAGGATTTTATATCGAATATTATTGCAATCATCAGTATATAGGTTTAAATATGACTTCACACAGTGAATGATGAAAGAGCATTTGTTTGTCACCTAGGTGGTTAAGTTTCGCTCCGCACCGCCTGCCACTGAGCTAAAGTGGTTCGGAACCCACCTAATCTGTAGATCCCGAGTCTCGCTTGTTCGCACAAGCTTATGAGGGGTGTTCTCCGAAAACCTGGGTAGTTCGTAGAAACAAGTCTCACAATTTTTTTTACAATCAATGCTTGTCAGAACTTACTGCTCAAAATTCAAATGAATCAGACAACTGCTATAATATGAATAACAAAAAAACAAAGAACTCATTGGTGTTCAATATCCCTATAAGATGGCTCATTCAATTCACCGATTCAACTTTTTGTGTCTTTGTAATCAACTGAATTTTTTCGAATACATGAAAGTTCAATGTAACCATTTTTGAAGCGCAGCTTAGGCTGATCTTAGTGATATATCAAAATATCTAGATTCTGAAATCGATAGCTGGTTAACGATTGCTCATTACCCATTATGTCCATGTAGGTTGACGAAATAATTGAACAGTTCCTGAATATCCTTGGTAGAATAATAAATTGCTTCCTTTGGAAACTATGTGAATTAACATAGAATAGTGGTGGTGTGGTGATTGAAATATCTTTAGAACAATCTAGTTTGTTGACATATCTTGATGAGCGTGACAGACACGTTGAAAATAATGTTCACTAACGAGGAAAAACAGGTATATTGTAAGGATTGCCTAAATGTGGGGATAATACATATTTGAATAATTTTCCATAAAGACATCAACCACATCCTAGTTCATTTGGATATTTGAATTATGATATGCATCACAGAGGTCTTCTGGTAAAACGATACAAAAATATGGAGACTGAATCTTCGTAGAAACTGAAGAAGACTTCAGTAATATGATGAGCAATGTCCATAATTATTTTCCAGTCTCCAGACTGATTCTTGGAAACTTTTCAAATGCTACCGAATATCAGTGGTACAAAAATGATTCAACCCAGGAAATCTATAAAGACGTTTGCAATGGTGTAATTGTTTGAGAGAGAAAATTAGGGAACTTTTTAGGGAAAAATCATTTGGCTGGATGAATGCAGCTATACAATTTGTGGTCCATTCAACCGAAACAATGAACATATCTTAAGTAGAGCAAATCCCCATCAGTTCAGAGAAGTACGATTTTCGTAAAAGTGTGGGCTGGAATATGTCATCGTTCATAACTTAACTGATTTAGAAATTCGAGGGGCAGCTGTGTTCAATTATGTACTTTCCTTCAATACATTTTCGATACAGAACGTCCGTCTGAAAGAGACATTACTGCATCCCTATTAAAAAAAACTGAAAATATCAGGATACTTCCATTGAAACGTTGTTCGTACTTTAGGTATATCATTGCGTTAAGAATGAAAATTGCTCTCCGGAAACGGTGAAAATTCTTCATGTATTTATACGAAATAAAATGAGTCAAAACGAAGAAACGTTGAATTGGTGAACTGAAGGAATCACCTTGTAGGTTTTTGGAATTTTCAAATATCTCGATAACGCCAGTGCAGTATGGAAATGTATAAAGGCAGCCAATGCTGTCGCACAGATGTCTTTTTAATTTGTCTTGGTTATACACCTATCGTACAACAAATACCCATTCCATGTGTAAATACGAAGACATTCATCCAACGACAAAACCAGTTTTTTTCCAACTGAGAACCCTAATCGTTTGATAAGCAGTGGCAATCGTGCATGTACACATGTCACCTGTCAGAAATATTCCTCAGTTAATTGATTGAAAGTTTCATTTTGCAATAAGTAAAAAATTTATTGTATTTTGACTTTCATCGTGAATCGACACCATTCAAAATGCCAGCGTTTACCTCTCACGAATATTATGATATGATTGTAGATTATTCAAAACCTATAATGGAACATTCACTTAAAATTTTATCGTGCAGTGTTATACTCTGAAAAAGTTATCAATTTTTGCATATTACCTTTCCAAACCACCAGCTTCAGTCCCACATTTGATAAAGGAAGAGAGAGGAATCGGCAGTCCACTAACAAAACAAAAACAAAACAATTTAACTTGTTTGAATCCAAGGGTGGCGCGTTCCTATACTGACTAATAGAATGTAATTTTTTTATGAAAATTCACAAATTCCACTTAGTTTTCCAAGTCTTCTGGATAAGAGAGCATGCTGTATGATTCTCGATATGTGACAAAAATTGTCACATAGGTTTGAGTGGTAGTAATATAGAAGGAATCGAAGTAGAATCAGTCGTTATAACCATCAACATCGACCTCATGAAATATTTAGAACACTCGGGAATTGTGAATGATAAACAATATGGTTTTCGTCATCAGAGATCAATTGGTGACCTGCTCGTTTATGTCTCACATATATGACAGCAATCTGTTGAAAAATATGGTTTAACTGTGTCTGTTGCATTAGATATCCCCAAAGCCTTTGGTCACTTTTGGCATCAAAGTCTCCTAACCAAGCTTTCATATTATGGCTTGCGTCCCCATTTTCGTTCCTCACTGTATAGCTTTCTCTCGGATAGATCACTCCAAGTCGTAGTCGATGGAGTTTCTTCTATCACCAACACCAATGGGCCGTGATGGTCGTGTGGTAGAGCGTTCGCCTTACAAGAATAAGGTCGTGGGTTCAAAGCCCAGCACGGCCATCGGTCCCGGATCTTTTCCTTGTTCGCACAAGCTCCTAGGAGCTTCTGAGGGGTTTCTCTCTCTGAAAACCTGGAAGATTCGTTAAAAAAAACACTGTTTTTTTCACACCGCTTTCTTTCACAAAAGCTCCGATATCAGCCCACGAAACCAGAAATACTAGAATGGGGATCCATCAACCTGGTGAAAGTATATGCGAACAAAACAGAAATTGCGATTTCACAGTGGACAGTGTAATATGCTACCAAGAGCTCTTTCACTTCCTGTCTCTTGATTATGATTTATAATATATCACTCTAGGACTTGCCATCTTTTTGAGGTGATACCTCAGACGGCAGTGCCCAGTGAGTAGTTCCGTTGCCAATTTCGTTTTTGTTTTGTAGAACTAGAAGTATTAAGCTCTTCTTGGCGATAGCCCCACTAGCCTTCTCGTTTGTCTTCATCCTGGTACTTTATTCCAGTGATATTTCATTGCATCGAATCCTCAGCGTCGAAACTCTTCTTTTAAGTGGGCTTTGCGCACCAGCTTCTTCGTCGACCTAAGTCTTCAAATCCCAATATAGTTACTTTGGAGAGGTGCCAAATATTTCCCATGGCTTGTAATTTCGCTACTAATGGAAAGCTCACTCACTGCCTAGGGAAGTGTTTCCTGAGGCATATAGCCTGCATGAATTCAAGTAGAACATCAATTCTTATCTCCTTTTCCTCTAATGATGTTCTCTGAACATTTATTATGGGAAGATTTTGTCTCAGCAAGTTAATGCCGCAAATTCTTTAAAAATCAAACAAATTCGTACTAAATTCAAGACTCTGGAATAAAATCCTTTCATATGACTATTAGAAGTATCCCAAATCTGACACAGCTTCTTAATCATGATAATACCGCATATAGTGTTTTCTATTATTATTGTAGACAGAAATATAGGAGTGCACTTGAACCTCTGCATTTTCATGAAGAGATATGTGACATGATAGATTCGTGCCAAGCTTGGCTGGAACATTCTCTTTCGTGGAAATAGAGTAGGAGACTGTACCGTCTATTTCTTGTTATGGTTGTTGGTAATAGATATAGGAGTTCATTTTAACCCTGTGAAATTCTACGTAGATCTCTATGACTTGGCAGATTTCGTACCAGGCTTGGCTGGCACAATTAATGCTGTTTTGTTTTTCCCTCGCGGCTGCCGCATTCATAGAGGAATACTATACGGCTTTTGAATGTTATCGTTCCGACAAAATGAAGGATAAAAATCAATGGTTTTATTACAATCAGCACTTGCAATAGTTTCCTACATTGCACAAATAGATGACAGATGTAATCCAATGTCCGTATGGAGAAGTTGTTGTTTTCAGATATTTGCCTCATTTTTCCACTTTGTAGGTATTTTCGACCGTAGTCGCAATTATTTATTTTCATTCAGTCAACATTGGATATAGTGTCCAATAATTTTGACAAAATATGATTATGGAAGATCTGTTATGAAAACTCTTGAAGATACAATAATTAGTGGAGGAATGTGGCCCAATACTATATCTCACACCCCTTATCAACTCAATCACGGTGAAAATATTTTCGACTAATATTCGGTACAGCTGAGCTGCACAGTTGTTTCATCGGCTCCCGAATTTTGGCGACAATAAATTATGAGAGTAATAAATAAAGAGTTCACACACATGTGGAGTTTCCCAAACAAGGCGAGTTCCCAACTCACTACGCAACTGAGTGAAAATTTACTAGCACCCTACGAATCCACCCCTAACGTTAATCTAGGAACAGACAACGCCACTAAAACAGGGTTGTCTCGACCCCAGATGCAAACTATTTTTGAGAGATATATGTTGTTTTGAATGGACCATTTTTCATACGAAGAGAACGTTTTGGTCGAGAAGACTGTGACAATGTGTTATTTTTATGACAAAAATATAACTGGATACGTGAGCTCTGGCAATTTTTGAACTGGAAATTTTTACATTCAGATGAGGGATCTACAGTCAGTGACAAAAGTACATTGGAGAACTGTCAGAAGTTGTGTTCATTTTTACCAGATGTGATAGAAAGTGTCTCTTCATTACTTTGATGTTTATATGAGAAATTACTGGCCACACAGCACACATGCCTATATAATGATATTTACACAATTAAGAACATAATTCTCACTATGTGGACAAAACAATGAGCATCAATTTCCACATAAGGAGAGACGTACCTATTAATCCAAGCAAAGGACTAACCCATTTTATAAGCCTACCAAAGAAGTAAAGTTTTCAGGTTTCAAGTTCTCAGGTGCAGTGGTTACATTACCAAACGAACATTTTGGCAATTGTACTTAGTTGTGAAAAAACCTCAAAAATTTAGGGAGGCCCTAAAAAATGCCCCGCTACCAAAACATTTTGCAAATAGAATGTTGTCCAACTGTGGTCATTTCTAAACCATATATTTGTATAATTTGAAATGAGTTAACAAGGATAAAAACATATATTTCAAAAACTGTTTCATTTAAGGAAAAAACAGGAAGGTATAGTGTCCTATCGGCTATTATGAACAGGATAGGCAGTATGGAAAAGTTTGAAGCAATTCTCAATTTAGCTTAGTCAAAGTGCCACTTTAAATACCGAACACCACCAATTGGAACAGAAATCATTTATTTCTGAGCTGCAAAGTGCACAGTGTCTTCCACTAGCTCTTATTTGTTTATGCTGTGCATTTTGTAGTCTCTCTGTTTTAGCACTTCAGGTTTATCAGTACGCTTGGGATCGCACGTTGAGAGTTTAGACGCTCGTCATTCCCAGCTTGCACTAGTCTTCTGAAGACCATTCGAATCGTTTGCGAGTTGAAATGTTCATCTGGAGATGAGAGGGGTCATTTCCCACCATTTATTTTTCGTGATTTGGAATCAGCTCGCCGGGATACATTTAAAAGAACCTGGTGACTTTTAAAGAATCAAAAATTAAAATATTCGAAAATTTAGTGTCTTTCAATATCGAATATTGCATTACTTCACTTTAATTGTCTATGAATCTCTTGAAAATGCGAAATCATCTCGTATTTTTTAATAAGAACTTCAAATGAAGATTCCATGGTACCTCCACAATTTCGAATTTTCAAAAAAATATTTGACGTTTCATTCCTTTTTTATGCTATCCCTTGTATCTGATGATATACAAATCATATATTTTCGGAATCAGCATAACGTTTTGCATATTGCGAATTTCATTGAATATTCCATGATTTTTTCAAGTAATCACTTTTGTTTGACAATCAACTCAAAACTCATAAAGTAAACTAATTCTACCATTCTAAATCGACTGGCGTTCGCAGAATTGCTCTATCTTCAACCGTTGCAGAGTTGAAGGTTTTTTTACAGTTGAGAGGAGTTATTTTCCTCAAACAAACAAAAATGAATTTGTTACGGCTCATATTTCTGAAACTCAATCTTTTTTGAATATGTACTCCAGATTTGAAATCGAATTCGAGTCAATTAAAGATTCCATAGGTCTTTTATGGCATCCAATTTCGATTTTTCAAAAAAAATATTCGATGTTTCATTCCCTTTGTCTGATCATATACAAATCATATATTTTCGGAAAAATCAGCATAAAATTTTGCATATGTGTTGCGAATTTCAAGTGAATCCAACGATTTTGTATATTCCATGATTTTTAGGGGTCTACCCCTTTCGACTTTTTCGACAATCTACTCGAATCGCAGAATCGACTGGCGTTCGCAGAATTGCTCTATCTTCAACCGTTGTCGAGTTGAAAAGTTTTTATGGAGTTGAAAGTAGTAATTTTCCTCAAAAAAAATCTGCTCATATTTCTGAAATTCAATATTTTTTGAATATGCACATTGAATTTGAAGTCGATTCCGAGTCATTGGTATACTTTATATTTCGTCCAAAGTTAATCTCCTACCTAAATGAAAACCTCAGAACTCTTCATCTCCGCTGGGGTTATAAAAGGGGTTACTTCATTTCTTAGAATGATGATTATGTCTCTCTTAAGGGTCTTCATCCCTGAGAAAAAAAGGAGTGAGAAACGAATTTTTTTTATGATTGATAGAGACTTGTATGGATGTATGAAGACAAAAATAATTAAAAAAGTATTTTTCAAGTATTAAATGAATGAACAGCATATTTCCCCTCATTTTTGGGCATTTTTGTTCATTTCCACCATCAAAACGAACGAATATTTTTATGTGGTTCTATTTCAGTATTGAAGTGTATCATTTACTTAGTTAAATGTCATTCTCATTTCTTTTTTCGAAGCTTCAATTTTTGAGTAAATAATTTTACAAAAATGTATTTTTTTCGCCATTATTGTAAAATTATTTACACAAAAATCAAGGCTTCCAAAAAAAAAGTGAAAATGATATTTAACTAAGTAAATGATACACTTCAATACTGAAATAGAACCACATAAAAATATTCGTTCGTTTTGATGGTGGAAATGAACAAAATTGACCAAAATTGAGGGGAAATATTCTGTTTATTCATTTAATACTTGAATAATATTTTTTTTGTTATTTTTATGTTCATACACTAATACATCTCTCCATCACTCGAAAAAGAAAAAATCGTTTCTGACTCCCTTCTTTCTGAGGGATGAAGACCGTTAAGATGGAAGCTGATAGTCATTGATCTGTCTATATTGAGAATGAGTTTCTAATATATCGAGGTAGATCATTCATGTATGTACAGAAAGAAAGAAGGGGTCCAAAAACTGATCCCTGAGGAACTCCCAACTGCATATTATTTGAATTTAATCTCACATCGTTGCAACTTGCTATTATTTTTTGATTTGCAATATAAGATTTGACCCAGTCAACAATGTTGATAGGAATCCCAAGACATTATAGCTTCATACTCAATATTTCAGAACACACGGTATGAAAAGCGTCCAATTGATCCGATATGAAATAGTTCACAAACTTGTTGTTGTCAAGTTGTCGATGAACATAACTGAGAAAATGACATGATGCAGTTTCAATAGATCTTATTATTCTCAATCCATGCTGATTCTGTCATAAAAATTCAATCACATTGAAATGTTGGATTATTTCATTTGCTATAATTATACAGATGCTTTTGATAATGAGTTGAAGAATGATATTTGCCAGAAATTTACAATGTATTTTTGTTAGTTTTTCATGGAGTACGTAGTCATTCTTTAAACTGCTTAGTTCTAATTCATTCAAGTAATCCCCATATTAAAGTTGGGATCCCTAGATAAGAATCAAAATTGAAAAAAAATTGCTTGTGACTCTTTTACGCTTTCGTAGCAGGCAGTACGTTAACCTCAAATATTCCGAGAACAGATCTACCAGTGATCTATGGAAACCTCAAAAACTGGCCACATTTTTGTGATCTCCATACTTGCATTCTACATGGGAATTCAGCCAATTCATGCATTGATATATTTCATTATTTTCTCAGTAAGCATTCTTGAGGGTGAACTACACCATTTAGTTCGTAGAATTTTCATAATCGAAGCTAATTACGTCATAGCTCAGGAGACCTTATGTAAACATTATAATAAGAGAGGAATGCTCGTTACAAGCTATTATAATGATATTTAGAATGCTCCATAAATGGAAGTGCACTCAGCACGAAAACTTTGAAATATAAATGAAATATTTACCGAAAATGTCGCAGGTTTTAAAGTTTTGAAGTTTCCTGTAGGTGGCTAGGATTTTTTGTTATAAAAGATAGAGCTTTAAAATCTTGATAATAAAACTCATAGAAAATTTTAAATTTATCATGACCATTGCGATGTACACATATTCGATTCAGTCAGAAAATCCTTGTAAAGCACTGGAGTAAGGTAATTTTCAATCCTAAAGAGTAGCTTGTGTTCACATTGTCTCTGGGCATCACTGCACTTCTAGCACTTACTGCCAAATTTTCTTTCAGCTTCTACATCAACTAAGGAGCCTATACACAACCTATAACAAACTATCAGTAATCAATCTCCTCTCAAAACTCCTCTTTTGTGGTGGTTCGTTAATTCATCAATCAATCGATAGTTGATAACCTATACGTTTGTGAGAATGATCAACCAATCAGAATCCTACTAGATACAGACAATATGCAAGAAGTCTGATACTCTTCTTGCAGCGTATTTGGTGTTTGGCAACACTTGAAAATGCCAAGTCCATTATTGGCCCAAGAAAAGAAATAAGAGAGAATTTATCAAGAAATCTTAGTGTCTCTTTCATTTGAAATTGGCTACACCGATTTGGGTAATTACTATTTACAAGGTCAATTATCTCGAAAATCGTTAAAAAAACTTCATGATTTCCATGTTCCATGAAAATGCCAAAGAACAACTGGAACTTCACCACATGGAACCTGTTTCCAGAACAGATCACATTTCACCAAAGAAATTCTTTATTCCCCATCACGGTGTAAGTAAACCTGACCCAGCTTTAAAACGAGTGAGAGAAGTAATATACGCATCCTTGATGACCTCCGAGGGTATGAATCTACACGATATACTACTCAACGGCCCAAAGCTTCAGGAAGACATTTCTACTTTTTATTTTTTTTCAGATTACATCCCCTAGTTTTTATTTGTGATAGGTATTAAGCAAACGTTCAGAAAAATACTTCCTGTACTATACCAACAAGATTATCAATGGATTATCCGAAGCGGGAATGATGTTTGTTAAGACCCATTTGAACAAGGTGATCGGAGGATAGATTATAACTTTGAAGAGTTCAATACTTCTCATGTATGAAGTCTTGTTGAATTCTCGACCGCTCACTGCCGTATCATCGAATACTAACGATTCTAATGCCCACACACCGGGTAATTTTTCGACGTTAGAGTTCCGGAACACTTCATCCAATGCCAATTTAGATAATTGAAAAATCAGTCACTTCCAGGTTATTCACAAAATGCATGATGCATGCTGTTTTTTTGGAAAGGCAAGAACAATATTTTCTTCATATTGCAAACGAAATCGAAGTGAAAGCAATCCAGTAAAAATATTGAAACTAACACCCTTGTGTTGATAAAACACGAACATAAGTCACCCTTACAGCCTTGGGGTGTGTTATTGAATTTCATTCTGGAAAAGACGGCATTTTCAGACTAGTCATGCTTGAATCTTAACCAGGAGTTTTTTGCAGATAAGTTTTGTCCATTCCAAAGTAATTGAATGTTTTCGTTGAATCTTTAAATGGACCTTATCATTGATTGCATATCTCTACCAAGGTATGCGACTTTTTCTAGGATAATTTTTTTTCAAACACAGTCAAAAAACCAAATTTTGATGGCGGCGGGAATGTTTAACCCACAAAAGAGTAATTTTCATTTTTATTTGAAAATTTTATTTGAAACTAGTGAATGAGTCGTATGATACCGATTTGACAGTCAAGCAACCGTTGGATGAATGACTAGCAACTTAATCGTATATTTTTAGTGGAAATTGTCGACTGTGTCTGAAATCGCAGAATACAGAATAATAATAATACAAGTCTTCTGATAAATAATGATAGCGTACGCAGCACTCTCTGAGATTAACATAAAAATTATTACAAAATTTTGGTTTCCCGCCTCAAAAAACCCTGTTCACCAAAGATGGCCTTTCAGTAATTAGCAGGGCATTAAGTTAATTAGAAATTAGCATTCGTTATTTGCTTATATTATATGGCAATATCGTAGGAGAAACATGAGTGGACTTCACTCTTTGTTATTTATTAGGAGAGGGTTGGAAAAGAGTTAATTGACCTTATTTATGCTCTCCTATGTTCCGATCATCGTGAGATTATCTGTTTACAACCTTGCTTTTAGATCAAGCACAACTGCATTATGGGCTTTGAAATATCTAGATCCTCACATCTAGAACAATCCGATAACCGGACTACATTTTCTGTACTATTGGTGAATCCCCGTTTCAATTAGCCTCCTGTACATATTTCCCTGCAATTCTGCTGGAATGACTGCATTGGCCTACAACTATGGTGCCAGCACCAAGATACTACCCTATTATCATCTAAGCAAAATTTGAAACACATATAGAGCAGATACAACAAACGTAAATACAAACTAGCGTTAATTATTCCGTTTCGCGGTTTAACTAAACTACATCTGCAAATGTGTGGTGCACCATTCTCCCGCGTTAATCCGTAGAGAAAATCCCCGCCAACGTGATATCCCAGTCCTGCTACACTTCACTAGTCGACAACCACCATACCTGTTCACCTAACTGCTATGCGTTCCAAACAATGCGATACTTTTTCTACGCATGTTTCAGCAAAATTAGTATAGAAACATGATTGCTGAGCTATTCAACCGATATGAAGCGATGATGAAATTACATCATTCTGTGATAATAGAAGTACTGATCCTGCAATAATATCAAAAGTGCTTCTGAATGTGCTAGACACAAACAGTTTTCTAAAAGAATCCTCAGAACAATGTGATCTTCCTGGAAGTAGAGCCGAGGATGATCAAAAGAAAGAGAAGGATACATTCGTGGATTCATCTCAAGTGAACAATCATCGTACGATAAAAGCTACAGCTGTTGTTCACCTCAGCTCGCCAAAGTCCTTCTAGAAACAGTTTTGACGAAAAACACTGAGGACTTATATCCACGGCTTGCTAATATATTTTCCAAAGGGGAACAACTCTTCATGGCGATCATAACAGTTCGTAGAGAACATTCAAACGGGAAGTACCACCGTACCTATCTTTCAACACCACCTTCCCATAACTATACTCACCTATGGTATATCCGGATACCGAACCTTGACTCTATAAAAGACTTTTTTTGATAAAATATAAAATATTGAGTTCAATTGATATTCAGTTCAGAAGTTTCTCCTTTTATTTCCAAGTGTCTGGTAATTAGCATGATGAAGTTTCATATTTCAAACTTTCAGGAATATTTCACTCGCCTTGTTAGGCCAAGAAGAAAAGCCGCCGGGGCTCAGATTTCCGAAATGAAGCACACGATCGTGAAATATTGTTTGTCAATGCGATTTAATTTTTGTATTTATAAGAGGATACTCTGATTTAACTCGATTTGTGGGTTGATTTCACTCTGCAGAACAACATTCATATTCATAACATTGAACAGCCCCAAGTCCGGATTGTTTTACTTCCAGACACAAAAGCAAAATGCGGCTGCCAAATATATTAATATTCAGTCTCGAATAGAGCCGTTTTGAAGGAATGAAACATGGCCTGCGTTTAATAATAACAAATTTGTTCAAAATAGAGGAAAGCTGATGATTAATAGTTTCCGAAGGGTATTTCAACAGTTCGATAAATAAAGAGTGCGCCCTCACACCCGAGTAAACAATGGGTTGAGCTTTTCCTTTTCTGAAGAGCTACGCTTTTATTTTTCGCGGAGGTATAACCTCAATTCCAAAAGATTAATACTCGTTCTTGTCTTGCTTTAAGGGTTGCCGATTGATTTATTACAAGTGATGGTTCACGTGGTGGTTCCTTAACTTTTCCAGCTTGAAATTGGTGTGTCTAGACTTCAGTTGTTCGAAGTTTGATTTCTAACGACACGTGCTATAACAAAACCATCGGAGTATTAGAAGCAGTCGAGGGACCTGGTGAATGGCAGTTGGGTCGGTTGCTAAGTTACAATAATAGGCCTAATTAGGACCGTTCGGGTAAATAAATGAAACAGCGCAATATGTGATACCGAGTCCATTTGGGAAAATTACGCTCTTGATATGGAAAACAGAACGAATTTTGCAGAAATAATAATAATTTCATGTTATTATATAACCTATATTAACGGGCACAAATACCGTGTTTCCTCTCCAGACATCTTATACAGGGACCCCATCATGAACAGTCGGTTCATCCACTAAGTAAAGAGCTGATTGCACACAAGCAGGTAATTGAAAAATGAAACAAATTTATAGGAGACTTATGGAAATGAGAGCAAACTACTTTCACAATAACATTTATTCTGGCACTCTTCCTAATGAGTGGAAGACACTGAAGTACACGTTAAAAAATCATTACTATCTAGCAGGAGGTACTTAGAATATACCAAGTAATTAGGTGAAATATTGCATTAAATCTTTAATGATTCTCATTCTCCACAATACATATTGAAAATTTCCATTCTTTCAGAATTATAGAATATGACCAGTTCTTATCCAATTTTTGCGTTGTCAGAAATAAACTCCTGCTCTCGAATTGTTCGACATAAGCATCAGATACGGACAGCCAGATTGCATAATAATCACGAACTCGTAGTAGTGGTAATCGCGGAGAGGCCACTCCCACAGCCAGGCAAGTAGGCTCTCATGGACCCTTTTTGCCATCCCCTGTTCTCCACATTTCTATAGAATTTCTCCTAGACTTCTTTTTCGAAACTTCGTGACCTTCGGATGAGAGTCAGTATGTCCGTCCGAACTTCCTCTTGTTGGAGTTTTGTGTCTCCAAAGATTTCAAATCCTCACCTCTCATAGGGCTCGCACTCGCTGAGAAAGTGAGATGAAGTTTCATCGTCTCCCTCGCATTTTCGGCCTTCTATGCCTATTAGTGAAAGGTCCTGCCTAGTTTGTTATGTCCTGCCAGTATTCCTATAAGGAGATGTAGTGCCTGGCGACTTCTGCCTAGGAGCCATGCCGTCTTTGACTTACTAGGGCCGGTCACAAAGTCTTTCAACTGCCTGCAGCCGGTGTTATCTCTCCAGAGCTTGTTTAGTTTTTTTCCGCCTAGTCATTAAGGGCTAAGGATGTTAGGCTTCTTGCGATGCCAATACAGGCTCTAGCCTACAAAACGGCGTCACTGCCACTGCCATTTTTTCTCCACGCACCCCCCTGTGACCCAGGACCAATACTAGCTGAACTTCCTTTGTTTCAGCTAGTTTTTCAATAGCATCTCCGCATTCCTGTACAAGTGCTTTCCAATGCGTAGCTTTCTTGTACACCCCTTCCTTCCAAGTAGATGCCTGCTCCTGAAGCCTGTTTGTCAGTCAATCTCGAACCGTCCGTATAACATATTGGGCTTCCTGGACGAAACTACACTGTATTTTCTTCCCATTGTTCTTAAGTAAGATAGTAAGAGTAAACTTCCTATTCCATCGCAGTCTGTCTTGTGCGTTTCCCCTTCTGAGGGCGGATATGGAAATCTCCTGCTTCACCCACTTTGTGATTGCCGCGTGACCTATCACTTTACTCTTTTACTCAGACTCCCGAGTCACGCATCCTCAAATGTGCTGTCATGGCCTCCTCCTTGATCCAGATTGGAAGCAGTGGTAGCCTCAGTAGTACCTCCAAAACCGCGATTGTTACCAAACAAGCCAGCCTCTGAATCTTACCAAGCTCCAGGCCTATTGTGCTCCTTTTTGCGCCTGGCCACCATAAAGCAGATCCCATATTGGATCTTTGAACTTACGACTGCCGTGTACAGCTAGCGCGTAATCTCTGGGTTGGTTTCCCAATTGCGTCCTACAAATCTGCTTAGTTGCCATAGAATTGCTACCGACTTCTGAATAATCCTATCTACCTGTCGCGCCCATAAAAATTGGAGTTCAGAACCACCCACAGGTATGTGACCTGTTGGACTCCAGTTCTTGGTCAAACATGATCGCTGGTCTGAACCCATCTTCCTACCATCGTTTGGTGAACAAGATCGTCTCTGTCTCTGTTGTCGGATTAACTGAGAGCCCTGCTTCACCGTACCATCTTTCAATTATTCTACATGCGGCCTGCATACTGTTGCAGACGACTCCGATGAATCGTCCTTCAACTAGGACAACTCTATATCGTCCGTGCACGCTTGTGCCTCAAAGCCTTTATCAGTGAGTTTACCTAGGAGTTCGTCCTCAACTAAGCATCACAGGCGGGAGAAGAGGCAGCTTCCCTGAGTCCCCCCACTTCGGCTTTCCGTCTAAGGCCCCTCCTGGTTATCTCAACCTTTCTCCTTGTTAGTGACGATACAATCCAGCTGACCAGTTAGTGAGGCATTCTCCGGCCATTATTGCTGCATGTATGGTCGCTGTCTTTGCCTTGTAAAAAGCGCCTTCCACGTCAAAAAACACACCTGACGTTACCTCTTAAAACCTTAAATTCCTCTTGACCCTTCGCACTACAGTGTCGACCTCCCCCTTCTGTATGCGTGTTGGTTTCTATGAAAGGGGCTCACCCTCAGGGGATCCTCCTACTGGAACCTGTCCACCACTTTTCCAGCGTTTTAAGCGGGAACGGTGTTAGGCTGATGGGCCAGAAGGATTTTGTTACTGTGTTGTCTCTTTTCCTCGCTTCGGGGATAAATACTATTCTTGCTAATCCTAACGATATGCTGGCCCAGAATATCTTTCCCAAAATTGGGGTGAGATATTCCATGCACTTTCGAAGCATTACCAGGAAAATTCCATCAGGTCCTGCTGCCTTATATGGGTGGAACTCCTTCACTGCCCAAGCTATGGCGTCGTACGTAACGAACTCCTAAGAATATTGAATATTTTCTTTGCCGATCATTGTATTTTCTGCAAGCATGATGTCTCGTGTTGAAGAAATGTTCGTCCAGGCTGATGACAAAGTGGTGGAAGAACTGAAGTCCCCAGGTCAATTTGAATGAAACTGTCATCGGCGGAACGATTGATGATATTTGAGGAGGGTATGGGCCGTGAAAATAACCGTAAAAAGCTTTCAAAAAATAATACTGATTGCCAATTTCCCTTGCCCGTTTGTGACGGGGCATGAGATCAAAGTATCCGAACATCCCTTAATATTTGGAGTATTTATTGAATTCCATATTTTCATTTGTTTTCGCCTTTGTAATGACCTACTCTCAATAATTCAATGCAAGATGGAACTTGTTCCACTTAATGATAGATATTTTTAAAATTGCGGTAAAATTAAAAACATTTATACAAATGCTGCAATTCATCTATCCAATGAAAAACTAATAAAAGTGCCTTATTGGGATCTTCTGTGATCTCAGTCAGGCATTCGATTGTGTCAACTATAGCGTTATAGAAACAAAACAGTTTTCTTGGCAATAGGAATCAGTATGTCACTGTCAACTTCACTGGTAACAACAAGGTAAAAGAAGACTGTTGTGATATTTCAATGGGTGTTCCACAAGGCTCAATATGGGGACCTACCTTGTTTTCACTTTATTTCATTAAAATAGACAAGGTGTGAAAAAAGTCATCTTGTTACATGAGCTGACGACTCATAATTTTTGATAACAAGTGAACGTGACAGTTGTTTACAGAATGAATGTAATATAGTTTTGGGTAATTTGTTCAATTAGTTCAGTCAGAGTAAGTGGATCTCGATATTATTATTGTAAAAGATGAAATTGCCTGCACTGCAGAATGAGTGAAATTTCTAGGTATTACTTTAAACCAATACTTGACCTGGAGAAAACACTGTGAATATCTTGTATCGTAGTTGACTTCTCTTTCGTTTATACTACTATTGGGGTAAATAGAACCAAAAATTTGTGCCTTCAAAATGAGATCAACGCCCTACTTGCGATCTATTATTCTTTTACACAGGACCCAGAAATAGACGGTTTTAGTTATTTTAAGAAAGGAATAATGTTGTATAGTAGGTAACTCATGACAGTTTGAATGCCACTTTTCAATGGAATAATCTGTAAATGTTAATACTATTTGCTAAATTTCAATGATTCCTGAACGTGTACTCTAGTATATTGTATCCTTCATTAAGAATAGAGCCCGAATGAACGTTATTGCGAAACTTCTTCTCTTCCATTTCCGTGAGTCTCTTATATATTAATTTCACTCCTCAATTACCTGCTTGTGGGCAATCAGCTCCTTTGTTAGAGATCTCCTGTAGTGGAAAACACGACTGTTAATTATAGTGTTACTTCACAAAATGGACCTGTAGAGAAAACACCGTTTTGGGCTTTTAAATACCGGCTTTCTTGCATAATAACATGAATCATCATTAAACTTGCGAGATTCCTTCTTTATTCCATCACAAGCGACTATTTTCCACCAACTGTTTCAATATCATATATAGCACTGATTCATTTTTGTCAGAACGATATTATTAAGCCTACAATAGTTAGTTAAGCAACCGTATAACTGTTATTGAACATCAGTCTCCCTAAGACACTACCTGTTTACGTTTACATCTTTTCTTCACTAGTTTCTGAGTCCTTTCAAGGGTCTTTCAATTTTTTAAAACTTATTTCCTTGCCTTTTTCTATTTGAAATCTCACATAAAAAATTTAATAATAATATTTTTTTGGCATTCTTAATCAGTTTTACAAGATCGTTTTTGCGTTGCACTATTAGAGAAGTGGAAATTCCATCAAATAAACCTTGTTATAGTAGAATCTTTTTTATGAACTGAATTAAATCTATTATTGTTCTATTTATTCATCCTTTCTCGTTTTATTCAATACCATACTTTTATTTAGGAAAATTAATATCAGATATTGAAAATATGGCAACAGCTTGTTTGAAACAATTGACCTACGTAATCATAGTCTAGTCTTTTTTCTGCAAGTTTTCCAGAAAGTTTTTTTTTTAATAATCTTTGAATTCTGCTATTGATTCGAGTAAGACTGCCCACATGGTCAGTTAATTTATTATCCAAAACGAATTGATTTTAAGGGTTACCTGGAAATATCTCACATATTTTAATAACTAGAAATTATTTGTGAGTAATTTCATAGACACAGAATGATAAAATTAGTCGCTGACATAAATATTGCATCGCTTCCAGTTTTTCTTTGTTTCACTAGATGATCATTTATTTCTGCTGGGTACTGAGCCAGTAATTTTTTAATTTTGATCGACATCCCATAATTATCACAATGATGTATTATATCCAATATGCGATGAGAAAAATGTCTTCAAATTCATCGGATGAGTGCGATGCAAATCGAGTAATCGTCACTCCAGCATCATGCACGAAACGTTTATATCGGAAAAACTTTTTCGAGAACGCTAATGAAAAATACATCTGCCATCAACTGGGATTTATACTTCTTTATCTTCATCTAGTTTCGGCAAACTGGAGACTGAGCTGTCCAAATCCAGCTTTCTTATGGGAATTTCGTAAGAGAGATACCTTGACAGGATTTTGATGTATCGATATTCTTCGAGTATCTTTTCTGTAGAAAGTTTGTAATTATTTCATTTTATGCAAAGTTCCAGCTTCCGGACAGTTATGAAGCGAAGGGATACCACAGCTGAATGCCAGCCGGAACAATGTTTAACTATTTGGAATTGAAGGCTATTTGTTGTTCTTCGCCGAACTAATCCTGCTTTAGGGTAATCTGAATTTCAATATAAGACCAATATTTAGTGATATCACAGACATTATGTATACAGAAATAAAAACACTTGAAGGGTTATATTCCAATAAGTAGATAGATACACCGAAACAATTACTCAATCAGGTCCGTAGGCGAATAATGGATCAAGGATTATGCGGAGTGGCAGGTGTACGAACGCTCTAGGCTGTTGTTGTGTTATGAATATAGGGAACATTTTATATACCAACACGAAGTCATGCATTCTATGGATTATTCCTCGCAATCAAAACAGGAACTTTCAGTCATTCGAGCTTAAGGTAATATCATTTGCTGAAGTTAAGTTATCCATAACCTAAAATCTCAGGTATTCACGTTGCTGTCAAGCTTTCTCTTCGACAAATCTTTCCATGTGGTGATTGACACCCTTCAAACAGCGTCCTCACACCTCCTATATTATTAGTTCACTTTATAAGGTCAGACTACGATTAGCCGTGAATTCGTGGCTGACATGAAAGGAATAATTTCGTACTCAAAATTTGGCGAAGGAGTAAATGTTCTCACTTCTCATGGAAAATCCCCAAGTGACTTCGAGGGGATCATTTCGAGTGATATACAGACAGTATCGGAAAGAATATATCTTGGTAATTATAATTTAATGGAAACGTAAATAATAGCTTGAAAAATATTGAGAGAACATTACAATTTCTCCCCAAATAGCGCGAAGATGGGATATCGAATTGTTCGAGAGTCGAGTCGGGTAACAAACAGGAGGGGAAAACAACATTGCGTCCCTCTTGATTATGTGGTATCAATATAATTGCATTCTTTGATATTCTTCTAGATTTGTCTATACCTAAGATATATTTTTTCCGATACTGTATACTAGACTCCAGCAACGATGGAACAACCAACATTTCCAAAAATTCATAGTAGGAGACAAAAAAAGGTCAAAAAACACGTCAAAAAGTCGTTTTGGAAATTCTGGTTTAGCAGAAATTGCTCCGAGTCGCCGCCTCAAACAGGCACCATACCATCAATGATACAAAAAACCAGAGTCCTGGGACCAGATCAAAATATGTAGTAGCTAGAAATATGTGAAAGGAGACAGAAGATACTATCGAAACTCTTCAGTGTCCTAATGAATGGGTCCCTAGAGTTTTCATCTGTATAATGGGGAATATATTACCTTTTGTAATTGAGCATCAAAATGTTTGCTGCAAATTCTGTCTTGGATACATTATGAAAACAACACCAGAACACCACTCCCACTGACAGTCATATGCCCGCCGTCATAACCTTCCGCCGGCAAAATATCACACGCAGTTTGCTAGACCCCAACATCAATAAAACTGGTGGATCTGACAGAATTCCACCAATCATTCTCGAGAAATGTGCTCGCAAACCAACACCAGTGTATATACATCCAACTGATTAAATGAAAGAGTAAAATCAGTCTCCTGAAGTGGAAAAAAATTACAGACCCATCGCACAGTTATCTGCTATTTGGAAGATCATGGAAAAAGTAATCAACATCGAGTTCATGAAATATCTAGAACGCTGAGGAATTGTTGGTGATCGACAAAATGATATCCGTTATTACAGATCAACTTGCTCATGTTTCACATATCTTTCGAAAAATATGTCGAAAGGCAAAGGCATTTGAAATCTCTAAAGCGTTTGAACGTGTTTGGCATCAGGAACTGTTCGTCAAGCTTTCATATCACGGCTCGCCTTCCCAATTGTGCTTCTAGCATTCTCCGAGAAAACACAGCGGCCAGCTGATTACGCTGACCACTGTGAAATCGGGATTTTCATACTACCACTAGTACCCTTTCATGGAGAAATCATATGAGGTTGATCACCACAAGGGTTTCTCAAAAACTTCAGTCATGGAATACATATCTTATATAAAAAAACGCGGATTAGGGACCGTTGCAGAAATATACCTCTTAGCAAAGTGTCTTCAATACAAAGTGCCAACAAAATATCTTGGAGTCATATTAGACGTCAAGCTGACCTGGAAAGAGCAGATTGCTTATCGCACCAAGAAGGCCACATACTCGTACTGGGCATGCAGAAGGGCGTTCGGAAGAACATGGGGATTGACACCCAAGACCTCACACTGGATATAAACGGAAATTATTTGCCCAACCATAACTTACGCCATTGAATGGTGGCCAGGTATGCTGAAGAGTAAGGCCAGAAATGATTAAGACAAAGTTCGAAGGCTGGCCTGCTTAGGAATGACAGGTGTCATAGGAAGTTCTACTCTCTGCACCTGTACATGGAACATAAAGTCATGCATATTGCTTACAGACTTGAAGGCGCAAGCCGATGGATCGGAATAAAAATGAACCATGGACATTCCCTAATCTGGGATAAGGCACAAGAGAGCTGACCCATCCTACTAATGGAAAGGGACAACACCCTGCCACTTCTGAACTCCAGAAGAGGCCCAAAAATTGTTATTTTCATGAGGGGAGAATGGAATGACATAGCGTGTCCCCTGCCGACAGCATAGTCTGTTACACAGACGGCTCGAGGCCAGGAAGCAGGTCCGGAGCAGGGGTATATAGGAGAGGACTGAGAAAAGAAATCTCCATTCATCTGGGCAAATACGCCTCAGTGTTTCAGGTTAAAGTATATTCTATACTCACCTGCATCCAAGGAAATCTCTACAATAGATGTCGAAGACCAATTGCAATTTGCTCGGACAGTAAAGCAGCAATACTGGCACTGGGATCTCACAGAATTACATCCAAGATGGTGTCCGGATGTGATATGCATTAAAAAACCTGGCAAAGAGGAAAAAACTCAGCCTCATTTGGGTCCCAGGACACTCGGGTGTCTACGGAAACGAAGAGGCAGATAGTCTAGCCAAGCAGGGATCAGGCAACAAACCACTGATTGGGCCAGAACCCATCCTAGGAATATCTGACATCCTAGCTGTTACTGCAATGGAAGAACTGTTACGAAAACAGTTTATGAAATCATGGCAGGACATGCCTGGTATGAAACAATCGAAGCTCCACATACCCGGGCCTTCTAAAAACTCAAAAGGAAATTCTCTCCCTTGGGAGACGAGATCTCAAGCTAGTGACAAGGCTTCTGATGAGACATAATCACCTGAACAGGCACATGGCCCTCATTGGGATCGTTAATGATCTACGCTGTAGGTAGTGCCTAGCATACTGAACCCAGAGGACGTCATCAAGATTCAGCTGAGGGAACTGCTGAATTACGCCAAGGAAGCTGGCATGCCTAGCTTCACCCAGACACGTGGGTGTATTTAAATCCGCTCACCAGTGCCAGAAAGTAAAGTAAAAAATCATTCGTCACGTCGGTGATGCTTCGCTTACAAGCTCGCGTACATCTCTGGAACATCGCAGAAAGGTTGGCGATCTGTATCTGTTTATTATATATTTTCATGAACGATAGTCTTCTGAGATATCAAAAATCGATTCTCCGTTAGAAGTCCCATATTGAGTTCAGTCTTTACAAATATATTCCCTAGGGTTCGTTCTTCCAAAGAACGCCAACGTTTTAGAACTCACTGCCTCGGGAGGTGTTCTTTGTGGCATACAGCCTGTAGGAATTCAAGAAGAACACCAATTCCCACCTACTTTCTCTCGGCTCTTACGACATTCCTTGGACATTACAGGATCTTACTTTGGGATTTTTCGTGGAAGGCAACGCATGAAAATGATATAATTTTAATTTCAGCTTGAATATTCCAGTAGTGCACGCATCAAACCATTCCAGACAGACAAACGGACTCAAAAACCATAGGGATCCACCGAACAATCGATTCTGGAATTAACTGATAACCATGGCCACAATTTCATTTGAAACTCACCCCAGGTAAATGAATGATGTCTGAGTAAAGCAGGAAGTTTTCAAACCTTGAATCTTTCTAGAGTTGCACCATCACCTAAGCATCTAACAAAGAAACGTAAATCTTTTCATAATGTCATTTCTGAATGGGTATTGCAACACATTACCACGGAGAATTTCAAGTTTTACCTTTGTGCTAGACAATAGGGAAAACAGTAAGTCTTTTATACTGCTTTATTTTATTTTCATCGCAACATTTCAAAATTTAGTGGGTATTTCGCTTGTCTTTCATTCAAAGGATGGAGCTTTCAAATTTTCCGTTTTACAGTGAATAGAGAATGAACGTACATCAGGGACTGAGACGGAACATTTCCTTGTAGACGAACGATAAATACAATATCGAGTCCTGATTTCACTGCCGATTTACAACAGAATACTTTGAAGGATACTGTTGGGGTAGATACACTGTAGTTTTCAGTGCTGAACTTCACATCCAGGACAATTAGAAAATAGAACAACTAGTGATATTGTTTCGATATGATGAGTTCTTTTTCAATATTTGTGATATCATATTATCGTAAAGAAAAATAAGAAAAAACTTTATGAGGTAAATATTTATTGAACAACCCTATTACCATAGGACGACCCAGGCCCCAAAAAAGATGAAGGTACGATGTCTAGCGTCAAAAAGCATTTATGCTGTAACATCCCAGTGGGTTGGTTAGCTCTTTGTGTAGTGTTGTTGACTCATTGTGAGTAAACTCTTTTGATGAATTATCTTGCAATAATCCATTTTGATATTTTAGTTTGAATCACTTATTTTTTTAATAATGTGAATTTATTATATATTTATCCATTTATATGCAACAGGTGAATTCAATAACAGAAAATGTTTTTAAAATAGTTATACTAAACAATAATAATAATACTGATGAAAATAAATTAAAATACTAAAACGAGAAATCATTCGAGATTAGAAGGAGAGAATAGATCTGGTTTTTAATAATTTATAATATATTCAGAACTTCTGAATATTCCAACGTTAAGTCATTTTTAAAATAATTTTTGGTAATACGAACGATTCTGGCCAAATTTTTAGAACCTTTCTGCACCTTGCTGTCATGTCTATCCGGAAAACAATCCAGGAGTTCAACCATTTATGAAGGCATATCCGCGCTGTGCATTTCCATCTTAATTTGCTGTTAATTTGTTCCGTTCATGATTGATCAAGCGCGAGGATTTCTCATATATATTCGAAGAATTGAAAACAAAATCAACAATTTTTGCGGATAATTTTTCCGAGAAATGGTTATGTTTAAGGAACGATTTAAATACTTTTCTATTTTGTAAGTTGCTCGAATCTTTCGATTGAAAACCTTCGTCATCAGTTTACACTTCGTCTGATCGTACAGCATCACAGTCTTCACGCTGTTTTCTCCACTACTAGTCGTTAATCATTATTCGTTAAACTACGTTGCAGTTTACATATTAATATTTCACCCGTGTTCGTTTTTTATTTGATAAATCGCTTCTCCCAACCTGAGCTGCCTAAAAGTTAATTTAGGTAGTTGGAAACAACTCTAAACCTCTCAGGAGTTTCCTTGGCAAAACTAATCATGGTTCTCTTTAAATGTAATTAATTTATAGACGTGGTGTTGACTAATTCAGGAATACTGATAAATTTTTCTTTCTCATTGAACAATTTACACTTTTATCTTTCAAAGCCGATCGGGAAAAAAGATTCAGAAATGGAAAAGTTAAAGTTTCCTATTCGTGTTGAAGATTTGGCTGAACTTTAATTCCATACAGGTCCTGTTCGACTAAAGTGATTTGTGTTATCAACTGTTAGTATGGGCTATATTTTCCGAATTAATCAACGACAGGAACAGTTAGATTTCACCAAAATATGACTGTTTACATTTCCTTCATGATTGCCTTCTTCACAGTCATGGAACAAAAAATAAGAGATAGTTTGAAATCTACATTACCTCAGGGTATAGTTCTGACTGTCTAGATAGTGCTCCTTATCATTTTTTCTGGTCGCAAAACTTATTTGGAAAATCTAAACTAGAAATATCATGCATTTTCTGTCTATGTTTATAATGAATCGAATTCCTTACTTTTTGAGATTGAAATAAGAGAAAACTGTATGAATACTGATTGAAAATCTAATATTTACTTTTCTCCGAAACAATTCGCTTTGACAAAGAAAAATTACAATACGATCTTCATTGTTCAGGAAGGCTTGCATCATAATCTTTTGAACAATTTGTGAAATATTCGATCATTATTATTCACTGCACCAAACAATCAATTTCCATTTCTTGAAATCGGATAAGCCACCTGTAAAGATTTTTCAGTGGTTTAACTATATGACGCAAACATTCGAAAAACTGTTCATCCTATGGAGTTGATTCGCATTAAAATTAATGTTTTTTGAATCGCCATATTCTGACCAGAATTATAAACAACGTATTACAACACGGTTCATATATTTTTCATGTCATAAAGTTGTTCTTTCATCTAAAATAGAAAATGAAATTATCATTTCCCTTCCGTTTCATCCTGCTTGTTTAGATAAGGACTCTCTCTCTGTGTATCTTTTTGTCAGCAGTCTGAATTTTAATGCAAGGGCCGTAACGACCATTATGGGTTCCTCTTCCTACATAATCTATACAATACTTATAGAAATATACGGAAACGGAAGTATAATATTCAAATCATTCTCAGCTCAGATGCTGTCTGCTTGATTTATACGATTCTGAAATAATTATATGGCTACTTTATCACAGTGCTGTTTCGTTATGAACTATATAATAAATTTCTCATCCTTTGACATCACTTTATCAGTGAAACCGCCACAGTATCGGTTTCTTTTAAGCCTTGGATATTTTTCTTTTGTTTTATGACGTTCTTATTAAAAAACTTTCTATCTACATGCCAAATGGCGCCCTCACTGAATGCGGGTTGCGTATTTATCACTTTAAATATTGAAAAACCATCTGTATATCAATATTAAATCATTGAAGGGACTATCAACTTGCAATAAACTATTTCTCGATGGCAAAAAGTTATTTATATTCCCGCGAATGGAATCAATTATTACGAATGATTTCGACCAACTCTTCAATCATTCTCACAAAGTGGTATATGAGGCAAATATTCGAATTGAAAATATTGAACTACATCTGACAGATATCTGACAGTAGTGGTCGGTGGATCAGCGGTCTAATGCACAGGCCGTTCGAAACTCCAGCATAGCGATAGTCGCACTCCGAATTTGAAGTCGATTCCTAGTCAATCAAAGTACATCATACCTAGGTCTTTTATGGCACCTCCGCAATGTTGATTTTGCAAGTCATTATTTGACGTTTTATTTCTTTTTCATGCTAAACCTTGTATCTGAACATGTACAAATCATACATTTTCGGAAACAGCATGAAATTTTGCATATATGGTGTGAATTTCAAGAGAATCTGACGATTTTGTGTTATTCATGATTTTTTCGATTAATTTCGTTTGATCATCGATCAACTTGAAATTCAAATAGTATACTAATTTCACCATTCTTAAACGATTGACGTTCGCAGAATTGCCCTATCTTCAACCGTTTTCGAGTTGAAAAGTTTTTCTGGAGTTGAGGGGAGTTATTTTTTGTGTTCTATATGTTTAGAATATAAACAATGAATTTGAAGTCAATTCCGATTCACTTGAAGATTTCATAGGCATCTCATGGAGTCTCTGCAATTTTATCATTTTGAATCTATTGGTATTCGCAATATGGCTCTACCTTTAACCGCTCTCGAATTGAAAATCTTTTCTTAAGTGTATCTCGACCAGCTGATTCCGAATCACACTCGGACTTTTTTCTAGTTAATTTTTTTTCTGACAACCTACTTGCACTTTCTTCACACAGTATACTGAATTCACCATTTTGAATAGATTGGTTTTCGCAGAATTGCTCTATCCTAAACTGTTCTTGAGTTGAAAAGTTTAGCTAGAGTTTAGAGGTGTTATTTTCCTCCATAATTCCGTTTCCATTATTTTTCTAAATATTTTCGTAAGATTCGACCTTTTTGAATATATTCACCGGATTTGAAGTCGATTCCGATTCAATTAAATATTTCATCGCATTTTTACGGAACCTCAGCGACATCAAATTAAAAATTTTCGAAAATCTGCCATAGTGTTCAATAATAAATGTTGCCTGTTGATAATCTTATTCGGCAAGATTTCAACAGAAAATAAGTACTGCTTCCTACGACCATTGAATTATATCTATTAGATTCTTAGTGAAATTCTCCTAATTTCAAAGTCAAAATTATTATTCGATTCAAATGGGAAAAAACTCAAAAGCATCAACGCAGGCAAAAGTTGTTTCGTAGGAACTTGGCGGGGAATATAGGTACCTAGCGGAAAACTGGATTATTTGATTCAAGTTTTCATCATCAGTTTCATGGTTTTCCGACAAGTAGAGAATTTTTTTCTCTTGAAATGAAGTCGACGCTAAAGCATTGTGAAGTGGTTGTGGAAAACTCGGCCAGTAATTCAACAGATACAATTGAACGTTCGAACTAGGGAAGACGGAGCCCTTACTTGTAAACGTGCGATACCTTGCACGGAGGATACAGTGCAACTTGGCTTCGATTATCAACGGCAACGAAAACTGCGGAAGCTGAAGAAATGACTAGATATCTCAAGTAAGTACATATACGTATAATTCTTTTCAGCAAACGTTTCTGTTATTGCTTTTTCCACATTATCGTGGTTATTATCTAGCTACTCACAGTTTAACGACTGGTGAGAACCGTACAAGGGTAATGGTAGTTTCTGGGGAACATCATAATGAGTATCATCATTTGATCTATTAGGATCATTGGGTTACTAGGTATGTCAGGTGAAAAAAAAATTTATCGGTAGGATTTTTTGTCCACTATGAGCGAAACCGAATTCGATACATTCAAAAAGAATTTCAAGGAATAACCGAATAAAGTGGAAAAATCCAAGTTTTTTTATTTTCAAGTTGGTGGAATACCTGCAAGATGCTATTATCTCTATATTGGATGAAAATCTGATTGGACAAAATGATGTAGCTTATGATTTAGCTGGGATGTGACAAAATTACCTCAATAAGGGTTCAAAGATAGTTGACAAACCTTATATCAACAATGGAAAATTACGGGTCGCATATTTTTGATGAATCCTATGAAATATTATCTTAAGAGGGATATCTTCCTATGGATTACTTCAAACAAAAAACGTTATGTCAAAGCCGGTTGGATCATTCAACATTTTCTGTAGATGTAGATGCGTGATAAATTTGGACATATATCATACCAGTTTTTTCCTCAGCAAATTTTATTTTAATGATCATTTTAATTTATCGGTTGAAAGAGCAAATACATCAAAATATAGATGAATATCTATTTGAGGCAGATTATCCCAGAAGATATAAACTGACAGTAAGTTGCTCAAGGCACCCCAAACAATATTTTCAAAAAACTTCATGAGCATTTTCGACTTTCAAGATGATAATGAAATTTGAAGAAATAAGAGGAAAATAATTTCACCATAAAGAAAAAACAGACAAATAAAATTTCAGTGGGAGAAACATCAGTAGGAGCAGGCAAATTCGTTAGAGGGTCAGCTGAATAAGGAGAATAGGAGGATATGAAATACTTTTGATTGAGCAACCCACGCAGATGAAATTTCGACAACAAAAACCTTCTACCGATTCTAACTTGTCGCATGAATGGATTATCAAAAATAAGACAACATATCGGTGATGAAAAATAATTGACACCGGCATTATGAAGGAAATCGACCTTGAAAATGGTTATCATCACATTTCAGTAGATAATAACTCTCGAAAATAGTTGAAATTATAATAATCAATTTTACAAATTACTTTTCCATCAATGGGTTGGGCATTATTGCAATACCCTATCACAAAACTTTTCAAGCCAATCGTAAATCGATTTAGATCAACTGGACACCAATTGGTTATCAACCTCGATGACTGGTTTCTATTCTAACTGGTGAACATCGAGAAAGAATTTCAGGTGAACAAGATCCTGAAAGGCGTTTCTACAAACCCTCATATACATTGGTGCCCATCCAGTTGATGAAAAGTGTTCTGAATCGTAGACAACGTACTTACACGAGTATCCGATGAAGTTTCATGCGGACTTTTTATCAAGATATGGCTTAGAAACACCGCCGTGAAAATAGTTGGCTTCGTCAAAAGGATCGCTTCAAAAGTGTTTTGTGACAAGAGGGCTTTAATTCGATCCGATAACTCTGCTCGGGTTTCTTAGAAGAAACGGAACTTTGGACTCGGAATAAAGTAGAGCCCTTGATATTTCTGACATCTACCGCTGACGGTGTTATGGCCTGAAATTACCACGCGTCGTAAGGGTCCCTTTCAGTTTCGACCGTTCCGTAAAAAACAATGAGAAATTTGTCAGGAACAGCATTGCCAACCTGGGGTGACATGGCGAGAGGCTGCAATTAGTATTGAGTTCTCTGTTATACTGACCCACAAAATTCGGGAAAGCCTTTCACGATTATCTCCAGGGGCGTGCATTTTTAAATAACCCAGAGCTTGTATACAAAGAAATATTTTTGCCTAGATTACATAAAAAATGTACTGAACCAATATGAAAACACAAATTGAGTGAAATTATTGGTTTCCCTCTATATTTTTCCTCCCAATTCGTCTTTTAAAATATATCTGTAGTATTGGGTGGTGGTGGTCGTGATGGAAGAGCGCTTGCCTCTCAATCACAGGGGCGTGGGTTCGATTCCCAGCATGGTCACTGGTCTCGTGCATGACATCGCACGTGAAAAAGGTAAGGGCTACGTCTTCCCTAGCTCGCACAAGTCTCTGACTTCTGAGGGTTGCTCGTAAGGGTGCAGCCGGTTGACTTATATAACAATTTCAACATTTATCCAGAGAAAGAGTCGTTGGTCAGATATATGCCTCATATTTTACACGTCGAGGATATATAAGCTCGAAGAAGAGGAATCTTTCGAAAAAGTCGAAACTATTTATCTTTATTTGTTTGATATTTCCACGAAAACCTCTCAGACTTGATCCAAAATTTTCAATTTCTGCTAACATTTCAACGTACGATTTCAAGTACGTTACTTTTCAAAGAGTTTGCGTACTAGGAAACAAGAACAGAACCAGCCATATCAGGCTGGATCTAAGCCATGCTTATGAACTGGACTGCCACTACATCTCTCTAAGAAGAGGTCGTTAGGTTCAAGGTCTCCAGGTGATGCCCACAAGGTACTTTCCCCCCTTTTATGGTCACTCCTGATGGACAACCTGCTCAATTTCCTCGAGCTTCAGGCTTATTCAGACGACATTGTCATTCTGGCAAGGAACACGTCGGGAAGGGTGGCCTCTAATGTCCTTCAAAGACAACGTTCATAGTTGGTGCCAGAGAAAACAGATGTCTGTCAACCCTAGCAAAACTGTGATAATACCCATTACCAGGAAAAGGAATCTCAAAGACCTAACTTCACTTTCTTTTAAAGGCAAGGTTATTCCGTTTGCAGCACAGAAGTAAAATATCAAGGGGTCACCCTTGATAAAAAACTAAGACGCTCATTTGGAAAACGTTTTCCATAAAACAAGAATATACTTATGGACTTGAGGGAGGATATATGGAAAATCTTGAGGCCTAGGTCCCAGATAAATCCACTGGATATATGTGATGGTTGTTAGACCAATGATCACATACGGTGCCATTGCCTGGTGGCCAAAATCTCCACAGCGAACGGCCCAGGTGAAGCTTTCAAGTTTACAGAGACAGGCTTGTCGGCGATCACTGGTGCCATGAGCACCACACCGTCAGCAGCTATGGAAATCCTACTAGACGTACCTCCTCTCCACATCTTTCTGCAGAGAGAGACTAGATGGACAACCTACAGAATCATGCATATTACCAATTGCCTGCAACAGATTTATACAAAGCGTAGCAGACTGCTGATTGACACTGAAAAACACAGCTTTCTGTGAATGACCCCCGATATAATGCCTCCAAACGTTGAATTTTGACCTGCCTTATACCGTTCTAATTTCGAAAAGAAACGGTTGGGTTCTCCAAGAAGAGGAACCACTAAGAGCAGATTACTGTTGGTTCACAGATGGTTCAAAACACTCCCAGGTTCTGGTGCAGGTGTATTCATACACCTAGAACAGAAATATCAACCTGTCTAGGATTATAAGCGACAGTATCAAAATTTTCTTGGACAGTCAAGCGGCTTTGAAAGCACTTACATCGATCAACGTTTAAGTTGGTGTCAAACTGCCAGGGAAGACTCTCCTCAATAGGACGACTCAACAGTCCGCCTCTGGTCTGGATTCCTGGCCACTCTGGTATGGAGGGCAATGAAACGGCGAATTTTCTTGCAAGTGAAGGTGCCGCAAGAAGGTTCATTGGATCAGAACCTGCCATTGGCATCTCACCAAGTTTTGTCAAATATACATTGAACGCCTGGACAGCCAGGAAAGTATTAAACTTCTGGCAAAACCTACCAGGAATGGCTCATTTCAAAGCATTCATACATTAATCAAAGAATTTGATCAAAACACTGTTAGACTCCAGCAGAGACATGTCGTCTCTGTATGAAGATGATGAAACAGCAGAGAACATACTTTGTGTCTGCCACGCCGCGGACCGAATCTGGTTTTCGATGTTTGGCAGTTTCACTCTCTCCCTTGGACCAGACAGATCATACACCAAATAAACTAATCGGTTTCTTCAAGAAGCTGGGTTTATTTGGTGAAATATGAATTTTTATGAGCCACAAAAGAACCTCACGAGTCGCAGTGGAGGGCTGAGCAGACCCACTCATTTTAAACCTAATCTAACCTACTAGGAGTGATTCTTGCTTTTGCTGCAGCTAACTTACTATAAGCAATATTTATCTTCCAGATCATGTAGCAAACTAAAAAGGTGTCTAGTTGTGAGGGAGGAATTTCCATTTCACAAAGTAGGGTATCAATTTTGTACTGAAGATATTATCACAACATGAACTGCACTCTGTTGGTTTCGGTTTGAAGCTGCTGTTCGAGTTTATTTAACAAAAAACTGCATTTCGATTCCTCAAGACACGTAATGAAAAGAAAAAAAACTTCAATAAATATAGGAGGGGGAACTGATTGAAGTAGAACGCTAACAACTTGGGTATATATATTTTTCAATTTTTATTCCCTGAATAAGAGATGGAATATCTCCAATTCATTTTATTTCAAATAAATATTGGCTTGTGACGTACATTTTCCTGAACCAATATGAAAAACTACTTGCTAGAGAAAAAACTTAACTGTCTTGGTAGATGGTTGTATTCGACTTCTAAAGTTCAGGATGCTGAGCTATGCTCTCTCTCTCTCTCTTTCGTTTTCTCTCACGCTCCCTGTCGATAAATGCACCAAAAATCTTGAGCAGCTGCCAATCAAATAATATACATATTGACATTGAAGCCAAGATCAATCAAGAATACCTATGAAAATGGACCTCAATTTTCACAAAAAAAAAATGTTGCTGATAGTGATACCAAGCACCGAATTGAACGATATCATTGGTATGGTTACTACTAATTTAATTACGCTGGGTAATGTGAAAACTGCTTTTCTGGAAACAAAAAATATCGCGATACGTTTATTCATTCATTCATTTATACTTTTAGCAATCCGACAGAATAATTAATTCCAATTAAGGGATTGCATGAGATACATGTATAAATTACGAAAGTATACGTTATTTCTAACGAACATTAAAAAAATTCATGTGAAATTGTATATCAGGGATAAAAATTCATTCGCTTTGAAGTTATTCGCCAACTCACGAGGTTTTTGTGGTTACCAGAATTTTCGCCGATCATGGGAGGGGGTAATTACCTCCATTACTCCCCCCTTGTATAAGCGCCTGTAATGAAGGGGTGTGAATTGAAGAGTTTCAACAAAAATGTAGAGTTCAATCTTGCCTGCTTGGGATTGCTAACCAATATATTGATGCCAAATGGATTTTGATAATATATGCCGTGAACATATCGACTTTTTCAAATATAGATAGCAAGTTTGATTTCATTTGACATAGATGAGAAGAGAACAGTTGAAAATATAATTTAATTCTCTTTTCAACCATCTAAAAATTTTTAGAATATCGTTCCATTCTAAAAAAAAATTCTGTCCCGTTATTTCACATCAAACCTTTCAGAAGTTATCGTGGTCAGGTTAGAACAGGGCTTCAGACTTGCTAGATCCGCACTTATTCTGGCATTTCAAACGCATATTGTGAAAAAACGTATTAACGAAAATATAAAAAATTTAGATGGTTGAAAAGAGAATTGAATTATCATTTCAACGATGTGACATATGACCCCTATGCTATTTAAAATTTTTAAGTTGATGTGCTGCCCCGCGCCATCTATTGAGCAATCACATTATGTTTAATTTCAAGAAGTAGTATCGGTGAAACCGTCCAAATAGTTTACCGTTCAAAAGTTTTCGGGGGGGGGGGAGTATTAAAAGCCGCACTGTATACAATAACGAATAATACCAATTTTATGGAGGAATGCAAAGACCGAGTGGGTGAGCTTCGAGCAAATGATAACGTGGGACAAAGGTCATATTTTAGTAAGGTCTGTAAAATCACTGGAAACGTAGAGTAAATACAAATGTTTAGCAGAAAATAACCAAAGTTTTGCTCATTCATAATCTCTTTGATTTAATGGATAAAATGTATCAGAAAATTATCGTTTCAATAATTTAATGGGTAGGCATAAAATAAATAACAAAAAAAATACTGTACCCCATATATATTAAAAATTCAACACTGTTTGATTACTACGTTCGATGTAAAAGCAAATGATGAAAGAGTGGAAGCTTTTTCCAAACCTGTTATATATTGAGCTTTCATCACATTTTAATAAAACCAATTTATTGCTAGCGCATATAGATACCTCACGGTATCGAACTCAATTTACCTAAAATAAATAGGCGGTGGAACTATAATCCGGAGTTAGGGTTCGACTGCGCCGGATTAGCTTTGTCCTGAAATATTGCCATAAAAATCTTTAGAAAATGTCTGGAGTTCGTGAAGAAAACAACTTGATTCTACTTTGAGTTTCCTATCAACTGAGTTTGAAATATAAATGTAAATACTTGAAAGCTTGGGCGTGAATACAATTCGAAAATACCTTGGCAAAGTTTTGGTATTTGCGTACAGTTTTAGGACGCAGTTTCAATTATTCACAATAGTTATATTTACACGAAAAAAAGTACAGGGAGGAATTAGGTCACCTGTACTGAACGGGATACAAATTCCATTGGTCCAAAATACAAAATACTAAGGAGTTATCTTCGACCATCAGTTAACCTGGAATCAACACCGACAAAAAGTTATAGGAAAAAGTACAGTACCCTTTAATCTGTACAGGACAATGTGCGGAAAAAATTGGGGGCTCTATGCTAGAGTTATCAGACCCATGATAACGTACTGGTCGGTGGTATGGTGGCCGAAGATCAAGCAGGTAGGAGTGGTTCGACGACTCGGAAAAATGCAAAGACAAGCATGTTACCTCCAAACATGTTTAGGACTATATTGAAGCCCTAAAAGAGCTGGACAGTTAGAACAGACTGACCCTAGCCTGGGTACCAGCACACACAGGTAATAGAGGCGATAAAGAGACCGATTCACTAGCCCGTGAAGGGGCAAGTGAGGCCCTGAATGGCCCAGAACCGTTCTGTGGTATGACGAAAGCTGTACTGAAAACAAACACCAAATCATGAATCCAACAGAAATAATCTCACGAATGGTGGAACAATTCACCAGGAATGAGAAAGGCCAAAGAGTTTATCAAACAACCGCAGCTCACATTCACAGAATATCTACCGAGCCATAAACGAAGCACTATTAGAATATCAGTAGGACTTCTCACAGTGCATTGTAGGTCCAATAAACATATGAGTATACAATTGGTCTGGCAGGAGAAATGCTATGCAGGTTCTGTCAGGAAGAAAAGGAAACATCGGTGTACATACTACGCCACTGCGAGGGCTTGTCAAGGCTTAGTTTTCTAACGCTGAAAAAAGAAGAATCGAGAGCTCCCAGATAAATAGGAGTACCAAAAACAAGGCTTTGGAGTCTCGTAACGAAGATAGAGAACTTTGAGCAATTTCGAGAAGACACACAACAGATCTGGAAAGGTCGCAGTGTAGAGGCTTGTAGCATAAAAGACCCAAACTAATCTAATCATAACTAATAAATCAATATAATACAAAACTATATTTCATTGACTTGAAGAATGTGTCTTCATGTGGTTCCAGTCTCATTTGAGGGACAGGACACAAAGAGTATCAATTATTGGACATACATTTTTTGACCAGTCCTCTGTTTGTTATAGTTGAATGATTTGGCGCATCTCAGTATTCAAGGCAAGTTTATCACAAGTGCCACAAACAAGTTTCTCCAGAATTCTTCCCTAGCAAATAATTTAGAGGATTTAGTGAATGTTAGGGAACCCATAGAGTCCTTGCGGAGTCCCAACCAATCAAAATAGCCATTGCCATGAAACAACGTCTCAAATGACAGTTTTGAGCCTTCTGTGCATTGCGCAGACACGTTTTCATTAATTCAATTGCGATGAATTTTTTGAGAAGAGGGAATATGAATGACCATAAGCAATCTAACCCGAATTCGCCAGCTCTGGAAATTACCATTAGCAAATAACTTTTCCTCATTGACATTGATGATTTAACTTATTGGCCATCATCCACTGGATCATGAATAGAACACATCATTTCTTGCATTTATTAATCACAACGTACTGAAATTTCGAAATCATATCTTATCCCTGTTTTCATTCACATTGATATGTAGTGATATGTAGTTACTGTGATTTATAAGAATATAATTTTGTGAAGTACATACGTACATATAATTTTGAATATTTTTCAACCACACTATTTTTTCAAAAATAGAGTATATTTCTCTCTCTCTCTCTCTGAGAGTGAAAGAAAGGAAACCTCTCTTAAAAATATCAGAACTAGAATTTTGGCATAAGACACGGTTAGAGGTGCTTTTTTATGTTCTTAATTCTATATTCCACCACTTGGAGACTGAACGGAAGTACATAAATGATAATAGCAAAGTGCTTTCCTTTCCATCATCTCCCGTTATACTGACGATGCAGAATATTCTTTTATGTCCAAAGAGGCCATAACGAAAAATGAATCTCGAGAAATAAATAGATTAACAACGAATTTGCCGTTGATATGATTCTGAAATAATCGATTTTCACCTTATAAAGTTTTCATGAAAGGTAGTGTAGTGCTGTACAGTACTGCTACAGTTGACGAAACCAAATCTTGACTAATTTTCAGATGAGAACTCATTTCGAATTAATTGAAAGAATCTAAATTGTGGAATTGTGGGATTACTTTATTCATATTACAGTAATTTCATTTCAGGTTTTCTCTAGATTTCATAATATTAAATCTGGAGTTTTCAAAAAAATTTGTGATCAAATAATGACATTACTTTTATAAGATATGAATGAACAAAAGTGAGATTGTGACGTTGTTGGCTTTACCGTATTGAGGGATCTGAACCAAATCAAAGGACGTGTGTATGGTGATATGAAGGCTTGGTCCGATAATATGACATTATCTTCTGATAAACAGAACAGTCGAAAACTATACCAGTCTGCCGATTCCTACTAGTATTCATTAAACTACTACCACTAATTCCATAAGGATTTGTGAATAATATCCGATTGGATTAAATGGCATTTTTCATAGCTATATGAACGAATGAAGTTATTTTCTGACACCTATCGCCCACGGCAGAACAAAACTGAACCTTTTGCAGTAAAGCGATTCCGCGGCCAAAATCTGGTAATTCTATATTTGTACACATCGATCGGTTCGTATGTGACGACCCTAATTCAAAACCAATATTCTCCGTTTCTTTGTGTACCTTGAAAATTGCAAAATTTTATAGGTCACCGTCCTCTCAGCGAAATCGAAGAATCATCCCTCCGCTGTTATCACAACTCTGTAGCAGTTTTATTTCTAGTTCCATGCTTACACGAATATGCGCATTTATACAGTTCAAGTTGAATATTGTATTATGTAACAAGTGTTATGGAAGTCCTTCTATTAACAAGTGATTCAAGCTTGAGCGCAGCGTTGCAAAACAAGTGTTAATACATTAGTTTCTAGAAGAGTCGTCGATAAAACCTTCACATACTGCACTTTTTCTCCCAAAACGAATGATTTCTCTTATGTCATCATGACAGTTTCAATTGACAGACCAAAGACCTATCTGACGGACTGAATTTTAACTACTGAAATTTCCATAGTGACGTATTTGCAGAATGCGGTTGCCATGGTGATGTTTTTGGAACAGCTTTAAACACAGATTATTAACATGTGATAAATAGATCATTTAGTGCTGTACATATCCTTACGCTAAATGCTATTTTAGTTATATGGGTGGAAAAACTAATCTAGGCCATATTTTTTACCTCAACGTAGAGGCTAAAACATTTCATGAAAAACTCTACTCATATTACGATATCGTCCGCAATTAAGATATAATAGCTATTCACCATACATTTAACAACTGCACCTCCACCATAAATTCTAAACTCCGCCATTAAATTGCGGAGGTAGCCCGAATAAACTGAGATCAGAGATGTGCCGAGCACTGACAAAAACCGCTTCGAGCACAAAGCACTAAGCACTTTCGAAAAGTGCTTCAAAATCTCGAGCCCTCAGCACTTTTATATAGAAAATACTTCAGATATTTCAGAAAGTAATACTAGTCAGGGCCCACTAAACACCAACTTCTCAAACTGTTAGATACTTGAAGGCCAGTTCAGATTCATGCGTGTCATGAGAAATGCATGCCTGTCAA
Organism: Chrysolina americana; assembly: GCA_958502065.1. Classification (NCBI taxonomy): domain Eukaryota; kingdom Metazoa; phylum Arthropoda; class Insecta; order Coleoptera; family Chrysomelidae; genus Chrysolina; species Chrysolina americana. The sequence goes on along the minus strand of OY293420.1, from coordinate 54,298,136 downwards.
CGTTCGTATCTGTGCCTGTCGGCATGCATGAAAAACGCAGGGTGAACGAAATCAAGAAATGTTCTTGGTTCAAATAATTAAAGATACAGTGGAAAACACGCCATGATTATTTCCCTACGTTTTTCACGCACGCCGACGGCACAGGTATGGACATCGACAGGCACGTATCTCATTTCTAGGTTAAAAATGCAGGATAGGAAAGCATGAATCTGAATCGACCTTCAACTAACAGTTTGAGAAGAGCTTTCTGAAAGTAATTGGTAATCGCGAGTATTTTATGCATGAAAGCTCAGTACTCGAGATTTCGGAGCACTTATTGAGTGTGCTTAGTGTTTAGTGCTAGAATCAATTTTTGTCAGTGCTTTACACATCTCTCTCTGATCTCAGTCTATTTCAGGTACGTACACAATTTAATAGAGGTTTTAGAATTTATGGTGAAGGTGTTGATGTTGAATTTATGGTGGAGGTGCTGATGTTGAATTCATGGTGGATGCTATAATAGTTTTAGCTCTGATCTGTTTGTACAGGTACGTAACTAATTGAATGGCCGGAGGTTTCAGAATTTATGGTAGTGTTGATTTAAATTTATGGTGGAGGGCTGATGTTGAAGTTGTGGTGAATGCTGTTTTAGTTTTAGCTCTGATGTCAATCTATTTCAGATAGGTACACAATTTAATGGCAAAGATTTCAAAGTGTTGATGTTGAATTTATGGTGAATGCTATTTCAGTTTTATGACAAGATCCGGTAAAGAGAATAGAGTATTTCATAGAATGTTTTAGCCTCTATGTTGAGGTATAAAGCCTGGATTAGTTTTTCCACTCATTTAACTAAAATAGCATTTAGCGTAAGTATACAGCGCTAAATAATCTATTTAACACATATTGATAATTTGTGTTTAACATCACCATTGCTCTGGTAACAGGGCCTAACTGGGATATTCCTGACGGAAAATTTTTTAAAAGAAAAACAGTTTTTATTAGTAATAGGTCTAGACTCGATACCAGCATTCTCCACCATTCAGAACATCATGGAGGAACGGTTTTTCGAAAGCATAGTGTTAAAATTCCGGATTGATGTATTCTAGATACGAGGCCTCCACACCAATGCCTAGAGATGATCCTCAACTCCCATCCTCATTCTCGGTGGAGAGTTAACAGAGGTATATGCATTTCTGGAGTCACAAACTGGCAAAATTATGAATGAAATTTTGAATTAATATTTGCATGTATGTTTGGTTTTATTTTTGACAAACGAACTAGCTATCTATCGCCTGCTCCACGAAATAATCTCTCGATTATTCCAGTAGCCATGAGTGTACATTGAAATGAGACAGATTGCAAGTATATATATTTCAATGTTGTTTTGATCCGAGACATTTTTGTACCTACTGTAATTCTCAAGTAACCGAATAGGTGGTGACAAATGGATTATAAAGAATCCGGACCTTAGTTGAAACCTTCACAATAGAAAAACTTTCGTCGACTATTCAGCGCCATCTTTAGGGACCAAAGTCTAGTCTTCACCGGTGATTGACCAAAACTATAACAGATTCAACAATCTTGAGAAGCAGTAGTTGTTTCCTGTTGAAAACCTGCCGATACAAATATCCCAACTATGTAGGTTCAATCAGAAATTTGAATTAAATAATCCATTTGATCATGATATACCGTCCTATCAACAAGAAACTTAGATAACCTTTAATTATAAACAATTTCCTGGAACGAAAATGCGATCATTTGCCTCGAAGTGATTACATCCGGCGTAACTTCAGAATGAAAGTGTCGACTTCCAGTAACGATCTAGTTACACTGAATATGCAGTATTATATAAACCACCGTGTTCCACAAGAATTCATAAAATGAACAGATATGCGAGAGTCTTTCGATATGTTATTTTGGTAAACTTCTTACATTGGCGTTGAAAGCATTTTTCGGTACGTTCACATTGAAGTCTCCGGGGTGCGAAAGGCGAAGGCATATTTGACTAAGAGAAAAAGACGTATATAATGCAAGTTAGGAAGACTATTGAAAAATGAGTCCGACCAAATAACTTCGAATGATTTTCAATCTAGGGAGACGAATAATCACATGAAGCGGAGACTTTTTGATAACGGGAAGCCTGAGTAAATATTTTATATCAAGAGAATAACTTCATGAGAATATTTCACTGCAGACGAAATGGAGCCATATTGAAGTTGGAGTATTTATTTTATCGGGAAAAGACAGATTGAGACTGTCCATAATTTTAAGAATATAGTAACAACTTCTGATACTTTTAGTCAGCCCTCCTGCTGAATTCACCAAGACTTTGGCTATCTGATTTTTAATTCAAGGAAATGGAGCGATATGAACCATTGAATAATGAAATACTGAAACCGAACACTATATTCAATTGTTTTGATTGAGTGCTTCTCACTCTGCTCGCGAGAAGGAGCGACAACTATTCAATAATATATATCGCTACGCTGGCCCAAGATAAAAGAATCAAATAACAATAGCAGTGCCTTGGTAAAATAAAATGAGAAGCTTCGTTATCGTCTGCGATGTCCTATATCTGCACTGATGATGTACAAGACCCCAGATTATTTTATTATCATTTTCGGAATTTTTCCTTAATATACCGAATGGTAGTGCAGTGTGAACAAAAAATGTAGATGGCACTGTGTCAAACGTTTCCGAGTAGAGCTCATACTTCGCATCTTTATCTCAGATCTCAGATGCTAGAGAGAAAAATCGAAGATATTGAAATACGATTACCGTTAGCGTATACCTTTTTTATGTCCGGCTTGATCATTTCCAATAATTTGGGAAAAGAACTGATGTTATGAACGTTCAAATATTTCATAACTTCAGTAGTTTGATCATTATGCCATATTGAATGAATCCTGGTCATTGGAATTCAATGATTCTGACTGCATACTTTTGAAAAATAAAAACTCTCCACTGACGACCCTGTGCCATAATTCAAAATTCCATACTGTAAATGACAACCTATGGTAGCCTTGTACAGATCCAACAATACTCCTTCACCATAGTGAGTTGACATAAACCTCAGTGCACAACAGTTTTTTCGCATTTTGTTGCAAATATTTTGATATGATTTAAGACCCAGAATTTTTGTTGCAGAGCAAGATTGCACCTACAAGTCGTCATTCTCATGGATTTTTTTATTTTCCGGGACATTATGAATAGTAAATTTTATCAACACTCTTTCGAATACGTTGACTGCCAAATCATTCTTTTTTTCCCATAATAATACTTGATCATAGACAGTTTGTGTCAGTTCTAAGAGAGCTGCAGAGAGCTGCCACATTCTGCCATTTGAAAATTGAAAAATTTGTTGATACGAATCACTCAGGTTTTCGGAGAAAACCTCCCAAATGCAGAGCTTGTGCGAGCAAAGGAGATCCAGGACCTACAGCCTCAGCATAAGCGCTTACATACATTTAATCATCAGCATAAACAAGGAATAGTAAAGGCCCAAGTATAGAGCCTTGAGAAACGCACTGTTCAATAGTTGCCGTTTGGCTTATGGAATTATCAGATACTACTAGAGTATTTATCATGTACTCATTGAAATCGTAAATCTGGTTTTGGTGAAACCATGTTGATTTGGCAAGACGGGTTTATTGGTGAAAAAAACAATTGATTTTCAATCTTCAACTCGAACAGCTTGAAAATACTAGAAATAAGAATTTCAGTTGCCTTTTCTGCAAATTATTAACACAAGAGCTGTTTTCAATTTATCGAGAAAAACTCCTTGTTCCATAGACAAATTCACAATTGGATTATATGACTGATTAAAATATTTTTTCAGTAGATTATATGAAATTTCATCATGGCAAGTTTCATTGGATATTTTTTATATACTCAATACGGTCATGCTCAGTAACTGGATGCAAGAAAAGAAAGTTGGAAGATTTTCTGATATTCCTTTCCATAAAATTCAGATCGTTACCTTTCTGCTATCGAAAAAAAAAAAAAATTCACTGAAACACGGAGATTTTAAGAATTTCAATACAGTCGTTCTTGACAAATCATATTCTTCTGACTCAGCAATACTGTCAATTTCTATGAACATTTTTATTTAACTCTCAGAATGAATTAGGGATACATTCTATGTTGAAAGAATACAGGGGTACCCTTCTCTCTAAGCGTTTCCACAAAGTGGAAAATAAAGACAAACATCTGTCAGAAAACAACTACTTCCCTGGCTAATACCACGACGGACATTGAACTACAACTGACAGATATTTGTGCAACGTTCTTCAAAGAAGACCCAATTGCAAGTGCTTGTCTCGTAATTAAACAGAAAATTATCTTTCATTTGGCTGGGAATGACCACCTGCAGACATGCATGTTTCGAGGTTTATTGCCTCTCATCAGTGACAGGGTAGGTCGGACAACATTATAATTGTCCTGTCCCTGCCAAATGAATAATAATCAACTGTTTAACTGATATTTCCCCACGGATAACACCACGATATACAACCAAGTTGATCGAAGCGCCATCCGCACGGAACAAGACAAAACACTCCCAAGCAGCATAGTCTCCGGGAAGAGAAATCTGTAAACATTCGAATTAGTTCGAATATATTGTGCCAGAGAGGTATCAACAATGTTGAAAGAATACAGGGGTACCCTTCTCTCTAAGCGGAAAATAAAATAAAAGAATAAATAAAGAAAATAAAAATCCGTGCGGATGGCGCTTCGATCAACTTGGTTGTATATCGTGGTGTTATCCGTGGGGAAATATCAGTTAAACAGTTGATTATTATTCATTTGGCAGGGACAGGACAATTATAATGTTGTCCGACCTACCCTGTCACTGATGAGAGGCAATAAACCTCGAAACATGCATGTCTGCAGGTGGTCAGTCCCAGCCAAATGAAGGATAATTTTCTGTTTAATTACGAGACAAGCACTTGCAATTGGGTCTTCTTTGAAGAACGTTGTACAAATATCTGTCAGTTGTAGTTTAATGTCCGTCGTGGTATTAGCCAGGGAAGTGGTTGTTTTCTGACAGATGTTTGCCTTCATTTTCCACTTTGTGGAAACGCTTAGAGAGAAGGGTACCCCTGTATTCTTTCAACATTGTTGATACCTCTCTGGCACGATATATTCGAACTAGTTCGAATGTTTACAGATACATTCAATGATTGCCACGTAGACAGAGAAATTAATATCAACCGAGGCATCTCATTATTTCAGTAAAACTTCGTTAATGAAATACTCGTGATTCTCAAAGATATGTGAACTGGTCATCAACTGATTCATGTATACAAACTGTGTAAATGTCTGCGAGTATTTGAAGCATTCGAATGCCACTTTCTCTACCGAACCGACCTTTACAAACACAAAGTTATTTTTCTAACAAATTTTCCTCTGAAACATTTCCAGACAATTTGAGTCATGAGATATTTCATTTTCCTCGAGTTGACCGGGCTGACTGTAAATATTTTATTTCAATAGACCGACTGAACAGAATACAGACCCCTACATTTTACTTAGAAGTTTAGTACCTTCGTCGTGTGTTGGTCTCAAGGCAGTATATTACAATAGAGAAGTGAAACAGTGAACCGACATAAACGAAAAAGAGGAGAAAGTTTATTGAAAAACTCAGAGATGGTGAATGTGTTCAATTTCATTCCCGTAAGAGCTATCATGACCTATTTGCGAGTCGAGATTTGATTATATAATTTCCCTACATGAAAATGTACGCTGTAAATACCATTTGAATCAATAACGTTTCACCGATAGAGTATCGAGTCAGATTTATGGTTTTATTTCGAAATTTTTCAATATTGGCTCAGCCGCAAACGATTTCGTGTTTTATGTTTTGTTTTTCGGTTTGGCACAGTCATCACTTTTCATTTCCAGATACGTATTGATTTGTATCACAAGGATGAGTTCAATCCCTTGATGTGAATGTTCGTTTTTTCTGAAGTACGAATACCTCTTGAAGCGGTTATCTCTGATTGGGTACCTGATTCGTTTGATTTTGTATAATATCGAGACTTAATGAATGAATTCCATTCGCACCACAGAACTTTTGATCAAAATCTTCTCACATTGAATATCAAAGACGAACGAATTCATGGAGTAAATAGAAATAAACAATTCTATCTTCGAATGACTGAAGTTAAATTGGTAAAGGATTGGGTGAATTTACATGGAGAAACTTTAACAAATGTTTCGAAAGAAAATTCACAAATTATTGGTATTTCTACTGCTTTATGTGACAACCACATGTTTCATTGGGATTCTCTGTGTGAACCTGTGAGTGGCGTAGTAGGTAGATTAGCTGCTATGCCACGAGTTCTTATTCCAAATATTCGAGCTGAAATTGATAGGTCCTGGGTGCAAATCCTGACAGTTTTCATTTTCACGTCTGAATTTACGCGAATCGTGTTTAAATTAATTTACATTCATTGAACCGCTTCATTTATATTTATATATACTTTATGGATTGTCTTAAGAAGGATTCATGAAAGACTGTTAGACTGTGTATGCATTTAAAATTTAAAATTTCTTCGTTAAAACTTTGAGCGAATGCTTTTATTCGTATTTATTGAAACAGGCGTATTCATTTTGTTTAGTTGTGAGAAAGACAAACTTATAGTATAAAATATTCGCTAACTTTTATACGACCCATTGTGTGGTATTTTGAGTATCAAATTAAATAAATATTGTATTCATCATCATCATCATCTACAGTTCTACAAGAAAGTGAGAAGATTTTGAATGTGAGGATTCAGGTAAGTTATTCATATTCTATATATGTTTTGATTGCCAGCGACTATCATACATTCACTCACAGCATACTGATGTGGTATGAAGTTTTTTTGTCGCCGATTTACAGTATGCAGGATTCAACAATTGTTTCTAATGTAAAGCAAAAAATGCGCTGATTTTCTTCCAGTGACTGCATTACTCTCAGGTTCAAAAGTAAAATGTCATGAATATTCTGCAAGCTGTTGTGTTGTTTATGCATTTTATTTTTACAGAAATAGAATAAATAGTTTTCCTTTGTTTGGAATTCGTGAACATTTCAGGGTTTGGAGATATAAAAGCACAAAAAGTTTCCAGGATTACTACATTTATGTGTTTGTCGGACACTTTATCTAAAATTGGCCGCAGACTCATAAACGCTATATTTAAAGTTTATAGGAGTTTGTCAAATTGCATAAAACTTCGGAAGGAAAACATTTTCGATTCTCTGCTGTCACTTTCCCAAGGGTCACTTCATCATTGGTGTCTCATGCTTTTTCTAGATATTCGTTTGGTGATTAACTTTTCAAATATAATGGCCATCAATTTATTCTTTAAATCTTTAGAACGTGACGCTCGAGAGGGTTTATTGGCAATGAATAGATGACGAACGCTGATACCCCAAAACATTTTTGGACTGCCATCCGGGATGATGTAATTTAAACTTGTATTTGATATCTCAATTTTCGAAACTGAATTGATGACCTGAATGCGGATTATAGAATGAATAGCATTTTTGATGTCCACTATACGAAATCCCATCGAAACGTTATGAATTATCTCTTTCGAATTCTTTGTTCTGTTTCTCACCAATCACAAACATTATTTTATCCATCGCTGAACTACTAGAAATTTTTGTATCAAATTCCGGCATAATCTCAACTCCACACTTGTTGATTATTCCATGAATTCATTGATATGAACTGATCTGTGTGTTATGTACAGTGTCACCAGTAAAGTCCGTACCATATGAGATTTTTTTATGAAAATAAATTAGTGAATAATGTGAGATAGTGGTTTCACGTCCGTAAACATATTTGAATAAAAAAAATTAAAATAGGTATTGCAAACGGAAAGACAAAAATTGTAACTGAAACAAAAGAATGTGGATCAACCGAGAGCCCAGATCGAGATGTCTTGAATTCCGCGGCCAAGTGCATTAGACCATTGTGATATTTATTCTATTTCAAAAACAAACTAGCGATTTAGACTCCGAGTTCAGCAATGTGTTAGGTAGTATGTGATTGTGAGGGTTAACTTTTGATGAGTGTGTATGACTCAGCTAAGTAAATATGAATAATGGAGTAGTTTAGTAGTTTAAAGTCTGTAATTGAATTTGAATCGAAAATGGGTTCATCGCATAGTAAACGGAAAGATGAAAATAAGGAGTGATTAGTTGCTGGTTTTTGAAATGGGATCAATAGCGTAGTGTTCTAAACGTAGAGATTCCGAGTTCAAATCCCAGTTGATCCCTATTCATTTAAAGTTAATGATTTTGGTAGAACTCATATAAAGGAAAATATCAGTTAATTGTATATCTGGGTGATGATGAACTTGGACAGACCAAGATTACTGCTACCTTGAAGGAACATGATTCCGATATTCACGTTTGCTGGTGTCATTTTTACAGTATAGGATGCAGCAGAAGGTTTGATATAGAACCCACTTTTGAAATCTATTTTTCATTAGGCGATCTACTTTCGATATGGCCTTAAGGGAATGAAAATATAATGGAAATTCCCCATATAATAATTTATGGACAAATAAGGCCACTTTTATATAAAAAACGTAGTAAGTTCACTGAATTGAACATTTTGTCATAAAATGTCGGGAACAGTAATTGCATGTCTCTTTGATTATTTCAAACAACAATTTATATTCTTGAATTCATTAAAAAATATGAAAAAGGAAGTTTTGAACAACTTTATTACGATTTCTATTGTTCTTCGTTACTCAGGAAGTTTGTGTTTTTTTTAAGAGAATTACGTTCTCTAACAAATATGTTCAATTTAATATAAAACCCCAACACTAATACTTTCTTTAAGCAAAAACTATTCGTAGAGTCCAATTCTGCTAAGAACAAATAATGAAAAAAATTCCATATATGCGTATATGGACAGGACACTAAAATGAAACAATATGAAAAAATTAGTGAAAACTTTGGCAGGGATTTGCATAAATATCGGCATGTATTGACTCATTTCGATGAAAGTTTGAGAAATAACGTACATGAAAGACTGGAATTTATTGTTAGAGTTGTCAATGGATGCGGTCAGTCGTCTTTACTCAAGGAATGATTTCTTGGAGATGCTAAAATATAATACGAAGATAGACCGTTACTCCAATATAGACCTCCTCATCAAAGTTTGCTTTATCACCAATTTCATCAAGTTATTTCGAACTAGTGTCCATTTCGACTGAACTCGATAATGCCGAATGAAATACTTATACTGGTTGTTCTCGGTGTGGTCGATTTTCAATCATCCCTTCGACCCTTTATTGGAGTTCTACTTCACTTTTCGTCCCAGAACTTATTACATTTTTGTTATGATATCTTGACGGAGTGAATTTGCTTTCTCCCGACACCAGCACAAAATTTAATTAATTGCAACCTATATATTTGATAATGAGATGGATTCAGTTATGAGATTTCACTTTTGAGATTGGAGTACGGAATATTTTTGGGAGTCTTGTTTTGCGAGAGAATGTGGAAAGTACAAGGATACCTTCATGGACGGATTTATTGAAAAGAGAGACGATTGAGGCATGTTTTTCGAATGGGAATGAAGTCGTTTTACTCAGCAAAGTTTTGAATTACAAATCAAAATATATGTGCTTTGGAATATTGATTAATGGAATCAATACAGAAGATATAGGAAAATTTAGAATAGAATCGAGTAGATCATGTTGTTTGGCATGAAATCACAGTGAGAGTTTTTCGAAAGGATTGAATAATATTTTTAAATCCACCCGAAACTGAAGATACTGATAATGTAACAATCGACTGAAATATATGTTACCTACTTATATGTTCAGTTTTTCAAACAACAGACCTGAGGTATTGGTAAAAATTGATGAAACCAGTTCATTGAAAACTGTTCAAATATTGATAAATGAAACGTGTTGATTTATTGGAACCAAATTACAATTTGCATATCTCGCGAGAATTTAACAAATGAATATACAAAAATATGTACCGAAATCGAAAACACAATTTATTTTCCATATGTATGAAATGTGCGTTATATGAGTTGGCTGATCTGATTAACATTGGAAATACACGAATTGTATTCCAGGAATTTCATTCCAACAGAACGCATCGTTCGGTGTATCGTATGTGTAACTTGACAGGTGATATGAGGTTGATAACCTCTCTGTTGAGACCATTTTGTAGTTCACTTTCTCTGAATCATGTGTTTTTTCTCGTGAAATTGGAAATTAGGTATCAAGTAGTTAAATCTGGATTCCAGAATTATGATTGTTAAAGCATTCCGATACCAATATCTTTCATTATGACTAGAATAAGCATTGTCAGTTTTCAATATACTAACCTAATTTACTTCGTAAGTCTTCTCAGAAACGCATTTCTAGTGTTATTTTCAAGGATTATCAAAAAGTCGTCAAGTTGAAAAGAAGTCTTGTGTTATGGCTACATGGCAAAATCAAAAGATAGATAGTTCCATCACAAGCAGCCAAATTGAAAAAAATGAAAGTTCGATATATAATCTGAGGAAAAAAAGACATACTAGAAATGTATACAGAAAAATAAAGTAAGGTTTACTCTCGGTTAAACGGATAATTGAAAAAAAATGTCCTCAGGTTAAAGGAGAGTGATATCTTACACCAATCAATAAAGCATAAAAGAGTGATTTTTAACGAAAATACTAGCAGGAAACCGACTGTGCTATCACATGAAAGACGACAGTCCGTAGTTATATTCTGTTATGTTTTGGACCCGCAACTGTCACTTATTAATATGATGTAAACATTTAAAAATGAAAAATTGTTTTATTTTTGTTTTTTGTTCATAAAATGAAAACTTATACAGCAATCTGGTTGCTCTAATGAGAGGAATTATAGAAAATTGAAATAAGAACAAAATTAGATCTTTCATGATCCGATCGGTGTATTAGTAGGTAACGGAAAAAAAACAGGAAAATTTTGCGATAAAAAAAAAATCATAATTCCGCCATTTTTCAAGTCGTACTTGGCCCTCCTCATGAAAGTATTGAATCACGTGAATTTTATGTATAGACAAAATAGGCGCTGTCGGATCATTAGTTTTGGCACAATTGATATTCGAATTTTCTTCGCACAATCATGCAGTGTACCTGGATGCTCTAGTGATGGTACGATTTCAATCTTTTAAACAGATTTTGAAGGCAGGAAGTATAGTACCACAAAACGTATATTTTCATTTTGCGTTACAATGTGCAAAATGGATGAAAAATGCTTGCAAACATGACCGAGCCCGTGTAAGCGGTCGAGTAGCAGGACAGACCAGGAGATGAGGGGAGAGGGTATTATCACGTAACGCGTTCACTGGGACTGAAAAAATAAATTCAAAAACATTTGATGAATAGGGAAGAAGACTGTAAGTCTTCTTCGCTGAAGTGAATCTGGTGTCGTTATGACAGATCAACAATTTTTTTTTATAGTTTTATGCGTTTTAGAAACTGAGACGAGATTGTTCCACTAATACACCAAAGGTGGCTGAGACGTTGTAGCCAACGGAAGTCGCGAAAAATCTGCCTTCAGTGGGAGCTGAGGAGGGGCCTCGAATTGGGTGCTACGAGAATGGCAGCCGATGAATGAATCGCCCGCAGCCGCCGCACCACCCAATAGAGGACCAGCCTCACCAGGACTTTAACGAGGAGGCGGATGGAAGGAACGAGCAGCGAGGATTAAAGAACTAGTCTCGACGAGGAGGGACCTCGGATCGGATAACGTGGGTCTGGTAGCCGGTGATAGGAAGACCCGCGGCCAGCCCGCTGCCCGACTGAGAACCAGCCCTGGCAGTGCTGAGGAGGAGGATTGAAGGAACTCGCTCCTTGACAAGGTGGAGTTCTTAAGCAGCTAGTGCACCATACATGAGGAGAGCAGGAGATTACAAAAAGGGCCCATGGGGGCCTACTTGCTTGGCTGTGATAACAGCCTCCCCATAAATGATACTACTACTACTTTTTCAACTGATACGTAGAGTGAAAACAAACTATTTTGTTCAGTACACAGGACAATTTTGTGACGTGACACTGTTATGAAGTTTCAAGGTTTCATTTTGAATGTCACCTCATCAGATGCTTTCCAGTTTTGAATTCAGAGTTGATTGAATTTCTTGTGTTTAGATCCAGCTCAAAACCCTAACTTATTCTCGTGTAGTCATAAGAAAATCCGCGTAAGGCTGCTATGTCGCGTGATGTATTTACCTTACGGGACGATCCTGTGAACCGGAAAACTACACCGTACGTACGATGCAAATTTTTCTTGGCGCAAATTTTTTTCAGTAATTAAGATAGGGTGTCGGTAATTTCCGGTGGCACTTACCTTCACGGAGGGTAACCATGTAATAAGACGATTTACTCGGCTGGCTGAGCCCCATAGCGTTCATCGCCATCACTCGGAAGCTGTACACGGTGTAGGGCTGCAAACTACCTACTTGATATGTTGTGTCGTTCGTGGGAGTTCGAATGTCTGTTTCGTCCCATTCGCCATCCTCTCCCACACTGAAACAGAAAAGAAATTGTCAATATACCAAAAGTACTAAATGAAAGTAATTCAACAAATTCACATAGGTGCGAAGTGCTCATTAATAATAATAAGAATAATCAACATGAGTGGATAAAGGTTTCACATTTTTTGAGAAGGGTAGAAGAGATAAATCAACAGTTCATGATTTCTCTTCTGGAAGGTTAGTAGGTGGACAAATGATTCATATTTCTCATGTGATTGGCAAAAACCTATATGGGCAGTTCACGTCAAAAACTGTGGAATTCACGAAGGTGTCACCATGAAAAGTGAGACATATTGTATGTAACCCATCATTATCATTAACCGGGGACCAACGATTCAATAATGATATCTGTTTTTCAGAGATAATCGACGCATTATTTAGATTTTCGTTGACGTTATCGACAACATTAATGAAATTAGGAATTGGAAAATATCAATAGAATAGATTAAGTATCAGACATAAATTCACTTAGTTCATTTTCTGTTTATCTATATTGTGAATAATATGATCGTAGTACGATTTCAGAAGGAGTTTTTCAGCCACTTTACACGATGTTAACCCCTGTAGCAAACTGTCCATAGCAAATATACGATGCGTATTACGAAATCTACAGCTTCATATTCATCAGGATCAGAAAGCAATGCGCTATCAGTTAATTACCGTTGATGAATTTGCATTGTTTAAAGGGATCATATATAGCTCCCTACATTCTATCAACTGCAGATAGGCTATCATTGTTATGCTTCACATTATGCGGCGACATAAAGACAAGCAGACGTACTGATTTGCAGGAACTACACAGAGAAACCAGCCATTGAGAAAGCTCATGACATGAAGATTTCTATCTTGAAATATTCATATTTGTTAACTGAAAAATTGATCTGTAAACCGGTTTTTGGTAGTATAGAAGAAAACTCGTTTGCGATTCGATGGTGAAAACTAAAAATTTATCATTGATTCTCACGATATCGCATCAACAGGTCATTCCTGACTCGAAGAATAAAAAAAATAGCAGTTCTGCAAAAACCCTGGAATGCATAGGAGTTCACGTGTGCTTGCAGATTTTCAAAAGATGTGTGGAATTGATGTATGTTTGAGTTCTAAGATTTTGTTTTCTATCTTTTTCAGACTATGCTATCGGAAATTGTTTGACCAAATATTGATGATTTTTTTTCGGAAAAAAACTTCAAGAAATACATGATGAAAAAAACTAGATGAACAAAACGTCTCATTGGAAATTGGTTCATATAAGATTATAACACATATGAAATAGTATTAAAGTACCTCTGACTTTTTTTTGAGACTACACTGACGGGAATTGTATGACCAAATATTGATGATGTTTTTTTGGAAAAAAAACGTCGAGAAACACGTGTTGTTATACAAAGCTGAATTCGTTCTGAAAGTGTCTACAAAAAGCGATAAAAAGCCCGTATTCAAAAAGTAAAGCTGATGATGGAATCTGATGAACAGAACGTCGCATTGGAAATTGATTCATATTAGATTGTTACAAATATGAAACATTATTGAAAGTTCCTCTGACTTTTTCTTATAGCATTCGAAATGGAGGCGGTACAGCCCAAAAACGAAATTCGACTATTTTAGTTTTTTGACGAATATCTCAAAAACGACCATTGATATCTGAGATCTGAAAAGGGATTATTATTGCTTCTCAAAATAGGAAACTTTTGTCTCATATAACCAACCTTGTAGGTCTCTTCGTTTCCGAGATAGCAATAGTGGGATCATCTAAAAAACGGCTTTTATATTAATATTCAAAAAGTAACTTGTGAGTAAGAATTTTCTGAGCCACACTGAATTTTATATTTATATATGTCACGTGAACACATGCGACTAGGTCATTTTCCATATTTTTCAAGCACAACCTAACACCCAAGTTGAATTACAGAATAAATTATTAATAACGGTTTTTCCCATATGATGTGAACTTCATCCACTCTTGTTTCTTTAGTTGTGGAATTATACAGGAAAAATCGAAAATTTCGAAATTATTCTGTTGCCCATTTTTATATTTTACGAATACTTTTCGAAACAGCTGTAATTGAAAAAATGTCAGATTGTCATTAATTCACTTTTCATTTTTCAATAATAGCTGTTATGGATGTAGGAAAATTAAATTTTACCGGTAATTGTTCAATATTTCCAAAACACTCAAATGAAAATACTACGCCAAAATATGAAACATTTGAAAAATGCAATGAAAAGTGCCGAATGTTCAAAAAAATCTTCACAAAATTAAAATATATGGGCAAAAATGAATTTTAAATTTTCGATTTTTCTTGAATAACTTCGGAACTAAAGGGACCAGATCAGATTTTTTTGATTCAAATCATTGACCTCTGAAATACGCTACTTTGCCCACTTTCATCACTCTATCTTTACCGTTACCGAGATCTAAATGTGTAGACCAAGTTTTGCAGCGTAGTGCCCTACACAGTACATGTGTATTTAAATAATTTTTGGCTCAAAACTGAAAAAAGATTCTTTACATTTTATCGTCCTAATTCACATCCTTCCTAATGGGTACATTCCGAGCAGTAGTTTGAAATTTTTTAATATGTAAGTGGATGGATGTTCTGCCGGCCTATGCTCTTTAGGTATGTCCGCCCTGAGCCACAAATTCGAGGGGCACCAATTGAGTATTTAATTTGGCTTTCTAGAAGGCAATAAAACACGAATTGAATTTATGGTCTGCATAATATAAACCGGCTCTGTAGTAACTACTTTAATAATATTATAGTATGAATGGAACTCATTCTCTCTATGCTAATCTGAGTAATTAACAAACTTCCCTCATCAAAAAGTTATATTATTTAGTCCGCTACGGTGATAGGATTTTTCGAATCGAATATGTGCTCCGGGCGGATTTTAATTAGGAAAATAATAAATGTCGGCAAGAAGACGTCAATTAATTTTTTCCGAGGGTTTCTTTCTCTTTCTCGGTAGTTTTTCATTTCTTTAATTCGGGATGTTTAAGAAATTATTAATATCTGCTGTGTGGCAAATGATTGTAATCTCAAAGATGAATGAGACATGTCTTTGTTCATTCATTTCAAGATACAGCAGTTGAAAAATATTATTACAAACGATCTCACAACGGAAAGTTGCTCCTCCATGAACGAACATTTCCTTAAACCGACGTTATCAATTTCCCCAGATGTCTCATCATAACTGATCCTCAAGAAATTAAAATAACTGAAGTAACTAACCGGTTGACGGATATAACAATAACAGCAACAAACAACTTTTTTTAACTTATTCTGCTGGAATATAACCTTCAATTCCTTCTGGTTTCCAAATAGTCAACATGCGTTTTTTTTCTGAAATTATGGATGGCAATGTGTACAATTCATCTGAATAACTATAAGTTCTTCCCCAGCTGAAAGAAGGCTACGTTCCTGGCATATCAGACACAAAAATAATATCCATACATCCGTTTTGGGATCTAAAGACCGTCGAGGTATCGAGATCGAATCCCAGTCGAAGCAGGTGTCTCACAGGGCTTGTGCTTATCTCCTCACTTATATTTTCTATAAACATACGACTTTCAGCGAACCAAGAGCGTGAATGCTGCGATATATGACGATGATACCGCTTTATACGCACATTCAACGTGGCCGCTGATCCAAATTCATTTAGATCCAGACGTAGAATCGTGTAATAAATGGCGAATAATATTGTTACGATTTTAAGGCCGGCCCTGATCGCTAATCCATTATTCGCCCTCGGTTTTTAAACAACGTATCTCCGCTTGCTAATAGGTACAACCGTGACTCATCAAGTAGAAGGAACGAGAACTGGCTAAAGAATATTATACCTACATTCAAGA
Organism: Chrysolina americana; assembly: GCA_958502065.1. NCBI lineage: Eukaryota > Metazoa > Arthropoda > Insecta > Coleoptera > Chrysomelidae > Chrysolina > Chrysolina americana. The sequence continues at coordinate 54,281,784 of OY293420.1, read as the reverse complement.
AAGTTTGAGAGTCATCTGAATGGATCACCGTATACTCTCGATAGTTCGAGAGTGAAACAGAAATCTACTTGCCAGTATATAAGACGCTCAACATGAGATGGCGAGCAAAGTCGCAGAGTCGCAGAGTAGCGGTTGCAAATATAGTTTGAGAGAGCCGACAATTTGAAGCTGTGGCTGAAGCAAACGGATGGAATGCAGGGAAAAAAGCTGTGGCATTGACAATGGCATTGCGTGGAATAACAACAAACATCTTACAGACCCTCACTGTTCAAGAACAAGAGGACTATGAACAGCCTATAAAACATCTAGAACTTCGATATGGCCAAGCCCACCTCGAATACGTATATTATTCACAGCTGAAGAATCGATGCTAGAAACCAAACGAATTCCCACAAGAAATCGAAGCAGACATGGCACGCTTGGTTGATCTTGCATACCCAGCCACAACGGAAAATGTAATGGTGCGACTAGCGGTCAAGGCATTTTTGGATGGGCTTCGTGACCATCACTCCATCACTCGCATGCCTCACATATTAGGTTGATGCCTTGGCACGCGCTCTGGAATTTGAGGCGAAGAGGCGGAGAAACAATCCTACAAAATACAAAGTGAAATCAGAATGCTGGAGGAAGATCCATAGGAGCCTGCTAATATCGGGGCTGTCATAAAAAAGTAATGGATGGAGGATGGAGGACGGAGGACGGAGGACGGAGGACGGAGGACGGAGGACGGAGGACGGAGGACGGAGGACGGAGGACGGAGGACGGAGGACGGAGGACGGAGGACGGAGGACGGAGGACGGAGGACGGAGGACGGAGGACGGAGGACGGAGGACGGAGGACGGAGGACGGAGGACGGAGGACGGAGGACGGAGGACGGAGGACGGAGGACGGAGGACGGAGGACGGAGGACGGAGGACGGAGGACGGAGGACGGAGGACGGAGGACGGAGGACGGAGGACGGAGGACGGAGGACGGAGGACGGAGGACGGAGGACGGAGGACGGAGGACGGAGGACGGAGGACGGAGGACGGAGGACGGAGGACGGAGGACGGAGGACGGAGGACGGAGGACGGAGGACGGAGGACGGAGGACGGAGGACGGAGGACGGAGGACGGAGGACGGAGGACGGAGGACGGAGGACGGAGGACGGAGGACGGAGGACGGAGGACGGAGGACGGAGGACGGAGGACGGAGGACGGAGGACGGAGGACGGAGGACGGAGGACGGAGGACGGAGGACGGAGGACGGAGGACGGAGGACGGAGGACGGAGGACGGAGGACGGAGGACGGAGGACGGAGGACGGAGGACGGAGGACGGAGGACGGAGGACGGAGGACGGAGGACGGAGGACGGAGGACGGAGGACGGAGGACGGAGGACGGAGGACGGAGGACGGAGGACGGAGGACGGAGGACGGAGGACGGAGGACGGAGGACGGAGGACGGAGGACGGAGGACGGAGGACGGAGGACGGAGGACGGAGGACGGAGGACGGAGGACGGAGGACGGAGGACGGAGGACGGAGGACGGAGGACGGAGGACGGAGGACGGAGGACGGAGGACGGAGGACGGAGGAAGGAGGACGGAGGACGGAGGACGGAGGACGGAGGACGGAGGACGGAGGACGGAGGACGGAGGACGGAGGACGGAGGAAGGAGGATGGAGGATGGAGGATGGAGGATGGAGGATGGAGGATGGAGGATGGAGGATGGAGGATGGAGGATGGAGGATGGAGGATGGAGGATGGAGGATGGAGGATGGAGGATGGAGGATGGAGGATGGAGGATGGAGGATGGAGGATGGAGGATGGAGGATGGAGGATGGAGGATGGAGGATGGAGGATGGAGGATGGAGGATGGAGGATGGAGGATGGAGGATGGAGGATGGAGGATGGAGGATGGAGGATGGAGGATGGAGGATGGAGGATGGAGGATGGAGGATGGAGGATGGAGGATGGAGGATGGAGGATGGAGGATGGAGGATGGAGGATGGAGGATGGAGGATGGAGGATGGAGGATGGAGGATGGAGGATGGAGGATGGAGGATGGAGGATGGAGGATGGAGGATGGAGGATGGAGGATGGAGGATGGAGGATGGAGGATGGAGGATGGAGGATGGAGGATGGAGGATGGAGGATGGAGGATGGAGGATGGAGGATGGAGGATGGAGGATGGAGGATGGAGGATGGAGGAAGGAGGATGGAGGATGGAGGATGGAGGATGGAGGATGGAGGATGGAGGATGGAGGATGGAGGATGGAGGATGGAGGATGGAGGATGGAGGATGGAGGATGGAGGATGGAGGATGGAGGATGGAGGATGGAGGATGGAGGATGGAGGATGGAGGATGGAGGATGGAGGATGGAGGATGGAGGATGGAGGATGGAGGATGGAGGATGGAGGATGGAGGATGGAGGATGGAGGATGGAGGATGGAGGATGGAGGATGGAGGATGGAGGATGGAGGATGGAGGATGGAGGATGGAGGATGGAGGATGGAGGATGGAGGATGGAGGATGGAGTGATGCAATGGTCAATTGATAATTGTTTGCTGCTTAAACATGAACATTGCAAGAGATGATTTTCCTTTTTTAGAGTTATTCTTGAAAGGCTTCAGAATAGATCATTGTTGCGATAATAGAAAAAAAAAAACAGTTCATATGAAGAATCAAGTTGATTGGAAAATCATAAAATTGAATTGTACATCGATTTTCTTCATTAACAAATGCGTTGTTTATAAGAGGATTGAAAACATTTTCTTCAACTCCAATTTTTTATGACAATAATGATTTTCCCAAGAAGAATTGATCCTTGAATTCTAGTCTATTTTTTTGGTACATGCTTTTCCAAATCTAATGAAACCTGGTTCATATTTTTCCGAGACTGCTGAACAAATTTGACCAAAAAGGCACTTGTTGACTGAAGTAGTTGAGTTTTTTTGTTTTGGAGTTTTGCGGAGACAGAAAACACCAAGGCACTATTGAATATTTTAACAAATTATCCTTGCATTTGTGGGCCATTTGGGGATGGGCCTTCTCGAATGGGCCACTCGGTAGCTCAAACGCCTTATTATTGTGGGCAGATTTCTATTACAATATTGAATAATTTCTGGTACGTTTCATTCTGTTTGTTGGGTAAAAGGGAAAAAATCCTAGGAATATACTAAAGGGGAGTAAAACTTCAAAATAAGGAAAACAATTAATGTAAAAAAGTTATGTAGGTAGGGATGATGAGTGCAATTAACCACTCAGAAATGTAATATACGAAATGCGATTACAATATTATGAGAGGTTGAGTAAGCTTTGAGCTCTTGAGGATTCCAACTTCTTTGGCGAAACGCGTGTCGAGTGAAAATGACGTAGTTTTGGTGTTTTGGGTAGCTTCTATTTCTTGAAATTCATTCACAATGAAGGTTCCAACCATCCCTTCATTCGATAACTATTCATATTGAATGATTCATGTACAGTATTTGTGGAAAATGTTCAACAAATAATCTCGACACTAATAATAAGTTAATGAATATCATTTTAAATTCGGAATGACATGCCGATAATGCACTTGGTTGATTTGAACAAATGAAATTTGAAACACAAACTGCATTGAACCGTTTATAAAACATTTCTATATGTCGGTCCCAGCATAGAGAGGGTATTCAATGAATGTACATACGCTGAATTCGCTTCTTTTATTCTTTGCTCGAGAGAAGCAGAATCTCACATTAAGAACTCTCCCTGTTCAACTGAGAGCTCTCGAAGATATTCCCATGGTGATACGCACTTAAGACTTAAACCCGATGGAAGATGAATAAAAATGAATAATTCATTCTAATAAAGTCACTTGAGGAATCAGCAGAGTTATTGTTGGATACAAAAATATAAAAGTCAAAAGAATCAATATTACGAAAATTCAATTCGGGTTATGTGACGACGTGGTGCTGTGGTTTGTGCATCCGACTCAAGGTTCCATTAAGTAATCGATTCCTGACTGGAGCTGGAGCAGAATTTTTTATTTAATTCTGTAAATTAACTTGAAAGAGACGTCTACCATTCGTTGTTGGGTTCAAATTAACAGTGCTGCTCCTAATGCGGAGTTAGTAACAAAGCCCACAAAAACACTTTCAGCTGAATGACCTAGGTCCATGGCCATTCGACACATGTCGATGAATACAATCACTATTACTACTCAATTTGGTTTAGTGGAACGTATTTGATAGGTACATCTATACAAAGTTTCTACAGGGTGAGAAATAGTTTGAAGATATTATACTTTTCGACAATGATATGTGGAATCTTACATTTCGTTGAATAAGGATATACCCAGATCAAGTTAGATTATTCGAATTCATTGGATACACAGATACCAATCGACACCTCGATCTGTTTTCAATAAATACCTTATATTTTTGCAAAAACCCGAGAATAGTGAAATTTTGTTTACGAATAAACTCATTTGGTTGGTTATGTACCTTTCAGGTGATATCAAATTAGAATTTCAGTGTACCTAACTGAAACTTTTATTTCTTTATTTTTTCTGTCATCATCACAAGCAACTCTCAAAAGTCTTCAGGATACTTGTGCAGCTGGAATGGTGACGGTTTTATTTTTCAAAGTGTCATCTCCTGCACGGTCGAGAATTCCTACTGAATATACCCGTCTGAGAATGTCAGTCAGCCAGTCACACATCCAAATTCTTACCACTCCAATGGTTGCTTGACTTCCTGATCGACACCGCCATACTTATTCATAAAAGTAGTCTCCTTGACGAACAAAAAATATTCATAAAATTTGATGGATGCTCAAAATATAAATATACAGAATTTTCAGAAGGACATATATCCTTCTCAATGAATATTATGTATTATGATCTAGGTTCAACTAGGAATTGAAAATTAGTTACAGAAACAAAAATCTACTCAAATCAATACAAAACAGAACGGAACAAATACCCACCCTAGGCAAAGTTTTCCGAAACGATGCGGTATGCTGAAAATAAATGTTGAAAAAAGATTTTTGGCGCAATTCTTCATCAAAATAAAAGAGAAGGCAGATATTTTTGGGTCATTCTCGATTTCAAAGAGCATGAGCCGTCAAAATACCATAAAAGTAATATTAATAATGGACCTGACGTGGAAGGGTTTGCCGATGGTGAAATAAAGCATCGACATATATGGTGTGTTCTGTTATAACTCTTGTAGAAAGTATCACTTCATACCGAGCAGGATCATCAGATCATTTTCTGTTAGATAAATCACAGAACAGACTCATCCTTATCAACTCTTCCAAGCTCTGGAACCCATATCAATGTCACTCCTGTGATTTTACATAATTTTTGGAACAACTCTGCAATGAAGGGATTTATATCATCGATTGCAGCCTGGATAGGAAAAAGAGCCAGAGTTTGAAACATCATTCATTCAATCAGAAACCACTTGTTTTTTTTTTTTTATTAACTAGAAATGCATATAATTGAAACCGAAACCCTTTTCTCCACATATTCCCACAAAATGGAAATTACGAGGCAAATATCTGACAGAGAACAAATACTTCCTCTTCTGGAAGTCTAATTACATCTGATATCTATTTGTGCAACGTTCCTCAAGGACTCTATTGGAAGTGTTAGCTGTTATTATTTCTGTCAAACGCGGCTGGACCGTTTCGATCAACCAATAGAAATCTTAGAAAGACTTGTGCGAGCGAAAGACGTGTGATGTCATGAATGGGACCGATTACTGCGCTGGCAATCGAATACATGCACCTACCGATGACTGGATTAAGAAGCAAACGATTTAGCCACGCGCCACCGTGTCCTATATTCCATAATATAGCATTGAATATTTTCCTTCTTTTGGGTGCATAAATGACCTGTTTCAAGTTTCTTGCCTCTCATCAGTGCTAGGATAGGTCAGACAACATTAGAATCATTCTGTTCCATCCAACGAATGACAAAATTAACTTACGAATGAAGCCGCATTTCACAATAGGTCAGTCGCAGCGTGCAGCGTCACCGGCGAGCAAAGCCAGAAGCAGTCTTTGGCATCACAGATTCCAGAAAGAGTGATTGCATTAATACGAAAAAGGTTTGTTTGTCAAATACATCAGCTTTGTCGTCGTTGAGAGCAAACAAAAATCCACCAGTTTTTACCTTGGCGAAAAATTATTTCAGATATGACTCAATAAAATGGGTTTTTGGTTGTTGTTTTCCTGAATGTCCACAGTAGATTAAAAAATATGTGATCAAGGTACTACAACAGATTAGTCATAAAATATTCAAAATCAATCAGCCTGGTGATATAGAAAAGTCTTTTATAAGTGAGCGAATTCCAATTGAAGTCGAGCTGAAATATAGTTAAAGCTGATCTAATACTCATTTTTCTCTCTTCAAATTTTGTTACGATTCAACTTGTTATTGGGATCAAACATATGGAAAAGGTTTCATTATTTTCAAACTCGTTTTCATTCATATAGATGTGGTATGGCGTCATTTCATGTCCAATTTGTATATGAATTTTTAATGAGCTCATTCTGCTGATGTACGTATGGAGATCGAAGAATTGGTGCAATATTCATTTCAATCCACAGATCGATTGTCAGAGCCTCGTTTTGCTGATTGGAATATGAGTAACTATACCGAAAAAACCCCCCTTTCATAAAAGCAATATTGATAATGTGTTAGGGAACGAGTAAGTCATAGGAATAACGATTGAGTTTTTTACATGGCCAAGGTTACTTTTTTCCTAGAAATAAAACTGAGAGTTGGAAAAGGAGGTGATTTTTGATATACTTATCAGATGTTTGGAGGCTGCCATTACTATACCTCTGTCGTTTACGATAGCAGCAGCAAAGCAAGTTCAATTTTCATTTTGAATATTGGAATTATCCAGATCCAAGTGTTTCATGAAGTATGATACAGCATAATTTCCAAGTTGATACCAATTCCGTTAAAAAAATTGTAGTACATTTGCTAATATAATAACCACCTTAATATCTATTTTCGAACACACAGTACATTGATTTTCACATCAGTTCCAAATGTAATGATCTTCCTGAATATTTGTTATCCAATACATCCACCCTACTCTCGCATTGATGAGAAAGTAAAATTCGTACCATATTAAATTATCCCCTGAATATTATAATACAATCATCAATTGTGTCGTCGGAATTCATGAGATTACGACTTTTTATTTGCTATATCCATTTCATATTTTCTGGTATGCCAATAAAAGTTTCTGGATTTTCTCCAGGGAATATCACTCCTCCCTTGACATTTTGGAAGACGTCCATCACTTTCTGAATAGAGACAAGCGTATTGCCGCTCCCCCATTCTATACATTATAGTTATGATATGGAATTGGATTATAATATTTCAATATTCCTTCACGGAAATACCTTCCCATGCATAATTTGTGTTCATATCTGTATTGTGCAGGATAATAAGAAATTCTGATGGGGATAAGAGTATGAAACTTTACAAGTAGAAGTCTGGTCTGGCCATATGAGATGAAACCCTCTTCTGTGTATGGAACATCATGTGAATCAAAAGTGGGAAGTAGCGAAAATACTGGGTTCTTCCAGTATTCATCTGAATGAAACAGTGGTTGTGAAATAACTGAAGTTGAATCTGATAAACAACTAGGAAGTAAACTTCCATAAAAGAAGAAATCTCCAACCTCCCTACGATGTTCTTAAGCCGCGTATCGATTTTGCGAGGCAGCCTCGCGAGGCGGCTCCGCGAGGCATGCTTCGCAAAATCGATACCTGCCTCACACCTGAAGCTGCCTCACCCTGAGGCAGACTCAGGGTGAGCCATCGACAGTCGGTTTTTGGTCGTGCTCAAAGGCGCCTCGACACTCTCGCCTCGCGCTGTTTGTACCGTGCTTTGTCGTCATATCTACCGCGCCATGGTGGAGTGCCTCGCACTAACTGACGGCTCGCTCTGCCTCGCGTGCTTGAAACATTTCCGTTCAAAATCACCCATTGAGGCAGCCTCGCGAAGCATGCCTCGCGAGGCCGCCGCGCGAGGCTGCCTCGAAAAATCGATACGCGGCTTAAGGACGCCAGAAACTTTGTCAGTGTTAACATTGCCAAGCAAATTAACAGCTCTAGAATTCAATATATTCATCATATGCTTTGGTGTTAAACTCGATAAGTACATGTGAACAGTACTCCAAAGCGGGTAGAATTTGCCAATTAATAAGCGGTTCAATTTTGTGAAGTATTGCTTCCTAGAAATTAGCTATTGAGTAGTTACTTTCGTTATAATTTTAACGCAGTTCTTCCATGTGAAAGAATCGCTAACGATTACATAAAGTACATATACTGAAGTCATGGTTGTATCAGGCATTCTAAAAATGGAGTGGTTCCCGGAACAAAGTGCATGATGTTCAACATATAAATCTCAATGATCCATTTTCGCAGGTTTCATTGGGTACTTTAGTAACCTCGTATAAAAACCACCCTGATTGGTTTCCAGATTATCGATAGATATGGTAACCGGCAGATTTGAGGGCCATTCCAAGTTTTCTGAAAATATGAGTGTACTAAATTGACGGAGATTAGAGATGCACTGAAATTTTGATTTTTCCCATCCAACAGGTTCACTAGATAAAGAACCCCAGCTTGTTTTTTCAATTCAGCATTATTTCATCGGTATACAAACATGGAGAAATTGTGATGAAGTATGTTCCCATCTGAATAATATTTCCTCAGAATTATGAGGGTGTCGTTGTTTCAAATGAGATACAATGTGTAATTTTAGAAATCGCAGTGGTTACAGTTATCGAATTCAAATATGAAACCCCCTATATAACTTTTGGAGTCAGAGGAACTGGCACGACTCTTCAATTATTCGCTGCTGGACACTTCTGAACACAAACAGATTGTTAAGGTCATCGTGGGCACGGACCTGAAAGGAGCCCCATGCGATTGCCACAATAGTAAATGCAAATGTTCCGAACCTACTGTTTTATTAATGTCGGAGTGACGTCTGATGCATAACATCGCATATTGAGGTTCACACTATCCCATATTCGATTATTGACCATATTATAAACTTTATCGATGGTCAGCATAAGCGCGCCAGAGAATTCAACAGTTGATCAATTGAAAACAGGTCATGGAATCTTGATATACCCACTATTAAGCTGGAGGGGTTATCGATAACATCTTGATATAGGTGGATTTACATTATCATAAATAATTGAGCATGCGAAATTAGATAAATTAGTATGTCACAGGACGCTAGGCATAACAACGTGGATTGAGGTAGACTCATAGTTTGACTAATACAGTTAATCTGTGTACTTATGTGTTAGTTATTGGGCTATCAATAGACGCTGTGAGTAAACACACAAAGTCCATTCAGTTTTGTTCTCAGTTATATGGGTGTAGTGAAATGAAATCAGGAGAAAATAAGTCAGTAAAGGGGGTATTGTAATCTGTCAGTAATTGCGCTTCGGCGAGAAAAATGCTTGAACTCAGTCCCAATCTAGCAGCACCTTTTTGAGTAACCCTCAAGTCTTCAGGTGACTTGTGCCAGCTAGGAATGATATTATCTGAACTTCCTGATTCACCTATCTCTGGAAGTTTCCTAAGAATTCATAACGAAATGTAAATAATTTTTATAACCTATTTAAAGTCTAGAGAAAGACTAAGTATATGAAAAATATATAACTACGGATTTATATCTTTCTCTTATCACAGTGCTCAGAAATATTGATTTAACGCTGCAGAAAATAATCGATTATCATCTTTTCGACTAGCAGAATCATTTGTTTTCTGTCATTGTCGGGTCGTCAGAGGAGTGCGGTCGAATTTTAAATAATTTAAAGTGATCTCAAAAATAGGATTCTATTTGGCGTGGTCTCTGGTGGATCAGAATACATTCAGGTTTGTCCATATAACAACTTTTCATCATCAAAGGTCAATGTCGGGTCGTTAGAGGAGTGCGGTCGGATTTTAAATATTTTGAAGTGATCTCAAAAATAGGATACGAGTTGGCGCGCTCTGTGATGGGTTAGAATACATTTATTTTTGACCAAATAACAAATTTCCATCATATCAGATCATTGTCGGGTCGTCAGAGGAGTGTGGTCAGATTTTAAATATTTTTAAGTGATATCAAAAGTAGGATTCGGATAGACACGGTCTGTGGTGGCTCAGAATACATTCATTCTTGTCCAAATAACAACTTTTCATCATCAAAGATAATTGTCGGGTCGTCAGAGGAGTGCGGTCGGATTTTAAATATTTTGAAGTGATCTCAAAAATAGGATCCGAGTTGGCGCGCTCTGTGATGGGTTAGAATACATTGATTTTTGACCAAATAACAAATTTCCATCATCAGAGATCAATGTCGGGTCGTCAGAGGAGTGTGGTCAGATTTTAAATATTTTTAAGTGATCTCAAAAGTAGGATTCGGAAAGGCGCGGTCTGTGGTGGGTCAGAATACATTCATTCTTGTCCAAATAACAACTTTTCATCATCAAAGGTAATTGTCGGGTCGTCAGAGGAATGCGTCGGATTTTAAATATTATTAAGTGATCTCAAAAGTAGGATTCTGAAAGGCGCGGTCTGTGGTGGGTCAGAATATATTCATTCTTGTCCAAATAACAACTTTTCATCATCAAAGGTAATTGTCGGGTCGTCAGAGGAGTGCGGTCGGATTTTAAAGATTTTGAAGTGATCTTAAACATAGGATTCGAGTTGGCGCGGTCTGTGGTGGGTCAGAATACATTCATTCTTGTCCAAATAACAACTTTTCATCATCAAAGGTAATTGTCGGGTCGTCAGAGGAATGCGTCGGATTTTAAATATTTTTAAGTGATCTCAAAAGTAGGATTCTGAAAGGCGCGATCTGTGGTGGGTCAGAATACATTCATTCTTGTCCAAATAACAACTTTTCATCATCAAAGGTAATTGTCGGGTCGTCAGAGGAATGCGTCGGATTTTAAATATTTTTAAGTGATCTCAAAAGTAGGATTCTGAAAGGCGCGGTCTGTGGTGGGTCAGAATATATTCATTCTTGTCCAAATAACAACTTTTCATCATCAAAGGTCATTGTCGGGCCGTCAGAGGAGTGCGGTCGAATTTTAAATATTTTGAAGTTATCTCAAAGATAGGATCCGAGTTGGCGCGGTCTGTGGTGGGTTAGAATATATTCATTTTTGTCCAAATAACATGCATTCATGACCAAAGTCCATTGTAGGGTCGTCAGAGAAGTGCGGTCCGATTTTAAATATTTTGAAGTGATCCCAAAAATAGCATTAGAGTTGGCGCGGTCTGTGGTGGGACAGAATACATTCACTTTCGTTCAAATAACATCTTTTCATCATTTAAGGTCATTGTCGGGTCGACAGAGAAGTGCGGTCGGATTTTAAATAATTTGAAGTGATCTCAAAAATAGGATTCGAGTTGGCGCGGTCTGTGGTGAGTCAGAATACATTCATTTTTGTCCAGATAACATCCATTCAACGTGAAAGGTCATTGTTGGGTCGTCATAGGAGTGAGGTCAGATTTTAAATTATTTGAAGAGATCTCAAAGAAAGGATTCCAGTTGGCGCGGTCTGTGGTGGGTCAGTATACATTCATTTTTATTTAAATAACATAATTTCATCATTAAAGATAATTGTCGGGTCGTCAGAGTAGTGCGGTCGTATTTTAAATAATTTTAAGTGATCTCAAAAATAGGATTCGAGTTAGCGCGGTCTGTGGTGGGGCAGAATACATTTATTTTTATCCATATTACAACTTTCAATCATCAGAGGTTATTGTTGTGTCGTCATGGGATTGCGGTCAGATTTAAAATATTTATAAGTGATCTCAAATATCGGATTCAAATTGGCGCGGCCTGTTGTGAGTCAGACTTCAATAACTTTTGTCTAAGTGACATTTTTTCATCACCAAAGGTCATTATCGGGTCGTCAGAGGAGTGAGGTCGGATTTCAAATATTTTGAAGTGATCTCAAAAATAGGATTCGAGTTGGCGCGGTCTGTTGTGGGTCAGAATACATTTAATTTTGTTCAAATAACAACTTTCGATCATCAAGGGTCATTGTCAGGTCGTCAGAGAAGCGCGGTCAAATTGTAAATATTTTGAAATGATCTCAAAAATAGGATTAGTGTTGGCGCGGTCCGTGGTGCGTCGGAATACATTCACTTTCGTTCAAATAACAACTTTCCATCATCAAACGTCATTGTCGGGTCGTCAGAGAAGTGCGGTCAGTTTTTAAATATTTTGAAGTGATCTCAAAAATAGCATTCGAGTTGGCGCGGTCTGTAGTGGTTCAGAATACATTCATTTTCGTTCAAATAACATCTTTTCATCATCAAAGTTCATTGTCGGGTCGTCAGAGGAGTGCGGTCGGATTGTAAATGTTTTGAGGTGATCTCAAAAATAGCATTCGAGTTGGCGCGGTCTGTGGTGGGACAGAATACATTCACTTTCGTTCAAATAACAACTTTTCATCATAAAAGGTCATTGTCGGGTCGTCATAGGAGTGAGGTTAGATTTTAAATATTAAGAAGTGATCTTAAAAATTGGATTCGAGGTGGCGCGGCCTGTGGTGAGTCAGACTTCAATAACTTTTGCCCAAATAACAACTTTTCATCATCAAAGGTTATTGTCGTGTCGTCAGAAGAGTGCGGTCGGATTTTATATATTTTTAAGTGATCTCAAAAATAGGATTCGAGTATGCGCGGTTTGTGGTTGGTCAGAATACATTCATTATTGTTCAAATAACAATTTCTCATCATCAAAGGTCATTGCCGGGTCGTCAGAAAAGTGCGGTGGGAATTTAAATATTTTGAAGTGATGTCAAAAATAGGATTCGAGTATGCGCGGTTAGCGGTTGGTCAGAATACATTCATTTTTGTCCAAATAACAAGTTTTCATAAGCAAAGGTCATTGTTGGGTCGTCAGTGGAGTACGGTGGAATTTTTTTTTTTTTTTAAATGATATCAAAAATAGGAATCGAGTTGGTGCGGTCCGTGGTCCGAGCGAGCACCAGACATTGGGATTGGCATCTAGGTAATTCATATTACATGCTATCTTCACTACAAGGGTTGTGGTCACCTAAGAGAATTATCAATTTAAGAAGGGAGATATTTGCGTACTGATTTCACGAACTTTCGTCGGATGCTTGGCTACCGACCACCATGTTAGATGTAATTCAGTGTCTGTAAGGGGATGTTGTTGTTTTCTGTCAGATATTCGCCATATATGTTTATTTTGTGTTCCTCAGATAGAATCTACTTAAATAGTAACTGTCATATGTTTGGTGTAGGTGGAGATAATGGAAAAATGAACATACGTATATACATGGGAGTACAACGTATTTTATTTATTGAGTTTTTTTGCATCAAAATATTTCACTTAAACATGCATCAACCAGCTCACTTTTATTCCCATTCGTGTTAATATATCCCGATTAATTAATTACTGAATCTTTCAATTGTTGATATAATCTACTTGGTGTACTACAAATGGTTTACGTGTCGGAGTTTTATATCTGAACAGACGCAATCAGGTAAAAATTGAAACATGGCAGTGGGAATGGAATTAACAATTGCCCTACGGTATATTATTTCCATGCACCGAATCGCATTCGGTTTTCATTTTTAATTTTGCTTCGCGAAATAATATACCATTCAGGGTTCATGGAGAAGAATCGTGGGAAACAGCCAACAGTAAGGGAGATAGAAATACATTATGCAAGTCGGATGAGAGTAGTTTCTACAATATTCAGTCTCCAAATGAAATTGAATAGTAGCTTTTTACCGTCATTTCCTCTGATTTCAGAATGTTTTTACAGGGAATGCATTTTTTTAAGCTTTATTCGTCGTTTCTTCTCGTTCAGAAATACTTCTGGAGATGTCGAAGGTATTCTCAACATTTAACAGCAGAATTTTTAAATATAAGATTAATTGGCAATGGTTTCGTTTATTATGGTTTCACGATGGAAGGAAAACACAAACAAAATAATAGAATGAATTTAACCATAATGAACAAAGAATTAGGATTTGGCTACGACATCTCGATGTGAAAACTCGCAAAATGATACCCATACCCATCCTGAATCGTCCATTCCACGGATATACTCTCCTAGACAACGGGGAAGCGGTGGATTTTTGAGTTTGGAGTGTCTACATAACAGAATGGTACTGAATGGAGCCTGTAAAGTCATCAGGAGTTCATATCCCCTTCTCTGCTCAGTATGCCATTATGAAAAAGCAGAGATTGGAACATTTCTCTTCAAGGCAGCTACCAGTGCAGCCGATGAACTCGGTCTCGTATTCTACACTGAACGGACGAACCCAAACTCTGTCACCGAGTTGGATCCCATTCAGCAGAAAGCCCACATCATAGCTGCGGAGGATAAGAGGCTCCTACAGCTTCATAAGGACAAGCCAATGCGTGGTGCCTTCTTCAAAAACATTGGAGACATTGGTTTATCTACCCAGAAACTTGACATTTGCTTTTTCTCAGGTCAAGTGAGCTGAAATCGAAAACCAAGGGATTCATAATGGCCTGCCAGAATGGTGTCTTCAACACCCTCGTCTACCGCAGTCGCGTGATGGCTATAGAGGTCCCTGACACTAGATGCAGAGCGTTTCATGGGGCAGCCGAGACCATAATGCATTTGCTGTCAGTTTGTCCAGCTTAAGCGGTCTCAGCCTTTGTACGGTATAGACGAGACACCGGTGTTGCTTTATGCTCTGAGAAAGTAGATATTGAGTCCGTCGTGGAGAATGAGAACTGACGAATCTATTAAAACTACTTATTTCCCACCCTCAGGCAAATACAAGCCAATAAGCCTGATGTAGTCCTCCTCGACCAAAGAAGGATGATTTTTGTCATAGAGTTTTCGGCTCTTGGCGTAACGAATATCGTCCGAAAAGAGAAGGGAAAACGTACTAAATATCAAGAACTTCTCTTTGAACTACGCAGGCTTTACCCAAACCATTCGGTAAAAATGGTCGTTCTCATAATAGGGGTCCTTGGTGGAATGATGGACACACTGCTATCAAGCTTAAAAATCACACCGGCTTGCCATGATATGGCAGAAATCTTAGTCGGACGAATACAGGAGGCCGTAATTCTTGGTTCACTCTGCCTACTCAGGTCACATGATTCTCGAACCCAGTAATCACTCACCCCGCGGACGTGGGGAATGGTTACTGGGTTTAATGACACACCAGCACGCTCTCTAGTTGTATCGGAGCTCTGGAGACAGGGCTTGACTGGGATATTCTTGATGGAAAATAATAATAACACTTCCTCATAGAGGACAGCTATTATTATTATTTGTTGTGTTCATACTTTATTTTGAACACATTATTATAATAAAAATGTTCCATTTTGATAGCATGTGTGGAAAAGTTGGTACGAAAACAATTCAAACATATAAAAATCACCCAAACGAATCCGTCAATTTCACTAGATGCACGTATTGCCAACAAATAAATAGTAAGCAGCACCATCGGGGGGTATTTTTCTTAAATTCAGTTTTCAAAATATATACTTCATTCTACACACAGAAGATTTTGATTGTTTCCGTAACTTTTCTTGAATTTTTTCTCAGAACGACTAAATAATTTCTTACATTTTTACTTACACAAAGTCAAGTGAAGTGATTGTTTAAAATGTTTGTAAAACTCAAAAATGTGCCTATCAAATTACTTCAAGAGTTATAATTCAATTACTCGTTGAATTCAGCAGTTTATTAATTAATTTTGTTTCTATTTCTTCCCGCAGAAATAAGTCGGGAAGTTTTAATTCTTACAGATTAAAAATTATACGTTTCTGGGAGAATTTGGTTTATTCGCAATTTAACCAAAATTAAAACACTGTGTTTTCAAATTTAAATTCATGATGAGAAAACGAATTTGATTTCGCGGAATTGTTATGATGCGGTTCATTTCTTCGCGTTAATAGATAAATAGCTCTCAAAATTTTTCAGTAATTTTATATGAAATAATAATAGTTAATGAAGGATGGGATCCCTATCAAAAGGTAGAAGAGTATATAAGTACGTAAAAACTGCAAATATGATAGTGATAATTTCTTCGGTTATTCCTGTTAATTTCTGTAGAAAAGTAATAACAGGTAAAATCGGATTTTGCACAAAGGAAGGGATATTGAATTTATATAACTAACTGAACGAAGGAAAAAAGACAATCATCAAAAATATTGAAATAATTTGTATGCATAAGTACATTCCTACGGAAAAGCACTCAACAATTTTTATTGAATTGTTTCGAAATATGAAAAATAAGTATCTGAATTTAAAGCTATCGCAAATTCAAATTGGGGACCCGGATGGAATTGAAAACGAATGCCATGCAGACATAAATTCAAATTGTCACTTGAATGAAAACATTCGTTTGTGAGTAGTTCATGACGCTCTAATTTGTTTTGTCAGAAGGGATAACCCGGATAACTAGCAGTTTTTATATGCTTCGTGCTTCCGAAAAAAAGTATGAACGATGCAAGCAAGCAAGCAAGCAAATTCGTCTGTGTTATCAGAAAGAAAAGAGTTTGGATTCTAAAATAAGAAAGAATCTCCAGAAAACGGTCGATAGGGATACACGTTTCACATTTGTATTCAAGTGTGGAAGCCCTTAGAATGAGGCATATCCCTTATCCATCTAACTGAATAGAGGAAACATTACACTAATCAAAATAATATAACTCCACTTGACACCTCAGGCGCCCATTTGTATCACATGAATGATGAATTATACAATGATAAGACAAAAATACGTGTTCTGAAACAAAATGAGACCTTCCTCACAAAAAGCCTGGCATCGCCGATGCCGGCCATAGGAATCGATCTTTCAAGACATACTCACGATGGAAATATAATACCATTTCTTTCTCACCTGTTATACGTTAAAGAAAAATAATAATACGCTTTTCGAATATGATTCTTTTCGCACGTCAAATTATCTTTAATGAAAATTGACAAGTCTTTTGGAAGAATGATGCCTTCAGATTGAGAAGGTTTTTTCTCATCTCCTATATCCTTGTTGTTTATTTCAGAGCAGTAGCCAGCTTGAAAAGGAGACATTTCAGGTGGAATTAAATGAAACATAATAATATTTTATAGGTATCGACCTCCAGTCCCATCACTTATCTTTCTATTTGCAATTCTCAAATGTTTTCAAATTACCACATTTAGGGCAAATTCTGAGAAGGTGAATAAATTTAAGAAAATATTCTATCAGATTAAGATGATCTGATACAAAAATTTAATTGTGTGAAAACTTTTGACACTGACATACTTAATTTCACAAAGTGACTGTCAAGAACGAACTGGATGGCAAAGGAACATTGGTTTGTTTCGTTCGATCAGCTGTTTCAGACAATAGTACTTTTTTTTGTCAGTGGGCGGAACACGTCGCGGATATTGCAATGGTAAAACTTGAATGTTTTCGGTGGTGTATTTCCTTGTGTGTATATGTGTAGTTGGCATTGAAACAATCTGCTCACCACATATTATTATCTACAATTGAAGAAGGTAAAGTGAGCAACTCTGAGTGTGGCCATTGATTGAATGACTGACGTACTCGGATAGAATAAAACAGTTTCAATTTTCTCCCCTGCATGGCATCACACATCACAGGGTGAAGGCATCTTTTTGCCTAGCTCGCACAAGTCTCCTTTAGACTTCTGAGGGTTGCTTGTGAAAGTACAGCCGGTTGACAGAAAAAACAAATTTTTAATATAGCCCGCTTAATCTGCAGTATGATCACTTCGTTCGATAACAAAAAGTACCTGAGATAGCGTTCTCTGTACGGAACAATCCACAGGTATCTGTCAGATATAATTTCGTGTCCATCTTAGCTTAAGCCAGATGAGTTGTGTTTTCTGTCATTTTGAAGGATGACTGGCGAGGGGGTTTCGTTTTGACTTTGTTAAAATGATATTTTGTATCTCACAAATACTATGCTAGTATGCAAATTATTCTTCGAAAGTTTCCAAAACTAATTGTTCAAAAAATCGAAATTAAATACAAAATCTTTTCCATTGCTCTAAAAATGAAATATTCAATTTGAATTTGTAGAGTTTACTGATAAACGGAACGAAATTATTTTTCAAATGGTTCTTCCTACCATGGTTCGCGTCGATGAACATGAACAACGTGTCACGATTTTTGTTCCTGGACACAATCAAAAATGGAAATACCTTATATTCGTTTCCATCGAGTATGATGGATATCAAACGTATTTGATGTCTGTACTGTATGTCGATATATGAACTGAAAATGAATGTCAATGTATGTACCGAATGAAGTGCATTAAAAAGCAATCTTTTATCACGACAGAACAATATCAGTTTTGAACGAACACTGACATTTTCGCACCTTTACCGATTCATTGATATAGTAGAGGAAATGTTAATTTCACTTCGAGAAGGAAAATGCACCATTCTGGACAGCTCGACTTCATCTTCAAATAATTCCGTATTTTGAAATAAGTCTGAATTATATTTAATAATATTCCACTGCGACCTCTTCAGATCTATTATAATACTTCTTGCCTTGGGAGGAGGTCATCCAGACGGGCTTTACTGATAAGATTCTACACCTTCAGAACGACCTGCTGATTTTTCCTTTTTCATCTCCAGGTATCGTGTTAGCACTTCACCATAGTACCGGATATATATTGCAGTTTTCTTATTTTCTTGCAGAATTAAAGTATCATCGACACTCAACGGATCAGACATCTTTCAACAAAAAAAAGCTCTGATGGTTGTTCAACCAAGTGGGGATAGGAATCGGGTCAATATGTTATTTTTGTCTCCTACCCAGGCTGGAGTTCCCCTTTTCTGGTGGTACAACCTGGGAATTTACCTAATAGTATAATATAATCAAGAGCTGACCCGATGAGATCCGCTCGATCCATCCGACGAGTAGATGGATAGACTTGTTCCATGGCAAAGTTTTATGACCGTTACCTACCTGTATTTGGAACACTTTGGCATACTTGCTTGAATCAAGTAGCCCCATAGTTTTTGAGCAAAGCAAAGTTTTTCTGCAAGGATATACTCTGCGATACTTCCTGTAACAACCACCAACTGGCAATCGATAACATGTGACTATCTACATACTAGTTTCACAGTTCACCCCCTCATCAGTGTAGGCCTGGCCACAATATGCAATTGATTTCAAATCAGTTTTGTTAACTGGCAGTACGATAGCTCCGGTACCCTCTGAGAGTGAGCAAGAGTCATCTATAGAAATCACAGAAAGCACTCCGACCAGTACCCAGACTTCGTTTGAAGCCAAAGAGACCAATTTCATTATGAAGTGTAATGCCTTTCGTCAAGTTCTCCTAGTTCCACATGAGAAATATCTAAATATTTCTCATGATGAAATTGGTTTGAAGATTGACTAGCAAACAGAACAAGAAAACAAAGATAACATTAATAAAGATTAAAGTAAGAACTCAGATACTCTAGAGATTCTACAGAACACCCTTTTAACGTGTTCCGCATCCTATTTCAATTCTGAATGATGACTCAGTACCCAACAAAGCCTTCTAACAGGCCTTTTAACAGGCTTGATCTGGACTTCTTTGGTTTATTAGCCAGAATTAAAGCACTATGGTGATAGATGATGACCACTAAGTTTATAATCATGTTGATGAATAGGAGACTAATGAATGAGATATTTTATCCTTCTACGGTATTGAAATGAAAAATTGGTAATTCATGGAAATCTATAGTGTAGAAGGGCAAATGAATTAATTCGATACGTTACTGATGAAATTAAATTATATGGACAACAGTTCTGTAACGCGGCAACTTCCTATCGGAGCAAATATATTTAAATTTTTCTTCTAAACTCCTATAGATTTCCTTGCATCATTCATTTTTCTCAATGTCGTCAATACCCAAAAAATCCTGATGAGAAATAAATAAATAGGTATTCTCCACAAAATCAAACTTTCAATAGAACTATTTAATTTTCCACGATTTCTGTAATATATGACCGCAAACATGCACATATCAATTATCTCCTTCTTATCTACCGCGGTCTCATTCTAGCGACATGCATCCAAACACTTTAAATACTCAGCCGGTAAACAACCACTGGCCATTAAATATAGGGTCGTTATGTCTAACTCACGAACGACAATCGCTTCGCGTACTCAACCTGTTAGACGCAACCACATAATGACGTTGTGGATGTCAAAACACATGGAATGATTAAGATGATTCAGAAGTCCGAGAAGATTTCCTACAAAGTGAGAAATGTTTGACAAATATCTGAAAGAAAACAACGACTTCAGATGTAGTTCAATATCCGACGTGATATTAGCCAGATAAGGCGTTGTTTTACTTCATATAATTCATATTCGTCTCTCTTCCCACTTCGTGAAATATGTAGAAAAAAAGGTCGTTTCGAAATTATTCGTTTCACCCATTGGATTGCCAATGTTGGGTGTCAAGTGAATAAAAGCTCTCAGTGGTAACATGAATGTTACAATTTGATGAAAAAATGTAAACTTAAGATAAAGAGCACATTCACAAAGGGGGAACCTTATATAGCTCTCAGAATCTTGGCACAGTTTTTATTACTAAGCCAGCCAGCTCTGAGTATCGTTTCCTGAGCAGCGGGACTGTTTCCTTCTTGAAGATAATCAGGACATTATTAAGGCTCGATTGAGTTAACTTTCCATTTGTATCTCATGTGGATAACAATGCATCTCCACGGAGACGTCTCCGTAGAGCTTGTTCAACCGGTTCTGGACGTTCTATTTCCATGAATCCTCTAGTTCAGGCAGTCCTTGAGTGACTGCACACTTGCACGTAACCAGAAAATTTTCTATTAATTTTTTTATTTCTCTTCGTAAACGTAACTGGTTCTGCTTTCACAGAATTTATTCTAATAATCTTTTATTTTCAATTAGATTCGCAACGAGAATTCAAATTCGAATTATTTTCTTCAGCTATGTATCCTCAAGTTTCAATAACTCTTTGAGGATAATTCGGTTCACCAATTTAGCCATCACGTTGAGCGGTAACTGATGAGTTTGTGTTTTTCCTTGTCAGAATCTATAATTGCTATTTTCACGACCAAGACGATCGTCAACTGGACGTGGTACCGACAAACTGCCCAAGGACTTATCAACATCTCTAAGATGGATACGATCCAACAGCTCAAGGCCGCGGTAGCAGGCTGAATCAGTCAATACGCGAAGCCATGTGAAAGGTTCGTACCAACAAATTCGACTTCCAAGGAAGGCTCCCGCTGGAAACCGAAGAACGAATCAGACTAAAGCGCAGACTGAAAAAGCGATACCAACGGACCCTGAATCCCGAAGATGAGCTACAGTTCAACCCCGCGGCTAGACAGCTAAGAGAAGTGGAGCTACTGAGGACACAGCAGTGAAATAAGCGAATGGACGAGCAGAAGCAGAAGCTTCCGTAGATTCCTTCAAACGCCAATACCAAGAAAACGACATCGACTTCACCGACGAAGCGGAGAACATAATATATGTAGATGCAACACTCAGGCAATTGCAGAGAACAAACGACTTGCACTTGACACTTGATCCTACGCCACCAGCGGAAGTCGGATACATTCTTAGACATTCCAATGAAATCACAGGACCGGACGGAGTACCCATCCGAGCTCTCAAGGTCGGGGTGGTACTTCTCAATGTCTTGAAGGCATTCGACAGTCTGGCATGAGGACTCATATCAAAGCTGATAGACGTAGATTACCAAACGCCCACGGTAAAACTGACAAATTCTTTTATGAAGAATAGGAAGTTCCAATGCAGAGTCAGAAACGATTTCTCAACCCTCAGAAAAACAAAGGCGGGAGTCCCGTATTATCGATATGTCAAACTGGCACTCTAGGCAGACAATACGTCCGAAATAGCTGTGTCTCAACATGAGAGGGGAGCCAAACTGAAAAACTGCAACGGTATGTAAGCGAGCTTGAAGTGTGGTTCAACAGATGGAAGATCAGCATAAACGCGTAGAAGATCAAAGCTCCACAGGCGACACAGGACACCAGATAGGCACATCGACATGATAAGCAAACAAATTCCATGGGTAGACGAGGCCATAAACATAGACCATAGACAGGAAATTTACCTTTCAAAGGTACTTCAACCGAAGACTCGGAATGGCCAGAGCCACAAGGCAAAGGCAAGGGCCACCCAGGACGATACTTATACCTGTCATGCTATACGCGTCAACCGCATGGGGTCAATGTGCATATACTTATAGACATAAGATGCAGGCTTTTCTAAACGTCTGTCTGAGAATGGCGACCGATGCACATCGATACATTTTGAACCGCTACATATATCAAGACCTGGACACATACCAACAGACTATTGAATACCTGATACGCACCCACGCAGGTGTCACACTCGAGAGAGTGGGCAACGACTCGAACCCGATCATGGCATACCACTGCGAGGAGCTACGGCGACGCCAGCGTCAACTTCATGCGAACCCACACATATAACACGACCTTGCTTCTTAGCCTTTCCTTTCAGACCAATGAAGATACAATACCGAAACACTTCACAGACACTAAGAGCAATCTTTTGAATGGCATCATGCACATAAAGTCATTGTTAATCAAGTCAACTCATTCCGAAATTCAAGAGAGCTTGAGGCTAGAGGCCGAGCACTCCAAATCACAATGTTAGATTTCATCCCACTGACCTCCAATCAACAGAATGAGGATCCGCTCAGGGGGCGGGTGGCGGTTGATAAGGAGAATAGCGCCCGAGCATATTATAAGTGCTGGGAAGCTGTTTCTTCCGGGCCTCTACCTGAGGGGGTGCATGATATCTAGGAGTTGGTGGATCTGAGCTAGTCACTCGCACTAGTGAAACGTTAAGAAGCAATTCAGATAAACGACGGCCTCTTAACCTGGAAAAAATAGTTTTAGTATCTGTTTAATAGGAAGTTTGATTGTATTTGGAGTACCAAATCTAGTTTGTTTTGTTCTGAATAGAATAACGTGGGTTTTGCCTTTGTTTCCATACCAATTTACTATTGCTCCCCAAACCATTTGCAATTACAACTTATTTTTGATAGTATTCATGTAACAAATAGACTAATGTCATCTGCCAAAAGTCACATGCTTTTTCCAGATTAATCTACTGTACCTCTGGAAGATCATTCATAAAAACAATGAATGGATTTGGACCATTTACGCTTCCTTGTCGAATCACTACCCCATATATTTAATTGTATGCTTGATGTGGTTCTTTCACCTCCTACTCAAAATCCTATTGTCTTCTATTATATGGACCTCATTTTATTACGTCGTATTGCTCCAACTCAATAAATAATAAATCATGATTTATACAATCATACGCTTTTGACAAGTCTGAGAATATCCCTCAACTATTATTTTTGTGTTCTATTATATTATGTATGTTTTGTAACATATAGTACCGCATGGAATAACTTTGCTCTCTCGCTGAATGACTTAGAGGTATTCATAGTATTTGTGATTCGAAAGCTCGTTGCCATATCGAACAATTTGAAAAACTCTCAAAGTGAATTGGTCTATTAGCTTCACGAACGTATTTTCGATGTAGTGGCTTTATTGTCGCTAATTTCAAACCCTCTGGAAAAATCCCTTATGTAACAGAATTACATACCGTAGGCTTTATTCATAATAATAAAACATTATTGTTCGTTTTCATTGGAAGGATGAGGTTTAGTCAGTTTATTTCATCTGAATCTAACAAGAAATTGATGAGAAAAGTTTTACGACTTTCTTTAGGTTGTCCGGAATTTATTATCAGATAAAAAAGGCGAAAGGATTTGTTTCCGTTATAAACTGCAGAAGATTCTGCGTTGTGCCCGAACTGAACAAACTACTGTGAAAGAAAAACAAATTTTTTCGATTTGTTCTAGATCTCTCATGAATCTCGCTAATTTCGTGTAACCGATGCTGTAACACACTTTTTCAATCAGTTCTAGAGGTAATTATTCTATGAAAAGAGGAGTATTACCTCCTTAAATCCTTCTTCGACACTACAAAATTAAACTGCCATTGTAATCTTGCCTAGTACGATCCTATAAATCAGCCTGGCAATCCTTTACACGATGGAAACAGTGATGTATTAAGGTTCGTGTCAAGTGTCTTAAGAGGGAATGGCCACCTTAAATATCGCATCATTTGATGCGACTGCAATTTCATGAAAATTGAGATATTAGAATCGAGGGTTGGGTTGGATACGGAGAGTACTCTGTCCAATTTCCGACCACAAGTAAATGACTGAAGTGAAGATTAAAAACATGATAGTGTTAGACACAAGATGACATGATAATAAATATGGCAATGATCGATGACTTCAGATTCGAACAGCTCAGGCCTACCAACTTCTAAGCGATGCTCTCCATGATTTTTTTTCGCAAAAATGTTTCATATATACAGCGCGGTTGTAAATGAAATGAATGAGGTAGTTCTTAGGTTCAAGATGGCGCACTTACGGGACCTAATACTTAAATGAAGTTTGTTGAAGTAATCAATTACGAAATTCAAATGGCGTGCATTTTCAGCATTTTCAGGCTCTATTTCCCACTATGAACAGGTCAAAATAACCCCCCGAAGTGTAGGCTATTATCGCAAATACGAATTAGAACACAACTATTCCCTTGGCTAATACAACAATGGGAAATGAATCATATCAAACAAATACTTCCTATCAAAATAGTATGTTCTTCATAATTCAGATCCAACTTCATTGAATGTCTGTTGATGATTCTATTATATTATTCATAAGTTCCTTCGATTGAATCAGGTTGCATGACGTGTACATAGGTTTTACGTACCCCCAAAATACGTACAGGTTCAATATCAGGCCACTTAGCTGGCAATTTTAGAAAATGGTCACGACATAGGAGTATCTCTTGATCTTGTCTTGAAATCATTGAAAAAAATCAAAACATGATATGAGTTTTTATAATTTTGTTAAAATGGTTATTTTATTCAACCGGTTGCACCCTTACAAGTAACCCTCAGAAGTCTTCGAGAGACTTGTGCGAGCTGGGGAAGACGTAGTCCTTACCTTTCAACGTGTGATGCCATGCACGAGACCGGTGACCACGCTGGGATTGGAACCCATGCACCTACGGATGAGTGGGGTGATGCTGTAGGTTTCCCGGATTTTCCTACAGCAGAAATGTGAATACGCCACCAAAAATCAGTGGATCTTCCCAGAGCGCCACGGCAAATAATGAGAATAATAATAACACGAGCCGACATTGGTAAAAATTATTCAACCAATATTCCACCGATATTATATTGATTTTCCAATTATCACTCATTTGGAATTAAAATAATTTTTACATTTACAAAAAATCCATGTTCCATGTTGGCAATATGAAATGAAAATTCAGCCAATATGATAAGTAACATTCAGTATTAATTTCAAAAGAAAGAAAAAGATTAGGAATCACCATAATTCTGATATGATAGTATTATCAAACTTTGGTATCGTATCAATATCTACATACATGAGAACCAGCATATCTGATTCAGAAATTCAGTTGTGATAGTGAAGTAGGTACCTAATTTACTCAATGAAGCCTAGGGACTTACTTCATCCTATCTCATCCTATCATAATGAAAGTGTCGTTGAAACCAAAAGTTCCCACACTGGTAATGTTCGTTCACTTTCGTCGAAATTAGTTACCAATAATTATCTACGGGATCTTTCCATGATCCTATTTCAACACAGTAGAAAACAAGATAACATTTTTCATTATAATAATAAAAAAAATACAATTGCGGCACTTCCAATAACCGGAGGCATGAGGTAACCCATCTGTTTTACATGGATGATCTCAAACTATAAACCTCGAGAGAAAAGGATCTACATCAGTCCTCAAGGGTGGTTGAAGAGTACACGCATGCTATTGGAATAGAGTTCGGGATCGAATAATTTGCAATGGGTCATCTCAAAAGAGAACGCTGTGAGGAATACGGAGAGGGCGTTCAATTCATAGACGGAAGCATCCTACATATTCTTGATTCTGAACAGACGTATACTCACCTAGGGGTGGAACAAGAGGCAACCACAGTTGAAAACTCTCTCCGCGCAAGTATCGGCATGAAATCTGGCAGATCTGGTCATCAGAACTATTGGGGATGAACAAAGTTGCTGCAACTAATATGCTTGTCATTCCGATTGTACTCTGATCCTTTGGAGTGGTGAAATGGATTCAGGAGGAGCTGCGACAACTTCACGTAGAAGTCGCAGAATGATGCATCTTCATAGAAGCTTCAATCCTAAATCATCTCTGTTTATTCTGAGAAAATGAAAAAGCAGTGATCGATTCATTCCTTTTTCAATTCTTTGAAGGACACTAATTGACATAGTGTACAACTAAGAATTATGGCTATGTGAACGGTACAAGACGTCGACCATAATTTTATGATTTGTCTACCATTATTTCCATCCAGTGAATGTCTGGAGCAACCTGTCCACTCTAAAATTTGGTTCATCTCCTCTCAAACATAAAGCAAAACAAGTGACATTCTTCGTCTTTTCGCGCTTGCATCCCAATAAGCGATTGTGCTGTCAAGTTTTGGGGTTAGTTTTAGTAGTGCACTCGAGGTCAACAAGGACATGAAACCGATGACTTCCACGACTCCAAGAAGGGAAAAAGCTCTGATAATTAGGGTCACAGACAGAATTGGAAAACTGTTGGGACAACACAACATGTGTTGGGACAACACAACATGTGTTGGGACAACACAACATGTAAACGGTCTTCACCCACAAAAAAGATGAAGCAACGACTTAGGTCAGCGGAGGAAAAAGACCCACTATCAGCAGGGGGGGTGTATCGAATACCATGCACTTGCAAAAAAGTGTACATGGGAACCACGAGAACAGATCCATGGGAACAGGGCTGGAGAAGCATCAGAGGAACGGCAGATTAGGCCATACGGATAAGTTGGCAGTGGCAGAACACGCGCTCAATGAAGGAAACCACAGAATTTTATTTGAGGACGTGCAACTTCATGCCCCCAACCAGGGAAACATAGCCGTAGTATGGGAGGCAATAGAGATGCACAAACGCACGTAGAACTTCATCAGAGAAGAAAAAGCTATGAACCTCAACCGAGTATCGAATCTCATTCTTGGAAATTCAAAAATAGCCGTGAAAAACTGCGATATTAAGACAGCAAGCAGAAAGGGGTCAACGGATGTTACTGAAAATGTATCGAATTCAGATGGTTAATTAGCGCACATGAGTCAAAATAAACACAATCTCCGCAGACGGAATATTCAGTCATCGGAGATTATTCACGATGTATAAGCAAGCCTCTGAAGAAGCGAAACGTTAGGAAAAAATTCCAAAAAATTACGGCCTTCAAACTCGAGTGGAAATAGTGAAACTGTTAACTTTGGCAGCGAAAGCTCAACCATTTTATCAAAAATGAGAATTGCTTCGAACTTTTCCATATTGCCCATCATGTTCATAATGGGCAATGGTACACTATATGAATCACCTGTCTTTTTTTTAAATGAATGAGTTTTGAGATTTATTTTTTTATTACAAACGATGAGCTTTTATCCTAACAAAAGATACGATTCAGCTCCTGCACATGATTAATACTCAATTATAAAACTGATAACTTCAAAAATGAACACCGAGGTTACGAAAGAATTATCAATTTTTAAATTATCAGACAAGATTAATCGGTTTCCAGTAATAATAATAACAACTATCAGAGTATGATTCCCATCAGAAGGGAAGTGGAAACCACTATTTGAATTAATTTATCAAAATCGCGATAATCTGCTGCATCAAGAACTCTTTCATGTTGAGCATAAAATGTGATATTCCTAAACCATTTGCCTGAAGTGTTGCTTGTTGAATGTGGAGTATTGATGAGTGAAATGAACTGAGAGATTTCGAGAGACTCTATTATTAGATAACAAACAGAAAGACGAATACGTTTTCAGTTCAGCCCTCCTTCACGAGTAAAACATGTTTGTGATACTTCGCAGTAATATTCCTTTCATTCGATATAACAGCTGCCTCCATAACAGAAATAGGCTTGTTTTTCATTGTGTAGGCACAATTTTTCCTAATACTTTTTGGTTGCAAATGATAATAGCATTTATGACACTAAGGAAATTTCCAGTCCCGCCCAAAAGATTAACATGTTCCATTTCCACTAATGACACTTCTTCTTTTGAATAGCCTTCTCCCTTTCAGCAATTCGCAATAAAATATATCGGGAACTGTGAATGGGAGAGAAGCAAAAATAGAACATCTGATACAATATTTCTTGCTAAGAGATACAGACTTATGGGGATAATGTTTATATATATATATACTATTTTTAGACATGGGTAAAAAAAAATTAAATAATATCGTTTCTACATTATTGAAAATTTAGTAAGCAATATTGTTTTGTAATTTAAAAGAGCTCACTCAAACTTAAAGAGAATTCCAAATCTTATTCCACCGTATTACTTTCCTATGACGACTCTAACTCGATTCACTTTGTGTATTCATTGTCTAATACTACAACTAAACGTTGCCAAAAAAATAAATATGTTACTTTGATTCAATGTGAGATACTGAATGCACCTAGTGCATGTTCCTAAAGGATGTTTCGACACAATGAGGATGTCCATGAATATAGTTGACAACAATGTGATCTTACATGTATTTATGCATCCAGTAGTTCTTACAGCATTACGAACATAGTAATAATAAAATACTAAAGCAATTAATAACTGTCCGACGATGATTTGATGATAATCATACATTGTTGTATACCTAATTACAGGCCTAAATAGTTTTAGACTTGACTGTTCTTATTCGTTATATGGCAATATCGGTGGAATGTTTCCTCGACAATCGTAGATGATTCATGCAAAGGAGCAAAATATTATTTAATTTCGCTTTTTGTTATTTATTATGAAGTATACGAAAGACTAATGTATGCGCAAATGAAAGTGTATTTAGATACCTTTTCGGTAATTCCGTATTTTCAAACAGGTATTCGTTTTATTACTGCATTGCTGACAGTTGTTGACAACATCCTATTAGCAGAAGACAAAAATAGACAAACATTAGTACTTATTGACTTCTCGAAAGATTTTGATAGGGTTGATCATGGGCTACTGTTAGCGACCTTACATTGTTGTTTAAAAATTGTTGTTTAGAAACGGGCGATTCCTAGCACTTTCTCAGGCCATCAGAAAAACAAAATGAAGTCGCTGGGCTTTGAACCCACTACCGGCAGACAGATGGATTGAAAAGCATTGATTCAAACCACTCGACTACCTGACCTCATTACAGTGGATCAGAAACCGGTTCAATATAAATGATGAAGAGCTATCTATTCGATAAAAGTCAGATTGTGACGTACGGAAATCATGAATCCACACAACTGAAACTTGTTTGTGGTGTGCCACAAGGATCCATATTAGGTCCTCCGTTATTTTCGACATATACATCCACCTTCAGGAAATGCTTGAGAAATTGCGAATCTCATTTCTATGCTGATGATTTGCAAATATACTATCCTTATTCTTGTTCAGAATTGGATAATACTAACGAAGGAAAAACCACTGGGATCGAAATACACTGGAAAATCCATCTCACCAACTCCTGTTCACTAATCCAGCTGTATTTTTTTTCAGAGCACTCTTACCACAATGCATGATACCACGTGAACAAAATCAAAATTAGACTATTATTCATAATTCTAATACTACTTTAAAATTCTAGGTGTTATGTTGGTACTCTAGCCTTACCGTACGTAAACAGAATGGTGCTTCAAAAATTGTCAGGTGTTTTTTTCTGATGAACCAAAACGATCGAATATTCAATTTTCTCAAGACTGCAGGGTGTGTGGTATCAGCCACTAAGTAGCATATCAATCATGTGTACATTCTGTTTAGTTACAACACATGACATTTGGATCGTAGCGTTTAATGTAATATGTTATTGAAGAATTGCTCAATTACCTACACCAAAAATTACTAGACTGGAGTTTTCGTTGACTCAGATTACATTCCAGCATTCGTGGTTTGGACTAATTGAAAACTTCATGAAATATTTCATCTGATAAATGGAGTGGAATTCTCAACACTCGAATGCAAACTGTTTTCACCACTTCCGAATCAACTCTCCCCGTTCGTTAATGGCATAACCGTATATGTTAATATAAGTTCTAATCAATCATTTTGATCTCCGACTGCGACGTTTTCCGAAATATATTCAATTCACTCCAAATTTAGAGGGAATTCCATTTCCCCTGTCACAAAGAACGTTTGAGTTACGTGGCAAGGAGGGATCCCATATTTCCACAAAATAGATGTTTGAGTATGGGGAACTAGTATAACCTCATTCAAATTGGCGAAATTCGATATCTATATATATCAACTTATAATTTCTGACGGTGCATCATAATAATGGAGTTTTTGGGTGTATTTGTCGAAAGCCATAGTTATAATGGAGGGTAAGCTGTCAATTTCATCATTTCACCTTCTATTGTAGGTATCTCATATAACTGAAATAGAACAATGAAGTTCATCGTAACGTCCTTTGTGTTCACAGTGAATGAGTGAGAATGTGTTCACTTATGGGCTCAAAAATGCATTCATGAATATAACTATATTCTATTTCGATAAATGTGTGCTACAGTAACTTCGTTCTTCAGTAAAATTTGCCATACGACACAAAGAACATAGTTCTTCAACTGATATGAGAGTGTCGATCAATTCCACCAGGATAGAAGTGAATAAAACCCTCACGGATGTAATGTAACACTAATTGACCTACAGAGTATCAACAACTTACTCCACAACTGATGCAATGTGAAACACCATTATGTGATCCCGGATGTAGAGCTGGAGCTTTCACACATGGATGTGGAATGCTTTATCGATCAGAGAACTTACGTACAGAGTTGTTCATTAATTTTTTGCATCTAAAGGACTATGGAGGCCAATACATTCGAAATTAAAAAGATTCAGGGATTCTTCTCTTTGATGTATCAGAATCGAAGAAGAAATAATGGATAATAATGATTGAGAAATGTCTCTGCTACAACAGTAATGTTGCCCTGCAGAAATCCATGTTGCCTCTTACTATCGCTAAATTTGTATACAATCTTGGAAATTGGGAATTTTACCAAGGATTTGCTATATGGTTTTCTGGTCGAAAATGACCTTTTTTACCTTTTCTACTTTAAATAATTTTTCTTTGAATAATACCACAGAACACCATATTTAAAAACAGTTGAGTAAACTTCAGACTGTCCCAAGGTTTGTTCTGCGGATCTAACAATCCTCTGAAATTGTAACACCCACCAATTTTGGAAAACTTCATTAATGGGG
The DNA here is from genome assembly GCA_958502065.1 of Chrysolina americana. Lineage (NCBI taxonomy): Eukaryota > Metazoa > Arthropoda > Insecta > Coleoptera > Chrysomelidae > Chrysolina > Chrysolina americana. The sequence continues at coordinate 54,250,425 of OY293420.1, read as the reverse complement.
CAATTGTTTTTGATTATCTGATATAACAACCATCATGGGAGTGTTACGAGAGTCAATCCAATTTATGTTATAAGTTTAATATGGGAACTGTTCTACGAATTTTACCATAAAATGTACTCAAAAAGGATCACTACTTGGCGAATGACACAATCATTTGGTATATGGTATATGTCAAATTCAAATTTTGCCAGTGGGAATATCTCGAGAATCAAAAGTTATTGAGAAATACCCAAAACCGTTTCGAGACAGAGTCTTCCAAATCAAAATAGCATGTAGGCGAATCTCGATACTTTCCCCGCTCCGCTTCATTGATTCCCTCTTCAAAAAATCAAATAGTAATTGCCCATATGTAAAAATTTAGCCACAAATACATGGGTGAGTTGATAACAAAATTTGACAAAACAGGCTTCTTGAAGAACAAAATGACGGCTACACCGTGAGTATTTGATCCGCATGAAATGACAATTTTGCAAGAACTATGTGATGATGACCCTAATAGAAGAATTCAATTTTACGAACTGGTAACTAACTTGATTGATCTTGAGCTCGGAACAATAAAAAACCGTTTGTTTCAATACGCAACTCTTATTTATATTTATCGATGATTCTCTGAATAGATGAATGTACATATCTCAATATTTTGATAACTACGGTAGTCTTTAATTGAGGACCAGATGAAAAATCAAATTGATCTAGATTGCAACTGAATCTTGAATGAAATTGAAATTGGCCCAAAATTTCTTCGGATTTGTGTTCAAGATCCCCAAATTACTAGTAATCCACCTGTCTCCTGAAAAAAAAAAAACAGTTTTGGAAAATTCTAAATTGTTTCACTTTCCATTGAAACGCCCCCGTGTATATCACGTGTAATGACCCTTTTTGTGCAATCAGCTCATTTCTTGTGTATCTATGTGTCCTGAAAATTTAATGATTCTATGTCAAAAATTACGGAAGATACGAGGGCGTTTCCACGAGAAGTGAAACAAATTAGAATTTTTCAAGGCTGAACATTTTTCAGGAAACAGATATATTAGTAGTAATTTGGAGATCCTAAACATGAATCCGAAGAAATTTTGTGCCAATTTTGCCCCTAATATAACTTTCCGGAAAAATGGGTGGTTACATCGCTGTTGGCATGCAGTAGGAAGACACCTTTTGTGCAGTAAGATCATTCCTAGTGTATCTATCAATCCTGAATATTTCATGGTTCTACATTGAAAATTACGGAAGATACGGGGGTGTTTCCATGAGAAGTGAAACACACTGTTAATCCTTATCATGTACGTTGATGCTCATACAAGCAAAATACATCAGTATGTCAATGTCCAAAGTACACTGTTGGGATATAACGAATCCGATAATTAGGTGTTACTTAATACACTCGTATTGGTCAATACCCTAAGGTGAATGACTGTGGTCAAGTGATTAATTGTGAATATTGTACACGACACACTACCACAAGCACTATCATTTTTGAGCCGTAAACTTCAAAATTGCTTCAATACAGTAGTTGACCATTAACTATTTGGTCACATACCAATATTATCGAAGTAAAAGTTAAGAATTCAATCCTTCAGTGATCAGTTACGAGTATATATTTTCTCTCATAATACTACTTTAGAGAACTTGAGTATCATCTGAAATAGCATTCCTAAAGTTTGAAGTTTTATTCATGAAGTAGAATATACCCCGGTGGAATATAGAAGAATAACCGGAATCTATTGGTTATTTTTTTAGTTAAAGAAGATTTCTAACAGCTATCCAACACACCATATTCATATAACGCGCTTTGTGAAATACTTTAGTGCCATTTCTATCTCGGCAACGAATAACAATGCATATTTTTTCAAACAGTAATAAAGTTTAAAATAATATTTCTCTTGTTCCAGGAAAAGATGATTAGTTGGCTCAAATCATTGTGAATTAAGAATATATGAAACAAAAATTCAACAATATGTTTCTGAAAATATTACATTGGAATTGAGTATAGAACCGAATAACACTTTTTTGTTAAATCTATTAAATGTATACCTACCTACCTACCTACCTACCTAACTGACATAATTATTTTTGATCTCAATATTTGCTATAATTCCACAATACAACAAATGTGATTTATGCATAAATAGTATATGAATAATGTAGTCAACATAGACAATTCTTCTGAAGAATTAATAATATAATGATAGTAATATTAATTTAATCCTGATCTTGCTTCAGAGGTTGTTCACTTGGTTACTGACATTCGCAAAATATTTATCGATTCTGGTATGTCCCATGAAATTCTATCAAACCAGTTTCGACTAGGAGGTAGAGGTCTATACACCCGCAACGAATTGAATAATCACAAATAAAGTATATACCACCATTCTAATGGACGTCGGCATATATTTCCATTATCCGTAATGAAAAGACACGAAGCTTCAGCTCTTTGCCATTTGTAATTCCAATAACGGAAAAAGATGCTCCACACGGGTGACTGTTCTGCGATAGCGAAATAAAAAAGATGTTTCGCTCGGAAAAACGAGTGTGATAAAGCACTAGGGAGATATTAATTCGAATTTGGGAAGCAAAGTGGGCGTAAATTTAATAGTCCGTTCGTATAGCAACTAGCGAAATTTTGTTAGTGTCATACAGGTTCACGATATATCTCTCCTATGTGTGTTCCATTATATTACTAACGAAATAACATTTTTTGTCCTCTCACGAGTTCACTGCGACAATTCAGATACCGAGCCAAATCTTAATTTAACAATATCCATTATCCCTGAAAGCGTATTTATCCACGAAAGCCTTATTTCACCGCTATGGTGCTCCAGTCTTAAGGCAGTAATTTGTCTAGAAATATTAATCCAGGTTTATTTTTGCGAATTTTAATTCACTCATTTGAAAGTCAAATTGTTCCAACGGAATTGATCTGGCAAATAAATCGGCTTTATTTATTCCCGCACCACAAATTAAACCATACGTGCTCGTTATTTTCCTGACAACTGAATACCACTCCAAACCAGTAGACAACTACCTTCACTTTGCTTCTGATTTACCGATTTACGAATGATAATTCTCAAACTGGAATGGTATAATCGTTTGAGAAAATGCCACATGAAGTATTATAAATAGCTTTAATAGTGATTCTGGAGATACTCATATAGATAATTAGCACGAAGTTTTTTTGTGGTGCTCAATACTGTGAATTTGTTTTCGATAATGTTTGTGTGTATTCGACATAAACGATTATAATCACAATAAAAATAGTATATTTATCTTTCTGAGACCAATCAGGGTTGGAATTGGGTATAAAATAGGAACTGGTGAATTTTTTAATAAGGTCTTAAACTACTGAAAAACTCCTAAAGGGTGGGAGTCCAATTGTATGCCATGAGGACAGCTATGAAACCAAACCACTGTATCAGGTGGGTTTCACTCAATCAATAGGTACTTTCTGTCAAAGCGCCCAATTAGATTAATATGGGGCTTTCGTGCTAGCCTGTACACCGCGACCTTTCCAGATCTATATTGTGTCTAACCTCGAAATCGTTTAGAGTTCTCTATTTAGTCCTGTATTCTTTACCAGATTCCATAGACTTGTTTTTAGAAATCCTAGCGTTAGAAATCTTAAACTTGACAAGCCCTCGCAATGGCATAGATAGTATGTGTACTGAAGTTTCCTCTTCTTTCTGACAGAACCTGCATAGCATTTTTTCCTCTAAACCAATTGTACTCATATGTTTGTTGAGCCTACAATGCCCTGTCCTACTAATATTCTAGTAGTGCTCCGGTTGTTTGATAAACTCTTTGGCCTGTCTAATTCCTGGTGAATTATTCCACCATTCTTGAGATTTCTGTTGGATCCATGATTTGGTGTTTGTTTTCAGTACAGCTTTTGCCATACCGTAGAATGGTTCTGGGCCATTCAGGGCCTACTTGTCCCTTCAATGTCTAGTGAATCGGCCTCTTAATTGCCTCTGTAACTTGTGTGCTGGTACCCAGGCTGAGGACAGTCTGCCTAGCTTTGTTAGGGCTTCAATATAGTCCCAAACAAGGTGACTTGCATTGAGTTGACTTTTATCGCAGCTTGGCTGTCTGAGTATATGACAATGTTTTTTTTCTGAAAAGTCATGCCTATTAGCTCTTGAGCGCGACGATTTCAGCTTGAAATATCGTCGCTTATATACCTGAGCTCAATATAGCGCCTGTTCATCAATAATTTAATTTGGGTCATTCATTAGGTCAATTAATCACATATCCTCTTGATAGCTCTTAGATATTTAATCTGATGTTTGCATACACCTCGCATTTTCAGTCATTCATTCAAATATATTTTCATGCCGAAACAACTTTATGATTTTTTTTACTCTATGAATGTCTGCGGTTGTATTTTCACAGTCTCATATTAGCTCAATAGTTGATGGAATATATTCCGGTGTCAGTCAAAATTGAACCAGACAACAGAATACCAGAATCGTCTCGACGGCGACGCTAAGTTTCCTTTGTGTTTTGTAAACGAAATCTGTTCGGTTACTTCCCCTATCAAATGACAAAATTTTAATACTCGTTCAAATCCATCGTGCTTTAATAGGTGATTTCCTACTGTTTTCGGCATTCGATTCCAGCAACAAAAACCGCATTGTTTTCTCGACGTCAAAAACAGAGTGAGTCCCTTGCAATCGATTTTTGTTTTGGCTGCGTGATTATTATAGTCGTAGTATATGTATCTATTGACATGTGTTTAATGGCCATCGACCTAGACCTTTCGGCCGAAAGTATTCTTGAAGGCTTTGCTACTCACGCCATACGCCACCTTAGAAAAAGCAAGGTGGACGACTCCACAATTTTGATATTATATACATCTTTATGCTAAACCTTGTATCACCTTGTATTTTCGGAATAAGCATGAAGTTTTGCATATGTGGTGCGAAATTCAAGTGAATATGATGATTTTGTATATTCCATGATTTTTTTCAATTAATTACTTTTGTTTGTCGATCAACTCGGAATTCAGAACGTATACTGGTTTCATGCTTCTGAATCTTCAACCGTTCTCGATTTGGAAAAAATTTCTGGAGTTGAGAGGAGTTATTTTCCTCATTAAATATAAAAAAAATCACTACTCATATTTGTAAAACTCAATATTTTGTGAATATGCACAGCGAATTTGAAGTCAATTCCGAGTCATTGAAGATTCAAAATGATTTTTACGACACCTCCACAATTTTGATCTGGCAGGAGACTATTTGACGTCTCATTCCTTTTTTATGTCAAACCTTCATCTGAATATACAAATCATATATTTTTGGAATCAGCATGAAATTTTGCAAATGTGGTGCGAAATTCAAGTGTATATGAAGATTTTGTGAAATTCATGATTTTTAGGGGTCTACCCCTTACGACTTTTTTGAGTAATTACTTTCGTTCGTCGATCAACTCGAAATTCACAACATATACTAATTTCTTACTTCTGATTCGATTGGCGTTCGCAGAATTGATCTATCTTCAACCGTTCTCCATTTGGAAAAAATTTCTGGAGTTGCGAGGAGTTATTTTCCTCATTAAATATAAAAAAAATCACTACTCATATTTGTAAAACTCAATATTTTGTGAATATGCACACCGAATTTGAAGTCAATTCCGAGTCATTAAAGATTCAAAATGATTTTACGACACCTCCACAATTTTAATCTTGCAGGAGACTATTTGACGTCTCATTTCTTTTTTATGCCAAACCTTCATCTGAGCATATACAAATCATATATTTTTGGAATCAGCATGAAATTTTGCAAATGTGGTGCAAAATTCAAGTGTATATGAGGATTTTGTGAATTTCATGATTTTTAGGGGTCTACCCCTTACGACTTTTTTGAGTAATTACTTTCGTTCGTCGATCAACTCGAAATTCACAACATATACTAATTTCTTACTTCTGATTCGATTGGCGTTCGCAGAATTGATCTATCTTCAACCGTTCTCGATTTGGAAAAAATTTCTGGAGTTGAGAGGAGTTATTTTCCTCATTAAATATAAAAAAAAATCACTACTCATATTTGTAAAACTCAATATTTTGTGAATATGCACACCGAATTTGAAGTCATTTCCGAGTCATTAAAGATTCAAAATGATTTTACGACACATCCACAATTTTGATCTTGCATGAGACTATTTGACGTCTCATTTCTTTTTTATGTCAAACCTTCATCTGAATATACAAATCATATATTTTGGGAATCAGCATGAATTTTTGCATATGTGGTGCGAAATTCAAGTGAATATGGGGATTTTGTAAATTTCATGATTTTTAGGGGTCTACCCCTTACGACTTTTTTGAGTAATTACTTTCGTTCGTCGATCAACTCGAAATTCACAACATATACTAATTTCTTATTTCTGATTCGATTGGCTTTCGCAGAATTGATCTATCTTCAACCGTTCTCGATTTGGAAAAAATTTCTGGAGTTGAGAGGAGTTATTTTCCTCATTAAATATAAAAAAAAATCACTACTCATATTTGTAGAACTCAATATTTTGTGAATATGCACACCGAATTTGAAGTCAATTCCGAATCATTAAAGATTCAAAATGATTTTACGACACCTCCACAATTTTAATCTTGCAGGAGACTATTTGACGTCTCATTTCTTTTTTATGCCAAACCTTCATCTGAATATACAAATCATATATTTATGGAATCAGCATGAATTTTTGCATATGTGGTGCGAAATTCAAGTGAATATGGGGATTTTGTAAATTTCATGATTTTTAGGGGTCTACCCCTTACGACTTTTTTGAGTAATTACTTTCGTTCGTCGATCAACTCGAAATTCACAACATATACTAATTTCTTAATTCTGATTCGATTGGCGTTCGCAGAATTGATCTATCTTCAACCGTTCTCGATTTGGAAAAAATTTCTGGAGTTGAGAGGAGTTATTTTCCTCATTAAATATAAAAAAAAATCACTACTCATATTTGTAAAACTCAATATTTTGTGAATATGCACACCGAATTTGAAGTCAATTCCGAGTCATTAAAGATTCAAAATGATTTTTACGACACCTCCACAATTTTAATCTTGCAGGAGACTATTTGACGTCTCATTTCTTTTTTATGCCAAACCTTCATCTGAGCATATACAAATCATATATTTTTGGAATCTGCATGAAATTTTGCATATGTGGTGCGAAATTCAAGTGTATATGAGGATCTTGTAAATTTCATGATTTTTAGGGGTCTACCCCTTACGACTTTTTTGAGTAATTACTTTCGTTCGTCGATCAACTCGAAATTCACAACATATACTAATTTCTTACTTCTGATTCGATTGGCGTTCGCAGAATTGATCTATCTTCAACCGTTCTCGATTTGGAAAAAATTTCTGGAGTTGAGAGGAGTTATTTTCCTCATTAAATATAAAAAAAAATCACTACTCATATTTGTAAAACTCAATATTTTGTGAATATGCACACCGAATTTGAAGTCAATTCCGAGTCAATAAAGATTCAAAATGATTTTACGACACATCCACAATTTTGATTTTGCATGAGACTATTTGACGTCTCATTTCTTTTTTATGTCAAACCTTCATCTGAATATACAAATCATATATTTTTGGAATCAGCATAAATTTTTGCATATGTGGTGCGAAATTCAAGGGAATATGGGGATTTTGTAAATTTCATGATTTTTAGGGGTCTACCCCTTACGACTTTTTTGAGTAATTACTTTCGTTCGTCGATCAACTCGAAATTCACAACATATACTAATTTCTTAATTCTGATTCGATTGGCGTTCGCAGAATTGATCTATCTTCAACCGTTCTCGATTTGGAAAAAATTTCTGGAGTTGAGAGGAGTTATTTTCCTCATTAAATATAAAAAAAAATCACTACTCATATTTGTAAAACTCAATATTTTGTGAATATGCACACCGAATTTGAAGTCAATTCCGAGTCATTAAAGATTCAAAATGATATTTACGACACCTCCACAATTTTGATCTGGCAGGAGACTATTTGACGTCTCATTCCTTTTTTATGTCAAACCTTCATCTGAATATACAAATCATATATTTTTGGAATCAGCATGAAATTTTGCATATGTGGTGCGAAATTCAAGTGTATATGAGGATCTTGTAAATTTCATGATTTTTTGGATGATTTTTACGACATTTTGAGTAATTACTTTCGTTCGTCGATCAACTCGAAATTCACAACATATACTAATTTCTTACTTCTGATTCGATTGACGTTCGCAGAATTGATCTATCTTCAACCGTTCTCGATTTGGAAAAAATTTCTGGAGTTGAGAGGAGTTATTTTCCTCATTAAATATAAAAAAAAATCACTACTCATATTTGTAAAACTCAATATTTTGTGAGTATGCACACCGAATTTGAAGTCAATTCCGAGTCATTAAAGATTCAAAATGATTTTTACACCTCCACAATTTTGATCTGGCAGTAGACTATTTGACGTCTCATTCCTTTTTTATGTCAAACCTTCATCTGAATATACAAATCATATATTTTTGGAATCAGCATGAAATTTTGCAAATGTGGTGCGAAATTCAAGTGTATATGAGGATTTTGTGAATTTCATGATTTTTAGGGGTCTACCCCTTACGACTTTTTTGAGTAATTACTTTCGTTCGTCGATCAACTCGAAATTCACAACATATACTATTTTCTTACTTCTGATTCGATTGGCGTTCGCAGAATTGATCTATCTTCAACCGTTCTCGATTTGGAAAAAATTTCTGGAGTTGAGAGGAGTTATTTTCCTCATTAAATATAAAAAAAATCACTACTCATATTTGTAAAACTCAATATTTTGTGAATATGCACACCGAATTTGAAGTCAATTCCGAGTCATTAAAGATTCAAAATGATATTTACGACACCTCCACAATTTTGATCTGGCAGGAGACTATTTGACGTCTCATTCCTTTTTTATGTCAAACCTTCATCTGAATATACAAATCATATATTTTTGGAATCAGCATGAAATTCTGCATATGTGGTGCGAAATTCAAGTGTATATGAGGATCTTGTAAATTTCATGATTTTTTGGATGATTTTTACGACATTTTGAGTAATTACTTTCGTTCGTCGATCAACTTGAAATTCACAACGTATACTAATTTCTTGCTTCTGATTCGATTGGCGTTCGCAGAATTAGTCTATCTTCAACCGTTCTCGATTTGGAAAAAACTTCTGGAGTTGAGAGGAGTTATTTTCCTCATTAAATATAAAAAAAATCACTACTCATATTTGTAAAACTCAATATTTTGTAAATATGCACACCGAATTTGAAGTCAATTCCGAGTCATTAAAGATTCAAAATGATTTTTACGACACCTCCACAATTTTAATCTTGCAGGAGACTATTTGACGTCTCATTTCTTTTTTATGCCAAACCTTCATCTGAGCATATACAAATCATATATTTTTGGAATCTGCATGAATTTTTGCATATGTGGTGCGAAATTCAAGTGAATATGGGGATTTTGTAAATTTCATGATTTTTAGGGGTCTACCCCTTACGACTTTTTTGAGTAATTACTTTCGTTCGTCGATCAACTCGAAATTCACAACATATACTAATTTCTTACTTCTGATTCGATTGGCGTTCGCAGAATTGATCTATCTTCAACCGTTCTCGATTTGGAAAAAATTTCTGGAGTTGAGAGGAGTTATTTTCCTCATTAAATATAAAAAAAAATCACTACTCATATTTGTAAAACTCAATATTTTGTGAATATGCACACCGAATTTGAAGTCAATTCCGAATCATTAAAGATTCAAAATGATTTTACGACACCTCCACAATTTTAATCTTGCAGGAGACTATTTGACGTCTCATTTCTTTTTTATGCCAAACCTTCATCTGAGCATATACAAATCATATATTTTTGGAATCAGCATGAATTTTTGCATATGTGGTGCGAAATTCAAGTGAATATGGGGATTTTGTAAATTTCATGATTTTTAGGGGTCTACCCCTTACGACTTTTTTGAGTAATTACTTTCGTTCGTCGATCAACTCGAAATTCACAACATATACTAATTTCTTACTTCTGATTCGATTGGCGTTCGCAGAATTGATCTATCTTCAACCGTTCTCGATTTGGAAAAAATTTCTGGAGTTGAGAGGAGTTATTTTCCTCATTTTATAAAAAAAAATCACTACTCATATTTGTAAAACTCAATATTTTGTGAATATGCACACCGAATTTGAAGTCAATTCCGAGTCATTAAAGATTCAAAATGATATTTACGACACCTCCACAATTTTGATCTGGCAGGAGACTATTTGACGTCTCATTCCTTTTTTATGTCAAACCTTCATCTGAATATACAAATCATATATTTTTGGAATCAGCATGAAATTTTGCATATGTGGTGCGAAATTCAAGTGTATATGAGGATCTTGTAAATTTCATGATTTTTTGGATGATTTTTACGACATTTTGAGTAATTACTTTCGTTCGTCGATCAACTTGAAATTCACAACGTATACTAATTTCTTGCTTCTGATTCGATTGGCGTTCGCAGAATAAGTCTATCTTCAACCGTTCTCGATTTGGAAAAAACTTCTGGAGTTGAGAGGAGTTATTTTCCTCATTAAATATAAAAAAAATCACTACTCACATTTGTAAAACTCAATATTTTGTGAATATGCACACCGAATTTGAAGTCAATTCCGAGTCATTAAAGATTCAAAATGATTTTTACGACACCTCCACAATTTTAATCTTGCAGGAGACTATTTGACGTCTCATTTCTTTTTTATGCCAAACGTTCATCTGAGCATATACAAATCATATATTTTTGGAATCTGCATAAATTTTTGCATATGTGGTGCGAAATTCAAGTGAATATGGGGATTTTGTAAATTTCATGATTTTTAGGGGTCTACCCCTTACGACTTTTTTGAGTAATTACTTTCGTTCGTCGATCAACTCGAAATTCACAACATATACTAATTTCTTACTTCTGATTCGATTGGCGTTCGCAGAATTGATCTATCTTCAACCGTTCTCGATTTGGAAAAAAATTCTGGAGTTGAGAGGAGTTATTTTCCTCATTAAATATAAAAAAAAATCACTACTCATATTTGTAAAACTCAATATTTTGTGAATATGCACACCGAATTTGAAGTCAATTCCGAGTCATTAAAGATTCAAAATGATTTTACGACACCTCCACAATTTTAATCTTGCAGGAGACTATTTGACGTCTCATTTCTTTTTTATGCCAAACCTTCATCTGAGCATATACAAATCATATATTTTTGGAATCAGCATGAATTTTTGCATTTGTGGTGCGAAATTCAAGTGAATATGGGGATTTTGTAAATTTCATGATTTTTAGGGGTCTACCCCTTACGACTTTTTTGAGTAATTACTTTCGTTCGTCGATCAACTCGAAATTCACAACATATACTAATTTCTTACTTCTGATTCGATTGGCGTTCGCAGAATTGATCTATCTTCAACCGTTCTCGATTTGGAAAAAAATTCTGGAGTTGAGAGGAGTTATTTTCCTCATTAAATATAAAAAAAAATCACTACTCATATTTGTAAAACTCAATATTTTGTGAATATGCACACCGAATTTGAAGTCAATTCCGAGTCATTAAAGATTCAAAATGATTTTTACGACACCTCCACAATTTTGATCTGGCAGGAGACTATTTGACGTCTCATTCCTTTTTTATGTCAAACCTTCATCTGAATATACGAATCATATATTTTTGGAATCAGCATGAAATTTTGCAAATGTGGTGCGAAATTCAAGTGTATATGAGGATTTTGTGAATTTCATGATTTTTAGGGGTCTACCCCTTACGACTTTTTTGAGTAAATACTTTCGTTCGTCGATCAACTCGAAATTCACAACATATACTAATTTCTTACTTCTGATTCGATTGGCGTTCGCAGAATTGATCTATCTTCAACCGTTCTCGATTTGGAAAAAATTTCTGGAGTTGAGAGGAGTTATTTTCCTCATTAAATATAAAAAAAAATCACTACTCATATTTGTAAAACTCAATATTTTGTGAATATGCACACCGAATTTGAAGTCAATTCCGAGTCATTAAAGATTCAAAATGATTTTACGACACCTCCACAATTTTAATCTTGCAGGAGACTATTTGACGTCTCATTTCTTTTTTATGCCAAACCTTCATCTGAGCATATACAAATCATATATTTTTGGAATCAGCATGAATTTTTGCATTTGTGGTGCGAAATTCAAGTGAATATGGGGATTTTGTAAATTTCATGATTTTTAGGGGTCTACCCCTTACGACTTTTTTGAGTAATTACTTTCGTTCGTCGATCAACTCGAAATTCACAACATATACTAATTTCTTACTTCTGATTCGATTGGCGTTCGCAGAATTGATCTATCTTCAACCGTTCTCGATTTGGAAAAAAATTCTGGAGTTGAGAGGAGTTATTTTCCTCATTAAATATAAAAAAAAATCACTACTCATATTTGTAAAACTCAATATTTTGTGAATATGCACACCGAATTTGAAGTCAATTCCGAGTCATTAAAGATTCAAAATGATTTTTACGACACCTCCACAATTTTGATCTGGCAGGAGACTATTTGACGTCTCATTCCTTTTTTATGTCAAACCTTCATCTGAATATACAAATCATATATTTTTGGAATCAGCATGAAATTTTGCAAATGTGGTGCGAAATTCAAGTGTATATGAGGATTTTGTGAATTTCATGATTTTTAGGGGTCTACCCCTTACGACTTTTTTGAGTAAATACTTTCGTTCGTCGATCAACTCGAAATTCACAACATATACTAATTTCTTACTTCTGATTCGATTGGCGTTCGCAGAATTGATCTATCTTCAACCGTTCTCGATTTGGAAAAAATTTCTGGAGTTGAGAGGAGTTATTTTCCTCATTAAATATAAAAAAAAATCACTACTCATATTTGTAAAACTCAATATTTTGTGAATATGCACACCGAATTTGAAGTCAATTCCGAGTCATTAAAGATTCAAAAAGATTTTACGACACCTCCACAATTTTGATCTTGCAGGAGACTATTTGACGTCTCATTTCATTTTTATACCAAACCTTCATCTGAGCATATACAAATCATATATTGTTGGAATCAGTATGAATTTTTGCATATGTGGTGCGAAATTAAAGTGAATATGGGGATTTTGTAAATTTCATGATTTTTAGGGGTCTACCCCTTACGACTTTTTTGAGTAATTACTTTCGTTCGTCGATCAACTCGAAATTCACAACATATACTAATTTCGTACTTCTGATTCGATTGGCGATCGCAGAATTGATCTATCTTCAACCGTTCTCGATTTGGAAAAAAATTCTGGAGTTGAGAGGAGTTATTTTCCTCATTAAATATAAAAAAAAATCACTACTCATATTTGTAAAACTCAATATTTTTTGAATATGCTCACCGAATTTGAAGTCAATTCCGAGTCATTAAAGATTCAAAATGATTTTACGACACATCCACAATTTTGATCTTGCATGAGACTATTTGACGTCTCATTTCTTTTTTATGTCAAACCTTCATCTGAATATACAAATCATATATTTTTGGAATCAGCATGAATTTTTGCATATGTGGTGCGAAATTCAAGTGAATATGGGGATTTTGTAAATTTCATGATTTTTAGGGGTCTACCCCTTACGACTTTTTTAAGTAATTACTTTCGTCCGTCGATCAACTCGAAATTCACAACGTATACTAATTTCTTATTTCTGATTCGACTGGCTTTCGCAGAATTGATCTATCTTCAACCGTTCTCGATTTGGAAAAAATTTCTGGAGTTGAGAGGAGTTATTTTCCTCATTATATATAAAAAAAAATCACTACTCATATTTGAAAAACTCAATATTTTGTGAATATGCACACCGAATTTGAAGTCATTTCCGAGTCATTAAAAATTCAAAATGATTTTACGGCACATCCACAATTTTGATCTTGTATGAGACTATTTGACGTCTCATTCCTTTTTTATGTCAAACCTTCATCTGAATATACGAATCATATATTTTTGGAATCAGCATGAAATTTTGCAAATGTGGTGCGAAATTCAAGTGTATATGAGGATTTTGTGAATTTCATGATTTTTAGGGGTCTACCCCTTACGACTTTTTTGAGTAAATACTTTCGTTCGTCGATCAACTCGAAATTCACAACATATACTAATTTCTTACTTCTGATTCGATTGGCGTTCGCAGAATTGATCTATCTTCAACCGTTCTCGATTTGGAAAAAATTTCTGGAGTTGAGAGGAGTTATTTTCCTCATTAAATATAAAAAAAAATCACTACTCATATTTGTAAAACTCAATATTTTGTGAATATGCACACCGAATTTGAAGTCAATTCCGAGTCATTAAAGATTCAAAATGATTTTACGACACCTCCACAATTTTAATCTTGCAGGAGACTATTTGACGTCTCATTTCTTTTTTATGCCAAACCTTCATCTGAGCATATACAAATCATATATTTTTGGAATCAGCATGAATTTTTGCATTTGTGGTGCGAAATTCAAGTGAATATGGGGATTTTGTAAATTTCATGATTTTTAGGGGTCTACCCCTTACGACTTTTTTGAGTAATTACTTTCGTTCGTCGATCAACTCGAAATTCACAACATATACTAATTTCTTACTTCTGATTCGATTGGCGTTCGCAGAATTGATCTATCTTCAACCGTTCTCGATTTGGAAAAAAATTCTGGAGTTGAGAGGAGTTATTTTCCTCATTAAATATAAAAAAAAATCACTACTCATATTTGTAAAACTCAATATTTTGTGAATATGCACACCGAATTTGAAGTCAATTCCGAGTCATTAAAGATTCAAAATGATTTTTACGACACCTCCACAATTTTGATCTGGCAGGAGACTATTTGACGTCTCATTCCTTTTTTATGTCAAACCTTCATCTGAATATACAAATCATATATTTTTGGAATCAGCATGAAATTTTGCAAATGTGGTGCGAAATTCAAGTGTATATGAGGATTTTGTGAATTTCATGATTTTTAGGGGTCTACCCCTTACGACTTTTTTGAGTAAATACTTTCGTTCGTCGATCAACTCGAAATTCACAACATATACTAATTTCTTACTTCTGATTCGATTGGCGTTCGCAGAATAAGTCTATCTTCAACCGTTCTCGATTTGGAAAAAACTTCTGGAGTTGAGAGGAGTTATTTTCCTCATTAAATATAAAAAAAATCACTACTCACATTTGTAAAACTCAATATTTTGTGAATATGCACACCGAATTTGAAGTCAATTCCGAGTCATTAAAGATTCAAAATGATTTTTACGACACCTCCACAATTTTAATCTTGCAGGAGACTATTTGACGTCTCATTTCTTTTTTATGCCAAACGTTCATCTGAGCATATACAAATCATATATTTTTGGAATCTGCATAAATTTTTGCATATGTGGTGCGAAATTCAAGTGAATATGGGGATTTTGTAAATTTCATGATTTTTAGGGGTCTACCCCTTACGACTTTTTTGAGTAATTACTTTCGTTCGTCGATCAACTCGAAATTCACAACATATACTAATTTCTTACTTCTGATTCGATTGGCGTTCGCAGAATTGATCTATCTTCAACCGTTCTCGATTTGGAAAAAAATTCTGGAGTTGAGAGGAGTTATTTTCCTCATTAAATATAAAAAAAAATCACTACTCATATTTGTAAAACTCAATATTTTGTGAATATGCACACCGAATTTGAAGTCAATTCCGAGTCATTAAAGATTCAAAATGATTTTACGACACCTCCACAATTTTAATCTTGCAGGAGACTATTTGACGTCTCATTTCTTTTTTATGCCAAACCTTCATCTGAGCATATACAAATCATATATTTTTGGAATCAGCATGAATTTTTGCATTTGTGGTGCGAAATTCAAGTGAATATGGGGATTTTGTAAATTTCATGATTTTTAGGGGTCTACCCCTTACGACTTTTTTGAGTAATTACTTTCGTTCGTCGATCAACTCGAAATTCACAACATATACTAATTTCTTACTTCTGATTCGATTGGCGTTCGCAGAATTGATCTATCTTCAACCGTTCTCGATTTGGAAAAAAATTCTGGAGTTGAGAGGAGTTATTTTCCTCATTAAATATAAAAAAAAATCACTACTCATATTTGTAAAACTCAATATTTTGTGAATATGCACACCGAATTTGAAGTCAATTCCGAGTCATTAAAGATTCAAAATGATTTTTACGACACCTCCACAATTTTGATCTGGCAGGAGACTATTTGACGTCTCATTCCTTTTTTATGTCAAACCTTCATCTGAATATACGAATCATATATTTTTGGAATCAGCATGAAATTTTGCAAATGTGGTGCGAAATTCAAGTGTATATGAGGATTTTGTGAATTTCATGATTTTTAGGGGTCTACCCCTTACGACTTTTTTGAGTAAATACTTTCGTTCGTCGATCAACTCGAAATTCACAACATATACTAATTTCTTACTTCTGATTCGATTGGCGTTCGCAGAATTGATCTATCTTCAACCGTTCTCGATTTGGAAAAAATTTCTGGAGTTGAGAGGAGTTATTTTCCTCATTAAATATAAAAAAAAATCACTACTCATATTTGTAAAACTCAATATTTTGTGAATATGCACACCGAATTTGAAGTCAATTCCGAGTCATTAAAGATTCAAAATGATTTTACGACACCTCCACAATTTTAATCTTGCAGGAGACTATTTGACGTCTCATTTCTTTTTTATGCCAAACCTTCATCTGAGCATATACAAATCATATATTTTTGGAATCAGCATGAATTTTTGCATTTGTGGTGCGAAATTCAAGTGAATATGGGGATTTTGTAAATTTCATGATTTTTAGGGGTCTACCCCTTACGACTTTTTTGAGTAATTACTTTCGTTCGTCGATCAACTCGAAATTCACAACATATACTAATTTCTTACTTCTGATTCGATTGGCGTTCGCAGAATTGATCTATCTTCAACCGTTCTCGATTTGGAAAAAAATTCTGGAGTTGAGAGGAGTTATTTTCCTCATTAAATATAAAAAAAAATCACTACTCATATTTGTAAAACTCAATATTTTGTGAATATGCACACCGAATTTGAAGTCAATTCCGAGTCATTAAAGATTCAAAATGATTTTTACGACACCTCCACAATTTTGATCTGGCAGGAGACTATTTGACGTCTCATTCCTTTTTTATGTCAAACCTTCATCTGAATATACAAATCATATATTTTTGGAATCAGCATGAAATTTTGCAAATGTGGTGCGAAATTCAAGTGTATATGAGGATTTTGTGAATTTCATGATTTTTAGGGGTCTACCCCTTACGACTTTTTTGAGTAAATACTTTCGTTCGTCGATCAACTCGAAATTCACAACATATACTAATTTCTTACTTCTGATTCGATTGGCGTTCGCAGAATTGATCTATCTTCAACCGTTCTCGATTTGGAAAAAATTTCTGGAGTTGAGAGGAGTTATTTTCCTCATTAAATATAAAAAAAAATCACTACTCATATTTGTAAAACTCAATATTTTGTGAATATGCACACCGAATTTGAAGTCAATTCCGAGTCATTAAAGATTCAAAAAGATTTTACGACACCTCCACAATTTTGATCTTGCAGGAGACTATTTGACGTCTCATTTCATTTTTATACCAAACCTTCATCTGAGCATATACAAATCATATATTGTTGGAATCAGTATGAATTTTTGCATATGTGGTGCGAAATTAAAGTGAATATGGGGATTTTGTAAATTTCATGATTTTTAGGGGTCTACCCCTTACGACTTTTTTGAGTAATTACTTTCGTTCGTCGATCAACTCGAAATTCACAACATATACTAATTTCGTACTTCTGATTCGATTGGCGGTCGCAGAATTGATCTATCTTCAACCGTTCTCGATTTGGAAAAAAATTCTGGAGTTGAGAGGAGTTATTTTCCTCATTAAATATAAAAAAAAATCACTACTCATATTTGTAAAACTCAATATTTTTTGAATATGCTCACCGAATTTGAAGTCAATTCCGAGTCATTAAAGATTCAAAATGATTTTACGACACATCCACAATTTTGATCTTGCATGAGACTATTTGACGTCTCATTTCTTTTTTATGTCAAACCTTCATCTGAATATACAAATCATATATTTTTGGAATCAGCATGAATTTTTGCATATGTGGTGCGAAATTCAAGTGAATATGGGGATTTTGTAAATTTCATGATTTTTAGGGGTCTACCCCTTACGACTTTTTTAAGTAATTACTTTCGTCCGTCGATCAACTCGAAATTCACAACGTATACTAATTTCTTATTTCTGATTCGATTGGCTTTCGCAGAATTGATCTATCTTCAACCGTTCTCGATTTGGAAAAAATTTCTGGAGTTGAGAGGAGTTATTTTCCTCATTATATATAAAAAAAAATCACTACTCATATTTGAAAAACTCAATATTTTGTGAATATGCACACCGAATTTGAAGTCATTTCCGAGTCATTAAAAATTCAAAATGATTTTACGGCACATCCACAATTTTGATCTTGTATGAGACTATTTGACGTCTCATTTCTTTTTTATGTCAAACCTTCATCTGAATATACAAATCATATATTTTTGGAATCAGCATGAATTTTTGCATATGTGGTGCGAAATTCAAGTGAATATGGGGATTTTGTAAATTTCATGATTTTTAGGGGTCTACCCCTTACGACTTTTTTGAGTAATTACTTTCGTTCGTCGATCAACTCGAAATTCACAACATATACTAATTTCTTACTTCTGATTCGATTGGCGTTCGCAGAATTGATCTATCTTCAACCGTTCTCGATTTGGAAAAAAATTCTGGAGTTGAGAGGAGTTATTTTCCTCATTAAATATAAAAAAAATCACTACTCATATTTGTAAAACTGAATATTTTGTGAATATGCACACCGAATTTGAAGTCAATTCCGAGTCATTAAAGATTCAAAATGATTTTACGACACCTCCACAATTTTAATCTTGCAGGAGACTATTTGACGTCTCATTTCTTTTTTATGCCAAACCTTCATCTGAGCATATACAAATCATATATTTTTGGAATCAGCATGAATTTTTGCATATGTGGTGCGAAATTCAAGTGAATATGGGGATTTTGTAAATTTCATGATTTTTAGGGGTCTACCCCTTACGACTTTTTTGAGTAATTACTTTCGTTCGTCGATCAACTCGAAATTCACAACATATACTAATTTCTTGCTTCTGATTCGATTGGCGTTCGCAGAATTAGTCTATCTTCAACCGTTCTCGATTTGGAAAAAACTTCTGGAGTTGAGAGGAGTTATTTTCCTCATTAAATATAAAAAAAATCACTACTCATATTTGTAAAACTCAATATTTTGTGAATATGCACACCGAATTTGAAGTCAATTCCGAGTCATTAAAGATTCAAAATGATTTTTACGACACCTCCACAATTTTGATCTGGCAGGAGACTATTTGACGTCTCATTCCTTTTTTATGTCAAACCTTCATCTGAATATACAAATCATATATTTTTGGAATCAGCATGAAATTTTGCAAATGTGGTGCGAAATTCAAGTGTATATGAGGATTTTGTGAATTTCATGATTTTTAGGGGTCTACCCCTTACGACTTTTTTGAGTAAATACTTTCGTTCGTCGATCAACTCGAAATTCACAACATATACTAATTTCTTACTTCTGATTCGATTGGCGTTCGCAGAATTGATCTATCTTCAACCGTTCTCGATTTGGAAAAAATTTCTGGAGTTGAGAGGAGTTATTTTCCTCATTAAATATAAAAAAAAATCACTACTCATATTTGTAAAACTCAATATTTTGTGAGTATGCACACCGAATTTGAAGTCAATTCCGAGTCATTAAAGATTCAAAATGATTTTACGACACCTCCACAATTTTAATCTTGCAGGAGACTATTTGACGTCTCATTTCTTTTTTATGCCAAACCTTCATCTGAGCATATACAAATCATATATTTTTGGAATCATCATGAATTTTTGCATATGTGGTGCGAAATTCAAGTGAATATGGGGATTTTGTAAATTTCATGATTTTTAGGGGTCTACCCCTTACGACTTTTTTGAGTAATTACTTTCGTTCGTCGATCAACTCGAAATTCACAACATATACTAATTTCTTACTTCTGATTCGATTGGCGTTCGCAGAATTGATCTATCTTCAACCGTTCTCGATTTGGAAAAAATTTCTGGAGTTGAGAGGAGTTATTTTCCTCATTAAATATAAAAAAAAATCACTACTCATATTTGTAAAACTCAATATTTTGTGAATATGCACACCGAATTTGAAGTCAATTCCGAGTCATTAAAGATTCAAAATGATTTTACGACACCTCCACAATTTTAATCTTGCAGGAGACTATTTGACGTCTCATTTCTTTTTTATGCCAAACCTTCATCTGAGCATATACAAATCATATATTTTTGGAATCAGCATGAATTTTTGCATATGTGGTGCGAAATTCAAGTGATTATGGGGATTTTGTAAATTTCATGATTTTTAGGGGTCTACCCCTTACGACTTTTTTGAGTAATTACTTTCGTTCGTCGATCAACTCGAAATTCACAACATATACTAATTTCTTACTTCTGATTCGATTGGCGTTCGCAGAATTGATCTATCTTCAACCGTTCTCGATTTGGAAAAAATTTCTGGAGTTGAGAGGAGTTATTTTCCTCATTAAATATAAAAAAAAATCACTACTCATATTTGTAAAACTCAATATTTTGTGAATATGCACACCGAATTTGAAGTCATTTCCGAGTCATTAAAGATTCAAAATGATTTTACGACACATCCACAATTTTGATCTTGCATGAGACTATTTGACGTCTCATTTCTTTTTTATGTCAAACCTTCATCTGAATATACAAATCATATACTTTTGGAATCTGCATGAATTTTTGCATATGTGGTGCGAAATTCAAGTGAATATGGGGATTTTGTAAATTTCATGATTTTTAGGGGTCTACCCCTTACGACTTTTTTGAGTAATTACTTTCGTTCGTCGATCAACTCGAAATTCACAACGTATACTAATTTCTTATTTCTGATTCGATTGGCTTTCGCAGAATTGATCTATCTTCAACCGTTCTCGATTTGGAAAAAATTTCTGGAGTTGAGAGGAGTTATTTTCCTCATTAAATATAAGAAAAAATCACTACTCATATTTGTAAAACTCAATATTTTGTGAATATGCACACCGAATTTGAAGTCATTTCCGAGTCATTAAAGATTCAAAATAATTTTACGACACATCCACAATTTTGATCTTGCATGAGACTATTTGACGTCTCATTTCTTTTTTATGCCAAACCTTCATCTGAGCATATACAAATCATATATTTTTGGAATCTGCATGAATTTTTGCATATGTGGTGCGAAATTCAAGTGAATATGGGGATTTTGTAAATTTCATGATTTTTAGGGGTCTACCCCTTACGACTTTTTTGAGTAATTACTTTCGTTCGTCGATCAACTCGAAATTCACAACATATACTAATTTCTTACTTCTGATTCGATTGGCGTTCGCAGAATTGATCTATCTTCAACCGTTCTCGATTTGGAAAAAATTTCTGGAGTTGAGAGGAGTTATTTTCCTCATTAAATATAAAAAAAATCACTACTCATATTTGTAAAACTCAATATTTTGTGAATATGCACACCGAATTTGAAGTCATTTCCGAGTCATTAAAGATTCAAAATGATTTTACGACACATCCACAATTTTGATCTTGCATGAGACTATTTGACGTCTCATTTCTTTTTTATGCCAAACCTTCATCTGAATATACAAATCATATATTTATGGAATCAGCATGCATTTTTGCATATGTGGTGCGAAATTCAAGTGAATATGGGGATTTTGTAAATTTCATGATTTTTAGGGGTCTACCCCTTACGACTTTTTTAAGTAATTACTTTCGTCCGTCGATCAACTCGAAATTCACAACGTATACTAATTTCTTATTTCTGATTCGATTGGCTTTCGCAGAATTGATCTATCTTCAACCGTTCTCGATTTGGAAAAAATTTCTGGAGTTGAGAGGAGTTATTTTGCTCATTAAATATAAGAAAAAATCACTACTCATATTTGTAAAACTCAATATTTTGTGAATATGCACACCGAATTTGAAGTCAATTCCGAGTCATTAAAGATTCAAAATGATATTTACGACACCTCCACAATTTTGATCTGGCAGGAGACTATTTGACGTCTCATTCCTTTTTTATGTCAAACCTTCATCTGAATATACAAATCATATATTTTTGGAATCAGCATGAAATTTTGCATATGTGGTGCGAAATTCAAGTGTATATGAGGATCTTGTAAATTTCATGATTTTTTGGATGATTTTTACGACATTTTGAGTAATTACTTTCGTTCGTCGATCAACTTGAAATTCACAACGTATACTAATTTCTTGCTTCTGATTCGATTGGCGTTCGCAGAATTAGTCTATCTTCAACCGTTCTCGATTTGGAAAAAACTTCTGGAGTTGAGAGGAGTTATTTTCCTCATTAAATATAAAAAAAATCACTACTCATATTTGTAAAACTCAATATTTTGTGAATATGCACACCGAATTAGAAGTCATTTCCGAGTCATTAGAGATTCAAAATGATATTTACGACACCTCCACAATTTTGATCTGGCAGGAGACTATTTGACGTCTCATTCCTTTTTTATGTCAAACCTTCATCTGAGCATATACAAATCATATATTTTTTGAATCAGCATGAATTTTTGCATATGTGGTGCGAAATTCAAGTGAATATGAGGATTTGGTAAATTTCATGATTTTTAGGGGTCTACCCCTTACGACTTTTTTGAGTAATTACTGTCGTTCGTCGATCAACTCGAAATTCACAACGTATACTAATTTCTTACTTCTGATTCGATTGGCGTTCGCAGAATTGGTCTATCTTCAACCGTTCTCGATTTGGAAAAAATTTCTGGAGTTGAGAGGAGTTATTTTCCTTATTAAATATTAAAAAAAAATCACTACTCATATTTGTAAAACCCAATATTTTGTGAATATGCACACCGAATTAGAAGTCAATTCCGAGTCATTAAAGATTCAAAATGATTTTTACGACACCTCCACAATTTTTATCTGGCAGGAGACTATTTGACGTCTCATTCCTTTTTTATGCCAAACCTTCATCTGAGCGTATGCAAATCATATATTATCGCAATATGTGGTACGAATGTCGAGTTATTCTAAAAATTTCATATATTTCATGATTTCCAGGGGTCTACATTCCCTTACTTTGAGACGAATGGATATTTCCAAAATCTTCCATTTTCTACCTAAGCGACTGCTCGCTATCACATTTACTGTGTATTTGCAGGTATTTCTTTTGAATACCTATGTATCACTTCGAAGTGTTTGCCATCGATGTAACTGAATTTTTTCTGATAAACCTTCAGTATAGATGTGCTAAAAAGTTTCATATATTTAGAATTGTAAGTTTCAATCCAAGAAAGATGACACATTAACTCATGGCCTTCATGAAAATTCCCACCGGTCTGATATTGATGGATTGGGTATGTCAGACGACTCATTTCAAAGGAACATAATTAAAAAGAAATGTTAAGGTTATCCCATCTGAACATACCGTTTTTAGAGGAAAGAATTTTTAATGGTCATATAACGAGTTTTGTTCGTTATATAATCATTTCATGTCCGGAAGGAGTATAGAGATGTCGCGAAATTTGGTATTATGCAAAATGGAAGTTTGATAGGCTGTAAGGCAGTTAAAAGTTGGAAGTAAAGACAAAAATGAGCTTCAGAAGTTAGAACCTACAGCCCGCGGATGTCTATTGTTCCGTGCTTCTTCTCCGGGTCTCCTTGATGCTCACGCAATTGTCTTAACCTCTTTCCTTGTATTAAGCTATTACGCAATATTCCCGTCCAACCGACCATTATATTAGCATATTATTCAGAGCCATATACCAAGAAAATGCGATGCCAAGCAAACCACTAGTGCCGGCTGCCCTTAATTAAAGATTTAGCACATTCATTTGGTTAGTATGTGAGCCAAGACATAACTCTATTAGTTGTGTTTCAGATGTTTCTAGCAATCGATAATGGTTGGTCATTGAACGTTGTTTTTGACTGTCCTCTGAAATATTTGAAAATTTGTTGTTCCTAATAATAACTCTTGTTCATTAAACGTTATGTCCTTAACCGATGGTTTAACTTTCTGAAGAATTAACAGAACTATCAGATGTCACGTTTGCCGTTGCTCTGACATGTACCTCCATAAATGGGGGAATTTAACCAAGCTGGTATCTATAAATTCCTCTATAATAGTAAAACATTTCATGAAACATAATCTATAATATAGAACAGGACTCAGCCTGATTCGATGGGGCGACTAATTGCATACTAGTTTCGGAATTATTATTCCTCATCAGTGTCGCTGAAGCCGTCACTGTTTGCCGGGAGTAATTAATATTGATCCAGTCACTGTAAAACAGTAATAACAATCCTATACTTGCAACAAGTAAACTCTCAACCTTTCACCTACACATATTTCAGATTTGCAGGTCATTATCAGTAGGGTGTAGTCAAATGCAATGATGGGTAGCATTTGGATCAGAGAAACATTATCAACTATAAAATACCAGCTTAACATTCATTCATAGTTTCCATATTTTGAAAAACAAACATCTGAAGACAAGAAACTTTTTGATACTGGATATTGGGCTAGGATCGCAAGTTGAAAGAAGATTTGCATTTAAAAATTATAATAATAATGATAGGATCTGGCAAAAATATTGAGGAAAACAAATACCGGATTAATTTGTTAAGAGGCAAATCGTGCTTCTCAGAATTATATACCGATAAGTTGCTTCAATGCGTGTTATGAGATGTTCACGCGCATCTCATACATTCAAGTACTCTCCGTAGTTGACCCGCTATATGAAAGAATATATGAGCGAAGGGGGTCAAAGAAGGGGGTCGTTGGCTAAAAGGAGAACTTGCTCATCCAATGATGTATCAAGTACGATTACTGCAGGGCATTTGTTACAATTTCATTACGCATTTGACTAGATGCCTTGCGATACTCGAGCAAATAGTGAGATGTATTGGACAACTAATGCCGCTCTGGAGGACTCGCTCCACCATAAGATCTGATCAAGACAGAGTAGATAATTTTTAGAAGGGGCGAATTGCAAGGTGATTCCCTCAGCTCTCTTCTGTTGTGCATCTCCCTATTGCCATAGTCCGTTGCACTCTGGAAAACTCGTGGATACAACCGCGATAACCCCAGCAACCGCAGGCATGAGGTCACTCATCTATTTTGCATGGATCACCTCAAACTATATGCCTTGGGAGAAAAGGATCTACATCATTCCTTAGGGGTGGTGAAGGAGTGAAAGCACTCTATACGAATGGAATTTGGTATCCAAAAATGTGCCATGGCTCATTCCAAAAGATCCTTGAATCAGTTCGTCGGCTCAGGAAACATGATTTCCGAAACCAGTAGTTACTTACCCATAGGACTCCTGAGACAACAGGCAGCAAACAATCAGGTGACCCTAATGTGGGTGCCAGGTCACAGAGGCATCAAGGTCAATAAGGAAGCAGACTGCCTTGCCAAAAAAGTGGCAAACACACCACTTCTCCGGCCCAGAACCCTTCTGTGGACTCTCCAAAGCCCACTTAAAGGAATAATCTTGAGGCTGGGAATCTGATGTAATGAAATCGCACTGGAATGAAGTGCCAGGACAAAGACAAACAAAAAGGCTAGCTAGGAAAAGGAAATCTAAACCACTCGATTTGAACGAAAAATACTTGGAATTGGTATCACCTCAAAAAGATTGCCGAATTCGAGAGTGATAGTTGCCGCTACTGCGAGAACTTCGTGGAAACTGCAGAACATCTGCTTTGTAAATGCTCAGCGCTATTCTGCAAGAGGCTCAAATTCCTGGTAGGGGCATTCTTAATGACCTCAGATGTTAGGAACTCAGCTCCCAGGAAGTCTCAGAATCCCGGGTCTTGAATAGATGAAGGGTCACACACAAAAGACCTTACAGGTCGAGGTGCTTGTGAGGCTGTACAGTCTGTACGACTCAATACAATCTTAAATCTACTACCCATAGGACCTGGGGAGAGGTTACTTGAATTTATGACACCAGCATGCCCTATGGATGGATTGGTATTCCCAACGGTACTTTACAAATTTGGCGGAGTTTACCTTAGCCAATCTTAGATACAAACTAAGTTGTACAGAGGAATTATAAAAGCCTAATGAAGATATTAATGACGTGAAAGGAAAAATTATTTGTTCTTTTTAATATTCTGGAAAATTGACTTTCAAGAATGTATTATTTTACATTCAAACTAATGGGTGTTATTGATAAGACTGGAAAATTGCAATATAACGGCTTGATAGTTGAAGGATTTCTTAAGAATGGCTGATCATCGGTAATGAGGAACATCTAACTAACGTTAATTTCTTATTGCAAATGAACAAAGAGAAAAACTTGGAAAAACTATTTACTATTATTTTGTATAAAAAGAAACAAAAATTGTTTTCTGTAGCCAATTTAGTTTTATCAATCAATAGAAGACGTTGTCGTATTTTTTCAGTGATGGCTTCTCGTACTAGGGCAGTGAGTGATTTGACGATAAAAATAACAGTTTGGAACAGTATATAACGGTATTTAAATCGATAACAACATCTTGTATAACCCTGTTATAGGGAAAAATACATTGGCAATCTCACGACGAACGGAACATAGCAGATAATTAATAAGATCAATTTACTATTGTCCAAACCCCTCCCAATGACTAACGACAGACACGAGTTCCAGAAATATTCAAGTTTCACTGTTCATGACAACATTAAAACATTCTATTAGCACCGTGGGCTCATCACTGGACAATTATCAATTGGTCTCATTTTCTCAGCCTCCCGATGTTCCTTTCAGTTTGAGAACATCTGTAACGTCGAGATCCCACTCAAAACATGCTGATAACTGATATTCCCATCTACTATCAAATAATTTTACGCAACCGCCCGAGGAAACTGGAAATGAAAATTAGACAAAGAGGTTTGTTAAGCGATAACTTTATTCAGTTAGACCCATGGATTACGGATGGATCGCAACTTCTTAACAGTTCCTTGATTACGCCTCGAATTCAGTCGCAAACTCATAGATTATTATCAAGGGCCGTCTGAATTTAGAACGTTCTTATTAGTTGTTGTAAGGCATAGTTGAACATGAGTTCATATTATTGAAGTTTACCGGGCACAACCACTTCATTCCTCATTAGTTTGGTTAAATACTTTGAATGAAATTATATGTTACTGCATCAGATCGCCGCGCGTCAGACAGGTGTACCACAATAGCGCTGCCATTCAGTGTCCTCGCAGCGGGATTCTAATTATTATGTAAAAGCATTCGCAACTAATCCCTTTCCACTTTGGTAATTCTCCCTTTATCGTCATTCACGGAATTGAATCTTCCCGCTTTTCGAGTTTTTCATCAAAACGAACTCCGTCTAAGTCTTTCGGTGACTTTTCCTCTTTCACGGGATGGGTGGTGAATTATTCAATAATGCAACACCGTGTTCATCAACACACTGAGTAAGAACGAGTACTTCTATGAGGAATTTGGTTGAACAACGTGCCCATTAAATAAATGATAGAACTGTAAAAAAAAATCGAATCAACGAAGTCTTTTCGAGCTATCACACGTACAACTTTGAACGTTAACAGGTATACATACTTCTTGTCGAGAAGTGGTGAAATATCAAGTTTTGGATGACTAATTGCTTTTTGGTCAGTAGTTCGAATTACAAATATAAATGAATACACAATATACTTTGTTGAAAAATCACTCGACTAAGATATGTATCTTCATGAACTTTTTATCATTATTATTTTGTGCTGGCCATCAGCCAAAATACAGGTAGTAATATGTAAAGTAGTCCGGATCTTCTGATTAACATCTGTAGATTTCTTATGAGATTTTCCTATGTGGTACACGGTCTCGTCCTCGTTATTACAGAACCAGCATAGTATGGAGTCTTGATGAATCCCCAGCAAATGCAGATATCTTTCCAAATATCAGTGACTCTTTAGGAGTCCTAACACCTTCGTGAGACAGTTCTGGCTCAGTTCGACAAGGTGTCTCGATATTCTAATAACCGGTTAGTTCATTTCTTCGTGTCCTTACTGTTCCTTAACGGGATCCCACAAGCTGATTTTGGTCAAATAAGAAATGTTGCTCATTCTTCATATGTGTTGATTTTTATGACCTTCATTTCGTTGGAGTCGCCGAGGTTATTTCCCTCTCTACTGGCCCAAGCTTCTGTTCTCGCGTCCACTACAAAATGTAAATGCAAAAAAGAGAGGTTCAGAATCAACTCTAAGCAAATCATTGATGATATTTCATGACATATAGTTTCCGTTGTGTATTTTTCAGTATGAAATACCATATTGTTATGTTGGATTGTGATTAACTGTGTCATATTTATTTTCTTCCAGTACGAGTAAAAATCTACAATATCAGACGATATCAGATAGGATATTCAGCAATCCTGAACGACTGCATTCATAGTCTAATAATATGCAAAGGTTTTTTCCAAACGTTTATTATTTATGAGATCATATTGGCCTTGTGAATGAAATCAAATGGGACCATTAATGAAAGGACATATGAATAATAACTGATGCCTGATGTTGGAGAATTTGAGCAGCATTATTGATGTCTCTAACGACTTCAATTCTCTATGGGATTTACATTACATGACTAGTAAGTTGGTCTAGTCGAGAACTTCGCTCATATTGTATTTCTGCAATATACATGTGTGAGTAATGAATGAAGAGTCATTAGTTGATCACGTTCATATCAAATTCTGTACTAATGTGAACCTCTTTTTTCTAACATGAACGATCAAACAGAAATGCATAAAAAATATCCTGTAGACATATTTATCTTTCCTAAGAAAGGGTAATAAATCGTAAGCATGACACTTGTATAACTGATAAAGCAACGAAGGTTCTCTAATGCTAGCCGTGAAATATGTATTAAATTCAATACAGAACACCTATTCACGTTCAACGTGTTCTACCACAGTCTGTGCTTGTATCAATAAAACTTCCCTATGCTATGCGGCTCATATAATAGAGGATTATTTCATATCACTATCGATTCAATGTGAAGCTATTCATCGAACAGTAGCGTCACAATAAAAACGTTACACTAATCTCGAAGATTTCATGCTTTTTGGCAGTCAACCTCCCAAACAGAATCAGTTTTCATAGGGTCTATTGGCTGCTAAAGTTGAAGATGAATACCTTGAAATTGGTACATTTCCGATGGAAATATCAGCCTCGTGCTTCTTCAAGGCGTATACCAAAAGATGACAAACATTTCGAAATACATCATAGGAATCAGTTGTGGAATCTACCTATTAATAAAACCTGGAGCATAAGAGAACATCGTTGTCTTTCCTACTTGGTAAGGGTCACACATGGTAGTATAACAATCGTTGAGCAGTCTTATCACTGAGGGTAGAAACCGCTTATGCGGGGTATAATTGAAATATTAATGCATCTTCATAAGGAGTGTACCCGAAGGCATAGACTGTGCATTTGCAAGTTCTTACGCCAAGTTGTAGTAGCTTTTTTTGCGCCTATTTCACCATTCCGGAGGAATTTTAATATGAGCAACTTTGTTTTTTCCGCGACCGTTACGAAAACCATCATGTCTGTCTGAGTTTTTGCTGATACTTGCTGCGAAGAGAGTTTGTGAGATTGAGTACAATTTTCGATCAGCAATGTTATATCCTTAAGTGTGTGAGTATACGCATATGTGACGTCAAGATCATGAAAGATGCTCGTGTGTACGAGTTGAACATCCTCTCTAAATTCTTCGCATTTCTGCTTTTCAAATGAACTTTGGCACAATTGCCTGAAAAGAATTTAGTTCCATCATCTGCATGCGTTTAATTTCATCACCTTCAAGGAGAAAGATGTATATATATATAGGTATATCTTTCTTCTTGGGTAACCCATGTGAAATTAATGAACTGATGCAGCCGGTAGCTGAAGTTGCCACAGTTTTATGAGTATTATGACAAAATAATGGGGCTGAGGATGTCTTCTTTGAGAAGATATATTTCGTTTTGACTCTAATCCGATCAGATCTTATGATGAAGCTAATCCTCCAGAGCAGCATCAGCTGTCCAACGTTTATCATAATCTGACAAGTATCTCAAGGAAAATGATCAAATTTTATATTTTATTGTATCTTGTGATTATTAATCCAGGTTATCGAAAGCTGACGCTAATACTGTGAGGAATCCCTTCTAATGTATCAGTACATAAGCAGGTTCTTCTTGCAGCTAACGACCCACTATTTTACCCTACCAGCTGAAATATATATTTCAACACCTGGCAAGTGTTCGCATATATAGGATGAGTGAAACATTTTTATGATATTCATTCAAACGTATTATCGAATAATGTATTTTTTCGGGATCGCTCAATCTTCATTACTAGGAATGAGCACGGTTCGCTATTGCTCACTTTCCTGCCAAGAGATGAAAACGGTGGTCAGAAGATGATGAACAATGTTTTTCCCCACCAATCATGGTCTGGTGCAGCATCGTTTTTTGAGCCACCAATCTCTTGTTGTGGAAGCCATCCAGATGAAGCTTTACATTTCCTTTCAATCTCTCATATATGATATCAAGAGAGTATCTCTAAAAAGATTTTACGAATGTCAGAATGCAATAGAAACTCTTGGGTTCTTCCAGCCAGAGCCTGAACTGGTCTGGTAATGCTTTTGCGATTTTGTAAAATTAGTCTCAAGAGGTGGATTTAGTACAAATCTCAAAAAAGCAGAACTGATAAAGGAATACATTTTTTCATCAAGACTAGTTTCTGAGTCTACAGCAGACCAGACCAGTCACACCACCGTCAGAATTGTTATTAGAATGCTGGACTGCCATTTTCAGCTTTTCAGACAACTGTAGTTCAAATGACTCACAGAAAAAACTCAGTGCAAATACCAATAATAAATTAGACCATGCCAATTCAATAGCTACAAAAAGAAATCAATATCAAGGTCGAAGATCTCTGAAATCTTTTATTCTGTGAATCATATGATTGAACTCACCGAATCCAACCTCCATGAAAATATCAATATATTTCGATAACAAAACGAAATATAGTAAATAATACTAGATCACTGGATGTTCTGGAATATACACCCAGTAGATTACAATTCTCAATCGCTCAATTCAGAAATGGCTGATGTATGTTGAATCACTTTGTCCGACTTAACTGGTTACAGTTTGAACTTCATCCATTCATATTGGATTGTACATGCAATTGGTTCAGAATCAGTTTATGGTTTTGCTGGAGAATATTGAAGTTTCGACGGGTTAGGGATAACGCGACATGAATACATAAAGTTTAGGCATCAACACGTTATTTACAGAAAGTTGAAAAGATGCTTTTCTTACAGTGACGTTATAACCACAATAATGAAATCGAACCACGAGTCACTTGTGGTCATCATTAAAAAATACTGTCGAATATAGAGGGTAACTCTACGATGTATAAAATTATGAGTTGGGTATGTTTTATTCGATGGAATGCCCTGGAGCCCCTACAAAAAATCTAGTATGTTGTCTAGTTACGAATGCTGTCTAACCCGATACACTGAATTCAGAACTCCTTACATATCGTGCCAACTCATCATATTCTGTAAAATATTTTCGATGATTTCCCAGCAATAATATCATAAACGCTACCAGAGTTTTGCACTATTCCGAAAACTACCTAATAATCCCTGAAAACAAATTGATGCTCTATTGGTTTTGAAGACCGATATTTTTCCCACATGGTCGGTTTATAATTTCGACTCTGGAGGAACTACAGCCAAAAATTCCTAT
The DNA here is from genome assembly GCA_958502065.1 of Chrysolina americana. Lineage (NCBI taxonomy): Eukaryota > Metazoa > Arthropoda > Insecta > Coleoptera > Chrysomelidae > Chrysolina > Chrysolina americana. Next base: position 54,218,392 of record OY293420.1, on the reverse strand, counting down.
TCTGCTACACGTGATGAATTTAATACGCACACCCGCTCATTTGTGTACTCCGTACATGTCGATAGAGGTCAATTGGCGATATAGTTTTAATAATCATGTCTTACGATATAGTGTCTAGCATACTCAGGGCAATATGGGAACTGTAGAGTTCACTTTTCGCACGGTTCTGCAATAAGTTTCACCAGTTTCCGTACTGGTATGCTTCCTTCTGCAGTATATTTGTCTTTCATGCTCTTTTACTGAGAATTCGTCATTACATACATTTCAGTGCAGTGAGTATTGCTTCAGGCTGTTATGTCCCAGCATCTAGAATAGTTTAACTGTATTCCATTCTACCAGAGTTATTAAGTATTCAAGTGTTCCCCACACTAGTCTGAGCGTACTTTTTGGCATATCATAGCTAAAATATTGGTTTTTCATAAGCTTGGAGACTTCAATAACTTCATGGTGTTTAGAGTCTAGTTCCAAAATTGTAGATAGTGACTCATCGTACATTTTCTGGTTTTTACGGGATTTGAAAGTGCGGTGGGGATGAACGAAAGTGGCAAAGTAAAACTTGATTTGAAGCCAAAGTACCTAGCTTATTTCTGTTCTATTTTTTGACCTGCTTTATATGAATTATGAACCGTACAACCGATGAGTCACTATCTACAATTTAGGAACAAGACTATACTTGACTTCACCTGACCTTGTTAGTTGCTGGTGACTGCAACTATGGTATTTTCTTGAGTACTGATTCTAACTTCCATCTGTATTCCTTAATTTTTCCCTCACTTTGTTGACTAACACGTCAGTATACATCCTAGCGTTGTAAATTCCCTCATGTTCCACTCAAGAGGTGTCAAGAACCGTCTATGTGGACAGCTACGAGTGACGCGAGCTCCCAAGTTTTTATCCAATATATTCGTGGAGACCATTATTCTTCCAAGTACCACGATCCACTTGAGGCAAGTTTTGAATAAATTCTGTTCCCTCTAGTGCGAAAGTCTCTATGATTGCTCCTTCAAGACTTTCTAGTTTAACAGGTACAAAATATTGCCTTTTGCCTTGGACATACTAATACAAAAATCTGTAGAACAAACCAAAGTGTCTTGATTGATGTAATGTAACTTATACCAATATACTGTGTCTTTCAAAAGTATCGGAACGGTCTTATATTCAGAAACGGCCATGAGAAAATTCACGAAAATCAGATTTAAAAATAATGCAGTTTTGGAAATATGACAACATGGCTTTTTCGTTCAAAAGTCTGGGAACGTTCCAATATTTTCTATACGGTTCGAGAAAAATTCGTGAAATCTTTTGGTTTTTGATGATGCCCGATTCAATGGTGACATTGGCAATGTTGCCAAATCAACAATATATCAGATATTGGGGGTAACTCAATTTTTTCAAATGGAAAACCATATTCATTTCCATTGCAATCAATTAAGCGCCCCGGCATCACTTATGTCCCTAAATATCAGATTTTAAATTATTGTGGTTATTGAAACACGAAAACATGACATTTTCGTTCAAAAGTCTGGAATGGTCCAAATATTTTCAATACGGTCAAGAAAAATTCGTGAAATTTTATACAAGATGGTTATTCGATTCAAAGTTAATATCGGCAATGTTGCCAAATCAAAAGTTTTTCAGATATTGAGAGTAACTCAATTTTTTCAAATGAAAAACCCTATTTATTTTCATTGCAATCAATTCAGTGTCCCGTCGTAACTTATGTCTCCAAATACCAGATTGTGAATAAATGTGGTTTTTGAAATATGAGAACATGGTTCGTTGAAATGGCTGCGAACGGTCCAATATTTTCAAAAATGCTCGAGAAAATAACATGAAATTTCATACAAAATGGTATTTGTTAAAACAACTTTTTAATAATTGAATTCTTTTCCAATAGAGTTAGAGAATCAAATAACAGAAACTGAAAATTATCTGACCAAGTGCTCAAAATGTTTGCCATCAAAAATAGCCCAAGCGGGCATAATATTCCCTCAAGGTATTAGTTAGCATTTGAGGCGTGATTAAAAGAGCTACCTATTTCAAAAACCACACTAATTCAAAATCTGATATTTGGAGACATAAGTAATGAGGCGTCGCTGAATTGATCGCCATGAAAACAAAGGGTGTTCCATTTGAAAAAATTGAGTTACCTTCAATATCTGAAAAATTGTTGATTTAGTAACATTGCCGATATCACTATTGAATCGGGCATTATCGAAAACCACCCTGTTCTCTTCTTCTCTGGCCGTTTCTGAAATATGAGACCGTTCCAATACTTTTGAAAGACACTGTATAATAAACGTTTTCAATAACTTTTTGGCATTTTTTTATTTAAAACTGAAGATCTTTCAGAATACTGCTTGTCAACTAACAACAGAACTTGTTCAAAAATTAAATAAGTGATGATCCAGTCCAGCTCATGTACATGGTGATAATTCAACATTTGTACATTCTCCTCCACGTGAAAAACTGTCATATCAACCTATTAGTTAGATGAATAGTAAGTTTGGAAACGGATCTAACATAAATGTCTATTTTTGTTGAACTTCATGTTACAAGTATAACAATATATTTGCCATGAACAGTGGCGCAGCCGGGGGGCTGCAGCCCCCAAGCAAGTCACCAAAGTCACCATTATCGTTAAAAATCTATTGGCCCGTTGCTTCTTTCCAGAATGTGAAATCAAAACAAACAAACAACCTCGAAACATTCATTGGACCATTTCAAAAATGTTTGTGAATTCTATAAATGTGATATGACCACATTAAGTGAGATTAGTCTTCAATGTGAATTCAAGTTGTGGAAGAAAGAATTGTTGAGAATTCAGAGAATTGACCCAAAGAAAACAATGTGTGCAATGTCATCCTTGTTCCACTGTGATAGGCATTTGTTTCCAAATATTTATATATTGTTAAAAATCTTATGTACTTTACCGGTGTCAACATCCACACCTGAAAGAACCTACTCCACTTCAAAAAGACTGAAAATATATTTAAGGAATCCAATGGATAGTGACAGACTAACTGGTCTAGCACTTTTGAGTATACACTACAATTTTGTGTTTGATATTGAAAGGGTGCTAGATATATTGGGGACTTCAGAGAGAAAGTTAAACATCTGAGAGTTTTAGATAGAGTTTAAATTGATGATTTTTAGTTTTTTATAAGTATTTTTAGAATCACTTTTTGTGTTGCTTGTCCTGTTTTTGTAGGTACGTAAGTTTATATTATATTAAAAAAAAGTTTTTCGAAAAACATGTGTTACTTCATTGCATATTTACTGAACGACCTCTGCTGAATTAGAAATGAATAATGAAATAATGAAATTGAGAGTTGTTATTATACGATCCATGTCTTGTTCAGCGGGCAGCCCCACCCAAACTGAAATCCTGGCTGCGCCACTGGCCATGAACTACCTCAGCTAGCCTACCCAGCAACCATTTATTTCCTGTGATTTTTCATCAACGATGAAAAATGGATGAACAAAGACCTTCAGTCTCAGTATAAATTTCAACATTATCGAAAATAAACACAATTCAGTAATATTTCTGAGTCTTCATGAAAAATTAAATACTGTATGCAACAAATGCCCATCAATTAATTTCTATGATGAATCATAGTCAACAACTGGTTGCATTGCAGTCAAACGACTATGAAAGCAAAAGCCGCCGCGGTGGTGGGTATTGATTAATAATTATTTAGGTAATTATCGAACAGAAACATTTCAAGCCCACAAGTTACTTTGAAGTGAATCCTGCACAATCAATATTCTCTTGTTGGGTTAGCAACAAAGAGGAATCAAGAAACAGTTTAATTTTGTCTTCAATAGCGTCAAAAGCATGCAAATTGTTGGTAGGATTATGAATCCTCTTCGTGTTTATGTCTTATGTTATCACAGTAAGTATCTGTAATTATGTTCGTCTGTAACATTCTATACACATCTTCAAAAGTCCGTAAATTAGTTACCTACTGTAACTTGTTAACTTATTGGTAGATATATGTCTGTTCGGCTGATCCAGTTTTCTAAAATACCAAATTGACAATACCTACTTCATCATATCGAAAACAAACAAGAAAGAGAAGACAGCAGCGGCATTGTGTGAATAGAAAAACACGTCGATTAGGGGGCTTAAGTGGTTTCAAAAGTCTTTAAAGATATTTCGCGATAAATCATTATGTCGATAAATACTTCTAAGGATTCTTTGTGGAAAGCGAGCACAACATTCTCACGATCTGTAATATAATTAAGGAGAAAGTGCATTGCCCTGATAATATTTCGTGGTCTTTTTCCGTTATCAATTAATGTCGCTATAAATAGTTACTTTACCCGACTACCATCGTCTTGTGTTTATTAATTATAGCACTTTATTCTACTCGTGCAAGTTTGGCATTCATTATACAGATTTTTGGGGATCTAATTAAAGCATAAAAGCAAAGGAAGCGAGCATTTTGTTAACAAGGGATAAAGAAATTGTTTGAATAAACGGAATCTGCCATCTTTTATGATATAAAATGTTATTTTGACCGAATTTACGAAAAACGGGGGATGACAAGACTTTCATTCGATTTTGAATTTTTATTATTGCATTTGTTTGTTTTTAACGATTTACCTAGGTTTTTGAGAAAACTCTTTGAAAACAGAGCTTGTGAGAGCAAGGGAAATCCGGGACCTATAGCTTGCGTAGAAGTGAATTCCGAACCACTTTAGCTCAGTGGCAGTTGGTGGGGATTTAACCAGGATGAGAAGCAAATGCTCTAACAACACAACCACTTCGCTTCATGAATATGTCTTCAACGTTTACATACTTTTCTCCAATACATTCAGAAAAGAAAAATGCTAGAATACCCGAATTGTTTTCTTGGTGTCAGTAAGCGAAACAATCGATGGAATTGAATTCAAAAAACAGACATGAAGCTCAAAGAAATGAACAAAAGTTAAACTTCTTCTGTATGAATAATATATTTGACGAACTTAAGTGATTTAAATATTCTGTAGCCTCAACTGATTGTAATGTATTTAGCAAAATCTGTTCACTGCATCAGCAATGTTATATATCATACTATCATTATATTTTTGTTAAAGAGAATCAACCACTATATGCTTTAATAATAATAACTGAAATATCGAAATGGCTGAACTACAGTCGTGAATAACTCATTACTAGTTTCATGTGATATGCCAAACAGAAAATGAATGTATCATTACTTCATTTCCTGTGAAACTTTCATCCAATTTATGGAGATCCTCTAGCACTACGAACAATCTGTGGAGTGTGCATTTCAGAAAATTGCAAGTTCCCATTACATTTCTTTCAAGCAAGTAGATTCTTTTCCACCTTCATTACTTTTCAGAATTTTCTAATTCAGTTCACAAGTGGAATCCTTGAAATGTACAGTTCTATTCGAATATAAATCAGAATATTTCCCCTACAGCCTCAGATAGAAGTGAACGCAATTAAAATGACTGTTTCTAGAAAGTTAGAAAGAACTCCAATAATCCAGCTGAAGACGGTTTTCTCAAAAGTCAGGTTGAACTATTTTTCGTTGTCAGTCCACGTAACATCTCCTAATCGCATAAGGGTAAACTGCAACTGAGGGACAACTCCGTTAGCCTGAATTAAGTAATTCCATTTGGCAAAGATCTAATATTATAATCTTTGAATTGGGGAATTTCAATTTGCACAGAACTTAAGCAGTACATAAAGTGTGCTGCTACTTCTGAACATCATCAATCAAATATGCGAAGTATAATACAAACTACAAGGAAGTATTTATAACAATAATATAATTTATTTCCATGAGAAATGATAACAATGAAATCATTACCTGAAATGGGAAATAAATGCAGAAGAGAATCACAGAACTCCTTTAGGACTTCTGAGTGGATACTTCCAATAATTTATCGCGTTCAATCAATGACGTGAGAATTCAATTGACAAGAAAAAACTCAGAATAAAAAATGTAAAAAAAAATAAAAAACAAAAAAAAAATTATAAATTAGAGTAATGTCAATTATCTGAATGATATTGTGCAAAATTAATACTATTTTCTGAAAAAATTTTGATTAAATCTCATTTATAATTATTAGCCAAAGTGCCAGAGGTTTTTCCTCTGCAATTCAGGCTTCATTTATTTCAGACAATTATTCTTTAATTTTTTCGTGATGTAGTGATGTGAGAATACGAAATTAGCCATTTGAATCTATTTTCATAAAAAAATAATTACTCATAAGAAGCATATAAGAGGTAGAAATATTTACACGGGGAGAATGACAAAAGAAGATTGAAATCAAAAGTGATTCTTCTAGTAGTGCTCGGCTGAAAGTTCAGAAAATTATATTATTTCTGTACCCTCTTTCCGATACTCAATTTTTCCTCCGTCCGACAAAACTTTCGAATTAACAGTTGTTGAAATTTTTGAACTGGTCACTAGTACTGAACTTACGAAATTATTCGCTAGAGTACGAAATAAACTCTCTCTCCTTCAACGATTGTTCGAGCAGCGATCAGGAGCCGAGTTTTGATCTCGACGATCCATAACACTTGAAAGAAATAGTTCTGAAACTGTACGCTGGGAATTAAAAGGAGGAGTGGAAACGAATTCACGAAAAAACCCGTGAGTATGCAATCAGTGTGAACATGAAAATTCGAGAGCTTCAGTTGGAAAATTGCAACATGACAATGGTTCGTTTTTATCTTATCGAGGCTAAAAGGCACTCGAATATATTTGAGGAAGGACATTTCTCCTTAATTGCATGTTTAACTTTTCAACTTCAACGAGCAGGTATTATATGCGAGAGCACATAGAAAAGATATTGCTGAAAGTCCAACAAGAAAGTGAACTTGCATAATTGGGCAAACTTTGCCATGACTCAGAATCGTCATGCAGTGGTGACTCGTGGAAATTTTTACTCACGGGAAGATCTGAGGACGATAGAAAGTACTGGTTAATCATATAATTCTTTCAAACTATCAAGACTTTGTTAGGAAATGTTCTTATTGTCTAGAGAAGAGTTAGCTCGTGGAACAAATGTGAAATGATGATATATGGATATTATTATTATCATTTTTCTTCACATGTTCACACGAAGACATACATCTGGAATATTCAGAAAATAATGTAAGAACTACTTACTGCAGGAAGGGATCAATATCTAAATCAGCATTATTTAAGGATATCTATAAAGTTGTTGCTTTTTGAAACACTTTTCCACCCAATGATTTCCAAGGCTTAGCCGGTCAATAAAAATATGAGCTTTGATACAGCTATGTTCGGCTGATCTCAAGTATGATTACTAAAGGGTGAGAAGAGGTCCCAGATGAATTGGTACTGCTATATCTAGAAAGATATATATGAAAAGAACTCACATCTCCAACCATTGTGTTTATTGTTCATTTTGATGTTGGGCTCTATACTGTATAATAGGATTTTAAAACTGAGCTGTGTCTCAAATAACTCAATTGTTTTTTTGCTACATTATATACTATGAGTAATAAAATAGGTACTTATATTTTCCATTATTTGTGCTCTCATCAAAATTATTCAAAACGAAGATTTCAAATATTGAATCATTGCATACCAATGACATCGAAGCAATTACTTGACACAAAAAACACAACAAGGTAAAAAGTTTCGATGCAAGGGACGGTATTGAGACCAATACCAATACTGTATAGTTTCTATTATGCTTGTATCCCAAATCATCTTTTCCACGGTTATATGACCGTCCCAAAAACCAGGAAGGCCGTGGACATTTTAGCTTGGAGTGTTTTCATAACAGAATGGTATTGGATAGAGCATGTAAAGTCATCAGAAGTTCAGATCTTCTTCTCTGCTCAGTATGCGATCATGAAAAAGCAGGGATTGGAGCATTTTTTTTTTCTAGGCTGCAACCCGTGCAGCCGCAGAACTTGGTCTCGTATTTGACACTCAACGAAAGATACCTAACTCTGTCACCGAGTTGGGAACCCGTTCAGCAAAATGCCCAAATCAAAGCTGCCGGAGGTGAGAGTCTCCTACATAAGCATAAGCCAATTCATTGGGTCTTCTTCAAGATTATTGAAGATCTTGGCTTATCCAGGAACCTGATCTTCGAATTTCTCCAACCAAACCACAGGATTCATAATGACCTACCGAGATGGTATCTTCCACACCCTTATCTGCCGTTGTCGCGTGATGGGTATAGAGGTCCCTGACACTATATGCAGAGCTTGTCGTGGGGAAGTTGAGACCATAATGCATTTGCTGTCGGCCTGTTCAGCTTATGCGCTCCCAGCTCCCAGATATTGAGACCATTGTGGAGAATGATAAAGGAGTGCCGAATCTATTAGTACTACTCATTCCTCACCCTCAGGCAAATGCAAGCCAATAAGCCTGATGTGGTCTTTCTTGATCATCATAGTAGTACTATTCTTGTCATAGAGTTTCTAAGTCCTGGCCAATATCGTTCGTAAAGAGGAGGAGAAACGGACCAAATATGATAATCACTTTTTGAACTCCAAACCACTCTGTTGGGATGGTGGTTCTGATAATAGAGGTAGTTGGTGAATCGTACCACCTTTCCTAGCCGGACGAATTCAGAAGGCCGTCATTTTTGGTTCTCGGACTCAGTATCACTTATCCCACGAACTTAGGGAGTGGCTACTGGTATGAATGACACCAGCGCGCCATTTGGAAGTATCGGGACTAAAGAGACAGGACTGTTTCATTAACAATCGTATCAAAAGGTATAGCCCGTGCTGGTAGAGGACGGCAATTATTATTATTCACCGTAGCATTTCAGAGTGACTCATTGATTTTTGTTTCTACAGCTTAGCACAGGTTTTTTAATTGACACCCAGCGTATGGTTCCCATACATTTGCAGTAAGTGATGAATACTATGAAGATATTTTACCGCGAACAAATGAGGCCATATACGAGAGAAAGTGATACGATTTTTTCGTTCAGTCATACGGAAATGAGCAACGCACAATGGATATTTCGCAATTTCCCCCGAACTTACCGTCATACGGATGAACGAGTTTTCCACTAGTCCAATTCATCGAAGAATATTTTTCAACCTCTAAATGGTGGCGATAAAGCAAAAATAATTGGCAGCTGGAATTTTTGATGCAACTATCGTGAGCCCGTAACAATGGTCTTGGGCATATTCCTCTGAATTTCCGAATAAATTTGTTACGGCTTGTGCACCGCCACATCCCCTAACTGTGCTGTGAAATATGTTGGGCCGTTCTCACGACGGAGAATCTTTAATTGTTCGAGTAAAATTCTGTTCAAGTTTGTTGGTGAGTTTCCCACCGAATAATATATTCAAATATTATCTGACACTTTATTCGCGCTCATTTAAATAGGTGGAAGGCTAGTATCCCCTTGAAAAACGGTATTCAGATCAATATCTACCAAAAACATTCTCTTCGTCTGACGAAATATAAATGGTTGAATATGTATATGTTCATCTTCGAACAAAAGTACCGCACTTTACAATTATTTTATGTTCTGTATCTTAGGAATGGAAAATCCTATAATGTTCAGAATACATCGTAACAACCGATAGAAAGTAGGTAGGAATTGATGATGTTCTTGAGCTTTTGCAGACTGTATGTATGCCTAAAGCATGGCATCCATAGCTTTGTCGTTCGCTGGACAAGCCCTGGACAAGGTATGTTTGGTATATTTTAAAAGTGTAGACAAAGGGATGTGAGACTGAGCTTGACGGGTCAGTCTCGATGGGACCGCTAATGTATGAATTATTGATGATATTTCAGAAGAGCATCGAACATGAAAATATCTATCAAAAAGAGACAGGTCACCAACTTTTTTGCGATGTTCCAAAAAATTAAGCGAGCCTGTAAGCGAAGCATCACCAACGAGACGGAAGTATTTTTTTGACAGAATCTAAAAAGTTTCAGTGTTTTGGGGCTGACATAGTTTTTCCATAAAAGGGTAGTGCTGATGGTAAAACCTCCAAAAAATCCTCAAAATCTCTTTCAAAGTATAGTGAATCAAAAAAGTCGAAACTGGTAAATGGACTCCTACTGAGTCATTGTTTTAATGATATGCATAGCTATAGTCTCAAGGCGAGTTCAATATGGGAACAAGTTTAGGCTTGAATGTGTAATTTTTTTCACTGTTCGTATCCTTCCATGTTTTGCTTCAGTTGGAGACACCTGGGGAGGTTGTGGGGGTATCTTGAAAGGTTATCCTACTTACTTGCGGTTTGGGCGTACCTTCAGTTCCTCTGGTTCCTTATTTTCGAGTGCCTGCCTCCGCACTCAGAGTTGTATCTCAGAGGCACCCTTGGGGTTCCTCAGGTCTTCTCCCTCGTGGTGGTTGGCTTGGATCTCATTGAGTTGGTTTCAGAGGTCTCTGCATTGGTTCCCTAAGTAGGTGGTTTCAGTATTCCCTTGGGGTGTTCTTATGTTAACTTGGGTTCTGGGGATACCTTCTGTTTCTCTGGTTCTGTTTGTTTGGATGCTTGCTTCGGCATTCAGTGTTGCACCTCAGAAGCGCCCTTGGGGTTCTTTTGGTCGGCACCTTCGGAACAGTTGGCTCGGCTTTCCTCGAATGGGTTCCAGAGGTCCCTGATTCTGTAACCCTTGTGAGTGTAGTCTTTATGTCGCCTTTTTTGCCAAGCGGAGACCGTACCTGGGATCTATCGTTTTCAGCTCCGAGTCCCAGAGGAACTGAATTTTGTTTAAAATTTGCTCTTCATCCTGCTCTACAAGCAACTCTGAGAATTCTTCCGGAGACGTGTGCGAGCTAGGGATGACGGGATGACTATAATAACTTAGTCGTCAGCACATCCAGAAACGTTTAGTCCCATCATGTCGAGTCTACTTGCAGAGACTACTCCTTGTTGGCATCTTCGAACGATGTGAAGTCCTAAATTTTTCCCCAATATGGTCCTGAAGATCACACTGAATTAAAACATCCTTTGGTAAATAACAAAAAGTTATCGTCGAAGGTAACCTCAATATCGAGAAATGCTTTCAGCTACTTTTCCATCAAAGCGTTCTCTTATTTTCCAGTAATTGAAGAAATGCTGCATCCGTTAATGTGTCTTCTCCATCGGTTACCTTTCACAACTCAATCCTATCCCATACTTCTTATATTTGTTAATAACTCGATAAGCTGGATATTTTTTCCAAATAGTTAAGTAATATTGTGTACAAAAAAGTTTCTGTTGATAATAAGTTCAGTGTTTTCCACGAAAGCCGTTGGAGCCGATTGGCAAATATCAAATATCGACGTATTGTATAACTATGGTATTTATGATTTTTCCAGATCTCCAGAGTGCAACTAGGCAAAAATTATCGATATCGTATTTACATTTAACTCTCGTCGCATTTGTTCAAAAAAAATTTATCGGTGTAATATTGTGTTCAATTAATTTGACATTTATTTTAGAAATCGAATATTTTAAACGCTTATTGCCACAATACCTCATATTTATTGAGTGCATCATCCATAATTGACAAAACGTTTTTTCGAATATATCAACCGAAGAGGAACATGATTTTGGAATGTATTTGTGACAGTATTGAAACAGTATAAACTTGTTTGCTGGATGAAGTACACTGACCGACATCAAAAATTCGATGCTAATCATCTTCATGGAAATAATATTAATAACGAATTAGGTCGCTCAATAACTCAATTACACAAATAAATCTTCCAGTAAATATTATGGAAATGGGTTTTTTGCCATATACATGGTGGACCATTGAAAACAGCTTGCCCATTATCCTCACTCCGATAGAATGGTGAGCGACAGAAAAAAGAAGACCTATGAGGCAGATGCTGGATGATTTCAAAGTGCTGTCCAAGTTTGGCTGTTGAACCTAGGACGTCACCGTTGCCATTCACTGAAGTTGCAGAACCCGAGCGAAGGTCCTGACAAGGTCATCAAGAGAACATGACCTCGTTCCCCGAATCCAGCGACAACTTATGTCAATAGGTTGACAGAAAATCATGAAGTTTGCACCTTCATACCATGGAAGGATGATGTTCCAAAAGTTCAGGCCCTTGAAGGAATATTACATTTGAAGGAGGGCCAGAAAAGCATCTTCCAACCGATAATCCAGTAGTATCTTCGAGATGAACTATTAGGATGAAATAAAGGGGCAATGAAACGAGCTGGAGCCGGACCTATCCACTTTTCGCTTTTCGCCAGTAGGAATGCATTGCGTCACCGTCCCTTGGCACTTCTAGGTGCAAGTCGCCGAATATCGAACGAACGAGATGAATGGAATTCGAAATGAAGGACTCAATTGGGCAAATACAGAGCTCGTGATCAGAGAGGGCAGTTACAGTTTACAGTGAGATAGTAGATATCTCACCGTCGGCAGAGCTGAACAGATAGTTGCATATCGAAATAAATTATCCATATTATTTGAATAAAAATTAGTATTTCATTGGTGGAAATAAAGCAGTATAAAAAGTTAAGTGCATTTTCAATATAGTATTAGTAGTAATTGTATTCATCGACATGTATCAAATGACTATCGATCTAGGTCCTTCAGCCGAAAGTGTTTTTCTAGGTTTTCTTACTGATTTCATACGCCACTTTAGGAGCAGCACAGTCAATTTGGAACTAACAATGAATGGTAGACGACTCTTCTTTGTCAGTACATAGAATTTTGATTTATTATTTTGCAGGAACAAATGAAAAAAAAATTACTCAGTCAGGAGTCGATTTATGCACCATCGGCTCATAAGTCGGATGCACAAACCACAGCAAAATATCGTCACTATGAAGACATATTATTGGGGACCTTATTTGATTCATAAATTCAGTTCTCAAAATTTGTACAGTGAAATCAAAATCAGCGACCCAAATCTCTAGTTTCAGCAGTTTCATTCGTTAACATCGACATGGAGATTCGTCATCGACTTCCTCATTTTTTATCGCTATGTGTGAACCTATACCCAGATGTAGAAGAAAGAAAAATCTGAGACTAATCATAAATAAATAAGTCTTTCCGAGCAGTATTATAATACTACGTTTGAACGTACTGTACGTAATATGAAGGAAATTTATCTCCGCTAAAATGGCTTGTAGACGCTATATACGAGGACAATTGCACTCAAAGATAATGGTAACCACATTAAAGCGTTTTTGCGGTTGAGGGCTTAGTTATGTGCACCAAATGAAAGCAATGTATTTAGATAAATGTTTTGTCATCGTCGGAGGATTATGATTAACAAATCTCTTAGAAGGCAGCCACTGCCGTGCCTCTGCTTTGTTTCCTTCGAGATAAAGTGTAGAATTATATCTTAGCGCAAATATTTCACACGGGAGCATCCTTAATAGCGAGTACGGGTGGCTATGTCTCACTTACTATGAAAGGTTTTTAGTAGTTGGTGATATGCTAGAAGCTAAGAGCATTTGGCACATTTCCTGGACAAGGATGCAATTTTTGAAACTTCATCTAGATGCCTCAACTGAACTTCAATATAATAGAAGTGTCCCCCATGTAGTTACTTGGGAAAATATTTATTTTTGCCTATATGAACGATATATTTCACGAGTGGGATGTAGGTACTTATTTTTTTTTGAGACAAGTAACCCGGGTTTCCAAGAATGAAAATCCTAATTAGCTTCTATAAGAGCTCATGTGAGCTAGGTAGGACCGACGACCGATGGTAGGTGCTGGGATTTGAACTCACATCCTTTGGGTGAGGTCAATTCGAATTACAAAAAATTTCACCAAACAGTGCGTTGTTGTAGCATATATTCTTGATGTAAGGGGAAGTATTTTACTTGTCTCTATTCCTCAAAACCGATCGAGTTCTCCCGTTCGAGAACAAGAAGCAATTGTATCAGTATACATTAATCCACGTTGTGAAATTAATGGACGAAAGGTCATGCTTACGTTGACAAAATTATTTGTATTATCTTATAGTTATTATCTCTTCTCACAGTAAGCTACTAATAATGATAATAATAACTCACTAGCACCTCGACCTGTAAGTTTCTTTATCTATTCAAGATCCGGAATTCTCATACTTCGTGCGAAGTTTATCAGTTTCCTGGAAGCCGAGTTCCTGATGTCGGAGGGAGCTAAAAATGTCCTTTCCAGGAATTTGAGCCTCTTGCAGAAGAGCGCTGGGCATTCCCAAATCAGATGTTCTGCAGTTTCCGCGAAGTTCTCGCAGTACCAACTATCACTCTCTGACTTGCCATCATTTTAAGGTGATACTCCTGAGGGCAGTGTCCAGTGACAATTCTCGTTACCAGTACCTATCAAGTATTTGTTGTCCAACTAGAGAAGCTGTTTAGCTTTCCTTGGCGATAGGCTCACTAGCCTATTCGCTTGTCCTGGCACTTTATTCCAGTGTGATTCAATTTCATCAAATTCCCACCGTCAAAATTTTTCTTTTAAGTGGGCTTTGGATAGTCCACAGAAGGGTTCAGGGCCACGAAGTGGTGTGTTTGCCCCCCCTTTGACAAGGCAGTATGCTTCCTCATAACCTTTGATGCCCCTGTGACCTGGTACCCACATCAGGGTTACCTGCCAGTTGTCTCAGCTCATACTCACAAGTGTGTGACTTCTGAGCTTTTAGTGCTGCTTGGCTATCTGATATAGATTTCTGCCCTTCGGGTGTCCCTTTCGAAAGATTTCTGGGCAAAAATCTCTATAGCATGTACTTTTGCTTGAAAGATGGTAGGGGTTTTACCAAGGGGTTATGAGAGCCTGAAATTTGACCCTTTATTACCTACTCCAACCCCTTTGTCCATCTTGGATTCATCTGTGTACCACACTGAGGCATTCATTGCCAATTCAGGACCGTTCTCTGTGTGAATCTGGTGGATGTTTATGACCACTTCAAACTGCATTTCGAAGTCGTACCTGATCGGCATGATATCTGTTGGTATAGACATGGCTTCTAGGGAAAACCATTAGATTTCCTATCAGATTTCTTGCTATCAAGTTTTTTGTCTGGTACAGTCTGGAGGCACTATTTGCTGCTTCTTTCATTACACATAGGTGCAATGGCGGAAGGTTTAGCATTGCCTCTAGAGCTGCAGTAGGGCACGTTAATATTGCTCCTGTGGTTCTCAGGCAAGCTAGCCGCTGCACATTCTGCAGCTTGACTTGTGCTGAAATTTGTTGAAGTTTTGGCCACCACACCAGTGGGGCATAGGTGACTGACCATAGGTTTGATGATCGTTTGAATGATTGAATAATGAATAACTTTTGGTTTCAGACCCAATGTCTCATCGAAGACTCTGCGGCATGTCCAGCTTGACGCTATAGCCCTGGGAAGAATGTGGCTGATCTGGCTGTTTCATGTCAGTTTTCGGTCGATTATAAGGCCCAGGGCTTTAAGTTTATACTTTCACTTCCTGGTCAATGGGACAAATGTCGAACATACAACCATTACATAAAAAACAAGTAAACTTGACATGAGATTCTGATAATTGTTATATGTGCGTTTTGAGTGTCAATCAATGAAAAAAGTCTTGGATCATACTGAAAATAGAATTATGCAACGCCTATCGAATTCAGCAATTTTTTTTAAGTTATAAAATTTCGAATAACAGTAATGAATATTACTCTATAACAATACAGTGTCTTTCGGAACGGTCTCAGAGAAAATTTATGAAAATTTCGACAAGGTGGTTTTTGATGATGCCCGATTCAATGGTGATATCGGCAATATTGCCAAGTCAACAGTTTTCCAGATATTGATGGAAATTCAAATTTTTCAAATGGAATACCCTATTTTCTTTCATTGCAATCTATTCAGCGACGCCTCATTACTTTTGTTACCAAATAGCAGATTTTAAATTAATGCAGCTTTCGAAATATGACAACATGGCTCTTTTGTTCAAAAGTCTGGGAACGTTCCGATATTTTCAATACGGTTCAAGAAAAATTCGTGAAATTTCATAAAAGAAGGTTTTTGAAGATGCCCGATTCAATGGTGATATCGGCAATGTTGCCAAATCAACAGTTTTCAGATAAAGGATGAATCAATTTTTTCATATGTAACACCATATTTGTTTTCATTGCAATCAATCCAGCGACGTCTTATTATATATGTCTCCAAATATCATAATCTAAATTGATGTAGTTTTCGAAATATGACAACATGGCTTTTTCGTTCCGAAGTCTGGGAACGTTCCAATATTTTCAATATGGTTTAAGAAAAATTCGTGAAATTTTGTACAAGCTGGTTTTTGATGATGCCCGATTCAATGGTGATATCGGCAATTTTGCCAAATCAACAGTTTTCAGATAAAGGATAAATCAATTTTTTCATATGGAACACCATATTTGTTTTCATTGCAATCAATCCAGCGACGTCTTTTTATATATGTCTCCAAATATCATTACCTAAATTGATGTAGTTTTCGAAATATGACAACATGGCTTTTTCGTTCCGAAGTCTGGGAACGTTCCAATATTTTCAATATGGTTTAAGAAAAATTCGTGAAATTTTGTACAAGCTGGTTTTTGATGATGCCCGATTCAATGGTGATATCGGCAATGTTGCCAAATCAACCATTTATTCCCAGACTTTTGAACGAAAATGCCATGTTGTCGTATTTCATAAACTACAATAATTTAAAATCTGATATTTGGAGACATAAGTGATAACGGGGCTCTGAATCGATTGAAATGAAAATAAATAGAGTTTTCCATTTGAAAAAATTGAGTTACCTTCAATATCTGAAAAACTGTTGATTTGGCAACATTGCCGATATCACCATTGAATAGAGCGTCATCAAAAACCATCTTGTATGCAATTTCATGAATTTTTCTTGACCTTATTGAAAATATTGTACCGTTCCCAGACTTTTGAACGAAAATGCCATGTTGTCGTATTTCATAAACTACAATAGTTTAAAATCTGATATTTGGAGACATAAGTGATGACGGGGCTCTGAATCGATTGATATGAAAATAAATAGAGTTTTCCATTTGAAAAAATTGAGTTACCTTCAATATCTGAAAAACTGTTGATTTGGCAACATTGCCGATATCACCATTGAATAGAGCATCATCAAAAACCATCTTTGAACCTTATTGAAAATATTGGAACGTTTCCAGACTTTTGAACGAAAAAGTCATATTTCGAAAACTGCATTAATTTAAAATATGATATTTGGAGACATAGATAATGAGGCTTCGCTGAATTGATTGCAATGAAAATAAATAGGGTATTCCATTTGAAAAAAAATTGAGTTACCATCAATATCTGGAAAACTGTTGACTTGGCAACATTGCCGATATCACCGTTGAATCGGGCATCATCACAAACGACCCTGTCGAATGTTTCGTAAATTTTCTCTGGGCCGTTTCTGAAATATGAGACCGTTCCGATACCTTTGAAAGACACTGTATATTGGTATGTTATCAAACAACGGAATGAATCATCCAGAGCAAGTTATTTTGTCGTGACCTGGGATATTCGTTGGCAAATCATAATAAAATGTCAAAGAATAAAACCTTATGAACTACCGTTCCCAGAAAACTGCTCGAAAATATAATTCTAAGAATATTTGTGAAACTACTCTAGTTTACTCCTTTTTGCACACTCTCTGTTGTATATTCACTGTAAAACGCGAATGAAAGAATATGCACAAAGAAAATGTACCTGCAAAATGAACGTTTCCGCTCAATTTTGAAGAATCATTATATCTTTCCACTCCAGCAAAGACTTGGTGTCTTTATGGAGTTTATGAGATAGCGAAGAAAATTCAAGTCTGAAATTCATGAACATTCCGCACAAGCGTTAGCTGTTGATTTCTAGTTTATATATCAATGAAATCTCCAGAATGCCAACCCGGAAGCGGATAGAAAATCAATATTGAGCGAATATTATGGTTTTGATGGTGGCTATCCAACATGATGAAATGGCTGTGACAATTTATTTTATAAGATGCCAAAATCGACGAAGCAGCTTCATTATCTGTTCCATGAAGTGTGAATGAAATGAGAAATTCATTACTGCAAACGAGTATCTCAGACCATCTTTGAAGTCTCATGATTATAACTTTCAATATTAATTTTAGATTTCGGAATAGCCTACAAAAATATCTCGAAAATCAAATACTCATATAGTTGTGACGTTTGAAACAATATTTCTTACGTCTGAATATGTTTTCATAACACAACCAAAAAGCATTATTCACCACCGACAAAAGTACAAGTCTTAAATACAAATAAGCAGAGAAGCTATATAAATTCAAATAACAACATAAATGTCATTAAAAAATAAGGCAAACCACGACCAACCCTTCGTCAGCCCCACATTACCTTTGAAAACGTCGTCCGCAGTTGAAGAAAGAACGTCAGGAAGTATTACGTCTAAACTATGAACAACGAGCTTGGAACCCACTAATAACCCCTTCCAGTAAATATGGAATGAATTAATTTCCAATCTATTTTTATATATTTCAAGTTTATCTAAGAAATTCTGCAAAAACCATCGAGCCGAAGCCAATTCTGCCATTATTTTAAGTAAGTGTATGCTTGATTATAAAATTACCTATCTCTTACAGATTATAACGGCGCCGAGGTTAGCTTGCGTGTTCCGTTTGATAATGGTATCTGAAAAATAATTACTTTTTCCCCATTTGATAGCAATTTCAGAGCAGGCCTTTCGCAAGGGATTTATTCATAAAGACTGTTTCATAAAATTTTCAACCATAAAAAGTATCGTTGGGGATATTAGTTAGATAACACGCTTGAATATATTTTCATTAAAGAATTAAGCCAAACTGCAGGACAATCAAAATTAACTGAAATAACTTCCATCGAATTAAAACTCAAAGATTTTATTATTATGAAAAGTTGACAGCAACTGATTTTTTAGTCCGAGAAAGATTTTGCCATAAGAACTTTACCTTCACCAGTAATAAAAAACTGGTTTTCAGGCCAACTGTGATTTTTGACTCAGAAAAAACTCTCTTGTAAATAATAACAATGAAATTAAAGGTTTGAATCCAGGTCATTAGAATCCATGCCATTAAAAGGTTGTATTTCGAAACGGGCTAGCGCGCTTTCAAATATTTCATTGATTTTTCAAATGAGTTGACTTAATTCATGTTATTATATTGTCACTCGGTATCTTTCACTAGCTTGAAGTACTTAGAATAATGGTAATGAATGAATAAAATAATAATTCCACGAGAAAAGTGGTGATGTTGATTGAGATGTTTCACACAACTCATTTTTCACATCATTATATAATTCTCATGTCGATAAAATGTTTCATGGAATGAAATACATAACTTCTACTTCATGCTTGCAAGACCACTGGTCATGACCCCATCTGAATCGACACCCAGTACATTTAATGTGGTCGGGAGGATATATCTTCAAACGAAGACTGTGCGCTTATCGAGGTTTTAAAGCTCTGGAGAATTCCAAAAGTAAGAAGTTTCAACATGAGGAAAACGAAATACATATCAGATGTATGCTCCGAAAGTTGGGGAATACTCAAGTAGTTACTACTTACAGTAGTCCACCAAAACTTCGGTATAGTGGATAACAGTCGTAGGTGACCCCATAACTCTCAGGTAACGACCATCC
This sequence comes from Chrysolina americana, assembly GCA_958502065.1. NCBI lineage: Eukaryota > Metazoa > Arthropoda > Insecta > Coleoptera > Chrysomelidae > Chrysolina > Chrysolina americana. The sequence goes on along the minus strand of OY293420.1, from coordinate 54,198,845 downwards.
ATAAAGAGGGAATGTTACAGAACGGCATTACTTATCGAAATTCTTTGAAATTCTGACCTACTAGTAAACATTTTGTAGGAATAAAAGTATATCAACATATTCAATTCAGAACTGATCACTTTCATACTACAAATAATAACATAAATGATTCATAGATACAACGGAAAATCGATATTCAGTATTATAGGAGTGGATACCTTTTACTGCCAAAAGTTTGGTTATTCGATCGCAAAATTCATTATGCCCTGCGTCAAAACACTGAACTGAAAGCTTTCCTCGTTGAGTAAATGATGAAAATTTAATATCTTCGAACAGAACACTGAAACTTCATCAACCACCAAATCTGCTTGAGAGAAAACTGACTGATGATAGTAGTGTGTCTACGGAATTCAATTGAAATTTTTCCCACAAAAAAAAAACTGTCTGGAGTTTTGACCTTACTAGGATCAATTTATTACATGCGCTTTGTTATACATTTCATGCTTGAAACGACTAAATTGAAATTTCGCATATATGAAACTTTCACATCGATTTAACAACTTGAATTTAATAAGCAAATATCCTTTACATTTGATTTTCAGAGGTAGGTACTGTAGAAAACATTAAAGGCTGTTTGATTCAAGCTAAAAGTTTCTGCGGTTCTTTCTCCATACCCTTTTGACAATTCCAATTGTATTTATTTCATTATCAAAATTTTTACGTGAATTGAGCCATTTGCTAGAATATCAGCGGAAACTATGTTAAGAATCAGTTATGGATATAATCAACAGGTTTACACTTTAAATGTCTCTATATCAATACTGCCTGAATACAGGCCCTGAAACGATAGCTGAATATGTTGAAGCAAAAAATATGTGCAAGGAAATAATTAATTTTTTTGTTACCAAAATCTGTTTAAGCTAAAATCACTTCCATTTAATTTCCTCCCTTCCAAGGATAACACGGCAGTAGCCAAGACAGCCTAGCCTGAAAGCTTACTTTTTTTCCACATGTTTCATCAAAATATATCAGTTTGTAGCGTTGGTGATTGATGCCTTCCTCATAATCTTGCTCAATCGCGAAGAAGTTTACAAATATTTTCCTGACGAATGATCTTCTGAAGTATTCGTTCTCAGTGTCGTTGCTAAAAAATGCGAAAGAGGGTTTTAAAGAGTGAGGCAACATGTTTTAACTGTTTTTGAAATAATGGACTTTCCATTCCAACTTTCCAGCTGAAATATCCTATTCTATTGTTTTGAAAATCGCCATATCCTCAGTTTTATCTGGCATTATTAGATTCCTCCCACATTTTTTATATTACCCATTTTATTATTCAAAACGAAGGAAACCGATTAGAGAATTCTTTCAACGTTTTATGCGCTGACAACCATAACTTTCATCTGAATACACCGCGTAGCATGAAAGCGAGATTATGGTTTGGAACATGGGCTTATGAAAGAACAATAATTAAAGTAAAACACGGTCTACCTGTTTTATGGAAGCTGGAATTGTACTTTTTCCCACAATCCACACATGACAAAAGATTTATTTATGCATGCACTCTACGACATAATGCACTTCCATTTTTATTACCTGCTCTGTATTAAACTCGATTCAAACAGCATACAAAACTTGAGGTAGGTAAGATGGTTTTTCTAAAACTCTATTCGGTAGAGGTTGAAGGAAAATTTTATCCAAATCCCAAATATTTCATCGGAAGATGAAAAATTAGTGATTCTGTATGGCAAGTTGGTGATTCTGTTAATTCAAATGAACCTGTGTTATTGATAGGGTACACTTCAAGATTTGTTTGTAGGTGAATATAAATAAAAGAAAGATCGTGATGAAACTCAACCAATTATTAAGACGACGAAAGTGTGCAGCGGGATTATACAGGTGAAGATTTTGATTAGGACAAGAATCAATAAGTAATTTATACTCGTAGATGACAATTACTATAATATAGCAATGCTCTCTTTATCAAACGAAGTAAAGTAGATGCAGATTTGCTATCACGTGGCCAACGAGCTGATAGAGTGAAATTTATCAAATGCTCCTCGGACAAGATTAATATGTCACCCGACTCCGGATCAGATTTCCTCTTGATTTGGAGGAAACTGATAGGAAATGTTATCTCGTATATCTATTCAACGAACGCCGAGCAGATGATAAGAAGTGGGTTGATGATTATCGATTCCAAACCGAGAAATTCATAAGCAGAATATACCTATATACGTAAACCCCAAAACTCGGTTCCAATAAAAAGGTATAGATTCTCACAATAGATCGCTTCAGGGGTCAAATGTAAGGTGGAGAGACCCAAAACGAAAGATTACCAATGAACGATGACCGCTATATGAAAACATGCTTCGAGTGGACAGATGAATCAAGGAACGATCTTCAGCATTGCTACGAGGGTAGTAAGCCCGCCAGGAGATGATACATGGCGAGAATGCATGTTCTATGGCGTAAAAGACACCCATAGCATGCCGCATTTTCCACAAATAACTGTCAGACTGTAGAGTAGGTTCACATACTGCAAGTGGAAGGCATCAGAACCCGCATTACGCTTCACAACACCAAGCCCTTGAGGCTGCAGCAACTGACATCTAGCAAATCAACTGTGCTATGAATGAAGCCGTTCAGACTTTCTCGCGAACGAAGAGGATGAATACTGCCCCTCTGGTTGGGGGGGTATGAGTGACGCTGCACAAAGTGGAAGTTGGAAGTCGGCGAGACAACACACGCCTCGTATTCAGTGTGCAGTGGACTACGTGGCAGCCAAAAGGCCTCTCACGGTCGCAGTGTGGCGAATAGCCGCAAAATTTAGACGACTCCACCACATATTGAATCAATGCGTTCTGTTTACCATTAAACATCTTGATAGGATACGGATAGTGGTGGCTGCAAAACGATCATTGGTGAGACGCACGAAGAGCATTGAAAAAACATGCCGAAGATGGAGTTGCGATAAACCTTCTCGCTTTTTACAAGGGCCTCCATGTGTTGTGGATAACTGGCCGATCGCCGATCGGGTGGAAACCTTCCGCAAGAGCATCTATGAGTACTCCACATGAATACCGCAACCCCAGCAACCTGGAATTTTTGTAGGAGACTTGGTCAATCTGAGCCCAATGCTCCTGGTTGAAGAGATGGTAATCGTGCTGGTTTGAACCTATTCATTGGATTGAGAAACGCACGCCACCATGGCTTATTGCTGAAAAAAGTTTCCAAGCACCCACCATCATCTGGCAAAAGTTTTCATCCCATTGCTAGATTGGGATTGATTTATCAAAGGGCAAACCATGCTCATCCCCTGAAATGAAGATTTTTCAGATCCGACTGATAACATGCTCTTGTGAGATCTTCACGCTCATCCTATACAAGCCATATTCTCTCCGTAGTTGACTGAATGAAAGAACCATATATGAGCAAAGAGTGGCGTATTTAAGGGTGACTTCCTCAGCCATACTATTTTCTGTTTTCCTCAACCAACCGAACCGGAACCTCCAGCATCCGAAAGCATGAGGTCGCCAATTTATTTTACACAAATGACTTCAAACTATAAGACTCATTGGTGAAAGATCTACATCAGTCCTTAAGGGCGGTGAAAAAGTACATGGACGCTATCAGCTCGAAAGGAAGATGCCGAGAATACAAAGAGGATCTTCAGCTCATCCACGGAAAAATCCTACTTCATCTTGATGTCGGAGAGATGTATACTTATCTAGGGGTGGAATAACGTCACTCGTGAGAAGTAACCACAGTTGAAAATTCTCTCATTGGCAAGAATCAGCATAAACTGAAGAAGAACAAGGTTGCTGCAGCTAAAACAGGGGACCGTGGACTTCTGAGTTTGGAGTTCCTTTAACAGTGTATTGGATGGAGCCTGTGGACTTAACATGTGAACGTGATCATGAAAAAGTAGGGATGGGACCTTTCTTCTCAAGACAGTAGCCTGTTCAGTCATGTTAGACTCAAACTCTACAGAAGGATAAGCCAATGCTTGAGGTCTTGTTTGAAAATTCAACTTTTTTACTCCCATTTAGTTTAACTCAGATCAAGTAGGCTGAACGTTTGCTTGAAAGTTTTAGACAATGTTGTGAGTTGATTACTTACCTATTGATCATTTGTTGAGTTTCTTTTAGAAAGTAAAGGACCAATAAGGACTTCTTCGTGGCCGCTGTGTATGCTATTCTCAAAGAATATGAGGGGTTTCTCCACTGAAATAGCAACAATTTAATTTACTCAAATTTCCATTTATATGAAATATACATTCAATGCTGAAACAGATAATTGGCAGAGGATTGGGGATAGCGTTGATTCGGATATGGTTTCACGAAACTCTATTGTTTCATCAAAATGTTTAGGATTTATATGCATCATATGATGATGAAATTAATGTAATTTTAGTGCTCTTCTCGGAATCTTGTGAAACATATCCGTCTGTACTGCTGCTGTTCGCAAATTGCTGGTGGGTTCTGCAAGTAGCAAAAACTGTTGACTTCATTTGTGGACAAACAAAACTTTGAATAAATGCAAGTTAACTACCTTAGAAATTGTACGTACTATCAGAGTAATCTTCCATATTAATTTCAAAATGTAACATGATGCATGACAAAGGATTGGAGAGGGTGACATCGTAGTATAGTCTTTCAATAATGTATACCGCAAATGTATTCACATACTAACTTACAAAATATAAATTTCCGTATAGCTCCTGGGCACGTCTGGAACGCGATTTTTTAGAAACTACCACTGAAATATTCATTGGTTAGGGTATTATTGAAAACAGAATTAAACAAGCTTCAAAACGATATGCTACTTGAGCCCATTTCCTATTTGAGATTTTCAGGGTAACATCTACCCCTTCCAAGAGGTTGAGCCACGATGGCTGCAAATACTCTAAGTTCTATAGAAAACAAAATTGACATTCTTCCAATATTTGGAATTCTTTACTGAAAGAGAATTGTTGAGGTCGAGAAGTTTTCAAATTGATAGCCTGTAGATGCATTTCTAGTGAATCTGAATAGTAATGAATAATCATACATAGATATATATTTTTGGTTTTCGAATAAAGCAATCGATATTGGTTATTTCGGTTATAATCACAATAAATTAATCAACTGTGAAGCCAATAAATTGTTACAAATTATTATCATTATGGTAAAAATGATTAACTGAACGTTAAATTTAATTTCACTTGTATGTTATTACAATAATCTGACAATGAATGAATCTGATGAATTGGATTATTGGATTCAGTCAGAATTCCAATAGTCGAACATTGCGAAACAATTCGAGTATCTAGAAATGATATTATTTTGCATTAGGTCTTCGGAAATTACTTTCTGAGAGAAGTGATTTTCGTTATCAACAATATCAATCAATTAAAATAAAGAATGGAAAAAGTAAACTTGAAATAATATCGCACACACAAATTGGAAATGGAAAGTTGTTGAACAACATCAGGAAAAGAAGTACTAGAACATTAGTGTTAAAAATCAGAAGAAAAAATTATAAATTAGGAATGGCGAACTAGAAAAACGAATGTCGTTATCTTAGGCCTTGGTATAAATAATGAAAACATTTTTGCACCTTCAGTTGTGGAAAAATTATTGAGTCATCAGAAATAAACTTCAGTGAGAGATTCAGACAGCATATACCTCCTGAAGAATGGAGCTCTTCTTCATTGAATATTTGAAGACAATTCCGAGTCATTGATAGATTTCATAGATTTTTTAGGCACCTCCGCAATTTTGATCTTGCAAGGGACTAATAATTTGTCGTTTTATTCATTCTCTATGCTAAACCTTTAATCAGCATAAAATTGTGCATATGTGGTGCGAAATTCACGAGTAATTTCTTTAGTTCGTCCATGCTTCTGAATCGATTGGCGTTCGCAGAATTGCTCTATCTTCAACCGTTCTCGATTTGGAAACATTTTCTGGAGTTAAGAGTAGTTATTTTCCTCAATAATTTTTTTTCGCTCATATTCGTGAAACTCAATCTTTTGTGAATTTACACACCAAATTTGAAGTCAATTTCGCGTCAACAAAAGATTAGATATGTTTTTTACAGCACTTCGCAATTTTGATCTTGTAAGGGAATATTTGACGTCTTATTCCTTTTTTTATGCTAAACCTTGTATGTCAGCATATAAAAAATCATATATTTTCGGAATCAGCATGAAATTTTGCATGTGTGGTACGAAATTCAAGTGAATATGATGATTTTGTATATTTCATGATTTTTAGGGGTCTACCCCTTAGGACTTTTTCAAGTATTAACTTTTGTTCGTCGATCATCTTGAAATTCACAGAGTATACTAATTTCATATTTCTAAATCAATTGGCGTTCGCAGAATTGCTCTATCTTCAACCGTTCTCAAGTTGGAAAAATTTCTGGAGTTGAAAGAATTTTTTTTCCTCATAAAATATTGAACAAAAAAATATTCCGCTCTTATTTGTAAAACTCAATCTTTTGTGAATATACTCACCGCATTTGACGTCAATTCCGAGTCAATTGAAGATTCTGTATGTTTTTTTACGGCACCTCCTCAATTTTGATCTTGCAAGGGAATATTTGACGACTTATTCCTTTTTTATGCGAAACCTTGTATGTCAGCATATAAAAAATCATATATTTTCGGAATCAGCATGAAATTTTGCATGTGTGGTACAAAATTCAAGTGAATATGATGATTTTGTATATTTCATGATTTTTATGCGTCTACCCCTTAGAACTTTTTCGAGTAGTTACTTTTGATCGTCTATCAATTTGAAATTCACAAAGTATATTAATTTCATGCTTCTGAATCGACTGGCCTTTGCAGAATTGCTCTATCTTCAACCGTTTTCTAGTTGGAAACATTTTCTGGAGTTGGAGGGTAACTTTCCTCCAACATATTTTATTTATAATTTTAATTTCATTTTCAAAAAAAACAACCTTTTTTGAATATGCACATCGAATTTGAAGTTGATTCCAAGTCAGTTGAAGATTTTAAGGGCATTTTACGGAACCTCGGCAATTTCATGTTGAAAATTTTCGTTTCTGCGTTATTCCGGTATCCTTATGATCAAAGAGTACATAAGCTATTGGCCTTCTAGTTCAAATTAAAAACCCCAAATAGGGACAACCATGTCTGTCAATACCTGAGATTCCTAAAATCAGTTGTAGTTTCAGTAAATTAAATCTTGTTTTTCAGCTTTCACGAAGTCTAGAGTTAAACAAACATTGTTTAAGGTCATTACGACTGAAATCTCGACTGATAAATACTCTAATACAAAAAGGTTCGTTGATGAATACCTTTCCAAATGAAGTCGGGTGGAACCCTGTTTCAAACGTCACACTTAGTTCCTTTACGACAACTTATTCAAATTCACTTGAAATGTACTACAGCCGCCAACTGGCCATTTTTCAGCTGTCTTACAATTCTCGAACAACACCCAGCACTCTAGTCATATGTTCCGATTTTGTCACGCCCTTCAGACACATTTTCAATCGGGTATAATAAGTTTTCCTCGAAGGGTGTAAAGGGCTCGAGTTTCTAAGATGCATACACTCAAAATGAAACCGTATATACACGCTGCTTCATGCCCCAATCCTAAAAATGTGAGAATCTTGAAAGTAGCGGAGAAAAGGGCAAGACTCTAGAGATGGAAAAAGCTGTTCCACAGATGGAGAATTTTAGTAGTGATTACTTGTAAAAAAATACTAGTACGATATAATGGTGTTTCGAAATGTTATTGCATCATAAAGCGGCATCGTGAATTGAAGACTTATAGTATATAAACCATTTTTACTCGTAAGATCATTTTATAGAACGGCAGAAAAAGATGAACTCGATAAGTTCGAAGCAGCGTGATTCGGGAAACAGTGGCATAACTTTTAATTACACACTACTTATTTCACTGACATGTAGTACATGGAAGTAGGTGGATATTTCTTAATCTCAATTGTATGTTGGTGATTGTGACTCCACAGGAAGATATGGTATGAGATGACTACCAAGGAAAAGTTGAAGAAACCCTGTGAAGATCGATACAGCATATCATCAGTTCCACGAAGATCATGAAAATACAGGAAGCAGAAATTCTTCTTGAATGTTTAAAGTTCTTCAAAAATCTCGGTGAATATACATTTCTGGCAGAAAAACGAGTTTGAGTAAGTTACGTTCGAAAAAATTCCTGAGGAAAGAATAGGCAAACTGAGCGTGTCAAATTTGACCGACAGAAGTTACTCGAGGTGTTGGTTGCTCGGTTGGTTTGAAGCTGACGGACCAGATGCAGGGTTCACCCGGGAGGGTGTCCCTTAACACTGAGAATTGATAGGAACTATTGCATTATTCTGTCGTCATTGGTTTCTAGTTAAATAGGCCTGTGTCTTTTATCAGGTTTAATAGTTTATTCACTAGGTGTTTCGGATTCATGCCTGTTTCTAGGTTGTTCTGTTCGAATATTCTGTAGCGCCTGTTGTGCAGCGCATCGCATTCGAAGATGATGTGAGAGGCTGTTTCCTCCTGGTCACCACAAAGTCTGCACTCCACAGTTTCTCTGTTCATTTCAATAGTATGCAGGTGTTTCCTAAGGTCACAATGTCTTGGTTGAGAGTGTCAGCCGTTAGTGTTTGACTTAAGTGCCTCACCAAGGCTGCGCTGTGTCGATGCACTTCGATTTGGTCCCAATATGTTTGATGATCAGTTTTCTTCCACTCATTTATTAGGTTTCTGCATCGGGTTTTGCTGATTCCAAACACTGGTTCTGAAACTATGAATGGTCTGCTTTTTCGTTACATTATATTCCCTTTTGTCCAGGCACCCACACAAGTGTTAACTTGTAGTGTTTTGCCAATTAATCGAGGCTCTAGAGAATTTCCCACACCTGCTTTGACTCAATCTGTACTGAATACAGAGCTTTTATTGCGCTCTGGCTGCCAGATGGAATATAGATGTGTTTTCTTTTATACCCACTACCTAGATTCATCTGTATGCATGTCCTTATGTCATTTGTCTCAGTTTGGAATACTGTGAGTAGAATTATAACGTTCCTTCTCGGCCTCATTCCATGTATTCCTGCTACAGTTCCCACCTCTGTTTTTGAGCCATCTGTGTACCAGATTATGTTTCCAGATGATAGTGATTCTACTCCCAACTCACATTGGTCCAATTTAAGCTGTATTCTGAATGGTTTTTCGAATAAGTATTGGAGTAGCATGTAGTCTAATATCATTTCCAGTTCGGTATTGTTGACTTCATAAATGATTTTGGTATGCCCAGTTTGTGGTTGGGATCTCCAATTACCTGTTTGTATGAGTCTATATTCATTCATCCTCGCCTCTTCCGGACTGACTGAGATGTCCAAAGGTGGAAGGTTTAGGATGATTACCATAGGAGCAGTCGGAGTGCTGCTCATAGCGCTCGTGATACACAGACAAGCGAGCCTCTGAAGTTTACCAAGGTTGAGTTTTGCCTGTCTTTGTTTCACTTTGGACCACCACAGTAGTAAGCCGTAAGTGAATCTGGGTCTCATAATTGCGGTGTAAAGCCAGTTCATGACTTCCGGTTTCAGTCCCCTCCTCCTGACCAAAGGAGTGAAAACAGTATAAATACTTTTTGGTGATATTGGAATATTACGAGTGGGCAATTCTTGTCTTCCGAATGTATACATTGAGAACAGGAATTCAAACGATTCATTTCTTTAATGCATAACAATTTTTAATTTCAAAAAGCGATTAGTTTGATTACAATGTTTCATTCCCCATAACAATGGTATGAATGAGAGGTATTCAATATGGCTCCTCTGTAACTGAGTATTATTCTGAAATAGACTGACTTGAAGCAAGAAATATAGATCCTACTATATGCGTGATATGGTTCGCCAAATATTGCACAGGAGCGTTGAACAGTAGTGTTCATAGCACTACGAACATAGGCGTAATAAAAATACTAGAGCAATTATTACTTGTTAGGCGATGATCCGAAGATGTCATACACTGTTGTCAACATCAAATGCAAAATCAGCTGGCTTATGGAAATAATTTGAAACTTCACTGTTGTTATTCGTTAAATGGTAATATGGTAGGAATGTTTCCCCGACAATCGTCGATGATTCATGTCTGATCTGTTATGAAATAACTGATCTGAAATACCACCAAACAAGAAACGACCCATCTCTAAGGAAACTTGAAATCTCAGCTAATCGTTCCACATTCACACTGGTGAATAACAGCTACCTCATGAGAATCCAGATGATTGTTACTCATCTCGAATACACTTTGTGTGAAGTACGACAATCAGCGGTGACCCCATTCCATTATAATTAGTTTTTTATGTTGTCGGAGACCGCCCAAAACTATATTGTGCACGGAAATCGGCTTTGAAGTAAACACCTCAGAACTAAAACTGAATAAACTACACGTTTAATAGCAAAAACTTTATAGCTGTTACGCCAGGATGGAAGGGATGAAATTCGAGCGAAATGAACAAAGCCAAAACAGTAGGTAATCTATCAACTGTATATTCTGTGTAAATCTTCACTAGGGCTGTAACAATCGAAAAATATTGTTACCTCATAGAGAAAGGAAGGTTGGTTCGATAAGAGGTAATTTTCTCACAGTATTTTGAGAACTCCATAGTTATTCTGTTTTTATATTTCTTGTGTGAACACGGAAAATTCAAGATGAGATCAGTTGGAATAAATATATGAGAGTAATTTCCCTGCAGAGTTACATAGAATTGAGGCACAAACGTAATTGTTAGGAAGTGTTGTTTCCTGCTCAATGAATGGTTCCATCACAAGAGCAATGAACTGATACAAATTGGATTGAGAAAAGAGAATGTCAATCCAAATGAGAATATCTTCATAATGTACGTGTCCAATATTGATCTTCAGTCGTGTTTTTACGAATAATGAAGGGAGGTGGAATATATATAGGTACAGTGAGGGACACAATTATGGAATAAATTAATTTTTTCAAGTATAATCAACTTTAGAGACAAATCCTGAAAAGTATGTCGATTATGATTTTTCGGCTTACAATATATTGTAACAATCCTGAAGTCGGACCTGACCGCGCCTGTTCGGATAATCACGCCAACATCGCCTGCATGACCTCATCTCTGCTCGTTAATGATACAGCCATGACTCATCACATCCAAGAAGGAACGAGATGAGGGATGATCCAGATCACCGAATGCAGTTTTGTGAAGTAATAAAAGATTAATGTAATCAAAATCCACACTTCATTCGTCAAATCCATTTTTCTGATGGAGCAACCTTCTGTTCGAATAGAACCGTAAATCGGCAAAACTGCAGGCACTGGAGGCAAGAGAATCCTCAAAAACTAAACACATGGGCGAAGACCTCTTACGAGGCAGAGATAGGTATCTTGATTTTTTATAAAATGAACATAAACCCACCCCTACAGACATTTTACCAAATGAAAACAGTCGTAATTTCCAAAATGAAAACATAGAGTTTCAGCAGAGCAGTGCACATCTTCACTTCACACTTCCTGTTCGTGATTTTGTAAACAAATAATTTTCTAGGAGATGGATTGGTAGACGAGCAACATTAGTGGCCCCCCAAGTTCTCCAGAACTCACACCACTTATTTTCTTATGGAGTTACCTAGAATCAATGGTTTACATCGATAGACTAGAAAATTCACAAGATTTAATAAATAGAATCAGATTGAAAATTCGTAATATAACTCTAGAAATGATCAACAATTGCCAAGAAGAATGTCGTCGTTGCTTCAATTACTGCCGATAAGCAATTTCTATTTGTCAAATAATAAATTTTTTCTGTTTTCTGACAGTAGTAGAGAGTATTTAGTATTAAATAAGTTAAATTCTTCTTGTTGTGTAAATTATTTTCATTTAAAAATCAAATATTTTTTTCGTAACCCTGTATAAATAACTATGTTCATGTTGATCACTGACAATGAGCTATCCCACGACGCTTATTCTCATTCAAAAAAATCATCGATTACGTCATCACGCACAGATAGATAACGTCACAAAATCATTATTTGAAAATAAAAATTGACGTGTTTCGGGATTTGTTTGCAAAGTTGCCGATTCTCGAAAAAAATTATTTATTCAATAATTTCTACTGGTATCCATATCGTGTTCATCAGTACAAAAATAGCGAAGACTTTCCAAAACTCCGACAAATACCAAGTGGCACATTTTAGTTTCTCTTTATGTTAATAGAGAGATATTGCAGGTCATAGTTACGTCAGTCAGTAATAAAGTTGTCCTTGTTTTGACATATACGCACGCGCAATGTGAATCTGGAATAAGGACAACTTTATTAAAATACTGCCTGCCTTTATTAGAAGATGGTTAAGGCCATGATTTAATGTTCCTTTAATTTCACTTCGGGTGTAATCGTGGACACGACATAACTCAGTCTGATAATTATATGACTTTTTCAACACAGATCGATATCGAAACCCCCTTTTGTCTATTTTATAATCACAATAATTGTATAAAATAAAGTAGCTGGAATGAAAAATCTGAGAATCTAGATTTCATTTATAGGTTATGAATAACGAACGCCTGTGTTAGTAAGGGACGAACAGACATAACTGCAATATCTCTGTTCTTAATCACAGAATAGTGCCAGTCACTATTAAAATAAAGTTGCCTTTAATAATGGCTGGCGCTATTGCAATATCCCTCTAATATCAGCAGTTGTAATAAAAATGTATTTCCTAATTTCTTAGGTCAGTTTTGGCCATTCACAGTGAGTATTCTGCAACGACAATAAAAAACTGTAACAGAAAATTGTAAACTATATAAGTTGTCCCATTTAAAAATAAACATATGTTGTTGTTGTTAAAAATTGTTTTTTCCGTCAACCAGCTGAACGTCCTTGAGAGTACAACCCCCAAAAGTCTTCGAAAGACTTGTGCGAGCTAGAGAAGACGCAGCCCTTACCTTTTAACGTGTGATGCCATGCACGAGACCGACGACCATGCTGGGAATTGAACCCATGACCCTTAGGTTGAGAGACAAGCGTTCTACCATCATGACCATCACGGCCCATCACATATTGTTCGTATATCTCAGAAACTGTTCATTTAATTACGTAGAAAATATAAAATTTAAATCACTGGTTCATTTAATATACATATCCAAAATTTTGTTATTGTGTCTTCCATGAAGAAGAGCTCAATTGGACTAAACTAAAAGTCAATAACAATAAAGTATAGTATAATATAACAACAATAATCTTAAGATACCTGAGAAAAACCACATCTGATTGGACTACATATTCGAAAAAATTGATCATTATTTCAATGCCTTTCGACTATACAGGGCGGCTATTAACAGTCCTCCCCCTGTTAGCTTTTGAACAGTTTGACGTAAAACATACAAAAAAACCACTACTTTTTGAAATAAAATACATTGTGATTGCTCGATAGATGGCGCATCAACTAAAAATTTTTGAATGGCATGGGGGGTCATGATAATTCAATTCTCTTTCCAACCATCTAAAAGTTTTTTGAATATTGTTCCATAAAAAAAATCTGTTCCGTTAGTTCACATCAAACCATTCAAAAGTTATCGTGGTCAGGTAAGAAAAGAGGTTCAGATCCGCACTTATTCTGACATTTCAAATGCATATTGTGAAAAAACGTAAAGAAGAAAATCTAAAAAATTTAGATGGTTGAAATGAGAATCGAATTATCTTTTCAAGGATGTGACAAATGACCCCCCATGCCGTTTAAAATTTTTTAGTTGATGTTTTATTTTTAGTAGTATCGATGAAACCCTCCAAAAGGTTTTTTTATGTTTGTACGTCAAACCGTTCAAAAGTTGACAGGTGGGGGGACTATTAAAAGCCGCACTGTATACAGGTAACCGTATCAACATAACTGAATCATATACTTGTAATTGTAATCAAATATATCTGTCATCATGCACGTGTGATGAAAATTAGTTTAAGTGCCCAAGCGAATGCAACTAATGACCCAAAATATTTGATAATTATAGGGATATTACTAACGACCTACATCATATGTTGGAATACTGCTTTACAAAGGCTGAACTATACAATATGTGCCCATTTTCGTTTGTCTGGCTGCGTACTGCTACTTCTGCTTTCAATTATATTCATGAAAATCTGGAGAAGTGATGTTTTTTGGGCCAAAAATCGTAAGAGTGATATATGAGTATTTCGTGAACAGCTGGAGAGCATAATAATTTTTTCCATTCCTTCGATTACCGAATAACGAGTAAGGATTATTTTTCTCTCCGGCTTGGCAATAATCAATGGCGTACCATTATAGGAAATACAAGAATTATTGTAACAACAGTTGTGTGACTTTCAATCTTCGAATGCCTAATTCGGGAAGCAAAGTGTCCTAAGCCCATTTTGTTGTTTCCCTAGAAGAATCACATTAAGTAATGATAATTGTTACAAAGATTCCTTTAAAAAGGAATTGAGAATATTTTCACGTTTGTCTATATTTCTTTAATGTCTACATAGTATTTATACTTACCTCTAAATATGTAAATCGAAAAACTGCGAGCAAAACAAAATTAACGTAAAAATTACCTGAAATGGACTTAGGATAGTGTGCTTTCGATATGCAGAATTATAAATGTAATTTGTTCAGTAATTTTCTGATTTGTTAAGATGGAGTCGTGGGTATGGTTCAGTTTTTCAATCGCATAGCTGGCGAAGATAATGATTTACAAATAAACCTCAGTATTTGTTCCCAAATATACGGTCCATATTTCAGGTCGTAGCACAATTGTCATCTCGCTGAAAAATTTGCACATTTCAAGGGACAATTTACTGACAATCTAAAATAATGTATTATATTTGAGACAATGTTTCCAAGAATAGAATTGTCAATGCACGTTTTAAATTGGTTATCAGTTGAGAACTGTATATTTTTCTGGATATATCCTCGATAAACTTCATCAAAATACAAGTGGATCAATCGAGGAAAAGATTCTCTGAATACATTTTTTCGTTTCTGAAGATGGATGCACCGACACGAAGAGAAAAAAAACTCGTATTTTTCAGTTATTTTCAAAGCGGTTGTGAAATTTCAGACTTGGATACATCAGTTGATTCTTCCATAAAGTGTGCTTCTTTTGTACTACTCAACATATAAAATGACACAAAATACATCCTGTATATATCATTCAAAATAGTTATGAAATGCTTGATTCATCCTGAACACTAACGGATTCGCATTCAAGTACATGGGAGTAATTTTGAACCAAATGCAAAGCAGTCAGATATTTCTCCTGCTCGACTATTGATTAGTGAGAGTAAATATTAATTACACCACTCCAGGTATATGTGAGAGTCTTACTAAGATTGATTTATTCAACTAATGCCTTAATGGCATTTCACCTAATCCAAATGGTAATTCTAGTCAACATACATATTTTAGACTATAATGATAATGTTGCATATGAAATCTTCATGGAATTCAATGAATTTTTGATAGGCAGAATGGGTTCTAATTACCTAATAAAAACGTTATTTCGGTTTGCAAATCTATCCATCATTAATAGTTGAACCATTGGATTTTTCATTTATTCATATATACATATATTTGACAAAACACAAACTTCAAGTTCTACTAATTAGGTCAAAATTACCAGTATACGAAATTGAATAATTGATGTTTGATGCATTCTGTGTTTGAAGAGATGTAAATGCTCTCCTGACGAAAAACATTTTCCGAAAAATTTCAATTAAAAATGTTCCCCAAAACTTATTATATAATCTGATAGACCCTATATATTTCCAGATACTGGGAATACCTTTCAACAAAAAAATACAATATTACCAAATTTTTATGATGAACTAGCTAAGAGAAAATAATTTTTAAATCAATTACATTTTTACTGTGAACCCGCAGTTGAAATTCTTCACGCATACTGAAGAAGTACTTTTTTGTCAAACAGGTTTTCTAACCTATTTAAATTTTTCTTAGAAATAAATCACTTTTATGCTTGAGAATTTAAAAAATGCCTCAACATTTTGAAGGAGACCTAACAAGAATAAAAATTGATTGGTTAGCAGAAGAAATAACTTAAAAAAACTGCTAGTATGACAGATTTTTCATCAAGATTCAGTGTTATTGAATTTGTTACTGAACTCACCAACAGAACTGCCTATGATGTAGTATTCATGGGTTAACTCACCTGCAACAGAAAAAAAAAGCATCAATAATGAATTTCTTCAATAGACTAAATCGTGGAAGCTGATTCATATTTTTCATGAGCAGAGTAACTTTTATATTATACTAACAATCAATAAATGTTCAAATACTTTAAAAGTTTAAAGTAGAACATTGATATTGTAATTTTCATGCTATTTGTGAAAACCTATAACATTTGAGTGGAAAGAACTTGATTAGTAATGACTAAATGGATTCATTAGAAAGTACCCAAACGACCCAATGTCGTCTGTGATCAAAGGCCCAACAAGAAAAACTATGAATGTACGCAATAAAATAATTGAGTCTTATTCAAAATGAAGGATGACCTGTATAGTGTATACTGATTATGAGGTATATTATATTGGCTGAGAGGAAAAGGTGACTGAACGTCGAAAATTTAATAGAACATGTACAGTATATCCTATAGTTGAGTAAATATTATCGTTATTGGACTTGATGGTTAATTGCGACAAAATGATTTTTTTTTCCTAAAAGATATGATATTTGCGATTGTACCTTCCGCACTTGAAAAAGATGAATATGTGTAATCAAGGAAATATATAAATACAACATGAACGAGTTGAAAACGCAACACCCAGTTATTTTGGAACCCATGGACTGATTTTGAAAAATGAAAATTTCAAGTTAGACCACTCGACAGATATGAAATATTCACATTTTCGAAGCCTACTATGCTCTGCTATATAGGTCGAAATTTCATGAAGGATCAGTAGGCATTTTGTTTTCTGGATGCCTATTCGATCTGGGCATATTTTGAACACCTATATACCAAGTTTCTGTTGAGTTATATGATAACAAATTTCCAAATTCATGCTTTTTTGACTGACCTTGTGTGAAAGTTTATCAACTCTACAATAAAGATGAAGTAGCTATTCAGTGAAAGAATACTTCGCATACTCAGATACGAAATTACATGGTTATAATCGTTTCAGGAAGTTGTGTCTAGTTTAACCAAAATCAACAAATCAAAAGTTATATTCAATTTTAGAACAATAACCAACAACTGGAATAAACAGCTTCCTCAAATATTGGTGTTTTCAATATATCGCCCTTCACGCTCTATACATTTTCTATAACGCCGTCTCAAATTTTGGTGAAACTCTTTCAATTGGGTTGGTTGTGATTCACCACAATTTTGCCTTGACCTTTCTAATAATTCGTTCAAGTTTTGTGGTGTATTTTCATAAACAATTCCTTTTCAAATATCCCCATAGAACATTGAAGTACTAAAAATATAACATTGTACAAGTGTGGAAGGCAAATAAGTCAATTGCCCCGAAGTAACTACGTTTAAAGAACGATTTGGCAGTAACCTATCGTATTCTGATTTTATCACTCTGAAAAACAAAGTTCATAATAACTGTATAATAATTCTTTTTTCAAAAACATTTCAAATTGTGGAAGGATAAAATCCCAAACAAAAACAAGACATGAAATGAATTTTTTCCACATAATCAAATTTTCAATTAATATTCCCACTAGAATTTCTCCTATCTTTAAAATGCTTTATCTGATAGTAGTTCTATGAGATTATTCCTGAGTATATTCTATATTCATTATTCAATATCGAAGAGATATTGGCAGGTATTACCGATGTATATAACTAAAAAAAATACACGGCAACAGTCCTACGTTTGGACGAGCTAAAGTCTTCAATATTCTTGAAAAAGAGAGCATGCATTGTTTCATCATTTACAGCAGTAGGTAATCGTCTCCGTAGCTATAATGTCAACTTTCAGCAGAACTGGTTCTAATTCGGTGACAGAGTTAGGGTCAGACTTTAGATCAGTGTCAAATAAGAGACGCCCACATTTAAGTACTTGTATTTTAATGATTCCTGTAGAGATAATCTTCGATATTATATTCCATTCAATATCCCCTATTGTAAAACCTATGACAAAGCATTCAATAAACACTGTCATGATTTATCTCTCGGCATTTTCTCAACGATATTGAAAAAATATTCCCCATCTCAGATCAATAGGTTAAAATTTGTTTTCACAGTATTTGCTTCATTTTTTTAAAGTACATATCCCCTTCCCCTAGTGATCTTGGAGGTAGATCTCACCCTTCGCCAACATTCTTGGCAGTTTGTTCGTCAACATATCTCTTATTAACCAAACACGGTTTTTCATCCAAACGAACTGTAGTTTACATTATTCAAGCGACTTGTAAAGTAGCTTCTATGATCGAAGTGTTATGAAACCAACATGAAGTCTCACTGATCGTTTCTTTAATTTATTCAGACGTTTTTCTGTTCATTTCATAATATAATTACATTATACTACATGGCGTAAGGAAAACATTTGGTGAAAGAGTACGTCCCTAGTCTATCAAAAAGACTAGCAGACTATACAGTGTTCATAGAAAGTCAATTTGAGTCTTAAGCACCAGGATCTTCCTCATGAATTTCAAAAAGTAAGGGACTCTAATCCAGAAGTATTGTTTCTTAACTCACGCTCCTAAAATGTAAAACTTCAAAATGCATTCATAAAATACTCTACTGGTACCATTTCGCTTGAGACGCTAATGTCACACATATTCTCAATAGACTATTACGATTTCTCGGAGTAATTTAAAATAGGTTAGTGTTTGCAAACAATAGTTGGCAACAGTTTCAAAGAGCCCCTTTGGGTTATTAGCGCTAGCTTAAAAGTGCAGAGGTTGCAACAAAAGTAATTCGTGAGATAACGTATTCAAGGATCGGTCTTTATGGGTTCATAAATATCAGATTCTACCGCACATAGTCATATATCGTATTCCTGAAAGATTTCCAAGGAAAACTATTTCTAGTGGTGGAATACTTACAACATACTCGCTGGGAATTACTTGTTGGGCCTTCCGTCATCCGGTTGAAACTTTCAGAAGTAGCCTAGAGACTTGTGCGAGCTGAAGATGACTATGTACCGTTATTTGGAATGTTTATGTTTTATTTGTTGTATTGAAGATTATAAAAAATTGTAATTGGTTAGTAATTTCAAGGATGGAATGTTTATTTAGTCGACTTCTTCAGTTTTCACGGATAACTACGAACACAACATTTTAGCAGGCGAAGTAAAAATAGATTATAAGAGATTTTGTTCCATATATGCTCAATATGATAATTCTAGTTCGGTTTGTAATCAACCGTTGGTCTCAGAGAAACGTTTATTATCATCAAGATCTAAGGAGTTCATGGATAATTTGATGTTCAGTTTTTTCTTGAATGCTATATGTTCAATTATAGAAAACTCAGCTTCTAGAGAAGAATGTTATGTGAGAGTCAGTCAGAAGCTATAGAAAAATCACATAACATAACCCGGTCCCATGCATGGCATCACACGTTGAAAGCTAAGGGTTATGTCTCTCAAAGACTTCTAATGGTTGATCGTAAGGGTCAAGCCAGTTGACGGAAATAACAATTTCAACAATATTTTCAACTTCAATTCCATCCTCCTTGACAAGAAGTGAAAGCGAATGGAAAATGAAATTTCTGTATGAAACGTGAAAAATGTGACAGAAGATCAGGAAGAACAGTATTTTTTAAAACATTCAATGAGTATTGATAGCATTTTTATTCTAAGTGTGTACCTGTAACACGACAAATAATAATAATAGTACCAGTCAGGCCCTGTCTCCAGAGCTCCGACACAGCCGGAGGGTGTGCTGGTGTGTCATTAACCCCAGTAAATACTCCCCACGTCTGTGGGGTGAGTGATTACTGGGTCCGAGAGTCATGTGCCCAGAGAAGGCGGAGTGAACCAAGAATTACGGCCTTTTGCATTCTTCCAGCTAAGTTTTTTGCCGCATCATGGTAAGCCGCTATGATTTTTAAGTTTGAGAGCAGTGTATTCATCATTCCACCAATGACTCCAATTATCAGAACCACCATCTTGACAAAGTGGTTTGGGTAAAGACTGCGGAGTTCAAAGAGTAGATCTCGATGTTTAGTCCGTTTTTCCTCCTCTTTTCGGACGATGTTCGTTTCGCCAGGAGCTGAAAACTCAATGACAAAAATTGTCCTACTTTGATGGCCAAGGAGGACTACATCGGGCTTATTGGCTTGTATTTGCCTGAAGGTGGTGAATGAGTACTTCCAATAGATTCGGCAATTCTCATTCTCCACAACGGAGTATTATTATTATTATTGAGTGAAGGAACGATTTATTCAGTAATTGATAAATACGACGTACCTCAAGCTCCATTTTCTTGAAAGTTATGTTGTGAAAATCACATTTTCCGTATACACCTGGTGTATGTTGGTGAACTGATACAACACTGTATAGTATTCATTAGGTACTGTACTTTCGATTTTTATATAGTGTATACCATTAAATTTTTCAGTAAATTTTTCGTTTTTTATGACCATTACGAAAGCTATTATCGTTGAACTACCAACCATTTTTTATATTCCAAAATGTAAGAAAATATTCATTATGCAGAGAAAAGTTTTCGTCTGAAAACATAACACAGGGCAGGCCAGTAGTTACTGGCAATGAAAATTTCATAAAATTTTTCGTACCGTACAAATAAATCACTGGTATTTTGTATTACATATGCATGTTATGATGTTTTTTTATGTTTCCTATGTTTCATCATTCGAGCATACATAGCTAACACATATTCAAATCGATAAGAATGTAATGGAAACATTTTGCGGTTGTATTATAGCAGAGTCGAATCGTTATATCAGTCGTTATTTCGATAGGAAATTGTCGATTTTCATAAAAAAAACGTTTATATCGGAAAATTTCAAACAGAAATATACACTGGTTATTGAAATTGGTGTAGGTATATTGATATATTTGAATATTAATTACTTCATGAAAAATCGGATTATAAATAAACGTTAACAGACAACATTGAATCATGTACGTAACAATAAGAATATTTCTGTACTTAGACTATAAGCCCGTGCCGATAGAAAATGATCGCTCATCAATGGATATAATCCCCAATTTTTTGTTCATATAATGAATGCACTGAGATACAAACTGATTCCAATTAACTAGCGTGAGACATGGTTGTATGTTATCAAGTTATAATTTGGTTTTCAAACTCAATGGAACTGGTTCTGAATCGAGAGAGACATGTTCTTGAATGCATCTAACTTGGGAAGAAGCATCCTGGCTAATTGAAGCAGTTAACGGGTGAGAATTAGGAAAATCACTATCACCAAAAAGCATCAAGGGAAATTCAGAGTAATTCAACTGTGAAGTTAAAGTGAGCGATGCTCTTAATATCCGTCAATCTACCATTCTCGGTTGTGAAGACTTAGTGCAGTCCGTTTTTAAACGATATTCTCATGCACAGGTAGATACATTTTCGAACTTTTTTCTCCATGACTTAGATTGACATACGGAATTAGCTATGTGGATAGATATAGTGTAGTGTTTTAGCACTTTCGAATGTGACCATGGTGGATTGCTTCACTACTTTGTGTGGTGATAAACGCTTTGTAGAAATTAATAATTTCACCGGATAAGAAATTCATTGATTATTCACTATGCTTTATCTTCGGATTTATCAGATAATAATTCTGTTTTATAGCTTACCTGTGTCAATGACCGATGAGTAGTCGAGAAAAATTATTTTGAACAAAAGAAAATGGTGAGAACCGATGGAAAGTAGGTAGGAATCTGTTATTGAATGTAAGATATATTAAGCTTTCAAAGCTTTGTCGTTAGTTGAATATGAGAAATTCCAAAAAGTATGGCAAGTCTACAGAATGATGTAATTATACGGAAAAAAATTGACATTGAAAAAAGCATCGACAATGAAGTGAGTGATATCAAGGAAGACTAACCAAGATCCACTACTTATTCTGTTGAAGTTTGGGATTTCAAAATGAGAATTATCTCATAACGAGTGGATAAATATACTCGCTTGAATAACGGGATATTGAATATTCGAGCACCATTTTTCGAAGGACCAGGACGTATTCAAAGCTCTGTATATGGATAAATTAATTTCAGAATAATAATGATATCTAATTCACGAAAGTTGCAAATGGTATATATTAATATCCAGAATACCGTACGAAGAGAAAAAAAGTGAAAATATACTAGCGGTCCCGTTTAAAAATTCAAAACTTTATGTAATTACGGTGGAAGTTACATGAAGCTTAGTTACTAGTCCAAAATTTTCGTATACACATTCTCTGAATTGTTTTCCATTATTTTCAATAACAAATAGTTTTACGGTCGAACCACCGGTTGGACATCCGGTATATTATATTGATACTATACCATTTGATCTTCATGTAACGATTTTTTTTTCAATTTCTTTTTTAGGTCAACAATCGGTCTGGTCATACACTATGCTTTATTATTATTGAATAATAAACAAAAGGGCATTCTGTAGAGAAGAAATTTTATTGAGGAAGAATAAAAGAATTTAGAGAAAAAATTCAACGTTCCCTTACATTCATCCACACAATACTTTCGCATGAAAATGCTTTCCATCATCTCTGCGCTATTGAATGCAAAATCAGCCTTCAACCCATAAAAAGGCAGATAGCCTATTGCAATCAAGTATGTATTGAAAGAAACTTGTTTGCATCGATAGCAACTTTTTCTTTATTCATGAGACGTTGTCGAGGGCTTACTCGAAGAACAAAAACCAACTGCCTCCAAGGAAAATGTTCGATAGCAGAGAATGGGCTGAAGTCACATTTTTAATAAGAAATTCAGAGTCGCAACTGCGAAATAAAGCAGAGCCGTTATGGAAGTTTTGTGAATGTATTTAGAACGCGAGATGGATCAGTATGATTTTATTATATCTTTTTTCTACGCCCATGTCTGTAAACGTCAAAAATCGCACTGTCAACATTCCTTGTAAATGACATTTAACAATAACATGCACGTAACGAGATTTCATAACATACACGTGCGTTTTGAGAAGAAAACTTAAACTTCTTGGTGCAATTAAATTACAATCAAATTTATATTTACGTAAGACTATATTTGGGATATTTACACAAATATAGTCAATTAAAAACATAAAAACTTTTGGCATGCTATGAAAATAAATGTCATGTAATTTATATTGTCAATTTCTTGAACAAAATATAATTGTATCCGAACATTTTCTCAACTTTATCTACGATTATGTCTGATAGTAGTGAAAGTGATGAAATTATGAGCACTCCAGCGGAGTGAATGGGCGTAGAAAAAGTATAGTACGTTACACGAGTTGTAAGCCCATTACGCACTCATGAATTATGCACTCGCCGCTGCGCGGCTTCGTGCATAAACTTTTTCATTTCGTGCGTAATGGGTTTCTTACAACTCTTGTTACATAACATACTATTACAGAATATCACTCGATGTTGTGGAATACATACAGTGTGGACACCAATTAGGGAATCAAATTATGTAAATTATTTCAAATGTGGAGAGTAACTTTCCGCACGCGTGTGGATGAGCTGTCAAATGATTCCTGGTTAGAATTACTGCCGCTGCATGTTAAGCTGTCAAATATATAATTTCTATTCACATTTTCTACGAAACATTTACATTTGGAGCCCAAAAAGAGAGCAATTTGAAAAGTGTGATTTTTTTATCTTTATAAGAAACATTTTTTATTAGACTTTACCAAACTAATAAGCTAATTGGCCGTAGATAATGATATCTGAAAATAAACTTTATACGGAATATTTCGTTTCTACAGTAATTGAGTATTAATTTGACCAAAGTTCGAAAAGATTATCACGAATGAATCGAATAAAATCGACAAAGTCAAAGTACCCTTTCTCTCCACACGTTTCCACCGAGTAGAAAAATGAGGCCAACATCTGTCAGAAAACAAGTACTTCCCTGGCTAATACCACGACGGAAATAGAACTACATCTGACAGATATTTGTGCAACGTTATTTTAAGAAGACCCAACTGCAAGTGCGTATCTTTTAGTTGAACAGTAGATTATCCTTCATTTGGCTAGGAATGACCACCTGCAGATATGCATGTTTCGAAGGTATTGTCTTTCATCAGTGCTAGGGTAGGTCGGACAATATTATAATCGTCCTGTCCCTGCCAAATGAATAATAATTAACCGTTTTACTAATATTTCCCTTTCGGATGAAGCTACGACCCACAACTAAGTCGATCGCAGAGCCATCCAATACCATGACGGACATTGAGCTACATCTGACTGATATTCTTCTCAGTCAGCATTTTTGATCGATTTTCTTAAACACGTATCAATAATATAAATAAATAGTATTGGAAAAATTATCGCTTGGTCGTATAAAAAAATAGTGTACATTAGTTGTGCGAAAGTTATTTTTCACACTCGTGGGACTGTCGCACTCGGCATGTCCCTAGTGGAGGAATATTTTCAACTCGTGTGGAAAATGTTACTTTCTGCACTTATGATGTAATATTTTATTCTAAATACATTCTTAGTGCCCACAGGCTTCCAATTATCAAGTTCACGTTTCATCTTTCCTGAAGTGTGCTATAAACTCTTTATAGTTAAGATATGGTATCCGGTTCAAAGGACGAATGTTCAGAGAGAGAAGGAACTGCATGGGGATCCGGTAGGGCTGTTATGGCAATTTCAGAGAGCAGAATTGGTTTATAATTCAAGATAAAACGTTCCCTACTAAATCTGATGTTTTCCATCACGATTCGGTATTCCAATATTTTGAATTTTTGTAAAATTTGTTCTTGCGAATCACCCAGGTTTTCAGAAAAAAAAACATTCAGAAGCAGAGCTTGTGCGAGTAAGGGAGAACCGTGACCTACAGTTTACGTACAAGTGGATTCCGAAGCACTTCAGCTCAGTAGCAGACGGTGGGGATCGAACCCGAGCCGTCTGGGTGGGAAGCAAGCACTTTAACACCACGACAACTTTGCTTGTGGCGACTACTTCACGAACAATTTCAAACAACAATTTCAAACAAAACAATTCTTGCAAATTGTTCATTATCACTCATGCTTTGGGGGCATTTCCGTCAAACTCGAAAATTGCCAATCTCAAAAAAGGAGAAAAAGGCCGTCCAAGAAATTACAGACTTACCGAACGGTTATCTGTTATCTGTTATCAATGCTTTTGAAGAGAATGTGGTATGAAGAGATCAAAACAGTGTTGGTGCTAGAACAGATCCCTGCAGGAAACCAACATTCATTGGAGAAGTGTCAGATGGAACTCCAGCAACTACCACGTGAAGAGATGTGTTTGAGAGAAAGCTAGATAGCAAGAAACAACTGGGGGAAGTTTGGTGAGGAGTCCCTGGTGCCAAACGCGAGCAAACGTCTTGGAAGTATCTACGGCAGCGGCCAGTTCTACTATATTTTTCAATAAATAGCTGCCATATGTGAGACATAAGCAAATTAGCCACCAGTTGATCTCTGATGACTGAAACCATATTGATGCTCCTTCACAATTCCTGAGCGTTTTAGATATTTCTTTAGCTCAATTGAAGTCACATGCTCAAAGCCCAATACCGAGGTGAATGATTTGGCTACAAGGGTGGCTATTATTATTATTTGCCGTGGCGCTCCGGGCGACTACTTACTGATGTTTTAGGTGATGTATTCACTTTTCAGCTGTGGGAAAACCCAGAAAACCTACAGCACCACCTCGGGTGGTCGGTGTGCACTCCAAGCTAGCACTAGACGAGATTGGCATCTAGACAACTCACAATACAACAAGGCATGCGGCCGCCTATCGATCCGATATAAAGTAGTTGAGAAAAATTCTCGTACCTACATCGTATTCGAACCGACTATCGCTATGCTGGAGTTTCGAACGGTCTGTGCATTAGACCGCTGATCCATCGACCACCTCTATAGGAAGAAATTTATGAATTGATTACCTTTCGTGAATAAACACTTTGATCAAAATAACAATATGCTCTGATAACAATAGTAATACCGTTCTTATTTCAAGTAAACTATCAGTGCCCTTTCCGTTTCGAGGAAGAGCTGAATAGATGTTATCCCCAAGAAAATATATCAAAATCTCACAAAAGCGCCTTAAAAACTATATTTCATCTTTCCTCAATGTTTAGTCTCGCGTGACTTCCATTCAATTTCTCAACATAATACGAAATGCTAGAAAGAAATTTCTTATTCCGAACTTGTGACATTCATGTCTTTGTGGTCTTATTGAGATAAACATATCTAATAGAAACATTTTTACATGCACATAAGAAATCCACAATTTCATGAAAAAGTTGTTTAGTGCATTCAAAATGATTGATAAATTCATAGTTTCAGTTTCTAACCAGAAGACAAGACCAGTGTTAGTTGTACTGTTGTGCATACGCGGTGTTTCTAGAGTGAAGTGTACACTGCACCTCACTCATTTCTATTTTCTTTGTTGTGTTGTGAAACAGGTGTAGCAGTAGTCCTTTTTTTCATGGAACTGAATGTGATTTATGCGGGACGTTATTTTGAGAAGGCCCAAGAGATATGAAATATATCCATGTTACACTCGGGGATAGAAATATTCACTGTTTTTGCCGGATCGTAAAAATGAAATGAAAACACTTTCTCCTAAAAACCAGTTATCGAAATTGGATAATGAAATCACAATCAAATTCCCTGTCCCGCGTAAAATCGAACTCCACTCTACTACGTACACAAAAATAGAGTTTGCCTTACTTGTTGACAAGCCTAAAATTCGACATAAGCTAATTCAATGTAGTGAACCAAGTGAACTAATCGAACCAAAAACTTTAATTTATGTTCTTTCCGCAAGAGTTTATATGGAGAATGGAGTGACATATGGTTTGAGACAGCTCTTTCACACACAAAAGCATTCGCTTCAAGTTTAGCCGCAAAGTTTTAATGATGGTAATGTCTAGTTGAAAGTAATTGTTTATGAGTTTTAATTTCACTCTGAGGAAAAAGAGCTTAAATAGGTGTGTCTCGGGGCATATTCTTGGGGAAGAAGATGATTGGATAAAAGGAAACCGATTTCACATAAATTTCACTATCGCCATATATAGTTGAAAAGTTGGTAGAACTAACTGAATTAGTGCGTCTTCAAGTTTGAAGTGAATTAATTCCCTCGGGGTTCTAGCAGCTAAACTGAGATCCTCAAGGAGAATATGAAGGTATTTCTTATCATTCACTGGAATGTTTCTGAGTGCACCAACAAATTAATTTGGAAACTCAGTAAATATCTTTTCCATACAACAGCATATAGAGAAGGCAGTGGAAAATTTTGAAGGAAGTAATAATGAAAATACTTTGGTTTCGAAGAGACAATTTGAGTTGAATTGAAGAAAATATCAATACATGAGATTCTGTCTATATAAGAAATGAACGATTGTAAAATCCGTTGATTATGTAAACACCAGTTTCTGATAATGACGAATAATGGGCAATGAGGAAATTGAGATGATATTACTGAATGATATTAAATAATTCAAAAATGTTGAATATGCATTCCAGTTTTAAATTTTTAGCGTTTGATCGAAAGGAACGTTCTATGTACATTAATTAGTGTAAGGATATGTTGGAGAAAGGAAATATTAAACTCTTCCTCGGGAAGATGGTCACTTGGTGAATGAAACACGTGCTGAGGTGTAAAAATAGCGGTTTTATGTTGTGATGAAATTTCAATATATTCATTTGAAGAAAAGTAAAACAAGAATTTTATTTGAACGAATGCTTTCAGAAATATTCATTGAGAATGAATGAATTCCACGTGGATATTGAATGCTGAATTATCCCTAACTTCTGGCCACCCAATCCTTAAAGCTAAACTACATTCAACTTATATGTTGTATAACACTCCGTGCGATTTTATTGCTAATGAAAACAACTTTATTGAGTTTGTTATGGTCGTCACAGATTTATTCGATTTTTTTGCCCACAAAAATAGATAAAACTTCAAATAGTTTCGCTGTGGATAGGCACGTAAAGCTTACACGTGGGAGTAATCTCATTTAAGCGATTTTGCTTCCAGATAAATGGGGCGCCTCACAAATATAGCACGTTGAAGTCAGCAGAATCTGTCCAACTGATGACTTACTTATGTTTCAGCCATAAATGATCTGAATTTGTCGATTATTTTTTGGAAAGTGCATTCGCCGATGATTTTGAGAATTTCACAAGTCAGTTAATTTGCCTCATACGAATACTAATCTAGTCATTATACTGAATCTGCATTTCTGTTGCGTTTTCGCGACTTCAATCGCTTTCAACACAATTTCTCTGTTGTTTCGGTGAGTTCTACTTGTTCTACCACATTGCTGGAGTTCCTATTTTTGAAGAATCATTCCTCATTCAGTTTGCGTTTTTTATCCTAGATGCATTTGACATAATATCTAAGTTTCAGCATGGTTTTTGCCCAGGTAGGTCAATAGAACGTGCGTTGTGCATTTCGGTGTGTCTATGACTCAACTGATAGAGGAAAGTATGTCGATGCACTTTGACCTATCGAAAGCATTCAACATTATTGACCCCCATATTATATGCAAAAAACTCCATTCATTTGACTTCAGGGATAACCTTCTTTCATGGCTCAGATCATACCTGACTCTCAGTAGAATGAAGGTTGAAGTTGACCATTACCAGTCGCACCAGTACGGAAATGATCTTGGGGTTCCTCAAGTTTCTATATCGGGTCCTCATCTTTCTTCTATTTGTCAACGACAAATCATATAAGCACAGATAATATAGTTTTCAATGCAAAAAATACCGATAATTCAGAGGAACTTCAAGAAAAATTGAACAACTTGAGTCTCGAGTTTACAAAAATTCACTGATGGTGAATGAGAGAAAAATTGCTATGCTGCAGTTTTTTTTCCAGTAGAATTAGGAAAAGTGAGAATTTCCACGTTAGAGTAGATTTAATCATCAGATAACAACAAATTTCTCGGTACTTTTTTCGATGGTAACATGACCTGGGAATCAGGTATAAACCATGTACGTAAAAAAGTTAACAGTGAGTACTACGCAATCAGACAATTGAGGTCCAATCCCAACAAAGCCCAACTGTAAATTGTTTACTGTGTCGTTGTATTATATTCCCATATTTCTTATAGTATTGCCATTCTGGGTTGTTCCACAAAACTCAATTAAATATTTGTCTACAAAAAAAGGGTGTTGTACGTATTCTATAAGATAGAATATAGAGAATCTTGTAGGCAACAGTTTATCGAAAATGAAGGCATGTGCGTACCTAGTATTTATATTCACAAATGCATTCTGTTTTTCAAAAAACAAATACAGAATTACAATCGAAATTGTGACTTTCATGCATATCCTATATAAGCCACAGTGAGTTGATTCGGTTTCAGAAACATTGAACTTGTCAGTACGAAAATTCTCCATCTTTAAAGGGAGCTAAATTTTATAATCAAAACGAAGCTCAAAGAATTTTTGATTAACCACAACCGTTAATCAAAAATTCTTTGAGCTTCGTTTTGATTATAAAATTTAGCTCCCTTTAAAGATGGAGAATTTTCGTACTGACAAGTTTAATGTTTCTCCTATATCATTTTCATGATCGTGAAAGACTAAATAAAATTTTATTTATTTATTATTATCTTCACTGTGTCGCAATAAACACTCCTCTTTACTGAATCACCGAAAAGATCCAATCGACCAACGAAAGGAAACAACAAACAAGGATGATAAACACAATCAGTATGAAACATATTCCAACAGTGTTTGAATATTCCCAAACACTTGATGACTCAATTATTCTTCACTATTCAACCCATTGAGAACTCCTCTGCAAACTTCTATCGAATATTCATTAGTTTTTTACTTCTCTATTTGCTCCTGAGTATAAAGTGCACATAAACGTTGTAAATTGTATGAAAAGGCTATATTAGTTTATATCATAAAGTAGCAGTTATACCTCCCTTGGAAACTTTTATGTTTCTTTCGTGAATTTTAAACAGGTACTTCAGCTAGAAATCTGTTAAGGCTTGCGTTTATATGAAGACCCCAAAATCTAAATAAAATGTTAATTTAATTAATCCTTGGCGAATTGTTGAAAACTTGCAAAAATTACCACAATCATATAATTTCTCGTTGATTAAATTGAAAATTCGCACAAATCACGTAGGACACGAGAGATTTGATAGTAATGTGGATTCATTTATTCAGGAGATGCTATACCCTCAGGGAATATATTGTATCTGACACATCCATTAAAATAATTCATGAAATTTGGCCATGTAAATGGCGAGATAATAGAAATTCAATAACTCAATTGGTACTTTTATGGGTTCTTGAATAAGTGATACATTTGTATTTGTATAACTGCTTCTCACGATAAGATTTCTTACATTGTGAAATATATTCTAGAACATCCAATAACTTCTAGACTACAATAAGAATATTCTAGATTGAGAGGTTATTAGAAATTTCCTGTGATGCAACCAAGAAATCTTGATATACAGTGTATCCAAGCTAAGAATGGGACGGCTTTATATTTTCTCGAAAATAGTTGGAGTTACAATTTTGCATGAATACAGTAAAACTTGCGCAATTCAAAGTCCTCTCATATGGAGTTTGAGAAAGTAAGCATTCTTTTTACGATTTCTAGATAAAAAAATGTTTTTAATATTTGTTGTTATTTATTTCTTACGTTAGTCCAAAATATATTGAAGAGTGGCAATTAAATTTACTATTTCACCATATCACCACTAACCGACATTTATGGAAATTTCTGATCTAAGATGTCCACAGAGACATATTTCTCAAGAGTCTATTCCAATTAGTTTTCAAATCATACTGCTCGAATTCAACCATCACAAGTCCCCAAAACTATATTAGGTGAGCATAAAGTTTTCCACGTCGTGAACGGTAAAATCTTGGAGATGCTTTTCGAGTGAGTGGAAGGCATGCGGCGAAAAGGAATTTCTATTTTTCGGAATTGTTCAAGTTTCCCTCATTACCTAACGTGATTTTATATTCTCTAGTGGATGAACCCACGGGGACGTGCATTGAGGCGAACGTGCCCGAGGATCCGATATTCCAAGGTATATTCACTCTTATCTAATGTACATTTTTCTCCATTCAGCACAATATGCAGACCGTCCTTAGATGTTTTATTCGTATTTCTCATTACCCAATGTGAGTGTTGCTCTTTCAAGTCGACTTGAGAGAAAATACTTATTATTGAAGTAATAAAATTGAACAAAGTTCGAAAAAGTGGGCCGCAGAGTATCAACTGAACGACACGATTAATTTTGATGGCGTCGAGATACACTTTTCTCCACACATTCTCACGAAGCGGAAATATGTGACAAGTATCTGACAGAACACAATTACCTCACTTGCCTAATACCACATTATTGAAGCACATCTGACAAATATTCGTAAAACGTTCCTCAAACAGGACACTAGAAAGTGCTCACTGAAATCAGAAATTATCCTGGAAATAACCACCTGCCAGGCTTGTTCCGGAGTTTTTGCTTCTTTGAAATGACAGATGCTGTAAACAGTCATTCTTATAACAAATTAGTCTGAACCGTATTCTTCAGTTATTGTTGGGCCTTTTTTGGGTAGAATTAGCTCGGGGTTGAAAAAAAGTTGAACATTATTTTTATATTGCAATGTTCCTAATCAAATAGAATCTTTTATTGAGATAATTTTTCAAGGAAATCGCTTTTTGTCTTCTAGTTTAAAGCTTTTTCTTCATAATGTGGTTGTTGAGCATTGTGTAGCAATGAAGTCAAATAATATTTTATACCTATAATAAATCATGGTTTCTCTAGATATATCGGTGCATTTGGTATTAAAAGTATTTGATAACTAGGTTAGATTAAGTTCAAAGTGAGTGGGTATTGCGGCCCTCCACTGTGATTCTTGAGGATCTGTTGTGGCTCACACCAATTCATATTTCACCAGATATATCCAGCTTCTTCACGAAGCCGATCAGTTTACCTGGTAAATGATCTTAACCCGATTAGTTTACCTTGTGAATGATCTTGAGTCGATGAATTGGCTTAGGCTTTCGCAGCCGAAATTTGAGTCCGGAGAAGAACGAAGATGAACAGACCCCTATGGAAGCTAGACTCGTGCTAGCGAAACGTTAGGAAACTATTCCAAATCATGACGGCCTTCAAACCCGAATCAAAATAGTGATAATGATCTTGAGCCGATTAGTTAACCTGGGGAATGATCTTGCAGTTCCCATGGTGAGAGGGAGGCTGTACCAAACAACGGAAACCGTAGTTAAAAACCAAGTGTATGCTCTGCTGTTTCATCATCTTCGAAACAGAAGCGACATTCCAGATTTTCCGATAGTCCTAGTTTTGACAAGTGGTGATTCAGACAACCAATAGAGGTAATTGGATAACCTAGTCCCAAATTGAATGAATCTTTCAATATATATGTTATCAAATTGTGAGAGGTGCATACATTATTTTTCTTTATTTCTCGCTTTGGTCAATTTCTATCGCATAGTGAAATGGGTTTAATTTTTTATAATATTCGCTTTGGAACAAATATCTCTGTAAACCAAACGATTCAATGTAGTAAATTGCAATAACTAATGCTTGAATACCAAACAGAATATATAATTTATGTGTTCCAGTGGAAATCGACGATTAAAATGGATTATAGAGGAGTTCAGTGAAGTAATTTTCACAAACTATTCATCGACTGAATATTCTGTGTATATCCAAATTCCTTGCATAATTCTATACTATTTCATTATAATCATATTTCTATAAGATTATCGGATCATATTCATAAGAATACCGGAAATAACATAATTTCCTGTATAAATTTCCTGCATTCAAACCACTCAATGATAACAGAGCTGTGTTGTCGAATATTCTCGTGACTGAGCGCAATAATGTTGCAAACCCAAATAGAAAATGGAAATGCCGAATTTACACACTTCGTTATGATCACCGCTGACAGAACGAAAATCAACCAATTAACCCAAAAAGCCATCCTCTGCGAAAACAATGAAGTATTGAAAAAATACAGCGATTATTATTTCCGTTTTTGATGCCTCTTCGGCATTTTCTTGAAAAAAAAATAAACCGTTTTCAATCGAGCTCGAAGCTGTGAAAGCGTTTCACGCAGTAAACGTTCAGAGAAAACGAAGTAGGGCCTAATTCGGAAGAAAAACGATGACTATGACGAGGTGAAGTTCCTTCCAAACAAAAACACAGTTAGTGTTTATGTAAGGCGGGACTCGTTCGTGTGTTTGCACTCCCCTACACAGTCTCCTTTTCCTACCGTACCGCTGACGAAAGTGGTTAGAACAATTATACTTCGTCTGTTTTTCCCCTTGTCACTGATTCCGTTGTGTATGGGGAGCAAGCAGTATCAGAATTCTTTTGACGATACTGCAAAGCCCTCAACATTTCAGTCAATCGCACGCTTTACTCGAAAGCTCGTAAATATTGCGGGCAGTTTGCAGTTTAATTCGTTCTTTTCCGTCTCTAGGCTTTCACTATTTCACTTGCTGTGCTGTGCTACTCCGTGGGAATTATTTTATGAAATTTGGATATTGCCACGCGTTATTCTATTATATTAAAAAGTTTCCTATACAGCATTAAGTGTTGCAAGTGTTCAAGTTTTCTTTTTTGGACTTTTTACTCGTCCTGTATTTTGTTCCTCAATGTATCCCCTAATGTTGCAATTCTCTTACGAACACTATATAATGTGCGTGGAGGTCAGATTTTGTAGGGTCGAGAATAGCAAAATTCACATAGTCAAATCTAATTGCATCGACAGCTTTTGCTAGACTTCAAACGACTGATAATTCAAAAATCTTCATCAACTTCAAAAAAAGTTTGTAAGATTTTAATAAAAGCATATAACACAAACCCACCTTAAGACAAGTGAAAAGAAAAACGGAAGTACCAACTGAAAAGTTCTAGAGCTTTGAAACAGTGACGTTTGACGCCTTTTTTGAGCATCATATAAGTAACCTTAATTTTGCCTACTCATCGTAATAATTCACCTGATTCCAAAAATGTATCTTATATGTAGAGGGATGCGGAGACTAATAAAAAAAATTATTTAAAAATGGCGCACTTTAAGTTTTAATGTACGGTGGCGTAGTTCAATAGAAAATGTGACATTTGTCTTATTCCAGTATAACCAGAAGTTGTCAAGAATATACCAGCTGAAACGAGCTAAGCTCGTCGTGAAGCCCCATAGATATAGAGACAGAGAACTCTATTATTTTGAATCACTCGATTGTCGGTTGGATACAAATTCAGAATCCAACAAGCAATTTTTTGCAATTACGTCGACCACTCCGATGAATGTTCGATGTCCATGACAACATAGTTAACAGGTCGATAAGCGCACTCTGATTTGTAGTAGTTTTTTTCAGTCAGAATCGTTCCAATTGATGCTTCGCTGCACTGGCGAATGGAGTACCTGTGCGCGATATGGCCCACTGGCATATTAAACATGTATTCGTTTGGGTTCAAGAAATCGATTCAAATCGCATCACACTGCTCAGCCGTTCAACGTTTGGAAATCACTTTACCTCTGAATCAATACACTATGCATTTCGCATTTCATTTCACATTATCCCGCACAATGAAATATTCGTGATATGTTGCGAACGAACAATTGAAGTTTTTCTCTCGGGACATGTCGAAAAAATTCAAATGGTTCCTCCCAATAATGTAATATTGAAGTAGTAAGTGAAGGATAGTCATAATAAGGCTATAAACAATTCCGAGTTCTATATTTTTGATTATATCTTTCGTCTATTGAATATCAGTCATCAACCAATCATACGTTCGTTTGTTTCCTATTTGACAGGACCAATCAACACGGTCTATTAGCGATTATTTGCAATGTACACAATAGTCACCGACTATTCAGCATGATACCTATTAATCGAGGAACCTGTGCATCAAATAAATACATCTTAAACGTCAAATAGAATCAATCGTGTTGAAGCTGTATGAGTATTTGAAAATGAATCGGTTTGTAGAAACCAAAAACGAAGAGATATATAGGGTTTTTGATGCTTCAATCCCTGAAAATACAGTGTCATTCATATGACTGATACAAAGAATTAGATTCAAGAAATAATCTTCATAAATATAACACGACCTTGATTAATTGCCGACTATTTTATTGCTGCTAAATTTCTCTTGTATTTATTAATTTTATTCGACATTATTTTGGCATTAATAATCAGAGATGAAAGCCCTCGAGCTTTGCTCTCGGGTTTTCATCAGATTATTAATTCCAAAATAATGTCTCGTTAAATTATCATGAAATACAGCCAAAATTTACATGCAATAAAAATAGTCGACAATTTATCAAGGTCTTGTTATATTACCCTTGAAAATTATAAACCTTTTACTCATCTGGTAAGTAGTTCATGTAATAACCAAATCCTATCCGCTCGTATAATCGCAAATCTTCATATATTCAACTATCTGCAATCTATGATAAGAATTATCTACACTCTGCATCGATAAAGGCAATGGTTCTGATGGTATTTCTCCCATTTTTTCTCAAAAATTGTATTTTTGCTAATTTCTTCATTAAGGTGATTTCCTGTATGGTGGAAACATTCCGATATCTATATAAAATGAATTTGGCACTTCTAATTATGGTGCTCAATCCATTTTCTGCACAATTTCTAACTTGTTCGGAAGTATCATTGAGTTTCAATCTTCCCCTCCGGAAGATGGTCACTTGGTGACTGAAACACTCGTCTAGTTGTAAAAATAGCAGTTTGGTGTTGGGATAAAACTCCAATATATTTATTACTACACAAAAGGTTCAGTGTAGTGCAAGTCATTATTAACTGATTGATTTGGGGTTGCACAAAATTGCATAATAAACAACTTTTGATCAGTTTTAGTTTTTTTTATATTTTGATGGTTATTTTGGTCAACCGGCTGCACTCTTACTGGCAACCCTAAGATGTTTTCGAAAGACTTGTGCAAACTAAGGAAGACGTAGCCCTTACTCTTCAACGTGTGATGCCATGCACTTAGAAGGTGGGAGCTGAAACAATACTTTATAACTCAATTTGTAGTACGTGCCATAACTCTCACATTGTTTGAACTGCAAGAACTTTCTCTTGACGTTTGAATGTGGGTTATACTCAAAACACATAAATCAGTCATACTATTGAGATGTAACTCAATAGTATGATGTATGGTGAACAAAAATTTGTAAAAGTATTTATATTATTCTGATGGTTTGAAAGTTTGTGAGGTAATGACAATTTAATATAACTCCCTGTTTCTCATTATTCGTATTCATCTATAATCAGATATTATAGTTAGAACCGAGTTAACTCCTCCACTCAAAGAAACTTTTCTTCTTTCTTTATTCTCAAACGAAAAAATTATTCAGAAACTCATTCCATACGAGAGACATTTAAATCAAATTACTTTTCTCTTCTGTTTATTATAAAAAAACCCGTTCATTGTAATAAACCATTCCTTTCCCTACGATATCACTTGCTAAAACGTACAACAAACCTCATTGCTCCAGCTAATAGCATTCTTCAAATGCTTCGCAAGCTGTTGCGATAGATAACCAATTTATTGCAGCAAAACAGGATTTCACACTTTACTGTTTATACTGTGTAATTGTAATTCAAGCGAAATAATTAATAGCAAATATCGATGATTGGATTTCAGAACACGTACAAGAGTTTTTATTTCCAGCATAGACAATGATATTCAGCTCACGGAAGACCAGCATTCGTCTTGCAAATGTCCAGTTATACGCGATTGTGTTCAACAAGAAAAGAAGATGCTCTCGCTCCATCCAAGACAAAGAAACGTACTCAAGCTTAAGCCTTAGTATTCTTTATTTTACCCTCGAAAAATTTGTAAGCAAATACTCCAGAGTTTTCTACGAAATGTTGTTTTATGGCCCTTTTGTTCTTTCGTGAATTATTGTACACCATTTTTATCGAGAAAATTTAAGTGAAATGGTCAAGAAGAGACACTACAGTTTTAACAATGTGGATTTTACGAGTTGAATAAATCAAATGTTCGAATTATATGATGAATGTGAATTGCACTGAGACAAGTCGTTTATTAGAACGAAATTTCGGTGGACGATATAATTATGAATGGAATAAATCGTTATCGATTTAGATTCGGGAGTAATGCAGTTTTCTGTAGATCCGATACCTGAATTATGTGACTATTTTTCAGCAAATCAAAAGGCAATTAGTGACAGTCTTATTAAAGGTATTTAATACAATGTTTATTTAGGGATGGTACTGTTTCTTCTTCTAAAAGCAGTTGGGTAAATTGGGTAAATACCTCATTAGTTTATTATGTGTATGATCTGTGAGGTCCAAGGAAGAGAGTGAAACTCTGCCAAACATTGAAAACCTGATTCGGTCCGCGGCGAGACAGGCACAAAGTATGTGCTCATCATCTTCAATACAGAGACGAGATTTCGGGTCCTCAGACAAATTTAGTCTTGTCATGTGATGATTCAAACGACAGTGGTCTGCGAGTAGGCCTGTTAGATATCGCAGTTCATCCCTGCTGAATCTAACACTGTTTTGGGCTAATTCGTCAAGGAATGTATGAATGCCTTAGAATGAGCCAATCCTGGTAGGTTTTGCCAGAACTTCAATACTTTCCTTGCTGTCCAGGTGTTCAATATATATATATATATTTGGCAAAACTTGGTAAGATGCCAATGGCAGGTTCTAGTCCAATAAACCTAACTTGCGGCACCTTTTCTTGCAAGAAGGTCCACCGTTACATTGCCCTTCATAGCGGAGAGACCAGGAATCCAGCCCAGAGACAGACTGTTGAGTTTTCCTATTGAGGAGGTTAGGTTAGGTTGGGTTTGAACGAGAGTGGACCCATATCAGGCCCTCCACTGCGGACGATGGCCTATTGTGGCTCACCCTATGGTTATATTTCTCCCAGTATATCCAATCTCTTAACGAAATCAAGGAGTACCTTGGGAGAGCAAATTACTAGGTTCTTTGGCCTTATTGTTGTATTGCCAAATGTTGATAATCTGGTTCTGGCCGCTGCGGGGCATATACATGAAATGTGTTTAGCCGTTTCATCCTCCTCCATGCATAGACGGCACTCTGCATCTTGTGCAAGTCCGATTTTAGACATGTGGTGTGAAATATTATTATTTGATATTTTTTAACATATTGTATTCATTGTATATGTAGTGACGAATGACGTCTGAAATAATAACAATATTCGTTTAATGTACATGTGTGAAATATTATTTACAAATTTTTTTTTTAAATGTGCTCGTTACTTTTAAATTTGATTAATTATATAAGTCTTTTACATGTTGTGTAATTTTATATGTATACATGTGTACTCTGTAATTTTGTGAATTAGTATTTTTGCTAAATAAAAACCTAATACTACACCTGCACCAGAAGCTGAGAATGTTTTTCAACCCTCTGTGAACCAACAGTAATCTGCTCTCAGTAGTTCTTGGAGGACCCATTCGTCTTTCTTTGTAATCAGAACGGTATAAGGCAGTTCAAGATTTACTGTTGGAGGCATTATATCAGAGGTCATTCTCAGAATGCTGTGACTTTCTGTGTCAATCAGCAGCCTGCTACGCTTTGTATAAGTCTGTTGCATGCAATTGGCGATATGCATGATTCTGTAGGTTAACCTTCTAGCCTCTTTCTCTAACGTGGAGAGGATGTAGGTCTACTTGGATTTTAATAGCTGCTGACGATATGGTGCTGATGGCACCAGTGATCGCCAGATAAACCTCTGTGAACTTGAGAGCTTCACCTGGGCCGTTTGCTGTGAAATTTTCGGCCACCAGGCAATGGCACCGAATGTGATCATTGTTCTAACAACCATCATATATAGCCAGTGGATTTGTTTGGGGCCTAGGCCTCAAGATGTTCCACACATCCTCCTATAAGTCCATAAGGATATTCTGGTTTTGTGGAGAACCTTTTCCAAATGATCGTTCCATGTGAGTTTCTTATCAAGGGTGGCCCCTAGATAGCTCACTTCTG
Organism: Chrysolina americana; assembly: GCA_958502065.1. NCBI lineage: Eukaryota > Metazoa > Arthropoda > Insecta > Coleoptera > Chrysomelidae > Chrysolina > Chrysolina americana. The sequence continues at coordinate 54,159,758 of OY293420.1, read as the reverse complement.
CTGCAAATGGAATATCCTTGCCATTGAAAGAAAGTGGAGTCAGGTCTTCTGTGAACTATGAATGTCGTCCAACGTTCTTCGGAGGATATTAGAGACCATAAAAGGAGGGAAAGTACCCCACCTTGTGGGCATCCCCTGGATAATCTGAACCCGATGACATCATCGTGAAGAGAAGTAGTAGCAGTCCGGTTCATGAGCATGGCGTAGATCTAGCCTGATATGGTTGGTTCTATTCTTCTTTCAGATAAAGCTGATCCAAATTTATGTAACTCTACCTCTCCCCATTGCAAAAGGTGAATCCACACTATATCAAACCGTTTCCATCAGATTGGATATGAACATAATCAAAAATATTGACTGTACATTTCAGGTTCGTATTTTGACATAAATGCAAATGATACATAATGGAATTTCTGAATGGTCAACTAATGTAAATCTTCTGATTCATACATTCCTCGATTGATGTTTCATAAAACTAACATCTCAACAGATCGTGTTCGACAATGAAATATAACTCGTTGTGCAATTAATTCGCCTATTCTGTGTCGATATTTTATATTCATATACACCACAGGCAATGTTTGTACAGTAATATTAATTATTCGTGAAAACCTTTTGATTCTCGTTGTCAGTTCCCTTCTTGTGTGCCAGTTCCGCCCGAACTATTGAAATATTCAAGACGTACGATTTATATTCAACAGAGATTGCTCACTCAATATTTTTTTCATCGAACGCAAAATGATTATCGTCACTATAGAATGAATCGGACTTCATCAGATGTAAAATATTACATCTAATGACGACTTGACATTTATATTTCGTCAAGTATATTTTCGATAACTACCAAATCATATGAAATGACACGAATAAATGACAAACAAAACTGCCTCTAATTATGAGTGTTCATCATCGACACTTTCCGCGTTAGTAATATATAGCCATAAATCAATAATAATTCATGCTTTAACACGAAGTTCGATCCAAATACATTGGAAAAAAAAGATTTATACAAAAAATAATTGAACTCGCATGCAACTCGCAACTCACTCAACATGCAGTGTCCGCCAAAAACTTGGAGCCATATGGGAAACTTTTTAACTAATGGTTTCTCAGAAAATTTCAATCCACATAAAAGTTGGTGCACTCAATAAGACTAAATATGCGCATAGCCGTTTTATCAGTGGCGTGCGGTTAAGCGGGAATCGGTCGATATTCTAATTTCACTATGGAGTAAAGTGGTATTACTATACAAAATATCGAAAGATGTTATTGAAAAAGGTTGTTTGCATTTGGAAGATATTTTCAGTTATTCAGTTTAGTCGGGCAATTACTGATTTCAATAACTACTCAATGAGAATAGTTAAAAATTGAGGCTCTTTTTCACACTTATATAAAGACGCATAAAACCTGTATTGCCTTTTAAAGATAGTTTGTAGATGAAAACCTTGCTGTCGGCCCCATCAAAATCGATTTTTCCAATAACATTTTTCGATATTTTATAGAGTGATTCCACTTTACTCTATAGCGAAATTAGAATATCGGCTGATTCCCGCTTAACCACTGATAAAAACGGATATGCGCATATTTAGTTTAATTGAATGCACCAACCTTTATGAAGAATGAAATTTTTTGAGAAACCATTAGTTAAAAAGGTTGCCATATGGTTCCAAGTTTTTGGCAGACACTGTATAAATATAAGTATCTACTAAAATATTGGTTGATTCATCCTATGTATTCATTCATTCATTCATTTGATTTTTAATTGTATGGTAGTTTCTACATATCAATCTCGATGAATGATCGGTGATTTTTTTAATTTCACTTGAATATTGGCTATTGAGTTGGCTGGTATATTTGCTGTACAACCATACAAACTACGGACTACAAAATATTTTATAAATCTTTTGATTTATTTGATTTGTTGATATTGTTTTCCTCATGACCCTGTGTGCGTTTGTTAATAAGAGCTGTACATCAGAGTTCATTCGTCAACTCTGATTCGTTTATTTTCAACAGTATTGAATACTCATCATAGACAGTTACTGAAGTTCGCTTGGGCTCGAAACATAAAATATTCATCGCTGATTCAATATCATTATATTCTGTTTTAAATGTCATTGCGATCTTTATACTTGATTGAGAATTATTCGGTCAACGATAGATATGGATGGTAAACTATTCATAATACACTGCACTGATTTTTCTTGTATATCTGGAATGATTCGCACCCTCTATTAACCAAATTGAGAAGTCCATAGGTAATTTCAACGAATGTATGAAGTATCAAATATTTCCCCGATTTTAAATCCAGAAGGTAGAATCGAATTTGAAGTCTATGTGGCAACGCAACTGAATGCAATTGATACTCTTCTAAACGGAACCAATCTCGTTTTCAGACGTTAATTTGCGATCCTACTTGTGATATCCGCTCCCTTGAAATTTCTAACTCCAAAACTTATATCGATCTTGAAGTAAGTCTAGCCAGGGTAGAGAAGCAGTTCATTCAGTAAATAAGTGTGAGATTCGAAAGCTCAGAGCGTAGCGAATGTTTGTTTTACTTATAAAAGTTTTCCCCCTAATTTTCATCAAGGACCATATTTCGCAAGATTATTGATTCAGCGGAGATCTCATCTTCGGCCACATTTTTCTTGGATACTATCCAAAAAATCAGAGTTAGCCAGTTTCATGTAATTGTCTATCCACAGAATGAACCGGTTTCAAAACGACGATTTTGCGAACCATTCTGAAGTCCATAATAGATGACCTTAATTTTTTTTTCATGTATGGCAACAAAAAATACAGAGGAAGATCAAGTAAATCATCCAAAAAGTTATTTCAATTAAAGTGATATTAACGATAACTCGAATTATACCAGTAATTAATATATCAATGAAAGAATTGAATGAATTGCACAAAATATTAGAATGATGGATTCGTAGGGGTTTTGACAAAGATATTGAATATATTAACGAAACTTATTTTCGAGTGGGTTCAAACAAAATCAATAAAACCTAATGGCATTACTTCATTGGAAACAAAAACGGCAATTATTCAATCCTCCCCTTTCCACTGGCCACAAAAAACTTTCAAAACTTAGAAACCATAAAGTAATAACTGTAGTATTTATAAAGTATACTATGTAAACTAAACTCAACGCTAATAACCCAATGGGATGATGCACTGTTATCTGTAAATGAAGAAAAAAACAAAAAAAGGTTTGCAATGTGAAAGCTGATAACCAGAAATTATTAGATAAACATATAGCAAAGCAGAAAGCAGTTTAACTGCTTTCATATTTAATGACACGATTGAAATTATACATTTAAACACTGTAATTCACGAAGAAAATGTAGTGCCGATTGTAACTATCAACCATTCTCCCTAGAAACAATATCTAAAAAATCTTCAAGTAACTTTGGAAAATGAGAAATAATAGTTACGGAAAGATCAAGATCATTGCGAATTTTCTGTAAAGCAGTTATATTGTGCACTGCTTAAATATGGCCAATCATTTATATCAGATGATGTGGTGTATTTTATTTCAAAAGTATAAAAAAACTTAAAAAATATTCGCAATTCAAAATTTATCATTTTTTCACTGCTGGCAATTCTCAGATATGCCAAATACATGGGGTTGAGAAATCTTCAATTTTGGTAAGTTACAGAAATTTCGTGATATCTGGTTGACGATGACAATTCGGTCCACCTTAAACGGTGGTGAGGGATGTAAATGTGTTCTCTACTTCATACTAATCCGGATTTGATCTAGCAAAAAGAAGCATGGAGTGTAACAATGGTCCTGGCACCTCCACGAAGGGGATTTTTCCTTCTCAAAAAAAGATCGTCTTCAGGCGATTCCCCAGTAGAAATAAAAAAATATTAAAATAGACATAATTTTTCATCATCTAGAGGAAGAGCATCCGGTGGATTTGAATCATTTCTTGTCATGTATAATTCTATGGCAATACCATTGCTATTAAATAACAGACTAGCAGGCACGGAATCGATTCAACCTATAATTCATATTCGCAGCGTCCATACATCACTGTGGTTCCAAAGGCACTATAACAAAAAAAGATCATTTTCTTCCCCTGATATTCATTCATTTAAACCCAAGCCCATTTTCAGAACCAAGTTGAAAAAAAAAATCAGAATCCAACGTTTTTCTGGATTGCTTGTAGAAGACTTGTGACAACCGTGAAACTTCGTGATGGATCAGTTCATTGGAGAGATTTACCGCTCCAGAATATGCTGACCATTTAGTCACCATAGTGAAGACGAAATTCAACTATTGTGCAACTCTAATGGCCGCTGATGTAAAGTGCTCCGAACACAGTTTAAAAGTGAGTAGGGATAAGGGACTCAAAGGATGTCATACTTCATGAACATGATTAGTAAAAGGATAAAGAGATACATTCTCCAATGACTGATCTGTATGACAGAAAGGTAAAAGACTGACAATGGAACTGAATCTAGAATATAAGTAAGGCAGGAGGCCCAGATGAATCATAAGCTGTTTCCAAGAGCAGGGTATTACAAACCAAAATGTACCTAACAATTATAATACCACAAAAGGACTGGTACAAGGAACCCTGATATGAAAAGTTATGGAAATAACAAAAAACTTTGCATACAGGATATAGAGCACTCAATTTATAGGCTCAAAATAAATAACTTCTTCATCGGAAACAGGACATCACCGAATGGATGGGTCTAGAAGGTTGCAGCCTCTGTGGCAAAAGCAAACCCAGCATTTTTTTGAAAATGAGGGCACATTCTTCTCTAAGCATTAGCTTAATCATCGAAAACACTCGATTTTGGTAAGTAACAGTTTTGGTCACTGTTTTTTTTAAGAGCTGATGAGAATTCAATATCATGACTGAAACATTCCGATCTCTTATATACAGGGTAAACTACGTCCAATTTCAGAAAATTATATAGTGTGCTCCCCCTACAAAAGAATTGGAAAACTGAGTGGAATTTGGAAATATGGACAAAAAAACAACCTTCTGTCCACGTAGAAAGGCACTGCCTCTGAATGAGTATGCTTGAACAGCCAGAATCAGTGTTCCTACTCCGTTATCAAATGTAGGACTGAAGTTTTAGCGTGACTCCCAGTGAAAAATTGACAAAAAATTAATAATTCAAAGTTTATTTAAATAAAGTTGGTGTCAAATGAGTGTTTCGTTTAATCGAGTTGATGTTTCGATCCATAAGTATCAATGCCTTCAAAATATAGGTAGGTGTTTAATATAGTACCGCATCTTAAAAAATTGACAAACAACAAAATAATTTGAATCATTACAGAGTGCTTTGAAATTTTACAGGATTGTCTTAATAATAATAATAATCTTTATCCAATGAATGTATAGGCGAGGTTAATTCACCTATAAACACCATCTTATTTTCGGTAAGTGGTCATAGTTCACCCTGTTTACTTATTCAGATATCTATTCAATTCACTATTATTCATACCAAACAGAATAAACATGTGAGATAATTTATATCCAGTTTTTCCAAATTCATTTTACACTATCATATACTTTTCCGGTAGCTATTTTCATAAATAGGTACTTCAAAAGAAGGTATGGATAGGGTTGAGACTGAATTTCCTAGAAAAACGCAAATAAGAAATCAAATACTGATCTACGCAGGAACTGTTATCACCTTTGATGCCGATGCTGAACCACTTGATCGAATGTAATGTAATAGTTTTATCAGACACAGCGTTTTTTCCTGTCGTATGCATATTGTGTATCGATTTAATAATTTGGGCCTGGCAAATTCCTTTAAAACAATAGAATTTCAATTCATGAAATGGATTATGTGTGTAGCAGGTAAACGATAAATACTCGCCTGGTAAACCACTTTGTAGCCATTATTAAATTTCAATTGAATCTAATTGATAATGTTAACAGCAGAATATTGTGGGCGAATGCATTCGTTTTAAAAACAATGGGTATTGCCAAAAGCTGAACAAACATTCGAAATAAATTATTTTCATGTAATTTAATATCAGTCGGTTACTGAAAAGAACTAAAAAAATGTTAGAAATACAGAAAATACAGAGTTATTTTTCATGATATACTTCAATAATTTTTGTCGTTTTTCCAGGGCAGCTATCAAATTAGCCAAAAATTACTTTTATAATAACAGATTGAGTCGAATAGGTAATAAACAAAAATTAATGTTGGCAATAATAAATGAATTGAGAGGTAACAAGAAACAAAACAACCCAGAAAAAGAATTCAGTCTCGACCAGTTCAATAGCCTCGTATCTGACAAATGATATCATTCCAATAACTGGCTCCGTAGCTTGAATAAATTCTTTGTTTCTGTATGATACTGATTCAAGTGAGCTAAAACTAGTAATGAAAGACACTATAAACAAAATCTCCTATGGTGAACACAACATACCTATCTACGAAGTTGCTTTTACAATTGCCTGATGAAGCTATTCAAGCCTCATTATTTAAGATAAACACATTGATTTCCACTGGTGTATTTCCATTTTGTTTGGAATCTGCTAAAGTGATACCGTTAAACAAAGAACTGTCAACCATAGCAATTCCACGCAAATTTCAATTCCATCAACGTAATCGAAAATAATCGAAAAACGTAGGATCATGGGTTTTTTGGAAAGATACAAAATTTTAGTTTCCGAACAGTTTGATTTCCAACCTAAAAAAACAAGATCAATGTAATTTTTTATTTTCTTGGGAAAATCTACACCACTTCGAATGAGGCATTTGAATGAGTAGAGCAGAAAATCCTATTATGAATTTCGAGGAACAGCTTTAGAATGGTTCAGGTCTTATCTGAGTGAAAAAATTCAGAAAATATCATTGGGTAAGAAAACTCTGAAAGTAGAGTCCCTCAGGGGTCAGTGTTAGGGCCAATTTCTGCTGTATACTCTGGCGTAATAAAGATCTAGCTACTTTGACTCAATATATCTAATCAGATTTGGAAAAAATTGACAATTGTTCAGATCAATATGTTACCACTGAATGTTATCAAAACAAACGTGATATCTTTCAAGTGGGATTTGAAACAGGTAACATTAGGTGGTCGGGTGATTGAAAGTAAGCCTATAATAAACTTTTTCGTTGAACATATCGAAAGTGATTTGAGATGTGATGCGCAAATTACTGCTCTGAGAAAAAATGTCTTCATCAATGAATGAATGCATACTACTGAGGCCGATCTAGATACATGCCTGCCCACCCTGCATTTTTATTCTTGCATGACAAATTCGTGCCTGACGACGTTCACATATGTGCCTGTTGGCGTGCGTGGAAAACGCAGGGTGAGCACGAAAGGAATTAGGACATGATCTAGTTCGAATAATAAAAGTTATAGGACATGATCTAGTTCGAATAATAAAAAATACAGTGAAAAATACGTCGGGATTATTTCAAAAACTCAAATTGCGACATTATTACAGAACCAAATAAAATACGACCCCGTGTGAAAAAAAGCACTTATGTGAATGGTCATGTAGTTTTCAGGGTCTAAAATGTATGAGTGTAACGTTCTTCAAAAACCCTGCCTGGGCAGGCATGCATCTGAATCGGCTTTTATATGAAGAGTCACCTTCGGTATGGAATTTAATTCGGTGACTCTGGCAGCCAGGTTTTATTGCAATTCATTTTGTTTTTTGGAAAAGAGCATTGAGAATAATATTCAGGCTCACTTTTTTGCAATAACAAATCACTAACAATATTTGAAACTTTCATTTCAGAGATTTCCGTCAATCGGCTGCACCCTCACGAGCAACCCTCAGAAGTCTCTGAGAGACCATTTTAAACGTGTGATGCCATGCACAGGGCCGGTGACCGCCATGGGGTTCAAACCCATGCACCAACGGATGATTGGATTAAGAAGCGATCAGTTAACCCGCGTGCCACTACGGCCCACAAACATAGAGCAAAGTTTTTGAACCAAACCGAAAGGCACACTTGTAACAATAGACAACTTGCTCTTCGACTTCCTATATCATCTTGTACCAGGCATTCTGTTATCTACAGGAATATAGACAAATATAATTTTAATCATTCACCAAAACAAATAACGACAACCACTGACAAAAACCGATTCAGAAAATCAGTTTTGATAGTTTGGAAGAGTATTTTGTATATCATTTCTAGTCTTTCTACAAAAATGGTACGTTTTATATTATTTAATTTCAATAATTGTTTCATTTCAGGGCCGCTACAGTAGCCGTCTTAGAAGTCGATGTAAGAGGAAGCAAAAGCAAACGAACAAGCGAACAAGCGATGCTTGAATATCAAGCAATGACCAACTTGGAGATACTGAATATTGAATAGGGACACGAAACCAACGGTCGTCAAAAGCATCCGACAAGAGGAGATTCACATTACGTTGGCAACTAGAAATATATTAGATGACATTACGAATGAGGGAGTATGAGAAATAGCGATGTCATCAGGTCACCGAATGAAAAGGTCGAATGTCTACGCTGAAACAAAAAATGATCCTCTACACCAAAACTTTAGAGCGACCAACTGGGGCACCTTCTTGGAAGGTATCTCCAGAATAACTATAACAACAACTACTACTACTACCACTTCTATTGTTAATCAAATGATATACACTTGTCTTCAATTTGTAAGTTATAATTGGTGAATGGAAAATATTATTTTTATATCATTATGAGTGGGTATGACGAAAGAGAAAACAAGTTTCGTCAGAAACATCATGAAAATGGATAATATCTCGAAAGTTACTGAAGTTTCTATTACTTTTATGCAATGTCTTCGAGTGAGGATGCATTATGAACTCAGAACTTGGTCGAGTTATATAAAATACCAACTCCTTACCATAACTCGCTGCAGTCTCTATATCGGGACTAAATTTTCAATTGGAAATTTATTGTCACATGTTTATGACATTTTTGGAATGATCACCAATAGGATGGGAAATTTTGAAGTCTTCTTAGATTAAATGTGGGCTATTTAGGAATAATGTGATCCATCGAAGTGATATGGTGTGATATGGAATAGAACGCCACATGTGAGATCTGTTCAATGAGTTTTCACAGTTCATTTGCTTTCAGTTAATTATTTTTGAGTGTATGCTGTTAACGTTTGCTTTTATGAATGTTAACACTATTGACAATTATTTTAATAACCTGTGATATTCATTGTCATAGAGAAATAAAAATTTTCTCTTCATGACGTTCAATAAACCATATCCAATTTCGCTCGAACTTTATTTATTCGAATAGCACCTTTTTTTTAATAATATTGGACCAAAACGCTAATTTTAGTTCAAATTCATGGAGTGTAGATAATTTTGTAAAATGTTGACATATATTTTAACGAGAATTTGTAATCAAATTATTATTCAATCTGAATCAATTTGAATTTTAAATATAAAAATATACCATGAGTACCCTGCGATTTTTTGATGCTGCTGAAACAAAAAAATCTAGTTACCTAAAACTGTCCTTCACGAAATATATGAGGATTAGTTTCACTCCAATAATTGGAGTTAGGCTAGTAAAATATTCCATTCTTCTGAAATTTCGTCTAACAGTTTCAAATAATTTATTGAAAAATTTTTTTGGCCATTTTTTGAATGTTTTAATCCAAAATAACATTGAAACACACTATTTCATGTCCAGCATCATAAACCTTGAAAAGTAATACTCCTAAACAATATATTCCAAAAATGAAATCAATTGTGGCATATAAATACAGTATATTGAATATATTATCAGCTCAGCTCTCTATGATCGACACTAATACTGTCCGGGTGTTTTCATAATCTAAAGTGACCGGCAGAAAGTACGCATCACATGGGGAATTCTTTCATTAATAAATTTTCAAAATCGCTTCTGTATGAAAAAAACCGAAGTAATTACTTTTGCACGGCGATCAACTTGAAATCCACGAAATATACTGAATTTATCATTTTGAATCGATTGACGTTCGCGAAAAGAACAACTTCAACCGTTCTCGAGTTGAAACGCTTTTCTAGAGTTGAAAGGAGTTATTTCCCCCAAAAAAATTTTTTTGAATTATTTTCTGCTCATATTTCTGAAATTTAATCTTTTCTGAATATGTAGAGCGAGTTGGTGAAGTCGATTCCGAGTCAATCAAAGATTTCATAGTTTTTTTACGGCACATATGTAATTTTGAACATGCAAGGGAATATTTGAGGTTTTATTATTTTTTATGCTGAACCTTGTATTTTAGCAAATAAAAATCAAATATTTTTGGAATCAGCATGAAATTTTGCATATGTGGTGCATATTTCAAGTGAATCTGACGATTTTGTTTATTTCATGATTTTTACGACTTTTTTGAGTAATAACTTTTGTTCGTCGATCGACTAGAAATTCACAACATATAATAAATTGATCATTATGAAACGATTGGCGTTGGCAAAATTACTCTATCTTCAACCGTTCTCGAGTAGAAAATTTTTTCTGGAGTTGAATGGAATTATTTCAATCGAAAAAAATGTTTTGAGTTATTTTCTGCTCATTTTTCTGAAATTTAATCTTTTCTGAATATGTACAGCGAGTTTGTGAAGTCGATTCCGATTCAATTAAAGATTTCGTGGGTTTTATTACGGTACCTCTGTAATTTTGATCATACAAGGGAATATTTGACGTTTTTCCTGTTTAATGCTAAACCTTATATCTGAGCGTATACAAATCATATATTCTTGGAATCAGCATTGAATTTTACATTCAAGTATTTTGGATTAAAAAAAACAGTTGAAATGTAGAGCCGCATCTGCCAGACGAATGCTCTCTTATATAAACTAAAATGGCAATATCTCATCGATTCCAAAATTTCAATAAAAATTGTTAAATTCCATGTGGAATAACAAAGTGAGGATACACTAGGGAGCGAATGATGAATTCGCGACACATTTGCACATGGTGATACTGAACATCAAAAAGGTTTCGGTACAGTTACCAAGATATATCGGCTCTTTCAGAGAAATAATCTGACTCGGTTTTATAAATTCTACCAAGATACTATAATTCGCCAAGCTACGTGTACTGGACATAAGATTGTTTCCAATAAATCGTGTGAAGCAGGAGTGGTGTCGGTAGAATGGATTCCTGCGGGACACCAGCATTCATATATAGGTTAGGTAGTGTCTCAAGAAACTGCATCAACCACTACATGGGGTGATCTGCATGAGAGGGAGTTGAATAGTATAGAGTACAACTAAGGAGCAAGACATGGAATGGAAGTTCGGAAAGGCGTTCTAGGCGTCAAACGCGATTGAGTTCCGTCAGTGAAGTATTAGAACTGTGATCCCTTCTTTTCAAATATACAGCGATTTGTAAAGTGAATGTTCCATAGATACAATTATAAAATATTCAGATTTTCTTTTTCCGTGTTATACCTTTTATTTTTACACAGGAGTGTTTCACAGGAAAGTGTTTGATTTTCAATTTAAAATCATATCAGAAAATTAAAACACAGACATACTAAAATGATCAAAATATCAAAGTAGAAATCATAAAATAAATCCATTATCAAATAAATCAAAAAGATATGAAACTACAATAGTTCAGAAATCTGTAGGTCATTTAGCTGTTGGTGACCAACCCTTCAGAGCTAAAGGTCGCTGATGATTCAGTATAATGACCATAATGAATCATTAGGTGTTAAATATGTGTAATATTTTGCGGAGCTTGGAAGCCAGGCTACGACAATCCCCAGCAGCACCTATTAGTATTTCGTATAATCCAGCACGCCTTGCCTGAGGCTCTCTCTGCTTCCGCCGCTCTCCATCCGGCTGAAAATCAGGATTCAGTCATCAATTATACCCTCGCACACGACGAAAATATGTTTATCAAGTTTTAATTAATGCCAGAGCCTCGATAAACGATACGCCGCCATCTGGGAAAAGAGGAAGCTGTAACTAGAGTTTCACAACCGTCTTTCTTTAACTCTGCCAACTTACTCTTAAAGTTAATAAAAACTTCGGAAAACGATTCAGAGACTGCATAAAGGTTACATGTAGAAACGAAATATGAAATGAATATTGTTTAAAATTTCCAACAATCTTCATTTCAAAATGAACTATTGAAGATGAAATGGTGATGAAAGAAAAAAGTCGAAATAGTACTTGAACAAAATTCAATGTATTGCATAATCAACTTCAGAAAATTCATAAGTTCATCAATGCATTGGTACAATCATTTACAAGGATAATTCGTTATGGTCATAAGTTACATGATGTATCAAATTTGTGTTCACTGATGTTTCTAAATGCCAAACAGGATTGAAAAAAAGTTCACCTCACCGACCACTATAATGAACAAAGTGCAAGAGATAGACTCAACTGCATGTAAACCATGGATTTGTGACGCTAACACCTATCAACTGGATTTGTGGATGATGCCTTTGTTAAGTATTTTTTAGTGAGGAAAATATTTACTATTCGAGTAAGGAATACTAAATTGAATATTCTTTAGGAAAGTCCAGTTCACAGTACGAAAAGTATTGCCAAAGAAGTTATAGTATAGACTCAAGATCCAGGCGGAGAGGCAATCTTTCAAAATAGGATCGCCCAGAAGCATTGTCCATTGACTGTAATGATTTTGAGAATATGCACTCAAAACAAATTTGAGTATAACAGGTATTGAAATTGTATTCTATATTCAAATTTGATTTACCAACTGTGTTTATATAATGATGAATCAACTATTGAAGAAAGAAGACCATCTAATGATGATCTAGTGAGCGATGGTCCCTTCAATTTCTATCATGTGAGAATTATCTCAGTATTAGCTAATTCCGAGATACTAAGTCAGAATTCCGACTTAGTATCTCTGAATTAGCTGATTCCGAGATGTTGAGTCAGAATTCCGACTTAGTAACTCAGAAGTAGCACACTGAGGAAAAAGAGGTCATTAAATTATTTTGTTAAGTCTGAATGAATAACTGTCATTTGATTTCCTAGAACATTCATACACGCTACTTACTCATTATATCAGAGCGACCGCCGTATCTCCACAACTAAGTACGTTTTATGGAAGGTATACAAATTACCCCGATTGGGTGTTTTGTTATGATAGTCTTAGCATTTCTTACGATAATATCAGCGAACAAATGATGTTTAATCATATAACAGTTATTTGTTATCGAATTACGCTCATACTGCTTGCGAATGAAAAAGAGCGCCGAACTTGCACGAAGTGTCGCGTACGCACACGAAGATCATTTAGCTCGGCTTGGCGGGATTGACTTGGCGACATTACATTGGCGTCAGTCGGCGTTAATAAGTCGTATGGGTTGTATCTCTAGTGATATTGATCATTATAATAAAAGTTCTTAAAATAGTGAAAAGTGCTTGTTTTTATTTGAATATGATGGAATATCGAGTCGTCATAGCAAAGTAAATTGAATTTTAGTTATAAGACAGCTAGGCTGTCCCCTATTCAATTAAAGTTTTTTATAATGGTAACTTGATTTTTAATAACGGTTATTAAAGTTGTTTCTCAGTGCAGATTCCGAGAAGTTAAGTCAGAATTCTGACTTAGTATCTCAATACTAAGTCAGAATTCCGACTTAGTATCTCAAAATTTAGCTAATTTCGAGATTTAAGTCAGAGTTCCGACTAAGTATCTCAGAATTAGAACATATTCTGTCACTCCTAATTCTGACTTAACATCTCGGAATTAGCTTATTCAGAGATACTAAGTCAGAATTCTGACTCAACATCTCGGAAACAGCTAATTCTGAGATACTGAGTCGGAATTCTGACTTAGTATCTCAGAATTAGCAAAATAAATGTTTTATCAATAGTCGCCATTCTACGCCTTCGTGGAATTCAATTCAAGAAATAGAAATTTTTTGAGTGAAATGCGCATCGAGTGATATTGACGTTTATTTTTTTGTGTTTTGAGTGAGTTCTATTTCAATTCCCCAATAGACCAAAAATACAAAATCGTCAATATGAAGATAATTCATGGAGTCCTGTAATTTACAAGAAAAGCATATCAAAATATCTATATTCAAACCATTTACAATAATTGTGTTCTGTTTTCCTCACTTTCATGAAACAGCAAGAATATTCCAATTTATCCTTCAGCCAAATGCCCAAATGACTTCATTACACAGCTTCATCAAACCAGTTTATCACATAAAAATGTTTGAAAAATATCAAAGATCATATAAGCAACGTGAGCATTATAAGGGCCTCTATACTCAATGCACCTTTTCAAACCATGGACCAAAGATATAACAATGCTTAAGTATCTTAAAGAAAAATTGAAGTAATCGTTGTCCGGGGACTATTAAACCTTATTCAGTTATATAATAAAATTCTTTGATGCAGCAATCTCATCATTAATTGACAACGAAATTTACTGCAAAACCCTGAAAAGGTGATGCGGCTAAAACAATGAAGTTTTTAATTGCTTCATGAACGAAAAACCCCGTTACCAGATTTCATTTTATATCATTCATTCAACTTTCATAACGGCCTTATTAACTTTATAAGGTGTTTCTATACTTTGGCCAGAGTCATAAAAGAAATAACTCTAGTAAAATTTAATGTACACGTTCAAAGGAGTTTACTTGCCGATAACAACGGAGTATACTCATTGCATGTGCATCTGAAAAACTTTTTTTCATATTGTTTGATTTATTATTCAGTATCGTATTATAGTGTAAATGACAACTCTCGCATTATATCTGAGTTATGATGAATTTTTCAGTCGTCACATATAGTGCTTGCTGAAAAAAACACAAAGAGATTGCACCAGATTTGGGGATATAAATTATATTGAAGTATACAAACGATGAATTTTGTTCTACATGCATATTGCTATTCGAAAAGGAATTACAACACAAAAGTATTTTATGAATGATATTGTATAAACCAAATAAAACAGTTCTTTTAAATGATATTGTTCTATGAATGCACCGTACTTATCTACAAGAATTAGTCCATGGTCAATCCGGTCTGTTGTAATGAGCGATTTGAAGGATGAGCGTACGTTCTAGAATGTGTCTACCATCACCCGATGGAGTAGCACCCTTAAGTGTAATAAAATGATAAACCTCATCGAAGTAATTACAGAAAGCATACCTATAGTTCAATGTCCGTCTTGGTATCAGCCAGGGAAGTAGTTGTTTCCTGTTCGATATTTGTCTCCGTTGGAGAGAATGGTATTTCGACCCCGTCTGAATTTAATTTCAGGTAAACATACTCCTAAATATCAATATGAGATATTATCATTTGTATGAAATGATATACATCATTCACATGTAATAATATTTTCTCTGTTCAGCAAAAACTGATCATAAAACAAAGGACAGTGTTCATAAAGGTAATTTCACGAATTCAATTTCATTCCTATAAATCACCGGAAGTAAAATTTCAATTAAAGATTTCGAAATACATTAATCATGTTTAATTAAACTAACTTCGCGAGGGATATTGGTTCATTCGAAATACTGCTATTGTTAATGCAAATTTTGTTTATTTCGTATATCCGCTAGGTAACAAGTTTCGTTTAGTCGATTTATGTACATTCGCAAATACTCAATTAAATATAGATTTATGAACGAAAAAATTTTTATCTCGTCGGATCTGATTGAAACCATTTTATCAGTGCTATTCTGCTGCACAAAATTAGGTTTTTTGCGTTTAATGCTGAACGGAAACTGATAATCAATATTTGAATTGTTTTCACGGAAAAGACGAAACGTACAATATTATCAGAAAAATCTTAATTATGTATACTTTCTCACGTTCGATCACTTGTCATCTGTAACAAATCACATGAATAAAGAAGTGATTTCTACTTATTTCGTTTATACATGAAAGTATGCGGTATATATCCATTAAATAAATTTTTCGTTGGTGACTGTCTACCTAAAATACTGGATTTGGAGGTATATTTTAGAAGCCATCATAAAATAGAACAACTTTGGTCTGGAGATATATTTTCCAGGAATTGATAAAAACAATTCAACTTCACAAACATATCTCACGAGATAAAACTACAGCTATAAAGTTATTTAACACATGAGTTTGCTCATCTGCTTCGGTTATATACACAAGGAATGGTCAAAAAGTATTTGTGCATAATATTTAATGGTTGTCACAGAAATAATCAGACCAACTAGTACTCCGCTTTTCTGTGGTTGGAGAATATATCCCAGGAACATGATATGATATTTCGAAAATACTGTAATATGATAATATTAAAGTCCTCGTCCAATCTAGTGATGTATTATCTACGGATCTATTTCTCTAATCGACTACGTAGAAGTTTCTCCGCATTTACAACCTAGACTTACTGTTGGAATTTGGTCTGTTTCATAGTATCCAGCTTGAACCACATAATGTCAAGGTTTTTCGGCAATAAACTCTTTTCGCGTTGGCATGAAATGATTATCTCATCAGATCGAGGTGCTTCAAAGACATTAAAAGAATCACTCTACCAGTCTGATTTGTCATAATCTGCATTCATTCAGCCTTATCTTAGTTTTTTATCGATGCTTGGGTTTGAAAGATCTGGTAACAATTCCTTGTGATCTATTGCACAATAGTATAGCATATGCACTTGACAATTGATTCAAGGTTTCCCTGTCAGCTCATGTGTTACATCCCACTTTATTAGAGTTCCGAATGTTCGAAACCCTCGAATAGTTCGAGTTTGAAATGTTATTAAGTGGATTCCACAATACCTTAACCACAAGAGAAAATGGCCGAGAACTCCTGAAAAATGTTCCATTGGAAAATACCATCATTCAATTGATTCCTCCTCAATAATTGGTGCAAATTCATTTCACGTTCAACGCAAATTACTTTTCTCCAATGCAATTACACCACACCTCTAATTTAATCAAAGAGACTCGACATAAAGCTTATTTACAAATAATTTAAATTTCTAATCACCCTCAGAGAACGTATCCCACTATATAGGCCAGTTGATTACATCACTTGCGAACGTTCAAATATTCTGATAGAAAATATTTCTAACATATTGAAAACATTCCGAATTCGACTGATATACAGGGTGTTCCTTAAAGACATGCTAATATTTGAGGGGGTGATTCTTTGACTTGTTTTAAGGAAAAAACTTTCTATACACGTATGTCCTAAAAGTCCTAACTTTTGAGATACAGGGTGATAAAGTTTTGAAAATAAATCAGTTTTTTAATAATAACTGAGATAATATTGTACACGTTTTAATAAAATTTGGTACATGTCTTCTATGCATCAAGGAGTATTTTTTAATGCACAAACATTTTCATTTTCTCAACCAGTGGCGTCCGTACGGGTTTTGCATTGAATATTTTTGGAGAAAAAAATACTACGCCACTGCTTTCTGTTAAAAAAAAAATACTTTTGAGATCTTCATTCATTTTTGAGCAAATTTGATCTCTTGAGTTTTCTTTGTCCGCCGCATGGTTTTTGCTTAAAAAAATAAAAATCGTTTCATTTCAGGATCAATTCTTCAAAAATCTGATGCGGTGTGGAAATGTTTGTGCATCGACTGAAAGCAAATTGAGGGATCAGATTTGTTCCAAAATGAATGTTCCAAAAGTACTTTTTTTTTCAGGAGAAAGCAGTGGCGTAGTATTTTTTTCTCCAAAAATATTCAATGCAAAACCCGTACGCACGCCACTGGTTGTGAAAATGAAAATGTTTGTGCATTAAAAAATGCACCTTGATGCATAGAAGACATGTACCAAATTTTATAAAAACGTCTACAATATTATCTCAGTTATTATTAAAAAACTGATTTTTTTTCAAAACTTTATCACCTTGTATCTCAAAAGTTAGGACTTTTAGGACATACGTTTATAGAAAGTTTTTTCCTTAAAATAAGTCAAAGAATCACCCCTTCAAATATTAGCATGTCTTTAAGGAACACCCTGTATAGGAACCATTATTTGGAAGGAGCATTGACAAAAAGACTTCTAATGAAGAAACAGGGGAGCAACATGAAACCTTTCTTTGGCCGTTAAAAAAATTATTTGACAAGAAGTGTCTACGAACAGGCGAAAACTGAATACATGTTCATCATAGGTAATGTGAGTTCCTGACAAATGCGAAAAATTCAGTTTACCTCCTTAGTAGCAATACTGTGTTGAATCAAGTTACATAATAGTTTACAGATTTTGTCCTATACACCATCAATCTATAATTATGATTACGGAAGCAAGGCAACCAATAATACTTTATTGTTCTCCTTGTTATAACCGCAAATCTGTTCACTACGTGCAGAAAAACTAGAGTTTAATAAATTGGCGGACTGTTTGTCCCACAAAGTATAGTCCAAGGATGAAACTCAATATATACACATTAACGGAAAGTTTCAATTGAAGAACATGAATAATCTACAGTTTTCATATGTCAATTTGATAACGTACCACCCCGAATATCTCAGCCACCGTAGAAAATCTAAAAATATTTAAAAACACGTCAACTTTATATTCATGGGCGATATTTTGTAGAATGATTTTCATTCAAATTACCTCAACCCTGAAGTGGGGGTGGAAATAACACCTAGTCTTAAATAGAAAAGGGGGTCGAGTAATACCTTATTCAATTACCAATTCAAAAATACTACATACTTGATATTTCTATCCAGTACTTTTGGAGAAATCAGGTGGAAACTCAAAAAAGGTTCAGGTAACAGAGTTTTGCAATCAAACATGAACAAAATAACAAAAAGAATTTTATTTTATAAAATTTTCGAAATTTTGACCATTACTTTGTGAACAGTACTAATGTATGCTAGCAAACTCTTCTTTAACGCAATGAAAAACTTCTACCTGAATTTCTCTATTCACAGCTTTTATTCTTCTCTCTCTTCAAATCTTCCAAATCTCGAGGTTGTATTTTGCTTACAACCTATTTTAGATGCACCTATAGGAAGAAATCTAGAGGCGCTAAGTCGGGTGATCGTGGTGGCCAACAATAGTAAAGATATCGCGTTGGAGGAAACATTCGAATTTTTTCCACACCCTGCCCTGGTCAAGTTCGAAGTCATTATTCATGAAGATTGGCAGTGACGACAGTGACTATTTGAGCACTGGCTACCAAGGCTTACACTATGTAGAGGGCAACAGAAATTAACAGATCGATTTGTTGCGAAAACCATTGAATGTTTAGATTCATTCACAACATAAGAAACTGGATGGTGCCCTAAAACTTAAATATTCGAAATGTAAACAGAGGAAAAAGTGCACTGAATCTACATAATTTTATGAATTCCCTAATATTTTAGTACCTCATTTGAAACGGTCCCATAGATTTCAAACAGAGCTCACCAGATAGATTTTCCTGAATGAATAAAGGTTCAATAACAGCATTTTGAAGAATTTAAATTTCTGTGGATACCGTGTATCACCTTCTCGAAGAAGGTGCGGATTTTCATCGCTCCAGTATCGGCAATTTTGTTTGTTAACATGCCCATTTGAAAAACTGTACATTTATCAGTAAAGGTGATATTTTGCAAAATATTCTGGTTGGCATTTATCAGATCCGTCATTGTTTCACAATATTCAATCCTGTTGAAATCGTTAAAAAGCTGTTGAAGAACCTACATTTCATCCAAAGACGTTCCTACTCCAGGTGCCACAAAACGAAGTGAAGTGGTCGTTTCTTCAAGTTATACAAAAAGTAATTAACTTTTCACATTGATGTTTTGAAATGACATTTTTTTACATTAACATATCAACTGAAGAAAATGACATTTCAGTTTCCAGGGTCAAAAATTAGTTTCTAAAATAGTGTTCACACTTCAACAAAGACCTGAAATTATTATCATTTATGGGGAAAGTCGAAGATGCGCTAGAAGAACGGCAGCGATGTTTAATGAAAGATATCCGAATAATAATTTAAATCATAAATATGTCTTAGAATTGGTGGCTAAGTTTAATGAAACTGGTTTCTTTGCAAAAATAATAGAAATCAACGCATTTTGGATGAAGCTGCACAAATAGAAGTTTTAGGCTCATTCGTTGCAGAAGCGACCACTTCACTTCGTAGTATGGCACACGAAGTAGGAATGTCTCACGAAACAGTAAGGAAAGCACTCAAATTACATAAATTCCACCCATACAAAATGAAGATTCTCCAGCAACTTTTTGACGACGATTGGTCGATTGGTTGACGAATGGTTTTCCCACAAACTACTAACAGTGAACGTTAACGAAACATATTACTTGCCCATATTCACTAACGTACGAAATTATCCCTCTTTCAAAAATCTGACTATATCTGACTCATTCACTATTACACCTGTTACCCACATGAAGTACCTAGGAATAATTATAGATAACAACCTCAAAGTATTGAGAGATATTTTAAATGAAAACTCATTAAAAATATTGTACTCTTCTCTGATTCAATCTCAAATTTCGTATGGAATTGCAGCATGGGGTTCTGCAGGCAGGACAATCATGAACAAATTAATCATAACTCAAAAACGCATGAATAAGATTATTTTCAAAAAAAACAAACCTTCTGTTCAGACGCCCTTTACAAAGAAACGGGAGTGTTCGATCCCGTTCAACTATATTTCTATAACAGCTTAACTAGGAAACATAAGTCAAGACATGAACTACAAAAAATGGACCATGATTATCACACTCGAAACAGAGGACTTACCGTCAAAGTACCTTTCATGAACAAAGCCATAGGACAAAAGTCTCACGAGTATGTGAGTCTTAAGTTGTACAATACCCTTCCTTCAGCACTGAAAAATTAAACAAATGCAAACGCATTCAAAAGAAAATTGAAAACTTATATTTTATCCAAATCACGTTCTGAATTACATGATATGTTTGTTATATTCATAGATATATTCAACCCAACAATTTTTTTTTCTGTACACTTTCTATTATTATCATTATCATGCAGATATGCTCATTTACTATAGTAAAAACTTATTTTATTTTACGATTAACTTTATATTATCTCTAGGCTATTTCCAACTTAAAATCAAACAAAAAAGGCATTTTATACATTTTTCATTGTCGTTTGTTTTTCAATCTCATACAAGCTATGCTTCAGTGATGGAACTTGTACAATGTGAAATTCCTGAATGTATAATCATCTCACTCATAAATAATGATGAGCAATATAATAATAATAAAATATCGAACGAGATATTCATTTTTGAGATGTGTGAGGTCCACTGAGATTTTATTTCATTTTATTATGTAACATATTTATTAACTTTGATGTATTGTAGCATACTTTATTTTATTTATATTTTCTCGGAACAAGTATTCACTTACCGAGTATTTTATTCGCCATGTTACTTTTGTACTTATCCCAAATCTATTTATTATAACAGTTTAAATACTGCTTCATTGTTCATGTTATTATTGTTTTTCGTATAAAATTGTTCTATCGCTGTGCTTAATGTACTTTGTAATTTGTGTGAATAAATTTATTATTATTATTAAATTTATTTCGACAGAAGGATTGAATTTTGTGAAACAAGGACGGATCTGATAAAGTCAACCAGAATATTTTGCAAAATATCACTTTTACTGATAAGTGTGCATTTATTCAGAATGGGCATGTTAACAAACAAAATTGCCAATACTGGAGCGATGAAAATCCGCGTCTTTTTTGGGAAGGTCACACACAGTATCCAGATAAATTAAACGAGTGGGCTAGTATTCTGGGAAATGCTATAACTGGACCTTCATTTATTCAGGAAAATCTAACTGCGTGGTAAGCTCTATTTGAATCTGCTTGAAGAAATAGACCAGATCTGATCTTGACTTCTTGTCTTCATAACGTCATGACTAGAGCATGCAAATGACTTATAAAATCCATATAGAGTTCAATTCTACACTTTCTTTAATAATGAAGTAATTTTTAATCCTCTAATTGAATCTTCAAATGGAGAATAAGTTTTTGGCATAGCATCAGACAGGAAGATGAGAATAAGAACTGAATCAACAAAATGTGGATCAAGCAGGATTCGAACCCGGGACCTCTTGGTTTTGTTCCAAATACACAGTATTGATCCTATTTCAGAAACGATGAGGATTGATTTTTTAATGGATGTATTTCCCTTGCACACCTAGTGAAATGTTTTCATTGATGTAACAGCTGGTGTCAATCGCACATATAGAATCATTCAACGAGTTCACACCCGAATTGATTTTCGTATATTACTGAAATTGAAGGTCTTTTCCGACGACCTCGCAATAACATGCATGTTTAATGTTCTTCAATGCGAACAAAATCGACCAATAATTTCCCCTAATTATCACCGATTGGTCATTAATGCATGATTTTTCGAAATCGACCATTAATGACACCTATTAATAATCGATTTCGTAGCGCAACCGTAAAATTCGCGTGTAAGATGTACATTTTTCTGTACCTTCTTTCAGTTCCTCCAACTCTACCATAATAAGTCAATTTGAATGTATTCAAATAATCAAAAGATGATCATAAATGTTCAACAGAGATTTTATCTACTGTTCATTTTGTTAATTGAATATCTTCTGAAGAATTTTCTTTTTCATTTCAACAAGTTGACTGAAAGATATCGTCATCAACTATTACATTGAAATGCGATTAATGATCACGAACATAAATCGCCTTTATTAATGCCCTAGTTGATCAAATTAGTATTAACTTGAACTCATTCTTACGATATTGCCATATAACGAATAACAACAGTGGAGTCTAAAACTATTTACGATCGTAATCCCTACACTTTCCACAAACTCATTTCACGTGTGAAGTAGAAAATAATGTATAATTATCAATTGTTCCAGTACTCATACTGTTCTTATGCAAGAACTACTGTATAGTCGACATGGTGGTATTTCACCGGACGGTGGTGGAGACCATCTACCACCAATTATTATCCTTATTTTAGTTGCCTAACACGACAGGCAGGATTCTCCACGAGGATATTATCCGATCCTATGGTGTAGAATACTATGCAATATTTCAGAAAAGTTTCATTTAGTGAAAATATCAAATTTTAGCGGAGTTATGCATATACAATGACTCGCGGTGGTCGTGATGGTAGGGCATTAGCTTCTCAGACATTAGGGCACGGGTTCAAATCCCAGTGCAGTCACAGGTACCGTGCATGACCATTACACGTTTTGGGATACTTCTGAGAGTTGCTTGTAGAGCTGTATTTACAATAAGCAGTTGATATTCAGTATCTGTGGATACAGCGTAAGGGTGCAGCTGTTTGACGAAAAGTACAAAACAAATAACTATCGATCGATCCTACAACGTCGGTCGAACATTTTTCCTCTTGTCCTGAGTGCTTGAATGTAATTCAATATTTTGCAAGAAATTTAAGCATTAAACATAGTTGTTTTTTCTTATCGACGTTTTTCTTCTAATTCCTCTTCAGTTTCCATAAATTAGTGCTTAGTTACTCACATCAATATTAAAGTCTCCTACTAATTATGAATCAAATTCACTGCCAGTGCTTCTTCAACTATTACTCATGTCTTTGTGACAATCATGAAATATTTTACAAATCTTCGTTTTGAATCAAAGAAAATATTCATTTTATTTGAAAAATATTCTTTTGACCACTTTCTGCAATCAGTAGCATTTTTACATTCTAACGAATGGTTGTTTTCTCAAAGAGAATATTACAGATGTACATATTTCCAGAAACTCCCAGTCACATATTCTATTAAAATTGAGAGACCACCAACTCGAATCGACCCGAGAATAGAATTGTTTTCTCTCAGGATCTGTCCTTTTCGTTTAGAGCTTTCTTTTCAATAAATTTAATCTTATTTCCGGACACGTCCGCATCACGAATTCATTAACATTTTGTACTTTTCTCATTGTGTTTCTTTTTGCCGAACACGTTTCCAATTTTTGTCGAAATATTTTCACTTAAATAATCACATTTCAATCGGTAGTAGGCGTTTTGAAAAGTGAAAGAATTGAATAACTTTCTATTGTGACTCGAATCTCAGGAATGTTAATCTGTTTCACGAAATCCGGAAATATTTCATTTGAACCCCATGTGTTGTTGAGGTGTCTGATGATTTGGAAGAAAAATGAGGGTACATCAACCAATCCATCGAATATCCCCTTTTCCTTTTGTAATATTTTTCGTTTACTGGGAATTTTCAATAAAACGAAATCATGTTATTCCTCATGACATAATCTGGGTAGAACAGTAGGAGTGCGAAATATTCATGTGATATTTGTGAAAGGCTTCATAGAAATTGAAGAGTTCTTCCATCTTCAAGTTCCCATAAAACGAAAAAATCCTGTGAGGAACATGGGTAATTAAGTAGGAATTGGTGGTATTCCTCGGAGGCTTTAAGATTCGGGGAACACTTCCAAAGGCAATTACTTTCAAAGCATTTTCGTTCGATGAAAGCATGAGCTCTGGGAAAGAGAAATTTGTTTAGTCCCCAGGGTGACAAAAAAGGGGTGTACAGCTTGAACTCATCAGGTCAATCCCGATAAAAGAATAGACGTTGGAATAAGCGGTGATATATTAGAAGAGCGGACATGAAAATATCTATGAAAGATGACATATCGCCGATCGTTCTGCGAAGTTCCAGAGATGTAGACAGGTTTGTGAGCGGGGCATCACCGCTGAAACGAATTGCTTTTTCTCTGGCAGAATCTTGATGTGCAGAGTATGTTGAAGAGATGAAATATAGTTGTGGACATAATATGCAGGGACGGGATGGTTTTGTATCTTATAGATCAAAAGCAACTGATGGGTTGTGGAAAATATATTTGAGCAAATCCGAGAACAAAGTTTGTGAAAGGTTGGTTCAGTGGTCTAGGTTGCGATGACTTGTTGAAAGGCAAGTGAGCTGCCTAGATGCTAATTCCGACGACGAATGCTTGCTTGAAATGAGCACCGACCATCTGGAATGATGCCGTTGGTTTTCCTATAGCCGAAAAATTAATATGCTTCCTAAAATCAATGAGCCGCCCCAGAGCGCTACGGCAAATATAAATTATAGCCATCCTCCACTCGCACAGGCTCTGAGTGTTTATGGGGGAGTATAGAACAACATTGGAACAAAACTTTGAACAACTATGTCGCTTTGGAGGACTCGCTTAACCATAAGTTCTGGTCGAGCCAGAGTCCAATTAGATCAGGTGATTTTCAGCAGAAGTGTGTTCCAGGATTACTTCCCTAGCTCTCTTCTCTGACGCATCTCCCTATCTCTAATATCCGTTTCACTAAGGAATGCCCATGGATTCAACTGCAGAACTCCCAGCAATCGGAGACATAAGGTCACTCATCTGTTACATCTTACATGAATGACCCCAAGCTATTTGACTTAAGAAAAAATAATCAGTCTTTGAAAGTGGTGCAACAGTACATACATGTTATCGAAATGGAGTTTGTGATTGAAAAATGTGCCACGAATCATCTCAAAAAACGAACGATGCAATGAATATTGAGAGGATGTTCAGCTCGTAGACGAAAGCATCCTACATCATCTTGATGCCGGAGAGATGTAAACTTACCTAGGGGTGGCAAGTATCAGGATGAACTGTCGGGGAAGAATGAAGTTGATCCTCTGGATTGGTGAAATGAACTCAAGAAGAGCTGCGACAACTCAACGAAAAAACTCGCAAAATAATGTATCTTCAAAAGAGCTTGCATCTTAAATCTTCTGTTCCACAGTTATACGTCCCCAGACAACGGGGATGCCATATACGTTAGAGTTTGGAGTGTCTTCATAATAAAATGGTACTTAATGAAGCTTGTTAAGTCTTCAAAAGTTCCGATCCCCTTCTCTGCTTAGTATGCGATCACGAGAAAGCAGGGATTGGAGCATTTCTTTCCAAGGCAGCAACCCGTGCAGCCGATGAACTCGGTCTCGTATTCGACACTGAACGAGGAGACCAAAACTGTCACCGAGTTGGAACCCGTTCAGTAAAAAGGTCACGTTGAAGCTGCGGAGAAAAAGTACTCCTGCAGGTACATAAGGATGAGCCAATGTTCAAAAACATCAAAGAACACAGCCTTTCCAAATATTTGACCTTTGCTTTCCTCAGGTCAAGTGGGCTAAAGTCGATAAACAAGCGATTAATAATGACACAGGATGGTGTCTTCAACACCTTGTTCTACCATAGTCGTGTGATGGGTATAGAGGTTCCAGGCACTAGATGTAGTCATTCTATTCTGATCATAGGGGTACTTGGTGGAATCATGGACATACTGCCCTCAAATCAAAAAAGCATACAGGCTTGCCGTGATGCGACAGATATCTGAGCCGAAAGAAGGCAAAAGGCCGTGATTCTTCGTTCACTCCGGCTACTCGGAGCACATGATTCTCGAACTCAGTAATCACTCACCATACGAACGAGTGGTCGCCTAACGCAGCCGATGCACTTGAGAAAAATTCCCGCGCAATGTGGTCTCGACATTGGTCCAATGCGAGAATAAGTACGTGTTTGTAGTAGGCTACCACATTAATGAATGTGTCTCCAAAAACCGTGAAGTAAACGCTAGGGACGCTAACAAAACCGTGAAACTTAATTTTGTTGATACTCGCCTAAAAAATCTGATTAATTGCTGTTATCATTCACTTGGTCATCATCGTTACATGAGGGAAAGTTTATAGTCCAATTCCACTTGGCACTGAACTCTAATCCATCCACCTTTTCATGCTTACATGGAATATATCGTTAATATCAAAAACCCAGTGAAATCTTTTTAACTGGAAGCTCTCATAAATTTTATTATCTTTGGCTTCCTCTGTCTTCTGCGGGACGCTCATTATGTGCCATTTTATCTTCATAAAAAATTTATGTGGATGAACGTAGAAGATTCGAAGGTTTATTTTCTTTTTATTGTTTCATTGATTTTGCATTGAGATTGGTTTTGGTATACGTTCAGCTGTACCTTCGGAGTTTCCTCTAATGTATATAAGATAAAATGGTGTAGTGTATTTATGAAAATTTGAAGAAATATGTAGGAAACATTGCGAGAAAAACGGAAAATTTTGAAAAAAGATATGAAAAGACAGCAGAAGATGCAAAAATATACTCAATAAAAAAACATTCATTTCATAGCATAGGATAAAACAAAAGAATAATTGATAGCTTCAGAAAATCAATATCTCGACCATGCTCAAATTCGCATCGTGAATGGTAGGGCCCCCGCGCGATAATTTTGAAACAATACTTGATTTTTCTCCTGAAAAATAATGAACTGTCAAATTGATCAACTCATTCTGTTTCCCAGGAATGTAACTGATTCAATTACCTGCAACCAACATTTTACCAATTTTCTTCTTTACTTTGACAGGTCAAAATCAGAATCCAACAAACCAATTCTTTTGCTCTCTTTTTTTTTGTCAAGTGACAGACAACATCTGACCTCTCGCTATAGGAGAAACTTTATTAGCTCATTCACCACGTGATTCTAAACGTGCATTGAAGTATAAACGTTTAAAGAAGTTTTCAACATTTTAAACATTCTGGTACGTCTATAATCAGACCACAATATTAATTACCATATTCAATTTAATTTTCTGATAATTTACAAGATCCACAACGGAAAGAATCCATGTATCTGTTGTGAAATTGAAATTGGATGCAGTCCAAAGATGTTAATAGGGCAAACATTAGTATTTGCTATGCAACAGACTCATTGTGAGTATGATGCGCTCCACGCAAACAGAAACTCAGACAGAAAGATAAACAGATTCTCATTCAATTACACTTTGTGTAATTGATATGTCAGCCATAAGGAAATTTCCAGTTACTTCGCTGTCGAAAATCATTTACAGGCTAATGAAAAATTGTGCATGAAAGGCCACCACCATTCTGCATTCACGACCCAATGCCGCAATACGATTTCACTATTTATAATTGATGAAGATAGAACTGTCGAAAATCGGATGAATCCGCTTCACATGTAGAAATGTTCGTGTTGAACAAAAAAAAATTTAATCAAACTTTCCATTATGCGGAATGGCATAGTGACGTATAATATTTTCACTACTAATCAAGGCGATCTGTTCAAGATATTTATTCATTTATACATGTTTACGATACTAAAAAAACACAGCTGCGGAAAAAAATAATTTCTCATATAATTCCACTAAAAGTGGGTGGTATATGGTGCATATGAATATACAGTGTGTCTCACTTTTTTTGATATTGGTGTAGGATTTTGAAATCTCTTCAAGGAAATTGATGGAAGGCAGTTTTCGGGTAGTTTCAGTGACTTTGTAATTCTTTATCAGTTTGTCAATGTCCGTACATCAAATAATCCCGTTACTATATGTTATAAAATCATTAAATACACCACAAAATACAAAATAACCTCGAAGGAATAACTGCACACCAGCAACGATGGAACCACCATTTCAGAAAAATCGTAGTAGGAGGCAAAATGGTTCAAAAATGTCTTCGGATTCGTAGTAAAAACTCCAATTCTACATAAACCAAAATCTCATCATAACGAAATAGCTTCAACTTACAGAAGAGAATTATCTCTTCTTTCTCCAACCTATATCTTCATTTCGACAAATCGGTAGAACTATTACTTCAAATTCTCATATTCTGCCTTGCTTGGTTGATAAGAAGTTTTTTGTAATATTGATAAAAATGTGTGTATATATCAAGAATGAAATAAAATCATTCGAATAATAAATTTTCCTGCAAGTTAAAAAATATTTAAAAATACGTATTCATTATCTTCATATTATTTTTCCAATGTCCGTCACAAAATGAATTTATTCGGTTTATTATGGTGGAGTTTCAGCAGTAAACACTGGAATACATCAATTATTCATCACCACGACCAGGTAATTAATAGTATACAGTGAAACAGACAGAATATGAACTGAGAATAATGGCAACCGAACAGGAATTTCCTGCAGACAATTTGTCAATTATAGAAAGACGTAAGGTACATGAAAGACAACTAGAACAGGTCCGATTGCAGAAAAGTTTGCTAGAACGGTAAAATAAGAATGGGGAAGATAAACGTACTAAGTTTTACTAGATCAGACAAGAGCCAGTTTTTGAAAGATAAGGAGGAGAAAATATCTGTAGTGTGCTGCACATAACTGGTGAGAAATTAAAATTAAACTGTATGAGTCAGATGCTAGGAATGAACATAGAATACGTACGGAAGTGTGCCAGAATTAAAAAAACAAATAAGAATAGGACCTGAAAACAGAAAGAAGCCAATAAATTCAGGATTAGCTGTTTTGAGGGCAAATAGTGGATCTCCCGATATTGTTGTCGATACATCCAAGGCAATAATGTCAATTTGAAGCCGCTGGAAGTGCCAGTAATTGAGATAATATAGACGTTTTTTTTTTATTATTTTTTAACGAATCTTCCAGGTTTCCAGAAAGGGGAAACCCCTCAGAAGCTCCAAGGAGCTTGTACGAGCAAGGAAATGATCCGGGACCGATGGCCGTGCTGGGCTTTGAACCCACGACCTTATGCGTGTAAGGCGAGCGCTCTACCACACGACCATCACGGCCCATTGCTTTACAATCTTGATTATTGAGCTTCGTGAATCGACTTCAACTCGCTTCAAGCAGTATCCAGCATCCAAGCAGATTGGTTGTCTGATAAAAAAAACTCAAACTTCATACCGATGGTGAAGCAGTAGCTGGAGCATTTGAAATCAACTCTAAATCAAAATTTTGAAGCTACAGGTCAGGTTTTGGCCCGACTTATTGATAAAAGGAGAAATGTAGTATAATTGCCTCAAACAAAAATATTTTTTATAGGGGAGTACTATGAGTTTGAAAAAAATTCCATAGGTGTGAACGCACGGGACATTACACGTGCAACTGCATAGTATAGCTGAGGTCTCGATTACCACCACGGATCAGTTGACTCTAGGGGTGAATGCAATGATCATAGCTCTAATAAAGGGATTTATCAGATATCGGAAAACAACAAAGTATGCCAGTCCAGGATCATATCAGGAGTTTGCCATTACCTGGAGTATTACACCTATGATATTGTCGCTCATCTTTCAGTCTTGCCTGATAACTGTAAAGGTAATACAGAGAGTTTGGGAAGATTGGTGGGACGCCATATTTAGAATGAAATATTGTATGCCAATGGAGCTGACCCACGCGAGGAGTGCAAAGAACCTAGAGCCAACGATTATTGCTCACTGTCAGAGACTGCTGCGGCGTAAGGTATTATTGTTTAAGAAATCATCGAGGTAGAAACTGTCATCTCGCTCATAGTAGATCAGCAGAAAGGCAATGAGCTAGCACTATTCAAATCGTGCAAATGAGAATAGTCGAATATGATCATACTGCAACACTGCATGGGATGAAGGGAACTCATACCATATAAATCACAATCGCCCCAGTGGGTCTCACTGCCTGAAATAGAGCTCATGGAAAGACCAAGCGAATAATTGAAAAGCCAATAATAGGGTGCATCATTTGGAAAATTCACTGAGGTTGCTGTTTGTTTATGCAAATGAAATCAACAAAGAAATATCCTCATGTGGTTTTCGTATTGAAGAATTCTGTTAAGAATGTTGAGCTTTTCAAGGTTCAAAAATAAACACTCAACTACCCTTGGCATTATTAATATTTACTCGAAAATATTGATTGATTAAACATAGGTAATTCGTTAGGCATAATTCTTCCTTGGGCAACATAAATTCATATTGAAGAGGTATGAGAGCCGCCCCTTCGACATGTTTGTTTAATGATATATTCCTCTGTGATATCGAATATGGATTTGTGCGGGAATAATTCGAAATTCCCGGAAAATTAAATTCTGTACATGATATGGCAGTTGTCGTATAAGGAAAAGCAATGCAATGCAATTCGTTTTTTTACCTGGGCGTAATTTTTTCAATAATGTACCAATATTTCATAGGTTTCTGTAGGATTTTACTTTCATATAGACCTACCCCGCTATTCAGTAATATTATTTCGATCATAACATTTTTAAATCTCTGTCAAATTATTGATATTGCTGTCACTGAATCTCTGTCCATGTTGAATATTTCTGATGGGCCATCCTGAATGAAAAATTGACGGAGATGGAATTTCGATAAATAAAACGCCAGTATTATTCAGAAATTGAATGAGGTTTGATGATATGATTTCACATCTGATTTTATGGATATTCTGATCATATCTCCAAAAAACTTGAAATGAAAAACTCAATTCTGCTCCCGTCCTTACCAAGGTAATATAAGGGTTGAACAGAGATATTTTTTACAGACTCTCAATGATAACTTGCGATTCATCTGCTCCTGAAATGTTTCCGATTGATTTAACAACACCCTGTATATGGACAGTCGATCATAAAAAGGCAAAAATCATCAGTAAAAAGAGCTATTCTTTCTGTGAGTTTTTGATATCAATTTTGTACATCCAATAAACTCTACACAAAATTCAATAACACCGGAAAACTTGGGTAAGTTTGCTGAGGTTTGTTAGATCATCGACGTATATGACCTTATTGTTGATGAAATTTGCCTCACTAGCTTGCTTTAATTCATTGATTGATGGATGCCATATGGATAAAAGTTTGAAAAGTAATTTGTAATACCTGTAATCCATAACTCTGCACATCTCGACATTTGATTAAACATTTCCCAACTATTATCAACCTACCATTAAGGAATTCACAGATTCACCGACTCTATAACTAAAACTTTACATCAGTTCCAATATTGAATTTGCTTTGTTCAGAGGAAATATGACGACACCCATAGCTCAACCTTATTCAATTAGAATTTAATAAACTGAAACCAAGCCTTTACTAGTAAAACTAATTTGAAGAGTAAATTTAGCTAGCGATTCAACATATTCATACTCTAGATGCGGATATCTTGCGCTTCTATTGTATGGATAATGTGCGTATATTTCTTGGCTGAAATATTTCTTGTCTTGTGACAAAATCCAATAATCTTCTTAGAGATATGTGCGATATGTACTCGCTCGAAGCCACATCCTGAATGTTAGACATATAGGATGAATTTTAAGCATTAAGTTATTCCATCACGATGATGAATAGTGGAGTACGTAACTGACGAGATGAAACCATTACCTACTGCAAATATTGATGCACTGTATTCACAAACTTATTAGCCTCGACTTGTTCATTTGAAAGGAATTAATTTTATTTATTACAATAAAGTTACTTGATTTCTCTTCATAGATCCAATTTGGATTCGCGAACTGGTATTTGATACACTTTCCATAGTCCAAAGAGACAATTGTAATGGTCGAAAATTGTATTGAAAATGTGTCTGGGGATTGAATGACAGCAATCGATAGCCAACTGCTAGAATAACCAAATAGATCGTCTCAAATATGTCCATCACTATAGGCAAATATGAGAAAATAAGGAGCATTAATATCAATCGTTATTTCAAATCAACTCAATTCAATTTTCGTGAGAACATCTTCAAAGATTCCTCCAAAATCCAGCTTGAAGAACATAATTTCATAAAATCATTTCCAGGCATTGTCATAATGAGGAATGAATGCAGTAATTTTACTCGTCCTCAGTTTACGGTCAAACACAAGGTATTTGGCCATTCAGTTCGGGGATTTTGTTCTGGTGGCTGAATAAAAATATAAAACATGCATCTCGAAAAAACAAAGGCGTATTAGACAGAGGGTCATAAAACTTCCCCTGAGCCTCCTATTATATTGGCCCGATTCAAATTATGCCACCTACAGACCTTTTATCGCAGTGGCAAACTCCTTTCGGTAAACGGATCTCAAAACTAAATTCTAACTATGGCAAATGACAAGGAATAGTCGATGAAATTCGTTTCTTATAATATTGCTCACAACAAAACCAACGTGTTTCTTTTTATTGGCATCTTATCATATATTACATGAATATCAGCTGAATAGTTGTTATTTTCAAAAATTCGTGGATGATTTCAGTCAATTCAAATCATCGAATGAAATTATTTTCTGAAAAATATACCTAGAATACGATTTCTCCCACAAAATCGAAATTGATGCTTACTTTGATGGTGAAATGAGCGTCGAGTGAAATTGTCGTAGTTTTGGTACTTGAGTAGTTTTCTACAACTCTGAATCACTAGATGGTGATTATTTCCACTTTTATATTCATGACCCAGAAAGAAGGTTGGGGTATACGATCGATGACAGCATTTTTTTAAATTCTGTTACGAATCTTCCAGGTTTCCAGAAAGAGAAAACCCCTCAGAAGCTCCTATAGGAGCTTGTGCGATCAAGGAAATGTCTAGGACCGATGGCCGTGCTGGGCTTTGAACCCACGACCTTATGATTGTAAGGCGAGCGCTCTACCATCACAACCATCACAGCCATATTGTATAAAGAGTAACAAGATAGTAAGACAATCATATGGGATACCGACTGGATCCGATGGGAGACGACATGTAGATGGCGTTAGTACTCTGGTCTCCCAGTCAGTGTTTGATGCTATAATAAAACTAAAATAGGTAGCGATTCAATTATGATACTGGAAAGGGGAAACAAAATATCTATTCTGTATCTGTTCTTTGGACTGCGACTGGTGCAAAAAACGGGATAGGTCATAGATACAAATTATATTTGGTGATGAAATTCGAGAATCGAGATTATTCCGTTTGTGGAATATGCTGAAATTGCAAAAAACTATTTTGCATTAAGTAGAAACCGTCTACAGTTTTGCGTATTTCATCTTAGTTTTCAACTAAACACGCTAGATGGCACCAGTGTTTTGCTTCAATGCCGATTTTAGAGGCATTGACTATCTTTGACTTTTTAATGATGAGAGTAAGGAATCGTATTTACCGTACCAAATTGATATTGTAAAATATGACATGCATTTGATATTCGGCATTTTCTTTATTGGGATTGTTTCAGCTATTGGCTGGTTCAGCTTTATTCGTAATTGCACATACCCAAATGATCTTTCGAGAGCGCTATTTAAGCTATCTGTTTAAAATTGCGTTTGTATACAAATAAATGTTATCTAGTGAGTAGACGAACGTTTAAATGAATGAAATCCTTGTCAATTAATCGACTTTAATGCAGTTGGCATTTAGCCACATTCGATGCTAGGGAGTATAATTACAATCTCGAATTAAACGGTTCTTGACAGAATTATTTTTCAGCAGGAATATTATAAATTGGATTACTCAAACTGAATAGAACAACAGAAATGAACCTCGTCTCCTAGAAATAATTTTGATGTGGAACATACACGATGTAAACGAGTATGTAATGGAAGAATCTCGTTCAAATCCGATGTGTATTTTTGTGCTGCTCAGAACTGATGCATAGATAAATTGTCTAGGAAAAATAAAACCTTTTCAGCTCGCACTGACTACAACACTTTTGAGCAATAAATGCAGAAGAGAGTGATTTATGGTGATGCTCTGTGACAGAATGTGGAAGACAATCCCTTTTCGTGGTAAATTTCTATTTTATAATGAGTTCAGGAGAGTGTTAAATGGCGCGAGAAATATCCTCCGCAGGGTTGGTTCAAACTATACATCAATTGTTATTTCAGAGAGGTTTTGAAGACCCTCAGAGTGTATCTAGCGAAGCGAATGACGTACTGATTTATACGAAGATATGTAAAAATCTGGAGAAACTCAGTTGATTTAACTTGAGTGAATATCTCGAATTCACCTGTCGACACAAGAAATTGTATTTTTCGTATAGGGCGTGTCGATATTATAATAGATCTATGAATACTACTTTTTGTAACACTAATTCCCGAGATATACTGATGGTCTACAAAAAAATTGTGATTTTCTGATTCATTGATTAAGTTTCAAGTATTGAGTCAATTTTTCTTCAAAACGTTTTCAAAACGTGTGTTTAGTGTATTGTGATTTTGTGATTAGTTGATTATTTAACGCAGTACAAGTCACAGTTCACATCATTTTAATTTCCACATTCTATTGGAAACTTTGTGATAATTTTCTCCTACAGAAATAATCCCACATATCGAAAACCTGGTTCTGTTGGAAATTTCCATTATGTATTATGCCTACTCTCACGGCTCAAGTTATGTAAAATACATCAAAATGAAATATCGATTTTTTTTCCTAATATATACAAAACGGTCAAGGATATTTTGGATTTGCAATGAAAATTTAGGATTTGATGAGAATGTTCACATTTTCTTCAGTAATTATTACATGTTCATGATTGAAACCTTATCCTAATTAAACAAATGCATTCACATTCCACCTAAATTATGGAAGATAATTGTTGTGGTTGTTAAAATTGTTATTTCCGTCAACCGGCTACACCCTTACGAGCACAACCCTCAGAAGTCTTCAAAAAAGTTGTGCGAGCTAGGGAAGACGTAGCCCCATGATTATAAAGGTGCATATGAGCAAGCAGTTTAGATATAGATATAATCCTCGGCACAAGAAAAATCGTCACACGTGTTGAAAAACATACAGAGAACACTGCCCCGAAAATATAAATATAAAATGAACAAAATTGACTATCTAATTATACCACGACGATCACTTAACTACATTTTAGCCCCAAGTCTTTCGATAGGTTCGTCCAATTACCACTAGGGTGATTCAAATTATTCAATTTGTTGGTTCCAGGTCAGCTTGGCATATGACATCTCCATTATACTTGACCATCATTATTTCTTCACCTCAATTTTTTCTGATAAATGATACTATGGTCCCCTACAGTAGTTTTTTTTTTTAGCCTTGTTGAGACATAGTGAGAAGGTACTGTAGAAATCCCCCACACTATCGAGAAACGCTACCTTTTCTCAACTTCTAGCGTGTAATGGTTTGCTGTTTCTGTTGAATTGCTTGCTTTATTTGCATGTTGGTTGGAAATTTTGTACCTTCCAGGAATAAATGTATGAAGATGTAATAGTGGAATATATATTTATTATTGGTTGAAGAATATTCGGACTGAATGTCAGGATTGCTTCTGTGTTTTTCAATTTTTAGTTAACAGGCTACCATCCAACGAATGGAAAACTTATTTTTCACAGACACTATATTTCCTGAAAGCGAATAATCAATGAAATATGACTCTGATTATGAGGTAGAAATTTTGAAGACCGCTCCCGGTCCATTTGAATAAGGAATGTAGTCCATCTTCCCGCTTGGGGCTGAACGATATTGTGTGTGAGTTCTTATTGTATTACATTTCCATAAAAAGTTTATATCATATAAAATACCTGGCTAACCCACGGCAGAAGAGAATCTTATGCAAAAACATCTTCGTCCCAGTCCCGCATGTCTCCAGAGATATGCCCGGGGGCATTTTGTCGAAAACGATTTGTATATATGCGATGTTTCACAACAATGTATACGTATCTGCCTTTATTTTGTTTGCTGATTGATGTTCATATTACACCCCACTAAACTTTCCATTCGTGTTTAATATGTAATTCTAACGAAAATGGTTCATTCTATACCATGTTATTATGATTGCTATCTAAATACCTGACGTGTTCGGTGTTAGTTTGATCGATTCATATTTTCATATTCCCTAAAGTTCGCATTCAAGTTCTCACAAACTGCCAACTTCATTTTATGGGAAATTCCAATGAAGCTGAAATATATATTGAGGCAAACATTACTATATACTTCTCGGTTTCTCAGTAGTGATGTGATCAAAGTCATCTTCGTCAGCAGAAAAAATGTTGTTGAAATAAATGAATTATTATGAAGATACCTTATATGCAAAAGGTCAATTCGGGAATTTTTAGATTTTCATTTTATTCTTCAGAGTATGTCATTGTTTTTGAAATATTATGAAGAGCACTCCTTTTCATGAACTCGTTGAGTAGATTCAAAATTAGCTGGTCTAACCATAATTGTAATTTGACTATTCGTCATACCACAATTTATTTAAATTCCGAAGTAGCGAACTGGGATTTATCATCTTTTCAATTATTTTTAGGAATTTGTTAAAATTGTTATTGTTGAAATTGTTATTGTTAAAATTGTTATTTCCGTCAACCAGCTGCACACCCTTAAGAGTACAACCGTCAAAAGCCTTCGAAAGACTTGTCTGAGCTAGAGAAGACGCAGCCCTTACCTTTTGACGTGTGATGCCATGCACGAGACCGATGACCATGCTGGGAATCGAACCCATGACCCTTAGGTTAAGAGACAAGCGCTCTACCATCATGACCATGAGGATAAGAGGTATTGCATAGGATCTTGGGCCAATTTTCCATCACTGTTTCAACAAAAATTGGAAAATTGTATTGCTAACATCCATCATCCTCAAAGTATGTTGGAAATACGTTGGCAGATCATTCGTCATCAGAACTAATCATGGATTTTTTTCATAGTAGTTTTCGTGTTTCCAACACATTATCTGATTTCACCGTGCGACGAATATTTCTATGAATGAAATCCACATTTCGATTTCATTCAAAAAATACTTGATGATGTTTGCTGAAAGTAACCATAAAAAGTTTCTCTTGCACATTATTTAATTTAATTTTTATAATACACACAAGTGAAGAAAGAATTACATGCTAATCTCACTATTCCAATTTTTATTATTTATCTCAGAAACGATCAACACACAATCGATCGGAATACAAATGGGCCGTGGAGGCGCGCGCATAAAGCTTTCGCTTCTTAATCCTATCATCCGCAAATGAGCGGGTTCGAATCCCAGCGCAGTCACCAATCACCTACATGGCATCACACGTTAAAAGGTGAGGGTTACGTCTTCCCTAGATCGCTCTCTCGAAGACTTCTGAGGGTTGCTCGTAAGGGTGCAGTCGGTTGACGGAAATAATCATTTTAACAACAAAAAAATATATATATTGTTCCATCGATATAAAAATTTGCTGAATATTGATGAAAGACTATTATTTTTCATCCTTAGATATGGAACAATATGTACACAATATTGTTTATCGATATCGGTAAGAATTATCTGAACTATATTGACCCAATATTATATGCAATATTTTAGTAATATTATTAATATAACATTGTTTTTCTGATATTCGCTAACATTCGATTAATATTATTTTTACATTCACAATATATCTATATTGGTGCAATATAGCACCTGGGGGTTTCTAATTTATATTGTTCACATTCCTTCATCGTTTATTACAATATCCTTGGGATCCCTAGAAAAGAAAGAATATCACCTGGCCGCAGTTCAATAACGATTACCCTCAAATAATATTGTATATTCAATAAAATGTTATACCGAATTGCATTTGGGTAAATTGTCTCGGACACCGTGTACATACTTGCATTTGTGATTGTGCAATCTCCAATTGGCAAGGATTACCATAATTCGTGCAGTCGTATGCATTCACCAGACGTTTTAACTAGACTTTTTCCATCTCATTACGGTTCAGAGTATTTTTATCGTACTTACAAACTATGGTTATTTGTTGGCTTTTTCATTAACTTTGTCGTCCCCAGAGTGGTAACAGACACCTCTCGGGTTGTAGAAAATGTCAAATATGAAACTTGCCATTTATACCATTTGAAAGAGCAACAAGAGCTTGTTTCGGAGCAGTTCCATCTCATGTTTTGTGAAGCGGTAGAAAACAGGGAATGGAGTATGATGCACGTATGTATTCTGTTCCGAGTTATATTTCATGCCAGCTACTCGAAATAATGTGGGTTTTCAGAAGGCTGATGAAAATTATCCAAATGTTCTTCTACAGTTTAACTGAATCTATCCTTCATGACGACTCATTAAATTTTCATTCTGTACCCGAAGGAAGTTTAAAAATCAGAAAATGTGTATTTTTGTCCAAATTACAACTTCTCATCATTGAAAGAAATTGTCGGGTCGTCAGTGAGATTCATTCAGTCGATATTTATTTATTTTGAAGTGACCGCAAGAATAGTAATTGTGTTGGCCCGCATTGTAGTGGCCAGGGGACGTTCGATTCTGTCTAAATAGAAACTTCTCATCATCAAATGTCATTGTCGTCAGGGGGACGATATTTAATAAATTTGAAGTGACCGCAAAAATAGGATTTGAGTTGGCCCACATGAAAGTGGGTCAGGAGACTTCGTTTCTGTCTGAATAAGAACTGCACATCATAAAAAAAAATGTCGGGTCGTCAGCGAAATTCAGTCGATATCAATTGAATATGAAGTGACCGCAAAAATAGTAATTGTATTGGCCCGCATTGTAGTGGCCAGGGGACGTTCGATTCTGTCTAAATGGAAACTTCTCATCATCAAAAGTCATTGTCGGGTCGTCAGGGAGACGATATTTAATGAATTTGAAGTGACCGCAAAAGTAGAATTTGAGTTGGTCCACATGGAAGTGGGTCAGGAGACTTCGTTTCTGTCTGAATAAGAACTGCTCATTATAAAAAGTAATTTTCGGGTCGTCAGCGAGATTCAGCCGATATTAATTGAATATGAACTGACCGTAAAAATAGTATTCGAGTTGGCTCGCATTGCAGTTGGTCGAAAAATTTTAACTTCTGTACAAATAATAACTTCTCATACAGTAATTGTCAGGTCGTCGACGAGATTCAGTTGATATTTATATATTTTGAAGTGACCGCAAAAATAGGATATGAGTTGGCTCGCATTGCGGTTGGTCAGGACACGTCCATTTCTATCCAAACTAGAACTTCTCATCACTGAAAGTTATTGTCAGGTCGTCAGGGAGATTCAGTCGATAATTATTTATTTTGAAGTGACCTCAAAGATAAGATATACGAGTTGGCTTGCATTGTAGTCAGTCAGAAAACGTTTGTTCATGTCTGAATAACAACTTCTCATGATCAAAAGTGATAATCGGGTCGTCAGAGAGGTGCAGTCGATATTTATTTATTTTGAAGTGACCGCAAAAAAAGAATTCGAGTTGGCTCGCATATTGGTTGATAAGAAGACGATTATTTCTGTCCAAATTGAAACTTCTCATCATTGAAAAAAAATGTCAGCTCGTCAGGAAGATGCAGTCGATATTTATTTATTTCGAAGTGGCCGCAAAAATAGGATTCTAGTTGGCTTGCAATGCGGTTGGTCAGAAGACGTTTATTCCTGTCCGAATTACATTTTCCCATTATTGGAAATGATTGTCAGGTGGTCAGGAAGATTCAGTCGATATTTATTTATTTTTACTGAGCGCAAAAATAAGATATGAGTTGGTCCGCATTGTAGTGAGGCATAACACGTTTATTCATGTCTGAATAACAACTTCTCATGACGAAAAGCGATTGTCGGCTCATCAGAAAGATGCAGTCGACATTTATTTATTTTGAAGTGACCGCAAAAATAGGATTTGAGTTGGGTCGCATTGCGGTTGATCACGAAACGTTTATTGTCAAAATCACATTTTCTCATCAATGAAATCGATTGTGAGGTCATCAGGGAGATTCAGTCGATACATATTCATTTTGAAATGTCCGCAAAAAGAAGATATGAGTTTGCCCGCATTGTAGTGTGTCAGAAAACGTTTGTTCATGTGTTAGTAACAACTTTTCATGATCAAAAGTGATTGCTGGGTCGTCAGAGAGATGCAGTCGACATTTATTTATTTTGAAGTGACCACAAAAAAAGGATTCGAGTTGGCTCGCATATCGGTTGATCAGAAGACGTTTATTTCTGTCCGAATTACAACTTCTCATCGTTGAAAATAATTGTCAGGTCATGAGGGAGATGCAGTCGATATTTATTTATTTTGAAGTGACTACAAAAATAGGATTCGAGTTGGCTCGCAATACGGTTATTCAGAAGACGTTTTTTTACTTTCCGGTTTACAACATTTCATCATTGAAAATAATTGTCAAGTGGTCAGGGAGATTCAGTCAATATTTATTTATTTTGTAGTGACCGCAAAAATCATATATAAGAAGGCCCGCATTGTAGTGGGTCATAAAAAGTTTGTTCATGTCTGGATAAAAACTTCCCATGATGAAAAGTGATTGTCGAGTGATCAGAGAGATGCAGTCGACATTTATTTATTTTGAAGTGACCGCAAAAATAGGTTTTGAGTTGGGTCGCATTGCGGTAGGTCATTGAACGTTTATACCTGTCCAAATTACATTTTCTTGTCGTTGGAAGTGATTACCTGTTCGTCAGGGAGATTCAGTCGATGTTAATTTATTTTGAAGTGACCGCAGGAATAAGATATGAGTTGGCCCGCATTGCAGTAAAACAATATACTTTTGTTCATGTCCAAATAACAACTTCTCATGATCAAACGTGATTTTCGGGTCGTCAGAGAGATGCAGTCGATATTTATTTATTTTGAAGTGACCGCAGAAATAGAATTTGAGTTGGCTCGCAATGCAGTTGGTCAGAAGACGTTTTCTTTCTGTCTAAATTACAACTTCTCATCATTGAAAGTAATTGTCAGGTCGTCAGGGAAATTCGGTCGATAATTATTCATGTTGAAGTGACCGCAACAAATAGACATGAGTTGGTTTGCATGGCAGGTAGTCAGAAAACGTTCAATTATGTCTGATTAACAAATTTTCATCATCAAAAGTGAATGTCGGGTCATCAGAGAGATGCAGTCATCATTTGCTTATTTAGATGTGACCGCAAAAATAGGATTTGAGTTGAGTCGCATTGCGGTTTATCACAAAACGTTCATTCTTGTCCAAATTACATTTCTCCATGTTTGAAAGTGATTGTCAACTCGTCAGGGTGATTGTATCGATATTTATTTATTACGAAGTGGCCGCAAAAATAAGATATGCGTTGGCCCGCATTGTAGTTTGACAGAAAACGTTTATTTATGTCCAGATAATAACTTCTCATAATCAAAAGTGATTGTCAAGTCGTCAAAGATATACAGCAAACATTTATTTTTTTCTAAGTGACCGCAAAATTGGGATTTGAGTTGTGTCGCATTGTAGCGAGTTATTAAATGTTTGTTCATGTGTTGATAACATCTTTTCATGATCAAAAGTGATTGCTGGGTCGTCAGAGAGATGCAGTCGATATTTATTTATTTTGAAGTGACTACAAAAAAAAGATTCGAGTTGGTTCGCATATCGGTTGATCAGAAGACGTTTATTTCTGTCCGAATTACAACTCCTTATCATAGAAAATAATTGTCAGGTCATGAGGGAGATGCAGTCGATATTTATTTATTTTGAAGTGGCTACAAAAATAGGATTCGAGTTGGTTCGCAATACGGTTATTCAGAAGACGTTTTTTACTTTCCGGATTACAACATTTCATCATTGAAAATAATTGTCAAGTGGTCAGGGAGATTCAGTCGATATTTATTTATTTTGTAGTGACCGCAAAAATCATATATGAGTAGGCCTGCATTGTAGTGAGTCATAAAACGTTTGTTCATGTGTTAATAACAACTTTTCATGATCAAAAGTGATTGCTGGGTTGTCAGAGAGATGCAGTCGATATTTATTTATTTTGAAGTGACCACAAAAAAAATATTCGTGTTGGCTCGCGTATCGGTTGATCAGAAGACGTTTATTTCTGCCCGAATTACAACTTCTCATCATTGAAAATTATTGTCAGGTCATGAGGGAGATGCAGTCGATATTTATTTATTTTGAAGTGGCTACAAAAATAGGATTCGAGTTGGCTCGCAATACGGTTATTCAGAAGACGATTTTTACTTTCCGCATTACAACACTTCATCATTGAAAATAATTTTCAAGTGGTGACCGCAAAAATCATATATGAGTAGGCCCGCATTGTAGTGAGTCATGAAACCTTTGTTCATGTCTGGATAAAAATTTCCCATGATGAAAAGTGATTGTCGAGTCATCAGAGAGATGCAGTTGACATTTATTTATTTTGAAGTGACCGCAAAAATAGATTTTGAGTTGGGTCGCATTGCGGTAGGTCATTGAACGTTTATACCTGTCCAAATTATATTTTCTTCTAGTTGGAAGTGATTATCTGGTCGTCAGGGAGATTCAGTCGATGTTAATTTATTTTGAAGTGACCGCAGGAATAAGATATGAGTTGGCCCGCATTGCAGTAAAACAAAAAACTTTTGTTCATGTCCAAATAACAACTTCTCATGATCAAACGTGATTGTCGGGTCGTCAGAGAGATGCAGTCGATATTTATTTATTTTGAAGTGGCCGCAGAAATAGGATTTGAGTTGGCTCGCAATGCAGTTGGTCAGAAGACGTTTTCTTTCTGTCCAAATTACAACTTTTCATGATTGAAAATAATTGTCAGCTGATCAGGGAGATTCAGTTGATATTTATTCACTATTAGTGTCGGCAAAAATTAGATATGAGTTGATCCGCATTTTGGTCTGTAGAAAAACATTTGCCGATGTCTGAATAACAACTTCTCAAACAGAAAAAAATTATAAAAATGTTTTGGTTATGGTTTCACAACGTTTTTCAAAC
The DNA here is from genome assembly GCA_958502065.1 of Chrysolina americana. Lineage (NCBI taxonomy): Eukaryota > Metazoa > Arthropoda > Insecta > Coleoptera > Chrysomelidae > Chrysolina > Chrysolina americana. The sequence goes on along the minus strand of OY293420.1, from coordinate 54,116,501 downwards.
AACGAAAAAATGAAAAAATAAATTCGCGGGAAAAATATTGACTTGACAGGGTTGATTCATGGTTAATTCAAGGTCGAAGTCAAGGTCCAATCAAGGTCAAGGTCAAGTCATGGTCAAAGTCAAGGTCAATTTTAAAAAAATTCGTTCCACGGCAAAAATGTTTGTCACTGAGTGGTCCAAAAAAATAAAAAAAAATTGTCTTTCAAAATATTTTCACAATTTTTTTTCAAGCGATGAAAATGAAAAAAAAATATTGTCGGGAAAAATATTTTTATATTTTTTTTTCAAACAATGAATGGAAATGAAAAAAAGTTTTGTTAGGAAAAGTATTTCCACAATTTTTTTTCAAGATACTTTGACAAGGTTGATTCAAGGCCGAAGTCGAGGTCGAAATCAACGTCAAGGTCAAGTCAAGGTCACAGTCAAAATTAGTTTTCAAAAATCTCGTTCCATCCCAACATGTTTCGTGTAGGGAGGTCCAAAAAAATTAAAAAAATCATTTGGCGGGAGAAATATTTTTACAATTTTTTTTCATATGAAAAAATATAAAAAAAATTTGTCGGGAAAAATATTTTCACAATTCTTTTTTCAAACAAATAATACGATGAAAAAAAAGTTTTGAAGGGAAAAAAATTAAAAAAACATTTATTCATTTTTTTCAAACAATGAATAGATATAACAAATATTTCGGCGGAAAAAATATTATCCATTCTTTTTTCCAAAGAAAAAAAAAGTTTTGGCAGGAAAAATATTTCCACAACTTTTTGAAACAACGAATGAAAATGAAATAAAAAAAGATTTGGCGGGAAAAATAAGTCCATATTTTTTTTCAAACATTGAAAAGAAATGAAAAAAAATTTTGGCGGGAAAAATATTATCACAATTTTAGTAAAGGTCAATAATCAAATATCTCGTTCCATTCCAAAATTTTTCATGTCACTGAGGAATCAAAAAAAAAAAAAATTTGGAGGGAAAAATATTTTCACAATTTTTTTCAAACATGATAAAGATGAAAAAAAAAATATTTTGGTGGGAAAAATATTCTCATAATTTTTTTTCGAGCAATGAAAATAAATGAAAATAAAGTTTTGTGAAAAATATTTTCACTTTTTTCAAACATGAATAAAGATGAAAAAAAAGTTTTGACGTTAAAAATATTTTTATAATTTTTTTCCGAAAAAGAAAAGAAATGAAGGAACAGGTTTAGGACAAAAAAAAATTTCAAAATTTCAGTCAAGGTAAATTTTCAAATATCTCGTTCCATCCCAAAATTTTTCGTGTCACTAAGATGTCAAAAAAAAAAAGTTGTCGGGAAAAATATTTGCACAACCTTTTTCAAACAATAAATGAAAGTGAATAAAAAAAGAGTTGGCGGGAAAAATATTTTCACAACTTTTTTCAAACTATGAATGAAAATTATTAAAAAAAAAAAATTGGCGGTAAAAATATTTTCATTTTTATTTAACACTGAAAAGAAATGAAAAAAAACTATTGGCGGGAAAAATATTTTCACAATTTTTTTTCAAGCGATGAACACAAAAAAAATTTGGCGAGAAAAATATTTTCACAAATTTTTTTCAACCAATGAAAAACTACTAAAATAAAAATTTGGCGGGAAAAATATATTCACAATTTTTTTTCAAACAATGAGTAAAGATGAAAAAGAAAGTTTTGGCGGGAAAAATATTTTCATGTTTTTTCAAACAATGAATAGATAAAAAATATTAGACAAAGATGAAAAAGGATGTTTTGGCGGAAAAAATATTTTCCTATTTTTTCAAACAATGAAAAGAAATGAAAAACAAAAATATTACAACAAAATTTTTTTCAAACAATGAATAGGTATAAAAATAAAATGTTGGTGGAAAAAAATTTTAAAATTTTTTTCCCAAACAAGGAAAGAAATTAAAAAAAAAGTATTGTCGGGAAAAATATTATCACAATTTCAGTCAAGGTCAATTACCGAATATCTCGTTCCATCACAAAATTTTTCGTGTCACTGAGAAATCCAAAAATAAGTTTGGCGGGAAAAAAATGTTCACAATTTTTTTCAAACATTGAAAAGAAATGAAAAAAAAGTTTTGGCGGGAAAAACATTCTCATAATTTTTTTAAACATTGAAAAAAAATTGAAAAAAAAAGTTTTGGCGGGAAAAACATTCTCATAATTTTTTTAAACATTGAAAAAAAATTGAAAAAAAAAGTTTTGGCGGGAAAGATATTTTCACAATTTTTTTTTCAAGGAATGAAAAAATATATAACTAAAATTTGGCGGGAAAAATATTTTCACAATTTTTTTTTCAAACATTAAAAAGAAATTAAAAAAATAATTCCACAATTTTTTTCAACAATGAATAGATGAAAAAAAAATTGGCGGGTAAATTAATTTCTTATTTTTTTTAAACAAGGAAGAAATGAAAAAAAAAACTGTGGGAAAAATATTTTCACAATTTTTCAAATTTTTCACAAAACATTTATTCATAAAACGTTCATTCCTGTCCAAAAACAACTTCTTATCATTAAAAAATAATTGTCTGGTCGTCAGAGAGATTCATTCGATTTTTATTTATTTTGAAGTGACCGCAAAAATAGTATTCGAGTTACAATATGAAACTGCCAGATGAAAGAATAATGATATGAAGAGAATGTACGAAATGGATTGTAGGTAGCGAATTACGTGCAGCGAAAACTGCAGAAACGAGTACCTACGAACATATCTAAAAAAAAAATTATTTTCAATTTCTATTGATCCAATAGAAGAATCTCGCAGAAAAGCTATCGGACCAGTGAAAATAATTGTTATATCAACTGGGTGATTATCAAACACATTCTAGATAAAATACTAGAGTTAGAAAAATTAAACAATCGAGATAGTTAGTATACAATGTTGCAATGAAAAAATATGCGTATTTTATTTCTACGGTTAAGAAACAAAGTTCATCAATATGTATTATTCTCGCCTGGTCCACCTAAACTTCTTTTTCACTCATTACAATATTATACATGTTTAATGGCTAATTCCAAATAGGAGGTGTATTATTTGATTTTGTAATATTTGTATTTAAGTAATTAATATTCCTCAGTGATGAGAATAGAAGGGAAATAAATCTTCCAATTTACGTGAAACAGATACTGCAATAATTATGCTTTAAATAGTTTCACACCCGAAGCGAGTTATAAAATAAGGTATTTCCAGAACGTAATCATTAATACAGGATATAAGAAATGGGGTAGTGGAATTCTATAGGATGTTACGAATGATGATGATGATATTATTGAAATGTATTATTTTAATGTATTGGATTTTCTCTGTGATAACGGGGAGTTTGTTTCGTTCAAGTAATACTCTGAGGATGTCAACTTTCATCTCAGGAGCTTGTTTTTTATGCTTTATTCTGAATTCTGCCTAGTCTTGCTACTTTGGATTCCATTTTATGGCTCGGATTTCAATAATGAAGAAGATAGGTGTAATTAGGCCTTTTCATTAAGGAGTTTTCTGTTAATAAATCCATTTTTGATATTTTTTCTATTCTACAACTTGATATGATAATATCATTTGATGCCTTTTCATTTGATTTTGTATTTCCATAATATTATTATTTTCACCATATCTAAGTATTCTTCAGAGCAACCCTTGAAAGTTTCGAGAGACATGTGCGAGCTAGGGAAGACGATGTCCTTACCTTTTAACGTGTGATGCCAGGCACGATGTAGAGCAGACGGATCATTAATAATACACATTTGAAAACTACCTGGTGTATAACATCTGATTACTGAGGATTGACTAACTAACATGAATATGTTGAAGTATGATAATGAATTTCAGCTAATTTCACTTCGAAATTTAGCAAAATAATTTTTTAAAAATTGCATTCTGAAAATTTCAATATCTTCAGTAAATAACCTAGTCAATACTAGGGTGATTGAATGTTCGAACTGACGAATATTTTTGTTTCAACAAACGATGTTTCACACTAAGTTTCTTCGTCAGTATTCAGACCAAAAATTTTTTTTGCCACTAGGAGAAGTGCATTATGTGGCCTCCACTATCACCATATTTATCTATTCTCGATTAATTTTTATGAAGATAATAAAAGAGTCAAAACTACAGAACACAACCACCAACATCTTAAAGATATCTGCGTCTAATAATTATCGATAAGGCAGTTATCATTTAATTTCGAACAAAAACTTTATCATGGTTTGGATACGGATGGCTATCAATTTGAACATTTGATCGTCTTAGAAGTTAGTAAGTATTGGAACAGAAATTGAGTTTGAAAATGTAGTTTCTTGAATGGTATTGGACTAAATTCAAAATTTGACCTACCGTTTGAGTATTTAAGTAGCGCAATCAATTTTACCAAAATGGATAAAATTTATGCAAGAATTATGGATTTTGGGGAAAGAAATCAGAAAATACCCAATGAGTATACGGCTGTGACAATTGGGAGTATAATGGCGAAGTTTAACAAAATTCACCAAACAGTGGAATATAACGAATTCTCGTTATGAGTTCTACTTCGAGACAAATTAAATGCTGTCACATTCTCCCCTTCATCATTCGGAATTGAGGGTAAATGGAAAAGTCACAGCCACTATTGGCCAACGCCGAATGTCACTATTGGCGCATGCTAATTTTCGAACAAATTAAATTTCCAACTAGAGTATTATAGATAATTTGGTGGAGTTGTGTTTTTTTTTGTTCGGACAGTTATAAATATGCAGCATAAATTCGTTTTTCATAATTGGACTTTGCCATATTTTCCCGGATAATTGAAGTAGGTATTCGAGACAGTTATGAATAATAAATATGCATCATATTCCGAATATTATGAAATACTTTCAGAGGTGAAGTTGAGGTTCGGAGTAAAATGTGTGGTCAATTAGAGAGTCTGTAGTGTGGTTTACACGAAATAGTATATTACACTATTTTTTCCACGACCACGCGTTATGTTACTCAATAATATATTATATTGACAGGTGTGCAATAAAAAAAACAAAAGGCTTATTGACAAACATTTCAAGTAACTTCAACTATTTTGAATAATTTTTGATAACAAATATCATCCTATAAACTAGAACTAAATATGTGGGGCCCAAGTCGAATGGCATCTATACAGCCCGCAGCCATGGTGAGGCACCTAAGCCAAAACTGACGGCTGACACCCTTAAGCTGAAGAGATCCAAGATACGCACGATTACCAGCTTACTAACCGGAAAATGCAGCCTAAGAAAACATCTGCACACAATGGGAACAAATAGAGGAACCGTGGAGTGCAGACTTTGTGCTGACACGAGGTGGAAGCAGCCTCTCATTTCATCTTTGAATTCGACGCAGTATACAACAGGCGCTACAGAACATTCGGATAGATCAACAGAATAACACAATAGACCCCAGCAGATCTTGGCATTGAGGGTAACCCCCAAGGATAGACCCGGCATCTCATTCGTCAGCCTCAAACCAACCAACCAACTTCGTCCGTGATTATTCCCTCATAAACTCGCTTACTCTTGTGAAACACACCAAAAGAGTTGGCTCTATAGCTGGTTGTATTTCAAACAAAGAAGAGAAGATTATCAGTAGAAACAGAAATTTCTTGGTGGAACTTAAAATATTGTCCCGACACAATATGAAAACCATTACGTCATCACGGGTATCTCATCATCAATCGCAGACTTAGATTATGTTGTAAGAAAAATGCACGTAAGACGGAAACGTTGAAAAGGAATCCACGAAGAATACTAATCAACTACATGAAGATATCGAAATAAATCGTTAGTAATCATGATTGTTAACAGACCCATCGAACCAATTGTTTGTGGTCAACTTCAGAACGTGCTGCACAAAAAATCCCTTTCCATCCCAAAATAATTCTTATCATGTTAGGAAGAGTTTTGAAATATATTCCAAAAATCAATTAAGCTGAACCATAATCTCATACATTTTTTCCGTAACTTTCATCATCACATTTATATAATCTGCAGTTGTTTATTGTGAAGAATTCATCATTGATAACATTGTTTTGTGATAAAATCCCCGAAAAAATAATTATGGATCCACATAAAAAGCCTGGGGGAACGTGATTAATTCAGCTGTCCAAAAGTATGTTGGTGAAGCTATTGTGAAATTGCTTCAGCCTTTCAGTCACTTTTCCCTCTATAGCATTTAAATGAATCACTTGCCAGTCGTTACTGGAAAGAGTGAATTTCATTGAAGAAAGTTTAATCTTTTTCTATGCTTCACTCAGCTAGTGAATAACCTTTTTGCATCCAAAAAGGATTCATTGTGCGCTTTGTCGATACGGAAATAAATTTTGAGGGTTTGTTTGGTGTTCGCTAATTGATTGATATTCTTGTTGCTTGATTCATATCATTCAATCCAATTTTAAATAATTGCCTTTTTTGGATGAAAGAGTGAGTAATCAATGTGATTTGATTCAGTTACGAGAATTTCTGAATTTGAATATTTTTATGAAACTACTTCAGGAAAGGCACACAACAATATCCAATTTGAGTGTACCCACACTAGTTATGCGCTATGCTTGCCAGTGAACCGCAAAGTATAAGAAAGCTATTGATACATTTCCTATGATGTCATTATATTATATGTCAGGATTGGAATTATATATCTGGGAAATATTGTTTGGTTACGTGAACATTTATTGAGAGTACACAAATTATTTGTAGATATTCATACATGTTTTGGATTAAGTTATTTTATTCTGCACCAGCAAATACGTTGTTGAAAACAAATATTTCGTAAACCGAAAAACACCTGTCTCTCCACACAATTCCACGAAGTGGAAATTAAGGCAAATATCTGACAGAAAACAACTACTTTCCCCTACGGATATTGAATTATATCTGTCGTCCATTTGAGCAACGTTCCTCACGGACACATTATTGCAAGTGCTAATTGTTACAAAGCCATTGAATATTTCCTTCATTTTGTTGGAAGTGACCACCCGCATACATGCATGTTTCGAGGTTATTTTCGTATCATCAGTGCAAAGATAGGTCAGACGACAATGTAGTCGTCTTGTTTCACAAAATGAATGATAACATTCAAAAGCCTTACGGTATCCGTCTACGAACGGAGCTGCGACTCACAGTAAAGTAAATACTTTGAAAAAAGTTCCCGTAAATTTCCTAATGTCATACACATTTCCTCTATTATGAATTCACTATTTCAAATGTATTCTTGCAGAACTGATAAACAATTCAAAAATGCGATTTTTATCGTTCCATAAAGGCAGGCCGTTAATATATGCTTTCGTTTTACGGAATCACATTCGAAATTTCATCGCGATTGAGATGCCATAAAATGTTAAAATCATGTAAACGTTTTGAAACAGAACATTTCGACAACTCTCGTCTGCGTATTCCAATGTAATGTAATGTGAATGACAAACACATAGTGCCTAATCCGTGTTTTGTTTTTTTTCCTGAATATTGTTGAAAATATTTCGAAATCTTTTCATTCCTGTGATTAAACATTCTTCTTGTGAAAATATTAAATTCAGTCAGGCTGAAATATGTCGACAATATCTGCAATCGGCAATTCCTCTGGTAACAATTGATTATTTATCATTTTCCAGTTGCGATAAAGTGGATTTTTCCATCACCCGTAATCAGAGTTGATTGCAACATTCTCATTTCCAATGTAATGAAAGCGCTGAAATGTTTTAATACTCATGAATTGAAACAAGCAACGAAAACGAACAATGGTAAATGTTCCGAACCTAGCATTAGGTCCCTGTTTACAGCAGCCGTTCTTTGGGCCATTCATCAGATTAAACCTGATAAGTTTCTCAGAGCAGGTGCATAAGCTGAAACTTTTCAAACTAAAACTTGTTTCCTGAATTCCGTTAGTTCAAAGCAATCCCATCCCATTTTATGTTTTATTTATAACGCCAATTTAGTGCATGGACTGCGAAATACTCCACTACCGAAAAACATACAATTTATGCTATTGTCAGTGTCTATGAGTTTTCGAAAAACAAAGGACACTCAACTTTGGAAATGCTGGAGCAAACAAACAATCTGCGCAAGAACAACTCCTTCTCCATTAGAACACATAGGGTGATTCTCAACCTATACTGTAACATACTATATAATGATGATTAATTAAAACAAAAGTTCTAAATCAAGATTGGTCCCATAACAATAGCTTCATCTATATTATGGGTCGATTCCGAATGTTTTGAAAAATAAAAACCTCACTACGTTTCGAAAGAATAACGTAGAAATCTTCCCTTATCTAGCACACTCAGATACAGTTCGACTGTTTTATCTTTACCCATGCGTCATCAATTTATGATCGAAGAAATCACACATCCTCTATCGAACATCTCTTTCTAACAACCGCTATGAGCGAATCAAAATTCGTTTACATTTGTCTGCTAAGCTAAGAATTATGGTATTGTGATGATGACGCATGGGTGAAGATAGAATAATCGAACTGTACAATATTTTTTATGTTATCGATGAGCTATTCCCTACTAAATCTAGTCTAATAACAGTGAAAACAGGCACATTTTTCATTTGGAAAAAATACAAGGAAAACTTATTATTCATCTGCCAAATCCAATGTTGAAGGAGTCCAGGTTGTCGACAATCAACTACCTATTTTTTGTTTGAATCTTATAAAATCGGATAGATGAAAATGAGTGGCATGAATTGAATTATTGTTGAGAGAAATCAACAAAGAAATCAAAGATGTTGACATACAGAAACGGATTTCCAACCCTGCAAAGTAGTGTCGAAGAGATTGTAGTTCGATGACTTTTGTATTTAGTGGTGTAGCAGAAATTTATTTGTTAAGATAACTATTGGTCTTCTTGTCTAAATATTTCTGAACTGAATATGCAACAGATTATCCATATTCATATATCCTTACGCTGCCTTTGTAGCAGCTCAAAAAGTGTATTAAAGACAGTTTTGATATTGCCTGAGCCTCAATTAAATTATTGTTGTTAACATTTTTATATCCGTCAACCGGCTGCACTCCTACGTGCAACCCTCAGAAGTCAGAGACTTGTGCGAATTAGCCCTTACCTTTTTAAACGTGTGATGACATGCACGAAACCGGTGGCAGTGCTGAGATTCGAACTCGTGCTCCTACGGATGTTTGGATTATTGAGCGAGCACTTAACCTGCATGCCAACATGGCCCATTCATATTCTAGATATCATATGATGAGCTCGTGATACTGCATGGTGATCAACTCTGTATTTCTCCGTGTCGACATGTAATCAGATGTGAGTGCTGTAAACGCTACTCAAGACCATGACTGCTCTCATCAGATCTTATTTGAGTCAGGCTTTTTCCGTTTGAATAAGTTGCGGAATGATAACTGACACAATTGTTATTCTGTGGACTTCAAACTTTTAATCTGAAATTTTTCAGTCGCGTCAGCTTTAAAATCTTTACGACATTAAAATTTTCATTAATTCAATTATGTGCGAGTAACTTTGGAATTCCGAACATTATATTCCTGTCTTGAGTTCATAGTGAAGTTATTTCAGATATCTATAAATTCCAGCAGAATTCATCGAAGGTAAACCATTTAATTATGAATTCTTTCCATAGCTGCTACTTCCACAATACCTCACCCTTTATCGGTATTCACTATTTATTTGCAGAATTTTGATTGCATCAAGCCTCAGACACAATGGAAGATTTATGTAATACGTTTTAAAATTCGCGATTTAGGATTTCTGTTTTAGGAATAAAACGGGACGCAAAACAGAATTGAAAATAAAGCTTCAATTCAACCAAGAAGATTCTTCGTGGGATATGAACAAAATAATAATAGAAATGACAGTTTCGTCTCGAAAGAAAATTTGAAATTATAAAAATTAAAACATTATAATTCAGCCTTATAAAGCACGCTTTTACTAATAACATTTCTCAGTTATTTCACATCATCAAGTGAACAAATTATTTTTGTATTAAGCTCCAACATTTCATTACAAATGAAATCAAAAGATCTACTCGCATTGACATCAGCATATTTAACGAGCCCTTATTACGAATGCAAGCTATATATCGAATATCACATTTCTTAAAATGAGAATATTTATTAATATTATTCAAATTAAGGGGTGTTGGAAGTGGGCCATCCACAAGTAGGTGGATGAATGGAAATCGCAGCGAGAACTTTTTGGAAGCCGATGAGGGGTCTCAGTCCTGATATTGCAGTGGGTGCCAAGGAGGGGCATCAGATCGGGTGGTGCGAAACTGGCAGCCGCTGCCAGACTGGGAACCAACCCAGCAGGATCTTTCACGAAGAGGTGTATAAATTATTGGAACCCAAAGCGAAAACTGGATAACCTGTCTCCAATGGAAGCCAAGGAGGTGCATTGGATTGGGTGCTGTGGGACTAGTAGCTGGTGAACGAATAGCCTGCATCCACCACACCGCACGGCTGAGAACCAACCGTATCAGGGCATTAACGAGGAGGCGAATTCATGGAACTCGCAGCAAGAACTGGGAAACCTGTCTTCCATGAGAGCAGAGGAGGGGCATCGAATCGGGTGCTGTGGGATTGGTAGCTGATGAACATATCGCCCACGGCCACCGCACCGCCCAGATGGGATCCAGTCCGTCTTGGGCTCCCAAGAGGAGGAGCATCGGAGAAACTTTTAGCGGAAGATTTAAAAACTTTCTCCAGTGGGTGCTGAGGAGGGGATCGAATCTGGTGGTGCGATACTAATAACCGAAGTCGCCTGCGTCTGAGAAACAGCCCTACCAGAGCTTTCACGAGGAGAAGAGTCGATGGAACTCGCAGCGAAAACAGAGAAACCTATAACTGATGGGAAACAATGAGGGGCCACAGATGGGTGCTGTGGGACTGGCAGCCGGTGAACAGCCGCTGCACCACCCAGCTGGGAACCAGATATAATAGAATTTTCACGAGTAGGTGGATAAAAGGAACTTGCAGCAAATATTTAACCTGTCTTTGTGGAAAGATGAAACAGGAACAGATGCTGCGAGACTGTCAGCCGGTAACCAAATCGCCTATGGCCACCGCACCGCCCGGCTGAAACTGGCCCTACCAGGGCTTTCACGAGGAGGCGGATTATTGTAAGCTGATCCCAAGTTCGGGTGCTGCGAGGCTGACAGTCGAAGAAAGAATCAATCTGAGAAATCAAAATGAAGTACTCCTGGCTATAACGGAAGACCTCACAACATCGGTTGGAAACACTGAAAAATTCACACGTTTCATTTTGCGTAACACAAATTTTGAATTTTCCAAGGACTAAGGTAAGGCGGTGACATAAAACAAATATCATTTCGTGAGTGGTACACCAGAAAATATCTAGAGGACAAACATTTCTTGATAAATTATTATGTGATGAAAGTATAGAATTTCTATCGTTCTCGAGATCCTGATGCTGTCGCATCCTCATGTTCGACACACTATATACATAATTCTCTAGTCTGATTGGATACTCACCATGATACTGCTGTGTGTCTAACTGAGAGAAATGCTCATATAATAATAATAATAATAATTCTCCCTCATAAACACTCATTGAGTGTACCCAAAGGCATAGCGTGTGCGTGTAGAGGACGGCTATAATTATTATTTGCCGTGGCGCTCCGGGGCGACTTACTGATTTTGGTAGCTAACTACTGCACCACCTCGGGTGGTCGGTGTGCACTCCAAGCTAGCACCAGACGAGATTGGCATCTAGACAATCCACAATACACTTGCTTTTCAACAAGGCATGCGGTCGCCTATCGATCCAATATAGAGTAGATGAAAAAAATTCTCTTGTACCTACATCGGGCTCGAACTGACTATCGCTATGCTAGAGTTTCGAACGGCCTGTGCGTTAGACCGCTGATCCACCGACCATATGAGAACATTTTCAAGAAAGATGTAGATATTCATGATATTTTCACAAAGAAATAATTGACTTCCTACAAATACAAAATATTCAGAAATAGGAATCAAAACTGGAATATTATGAAGAAGATAGTTGTTTACATACATATATTGGAATATTTCAATTATGAAATATGTTTTCAGAAAATGACTTTCAATTAATTTGATGCAGTTTATTAATTGCTGCATATCACGAATGTATGCATTACTACGGCTGCCTTTCTGAAATGAAACCAATTTCTCTACGGTTACTGAGGACCGATTGAATATGTATATAAACGAGCGTTCAGTTCAGTATTTGTTTCATTTCATTTCAGCCTTATCCACCATCGTTATATATCGTGAAACCATAATTCAGAACAGACAGTCAATAAATGTAGAAGCGAATAATCTTCATTTGAATTTTTCTCTTTTGAATTCAATTGGCATAAATATTTTCCAGCGGGAAACGGAAACAAAGAACAAAGCCAACAAAATTTATTCGTCGATTACTCGAATCGATTCCAAAGTTCACCTCTAGAAAGTTTGCAGGGAATCTCTGATGCAACAAAATGTGCTGGCATAAGCATGCAAGTTCTCACAGTCACACTATTGTCATTCACAAAAGGATATCACCAACAAAAAAAGTAACCCTTTCATGTTTTGAATTGTAGTTCTACACGAAATTGAAACCCGGACAAAGGATATAGTTTGGATGAAATGATATTAGTGATCATGTGAAAATAGAAATTACAATATGAAATATCGGACTCTTTGAGCTTGAAGAATGAACGCTAACCTTGTGTTTCGTAACCAAAATTTGAAATCTTTTGGTCTGTTTCTGTTGAAAGAAATCGAAACTCATGTTCGCTAGGTTCACAGGTTGACAGCAAAAGGATGGAAAGATTAAACTCGCCGAGTCGATCTGGATGAAACTGCTGAAGAATGTGGAATAATGCACGATACTTCAGACGAGCAGTGATCATGAATGAAACAATCCAATAAAAAATATGGCAATCTTACTGAATAGAGTCTGTAAGACCCAGGGTAGGCCGAATCTGCGCTTTCATAAGAGATCAGACAGAATGTGAAATAGCTCTTGTATCTAATCACTATTCCACCCCAGTCAGTTGGTGTTCGTGTTATTTAAGCAGTTTTTATTTCTAATGATCCCAAAACGTTTTAACCTAAATGAAAAAAAAAAAAAGATTTTGACAACGGTCGAAAATACCCTTCTCACCACACATTTCCATCAAGTGAAAAAATCTTGTTACCTCTTTGAAATTCTGGGAACCTCAACATATATAAGCACATTTTGATACAAATATTACTGACGTCATGTCAGTTTAGTGGAATGAATTACGAAACATCGAATAATTTCATTATTATTTATTACATTCTTCCTCCCTTTATTACGCTTACGTTATAAACATAGGACTGAACGTTGGGTCGACAAAAAACCTTTCATCATATTTCTATTTATTTTCCCGAAATAAAGCGTGAAGCCATTCCACATCTCATTGCATATTTTGCATATTCGATTCGTCGGCGTCGGTTTTATGATCGTTTCCATTGGATTTAACTCTCACTATTTAAAACTCTGATTGGGTATAACAATTTCCAACTTTTAATTATATTCTCAGACAAAAAACTGTTGTATGAGATTGTATTGACAAACAGTATTCATAACTCAATTGTCAAGCATTCATTTTGACTGAAATCTAAGTTGAATTCTATACAGGTTTTTTCCTAACTACGGTTCCTAACTACAGGGGGTGATTCGTTAGGTTCTTTTAGGAAGAAAAGTTTCTAAGAGAAACGTCAATGATGTATTTTTTTACAATATTGTTTGCTGTAAGACGCTACTTGCCCCAATAATTTTAATCCAGTTGGGGCTAAATGAGTGGATTAGTTCAAATAAATGTTCCAAATTTATTTATTTTTTTAATTTCCACGCCTTGTATCTCAGAAACAAAGCAACTTCGGATATATGTTCATGAATAGTTTTCTTCTTTAAATAACCTAACGAGTCATACCCTGCTGTTAGGAACTGTAGTTAGGAAACACCCTGTACCTACAGGCCTTCATTTTCTATAATCTACGTCGATGATTAATTTTTCCTTTTTTTTTAAATTGAAATCATTATGCATTCAGATGAGGCTACTCAATAGTGAATCAATAATAGGACATTTTCATTATAAACAAAAATATATCCAATGCGGAATAAATGGCTAAAAAAAATCAGAGGATTTGTATGCCCTGTTTCTTAAGCGCGATAAAACACAAAGAACTAATCGGCATTTTATATAATAGAGACTGAACATCCGATCTGATCTATTTCCGAGAAAACTTGGAGAGGAGTTGTTCAAATGTGTTTTTCTCTCACAGAAAGAAAAACATCGGAATCCAAAGATATTTCCGACCAATTTTTCCTTCCACTAAAATTTTTTCGGGAATGTCGTGGTTCTATCGCTGCTGGCGTGCAGTGAATTTCACTTGAAATTATCTTATCTAGGTCATTTCATTCAATCTTGATGTATGTATCTATTCTATAATTCCACAATTCTACGTCAAAAATTACGGAAGTGGGACAAAATATGCGACATATAAATCAGTTTATGATTTTTTTTGGTAAAATTAGAATTTTTTCCAATATTGAATTCATGACTTCATCACCAGATGCAATCTGTGAACATTTCAACATTTGGCACTTTTATAGTAATTATTTCTTGTTACATTTCATTCATTCAGGAAGCACAGGAAGATTTCCAATGCAGATTTATTTAGTTTTCTTCTCTAGTTATCACTTGGATTTAGACATTACTCATTTACTAATCCTTTTCCCCATTTACCATTGGTGTAGAGGTACCTGTCGTGTTTCCATTACTTACAGTAATTGCCTCGCAGTATATTCGTGACGAGGACAATTACCTTTTCTTCAATGCATTTACCACTAATGTATTCCATTCACTCCTAGGTCGAACTTTCCTTCATTTCCGGTTGTTTCCATCTCCCATCTCTCCTTCACCACTCTCTTCACCTTCAACACTCCAGATACATATATACATCTCCGACAAATTCGGGTGGAAAAATGACAGTGAAAGGATATGTATTTTCCTTTCTTTCCACTTTCATCTGATATTTGGAGCGGTATATACTTTCTGATGTGATCTCACATGGTTGGTACTGGGTTTTAGAAAGGGATTTTCAAGATACAATATTAAGGAATTTTGGTACCACTGTCTACATTGAATATCAGTATCACTAGGAGGTGAACTGAATGTGTAACCTCATTATGGGTGCCTTATGAATACTACAAAAGAACATTGGAGAGTGTCAGAATGAAAGCTCGTTATGATTTGAAAGGTAATTCTGTGGAATTCAAAGGAAGCAACCAAGATTGGCTCTTTACTCCTCGTAGAAAAAAATAGTTCATTTAGAGAGACTAGAGACCTCTCATGGTGAAGCAATAGCTTTTGCTTGAGACATTCGAAATTAAATAAAGCGCAGTATTACGAAATACCCTTCTCGTTACTGAATGGCTTGGCAAACCGTCGCGAAGCGACGTACAATTTCAAGAACTCAGTCGATGTGAACAAGCAAGCACCGGCTAGAAAAAGCTCGATTACGTCACCATCAAGCGATCTTGAAGTATACGCCGAGGTATACGCCAACAACGATACATTGACACATGATTTGTCGATGCTTCTGAAGAAGTTGGAATAAAGTTGCAGATTACGAGTACTAGTTGAAGTTTAAGTTGAGTTATAAATCAGCATCCAGCATCAGCAGTGCACTCTAGTAGTTGTAAATGAATGATCAAAATTTATTGATGATTGTAAAGCTGTGAATAAACGAGTCATAACTGTATTTTCTGTAACCACGAACTGCAAGCCAGTATGTTCTAGATTTGACGCAAGAAATGTTACCTTCATGTTATTCAATAACGTATTCGATTAGCGTTTGTTGTCATTATATTCATCGCCTGCTCTTCCAAATTATGATTGGTTTAGTATTAATGAGCAATCCAACATGCTCTGAAAGATCAATCAATGAATGGCCATGTTTTACCAGCACATTTCCAGCGCTGTCCGAAAGACATTAATTTGCCGCTATATAGCATGCTTTCGCCAACCCGAATAATGTTTTGAATTAGTTATTCGACAGATAATTGAGAACCTTTATTAGTACTTTGACATTTCGCATGCAGTAGTTCTCACAGCGTTACGAACATGGGAGAAAATAAATAAGATCAATTAACTGCTGCCGAGCCTAATGAATAACGAAAAGCAAAATTCAATTATATTTTCATCATCGACGATTGTCGAGTAAACATTCCTACGATGTAATGTCGAAAACTATTTACGCTATACTTTCCAATGTTGGAACATGAGTTGACAACAAAAACAGTTGTTTCGAACATGAGTGCTATTCTATACTACATAAACTTATGTTTAAGTCAAAAAATTCTCTTTATTATATTTTCTAGCTCAACAATTTTTCAGTGCGAATTCAGATCTGCAAACTCGAATGATAAATAGAACAGTTGGAATTATGTCAGTTTGAAAAATCCCGAGTGGAATAATTAACAGAGAAAAATATACCAATTTGCGTGTAATCTTTTTGAGACAATTTATAATTTTTTACACCTCATTATTTTTCTTCCAGCCATGTTTCCAAACTTTGAAACGTTGCAAGCTCTATGTCTCATATGAAATGTGCTTGAAAGATAACTTTTTTGGTCAATTTACTTTAGAGTTTGTCTGATAAAATTATATTCCCCATCGCAAAAACTTTATGGAAGTACAAGGACTGAACGATGCTTCGCTTATTCTGAATGGTGTATATGATATGGAGGTAGAGTCTAAAATATCCATCACGAAACACATATCCCTAAAATGAAATTTGATTATACAAATAATCCAGCTTTTCGCATATTTTTCTATGCTATAGAATTGTTGTCTGGGGAAGTATAACCACGTCAAATTTGTCGATTTCGAACTCCAATCCGATAGTATACCTTTACTACCTTTTAGGATTAATAAAATAATGGGTGACCTTGTGCCTTCGGTTTCTGTGGGTGCCGCAATTGTATCCAGGGGTTTCTCTTAGTGCAATGGACAATGGCAATAGTGTGATGCAGAAGAGAAGAGGGCTAAGGAAATCTTCCTGGGATACGATTCTGAAGTTAACCTGCCAATTTCGGACTCTGACTTGACTGGATCTTATGGTGGAGCGAGTCCTCCAGATCGGCATCAGCTATCCTATGCATCTCCCTATTTCATAGAGTACCGCATGGCACAAATGCATGATGAACTCACGAGATGTTGTATCAAACACCTTGTGGTAGTCGATCGAAGTAATTTCTTCGGTCAATAGTTATTTGACTCATCAGAACCTGGAGCAGACCAGATGAGATCA
The DNA here is from genome assembly GCA_958502065.1 of Chrysolina americana. NCBI lineage: Eukaryota > Metazoa > Arthropoda > Insecta > Coleoptera > Chrysomelidae > Chrysolina > Chrysolina americana. Next base: position 54,099,203 of record OY293420.1, on the reverse strand, counting down.
AGGGCGCAAGCAGAGGGGAGAGAGCCTGGTTCTCCCAAGACCAAGCATATTATTTACCCAAATTGAGAATTTTAGATGATTTTGCTCAAAAGACAAAAAAAAAATTAAAATGTATGGTGTCTTTCCCAAAAGAAGTCTGGGTTCGCCTCTGGATGAGATGGTCATAATACGCTTCAATTGGAAGACCATTGGATTGGAAAATTGTTTTACCTTTTTTTTATAGTATGTGGAAAATAAAGATCTGTTATTATTATCATCATCAAGTAAGGATAACGATTACGTATGATAAAGAAATTAACCAGCCGAGTCTCCTCATATGGGAAAATGGTGATCCAAAAGTCGTCGATTTTGTTTTAGAATTTGGTTTATATTTTTCCTTTCACTTTTTGTTTATCATTGCGCCAGAAACGTCAATTGTGTTTCCCCATGAATTTTTTTATAACACCCCTTTTTTCCCTTTTAATCGATACAGTTTAGTTATCAGCCTGGTTAATGAGTTGCTAGTTTGTAGGTCTCACTCCCTGAATATGGCAGGAATATGGTTTAAGTTCTGTTCCAGTAGTATATTGTTGCTTCTTCTGGACCCATTTGTATAGTAACTTCCTTATTATATTTGATATACCACCCTGTATTTACCGATTTCAGTGTGCACGCATATTTTGAATGCTATACAATGGCATTGTAGTTTTTTCTCAACGTACACCAGAAATTCCGAAGGAAAATGAAATGATCCTTTCCAAAGTTGTTTATGAAATCTGCGAACTGTCTAGAAGCAGAATTAATTGTAACTGTTTTGATACAGTTTGGCATCGCTCCCCACTGGTCTAATTCATACCCCAATTAAGTTTAGGATGATATAGCGTCCGTATGCAAAATTACCTCGAAACATTCATTTATCATGGAGCAAATTTTAACTAATATTTGCCAGATATTAACCAGACACACGGTATTAACGATGACAAGTGATATATGATTTGGTACATATAAAAATGCTACGGAGTCTGACGATACATGAATTCCGATCATTTATACCATAAAAATAGGTATATAAAACTTAAACAAACCTTGGTTTAGTAATGCAAGAATGAAATGGAAATGGTTCCGATCCTCATCCATTAAATGCCAAGATGTTTTGCGTACCCTACTGCTCTAGAGTTGAAAAGAAACTGATACAGCTAATCAGTGTAGAATGACAAAAGATTTCCTCGAAATGAACGTTTGAGTTGATATAAAAGGGATGGAGGTTGGATGATGAAGGATGTAGGACGAAGGACGGAGGACGGAGGACGGAGGACGGAGGACGGAGGACGGAGGACGGAGGACGGAGGACGGAGGACGGAGGACGGAGGACGGAGGACGGAGGACGGAGGACGGAGGACGGAGGACGGAGGACGGAGGACGGAGGACGGAGGACGGAGGACGGAGGACGGAGGACGGAGGACGGAGGACGGAGGACGGAGGACGGAGGACGGAGGACGGAGGACGGAGGACGGAGGACGGAGGACGGAGGACGGAGGACGGAGGACGGAGGACGGAGGACGGAGGACGGAGGACGGAGGACGGAGGACGGAGGACGGAGGACGGAGGACGGAGGACGGAGGACGGAGGACGGAGGACGGAGGACGGAGGACGGAGGACGGAGGACGGAGGACGGAGGACGGAGGACGGAGGACGGAGGACGGAGGACGGAGGACGGAGGACGGAGGACGGAGGACGGAGGACGGAGGACGGAGGACGGAGGACGGAGGACGGAGGACGGAGGACGGAGGACGGAGGACGGAGGACGGAGGACGGAGGACGGAGGACGGAGGACGGAGGACGGAGGACGGAGGACGGAGGACGGAGGACGGAGGACGGAGGACGGAGGACGGAGGACGGAGGACGGAGGACGGAGGACGGAGGACGGAGGACGGAGGAGGAAGGATGGAGGATGGAATCTAGCATTCAGCACTCTCATATATTTAAAGTATATTGAATAGTACACAGAATCTGAATTTGTGATTCTATTTTTCGTTACGAAACATATCCGTACTCGAACGTCAATTCATTTATGTAAATGAAATCAAATGCTTTTGAATACATGTACGAACCTACGATACGCAAATTAGTACAATAACCCGTGGACTATATTTGATATTTGATTCAGAAATGGAAACAGCAGCATTTTATCATAACTACTTGTAATTTGAAATTTCGAGTTGATGACAGTGGTTCAGGAATTCCTATTAAACTACATGTTGCCGTAACAAAATTCCATCAGTAATCAATCCTGTAACTGATGTTGGAATAAATAGAAGCTATTTTATGTTGAGGTACAAACACGAAGAAAACGAAATATAATACGATTCCGGCTGAGTCTGCCTATTGAAAAAAATTCAAAATCAAATTCAAACCGGCATTGCTGAAGTTGGAGTGTAAATTTTAAACAGTTTCCTAATTGACTGAAACGGTATCTTTCATATTCCCTTTTATACAGCAACTCTTCAATTTCTAAACTTCCAATGACTAAAAGGGTTTTTGATGAACACTTCAATGGCTCTGTAAAATTGTATACCCTGATATTAAATCGCATTATTCGCAGAGGAAACAATGATTATTTCATTTGAATGAATTCGTTATGATGACTCAATTTCGAAATGATGTATATTTTATTGATAAAAAGTGTACAGTTCCGTTCTCAATTATGCAGATATTGCGGGTAAAACTATTATGCCATAATGACTCGAAATTTTGACTCTCCGACTCTTGTTGAAATTTCCACAAACTATTCAAACAACACGAAAATATATTTTTAGTTCACGCGTCATGATTCAACGCAAAAATTTGGAATAACTAATAAAATTACACACTTTGTCATCACAACTTTGCTAGATCTGTGAAAACCTTCCAAAGAGGCCTGTTTTCCAGGTACAGATGTATATTTGAGGCACAGAAGTTTTGCAACAGCAGACGATATATTAGGTCTTCGCTGATGCTCCAATACGGTTCGTTCGTTCGTACAGTATGTAACTAATTCAATATTTTGTAAAACATAAGATTTGAAAAATAAACTGAAAGAATGTTAGTTGATAATTTTGTTATTTATACTTATCATTCAATAATAGCATATTCATTCATTCATTTCTCAGTATTATACTGCTCTTCGATATTGATACCATACTCATTCGAGTACCTATGTGTTCTGTCTTCACACACTATTTAATTAGAATCGATATAAACTATCGAATGAAAGTTTAGGACATTGTCAATTTCATGATAAATTATGTATTTTTTTTGTATTCTAGTAGCTATGAAAAACACTTTCGACTGTTTTCCCCGAGAGATGATTACACTATTTTCGACAATGATGTTCCAAAATTTAATTTACTCACCTAATTAATTAACACAAAAAATACTATTTTCATCTGCTCAATTTCATCAAATCCAGTTTCTCAATGCAAACTTCAGACGAATCGTCTAGGTTCTTCATTGCAAAGTTCTGTAAAGTTTCCGTCCGGAGATAGTAAGATTTTCTTGGATGACTGAATGAATGAGTCTCTGGCAGAGTCAGACAATTGTTTGAATGGAGAGAATTTAAAGAACACAGTGGATACGAAAGATCTACTACATACTCATTTATATTTTGTTTGTGTAGGATTTGTTCAACTAAAATATTCTGTCTCTAGGAGTATATTCACGTTGGTCCTTAAGAAAACAATTATTTATATTTAGGATAACAAAGAAGTATGGTTCTCGGGCTTGGAGGCCATGGTTGGTTCACCTCCGTAGAGGCGGTTTCCGTGGACATTTTGCTCAGAACCGTGGTGAGGTCAGTTGCGATGGTTATTCAACGACAATATCTGTAGACATCGAGGGTGAATCAAACAGTGCATCCACTGATTCTATATTAAACGCTTGAACGCCCTAACAATGAATGGAGTACATCTCCTATTGCACCAACAGATAAACGTCAACTGAATAACAGAGTTATCACATCAATTGTTGATGCTAGGACAAATAGGCGATGTCCTCAAGGAAAGGTGTTTTTCGTCCCTGCTCCATGTCCGATTGCACAAATCATCCACAGGATTCCAATGCTTACGATATGACGATGTCCTTGCGATTATTGCAAGAGTCTAGTCCTTAACACACTCAAATTTTCAATGAATACAGGTAGTATATATATATATTATATCATATACATTTTTTTTCAGTGCAAGCCGTCGCGTAGTGTCGAATAAACTGTAATCCGATACTGTGCTTCCGGAAATGATAAATGACTGTGGAATAAACTAATGGTGTTGCTTCGCATCCAACATATTAATAATTATAATACACTCTAATCAACAATAAGTCATCGAAACCATTATAATGATATCAATAACAAATTGCCGAGAGAGTGAGAAAATGAGAACATGCATAGAATTTAGGAAACAAATAATATGAATTATATTTTGACACGAATAATGACAAATCACATATATATATATATATATATATATATATATATATATATATATATATATATATATATATATATATATATATATATATATATATATATATATGTTCAGATAGGTTTCCGCGGGTTGAACCGCGTCTAGAATTTGTTGAAATTCGACGTTTCGGCTCCGATTTTGGAGCCATTTTCAAGAACTGAAATAGAAAGAAAATTAATGAAAGGTTAAAACGTAATTCTACGCTGAGGTCTCAATCTGCCTACTCCTCAGGTATAATTACGTTAGGTTTTTGTGACTTGACGTCGGGGTCTCAATCTGCCTACTCCCCATGTCTCGTCACTGGTTCTCTCTAAGGTCTAATGGCCGTGTGCAATGTATTGGCGCTAGGTGAACTATGGGCGGGAACTGAGTTGGCGCTAGATGAGCTGTGTGCGGGAACTTGGTTGGCGCTAAGTGAGCTATGTGCGGGAACTGGGTTGGTGGGAAATGAGTTGATGCGTGCAATAAGAGGCTTCCAGGTATTGGGAAGTCTACGTCCGTCGTCGCGAGTGTTGAGGCAATTGGGGCGCTTCTCTATCTCGAGGGCTTCTCGGATGATCCTGGTTTGCAGAGTTTTCTCGGTGGAAATTGTTTTTGTGTTTTTGAAGTCTATTTTGTGACCTGTGTCTTTTCGATGTTTATAAAGTGCGGAAGTGGAAGATGCCTGACGCACAGCAAGTTCGTGTTCGTAGACTCTGGAAGTTACTCGTCTGTTAGTCTGGCCAATATAACTTCTCGGGCAGTCTGAACATGGTATTTCATATATACCTTGAGAATCGTTTGGTATTGTGTCCTTGGGAGATCTGAGAAATTTGGATATTTGGTTGTTGGCCGTGAATATTGTTTTTATCTCGTGTTTTCTCAAGATATCACTGATTTTGTCTGTCACACCTTTGATGTATGGTAGGAAAGCTTTGTGTGGCTGGATACTCTCTAGTGGATCATTTGTTTTTGGAGGACGGGTCAGTTGACGGCGGATAGACTTGTCGATTAGCGAATTGTTGTAACCATTCTGGAGTAAGGCTGATTTCAGTTTGTCCAGCTCTTGTGGTCTATTCTGGTTGTCGGTAAGCTGAATTGATCTGTATATCAGGGAGTTCAATACAGAGTTTGTTTGTGCTGGATGGTGATGAGAGTTTGCGTGTAGGTATCGGTTGGTGTGGGTCTGTTTCCTGTGTACTGTGTGGGTGAAAGAGTTATTGGATTTCGTAATGAGAACGTCCAGGAAAGCTAGGGAGTTGATGTTATTCAACAAAAGGGGGCACATTGTACAAGATGAATTTCAATATAAAACAGGTAAAATTGGAAGGATGTCATAAAAGTTTTGTAAAAATACGTTACATTTGATCAAAATTAATTAATATCCTAAACGTAAACGTTTTTTAAACAAATTGATGTATTTGCCCTTCTAGGGATTTTCTTGAATTTAAACAAATCTCCAGCCTCTGACAGGGCCTAACCCAACCCAACCCAACCCAACCCAACCCAACCCAACCCAACCCAACCCAACCCAACCCAACCCAACCCAACCCAACCCAACCCAACCCAACCCAACCCAACCCAACCCAACCCAACCCAACCCAACCCAACCCAACCCAACCCAACCCAACCCAACCCAACCCAACCCAACCCAACCCAACCCAACCCAACCCAACCCAACCCAACCCAACCCAACCCAACCCAACCCAACCCAACCCAACCCAACCCAACCCAACCCAACCCAACCCAACCCAACCCAACCCAACCCAACCCAACCCAACCCAACCCAACCCAACCCAACCCAACCCAACCCAACCCAACCCAACCCAACCCAACCCAACCCAACCCAACCCAACCCAACCCAACCCAACCCAACCCAACCCAACCCAACCCAACCCAACCCAACCTAACCTACCCCAACCTAACCTAACCTAACCTAACCTAACCTAACCTAACCTAACCTAACCAACCCTAACCCAATCTAATCTTAACTAACATAGCCTACCTGAGAGAAATTATGGTCCGTATTTGGACGATTGCTGGACGATTCAAGAACCGGTAATAAAAGAGAAACAATGCCAAATATTTCAGGATGTGGATGACAAGGAAATAGCTGTCTGGATAGCTTTTTGCAAGCTACTCCAAAATATCGACGCAATTCTAGAAGTTTTGTACAACTCCAACACTGCCTTTGTGAACAAAACTATTCCAGTTCAGATACAGCCCACATCTTCATGTGCGTATGTGTCCATTTATACGATATAGAGTTGTATTTTGGGTCGCGTTAGACAATATGGTTAGACAATATGTCCTGAAGAACATTTTCTCCACAAATCAAACTTTAAATCAAGTATATATCCGTTTCCGAAATATTTTTTTATTTATAGTTTCAGAACGCGGTGTCTTTTGACGGATACACCGATCTCTGCTGCAGAATGAGATGGAAAACGAAGTGTGATCAGTGTACTATTGCGAAGATTCAAATACGCTGACTTCATTTCGCAGACGTCAGAAAAGTTTGAAGGTGTATCACAGTTCAGTATATAAAACGGAGCGGATGGCAGTTACATTTCCTTCTAATTACAGAAAACAGAGCATAAATGATGAAATGAAAAGATTTGAGAAGATATATCATTAAACGTTTCCCTACATAACGATACCTCAATCTATAATGCATGATTCGATTATCCTGAAACTGAAAAACACAATGTATGTGTGGCTACACGGCCATCGATCCCTGTAAACAGGGCTATGTTGATAGCTTACAGGCTAAGTAAACCTCTTGAGAAAGACCGTCCGTGCATGATGAAGAACCGCATCATGCCAGAAGTGACCACAGCCCTGCTTCAACTTATGACGGCAAATCTTGACAAGGGAATTGTAAAAAGATACCCCAAATCAAGGTGTGAGAAATACATGCCATGGACTGAATAGCAGCAGGAAATGCTACCACAAATGAATCCTCCAGAACTCTAGGTCAAATCACAGATTATTTAGACCTGACTGCGACATGCGGGGACCAAAACTTCTGGATATTCGAGAAATTTGAGTAAGTTGTATCAGTCTAGTTTCGACCCATTTATCTATATATTATTATTCCATTTCGTCACTTCGAAATGGCCATATTGATCGCAAGTTGAATATTATGAGCGAGTGAGGAGGCTTAACATAAGTCATGTTATCTGAAGACAAGGAGTAGTACCTACCATTGACCAAAGATATGATGAGATCTCAGTAGAATACATATTTTTCAATCATATTCAACATGAGGTCTATACAGTCAACTTCTTAAAGTTGGCCCTTCAGAAATATCTCTCGCTACCGACAATTACTCATGGAATCATTTCCAAAAGTCAATAATGAATATGAAATTCACTACGAGGAATTCACTGACACCGGCAGACATTCCTCGGTTGTTGAAGTTAATTCGAACAGAAGATTCGCATATTTTGCCTTCGAAATCATCGTTATAAATACGTTTTTTTAATGAAGTATTTTTCTGAAATGTAAATCGAATTTCACTTACCGACTGTGGATAATATAGTACTTGATAGCGCTGTAGTGTGTATTTTGAGGTGAAGCCCAGGATAGATCCGCAGTTCTTGATGTAAAACTAACGATGAGTGGTCTACCAGGAGGATCCGATACATCTGCAAAAAAAAACGATATTTGATTCTATTTATGAAAAACATGCTCCATCTTCAGAGCCCATTGACGTCTCTATCATCTCTCAATCGACACTATGACAAAAACTAAATTATTGACTGTTTTAGACATATATTTGATTGCACGTTGCTATTTCTTCGAAATAATGACTTTCTTTGACTCATAAGAATCCTGACATAAATATGTATACCAATTATTGAGTATTATTTTCATCAGAAAAAGAAGAAAACTGTCATTTATTCGATGCATCCAAACAGTATGGGAAAGTTGTGTGAAAATTGTCTGAAATGCGTTCGATCAACTCGATTGATTTCGAAAATATAATTTCGGAAACAAATACTCAAAAATATTTCTCTTCATTTGATTCTCTTCGTCAATTATGACTCAGATGCGATAGAATATAATTATCTCTCGGAAGAGAGATGAATATGAGGAAATTATTTGCCTGAAGCTGAAGCATGAAAGATCAGATCAAAACAAAATAAAATTCATAGCAAAACTAATACTATACTCAAAGTGCATGAACACGGTCTTCTCAGAATTCCACAAATATTAATAAGTACATCATCTTAATTGTTTTGATGTTTTCTATTCGCTTCGTATGCTCTCAACAAGACAATACCCGTATTGTCATGACGTCTTCAAAAACCGGTAAGGCGTTACTTCCATAGGAATTAATTTGAATACGCCGGGTCTCGAATTCAATTGAAGTTGTAAATACACACGAGTATATTTATAGTACCCAAAGTCATGTAAAATCCGCTTGAATACGGCTTTGAACAGTTTCAATGGAGCTTTCAAATTTCTTAGATGTATTATGCCATGCAGTAGAGTTTCGGTCCGAATTTCGTTAATGTTATTGAAGCAAGAATGTGCTATATAATCGTGCTAAATGATATGAGTTACTGAGGAGTGAACAGAATAAGTTACCGACCAGAATAGAGAATAAACATATTTCTTGAGTCATGACTATCATAAATAACGCTAGAATCTGCAGTTTGGGCAATGAAGTGAGTCAAAGAACATGTACACTGTCAGTTGTATGTACGAAGAAAATACATATTGCCAAATCTTCTAACCTACTGATGGAAATTCATTACATAGGTTATGAAATATATCATAAAAGATAAAAGAATACTCAAACACATCATACTTGGGGCACGTTTGTATGAAAAATTCATGAAAAATTTATTGTCAAATTTGTTTATACTTCTTTATGAATGATTTTCATAGTGCTACCTCGAGAGGTAGGTGTACGATAATGTTTTGGTGAAGTTTCAAAACTGATGGAGACTGAAAATCAATAAGAGCCAATTATCTCCAAAACCTGTGTTATTCTCAACATGTTTTATATACTTTCATTTTATCACTTTCAGTGTATTCGTCCCTCCAGAGGGACACTGTCTGAATTAACCCTGAAACATGGATCTCTTATTTTTTGCGATTTTTTTGTTGTTTTGTTCATTCACTCTTTATTCACTATCCTTTCCAGGTTCACTATTTTATAAATTTTATTTTTATAGCCGTTGTTAGTTTTTGTAATGTTCATCATTCTTTGGCGTATTGAAAAAATACCATGGCAATATTTATTCATCAAAAATAAAACAAAAAAAAATATTAAATTTTTGAAACTATTGAACAGAATTTGAGATTAGTAAAATTATTTTTTCCAAAAAATAGAAAATATTCTGAATGAAAGTTTGAAAAACCATTTCTTCTTTTCATCAAACGCATTTATAACATCAGATATGGATTTGTCTTATTTTTACATGTTTCGAATTTGTATTGCGAATTTTCGATTTTTCTAAACAGCATGAGATGCTCTACAACACTTTCACGAAATGCCAAAAAAATCCAATGTTTTTCTATTTCTAAATCCATAGGCCATTAATCAACTAGGTCCACGTCGATCGTACTAAATATCATCCTAATAATTTGTTTTTTCGATCTGACGAATGAGCAATATATGCTCAACAAAAATCCACCATATCCACCTCTTCCATATTCTCCAATATAATATATTGCCTCTGGTCTGGAAATTTGAAGGTCACACCTAGTATAGTTCTTTTTCAACCCCTTACTCACCACCTTGGTACTGCATCAGGAATTTACGAATAGTACCACCCTAGTAACAAAAATGACTTCAAAAGAACCGAAGTAAGAAGACGGTTCAAAATGTCTGATAACAAGAAAAATACCAATACAGTAATATCTCAAAATATATAAAAAACCTTTTTTATTTTTTTAGCAGTAACGTTCTTGCTGAGGGGCACCAAAATTAAACCCTTCTTTATATCTTCAAATGGTGCACACATGATTAAATATTAATAACAATAGCAAAACTACCTCTCAAACGTACCAAAAACAACAATTATTTCTCATAACACAAATGCTGAATGTATAAACGATAGGATACTCAACTATCACAACAGCTGATTTATTTCAAGGGCAGTTCAGTTGTACTAATGCCATAGGCTGAATAGTTTCAGCTATAATATTTGAGGATCATTGCACAGAAATTTTTGTAGAAAACTTTGCCAATTATCAAACAGATAGAATTCAAGGGGCGTAGGGGGCAGTAGTTGTTTTATGTTGGAGATTTGCCGACAAGTTTACCTATTGTATAGGTTAAAGCGGAAAACTGGATTACATAATCCATTTTTATTATTAGTTTAATAGTCTTCTGCCAAGTAGTATATCAACAAAATTTGTTTTATAAACATTTTGTAATAGTTGCAGCATACGGCGGTTATGAATGGTAAACACCGTACACCAACGAAATGGTGATTAAACACAGATGCACGATAATTCAGTTTGCACCTAGTCTAAAATGGAACATTAGGGGATTTTCCTTCATATTTGCGAAAAATATCCGATTGTGTCGGTAATTATTAACCCAGTAAATGGTGGAGTACTTGTTACAAATATTCCACGCGTTCATGGCAAACTCAATTTGTGATTGTTTTTCATTTCGAGTTCCGATACAATACAATTTTCAATCAATTATGTAGAAAATACAACTGCCTGTCAATTAACAGAACGGCAAAATTTATCAACATATGTGTATCCATTCCAAATAAAAATGTATAGTTGGACCAAAAATTTTAGGAAAGGTTGATTAACCAAAGAAGAACTTATAGTTTTTCTTTTTGCTGCCGACAGTGAAAATAGCCCATAACCCATACCTGCTTAGCTACAAAATGTGTATTAATATCATTCGTTAACTAATTCATTTCATCAACGGAATATGAAGTTTTATTTACATGCCTAGGTAAATAATGTCAGTAAATCAGAAATTTGGCATTGATTTGTGGATAATACAGAAAATAAAAAGAGGAACAAAGGACACTTGCAAAGTACGGCAGAGGTGAACACCCTCCTCTTCACCAAAAACAACAGAAGTACTTAGTATCTTTGATATGGGAAGAAATCAAGGTAGCATGATAATTTTGTTACATAAAACTCCACGAAGCTACACGTTGCGAAACTTTCCAGCTGCCAACTGACAAGATCAAAAACAATTTCGTGAAGCAGAACTTTCAGTTTCATACCTTTATTGACATTAAAAATTAGGAGCATGTGTTTGTACTCTCAAGGGTTTAGACCATGCTGTAAATACCAAAGAAATCAGAAATTCATTGAAAGTCGAGCATACACTATTCATGCCAAAATCAATTTTCTCAAGAAAACTATCAGATCAAAATACCTAGATCACAGTGTTAATCATGGAATTGAAGACACCAGTTCATAATATCTTATGAATCGAGTAGGAGCACCGAATCAATAACATTAATATAATTCAATGCAGACGATGTTAGAATTGAAGACATGCGGTAATGGACTGATATAAGATCTGCATTTAAACAAAACGCCACCTTCAACATGTATGAATTTCAGATTGGACCACCTATTCAACTTCATAGGATGCTTCGTCGTCTATCTCCAAGCGAACAAAGGATACAAGGAAAGAATGACGATGACCAAATACACTGACCATACCCAATATGCGAGGGATCGAAGAGAGCGCAGATTTGTCGTCAGGAAATGAAACACGCAATAACCAGGAGAGGGCAATAACCGCACCCATTCGAGAGCTCTATAACCTTGTGGCATGGGGTCTTGAACCAAACTGTTTAAACCGTGGAATCTTCTAATGAAAACTGTTTCTGCAGTCTGCTTGTAAACCGTTCCCAGCATGGAAGCAGAAAGTGAGGGGTAGAGGGCAGAAACCGGGTTCTCCATACCAACGCCAGCTGCCATAAGGGTTGATTCCCACAGAAACGGGCATTAATAATCATATAACCTACACCAACATATTCAGACTCAAACGTGAAAATGCTATGATACAATCTCTGGCTAGGACGCCCGGACGGTCCAAGTAAAAAAAAAACAGTACATGCAGCAGAAACAGATGACCTCCCATATCGGGACGCTCATTATTCAAGCAATGGGTGCAAAACCTAAAAGACCATTGTTTGGTCGACTCGAAGGATATCCTGACTCACTTCAATAGGTCACTGGACCCAAATAAGGACATTCTGATGCAAATATAGGAATAAAACTGACAAATATATGAATAAATATTTTGCGATTGAATTTTGGATTGGTATTGTTGATGATGAAGTCAACAATAGTAATTTCCTTAACAAATGCATCAAAAACAACCTTATTGTGACATCCAGTATTCATCTATCAGGTGCATTAAATAATATATATAATGTGTATAATTCATATTATTACCATTATACCTATAAGAGAAGAAATAATAATTAATCAAATATTCAATAGATCGAACAATCATTTCAAACCTTAATCACATTGGTTGGTTGAAAGCTATAATGATGAAATCATGAGTTGCTACATTTATTGTGAGTTAACCATATATTGTTAGGAAACGAGTAATAAATGATACAACTACTCGTGATGTTTAACAATTCGTTTAAATGGCGAATGTAATGACCACAATAACTTTATCAGAGAAAGATTCGGTGAGAAATTACGGCAGCTCATGCAACCAATCAAGAATAATCATAAATGTTCGAAGTGAACTCATTTTGTTGAACGCACAAGTATATACATGCTATTTACTTTCGATTGAATTGAGTTTTTTTTTTAACTGACTGAGAATTTATTTCGGAAACAAAAATCGAGAACCGAAAGGTATTATTACGAAATACACTGTGCGACTACATACGTGTGGGCTGTGGTGGAGCGTGGGCAAAGCATTCGCTTCTCACCCTAATCATCGGTAAGTGCGTGGGTTCGTATCCCAGTCCCATGCATGACATTACACGTTAAGGGTTACTTGTTTCTAGCTCGCACAATCATTTCGAAGACTTCTGAAGATTGCTCGTAAGGGTACAGCCGGTTAACTTTTGAAGTTTGAACTTTGCAAGAGCTCTCAGGGACACATAGCATGACTTTACTTGATTCGAAAGAGGAACCAATTACAAACCTGGTTTGGAAGTCTTGTTCTTCATAACGTCCATATGGATACTGGCAAAGAGATCTTATTAGGATTTTTTTGTATGGTAGTCTCTCTGACGGTGCTGATGAAGAATAAAATGTTTACCGGTAAGTAATGCGAAAGAAAATATGGCAATAAGATTTTGCAAAGCATAATTCAAACCTAATATCAGGATATTAAATATCTTGACTGTTATTCAGATTTGGTCTGAATTCAATCATTACAGTATCGATATTTGAATTATATTGGTATATTGGTGATATGGTAATCAAATTCTATTGCAGATATTCCCTTCATATTATTCACTTTCAGAATCTACAAATAGTGATTTCGCTATCGTTCAACACATTTTATTTGTGTTTCTTTCGCTATGGTTCTCTAGGAAGGTTGCAGCATTCATTTTATACGATTCTGGCTTTCCATTTCTGAACATTCGGTGCACAAGAGCGCTTCAGGATTAAACTCATTTCATTTCTTTTACGTAACATTAAACAGCCCCGTAACATTAGTTATTACAATCTTCGTAATCTGTAATTGGAGTAATCTCCTTTCGTTTGCCATTACTACTACCTAAATGCGTTTACTCCTTTCTCTAATTCAATTCAGATCATTATTTTCCGTTACATTTCTCAGTATGTAGCTGAACAGAATTTTCCAATTCAAAGCAAGGTGTCTGTGAATTCAACTCAATATATAAAAAACACGGAGAAGTCTTTCAAATGGTACAAGACAAACTGAAATACTAAAAAATATCAAAGGAAAGCGCAGAAGTTCCTGTTCACAGATTGAAATCCTGTCAAGAAGCAATGATGAAATTTCCGGAAGTAAAATACACATATTTTCCAAAAAAAAAATATGTTGTTGACTTCAGACACATATATTTGGAGTATCATAAAGGGCAGTAACTCGGGAAGTAATGAAACTAGTCGATATTTAGTTTTGAACTTATTTATTAGGCTCTAACTCAATATGTTTATCACTGATAAACATACGGCGGCGGAAAAAGTGACATTGAAGAAGAAAGAGAGAAGAAAATCTCCTGCATTTGAAAATGAATACTCGAACCAATAATCATAGATAGATATACTTGAGTTGTCGAAGGAATGAGAAGCTGAAATAACACAATAACAAGAGGTGGAAGAGAAGCGGTGAATCCAGCAAATTCAACAACATGGTAGACTTCTGCAAATTATCAGTTTAAGTCAACAGTGCTTCCAGAATAAAATCACCTAAATAGCCCAAGAGGTCACAGATAGAGTCCACGAGGTCAAAGATCGAGTCCAAGAGGTCAGAGTTGGAGTCAAGAAGTCAGAATCGTAGTCCAAAAAGTTAGCAAAAGGGCTCGAGATGTCAAAATTGTACGGTCCAAGATAGACCAACAGATGCACCGGAAGATGGACAAGAAATTCAACAAAGGAGTGAATGTGGAGAAGCAAATGATGCAACTCTTATACAAGCTGGCACCTCCTGGGAAATCAGACTAATTGATGAGAATTCGTTTTCAGTGACAAATGAAGTTTACAAGGCCTTCAACAACAATCTTAGTAGGCTAAATGGCAACAAACGCAAACGTGGCGTTGATTGAAGATTGAACTTTCTCATGGTAGGTGGTTTAACCTCTAGTTATAGGAATAACGAAGTGGGCGTGGTGTTTTAGCGTTTGCTTTCCACAAATGTCACAACATATTTAAGGAACCTATTTTTCATTAATTCAGTTTTTGAAAAATTTTGCTGGTATAATACGATGTTTGCTAAAAAAAAAAGGTAATTATCAATTCAAAATTGAATTATTTTTTGGAAAACGAAATATCCTACGATGAAAATTAAGATATTTTTTTGTAATATTTGAAGGTCGATTCAGATACATACATGTCCATGCAGGGTTTTTGAAGCACGTGCGATTTACACGTATTTGAATTTCTGAAAACTGCATGAACATTCACAAAATGTGCCTTTCCCTTGCGTTTCTATGACGATGTCATATTCTTTTTGGTTCTGTTATAAGGTTGACATGCACATATCTGAATCGGCCTTCACAAAAAACAACTTCTTTTCCAAGTAAGGTCACGCTGGACTACATCTGATAGATATCGTGCAAGATCCTTCATATACTGGAACGAAATAACAGGTAGAAAAAAATATTTTTCATCGGAAATATAGAGAACCACCTCATTTGAAAATTAAATATCAACCACCTTTTTCGAATTTAACACTTTTGCAGTTCTTGAATATCCTGAATTGAATTATTATCAGTTAGTGTTATAGAAGGGAAAAGTAAAGTTCACTTTCTTCGTTTACCGCCGAGATGAAGAATGTTCAACAAAAGTTAACTTCTTGTTGATCTTAACAATTTTATCAAGAAGCTCCACACCTGAAAAAACATTAATGTTCTACTGAATTGAGTGAGGATATGAAATTACTGGAAACTAGCTTGAGTGTATCAGAATGTTTTTGATTAAAGCGAATGCAGTGGATAGAATGCCTTCACTTAATTTAGTCTCGAAAAAACACTTGTAAACTCAATAGAAAGATGATGTCTGATATCATAATATGCAGATATTCAGTGCAGAATTGAATGTTTTAATAATTCAACAAGTTATACTTACCTAGAGTTGTATTAGACCGATATAATCCAACAGTTTGAAAATTGATGCGATATATACTTATTATCAAAATGTCTAGTGACAAGATAGATGTTTGTTATCCCAACGTGAATTGCATTTAGTGAGATGTGGTTGAAGTCGGATATTAACTCTATTGAACTGCACTGATAGTAAACTCGGGGAGCTGCGCTGCAGTTGACATCTGGTGGGGGGGTGTTTTGATCGCTATCGACATAACTATCAATTCCGAAGTTGCTCGTAGGTTAGGTACCTTTCAGTATGAAAAACATGTTCCTTAAACATTCTTCTTTGTGATCAAGTGTGTTGTATAATTTTTGTCTTGTTCTGAATTTGCTTACATTCAATCTCTGCCTATATCGTTTGTATTGTCTACAAAACTTAAACCTTGTTGGCGAAACGCGCGTCGTGTGAAATTGACGTAATTTTTGTTTATGGCTAGTTTCTTTTTCTTGCTTTTCATTCACACCGAACATTTAAAATATTGAGTCATTCGGTAATAGTATATTATGACATGGAATGAGCGTTATAAACGCCATTTTAATAGCGAGTGTTTAATAAACGAGTTACGAGATATGTTTATCAATGCGCTACATACCGTACTTTCAACAAGCTCATATAAAACAACAAAATCGTTATTCTTCAAGTTGATTTACCTTAGGTTATCATGACAGTTTCGATTGACAGATCTGATGGTTGCGTTTTATTTGTTTGATTGCAACACCGGTATAGCTTTTACTGCCGTTTTATTCGCAAATTTTCCTAAACCACTAGCAGGAATGATTAGATTATCTGTCATTGATGTACTTTTTGTCCCTTTATCTGCAATTCATATGTCAATGTCAATCTATTCCTACACCGCTACCGGAATGGAACAAATAAAACGCAACTACTCTGTCAGGCGGATTTTTAACCATTGTCGTGTTTGGAGAATGGAGTTGCCGTGGTAATGTTTTTAAATCATTTAACTCTTTTTGCGTGGTACATATCCGTACGCTAAATGCCATTTTAGTCAAGTGAATGAAAAATCTTTATTCACTTCAATACTTGACAATAATAATGATTCTGGCTCGTGTCAAACTGACACATTTTCTCATTCTCAAAGAGTGATCCAACCTAACAAATTAATTTGCAAAACGGCCCTCAAGAACTTCCTTTTCTAGCTACTCCACTTTCCCATCGGTACCTTATTTTCCATGAGGCATAGACCCACTTGATTCGAAAACCTTTCAGATTCCATTCAAAAATAGGTTTATAGATTGTGTTGGATGCTCTTTCGGAATACCGTCAATTTTTGTAACATTTGAGTTTCTTCTAGACCCAATGGGACTTGAAAACTTGTCAAATATGCCTTTTAAAGAATACTTGTCACCAACAAAAAGCACGGTTGAACTTTGTTGCCTAAGGAGTTTTACCATACCAATTAATATGCCCTAACCATATATGTTTATGTTAATAATTATATGCACACTAACGACAGTAGTGATTTGTTCACCAGCTGTTATACCTACCAATAACAAGCAACTTACAGTCGGATTCTATTGAATCACTTCACAAACAACATCAAGTTTCACCCTACAAGGTTTCATCCAGTGAATGTATGAAAAGACATACTTTGTGCAGTGCATTTCAAAAAAGTCCTCGAACGGGATATCGTGATACGAAGTGCGTTCATTTCAATTTTAATTAATATTTAGGGAATGAGGTTTTTCTCGTGTAATAAACCCAGAAAGTTTCTGGATGTTTTCGAAGATCAAAGGAATTTTTTAAGTTTGAACTCGGTAAAAAGTTGAATATTTAACAAATACCCCTTAATTAATTTCTCAACGAATCGATAGTGTATTTGCAAAATGATTAAGTTTCAGACAGTCAAAACCGTTCTGGAGAAGCCGCCTCTAAACTTTGTATTATCTCATAATGCTTTCATGCCTCCCATTTCCTACCTAATGCTGTTTTGTTTAATATCCATCGTAGGCAATCCTTTTCACTCAACCGGTATACTCTAGTTATTTCACTGAAATGAAATTTGAAAAGTTTTCCAACCCATACACAAATCTACGTAGTTGTGATCTATTCATATTTTGAGTAGACATGAAATCTTAAAAGGAAACTCACGTATTTCTAGTTTATCTGAGAACGAATAAAAAACAATTGCTTTCAGTCAACCATGAAAACATTTGAATTCAACACACGTAGCAAACCTGATTACACCACGAAGAAAGGAATCGATGACAATGTTTCAAACTAAGTGAATATAGCCACATTCGAAATGATTGCAACATGTTTTTACGATTAAGTCAATAAATTAATTTTACCTCACTGAGAGCCTCCGACAATTTCTATTGGAACAATATTCTCAGTATTACCGTAAAGAAACTAATTCCTGAAAAGTTACCTGGCAGATTGAAAGAAAAATTTGCATATTTATGAGTTCAGATTCTTCCCGTCCAGATTTCGATATTTCATTCTATTCACCGAATTGGAGCACAGAGACGATTTCATTGAATTGAATATTCATTCATAATATTTTTGTTTCCCAAAAAATCTATTACACTGGCACACTATGAATAATAATACTTGCATGAATCTACTATGATGACGATAATTATGCATGGGTGCTACGGATTGATAATAGAATTTCATGACAACGCAATTTTCAATAATTGGGGTTGTTGAATCCTAGAGGGTGGATAGTTATATTGCTGAATGAATTCTTTTACTTCCATTTGATTTCATCAAACCAGTTTCTTCAAATATCTATTATTTATTATTTCCAATATTTTTTTCACAGACAGACATGTCCTTCCACAGGGATCAAAAACGGCTTCATGAAGCAAATTCTAATTTTACTTCCAACTCATTTTCGTCTTTCTGAAATGGGACACTAGCCATGATAGCTGAAGACAAGGAGAACATGTTTGCAAATATGAGTGCTGATAATTCCTACTGTGGGGGCACTATCGAAAAAACCTTATCGAAAGGCATTATAAGTGAAATCATATTATGCCACCCAATTATCAGATTTCGAGTCAGATTTATTCATCTAAGTCCCGATATCAATGAATATGAGAAAATATGGCAGGTTGTTCCAGCCAAATGAGAAATCAATTATAATACAACCAATTACAAAAATACAAAAAAATACTGTTTCTAGGAATTATACACCCATTTCTCTATTATCTCACAAATTACGGCATACTTAATCAAAGACTATAATGGTGAATTCCTCCACCAGAGGTTACTGTAGATTTGCTTGGTTTCTCTTGGTTTCTCATATATTGAAGATTTCTTTCGAAAATTTTGGAGAAACTGGCCATGACGCTCAATATTTTCAAATAATTCAATGGGATACAAATATAAAGAACAAGATTTCAATAAGCCTGTTTGTTAGAGTGTCTGCGGAGTTACATCTTGAAACAAATACTCCAATCATTGATCCAAGGACGATTTCTCCTATTTATCACATAAATCAATGTCGAAGAATTTCCACATACAAATTGATGAAATGTTTCCTTCAGAAATGAGATCAATATTGTTTCCTGCAAAACACATAATGTGAGATGATGTGAGAATGACAAAAATAAAAAATAAACATTCCGGATGACATTATCTCCTCTACAATGAATAAATGTCTCGTCTCTTATGGTACATAGTTCGATGGTTATCTTATTATTTTATTGCTATCGGTCGCATTCGGTAGAGTGACTGTTATATCTTCTACATTTTTTGCCAAAGAGTAAATCGTCCAGAAAGTTAAATGATATGTAAACGAAAGATTCGAATATATCTCTGGAAGTTCACCAAAGGCAGATGTTCAATAAAAACTTTTAATAATATCAAAACTATCGAACTGCATATTACCTGTGACAGTAATTGTATATGCAACCCCAACTTGAGTAATACAAATTTATGAGATATTATCTTAACATATGGGCCATAAAATGTAATATGAATGTAATTTTATGAGGTAGTTGTCGGGGATAGAGCATAAAACAAAAATGTCATTATGGCGGAGATACATAACAAACTTTATAATGTATGTTTTCAGGACCGTTTTAATGTTTATGCCATAAGTTGGACTAACACATCCTTCGAGTTTGTAATTTATACCGCGTTTAATACTTTACTTAAACGTTTACATGATATGAATATACTTGATATTACTGTAACATAGATTGTGATGATAAGGTACAACACAAAGGATCTGGCTCATGCAAAGACTACTAATATTCGTGAAAGAAACGCAATGGCGCGTTAGTAATTTTGATTTGCTGGCCATATTAGTCTTCGGACCAGGAAATACTTATTTGCAATGCAAAACAGTTGCAATAAATACATATATCAAAACACGGGGTCCGAAAAACAACTGCTCAGCATTTATTTGCCCTAGCCATATTGTTAGTTAGCATCGGAAAGATCAAAAGGTTAATAGAAATGTTTCCATCGGATAAATTTCCTTTGTTCAATCAGAGGGGAGTTTCAAGAAGTCACTCAAAACTTAAGTTACGCATGAATATATTATCATTTATCCCTAACTCTCCGAAACAATACGCCCAACTTCGATATTATTCTGAACAAATGTGAAACACATCATCGCCAAAATCTACTTATTGACATATTTCGTTCAATGACAGCAAAAAGCGGTGATAGGTCTTTAGTAGGTAAGACATATTCACCCATATCGGCCGATACAATCGTGCAGCACGTCAATTGCATGATTGAAAGTTTATTTCTGTTTTCCACAAAAAGGCAAATTCTGTGATGTTCAGAGAAACGAGAATAAGATCTTCGTCAAGTTTTGAAGTGAAAAGAGTTTGTGAACGAGACATCATCTAAGAAATTAAATGAATGAAATGAATTGCAAATTTTTAAAGTTTCAGTTTGAGATAACCAGTTGCACTCAAAAAGTATACGAAATATTTTCAGGAACAACCCGGATTTGTGTTATAGAATCTTGACCAAGTTCTTATTAATATCATTCCTATTCCTTTCCCGTTTATCGTTCGTTTTTAGTTTGCATGGCATCACACTTTTAAAGGTAAGGGCCTCATCTCTCCCAACTCGCACAAGTCTCTCGAATACTTCTGACGGTTGCCTCGTGAATGTGCAGCTGGTTGACGGAGAGAAACATTTTTAAATCAATAAAACGGCAAGATGGTGTGTCTATTTCTATCAGTTATATGTGCCTGCCTAACTTGTTATGCCCTGTTATTATTCTTACAAAGAGGGGTAGTGCTTGGCGGTTTCTGCATAGGAGCCATGCCGTCCTTGACGTGGTGGAGCTAACCAAAGTCTTTCGACTGTCTGCAGACGGCATTATCCCTCCAAAGTATGATTAGCTCTTCTTCTGCTCAGTTGTTAAGGGCTGAAGAGGTTTGGCTTCTTGCGATACCTGGTACAGGTGCCGGTCCACAGAACAGCGTCGCGGAACCGGTTCTAGCAAGTTCGTCTGCCACCTCCTTTCCGCTCACCCCTCTGTGACCCAGAACCCCTACCAACTGGACTTCCTTCGTTTCAGTTAGGTTCTCGAGGGCATCTCTGAATTCCTGTACAAGTGCTGAGCTTGTTCAAGGATGACATATAGCTCTGAGCGCTGCCTGACTGTCCGAACAGATGTAGATTTTCTGCTACGGCCATTTTTTATCTCTTCTCTCGAAGTTGCGATTGAAATGGTGAACACATCAGTTTGGAAAACTATTGTGTGACTGCCCAGCGTGTAGCTTTCTCGTACATCTCTCCCTTACAGGTAGATGCCTGCACTCAAAGCTTGTTTGTCAGTCAGACGAGAACCGTCCATATAACATATTAGGCTTCCCGTGCGATATTCCACTGTGTTTCCTTATCATTGTCATCTGCTCAGAATCATGGGAGCAAACGCTCTGTTCCATCGCAGTCTATTTTGTGCGCTTTTCACTCTAAGGGCGAAAATAGGAATCTTCTGCTCCACCCACTTCGCGATTTTCGCATGGCCTATCGTCGCTCCTTAGCTAACCCAGACTCCTGAGTCCCACATCCTCAAGTAAGCTGCCATTTCCTCCTTCTTAATTAAGACCAGAAGCAGTGGCAGCCTCAGCAGTACCTCCAACACTGCGGTTGGAGTCGTTCTCATTGCACCCGTTATTACCAAACAAGGTAACCTCTGGATGTAGCTAAGTCCTCGGCTCATTGTGATGTTCTGTATGCCTGTCCACCATACGGCTGACCCATATTGTTTCTTTGGTCTTACGCCAGCCATGTACAGCCAGCGCATAATCTGGTGCCCCAATTTCTTCCTACAATTCTCCTCAGTTGCCATTGGATTCCTACCGACATTTGCATAATCCTATCTATACGCGGCGTCCATGAAAGTTTGGACTCCAGGACCACCCCTAACTATTTGACCTGCTGGACTAACCCTAGCACTTTTCCAAATAAGGTAGGTGGCCTAAACCATGTTTTCTTTCAGAGTCCTGCTTCATTCACCGCACCATCTTTCAATTATTCTGCAGGATTCTTGCATACGGTCGCAGGCAACTCCAATCGTCCGCTGACTAGGATAACTCCGTCGTCCGCGTATGCTCGGAATCTTCATCTGCGAGTTTACCCAAGAGTTCGTCTATGACTAAGCACCATAGATGGGGAGACAGTCAGCTTCCCTAAGGGCAGCCCCCTCTCACCCGGCCCTCCAGTCTGAGGTCACCTCTGGATACCTCAATCTTCTGTTTCGTTAGCGACGATACAACCAGCTAACCATCAAGTGAGGCGTTCCTCTGGCCATTAGTGTTGCCTATATAGTCGCTGTCTTCGCCTTGTCAAAAGCCACATCGAAAAACACTCCCAACGTTATCTCTTTGAACTTTAATGTCCTTTCAATCCTTTGCACTACAGTGTGGAGGGCCGATTCAGTCGACCTTTCCTTTCTGTATACATGTTGATTTCTGTGGAAGGGGCTCGCCCTTAGGGGCTCCTCCATCAGGAACGTTTTAAGCGGGAACGGTGTCAGGCTGACGGGTCTGAAGGACTTCGCTAATGTGTAGTCTCTTTTTCCCGCTTTGGTAATAAAGACTACCAAATGCCTGTCTTCACTTTGGAATTTGATAGAGGTACTTTTCTCTGAACTCTCCAGTACAATTCTTGCAATGGACCATGACCTAATAATTGCTATCACTATCACTTCGAAAAGCGAATGGAAAGTGAGTAAAATTAGTCGAAAACATTACATGTGTCTTCCATAATACCAGCAAATTGAACGAAGCGAACGCATCTAATAATTCATACTCGGTGTTGAATGAGATATATCAGTGCATGTATTTCGGATACGAATATGAGGCATAAATAGCGTGATACTGCGAAAGCGGCAACGATTCAAATCTACCGTATTGTGATTATAACCTGAAGGTATCACTCCATTACATTTTGTGGAAAATTAATCGCAATTCTACATGACCCATGGATTTACAACTTCACTTCCATTAAACGCAACCTATCAAACTCAGATTCAATTTTAAATTCCGACCTGTGGACATGGCGAATTTCTAAATTGGAACGAAATTATGGAAAAGCATAGTAGCATGAAACCGCGCGAATCTCTGCCTAAAATTGGGAAGCCCATTTGAAAAAAAATACTGATATATTGACAAGGTAATTATTTTTCCTGTCATTGAACTTTGTACGTAATGAAAATGATCTATTTTCGAACTGTTTACAAAAGTTGAGTTCAAAATTGAATTTTCTGCTGAAAGTGTAAATGATATATTTAAATATGCATAATATAAAACATGTATTTGTCTGCAACTGCATAGTTTTTTTTTAATATCCGTGTTTGTCTTTCCGAACTTTAGTAGTGAACTGACGAAACTATCGCAACAAACTTTTTATTAAATTTCATTCTCATCCGAGTCATGACCTGAGCTATTTTTATTACTCAACACCGAGAACAACTGCCAGAGAAAGTTTGGGATATTTTGGATAGTGTTATAGTTGCTTTAACCAACTGAATATTCGGAAACAAAATGATTTCTTTTTGTAGATGTCATTGTAGTAGGTATGTTTCATTATTTTGTTTATGAAATTGTGTGACATTCATTACATTTAATACAATGTGTGCATATTTCATGGAGTAATGTATTTGAGAAATGTTTAGTAACAGAGAAATGGGAGACGATGATTATATCCCAATGATTGATAATTCACGATCATAATACAATCAACATAGTGTATATAAGGACATTTTTTTGACTCGATTTCAAAAAAAATGTGAAATATGTAGGTGAGTTATCCAATGGATGACTTCGAACTGACATGTTTGGAGAACATCATTTTACTTTTAACCTCCACAGTAATTATTGTGTTACACATTGAAAGTTTCCAAGCTCACAACTTAATCAAATTTTCATAGGAATATAACCAAAAATGCCTTCCTCAGTTGATGGAGTAACTTTGTAAAGCAACTTGGTATTCGATTACTGAATCTTGTCACAGTTCACTCCTACTGTGACAACATATCCAATACTAGCTTGCTAAATGCTTCGTAATATGAATATACTCAATAGGGCGTTTCTTTGGAAATGCTTTTAGTATTTTACCAGTTTTCAGTAATGTCGTCCTGGGCCCGATTCGTTCACGCTCTACCTGCGACAGGAGAACAATTCTTGCTTGACATCAAAGTGCGGTGATAGATACTTGGAATAAAGTATTGTCAGTTATTTTGTTCACAGTATTTATTTATCGCCGTAGACACGTACCTGGCAAGAAATCAAATGTATATCGATATTGTCGTTTTTATAAATATGTTTTCAACATCTTACTTGACAATACGGTGACACGTTGTAATATTATTTGTAAAAATAACACAACGTAATTTCATTTCACCAAATCAACATAGGCCCTAAAAATGGCCCCCAATTTAATTTTTTCTATTCTTTGGTTTTCGTTGTCAGTACTTTTGAAAGAGGAGAATTATATTTTACTAGTTTCATAATACTTTTGAGGGTTACAAAGAATCATCGGAATGATACAAAAAGTTTGAATATTAAATGCAGGGTGGGCACGCATGTATGTGAATCGGCAAGTGTCTAACAGTTTGAGAAGTGCTTAGTGTGCTTGATGCTCTCTGACTAGCATTACTTTTTGAAAGTGTTTAGTAATCGTGATCATTTTATAAATAAAACTGCTTAGAGCTCGAGATTTTGGAGGACTTTTCGAAAGTGCTTAGTATTTATGACAGTGCTCGGCACAGCTCTGTTTGGAATATAAAAGGAATGAAATGTCAAAAATTCCACGGATACGGGTAGAAAACAATGTAGGAAAATGACAACTGTCCCATTCCAGATGAACTTTTCAACTCGAGAACTGTTGAAGATAAAACAATTATGCGCACGCCGAACAATTCAAAATGATGAAATTAGAAAACTCTTTGAATTTTGACTAATTCGACTCGGAACAAACTTATACGAAAAATCGAAAAAAAGTACAAAGTACCTCTAAAAATCGTGAAAAATCCAGATTCACTCGCAATCCGCACTAAATACGCAAAATTTAATGCAGATTCCGAAAATATATGACTTATTAATTCATAGATTGAAGAATCAGCATATAAAAGGACAACGCCAGAAATGTCACGAATAGGAGTAGAAAAAAATGACTCCATCCCTCTCCAAATGAACTTTCTAGCTCGGAAACGGTTGAAGATAGAGCAATTCTGCGAACGCAAATCGATCGAATGTTGAAATTAAGAAACTATAAATTTTGAGTCATTCGACTCGAAACAAATATATTCAAAAAATCGAAAAAAGTCCAAAGGGGTAGACCCCTAAAAATCATGGAAAATACAAAATCGGCAGATTCACCGCAATCAACACTTTATACGCAAAATTTCATGCAGATGTCGAAATAGTATATTACATAACGGGTGCGGAAAGTGACATTTTTCACACGAGTGGAAAATATTGTAGCACGAGGCATGCCGAAGCGGTAAATCTAAACATCAGAAATGGGCCGCAGTGATCATGATGGTAGAGCGCTAGTCTATCAGTCAGAGGGACGTGGGTTCGAATCCCAGCATGGTCACTGGTCTCGTGCTAGGAATCGCACGTTAAAAGGTAAGACCTCGTTAATCCTTGGCTCGCACAAGTTTCGACTTCTGAGGGCTGTCGTTCGTAAGGGGATGACAGCTGGTTAACGGAAAAAACAATTTTGAAACAACAACAACAATTTTGAAACAACAACGCATTTGACAGCTTATTCACACGCGTGCAATTTATGTGGTCGTAAGAAAATATACGATTTACTTATGCGGATATTCAAGGTTTGGCATATAAAAAGAATACAACGTCAAACATTTCACCAATAGAAGTAGAAAAAAAAAGGAGGAAAATGACTTCTTCCACTTGATGGTTGAAGATAGAGCCATTCTGCGAAGGCCAATCAATTCAGATTCCGAAAATATATCATTAGATTCAATGCGACATTCTGTATTATGAAAGACCCTCAGGAGAATATTTGTTCTACAAAAAGATATTCTCAACAAAGTGTACTAAATAAGTGTAAATTACCTACTATTAAACACTGCAATATATGAAGAAGCAGTTCCCAGTAACTCAAAGTCAAAGAAAGGTTGAAAAAATTGGGAAGAACTCTGGAGAGAATGTGCTACAAAATTCAGAATTCTACTGCAATAATTACGTTAATGGGGGTGGTTCCATGAGATGTGAGACACAGCGTATACGTTGCCTACAAGTATCTATACTGTGTCATGTACTCAAGATTCTTACTGAACAGACTGAGGGTCCTGTAGAAGACTGGAGAAATGGTATTTCTTCTAATGAACAGTAAATGAAGTATACTAAATGATGATTCATTCGAGAAAACCCCAAAAGTATGGAAGAAAACTTTCAATAAGATAAACTAAACATACGGGTAGCTTCCAAGGACAAAATGTTCCTTATTTTCCAAATATTTTAAATAAATAATAATATGTTTCAGTTTATGTTGTTTTATTTTTCATAGTTCCAAAGTTATAAAATCAATCTACATATTGAAAAAAAATTAAAGTTGCTGACGTTAAAATTGAAATCATAGGGCCGATTATCAGCAAATATTATTGCTGGTCACCTATATACAGTAAATAAGAATGATAATAACCATCCTCTACCTGCATATTATGTATTATTCAGTTTGAGGAGCCATCTGGGATCGAAATACCCTTCTCTTCACACATTACCTAATGAAATATTGAATATAGGTATTCAAATGATGAAAATAATAATTTATTGAAATATTCATCTTATCTCTCTGTCGATAAAGACCCAGTACAAGGCCTGCTGTCGATGCAAAGTATTTGTCCAGGACTTCCCAATGGTTTATTGCAAGTAGTAGATTGTTATATATTTTTTTCAAGGAGATGACGTATATGGGTACATCAGTACTTACATCAATTTTGTCCTGATATGATTGATATCTTCTTCCGTTTTCAGGATAAAGTCAACAGTTTCCAAATTATCCCCCTGTATTTCAACAGAACCTCATTATGAACTTTCACTGAACTGAATTTGGGTATTTTTGATTGATTCTTGTGCTGTCGGGAACTATTGGAGATTTTATTCATTTCATAATCTAGTCTATGTTCATTATGCATATCGTTTGCAGCATGAATATTGAAATTATTGAATTATCCATGTGATACATCTTGTAAAGACGTATCACCGCTAATGAGGGATATAATTCCTGCTATAAACGATTAAATCAAAAGAAATAATGAATTGAAACGATTATCCAGAGATCCATAGTATGAAAATCATGAATGAGTGAAACAGCAGCCAATGAAAAAGGAAAACGATATTTTTTCACTGGAATACTCGTTTTGAGTCATATTTTTATTGAAACATCGTATCTGTGGAAAATGTTATATTTCGTGGAAAGCCCTCGGTAATATATCTAGGGATTTAAAAACACCCCACGTCCAAATAAATTTTAGTAGCGTTGTAACTCATGCACGAAAACAACAACGCTACAAATTGTCTCCACAAGGAGATTTGGTAGAATTTATTTATTGAATGTTCAGAAAGCCAATTGACGGTGCTAATGTAATCCTTTTGATATTTTTTTCATTCAGGTTTAGTCCATTTACGCAAAAGTAACTTCATTGCTTTGTTTTGTGTTTGAAACAATTATGACATTTGACCTAGTTTTGACCCCTTTCACCAGAGTTTATTTATCTCCCGTTGTTTTGTGTTTATGGGGTTGTTGGACAGGATTGATGAATAAATGAGAATATTTGGGTGAACTTATTTTCTACGACAACGTAGAAATATGACATTTCGCACAGATTATATATTGCATCGCAGACCTGTATAATACTAACCTGTGGTAGAAGTCCATTATGTCTCGAAGTGGAGTGGTATAGATTCACGATGAAGAAAAACTCAAAATCATCTCCACAAATGTAATATAACCACCAAATGCTAGTGCTGTTAGAACGATAAATGACTATCGATCAGTTCAATGGTTTCATAGTAGTACATGTTTCGAACCTATATAGGTTCATCATCAGCTAAGTTTAAAATTCTACAATAAAAAGAAGAACAGTGTAACTATCAATAATCTAATACAATATGATATTACTTACTTGGAGAGAAAATGATGTAGAAAATTATTAAAGAAATAAAATGAGTGTCACCACAGGATTCCCCAAGGAGTTATGTGGGCACTGAAAAGTTAAGCGGTTTTAAAACATTAATTAAAAGTAGTTATAGGGGAGGCTAGGAGCCTGTATCCCTTTTTATTATTTAATGAGGGAGGCTTAGAGCCTGTATCTCTGTGTTTTTAGGGCGTAACATCAGTAAGGGACTTAGAAAAATTCGTTTGAAGTTAACTATTCAACGTGGGAAAAGATAATGTCATTATATTAGTGAATTGAGAAGGGAGGATTATCCCGCTCATCTGTCAAGATAGCTCAACGTCAAAGTTGACATAGACAAATGACATGAGACACAAACACACAGAACAACTAATATTCCGAGCAGATCGATCTCATGTCATATATCCGTACCTATAACCTATTACAATGAAAATTATAAAACAAGTCTGTGAAGATTTACAGATCCATGCGAACACGATAAAACAATAGGTTCGATCCACTTTATGAAGAGAGACATATATCGACCATTCATAGAAGGTGGACAAACGTCACCCGTCACAGAAGTAGGCCGACCGATAGATGAATGTCCGGACAGAAATTACGGAATTACTGAAATTAGTGAAATTACATAACCAATGGATAAAGTTTCTTGTGGAAGATCAAGGTAGGAAAAGTATTTAAAGAAAATTAAGTGAGTTAAAAAACTTTCTGCAGTCGAACTGTACTTGTTCATTGAGAGAAAAAACCTTAGGATTATTAATGGCGGAACTTATTTCGAAAATTTCAAGAAAATTGAGTAAGGAGCCTTTTTGACAAACATGTCTAATCGGTATTAATATCAAATTTGTGATTGAAATTAAGAATATGATTTGCAAAAGAACTTTTAGTATTATATTCATCAATGTGTGGGTTTCTGGAGCACTCAATTAATTTAACATTTTCATATACTCTTGTTTTAATTTTTCTACCACTTTGTCCAACGTATTGAGCAGGACAATTTGGTTGTGAGCAAGAAATTCTATAAACACCAGCTTTATGGAAAATGGGTACTTTATCTGGTATAAGAGAAGAAATTATTATCTTTGCCAAACCTTCTGAAAATATTTGAAATGTCCATTGAAGTTTTACCTAAATAAGGAATGGAACAGTATTTATTCGAGTTATTAATAGGGATCAAACTACGATTAAGAGATTTAGATCTATGTTTGTTATAGATTCTATTGATTAGATGAGAAGGAAAACCATTATTGTAGCCTATTTGCCTAATAGTGTTCAACTCATTGTTGCAATTTTTAGGCGACATCGGAATATTAAATAGTCTATGACAGAGTGAATTGAATGCTGCAAATTTGTGAGAAAAGGGGTGGCACGATGAAAAAGGAATTACTGAGTCTGTGTGAGTTCTAACAGCACTAACATTTGGTGGTTATATTAAATTTGTTGATATGATTTTGAGTTTTTCTTCATCGTGACTGTATACTACTGTTTGATACTGAATTTTTCACCTAACAACCGATGCATTGTGAACCGTTATAGGGGAGCAGTCCACTGTACTGTATGCTACGGCTATGGTGAAGACGGCTTTGAGAATATGACCCTAGCGACGGGATATTTGAATTTATAGTTACATTAAAGTTAACTGAGGTCTCATACACAAAACTTGACAATAAAATAATCATTAACGTGGCACGTTAGCGCGCAAAGATGTTTTTTTGGCGCGGATGACTGATCGAAGCTCGTAATGCTGATACCGTTGCTTCACTGGAATTTCAACTGAGCCAGTTGACTGATCAGGGATTTTCACGCATTTCTAATTCCTATCCTCAGTTTTCTGAACAAATAGTTGTTCAAAATGCCGATTCTTTGAAATTTCTTGTATGACAACTCAACTAAATTCAATTCATGAAAAAATACTATAATACGACAAACGATTCAAAGTCTGTAATCGTTTGGTAGGTTCATATTTCTGGAAGTTCATAAATATTTTGATAGATTTTTCGTACTCACCCAAGACTCTTAGCTGTATGACCCCATCCGGTTCGGGTCTACCATTGATCAGACATATGTAATCGCCTGTATCCGAAGCAAGGGTGGGATGAATCGTCAAACCGTAATCTTTAGCTAATGATATACGATGTTGCTCCGTATACACTGTGAGAGAACTTTTCGAGTATTCTAGAATTTTCTTATCCTGCGTCAATAAAATCCATTGTAGGCCATTAACTAGAGAGTGTTCGTTGGCCCCGGGACACGGTAGAGATTGGTTGTGGTATGCCTTGATGAATATTTGTTCAGTTGGAGTAATTGAACTATCTGAAATAAAACAATAATGGTTAGTGTCGTAGTGTTATGTTAAATCATTCGATATGAGTATCGAGTTCATTTTCACCCTGAACCAAAAATAACAATTTTTTTTTCTGTGGAAACCCAAAATAATAACAATTACGATAACAATAATAATATGTGGAGGTCAAGTATTCTTATGTAGCTGTAGGATAATCTTCGCAGCTTTGACGTTGGCTTTCGCTAAACGGGTTTCAACTCGGTGACAGAGTTTGGATTCGTCCATTCAGTGTCGAATAGGAGACCGAGTTCATCGGCTGCACAGGTTGCTGCCTTGAAAAGAAATGCTCCAATCCCTGCTTTTTCATGATTTCATACTAAGCAGAAAAAGGGATCTGAATTCATGATGACTTTACAAGCTCCTTCCACTACCATTCTCTTATGTAGACACTTCAAGCTCGAAAGCCCACGACCTCTCCATTGTATGCGGAAGTATAACTGTGGAACAGGCGATTTAGGATGCAAACTCCTATGAAGATGCAGCATCATTTTGTGAGTTTCTATGTCGAGTTGTCGCAGCTCTTCCTGAGTCCAGTTCATCACTTCAAAGAAGTAAAGTTTAATCGGAACGGCAAGCATATCAGTTGCAGCAATTTTGTTTGACGAAGGTCATTCGCATTCCTCAGGTCAAGTGGGATGGAGTCGGAAACCAAGAGATTCATAATGGCATGCCAAGATAGTGTCTTCAACAGCTTCGTCCACCCTAGTCGCGTGATGGATATAGATGCCCCTGGCACCAGATGCAAAGCATGTCGTGGCGCATCTGAGACCATAATGCATTTTCTGTAAGCTTGTCCAGCTTATGTAGTCTCAGCCTATATCCACAGGCATAACATGACTCTACGAGTATTGTACTACCATCTACGACACTCGTATGATACAGACAAGACACCGGTGTTGCCTTATGCTCCGAGGGATATTGAGTTGAGAATGAGAAGTGCCGAATCTATTGGAACTACTCATTTCCCACCCTCAGACAGATCCAAGCCAATAAGCCTGATGTAGTCCTACTCGACCAACAGATTGAGACGATTTTCGTCATTGAGTTTTCGGCTCCTGGTGAAACGAAAATCGTCCCAAAAGAGGAGGAAAAACGGACTGAATATCGAGATCTACTCTGTGAACTCCACAAGCTTTACCACAACCAACCTGTTAGCTTAAAAATCATACCGACTTGCTGTGATATGGCAAAACATTTTGCCGGACGAATGCAGAAGGCCGTCTTCCTTGATTCACTCCGCCTGCTCAGGGCACATGATTGGCAAAAAAAGGATTTGCTGAATGCAACCTACTTCCTCATCGACAGATTGATCATGCAGGATTTTCTACACTATAATCGTAACTTTTCGGTAGCCTTGATAGATTCTTGGAAGGAATTTCATACAACCTCGCCTGAGCTTATCATACGTTTGCTCAGAGGCCTTGCAGTTCCCGATGAAATAGTGAGATGTATTGAACAGCTGATGTCACTCTGGCGGGCTCGATTTATCATAAGATGTGAACAAGTCAGAGCCCAATCGGACCAGGTAATCTTCAGAAAGAAGTGTTTCATGGATGCTCTCTCAGCCCTTCTTTTCTGCATCTCTTCATTACCATTGTCTATACTACTGAGGAAATCCCGTGAAAACACCTGCAGCAACTTCACTGACAGAGGTACCCATTAATTTTATATGATTAACCTCATACTTCATCAGGATGATGAAAGAGTCCAGAAGGAAGCAGCCTACATCATCTTCAAATTATGTTGTTTGTTACAACCGTCATTCGGCCACATCACTACAAGCAACCCTCCAAAGACTTGTGCGAGTTGAAATGACGATGGTCTAACCTTTTAACGTGCAATCCTAGAACGGATGTTGATACCAAGAAGATGTACACTCACTTAGGTGTGAAACAATGCCGCTCTCAAGGGGTAAGATTCGAAAAAACTCTTTCCATGGCTTTTATCAGAATAAACTTGGACAGACCGTGAGTCGAAGGATTTGTTTTTGAGGCAGTAGCCAGTGCTAGAAGCTCCACAATGAACGGGATTATTCGAAATGTCAACGGAGTATAACTCTTTTAGCTAGTAGATCCAGAAGCTCACATGAAAGCTGCAGCGACTGAGGTACTTCTGCAGCTACAAAGAGATAAACAGATGCATGAGGTTTCCAAGAACATCGAAGACCTGGGCTTATCCAAAAATTTTAATTCTACCTTTCTCATGTCAGGTGGGCTGAAATCGGTGACTGAGGAGTTTAAAATGACTTGCCAGAGTCGGGTCTACCATGGTCACGTGAAAGATATGGACGTGTCTGATACTTGATGCAGAGCGTTTAGTCGAGCGCCAGAGACCATACTGTTTGTCCAATTCAAGCAGTCTCAGCCTGGTTCCACAGGCTTATCGTGGCGCAACGAGTGATATACCACCATCTTTGATACTCGTACGGTATAGACTAGTCTTCTGTGTTGCCTTCTATATCAGAGAACATTGAGTTCGTTGTGGAGAATAAGAAGTAGATACAAATGTTAAACATATCAGCACTTGGCTAATTCGTACTAATGATGAACAAGTTGTTAACTTGTGAAGTCACACGTTGCTACACAACCTCATGATTATAGTCATAACCTTGTCCAAAACAAATGGAACCCGTTAGTGCATTCGATCATTTCTTCATATTCTAGCATTTTGATCAAAATACAATATGATCGCTGACAGGAGTAGTCATTATAATATAATAGGTGGAGGAAACAAAGGGTTTTCATCGAAAAAGTCAGCTTGAATCACACCCATGAGCTTAGAGCCAAACTCTCTTCTCTTCGACACGAAAAATTTTTCTTAGATCAATGGTTGAAAGCACCTTCTTACCTGTATCAAGAACAATGTGGGACCTTGTTATGAAGGAAGTTATTGATAGCAAACAAAAGAAAAAGCAAAAAACAAAATTTCAAATTGAAGGAGAGATTGACTTGATTAGTCAACATCGAAACGTAATGGGTATTTGGTGAATATCATATTGAATTAGTTTTTCAATTCCTGTTATAACTAGTTGAAAGGTTGTCGGAGGCCAGAGAAAATAACTCTTTGGTAGGTACTATGAGATGGAAGCCACTCAATCCGGAAATAGGTAATTAATGTTATGCGATTGACCGAACCAACTGCAATTTCCAATGTGCCTACTTCTCTTTCCAAATTTGTGTCATGCATTGAAACGAGTAACCCCAGTTCATTCCAAAGTTCATTCATGGAGAATCAATGAGTAGTAGCAGCTTTGTGGGGACGTAACGTTGATATACTAACCGATCAGGATGAGCATTTAATCAACCGAAGTTTCACAGGTGGTGCGGTGAACAATTTTTTACTAAAACGAACCGGTGTTAAATCATACCCTGTCAACAGCAATCTAGTGTGAGTGTGCAAGTGCATGAATGCATTTTGAGGAATCACAGCTTATGCATGACAATAATTAGAAAAGTGGAAGTGTAATTTGTTAGAAAGTTCAAAGACAAAGATTTTCTGCAGACATTTCGAAAACTATTTGAGATACCATGAAAAAAAATCCAGAAAGAGCAGGAAATTTCCCAAAAAAAAGTCCAACCTTCTCGAACTGTACTGAAATTATTTATAACTTCAATTTAGAGGTCAAAATTGATCTAAAAACGGGTAGCGGATCTAGCGGGCGCGTCGACCGAATCAGAAGCTTGTTCCAAAAATATTATTTTTACGGATAAAAACACTTTACAAATACTTTCTAAACACTAATAAACAATAATTCGCCAACAAAAAATTTTCAACTGAAATTTTTAATTAACTATGCTTTTGTTAATTAGTTAATTTTTACCAGTTGAAAGTTAATATAAATATGCTGATTATTTCAGAACTAAAAACTTAAAATTTTTTCAGTCTTCGGAGATACTCTTAAAAGGGTTTAGAAACAATCCCCGTTGGAAAAATTGAAGAACTACGATTTTTTACTTTTTAATTAACAATCAAAAGTATTTAAAACTACAGAATGTACCTGAATGAAGCAATTACATAATATAGCACTTACTGTTCACAGCAATTGGGAAAGCCTAATTTTCCATTGAGCAAATAAAGAAATCAGAATAACCTAAGGCTTTTGTAGATATGAATAAAAGAGTTTTAATGGTATAACCCATTTCAAGAGATCAAATGTCCGTAATAATTCCGATAAAAAAGTACTGTTAAATTTTAGTTCACTTAACATACACATCGAGTATAAGTCAATAAAAAACTCAGTAAACTGTTTTCGTGTAACAAATATGGCACTTGTCAAATGTAAAATGTATACTGTCCGTTTGTAACTGAATGATAATGTGATAAATGAAATTTAATAGTATAGAAGAAAGAGTTGACGAAAACGAAGTTATATAGGTACTAGAAAACCACTCTCTATCGCCTGAAAACCTTCACGAAGTCAAACAACCCTGCGTTCAAATATCAATTGATACGACTACAGTGACATTTGTATACTTCCAAAGTTATAAATGAATCGAGCCGATAAGCTAGATCGTTTGTCTCTTTCCTACTTTAAAATATCTCCTGAGCTTGCTCGAAGAAAATGTAATACCACGAAAGCAACCAAAATATTTTGAACAACATATCATACAAACATAAATTATTAATTTTTTTTTCTTTATGTTTTCATAGTTCCCGTCAATGTTCCATTCTTCCGTGTGTCCACTCGCAGCATATGGAAACTTTTTCATTGTCAATTGAACAAAAAAAGTTATTATACGAAGTTTCTTGAAAAATATGAATCATTTTTGGCAATATTGACAATTGTTATGGAAAGAACTTACCTATTCAGAATTGAAAACTACGTTTAGGAATTCAATCACATCTGTCTACTTCGGAGAATAAAATTTAGTTATTTTTACAACATGAAAAGAGTATGTTTCCATTTGAGAAATGGCAGTTGTGATCATTTCTTTATGGGTACTGCTCCGTTTTGAGGAAATTATTGATAATTATTGAAAAATATGGTTGCTGCAATTACATGAGAAGCTCAATTTTCAGCTGTATCTTATCTCGAACCTTCCTCTCGTAAATCAACTGTATCTTCGCCATATTTCAACCGATTTTCAATTTCGGAGAACAGTGTTATCACAAATTGCGTGTTCTTCCCGACAACGAAAAAAATTGTACAGGGTGTCATATGAAGTTTAGGGATCACTTCCGGTTAAACCCGGTTAAACCCGGTTAATTTTTGGAAATGGAATCAAAATATGCGTATTTCAGTAATATATCGACGTACCAAATTTGAAACCTGTATATTTAAAACTATAGAAAAATTGATGGCGTTCCTCACCTCGTGGTCATCCGGTACCTATACATATAATACATATCGGACATAATATCATGAAACAGTTTTTGATTTTTAATTTTCGTGATCATTTACGTATAGCATCACGTGTGATGTATCAGTCTCATTAGTAAAGATACGTGCTATTTTGTTCTGCTTCCTGCCCAATCTAATTACCTGTGTTTTGGATTGGCTGCAGAACGTTGGACAGAGAATGTCATGTCTGATGATGTGTTTGTATATCAAGATATTGTCATCGAATGGCAGCTTGTGAAGTCCGCTTCACAAGGGACAATGCCGTCTCGATTGCCAGGCTGACATGTTTGTGGAGATTCACACGCCTGTTCAGCTGTACCTCACTGGCTTTAACTCGTCTATAAACTTTTTGTGTCCATCAACTACTCAAAAATTTTGTGTCTGTGTTTGTTAAATACAAATGGAATGATTATCAACATCTTAAGCTATTTTGTGGCGATATCGCCTAGAACATCAAAAAATCGTCCAGAAAGTATGAATCAGATGACCAGTCCAATTCCTGCTATAAATTGATACTCCCTTTAGTGTTTGTTTCCAATCCTTCATTTAATAATAGTCCCCCCCCTACAAGCTAGATTGACTATATGTAGAGGCATGCGCGGTTGTAATATTTTGGTGATTAATCCTTCACTTTAAATATATTATGAAAGTGATTTAACAATGTTTTAATTGCATAAAAAAGGTCACAACGCTCGAGTATGACTTTATCGACCACTTTTCCTATCACGCTTAGTAGGATGGTTCCGTAGCTCTGTATCTATATATGTCTTATTCGAAAAAGTTTTCTGGGGAAAATCAAAAAGATATTCAGGTTACCCGATTAGGATATATTCGTGTTTACTGGTCTGTTTATATAAAACTGTATTTAGAATACACATGCCAGTTAGAAATTGAATTGTTTTCATTTTTATATTCACGTGCAATAAAGCGAATGGGTAATCTACACTTCCATCCAAGATGCATCAACAGTGACTATTCAGTAAATTTTGAGATAAAAAGTCACTCTCTGATTTAAGATTCAGAGTATGGAATGTTAATATCATGAGTAGACTACAGTTTCGAGATCAGTTTCTATTCTGAAGCCTTTGGCAAAAGGAAATGAGGTATATAGCCTAAAAATATACGTTCCAAATTATAATACTGAATATTTTTTCTATTACAAAAGTATGTAGAATTGAATGCATGTAATGGAAAATGATTATTTATTTTAGAGTGCTGTAATATCGAGAGTGGCCGAGTTTTCTATCTCGACCGGTCCTCATTTTTTATTCCTTCATAATTTTTCATACGAACGTATTATTTTCATATTCGAATACAAACGCTGGTCTTTGTTTCTGTTATGTATATTTTTGACTACCGAACAAACTATTTCATTTCATAGGTTAGCTCAACAGATAAATATCAAAATCGGTCCATAAAAAATTACTTGATAGTTATTTCAGAAAGATGTAAAAATCGAAACAGATCGTAGCAAAAAAGTCAAATCAGACCAAATTATTCTCTCCATTCATTATCTCATGAATATATTACTGATTATCTAATCTTTTGCATACATAAAAACAAATAACCAATGTGCGGATAATTTGAATAATATGATGGTATAAGAAAGAAAACGCTATTGAAAGAAATGTGTTGAGTCAGAAAGATAATTATGTTCACGTTCCTCGTTGAAGCAAAAAAAATTGTTTACTCGAAATGAAGAGACGACTGAAATCCGTCAATGCGGATATTTGAATGTTTTCAAATAGCAACCGGTGAGAGATCTGAGAATTTAATTAGACTTCCGTAGCCGAGAAAACTTCTTCCTCAATTTTTCCTGAGTTCAGATCTTTATTACAAGGAATTCCTTCCAGTCCGACCAATAATAACATAAAATCGAATAGTGAGAAAGGTGGAAATTGAAAAATTTTATTATATTTATAAAAATAATACGAATATTACCACCAAATGAAAATAATTATATGAGGACTTGTAGCTCTATAGGTGAGTCAAGATAGTACTAGAGCATCGCATCATATTTTTTTGCGCATTCAAAGATATTGGCGAGAGATTTTATGTTAACAAAAGGTCCCTGATGCATATTTTTTAAGTCAATTTAAAATTCGACAGTTGGTTTAGTACAAGACCCAAAAGAGCTCTACGTTTGAGGTTGGGGATTAGGATTCGGTTCGATAGTGACTTCGAACGCTGATTTCAATAGAATAATAAATGGGTTAGAAGTGGTAGGTATTAATTTCCAAAAACAAATCGTTTTTAATGGTGTTTAACTTGTGTATTTGTCCTATACAGTATTAAAATTGTTGGTATTCAAGTTTGTTAAAGGTTAGTGATTTTTTTCTCTGTATGAGAGTCAACTAAACTATCCTTAAGACCCATGTCGTTAACAAATTTCTAAAAACCGTACCGGAGAGTATATAAACTAAATGACACCAAGTGTTGCTCATCCTTGCACTTGGCTACAGCGTACTCATGAAAGCCAACAAGCCCGAAACACATGTGTCTACGCTTAGCACTTCTTTCACCCCCTAGAGGGCTGTATCCAATAATTTTCCATTCTTACGTTTGTAGTCCTGGACCTGGATGTCACGCTTTCTCTGCCCTGACGGGAAAAATACAACCGCAGAAACGTGTTTCAGACATTTTGGCCTTCGTCAGTACGGTCTTATACAAGTGAAGTGATGCAGAAAATGAAAAACAAGTGAAGTAAATGAACGCATGCCAGGCATCTGCGGTATCTGTTTTTGAGGGCGAATAAGGAAGCTTTAGCTTCCTGTTTGCCTGTTCAGTGCAGTATGAAACAAACAGGGGGGTAATGAGCGAAACTGCGGAGAACACAAAATGAACGAAACGTCACGAATTGTTGAAAAATAGTCTCAATGAATAATTCGTCGATCGGTTAAATCTATTGCATTTTTGACATCAAATAATATAGGTATCATTAATTTCATGATGGAACACAATTCCAAATTAATTCATCATAGCAAAGTACTAAAATGACATTGTTTGATAATTGTTCATTATTGCATTGTTGAATAAATATTACCCAAATTTCAAATATCGGAATGGAGTTTAACACGGTAATTTAATAAACTAGTGATTTATTTTAGATATTCAACAAACGCTACAATGAAATGATAAATATCAATTTCCAGTGGTTCAGTAAACTCATTGTGAACCATTTCTACAACTGTATAGGTACAGTTCGATTATTATATCTTTACCCGTGCGTCATCATCACAATACCATAATTCTTAGCATAGCAGACAAATGTAAATGAATTTTGAATGCTCATAGCGGTTGTTAGAAAGAGATGTTCGATAGAGGATGCGTGATTTCTTCGATCATAAATTGATGACGCAATAATCGAACTGTATGAGCGTATTGAAAATCTTCCATAAAAACTCCACCATATCCAAATAAGAAATTCATGGAATATATCTTAATTTTTGTTACCAATAACATTCTTCAGATCAAACTGCATGCTGTTCTAATTGACAATTTCAGTAATGGATCATAT
Source organism: Chrysolina americana (assembly GCA_958502065.1). Taxonomy (NCBI): domain Eukaryota; kingdom Metazoa; phylum Arthropoda; class Insecta; order Coleoptera; family Chrysomelidae; genus Chrysolina; species Chrysolina americana. The sequence continues at coordinate 54,059,174 of OY293420.1, read as the reverse complement.
TTTATAATACTGACTACTTAACTAATGAATCAGAAGCTATAAAATTAATCGACACATCAAACAATAAAAATCTCCGGGAAGAGATATCATACATTAAAAGAAGAATCGAATCAAATGGCTGATACAATAACGTTTCTAATTAATAAATGTTTCAATACAGGATTGTTTATCAAGCTCTTGAATAGGGCAATTCTAAAACTCTCAAATAGAACCGGCAATAAAAAAAACTCGGAACGGCATCAATCAATCTCGCTGATTTCGAATATTACCAATATTTTTTAATATTCAAAATGGAACTTGATTTCTAGACAAACAACACGTAATTTCAGGGAATCAGTATGACTTAGAGAAAGTCAACTGGAGAATGTGTACAGTAACATTAACAAAGGTAAATTATAATATGTAAGCAGGCGGAAGGGGGGCAACAACCTTCCAAGGCTGTGGTGCACTGGCGGATCTAGAGAATTTTTCAGGGGGGAGCCATGAGTTGATACATTTTTTGAACCAACCAGGTGCGTATACAGCTTTGTTCCATGAGGGGGTAATTCGTGGCGTGGAAGTGACAGTAAAGCGCCGTAAGCGAAATTTTTTTTGTTCAAGTTCAAATGCATTTAAATTGATAGTTAAGTTTGTCAGTGGGTATCATACAGGTGGGAAAAAAAGATGTCAAATTCAGTCTGTTATATTTAATATGAAAAAAAAATAACGTTATTAACAGATGTATTCTGAAACTAAATACATTTTACTTTAACATATATAGGTAAATGTTAATTTTGATTGAAACATTGAATTTTCTTCGATTGTCCCTCCGCCTTATATACGCGCCTGGTATCCAAAGTAATAAAATCCATAGGAATATGAACTGAATCTTACTGATATGTTTGAGGATCTAATCTAAAGACGCGTTTACACCCCAAAGTCTTCCACTAAGTTTTCCACAAGTTGCGGCAATCAAAGAAAGTTGACAACTAAAAGAGGAAATTTGTTGCTGCGCGCTTTGCACAAGCAACTTGTAGGAAACTAGTGGAGAACTGTTCCCTCTCTACGCGCGTGACGTCGGGCGCTAGCACCCCCCGCCCTACGCAACCCATGACTTCAATCACAAACAGTGAAATGGTTGATTCTGAGATTTCAAACAAATAACCGAGACTTGTGTACGAATCACCAGTAGCCAAAAAACCGTAATGTTACTGCTAGCTTTTCTTGGTCAGGTATTGCTTTCCTGTAGTTTGTGTCACGTTTCTTGATTTTATGTCCAATCATTGAAATGAAATACTCATGGCACCTCAGCTCACCACTCAACGGATCGACGTCATCTTCTCGGATATCAGCTATCATGTCACTGCCACTGTACCTATCGCTAGCCTTCAACGAGGGTCTCACCCAATATCTTCGGGGACCTCTTGTACAGTGGCTGGCTATGATGACACAGGCAGCCGCGGCAATAATTGCGTCTTCTTTCACTTCAATCACAAACAGTGAAATGGTTGATTCTGAGATTTCAAACAAATAACCGAGACTTGTGTACGAATCACCAGTAGCCAAAAAACCGTAATGTTACTGCTTGCTTTTCTTGGTCAGGTATTGCTTTCCTGTAGTTTGTGTCACGTTTCTTGATTTTATGTCCAATCATTGAAATGAAATACTCATGGCACCTCAGCTCACCACTCAACGGATCGACGTCATCTTCTCGGATATCAGCTATCATGTCACTGCCACTGTACCTATCCCTAGCCTTCAACGAGGGTCTCACCCAATATCTTCGGGGACCTCTTGTACAGTGGCTGGCTATGATGACACAGGCAGCCGCGGCAATAATTGCGTCTTCTTTCACTTCAATCACAAACAGTGAAATGGTTGATTCTGAGATTTCAAACAAATAACCGAGACTTGTGTACGAATCACCAGTAGCCAAAAAACCGTAATGTTACTGCTTGCTTTTCTTGGTCAGGTATTGCTTTCCTGTAGTTTGTGTCACGTTTCTTGATTTTATGTCCAATCATTGAAATGAAATACTCATGGCACCTCAGCTCACCACTCAACGGATCGACGTCATCTTCTCGGATATCAGCTATCATGTCACTGCCACTGTACCTATCCCTAGCCTTCAACGAGGGTCTCACCCAATATCTTCGGGGACCTCTTGTACAGTGGCTGGCTATGATGACACAGGCAGCCGCGGCAATAATTGCGTCTTCTTCGTCCGACATCCTTGATACTACTGCCCCTTTCGCGCTAATTCTTTGGCAACAAGTTTTCCACTTGTTACTCTAAATTTGAGAAAAGCAACTCTTAGTTTTGTACAAAACATCTTCGATTTGTTGCTCTAATTTTAGAAGAGCCACTTTTTTTAGTTGTCAACTTTGGTGTGAACGCGTCTTAATGTGAAATGACCCTTTTCCTTCAAAACCAAGTGGAATAGAATTTTTCTTTGTTTGTGCGGTTTCCGATGAAAAACAACTACTTATTCCTTTGTTTTTGAATATTACCGCTCAACGCCACCACTCACGTCTTACCACTAATATTAAAATGCATTTTATTAAAGCCCAGTCCCCACAAGTAATTATTTCCCTTCTATCTTAATCTGTTTTGCCGCCCTTTGATTTTGCCGCCTGTGTTCTTTTCACATATTCGCACTGCATAGAAGAATATTTCTGTTTCGTGGTTGTATTGGATGATAATGACTCCAAAAACGTGTGGATTTGGGATGTTTGAGTGTTTGAGGAAACATTCAATACGAAAAATACGAATATGAATAATTTTGGTTAGTATAACGTGTGTTTTCTTCATGTCAAAAATCAATCCAGGTTTAGTTGCATATCCACAATGCAAGAATTCCTATCCACAACACTAACCAATAGGCAATCCGCATGGACCAATCAAAACTTTATTTTAGTTGCGCCTGCGTGGTATGCAGTGTAATTTTAGGTTACGCAACTTGGATATCAAGGTCCAGTTTGGTTGGATTAGATCATGTCTTAAACATGAAAAAAGAAGGGAACATGATCTAACCTAACCAAACTAACCTTGCTATCCAAGTTGAAAACTTGGGACTACTATACCGCCTTAGCATCGATTCAAATATACCGCCTTGGCCAGGATAGTTCTGATTGGTTCATGCGGATTGCCTATTGGGAAGTGGTGTGCATGGCCCCCATGCCCCCCCCCTCAGATCAGCCAGTGCCGTGGTGAGTTACGGCACCAATTTCCTGAGCAACAGGTGCAAAACCGAACTGGCAGCCAAGGCGCACACTGGAGGAAATAATCATTTCCACTGATGATTAAACTTGAACCCAACTACTCGTATTCAAACATTATGTAGGCCCCTACATCCAATCCCCCAGGAATAGTGGCCCAAGGCAACGAACGTTTTGAGTGGACGTATGACTTGAGGGACCGTCATCAGCAATTTTATGAGAGCAGTGAAACTCAGCTGGAAAGAATACATGGCAAGAAAGCATGCTCTGTGGTATGAGATATACCCAGATCAAGCAGCCTTTTCCACACAGAACCTTAGAGACTATGTATCTCATCTTCGAGTTCGAGACTTTCCATATCACCATAGGGAAAATTTGAATCAAACACCTCTAAAGGGTAGTCTGTATATACAATTTTTCGAAAAAACGCTGACTAGGTGTTTCTAGTCGAGATATTTAATTGAAACGCTGGACTCTTGGAGGGAAATATCCTCTTTTCAACTCGAGAACGGTTAAAGACAGAGAAATTCTGCGAACGCCAATCGATTCAGAATGATGAAATTAGTAAACTCTCTGGATTTCAAGTTGATCGACAACAACATAAGATTACTCGAAAAAAGTCCCAAGGGGTAGACCCCTAAAAATCATGAAAAATACAAAATCAACAGATTTCCTTGAAATTGCAGATGCGCATATGTGTGCATATAAATGAAAGTTGAATTTTACAAAAACCAATATGAAAAATACGAAAACAAAATTTTGGGAAAAATGACCTCTGTCAACGCTAGATTAACTCTTCAACTCGAGAACGGTTAAAGATAAACAAATTCTGCGAACGCCAATCGATTCAGAATGATGAAATTAGTAAACTCTCTGGATTTCAAGTTGATCGACGACAACACAAGATTACTCGAAAAAAGTCCCAAAGGGTAGACCCCTAAAAATCATGAAAAATACAAAATCAACAGATTCCCTTGAAATTGCAGATGCACATATGTGTGCATATAAATGAAAGTTGAATTTTACAAAAACCAATAGGAAAACTACGAAAACAAAATTTTGGGAAAAATGACCTCTGTCAACGCTAGATTAACTCTTCAACTCGAGAACGGTTAAAGATAAACAAATTCTGCGAACGCCAATCGATTCAGAATGATGAAATTAGTGAACTCTCTGGATTTCAAGTTGATCGACGACTACATAAGATTACTCGAAAAAAGTCCCAAGGGGTAGACCCCTAAAAATCATGAAAAATACAAAATCAACAGATTCACTTGAAATTGCATATGCGCATATGTGTGCATATAAATGCAGGTTGAATTTTACGAAAACCAATAGAAAAATTAAAAAAACAAAGTTTTCGGAGGAAATGACCTCTGTCAACGCTAGATTAACTCTTCAACTCGAGAACGGTTGAAGATAAACAAATTCTACGAACGCCAATCGATTCAGAATGATGAAATTGATGAACTCTCTGGATTTCAAGATGATCGACGACGACATAAGATTACTCGAAGAAAGTCCCAAGGGCCTAAAAATCATGAAAAATACAAAATCAACAGATTCACTTGAAATTGCATATGCGCATATGTGTGCATATAAATGCAGGTTGAATTTTACGAAAACCAATAGAAAAGTTAAAAAAACAAAGTTTTCGGAGGAAATGACCTCTTTCAACGCTAGATAAACTTTTCAACTCGGGAAAGGTTAAAGATAGAGAAATTCTGCGAACGCCAATCGATTGAGAATGATGAAATTAGTAAACTCTCTGGATTTCAAGTTGATCGACGACTACATAAGATTACTCGAAGAAAGTCCCAAGGGGTAGACCCCTAAAAATCATGAAAAATACAAAATCAACAGATTCCCTTGAAATTGCAGAAGCGCACATGTGTGCATATAAATGAAAGTTGAATTTTACAAAAACCAATAGGAAAAATACGAAAACAAAATTTGGGAAAAATGACCTCTGTCAACGCTAGATTAACTCTTCAACTCGAGAACGGTTAAAGATAAACAAATTCTGCGAACCCCAATCGATTCAGAATGATGAAATTGATGAACTATCTGGATTTCAAGATGATCGACGACGACATAAGATTACTCGAAAAAAGACCCCTAAAAATAATGAAAAATACAAAATCAACAGATTCACTTGAAATTGCATATGCGCATATGTGTGCATATAAATGCAGGTTGAATTTTACGAAAACCATTAAAAAAATTAAAAAAACAAAGTTTTCGGAGGAAATGACCTCTTTCAACGCTAGATAAACTTTTCAACTCGGGAAAGGTTAAAGATAGAGAAATTCTGCGAACGCCAATCGATTGAGAATGATGAAATTAGTAAACTCTCTGGATTTCAAGTTGATCGACGACTACATAAGATTACTCGAAGAAAGTCCCAAGGGGTAGACCCCTAAAAATCATGAAAAATACAAAATCAACAGATTCCCTTGAAATTACAGATGCGCATATGTGTGCATATAAGTGAAAGTTGAATTTTACGAAAACCAATAGGAAAAATACGAAAACAAAATTTTGGGAAAAATTACCTCTGTCAACGCTAGATTAACTCTTCAACTCGAGAACGGTTAAAGATAAACAAATTCTGCGAACGCCAATCGATTCAGAATGATGAAATTGATAAACTCTCTGGATTTCAAGTTGATCGACGACTACATAAGATTACTCGAAGAAAGTCCCAAGGGGTAGACCCCTAAAAATCATGAAAAATACAAAATCAACAGATTCCCTTGAAATTGCAGATGCGCATATGTGTGCATATAAATGAAAGTTGAACTTTACAAAAACCAATAGGAAAAATACGAAAACAAAATTTTGGGAGAAATGACCTCTGTCAACGCCAGATTAACTCTTCAACTCGAGAACGGTTAAAGATAAACAAATTCTGCGAACGCCAATCGATTCAGAATGATGAAATTAGTAAACTCTCTGGATTTCAAGTTGATCGACGACAACACAAGATTACTCGAAAAAAGTCCCAAGGGGTAGACACCTAAAAATCACGAAAAATACAAAATCAACAGATTCCCTTGAAATTGCAGATGCGCATATGTGTGCATATAAATGAAAGTTGAATTTTACAAAAACTAATAGGAAAAATACGAAAACAAAATTTTGGGAGAAATGACCTCTGTCAACGCCAGATTAACTCTTCAACTCGAGAACGGTTAAAGATAAACAAATTCTGCGAACGCCAATCGATTCAGAATGATGAAATTAGTAAACTCTCTGGATTTCAAGTTGATCGACGACTACATAAGATTACTCGAAAATAGTCCCAAGGGGTAGACCCCTAAAAAATCATGAAAAATACAAAATCAACAGATTCCCTTGAAATTGCAGATGCGCATATGTGTGCATATAAATGAAAGTTGAATTTTACAAAAACCAATAGGAAAAATACGAAAACAAAATTTTGGGAAAAATGACCTCTGTCAACGCTAGATTAACTCTTCAACTCGAGAACGGTTAAAGATAAACAAATTCTGCGAACGCCAATCGATTTAGAATGATGAAATTGATGAACTCTCTGGATTTCAAGATGATCGACGACGACATAAGATTACTCGAAAAAAGACCCCTAAAAATCATGAAAAATACAAAATCAACAGATTCACTTGAAATTGCATATGCGCATATGTGTGCATATAAATGCAGGTTGAATTTTACGAAAACCAATAGAAAAATTAAAAAAACAAAGTTTTCGGAGGAAATGACCTCTTTCAACGCTAGATTAACTCTTCAACTCGAGAACGGTTAAAGATAAACAAATTCTGCGAACGCCAATCGATTGAGAATGATGAAATTAGTAAACTCTCTGGATTTCAAGTTGATCGACGACTACATAAGATTACTCGAAGAAAGTCCCAAGGGGTAGACCCCTAAAAATCATGAAAAATACGAAATCAACGGATTCCCTTGAAATTGCAGATGCGCATATGTGTGCATATAAATGAAAGTTGAATTTTACAAAAACCAATAGGAAAAATACGAAAACAAAATTATGGGAAAAATGACCTCTGTCAACGCTAGATTAACTCTTCAACTCGAGAACGGTTAAAGATAAACAAATTCTGCGAACGCCAATCGATTCAGAAAGATGAAATTAGTAAACTCTCTGGATTTCAAGTTGATCGACGACTACATAAGATTACTCGAAAAAAGTCCCAAGGGGTAGACCCCTAAAAATCATGAAAAATACAAAATCAACAGATTCACTTGAAATTGCATATGCGCATATGTGTGCATATAAATGCAGGTTGAATTTTACGAAAACCAATAGAAAAATTAAAAAAACAAAGTTTTCGGAGGAAATGACCTCTTTCAACGCTAGATTAACTCTTCAACTCGAGAACGGTTAAAGATAAACAAATTCTGCGAACGCCAATCGATTGAGAATGATGAAATTAGTAAACTCTCTGGATTTCAAGTTGATCGACGACTACATAAGATTACTCGAAAAAAGTCCAAAGGGGTAGACCCCTAAAAATCATGAAAAATACAAAATCAACAGATTCACTTGAAATTGCATATGCGCATATGTGTGCATATAAATGCAGGTTGAATTTTACGAAAACCAATAGAAAAATTAAAAAAACAAAGTTTTCGGAGGAAATGACCTCTTTCAACGCTAGATTAACTCTTCAACTCGAGAACGGTTAAAGATAAACAAATTCTGTGAACGCCAATCGATTCAGAATGATGAAATTAGTAAACTCTCTGGATTTCAAGTTGATCGACGACAACACAAGATTACTCGAAAAAAGTCCCAAAGGGTAGACCCCTAAAAATCATGAAAAATACAAAATCAACAGATTCCCTTGAAATTGCAGATGCACATATGTGTGCATATAAATGAAAGTTGAATTTTACAAAAACCAATAGGAAAAATACGAAAACAAAATTTTGGGAAAAATGACCTCTGTCAACGCTAGATTAACTCTTCAACTCGAGAACGGTTAAAGATAAACAAATTCTGCGAACGCCAATCGATTCAGAATGATGAAATTAGTAAACTCTCTGGATTTCAAGTTGATCGACGACTACATAAGATTACTCGAAAAAAGTCCCAAGGGGTAGACCCCTAAAAATCATGAAAAATACAAAATCAACAGATTCACTTGAAATTGCATATGCGCATATGTGTGCATATAAATGCAGGTTGAATTTTACGAAAACCAATAGAAAAATTAAAAAAACAAAGTTTTCGGAGGAAATGACCTCTTTCAACGCTAGATTAACTCTTCAACTGCAACTGCGAACGCCAATCGATTGAGAATGATGAAATTAGTAAACTCTCTGGATTTCAAGTTGATCGACGACAACACAAGATTACTCGAAAAAAGTCCCAAAGGGTAGACCCCTAAAAATCATGAAAAATACAAAATCAACAGATTCCCTTGAAATTGCAGATGGACATATGTGTGCATATAAATGAAAGTTGAATTTTACAAAAACCAATAGGAAAACTACGAAAACAAAATTTTGGGAAAAATGACCTCTGTCAACGCTAGATTAACTCTTCAACTCGAGAACGGTTAAAGATAAACAAATTCTGCGAACGCCAATCGATTCAGAATGATGAAATTAGTAAACTCTCTGGATTTCAAGTTGATCGACGACTACATAAGATTACTCGAAAACAGTCCCAAGGGGTAGACCCCTAAAAATCATGGAAAATACAAAATCAACAGATTCACTTGAAATTGCATATGCGCATATGTGTGCATATAAATGCAGGTTGAATTTTACGAAAACCAATAGAAAAATTAAAAAAACAAAGTTTTCGGAGGAAATGACCTCTTTCAACGCTAGATTAACTCTTCAACTCTAGAACTGTTAAAGATAAACAAATTCTGCGAACGCCAATCGATTCAGAATAATGAAATTAGTAAACTCTCTGGATTTCAAGTTGATCGACGACAACACAAGATTACTCGAAAAAAGTCCCAAAGGGTAGACCCCTAAAAATCATGAAAAATACAAAATCAACAGATTCCCTTGAAATTGCAGATGCACATATGTGTGCATATAAATGAAAGTTGAATTTTACAAAAACCAATAGGAAAAATACGAAAACAAAATTTTGGGAAAAATGACCTCTGTCAACGCTAGATTAACTCTTCAACTCGAGAACGGTTAAAGATAAACAAATTCTGCGAACGCCAATCGATTCAGAATGATGAAATTAGTAAACTCTCTGGATTTCAAGTTGATCGACGACTACATAAGATTACTCGAAAAAAGTCCCAAGGGGTAGACCCCTAAAAATCATGAAAAATACAAAATCAACAGATTCACTTGAAATTGCATATGCGCATATGTGTGCATATAAATGCAGGTTGAATTTTACGAAAACCAATAGAAAAATTAAAAAAACAAAGTTTTCGGAGGAAATGACCTCTTTCAACGCTAGATTAACTCTTCAACTCGAGAACGGTTAAAGATAAACAAATTCTGCGAACGCCAATCGATTGAGAATGATGAAATTAGTAAACTCTCTGGATTTCAAGTTGATCGACGACAACACAAGATTACTCGAAAAAAGTCCCAAAGGGTAGACCCCTAAAAATCATGAAAAATACAAAATCAACAGATTCCCTTGAAATTGCAGATGGACATATGTGTGCATATAAATGAAAGTTGAATTTTACAAAAACCAATAGGAAAACTACGAAAACAAAATTTTGGGAAAAATGACCTCTGTCAACGCTAGATTAACTCTTCAACTCGAGAACGGTTAAAGATAAACAAATTCTGCGAACGCCAATCGATTCAGAATGATGAAATTAGTAAACTCTCTGGATTTCAAGTTGATCGACGACTACATAAGATTACTCGAAAACAGTCCCAAGGGGTAGACCCCTAAAAATCATGGAAAATACAAAATCAACAGATTCACTTGAAATTGCATATGCGCATATGTGTGCATATAAATGCAGGTTGAATTTTACGAAAACCAATAGAAAAATTAAAAAAACAAAGTTTTCGGAGGAAATGACCTCTTTCAACGCTAGATTAACTCTTCAACTCTAGAACTGTTAAAGATAAACAAATTCTGCGAACGCCAATCGATTCAGAATAATGAAATTAGTAAACTCTCTGGATTTCAAGTTGATCGACGACAACACAAGATTACTCGAAAAAAGTCCCAAAGGGTAGACCCCTAAAAATCATGAAAAATACAAAATCAACAGATTCCCTTGAAATTGCAGATGCACATATGTGTGCATATAAATGAAAGTTGAATTTTACAAAAACCAATAGGAAAACTACGAAAACAAAATTTTGGGAAAAATGACCTCTGTCAACGCTAGATTAACTCTTCAACTCGAGAACGGTTAAAGATAAACAAATTCTGCGAACGCCAATCGATTCAGAATGATGAAATTGATGAACTCTCTGGATTTCAAGATGATCGACGACGACATAAGATTACTCGAAAAAAGACCCCTAAAAATCATGAAAAATACAAAATCAACAGATTCACTTGAAATTGCATATGCGCATATGTGTGCATATGAATGCAGGTTGAATTTTACGAAAACCAATAGAAAAATTAAAAAAACAAAGTTTTCGGAGGAAATGACCTCTTTCAACGCTAGATAAACTTTTCAACTCGGGAAAGGTTAAAGATAGAGAAATTCTGCGAACGCCAATCGATTGAGAATGATGAAATTAGTAAACTCTCTGGATTTCAAGTTGATCGACGACTACATAAGATTACTCGAAGAAAGTCCCAAGGGCCTAAGAATCATGAAAAATACAAAATCAACAGATTCACTTGAAATTGCATATGCGCATATGTGTGCATATAAATGCAGGTTGAATTTTACGAAAACCAATAGAAAAGTTAAAAAAACAAAGTTTTCGGAGGAAATGACCTCTTTCAACGCTAGATAAACTTTTCAACTCGGGAAAGGTTAAAGATAGAGAAATTCTGCGAACGCCAATCGATTGAGAATGATGAAATTAGTAAACTCTCTGGATTTCAAGTTGATCGACGACTACATAAGATTACTCGAAGAAAGTCCCAAGGGGTAGACCCCTAAAAATCATGAAAAATACAAAATCAACAGATTCCCTTGAAATTGCAGAAGCGCATATGTGTGCATATAAATGAAAGTTGAATTTTACAAAAACCAATTGGAAAAATACGAAAACAAAATATGGGAAAAATGACCTCTGTCAACGCTAGATTAACTCTTCAACTCGAGAACGGTTAAAGATAAACAAATTCTGCGAACCCTAATCGATTCAGAATGATGAAATTGATGAAATCTCTGGATTTCAAGATGATCGATGACGACATAAGATTACTCGAAAAAAGACCCCTAAAAATCATGAAAAATACAAAATCAACAGATTCACTTGAAATTGCATATGCGCATATGTGTGCATATAAATGCAGGTTGAATTTTACGAAAACCAATAAAAAAATTAAAAAAACAAAGTTTTCGGAGGAAATGACCTCTTTCAACGCTAGATAAACTTTTCAACTCGGGAAAGGTTAAAGATAGAGAAATTCTGCGAACGCCAATCGATTGAGAATGATGAAATCAGTAAACTCTCTGGATTTCAAGTTGATCGACGACTACATAAGATTACTCTAAGAAAGTCCCAAGGGGTAGACCCCTAAAAATCATGAAAAATACAAAATCAACAGATTCCCTTGAAATTACAGATGCGCATATGTGTGCATATAAATGAAAGTTGAATTTTACGAAAACCAATAGGAAAAATACGAAAACAAAATTTTGGGAAAAATTACCTCTGTCAACGCTAGATTAACTCTTCAACTCGAGAACGGTTAAAGATAAACAAATTCTGCGAACGCCAATCGATTCAGAATGATGAAATTGATGAACTCTCTGGATTTCAAGTTGATCGACGACTACATAAGATTACTCGAAGGAAGTCCCAAGGGGTAGACCCCTAAAAATCATGAAAAATACAAAATCAACAGATTCCCTTGAAATTGCAGATGCGCATATGTGTGCATATAAATGAAAGTTGAACTTTACAAAAACCAATAGGAAAAATACGAAAACAATATTTTGGGAGAAATGACCTCTGTCAACGCCAGATTAACTCTTCAACTCGAGAACGGTTAAAGATAAACAAATTCTGCGAACGCCAATCGATTCAGAATGATAAAATTAGTAAACTCTCTGGATTTCAAGTTGATCGACGACAACACAAGATTACTCGAAAAAAGTCCCAAGGGGTAGACACCTAAAAATCACGAAAAATACAAAATCAACAGATTCCCTTGAAATTGCAGATGCGCATATGTGTGCATATAAATGAAAGTTGAATTTTACGAAAACCATTAAAAAAACCACGATAACAAAATTTTCGGGGAAAATTACCTCTTTCAACGCTAGATAAACTTTTCTACTCGAGAACGGTTAAAGATAGAGAAATTCTGCGAATCCCAATCGGTTCAGAATGATGAAATTAGTGAACTCTCTGGATTTCAAGTTGATCGACAACAACATAAGATTACTCGAAAAAAGTCCCCTACAAATCATGAAAAATACAAAATCAACAGATTTCCTTGAAATTGCAGATGCGCATATGTGTGCATGTAAATGAAAGTTGAATTTTACAAAAACTAATAGGAAAGATACGAAAACAATATTTTGGGAGAAATGACCTCTGTCAACGCCAGATTAACTCTTCAACTCGAGAACGGTTAAAGATAAACAAATTCTGCGAACGCCAATCGATTCAGAATGATGAAATTAGTAAACTCGCTGGATTTCAAGTAGATCGACGACTACATAAGATTACTCGAAAAAAGTCCCAAGGGGTAGAACCCTAAAAATCATGAAAAATACAAAATCAACAGATTTCCTTGAAATTGCAGATGCGCATATGTTGTTTGCATGAAGGTTGAATTCTACGAAAACCTCTTTCAACGCTAGATATACTTTTCAACTCGAGAACGGTTGAAGATAGAGAAATTCTGCTATAGCCAATCGATTCATAATGGTGAAATCAGCATACTCATGAAAAATATAGAATCATCAGATTTACTTGAAATTGCATATGCTCGTATGTGTGCATTTAAATAAGGGTTGAATTACACGAAAACTAATAAAAAAAACACAAAAACAAAATTTTGGAGGAAAATAACATCTTTCAACGCTAAATTAACTTTTTTGCTCGAGAACGATTGAAGATAGAGAGATTCTGCGAGCGCCGATCGATTAAGAATGAAATTAGTATATTTTGTGGATTTCAAGTTGATCGACGACAATATGAAATTACTCGAAAAAGCCCCTAAAAATCATGAAAAATACAAAATCACCTGATTTACTTACCATATGTGCAAATGTGTTCATATGAATGAAGGTTGCATTTAACGAAAATATATAGAAAAATTACGCAAACAATATTTTCGAGAGAAATCACCTCTTTCAACTCTAGATGAACTTTTCAATTCGAGAAAGGTTGAAGATCGGGCAAGAAGCATCGCGGAAATCATGAAGTACCGCCTTGCTCATTTCTCGAGCCTCGAATGATCGGGTGAACGTAGATACTCCAGCCTAAACACAGTTTGAAGCTATCACCCATAAGATGTACCTAATTCCTTATTGCCCCGTTTATTCTTGAAAATATTTCGTCTCAAACAGTTTGAAGGTTCACAAATAAACATTATTATTTTTTTAAATACCACTCACTCCGTTGGAGGAAGTTGGAAGCTCAAATGTCAGTATTTTAATGGAGTCTGATATCTCTCAGTAGGTTGGTTCATCATGTTGTTCACTTCGAATCAATGAGCAGGTAAAGTTGATAACAACATCCATTGTCTTCATATTAATTCTTCTGGGAATGGTTATATCTCTGTATCCAGTTCCTTTGTTCTCCTTCAATTGGATGTTCGATAACATTCCTAATTGGTAAGCATATTTTTCAACATATAGTATGTTAATGAGAAAGATACAGGGTCACTCTTGAGTATGAAAATGAATATACTTATTTTTTGATTAATTATACTGGAAAATACATGAATTATAGACTTGGAAGGATTCATTTAGTTGCTACACTTCGATGTTAGTAGATTCAACTGAAAAATTATGAAAGAATCATATGCTAAATTAGGAACAAATCAATAAACCTCAGTGTCAATGAAAACATTTTCTCATAGTTTTATAATGATGAAATGTGCGACGAAATAAATGTTTGTGGAACTGACTGTATTTCGGGAAATGAGCAAATGTGTATTTTCGGTTCAATACTTTTTTCGTTCTGGGACTCTCAGTTCTACGTCTACATCCATATGTCTCTTCAATGAATGACCTATCTTTCTCCAAATATCCGTCTCAGTATTTTGTCTATAATATGTTTCATTTCAATGCGTTTTTCATCAAAATGAATATGTTCCTGAGTCCCATGCTAGTATATGCATTAGTATTGTTTTGTGTAGTTTTATGTTCATGTAGCATAATATTTTTCCAGGTCTCCTATTCGCAAAATATGAATCGAAATTTTTGTTGCAAATAATATAATTTTGATATCAGTAACGACGCTACCATGTGGAATGAAGTGATTATTTCGAGAGATACTTCAGTTCTTATCACAGCAAAATTATTCATCCGGTTATTGTAATTCATATTCACGAGAACATCATACAATGATGCCTTGTCCCAATTACTGCAGGTATCCTATTTCAGAGGGTTGAATGTATATGCCATGTATTGTTAATATCCAGGCTTGGACTCTACAAACAGAACAAATGCAGCTCTGATAGTAATTATAATAATGGAGTCGTGACTTTTATCAAATCACACTTTCATGTAGTAGGCGACAACTCAATACCTAATAAAAAAAGTAGCACGTTATAATGATATTGCAGTTAACTGCGTTAATATATTCGTGAAATCTGATTTAATTTTACTTATTGCCCAGTAGTTTTTCTTATAGAAGTGCGGATTTTTCCAAAAAAGATCCAATACGTTGTTCCAAAATAATTTCATCATGGTGGGAATGGAAATCAAAATAACGCACATCATTAGGAACAACATAGGATACTAGATGATTGAATCAGCAAAATGATTTCGTTCATACTACTCTTGCGCTAGAGCTGTTGGAGAAAGTTCTACTCTGTACACAATCAGAGAAATTATTAATGACTGTATACTTCAATATTTACGTGCAGAGAGCTATCTATATAATTTGAACACTTCGTCGGTCCAATGCCAAAGTCACGAATGTGCATATTTGATGTTTTGAGAAAAATGCGTTTCAAAAACTCAAGACGTTGCTAAAAATAAGGATATCATTTTGGGTTACTGAATCACTGTTGGAAGGTTTTCTGATGTGAAATAATGATATCTTTATTTTTAGTAACATCTTGAATTTTTTAAACGCATTTTTCTCAAAATATCAAATATGCACATTCGTGACTTTGGCATTGGACCAACGACTTCATTTAATTATAATAGTTGCATACCTAAAATATAATTTTACCAACAAATCAACATCAACTCAACCATTGAACAAATAATGAAAATAGTTTTACGAGAGCTATCGCCTAACTCATCCACAATTGGGATATTTTTCTGATCATTTGGATAATAACTGAAATTTTCCCAATACCGTACCGAGGCGGATACTATCATTAGCAATTATTCACTTATTTTGCAGCTATTTGTTATTTCAAAGGTTGTGAGAAGAGCCATACCATCGAGCTTATTCGATATTTGAAATGCCCAGTAATTGTAGACAATCAGCAATATAATTTCTGTCAGCGGAGGTAAACTAGTAATTTCTTCCTTTTCGTCAAACGTATATGGCTGTTATCAACATAACATCACAACCCAATCCAACAACTACCCTAGTTAAAAGTACCAATTCATTTCTTCTATGCTAAGACGCCCCTACTGCTCAGTTCCGTATAAGTCTTCTTCAAATCCACCCAAACTGAACTCTTCCTGAACCCTTATGATAGTTATAGGGGCTTAGGATCTTTCAGGCAGCCATGTACATTTTTGTTCCTATCGTAGATTCAGCATATGACAGGAAAAGTAATTGCGGAAGATATTTAAATGTCCCGATTGACCCAGGTTGTATGAAGTATATCTGATATTGTATGTACCCTCCCACAACAAATCTAGGGGTGTCTGGCAACCTAGCTGACCATTCCAGGGCACACGTCTACCAATCTACCGTTCGGGATAATTGTCTTTCATCCATTCTCAAACAGGCTTATAGTAGCGAGAAAATGTACCATCTAGCTGGAATGTAACGTCTATTTGAAATCTGTTCGGTTTTTCCTGAAGTATTTTTAGATGTATGGGGAAAATACAGTAACAAGCCTGAAGCCCTGACCGCATACCGCCTTCGTGTCCTTCGTAGGAAGGTGAACATCATGTCACCACAAATATTACTACGGAATAACAACCAGAGATGAGTTGTATCTTGTCGAGTCTGAAAACTCCCGATAGATCGAAAACCCTATTCGTTAAATAAATATACGCGAACGACGAACAGGGCAGATAGTAGACAACTTACTGTCAATACATAAGGAAACTGGGTTGCAAACCAAGCAGTATTACATCCAGTAATATACATTATCAGTCATATTTAGTGAATATAAATTAGCAATAAATAAAATTGTTGTAGGAATAAATCATTTGGGAGAATTTTTCGAACTCTTTTCGAGTAGTAAACTTTCATTCCGCAAATCTGACAGTCGTCTACGAAGACACCAATTCAAATTATAAACGAAAATTGTTAAGAAAAAACAACGTCAACACTTCCTCACCAACCAAATCTTTGATATATGCGATTGATATAAGATTTTCTAGAATAGAATCGACGAAACAGACTTCTTTTAAATAGTGTCTTTCCAGTGAATAGTAATTTTTAAGGCTTTTATAGGACCTAGTCCTCTGCCTTGATTTATACATGAATAAAATAAGCTTCAGGGCGCTTCATAACAACAGGTTGCTGAACCACAACAACTGGCTCAGGTAGATGAGAATATAAACATAAGTGTTCCAGAAAAGGCTGACATTTGGCAAATCAACCCTGCCTTGTATAACACCGATCAGACTTTATCTGAAATAGGAAGGAGGAATATCTCCCTTACGATTGGGAGCCCCTTCTCTTCTGCTTCTTCATATTGCAATTGTCTGTTGCACTTAAGAGGAATACGGGGAAGACTTCAGCTCGAAGACGGAAGCATTCTACAATATCTTGGTGCCGGAGAGACTTATACTTATCTAGGAGTGGAACAACACTTAGAAACTTGTCTTCGCGCAAGTATCAGCATGAACTCAGATGGATCCGGTCATCAGAACGGCCAGGGAAGAACAAAGTTGCTTCAACTAACATGCTTGCTGTTCCGATTCTACTCTACTTTTTTGGAGTGGTGAAATGGACTATGGAGGAGTTGCGACAACTCGACGTAAAAATTTGTAAAATGATGAATCTTCATATTTCGAATCTTAAATCATCTGTTTCACGGTTATACATCCCCAGACAACGGGAAGGTCGAAGACTTTTGAGTTTGGAGTGTCTACATAACAGAATGGTACTGAATGGAGCCTGTAGAGTTTTCAGGAGTTCATATCCTTTTCTCTACTCAGTCTGCGACCATGCTTTTCAAGGCAGCACGTCAAAGCTACAGAGACAAAATTACTCCTGCTTTATGGTAGATGAGGATAAGCCAATGCATGAGGTCTTTTTCAAGAACATCGAAGACCTCGGCTTTTACAAAAGTTTGGCCCTAGCTTTCTTCAGGTTGAGTGAACTGAAGTCGGAGACCAAGGGATTCATAATGACCTGCCAGGATGATGTCTTTAACACCTTGGTCTACCGTAGAGCAATATGCATTGGTTGTGAGCATTTCAAGCTTATGCCGTTTCAGCCTATATCCATAGGCATAACACGGCGCTACGAGTGTTGTATTATCACCTACCACACTTTTACGGTATAGACGAAACACCGGTGTTGCCTCATGCTTCGGGGGATAATGTGTTTGGAGAACCAAATCTATTGAAACTACTCATTTTCCACCTTCATCAGGCGAATACAAGTCAATAAGTCGATGTAGTTCTCCTCGACCATCAAATTACGTTTTCAGCTTCCGGCGAAACGAACATTGTTCGAAAAGAGGAAAAACATACTCAATATCGAGATATCTTTGAACTACGCAGGATTCACCCAAATCATTCTGTAAAAATAGTGGTTTTGATAACGAGGGTACATCGTGGAATGATGAACACGCTGCTCTCGAATCTAAAAATGATATCGGAAGAATGCTGAAGGCTTCAATTCTTGGTTCGCTACAGCTACTCAGGGTATATGATACTCGGACCCAATAATCACTCGTCTCACGGATGTGCGGATTGTTTACTGAGGTTGATGACACTCCAGGATGAACCGAAGAAAAAAGCCTGATAGAGAAATTTCCAATTATATGAAAAAAATATAACTTGATATGAAGTTTGTGTAAGAATGAATATCTGTGAAGTGTCAGATGGAACTCCATCAACTATCACCTGTAGAGATTTGTTATGTCCTTCGCAATAACAGATAGCAGCGCGGTCAGTATATGTTTTTAATTGAATAATTTAAAGTCATGGAAAGTTTGTTATGAATAATTGTAGTTTTACTTCTCTCAGAAGGCCACGAGTTCAGTGAGAACACTGGCGTGAGTACGATCAGAAACTTAAAGTCTTGAACTCTCAAAATAACAGCTATGGCGACACCCTATTATTCGACAACTCATCATGTGCTAGGTTTACTCAGTATATCCCCCATTATCAATCGAGGATATACATTTCCTAATGGATTCTAACCATGCGACGAAGTGAAAACAATAAGGCCCGTGAGGAAGTTTCAGCAATGAAAAATGTCTCCTGTAAATTAGTATTTCTCTCCACCTTATCGAACTTTGAAACTCGAGCACCCTGCATGGCATGAGCAGATAACATAAAACCAGTACAAAATAAAGGAATTCCACACCTTTGTGCGTAGCCAAATTCGTTTGTCCTCACAATTAGTTTATCTAATCGGAATACACATTTATTTTATATAAAGGTTTCATGAGGCACGAGAAAGTATAGCTGCCTGTGCTCAAGTTTATATTTTATTTTATTCCTTTTTCTCTTTGGATATCATGATGAATTGATTCAGGAGTTTATAGGAAATGTTGAAATTTTACCGTACAAAGGAATAGGAATTCTGGCGACTTGAATTCCTCCACTAAGAAGTCTGTGACAGTCTGTGAATTTTTGTGTATATATCATTAAATCATATACATTAACATTTAAACATATAACCAGGATCGAAGCCCCAATACATTTTAGTAGCTTCATCAGCTTTAAGTGACAACTAATGATGGGTTTCCTATTTTCACCCACTTTCACCTGAACATCCCCATCAATGAATTATTACACTGCTTCTACTTTATTACACTTACACTCTATCAAAACCTTCTGGTAATTTTTTTATCATAAAATCCTGATATTCTGATTGGAGGTGAAAATGGGTGCTTTCTGATTCTGATTTCTGTAATATTTTTTAAATGAAAACTATAGTTATTTTATAGTGTTCTGAACCAACACCAATAGAGCCCAAATCAATACTTTTCTACAATTTGGCGAACTTGCCAGTATGAAAGTCAAAATTAGGCCCCCCTTAGTTACTTCTGAATGGGACAAGAAATCTAAATTGAGTCAAATACAGGTGGAAATTATATTGATCAATGATATGATGAAGCTTCATAACTGATCATCATTTAATCTCCATGATTTGATATATCTACCAGAACCTTTTTAGGCCATGTCAGTTTAGCACCACCCTGGGTAGTCGGTGCGCACTCCAAGCGAGCATGAGACGTCGGGATTGGCATTAAGGACACTCACTGAAACTTGCTTCACAACAAGGCATGTGGCCAGCAAACAATACCGACACACTTAAGAAAAATTTCAATAAAGGACTGTCCAATTCATCAGACAAAAAGTCCTGTGGTCAAAACTTCATTACTTAAATTGAACCGCACAAACCATGCCTTTCCGTCTACTTTATCAGAAAATTCTCTGTGTATAGCTGAATACTGTATGGATAATGAAACTAGCTATTAGGTATACTACAAACTCACCACTAACAAAGCCAAATAAAGAAAAAGGTAATAGCCAGAAGGCAAAGAACCCTCATGCACCGCCAATGGAAACAAGTAGAATAGCATCTGTTACCCCGCATCATGGCCCGGATATATCTAAAAGTCTTGCATACAGTTTTTAATATATTTCCAGCACAACAGTTTCATGTCCTAATATGTGCTGTGAGTGAAGATCGTCGTAGAGGTTTCATCGCTTTTTCACATATGAACTTTTTTTCTTGACTTTTACTGAAAAATTCAAATATATTATTCAAATTTTCCATACCCTGATCAATCCCTGCAGGTTGTCAAAACTGAGAGAGGATTTTTTTCATTTGGCTACTTGTGAAGAGACTGTCTGTCTTTCATTATTCCAAGCAGCCATATGATCGTTCCATTTGGATGTACAGAAACTTTATTCATATCCTATAAGTTTTGTGCAAATGTATTCTATATGAGGTTTTGAGTGAAAATTCTTTATGCCATAACAGCTTACCTGAAACGTTTATAAAAGCACATACTTCGCGTTCAAAGTTTCTCATATGAATTCTCGCAACTTCAAAGTTTCAGCGGAAAACTATTAAATTTCTTGGTGCAGAATTGATAAAACATCCAAGGATCCCCATTTCAGATATGACCAGATTTCATCCAAGTCGATTATCAATTTTTTGTTTGTTTTCCTGATATCAGTAATGGAACATATTTCAAATATTTTATTCACTTACGTAAGTTATCAAAGCACATCCTATTGTTATGATTGAGACGTAAAAAATGTATTCTTTCACAATTCTACTGACGATTTCAACCATTTCTCTTTCATTCCCCGAATACATGCTCCTTTGAGAATAAAAGAGTTCATTTTTTTCCTGACATATAGTCCAATAAACTGACCCTCACATATTCGTCAGATTTCCTAATGCTCTAAATCCAGTGAGATCTTTCCGTTGTGTCTGCCATACATAATAACATACTATATACGAACCCTGAGAAAGCTCAATTGTTAGGAGATGTTTTCTGCCATTGAAATCTCTATGAATTTTTGGTTGAAGCGGTTTAATAAACTCGCTGGGTATGGAAATATCAATCAATAGTTATTCAGGAGTAATAAAGGGGCAATTAAACTGGGAAGTAATTCCATTAAGTAGTGATAAAATGGGGGAGGGTCATTAAAGGATACTATAGACATTTGATTCTTTCAATTTTTCTCAGTTGCCAGTTACAAAAAAAACTCAATTCCCAATTTTTGCACGTGAAACCATAAATTCGTGTAAACATCTGGAAAATGACAGATGGGAATCGAATATAAATCGAAGGAACCGATTGCATTCGATGAGATTCACGCTGAATCAGTATTTATCTTGCATGAAATTTACCTAAACCTTTTTGATGCTGTATAACGAGAAACAGAACCTCAATGCGACTCTCATTATTGGTCGAAATGTTCATTAGTCACGAACTTTGATGCAGAAAATCGAAATGCAGCTTCCTTATACTGTATCTCAGTTGAATGTAATCATTTTGTAATTTCTGGATTGTAGGTGTATGGGTAGTTCACACTAGTGAAATTAATTATTCATCAGTCAGTTCATTTTCACTGTAGAAAAAGAATATTACCCGATAGTGAAAATGTTACTTAACATCTCTAGTGTAAGATTGTACTTGATTAGGTCCTTTTCATCCGTAAAAGTCCATCGTCTGAATGAAAAATAGTGAAATAATTTTTCCAGAGATGAAAATATGAGGCAAGGGCTTTATGAATATTGCAAATGTCATGAAAACTATCATAAACGTAAAAAACATGTATAGACACGATAAATCCAAACAATCTCGCATATTTAATCTTTATGCGGGTCAAAATTCTGCTTTATTATGTCCTTTAGGACTTTTTCCGGCTTACATAACCGATTTCAAAATGTTGCCAAAACCTCATTTAGAATATGACTCAAGTGAAAATATGAAATGAAAGCACTGAAGAACTATATTTCAGTTGAAAATGCCTTCGAATATTGATGGATTATTAGCAGTATCCCGGCAAGTGAAACAAACTTGAGTATACATATATACCGGGTAATTCAAATTACTGGGCCACTATTGGGATTTCGGAAACTATAAGATATACGAAGATGATTGAATTAGGGCCAATTTGCGGTTCCATGTGACCAGCAAAATACCTTTAAGAAATATTCAATATTCCGAGTATATATCCGGAGATATCCGAAAGAAAAAACAAGATTTGAAAAAAATATTTTTTATTTTTTCTGGCGTTATTTGATAAAGGATATCAAAATAAACAGCACGTTCTCATCGCCATTCTACTTATCATCCGACGTTCATCTACTTTAATTTTTCCTTATGATTCCAACGATGTATGATATGTGATACTTTGTTATGTCACAACCTTTTATATTTCACAAAAACTAGAATTTTCTCCGTCAGAAACACTTGTTGAATGACTTGATTCGTTGTAAGCTATTATCTATCACGTGGTCACGGCTGCTGTCACAATTTCAAAGTGATAATAAACGTAAAATGGGTTTTTCAAACCAAGAAAAACGGGATAAGATGAAACTGTTTTATAAATCAGACAGTAATACTGAGGAAACTGCAGAAATGTATTTTCAACTATACCCAGAAAGAATACAACCAGCAAATACATTTTTTAAAAAATTATACAGAAACCTTACCGAGTATGGTAGTTTCAGAAAAGAAGAAATATGGATATCGATTGAATGAAAATACAAGAAACATTATTCAAAATGCGGTAATAAACTTCTATCCTTTTATTGAAATTTTTTATTTTTAACTTCCTGTTTTTTAGATAAATATAAATCCGTCAGTTTCATCACATCAAACGCAGGTGTGCCACATACAAGTGTTTGGAAAGAGCTCAGAAGAAAGGAGGTTGGCTTACTGTAATTGGCTAATAAATAGAAATGATTTTCCCCAATTTCTCTCGAAGTTCATTTGGACGGATGAGAGCACTTACCAATTGTGGTAGATTGAAGATATGGGCTGGAATTTGTGGAGATCAAATCCTTATTCCTTATTTTTTTAATGGAACACTCAATGGAGAAACTTATCTAGAGTTTCTCCGAAGCGCTTTTGAGTGCCCCTCCACATAGTTCTAGACTAGTATGTGAATACCTAAAAGAAAGATAGGTGGATTGGAAATAATGGTCATGTGAAATGGCCAGCAAGGTCGCCTGACCTTACAGTATTTATCACTTCAATGTGGGGCACATTAAACAACCGGGTTTATGGCCAACAAGAATTCGATAATGTTGAGGATCTTTGGAGAGGCATAATTAAATAGTGTCGTTCAATAAAAAGAAGGGATATAGCAAGGGCTGTGGAAAAATTAGGACGGCGAGCATGTCTATGTATTCAGGAAGAAGGCAGAAATTTTGAGGAGTTGTTTGATGTTTTGATGTTTGATTTTTCTTCGCCAGCGTTGTGTTATTTCCTTCGTTCATTTGTAATTAGAGACAGATATTTTTAATATTCATTAAAAACTTGTTTAATCAGATAAGTCGTTTCTTCTTTGAAAAAAACATTCTACGTAATTATTACTCTGATAATAACAGCAGACGTGACAGATAATGGGGTGACAACAAATCGATTAGTTTGACAAGTGTTATTTGATAGAATCGAAGCCAACTAAAATTTTTTTTGAATGTTATGCGACGTTGTGTCATAACAAAATATCACATAACATTCGAATCAAAAAGAAAAACTTCATTTCCATTTGTAATAATTTAATATGACGTCCATACGAAAAATAACTTGATGATGGTGGCCAAGAGACGAAACGTCGGATGGTTAATCTGAAAATACCGTCGTTTAGCAGGGACAAAATGGCAAGTGAATTAGGCGAAATTTTGGCAATCACTATATTGATTGAAAGTTTGATTTCATGGAGAAAACTCCTTTCTTGGTGGTTGGGTGGTTTAACCTTCCACAATCTGAAAATGAAAAAATGTTCATTCAAAGGCAAATGAATTAATTTACCCCAATAAATAATTTCGATTACAAGACTCTCTTGAATGAAATAATATAATAATATTAATAATTCTGTCAGGACGTATCGTACTCTGAATTTGCCTATCTGCAGAAAAAATAAGGGACTAGTACTTTGATGTGAAAATCATTCATTCTTATTGATATACTGGGTAATAAAAAGTGCCATTTTGATCTCGGAAATAATAGGAAATACGAAGATGGTGAAGCAAAGATGCTCGTTCATGTAACAATACGTCGGTCAGAACGTTTTAAAAGCATTCTCAAGTTGGTCCGTCAGAAATATCACGTCTGCTGTTACGAAGTCATAGTGATAATGAACGTTCTCCAGAATTAGAGTATAGTACAGGTGATAAGTAAACTGCGACCTATGAGTCGGAAGTGCCAGTGAAGGCAAGTTAATCAAGCTTTCTTATAACTTGGTGATATGTCCATGCAATTTGAAAATTACCTCATAGAATAGTCGAAACGATAAGGAGATGATCAAAAATGTCGTTTTTGTTGTCACTAATCACCCAGTGATGTGCTAGATAACTTCTCCCGTACAGGACATGTAAAAATCGGAAAGCATGAATAACATCTGAACCATTTGATGGAATTTGATACCAGGGTCTTTTTGGCAAGCTTCCATCTCCTTGAACTTTGCGCTTTGCCATCTAGGTTTCTTTCAGACAAATATCTCCTATTGTTGTCAAAAGAGCTTTTTTCGACACTCTTTTTCAAATGACGGTGTAATACCTTGCATTGATACATCCTGGCATGAACAATATTGCTATTTTACCATTATAATTAAATGTAAACAATCCTATGTTCATCACACATCATTACAGGTAATGGTATATACGATTCATACCGTTTTCTCTTCTGTAGCTCCAATATCATCATTCGAAACAGAAATGAACGTGAAAGAAATATAGACGATGTAAACATGGATTCGTCGAAAATATTTTAATGGAGTTCCAGTATCTTGCATTACAAACCCAAGTGTTCTTGTTCTGTTTCAAAATCATAATATATCCATCATAAACTCCAAAATCCTCTAATATTTTCAAAACTTAGTCAACATATCCTTCTTGTCATCACTCAACTTCGCATACTTATCTCTAATAATAATAATAAAGGAAATTATAATATTCCCACAATTCACAAATATATAACGCACCTGCTTCTGCCATCACATCGACAGAATAACAATTCGAATTTGACTCGCTTCATGAACGAAACAGATTCGAACTACGATAAAGCGATCGCAGGAAAGTAATTTCTGTGGCTTTATATATTTTCTTCGCCAACCACCGTACTTTCTTTCACAGCAATAGTAAAAGTACTAGATGAAAACGTTTGTTATGAAAGGGTTTGCTGTTTACTTGACTGTGACTCTAAAACGAGCTACATCCAACCAGCATGTTTGAAACATTGGTTTAAATCTGATATTTCCATGTACATTCAGGAATTGAGTGGAATACAGAAAGTCAACTTTTGAATGAGGTTACATGTACCCTGAAACCTGTAAATATAAATTCTCAGAGAATTAATATCGCCGCTTCTAAAGTAATGTTCTGATATGCAGCACATTCAAATAAATTTAAAGAATGATCACATATTTCAGGAATAAGCTTGGCTGATGCAAATTTCCATTCACCGGGCCCACTTGATTTATTATTCAGCCCTGAACTGTTACCCTATATTTTGAAGGATGTGACTATTTTTGATTTAGTCCTTATCGGAAAATTCTATTAAAAATCAGGTGATTAGTTCAATAAAAGTTGGACTCTTTCTTTATATAAGGTATATCTACAACATTGTTGATTTGGTCCAAACGTTACATAGTTTTGATACTGTTCTTTCATTTGGTGCATTAATTATTACTGTTATGGCACACCTCTTGAAGTTTGAGTAGATATAACAGTAATAAAGAATACTACATCTCAAAACTCGAAGACGGTATCCGAAGGCATATCCTGTGCGGGTAAGGGAAGGCTATTATTGTTATTTGCCGTGGCGCACAGTCTTAATGGCTGCAAAGCTTTACGGTTCGTTGAAAGAACTATGGTTCTTAGATAAATGTTTGGCATGTCTATAAATAGGTGACAAAATCGTTATTGATACTGGTATTCCGTATACTGATGGTGACGCATAGTCTGAAATATGTTTATACACTTGCTTTGCAATATGCTGGTAGCATCGAAAGAGTTTACTCTTTTCTCCTTATAATTTCATTCATAGCCCTTTATTGAATTAATCTTCATTGTTTATATATACAGGGTGCTATACAACATCTTACACTCCTGTGAATCAAGCGTACTATATCATTTTATAACAAATGGCCACTGTTAAAAATTTGAGAAATAGGAAAAATATAATTGGACATTTAAAATTCGCTGAACGTTGGGAAAGTACGATTAGGATCACACTTCTGTCATACGCTCTTGTCTGGACTGAACTGATTCACTTGAAAATTTTTAACTGAATGTTGTCAAAAAACATTACGAAAAATTGAAACGTTATGGAATTATTCTGTAAAACATGAAACATATATTTTTGCCATATCCGACACCCTGTAACTCACTGATCTGATTCTCATTGTAACATTCAGCTCTAAACTGAAGTGAGAATTATACTCACCGCGTTTGTTCCCTTCATTCTGGGAAACCCTTTATAATAAAGTTGATATGGCAATATAGAGTATTATGAAACCCTCCAAAAGATATATGAAATGATCTCTTAAAATGTCATCAATTGCTTCATCATTCCAATACTCTTTCATATGTATATTAGAAGTCAGGTAGCCGAATGGTTAGAATCAATGCTTTTCAATCATTCTGGCTGCCGGACGTGGGTTCAAAACCCAGCGACTTCAGGTTATTTTTCTGGTGCATGGCCTAAGAAAGTGCTAGGAATCACACTTTGAAATGTCAGATCTCATTGATCCTTGGCTCGCACAAGTTTCGACTTCTTAGGGTTGTCGTTCAACCAAAGAAAAACAACAAAATAGACATTTCGAGAAAAAAATCAACGTGTATGATCTACCTTTAGCACCACCCCAGGTGGTCGGTATGCACTCCAAGCCAGCACCAGATGTAGGGATTGGAATTTAGGCTACTCACATCACACTTGTTTCACAAGGCATGTGGCAACCTAACGAAACCGATGCACTTGAGAAAAATGCTCACGCGAGAGGCCTCGAACTTCGTTCCGATACGAGCAGAAGATCCAAGGACCGAAGACCGAAACCGATCCAAAGTTTCGTGATAAGGGACCATAGCAATATCCTTGTCGATAACAATATTCGTTCCCCAAATAATATGCCTCGATTCTTATCTCAATTCTACTGTACTTTACTTTTAATGACATCTATACATCCAAATCTTTGATCATATATTCAAAGATGAACGAAAATAATTGGAATAGTTTAATCAAAGATGGAATTTAGTACGGAGCACAATGCTGTAAAACAGTCAAATGTTTGCCGTTCCTTGGTCATTTAATTAGTGATCCTAATTAATTACAAGTTCAAAAGGATTTCAAAATAATTTGAGTTTGCGAGCGTTGTAATGAAATTGGTGGGCCCATCTCGGAAGTTTCTCTTGGTATTATTAATGGTGCCTCGTCAGCCATAAATGTTCGTAACATGTGTAAGAAATTATTCCCCTTAATGTTTTTGTTCTCAAAAAAATATTGCCTCGCAATGGTGCTCGACTTTCCGACGCACTGAAAGAAGAATTTATCGAGGGATAATTTTATGGCATGTTTTCGCAGTATATTCCTTAGATTGTAATACTGAAAGATATTATATCACTGGAGCAGATTCACATTTGGGTTGAAACGGCTTTCGTTCCGTTTCAGACAAATTTCACATAAAGCATTTGATAGTATAAGCAGAACTATTTTCTTTAGCTTTCAGTGAATTTTGATTTGAAAAAGTACCAATATATATGCCTCTATCATGATGTTCGCTGTGTACTGTGGTAGAAAATGTGAGTGAAGACCAATTTAGATACATGCGTGCCCATCCTGCATTTTTAACCCTGCATGTAAAATGCACGCCTGTCGGCCATTATTATTATTATTTCGTTACGACTCACTGATTTTCGGTGGTATGTTAACTTTTTCAGATGTATAAAAACCCGGAAAACATACTACACCACTCCGGGCTATCGGTGCGCACTTCAAGCTAGCACCAGACGTCGGGATTGGCATCTATAGGCAACTCATATCATACTTGCTCTACAACAAGGCATGTAGTCACCTGAGAAAAATTCTCACTTACCAACTGTGGTCTCAATCCTCTATCGTAGCTCTTCTTTTGTCCATTTTACCACCCAAAAGAGTAGAGAATCGGAAGAGCAAGCAACTTTGTTCTTCCCTGACTGAACGCAAAATGCTCATTGGAAACGAGTTCAACACAATTTATTTCTATTGAGTGCTTGAAAATGTCATGCTGTGTCCCCATGATGATTAAATACTCAACATTCTGGTAGAGTTCGAGATAAAACTTCACAAAACTTTGATAGAGAAGGCTGGTGTCTTCATTTTCGATTCTAGATTGGAAAAGAAATTTTAGGGAGAAACAGTAATTTTTCCCGCAAGTCTATCGTATGGAATCTCTCTATCGTACATGGTTGGGCGTCTTTTGGAAAAATAACAGATCGCAAACCGAATTAATCACGATTCGAGATATTCGGATGGGTACCGCCTCTAAGATCCTGAAATGAATCAAATGACGGTTTAATCGAAAAAAAAAAAAAAATGAAACTGATCCTGGGAACGTCTGTGATAATGGATTCAGAACATCGAAGTTGTCATAAACATATCAAATCACAATGATTTTGAGAATCATGGTAATGAAGGAAATTCGGAAAATAAAGTACAGAGCGATACAAATATGAGAGAAGGGAAAGCAGTGGGAAGCTACTATATCTCTCATCTTAAATTTTGGCCGGGATTCATCACATCACATCACTATACATGAATGAATGAGAGTCATGAAAGAAAAAAGGTTTCCGAATGGTGAGAGTTAATGCTTTTAAATAATTCTGGCTGCTGGTCGTGGATTCAAAGCCCAGCGATTTCAGTTTATTTTCCTGATGGCCTAAGAAAGTGTCGCACGTTGGAAGGTAAGACCTCGTTAATCCTTGGCTTGCACATGTTTCGATATTGAGGGCTGTCGTTCGGGGGAGGACGACAGCTGGTTAACGAAAAAAACAATTTTAAAACAATTTTTGAAACATGCCAGGTGCTGCTACAGTACTATATTCGTTACAGAAGTTCGTCGAGGACGCAAAAATGGCTTCTTTTCTTAATTCTCCTAGGTGATTATCCTGGGTGATAAGTTAAAGCTTGAAAGAATTGACCATATGTGACATTTATAGTGTGTTGAGTAGCCACACATTTTTATTTCATAATGTTTATATATTGAAGTTAATTGGTATACTGCAAAAAATCAATAAAATATAGTAGTTCCTGAGAAATAAAACTTTCCAAATAATGTCAGACAACACAATAATTCATCAGGAACTAGGGATATTCACAGACATTCGTTTCAACATCTCTCGATAAAAAGTATTTTCCTAAGTCACAGAATCAATTAATTATAATATTAGGAAAGGCTCACCTAATTTACAACAAAATGTTAGTAACCAAACCTCATTTTCAAAATTTCATTCCAAACAAACTTGCAGAATCACGTCCCACCAAGAATGCAAGATGAAAGGATGTACGAATTCAGATTCTTAAATTGTATACTTAACTTCTGTTGAGATATAACGCCAACGATGAGTTGTATAATTGAAGGTTTAACTTCGGTGAACTTTTTGAAGAGAACCTTCGTTACTTAATTAACACCTATAAAGTGAAAATCTCCATGAATTGAAAGGAGTCTTTGAGAGTCGGAAACTGTTTTGATATCAGATCGGCAACATATTTTGTGAAACCTTTATGAAAGATTTCTCTTTCAAGTGTAATAGCTTTCTGAACAAGTCTTTATTTAATCAACCAAAAACGTATGTGAAAGAAGACAAATTATTGGAGAAAACACGATGAATCCGAGTAGAAACGTGTGGTTATATATATTTTGTGAGGTTGGTTGTCCATAGTATTCCAAAAAAAATCTCCAATTATCGTCTCCCGACAAAATCGAATTTTAACTAATGTTTTCCAACGAGATTGCTTGGTTAAGTGATGATATAATTACTTTCATCTCGACTTCGAACTCGGTGTACCAACTTCATTCCATAGCTCAAAAGAACTATATACCTTAATAGTTACTATGAGTTTCTCAGTGCTCTTAAGATTATGACAGAGTATTATTTGAACATGAACCTTTATGCCATTTTTCAAACTAATACTAACATGCCTGTCAAATAGAATTATTTTATTTCATTTTCATAAGTGAACCATAAATATTCATAAGTACTTTTCAGTTGATGTGATTGCATAATGGTCTCCTAGAAAAACGATGGAAGAAGGCATGAGAGCCACTTCAATATAATTTCCAGGTCATTTTCAGCAATTTTTTTCATTACTTTATTACCTTTTTCCGAATCTATAGCGATTTCAATCACTCTAATATATTATTTGCTTCTATTTATTTGTCGTTTGAATCAATTTTTTTCATTTTGCATCATTCCTGAACTAAAATTTTGCTATTTTATGTTCTTTCCATCATCCAGATGTACCCTGACAAGCCTTCATACTACCTCCGAAGTTAAATTTACCCTGATGATGTTTTTATTTCGTTGAAGGTTAGAACGAGCTCAGTGTAGTAAAAGCAACATAAATCTGAAAATGCGGTTTTACCAATTTCCCGTGAGAAGCTAACACACATCACCGGTAAATCCTATTGCTCTCTGGAATTAATGCAAGCCAGAAGTTCTCCGAGATAAGTGTAAACATCTTGTAAAATGTTCGGAAACTTGTTCAAGCATCTAGGTTTCAGCGAGCTGAAATAATACTAAAAATAGTTGAAAGTTACGAACAAACTAATGAGAACGGATTCATCATGCATCAGCTGATCTCCCCTTTATATATTCCGAATTTTCTTCGGAAGTGAAAAAAAAATTATTAATTTCTCTCCGCTTTCCGACCAATGCGTTCTAACCATAGATTATATACTAAAGAGGCAAAATATAGGTCGATTAATGTGGAATTTCATCCGAAGGTATAATAGCCTAAGAAATCAAAAGAGAGAATTACAAATGAAACGGAGGAAATTCATTTAGAGTTAGGGTGGTCGGTGGATCAGCGGTCTAATGCACAGGCCGTTCGAAACTCCAGCATAGCGATAGTCGGTTCGAATCCGATGTAGGTACGAGAATTTTTCTCAACTACTTTATATCGGATTCGATAGGCGGCCGCATGCCTTGTTGAAAAGCAAGTGTATTGTGAGTTGTCTAGATGCCAATCTCGTCTAGTGCTAGCTTGGAGTGCACACCGACCACCCGAGGTGGTGCTGTAGGTTTTCCGGGTTTTCCTGCAGCTGAAAAGTGAATACATCACCTAAAACATCAGTAAGTCGCCCCGGAGCGCCACGGCAAATAATAATAATAGCCGTCCTCTACCCGCACAGGCTATGCCTTTGGGTACACTCAACGAGTGTTTATGAGGGAGTATTATTATTATTATTATATTATTATTTGTTCATTCTCTCAAGAAGGCATTACAACTATCAGATCAAAAAAATGTATGTGTGAGATAGAGGCTTTCCTTCCACTACTTTCACACTTCACTTTCTGAGGTTAACCCTTCGCAAATACAATGAAGCAGAAAAACAAGATCTGATAGTATTTCCGAATGGGCACCTCGTGTATTCTGTAGCTTTTATGAAATATCTAATTAGACAAATTGTATTCATTCCCCATATTTTAATGAAACCAAGTTCTCTCGATATTTCTTGGTCCTTGCTTCCTTTAATCGGTGCATTCGACCATGAAACCAAGTTGTACGGGTCACAAAGTATATTTATAGGTTGATTTCTCAATAAGAAAAATCGGGCAAGAATAGAGTAATGACTAAGTGTTCTGAGCATAACCAGTGAGAGGTCAGATCTGTACTTTCTTTGATTGAACCGTTTTTTCAGACACTCTTGCAAACCTTACATAAGAATGATGTAGAAGGATGGATTTGAAATTTTGTCGATTATTATTTATTTTTAGTTGCGATTCGAACCTGTTT
Organism: Chrysolina americana; assembly: GCA_958502065.1. NCBI lineage: Eukaryota > Metazoa > Arthropoda > Insecta > Coleoptera > Chrysomelidae > Chrysolina > Chrysolina americana. The sequence goes on along the minus strand of OY293420.1, from coordinate 54,026,642 downwards.
GGTGCAACTGTTTTCACTGCAGAATATTATATTTTCAGTGTAAAAATCTATGAAAACCGATGATATTTTTCAGGTATTCCATAGCAGCACTCCGAAAACTAATTGAGGATGAAGTCTGTTCATATATTATGACATAATTGTTTGAAAATGTTTGTCTATGAAGTAATGGTTTCAGATATTTTATCATTTGTTGGAAAGTTGATTAAAAAAAGACGGAGTGTGTCCTATGATGGACCAAATAAGTAAGTGAAAGTGCTGTTTCTGAATTTTCAACCAACAAGGTGCATGCATACTCTTCCATTTTTTTTTCTCTCACACTAGCTAATATAATACGAAACGCAACTAAATTATAAGAAAATATACTTTTTTTAATTGATATAACAGTTTCAACGGGAATAGGTACCCGCTACAAAAATCATGAAATCAGCAATAAAAAGAACAACAGTACTCTGTTCGTGAATTGAACCAATATCTGAAATGCACAAAATTGCACCGTACTTCCTGGCCATTTATTTTGTCATTAATTTCATAATCAAATTACCTACCTTCATCATCCACGCCAATTAATGACCTCATCATGCTATCTATTGATGAATAAACGTGTTTTGCATGAAATTATCTCACAGCGAATCACAAAGCCTCGTCCGAATGTTATGATTATTAGTCGGTTTATTGTATATCATTTTATGTTCCATACCCCTAAATTACATTGGCGACGGTCTTATGATTTATATTCTCATTACGAAGGCTTATGCACATTTCTGACAAGCCATGTCAATCACAATTCAACAAATGTCGATGTGGTTTCCTGCAATCTACTATTCTGATTTCGAATATCATCATTCACTCGAAGCTCCAGTTTCTCAAACTGCCCAAGCTGCTGTCTTCATTTACATCAATGATATATCTTAATTTTTGCCATTGCATATTATCAACTATTCATTGATGATTTTGACGCCAAAGCCGTATTCATTGATATGCTCATAAATTCATATAGCAGTAGTGCTGAATTTATTGGTAGATATTACTACTTATTATCCACCTTCAGGCAAATACAATGGAGTAAGCCAAATAGTCACTTACTCTCCAGGCATGGGAAGTGTTTGTAAAAAAAACATAGTCATAGTTTAACAAGTAGATTTTATAGCGATGAATCTGATCACCAGACAAGATGAGAACGTATATACGATGCCAGAAGTAAAAAATAGTGATGATTACTATTCATTCCATTTTGAGAATATATAGTTCAAAATTATTGATGCCATTGATCATTTACAGTAAGTTATCCGACAAGAAGAACAATGAGTTCTTTGGATTTTGTGGTCGTCGTAATTTGGATTATTTTCCTATTAGTATCATGTCTAAATGTGTTCAACATTGTCCCTAGATAAATCATTGTTGCATATGTCAAGGTATGGCAATGATGAAAATTTGATTATTTCAACCCTTTTATTTCAGTATAGAATAATTGAACAAGTAATGGGAGATTATATAGAAAACTTTGTTGCAAGTATGTGCAAGAAAAATAGCAGTTTGCTATAACTGTGCGAATTGAACTCGAAAGGACAGTTAAACGCTTATTTCACTGCGATGAAATTATTGTCACCATCACAACATGGTTTCACGACTAATAAAAGCACTGATACAGCTCTCAGCGACTTTCACAGTCAGATAATAACTTCACTGGACGTGCGTCTGATTGCCTTTTGCTGAAAAAACTGTGGAGATATGAAGTTGGAGGATTGTCGCTCAATTCATTGGCTCCCTATTTGAAAAATGGAAGACAGGTAGTGAAAATTGAAAGAATATAAGTTCTGAAAAACATATTGCTGATCGTGTATCTCACGGATCCATTTTGAGACCTTTTTTATATCTAGTTTTTACTAATGATCTATTAGTGTATATGAATAGTGGAAATTCCTCGACTCATTGAATATGTTATGCTGATGACACAAATTTATCAGTTATTGAAGATGATAGAGCTGAAATCACTTCCAACTTAGTCATCATAAGGTATGAGAAAAATAATTTGCAAATGAATAAAACAAAAACCAATATGTATGTATATTGAAAGGACAACAATATGAGGTGCATCTGTTAGAGGATACCGATTTGGATTGACTCCGACAACAGTAACCAAAATGATAAGTGCTATTTTTTATGACAAATTGCAGCGTAGTTTTGTTAGGAGTAACTATATGTTTCTAAAGGAATGAATAAATCTTAGGGAAATTTTACAAAAAAACGACATTCTACCACCTTGTTCTTGCTTCTGACTATACTTTCTAAATATTCCAAAAGTTTTCTTCTCTTTGATTGGACAAACAACATACCATTTTCAATTTTCTTGGAAAAACAAGACGTATGTATATTATTATTGACGATTATTATTAATCTAGTCTCATTTATGTCATATTATAACATCACAGGAAGGGGATGTATGCATGTTTATTTCAATCTAACAGTGAACAGTATCACCTTGTAATGAAACCACATGAATCGATTCAATTTATAGATACTCGTTCGATTGCTGTGGTTTCCTTCACATTCCGAAGGAAATAAAATTGCCTGAATGAATGCCAAACAATATTCGATATAGGACAAATATATATTCAATATCGAATGTATTGAAATAAATGTATTGTAGCATATATTCACTTTAAGATAACTGAACAATGCTGATGGGGGTGAAAAAAAAATTGCACGAATTGTTCGACCAAATCAACAACCCCAATATTAGTACCGATTGGTAAGTGAAATGGCCCATAAACCTTCAGTTTCACATAAACGAGAGTGAACATGAGATGAAGGAGGTGTGTTCCATTCATAAAACAACAATAACAAGTGCTGAATGGCTCTTTCTCTCATTTCACACCAGGAAAGACGTTTCCCATTTTATGAGCGTAGACTGCCTGGAAGATTGGATTAACGAGTTGAATTCCCAATCAAACACATGAACAAAATGGTTCACCTACTAATTGAATTCAGTTGATGTTTAAGAAATTAATCGTGGGATTATGTTAATTATATGTGAACACAATCTTCAACGAAGGGTGCAAGATATTAGGATTCGTAATTAGAAATTCTTGTAGGTTACGTCAAGAGCAAACTGGAGTACGCCCAATTGTCTGGTCACCACAGTTGACTAGGAATCGCACGTTAAAAGGTAAGACCTTGTTAATCCTTAGCTAGCACAAGTTTCGACTTCTGAGGGCTGTCGTTCGTAGGGGGATGACAGCTGGTTAACGGAAAAAACAATTTTAAACAATTTTTTAAACATTACGGAAAATAGAAACGAAATTGAAAAGGTCCAAAAAAAGATTCTCAGATATCTCCATTATAAAAAACTGGTATAAAACTGTTTTGATATCCTCTACGTAACTCTCTTGAGAGAATTTGATTCTATGAAACTGGACCAAGAGAAAGAAATTGCATCAGCACTATTTATGTACTAATTACTGGATAATGGAATCCATTCCTCATACTTCTTAATAAAATTAAATTACTCGCAATCAAATTACAATCACAAAACAATATCTTCCTTTGTTCTTCCTACAGCATACACTAATCTTAGCAAAAATGCACCCCCGTATTGATTATGTAAGGTTATGAATCATCTACCAAACTTAATATCAAAAAACTCATTTTCATTCAAAAACGAAATATTTTCATTGCATCATAAATTTTTAAATCAAAACAATATCAGGCTTATTAGGGATTCAATGAAGATGAAATTTAAAAAAAATTATCTGACTAATCTCTCATATTCCTTGGTGGAATGTGGAAGTGAGCTGGCAGTAAAGTTTTCTTTAACAGCTCTAGCGAAAGAGAGGAATGAACGGAAATAATTTTTATGATTCAGTTATCTAGTTTCCTTAATTGTTTCTAGTCATGTGCAGTATTAAGATTCCCGTTCCCATCATGATGATTTGAGTCATTATTCTGGCACACCGTATTGGATCTTTTTTGAAGGAGTCCACTCTTCTACAAGAAAAAATACGAGGCAATAAGTGGAATGAAATCGGATTTAACAAACATATAAGTATACCAACGCAGTTAACTGCAATATAATGATAACGTGCTACTTTTTTTGATTAGATATTGAGTTGTCGCCTACTGCATGAAAGTGTTATTTGATAAAAGTCACGTCTCCATTATTATAATTACTATGAGAGCTGCATATTACTTTTGTTTGTAGAGTCCAAGCCTAGATATTAACAATACATGGCATATACATTTACCCTCTAAAACGGGATACCTGCAGTAATTGGGACAAGGCATCATTGTATGACGTTCTCTTGAATATGAATTACAATAACAGAATGAATAATTTTGTTATGATAAAGAGTGAAGTATCTCTCGAAATAATCACTTCATTCCACATGAGAGCATCGTTACTGATATTAAAATTATATTATTTGCAACAAAAATCTCGATTCACATTTTGCGAATAGGAGACTTGAAAATGTATCACGCTACACGAACCTAAAAGTATACAGAACAATACTGATGCATATAGTAACATGGGACTCAGGAACATATGTATTTTGATGAAAATCGCACTGAAAGAAAAAATATGGACAAAATACTGAGAAGGATATTTGGAGAAAGATAGAACATCGTTCATTGGAGAGACATACGAATGCAGACGGTTTATGAGCAGTAGGGAGCACAGACTGGAGAGTTCCAGAATAAAAAAAGTATTGAACCGAAAATACACATCTGCTCATTCACCAAATCACAGTCAGTTTGACCAACATTAATTTCGTTATCTATGATCAAGGAAGTTGCACATTTCATTATTACAAACCTTTGAGAACAATTTTCGTTGACGCTGAGATTTATTGATTTGGTCATCATCGAAGTCTAGCAACTAAATAATTCCTCCGAAGTCTATAATTTACATATCGTATCATCCAGTAAAATTCAACAAAAAATATTTATGTTCCTTATGGCGATATTTGATATACTCAAGAGTGACAATGTATTTTCCCAATAGCACACTATGTAGATAAATATGCGTACCAAGTAGGAATTATATCAAAAACCCAATTGAAGGAGAACGGAGAAACTGGATACTGAAATAGTTATGAAATTAAATGAAGATGATGGATACTGTTATCAATTTTATCTGCTCATTGATACGAAGAGAAAAACATAATGAACCGAACTACTGAGATATATCAGGCTCCATTTATAATACTGACATTATTTAAGCTTCCAACTTCTTTCAACGAATTGAGTGGTATTTTATAATAATAATAATATTTATTATTATTATGTTCTTACCTGAACCTTGAACCTGAACTGTGTGAGAAGGAAAATTTTTAAGAGTAAACAAGATTATAATGAAGATTTATAAGGTACAGTTTGTGAGTGATAGCTTCAACATGTGGAGGCTTTCGGTATGAGCAAGGTTCATCGCGGTACTTCATGATTTCCGCGATGCTTTTTGCCTGATGGGCGTTCGTAGAACTGCTCCAACTGTTCTCGAGATGAAAAGTTCATCTAGAGTTGAAAAAGGTTTTTTCTATATAAAAATTTGTTTTCGTATTTTCTCCAGTGATTTTTGTAAAATTTATATGCACACATATGCACATATGCAATTTCAAGTGAATCTAATGATTTTGTATTTTTCATGAAGTTTAGAGGTCTACCCCTTGAAAATTTTTGGAGTAATTCAATGTTTTCGTCGATCAAATTGAAATCCATATAGAATTTCATCATTCTGAATCGATCGACGTTTACAGAATTGCTCTATTTTCAACAGTATCCGAGTTGAAAAGTTTTTCTAGCGTTGAAAGAGGTCATTTCCCTCCAAAAATTTTTCTCGTATTTTTTCTATTTGTATTCGTAAAATTATTCCTTTATTTATTGGACACATATGCGCACATGCAATTTTTTTGGGACTTTTCTCAAGTAATCGTATGTTGTCGTCGATCAACTTAAAATTCATGAAGTATACTAAATTCATCATTATGAATCGATTGGTTTCCGCAGAATTGCCCTATCTCTAACCGTTCTTGAGTTTGAAAGTTTATCTGGGGTTGAGACCCCGCAATTTGTTGAAAAATTGGAAATTGAAATTTCCAAAACTTCGGTATACCCTTGTGACTTCTTCTAAGTAATTTTTCACCGTCGATCGTCTTGAAATTCACAGAGTAGACTAAATTCTAACCGTTTTCCAGTGAACTTGGTTGTCAGTATTCTTTCATTAAGATATACAGATTCTAAAAACTCCTTTGATTCAACTTTAAAATTTAACTGCCTGGACTAAAAACAAAACTCAACAAACAAAGCAGCATCGAAATAAAAAAGAAAAAAAATTTAATGTTTTCCGTCGTTTGATCAAAAATATTCATGGAGGATAACTGAAATATTCGTATAAAATTACTTGTTTTAGAATTAATGATATTAATGTTATAATACGATATTAATATGCATTGATACACAAGTAAAATTTTTGGATATCAATAGGCATATTCATTATTCCCCATCAATGCAATGCAGTGTAATTAATAGAGTCGACTATTCAGCTTGTACACGAGTGGTGTGAACAAATGCTGACAGAAATACAGCGTGTTGCTAAATTCATGCAGACAATTTCATTAGGAGATTCACCGTTGTAAATTATTAGAGGTCTATATAATAAAATTTTTCTTAGTCCAACCACTTGACATATACCATACATACATACCATTCATTGAATCGTATTATATTGTTTTGTTCAGAAATTAGTACTTCTATAATGGAAAAAATAATTAAGAAATACACCAGGAATCTGAATATTTTAAACCTCCTGACATATACAATGAGAAGTGTTTTCAATATCACTTCCTCATTACCCTTTTCCCAACATATAAAATTTCTAAAATGTCTACATCTATTTGGATTTGAGAAAGAAATCGAAAACTAAATTCTACTTCCGTCCTTTTAGGGGTGAAATCTCCTAATGCGTTGGAATGAGACTTTTTTTATGACAGACTCGTCATAATTTACACAGACGAATCTTTTAACTTTTTTCGCATGAATTCTGAATCACCCCGTATTAGATGTAATGAAGCAGACGACAGAAATTGAGACTAAGTCCTACCTCCGATAACTTTTTTTCACGATTCAAGCGAAGGATGTTATCTTCTCAGGCGAGTAAGAAGATGAGAAAGTGATACTACGCATACGAAAAGAAATAAAGGAACCAACCAGATAAGGTATATTTATTTGTGATTTCGCCTGCTGCAATTCGGTGTTGAAACCACATTATTTCACCATTTCCAGGATGTTCATCCGCATCTTTCGTTTCTCATACCAATTTCAATCACCAATTCGCTTCAGGAGTTATTTTGGAGGCATTTGTCTTCGTAATGAATGTCTCTACCACAACAATTTTCCGATGTGAACGCTAAACTTAGGCTTCTTGAAAATATTGCCCATATTTAGCTGGCTCAACATTAATTGATTGTAGTCTGGAATTTCATTTAGCATTGCGATTGCTCTAACTCAACCGTCAGCTTCATTTCTTTCTAGAGAAATGCTTAATTAAACATTTTACATGGCAAGACATCTTGGAAGGAAGGCGAAGGTGCCCTAAGAACGTTCTCCTTTTATACGGATGGGGAAGAAACTGAGGAGGGTATTCATTTCGTCATGACTTATTTATGATTTTGCCGGGGTTTTCCTATTTCAAGCAGTATTCTGCAATGATGTTATCAGAGGAATTGTAGGTTACGAACCATATCCTTCCTCGAGTTTCTGATAATTCTTAATTTCAAATGAGAATGAATGATTTACAATACCCTTGTTACAGTTGAATTTGTTACGATCTGGGTTAGAAAGAGTAACAAATGAAACAATTGTTAAATTGAGAATCTCTAGAGTCACTATCTACGTGGCAACGACATTTAGGTTTTACTGGTGAGAAATCGGAGTATAACTTACATACAAAATCGTTGAAATCAGTATATTACGTATGCTAATTCCCACCATATTATATATTGATAGAATTCCCGTTAAACCAGAAGCACCGCTGATATTGATTTTCAAAATCCTGCAGATAGACATTCGAACATAATAAAATATTGACTGGAAAGTATGTTTATTCGCAAAACATTTGCATATTATATTCATGAAATTCACAATTGTAATATAAGGAGTAAAATTATGATAACAACAACACAAAAGCACCATCTTTCAAAATATGAAAAGTCCTGTTAGTTTTTCAGTATTTGCATTACCAAATGATATGAAGACTTTGTCACGATATACTTGGAAAAAAAATGCGAATATAGTTTTATTGAAACATTTTTATAGTTGAGTTAAGACTAGAAATATAAACTCTAGAAGTATACGACATTTATCGTGACAATTTCATTTTGAAAATTGTCCCAGCGGAAGATTGAATTTTTATTTTTATGGTTTTATCCGTAGCTGATATTCAGGTATTTGTGTTCACGTACCTACAAGTGTTTTGCTTCTTTGTTGAAAAAATAAATTCAGTGAAGAGGAAACAAAAACGCGCCATCTGAAAGCTTACTAGAACATGACAGCCCATTTACTTATACTGCACGAAAACCCGAAAAAAACTGCAGCACCACATCTAAAAAGTTAGTATTCTCTTGGCTGGTACTCATGGTACGTTATCCTATATTGTGAAGAATGATGCAGGGTATGTCTAGAGACTTCCATTTCTTGTCACACAACTATCAACCAGGTCGTTTTATCATTGACAACGGCCGGAAAGCTCAATACGTCAGTTGACTAAAGTGCGTTGAATTAGCATGTAATATGAATTATTGAATTGAAGTATTTTGACGAACTCTTTTTTGTGATTTATATTGATAAAATGCATCACTTTCCAATTCTCCCATGAACATTATTGAGTAAGTTTCGAATAAAACGATTTCTCATATATTGCTTGTATTGGTAAATAAATGGAGACATACGAATGAGTACATTGTTGAAAATTTTCAATTCACTGCATAAAATACAAAAATATACTGATATAATCAGTGCTCGATGACTACTTCAAAAACTACAGCAGAATTTATAAATGCACTGATAAAAGAAAATGAAATTCTTTGGTGATATTCGAATTGGTAAATCAGATGAGTGAATGGAAGGGTCTATTATCAGTGATATTACAGAAAAATAAAAAAAAAAACAAGTTTGAATGGCACTCAGTCCCGATAAAATCAATAATTATTATTGATTGATTACACAAAAACTTATTGAGAATATATTGATTCCATACGATCACACGTTAAATTTTGAAAAAGGTTGGAATTGAGAAGAACCCAATTTTATTTGCACGATGCAAATATTTATGAATAAGTAGAAATGTTGAGGAACTGAATAATAAAAATACAACTAGTTTGGATAGAATCTTCATAAAAATCATCCAAAATCTTCCAAATATTGCAATTGATAAATGAATATCACTTATTGTCACTTGATCATTAAATCGTAATAAGAAAAATTCATCAAAACGGTTGCAGGGAAATGACATTCGAAGGGCTTGAATCATAATTCTCAAAAAATAATCAAATGGTTAGAAAAAAAAACTTTCTGAAGTGCTATAAAGGTCAGTTTTAGAGGTTGCCTCGTGATCACTGAAGTCACAAATATGCAGTTGGCTTTCCGTTGTTGAATCTGTTAGTTTCTAATATTGTAACCAATTGTTGCACATCTTTGCACCCGGCCACAGCATACTGATGGTCGACAGTCTGAAATACGTGTATACGGTTGCTATACAAGTCAAGGGTTGCAAACAATACATTTTTCTCTTAACATGCTATTATGTGTACAAAATTGACTTCGACTTCTACAAGTTCTACGTTAATTTTAATTATTTTTTTTTTTTATATTTTAGATGAAGGTACATTTATATATATTTTTTATAATAATTATTATTATTGATTGAAAACGTGATTCAAATGGACACTTGATTTATTTCAAAAATAACTTTCTGTTGCTTCCACTCTTTACATTTGCACATCATTTCATTTGAAAAATTTCTCAGTTCTGAGCTTTATTCGTTAGAAACAGTCGTGGTATAATTTGATAAATGATGTTTTCAGATAGAGACAAAAATGTTTTCGAAATCATAAATAATGAGACTTCACCTGAGAAATGACGGTGATTTTGGTCGCATTCGCCATTAATTATAATGTAAGAACATTTTTGATTTCTATAATAGAAAGTACATTCTTAACGTAACTGAAATCATTGGTGTGCCTCACTCTTCCGAGGAGCATATGTATTTTTCAATGAACGAATTGATGACGTGAATCTGATAAGTTCATCCGGATAAATCTTTCACTGAAATGGCGAATGCGCCGCCAAGACGGGTTCTATTCAGATTTTCATCTTGTGTTCATATCATGGGTTTGATAGTTCGATTTTGTATTCTTGAATCAACGAATGTTTGCTAAGCATATGACTTATAAAGAATAAAGGTTATTTTGGATGTAGAAATTTTGTAAATATATAAGGTATGAAAATATGCCATACCTTTTCATTTGGAAACTTTTTCAGTTCTTGAGTTTTATTTGTTAGGAGTCGTGGTATAATTTGAAGACTGAAATTCCTATCTAGATCGACTCGAGGATATTTTTTCGGTGATGCATGAGATATTTAACCTTTTCAGAAATGGCGTTCCTTGCGGGCGCATCCACCATAAACTAGAATGCTTCACCAAAATTTTCACCCAATTTTTTTCTGGTTATTTCTACTATCTATAATAGAATCCATCCAATCAACCAACGCTGTGAAACAAAAATTCATACACTTGATAATGAAAATGAAATCAACACCTTTTTCAAACGCAGGCCGAAGTCTCGCTATATTTTCGCTACGGAATAAGTCGTGTCAGTCGTGAAATTTACGCGCGGTTTCAATTTTTTTGAAATATTGAAGACTTTTGTAAAAATTCTCTGAGCCATAGTAAAGAAAAATATTGGTGCTGATAATTGCTTCTGTTCTAGGAGTGTCTTCGTGGTCCATGGTATAAGTTTCATATAACCACGTTTTCATTTGTTTTTGAAAATCATTTGCAACCTCCTTACAACTTTCTATTACTACCTCGAATTATGCCAAATAGACTAAATAACGTCCAACTCTTATGATCGATATCAATCTTATATATGGTGGATGTGTTTTGTTGTTCCAATTAATATTTTTTCGAATATTGAATTGGCTTGAAATTATTCATAAGCCTTTTGGAGACGATTTATATATGTGAAATAAATAACTGGGTATTTGCCTTTAAATTACCTGTACTTTAAATAATTCAAAAACAACTGACAAACTGATGAAACTACAATCATTCAGTGAACGTCAACAAAAATTACCAAGCCAAAGTTTTTAACGAGTACATACTTGAAACTAGCTATTTATTTCTAAAGTACTTAATTGTGTTGGTTCATTTTCCTACCAAGAACAAAGAAGGCAAAGGGTGGATAATGAATACATGAGTAAACATTCGAGGAAAATTCGATCGACAGAATATTTCATACATTTCTGGGAAAAACGTCTTTACCTTCTGTTCAGTTCAGGACTCCTTTCATTGGTTTCAGTGTGAATGAATACGTACTGCGTATGGAGTTAAAACATATTATTTCGTTGAGAAAATGTATAATGGTTCATTCTCGAAAATTTAGTTTCGATAGACAGCTTTGTTCAATCAAAAGGCATAATACTTCTGATTGAAAGAATGAATATTTGGAACATTTGGTGTGAATGAAGTTCATGGAATTGAAACTACCCAAAACACCAAAACGTTAGCTTTACTCGACGCACGTGAAGTCAAAATAATTGACATCCTCGGGAGCTCAGAGGTTTTATTTCACTTTTAAATTGAAATGAGTTCAGCAAGAAGTGAGAATTTGAACATTATAGTTATATTATATTGTGTTGTCCTCACAGTTTACCTTATTTATCTTAAATTGTAAACAATGCCCCAACTTTGTTCTCATATCAAGAGGCATTTTATTTATTTAAATATTTATTTACTCAATACGATTTTTGGATACAAACAGTATACACCAATTCTCTAAGTGAATTTATCTCATGGTTTACAGTTATTTCTTAAAAACTGTAAATATCTATACCTGTATATTTTTAAATAGAAAAAATGTGTTAAGTACGAGTTTTGAATGATGATTGACATACAAGATATATCCAACTCCTCAGAGCAAAATCTATTGAAGGTATCACTCAATCTAGAAATAGGAGAATTTTGAGCAAGTTGGTATTCGAGTTCTAAAATTCTTGCAAATCCTGCTAATGGCGCCAAACATTTTGCTACATTTATTTACGATATATTCACAATGTAGACTGAAACATAATTTATTATCAAAAAGTACTCATAAATCTTTGTTGTGATTGACTCTTTCTAGAATTTTACCAAGTAAATTGTAATCGAATTCAAACTTATACTGATTCTCCGGGAAGAAAATTGTAGAGCATTTGTTTAGGTTGAGGAATAATTGGATTGAACTACAAAACTGTGAAAAACGTTGTAAATCTGACTGGCCTGGCATGGCATGGGGTATAATAGTGGTAAAAGGATGACGATCTTCTGCATTTATCTGACTAAAACGTCAACCGTCTCACGAGAGAAGTATGTCCACCATACCACCAAGGACCAAGTGAAACTCCTTCTCCTGTGTTGTCTCTTTGACTGAATCTTATTTTCCATTTCTATGCGCCCCTGCCTCCCATCCGATGGGAAGGAATTCCTTCCCTCGATTTGAGACAGAGACTGAACGGCTGCGTTAATTTGCCAGATCGCAGCTTCTGATGTCTTCTTCCTGTAACGAATCTTCCAGGTTTCCTGATAGAAACCATTCAGGAGCTCCTGAGAGCTTGTGCGAACAAGGAAAAACTCGGTATCAGTGAACGTTCTACCATACATGCCAGTTATTGCGGCTTCAGGGGTGTGGGTAGGTGAAGCATACTACGTGTTCTGATACTCTCCTCTGGCAGTACGATTGGAGCTTCCATTTGCTACTCTGTTGGCTGGCTGAGTTGGGATATAACCACGCATTCATATATGGAATACATAGTCTCTAAGATTTTCGCACCACAGTACATGTATCTTCGCTATATATTCCCTTCTGGCGGTCTCACTACTCTCGTAGCAATGCCGTCGTACCTCAATTCATCAGTTCATTCAAAGCGTCCTTGTTCGTCGTGTTCATCATTACTTGGCAAATCTTCATTTGTGGTCCTTGCCTTGCCTTCTACCAGTAATCCAAGGGAATAAGTTGTGGGGGCATCTACCTCATCTATTTGGAACCGAGTGCCTGGTATAGTTTACCCACGGCCGACATCAATCAGAGAAAATGCCTGACCTGCCGGTCCGGTTTTGCACCATTTGCCCGGCTAAGCGGTGGCTCAACTCACCAGGTCCTCCGATGAATAATCCATCAAATATATTGAAATTATTGTTTTACAAATTTCCGAAATTTAAAAAGTCAATGTAGAGTTTTTTTACTGTTCAGTTTTTTTTTCAGTAGTATCAAAATGTGCTGGATGGAAATTGAATGAATTTAAAAGAATATGTTGAGGATGTAATTGCCATGACATGAATCTCATAATTGTTCGACGCATGTTTTTGGCCCTTTGTGCCACAATTGACTGTCAACGAAACGACTTAGTCATATATTTCGCGTGAAGTACAATATTTTCATAAACATGTCACTAGAAAACATTACTCGAGAATAAAAGGCTAGGCATAAAGAAGGTTCTCTCTCATGCACATCAGTTCAAATTTGATTCTACCGAGTAACTGATGGACCAAAGTACTAGTGAAATGATGAAACCTTGTGTATGCCTCAGTTGACCTGAGTTCATGGGAAAGTAATTTCTTTCGTCGCGGATACCTCGCTAAGAACTCGCATGCTCCTCTGGAACACCGCATGGAATTCACTGCTACATTCACGGAAGTGAAATTAACACCAATTCCTATCTCATTTTTCATAAGTTTTGCAATGTACTACGAACATTTCAGTATTACTTTTCAATGTGAACCCAAGAACGTATATACGTTATTTCTCTCCTAGAAAGTGTATGCGACAAGATTCAAGAAACAAAACTTCACGCAAAATTGTTTAAGTCATGATGTTCAATGGAATACTACAAACGACTTCAAAACTAAATGAAGATGGTGATTGTGTTTGAATGTCATTCGGGGATGGAAAGCGTAGAGGCAAAACTACTCCGCTTCCCTGAAAACCTAATCCGATAAGTAAAGTAACTTAACTAACAGCTTCCAAACTTTCCACTAATCTCATCCTAATGGACTACCCATGGAAATATGCACTATGAGAAATATCTCACAGGTCACAGCCAATGAATGATGAATCAAGTGGAATTATATTCGGTGTAATCTCATTCGGAATTCAGGAAGCTATACATTCACATGGAGTCATCTACAAAAAAAATCAGCGAGTGGTGAAATCTCAAAAATACTTCACAAAGTATCTAATCTACCATTTGAAACGATGATTGTCTGAAGGTCAATCCGTTACTTCGTCCGTATGCAGGAGGATTCACCAGAGCTCTTGTTCATGTGCTATACAGGGAGTGAGGGATATAACTGCCATAATTTCTACATATCATTTCTTGAACTCAAACCAATGAAATTGTTGAATGGAACAAGGTTACTGATCCCAAATGTTTTTCCATTCCATTGGCAATACTGAAATCCACAGATATACATATTTTATAAATCGTTATCATGGATTTGACTTGTTCATAGAATATTCAAGTAAACTCAAATTTATTGATTTATGATTTATTGGAGTATTAAACCAAGAGCACAATGTTTGAATGAATCAATCTTCTTTCCAAACTGAATATTTTATGTTTTTCTAAGCTGCAATGAGCAAAAGAATATGATTTGTTTGTTTATTCATTATTATTATCCTCACTTCCGATTTGAAATAAAGTAATGATTGAAGATTATACGAAAAAAGGCATAACACAGAAAGCTAAAATGAAATTAACATTTCTTTGATTCCGCAGCAAAATAAATTAGGTGAATAAATATCTGAAAATTATCCTGACAAGAAGATATGAATTGCATATTTCATGAGGTATATTTACCTTGGGTGACTGGGTCTATACTTTTGGAGTTAATTGAAAACAACGTACATACCCAGATATATGTGGAACGAATGACAGCAACTTTACAAGTTTTCCGAGAAATTTTGAAAACTCTGCTTTGAGTAAAACTCAATGGAGCTATTTTTCTGATTTGTCATTCTGAACGATATATTCCAGATTTTTTATGCACACCAATTTGAAAGTGTGCTGCACTTCCACATGAGAACAACACAAAATCGAGCCTATCATAATATTTTATGTTATAGGTAGCCTATGTTTCAGCCGTGCCTATTTCTGTCCATGAAATGTAATCGAAAGGACTGTACTACCGATCATACAACTTTACAAAGTTATTGTGGATCGCGGTTATATTTGTTTTCAATACTTTTTCTCCAATATTCAAAATGAATCAGTACGGACTTGTAACTTATATCCAGATATTGCCTGCGTTTCCTTTTCTCTAGATTTGCCGATGAATATCTCTCAAATGTCATAACCAGAATAAAAATCGAGACGGTTTTGTGCCAATCATCCATAATGTAGAATAGCAGCGTTCACAAGAATCTTCTTTTATTTCAAGAAGGATATTCAAGCAAAATTACGTTTTCGATGTGAAACTCTGGTGCTAGATCCATTAACATCGATTATAACATCAAACGGAACATCACGGAACACACATTACTTCCACCGATATTGTTTTTCGATATCATCGTTCTAATCACTCGAGAACAAGTGAGAAAATGATCATGACGAGCGGGTTCAAGAAACATAGGGGTTATCGTTCTTGTCTTCATTCATTGGAAATGTATTCGATTGAAGGTTGGATTATTATCGGTTCTCGATTCGCACATCTCATTTATATACCACCGAATATGAGAAACTTCGAAAAGTGTATCCTCGAATAGAATCTCATTTTGTTTTCAGTGCAAACTGTAATCAAGTGTGATATTCAAACATTTCTTGTTGACAATAACTAACAACTATTATTATGTTGTGCTGACCTTCACAGATATCGATGTCAAATTGTCTGAGGTAAAGATGAATGCACGTTCATGTTTACCGAAATATAACCACTACACATGCAAATAATACTGGTTCGACAATTGATGGGATACCGATATCATCTCTCAATCATTCTGGCGGAATTTGAAATCCTGAAAAACGGGTCCTCCGGTGAGTTCTGACTCTACAGAGATATCAATCAACTGGTGTAAGGGAAGTTCAAAATATCGCCAAACACAAATAACAATACTTAGTCGACATTCATCCACTATGGAATAATTGATTATCACGATTTTGGCACAAACAGCACCACCAATTAAACGATTAGAAAATTTTGGGAATTTCACGTGAAAAAAAAATCATTACGATAAGCGGAAATAGAGTCAGAATTTAATCAAAAAAATATTGAAATATGCAAGAAATACATATCTTGAGTCGGTTTGAGAATAACAGTGTTATAAAATCTCACTGTGATTTTTGTCAAGAGGGTCCTAGTTATAGATCGGTAATGAAAGGCGGCGATATAGTTGATTTTTTTGTAGAATCACCAATAAGATATAGGTTTACACAAAATAGACCCATCCGATTCAATAAAAATAAAAGTATTCTATTCACCAATAAATAATTTTTCCAATGATTTTTTAAATCTCATCGGCAATATGGGGCATACTACGAATCTGATCCACCGTATCACTGACAACAGTCCACCCCGATGAGTAATATTTCAGGCTCATTACACGATATATTCTCTGATAACATAACATTTTCAGGAGTGTTGCGATCATTGAATAAGAAAATTCATCAAGACAGAAAAATGCCCAGTTGGGCTTTATCAGTAGCTCTATTCTCAACTATGACAAGTACGAAAGGATGAATACTTCATTTTTGTCTCTGTGACAGATCAAAAGGAAAGAAGATAGAAACCCGCACCTCGGAGCGGGACAAAGTAGGTATACATGAGGGCACGTACCATTCTATCTATGTTATAATTCACCTGTAATGACCCCAGTTCGTGGCGAATGATGTACTTCATCACATTAGTTTCTACGTCTTTTCTCAGGCTCGATATCCGCTAATATATATATGGTGTGGTCGGTAGATCAGCGGTCTAAGGCACAGGCCGTTCGAAACTCCAGCATAGCGATAGTCGGTTCGAGTCCGATGTAGGTACGAGAATTTTTCTCAACAACTTTATATCGGATCGATAGGCGACCGCATGCCTTGTTGAAAAGCAAGTGTATGGTGTGTTGTCTAGATGCCAATCTCGTCTAGTGCTAGCTTGGAGTGCACACCGACCACCCGAGGTGGTGCTGTAGGTTTTCCGGGTTTTCCTACAGCTGAAAAGTGAATACATCACCTGAAACATCAGTGGCCCCGGAGCGCCACGGCAAATGATAATAATAGCCGTCCTCTACCCGCACAGGCTATGCCTTTGGGTACACTCAACGAGTGTTTATGAGGTATGAGGGAGTATTATTATTATATCTACTGAAACTATATATTCATTACTTATGTGTAGGTATTTTGAAACCCTCAATGTGAATACAATTCTAGAACACGAAAAAAACGCGCGTTTCATCAAAATAGTCAGCATCGTCAGTTGCTAAAAGCTCATAGGAGCTAAAAGCCTATAACTTCTGAAGATACTGACTTTGTTGGTAAAACGCATGTGGAATGAAAATTAAATAGTTTTAGTTGAAACTGATTAATATAGTTATTTTGAAATGTGGGTTACTCTTTCCAATTTCAAATTTTTAGTAGATTCATCAGTTTTATAACAATGACAAGGCCAATACCTGATAGTTATCTTGTCAATTATCAATGTATAATATAAATTCTTCTTCCAGAATTTGCAAGACCAAAAGAGCACTTCACTCAAAGTTACAACGAAGGAATTGTGTGAGTTTCCATTTCATGGCACACAGGTACAATACAACTTTCTTTTCGCTTCCTGAAAAATGAAAAGAACAGTGGAAGATGAGATGATCTGTCAACACATAAATCCTCATTATACCGAAATGTGAACCGGAGAAAAAGCTTAATGAAATACTGGAAGAAAAACAGTGTCTTCAGACCCGTAAAGTGAATTAAAACTCACCGAAATTCCGTCGATGGTTTTCGCTGTGATTGATGGCGAGAAGACAGGAAACAGGAATAAGGAACAACCAACAAGAAATAGTCCCCATGGTGCAGGCAAATACTCGAGTACACTTTAACGTATTACATGTCAACTTCGATGAAAATCGCAAAACAGCACTGAGAAACCATCCAGGAACAAAGAGCGACACATGAGTTCCGACAGCGCGCTAGCTCAACATTGGATCGCGTGTGCATCTTTCGCGCGAAAGAACTTGAATGCGATCAACGCGTGGGACTGTTGGCAACTAAATCACATAGCTAGAGGCTTTTTGCCGCCCCCATCGGTGCTCTCCCTCCCGAGGAGAAACAGGCTTGCGCCCTATCACGGCTGCTTTGCGCATTCGCGAATCCCGCACCCTGTAGAACTTTTGCTTTAACGAATCCATGTTTCGGCAACTAACTTATATAGGTACATGGAATCGTTTATCGGAAAATCTCATAAGTAACACGTCGAGATACAGCAGCTTGAGGTCTATTGTGAATAACTCGGTGGGGTACACATCCCCTTTCCGGTTCACACCGATGAAATACTGCCCCAAATTCTAACGCCGGCGAGAATTCGTCCAATTTCATTCTTTTTATCTGGTCGAAAAATGCATCAAAATGATTTATTTTAACTGTTCGTCCAATAATAGCTCCCAGCTTGTTCATCTGTGTTTATGTGATGCTTTGCCTAGCGAAGACGAAGTGTTGTCTGGAGGATGCTGGAATCAGAAACATTTTTATTCTGCACCTCAGGGGAGAAATTAAATGAACTCGAAAGAACTTCTCAACCATATCCGAGATATTTAAACTCCAATAGGTATACTACTTCCGAGGAAAATCGGAGGGAGACTCGCAGCCAAGGGAATACCAACTACCTACTGATAAACCACGTCGGAGGATTGGATTGGGTCACGTCATGGAATATGCACCGATAAATACTCTCTGATAACTTTCCAAATTAATAGGTGACTCGGAAAGTGTTCTCGGTCATGCGTCGTTGTCTAGCTTCCTGCCTCTTTCTTACAGAACAGAAAACGCCGTTTCATGATAACTGAAGGAGGGTATTATCCTTCGACCGATTCGATCGTCGGTGCGAAACTTTCAGCAACGTCGATGTGAAGTTTGGCACATGCAGGTGGTGCTTTATTCCAACGCCGTTACCCGTGAACGCATTCGTGAGCACGCTAACAGAAGTCTTATCATACAGGCTGCATCTCGCCCGGAGTATATTGAATGTTCGTACGACAAAGCATCTATCAACATTTTTCAGCTATCGTACGACTCAAAGTTTGAAAGTATATGAGAAGGAACGAAGATATACTCATTAACAACTGCTATAGGAAAAACTCACTTAGAGTCACTACATCCTACGTCATTCAGGATATACTAGACACCATATTTGAATGGTTTATAGTACTTCCTTCCATCAATTATATGATTTCTTTTGCGAATGAAGCGGAATCTCTGTGAGTAACCCTGGATGCAGAGATGAAATAAAAATTGCATCTGGAGAGGAGGACAAGTGAATTTAAAAAAAAAAATTGGTAAAATTGTTATATCCGTCAACCGGCTGCATCCTTACGAGCAACTCTCAGAAGTCTTCGAGCTAGAGACGTAGCCCTCACATTGTTAAACGTGTGATGCCATGCACGAGACCAGTGACCGCGATGTTGGAACCCATGCACGTATCGATGATCGGATTAAAGAGCGCTCGGTTAACCCACGCGCCACCACGACCCATGTTGCAGAATATGTCACCAAAACAAATGTATTGGCTGTACGTGATTGTCCCGCGACCAGTGATCACTTATGGATATTATGGTCTGGTAGAGCCTAGACCAACAAAAAGTCACCTGGTTAAACTAGACTACAGAGATAAGCATGTCTGGCGATAACAAGAGCCATCGATCCACACCAATAGCAGCATTGGAAATTAGTCTGGGATTACTCCTCCTTCACCTGATTCTGGAGAGGGAGGCAAGATGAGTAACACACAGACTATATCAAGCGGCCAAGACATCAGTCCAGAAATAATCAACTATGGTTCGAAACGAATTTGTCCAATCGCACCAAAACTAAGAAATTCATCGGAGCTGGAATATATATGGAGTAAACGCAGTAGTGAAGCGCTAATTTATCATGGACAACCTAGCTACGACATTCCTGGCAGACGTATATGCCATTAAAATTATTAAGAAGATAGCTAGAAAATTTGCACTTCGCACGAAAAATAATGTGAAAATTATCAGATAGTAAAGCAATTCTGTAAGTGCTTGAATCCAACTACGGTAGATCCTAAGCAGTATTGAACTACAGAGACACTTTGAACAGACTAGCGCAGCGCAATAATGTTACCTGAGTATGGCTACCAGGTCACACTGGACATAAGCTGGAAAGTTATCGACCCATCTCGCTGCTGAGTGTAGTGGTCAAGATAGTGGATGAGATTTTTGAGACGGATGTTTAGCCTTGAGGGGAAGCTCGAAATGATCACCAATGTGCTGTTTGGCTTCCGAAAAGGTCACAACACATCCTCACAGGTGATCAGGATTGTACATGGGATAAAAGAGGCCTCGCATCATGGTCTCAGCATAATCATAATTCTGCCTTACATGAAGAAAGCCTTCGACTCCGTCTGGGTAGAGGGTCTTATCGCCAAAATGCTGAGGGAGAATAAAGCACTTCATATCATCACCAAAAGTGATGATTTTTGAAGACACACCGGCCTAGAAAGAAAATAAATTGCGGAGGATAAGTAACCAGTAATCCGTTTAACATAATATATTACTCACCAATTTCGTTAAGAGCTTGGACTGAGAAATATACAGAGATCCACAACAGGCCAACGGCCCGCTGTAGATGGCCTGAGTAGGCCCACTCACATTTGAACCTATTCAAACTTAATGTTACTATGAACAAAATTCAATCGGACTGAAATGACATTAGGTAGGTAATAACTGAAGACATAAATGGATAAAAGTACCATGTAGCATTTTATGGAAATCTCTGATACAGATTTAACCCCCAATGAACGGATAATTGTAAATTTCCAATATTTTGAAGAAATTTCTTGATGATGGTGTCATGTCACACGTACCACCAGTATTTTTAGTGGGTTAAGTTGTTATGTTAAATATTTGTTCTATGACACCTTTACCAACTAAAAATTTCAAAAGTTCTGTTGACGACAGACCATAGGCTTTGTATCGTTTTGTGATTACTATCGAACAATGGGGAGTGTTACTGTGTTATCCATGGAAGATACGGTTTTATGTGAAAATGTTAATATATCATGATAAGATCTATAAGAAAACGGATCATAGACTTATTCAAAGACAATAAGTCACGTTTTCCCGATTACGGCAGCAATTTTTTCATTAAATGGAATTTGAGCACACTAAAAGGGGTATTTTAATATTATTGGGTTAAGTTAAGGAAAGTCCATGTTTCAGCTGTGATTTCTAATTTAATTTCACATCAAAACATAATGTCGCTGATAGTTAAATACTAACAATAAATAGTCTGGCTTCTTAGTTGAATCTTCAGAATACAGTCTTTTTCCTCCAAGAGTACTCAAATTCTTCCTGTATGTCTTCATCAATCCAATAGACAAGAGCTTCCAAATAAATTTCATTTATATAAGAAGGCATTTTTTTCAAATTGATTCACACGAAACATTTCTCGTAATTTTCAATCAGAGAGCACTTTCACTAGGAAAATGGTGATTTTCAGGAGAAATGCGTTTTTCCGACTAAAGATCTTCTGAAATGTTTTCAATTTGTGATCAAAATAAATTTTTTCGTAGAAGATTCGAAATCAGATGGTCAAAACATAATAGAGGAATATTTGCAGCTTTTTGAATAATGGATAATAAGAACTTTCGAAAATTCGATTTTGCGAGGGAATTTTTGACGTTTTAATCCCTTTTTATGCTAAAACTTTCATCTGGGTATAAACAAATCATACTTTTTCGAAATCAGCATAAAATTTTACGTATATAGTACGAATTTCAAGTTTTTCTAATGATTCAGTAATTTTCATGATTTTTAGGATATTTTTCGATTTTTCGAACAATTTTGTTTCACATCGATTGACTCGTAATTCACATCTTATACTAATTCGAGCATTCTGAATTGATTGGCGTTCGCAGATTTGCTCTATCTTCAACAGTTCCCGAGTTGTTAAGTTCATTTGGAGGGAAGAAGGGACTTTTCTCGAAAAAAAATTGTATGTAGATCGACTTGAAATTCACTATTTTCACCATTTTTTAATCGATCGATGTTTGCAGAATAGCCCTATCTGTAAACGTTCTCGAGTTGAAAAGTTTATCTGGAGGAATCATCTCCGCCAATGTTTTATAGTTCGGAATCATCTCGTTGAGATACATTTGAAGGAACCTTGCGATTTCTCGAATAATTGACAAAAAAAATTCGAAATTTCGGATAACTTCAATATCGTATATAATTCAATAATCCTCTGGGAATCTCTTGAAAATGCGAAATCTGCACGTCTGAAAATCTTCTGAATTTGTTTCAATTCGCCATCAAAATTTATTTTCGTGCTATGATTCAGAACCGGCTCGTCGAAAAACATTCAAGGGATGTTTGCCATTTTTTGAAAAGAAAAAATTTCGAAAATTCTGTTTCCTTCAATACCGAATATTTAGGTACTTCATAATTTGATTTTGATATCGTTTGCGAATCTCTCAAAATTGCGAAATGAGCTCGTGTTTATGAACTATACATCATTTTCCTCAAAAAATGTTAATTTTGAGGATAGGTGCTTTGTTACGGCTAAAAACTACTGAAATTATGTAAATTTGTCATCAAAATTCATATTCGTGGTATGATTTGGAATCAGCTCGTCAATACAGATTTGAAGGATGTTTGCTATTTTTTGAAGAATATAGAATAAAAATTTTCGAAAGTTCGTTCGCGCGAGGGAATTTTTGATGCTTCATTTCCTTTTTATGCTAAACTTTGTATCTGGGCACATACAAATCATATAATCTCGAAATCAGCAAGAAATTTCGTGTATATTGTACGAGTTTAAAGTGAATCTAATAATATTGTATTTTTCATGATTTTTAGAGGTCTAGCCTTTGGGACTTTTTTTTATTTTTTTTTTTTGTGTAGATCGTCTTGAAATTCATAGATTATACTAATCTATTCATTCTGAATCGATTGGTGATCGCAGAATAGCTCTTTCTGTAACC
Organism: Chrysolina americana; assembly: GCA_958502065.1. Lineage (NCBI taxonomy): Eukaryota > Metazoa > Arthropoda > Insecta > Coleoptera > Chrysomelidae > Chrysolina > Chrysolina americana. Next base: position 54,003,196 of record OY293420.1, on the reverse strand, counting down.
GTTCTCAATTCAAAGTTTATCTGTAGTCATTTTTTATATGAATAAATAGGTATATGATGAATATGGAGATAAAAAATTCAAACTTCCAAAAAAACGAGAAAGTTGCGAATGAAAAAGTCGGATTCCACCACTGAAAATCAGTGGCACCTGTCCTATCCTCCCTCAAACCGAACAATAACGTTCACAATCATTCTTTACCAGATCATTTAAGTCTAAATATCCCATGAATGTCACGAGAAATACGAAACCAATTCCAAAATTGCTATTCAACTTGCAAGGGAGACATTCCAAAATGTAATGTATCACCCGAAAAGGAGGAAAAGACTCGGTTGATCGCGATCGAAAATGGAAATAGAAGAGCAACGTTCAAAGGTAGTGAGCGATTATAGAATGATAATATGTCAGAGCATTGTAAGTGATTTTTTCAGAGAGAACGATACGTGGTAGGGGTCTCACCAGTTCGAGTTTCGTAAAGCTCCTTTCAGTAGAACGATAGTACGATGCCGATGGTGAGATGTCGACTAATATATTTAAGATGAGAGCGCCTTTCTGCCTTCTGAATGTCGATGAAATCGGGATTATCCATATAGAAAGGTCATTAGGTTCACTGGCGCCGCCTCACCGTTGTTCTGACTTACACGTTCACCATTTGCTTGAAATCAATTAATTGACTGAACACCGTGTCACCACTTATTAACAATCGTTTTGCCGAAGTAATAATCTAATCAAAGCGTCTGGTTTATTGCCGGTTTTGTTCTGCTGAATAGAGAACTGATTTCAGTTTGTTCATTCTATCCTTTATTCTTTTCTGATTTCATCATTTGATCATTGGTGGTTTGGAATGAGTGTTCAATATATATTGAAAGTTATGGACACTAGAATACTTGCTTGTTTTTTTAGGATCCGCAACAAAATCAAAATTTATCAATTTGTTTAGCTTTTTTCGTATATTGATACCTCGGAGGTCACTGTCCGATCGTGTCATTAGAAGCTATTCAGCTGAGGCCATTTATGTCATTGCATTGTCAACTCAAGAACTAAAAAATGGTAATGAAAAATATCTATTTCGTTTGGTCACAGGGTTGAAGGATCTGAAGGTGGAATTGTGCTCATAAGTGTGGCTAAATGTTCATCAGAAAGATGAAATTCAATATCAGTAGTTGTTTTGTGTGCGATGCCAACCGATCAAATTCATGTTGTATGAGATATTACCGTCAAACATTGCCAAATTTTCCATCGTACGAAGAAATTACATTTATTGACTGCGTTTTTTTATGAAGAGAGCATCCAGCATCGTAGTTGATATTGATGTCAATTATTTTCAACAGTGATATGCACAATGTGCTTGAATGTCCAAATATTATTTTTTTTTCTGGTTGATTTGGCCGTTACTTGATGAAGATCCATAGTAATGTTACAAAATACACGGAAACGATTAAAGTTTCACAAACTTTATTTAAAATATCATGACATATTCCACTAACACAGTAGCATTTTCAAATTAATGACGAATAAGCCCAGTCTAAGCATCAATACAGGGTTGCCCACGAGGTTTTGGCCAGTATATCTCGAAATCTCTTGGAACTACGTTATTGATATTTGGCATATGGGAACCGTGGGTGGTATTACACATTTTGTTCAAGCAATATAAATTCATAATACATTTAACGCAAGGTTTGACTCCTGCAGATCCAGAAAGGAGACTCGCTTTTATTGCTGGAATGTCAATAAGAATCGTAGAGGATCAGTTTTTTTATAATAAAATACTGTGGAATCACGTAAACCATTTTCACAAAAACGGTATTGTTAGTAGACATAAATGTCACAACTGGTCGGCTGGAAATCCCAAGTGGGTGCAAGAAAGACTTTCATAAACTATTTATGGGGTCAATGTTTGGTGCGGTATATTTAATGGCCGCTTGATTGGGCCGTATTTTCATAACGTGACTTCAACAGGAAAAAGGTATTTAGATTTCCTCCAGAATATTTTTCCCCATTTGCTTGAGGACATTCCACTAGATGAGAAAGCAACTATGTGGTGGCAACCGGATGGTGCACCCCCTCATTTTGCTCAGCGAGTAACGTCACATCTGGATGTGTATTTCCAAGACAGATGGATTGGGAGAAATGGTACAATTCGTTGAACGGCTCGTCAACCTGATATAACCCCGTCACATTTGTTCTTTGGGGCTATTCAAAAGGATAAGTGTATGTTATAGCTACTACCGATGTAGATGATTTACAAACCATAACCAGAGCAGCTTACCAATCTGGTACACCAGAAAGTATTCAAGCAGCATGCACAAGAAATTTACTTGGACGATTCGAACGTTGCATTTATGAAGATCTTTGTGTTTTTCAAAAAAAAAACCTTCATAAAAATATAATAAAGACCATTACAGAAGTGAAAGAATATACAGGGTCTCAATAAATATTGTAAATATATAATCACGTGACCCGAAATGTGACGTCGTTACAAAGTAGCTGTTTGCTTAAAACGTATTATACTACCCACGATTTCTACCTGCCAAACTTCAATAACGTAGTTCAAAAAGTTTTCGAGTTATACACTGGTCGAAACCTCTTGGCCACACTGTATATCTTACCAATAAATAATAATTACCTATTTGCTGGTAGTTACTAATCATACCTTAACACAATAAAACAAAAGTAGGTATTTATTTAATTTTATATAATGATACATTCCAGAATTTGAAAATTTATCTCAGACTTGTTTTGATATTCGTATTCCATGCACTGAAGTTTTTTTTTAAAACAAATTGGTTAATAGCCGCTCAAGATCTCTATCGAACCGTACCGGTCATTCAAAGTTTGGCTCTCGCTCGTTAAGTAATTAACAAACAAAATGCAGCTTTTCCTGCTACAGTTTAGAATCTCTAGTCGACCACAAGTACAACCAGAGTGGATGCTTTCATAAGCGGGCATACAATTCTCTATATACAGCAAAGGCCACTTCTGAAAGGACCAACTGAATAGTTATTTGAAGAATGCACTAGCTCTATTCGTGAGACAAGTTCATTACCGTGCCTTGGCGATGTTTGAATCATTTACGTCTTCCGTAATGGAAATAGGGCTGATATTTTCTCTGATCTGAATTTGATGCGATACAAAAACAATTATTCCAACAAACAACTGAATTCATCATGATAATATCTCTTTTGACACAAAAAGTTCATTTCGACGCTGGATCATTTGATGACTTTCCACAAAAGAGTTTTGCTAATATTTTTATCAAGCATTGAAACAAACGATTTCATCCAATATAATGACAATGGGCACAGTGGGAAACTTCTTCAGTTCTGTAAGGTGATATGAGATCTCTGAAAAACAAAGTATTCTGAAGAGATGTCACTTCCGAAGCTGTGAACCGGACAGGAGGTCGACCCCAACTAATCGATTATATGGCGAGAGGAAAGTGTTGAGGCTAAAATGGAGCCTGACGAACACCAGCATTTATAGGTTTTCAGATAAAATCCGGATAGCCACCACATGGATAAATCTGACGGAGAAAAGCACAGTTCTTAACTCACAGATATGAGTAGTTTGTCGAGAAAACCCTACGATGAAGAGCGAGAATGGAAAACTTCTAGTAAAATTTCAGATTGAAAACTTTTTCATCTAAAACATGGATTTATATGAAGAAGTATTATATCGCTACACAAAAGATATATTCACGAAGAAAGCGAAGTTTTTACCAATTTTCGGACATACCTGAATAAATCGTCACAAAATTGTACTTTTGAAACGGATCAAGATAAAGCCATCGGAAATGAGATTGCACTACGTATCAGCAGTAAGGAAGTACGAAATAGTTTCTTGAGTATCCATGATAAAAAAGATGGTAAAGAATTCATGGAAAATATGAAGGTGGAAAATTTGAAAAATGTCACTTCATAAATGGATACACGGAGTCAGATTATTATTTTACCAAAAAACATACCAACCAAGATGGATAAAAGAGTTCAAATAGGAAAAATTTTCAGCGACATGAAGAGAATTTGAAATAATTCCTCTTAGGGGAAGATAGTGGTTCATACTCGAAGTGTTTTTTGGAATAAGAACACAAAGTCGTCTCCATAAAGTTTGATGTAAGATCAGGATAGAAATCCTACCTCAAGAAGATCAGGATAGAAATACTACCTCAAAGACATGTTTCGAACATACCGGACCACGAGGTGAGGTACGCCCCCCAATTTTTCTATAGTTTTGAAGATACAGGTTTCAAATTTGGCACGTCGATATATTACTCAAATACGCATATTTTGACTCCATAACCGAAAATTCACCACTTCCGGTTTAACCGGAAGTGACCCGAAACTTTTTTTTTCAAATGACACCCTGTACAATTTTTTTCATTATCAGGAAGAACACGCAATTTGTGATAACACTGTTCTCCAAAATTGAAAATCGGTTGAAAAATGGCGGAGATACAGTTGATTGTTCAATCGAACAAAGTTGGCCGTGAACATCAAACTCAAATCATCACAACTGACGAACGGCGTCAGCATTTACGAGAGGAAGGTTCGAGGTAAGATACAGCTGAAAATTGAGCTTCCCATGTAATTGCAGCAACCATATTTCCCATCAATTATCAAACATGTCCTCAAAACGGATTAGTACCCATAAAGAAAGGCTCACAACTGCCATTTCTCAAATAGCAACATACTCTTTTCACATTGTTATGTTAAAAGATGATGAATTATCAGATTACTCGAATGAAAAGATTTGAAGAATTCCGAAAGGAACCAGAAATACAATATAAGTGTTCCCAAAATTGAATGTTCTTCAACGAAGGCGGCTTTGAACATAAGAAAGCTAAACAAAAAAGCATATTTTGTCAACAAAGTGACAATTTGTTCTACTCATTCAATACAAGAGAATTGTAACTTGTTGAAAAACATTCCGATGGAGCGAAAATTTACTAGAAATGAAAAAGTAGATTTACTGCTAATTTATGGCGAGTATAGAAAAAATGCAACTGCGGCTTGCATTCTTTACAGTGAACGATTCCCTCTCAGACAACGCCAACCAAGTAGAAACTATTTCGCACGTTTGGAAAGGCAATTCAGGATAGAACCAGATGACAATGTACATGATCAGGATAGTTTTATTATTGATGCAGAGACGGAAACTAATGTTTTGGCTGTTGTTTATGTAGATCCCACCATATCACTTCGACAAATCGAACATGAATTACCAGTTGGACGAGAATCAGCTCGAAAAATTCTAAAAAACATGGGTTTAAGCCGTATAAATATCAGATACATCAGCGCCTTTACGAAAATGATCATCAAAGAAGGGTCCAATATTGCAATTGGCTACTTGAGAACCACATAAGGAACCCGAATATGACGAGAAACATTATATTTTCCGACGAATCAAGATTTACGAATCTTGGTATGTTCAATAGAAACAACACCAGATACTGGGCAACTGAAAACCCCAGGCTCATGAGACAAGGGAATTTTCAGGAACGCTTTGGATTCAACGTGTGGATAGGTCTGATAGGAACTCGAATCATTGGGCCCATAATATTTGATGGTATGTTGAATGGGCAACGCTATTTGGGATTTCTACGAAACGAAATAGAAGGATTCATGGAGAATTTACCTCTCGACGTCTACCAAAATATGTATTTCCAGCAGGATGGTGCACCTCCCCATAATTCCCGAATAGTAACCAGTTACCTAGATGAAACATTCCCAAATCGATGGATTGGCACGAATGGTCCTACAAGATGGCCTCCGAGGTCACCGGACCTCACGCCACTGGATTTTTTCATATGGGGTTACCTGAAGAACAAGGTTTACTCTTCTAGTCCTACATCAAGGGAGGATTTGGAACATCGCCTTAGAGAAGCAATTGCAAGTATTACTCAAGCTCAGTTAAATGGAGTTATGGAAGCAATAGTGAGACGTGCAATTTTGTGCAGAGAACATAATGGAGAACATTTTGAACAGTACTTGTAAATCATTTTTTCAAAACTTTGATTTCTGTTAGTGTAGTAAGTGACCAGAACCAATAAACAATTTACTTCATACCTTTTTTTTCGTTCAGAAATTAGTTGTATCAAATGTTAGAAATTGGAATAAATATCTAATACATTTTTTTTACTCTGCAGGTATATTCTTATGGTGGATTTATACAGCAGTTCCAATTCATGAGTTTTTAGTCACTAGTAAGAAGTCATAAGAATGTTCGTTAATGGAATATTTATTCCAACAACGATCTTAAAACTGCTGTATGAATCCACCATCAATTACGATTAGCATACGAGTAATGAGATAAAAGTTCGCTCCATCGCCGTAGAATGTTTTTCGACAACTCACAATGTTCCATTATTCAGAATGTACCGCAAATTTTCACTATTTTTTTTCAAATATGAATTTTTGTTTAGCTTTCGTAGGTTCAAGCCGCCTATGTTTAAGAATAGTCAATTTTGAGAACACTCATAATGAAACATCCCGTATCTTCGATTCCTTTCGGAATTCTTCAAATCTTTTCATTCGAGTAATCTGATAATTCATCATCTTTCAACATAACAATGTGAAAAGAGTATGTTGCTATTTGAGAAATGGCAGTTGTGAGCCTTTCTTTATGGGTACTAATCCGTTTTGAAGAAATGTTTGATAATTGATGGGAAATATGGTTGCTGCAATTACATGGGAAGCTCAATTTTCAGCTGTATCTTACCTCGAACCTTCCTCTCGTAAATGCTGACGCCGTTCGTCAGTTGTGATGATTTGAGTTTGATGTTCACGGCCAACTTTGTTCGATTGAACAATCAACTGTATCTCCGCCATTTTTCAACCGATTTTCAATTTTGGAGAACAGTGTTATCACAAATTGCGTGTTCTTCCTGATAATGAAAAAAATTGTACAGGGTGTCATTTGAAAAAAAAAGTTTGGGGTCACTTCCGGTTAAACCGGAAGTGGTGAATTTTCGGTTATGGAGTCAAAATATGCGTATTTGAGTAATATATCGACGTGCCAAATTTGAAACCTGTATCTTCAAAACTATAGAAAAATTGGGGGGCGTACCTCACCTCGTGGTCACCCGGTATATATGTTAATTTTCAGTTCAAGTACAAAGAAAAGGATATTTGAAATCAATTTTGGGTTGTGAATATTAAGAATTTATATAAAAACAATACTCACAACATGTTCCTGTAGTATTAAGTTATAGTTTTTTACTGTTTTTACTATTTTTCTCTCCACACATTGTAGTAACGCTTTGAATTTTACAACACACGTTGTTAACCTTAAATTAATTTCAGCTTCCCTTTTCTTTGTACTTAAACTGTAGATGAACGTATATATGTTCGAAACGACTTCGAGGTAGGATTTCTATCCTGATCTTTTTGAGGTAGGATTTCTATCCTGACCTTATATTAAACTTTGTGGAGACGACTTCGTGTCCTTATTCCGAAAAAAAAATCCTCTTAGTATCGTAAGTAAATTTCAAACAACAACAACTGGAACGAAAGATCGAAACCTTCGAATACAAGCGTACCTCCTTGAGTAGAACAACTAGGTATCAATTACTCCGATTACTCTGTACTCTGACCATCATACAACAGAGACTGACATGTATCCCGTCTGCTGGATACTGTCGTGTCTGAAATTTAACACACAGTTTGTAGCTGGTTCTCGCACGACTGACTCCAATGAAACATCGTCAGTTATTGATTGAACCTCGCAGTTTTGAAACAATGAATATCTCCTTGAGCTCAACAAATAATTAGGGGATGCATGGATAGAACAGACTATATCGCTTTCCAGATTAATAGACGGTTTTTATGCTCGAATATCCCTCCGCAATTTCACTTGGTGTTTCATCGGCAAAATCGCGATAACATTGTAGGTATGTATTATCTATTCTGAATATTTACAATTGATTTTTCATGGAGTATTTCTATACAGTCAAACGGATATTATTCGAAACTTGAAAATTTTAACTTCTTAAGCAAAAAAAAGAGGTAATATTTTTTCGTAATTGTAAAGAGTTGTATATTCAGTCATTTTCATGAATACAAACGAGCACATTGTGGGTACCATTGTTTCTGAATAATTATTTGCTGATTGATGGAGGCATTTTTTATCTTGAATAATTTTCGGAGATCATCATAAAATGTATTCAGGCAATGGAATATTATTTTTTGGTTTGAAGAAGCTGAAGTAGAAACTCTGAAGTTTCTACGTTTTACTGTGGAATGTGGAACATACAGTGTTTTATTTCATAAAACTATTCCGGTTGTGAAAATTGGTCTATTGTAAATCTTAAAATATTAAAAATCAATAAATTTCACGAAGCTGTAAAATATGGACAATTGCAACAGTGAAAGTCAATGAGAAAACCAATTTTTCATATGTGTTTTGGTTTATTTTTACCTTCCAAAATGTGAAAATAGAGATATGTCAATTCAAGAAACTCTGTACAAGTGTAGAAAGGCAAATTAATCAACGGGGCCAATATCTTTTTTTTGGTAGAATAATCATGCCATGCATCGAATTTCCTCCACAAAATCAAACCAGTTTTTGTAATATTCGATTAGCTTTCGAGAACAGAACTAAAAAAATTCCATTCTAATGAATGGATGCGTTTATTGAAAGTTCCTGAAGACTTATTTAGGACTTAAAAACAGCATTTTTCAATCAACAAAAAAAAATAAAAGAAAATTGAAATTTTCAGTTATCTAGATAGTTGTGTATCTGGATAGAAAATTATTTTGATTCTTGGATATTTTACTCCAGGTTGTGAACACATGAGAAGAGGAAAAGAAAAATTTGTTTTTACAGAAAAAAAAAACTATTTCAAAGAATATCATGGATATACTTCATGTCGCCTATTACCTTATCTTTCATTCAGTCTATTGAATTTTCCCAAGCTACTCGAAATAATATTCCCTCCATATATATATTATTTTTGTTATATCTTAATTTCAATGGTATGAACAAGAAAAGGAGCGGAAGTGGGGAAAACGATTTTTTTATTATCAACTCCACATATATTTCTGTTTTATTATAATTCTATGACTTTCAATATATATGAATGGTTTTCACTGAAAGCAACAAGAAAATTACCAACCCAGTCTCTCTTCATTTGTGTTGGAACACATTTTTATTTGAACACTATACATTGTAAAAAATTGGTTTTATCCAAAAAGTAAGTAGCATAACAATACCGACTGAACTTTATACATGTGAAAAAAACTCCTTTGAATTGGAAGAGATTCAGGTTGCGTATTACCTGCCGAACACTACATCAAATATTCCACTAAAGTATTAATTGTTATGGGCAATTTCTGAATATTGTTTTGTATACCTTTCCATAATAATTCATCTTTATATGTATTGTTTAAATTTCATGATCCACCCCTTTTCGAATACATGTTTCATCTCTTCTGAAGTATCATCCAACCGCGTAAATATTTTCAAAGCACGTTTTTTTGCATTAAACATAAAGGTGTTTGATTGTGGAAGAATTGTAAAATGTGTTTTACACAATGAATAATTACTTATATCCTCATCTCGCATTCAAACTCTGATGTTATAAAATGCTGTCTCATGCCTTTTGCTCCTCGAAACATACTGGGGTATGTTCTGTTTTACCTGTTTCATTTTCATTATGTGGTAGGGTGTTGATTGCTTCGTCATCATAATACCGGATATTTGTCAAATGATCAATCAAAGAATCATCAGTGTTGAATATTATGTATAGTATAATGTGACTTATACCGATTTGAAAGTGAAGATTTTTTCATCAGTTGCCTCCTTCACTTCTCGAAACCAAATGTTTCTTGAATAGTTAAGAAATGGATGTAGCAATAATTGGGTTATTATTTCTCATTTTCTTACCAGAAGGCATATATTCTTTTCGACTCTGACCACAATATTTCATGCTTATATTGATATGGCGGGTTCTGATTGTATCATCTACAAATGTTTTGAAATAGCGTCTGAAATTCAACACAAACTAACAGAAAAATTAAAGTGAATTCATTTCCATCAAGTGTGCTTTGAAAACAAAGTAATGACGTCGAATAATGAATATCTATCTGAGAAATTGAGAGAGGATGTTCTTTGTGCTTCCAGAGTACCTTTAATGGTTTTATTTATATGTATTGCGACAATGCTAAAATTCAAACGATCACCGTCTCCGAACGCATATAACATATCAAGGAAATGGAGGATAACGATTATCCAGTCCCACCGGTGTTCTAGTCATTATATTTATAATAATTTTCCCGTAGTATACACCTACCTGCTAAAAAGCGACGCTTCCATTTGAGCACTTCCACCCTCCGTCGGCGTCGTTTTAATATGGCTGGGATTTTTAACAAGGGCTATCATTCAAGAGATAAGCGTGTCCCACCGTACTTGACGCTAATAAATTATGATTTTTGCTTTTCTGACGCACCCATACCGTTGGGTTGTGGCCTCGATGTCCTTTCACAAAAACGAAAATCCACCGTTTTCGTTGATTGGGTGGGATTTGGATGATTTTGTATCAGACGATTCGAAAACAAGAAATTACAGATAATCGTTGGATTCCCATTGAACTGACGGTCAACTTAACATATTCCAATTTACAACCTCAAATAGAAATCATATCATCCTTCAAACATTAATTGAATCAATTGGTTCGTTGTGTATCAAATATTCATTTATTATATATTCTCTCGAGTGATTACATAGTGGAAGTTACCAATAGCCGGGCTTCTTTCTTCTGAAAGACCCGGAACCTACAGTTCACGTACAAGTGAATTCCGAACCACTTTAGCTCCGTTAATATAGGCTGGAAATCGAACCCAGGCCGCCCGGTTTAGAGGCAAACGCTCTAACACCACGACCACTTCGCTTTCATGCTACGTATATGTTGATCTATGATTGATATTTTGCAGTCGTTAAGGGATTATCCAGGATGCAATTTTTTTACAAATCGTTGGCCAAGCGTGCTTATGAGTTTGAATTCTTCTAGTACTCGAACCTTACACATCTCAAGTTAGCAAAATTTACGGCAAGCCAATCGACACTTATTTGTTTTTTGCCTCAGGTAAGATATCGAATTCAATATCGAAGTAATGCTGCAGGTTCTTTTGGTGCTTTTACACAGCCATCACAGAGAATGTACCATACCCATACGGGTCGTGGTGGCGTGCGGGTGAAGCCAAATAAACCCAGCTTCTGGATGAAGCTGATTAGTTTATTTGGTTTATGATCCATCAGGTCCAAAGGAGATAGTGAAACTCTGCCAAACACCAAAAACCTGATTCTGTCCATGGCGGGGCATGCACAAAGGATGTGCTTTGCTGTTTCATCATCTTCAAGACAGAGACGACATGTCGGGTCCTCCGATAGTTTTAGTCTTGCTGGAGTCCAACAGTGTTTTGGTCAAATTCTTCGAGGAATGTATGAATGCCTTGGAATTAGCCAATCTTGGTAGGTTTTGCCAGAAGTTCAGTAATTTCCTTGCATTCCAGGTGTTCAATGTATATTTGGCAAAACTTAGTGAGATACCAAAGAAGATCCGCCATTTAATTGCCCTCCATACCGAATTGAAAAGTAATTCAGACCAGAGACAGACTGTTGAGTCTTCCTATTTAGGAGAGTCTTCTCTGGCAGATTGACACCTGCTTATACGATGATCGATATGAGCCAAGTGCTTTCAAAGCTAGAAAATATTAATTGATATTTGTGTGACCTTAGTTTTTCCAGTCTCTCTACACATAGATCAATGACGTGAATTTTCGCCTGGAATACTGTCGCATATAATCCTAGACAGGTTGACATTTCTGTTCTAGGTATACGACTGTATACACCTGCACCAGAACCTGAGGTTTCTTTGAACCATCTGTGAACCAACAGTAATCTGCTCTCAGTAGTTCCTCTTCTTGGAGGACCCAACCGTCTCTCTTCGGAATTAGAACGGTACAAGGCAGGTCAAAATTTACTGGTGGAGGCATTATAGCAGAGGTCATTCCCAGAATGCTGTGACCTTCAGTGTCAATCAGCAGTCTGCAACGCTCTGTATAAGTCTGTTGCATGCAATTGGCAGTATGTATTCTGTTAGGTTGTCCATCTAGTCTCTCTCGTGGCACCGTATATGATCATTGGTACAACAATCATCACATATATCCAAGATACAAGTCGATAAGGACATTCTGGCTTTGTGAAGAACCTTTTCCAAATGAGCGTTCCATGTTAGTTTTTTATCAAGGGTGACCCCTAGATATTTTACTTCTGCTGCAAATGGAATAACCTTGCCATTAAAAGAAAATGGAGTTAGGTCTTCCAGATTCCTCTTCCGTGAAAACACGGTAGAGCTGGTTCTCAACCGGGCGGAGTGGCGGCCTAGGGTGATCCATCCCGCAGCACCCCATCCGAGGCCGCTCCTTGGCTTCCACTGTGATGTATGGGTGGTTATGTGTTAGTATCTGTAAAATATGTGTGTTTTGACGTCGGTAAAGTTGTACAGTAAGCTGGGGCCCACGGGTCGCTACTCTCGTACGAACCCGTTCTGCACTGACACCTAGCGTTTAACGTTTAATAGTTGAAAGGCGACTTATTCTCAAGATTAGTGAGCTAGTATTATTATCCAAGCTTCTAGTGAACACAATTTTTATTGTGCAAATGCAATTTCATGATCGAATTCGTGGAATAGCATTTTATCGGTGAATCATTGCACCTACAACGACTATGAAAACACCAGAATGAAATACAAGTGTTGCAGTTATAGAGGTTACACGTATTGTAAAAACAATTTAGTTTCGTTCGAATGTTTGTTCTAAAGTTTAAAGTGTTATTTTGTCGTTGCTGGTCACCAACAGTATAAACTTCGACACCTTATATTTATCGCAAACATAGAAGTTAACTAGTCCGCGCGTTCCAGTTCAAACAAAGCAGTGGCGTATCGTATGTGAGATGGAGAAAATTCAAGTTTTACTGTTTTGAACTTTTATTAATATAGCACGAATTCAGGTTTGAACCGACGAAGTCAATTTATGTGGTTACCAGTCAGAGTAAAAAAAACTTGGATTGCTAGTGTCTGATCGAAATTTATAAAAGTGGCTGCAACACCAGCTTGCTCCAACAACTGAGATTTCTATGATTTTTTTTGTATTGCTATGAGAGTAGATAAACATAATCTAAATAGTTTGTGAACATCCAATAGACTCAGACTGAGTAATCTTCAACTGATAACTACAACGTTATTATTTACGGCGATATAGTTGATGAATAGATAATCCTCAACTGATTTTAATTATGACAATTGAACATAGCCAAGTTCATGATATCAAGAAGAGGATATTTCTAGCTTGTTGATCGGAGAATGAAGATACTTTTGTGTTTATGGACATGATTTATTTTATCTTATTAGGTCAATGTATATTCGTTTTGAGGTATTCAAGAGATCGTTTGTATGATAATATAGAAGTATTGGACCTGAGATAGCTTTTATAGAAAAACGACAGTATAAGACAAGACAATTTCCATACTAGGAAAACAAACGATATCAGTGTTCTCGTAGAACAAAAAAGATTTTAAAAATGAAAGTTGATTATGAATGAACGAGCCTTCCGCCCTTTTTGCTATACTGAAGGATACTCAGCAAACGTGGATCAGAAAATAAGAAGGTTCAAAGCGAAGTCCGGATACCAGTCGGAGTGCTTTCTGTGGTTCCTATGGATGGCTGTTGCTCACTTTCCTGACCAGGTCTGCACTGATGATCGGTCAAACCGTGAAACTAGTATGCAAATAGTCACCTATTTTCGATTACTATTTGGTTGTCATTACAGATAATTTTGAAAAGTTTGTTCTTGTAGAGGTGTTTTGGCATCCGAAAGGCTGGATTATTTATAATCAATTTTCAATTCCGCAATGAATTGCCTTTCGTCAAGTACACCCCATTCCATATGAAATATATTTAAATATTTTTCATGATGAAAATAAATTTATTATTATTTTCATTTGAGTCCAATATAACATTTTACCAAAGAATATTCTAGATAGACGATACAATTCAACATTCATAAAAAGTTGAAACATAAGTAATATAAGAAATATTTCATTGGGGTCCATACTCAACTGTATTAATTGACTCAATAAAAAAATGACACCCAAATAGTAGTAAGATCATTTTGGATAACTTAGTTTTCATTTCGTTTTTTATATAATAATTATTGAAAAAGTGTAAATTTTTATAGATTACGTAATTGCAAAGTAGTCCACATTGAGTTTTTATGAAATGGCTTATACCGTGTGTTAAAAGTTATAGCGTCAGAAAATTAATGTTTCCTTTCAAAATTATGAGTTCTGTATAAATTTGAAAATATTTAGAATAGCAACAGTGTAAGTACTACCAAATGATATGGTGATAGGTAGATAAGTAATGAGTAGATAATGAGTAGAATAACATCGATAAGTCCTCCATTATCAAGTTATGAGGCCTTGAAGTTACAAATTGGAAAATGTGATCCTTCGATAACTTTTCAAGAGAAAATTGAAAATCTACCAAATTTTGGTGATTACCAAATCAAATGAATTCTTTCTATGAGGAATCATGCATAAGTCAGTTGTATAGCTACGAAGTCAGGAATGGTCCGCACTCAAAACTTTGAAATGGCTTAGAGTTTTCAATACTTTTCAACAAATATATCCAGTCTGAGACGTCCACCCTTATTTAAAATTATTTTTTCCAAGAGTAGTTCATCTTTTTCTCTCGGGAATGTATAGATGGGGTCCAAATAACACCAGTGAATACTTCATTCGACCTTTTTCCCTAAAACTCTTTGGTCCTTAGTTACAGGCCCTTAAAATAAAGAAAAGTATAGCTGTTTTTCTTCGATAACTTTTCGAGTCAATATTGAACATCAACCATTTTTTGGGTGATTGACTGATCAAATGAAGTCACTCAATGAGGTGTCTTGCCACATAGTCAGGAACGGACTGCACCCGAAAGTCCACACCTCAAAACTTTAAAATGACTGAGATTTTCCAATATTTTTCAATAAAATGGCAGTTGTTTCCTAACTTCATAAAAAAACAACTGACTCGTACACGACACCTCATAAAATGGATTGATTTGTTTAGTCAATCACTGAAATTTCATTGATTTTCAATAATAACTTAAAAAGTTGTCACAGAAAAACCTTTTATTATTTTGTATTTTCGAGGGCCCGTATCTTAGTAACGAAAGATTTTAGAAAAAAAAGTTATATGAAGTAGGTACTAGTAATATTTTGACCCCATATATAAGAGGTGTCAACAGTAATGATGTATTTTTACAAATATTTCAGGGCTGAAATTAGTTATTTGAACGAATCCATCCCTCTAAAATTAAACTGAAAAAAAATATTACAAAAAGTAACAAATGATTCATGGTTGTATTCTAAATGTCATATGGAGACAAAAAATATATCAGATGTTCCATTTAAAAATCGATAGGTTATGTCAGTTCCGGTGAATCCGGAATATGCGTGAAGTTGAGTTACTTCTCAAAAAATGCAGTTTAATGCCTTAACCTTATCCTCCAAATTTCATTCCATTATTTCCAAAAATAAAAAAGTCTTAAGCACGAAACACCTTCGGTAGACACACGGTATACATTCCCGAGAGGCCACTAAAGTCCACTGCCAGGTCATCCGATCGAAAGCTTTGCTTTATTCACCACAAAACGCCTAACAAATTGCAAGAAAAGCACCCGTATACTTCGATTTTCTGATTTCCGTGGCCATTACGTAATTTTTCACTGATATCCACTGAAAATCAATCAACATAATTCACTGTTATCAACGACTTGTAGTTACTTGTGGCATGAATAATTTCTGGATTGTTAGGCTCCAAAACTGACCCTTTCCGAGATTTACGCCTTGAATCGAATTAAGTTTACGTCTACGATCAACAAAGATCCACAGGGAGAATTTGTGGGTTCTTTCGATACGCCTCTGCTAGCGAGCCACATCCTGATGGGGACACTGTCTTGCCCCTTTGAGATAAGGGTAGGGAAGCGGTTTAAAATCATTAGCCTGCACAAACTGGACTTCATTAAATATTACAGACTGTTTATATATGCTCGATTTACTTTGGCTTACCCGGTTCATGTTCCAAATAATGAAGTGCGGAACGAAAACAAAACAAATTTGACTAAGCGTCTCATATGAGTTTTATGTTTTTGCGGAAAATGTGTCAAGGGGAAAGGGTCCAGAATATGAAATAACGTACTGCATATATTTTCAGCAAACACATTAACTCATACTCAGATTGATTTCGGACGGTGGCAGTAACTACACGATGATACAGTTAGTGAAAGGGAAAGGAAACAATTTTGTTTTTCTTCATTTGCAATGAAGTGAAATATGTTCGTAAGTTAATTGCTTCAGTATCATTTTTGTACAAATCGGAGTCAAAAGGAATATAACTGTATACTGAGATTCCATGTAGTATTTACGGAAAAAATTAGAAAAAAATATGCACAAACAACCTACACTGATATAATGCTAATTCCATTTATTTTTCACGAAGGATACCTTACTTTTATTTCAAAGCTGATTTTGTAACATGCGTTTTTGATGGATTTGAAAATCCTAAAGGTTAACTTGGAGTGAGAGTACAAAATTGAATGAATATACTCATGCCATTTACATGTATACGTAGGTATATATCAAAGTGATGGAAGGCTCCCAAGGGGTACGTCATTCGGGTTTGACTCGTCTCTTGTGGGGTGAAGAAAAAGTCTTCAATGGAAATTACAATAAAGTTTATGCGTAGGGAGAGCCATACTACAATTTCCTAATAAAAACGATGAAGGTTACTCTCGCAATCCGCGAATTTTCATACCAGGGATATTGAGGTTTTTCGACAAATTTTTTTTTCCATGAAATACTATTAGATCTTTTAAAACTTTATTCCACTGTGATACTGGATTGAATATTGTAAAGTTGCCTAAAATGATAATTACCTCATTCAAGATCAACGTTAAAACCAGTATGTGATACGTATTCAGATAACTAACTCAAACATAAAACAACGAAATGACATCGACCACCACTAAAAGTGGGTGCACTGTCAATGGTATAACAAAATGGGAGGGGGAGTACAAACTTCATACTTCAAGATTCCATGATCAATTTTTCACTATCGCGATTTCCCGAATATATTCATGGTTATTGTCAACAATGCCACAGAAAAATGGAAAAATCGATCAATTTTAACAGAATAATTTCAAATTCAAATTTGAAATGACAATTCGAACAGCAAATCACCTACCTATCTCTATTCAAACAATAAATCGTTTGTTCAAAAACTCTTCAATTAACTCAAAACGGGGGGCCTCGATAGATCATGACCCAACACAAACTGAATGGTTGTTAAATTAGCCATCAAATACAATTTCATCAGACTTCTCAATTTTATTTCAATTAGCTTAAAACTTAAGTAATAATTCTGCAGTAGTGTTTTCGAAAACTGTACCTTTCATAATTGTGCGGAATACTTTTTTTAGGAATCTTAATCGGATTTTCTCGTTTGTCCAAACGAACATTGTAATGCGTGGCCCTTTAATCGAATATTATTCAGACAGCCATGTGTTATATTGAGTGAACAAAACGTTTTCCTTGATAAAAAAATGAACCAAACTTTTATGGTTTATTCATCAAAGAATCGGTAATAAAAAACTCATTTTCCTTCCGTTCCCCCTCAGCGGAGACAAAATATATTGGAACATTTCTCTGCCAAACGATGCGTTGAAACATGTTTCATGAAAGGTGTCAGGGTACACAATCTTTATGCGTTATTGAATCAATATAATGAAATGTTGAAAGAATACGGGGTACCCTTCTCTTTAAGCATTTCCACCAAGTGGAAAATAACAGGCAAACATCTGTCAGAAAACAACTACTTCCCTGGCTAATACCACGACGGACATAGAACTACAACTGACATATTTGTGCAACGTTCTTCAAAGAAGACCCAATTGCAAGTGCTTGTCTCGTAATTGAACAGAAAATTATCCTTCATTTGGCTGGGAATGACCACCTGCAGACATGCATGTATCGAGGTTTACTGCCTTTCATCAGTGACAGGGTAGGTCGGACAACATTATAATTGCCCTGACAGATGTTTGCCTGTTATTTTCCACTTGGTGGAAACGCTTAGAGAGAAGGCTACCCCGTATTCTTAAAACAATGTTGATACCTCTCTGGCACAGTGTATTCGAACTCGTTCGAATTTTACAGACTTCTCTTCCTGGAGACTGTGCAACTAAGGAGTGTTTTGTCTTGTTCCGTGCGGATGGCGCTTCGATCAGCTTGGTTGTAGATCGTGGTGTTATCCGTGGGGAAATATTAGTTAAACAGTTGATTATCATTCATTTGGCAGGGACAGGACAATTATAATGTTGTCCGACCTACCCTGTCACTGATGAGAGGCAATAAACCTCGAAACATGCATGTCTGCAGGTGGTCATTCCCAGCCAAATGAAGGAAAATTTTCTGTTCAATTACGAGACAAGCACTTGGGTCTTCTTTGAAGAACGTTGCACAAATATCTGTCAGTTGTAGTTCAATGTCCGTCGTGGTATTAGCCAGGGAACTAGTTGTTTTCTGACAGATGTTTGCCTGTTATTTTCCACTTGGTGGAAATGCTTAGAGAGAAGGGTACCCCGTATTCTTTCAACATTGTTGAGACTTCTCTGGCACAGTGTATTCGAACTCGTTTGAATTTTACAAATATAATGAATGTTCTCCATATTGACACCTTGAAATTAAAATAAGTCATTGTGTGTGTATGTTCCACATTTTCTCCCAAACAGAGGGGGTAATTTGGTCCAAACATTACTCACTTCCTAAAATAGATTAACTATGTTAGGAATACGATTTCGGCAAGTGCTACACAACTTTGAAGAGACTCGAAATTGGTAATTAATCAACTATTAATGAAGACGATTCATGAAAGTAGATTATAAATAATCAGCCTTTCGCTAATTTCCTGTACTATAGGAGTTTTGTCGGCAAACGATGAAGATCCCCATTCGACTGCGGAATCACCTCTGACCAACGCCTGACAGAGTTTTCTACTTCATTTTACGAAATTATGACCTTTGGTCGAATACGCCCAATTCCACATAAAGAATAGTGAAAAATTTTTCATGATGAAATGATGAGCAAGTGGAGTGATTGAATATCAATTGTGTCTACTTATGATTGTGTTATGTTGGCTCTGTATAGATTTATTACTCATGATGAATGGAGGCATGTTATAGTTTTATATAGTTGGTTTTTTTTATCCGATAGGAGTTCTCTAGTCAAGCCGGTATGGTTTTTAATTTTGAGAGCGTGTCTCCATCATTCCATCAAGGACCCCTATTATCAGAACCACCATTTTAACAGAATAGTTTGGGTAAAGCCTGCGGAGTTCGTTCAAATAGTATATCTCGATATTTAGTCCGTTTTTCCTAATCTTTTCGGACCATGTTCGTTTCGCCGAGGGCTGAAAACTAAATGAAGAAAATCGTATTAGTCTGTTGGTAGAGGAGGACTACATCAAGCTTATTGGCTTGTATTTGCCTGAGGGTGGGGAATGATTCGGCAATTCTCATTCTTCACAACGGACTCAATATCCCCCTACGAGTGTCGTAGATGGTAGTACAACACTCGTAGCACTGCCTTATGGCTGTGGATATAGGCTGAGACTGCATAAGCTGAACAGTCTGACAGCAAATGCATTATGGTCTCAGCTGCCCCACGACACGCTAGTGTCAGGAACCTCTATACACATCACGCGACTACGGTAGATAAGGGTGTTGAAAACACCAACCTGACAGGTCATTATAAATCCCTTAGTTTCCGACTTCAGCCCACTTGACCTGAGAAATGCATAGGTCAGGATTCTAGATAAGCCAAGGTCTTCAATGTTCTTTAAGAAGACACCATACATTGACTCATCCTTATGTAGCTGCAGAAGAATCTTACTCTTCACAGCTTTGACGTGGGCTTTTTGCTGAACGGGTTCCAACTCGGTGACAGAGTTTGGGTTCGTCCGTTCAGTGTCAAGTAATAGATTGAGTTCAACGGCTGCACGGGTTGCTTCTTTGAATATAAATGCTCCAATACCTGCTTTTTCATAATCGCATACTGAGCAGAAAACGGGATCTGAATCCCTGACGACTTTACAGGCTCCATCCAGTCCCATTCTATTATGTAGACACTCCAAGCTCAAAAGTCCACGGCCTCCTCGTTGTCTGGGAAATTATAACCGTGGAACGGACGGTTCAGGATGCAAGCTCCTATGGAGATTCATCATTTTGCGAGTTTTTACGTCGAGTTGTCGCAGCAGTACTCCAAAGGAATAAAGTAGAATCTGAACGGCAAGAATATTAGTTACAGCAACTCCTAGGTGTTGTTCCACCCCTAAGTAGGTATACGTCTGTCTGACATCCAGATAATGTAGGATGTTTTCGTCTATAAGCTGAACGTCCTCTCCGTATTCCTCGCATCGTCCTCTTTTGAGATGAACCGTGGCACATTTGTCGATCCCAAACTCCGTTCTGATAGCATGCGAATACTCATGCACCACCCTTAAGGACTGATGAATATCCTTCTCTCCGGAGGCATATAGTTTGAGGTCATCTATGTTACACAGTTGGGTGACCTTATAAGGAATGTCATTTTTTTCATCAATAAGATTTTAGAGTTTTCTCTAGAGTTTGGAAGTGCTACTGTTTGTACAGTGTGATACTTGGATCAAGTAGTATGAAGATGAAGTTTCATTACAAATGTTAACCCTCCCTCATCTTCTGAAGTATCGGCTATATCAATTATGAATTACTTATATTATCATTCAGGAACACGATATATTTACATTTTAAATTTATTGTTAATTTTCCTAAGAAATATGAAGGATTGGAGAAGACCTACCCTAGAATATGACTTGAATTAATATTCCCACATAATTTGATTCATTCCAGGTGAAATAGTTGACTTGATAGATTAGAAAACGTTCATAATCACATCTCCCGCATTCTTCTACAAATAAATAAATAAATTTGTTACTGCGAAAACTCGTAAAATTTACTCATTTGAATGCAATGGTTCCTGATTCTAATAACCTCAAATATGAAATTAATATTTATGAGGATGAACAGTTAATTCGAATGAAAATAATGAAAAAGATGTAAATGAATGAACACATGCAAATAAGTCATTTCCTATCATGCAGATACAAGAGCGTTCAAAAATCGTTTCGGTTTTAACAGGTAGGTAAACAAATAAGTAAGATAAATTAGTTTGCCCCACACGCACATTTTGTACTTTGCACTGATAATATAATTCGTTAGCGTATATATTACGGAAAGCAGAAAGGCGTCGAGAACTCAACCTGATTACATCTTAAATTTTAATGAGCAAGCGAGAAGAACTTGCTGAGGGAACGTTATTGCATTGATAGTTTTTGAACTGATTAAAGGAGGGAGTTATGAACTAACGTTTATACTTTGTACTTATTTGAGAATGTATGCGGAAATTATGTTCAAACCAGAAATAATCTTATTCGTTATACACCTATTTATAACATGAGCGAATTGAATAAAGCTTACATATCTGTCGCAGTAAAGAATTGAACAGCAGCGGGAAATCGAAGAAATATTGCATATACTATGTACTAATAAATAAAATAGAAGTACACATTTCGGGAACAAAAAGTGTAGAGCTACTAATTACTGAAAATAAGTTTGAATAACAGAGGAAAAAAACACGCATGGAAAGAATGGGAAAAGTATGAACTTGAAAAAAAATTAAGAAAATTATAGGATATTTCAAATCTACACCTACCTTAGGAGACCTGCCAGAATCCTTCTAGCATTGTAACTTCAAAATAAGAGAATATGGTATATAATCTCGCCTGGTGTTTATTTTCGACCTTACCCACGGAAATGAAGTGGATCTGCGTATTTTGACAGATATCTCATTGTAACTTATATGGCCAAATGTCAATTTTTTTAATATTTCACCACCTGCTGTAAAATCATTAAATGTTATCCAATTCAAAAATATTATAAAAAATCTCTTACTGTCACATTGTTTCTACTCAATTGAGGAATACCTTTCATTCAACCATGAACATATGATACTCACCCCAAATTCTTAAGAAACTCATTAATATATTACGTTTGTATAGGTATCTGTAGGTATATGTAACTTTACCTTTTTCTACATGTATATGTTATTTTAATCCTGTTGGTTTTGTCATTTTAATCTGTTTTGTCTTTCAAGGTTCACCATGTTGGTATATGTAACCTTTAAATTTTTGTACATGAATATGTAATTTTAATCGAACTGATTCTGTCATTTCAATTTGTTTTAGTTTTCAATGTCTTATAGTTTTAGCTCATGTAAGCATTTAACGTCTAGACATGTACATGGCATCCCTGTAATTTTTGATTTGCTACAAACATTATATTTTATGTAAAGCGGTTAAATAAAATCTATCTATCTAAGGAGCTAAGGCACCAGCCGATACTGTGTTTCATAAATTGGAACGACTCAAAAAATACGAATTAAAAATGACTGAAGTGAATGTAAGAAAAAACACTGCCAATGAAGAAAACAGTGTTGTTTTATAATACCAGTAACATAGACCTGGTCGCCCCCACCTGAAGAATAAGGTAATATGTGAAATAAGTGAAAGTGACTTCGTGCGCGAAGGCTCAATAATGAAATGTTTCAAGCAATCGAAAATAAGATGATCAGCACCCTTCCCAACTACAGCAGAAATGATCAAACCAATGCTACAATAGTCAATAACATTACGGAGAAATACACACCGAACACGGAATTACCGTATAAAACTCCCAGGTACAAATTAAACCAATAATGTTTCTACGACCACCAATTCAGTATTATCTAAAACAGAGGTTAACTTAGATTCAGCTCAAGAACAAGCAGGTATATTAAAAATGATGATCATCAAGTCACAAATAATGAACAAAATTCTTGGAGAGAACGAAGACCAACGCAAAATTTCCAGCGTCGGATTGTTGGCAAGGGAGCCTACCGGGACATTCACGAATGCCCCTTCCCCCCCCCCCCCAGTTGGGCTTTCACTCTAAAACTTTTTGTTTGTTGTATAGCTAAAGAGTGACTGACGAAAAATGGCCTAAGCCATAGCGCCCTTATTTTCTGTCCGATTTAATGATAACATTCCCCAATAGCATAGCCTGTGCGGGTAGGGGACGGTTATTGTTATTTACTTTGAGTGACCAGAAAATATATTTTCTGATAATCGGCCCTAATTTTCAAATGAATACGTTATAATTCCCTTAAACTTTTTCTGGTAGTTTTTTTTTTCTTTAGTTCACTGTTGTAAAAATGTATTCTCGTGCAATTCGTTTATTTCACGATTCACTGAAATTTGTAACAAACATGCATTGATTAGTGAAAGTTTTGACGTTGTAGTCCTTTTATATGCCAAACCTTGAATCTGAGCATAAATAAATCATATATTTTCGGAATCTGCATACAATTTTGCGTATTTAGTGCGGATTGCAAGTGAATCGGCCGATTTTGTATTTTTCATGATATTTGGGGGGCCAACCGTTTGCATTTTTTTAAATTTTCGAACAATTTTGTTTCATATCAATTAACTCTAAATTCACACAATATCATTCATCATTCTGAATCGATTGGCGTTCGTAGAATTGCTCTATCTCTAACCGTTCCCAAGTCGAAGTAGAAAAAAGTCATTTCCCTCCATATTTTTTTCCAGTCCCATTCGTTACATTTTTGACATCATATTCCTTTAATATGCAAACCTTGTATCTGAACATACACAAATCATATATTTTCGCGATCTGCATTAAATTTTGCAAATTCTAGACGCGGTTCAACCCGAACTTTTAGTTTTCATATATATATATATATATATATATAGAATTTGTTGAAATTCGACGTTTCGGCTCCGATTTTGGAGCCATTTTCAAGAACTGAAATAGAAAGAAAATTAATGAAAGGATAATACGTAATTCTACGCTGAGGTCTCAATCTGCCTACTCCTCAGGTATAATTACGTTAGGTTTTTGTGACTTGACGTCGGGGTCTCAATCTGCCTACTCCCCATGTCTCGTCACTGGTTCTCTCTAAGGTCTCAATCTGCCTACTCCTTCGAAAACTAAAAGTTCGGGTTGAACCGCGTCTAGAATTTGTTGAAATTCGACGTTTCGGCTCCGATTTTGGAGCCATTTTCAAGAACTGAAATAGAAAGAAAATTAATGAAAGGTTAAAACGTAATTCTACGCTGAGGTCTCAATCTGCCTACTCCTCAGGTATAATTACGTTAGGTTTTTGTGACTTGACGTCGGGGTCTCAATCTGCCTACTCCCCATGTCTCGTCACTGGTTCTCTCTAAGGTCTCAATCTGCCTACTCCATCGAGAGAACTGTGACGAGACATGGGGAGTAGGCAGATTGAGACCCCGACGTCAAGTCACAAAAACCTAACGTAATTATACCTGAGGAGTAGGCAGATTGAGACCTCAGCGTAGAATTACGTTTTAACCTTTCATTAATTTTCTTTCTATTTCAGTTCTTGAAAATGGCTCCAAAATCGGAGCCGAAACGTCGAATTTCAACAAATTCTAGACGCGGTTCAACCCGAACTTTTAGTTTTCAAATATCTGACCGCGGAAACCTATCTGAACATATATATATATATATATATATATATATATATATATATATATATATATGAAACAGGGATATGCTCTCGAGGGACATTGTGCATAACAAGAAGGAACATTTTATTGGACTAAGCCCTCTAGTATATATATATATATATTCGGGTTGAACCGCGTCTACAATTTGTTGAAATTCGACGTTTCGGCTCCGATTTTAGAGCCATTTTCAAGAACTGAAAAAGAAAGAAAATTAATAAATGGTTGAAACGTAATTCTACGCTGAGGTCTCAATCTGCCTACTCCTCAGGTATAATTACGTCAGGTTTTTGTGACTTGACGTCGGGGTCTCAATTTGCCTACTCCTTCGAAAGAACTGAGGAATTGTGGGTTGAGGAACTGTATTTATAGTGGACGTGGCTGAAATGGCCGTGTGCAATGTATTGAGAGAATGATGGAACAAAAGCCCTAGCGCAGCTCGAAGCTTCCTGCACTGCCTCAGCCTGAGCACAAGGATCTGCACAATCCGATAACTCCGAAAGTAATTCAAACGGCCCTCGAGAGCTCGAAAAACTTCACTACTCCTGGTCCAGATCGGAAGCTGCAGGCTGAGGCACTCCTGCAGTCACATATAGAAAAGCCAATGTATTATGCATTTTTCAAGAATATCTAAGAATTTTTTCAATTTCTGCTTTCCTCCGGTCAAGTATGCTGAAGTCAGAGACCCAACACCCTACTCTACCCAGTCTCGTGAAGGGTATATAGGTTCGTGAAACTACATGTGGGGCACCACAGACCATAAAGCATTTCTTGTCAGCTTGTCTTGCTTTTGCGGTCTCAGTCTATATCACAGGTATAACGCGGCGGTACGAGTATCGCTGATTCATCTAATGAACTCTTCAAAAATAGGTTCCTAAGTGTTGATCTTATTTATTTTACTCTCGCTAGATTTTTTTTTCATACAGGTACAACCTACTTTACTTTCTCTCCCATTGTCTACTCTGGTAGCATTCTAGGTGTTCAATCATATGCCAGAGAGGTTCAAAAGCTGGTTTGATGATACCCCTCGAACAAGGATGGTATCAAAAAAATTCCCTGGTGATCGACATTACAGAATCAATCCAGCGGAAAATTCAGAAGTGTACGAAAAAAATCACTCATGTATGTTCAGATTTTTCAGTGTCCACCTTGTGTATACATGTATTTTCATTTCGTATATTCCCAAGAAACAAATTTATTCCACATATTGATTCTCTCGCTTTTGCTTATACACCAGATCATGGTGATGAAGCCCTGTGGTCGACTAGAAATGGATAAATTATTCTGTAAGAGATGTATTAGCTTAGACCAAAGGTGTCGAATTACCATTTTATGTTTGGTTGGCTCGTTGCGGCTTACACTTGCTTAAAATTTGGTATGAAACATGAAACGTTCTCGAATGGAAGATTCAGTGACGGTTATTTCAATAATCAGAGGATGTAACTTGTGGAAGTAGTTTGTTCATCATTAACATATTGTAATTAACTTATGTAATTTGAATAACGAATGGCAAACATGCCATGAGGTGCCAAAGTCTCACCTCTACCTTCTTTCATTTCCGTAAGATTTCGTATGTATAGCAGCAGAATACCTTCGCCTCTGTTATTTCATAAAAATTGCGAATTGAAAAGAGACATCCATTCAAAAACAGAAATTAAGAATCTTTCGACAAGTCATATCCTCGCTAAAGTTTTCTTTCCATTGCAAATTGATCTTTGGATGAGTTAAAGAAACTGTAAAAACAATACAGGGCGTTTCTGAAAATGAAACGAAGCAACTAATGTTATGTGAAAAGATACAATTTTTTGAAGAAACTTTCGGCAATAGACTTCACGTTGTTTTTTCAATTAAAAATATTGTTAGAGGTAATACTGAGCGTACAAATGGATGATTATATTGGTATGGTAAGTAAGCCAATTGATTGATAATAAAAAATAATCTTGCGAACTCTAAAATGCTTACGTTCACAGAGGAAGAAATCATACACATTTGAAAATTTTTGGAGAGATTTAGATTGATATATCACAACTAGAACGTAATATAATTAAGGATCCTTTTATATTTAGAATGCTCCTGTTTTTCATTATTTGAAACTTTCGAAAAACTTCCAAAATTCAAATTATCAAATGGGCTCCACACTGCAACAGGTGATTCAATTTCGAATAGAATGAATATTTTTTATCAAGAGCCTCTCAAATACTCGTTTAAAAATTGAACATCAGTGAACTTATTCTCAATTCAATAAACATCGGAGTAAATGAACATTTTATTGGTTGTCTGTCCATGGAAATGATCATTTACAGCATATATTTTGAAATGATATGATAAAACTTTATATTATATTCCTACAATAACCCATAGAATATTTGCGTTTTTGAAATTGCTTCCTCAAACTTCATGGAGATTTAAAATTGGTTCTACTATCCCTTGTAGACAATACTTTTAAACGTGGTGAACGACAGCATCCGTACGGAATCCTAGCTTGTTGCCATGCAAAAGATTGTGCCGTTTTGTCCCAGGAGGGTTGACTTTCAACCTTATTCCGAGGTTTGTCCGGACTCTTTCACCAGAATACTAATATTCCGATTTTTTAAATTGTTATCTGAAAATGTACAATTCCGATATTTCACTGGATTATACCCATTCCCGTTACACTCTCAGAAACAATTTTATTTCTAATGTACTCTCTATGTGATATCATACACAGTTATCTAATTGAAATTATTCAGAGAAATTGCAATATATTCAAAATTCAGAAGTCTGGAAGTCCATATCTGCAAATATTAATGTTCAGCTCTCGGTGCAAAATCCAAACTAATCACGATTTGTCAATTGGTTCACAACATCACTAAACTTCTTTATATTTTGAGTATTCTATATAGATAGTAGGAGTGAGAGTCCGAAGTCAAGGTCGATGGCGTCAAGTCAAGGTCAATTTTCGAATATTTTGGTATCGGACTATCTCAAAAAAAATATTTTCAGTTTACGAGAGAAAAGAGTTAGACCAATTGTCGTCGGCGAAAGTCGTCAGCCAATGTCGCCGGCGATTGTTGTTGATGAAAAATAATTTTTTGAGGAAAATTTTCCCATTCACAAGAAAAGGAAAAAAACAAGTTAAAAAAAATATATTTCAAAAAATTCAAGTTACAATGGAAAACAAAAAGAAAATTTTTCCATTCACAAGAAAAAGAAAGAAACAACTATAAAAAAAGCATATAAAAAAATTCAAGTCGAGGTTGGAGTCAGGGTCCGAAGTCAAGGTCGAAGGCAAGGTCAAGTCAACGACAAACCTTGACGACAAACTATATGAAGAAAGCTAATTCATTCATTTTTCCTTCATGAAATACATACTAAAAGTAGAATACGGTACTGTCTTATTTGGGAGACTAATTGAATTATTTCCTAAAAACTACCCCCTCCACCACCCTCTTGAGGCCTGAGAAACTGTATGGGAAATGTCATTTGATTAAGTTTTCTATCATGAAACACATACTCAAAGCAGAATGCGGTAATATTTCATTTGGGAAAGTTATTGAATTATTATCTATAAACTACGTCATCTACCACCCTCTGAAACTTTAAAAATTGGTAAGACAGGTGTATCAAAGTGGGAGATGACATTGTCATGATGAAAAGGATTGATTTTTTATATTTCTTCCATATTATTTTTGCAAAAAAAATTTGTATATCTGTGGATGTGGCTAACTTCACACCGGTATCTATAGAACACGAGCACTCAAATATGAATATTCAGAAATGTTATTGACTTTTTTCAGGTTTGTTATTCTAGAACTGTAAAAAATTTGATTATGTCCTGAAAATTAACTGTTAGTCCTAGGAACTTTCACTAAGAAGTAAAACATACAACTTGTCTTGTCAATAAATATGCTGCAAAGTATTAACTTGCAAACTTATATCGGATATATGGCAAGATCTC
Organism: Chrysolina americana; assembly: GCA_958502065.1. NCBI lineage: Eukaryota > Metazoa > Arthropoda > Insecta > Coleoptera > Chrysomelidae > Chrysolina > Chrysolina americana. Next base: position 53,974,536 of record OY293420.1, on the reverse strand, counting down.
GTTAGTCAGTAATGCTAAATTTATTTTCAGAATACTATATACTTCCTCATTTTAGGTCTTCGTGTGCTTTGTGTCCTTTCTTTTCAATTCTATAAAATATGTTTTTTCAGTAGTCTTGATAATATTTATTGATCAGAGTTTTGCAGTTTCATTCGAATGCAAATGAACAAACTAAAGTATCATTCACATTGTTCTCTTTTATTTAGGTGAAATGAATGAAAGGAAAGAATTCGCGAAGCCTTGACAATTTGGAAAAATTGACAGCACTTGCCATGATATTTAGTGAAATATTAATGAATCACAGTAAACTTAAGGCTGAAACACAACGGAAGTTTTATGTTTTTAGTTTTAATTTTCAGAATTTTGGATATTTTTTAACGCGAAACTATCATTGCCATTATTATTCTGATTACGCCTCATAAATAATCTTGTTGATAAAATTCAAGCTACATTTTTCAATTCTGTTTTGCATCTTGTTTCATTTGTAAAATTGATATTCAAAATCCCAAAACTTAAAACTTATTACATGAAACTTCCATTGTGTCTACGGCTTTACTCTCCCCTGATCATATTATTAGTGGCATATTTTGGTTACAAACTGAAAAGGTCCCAGAACCATTCAAAAAAGTAGCTCAGTTGACAAATTTTGGATTAGTACAAAACCAAATCTGCAAAGTTCAACTGTTCAGAACTAGTTCAGAACCGTATACGAAAGGAACCAAAGCAAACCCAAAGAATCTAGATGCTAATTTGACATTTCTTGGTCGGTGGATCAGCGGTCTAATGCACAGGCCGTTCGAAACTTCAGCATAGCGATAGTCGGTTCGAATCCGATGTAGGTGCGAGAATTTTTCTCAACTACTTTATATCGGATTCGATAGGCGGCCGCATGCCTTGTTGAAAAGCAAGTGTATTGTGAGTTGTCTAGATGCCAATCTCGTCTAGTGGTAGCTTGGAGTGCACACCGACCACCCGAGGTGGTGCTGTAGGTTTTCCGGGTTTTCCTGCAGCTGAAAAGTGAATACATCACCTAAAACATCAGTAAGTCGCCCCGGAGCGCCACGGCAAATAATAATAATAGCCGTCCTCTACCCGCACAGGCTATGCCATTGGATACACTCAACGAGTGTTTATGAGGAAGTATTATTATTATTATTATTATATATATTGGGGAAAAGTCAATCGGTTGCATTTGACAATTTTTGAGAACAATGAGAACTTCCATCATCGGTTTTTGAACCGACTTCGTGCTAAAGTTTCGCAACTGAAATGAATATTTGGAATGAAATCATAACTATTGAAACCTCTTGTCACAACGGCAAGCTAGCTGAGCATTTAAATTTGTATTGAGTTTCGATACGTTGTTTACAGAAAAAAATATTTCATCATGTAGGAAAAAACAAATATTACTTTCAATCTCGAATCACCTACAAACGAATGATTTGTCACCTACCTCTGGCCTCTCAACAAATTCCATTTTGCTTCCATGAAGAGAACACCTTCCTGAATTGGATTCCATACCATAGTGTCACTTTCTACGACTCGCATTTTCAAACAAAAAAGAGTCCCGCGTTCAAAATGAACACACTCCCGAGTATAAATAATATCGAAGAATCACAAAATAGTTACTAATTAGGTTGGCGTCATAAACACCTCACCCACAAAAGAGAAATGACAGATAAGAAAATAATTGGTGATAGAATTATTCCAAAGCACACTTGGTTGAGTATTCACAAGACATAGCTAGTAGAATTTCGTGATCATGGAATGATATTCAAGATATCAAAATATTTATGAGAGTAAAAATTCTGAGAAATTTCAGGCAGAACGTAATTTTAAAATTATCAATTCCAAGGTTTTCCGTAAGGCAGGAAACGTGCAATGTGTAAGATAAGGATGAACAGCATGGGGATATCCATAACCGTAATTTTTACAAAGTAGGTAGAATGGGCGAAAAGGTACGAAATTAAGGGGTCAATAGAAAGATGATAGGAAATCCCAAAAACTTTACTTCCGGAGATAGAAAGTGCTATAGCAAATGTTCGAACAGATAACCTTCAGTTTGTAGATACAAGTATGCCTTTCTTAGTGTGAGATTCAAAAATACTCTTAGAATACCTTATTTTCAATATGGCCTCACAAAAAAAGTCTGGAGGTGTTAGGTCTGGTAACCTTGCTGGCCAGAGTGAATCACTAGAAGTGCTATTTTCAATATGGCCTCACAAAAACAAGTCTGAAGGTGTTAGGTCTGGTGACCTTGCTGACCAGAGTGAATCACTATGAGTGCTGATCTATGTCATTTTAATGTAGAATTATCGAATGCAATGACAACAATAATAACAACAATTAAATACTCATTCAAGAAGAAAATTATTTTGTAAAAATTAAAGCTATTTATGTTGCCATGCTATGTTCAAAAATTGACCTAATAATTTTTACTGAAGAAAAATATGAGAAAACAATGTGCTTTACATCGATGCATTCGAACAGGTTGTACTTTGTTTTCATGCCATATAAATAACAAAGTTGATGATGATATCTTCAAAATAAAACGATGTATTGAGATGATGTGATCACCATTTTATAGAGCTAAAATAGTAACGATGAGAAAGTCATTGTTGATACGCTTTCTATCCATTAACTTGACTCCAGAGACACTGCAGCCAAAAATGCTCGTATGGAGATGAAACTGTTAACGGTGGATAGACTGGCGGTATTTATAAAATGCACCGACCATAGAAAAATCTGTAAAATAGATACTCATAGCCAAAATATTTGCGGTGTCTCAGAGAAGTGAGTATGTGAGCGGGGCATTACCGACGAGGCCGATTTGCTTTATTTTACAGAATAAACGGAAAACAATTGCTCATTTATATTCATTTCTGAATGATTCTTCATTATTGAAGTTTATTAAGTTTTTATAACTGTTGATAATGACGTATATTCTGATTTTAATTCTGACTAATTTCAGAAACCTGAAAATTGAATAAGGAAGCTTTATTCAACATCATCAATTTATTTTTCAACGAATTCATATGTTTCGATGAAAACAGTGTTTTGAAATATTGTCTCGAATTCTAGAAGAAATTTGGTGTACTGCAGGCCTGAAGTGAAAAAAGTGGGATAGTGCAATAGATCTGAAGAAACTCGAAAGTTTGGTTTGATATGTTTCAATGATTGGTGAAAATCTCTTGAAAAATTCTTGCTGCTGGCCGAAAATAATCTGAAACGTAATGGAACCATACATCATTCGATTTAGATTGAAAAGTACTTAGAAAACTGCATTCATCAGCCATATTTCAAAAATCTAAGTTGATGATGGTTGATCAATATCGAAACATAGGAAAGTGAGACGGATATCATGACAAAAAAGTTTATGAAAAGTAGCTGCAAAGAAGTTTCTGCTGAAACGATTACAGAAATAAAATAATAAATCGAAAAATTTATATTTTCCAAAATAACATGAAAATACAAAGTTTCATTTTTTGTGTTTTGATTCACATGAAAAGGAAAATCCTGGTATGTTCGTTGAAAGTTCGAACCCTGGGAAAGAGATAATAATGATAATAAAACTCCCTAACAAACAGTCTTAGAGTGTACCCAAAGGCATAGACATAGGCATAGGCAGAGTTTCAAGCGAAGACTCGACAATATTAGAAATATATATTTTTTAGTGAATTGTCCGATCTCTTCATATTCATATTATGTAAAGAGATCGGTTTTTCACAGATGTATTATATCTTATTTTTTCTTCTGAATAGCTTGACTAGTAGAACATTTGTATTTAAATGTTACTGACAGAATATTCTTATTTTCTCGACACCAGATGGCACTAAATGAAAAAAAAAATTCCTGGATTTTCACTATTATCCATAATTTATGTTAATTTTCCACAGTGTCTGTCACAATCAAGTTTCAATGATAGTTATGCAGAGCGTTTAACTTTGTGCAAGACCTTGAAAAGTATTGCTATATCAACACAATAGTTGTGGAATTCTGATTTTACTCATAGGTACGAACTAATGTAAAAGCGACGGTACTGGCAGGAACCAATAAATTTTTTCAATTTAGTGTCACTTGGTCTGGAGAAAACGATGAAGTTTTGTTATTAATATCGAAATATAAATATTCCATTATGAGTGAATATACGAAGTATTCAGAAGAAATTTTTATATTCGTAAAGAGATCGAAAAATACATAAAAAAAAATTATTCAATATTCTTTGTATTTAAGTGAGAAGTTTAAACACCAATGATCACGTGACGTGTAAAATTTATTTCATATGATGAACTTTCTTCTCATATACTGTAGTGTATGGCGGGACTGTACCTATACAGGCCGTTTCTTTTATCATATGGTAACATTGCTATATTCTAAACCGTAATAGATACAAAGACGATTAAATGGGAAAAAAGGTAACTATTATGATGAGCAGTAAATTGGTCATAGAAAATTTACGGTGATTCTTGCCCTTCCCAACTTGTACAGGGAAAACTGAAAATGCTGTTTTCGGTTTTTTACGTTTAATTAAAAATTTATCATTACGTAGTTCTAGTACATTTTGAATACAATAAAACTTTCCTGTTTCATTTTTTTATATTATCTGAAATAATCATTCTATTCGTAAAAAACCGAAAACAGCATTTTTAGTTTTCCCTGTATAAGTCGGGAAGGGCGAGAGTCCCCGTAGATTTTCTCTGACCAATGTACTGCTCACCACAATAGTTACATTTTTTCCCATTTAATCGTCTTTGTATCTATTACAGTTTAGAATATAGCAATGTTACCGCATGATAAAAGAAACGGCCTGTATATACAGGTTATTATGTAAGTACGTGGCCAATCTTGAAGGGGTGAATCTTTCAGTGATTCCAAGACGATAAATTGAAATGAACATAGGTCCGGTAATGCTTCATTTTCAAGATACAGGGTGTCAAAATTTTCGAAAGAAATCGTCGTTTTCGTAAATATCTTTATGATCATTGAAACGATTGTTTTGAATTTGGCAGTATTATTAAGGGTAGTGAGGGGCTAATTTAGCCTAACCTACATCAAAATTATCATGTCCAGTGGCGTCCCGTAAAGCACCTTAACCAATATTTTTGACAGAAAAAATGTGCGCTATTGATTCTTTTACAATTGAAATAACAATAACACCCCAGTTTTTGATGGTTTAGTAGTTGGAATATTTCATTGTGTTATCCCAGGGACTCACAATAAAGTGATTTTTAAGTTTTCTCTTAAAAATAGAACAAGTTACGAAAAACATTCTAGATATAAAAATGATGTAATTTCAGTTGCTTAATTTGAAACAAATACAAAATTTGCGAAAAATCAGTTGCGCACATTTTTTTCTGTCAAAAATATTGGTTACGGTGCCTTCCGGGACGCCACTGGACATAATATTTTTAATATATTTAGGGCTACGTCAGCCCTTCACGACCGTCAATAACACTGTCAAATTTCAATAAAAAGAGCTACTGAATTATTCTATAATCTAAAATAAAAGCAATCTGGATATTCACTCTTTTTATAAACTTTTGTTGTAATGATACGAATTCTTCTAAAAAACTCAACGTCAAAAAGAAAACTATAGTAATTAATGAAATATCAATTGGCAAATTTCAAACTTATATCAAAATTATTACAAGATCCTTACTCAGTTATGCTAAATTGGTTTTCAGAATACTTGAAGACCTAAGTTCCATGTCGCAATTTTCAAAAAATAACATTGCAATTCTCAACATCTTTGGTATAGAATCATCCCCTAATGAAAGGATAACTGTGAATTTCTAATGAATTTTGAATGAATTTCTTGATGACGTACGTGTCGTCATATGTACAACCAGTATTTTCAGTGGATAAAGGTGTTCTGTTACAGTTTAGTTCCATGACAGCTTTATCCACTAAAAATTTTGAAAGATCTGTTGGAGAAAAACCATGGACTTTTTCTCTCTCTGTTATTATTATCGTACAGTGGGGATGTTACAGTGTTATCCACAAAACATACAGTTTTGATGTGAAGACATTGAATATCATGATACAATTTTCTGAGCTATTGAGCAATCACTACTAGAGATAGTTTATTATTATTGAGTTTCATTAGGTTAATTTTATTCTTCAGCTGTGATAGTAGAATAGCAATATTAGTCTGGCTTACCAGTCAAATCTTCAGAAAACTGTTAATGTGCCTTTAACACTACTCATATTCATCGTATGTCATCATCCATTCCTGATCCACTGGAATATCATAAAAAAATGCACCTTTAAATACTTTGTGTGTGAATTTGGAATATTTTTTCAGTAACTTTGAAGAGCTTTCAAATTACTTTCATTTATTTATGAGAAGCCATTTTTACAAGTTCATTTACAAAAAGAATTCCTCGTATCTTTGAATCAGAACGTTAGTTTACTAGGAAATTGTTTATTTTTAGGATTTGATGCATTTGTTCGACTGAGAATATTCTAAAATTTTGTCCACTTGTCATCGAAATTTATTTTTGTGGTATGATTTGGATTCAGCTAGTCGAGATATATTCAACAGATGTTTACGATTTTTCGAAAAATAGAAAATTAAATTTTTCGAAAATTCGATCGTGTGAAGGAATTTTTGACGTTCCATTCCTTTTTTATGCACAACCTTGTATCTGAGCATATACAATTCATATATTTTCGAAATCCGCATGAAATTTTGCGTATATAGTGCGAATTTAAAGTGAATCTGATAGTATTGTATTATTAATGATTTTTAGGGGTCTACCCCTTACGACTTATTTGAGTACTTACTTTTGTTCGTCGATCAACTTTAAATTCACAATATATACTAATTTCATTATTCTAAATCGATAAGCGTTCGCAGAATTGCTGTATCTTCAACCGTTCTCGAGGTGAAGATACAGTTTCGAGAATATTTTCTTTTTGCCGATCGACTTGAAATTCACAGAATATACTAGTTTCTTCACTTTGGATCGCACGTGCTTCAAAAACCCTGCATGGGCACGCATACATCTGAACTGGCCATTTAGGTTGACAGGCATACATTTCTCATGCAGGGTTGAAAATACTTGAGATTTTCAAAAATGCATGCCTGCGTGCGTGGAAAAATCTACAATTTCTGAGTGAAATATGGTTGTTCTGATTTCTCATAGATTCGTAACTCCAGATGAATCCAACTGGAGGGCGCCTAGATTAAAGATTGAACAATTCTGCGAACATCAATCAATTCAAATTGAAGAAAGTAGAATACTTTGTGAATTTCAAGTCGATCGGCAAAAAGAAAATTTTCTCGAATCTTTTTTAAAGAAAATAACTACTCCTAACTCCAGTAAAACTTGTCAACTCGAAAACGGTTGAAGATACAGCAATTCTGTGAACGCCAATCGATTCAGAATGATAAAATTAGTATATATTGTGAATTTCAAGTTGATCGACGAACAAAAGTAAGTACTCAAAAAAGTTGTAAGGGGTAGACCCCTAAAAATCATGGAATTACAAAATCATCAGATTCACTCGATGGTCTCACTATAGACATAACATTTCATGCTGATTTCGAAAATATTTGATTTGTTTGATACAAGGAATGAAATATCAAAAATTCCTTCGTTCAATCGAATTTTCGAAAGTTTTTATTTTCTATTTTTCAAATAATCGCAAAACATCTGTCAAACATATATCTCGACTAGCTGATTCCGAATCATACTACAAAAATAAATTTCGATGAAGAATGGACAGAATTTTAGAAGATTTTTAGTGGAAAAAAATGCACTTATTCCTCAAAATCGACAATTTCCAAGTGAACTAGGGTTCTAATTCAAAAATACCAGAAACTTTTTTTGTAAATGAACTCATAAAAATGGCATCTTATATATAAATGAAGGTTATTTGGAAGCTCTTCAAGTTATTGAAAAAACATTCCAAATGAACACACTAAACTATTCAAAGGTATATTTTTTATGATAATCCAGTAGATCGTGGATCGATAACGACATAAACGATGAATTCAGGTACTGTTGAAGACACATTGGCAGCTCTCTGAAGTTTTACCGACAAGCCAGACTAATATTATTATTCTACTATCACAGCTGAAGTATAAAATTCACTCATTTAACTCAATAATGAAAACTTTCTCTATTGTTGTTGGCACAAACTTCAATTACTGGAAAAAATGCTGACGTAAGTGGGAAAATATGACTGATTGTCATCTAATAACTTAGGATCCGTTTGCCTCTAGAATAGATCCCATCATGGTATTCGATATTTTCAGATAAAAATCGTATGTAACACTCCCCACTGTACAATAATAATCACAAAAAGAGGAAAACCCAAGAGAACTTTCGAAATTTTTAATGGATAAAGCTGTCATGCAACAAAAATATATATCAACTCTGATGCATGAGAAATGCATGCCTGTTGACTTACCTCTTACCGTCTCAACAAATTCCATTTTGTTTCCGTGAATAGAACACCTTCCAGAATTGGATTTCCCACCACAGCGTCATATCATATTCGACGATTAGTATTTTCACACATTTCCCGAAAATACATTTCCGCGTTCAAACGGAACACACTCCCGAGTATAAATTATATCGAAATATCACAAAATAATTGCTGAATAGGTTGGTGTCACCTTCAAAACACCTCACCCACAAAATTGAAATGACAGATTGATGATGGAATTATTTCAAAGCACACTTGGTTGAATTTTTGCAAATAAAGCCTCAGTCACAAGGCGTACGGCTATTACGATTTAGTGATCATGGAATGATATTTGAGATATTAAAATTTTCATGACAGTATAAATTCCGTGAAAAATTAGAAGAAACCTATAAACGAATGTTTGTGTGTTATCAATTCCAAAATTTTCCGAAAGACAGGAAACTTATAATATCGATATTATAAGTATTATCTAATGATGATAATTTATATCTAATTGCTTGTAATGTTAATGTAGCGTATTTTCAGCCATTGTTGGCACGCTTTTTATTAATCATCATGACTCCAGAGACTTTGCAGCCAAAATGAATTTTACTTTCAATCATGTATCATTTCCAAATGAATTATTATTCACTTACCTATTGCCGTCTCTCAGCAAATTCCACTTTGCTTCCATGAAGAGGACCACCTTCCCGAATTGGATTCCCTCTATAGCGTCACATCACATTCCACGATTACTATTTTCAAATATTTTCCGAAAAAAGAGTTCCGCGTTTAAACTAAACACACGAGTATAATTAATATCGAAAAATCACAAAATTTGGCTAATTAGATTGGCTTCATCTTCAAAACACTTCGCCCACAGAAATGAAATGACAGATTGATGAAGAATTGGTGATAGAATTATTTCAAAGCACACTTTGTTGAGTTGTCGCAAATGAAGCCTCAATAGCAAGATATAATATGACTAATAGGATTTCGTGATCATGGAATGTTATTTAGGATGTCAAAATTTTCATGAGTAAAAAAATTCGAAGATAATTCGGAAGAAACGTTTATACGAATATTAGTATGTTATAGATAATAAGGTTTTCTGAAAACTTGTACCTTTATTTTAATATCTAATAATTTATTTATTAATTATATAATTTAATAATTTATAACGAATTGCTGGTAATGTCAGAGTAGCTCATTTCCAGCCATTGTTGACCCGCTTTTTATCTTTCAACATGATTCCAGAGACTTTGCAGCCAAAAGTGCTGATATAATATTAAAAATAACAGTCTCAATTTCCTGTTAGGAAAAAAAATCTCAAGCAGGCAGAACAGTTTTACTAAAAAAATAATAAAAAAATACTTTAATGAGAAAAGGTCGAAAATCAGATAGATGAGCTGCGAGCAGCCCCTGTTATTATTCTCAAGCCAAAAAAAATTGAAAAGGCATGTATTCTATGGTAGCAAGCAAAAATAATAGAAGCGCTACGTGTAAGTTGCCCCTAATATAATGTTATCAACTAAAGACGTAGAGATATAAGTATTTGAAAATAAAAATGAGATTATGACCATATAAGAATGATGAAAAAAAAGAATTATTGTACAAAAAACAAGGTATTATAATAATATGGAAAAGAAGAGGAGATAGAATGATGACGTAACCTGAACTCAAGTAATATTTATTGCTGGACGAGATATTTTCTGTACTGTTTTTTGAATAATTTGTTATTCATGGACTTCATATTGTCCTGTCTTGCATTAATTAATTTGGAGGCTTAGTAAGTAAGAGAGTTGTTTAATTGTTCGGTACGATGGTGGGGTGTATATGGACGTCACCACCAAATAAAAATAATAATAATAATACTCCCTCACCAACTGTTATATTTTTCATTAAGTAGGTGTTTTTTTGTGGGTAAGGATCCTGATGTTCAGATCAGACAAGCAAAATGCAATAAGCGTCTGCGTTTGACAGTCCCATTTGACAGTACTATAAAGCACTGTGAAAATTTGCAGTATATAACATGATGATAAGTGGCCCCAGTATTGATCCCTGGGGAACGCCACTGACAACGTCAGTAGAAAACTTTCAAAGAAAGTCACCACAGAGGAAGATAGACCTATGAATTGATCTGAGAAGATCGTGGTTAATAGTATCAAAAGTCGATTCCCCTCATGATGTCGTCAGTGACATTCAGCAGTGATGTTTCACAGCTGTGATGTTTCCGAAAGCCATACTGCCACACAGGTAAAATATTATATCTGTCGATAAAATCACGTAATTGACGTTCAGCAAATTTTTACAGTACTTTCGAAAGTGTTGACAAAGTGCTGATCGGGCGCAGATCTTTTAAAGCTTTTAGGGATTTTTTTTAGCGATAGGGGTGAAGTTAGCTTCTTTTCGTGTCTCTGGCAAACCACTGTTCATGAAACAGAAATTGATAATGTGGGTAATGAATGGGATAATTAAAGAGCAGCACCTAAAAATGATTTTCATATTCAATCCATCACTGCCTGTAGCGCTAGATTTCAGTATATAAAGTGCTGATATTGCTCTTGGAAAGATCAAACTGTCCAAGAGTATCGATCAAAGATCTACTTTACTTACTGAATGCTGATAAGATACAGATCGTGAACTTGTCTGCGGTGTTTCAGAGAAGTAAGTTAGTATGTGTGTGAGGCATCACTGATGGGACGAAATGCTTCATATTCGATGAAATAAAACGGAACTCAATTGCGTGATAAAATACTTATTATTCAAATAGATGCATCTAATTTCAGAATTATACCTATTTTTATGTTTTTTCGCAAACAAGACTAGGTTCTGTATCTCATTTAATTTTTTTTATGGTATCGTTGAAGCTGAACGAAATAAGGAACACTTTAGAGCAACCCCTCACAAGCTTTTTCTACTGTTTCGTCATCGATAAACCATCATCAACTTTTTTTTATATATTTCTGTTGAAGTATTTTTGATTCTGAATTCAGTAAGATACCACAAATTTATTAAAATATTTTCAGATAGGTACTAGACCTTATTGAAAAAATGTGAAAAAGTGAGAAGTCTAGATATGAAGTTTTGGGTTAATATGTTTTATTGATTGGTAGAAAGGATATGAAACGTAATGAAACCATCATAAGTCACATTATTGCATTCAGAACATAATGTACTAAGAAAAACGATATTCATCAAAACAGAGCATTATTAAAAGAAAGAAGTTGATGATGGTCATTAAAATCGGTGACAAATTGCTGTGAAGAAGTGTTCGATATCTTATTGCAGATAACAGCATAAAACAAACCTAAAGTTTTTTTATTTTCCGGAATAACTTGAGAAGACAGAATTTTCTTGGATATATACGCAACTTTCATTCCACTGCAGCAAAACTGGATCTATAACTATTTCTGAGATCGTCATGTTGGACATTTTTATCTTGTAACTGTAACTGAGAATTATATGAAAAAAGTACTCAATAATAATAATACTTTCTCTAAACACTCATATCGTAGCATGTGCGGGTGGAGGACGGCTATTATTATTATTTTCCGTGGCGCTCCGGGGCGACTTACTGATGTTTTTGGCGGTATTCACTTTTCAGCTGTAAGAAAACTCGGAAAAACTTACAGCACCACCCCGGGCGGTCGGTACGACTTAGAGCTTGCACTCGAACAAAATCTCCAATTCCACTCTTCGTGCTCATGGTAACGGAAGTTCTGATGTTCTCAAAGAATAAGTATACAGATCTTTCTCGAATAAATGTTATCGCAAATATGTGCAAAAATTTAGAAGAAATATATCATGTACAAATATTTTCAGGTCAACAATTCAATGAATTTCCGAAATGCAGACTAACACGTCCTTTATTATATAATATCATAATAGAAATATATATCAGATTGATTGTAGGTAATGTCGAAGTGCAGCATTTCCTGTCATCGTTCAAGTGCTTGGGTTAATTAATATGCCACCAGAGACACTGCAGCCAATAAGGGTCATGTACTCGTCTTACGCCCCTGGGAATATAAAACTGTTAACGCTGATATCTTAGAAAAGCATTTATCATAGATGTATCTGTGAAATACATACAAATCTCCAACTTTCATGTGGTGTTCTACAGAAATGAGTATGTGAGCGAGGCATCACAGAAAACGAAATGGTTTCTGTGTATCTTTAAGACAACCACGTGGTGATCGATAGAGTTTCATTTGACACTCTGATATATAAATTCTGGTATTCCGCAGGGATCTATTTTAGCACCAACACTACTTCTGCTTGACATTAATCATTTATTGAGAGCTACATCATGCACAGTACACAGCTTTGCAGATGATAGTACCCTTTATTCCACTTTCTCTGCCAAAGCTCCAATATTAGCAAGTGAAACGAGGAAAGAACAGGAGAGGAACGTGAACGAATCAAATATGAAAATGCTTCTGGAATGGGGATTCAATACGAAGAGAACATAAGCATGTTCCTTCCCTAGAAAGGTCGATCTCACAGTGGTGGCTATTGCAATTATGTAGGGAGTTTCCATACCAATGAGGTTCCCCATTTCAATGCTTGGTATTACCACCAGCAGTAGCTCTTCATCCATGTGAGGGCCATTGTCAAATCAAAAACGTGGTTTCCTGTTTCGTGCCAAGAGCTATTTCAGTCCCTGTCAACTGATTATGATTTATATGGCATAAAATCGACCTTTCCTGGAATACTATTTCCATATATAAAGTGCAGCCCCAAAACACACACTGAAACTTTAAGGTTATGTCCAATATAGAGCACCTGTTAGCGGATCCATCGAGACTGACCTATCGAAGTCAGTATTCACATACCTTTGTAGTCGCTCGTTCGACATGCGGAATATTCTCTAGGGGGTCGGTGGATCAGCGGTCTAATGCACAGGCCGTTCGAAACTCCAGCATGCCGCATGCTTTGTTGAAAAGCAAGTGTATTGTGAGTTGTCTAGATGCCAATCTCGTCTAGTGCTAGCTTGGAGTGCACACCGACCATCCGAGGTGGTGCTGTAGGTTTTCTGGGTTTTCCTGCAGCTGAAAAGTGAATGAATCACCTAAAACATCAGTAAGTCGCCCCAGAGCGCCACGGCAAATAATAATAGCCGTCCTCTACCCGCACAGGCTATGTCTTTGAGTACACTCAACGAGTGTTTATGAGGGAGTATTATTATTATTATTAATAGTTCCTTCAATAAACAGCAAAGCTATAGAATTCACTGCATCGGAGGGAGGGAAGAAGAACACAAATTCCTACCTACTTTTCCGCTGCTCCCTCGATGTTCTCTGAACATTACAGGATTTTCCTTTTAGTGACCACACAATAAAATATTTTTTCTTCGAGGTAGAACCGTACCCGCACTTCTAACACCACCAGCATTGCTGTTAATCCCAAGTTTGTTGAATGGAGTTTGTCAACATGTTTACATCCATAGGCATCGCGTTCCTACAAATTAATAAGGAAATTTTGTTCGGTAAAAATTTCATTTTGAATTTCACCATTTTTAATGGGGAGAGTGCACGACATTCTCCGTAATGGAGTGAAGTGATAATATTATTTCACCATGTATGGAAAACATATTTGCAAATTAGAAAATAACCATAAGAATCACAAATAAAGATATGTCTTCGTCCACTGTCTACTGATCACCTTGCGATTATTGCAAAAAGCAAATTAGCCAGGACAGTCTTGGAGCTTACACAGACAGCCCTAGATATTATTTACAGGTGGTGTAAATGGGAGGAGCTGACAGTGAACCCTCATGAAACCACAATAGTTATATTTTCACGAAAAAAAGTACTAGGAGGATTTAGGTCACCTGTACTCAATGGGATAGAAATTCCATTTGTTTAGGAGGCAAAATACTTAACATAGAATCAACACCTTCAAAAAGTTATAGAAAGAAGTACAGTTCAAGCCGAAGATAAAAATCTCATTGACCTTATTTCAAGCGGAAATCGTTGCAATTCACCATTGTGCTCAAAAGCTCATAAGGCATGAGTTTTCAGAAAAAAACCATTGTCATTTACTCAGACGACCAAGCTGGGATAAAAACAGTCATTGAAGTCCTCAAAGAGCTGGGCAGTCAGAACAGAACAGACTGACTCTAGCCTGGGTACCAGCACACACAGGTTATAGAGGCCATGAAGAGGCCGATTCACTAGCCCGTGAAGGGACAAGTAAGACCCAAAACCGTTTTGTGGTATGGCAAAAGCTGTACCTACTAAAAACAAACACCGAATCATGGATCCATCAGAAATCTCAAGAATGGTGGAACAATTCACCAGAAATGAGACAGGCCAAAGAGTTCATCAACCAGCCAATATTCACAGAATATTTACTGAGCCAGAAGAGGAGCACTACTATAATATTAGTAGGGATTCTTATAGGGCACTGTAGGCTCAACAGGAAAATGAGTACAATCGATCTGGCAAAAGAAATGCTATGCAGATTATTTTAGGAAGAAAAGGAAACATCAGTACACACACTAAGAAGCCACTGCGAGGGCTTGTATACATGTTTCTAACTCTTGGAGAAGGAAAACCAAACGCTCCCAGATACATGGTAGTTCTAATAACAAGACTATGGAGTCTTGTAACGAAGGCAGGACTAGATAGAGAATTCTAAACGATTTCAAGGGCACACACAATAGATCTGAAAAAGTCGCAATTTAGAGGCTTGTAGCACGAAAGTCCCAAACTAAACTAATCTAATTTATTGCTCAATTGATTGCAAGTACCAAAAGACTGTCATCAGAATACTTGATACTTGTTGATAATCTATATTAACTTTCATAACAAACCTTTATCTTGAATGCCTTTAACAGATCAATGGTATACTTCCACTTGTAGAAGATATTGTGTTGCGAAACAATAGTCGTGGTTCTGGAAACCCAGAACTGGTTTTTAAACATCTGAAATAATCTCAAACTTCATTATAAGACATGTTACTGAATTATAAGATAAAATAATATTCATATGAGTGAAAGTGCCATACAGCTCTTATCAATTTACGAAAGAAAACATATTTGAATATCCTTTCCTCCGAAAACTCACTAAAAGTGAAAATTATGATACAATTGACAAAAAATATATATTTTCCTGGTTCATACCACGACAGACATTTATTGATATCTGACAAATATTCGTGAAATAGTCCTCAAAGAGGACAATGTTGCTAGTTCTCCAACTATCTAGATAATCTCAAGTTATTTTTCTTCCCTAAGAACCTTTCGATGTACTCTCTCTGAAAGTATTGCCATTTTGAAAATCTCTTGCAGACCGCCAAATTCTAATCACCTCGTACGTAAGGACAGATTCCGTGGCAACTCCACTCGATATCATTCACTGAAAGTTCATGTTGTGATTAAAACTTTATTACAGGTCCATTTCTCGAAGCGTATGTTGTTGTTCGAAGTTGTCTCAGTTCGAAAATCTTTCATTAATCTGATCGATAGGATTTTCTAAATCTCTAAAGTAGCGAAGTGGTAAGTGTTCCCCAGTCTCGATTCCAACGTCCCAACTAAACTGGGGCAACCTCGACAGTGATGTACGAGAATAATTCCAGTGATGTATAATATAATGAATAACAGAGGTTGTCAGTTCGGATATTAGTATTGTCGGTTCATTAGAAGCCATACTTGGCTTCCTTACCCCGGTGCACACATGTTCCTTTTTGTACATTTGGTCCTGAAATTCGTTGTGGGAGGAAACCAAGAGAAATTAGACAAATTTATTCACTAATCATTTCAGCTCGTGGAATACTTTCCCCCACAAGCTCTCAAAGTGTGAGAACAATAAATGTAAATTCGCGCTACGAATCAATAATACACCTCTTTTGAATGGTGACAAAATATCTGGAATGAGTTTATATTATAGACAACATTGAAGTAGTTTTCCAGAAACGTAACGTTCTATAAACAATAAATAGTTTTTTAACTTGCAGCTTATTTCCACAGCTAACACACTTATAACAACTCAAAAATGCAAAAACTTACCTGAAAACAAGAATACGGCGATTGATTTGAACCTGAATGAAAGACATGCTGAATAATTCTATTAAAGAATCTATTAAAGAGGTTTATGTAATGAAAAATGTATATACAAACTTATCTTACGAAGTTATAAATATCATGAATGGAATACAGTAAGTAGACGTTGAAATTTCAAAAACTGAATGCATCAAAAAAGTTTGTATTTAAATCATCTTCTTCATCCATCCCGTATATCTGAAAAATAATCAACATGTACAAGTTCATTTGTGCAAACCATGCAGTTGGTTGAAAATTAATTCTATAGTTATTCATGATACACGTGTTGAAGTGGCATAAAAACGCTTTTAACATTTGTTCCCTCAATTTTTTTGTACACCTGTTGCTGCTAGTGGAACGATAAAAAAAACTTATTCAATTATTCCGTATAAGATGTCGGTGTCCTGTATGTCAAATAATATTTCCTATAAAGGATATCAAGTTCAAAACTTCTCACCCTCAAGATTTTTCTTTTAGTAGATGATATGAGAATTCAAAAAAACACCAATGGTATCCTGTACCTTGATATGCTTGAAGAGACCATTGACCCTCTCATAACTCACGAGCTAGAAACACAAATTGATGCAAAAGGTGATGTACTTTTGCAAAAGGATCTTTTAAATTTCCAACCACATTATTTTCCATCCGTTCGACAGTGGTTGAACGGGAGATTCCCGGGTAGATGGATTAGCAAAAGAGTAGTAGTTGAATAGCCTACGAGATCACCAGATTTAACTCCCTCAGATTGTTTTCTTCGAATGCATCTTAAATTCGTTGTTTATACAACACAACCTGCTGATATTGATAAAATTCGTTTAGAGCAACATGGAAAAAATTTTGAACAGTTTATAAAATAGGTGTAAGAAAATTTGCAGGTTTAAAATTTTTTCCTCGCAGATCAAAAGACGGACAGTCAATACAATGATGCATCTCAATGCATGCAAATTATAATCACTTCTGTAATCTGAACGCTATTTTTCTGAAAATGCTCATCAAAAGTCGAGTATTATTGGAAAGAGAATTGAACGCCTATCAAAATAATGTGCCACCTAACCCCATTCTCATTTTAGTTTATGAAGGTAACATCTACCCCTCCTAGGCGGTTGAGCAACGAGGTTTGAAAATATTCATTACAAGTGTCCCTCTTGAAAATAAAATTGTCGTGTCTTTTCCATTTCTTCATATTATATTCTGAAAGGAAGATATTAAGGGTGGGAAGTTTTCAAATTGACACCCTGTATGTGGTGATATGTCTTATTACTTGTATACGTTAACGTCGAGGGTAAGGGCGCAGCGTGACTTGCAATGGTCTTAGCGATTTGGTCTTCACACTGACCGCCAGTCGTTTGTACGGGTGTGAAGTGTGTGTAAGAAATGATTCCCGTGCTATCGTCTCTAGTGACAAGTTCAAACCGGTTGAACTTTCCTGAAGCCGTACGTGAATTGTGCACTCTGACGCTAGTTCAATGTGAATAGACACAAACAACATTTCCACAAATTCAAAGGAATTTATTGAGAGACAGAATTTTTCTGAAATCGATGTAGAGTTCTGTTTAGTATTGGCTTCTAATAGGTTGGTGTCTGGAAAGGAAAAATGAATCTGCGTGTCATCGGCATAGAAGTGGCAGTTGCTAAAAATCATGTGAAGACATTATGGAGGGTACAGGACCCGAAATCGAACCCTGCGGAACACCTTTCTCAATAGCTAGGAATTCAGTAGTATGTCTTTCTACCATGACTGCTTGGAGTCGATCGGATAAATATGAGTATTATAGTGACTGCAACGACAAAAAATCCAGTGAAATGTAGAATACCTAACAAAAGCTGATATTTAATTCTGTCAGAAGCTTCAGTGTAATCAAGCATGACCAGTGGTGTCAGGTGATCACGGTCCACTGCAGTGAGGATGAGGGTATGATATTGTACGTTTCCAAGTGCTTTCGCATTTGAAAATGGGTAAGTTTTTCAAATGTCCTCGCAAACGTGCACAGAATGCTGATAGGACGAAGTGATTTCATATCCTCTGGATTAGGTATTTCAGACAATGGCAGAATTAATGTTTTTTTTTTCATATGGAAGGAAAGGCATTTTTATCGATGCAAAAGTGGATGGACAACAGAGTATTAGCATAGTTATGCTGATTTGGTCAGCACCAGTTGCTTTAGCTTTGATAGACAAAAGTATTTTATATTCAGTTTCGGAAATATTTCCTCATAACAAGGTAGGTGTTCTGATTATCAGTTCCATCTCTATTGAAAAAATGTATGTTATTAAGTATCTATCATCATTTCACTTTCAGCAATAGTGTTTAAATCATTTTTATCACCGGTGTAAGAATGGATTTCGACACAATCAAATATGAAAACGCCAGTTTTTAAGTCAAAACCTATAAACGAACGTCACTTCTGATGACAGTTGTAAAAAAAAATGGATTACAAGGAATAGATAATACCCGATCTTTTAGTACTATACATTTAGATAAGGCTGAATAAAACTTTTCAGTGATTGAATTTGATTATTGATCATCATAAAGTGGTCTGAATATATGTCAATTGTCTCTTTGGTTTCGAACTGGTGCATTTTTGCATTATCTGTAAGAAAATACGTCGATCGTTGTCTTTGTTTGAAACTTCCTTTACCTCTCCTAGTCATCAACCCACCCGTGATACGATACTTTCAAAAAACGTAAACTAATATCCTTTTCGTATCTCAGACAATAAAATATGTTTCTGAGTGTTTACCATATTCTTCAGTAAATCTTTTTCTCATCGAATATTACGAATTTATAAAGTATTGAATTTCCAAAAAACTAACAATTTTGTTCGGAGTGGGTTCTATTGCCGTTTTCTAGTAGTCCCTTGATTTCAAAGCGACATGAAAGACGCTAATAAAATATTCTTCTTTGTGTGATTTGGACATTGAAAGTTTGTGCTGGAAAAGAATGGGAAAATAAAACTTAAGGTGTACAGCGCACGAGGAAAAAGAAATAGGAAATTGCGAGTGTATACATTTGGAGGGACATAAATTTGGATCGAATTGAGAATGGGCGTGGGATATGAGAAGTAGCAACGGACAACTTACTGGCAATCTCGTTTGAGAAGTACCATTTGTTAAACTGAAGGATTACTAAACGAGGCGCGTGTACTTCAAAAGATAATAGCATGGCTCAGCAACGATATCAGGGAAACTGCAGAATATTGGAAATGAAAACGTTCAGATTCAGGATGTAAGCCCACCCACTGATTTCAGGAGTGGGATGGGAAGGAAGGCTGATTATTGGAATGCGTATTCAAAGTATTTTCATTTCGTGAAGTTTGCATAGCTCCCGAATATAAATTGCTTCAAAACAAGTTAGTACATCGAAACAACTGTCTTTGGATATCTGCAAAATTTTGCAACATTTGTTCTTCACGATTCTCCCAGGTTCACGAAGAAAATTTCTCAGAAGCCAAGCTTAAAAAACTGCAGCTTAGGAAGAAGTGGACTCCGAACCACTTCTGCTCCGTGGCAATGCTCTAACACCAGAACCACTTCGCTTCATATATTTACGAATGCCTTGTGTATCTCTTCTTCATATCATTACGTGTGTTGAACTTAAAAATTATTTATCACTTTGTATATTCATACTCACATCTGGACTGTACCTAATCGATGAAGGCATCGTGCAGAGATAGCACTCCATGTAAGAAATGCCTGTGTTTCCTGCTGTGCATTCACAGTCAATGCACTGCACTGGTGCGGCTGATCTTGCCACAGTCTTGGCAAAAACCGTTGCTACTTTCTTGGCATTTTTCTTTTCTTTATCGCCCAACAACTTTGCGCTGAAGACCGTACCTGAAATGATAGAAATATAGTTAGTGAATAATATGGTACAATACAATACAATACAATACAATAAAATACAACATAATGAAATTCAATTATTGAGCTTTGAGTCCTCATATATTCATAAATTTGAAAAGTCACAAAATACATAGCCATCATTCGGTATAATGGTGAATGAAAGTAAAAATAATACATTTAGTATTGATTGTATCGTCAAGAAATTCCTCACAGTAATAATAGACTTTCAGGGACAGATAGGCATGTATGTATAATAAGTTTGAGTTTATGAGGAAAATTCTTATCTTGATATGTTTTTATGGGATTTTTACTTTCCAGTCTGGAAATTATGAAGGCGTAGAAGGACCACATTTTTGTTAATTCCGAGATACTAAGTTAGAATGTCGACTTAATATCTCAGAATTAGATAATTCCGAGATATGTCAGAATTCCGACTCAGTATCATCTAATTCTTAGATACTAAGTCAGAATTACAATTTATTAACTCAGAATTAGCTAATCCTGAGACATTGAGTCAGAATTCCTACTTGGTATCTCAGAATTGGCTGATTCCCAGATACTAAGTCAGAATTTCGACTTAGTATCTCATAATTAGCTAGTTCCGAGATATTATGGCAGAATCCCGACTCAGTATTATCTAATTCTGAGATACTAAGTCAGAATTACGATTTATTAACTCAGAATTAGCTAATCCTGAGATATTGAGTCAGAATTCCTACTTGGTATCTCGGAATTAGCTGATTCCGAGTTAATAAGTCGTAATTCTGACTTAGTATTACAGAATTAGCTAATTCGGAGATATAATGTCAGAATCCCGACTTAGTATTATCTAATTCTGAGATACTAAGTCAGAATTATGACTTAGTATCTCAGAATTAGCTAATTTTGCTAAAATAGTGGCCCTTCTACGCCTTCGTAGGAAATGAATAGATGTGAATTTAAGCGTAGGTGAGCAAATAAATCATGTTTCCTTGATAAATTACTGCGTTTACAAAAACTGCTATCGTATAGAGTATATCAACTCGAAGATTAAACCTTGCACTATCTTCTCCTCTATCCTTAGGTTCACACAAAAACAATATTGTGAAATCACGACTAGCGAGGAAAATGAGATGGGAAATGATAGGGTTAAGTGGTAAAGTATTTCAGTGGACGGATTCTTCCAGTAACTGGGCTGACACCCTTCACCTTTGGAGTATTATTTATATTGTTAGCCGAATTATGTGCTTTCAGAATTTTTCAGTGAGGTTGTAAGCTCCAGGAAAAAACCCTTAGGTAAATGAGATCCAAAGCTTTGACCTTTGCAGAAGAAAAAAAAATCCGAGTAAGCGAAATATATCAGTCAAGAATAGCAAAAAAATTATAAGATGAATGTCATCAAATCGAACTACATAAATTGCTAAGTGAAGGACCATTGGAACACTCCAGAAGCTTATTAACGATAAAAATATATACAGTGTCAGCATCATATGAAAAAGTCAGCATCATATGGAAAAGTCCGCATCATTTGCATCAGTATTAAATTTTAAAGTGTGGTACATTATTTTTTATTATCGATTGCAAAAATAATGACACTCCTTTATAATTATACCAACAAGTGACTTCTTCACATTCAACAGTTTGTGAAGCAGCTTCTCAATTATATAATTCTCAAACGTCGTACACAATCTACAGTGGTTTTCTGCCATATCATATCTTTCTAGTTGTTGCTCATAAAGCTGTTAACCTTCAGCTCAATTTTTGTTTTGTTCACTGCTCAACTTCAATACTCTTCCAATGTCCTCCATTTTTCTAGAGGATCAGTGAGATGAAGGAAGAGTTTCAACAACCGAGGGAATATCACCATGTTGGGAAGCAATAATTACTATGGAAGTTATTGAAAGTGAGTTTATAAACCGCAACGAATTTTCGTCACCGTGTAATTATCCTAAATTTTGTGGTAATTGTACTCATCGACAATGTCGAATGGCCATCGTCCAAGGTCTTTTAGCCGTAAGTGTAAGCTTTGTTACTGACTCCGTACGCCACCTCAGGAGTAACGTTGGTAATTTGAACCCAACAAAGGATGGTGGACGTCTTATTTTGGTCAGTTTAAAGAATTTTTATTTATTCTACCACAATGAATGGAAAATTTTTGCCTCCACCAGGATTCGATTCGTGGACCTTTGATTCATGAGTCGGATGTCCAACCACAGCACCAAGCCACCACCCGACATAATGTATTTTCGAGAAATATTCAATAGCGTTGTCAATAGAGATGCAGATGCAGTTCATCCAGTTTGCATCGTGATCAGAATAATATGTACTTTTTGGAAAAAGAGTTTCTGTCAATTTTAAAAAATTATAAAAAGGAAAGAAAATCATTTTTTTGGGGCCGAACTTGATTGAAAATCTAAGTGACATATGTCCCATATATTTCCCTCAACTCCTACAGCCCATTCAGTCAACTAATTTTAATAGTTGCACTGCACTAATATCTACTTTCGACTGTGTCTCCCACAGTGTACTTATTGAACATTTGAACCACTATAGTGTCAGGGGCATAATACTGTCTATTCAAATCCTAATTAAGCATCAGGAAGAAAGTAGTGAAACTTGTTCTGACTTTCGAAATCTTTCCTACGAGGTGCCCCAGGGACATGCTCTGGGCCCTTCTCTTTCCATCATTTACAAGAACGATGTCTTTCATCCTATGTCCCCTAATAAATGCGTGGCATATGTAGATGGCACAATTTCGCTCAATAGGTATTGCTCCCGACGCAGAAAGTCTTTCGTTGCGCATGACATATTCTCTCGAAAATGCACAAAGCTAGTTCGGTGTAAACAATCTGGAATTAAACCACAATAAAATCCAAGAACTTATTATTTCAAACTTCTTGGGGTTATTAATGATGACAAACTGACTTGATCATAGATCAACTATGTAACAGATTATCGAGCTCACTATATTTGTTATGCAATATGAAAAACCAACAACTTACGATTCAATACTGTTCGAACATGTAATTTCTCATGTTCCCATGCTCACCTAAATTATAGCATTCTCGTATGGGGGAATTCCTATAACGCTGTTTTCAAAATGCAGAATAAAATAGTTGGAATTATCGGTGGTACTGGTTACAGAGATCACTGTCAACAAATATTCAGAGATCTATCTATCATGCCTGTTCCCTCATTATTCATCTACATTACAGTGTTAGAGGTATACAAAAATATTTTTTTCTACATTCATACAAAAAGCAAAACTTTATTGAATTATATTTAGTGGAAAAAGAAGTTCTTTATTGGACTTATCTTTCATTCTACTTATAGGTGCTGTCATCATGACAAGAATCATATTTTATATTATTTTGTATCAATAATAATAATCATATTTTTATTTCCCATTATTGATGCTAGCAGCCAGAGTTAAACAAACAATGCCTTCTCAAGAATAACTCCATAATCAAAACTGATCCGCTTTGTTCTATAAGTACCGTCTACCTGTATAGAGCAAACTGTCTGTACTATGACCACGCTACATACGCGCTCATGGCTACTATGATTTTGATTTTTATAATGCAACTGAGGTTATATAAACGTCAGTCAAAAATTAATTCTGACAATTACAGAATTGAAAGTTTTTAAATGAGTATTATTAATGGAAAAATAGATGATAGTGATGAAGAAGAATTTGCAAACCGATAGTAATAATTTGTTATTTGAATTGCGCATTTAATTTTCCTGCACTTAGTGCCGCACCTTGATGAATCATTTTCTGCTTTTCGCATGAACGTAGAAAAAGTGTTGTACGCAACTCGTGCAAAAATTGTTTATTGCACTCAATTTCACGTCGAGAACAATAAACACTTAAGTACTTTTTGCACTTGTTGCATAAATAACTATTTATCTTGGTCAATTGAGTCCATTTGATTCAATCCAATTCAATCCAATTCAACTCCTGATTTCATGAGTTACTCATTCAATTCAATTCGGATCATTTGATGAGAAGTGGACTATTTCCAACCAGGAATGGACTTTTTTTTATTTGTCTCGGATGATTGTATTTTTAACAACCCCAGTAGAATTATCAATCTTCATATGATGAGAATTATTTATTTCACTGAGCACTTAACATTTTATTATCAGTTTGAATTATTCCTTGCATCTAGTTGATTACTCCCTTGCTTATATTAGTTTTTGAAATCATGAAGCCATGTGACCTCTCCCAGATTCATCTCATTATTCGGGTCTCCATGCACTCCCAGACGTGTGCTCAATCAGTTATCTGTAGAAAATACCCGACTGCGAATTCTCTCCAAGCTCAAAAGTGTAAAGATGATCATCTACTGCATCAATTTGGTTAAATTTAGCGCCATGATACGAGCTCCTTCTACTAGATAAAAGTTATGGTTTTGAGAAAAAGATCCTCTCTTGTTAGGGACAAAGATGTGTACGAGATGAAAAGACTATTTATTCTCGCAATCTAATAAGATTCTTTTTCTGGAGAAATCTTGAACAGTATTTGAGTTTTGAGTTTCCTTTTAGACCGATGCACACACATTGCACTCTCAATTCGAATGGCAAATTCACCTAACGAGCATCAAATAATCAGCTGACCACAACTAGTTTCAATCTATTTGACAAAAATTGCTTGTTGAACATTACTAATTAGCTAAAGTTTGTCTTCGAACTGGTCTAATACTCTCACAGTAATTGAAATAGCACATCAAGGTGTTCGCCACAAACACTTGATTGACTCAGAGAGTGAACTTGGTTTCCTATTGATTCACAACATTCATCGAATCGATCGCACCTGTTCATTAGTTGACGCCATTAAACTAATTGTGTTCCAGAAATTTCGACGACAATAATGCGAGTAGTCGTATAGTTCCCATACTTATAATAAACCAAAATGATAGTTATAGTATAGGAAGTTTGGTATTTGTGCATTACGATGGAGAAATAACTCTGCGGCGTTTCAGAAAAAATTTAACAAAATCTGAATCGAAAATGGAAATCGATTAATGTTCGAACCCGAAAACCCTCACTAACACTGAAAAGATGATTATTCCTTTCCACTTTTCCAATCTGCATTGAATATTATTGTCCATGAAATAAGTCAAAGTGAAGGTAAGGTAAAAGTAGCAAGACTAACTCATTGTATCAATATCGTAATAGACCGCAATAGTGTGACGTCAAAATGTATGCAACGAACAGTGCACTGAGTCCTAACAAAATATATCTGAACGAAGCTGCGCTAACATGAACCTTCAGTAACCATAACATAAGGTTTAGAATCTGCGGTCAAAATTATAATGTTATTGATTTAATTATTTCGCTATTATCAGCAATATTTGAGAAATGTATGTATTTGAATTCGATAGAAGAAGAATTAATACGTCGTATAGAATGGTTATCGTAACTTCTGAATAAATTCCAGATATTCCATTATGCATCGACCAATAGCAGAATAGAATCATGCTTCTAACTTCATGTTGTTTGCTCGTAGTCGTGCCCACAGAACACACATTATGTCATATCATATATGTATTTGAGATATTCATGAAAAAGTATCAATGTCTGCGTAGATGAAAATGTCTGATAAACTTATTTCATCTTTCGACATCTTCAGCAATGTGTTCAAATTTGAATGGGAATGAAATGAAACACTTGACTGATCACCACTTTACTGTTGCGTGCCTAAATTATGACCGCCATCTAGCGGAGATGCACTTCCTTGTAGCATGGAGTTATGAATGAATATTCAAATTAATTTTGTTTTACGGAAATATCGTTTCTTCCATCCTTCATATCCAAGGCCCGCTGTAGGCAATTCCTTAAATATTTACTTATTTCGTGTGAGAGCACAAAACAAAAAGAGCTGTTACGATACTTCTATTATCTTTCTTATGTCATACGAACTTAAGGTCGAGAATGACTGATATCATTTCGCGCCAAATGATTTAGGACTCAGTGTAATGTTGGTTGCATATTTGTGACGTCATCACTAATGTAGTCCATTGTGTTTTATCAACATCGTAGATGTGTATGGATATGGATCGCCAACACCAACAAGAAAACCCTATCTGGTGTCGTAAGGGGGATGGGGAGACGGCTCTCAGTGCGTCCTCCCGATCATCTTCCTCCCCTGAACCCTCTTCGGCGACGGCAAGATTTGGTGAAGGAGTTTTTGAATATATCAAATGATGTGTAGACCGAACGAACAACTTTGTAAATTAAACCTTTTTTGTTTGTTTCAACTATGCCAATGCTATACCATCTGAGCCATCCGGTCTCTCATTAAAATAGTTTGTTAAATATTATATCAACGGCATTGATATTTTACATATTCCTTCTTTGATTTTTTTGGTAGTAAACTTTCCAGTATATTATTTGAACGCTTTGTAATTTCAGGTGGTGCATTTTCACACTCTGATTCTGAATCACTGGATAAATTCATGATACTTTTTATATTTTTGAATGAAAACGTGACAGCAATAATTTTGACACCACTGAAATTTGCCACTACGGTGACAATCAACTGCGTCAAGGCTAATGTTATTATTGCTAACCAGTGTGAGAATATTATTCTATTACAAGAGAGAGAATGTGAATAAATTTGAATTGCATGGGGCAGAGGTGTTGCAGAATATTTCTTCAATCTCAAGAGAGAGAATTCCAGCATTCTGTGATCAAATTTCATTTCAGAATCAGCAAATTCTTTGATGATTGTGGAGAAAATTATTTTCCACAGCTTCGAGGCAGAATACAAGAATAGACGATGTAAATTAGGCAATTCAACGAAGCTGAATATGAATTTGATACATAGAGTTTGTTTCGATGCTTTCATTGTCTGACTAAAACTTTTAACGATATCTTGGCTTCAAAACCTTCAGAAGTCCTGAAGGTATTCCTCGAAACGTACACACTGTAAAAACCATACAACAACTGCTTTTTTTGTGAGTCGCCGAGAAAAGCTGATTGGAGGATGACAGGAATATGAATTGTACAATGCAGATCATTTTGTAATGTGTTGGAGCTTCAATAATAATAAGGATATATTAAGCTTCTATCTGATTGGAAGTAGGCAATTATATTTCAATGCAGCTTATCAACAATTCAAAAGTTTTGTTCAATTATGTTTATCAAAAAATTCAGTAACCTATGTACTAGTAACTTCAATAATTATTCAAGCACTTTTACCCGCTAAGTACTGTAATTAATAATCCAACAAACCTCTCGAACTTCCCATAACTGAAAGATTAATATTTTACTCGACTATTATAAAAATTTCATATACACTCAGAGTATGATGCTTTATTTCGGAAGCTCTGTTGTACTCACCATTAGTTTCCACGGCGAGAGAGAGACAAAGACCCAAAGTAGATTTGGGAAGGATGATTGACTTTCGTAGTGGCTGATCTCCCGTAAGGCCTCTTACGTCTTTCTTGGTGTAAGCGAACCTTCTATCTATTCCTGCAAATAAATCGATATTACGAACAAGAGTTGTGTGCTTTAGGGAAAATTTGAAAGGAGCAGTGGGTATACTTTTCCTAAATTTGTATAGAAAGTAGTAAATAATAGTACAATGAAGCAAGGTGAACGAGGGGAGAATCTCTTATAAGAACTTGTCTAGGATTACCGCTTTTCCTTCGATTCATTGTGAAGGAACGAGTGTACGGAAATGTCTGGATCTTAGAAAGAATTATACATAAATTGAAATTTGATAATGATGATGAATACTAAGAAAATTAGCAATGTGAAAATATATTAATATAAAAAACTCCATCAATTACTGAAACAGACCGAGTTTCATGCTGATGACGAAAACACTATTTGAAATTTCGGTCACATTTAGCAGTTATGTTTGAAGATGAAAAGTAAAACAATGAAAACAAAAATTTTCTGTTGGAGTCAAAGTTTTTTCGATGCACCAAACAACCAATACCTATCGTATAGGTTTTTTGCGGAAGACTGAATTACGTAATCCACCATTCCTCATAATTCGTTTATGAATGCTGATTGCCCCTCCTAAATAATACAACATGATTCAACCAATAGGCTTCATAGATTTTTATGAATTGTCCCTTCAGTCCTAAGTCCTGCCTTAACGTAAGATTTCCATTAAAATTTTCACGCACATCTCAACATTGAAAAGATACAATACTCAAGTACAGGAAGTTGATTTTCAGTTCATAAATGAATGAAAATTGTTGTACTAAGCGAATAATTCTCTATTACTTCACTCGGCTCATTATCGTCCTTGTATCAGTTTGAATGATGATGAGCATTTGAACACCAAAAACACAACAAATATAAAAATAAACAAGGAATCTTCATTAACTTTCATCGAACCATTTCTCCGTATTCTGTGTATATACCGCATGTTTTTTAGTGTCGTTAACGAGCACTCAGCACCGAAAGATACCATTTTTGTCGATTCACAATACTGATTCGTGAATGAATTATGGTTGGGAAAATCAAATACCCGTGGTGGGTAATAAAGAGGCTCAAAAGACCTGCGAATTCGTGTACACAAAACCTTTTTAGTTATTTATAAGCAACGTGAAAGATACATAGTAGTTCATGCCTCCAAAGCTTAATGACCACAGGCCCACAGAGGATCAACCACGGTCTGGTCGCTATAAGCAGGCTATGAGGATTTTATTCGGTTTACCATTAAACAGAACGAGAATATTATCCCAGTTGCTTTTATTCCATTCATTTTATTACTCTCTCAGTCGATCATGATGTTCTTTCAATCGGTATCGAGGGTATACATTGGTTTTTGTATTATTGTTCTTGGTTGGCACTAAGATGAACTAAGTAACGACGGTTATCAATGTTTTCGATTGATCTGCTTCAGTTTATTCAATATAGAATATTCCACTTCAAAAAATGGTTGCAGGGCTAGCAAAACCGTATGAACTTGAACTAAAACTAATTTAGACTTTTTTGTATTAGTTTTTTTTATTGTTATGTAGGTAAGTATATTTCAATTATTTTTCAGTTTTTCGATTCGCTATTGTTGGCTCAAAACGAGTATACGAACTAAAATTTCGAAAACTGTTGCTTTTTTCATAAAACAATATTCCATAAATCGATATTGGTATAATTGTTTATAATTTTATATGTTTTTTCATTATGAAGTTTTTGAAACTGAACGATAGTGACTTTTTGAGTTTGTCTACAGTGTCAATCTCACTAGAGCAGGCCAGGATGCTTGTCCAATGAATAACCAAAACTAGAGAGTTCTAAATATGTTCCATTGTCATAAAAAATTGGTTTTTGTTTCAGTTTAGTTTGGTTGGGAATCGTTTCGTCACTTCTACCGATATGATGTTTTTTTACTATACTGTCAGAAGGTCCGAGAGCACCTCATAAATTCAAAGTTCCACTACATACCAAGGGAAAGTGCTGTAAGTTTTCCGGGTTTCCCTACACCTGAAGAGTAAATACGCCTGAATTCGAAAAAAATCAGTGACTCACTGGAAGCGCCACGGCGAATAATAATAACAATAGCCGTTCTTTACCCGTACAGAATGTACACACAGAATACTCAACGACCTAGGAGCAAAGAACAGGGTAAAAGGTCCCAAAGGCATATATCAGGGGCATGAGAGCGTAGAAGCGCAGATGTCGTAGCAATCTTTCTGGGAGAATGTCTTAGGTGATAGTCACGAAAAAATAATGGTAGGGCCAACCGACCGGCCATCAAGGAAACTTCTCGAATCAAGCCGGAACGCTCTTAGGAAGGTGGTAGAACTACTGACAGGATACCGCCACATGAGGAAACATCTGCATCAGCTGGAGATCCACCAAGAATCTATACTATGCAGGTTATGTGACGATGAGGACAGAACAGCCTTCCACATACTATTGAATTCGAATCTCTGGCTTGCAGTGCAGAATATATCAACACACACACAGAAAAACTTTGCAAGAAACCTCCAGGAGTTCATCAGCAGATCCGAAGTACTTGTGACAGATCTGATAACGGAATTCGAAGAGGTTATATGCTGATAAATAGAGAAGAAAAAAAATTACCAAATTCACACTGAATAATATATGTATGTACTATATACCTACTATATTAAGCTGACAAATTCGTTTCGACACACACTTCCGGGCATCAGTCTCAGGAACCCCGTACTAGTTTTTAAAAAGTGCATACATATAACGGTGGAAGTTTAAGATTTTTTTAGGGTTTCTTGTGTGATGGGTGTGTGTGGGTTTACTTTTACTTTTCATAGCTTAGTACACTCAGTTGTTACTTTTTTATATTATTATTATTATTTTTAATATTGTGATATCGTCGTCTATTGATTAATGATTTTTTTTGTTAATCGTAACATAGAATGTTATAACGTTCTCTGGATGCAAAAAAATAAAGGTTACAAAAAAATAATAATGGCGCTAATTTCAAAATATATAATTTTTCTGAATTCAAAGAAAATCGCTTATTTCACATTTTATAGTTGATGAGTAATGAATCTATCTAGAAAATATTCTGTGCTTCGCAAATTCCACGGATAATCAAACCTTCATTACCTATTTCACAAAAATTCTCTCAATAACAAAACCCAACTTCGGGAGGATTGTGGTGGGTTGTTGGTTCGTTGTTATGAATAATTTGTTGTTAATGGAAACTATCTTAACTACCCTTTTCCATGTTAAATCCAGACGCCCACTGGAATTGGTTCATAGCGAAGCTTGGGATGGAAAGAAATACTTCGGTACTTTTACGATGATTACACCCATTTGTCTATGGTGTAACTACTCTGAAGTATTTCCACACGTGATAACGGTGGCGAGAAAAAAAATTGAAGTCCATAGTGTTTTGTATTTAATGGAAAATCTTAATATTTCCACCGTTATGCACTTTTTTAATCCTAGTACGGTGTCCCTGAGGCTGCCCGGAACCTCAACGTCAAGAAAACTTGTTAGAAAACGTGTCAGTAGTTTTAAAGCCAAAAGTTTTGTGATGTCATGACTGAATCTTTATCCGAAATTCTTTATTGCACCATGCGCCAAAAATGGGAATTTGTAGATATTTCAAATACAGTCACCAACAAGCACATACAAATTCCATGAATTGTTTGCACAATAGGACAGAATAGTATGTTGCACCGACTTTGTAAAATGCTGATTGCCGCCGCTCATTTCAACGCCATAATAAACATACCTACGATTTTTCATCTGGCGGTACTTTGGCTAATGAAAGACCGTTACCGTTAGCGACGTTTGAGCCAGGCCGCACCCTCGGTCACGATGCTGAAGATTTGTATTCGCGAAAACATTTCCGTGACAAATTTCAACGGTGCATGGTATGATGAATACACTGAAGTGGCCTAATATATTAATAGGAAAATTCAGTAGACTACGTGAGAGTTCATCTCTTATTTTATATTCATTGAAAATAGTATATCTAGCAATTTTATCCAATCAGATGATTGAATTTTGACAAGTTGCTAGGACAACAACCTATTTTTTTTTGAAATTGCTCTACTCTAACTCTACTATTAGTGGGTGAAAATGGCCCTGTCTTGATAGCTGTACTTATTCAGGGTATAGGACAAATACGTTGAATATTTCACATTTTTATAATAAACTAGAGATTTTGCACAAAAGGAACAAAGACTGTACGTATTGCAATTAATTTCTTATTATCAAATATTTGAATAGCTCAACAACAAGACGATCAGTTACAAGAATTTTGTCACTACACAGCCAACTTTAATTGTGTTCTCATAAAATTATCATTTAATTCTCCAAATACATTTCAGATTATTATCAAAGCCTTGTATTATTAGAACAGGAAAAGTAAAGAAAATGGAAATAGAACTGCTTATGATTCACCAAAATTTAGTAACTCACAACACAGGCTTGTATTTTTTTTTTTTTGTTTCCTCCAGTACAATTTCAAGAAGTTATTTTGAACGGTGGAAAATTGCGACTAAAGAATCTCTTTCACTCTCAGATTATTCCACATCTGACTTCATGAACATCCTGTTCATATTTTCTATGAAATCAAAATATAAACCTCATTTTACCATAGCACAAGAAAATTAAAATATTCCTAAGCAACACTTACAATACCTACCTTACTTACCTTACATGGATAGGTATATCACCAATGTATTTCTATTTGAATTAATTTAAGCACATGGAAGATTACAAGAGAAAATGTCTAAGAAACAGATTTTACCTAAAAAAAACATTCGTCAGCATACCAAAAGACGGTATGAACATGGCCAGATTTGGTCTTTCCATTAAAACTTCCATGATAATCTAAAACAAATGTTACGCTGCGCTCGTAAAAAAGACGTTTTTAACACTTGTCTTTTTACATTATATACACTATCATTATGCTCCATTAGACCGCATTTGGTGTGCAAAAAAATGCCCAGTAATTCTGAATTAGAATTATCTACAGAAAAATTTGTTGATTGAACACTTGACCAGATTTTCGAAAATTTTCAATTTGAAGTTGCAGACGTTCCGTAAAAAACTTATGAAATCTTTGGTTGACCAGAAATCGACTTCAAATTTGGTGCGCATATTCAGAAGAGATCGAATTTTACAAGTATGAGCGGAAAAATATTTTTGAAGATGTTTCGAAGTCATATAGACCCCTTTTAACTTCCTATAAACTTATATACAACACGAGAACAGTCAAAGATAGAGCAATTCCGATTCAGAATCATGAAATAAGTGAGGTGTGTGATTTTGAATAAAAATATCCAACACGCCAAATTCTCGTCGAACGGATATACAGTTTTCATATCCTACGGATGAGATGTGTTACCTTTGTGAGTGACTACTTTATAAAAATAAAAATAAATCACATTTTTGTCATATACAGTGTCTTTCAAGAGTATCGGAACGGTCTCATATTCAGACATGGCTCCGAGAAAATTTACAAAAATTTCGACAGGGTGGTTTTTGATGATGCCTGATTCAATGGTGATATCGGCAACGTTGCCGAATCAATAGTTTTCCAGATATTGAGGAAAACTCAATTTTTTCAAATAGAATACCCTATTTGTTTTCATTGCAATCAATTTAGTGACGCCTCATTACTTATATCTCCAAATATCAGATTTTGAATTGATGCAGTTTTCGAAATATGACAACATGGCTTTTTCGTTCGAAAGTCTGGGAACGCTCCAATATTTTCAATACGGTTCAAGGAAAATTTGTGAAATTTCATACAAAATGAATTTTGTTAATGCCCGATTCAATGGTGATATCGGCAATGTTGCCAAATCAACAGTTTTTCTGGTATTGAGGGTGACTCAATTGTTTCAAATAGAAAACCATATTTATTTTCATTGCAATCAATTCTGCGCCCCGTCGTTACTTATGTCTCCAAATACCAGATTGTGAATTAATGTGGTTTTTGAAATATGAGAACATGGTTCGTTGAAATGTCTGACTATGTGCTCAAATTGTTTGCCATCATCTGCTAAACAATAGCCCAAACGGTCATGAAATTCCCTTAAGGTATTTCTGCCTGACATTTTTTATTTTTTAAGATTTCTGAATTTGCTGGTTGCTCAAACTATATCAATTTAAAATCTGATATTTGGAGACATAAGTAATGAGGCGTCGCTGAATTGATTGCAATGAAAACAAATAGGGTGTTCTATTTTAAAAAATTGAGTTACCCTCAATATCCGAAATACTGTTGATTTGGCAACATTGCCGATATCATCATTGAATCGGGCATCATCAAAAACCTCCCTGTCGAAATTTTCATGGAATGCAACAAATCTAATTTGAAACCAATTTCACATTATAAACTAAGTAGTTATTCATTGTAAAATATTCTTGAGATCAAATCTAATATCAGATAAAATTCATTCGAATTCAAGGACGAACTGCATTCCATCTTGCAGCTATTGTAGACTTCCGACTTTTCATCAAAGTGAGCATTTTCATAGTTTTGGATAAACACAACGATATGTATTACAAATTACTCTCGAATAGTACGTACTTAAAGGCCTTAACTTCGGTTCGCCTTGGGGGTATACAGAAACTATTGGATCTGATATTCAATACACGGATTTTGGAAATGAGAGAAGGATGTATTAGATCCTCGAGAAGAGGGTTATAGTTTTCCTAACAAGATATCTGAAAGCCCCTTTAACATTTGATGTGCTATATTAACTCGACGCTTTGAGGGAAAGGATCATAAGCGTTACATCTGAAGGGCTGTTCATGTTCGAACAAACATTTCATTCCGTTTAGACAGCGCTTCGATTGCGAATATGAATTTTGAATCCATTTATTCGATACAAAGATATTTGGTCTAGATGTTCTTATGTTAGTCAACTCAACCAGCCTTGCAACGTGAAAACTCAAATAAATATCACGCTTACAAAGTCCAGATGGTAACAATGGTATGGTATAACTGCAAATGATTTCGTAACTTCCAATAGAAGTAACGTCATGCTGCATATTAGATTGGATATCACATACTGGATGAGGTCACGGGTATTCTAGCTTGTCCAAACAGCTATTTTTATTGGTTCTATATAATTTTACAATTCATAGACGTTTTGAATTGTCGCCTATAGCACTTACTAATCTAGTGAGTACAACCACCAATGATATCATCTCTCCTAGTCTATCTACTCTCAGTGTCGTGCGCATCAAAACAAATGTTTATACCCTACTATGTGGAAATATTTCATGAGAACATTCACTTTTTCACAATTTTTATTTCTGTTCTCCAAAAGTAACCGATATGCTTATTCCACCCTTATCCTCTTTGGAGTGATAGTGCCCGGAGAGTGTTGGAAGAAAAAAAAAGTTTCTATAAATTTCCTATCGAAAACATCAATTCCATACTGTAATTTTTTCTGATTTTTGATTGGTGATCCTCTCCGGAAGGCATTAGTTTTTTTGTAATCAATTGATGTACACTCAATTTTTGATAGTTCTTATGTTTACTAATTATACTGGTTTGCACTGCGCGCCGACCAACCATGATGGAGCTGTAGGTTGTCCGGGTTTTCCTGCAGCTGAAAAGTGGATACGCCACCAAAAATCAATAGCTCGCTCCGAAGTGCCAAGGTTAATAATAATATTAGACGTCGTCTACCTACACATGCTATGCCTTTGATTATACTCACTTCATTTATGAGAGAGTATTTTTAGTTTTTCCGTCAGGAATTTCCCAGTCAGACACTGTCTCAGAAGCACCAATACT
Organism: Chrysolina americana; assembly: GCA_958502065.1. Lineage (NCBI taxonomy): Eukaryota > Metazoa > Arthropoda > Insecta > Coleoptera > Chrysomelidae > Chrysolina > Chrysolina americana. The sequence continues at coordinate 53,939,032 of OY293420.1, read as the reverse complement.
TCCGGAGAGGGCGCTGGATAATTTTGCCTCAATAATCACTTCCCACGCCGTGGGGTAGGTGACTATTGGGTCCGAGATTCACAAGTGTGCTCGGTAGTCGGTAGCGAGACGGTTAGATGTCGGCCTTCTAAACTTCCGCTTGCATTTGGACGAGTTCGAATCCTGGATAACGAGAAAATTTTTCTCAATTTCATAGTAATCGATAGGCAATGTATGTTGTGTAGATGCCAATCCCGACGTCTGGTGCTTGCTTGGAGTTCGCGCCGACAACCCGGGGTGGTGCTGTAAGTTTTCCGTGTTTTCCTACAGCTGGAAAGTGAATACGCCACCAAAAATCAATAAGTCACCCCAGAGCGCGACGGCGAATAATAATAATAGGAGTCTTCTACTCGCACAGGCTATGCCTTTGGATACACTCTATGAGTGCTTATGAGTGAGTAAATCATGTGCCCTGAGCAGGCGGGGTGAACCAAGGATGACAGCCTCAGGAATAGGATGTTTATGGGTGATCCAGGCACTAACTAGAGTACTGCAATGACAAGGTAGTCGTTTATCCATATCGGGTGATGTTACGGAAAAAAGAATAATTCAGTTGACACGATTCTGTCGTACATAATACTCCAGGTGTCACAAACCTTGGAGTATAATTCCAAGGATGGACTAATTTATCCACAAGTTCTTCTTTCCATCTCGTACCTGCTTATGGAAAAAGGAGAAGATCATATAGTTCTCAGTTTGAGTTGTAGTTATTGTGGGATAGCAGACCTAATCTCGCCTAGCTTATTTCGCGATGAGGCCAGATAATAATGACTTTTTCCTGTAAAAATTTGACTTTTTTGTGTGGGTTTTCATGGCAAGGAAAATCCAGCGATGTTCGAATATCGCGAGAGCCGCATGAGAGAAGGTTAGAATTGGTGTTCTTCAATTTCCTCAAGCCTTACCCACTTTCGATGGGACCGCTAAAGGTGATGATATTTCAGAAGAAAGTTTCTCATGAAAATATCTATGAAAGAATACCAACTCCAGGAGGAAATTTAATTTTCAATACAGCGATATAGCGAATGCTACAGTGAATAGCAGTAGTACCGGAACAATATGGCACTAAATAATGAAAGCTCTCCCTTCACCTTCACAACGATGTACGCCCATTCTAATATTCACTACGAGAGATTATCAGTATTAATTTATTATCAGTTGTAAAATTTACTTCAATTCACAAGAAATGCTAACATTTATGGGATACCCAGCAGAATTCTTCACCAGAACGTCGCATACACGATCGAAACATGAATGGAAAAGCATTACTTAAATTTATTTAAAAAGTTTTACTTGAACATTACAACTAGCTCTTTTCCATTAACACTATTTCTCGGTTTCAAGAACCATCCAAAGCTATCTGAGTTTCTAATTACCTGTCCAATATATAAGAAGAATTGCCCATTCGTTGTACTGGATCCAGCTTATATTCAACTTCACTGAGATGTGGTTAATCTCAATCTCGACCAAATTCACACAACCTGTTGTTAGAATACTGAACAATGAATAGACAATATGACTGTACTCAATTATTCATTTCGGACCCTTTTTTATTACAGCTGAAAGTATGTTAGCGAAGAGCGTGGAATGATTATAAAACGTCTCTCACTGAAAATAATAAGGTTTTGAGAAGTATCTGGATTGACTGGCATATAGATACAATTGCAAGGATATAGATGTTTAGAGAGCATCTCAAAATGTTCAAGACCACAAACAAATATCTCCACAAATTCTCAAAACCTTACGAGGTTTGAAAACATTTGCGGAGACCCTCTTAGTCTGAATGTTATCATAACGGCAATACTCCGACAAAAAACAAGCATGTTGCTCAGAACGCTTGTACAAATATCCATGACTAGCTCAGTGATGATAACCAACTCTGTATTGTCTAGCTGCGAACTCTTGAACTCGAACTGTCTGTAACTAACTGCCATCTCTGGCCAAGGGTCCTGCAATTATACCCGCAGTAGTCTTATGTTGCCTAGCGCCATTCTCGAGTGATAATATCATGCATCATTTACGAATCGAGCTTGATTATCCCAATATGCGGTCAGGTCCGGCTCCAGGGACGTAACAGTATGTACATCATATGTATGGTACCCACTAAGCGACTGGATAGAAAAAAATCGTATAGAACAGACCCCCTCATGAATTACAACAAGGAATCTAATCTCCTGAATTTGTTCGCATTAACTTGAAGAAATATTAAGAATCTCAATTCTACTGAAACAGAAGTGAAATTGAGGGGTGATATCTCTCGACTGATTGCACTGAGAAACATTTTATATAGGACACACTCCCTCTCAATTTCCAACGAGGAATCTTTTCTGAATTTTTTAGTATGTAAAATTATATTATCTAAGCCTAATCCAGAATGTACAAGTAATAAGGAACTGGTAGTTTTTACACTCGCAATAGGTTAGTCCTTAAAGTTAAAATCCGCTTTAGTTTTAGGTTGTCAAACTAATCGAAACTTTATATTATCCCGAAAACAAATGGGATTCACAAATCTGTCTTTATTGTGTTCCAACAAATTATTAATTCGTGGGAGTTTTTCTATCCAATTAAACAAATACCTAACATGTAAAATGTACGCAGTTATACTCCCGATGCCCTTTATAGTCTAGTCAATGAATGCCTTCTTGGTCATCTTTTTTTAGCAGAAAAATATGGACCGGGTGTCATTCGATTCAGAATAGCATATTGATGACTTTTAAGAAACAATTGCAAGAGTTATAAACAATCAACTAAAGAAAAAATGGGTCAAGTTTTTTGCGAATACCTGAGATAACAAATTGAGATTTTTTAAATCTGAAAAATCTGTTTCGACTTCCGGAACCTTGAATTTTTCAATTTCTCACATTTTATATTTAATGGGTCTAAATAATTTTAATAGATGAACAGTTCGAAGTAATTTGAAAAATCTGAATTAGTTTATGATATATTCACAAAAACTAAACCCCCTTTTTTTATCGACTGACACCTGGTTCATATTTCTCCGAGACAGCTGAAAAAAGTTGACCAAAAAGGCATTTGTTGACTAGACTATTATAACCGAATATATAGTTGAGATACGTTGACGATACATTATAAATGAGAGGATGAATGCTATCGAAACTTTCGACCACTGCGCACTAAAGTGAACCTTCCTTTTTTTACTGATAGTCGGTGGTAGAATATAACTTTTTTCAGGGATTTATCACTACAACCCTGAATTGTTTGATTGGTTTCTGATTCGACTCCTGCCCGTCGTGTAGGCAGGAGTCATGTTAGGTTATGTATTGTAAATGTCTGCCGTATTAACGTGCATTGCAAAATTTCCATTTTATGTTAAATATCAATTTGTTTGTGTAGTTCAAGAACTTATTGTGTAATTGTCAGCCCCTCTTGATCTCTACGCCGGTTAGAGGCCGGATGACAACGGATTTGTCGGATCAAGAGGGTTTTTTAAGGAGAGAAGATATTGCCGTTCAACGTGCATCGCATCGAATAATTTATTATATATTGTGCATTTACTTGTGGTGAAAGGATTCCGGGTATCGTGGTATCACTTCGAGTGAGACTTCCACTTTGCCCACAGAAGGGGCTCCCAAAAGTGAGGTTAGGGTTCACGGTCCACGTGGCCCCCTCACAAATAGGCCTCCGAGGCTGGCAAACTAGCCTAGTAGCTAACGCCAAATACGGAGAGACGAAGACGAGACGATGATTGGTTTCTGTGCATGCCTTTCTAAGATTCTGGAACATGTAACTGTATTTGAGAAAATCCATTGCCTGTTTGACGGTGAAATATTTATTTCGAAGGAAAAGTCTAATTTCATATAACATTCGAAACTGCTTTATGCTGTACCTCAAGGAAAATAAATATAATATAACAGATATGTTTTCCGGCAACTCCACCCCAATTACCAACCGTAATCCTTGAATGAACAGTAATTTAGTTCGCACCTTCCGGTATTCAACAATAACGAACCTTCCTCGAGAAAATACCCCGTTTCAGGATATTTCAAAGCTATGAAGTAAAGCTGACCCCCTACAGAAAATGTCTGGGACGCAAAACACGATTGAAGAAATATAACACTTTTTAAGTTAACATACTCACCGAATGGTATTTTTGTGTCTCGATCTTTCTGTAGCTTGAACTGATCTTTCATCAAGATGTGGAAGGAAATGGCACTCTCGGATAGTAGTTGATGGATTGTTGAGTAGTCGTACTGGAAAAAGTTCATTAAAATATTAGCAAACTTTCATTCTATTCTCTGATTCCAATTTGGAGTAGAATAACAAGTAACAACAGAAAAACGACTCAATGAATTTGTTCAAATTATGTTCTCTCCACTTGTCGAACTTGACTGGAATCCACTACATAACATAATGACTTTCGAGTGAATAGCTTTGCTGATATCGGAAATATCTCTTTCATAGACGTATTTTCAATAACTCCAATTCCTTCTTTACTTTTTGAAATTACCTCCAATTTCCATCTTACAGATTCTAAATATTGATTTCCTTATTTCACAGCAAGAATTTAATATTTGAGAGATAATTTCCAGAGTTCATTCGTACTGAATATGAAACTATTTACTTTTTACTGTACGATATGACAGTAAAATGTCCTTTGAATTTCAATATTACGCTCTCAAAAAATAGAACAAAATAATATTTTTACGACCGTTTTTCCCTCCATCAATTAGGGTCAGTAATTATGAAAATGTTTTCCCTGAAAACATAATATGTATAGATAAATCCCAATCATTTTCAAACGTCTTATCTCGTCTCTGTCAAAGACTAATTGGGGATTATATGTATACAAGGGGCACCACCCTCTAGTCACAATCTGTATAATCAATTGACTGCTTTAATCGAACGCCATACACGTCCTCCCCTTGGGAAGCATTTTATTAAAAGCCTTCAGTCATTTCTAGGGGTGGGTAGGTAGTAGGTACAACCCCATTTATTAGAAACATGATGACATGTATAATAAAAAAGCGACTGTGTTGGAGGGTATTTCAGGATATAACGTTTGACACTGCCAAAAATATGTGTCGAGTATATTTTTCGTGCTTTCCGGTTCTGATGAATATTATTCGAATGACTTTTGTAATTAGTTCACTTTTGTAACTCGAAACATCGTTTTACAGAAAAGCACTCCGTCAGGAAAAAGGAGTGCATAAAGTATTAGAGGGCCATGTTGGATTTGCCTTCCGTTATAGATGAAGGTAAAACTGTGACAGCTTTGGTTGGGGTTCTGTGACCAAAATCGCCAGTTTGAAGAGATAAACGCATTCGAAATAAAAGGCTTTGATAAAATCGAGTTTGATCCGGGCCGTTGTCTGGCTAGGTGGATAATTTATAGGCGGTATCATATCTCAAAAGGAATGGTTTTAAGAGAACGTTTCCTCGAAATATTCAACTCTACAGATATATTTGAATTGGAAATTGCACCACCGAAACTGAGAATCAATGTTTCAACGTTTCATCACAAAAATTTTGAATCTGAAATTATCAGAACGTTGCAACTTTTGTAGATAATTAATTTATTGCAATATATGATTTTACTTCGCTGAAAAAGAAAATTAACAGTTGCCATTATTTCCCATTTTGTGGAGTAATTTGATAACGATTCTTGATCTTATTGAAAGCAGCAAAATTCTGAAATAAAATGAAAAATATATACAGTGATTCCAAGATCAGGATGTCCACCATGGGAATATCGGCAATGGTAATAGATATACAGTTTTGTTGAAATGGAAAAAAAGTTTTAATTTATATAGAATAAAATTTACAAGCAATTCCGGAAAATAACTGTTTTTCAATTTTTTTTTCTGATGTTATCGTGAGAACTGGAAGGAAACAAGAAAACTTCTCCGCACCAACAGTTTATAATATTTCTCGTGATTATATCAATTTTACTGTCCGACGTTTCGATATTGACAAATACGGTTTTTTCATTCCAAGTTGAAAGTAATTTATACGACGTTATTGATCTTCACGAATTTTTCAGATATTTTCAGGTATTAAAAATCAAAGAGTGTAATGATATGACCAAAAACGACCGGAACCATAACAAAATCTATATGAGTTATGTAATTTAATTCTAATTTAAAAAATACTCAATTGATGATGGTTGATCGATATCGAAACATCGGATAGTAAGATACCACGAGGAATTTTTTCATGAGTAGTGGTCTACTTTAGACTTTTCCCGATTTTTCAAATAATTTTGTTTCAAATTGATTGACTCGTGAATCAAAGCCTTTCCTAATTTGATCATTCTAAATTGATTGGCGTTCGCAGAATTGCTCTATCTCATTACATCCATATTTTTTTCTACTTTTATTCGTGAATTTTTGACGTTGTATTTCTTTTATATGCCAAATCTTGAATCTGGGCATAAAAAAATCATATATTTTTGAAATCTGTATGAAATTTTGCGTATATAATGCGGATTGTAAATGAATCTGCCGATTCATTATTTATCATGATTTTTTGGGGTCTATCCCTTTGGTCATTTTTCGATTTTTTTAAATATCTGGTTTCAAGTCAAATTACTGATCTGTGAGCGGGTCAATCCTAAAATAATGTAATTCTTCGATCAGTTCAATAGAGAGAACCAATAGTTCCTTCAATCTGTTGACAATTCGTCGAACGCTGTTTTCAAATTACCCACATACCACACACAATTATTATTAAATCTTTATTTTTCCTGATAGCAGCGGGAACATCATCCAAGTTAGTCACGAATATATTCTAAAAATTAATCCCCGCTTCGTGTTAAATCTCATTTAAAGGGCAACATCTATTCAAATGTACATATTTCTACAGTTCTAACTGAGACATGTAAAGCTGGGTCTCGTAATGAAAGTTTGGCTTGAATTAATTAAAGATACTTACTAGCATGTTGTACTTGTTACATTCGGAACAAGGTACCAAAACAAAATTTCTTGAAACTCCTGATCTAAATATGAGATTGTACGCAAACATAATTCCATTGAATATATCGCTGCTGCCGTTTCCTAAAATTCATTTTAAGTTTAGAGTGAATGATATCACGTGCAAATTGAAATTACCTTTAGGGATGTTGTCGAAATAGCTTAGGATAGACTTGGAGTCGGCGAATGTGTTTCCATCTACTATAATGCTCCTTGGTTCCTCATACACACCGTCACCCCCAAAAACAACCACTGCGTATCTGAAAAAACCCATTATTGATTAGTACCTTCGAGGCAAAGTTCAACGATGGTAAGATATAAGGACATTCATGACAGTACATGATAACACAATGGTGTGTCACCTATGATAAAAGCAAATCTGGATGCGCTCCAGACTGAATCTTTCTTTCTTTCCGAAGGAGCAAGGTGGTTGATCATCTTCGACCCACAGTTGCTCCCTTTGCTCATTGTTGCGGCATTAATAGCCAACATGGAATAATCCATTCTGTTTAGGTCCGGTAAGCGAGGTGGCCACTTATGAGAGCTTACTTATGTGGCCTGTTACCGAGCCCATTAAAAAATGTTTACCATTTTCGCGAAATCTTCGTTCAATAACTCCTAATGTAGAAGAAGTAGTAGTAGTATTTAAGGAAAGGCTGTTACCAAAGCCAAGCAAGTACGCCCCTATTGGCATTTTTTGCCATTCGTTGCTCTCCCCCTTGCTCTCCTCATGCATGATGTTTTACCAATGGATTCCACCTGGCCAAAAGTCCAAAGGTGTGTGTGGGTGCTTATCCAGGAAGCAAGTTCCTTCACTCCTCCTCCTCAAGCTCTGGTGAGGCTGGTTCTCAGTCAGACGATGCGGTGGTCGCGGGTGATTCTCCCACCGGCTACCAGACCCGCAGTATCGATCCGAGGCCCCTCCTCGGCTTCCTTTAGAGAATAGTTCTTCAGTTATAGCTACTAGTTCCTTCCTCCTCGTGAAAGTGCTGGTACTGTTGGCTTTCCATCGGGCGGTGCAGTGGCCACGAACGATTCATCCACTGGCCCCCAGTCACCGCAGCACCCGATTCGAGGACCCTCCTTGGCTCCTCCCGAAGACGAGGTTTTGTAGTTCCAGCAGCGAGTTCCTTCGATCCACCCCCTCATGAAAACCGTGGTAAGGTTAGTTCTCAGGCGGAGCAGCTGCCGAGGGCGATCCATCACCGGCTACAAGTCCCGCAGCGAGTTCCTTCGATCCGCCCCCTAGTGAAAATCCTGGTAGGGATAGTTCCCAACTAGGCGGAGCGGCGGCCGCCGGTGAATTAAATTGACATAACCGTATCTGCTGATTATTTTTCGACAATGATTCTTGATGGATTGGATTTTTTATTTTCGAAAGATAGTAAATATAATTTTGTCCCTTCAAAATCATTGAAGATGAACGGCGAATTCAAAAAATCTTGCTCTATTATGGTCGATAGTCTATTATTCAATTGAAAAAAGTATTACTATCACAAAACTACGGTAAAATACTGAAACTGACATACTTATTATTTTTTATGTTCAAATCCTTCAACTCCTTCTCCATTAACTCTACAACCAAATCGAAGTTTTTGGATTTTCTAATGTTCTTATTGCACTCCTTAGCTTCAACGATAAAAACTATATCCGCACTACGAGGAACATCGCTACCATGTAATCGGGTGATGTTACCCTCGTGCTTCTCGGTCCCATTTAGTAGATTACACCTAAAACAAGAAAAAACTAATTGCAAAGGCATAAAAAAGCTCTAAATCCCGGCCAACATTACCGACTATTAGATTTCAATTTCGTGTTCTACAGCCTTGTCCGAATGACCCCAAAATGAGAACAGATACAGTGTAAAAGCCATGAATTTGGTTTATGTTACTCTCAAACAAGGTAATTACAAAAAAAATGGTCCTGGAATCATATTTGATGAATACCTACCAGTGGAATTTCACTACAATTCAAAATGTGATTATATACTAAATCTATGACCATTACCCGGATATTATTGAACTACAGCTTCTAGTAATCTGTGATTGAAAACATTTTATCTACGACAAATACAGTGTGTTTCACTTCTTATGGAAACACCACTTCAACTACCGTATATTTTGAAGTAGAATTGTGAAACTTGCAGAATCTCGATAGATGCATTGAAAATGAACAAAATGTTCTAAAGAACTAGCCTCCGCTGATGATTGGCAAGGACCACGAAACCGGTACGGAGGTGTTCCCCGAATTAAATCGAAAAATAATTTCAGATTTAATATTTAAAATGTATGGCAAAGCAGTTCTTGTAGAAAACTTTGCCAAGTATTGAACATATATAATTCAACAGTCGTAGGGGACAGTAGTTGTTTTCTGTTGAATACTTGACGACGACCATGCCTATTGTATAGGATTTTTTGCAGGAAATTCAGATTACGTAATCCACCATTTTTTCTTGATTAGTCATTGTAATATCGATATCTCAATCTCTAACAGATTATAATGAGATACCGACCATAAATCATCATAATCTCATCTCATTATAATAACTTCCGAGAGGTATCTCAATAAAATGAGTTAGAGATTGAGGTTACGTTAATTATTACAATAAGTTATCTATCTCATCATTATGAGATATCTACCGTAAGTCATTATAATGAGATAGCTAACTCATTGTAATGATTTTCTTTATATCAATCTGTAACTGATTATAATTATATACTGACTATAAATCATTATAATCAGTTGGTGAATGAGATAACATAAGCCATTACAATGAGCTTTGCTATTTCATTATAATGACTTAGAAATTGAGATAACGTGAATTATTACAATAAGTTAGCTATCTCATCATGATGAGATACCTTCCCTAAGGCATCAAAATAATATAACTAACTCATTGTTATAACGTTATCTCAATTTCTAACTGATTATATTGGGATACCTACCATAAATAATTATAATGAGTTAGTGAATGAAATAAAATGAGACATTACAATAAGTTAGCTATTTCATTTTAATGACTTACGGTAGGTATATCATTATAAAGAGTTGGAGATTGAGATAAAGTTAACCATAACAACGAGTTTGCTATCTCATTATAATGACTAACAGTAAATCATTATAATGATTTAGTAAATGAGATAACACAAGTCATTTCAGTGAGTTAGCCATTTCATTATAGTGACTTACGGTAGGTATCTCATCATGAGCTAATTCATTGTAATATTTCACGTAATATCAATTTCTAACTCATAATAAGGAGATACCTACCGTAAATCATTATGAGTTAGTGGATAAGCTAAGGTAAAGACTTGATTGTTCACTTCATTTTGTCATGAGTCGTTTAATAATATTTCATCAATCTATTCAATTTCCTCTTGAAAATATTAACAATCTTTTTATATATTTAACCTGTTGATGAAGCAAGAGATCATAATGAAATGTCAATATTTAAAATATCCAGCTCAGCTTGTAAATTATTAAATCTACAGTTCTGTCTCATTATCATAACCAATTTTCATATCTCAAACGATACTAAATTTTTTGATTGAATTTCATTTGTAGGTACTTATTTCATTCGTTTTACTGCAGACATTGCCGTCATGAGACTTCGAAAGCTTCAAAACATCGTTAAATCCATAACGCTGAAACTGATTTCATCCCAAGGCGTACTAATTCTTTGATCTGGCGATTGCACTGAATTGAGTATCTTTCACGTACTTTTTCAGAGAGTGGATGAATTTCGCATTGATCCACCACCATGCCGTAATCAATACTTACTTTACACACGTGTCTGGTATCCTCAATGGCGTATTAGCATATGAACACAGGTTAATGTAAGAGACGGCCGACATGCAAGCCTCTTGTTCGCTCGTACTATTCAAACACATCGACAGGAAACTATCCTTCGGGATTCTCGAAAAGCATGTACTGAGTTGAGAAACCTTGCTAGTGAAAAACTCCTCGCACAAAGCAGCCACTACTCGCGGAATGGTCTTCGGTGGGTCTTTTTTCGAAATTTCATTTTTGCAGCTCTTTTCTAATGCCCAGCTGTCGCCGAACATACTCAGTTCGGAACGATTGGCTCGTACTTTTTTTGACGTCAGAAAGTCGTCTGATGGCTCGTTGTTGAACGTTCCCCAAAGACCGGCTGTTCTCCCAAAATACCACCCTACAAAAAAATTCGCATATAAATAATCTGAATGACGTGGATGAATTTTTATAGAACGGTTAATGAGACCATAGAAATTTGGTAAGAATCTTCGAAATATTGTTTTTTTGTGGAGAATGAATTGTTTGGATTCCGATTCTTCATTTCGATATGTGTGAATGAATTATATGCAAATACTCAAAGCATACACGAGAATGAAAAATAAATTCACAATAATTACCCTTCCTTCCATATAACCCAGAGCGCCTCGGCAAATAACATTAATAGTCGCCCCCTACTCGCACAGACTATGCCTTTGGGTATACTGTATGTGTGTTTATGAGAGAGTATTATTATTATTAAAAAAGAGTCATTAGTACACCAATAACATTTTGAGAAGAGTAAAGCGTTTCAATGAAATATTTTGAAATCAAATCTATATAAAATGAAAAAGTTGATTCTCGAAAAAATTATTGAAATAACAATATTATTTCAAGGGGCTAGCTAGGATTGAAGTTTACATTTCATGATATAGAATCATTAAAAGGCGTCTGACACATTTTCAACCACAACAGCTTAAAAACTATTCTCGTTCGTACAAAATTATAGTTAGCAAAATAATGTGCGGTGTTTGGTTTTTTCATATTCCTGTTGCAGCTCATGGAACGAGTGTTTAATGTCAAAACCTTACGTGGTCGGCTTTGATTAGGGAATTCCCGGTGAGTATGTTTTAAAACTTAATGACGCTTATATCCAGTGACTGCTATATTTTTGTATTAAAAGCTTCTATGTTTTATATGCAGATTGAAAAGACAAAATGACTATTTGCAATTCATCAGCTTTTATAGTAGATATGCAGCTAGAGCAGTTGTTTAGGAACGATTAGGAAGTTTGTTTTGTTTTCCGGTAATGGAATTCAAAACTTTGTCGGTCGTTAAAAGACAGAGCCTTAAGAAAAATACTTTAAGCAAGCTTCCAAATTGATAAAAAAGGGTGTGAAGACTGCACTCGACGGATTAATCTCGATCAAGACATTCCAGATCAGCGTTGGCCATGAAAATATATGAACAAGTGAGACCGATTGCCAACCTTTCTTCGGTGTTCCAAAGATGTTAACGAGTTCGATAGCGGAGTGTTCGCAATGATATAAATCGCCCTTTTTCGATAGATCCTAAAAAATGCAGTGTATTCCAGGAGAGATACATAATGTACTTTATATATCATAAAAATCTGACCGATACTGAAAAATAACAAACACTAAAGGATCATTTAGGATCAGCAAAGGACAAAAGGAATATGCAAATCTCTTCTTGAGTATATCGTTTTTTATGTAACTACACGGCATTGCGAAACACAAGTCCAGTTGTGGAATAGGGCATGCAGAACACATGCTGAATAAAAATAATCACAAAGTTAAATTGGACGAAACCCAGGTCATTTCTCTGTATGGATCCTCATAGTTTGTTGCCGAGCTTCTGTTACTTCTTACCAGTTAGACTCGTCGCCTGTCTAGGTACGGTACTTGAAAGAATGTGATTAGGGTAACACAATCTGGTACCTATCAGCCCTTGCTTAAAAATTCCCGTAATCGCTGGGCGATTATATTTACAATTTTTTATGAACTAAGAGATTTCAATATGTCTTATGCCTAACCCCGGTATGAGTTAATGTGGATCCAGAGATACTCTAGTTCTCCTCATACGGATTGGTGCGTCTGTAGGGCAGTCCAAAGCGGCGTATTGAGGGGTTTATACGGGTTGTAACGTATCATTTCGTACTTTACTCCCATTTGATGCTCGGCCTTGCTCCTCTCACCTCTCATTCCCAAACGATCGCTTGCTTATCGACCGATCTGATATATACAGTGAGGGGCAATATTATGGAATAAATTCAGTTTTACGAGAATAGGCAACTTTTGAGACAAATCCCGAAACACGTCGATTTTTATTTCCAAATTATGATTTTGTGGCAGATATGTCATACTAGTGACGTCATCCATCTTTGCGTGATGACGTAATCGATGATTTTTTTAAATGAGAATAGGGGTCGTGTGATAGCTCATTTAAAAGGTTATTCAATTCTCTATTCAGTGATATGAACATCAACATAATTATTTATACAGGGTGGCCAAAAAAATATTTAATTTGTAAATGAAATTAATTGTCACAAAAAGAAGTATTATCATTTATTAAATACAAAATTACATTGTACTACTGTCGGAAAACAGAAAAAAAAATTATTTGACAAATAAAAATTGCTTTTCGCTTAAATTAAATGTTCAAATTGCCACCCACCGGCCTCTTGGCAGTAATGGAACCGACGAATACATTCTTCTTGAACATTGTGGATCATTTCTGGAGGTATATTACGAATTTCCAATCTAATTCTATTTCTTAAATCTTGTAAATTCTGTGGTCTATCGATGTAAACTTTTGATTTTAAGTAACCCCATAGGAAAAAATCAAGTGGTGTAAGATCTGGAGATCTTGCGGGCCACTCTATTGTTCCTCGTCGACCAATCCATCTCCTAGGGAAACATCTGTTTAAAAAATCACGAACAGGACGTGCAAAGTGCGGAGGTGCACCGTCTTGCTGAAACCATATGTTTTCATTTGGCGAATTACGATCATTTTCATTTGGAAACATGTCTGTAAGGGCGGGTATAAGTTCATTTTGTAAAAAATCAAGATATATTTGCCCCGTAAGAGACCCATCGAAGAAAAAAGGACCTATAATTCTATCCTCGACTATCCCTGCCCACACGTTTAGTTTTTGAGGGTGCTGAGTGTGTACCGCAGTCATCCAATGGGGATTATCTTGACTCCAATATCTGCAGTTTTGCCGATTCACTGTTCCATTTAAACAGAAGGTTGCTTCATCAGAAAAAAGGATTTCACGAATGAAGCGTGGATTTTGATTACATAAATCTTGCATTACTTCACAAAACTGCATTCGGCGATCTGGATCATCCTCATTGATTTCGTGGACATTATGAATTTTATACGGATGATATTTCTCTTTTTTCAGCACACGTAAAACAGACCTTTTAGAAATGTTTGTATCAGCTGCAATTTGCCTAGAATTAATTTGAGGATTCTCTGCCACACTTAATAATACAGACAGTTTCACATCCTCATTCATTGGTGGACGACCAGCATTTGCAACATGTTTCACGTGTCCAGTTTCTCTAAATTTCTTCTCAATTTTACTAACAGTGGATTGTGTGATAGGCGTATTAGGATATTTTATGGTAAATAAATTACATACTTCTTGTTGTGTTCTGGTTCTATCTCCATATCCAACCATAATTAATACTTCGATTCTTTGTGTTTCAGTTAATGGGGCCATTATTTATTTATTTCATGAAATAAACTAGTCCTTATGAGAAAATGTCAAGAACTGACTTACATTTGACCCAAGCCAACTCGATTTGTAAAAACTATACTTTTTGCTATCTTTTTAGTTCTCATTATTTATTTGCCTAATATCGGAATTTATTTTTGTTTCTTCATAGTAGTAGAAAGCACAGCAGTTCTAAACATTTATTTATAAACTGTTTCAAGTGTTTCAATAGTAGACAAAATCAATGAGGATGATCCAGATCGCCGATAGACCACACATTTCCAAGATATGACAAATAGCATTACATTGGAAATTCGTAATTCAACTCCAGAAATGATCCACAATGTTCAAGAAGAATGTATTCGTCCGTTCAATTACTGCCAAGAGGCAGGTGGGTGGCAATTTGAACATTTGATTTAAGCGAAAAGCAATTTTTATTTGTCAACTAATTTGTTTTTCTGTTTTCCGACAGTAGTACAATGTAATTTTGTATTAAATAAATGATAATACTTCTTTTTGTGACAATTAATTTCATTTACAAATTAAATATTTTTTTGGCCACCCTGTATAAATAATTATGTTAATGTTCATATCACTGCATAGAGAATTGAATAACCTTTCAAATGAGCTATCACACGACCCCTATTCTCATTTAAAAAAATCATCGATTACGTCATCACGCAAAGATGGATGACGTCACTAGTATGACATATCTGCCACAAAATCATAATTTGGAAATAAAAATCGACGTGTTTCGGGATTTGTCTCAAAAGTTGCCTATTCTCGTAAAAATGAATTTATTCCATAATATTGCCCCTCACTGTATTGACAGATTTATACTTTGCCGGTAAGAGAGCTGTTTCTGTTCCAAATAGGTTTTCCATTGTACCGAGGCAGTGAACTCTGGCTAGGTCACGTTTTGAAGGAAAGTATTTACGAGCAGTCTATTCTATTTGTTATGATACCATCGAAGTTAGGTTTGACCGTTAGATTGTATTTGTATCGATTCAGATTCGTTTGGTGTTATTTTGTGTATCTGTATGAAGTGTCATATGAGTGAAGTGAAATGTGTCTAGCGGCTACTCTGCAGGTTCCGTAGGTCGAAACCGAATTACGAGAGTGAGGATTTCCGCTCTGCCCTTGTCAGTCAGTCAGTCTGTCTGAAGTAGCCAAGCTAGTAGGAGCGAAGAACGTTAGCTGAAAAAGCCGAAGGCTTTTGTGACAAGAGATATATCGAAAGATACCTAGTGGCCATTGACTCATCCTAAGGAGGGAATTATCTAATTTTGTTGCTGTGTGATATGGGTGCTGCGTCGTTGATTTTGGAGCGTCGTGGTATTTTGGAGGAGAGTTGCCATCTCAAACTCGTTGAGGGGACCATCACCAGCTAACCCACTTTTGTCGTCCTACGGTCCTTTCGTATTTTTGTGGGGAATAATTGTTGATGAGGTGAATCAGTTTATATGATAT
The DNA here is from genome assembly GCA_958502065.1 of Chrysolina americana. Lineage (NCBI taxonomy): Eukaryota > Metazoa > Arthropoda > Insecta > Coleoptera > Chrysomelidae > Chrysolina > Chrysolina americana. The sequence continues at coordinate 53,923,105 of OY293420.1, read as the reverse complement.
TTTGTTTTTTGTACTGTATCAAATGTCATTTCCCTCTTGAGAAAAAGATAAAGTCTGTATATCTATACAAAACCATAACTGTTGGATTAACTATTGATTTCATGTGATATGAAATCATTCAATTACTTCATTAAGAAGGACTAAGACCCTATAATTATCGATAAATTATATTCAAAGAAAGGAAAAATTGTTTACAGCTATACAATCATTTAATTTGTGAGATATCTGCGGAAAGCCAGGAAAGTCTCTGCAAAAAGCGTACAGTTTTGCAAAAAGGTAACCTCTATAAATAGATCCATCCGCCGACGTTTTTTTATAATTTGGCGAATTTAGGTGAGTCTTCTTACCGTGCGGCACATTCACGTATAAGGCAAGGTAAGATAAGTGCTGCGTCTTCCCTAGCTCGAAAAAGTCTTTAGAAGACTTCTGAGGAAATGAAGTGCATAAGAGTGTGATGGTTTAAAGATGTTTGCTTGGTTGGGTCATTGAAAAAAAAATTGTTCTTTTTCCAAATAAGAAAAAAATTCATGTAATGCCATAGTTCATCCCCGCTTCAGATTAAAATGTTTCAATACCGCTGAGGAAACTTGAAAATATGAAAAAGACACAAAAGCGGTTTCCAAAACGTTAATTTTTTTCTTATTTTGCTATATTTTGAAAGAGCAGTAATTTCGAGTTTGAGCCACGTCCAGCCTTCGGAGTCTGTTTCTGGGAAGAACACGAGAGGAAAACCCGGAAGAGAACTTGAGTTTCTGCGACATTTAGATATTCCAAGAAACAATTTTTCAATACTGGATGAAAATTACAAAATTCGTGTACCCACATAATAAATCTACCTGTTGTGACTGTCAGTTGATCCAAATCATTTTTTAATTTCATTTCTGGAGTCAATTTGCTGCTATCTGACAATTATTCTAGCTTCCTGTATAGCAATAAAAAGTCAATAATGAGTTTTGCTCGAGAATTGTAGAATCACTTGATTATCACGAAGAAATTCGATCTAATGTCGTTCCGAAGTTTACCTCACACAAACAATACACCCGATAAAATATTCATGAAAATATTCACTCTAGAGTGGACTCTCCTTGTTATGCAATTCGCTAAAACACATCTTACCCGATATCCTGAAGATGCAGGTATGGAACTTCATATTGCACTCCAAAACAAATCCTAAAGAACTCTCTACCATGAATAATCCTGCATCGCGATACAAATACGTTCCCCCAATTTGTGCAGGTAGTCGTTCTGTGCCAGAATCGCCGATAAGAACTTTCTGGAAATAAAAATGCTCTCGTAAATAAACACGTTTGATGAGTGTACCGAAATATCGTGCATCCGAATGAAAATTTTATTCTCGGGTAGTTTTCATTAGCAAAGTAGAAGTGCATTTCTTTAAACTTTTTCATGTCAGGATTTGCGCGTGAAAGATGATTCAATAATATTCGGAAAGGAATATTTTGAGTGATGGTGAGAAAGGAGAAGTGTGTGCGATTTTCGAATTTTTTGAAGTTTTATTTTCTGGAAGCCTTGGAAGATTATGTCATTATAAAGTGATATTCGTCGAATACATAAATTGACCACAATGAAATAATAATACTGAATTTGAAGAAAGCATAGAATTTATGGAACGAAAGGAATAAATTCAAAGGATTAAATTCGACGTTGAACTACTCTTTTTCACATATTCCCACACAGTGGAAAATATAAGGGAAATATCTTAAAGAAAATAAGTACGTCAGTGGCTAATACCACGACAGATATTGAATTTCATCTGACAGATATTTGTGCAACGTTCATTATTAGGACTTTATTATGAGTATTGTAATCATATAGCAGTGATCATTCTTTATTAGACTGGGAATGATCACCTGCAAATATATTTTGAGGTCCTAACCTCTCATCTGTGCTAGAATAGGTCGGAAATAATTGTAGTTCAAGCCGAATGAAAGAAAACCTTCGTTCTCTCATTATGTTGATTAGTTCGATCTCCAAATATCTCAAAAATTATTCGACATTTTTCAAATTTGAAAAAAGATTCAAAGAAGAAGGAAATTTCCCAAAAAAGTTTCCAGAGGGGTCTCACGTAAGCCCCGCCCACTTTGTACCTTCAATGAATGAATATTAAGTATCTAAACTTATTAATTATGAAAATAAGGAAATGAAAAAATGCAGGCATCTGCTGATTTCATGAATTAACAATAATCCGGGGTCAAAAATATATTATCACGATTTATCTATTAAATATGAACATGAATAAGTGCAAGTGCGATAATTGTTAAATAACAAATCTGATATTATTTTTCTTTTTTAGCGCTATTTTTGAGAGGTCTCAGAAGAGAATCAATAGTTGGAAAAAATTAAAAAAAAAAATCCCTTCTATTGATTTTTTTATCAGATAATAATTTTTTTTCTGGGATCATAATCTTTGATGCATATTCAATAATAAAATTTTCTCTGAAACATGTTTTTATTGTTTAAAACGGATTTTATCACTTGACAATTTCTCTCTGCCACCCGTAATTATTATTGATGAACCATTTTTTTTATTTATTATTTATTTTGCTCTTTGATAACTAATAAAAAATTGTTTTATTTGAATTTCCATTGTTTATTAAAAAAAATTGTTATGAACAATTAAATAATTTTATTATTTTTCTACATAATGAAACGAAAACAGCCATGTGTTCTTTCCTGTAAAAAATAATTTATTTATATTTTTATCGAATTTTAATTGAAAGAATCCTTAAGTGACCATTGAATTGAATTGAATGATCAATTACTGACTAATGACGTCTTAGTGATAATGAAGATGAACATGCATAAAATGGTCAGCTCATTGATGAATAACTATAACATTGAAGAATCTATTATCTCGGTTAGTTTGCCGAAAAACATTAGGTCATTGAAAACTTATCATCAACATAATCAAGAGAAATTAAGAAAATTCGAACTACAATGATTTTTACAGATAATAAATTATTCAGTATGGGACTAAAATGCATAAGCTGAAATTTCTGATAAATATTCATCGAATAAATTCGATAAAAAATATAAATAAATTATTTTTTCCAAAACATAAAATATGGTTGTTTTTGTTCCAATATGTGAAAAATATAAAGAAATTTTTTCATTGTTTAGAAATTATATTGACATTTTTTCAATGTTTATAACAAATTTTTTTTTGAATGAAGCATGAAAATTCAAATGAAAACAATTAGTTATCAAAAAGCAAGATAAATTATGATTTAAAAAAATTGTTAAATAGCAAATCCGTTTTTTTAAAAGAGCGATTTTATTTTTGAAAATTATAATTTACCACGCATTTGTTTATAACAATTTTTTCAACAATTGGAAATGAAGATTTTTAAAAAATCATTTTCATTTGGCGTCTGATCACAAAAACACGGATCAATAGTTATATGAAAAAGAAATATTCAATGAATAATCAAGCTTTTTAATTTTCAACCCAAGCAAATTGTTGATAAAGTGAAAAATAACAATTTTCTTATGTTTTCAACGAAAATATCACCTGATACCTTTTAAAAATAGCTCCAAAAATGGAAAAAAATGCCAGATTTGTTATTTAACAATTATCGCACTTGCAATGTTCATATTCGAGTAGGAAAATATTTTTAATCAACTAATGTATAACTGATAGAATAATCACGATGAAAATTGTTTTAGCGCGAATTATTGTTCATTCATCTATCCATTTGATGCCTGAATTTCTTCAATTCTTAATTTTCATATTTAATAAGTTTGAATAATTTTCATTCATTGAAGGTCCAAAGTGGACGGGGCTTACGCGAGTCCCCTCTGGGAAAGTCATAAATATTGGTCTAACAGTTTCGGAAGTAGATTTTTTTTTGGAAAATTTACTCCTTTTTTTAATTTTTTGTTTTTAAATTTGAAAAATGTTGAATAGTTTTTGAGATATTTGCAAAAAACCAAATCCAATTTTTTTTTCATTAACTCTCAATAACTTTCGCAATTTCTGCAAGCGGTTCTTACATTCTTTCAATAAACATCTACACGCTATATTGAATCGAATGACACCTCGTTCGTATTTTTCGGAGGCGGAGAAAAAAGTTTGATCCAGAAAGCACTTGTTGATTAGAAGACGAGTAGGAAGGGATAACTTTCGATAGTAATCACGTTCAATACTCATTGCCATTATTGCCATTATCACTATGCTTTTTTACTGATGATTTAACCACCATGATATGTTATATCTACTTCCTGTTCAAAACAGATGTTTCGTTAGGACACTCTGTACGTATGAATATACTCACATTTTTAAATAAGTTTATCCGCACTATTTGTTTGTTGAGAATCAAAATCAGCTCGCTTTTGTTTCCAACGTCGTTGGATGCAAGCAAAGTGAAATTATGATTAATAAAATCTGTTGCTAGGAGATAAGTGCATTTTCCTCGGAAATCGTAATACGTTTTGTCAAACGTTACGTAATATGATGACCCAGCCAGCATAGCATAGCCTGAAAAGACAAAGTATTCAAGGAACTTTATCGACACTGTTATTTCAGTTTCATACCCTTGAAGGGTGGCATCCATTCCGAAGGGTCGGTGAAGAGTTTGTAGTCATAATACAAATTCCAAAATGATATTTGAGCAACCTCCAAATAACTGAAAAGGTCATATACTCTCTTGATTTCTGGAATTTCCTGAAAAATGTCATTCAATAGTAATTTTATCGTGTTTACAAAAATGTTATTTGAAATCAATTTAAAAATCAAGTTATTTGATACTGTTATGTAAGGTACAATATCAAATACCTTCTGGAAATTTCACGAACAATTGAACCAAAGGATCCTTGATTGACAAATATTTGTGATTTGATGAAAGAACGAGATGAAGGTAGATATGAAAAACCATCCATCTTAAAACCAGAACGGATTAAAAGAATTAAAAAACTCCACCTAACATTCTGAAGACAGAAAAAAAATGTATCGCTAATACTGAATCTAATAAAGATATATTGCAGGAAGTGTTTGTTTCAATAAAATCTGTAATAATAGATAGATATTACAGTTCCATCCATCATCCCTAATTTCATGATAATAATCTCGATATATACCCCTAGCTGCCAATGACGTTCAACATAATTATTTTTTCCTGAAACAATTCCATTTGTGAATCTGCGTTTACTTTCAGTTCGATATTGAGAAACAAAGTTTCAAAAAACACTGCAGCTAGTTCAGACGGTGTATGCATGCCTCTCTATCTAGCAATTTTATCCGTTTGAACTCCCTTATATTGTCAATATATCAACACTATATTTCTAACATTCCATATACACAATATCTGAAAGAAGCATACTCACATAACTCACATACCTAAGGTGGCCGTTCCAAGAGAACTCTTTGATCTGAGAAATATCAGTGTCTTGTAGGGTCTTTCGAAACTAACCGAAAAAACAATTTCTGAACAGCTTAGAGATTATTTGAACATGAATACATTTCTACCATCTCTCCAGTCCGAATATAGATAAGGTTACAGCTGCACAAATGCTCTAATTTACATCTCAGACGACATATTTTGTGTTCTCAATAGAGGAGATTGCACTATTCCAATAATACTGGTGTTAGAAAACCGTTCGATAGAATAAATCATTCGTGATTTTAAAATTTTGTGGTTTATATGCAGTAAATTTATTGAGTGAATGCAAAATGTGAAATTGGGCGATATATTTTGGATGCTCCGGGGTGTTCCTTCTGGTATACCACAGGGTTCAGTAGTAGGGCTCTACTATGTACAGTATACATCAGTCAAACCTCCAAATTCAACAATATGTGTTCAATGCACATGTACGCTGACAACATATAACCTCGTCATTCATTTATTTGCTGCCGATGATATCAACGACGATCTGAATAGTGGCTCTTTGCACATCCGTGGGGTGGGTATGGTTATAGGGTCCGAGAACAATGTGCCCTGAGCAAATAGTAGACGTAGACGAAATGAGCAAAGAATAATGGCCTTCTGCATTCATTCTTAATATTATTATTATAATTTTCCAAGTCAGGCCTTGTCCCCGGAGCTCCAATAATTTCAAAGGGCGCACTGGTCCATCATCAACCTTCGTAAACACTCCCCACATCTGTGGGGTCAGTGATTACTGGGTCCGAGAATCAGGTGCATTGAGTAATCGGAGTGAAACAAAAATTAATCCTTCCGGCTAAGAATTCTACCGCATCATGGCAAGTCGCAATAATTTTTAGATTCGAGAGCAGCGTGTCCATCATTCCAATTGATATCCCTATGATCAGAACCTCCATTTTCCAAATTTTACTGTGGGCGCAATGGCCTATTGGCCACCACGTGCTATGAATCGCACGTTAAAAGGTAAGACCTCGTTAATCCTTAGCTCGCACAAGTTTTGACTTCTGAGGGCTGTCGTTCGTAGGGGGATGACTGCTGGTTAACGGAAAAAACAACTTTATTTTTTTTTATTTTTTTTATTTAATTTTTTGAACTTGGTCCACAACACATTGGATACGAGACGTGTGTTGCCTCGCTGACTCGATATCAGCATCCATCCAATTGAAAGGGTGGTATCCCTCCTGTCTGTTTTAGACAGTCTGAGCAGCGTCATACAAGGCAGAGTTAATTTGCCAGATGTCAACCTCTTCTGGAAGACTTTCATGCATATTCGTATCTACCTGTGCTAGTTCTTGTGACTCCAGAGGGTTGTTGCAATAAAGCGCCCTACGGGTTTTGATGCCCTCCATTGGTGGTATGATGCGAACTTTCTTAACAGCCAGACTAACACGTAGTATATCTGTCACGTCTGCCACTTCGTCAGCCAGCTGACCCACGGCCTACTCCAGAGATAATACTCTTTGCCTCCCGGGTGCGCCTGGGAGGGAAAGTGATGCCAAAACTGATCAAGACCTTGGATGTTAGTGGCCCCCATGCCCCTATATCATTATTAAATACGTTTTCATAATATGACAATGAACTGTGGAATTGTGTGATGAATAATATGATATTTAGCAAATATTCTCTATTAATTATTTTCTGCATTGATGGTTGTCTTGTTTACTCTTCCTTTGTGCTCGTTCTTTCATCCACTTATGGAACAATTTGAGTATGCAATAACTCAAACTCTATGAATAATGATATTTGAATTAATCGAATGACATGCCCGACGAAATGTATTCTCTACTCACCTTGAACTTTGGTGTCTCATTAAACGCATGCCAAGACATAGGCAATTTTTGTTCCAATAACATAATACCATCGTTCGGTTCAAAAATGAATTTTGTCTTCGGTATTCTGTACCTATAAGAGAAAATAACGGATTATGTAATATGTATTCATTATATTCTTGAGAAAAATTGTTTAAAATAATCATACATGTAAATCATAACGTTGCACTAAAAAATTTCAACTTGCCCAAAATATGTGAGCATTTCTAACAGAGAGTAGGTCTCGAATGCAACAAAATAACAAAACAGCAGACATTTTCAGTAGCAACTGATTCACATTGATTAATTCTTAAGATATAACGATATACGATTCACGATAACGAAGAAAATGCAGTTCATCAAAAACCTAAAGGGAACTGTGAAAAAGGCAAAACTGATTTCAATAACTACAAACTCTGATTACTATCAATAATTTTCACAATCTCGTAGTAAATGAAATTCAGTAGTACAGAGTTATTTAATTTGATTCAACTATTTGACAGATCAAACTTTCAAAGGTATTCATTCTGAATCATTGGTTTCAATGAGTATAATAGGTGATTATCGAAAAAGAAATTCCTTCGATTTTGAGAAACAAATTATGTTGCCTGAAGCAACATAATTTGTTTCGGATTTTAAATATTTTGAAGTGATCTCAAAAATAGGATTCGAGCTGGCGCGGTTTGTGGTGGATCAGAATGCATTCAGTTCCGTCCAAATGACAACTTCCCGTCATCAAAGGTCATTGCTGGGTCGTCAGGGGAGTGCGCTCGAATTTTATATAATTTGAAGTGAACTCAAAACTAGGTCTCAAGCTTGGCACGGTTTGTGGTGGGTCGGAATGCATTCATTCTTGTCTAAATGACGACTTCTCAACATCAAAGGTATTTGCCGGGTCGTTAGAGGAATGCGGTCGGATTTTAAATATTTTGAAGTGATCTCAAAAATAGGATCGACCTGGCGAGGTGTGAGGTGGGTCAGAATGCATTCATTCTTGTCCAAATAACTTTCCGTCATCAAAGGTCATTGCCTGGTCGTCAAGGGAGTGTGGTCGATTTTGATATAGTTTGAAATGATCTCAAAACTAGGATTCGAACTGGCGCGGTTTGTGGTGGGTCGAAATACATTCATTCTTGTATAAATGACGACTTCTCAACATCAAAGGTATTTGCCGGGACGTTAGAGAAATGCGGTCGGATTTTAAATATTTTGAAGTGATCTCAAAAATAAGATTCGAACTAGCGCGGTGTGTTCATTGATGTCCAAAAAACAACGTTCTCTCATCAAAGGTCATTGCCAGGTCGTCAGGGAAGTGCGTTCGAATTTTATATAATTTTAAGTGATCTCAAAAATAGGATTGGAGCTGGCGCGGTTTGTGGTGGGTCAGAATGCATTCATTTCTGTCCAACTAACAACTTTTCGTCATCGAAGGTCATTGCCAGGTCGTTAGAGGAATGCGGTCGAATTTTAAATATTTTGAAGTGATCTCAAAAATAGTATTCGAACTGGCGAGGTGTAAGGGGGGTCAGAATGCATTCCTGTCCAAATAACAACTTTCAGGCATCAAAGGTCATTGCCGGGTCGTCAAGGAAGTGTAGTCGAATTTTATATATTTTGAAGTGATCTCAAAACTAGGATTCGAGCTGGCGCGGTTTGTGGTTGGTCGGAATATATTCATTCTTGTCCAATTGACGACTTCTCAAAGTACGGTCGAATTTTATATATTTTGAAGTGAACTCAGAAAGAAATAGGATTCGCGCTGGCGCGGTTTGTGGTTAGTCGAGAAGCATTCATTCTTGTCTGAATAACGACTTCTCAACATCAAAGGTATTTGCCGGGTCGTCAGGGAAGTGCGGTCGAAATTTATATATTTTGAAGAGAACTCAGAAGTATGATTCGGGCTGGCGCGGTTTGTAGTATGTTAAAATGCATTTAATTATGTTCAAATAACAACTTTCTGACATCTAAGGTCATTGCCGGGTCGTCAGGGGAGTGCGGTGGAATTTTATATATTTTGAAGTGAACTCAGAAATAGGATTCGGGCTGGAGCGGCTTGTAGTGGGTTAAAATGCATTTATTTTTGTCTGAATAACGACTTCTTGACATCAAAGGTCATTGCCGGATCGTCAGGAATGTGCGGTCGAATTTTATACATTTTGAAGTGATCTCAAAAATAGGATTCGAACTGGCGCGGTGTGTGGTGGGTCAGAATGCATTCATTAATGTCCAAATAACAACTTTCTTTCATCAAAGGTCATTGCCAGGTCGTCAAGGAAGTGCTGTCGAGTATTATATAATTTTAAGTGATCTCAAAAATAGGTTTGGAGCTGGCACGGTTTATGATGCATCAGAATGCATTCAATTCTGTCCAAATAACAACTTTTCGTCATCGATGGTCATAGCCAGGTCGTTAGAGGAATGCAGTCGAATTTTAAATATTTTGAAGTGATTTAAAAAATAGGATTTGAACTGGCGAGGTGCCAGGTGGGTCAGAATGCATTCATTTCTGTCCAAATTACAACTTTCTCTCATCAAAGGTCATTGCCAGGTCTTCAGGGAAGTGCGGTCGAATTTTATATAATTTTAAGTGATCTCAAAAATAGGATCGGAGCTGGCGCGGTTTGTGGTGGTTCAGAATACATTCATTTCTGTCCAAATTACAACTTTCTCTCATCAAAGGTCATTGCCAGGTCTTCAGGGAAGTGCGGTCGAATTTTATATAATTTTAAGTGATCTCAAAAATAGGATCGGAGCTGGCGCGGTTTGTGGTGGTTCAGAATGCATTCATTTCTGTCCAAATAACAACTTTTTTTCATCGAAGGTCATTGCCAGGTCGTTAGAGGAACGCGGTCGAATTTTAAATATTTTGAAGTGATCTCCAAAATAGGATTCGAACTGGCGAGGTGTAAGGAGGGTCAGAATGCATTTATTCCTGTCCAAATAACAACTTTTCGTCATCAAAGGTGATTGCCGGGTCGTCAAGGAAGTGTAGTCGAATATTATATATTTTGAAGTGATCTCAAAACTAGGATTCGAGCTGGCGCGGTTTGTGGTTCGTCGCAATATATTCATTCTTGTCCAAATGACGACTCCTCAACATCAAAGGTATTTGCCGGGTCGTTAGAGGAATGCTATTGGATTTTAAATATTTTGAAGTGATCTCAAAACTAGGATTCGATCTGGCGCGGTTTGTGTTGGGTCAGAATGCATTTATTTTCGTCTAAATGACAACTTTCCGTCATCAAAGGTCATAGCCGGGTCGTCAGGGGAGTGCGGTCGAATTTTATATATCTCAAAAATAGGATTGGAGCTGGCGCGGTTTGTGGTGGGTCAGAATGCATTCAGTTTCGTCCAAATGACAACTTTCCGTCATCAAAGGTCATTGCTGGGTCGTCAGGGGAGTGCGGTCGAAGTTTATATATTTTGAAGTTATGTCAAAAATAGGATTCATGCTGGCGCGGTTTGTGGTTGGTCAAAATGCATTCATTTTTGTCTATATAACGACTTCTCAACATCAAAGGTATTTGCCGGGTCGTCAGGGAAGTGCGGTCGAATTTTATATATTCTGAAGTGATCTCAAAAATAGGATTCGATCTGGCGCGGTTTGTGGTGGGTCAGAATGCATTCATTTCTGTTTTAATGACAACTTTCCGACATCGAAGGTCATTGCCGGGTCGTTAGGGGAGTGCAGTCGAATTTTATATTATTTGAAGTGATCTCCGAAATAGGATTCGAGCTGGCGCGGTTTGTAGTGGGTCAGAATGCATTAATTCCTGTCGAAATGACAACTTTCCGTTATCAAAGTTCATTGCCGGGTCGTCAGGGAAGTGTGGTCGAATTTTATATATTTTGAAGTGAACTCAGAAATTGGATTCGGACTGGAGCGGTTTGTAGTGGGTAAGAATGCATTCATTTTTATTTGAATAACATTTTTCTGTCATCAAAGGTCATTGCCGTGTCGTCAGGGAAGTGCGATCGAATTTTATAAATTTTGAAGTGATCTCAAAAATAGGATTCGAGTTGGCGCGGTTTGTGACTCAGAATAGATTCAAATACAAAATTTGGTTTCTGAAGTGAAATGGTGTCTTGATTCAAAAATACGAACAGATTTTACAGGTGTCAGAGATTTACTGACGATTTAAGTAATGCAATATTCGATAATGGGGAAATTTAAATTTTTTCTTTTATAGCGCTATGTCTCCGTTAGAGTATCTGGACGAGCTGATTTCAATTTAAAAAAGTTGCTGGAAGTTACCCGTCTACACTCCAGATGAACTTTACAACTCACGAACGGTTAACGACAGAGCAACTCTATGAATTTCAAGCCAACAGTATTTCCCGAATAAGGTACCATATCGTTAAGAGTTCGCTCACCGGGGACATCACTCGAATCGGAGCCCACCACAATGAGCCCCGCAAGCACAGAGGCCTCATTTACTAGAAGATGGACTTTTACCAAGAGAGTCATGAGCCAGTAATTACATGCAGTCCTTGCTAGATAGCCTCATCGATGTCGCCTATGGAAACCCAGTATTTGTATATCACTTTGTCTGGAAAACATTCCCTTACAATCAGTAGGATCCCTGTAAACCCACCGGGGTGGAATGAACAATTTCAACAATAAATAATCCTATTTTTGATTTGATTCGTTTTCAGGCGAAGCTCGTCAAACATATCACCCGGGTTCGATTTTGGCCTGCTGTACTTCTTCTTTTTTTACTTAGACAAGAGGTATTTTCCCAATTTATTTGTTAGAGATCTGAATTAATGAATAATTAGTTAGCTCATACGTATAGGATTACTACTGAGTGTAGAGCGTTTTTCCTGTTTGAGAGCTGCGTTTGTAAAAAAAATCTTGTGTGTATTTAGAGCACAAAGTGTCATTGTCACTCTCCGAAGATTATTAACGCAGATGCTATGGAGATGACTTACAATGTCACTCTGTCATTGTCATTACTGAGTGCATGTTCTGCGATAGCGGATTTTTTCGTAATAGAGAAATGCGAAGAAACTCCAGTCATCACTACAACATCTACGAATCACCCAAGACTCTTCCAGGAAGCAATGGAAATACAGAAACACTACAATAACTTCAAAAGAACCAAAAAAGGTTTACGCCTGAACAAAGCCTGGCTACCTGTTTTTCAAAATAGCAAAATAGCAGGGTACTAGGAGAAGTACCGGGTTGATAACGGCACTATCGACTCCAGGAGGGTACCTGATACATTGGACCAATCAATAACCAGCAGATTTATACTGTTCGAGACAGCGAATATCAAACAGTGGACAGTAATCGAAATAAATGTCAAGATCGCTCCCAAAAATGCCAACCACTCGTGTTCGCGAAACGTCGAGAACATCTCACAATACACGTGGGTGGAAAAACAATCATTGTAGAAACGACAGCCGCGAAAGCCTTTCACTGTCTGTAAAAAAATACTGATGCGAACTCACCTGTTCTCATTTTCCAACGCTGTAACTGACATTTCAGATATTTTGATATAAACCAGTTTGATCAGTCCGTGAATACGACCTTCCAAGTCGAAATACTCGTAATAGTATCGGATGTTTCCGAATGTTTCCTTCCACTTATCGACAAAATATTTCACTGACGGTATATCTCCTATTTGCTTCAACTCCGTTACAATCTCAGTGGCTATATCCAATAGCTCCTTTCCGAACGGTATCACATTCAAGTATTTCTCTGTCAGAAACTCCCACGCAATTTCCGAGTATTTGTAAATACTTGCTAGTGTATTGTTGCCAGTTATATCTTTGTAGAACGTATCAACATCGTGCGAGAACTTGGTGAACTGAACGAAAAACGGAGATTCGATTATTTCACTCTTACGCTCGTATAGGAAATCTGAAAAAAATCAAACGATTGAGATAGACTCAACACTTGTAACTCTTTTCTCACCTAAGAATTCTTTTCCGGTATTCCATACTATTGTCTCCAGGTAGTGAATGAATTTCAAGAATGTTGGTTCGATACCCGCCAGCCCAGTGTGCCAATGCTCTACAACTAAAGTGGAAAATTGGTTCCACACGTTTTCCATGTATTTTATTACAGTAACATGTAGGTCCTTCATAAACTTATCATATTTCTCCAAAAGCCTGTCTAGTCCAATCGAGAGGTGCTCGATGGGATCACCGTTTATCAATCCGTGGATAAAATCTGTAGTATTCGTGTAGTACAGTTTTATCTGAAAAAAAAATCCTAACATAGTTTGTATGATTCTGATTATGAAATACGACGATTCCGCTGAGAGATATTGGAACATATTTCTATATTTCACTGATCGTGATCAGAAACTCATTCGCAATGTTGAATTGAGCTAGCCGATTCTTGAAGGATTATAGTTTCCCTTAAAGAAGCCACTGTAAGATGGAACAATTCTCAGGATTCCGTAAACCCGTAATCTGTTCAAATCTTCAGAAGAAAAGTTTTAGTATTGTTGATATTGTTTGTTCCAGTAACACTCCTGGACATACTGAGTCTTCTGATAACTTACCTTTTCTATAACCCATAACACACTTTTCTTGATTTTCTCTCCAGAATTGCCAAGAACCGACCAAATTTCTTGGACTATCTTCGGAACGGATTGCAGATGTGATTTCAAAGATTCGTCGAACATAGTCTTTAGAGTACTAGTTATATCACGGATGTAAAACTCGTTAGCGTGGTAGGACCTGTTGAGGAATACTCGAAGTTCCTCTATGTCTTCTTCGATCACGGTCAGATTTCTCAGGTCACTTATGAAATTTTGAACCAGTGGCCGAGCTTCCAACCATATTCCATTCACAGCATCCAAAGTTTCAGCTTTCATGTACTGTTTAGTATTGTTGATAGCTTCCAACGTATCGGTATAGAACATCATCACTGTCTCTCGAATGTTGTTCTAGTGGAAATTATAAAAACAGTTAGTAATTAATTCGAATTGCAATATCGAATGATTGAAGGGAACACCAACATTTGTTAAGCTACTTAATCAAGAATGTTGGAGAAGTTTAAATATTCTATTGTCTGAAAATCCCAATGAGTTCAATTCGGTAGGAGATATAATATGAATAATATCAAATAAAACACTCATGGAAAATAGATAAGTAAATTCCAGAACATTGATCTTCCGCCACCCAAGGTGGATTACCATCAATACCAAACAATTCTCAAAAGCCTTCAAAAGATTTGTACTAAGTGAATGAAGGGAGTCCATCTTTCAGAGTACCTTATAAAGCATGATCAAGAATCGAAGTTGTTCATCACTCAGTTCAACCATCCATAGACCAATCGCTGCCTACTCCGTGATTCAGGTAATCGACGTAGCCTAGTTGATTTCATACAGTTTTCGTCATTCGACGAACGCACGTGAGACCATATCAAAGAAGACGATTTATTCTTCTTGGCATGAACATAACAATGTCTCTTCTGCCTCCACAAAATCAGAGGACTTTTCCCAACCAATTGGCCAACATAGAAATATTGTTCCTGCATAATGGTAACTCGATGAAACTAGAAAAAATTGATCAGCTTGTTGCTTCACTGTCAGAACAAATCCTCCCAGAGTTCACAAAACCCATAGTTATTCACAAAAAAAGCAATTTTGATGGTTTGAATGTCCTCTGTCCTCTTGATGATTTGAAATGTGGACCGAGTGAAGTGGTCGTGATGTTAAAGCAATTGCTCCCACCCTGACGGCCCGGGATCGATCCCCGGGACAGTCTGCCACTGAGCTAAAGTGGTTCGGAATTCACTTTTATTCAAACTGTAGGTCCCGGATCTCCCTCACTCGCACAAGCTCTGCTTTTAAGGGGGTTTCTCCGACGGATCCTCTTGAGTGAACCATAGAGATGCCTTTCACAACTGATATTATTTTTAATAATATTATTATTAATATTAATTAACACAAACTAGAACCGACCAGATAAACATCAATATCTTTGCCAAAATTTCTTCTCTTGGCTTGTTGTGAAATTTGCTCCTTGGCATCAATTTTATTGATAGTTACATGTGGAGATCAACTCACGTCCACGCTCTAACAAATGGAATTTCACCGTTCGTTCTGAAGCAATGTAGGAAGATCAAAGAGTTTGATCTTCCTCCAGAAGATGTTCAGTTTTGATGACTGAAATAGGCGTCAAAATATTAGAATAGTAGTTTGGTATTGGAGTACCACTCCAGTGTATTCAACCTTACTCTGAACTCAACCCATGAGATCCTCTGGACAATAAAACGAAAAAAGATCTACTCATCAAATATCTACTTCCTATCAATGTTTATAGAAACCGAAATAATACCTGCACATCGCTGATCAATTCAGGTCGCCACCTCAAGCTAGACATTATCAACCTCGAATGATTGAGTCTCAGATAGTATGAAACGTCCGTAACCCTTTTTTCTTCGTAATCTCGCCAAATATCACACATAGCCCTACGGGCATCAGGAATAATGCCGTACACGTGCATGCTCTGGCTTCCATCTGAAAATAATTAAAGTGAAACTATCCAGATCTTCAGTACAACATATCGGGAATCACACAGTTGGCAGAGCACGAGTTCAAAAAATTAAAATACTCCGAACTGATGCAACGATCAGCATCAGTTTATGAAATACGTTCTGGATCAGTGTATGTGAAACAGATTTGACCAGAATACAAAATGAGCTCAGTAATAGTTTCGTTGAATACCAAAGTCGACTATGACCTATTTAATATCACAAGATGATGATATATGTTAAAAAATACACACTTTTTCATTATTCTGTTGAATTTGAAGGCATTTTTTGTGTAATATTGAAAACTGCCTTTGATAAATTACTGTATTGAGTAAATTTAGTTTACTGCTCAAAGGTTAGTCGGTACTATATTATTTCGTTGAATAATAATGAAAATCATTCAATGAAGATATTATTGAACCTTTTCCTCAAAAAAACTAGCTATAGTAGCCATAGTTCGTGCAACCATAAAAACCAGTAGTTTTGAAATTGACATCGGGACGTAATTTCGAATGTATCTTCCTAAACGTCCACTGACTTCTTTGAAACTTTGTAATAATTGTTTCTTCTAGTTACTTGATGTGATATGAAAGAAATATCAACTGGCTTGACCGTTCTTATTTTGATTATTTGTGTGCTCATGATGAAAACGATCAATGAAAAAATATTAGGTACTCGACGTATCAGACTAACCCTCCATGTAAAATCATATATTTATACATCAGGGTGTTCGAAAAGTTAAGTAATTTATTTCAACATCTAGAACTCGAGGAGAAGTCAATTTACGAAAAATCGTAAATGAAAATGTTATATAATAAAACAATAATATTTTATTGAAAAAAAAAGTTAATCAAAAAACTTTAATTCAAACCTGAATTATTGTCTCTATCACTGCCTAGTAATCTTTTTTTGTACTTCTGATACTGGGTAGAGTATGTCCGATGTCAGTTGAATATGCTTATTTTCTTCTTCTTCTTCTTCTCTCCGTATTTGGCATTAGCTACTAAGCTAGTTTGCCAGCCTCGGAGGCCTATTTGTGGGGGGGCCACGTGGGCCGTGAACCCTAACCTCACTTTTGGGCCCCCCTTCTGTGGGCAAAGTGGAAGTCTCACTCGAAGTGATACCACCATGCCCGGGATCCTTTCACCACAAGTAAATACACAATATATAATAAATTATTCGATGCGATGCACGTTAGACGGCAATATCTTCTCTCCTTAAAAAACCCTCTTGATCCGACAAATCCGTTGTCATCCGGCCTCTAACCGGCGTAGAGATCAAGAGGGGCTGACAATTACACAATAAGTTCTTGAACTACACAAACAAATTTATATTTGACTTTGCAATGCACGTTAATACGGCAGACATTTACAATACATCACAATACATAACCAAACATGACTCCTGCCTACACGACGGTCAGGAGTCGAATCTTTCTCTATGCTTATTTTCGAGTCAATGAAGGTTAGACCGGATTGACACATGAGAATGTATGAATAATGAAGAAAAACATAATATTAAATGAAGATTGATCTCGATATATTCAAATAATGAAGTAAGAACTAGTTTAATCTTCCTCTTGAAGATGGTCACTTGGTGACCGAAACACGTGTCAAGGTGTTGAAAATAATGGTTTGGTGTTGGGATAAAACTCCAGTATATTTTTTGCACATGTCTGTTTGGACGTACAGTGCCGTGTGCATTTATTTGTAATGTTTATGTTTGATCTATAGTATTGAATATTATAAAATAATAGTGCTCGGTTCGTTATTTTCTTCACAGGATGGCGTGTTTATTGAATTGGATTGTTTCATTTTGTTGATTCAATGTCAATCGAAAAGAATCGGTTTTGAAATTTCGATTATTACTTCCATTTTTTTAGTTTTTCAACGGATTTTGGAAAGGCATACATAATGTTTTGTTGCACAGTTTTGAGAGCAGTTCTATTTGACCAGTGCTAAATAATACGTATGCGATATTTTCTATGAGGAGTGCAACGAAAATGGCTCACGTTCATGAAAACAACCAACTAGTGGACATAATATTAACTCACGGGAAGTGCCTACAAAATGCAGCCGCAGCATGTCGTTTCCGTTATGAAATCTTCCGACTCCGCGGATGTTTGTACATATAGTTATGACTTCGGGACACAGGGTATTTCTGAAACCAGCAATTCACATTTAAAATTCATCTCCTTGAAAGTAAGCGATTGTTAAGGTTAATTCTTGATGATGTTGACAAAATTCTCACATGCACACCCAGTTGTGATTCAATGTATTCGGCTAAGCAAAACCGATATACGAAACTGATATTATATTGTCTTGAAATAAATAATACGCGGGCCCAGATCTGAGGTCATCAGTACTGGTGAACGAGACGGTATTCCTACCTCATCAACTTCCTGGGAGCCGGGATTTATTGTATTCTCATTAGAACAGATAGTTCATCAATACTTCGTTGCCATTTTTGGAACAGGGTGACATCATGAGCGACTCATATAAGTGAAGTGAGAGAAATTACTACTGTAAAGAAAAAAGATGAGAGGAGATCTGAAAAAATGAATTTGACTGAAGACAGGGAGAGTGTTTGGGAGTTAGTGCTGCGCATCGGAGACGAATAGATCGGATTTATAACGATTACCGATAGATATTTGATGACAAAACGTTTTAGGCCACCGCAGGCCTCGGATTATGACTGAACTTAGACTCGTACAATATTAATTAGATGGTGATAAATAATAAAATATATGACCAATCGGAACGTGAATTTCGATATTAAAAATGAGTACACAAGGCTAACGCATTTGGCTGGAAACCGGGTTCGAATCCCATTTGATCCACATTTTTTATTTCAGTTTTAATTCTCATCTTCCCGTTTGCTATGCCAAGAACGTATTCTCTAAAAAAATATTTCAAAGTTTGTTTATGAAAGTTTGTTACCTGATCGTGTGCGATATAAAATTAATCGCAATCAAATAAGTAATACCAATTCAAAAATGAAATTTTACTTAGCAAATACATTTTGACCAAAAAAGTAAAGTTGTGTTCTTCCCAAAATTGTAGGACTGAAATTAGTGAACTTGAACGTACATATTCAAAGCACTAAAGTTAAAAAAATACATGGTTCCAAAAAGTGACACACGACTGTATTCAGAATGCCATAAGGAGAGAAAATAAGCGAAGATATACCAGGTGTCTCTTGAATGGAAATTTTATGTTACATAAGGTAAAACCAGAAGTTGCATGAAGCTGAGTTACTTGTCAAAAAACGGAGTTTCATGTCACATACATATCATCCAAATTTCATTACAATAACTTCCATGACAAAAAGTTGTGGGAGCGAGCCACATCCTGCGACACGCGGTATTCATTGGAAACTCATTCTAAGTCCAGTTACCCACTTGAAAATGGTGTGAAAATTGGAACCGGTCGTAACAAATATCTCAGTGAAAGTTATATGAAAGTTGCTGTTTTCTTTTTTCTTTAATCCAAAACGTATTTCATCAAAATAAATAAATCATGAATCGAGCGAGTTATTTTTATTTACCTTCAGTCATGTTGATATTCGAGTATACTAGCTTATCCTCAAAATTAATGTAAAACTCCCCTTGGGTGTCATTCGTATAGTAGACTGCCGACATGTTTGCTGTATAAACAGGATATCTCCCTTCATATCTTCCCCAGAAATAGGATTTTCCACTTGCGATATTGTCTTTCTGTAACAAATATTTCGAATTTATCAGTTTTTCCAGGATCGGTGGATTGTTTCTTCTGTGTTTTTGTTTATGTTTCGTCTATTATTGCTTTTCAGCTAGAGTAATTGAGATCAAAAGTTACTTTTTATTCCTGTTAACCCAAATCTTCTCCCCAGAAAAAAGCATATCTGAACCCAATTATAACTTTATTCCCTGTACCTCATTGCAACAATATAACACATGACCAAAGGTGTTTGTCTGGCCGAAGTGCACATTTAAAATCGCGCCTGAAAAAGTTTACCTTCAATTCAATTTCATTGTGGTCCAGGTTCACTCTAGCCAAAGTTTCAGATGTAGATAATGGCAAATATGATCGTTGATAATTTGTAATGTGTTCAGTTCCGAATTCACTCGAGTTCCAGTAAAAATCGCCTCTGGAATTCAAATTTAAATTTGTGGCATTGTGTTCGGCCCAAACATTGTACGTGTAGTTGTAGATGAGCAAGTTGGAATAATCGTTTACTTTTCCACCAAACGTTAGCTTTTGATCTGGATTTAATGAATAGTCCACCACTAGCTGTCCATCAATTGTCGGTTTATTGTAACCATATTCGCTGTGGAATGAAACATCCTGTAAAATAAAATACGGTCAACTGCGAAGTGAACAAGGTTTGTTTATTTTTCATTTCATATCACCAATCAAGGGTAGTGCACCCATCTACTGAATGAAATATCAAAAATTCGAAAACGTCGATGATGCGACATTGCATTGTCAGTTGAGTTGATTTGTTCGATTCAAAGATAGGCGAATAGGTGGACGGTTGAGAGCTAGCGACATTTAATTTTTGTTTAGGACTTGAATGATGTATACACGGATATAATTCATTACTTTGGTTCACCACATATTTTTCTATTCGTCATATAAATACTGAATCTATGAGTAATGAATTCACCGGATTCGAATAGAGAGAAGTTATTTAATAGTTACACTATTTCTGAAACTTGGTTGAACGACACAATATTTAATGAATCGATTCTACTGATCGTGAATATGTTTTACTCCGATAGGATTGTGAAAGTCACGTTGGAGGGTCAGTACTACAAGTAAGTAATAGAGATAATTTATACAGAACGATAATAGCTATCATAGGTAATTCCAGCAGCGAGAAAAGAAGTTTTAGATATAAACCTATTGGAAAAGCTTGTGATAATATTGCCAATTGGCACGTGTTGGACGATATTCGATTGGACCGTATTTGAACCACAGACAGATTCAATTTGATCTAGTTAACCCGCCGCGTATTTCTTTCAAAAACCTGTCTGAACCGATAGACCAAGTACGACAGGAAACAGTTATCGCTTGAGGAAAATTGTCCTAAAAAAACAGAGAAACGAAATAACGAAACTGTTTGGTGAAACAAGTATTCAGAATCTCTCAGAATCTCACGCAGAACAACAAAAATATTAGAAGAATTCTATCAAAAAATAGTAATAAGTGTTGGGAGACCGGCGCTGTCACAGCGAGGTAACTAGGCCCCTATGAACCCCATTTGCCTCCTGTTCTCCACATATCTACAGTAATAATAATAATTATACTCCCTCAAAAACACTCGTTGAGTGTACCCAAAGGCATAGCCTGTGCGGGTAGAGGACGTCTATTATTATTATTTGCCGTGGCGCTCTGGGGCGACTTACTGATGTTTTAGGTGATGTATTCACTTTTCAGCTGTAGGAAAACACGGAAAACCTATAGCACCACCTCGGGTGGTCGGTGTGCACTCCAAGCTAGCACTAGACGAGATTGGCATCTAGACAACTCATAATACACTTGCTTTTCAACAAGGTATGCGGTCGCCTATCGATCTGATATAAAGTATTTTAGAAAATAATCTCTTGTACCTACATCAGGCTCGAACCGACTATCGCATGCTGGAGTTTCGAACGGCCTGTGCATTAGACCTCTAAGCCACCGGCCACCGCAGTACTTCTCCTAATCTTTCTTCATGAACCTTCGTGAACTTCTTATTGAATTCAGTATAACCATCCAGTCCAGGTCAATTAGTTGCCCCCATTTGAGTTTCCAACTCCAAAGATTTCATATCTTAGCCTCCCAAATACATCGCACTCACCAAGTCTGTCTTTTATGCCTATCAGTGATAGGTGTCTTCTTAATTTGTTATGTCCTGTCAATATTTCTATTTCTCCTCAAAAGCTTGTCTTTGACTTGCTGGAGCCGGCCATTAGTAAGTAGTTTTAGTTGGAGCCTGTTACCACAGCCAAGCAAGTAGACCCCCATAGGCCCTTTATGCCATCTCCTGCTCTCCTTATGAGTGATTTTCTGCCTTCCTATGGATTCGACCTGCTATCTGCAGAGTCTGTGAGTAAATAGTGTTTAGGTCCTTGTCAAGGAAGCGAGTTTCTTCAATGCTCCCCTTCAGCTCCTGATAGGGCTGGTTCCCGATCGGGCGGTGTAGTAGCTATGGACGATTCATTCATCGACTACCAGTCCTGTAGCACCCAATCTGAGGCCCCTCCTCGGCTCCCATCGAAGACCAGGTTTTCCAGTTCCCACAGCAAGTTTCTTCGATACGCCTCCTAAAAAAAAACTGCTACGGCTGATTCTGGGCAGTGCGGCAGCAACAGGTGATTTGTCACCAGCTACCAGTCCCGCAGGCACCTCCTTGGCTTCCATTGAAGACGGATTTTCCAGTTCGCGCATCCTTCTCTAATATATGAGTGGGTAGGTGTTAAGTTTCAGGGGAACGAGTATAATTTTGGTGCCAGTGTACGGTAAGCTAGGGTTCACAGGTAGCGTCTGCTGTTGGCTGGGGTAGCTGGTCTCTAAAAATTTTGATTGTCTGCAGTCGGTAGTATCCGTCCAAAGTTCATTCAGTTTTTTTTTGCCCAAACATTAAGGGTTGAAAATGTTTGGCTTCTTGCAATGACTAGTGCAGGTTTTATTGCAAATAACGGTATCGTGGGATCAGTTTTAGCCAATTCGTGTGCCACTTCGTTTCCGTACACCCCTCTGTAACCCACCCATACCAGCTTAACTTTTTCGTTTCAGCTAGTTTCTCAAAATCATCTTCGCATCCTTGTACAAGTACTGAGTTTGGTTTGGGATGGCAGAAAGCAATGAGCGCGACTTACTATCTGAACACATTTGAATTTTCTGCTAGGGATTTCATTTACATCGTACCTCGTTGTTACAGTTAGGATCGCGAAAACTTCAGTTCGGAAAACTGTTGTTAATTTCCCCAATGCGTAGCTTCCTCATACACCTCCTCCTTCCAGGTAGATGCCTGCACCCGAAGCCTATTATTTGTCAGTCAGACAAATATTCTTGCGTTTCCTTCTAACGACTATTGCTTGAATCGCTAGCATTCATCGCGGGCATCTGGTCCGAGAGCAGATATGATCGCAGTCTCGTTCGAGTATTGAAAGATGGTACACGTATTCCCTAGTACATATTGAAGTAAAGAAACAAAATTTTCAAAAAAAAACGACCAACTGCCATCCATTCGAAGTTGTGGTGGTAGATAGCCATCAGCATCCTGCTGTTAGGAAGGGAGTTTGGTCGCGGTGTGTGAAAGTTAAGTTGGTGTTGATAGCAAAAATGTAATGAGATATATCTATTTGTTTTCTCAGACATTGTGTTTACAAATAGAGATCCAGGATTTTCTAAAACGATCAAGAATGATCTACAATAATGAAGAATAATCTAGAATGTTTGAAAATTATATGAAATGTTGTAAATTGATCTAGATGAAATGGAATATTCTAAAACACTTTGCAATGTTCTCAAAGCATCTGCAAGGTGTAAGAAAATTCTGTCAATCTGTTAATTGAACAAGAACAGAGTATACAGAAAGTTCTATAACGTACTGAAAAGACATTTAAGTGATATTCTGAATTGTTTGTCTCCCAGTGAACCAGAATTCATCATTAAACACCGTATATTCTTGCACTGGCAACACTTGGTTGACAATAACAATAGAATCGTATTGTTTTACACAAGGAGCTATAATAGCCAAAAACGCCTACACCTATGAATAAAGCCGCGATCTCGATAAGTCGCAGTGCCATCTACGTACAAAGCAAGAAGCACTTCTTAGAAGCATAATGCATTTTCATAATCAATTCCTTCCAGGTATTTCTACAAGAATGTCGACTTCTATTTATTTTGGTTCGCGACACTCACAAAAGCAAGAGATAACATTCTGCTAGACAGAGATCAGCCACATGTTATCATTTTAGGTATACTGGCGATCACTCTCAGCAATTATCGCCCCGCCATAATTCCGTAACGTAACTTGATCCGTTTTTTTGTAATCAATTTATCGTTCCAATACAGAATCATCAATATTTTAAAGAATTTTCATTTTCTGAATGTTACTGACTGGAGTTGCATAAGACATAACATTATACTGCTTCTTGAAAACGAATTCGTCGAACGAACACACGTTTTCGGAGTTATACTCAATTTCAGATGTGTCTGTTCAATGGAATTTGGTTCTCCGGCTGTTAATGAACGTCTGACATTTCCGTTCTCCCAATTCTCACCCTATTCGAAAAATAAAATGTCGTTAGCTCCGGTACTATTTCCCTGTCAGGTCTTTCGCTGGTTCCGGCCTAAATTACAAACTTCAGCAATCAATCCATTGCCGGTGCGTGGAATGACTACGTATTTTATTATTAAACATTAGCACAGCTATATTCATACCCTTTCGAAAGAAGGATGTTTAATTTGTAGCAATAATTGTTCTCGTTTGGGCGAAGCACGTCTCCAATCCAACCCCGCTTGAACTGTTTTGTTATCCTTGTCCCACACGAGAGATACGTCCGTTGATACAATTGAATCACTTATGTTGTAGAAACCCTGAGCCGTGAAGCTGCGTCGAGGGTAGATCACATTGATCACCGCTTGCTGGGCATCGAATATCTCGTCCTGCAATCAAATCAACAAATTATGAGAATTTTGGCGAATTACGTACCTAATAATGTCGGTTGATGAAATTGCATTAGCTTTATGCATTTATTTCTGAGTATAATCACTGAAATTTCTTGACATTTACTTTTGAAAAATTTACAAGTAGAAGTAGCTCAATCGCTTGCGGTTTCCATTTGTTCAGTTATAACAAAGTTTTTCCAGATGTTCTGGTTTGCAATTGAAACTTTTTACGAACTCTACCTTTGATGTATACAACTGATACTGTGTGTATTCACAAAAATATCATTTACTTCTGGTGTTCATCAGTGAAACAAAAAAAGAAACAGTATTGTACTTTTTAAATTAAGAACCAGGGTAATTTCGAAGACAATAGCAGTGTGGCAGTGCGGATACAAGGGAATGAGGTGAACAATTACCAAGACTGTAGAATTTTCAGTAAAAATAAATGCTACTTCAGTTTTTCACCATCTTTGAAGTAATATCAAGTGAATATCCGCTTAATGCAATACATTCGATAACTCGAAAATTTGATATATGTCACTGGTATGCCGAACCATGTCCTGATTGTATCGTATATTTAAGCCCTATTATTAGTTATATAATGGCTCGCGTTCCTTTTTTTGAGACGAAGAGAAGAAGAGGAATCTACAAAGGCGTAGAAGGGCCACAATAATTTTATTTGGCGACCCATAATTTCATGATTCCGACTTCGTATCTCGGAATTCCGACTTACTAACTTGGATTTTAATGATTCCGATTTGGTATCTTGAAATTCCGACTTGGTAACTCAAACTTTCATAATTCCGACTTTGTATATCGGAAATTCGACTTGGTATCTTGAAGTTCCAAGTTGATATCTCGGAATTCCGACTTGTCTTGAAATTCCGACTTGGTTACTCGGAATTTCATAACTCCGACTCAGTATTTCGAAATTCCGATTCATTAAATCGGAATTTTATAATTCCGACTTCGTATGTGGGAATTCCGACTTGGTAATTCCGAGACACCCAGTCGAAATTATAAAATTCTGAGTTAGTGAGTCGGAATTCCAAAATATAAGTCGGAATTATGGAGTTCCGGGTCACCAAGTCGGCATTCCAAGATACGTATAAGTCGGAATTATGAAAATTCTAGATAATAAGGCGGATTTTGAGAAAAAAAAATGTCTGGTTTTTGAATCCCCTTCGAAATCAATGATGAAATAAATAATTTCGAAATTTTGATACAGTTCTGAATTTCTCTTAACCAGCTAAAGAGAAAAATGTTGGTGACGTCACCAACAGAAATCACGTTAGCCTATTGTGAAGTTTTGACATATCAGTGACAAGTATCAAAGAATGACGACACTGAATTAATTCATTT
Organism: Chrysolina americana; assembly: GCA_958502065.1. Classification (NCBI taxonomy): domain Eukaryota; kingdom Metazoa; phylum Arthropoda; class Insecta; order Coleoptera; family Chrysomelidae; genus Chrysolina; species Chrysolina americana. Next base: position 53,897,397 of record OY293420.1, on the reverse strand, counting down.
CATTAGGCCCATACACCCTATACATGATACCTTTATGGATACATTCAGCTACCCACTCCATTAACCGTGATAATGACAAAACTCAATCACTTTCCCGCTTCATTGAGTATCGTTAATAAAGAACAGAAAGCTATCAAACATATACAACTGTTCATAGACCCCCAATAAAAGGCATTTTTCTATTAGCGAAACCACATTCATTACCAGAGTCCTATTGAAAAGATTGAGGTCGTATTCTATCCAATGGGACGGGCTCAATTCCAACCGTGAATGCTGTTTATATTCTTTATCCAAAACGTCATAGTCGGTCAGGAATTTAATAGTCCTGTTAGCGTGATTTGCAATTATAATGTATTCCTGTCCACTCCATGATGTGCGGATATTCAGTTCTCCATCCAGGCTGAACTTCGATCGATCTTTCGGGTGGTAAAGATGCAAACTTTTGTTGTCCTGGAAAAAACAATGAAGCCTACATTAGTCACAAACATTATAAGAATGTAATAAAGTACTGAACAAATTCAATATGCAGTTTGAAAAATATTTTCAACTGTAATTTTTCATCATCCGCAGGCTCTGTTCCAAATTCGAACTTCGGAGGCACTGCAGCCAATAAGGCGGTACTCCCCCCGTCACTTTTTTCAAATTATGAGATGATGTCCGTGAAGCCTGTAGATCTGATTAAATCTCGCCCATCGTTCGAAATATGCTCCCAAAGGAATTCAAATTTTTCGCGAGCTATTCAATGTATATTATTATTCGGGTGTATGTTCATCGGACTATAAAATTTCGAAACTACGACCAATCTCTAATAAAGAGAAAAAGAGTCTGCCTATAGCAAACACAAACTTATCACATTTCTGTCCCTCATCTCGAAGGACATGGAGAAAGCAATCAACATCGGGTTCAAGAAATATTAGGGTGATGTACACGAAGAGCAAATATGGGTACTGCATGGAATATCAACTGGTGATACTCTACCCATAAATGCTGGTATCCCACAGGGATCCATAAGGAACGATTCATTGGGAAAAAGTCTCATTTCTTTTCCAAAGCTCGAATATTAGCCTGTAAAACATGAAATGAACGAGGTAACGATGTGAACAACGTGAATATGGACCAGGCCAAGATTATTGGGATCCAAAACTTCAACGTAAACAAAACATAAGCATATATTCACTCAGAAAAAGACGACCTTACAGTACCTATAGAAATTATATCAGAATCGTACAATTAAAGTCATTCATTTCTCTCTATGTTACCATCAGCAATACTCTTTCACGGAAAAAAGTGCTCCTCAGTAGCTTAGCTTTCTATTTCTTGTCAGAAGCTATTTTACTTCAACTACTAATAATCTATGAAGCACATATCCGACCTGTCCTCAAATGTACCTTCGGTATATCGAGTGCAGCTCTCAAATATAATAATAAAAATAAAAATGTTCTGAGATTTCATTTGTGCTTCAACCGTTGGCGTTTTCATGATTAATCATTCGAGTTTACTCTACACCACTTTAGCGTCGCTTGCCAAACATCGCTTCCCGATGACTCGTTCTTTCAACGAATCGGCCAACCTTCCGAACTCCGTTGTGCCGCCATCTAGATGTAGCCTGGTATTTGTTACCACAACCACATGAACGATATAATGACTATGGCATGCTTCTATGATCGCTATTGGTGAAAGAGATATACGACGGAGACGCACCAAACATTACAAGACCTCAAGAATATGCAACGCATTTATTTTCGAGTGGCCTTGCATGTACTTTGTTGTTTGAATTCTGAAGAGACGGCATTCCGCGTTTTGAAAATTTCATACTTGAAAGAGAGCAATTACTAAATTCCACGAGATGACATAATTAGTAGTGGTGGCCTGTTAAAAGCCACTCAACTCCCTTTCAAAAACTGAAGTACTGTTCTAATTAGTAAACATTTCTTATTAAAAACTTTCCTTCTGCACTATTCAAGGCTTGTATTATAATTCGGTTTGTGATTGTGCTAATTCCCAGCGGTATATTTCAGGATTGAACAGATCTGCTTTATTCATTAGCAGTTGACATTGGGGTATTATTAGTTTACTACAGTCAAAGTTATCTATCAAAAGAGAGGAATAATTCTGTGATTCATAAAAAATATTTCTACTGAGAGGCAGTATCTGAGAAAAGAATCTGGTTTCAACATGCGATACCTGCATCTGCTATGATTTTATTCCAAACAAAATTGTTCCTCAGAAAGGAATGATGTCAATTCAGTTTTTCAAAATGCTAGGACCGCTAAATAAAATTAGTTCTTGCTAAAAATGTCCATCCTTGTATCCAGAGGAGGAGATAATGATAATATGAGGCTAGCAGTAGAAGGTAGCTCTATCAACAGAAACAAAGATACTAAAATGACATCAACATTCACTTCATCCATCAGCTTCAGTTTGCTTTTCAGATTCAAAAAATTGAACAGATTAATATGTACGAATCGTTACTGAGAGCATAGGAATATACGGTTCAACTAAGTCACTCCACCCCTTAGTTTCGAAAAATTCCGAAACCCGAGTTAAATTTGTGAAATTTATTTTCACCAATCACCTAGATTTTTCGGAGAAGACCCCTCAAAAGCAACGTGACCTACAGCTTGCGTAAAAGTGAATTCCAACATCTCAGTAGCAGGCGGTGGAGATCAAACCGGGGCTACCTGGATGAAAAGCAACGCTCTAACATCACGACCACTTTGCTTGAGACAAATCTCTCGATAGGCGGATTGAAGGAGACGGTGAATCAGGTAAACAAGTACGTTGGAGCATATAACGAAAACTGACCCGAAAAGAAAGAAAATAAAAAGGTAATCAGTCAGTTGGAATTAGAGCTTTGGGACATCAAAAAATGAGAGAAGGCTATTCAATTATTCAATTATTATTATTAAAAACTCTGCGAAAAGGTGGAGGATCCACCAACATAACCCAATTTATTTGAGTACACCTCAAAAGATAGTATTGCGAGTACAGTAAGGCTCCTCAAGAAAGATGATGGAGGATGGGAGAAGATTATGAGGAGTGATGGAAGCTCAATTTCCTTCTGCGTCGATTCCAATGGCTTTGGGTGGCCTATACCTCCCTGATGGATGACTCACAATGCCGCGCCACAGGACTGGAAGCTAGCCACCAAAATTACAAGAGCTGGAAGAATCAGATAAGCTGTAGGTGAATTCTGCGCATTCAAATCGCCTGGACTGGATGGAATCCAAGCAAACCTCTTACAGAAAGGGCTAGATGTGCTAATAACCATCACCTATTCATATCAAGACTTTTGAAATGTTATTGGATAGGTTTGTAACGAATGATGCATTCAGGGAAGTACCCCTCGATGATAATATGTATACCAACTGGAAAAGTCAACAGGCTCAACATTCGATGATCTCAATAGGTCGTTTTTTGAGTCACCTAATGACAATTATATAATATCCACTTTCCAAGATATCGAAGGGGCGTTCAATAATGTATCGTCATACCAAAAAGAGACAGGTTAGTAATGGATACACTGAGAAAGGCCACCACAGAAGCAACAGCGAAAAATAGCTATTACCAAGAAGGCGTCTCATCACCACTGCTGTGGGCAACCTTCGTGTATGATTTCTACAGAAAAACATCTTATGGAGGAATCCATTGCCTAGTATACGATCTCGCGATCCTGTTGAAGGGTTGGTTCGCGAGAACTATATCGAAACAAACACAAGAACCATAAAAAATCTTAGGAAGCTCTACTATCTGCTGGTATGAGACTGATTGAGTATCCACATGGGTAACCGGACATGAATCAGTGGATCCGAAGCCTTTCTGTGGTATTGTAAAAGTGAATATAAAGACCTCAATGAACAAATTGATGCAAACCATGAAACAGGAATGGTTCAATAAAAACAATAAAAAGAGACAGGCGAAAAAGTACATTGCAGGAACCTTGACCATATTCACAGAAGACCTGCTGAGTCATAAACAGGGGGCTGTTGGAATGATGTTGGATCTGCTGACGGGCCATTGCTGGCTCGATAGATATTCGATCCTGATGACTCTGACCAAAGAAAGATTTTGCGGGTTTTCTCATGGAATAGAAAAGACCGCACTGCCAATACTATTGAAATGAATGGATATTTGAAACCTTCGATGTGAAATCTATGTAGTTTCTATTACTCCTATTGCATATACTGTGTCATTGGGAGGATCTAACAAGGTCAAGGAAGGATTGTTGAAGTTTCCGAGCCTCATCAGGAAGACCAAGCTAGGCAGTATTTGCTCTAAATCACTTAGATTTTCACAAGAGATCATCAAAGGTTTCTGTGGACCAGACTAAAGAGTCTAATCCAAATTTTGACTTTTCTATTCTTCTAATGACATCACCGTCAGCTGATACCTTCGAAGTACCAGCAGACCCTTATTCATTGTCAATTCTGAAGTAATACCAACCTGTGTATTTTTTTTAAATTGAACTCTCGCGTGTAAAATCAACCGAAAAAAATATCTGAAGCAGCTTTATCAGTGTCGCAATAAATCGCAAAGAATGGAAAAGGATGTGAGGAAGGATGAAGTAAGCATAAATCTGCAGTATAGTTCATTCTGGTAAAAACTCCGTCGTAGAAAAGTTTGAATTGGCGATAATTTATTTTTCGGTGGATTAGAAAGGAATCGCAATGTGCCACAAGCTAAAGCGTGCTTATGAGTTGTGTCCAGAGAGCGTTTGTTTTTCTCGACTGGCCCATATTTCAAGCGAACGAATGGATCGCCCTACGCCGGCACACATTCATCACTTAGGATATATACCAAAGTTTGAATCAATAGAGGTTCGTGTATGTACTGCGAAAGATATATCGTCACGCCGAGTTATCGAGATGAAATTATCAAAGTTGTCGCAATACCGAATTCGTTTATACATTACATGTTAGGAATTGGTGGGTAGTCTGTCTAAAAACAAATAAATAGGGATTGCATTCAAAATGACCTCGCCTTACAAAAATCATTTGTTTCTGAGCATTTGCAAGGTATTTTGAAGTACCAATTTCTCAATAAATTATAACTGTGAAAGAAATTGAAATGAGACAAAAATGTGACATTTCCACTGATTTCGGACGGTTTTGTAAAAAGTGGAAACACTTAGAACTTTGTCATATCCTCTCATCTACTCATGGCTGTGCCACATCACAGCCCTTTAGTTTCTAAATATTCGAATATGTCTCAGATGTCATGATGAAGAGAGGTTCGTTTAATCATTAGGCTAAGAATAGAAGATATGGAAACTCTCCGATTTGTTCTCAATGAAAGTACCGAGAGAAGATCGGAAAGCAAATAAGTTCGTGAGCGAATTATTACCGATGAGAAAAATTGCTTTCCTTCAGATAGAATGTGAGAACCCCAGTATACATTGTAGAGCAGGAATATACATTAACAGTATTCTAAGATAGGTCGGACCTGGGCATATTGAATCGATCTCGAGATTCAAAGTAGCTTTTGACACTGAAAGAAGTTTTTCCAAAGATGAGAATTACTGATGACATAACCGAATAGGTATGCTTGCGATTTTATTGAGTTGTTGAACTTCTATTGTGAATATACAGATTCTGTTTTCATATACGTGTGTAATAGGAAATATATCAGTGAAATAGGTTCGATACAGTCACACAAATATATGTTGAACAATACTTCGCGTGTAGCTAGTTGCACAACAACTGAGCTAGTACTATCAACGATTATAAGACCGTTCACAGCGGAAAACAACACATTCTGTGATGGGTTCGAATTTCATAGTTATTATGGAATTATACCGCAGTGGTCATGATGGTAGAGCGCTAGTCTGTCAATCAGAGGGACGTGGGTTCGATTCCCCGCATGGTCACTGGTCTCGTGCTAGGAATCGCACGTTAAAAGGTAAGACTCCGTTAATCCTTAGCTCGCACAAGTTTTGACTTCTGAGAACTGTCGTTCGTAGGGGGATGACAGCTGGTATTTTGGAAAATTTAAAGTGATATTTTGGGGCTACTCAACCAAGGAATCACTAAATGTATTATTCATGCATTATGGCATATGAAAATAGGCCAATCCCAACATATCACAATTGGTAATTCTATTTGAGAAAAGTATAATTGACCAATACTAGAAAACATTTTTTCCACGAAATAACCACTTGAAAGAAACAACTGTCAGGAACATGTTGAAAAGAATTGGTTACCATTGTTTCAAAGTCCAATCCACACAAGAAATGTTGCCTGAGGACTTTATCGAACGGATGGAGTTATGCGGGACTATCATGTAAAAACCAATGCAAATGAATTTTTTCTCAAATGAATTTCATTCACCGATGAATCGTTATTTTCCATGCATAGAAAACACAATCCATCTGTTGTGCGATATTGATCACGGGAAAATAAACATTTGAGTGTTGCTGTGCGAACTCAGCATCCTCAATAATTAAATGGGCGGTCTGGAATTTTGGATAATCATATTGTGGCCCATTTTTCAAAGACGGTAATTTTAATCTTGTCAAATATAAAATAAATTGTGGTTACATTTATAATTGCATATTTCGAAAAATATGTTTTTGCAAGAATATATTACAAATCTGCACCTTTTTTAATGGTATCAAAGTTATGAATAGAATTGGAACATTGCGACTTCACAACTCGGAATTAGCCTGATACTGAATTCACAACTCGAAATTAGTATAATTCCGACTTCACATCTAGGAATTAGCCTAATTCCAATTTTCCAACTCCGAATCATTCTAATTTCGATATCACAACTCGAAATTAGCCTAATTCCGACTCCACAACTCGGAATCAGCCTAATTCCGACTTCACAACTCGGAATTATCCTAATACTGACTACACAACTCGGAATTAGTATAATTCCGACTTCAAAACTCTGTCGGAGTTGGGATTAGGCTGATTTTTTATTCTTCATGACCCTTCTACGCTTTCGTAACAGAGTACTTCATACAGATATAATCAGAATTCACGATTCACAAAAAAGTGAGAAAATTTATATGAAAAGAACTCAAAGACATCAATTTGGTTGAGATACCAATATTCATTGCCAATGGTCACCACGATATATCATAAAATCAATGAACTGAATATACCTGCGAATATCTAACCTAAAGATAATAGATTTCTGATTGTCAGAACAACCAAAACGGTATCTCAAAGTGAATCGGTTTTTGCTTGCAACCTAATGAAATATCTATTTTGTGTTCATATTGTAATCACAGTCATTGAGACAAATGGAAATCCTTGTATGAAAGAAGTAATAGAATAAAACTACGAATAGCAAATTGCATTAGATAGTTTCCTTTTACACGGCACTGTTTCCTTCCAACGAATGACACGCCATTTCATTTTTGTTCAAGTGAATGTGAAATTTTCGCTGAGAGCAAAGGTCCATGGGGTATATCACCTTTATCTAGGTTTTCGAGAGCTAAAGACAAAATGATAGAGAAGCGATCGTCGAAAGCGGCAGAGAACACAATAATAGAAAATTAAAAGCATTCGTCGAAGTTTGGAGGGCTGCAGCTTGAACTAAAAGAGGAATTGACGGAGTGCTGGTGTGGAGGAAGTCTGCTATAGACTACACGGGATTTTATGGGAAAGGCTGATTTATTGAGCTCCTACGCTATCACGTGAGTTTTTTTCCGGGGTTTCCTCTCCAACAATGCATATCCGTAGGTTGAGTGGGAAATGTGTATTAGCCTCCATAAAATAAAAAAACTATTGAATAGAAATTGAATCCTTCACATATCTATTCAATGGAATATTTCACGTGTAGCTACTTCCTAACTACAGAGAAAAATAATATACGCCACAGTCGAAAATATAATAACCTTCAATTTTGACTGAATGCCACTTTCTTTAGAATAAGATTAGTGTTTCCTTTACGATATACTTCACGATCTACTTCTGGAGTCCTTTGCGAACTCCTTGAACTCGAAATAATTGTGAGATTTGTCGAGGACTTCCATAAACCTTTATACGAAATGGAAGGAAATGTATCACTCCCCAAAAAGCTCTCTGAAACGAATGAAAGCAGAAACTTGATATGGTTCGGATTGTTTCCTCTCTTAGGCACATAAAGGATGGTATTTTGAGTAAATGCCATTCGACACAGTTTTTCCGATGAATGTTGATTTCTAACGAAAGAGCTGATCCGTATTTCAAATTACTTGATAAAGAATCGATCAAATGAATTTTTTTTGGAAAGGGCTTTATTTGATTAGTTGCATGGAAATACAGGATTGAAACTCTCTTCACCCTCGTTTCAACATGAATTTCCACAGAATGAATTTGCAAAATTTGTTTTAACGAATCACCCAGGTTTTCGAAAAAAACCCTCAAAAGCAGAGCGTGTGCGAGCAAGGGAGATCCAGGACCTATAGTTTACGTTAAAGTGGATTCCGAACCACTTCAGCTCAGTGGCAGGCGGTGCGGATCGAACCCAAGCCACCTGGGTGGGAAGCAGATGCTCTAACACCACGACCCCTTCGCTTAATGAATCATCAATCGAACAACTCAGCTTTGCAATGGTTATAGAGCCCTCGGTTTTCGAATTCAGCACAACTGACCTGAGAGGCTGAGGGTGAATTTTTTGATAGGTCTATGACAACGAAGATCTGTTTCATTGGCCTATCTGCAAGATTGCCGATTCACTGCGGCTTATATGAGGGCTCTCATGGTGTGAGAACCTACATGACGAAACATGCAGAAAAGAAGATGTAAGCTTCCGAAAATTTTAGGTGCTTAGAATAGTTTAAACTTGCGAGTTGGCTCTTTGGCCTGGTCTACTGCGACCTTTGTAATTTTATTGCAGATCTCCATGTGATTCAGAGCAACTGCCTAGCTTGATCTTCTTGGTGAGAATATCTTCGAGTATTCGTAACCACAAAACGTAGATGCTCCAACCCTAGTTCGAAGCTTTCTGCAAGAGAATTCGTCAGTCTGAGCTCAATACACTACGCAATCCGATAACTCCAGAAAAAGTTCGAGGGGCCCTCAAAGGCTCGAAGAACTCTGCTGCTCCAGACCTTGATGGGCTAAATAACCGTTGGTGGAAACATTTCCGAACACCCACCATCATCTGGCAAGAGTTTTTAACGTTTTATCCAATATAACACGACTGGTACCTGAAATTTACTCATTTACCATAAAACTCTCGTGGTTCTTGAAGACGCTTTAGCAAAACAGACGATTAATATTAATATATTAATTATTTGCACGTGACGAAAATCGAACCTAAATTGTTCCATTCTTTTATAAATTACTCAAATTTGTGAATTACAGAAGTAGTTGAAATTAATCCGTGATGAATGTTTGTAATGGATCTGTTCACTTACCGTTACAGGAGCACTATTTCCATTTTTCGGTATGCCATACTCATGTTTATAGATGTAATCTGCACCAACCGGAAACATTTCGTTGAGAACTTCTAAATGCACGGTGTCCTTGTCTAGTCCAGCTTGCGATTCTGACAAGCAATTATATTTGCCTTCTACAACTTTAATGCCGTTATAGTCTATGGTGGCGTTACCTACGCTAACTTGATCATTTTTCTGTGGAGGAAAAACAATAATCATTACTCTGGTGTCTGCAATCATCAAGGACAAAGTCAGTAAGAAATGTGTGCCTCAATTTTTCCTAATGGCTACAATAATAGTCTTGTTCGTTAAAACTTAGATAGGTGTACGTAAAAGCATCGTCGAGTATGGGCTAATATTCGCTGTGGCGCTCAGAGACGATGGAATAACTTCTGGTGGACCATTTGGTGAAGGAATTCTACAAATTCGGTAGGCAGAATCAAGCCTAAGCTCACTGAAAGAGAACTAACTTGTATTCACGACCGACGGCACTCTAGGTGACACACATCGTCAAAATATTCAAGGATTTCCTTTTTTGACATTAGTGGATACAACAAGAACATCAATGACGTCCACCATCATCTACAGACAAACACCTGATAATACTTCACTAACAATCTGGTGCACGTACTCTGTTCTGGTTGAAAAAGTCATTCTGCTGCTTTTAGTCATCCCCCGATTAACCATGCTGTAGCAACCTCTTTCAAACCAACAGACGAGGCAGGTCGTCAATCTGAGGCCTTCGCTATCACGTATGATCAAGAACAACTAGTCGAACTATCCACACACATTTCTGATGGCAACAACCCGTATGACAATACACTTAATTTTCTAACACCACCAATTGTATCGTATAGCAAAGAAGTTCATGATCCACTTGGGAACTTCCACTCTGGGCTCTTTTTCTACACCATCGAACAGCACAATGCACTACAGTTCAGCATCATCAGATGAAACCTGGTTCAGCAGAAACAGCTCCAGAGCTGTCACCCTCAAACCTGTCATATATAATCGGTAGTACAGAAATCAGAATATGTTGAAGCTAGAAACACGTTCAAATAGACAATCGACTCCTTCAAAAAGGCTCAGAATGCCATGACACGACCAAAACTCGCTGAGTGAAGCATGGAAAAATCCATCAATATCGAGTTCATGAAATATCCATAGTGCTCAGGAACTGTGACTGGTCGAAGACATTATGGTTTTCGTCATCAGAGACCAAATGATTACATGCATGCGATCAACTTTAGACGTCATATTGAAATCGAAAGAATTTTGAGAGAACCAAATTTTGAAAAGAGTTCAGACTTCAAGTCTCAGTTAGGGCATGATTGCACAGTGTGCTTGCTATTAAATTACAGTCAGCTGGTATATATAGGGTCTTTTATCAGAAATGAGATGAAACTTTTCATAAAAATTATTTTATTTCAAGCCAGTACTCTGTAGGAACTTATCCAACGAACTGCAGTGATATCGAGATCAGTTTAGAAGCCGATACTTTATGATTAGTAAATCATGTTAAAATTTTTGCCATTTGATCAACGATGATTAATTTGTTTCAGTACTAAAACTGACTGTTGATATCAGCAGTGACACGTTCATCTGTATCCTCGGTTATTCATTAGTCATGTCGTGAAATACCGCAAATCTTTGTTTGAAAATTGATGGATCGGAGCGTGAAGTACAGGCCTTGGAGTAGTGGAATTGCTACAATTGTAAGAGTATTCAGACAACTTTCGTTAATAGTAATAACTCGAAAATAATTACGAGATAAATCCACCACAATCCAATTTCGTTCCGTTTAAAATTTAAAACTATACTCATGTCCATTTTCAATGTAATACGTAATGTTCATTGGATTTTAACAAAAAGGCACTTACATCATACTCGTAGTTAACCAACGCAATGTGTCTGGTTTGCAGGGGTATTTCAATAATTAATATACCCTTCATATTGCGTTCTGACATAGTAGGGCCTGTTGTCATGTCACATGTGCTGTCTAAAACTGCATTATCACCATCCCAAAATACCTTGATATATCGATTGTACGCGATGCTGAAATAAAAGGTTGCATATGTACTATAATTAATCATTCAGGGAGAGCACAATAGCCTACTATAATCAATTTATAGATTCCATCTTCAGTAATACAATGCATGGAAAATAAGTAGGACTAATTGGATCACTGAATATTCATTTCAATATAGCGAGAAAAAATTATTCGTCATTATTGAAGGGTAAATTTCATTCAATCTGTGTTTATTTTATCTCACTACAGAGTTTCACGTTGAAAATATTTATATTCAAAGTGAATAAAGGTAGGAATGTTGGTGAAGTGACTTATTGCATTTTCAAGGTGAAATAAAAAGTAGTCTATTTAAAAAAATTATTTTTTTTTAAAAAATTATGTCGGTATCACATTAAATTAATCTTCTGAATTTTGCGTATCGATCGTTTAAAATACGATTTCTTCAGTAAAAAATCACACAAAATGCCTCCTTTTTGCCAAAACTTTTTTCAGAAACTACTTTACTCATATTTCATATAACAAGTGTCAAAACCAAATGATTTACTCAAAAAATTGACCTAATTATAATAGGATTTATTCAGAAACACTCAAGGCATAGCCTGTGCGGGATTTTATTGTTATTGACCTTGGCGCTCCGGGGCGACTGCACTACCTCGAGTGGTCGGTGCGCACTCCAAGCAAGCATCAAACGTCAGGATTGGCATCCAGGCAACTCACATCAAACTCGCTTCACAACAAGGCATGCTACCGCCTAAATTCTGATGCACTTCGGTCTCGAATACTCAGAGACCTCAACCGCTGAGCCACCGACCACCACTATAAATAAACATAACCTACATTTTTAGTAATTTTTATTACAGCGGTAAGTTGGTCTTTTTGAATATGCGCCGATAACTATTCGAAATTAGTGCGAACAATAACTTCATTTCCATTGATAGATATGTTCAATTGCTGAAATCATAATAACGCTTAAAGCCCCTGAGATGTAGCTGTTGTTTAAAAAACAACATAGTTCCTAAGTGAGCTCTTGAAGTAGAAGAAGTTTCCAGTTTTTCGGAGAAGTGGCGACGTACTGACTTTTGCGATCTATCAAGATGGATGTGTATACGTTTGAACAGGTGAGTTATGACTAGATAGCTATTATAGCAATTTCTGTTGAGTGGTTTATGATATCATCCCATGCGTTGATAGAGCTCCAAAATTTGGAACCACGATTTTAGTTTTATATGGAAAAGACTGAACGCGATTTTGCTGTAGGTGTCCCGGCCCGTGAGCTTCTAATTGACTCATGAAAAGTCTGGGGATCTCCAGGAAAACGCTTTTTCTTGCAACCCCACCTAATGAGGCCCAAAGAAAAAGGCGCAAGAGAATCAGAGCACGTATTCTCCTCTCAAGCGACGTAAATCTTTCCTAACACCGAGAAAACTCCGCGTCCCGCACCGACAGCCGGAAGGATCTTATCCCATCCAAGGGAAGAGACTCGAGCCCGTAGAGAAAGGACAAAGCTATATGGATACCGCTTGAGACATGGATTCCGTTGTCTCAACAAAAAGGCCAGTGAATTCTCTCCACTTTCCAAGCGACGGAAAAAAAGACGGCCATCCCAAAAAGATCACCAAGATGTTGTTAGTACCCAATCACAACAACACATTAGATGAACAACAAAACCCAGGTACCTATGGCTCAATCTCAGGTACCTGTGGCCAAGAAAGCTATTATCTTGCCAATTACTATCCGCAGGAAGAATATCTGGCCACAATTCAAGGAAAAAAGCATTTCCTTTACGACTGCATAAGATGTCGCCAGATCAGACACCCTCTATCGAGGGCTATCGAAAGATGTGAAGGATAAGATCCCACATCAATCCTAATTCTTCCCCAAAGTTTAATCTTCCAGAATATATAGCTAATCGGATCTGTGACTTGGTTGTTTAATAACAACAAAAAATCTATGCCCCTGGTACTAGTCCTAGTACATGAAGCTGAACTTCTTCAGAAGTTATCGGATTGCGCAGACCATCTATCAGACGACTACGAACTACCACGCAACACCCGCCTATGTGGAGAGCGCTGGGAAGCATTCGACTATGGAATGAAAGATGGAAAAAATCGATTTAGCCAAGTGCTTTAACTGAGGCGGACCCCACAGAGCCAGTTACAGGGGATGTCTTTCCTATTACAGGACAAACAGCAACAGCTCTGCGAGCTCTTATAGGGGCCCTCTACAAGCTAGGAAAAGTCCTGTCGGTATGGGGACCATGAGACAAGGGGTACCTTTTGTGAACGTTCTAGGCCCCAAACCTACACCGCCAGCTTAAGGAACAGCAAACCCGCTGCCCACGGTAACCGCGGCGAATCGGACAATCAACGTGTTGTTCCAGCAACATCCAGAGCCCGTTAACAGAGACGACGACCAGGAACGGGATTCCTTGTTGGAAGACCAGAGAAATGCACTGCTTGAGGAGCATGAGTACGATGCCATTTGCCCTGCATCCGAGAAAGAGCTTCGGAAGAGGTGCGGAAACAATATCTAACAACGTATTGAAAAATCTTTCGGGAAGTCAAGTACTTATGTTGTTAGACATAATTAACAACTCGCAGCAACTAAGACTAAGACACTTCCCGAACAGGTGAAGGTGTGCTAGTCTGCTTCCGTTCCGTTGAAAAGTTCGCTGAGAAAATCGTCCTGCGAAAGCTGTCAGAAGAGATAGAAGACGAAAACGTCATACCCGACGAACAATTCAGATTCCGAAAGAACCACTCTACTGAGATGCAAACTCCCAGGCTGGTGGATGAAGCCATCACAGAATTAAAAGGAGGCAGAAGCGCCCTCCGCCTTTGTTAGACGTATTTGAAGCCTTCGACCGCGTCTGGCACGAAGGTTCTTTCCTATAGGAAAAAACTTTCCGAATACGAATTAGAAGATATCTTTCGGATATGAGAGGAATCCACGTTGGTGTACCACAGGGGGCCGTCCAATCGCCCATCTTGTACTCAGGGTACACCAGCAACATACCTAGAATAGTGCACGCTGGCGACAGATACTACTTTCAATCAGGATGAATCGGGATATGGGGGTTGTCTACTGCAGAGAGCAAAGGACAATTTCGACGACTGATGTTGTTTATTTTGTTGTTTTGTTTTTTCCGTTAACCAGCTGTCATCCCCCTACGAACGACAGCCCTCAGAAGTCGAAACTTGTGCGAGCTAAGGATTAACGAGGTCTTACCTTTCAACGTGCGATTCCTAGCACGAGACCAGTGACCATGCTGGGGATCGAACCCACGTCCCTCTGATTGATAGACTAGCGCTCTACCATCACGACCACTGAATGAAATGAGAGTGAACGTGGATAAAACCCAACTGATCGACCTGGATAGATAGATCCACCACCACGAGACGATCTCTATCGCCGGTATTTTTGCATTTTGACCCTACCTGTGATTGTCGGCGTGTGTGAAAAATGAAAGGTGAACACCCACAGAATTAATTGAAATAATAGAAGATACAGTGAAGAATACGTTGGGATCATTTGAAAAACTCAAATTGCATTACTGCAATATTGACAAAATTATTACAGAACCCAATAAACTATGACCTAGTCATAGAAACCCAAGTGAAAGGAAAATATGTGAATTGTCATGCAGGTTTCAAGCACAAGGGTTAAAAATGCATATGCATGTAAATCGCACGTGCTTCAGAATCACTGCAAGGATTTTTACAATTTTTTACTGAAAACTTCGTGTTTGAAAATGATCACATTTCAAAATTCAGAAGGGCGTAACTCGAAAAATTTTGGAGATTCCTCGAATTTTCTTCGGATTCGTGTTCAGAAGATGAAACTACGTAAGTAACACAACTTTTTTTTAAGATGGAGTTCACTGGGCTCACCTCTACCTAATGATGGAGGTGTGCGGCTGAAGTAATGAAAACTTTCATACGGCACGAGTGAAATCGAGAAAGAAATAAAAGCTTTAGAGGAATATAATCGTATAATATGTTATTTCTAGATCAATAAACTGGAAAGATTTACTAATAAATCCGTTGAACAATTTATTCAGTGAGCACATCAAATACATAATGCGAATGATGCGGTGATACGAATAAATGAATGTATAATACTCACGCATTGGTTTTCGTGTTGAAATATGCCCCGGTATATTTCAAGGATCTGTGCGGAATAGTAATATTGAGCATTCCATTCATATTGGCCAATTCTTTATAATCTACTGTACCATATGCAACTGATCGATCCTCAGGATAAAAGGCTTCACATCTGGAATACACGTCGGAACGTTATTTTATATTATAGGTCAGGATATATTCGACGTAACTCGAAAATAAGATTTGAAAAGCAATGCAAACGATTGAATTCACATGTTTGTCAGTATGACGTTGGTGTCTGATTGATATTTCTGCAGTGACTTCTAATATTGTGAATAATATGTTGTTATGTTATTCCCAATAATCTGGAAAGTATCGCAGCATGATGAATTAATTTGGTTCTTCACATGAAGAACAAAACAAAAAAAGGAGGCGAAAATATGACTGGTCTGCAGGTAATCAACATGACTTCCATTCTTCTTATGTGATAAAATCGTCCAAAGAAGTGAAACCTGGAAAAAGGATCCTTGACATCTCGTTTGTATTACCTACTACTATGAAAATATTTTGTATAAACTGTTGAGCAATTTTTTCTTTGGTTCGGCGCCATGTGACCTGGACCGACCCTGTCTTCGAGCGGACGATCAGCCGACCAATCAGTACCGAGTTACAGGAAGTTCTAATCAAGTCAATTCTGATCGAGAAAGTATGGTAGGCAACATTTGAGCCAGGGGTTTGGAACTATTTTGTGTGAACACAGATTTATGCTTTTTCTCTCAACATATTGCATTTTTGTTGTGTTGTCCAATTTTGAGAAACATAAATAAATGGGCTAGTGGAAAATAATGATCGAGAGAAGTCCTATACGTTTTTTTGCACTACACCTCCAAAGTCACAAATACTAACAACTCTGTGGGAGGAAATCATTTCTGGAGAAATCCAACAAACTCCTCATTAAAATGAACTATTTTGATTTCCGAACTATTTTGGTTTCCGAATTATTTTGAAGAAACTGAATTTTTCGATTTCTTGTTATTGTCAAGCTTCCTATCCGACGTTTCGTTATCGTCATCGTTAGTGCAGCCCTGTTTTCAATAAATTCATATTTGAATTTAATTATATTTTCCAAATTCATTGATTATTACACATGACAGTTCCATTACCACCCTGAATTTTTGGAAAAAAAATTTAGTTTGGCCTTGAATTGGAAAAATATATTGTAAAATTAGATATCCTAGATCTGATCAAGAGTTTGACATTGACATATTGAATGATTGGTAGAAATATCTTTAATATTTCCTGATAATGGCTGTGAAGTTATTGAAACAGACATAACTGATGCATCATAAAATTGCGAAAAAATTGTTTTTGGAATACTGTAATTGTCGAAAAAAAAAGGACGTATTGAAAAAACTAAGGTGATGATGGCTATTCGAAAACGAAACTCCGTACAGTAAAATTGATATAATCACAAACAAGTCATGGAAAATTTCTGAATATGAAGTATTTTTTTTTTCTCGTTCCAGCTCTGACGATAACACCAGAAAAAAATAAGTAAAAAATCGAAAACCTCAGTTTCTCCAAAAATATGTTTGAAAATTCATGCTTCCATATAGGTGACCCTTCTGTTAGGTTTGACAATATTTAGGCTCACTGGCCTTATCGAACACTATTCCATTTAATATATTTCATTTCGCACTAGTGGGATTTTATTTGAAGAGACTGGGTACTTACATAAAGAACAAATAAAAGTGGGCCAAGGACAGACCCCTGGGAAACTCCACTTGTAGCTAGTCTACCCGAAGAAAGAGTATATGACCGTGAAAGATCTATCATCATGTAATTTTCAATACAGAAATTCAGTTTGCTCCGGATGCCGTGTGTGAAAAGTTTGTGAATTAGCATCCTCACTAGAACTCTGTCGAAAGCCAAGATAAACGACGTGTGCTGCGAATGTTTAATCGTAAGCCGTCGTCCAACCGTTCAATCACTGTAGGAGATTGGTGTCGGTGGATTTACTTTGAGAAAACCATGTTGTTCTGCTGGTATGATTGCGTTTTTCGTGAGAAAATTTGACATATCTTCTACAGTTATTGATTCCTTCACTTTGGAATGAGCCTGAGATACTTGTGTCGCTTTTTTTTAAAATAACATTGACAGACGGATGAGACAATTATGACAGTGAAGGAAAACAGAGAGTGTTGGTATATTTCCCGTGCCCTGTGCCCTGTTGTTATTCAACTCTATTTATGATGAAAGGCTCAGAAAAAAATGGTTTTCGCATAACAGTTATATGTAGGATGGAAATATCAAATCGAATGAGTCATTATCCCACTAACAGAGTCTCAGAAATACGGCACTGCATTAGCCAGTCTCACCAAAATGCTCAAACTCCAAATCGGGCACAAGTTATTGGATTAACGTTTATTTTGGAAGTTGGGCGGCACTCTGTCGCATGTAAAGTCGGAAATTTCATTTTCAATTGGGCGTGCATGTTACTTGAAAGGATTATTAATTGCAGTCTCACAGTTCCATCAGTTTGTTCATACAAGCGTAGTTGAGCATCATGGTCAAATTTCAGTGATAAATGCATTACATAAGTTTGTTCAGAATCGCTGCATTTCTGGATCGATATTCATAGAAATGATTCGGCGGAAATTTATATAGTTCAGAAATAAAATGATCATTCAAAAGAAAACCTTCTCGATTCAAAGAACAGTATTCACTCTGGAACGAAGAAATATGTTGGCGGCAAATCAAACATGAAATATGGAAATTGAAAAACTGAAATCAAAATGTGGTCAGACGGTTTTTCAATTTCTATTTTCCATGTTTAAATTGCCTTTAACATATTTCATTATATTGATTTACTGACATCGAGTCAATCTACTTCAGTATTCACTCTGTTGCTTTGTGTAATACTCACAACAAATATCAAAGAATTATATGCTCTTGATGGTTCGAGGACATTTTGTGGAAGACAAAATTGATATTTTCACAAAACGAGCTGCTACCACCTCGGCATGCCATTTAAAAGCAATATCCTTGAAAAAGGTTCTATTACTTCTGGATGAAATCAAAAACTCAATATTTATTATGATGATTCTTGGCGCCGCTACTATGAACGCAGTAATATGATAAATCATTAAAATTAGGGGGAGTGAATAAAAGTAATAGCTGTAGCAGCAGCATGACCCAAGGGTCGGGCCAACGCTACGAAACGTATTTCATGACCCATTTCGAAGTTAAAGCACTTAGATCGATGAGTATTCAGAAGTTATGGATACCATGGGACAGGGCGCAACAGCTAACGTGCCGAGACGTCACGCAGAAGGTAAACCCATTGAATACAAGATAGGCAATAGAGGCTAGCACCGGAGAAAATCAAAACCGTGTCAGTCACCAGAAGTCGGAAATAAGCACATGTACATGCACATGTGGCACACCTGCCCTTCTATTTGGTGTTGGTTTCTTGGAAGCGTAGTTTTGCTGGATCAGGGAAAGTGAGGGACCTGGTTAACAGTCTCACGGTGTCATTTTCTCTAAGCTGGGTATTCAATCCCGCCTCTGGTACACAAGTCATTGGCGTGTCACTGTACGTAAGCGGTGCCACGTGTCAACTCCAATCTAGCTAGTTGTAATGAACGTCATAGGAGCGGAAACTCTCGAGCACCGATCTCGTCGTAGTGATGGTCGATGAGTTGCTCATGGTCTTTGAAAATTAGGATCGTCAACTGTATGTAATCCGTTATTGTATGTGCGGGGTAGGGGAAAACCCCGGTTTCTCGATCTCGATCGGAAGATATAAGTTGGCCATGGTCGTTACAGTAACTCTTGGGGGTATACGGCTGGAGGGGCCAAACCACCCCCATCCAGAACCCCCTTGGTAGCGGTCGTATCTACAACTTGCTTAAGGTTTAATAGTTAACCAAGCATTACAATTCGAGAAGTTCAAAGAGGCATTACACGGGCTTTAGCTATGACAAAAGCGATAACTTGACTATCCACTTGGCAAGCTGACTGACACGTCAACAGCGAGTCACATACACATTTCTAAACCCATCGATACAACAAATCTCCTGCAGTCAGGGATTTGGGATCAGCCGCAACGATCCTAAGGCGGTCTATAGCAGAGCCCAGTTTACTTGAACGTCACTTTCAGGTGATATATTTCCTGACCACTTATCAAAGCCGTTAGGAAATCTCTAACAGTTAATACCTAAAACAACTTCACCAAAGATGGTGCTTTGTGTCTGTGGCGAATCCTTCGCCACAGATGATGATCGTAGGAACCGCACAGTAAGCAGGCAGGCAGCAGTAAGGCAGGCTTACAGCATTGAATAAAACCGGAAGCTGGAAGAGCAATACGAGAGGCCCGATGTCCCAGGGGACTGTATGGACAATGACAGTTTTCGTCTTCGTCTTCGTCTTCGTCTTCGTCTTCGTCTTCGTCTTCGTCTTCGTCTTCGTCTTCGTCTTCGTCTTCGTCTTCGTCTTCGTCTTCGTCTTCGTCTTCGTCTTCGTCTTCGTCTTCGTCTTCGTCTTCGTCTTCGTCTTCGTCTTCGTCTTCGTCTTCGTCTTCGTCTTCGTCTTCGTCTTCGTCTTCGTCTTCGTCTTCGTCTTCGTCTTCGTCTTCGTCTTCGTCTTCGTCTTCGTCTTCGTCTTCGTCTTCGTCTTCGTCTTCGTCTTCGTCTTCGTCTTCGTCTTCGTCTTCGTCTTCGTCTTCGTCTTCGTCTTCGTCTTCGTCTTCGTCTTCGTCTTCGTCTTCGTCTTCGTCTTCGTCTTCGTCTTCGTCTTCGTCTTCGTCTTCGTCTTCGTCTTCGTCTTCGTCTTCGTCTTCGTCTTCGTCTTCGTCTTCGTCTTCGTCTTCGTCTTCGTCTTCGTCTTCGTCTTCGTCTTCGTCTTCGTCTTCGTCTTCGTCTTCGTCTTCGTCTTCGTCTTCGTCTTCGTCTTCGTCTTCGTCTTCGTCTTCGTCTTCGTCTTCGTCTTCGTCTTCGTCTTCGTCTTCGTCTTCGTCTTCGTCTTCGTCTTCGTCTTCGTCTTCGTCTTCGTCTTCGTCTTCGTCTTCGTCTTCGTCTTCGTCTTCGTCTTCGTCTTCGTCTTCGTCTTCGTCTTCGTCTTCGTCTTCGTCTTCGTCTTCGTCTTCGTCTTCGTCTTCGTCTTCGTCTTCGTCTTCGTCTTCGTCTTCGTCTTCGTCTTCGTCTTCGTCTTCGTCTTCGTCTTCGTCTTCGTCTTCGTCTTCGTCTTCGTCTTCGTCTTCGTCTTCGTCTTCGTCTTCGTCTTCGTCTTCGTCTTCGTCTTCGTCTTCGTCTTCGTCTTCGTCTTCGTCTTCGTCTTCGTCTTCGTCTTCGTCTTCGTCTTCGTCTTCGTCTTCGTCTTCGTCTTCGTCTTCGTCTTCGTCTTCGTCTTCGTCTTCGTCTTCGTCTTCGTCTTCGTCTTCGTCTTCGTCTTCGTCTTCGTCTTCGTCTTCGTCTTCGTCTTCGTCTTCGTCTTCGTCTTCGTCTTCGTCTTCGTCTTCGTCTTCGTCTTCGTCTTCGTCTTCGTCTTCGTCTTCGTCTTCGTCTTCGTCTTCGTCTTCGTCTTCGTCTTCGTCTTCGTCTTCGTCTTCGTCTTCGTCTTCGTCTTCGTCTTCGTCTTCGTCTTCGTCTTCGTCTTCGTCTTCGTCTTCGTCTTCGTCTTCGTCTTCGTCTTCGTCTTCGTCTTCGTCTTCGTCTTCGTCTTCGTCTTCGTCTTCGTCTTCGTCTTCGTCTTCGTCTTCGTCTTCGTCTTCGTCTTCGTCTTCGTCTTCGTCTTCGTCTTCGTCTTCGTCTTCGTCTTCGTCTTCGTCTTCGTCTTCGTCTTCGTCTTCGTCTTCGTCTTCGTCTTCGTCTTCGTCTTCGTCTTCGTCTTCGTCTTCGTCTTCGTCTTCGTCTTCGTCTTCGTCTTCGTCTTCGTCTTCGTCTTCGTCTTCGTCTTCGTCTTCGTCTTCGTCTTCGTCTTCGTCTTCGTCTTCGTCTTCGTCTTCGTCTTCGTCTTCGTCTTCGTCTTCGTCTTCGTCTTCGTCTTCGTCTTCGTCTTCGTCTTCGTCTTCGTCTTCGTCTTCGTCTTCGTCTTCGTCTTCGTCTTCGTCTTCGTCTTCGTCTTCGTCTTCGTCTTCGTCTTCGTCTTCGTCTTCGTCTTCGTCTTCGTCTTCGTCTTCGTCTTCGTCTTCGTCTTCGTCTTCGTCTTCGTCTTCGTCTTCGTCTTCGTCTTCGTCTTCGTCTTCGTCTTCGTCTTCGTCTTCGTCTTCGTCTTCGTCTTCGTCTTCGTCTTCGTCTTCGTCTTCGTCTTCGTCTTCGTCTTCGTCTTCGTCTTCGTCTTCGTCTTCGTCTTCGTCTTCGTCTTCGTCTTCGTCTTCGTCTTCGTCTTCGTCTTCGTCTTCGTCTTCGTCTTCGTCTTCGTCTTCGTCTTCGTCTTCGTCTTCGTCTTCGTCTTCGTCTTCGTCTTCGTCTTCGTCTTCGTCTTCGTCTTCGTCTTCGTCTTCGTCTTCGTCTTCGTCTTCGTCTTCGTCTTCGTCTTCGTCTTCGTCTTCGTCTTCGTCTTCGTCTTCGTCTTCGTCTTCGTCTTCGTCTTCGTCTTCGTCTTCGTCTTCGTCTTCGTCTTCGTCTTCGTCTTCGTCTTCGTCTTCGTCTTCGTCTTCGTCTTCGTCTTCGTCTTCGTCTTCGTCTTCGTCTTCGTCTTCGTCTTCGTCTTCGTCTTCGTCTTCGTCTTCGTCTTCGTCTTCGTCTTCGTCTTCGTCTTCGTCTTCGTCTTCGTCTTCGTCTTCGTCTTCGTCTTCGTCTTCGTCTTCGTCTTCGTCTTCGTCTTCGTCTTCGTCTTCGTCTTCGTCTTCGTCTTCGTCTTCGTCTTCGTCTTCGTCTTCGTCTTCGTCTTCGTCTTCGTCTTCGTCTTCGTCTTCGTCTTCGTCTTCGTCTTCGTCTTCGTCTTCGTCTTCGTCTTCGTCTTCGTCTTCGTCTTCGTCTTCGTCTTCGTCTTCGTCTTCGTCTTCGTCTTCGTCTTCGTCTTCGTCTTCGTCTTCGTCTTCGTCTTCGTCTTCGTCTTCGTCTTCGTCTTCGTCTTCGTCTTCGTCTTCGTCTTCGTCTTCGTCTTCGTCTTCGTCTTCGTCTTCGTCTTCGTCTTCGTCTTCGTCTTCGTCTTCGTCTTCGTCTTCGTCTTCGTCTTCGTCTTCGTCTTCGTCTTCGTCTTCGTCTTCGTCTTCGTCTTCGTCTTCGTCTTCGTCTTCGTCTTCGTCTTCGTCTTCGTCTTCGTCTTCGTCTTCGTCTTCGTCTTCGTCTTCGTCTTCGTCTTCGTCTTCGTCTTCGTCTTCGTCTTCGTCTTCGTCTTCGTCTTCGTCTTCGTCTTCGTCTTCGTCTTCGTCTTCGTCTTCGTCTTCGTCTTCGTCTTCGTCTTCGTCTTCGTCTTCGTCTTCGTCTTCGTCTTCGTCTTCGTCTTCGTCTTCGTCTTCGTCTTCGTCTTCGTCTTCGTCTTCGTCTTCGTCTTCGTCTTCGTCTTCGTCTTCGTCTTCGTCTTCGTCTTCGTCTTCGTCTTCGTCTTCGTCTTCGTCTTCGTCTTCGTCTTCGTCTTCGTCTTCGTCTTCGTCTTCGTCTTCGTCTTCGTCTTCGTCTTCGTCTTCGTCTTCGTCTTCGTCTTCGTCTTCGTCTTCGTCTTCGTCTTCGTCTTCGTCTTCGTCTTCGTCTTCGTCTTCGTCTTCGTCTTCGTCTTCGTCTTCGTCTTCGTCTTCGTCTTCGTCTTCGTCTTCGTCTTCGTCTTCGTCTTCGTCTTCGTCTTCGTCTTCGTCTTCGTCTTCGTCTTCGTCTTCTTCGTCACCTATGTCGTCGTGTCGTCGTGTCGTCCTGTCATCGTGTGGTCGTGTCATGTCGTCATGTCGTCATGTCGAAAGATCATTTTTATGAAATGTCTATGGATGATCGTTCTTCAAGATCAGTATTCAACTGTGAAACACCCTGTATATCCAGCATGATGACATTATCATCTTTACCTAAAATGATGAGGGAACCACTCTAGTCCTAGTTCTAGATCATAGGCAAAAACAAATCCAAGCCTCGTATCACATAGATCTTGATCTTCTGAATATTAATACAGACGGACATATTTTTCATTATAAAATCCCATTATATTTCAATTGTCATTATCAATTCATGTATTCTAAAATTTTCTTCCAACAATAAAGCTTTGCCGTCACGCAAATAATTCCATAAGATAATAATTGATTGGAATTCAATCTGGAAATATTGAATCACTACATTAATATTCTGAATCCTCAGCATTTACTTCGAAACAAAAATCAAGAATGGCATCATTTCCCAGATTAGAGCAGTATCGATTCGTGAACGCCCGTTTCATCCAGTGTTCCAGACAAAAATTTAAACGTCAATTATACTCACGTTAAATTATGGTGATCGCCTGAAGATTTATACTTAATTTCCGTTACGAGAAGTTGCCTGTCAATATACTTGGGGCTTTTTAATTTGTAAATTAGGTCCAATGTTTTCTCGGATCTTTTCAGGTTTGCGAAGTTATTGAACCGTTTGCCGTTCCATTCCACTTCGATATTTCCTGATAAGTTCTGTTTATCTTCGGTGGATATCTACAAAAAAACTCAAATAAATATTTCCTTAAAAGCTATTGAATTTATAAATCGTTAATTTGTTCAAAATATTCAGATACTTTATGATATCGTGCTTTTTCATTTTGGAAGTGTAATGTTCTGTTTCAGGAATGGATCTGATTGAACTTGAAAATTGCAGCAGGCAAAAGTAGGTAGTGGAAGTTACAAGAAGTAACATGACAGAAATCAGGGAATATCAAGATATTTTGATTCAAACATAAACAAGGCAAATCACAGAAGTACAGGTAATCATTTATTTTTTCAACATAGATACAGCAGGTGTAAACCCGACTGCGCTATCGAGGCAATCTATGCTCCCTCCAGGAAGCGTGATTTCCATAAAACAGCACCAACCACCGAACAGAGGTGGCGAGGAGTCCGTACCCTAAGGAGATAGGGGTCGTTTCAGCGGGTGTGCAACGGAACTCTTCTCGTGTACTCACTACTCTATAAAATGAGGTTTTGTTCGTTGGACGATAATATGATACATGGACGCATGCTGCCCTTTCGAAAAGAGATTGCCTCAGTTTGCTGATTTGCCTCATATCCGTTGTCGTCGATCTGAGTTAGCTATCCGGCTGCGGTTGGGAAGGTAGTTGAATGAGCTCCCCAGGAACAGAATTACCTGGAATCTTTTTTCCTGGGACTTGTTTCCATTTGGAGTCTCCCCTGGACTCCTTTCCTTCGGACTCTTGTTCCCTAGACTTTTTTTCCCAGGGCTTTCTTCCTTTGGACACTTTTTTCCTGGATTATTCTCCCCCGGAATAGTTTCTTCAAAACAATCTTCCCATGGGCTTTTATTTCTTCATGGACTCTTTTTTTCTGGACGTCTCTGTCCTGGATTATTTCTCCTTGGACTTATCTTCCCTGAACTTTTTCAACTCATTTTCTCTGGACTGCATCCTAAACCCTTCTCTCCTGAACTCTTGTTTTTCAGATGATGATAACTCGAAGAAAGAGGTCAATACGAATCCAATCAGGCTGTAAAGTTCTCCTTCACTCTATGATATGCGATAGCCATCATCCATCATAGATAGCCATTTTTTTGTTTTTTTTTTTTATTTTCTCAACGGATCTCCTAGGTTTCCAGAGAGAAACCCTTCAGGAGCTCCTGGGAGCTTGTGCGAGCAAGGAAAAGATCGTGTGTGCTCTACCGTTACGACCACCACGACCCAGTATGAACGATATGATTCACCCAACTGATCAAGACCTCACCTGAAGGAGGTTGTACACATCTTTAGCTACGTTAAAAGTATAGCCTATCAAAATTTGCTTGACCTTACTCCAGTAAGTATTTGGCATGGTTCATTTATTATTCAGACACTGAATTACATCTGACAGATAAAAATATGTAACGTTCCCTGAAGAGATGATGTGAATGCAATTGAAGGCAGCAAGTGATGAATATCTGCTGTTTCAAACACATTATCCGCCGCTGTGAGTCAAAAGTCTTCGGAAGACTTGTGCAAGCTACAAAAGACATAGACACCACCTTTCGACGTATAATTCCATGCACAGCACTGGTAATCGCGTTGGGATTCGAACCCACGCACCTATCCATAATTGGGTTTAAGACGCTTTTAAACGATTTACACACGCGCCACCACGACTATTCACACTCTCGAATACGTCTGAATATAAAAATCCCAGTATCTCGTCTCCTAAAGCGTTAGTCAATCTACTATAACCACAAACATAAATTTTCGGCAGTTTGTCTTCGTAAGAATGATAGTTCCATTATTAAAAATCGTTCTCGTACTTTCTTGGCTCGCTATACGCTGAAACTCCAGTTCACGTGTAAGAGCTGATCTTACATCTGCCAAAACATTAATTTCTGCCTCTTCGCTTAAAATGAATTGTTCATCATTGTTGGGCGGAACTCTTCGCCATTCATGTTATGTTATTCTAAAAAGGGCATTCGTTAGAGCTTTCAGTTGTGACAACATTCGCCGTCCATCAACAGAACGTCAACAAATTCACTCGTAAAAGTGATGAATACAATAAAACGCTTTATGATAAAACTTTATGAGAGTTTGTAAAGGGCAGGTGACTAATTGGAAACATTTTGTTTCAAATCCTATTACATATAATGGAAAAAAATCATATATGAATCAGACTATATGCCCTACGAAGTTATAACAGAATAGAAAAATAGAAAGGCATGACACAAATAATTTCGACGACTGAATACCCGTCTCTACAGTGGAAAATATGAGGGAAACAACTACCTCCCCTTACGTCCGTTTGTCCAAAGTTCCTAGTGGACACAATTTCAAGTGGTAACTGTAATGAAGCAATAAAATTATTCTCCATTGAGAAAGATCACTCGTTGTCAGACAACATTAGAGTCGTCTTGTTCTACCGAACGAATGATAATAGCTAAAACCTTATAACCCTCACCTACAAATGAAGCCGCGACCTAAAATGAGTCATTCGCAGCACCACTCGCACCAAGCACAAATTGGTACACAGACTCTGTTAAGAGTTAATACATCAACACTAAGTTCGAAATATGTATCGGAGGGTATCAATTTTATGACAAGTAATTTCGACAAAGAGAAAATACCCTTATCTCCACACAATCTCACAAAGGAAAAATTTAATGAAAATATTCGACAGAATATACGGAAAGAAATATATTTCTTCTCTGAAGAAATGATTTGTTTCACCAAATTGATTCTCTCCGATACAATTTTTGAATTTTGTTCGTTTTAATCAAAATATTTCTAGTGACACTTACCTTGCCCCAAATTCCATGTTTTCTCAGTGTATAGCTCGTTCTATATTTCAATAAATAATCAACATTGGTTATATTCCCCGTGTACCTGAGATTTGTGAACAAACTGTGAGTTTCTTTATTCTCATCAGGAACTTTCAGATGTGCCTCGAGTTCTATATTTTCCTCTGGAGGGAGAATCAATGTGACGTTTGTTCCAGTACTAGTAGAATAATGAATAATATTAGATTTTTCGGTTATCATAATAATAATTTAATTATGAAGAATGGACGACATCACTTGACGAAAGACTATTAAATTTCTAATGAAAAATTGGCGTAATCCAATCTTCCTCACAAAACCCTACACAATATATAATTTCTGACAATTGGCAAGATTCATTGTCCCCCCATTCAAATCGAAAAAATCATTTCAGCTGTGATATTCAAAGAGCATTGCAAATTAAATCTTGTAGAAACTGTTCCAAGTATGAAACAGGTATAATTCGTACGGAGCAGTGGTTGTTTTCTTTTGGATATTCACCAACGAAAATACATACTATGTACCGATTTGTGGGGAAGATTGAATCATATCCATTTATTTTTATAGTAATAATTTATCGAACCCTTTGATATCATAATATATACACGACACGTCAAGACATAAATTTGGCAGCATGGTAAAATAAAAATTTGCATGAAAAAATTGCAAATTTAAAAACTCAATGATGCTGGAGAAACTATGTTTTTGCAGATATCCTTTCAGCTTTGATTTCACCAAATTTTTATTTTGAATTAGTCTCTGAGTGATAGAAAGATGATTGAAAATGTAACTCATAAATATGATCGGCTATTTTCAATGAATTAATTATAAGTTGTAAGTTGAAATTTTGGAAAGATCTCCATTTCTGGTGGAATAATTGTAAAACTGAGAAACTGCCATACATGTTTCATTTAGTTCAGGATCATTATAGTACATTTCAGAATGCTTATTCGAATGAGAGTTGGAATGTAAATTTCCTGAAAGTCTGTCTGCAGGAATCTATGATTTTCAAATAAAAAAATCAGTCTGATAACATAATCAAAGTAGGTTATGCTCATTTCACCACTGAAAATATGACGGGGCAAGTTTAATTGATTAATTACCAAATATAAACGGTATTATTGGTATCACCTAACCAACTGACAGTATTTAAATTCGTTTCAGAACGATTTTTTTTTATTTCAAAATCAAAATCATCAGAATGTATTAACAGATTTTATATTCAATTTCAATTCGATGGAGGAGAAAAATTTATACGATTACTTTCACACAAATTTCTGAAAATTCAAATAGACGACCTCCTGGAAATTATACAGTTGTTTCAGTTATATCACTACTTACTCCCACAAGCTATCAATTTTGATGTCTCCTCCAGCTTTGATGAAGTAAAAGGTTTTTTGAGGATTTTCATAGAATGCTTCAACAGAAGATTGGCTAGTATAGTCAACATTTTCGTATTTTCCAACTGCTTTCAGGAACATATTCTCCAAGTAAATCCAAATGAAGCTAACAGAAGCATTACCCTTGGAGTTCGATAGGTCAAAGTATCCATATATATCTTTCTGCAGTCCTTGGTTTCTGTAATATTATAATATTTATTCAAGTTTTCGTTTTGTATATCTAATATAATGTTACCAATAGTGATTTAGTTTCCCACTATTTTTTATGGCCAATTTCAACGAAACAAAGTATGGGATTTCATTCATATTCAATGATGAAAGAATTCACAAAACAAAAGAATATTTTTGAGAGCCATGGCCAATGTTTTCCCTATGAGTGGACTACCCCTACTTACATAAAGGAACATGTAACTTTGAGAGCTATACGTGATGATTTGAACATATTTTTTGTACGATAACCTCCATATGCGCCTGTGGATCAGTGGGGTTGTATAAACACAGCCATAAGCTTTCGCAAAAGGTAGTCATGAGCCACCACAAGCGCTCTTGCAGTGTTGCAAAATATTACGATCTCCAAGTACAGGATCGAATAAAATTGATGATGGTCATTGCAAAAAGTATACTCACTGCTTGTGTGGTTACAAATAAATACATCTTACGACAAATCGCTTCCTCCCGATAATTCAACTGAGAACCTTAAGGGTTCTAGAAAATTCAGCATAAATACCTGTCAGAAAACAACTACTCTCTGGCTGATGCCAAGACGGGTTGTTTTTATTGATATTCCTGTGGGATATGATTGTATGTATGATCTATATATGTATTAATGCTCCTGATTCATATTTACAGAAATCGTACGATTGTAATCCAACACACTCGCCGATTTCCTGTTATAAAGCATATCCTCGTGTTAGTCAAAAAATGTTTCCATTATATTTTCCCCAACATGTAAGTTCAACAATATCGTTCTTTCCATAGACATATTTTTAAAATGTATTTCAGAAATTGAAGACGGGACAAAACAGTATAGAAAATAAATAAATGAGATTACTTTTCAATTAAATTATCAATATCCAGAAGTATATTGGCCAGAACTCAAAACACTGATAGACTTCCGTTGGAATAATTTTCCCCCAGTTCATGAAATATTTCCGATTGGAATCGATGTAATAGGTGTAGGAAGAATAAGACCGACTTCTCCCATCGTATTTCCTCTAGAAGTTACTTCAATTTTCATCTAAAGTTTATCTTTCGTGTTTATCAACTCGAAATATCTACGTGGTGAAATTTTAATTGGTAAAATTTTCAACGTTGCCTTGTTCCTTTCCGCGATACGAAGATGAGTCTAGTGGAAAAGGGATGATAAGTGGGCTTGCTGTAGTTTCAAAGCCTCAGGCAGAACGGATTGTTCAAATCAATCAACTTTTTACTCTGGGCGACAAATTGTGAGTTGTTTTGTTAACGTTCGGGAAGGGCATATTAAAATTTCGCATTTTCGGGGTGTTTGACTAGTGGCGTTTTCCCGAATATAATATTTGCTCTAGAAGGCAAACTATTTTCAACTTGAGCGTTATTTATTAATGTATCAAAATGGAGTTCACCTTATTACTAAACTACCCAAAAACGGAATGTCCTGGAAGGTATTTTTGGAGACCGTTTGATTGGACCAATATTCGGAATAACAAGATGATTTTGTTGATTCACAATTAGACATCACTGAGGATGATTTTGTTGATTCACAATTAGACATCACTGAGAATGACGATCTTAACCAAAAAGAACCCGTGATTTTCAACAAGACGGGGCACCTCCACATCATGAACATCTTGTCAGAGTGTTTTGGGTGGGATCTTTCTGGAAAATTGCATTAGAAGAAGTCGTCCTGTCTGGCAAGCCAGACTCCCCAGTCGATTTTTTCCTGCGGGGTCACTTGGAGAACGAGATTCATGCAACGAAACCTTAATATCTGAAAGAGCTGCTACTTCGAATTATCAAAGAATACCGTCGGATAACATCACAAATTCCACAAAACGTGAGGTTTTATTTTGAACAGAACTTGCCATTCATTGGCAACCGATTGTAGACAGTTCCAACATTCCACTCATTAATAATGATAATTATACTCTTGCATTTTGCATTTTTACATCTTGTTTTTATTGATTTTATAAACAAAGAGCGATTCTATAACTTCATCATTAAATATCTCGAAAACGACTGTACATAATCCTATTTATTTGTTGCAAAATATTCAGGAGATGACTACCTCCCGAGAGAGGTATCTTGCCATATGTCACCATTCAAAATTTCAGAAGAGGTGGTCACAGTATCGAGGGATGAAGTGTATTTCGGGTGAGTTATATCGCGAACGATGTTTCCCTCAAAAGCAGATTCGACGTGTCCAAGCATTTTTCTAATCTAGTTCTGTCGACCTACAAAACCGTTGTTTCGTTTTCAATGACACACTCTGTATAATATGCTTGGCATATGAGGTATAATCTTTACACACGATAAGCAGAGCCAGTTTCCTTCATTCATGTCCATGTGTGGAAAATATGATAATTTTCATCGAAAATGATTCCCAAGATCCCAAATACTAGTTTTCTCAATATAACAGTAGATTTCACCGTATACTTCGTCAGCAAAAAGATGGACTGGAAACAATATAATTTACGAACATTATGAAGAGCAACGGCCCCAATACACTATCATAAAATACTTCACTGCTTACGTTTATTTGGGCTGAATATTCTCTATAATTTTCATAGAAATAAAGTTTCAATTCTAACAACAAAAT
Source organism: Chrysolina americana (assembly GCA_958502065.1). NCBI lineage: Eukaryota > Metazoa > Arthropoda > Insecta > Coleoptera > Chrysomelidae > Chrysolina > Chrysolina americana. The sequence continues at coordinate 53,866,314 of OY293420.1, read as the reverse complement.
TTTTGTATCTACAACATCGGAGGCTTCTTAAGATAACAAAATCTTCATCCATTGAATATTCCAATCCAGTAATAATTTTTTAAAGGGCTGTTCAGACTGTTTCATTATGATAACCGACCATATTCAATAGCAAATTGAGGTAATTGTTGATGAACCACTAATACCACAAGTTGATCTTTAAGGATACTTTAGTATTTCTTATCTCAAATGAAGAATTCAAAATTTTAAATTAATTAATTAATTTCATCCTTACAACAACAGATATTATTGAAAGATGTTTTCAAAAGTAATATCTATCTGATGAAGAAATAGCCAATATAAAGTAGCTAAAATATTCTTAACCAGTATGAAATTAATTTCACCTTCAGAATATTATTTTTCAAAAAATATCATTTCACGTTAGTTTGACCGCTCTGAATTCTTCAACTTGAATAATTGAGTTGATTAAGAGGCTGAATATAATGAAATGAAAAATTTCGAAGATGTCGAAATATCCTATTCTTCACACATAAAAAATATAACACATATATGTGATAGAAAAACAACTACTTTCGTAGCTGATACCATGACGGACATTCAACTACATCTGGCAGATATGTTTGTGCGACGGTCCTCAAATAGTTGCGAGTGCTTTTCATTATGAAATATGATGACACTAGTGTTTCGAGGTTCTTACCTCCCATCAGCGCAAGGGTAGGTCAATTGTCATTGAAGTCGTCTGTGTCCCGGTCAACTGAACGAACAGCCCTGAAGCAGCGACTAACTATAAATTAGCCACAGCGCCACTCGTGAGCAAAAGCAAGAATCACTCTTCGGAAACACAGACTCCAGGACAAGTAAATGCAATAACTCCAACAGAGTTCGAGAAACTGTGCCGGACAGTATCAAACAAACAACGACACAATGGATGAACAACAAATTCAAAATCAGGCAAATCAAAATTGTTAACATTATTAATGTGTATTTGTTTAAATAATTTTCTCATGTATCAATTTTCTCTAGTATTCATTCAATTAGTTCTAGATACGAATGCATTTTCGAGAAAAGAGTAGATCTGTTGAAATCAACAGAGAATCATAAAATTTCACAGTAAAATAATTCAACGCAAAAATCACAGTTAACGCTACCAGCTGACGTTATGAGATTTTATGCAGTATCCACGATATTCCAGTATGATCAGACAAATGCAGTTTCTTTCTATACCGGTAATTTCAGAAAATAGACCATGCGACTTTAAATTTTATTTCCGGAAGATGGTCACTTGGTGACTGAAACACGTGTCCAGGTGTAGAAGTTGCGGTTTGGTTTCGGGATAAAACTCCATCACTATATATATGCAGGTATCATTATCAAATTCCATTATTGTTATGTTGGGTATTTCAAATACGATATTACCTAATTCGTTCAATTGAATACCGCCAATGGTAAAATAATGCCAATATTTACTCCTTGTATAACGGATACATTATAAAGACATGCTGGATAATAGCTCATACACACACAATAATATCGAAAATCATTTCATGCCACGTCGTGATATTGCGTTTTGCGCAGGTACCGGCAATCGATCATACATTGTCATTATTATTCTGATATATGAGTTCGTTTGATATCACTGTGATTGGCACTTTTTGTTATTTAGTATCCTCATTACATCACTGTTCTCTTGAAGGAAGATGACCAGGATATCAATTCCAGTGACATGAAATGATCTATCTGCCATCGTTCTCTATATACCGTTGACAAATGGAATAGGAATATCCGACTGTGGAGATATATTCATGGGAGATTTCGCCGAAGATCAAATAACGGAAAATGAGAGGAAAATAGTAACTAAAATAATCCCGAATACTATATATTTTGAGAGCTGTTCTTAGTCCAAAGAAAGTTACTTCAAACATCGGATGTTCTTCAAATATATTACGTCCAAGTTAATATCCGAACAAATATATTTCATGATTGGAAGTTTTTGTGGGTTTGAGTACCAGCGCGGTCATCGGTCCCGTGCATGGAATCACACGTTTAGTGGTAAGGGCTACGTCTTTCCTAGCTCGCACAAGGAGTATTGCTCATAAGGGTGCAGCCGGTTTCAACTCAAGATTGACTTATTCGTAAAATTGCAATTTCACTCAAACTTCTAGAATCAGTGAGTCCCATAGCTTCAACATCATCAACTGATATTGAAACTGTTGCTCTTCTCAGACATGCAGGTGATGTGGCAGACGGAATGCAACCAAGACTTTCACTAGTTGCGACAGTTTTATATTTCACTTTTCTGCTTCTACAAACTTTTCTAAAATGTTGTTTTTGACAATTGCATCTGATGCTGTACATTCATATCTTGGATGCCGCGAGTTTCTACAGAACTTACAATTCTTCGAAAAACTTGTGCAAGCTAGGAAAGACAATGATCTTACCTTTCAACTATAAAGAGTAAACCTTCCACCAACACATAATATCATTAGCAGTCATATTATTTGCTCACCTAATAATGTGGTTTAGTCCATTCCAGACTCATTCACGAAGACTACATAGAATATAAAATGAGGTATTTGTATCATCATCAGGTTAGCGACAGATACGTTTATATGAATGCGCTACAAAAGCTTGAAGACGTCGACTTTATCTATATTACTATGATGGTTAGGTTAGGTTTGAAATGAGTGGATCTGTTCGGCCCTCCACCGAATCAGAATCAGAATATGCTTTATTGTCAGAAGATTTGCATCCCATTGACAAAGATTTGTAAGTATAAATATAAATGTAAATATAAATATATACCTCAATATAAGTGTACAAATAACAACTGGTAAAAGGTATATAATAAAGTATTAAGAAACAAATTACAAACACAACAAAAATATAATGATATCCACGTAACATTAAAATGATTCGTTAAAATATTCTTGTAAACTATAATAGGGTCTATCAGCTAGCAGATTTCTCACTGTTTTCTTGAAATGTACGTTAGTCAGATTTTTAGACCTTATATCAATTGGTAAGTGATTGAATAATTTAACACCATTATAAAATATGGAATCCTCGATTAAATTTGAGTGGGGTATGGGAGGTCGGACATTGAATATGCTATTACGAGTAGTATAATGAGAAGAAACAAAGTAAAACTTTGTTTTATTTTTGTACACCAAGCATACAGTCTCAAGAATAAACAATGCAACGACAGTTAAAATCTTATTGGCAGCGAAATAATTTCTGCACGACTCCCTAGGTTTTACTTTACAGAGACACCTTTTCTTTTCTGTAATATTAGTACAGAAGAAAGAAGGGTTGTACTGCATGATCCCCGAAAAGGTATCCCATATCGTAATTGGGATTCAATTAAAGCGTAGTAAACCGTTTTTGCTGTGTGAAAGCCCAACTCGTTAGAAACCACCCTTACTGCATAACATCCGGAGGAAATTATACTTTCGAGTTGTTTGTCGTGTTCATCAAATTTCAGCCGATTATCTATAAATACACCAAGAAATTTTGTGTTGAGTTTTTTTTGCAACATATCATTATCTATTAACAGTTCATTAAGCAGGCATATAAATGTTATTATATTTGTTTTCAAGATATTTAATGATAATAAATTAGCATCAAACCAGCTTTTCACCTTTTCTAAATCAGATGATATCATTTTATGTAGCTCAACTGAGTTCTTTTCCTTCCACAATATTGTTGTATCATCCGCAAAGAGAGTAAATCTGCCAGATATATCTATCATAGTCAAGTCATTATTATACAACAAAAACAGAACAGGACCCAACACAGAACCCTGTGGTACTCCAGATTTAATTCCTTTGCTCTCTGAGAGTTCTAATGTTTTTACCCTTTGATTTCGCCCTGAGATGTATGATTCAAACCAACTGTGCGTTACCCCCCTGCAACCATACCGCTGAAGTTTTTTGAGTAGTATCTCATGATTAACGCAATCGAACGCCTTCGAGAGGTCACAGAAAATTGCAGCGGTCACTTCACCAGCATTTATTTCTGAATAAATTTTATAACGGAAAGAGAAAATTGCGTCAGTTGTATCTATTTCTCTTTAAAACCCAAACTGGTCTCAGATTGGAGGGATTATCCAAATCACCACCTTTATGTAGAGGAATAACAATAGAAGCCTTCAGAGAAGGAGGGAATGAGACAGTTCTGAAGGAAGTAAGAGGCCCGTAAGGGTCCATTGTGGCCCATAACAATTCATATGACACCGAATATACCCAGTTTATTGACAAAGCCGATAAATTTATTTGGTGTATGATCTCTCAAGTCCGAAGGAGAGTGTGAAACATCGAAAACCTGATTCGGTCCGCGGCGGGGCAAGCACAAAGTATGTGCTCTGCTGTTTTATCATCTTCAACTAGACATGTCGGGTCCAACATAATTTTTTTCTTGTCATGTGATGATACAAACGACAGTGGCCTGTGAGTAGGCCTGTTCTAAATCGCAGGTCATCCCTGCTGGAGTCGAACAGTTTTTTGGTAAAATTCTTCGAGAAACGTATGAATGCCTTGAAATGAGCCAATCCTGGTAGATTTTGCCAGAAGTTTATTACTTTCCTTGCTGTCCAGGTGTTCAATGTATATTTGGGAGAACTTGGTGAGATGCCAATGGCAGGTTCTGTTCCAATGAACCTACTTGCGGCACCTTCTCTTGCAAGAAGGTCCGCTGTTTCATTGCCCTCCATACCGGATTGGCCAGGAATCCAGACCAGAGACAGAGTGTTGAGTCTTTCTAGTAAGGAGAATCTTTTTTGACAGCTTGACACCAGCTCAGACGATCAATACGAGCCAAGTGCTTCCAAAGCCGCTTGGCTGTCCAAGAAAATTTCGGTTGATCTTTGGGTGAAGTTGGTTTCTTCCAGTCCCTCTACACATAGATAGTGGATTTCTGCCTGGAATACTGTCGCGTATAATCCTAGACATGTTGATATTTCTGTTCTAGGTTTACGACTGTTTACACCTGCGCCAGATCCTGAGGGTGATTTCAAACCATCTCTGAACCACCTATAATCTGCACTCACTGCACTCTTCTTGAGGACCCAGTCGTCTCTCTTCGGAATTAGAACGGTATAAGGCAGGTCAAAATTTACTGTCGGAGGCATTATATCAGAGGTCATTCCCAGAATGCTGTTACTTTCAGTATCAATCAGCAGTTTGCTACGCTCTGTATAAGTCTGTTGCATGCAATTGGCAATATGCATGATTCTGTAGGTTGTCCAGCTAGCCTCACTTTCCAGGAAGATGTGGAGAGTGATAGGTCTAGAAGGATTTCTATAGCTGCTGACGGTGTAATGCTGATGGCACCAGTGATCGCCAGACAAACCTGTATCTGTATACTTGAGAGCTTCATCTGGGCCGTTCACTGTAAAATTTTCGGCCTCCAGGCAATGGCACCGTATGTGATCATCAGACTAACAACCATCACATATATCCAGTGGATTTGTTTGAGACCCAGATCCCAAGATTTTTCACAAATCCTCCTTTGAGTCCATGAGAACATTCTGGCTTCATGGGAAACATTTTCTTAATGAGTGTTCCACGTGAGTTTTTTATCAAGGGTGGCCCTAGATATTTCACTTCTACTGCAAATGGAATAACTTCGCCAAGAGAGAGGATTTAGGTCGTCCAGAATAATTTATTTAGTTAAGGGTATTATCACAGTCCTATTGAGATTGACAGATATCTGTTCCTTCTGGCACCACATATGAACGTCGTCCAACATTCTTCGGAAGATATTAGAGGCCACGCTTTCCGACGTGGCCCTTGCATACGCACGAAGCTCCACCCCTCTTCTCTAAAGGAAATTGAGCAGGTTGTTCATCAGGAGTGACCATAAAAGGGGGAAAAGTATCCCACCTTGTGGGCATCCCCTAGAGACTCTAAACCTAACGACCTCATCTTGAAATTTTTTTATGGCATTCCGGTTCATGAGCATAGCGTAGATCCAGCCTGATATGGTTGGTTCTGTTCTTCTTTCAGTCAAAGCTGATCCAATAGAGTTTGGTAGCATTATTATGATACTGAGCAACGAAATTAATCACTCTTTTCATATACTGATAACCAGCATAATAGAGCTGGGTACTGTGAAATCAGTTTTTCTTTACAAAAAAAAATTGTTTAGAATTTTTTCCAAAACCACTTTCATAACATTCACATGTATCTTTCGTTTTTTTTTTTGATCAGGCAATTTTTTTTTATTTATAGTCAATATTTATAGTAATATATTTCCATTGAAGAAAAAAAAAAAAAATCTATATTATTCCGAGTCCATGAAGAATTTTGCTTTGTTGATATTGCTGCTCACTATCCAAAAATCCAATAATAGCTACAATTTGATACTGTCTAGCTTCCATTGCGGATTGCGGACTCGGTTTTTCTGAGGACTCCCAATGCTGCATCAACACTGCTGGTGTCTCCAAATTGTGCCATCTGTTGAGGAGAATGACTTGGATCGAGAACTAACAGGATTAAGTTGCCATCTCGGTGAACTTCTATACCCATTATTGTCCTACTATGACCTTGATGTTGTTTCATGGAGCTGATATCAAAATCCACAGAGTAACCCCAACAAACAGTGATACAAATTGGCGATAAGAAATATGAATTCCGCCTTTATGGAATATCCTGTCTTCAAATTCGGAATTGACGAATGCCGGCGAATTCAATTATGATTCGTTTGTAACTGTAGAAGTAATTGAAATCATAGTTTTTCCATGCATCAAGAATCACGAGCATATTCAGTAAACCAGTTGAAATATCACCCGAACTGAAAAACGGCAAAAGAAATTCCGAATGAATAATGCAAACCCTGTGAATATTCATCTCGAATAGACCGAGATGAACAGCAACCAAAAGATTCCTACAGCAATTTTCCAATCACTGCAACTGTCGAGAAAATATGCTAAGAGAGTATCGCATCACTGTATTATTTATACGTACAATACACACGTTTCGGTGGTGTTTTTTTCCTTTTCCAGCCATATTCCTACTTTATTTTACCACCTATATAAGTGTAGCGTAGATGTTTTATTCAAGGAGTAGCTTTCAGAGCTTTATGAAACAGTGATTCTTGTAATTGTATTTCTTGAATAAAAGGGTCTTTCGTTTGTAAATGCGGCTTTTAATATTCATTCAAAGAGCAGAAACTCTGCAATGTAGAGTGTCAGTTTTGAGAATGTTTTTTATAAGGCAGGTTGATGACGTCTCTCCTTGTGCGAGGGATTCATCTCATGGACTAACAAAACATGAAACAAAACAGTAGGAGTATATTCAACGAGTAGAAGGTATATTTTTCTAACAGGGTCCATCTACTATTATTGTGCTTCCCTCATTAGTCGATATACCGGAGTATCATTTGAACTTCCAAACAAAGCTCATCACGTTTCATTAGTTTGTAACAGCTTCACTTTGTAGGGGGGTTATCGGATTTCAACGACGGCTGAAGAGAAAAAATATTTTGACGTGCTCATGGGTAATCCAAATTTGTGCGGAACAAGCAGTGATTATCAATGAGTTGCGGAACATTTGTGGCAGCTTCAATTTGAAGGGGAGTTATCAGAGTTTGACGAAGGCTGTGGAGGAAAAATAATTTTGGAGAGCTCATGAGTAGCCCAGACTTCTGTGGGATAAGCAGTGATTATCACTGAGTTGCGGAACATTTGTAACAGCTTTACTTTGTAGGGAAGCTATCAGATGAAGGCTGTAGAGGAAAAATATTTTGGCGAAGTCATGAGTTACGCAGACTTCTGCGGAATGAGCATTGTAGGAGGATTATCAGCTGTAGAAGAAAAATATTTTAGTGGGCTCATGAGTAACCCAGACTTCTGCGGAATAAGGAATGATGCGGAGTATTGATGCGGAACATTTGTAACAGCTTCACTTCGTAGGAAAGCTATCAAATGCGGAGCATTTGTAACAGCTTCACTTTGAAGGTAAGCTATCAGATTTTGACGAAGGCTGTAGAGGAAAAATATTTTGGCGAGCTCATGAGTGACGCAGACTTCTGCGAGATGAGCTTTATAGGAGAGTTATCGAATTATCAGCTGTAAAAGAAAAATATTTTAGTGGGCTCATGAGTAACCCAGACTTCTGCGGAATAAGCAATGATTGTCGCAGTGATGCGGAGCATTCGTAACAGCTTCACTTTGTAGGGAAGCTGTCAGATTTTAACGAAGGCTGTAGAGGAAAAATATTTTGAAGAACTCATGAGTAACCCAGACTTCTTTGGGATAAGCATTAATTATCACTGAGTTGCGAACATTTGTAACAGCTTTCATGTTGTAGGAAATCTATCAGACGAAGGCTGTAGAGGAAAAATATTTTGGCGAGCTCATGAGTGACGCAGACTTCTGCGAGATGAGCTTTATAGGAGAGTTATCGGATTATCAGCTGTAAAAGAAAAATATTTTAGTGGGCTCATGAGTAACCCAGACTTCTGCGGGATAAACAATGATTGTCGCAGTGATGCGGAACATTTGTAACAGCTTCACTTCGTAGGGAAGCTGTCAGATTTTAACGAAGGCTGTAGAGGAAAAATATTTTGAAAAACTCATGAGTAACCCAGACTTCTTTGGGATAAGCATTAATTATCACTGAGTTGCGAACATTTGTAACAGCTTTCATGTTGTAGGAAATCTATTAGACGAAGGCTGTAGAGGAAAAATATTTTGGCGTGGTCATAAGTACCGCAGACTACTGCGGGATGAGCTTTGTAGGAGAATTATCGGATTATCAACTGTAGACGAAAAATATTTTAGTGGGCTCATGAGTAACCCCGACTTCTGCGGGATAAACAATGATTGTCGCAGTGATGCGGAGCATTTGTAATAGCTTCACTTTGAAGGAAAGCTATCAGATTTTGACGAAGGCTGTAGAGGAAAAATATTTTGGCGAGGTCATAAGTACCGCAGACTTCTGCGGGATGAGCTTTGTAGGAGAATTATCGGATTATCAACTGTAGACAAAAAATATTTTAGTGGGCTCATGAGTAACCCCGACTTCTGCGGGATAAACAATGATTGTCGCAGTGATGCGGAACATTTGTAACAGCTTCACTTGGTAGGGAAGCTGTCAGATTTTAACGAAGGCTGTAGAGGAAAAATATTTTGAAGAACTCATGAGTAACCCAGACTTCTTTGGGATAAGCATTAATTATCACTGAGTTGCGAACATTTGTAACAGCTTTCATGTTGTAGGAAATCTATCAGACGAAGGCTGTAGAGGAAAAATATTTTGGCGAGGTTATAAGTACCGCAAACTACTGCGGGATGAGCTTTGTAGGAGAATTATCGGATTATCAACTGTAGACGAAAAATATTTTAGTGGGCTCATGAGTAACCCCGACTTCTGCGGGATAAACAATGATTGTCGTAGTGATGCGGAGCATTTGTAACAGCTTCACTTTGAAGGAAAGCTATCAGATTTTGACGAAGGCTGTAGAGGAAAAATATTTTGGCGAGGTCATAAGTACCGCAGACTACTGCGGGATGAGCTTTGTAGGAGAATTATCGGATTATCAACTGTAGACGAAAAATATTTTAGTGGGCTCATGAGTAACCCCGACTTCTGCGGGATAAACAATGATTGTTGCAGTGATGCGGAACATTTGTAACAGCTTCACTTTGTAGGGAAGCTGTCAGATTTTAACGAAGGCTGTAGAGGAAAAATATTTTGAAGAACTCATGAGTAACCCAGACTTCTTTGGGATAAGCATTAATTATCACTGAGTTGCGAACATTTGTAACAGCTTTCATGTTGTAGGAAATCTATCAGACGAAGGCTGTAGAGGAAAAATATTTTGGCGAGGTCATAAGTACCGCAGACTACTGCGGGATAAACAATGATTGTCGCAGTGATGCGGAGCATTTGTAACAGCTTCACTTTGAAGGAAAGCTATCAGATTTTGACGAAGGCTGTAGAGGAAAAATATTTTGGCGAGCTCATGAGTGACGCAGACTTCTGCGGAATAAGCAATGATTGTCGCAGTGATGCGGAGCAATCGTAACAGCTTCACTTTGTAGGGAAGCTGTCAGATTTTAACGAAGGCTGTAGAGGAAAAATATTTTGAAGAACTCATGAGTAACCCAGACTTCTTTGGGATAAGCATTAATTATCACTGAGTTGCGAACATTTGTAACAGCCTTCATGTTGTAGGAAATCTATCAGACGTAGGCTGTAGAGGAAAAATATTTTGGCGAGGTCATAAGTACCGCAGACTACTGCGGGATGAGCTTTGTAGGAGAATTATCGGATTATCAACTGTAGACGAAAAATATTTTAGTGGGCTCATGAGTAACCCCGACTTCTGCGGGATAAACAATGATTGTCGCAGTGATGCGGAACATTTGTAACAGCTTCACTTCGTAGGGAAGCTATCAGATTTTGACGAAAGTTGTAGAGGAAAAATATTTTGGCGAGCTCATGAGTAACGCAGACTTCTGCGGGATGAGCAGTGATTATTGTTGTGATGCGGAACATTTTTTAACAACTTGAATTTGTAAGAGAATTATCGGATTTTGACTAAGGCTGTAGAGAAACATTTTTTTGGTGGGCCCCTGAGTAACCACAACTGATATAACGAATTTGTGAGTCATCTCAAAGCACCAGGACAATTAATAATGATTACCGGAATTTTCCCGCACTGGTTATGCTTCAAGGAAAGTCATTCAAGTTTTAGTCAAGGTTTCAGTTCCTATTATTATAGTGACTGGGATTATAGATGAATATTCAAATGGATAGAATAATTTTTCAAAACAATAACAGCGAAAATAAACATATTTACAAGTCGAAGTCAGTTCCAAAGAGTATGTGAGATTTCAAGAGAGAAATAAAATCATATTGTTGACAAAGTGATGTTAAATTGTACTAAATAAAATAGATATGAATAACATTTTGATAGAGTTAACTCTAAATGAACAAAATTTATTATAATTGAATATTTCTTGATTTTTTATTGATGAGGAAACTTATCGATTATCAAAGAAAAATTATTCAAACGTATAATAAAATTACATTCTATATGATTTTGTTGAGTGAGTTCTAATAGATAAATGACGATATATCAAAGGAAAGTGCATACTCACATATATTTAGCTCCTATTTTCGGATTTTCCAACTTCGGTATGGGTGTAAATGCATCGACATTCAAGGTAACGCTTTTCTCATCAGAAACGGATTTCGTATTTACTATGAAGTTTTCGTTGTTCCAGGTATCAATCTACAACAATATATCAAAAGTTTCTTAATATGCACCTAACACTCTCAATTTTGAATTTTTTCATTGAAGTCTGGAGTTTCTTATATGTTTTCGAACTTATATTTACTATATGAAATAAAGAACACTATTTGGGTTTTTTTGTGGCAGTTGGAGCACTGTTTTCTATTTTAAGCAGCCGAATATTTCAGTTAACACTGTTTCACGTATTTGAAGTGTGTTATGAAGTTGAGGTTGTGGAGCTGATTTTTGGACCAGAGCTGAAAAACCCAAAAACATAACATTTGATGACAGCGACAGAAAAAGTGATCTTGATTGAGAAAAAGGAAGCAAAGAGGCAATGTTAGCAGATACATTAGAGAATTTCAAGGAACGAGAAGTCAGAAGAATACAAAAAAATAAGTAAAAGGAAATCAGGTATAAAATAGCTTCTCCAGCAATATGCAGAGGAAACTACAGAAAGAGTAACAGAGAGATTTTCAGAAGAGTGTCACAGCAAATAAAAATAATAGCCATCTTCTTCCCACATAGGCTAAGCCTTTGGGTACACTTTATGAGTGTTTATGAGGGAATATTATTATTATCAGAAACCCGAAATGGTAAGAAAAGGGGTTAAGAAATACAAGTGAATATGTTTATCTGAAAAGAGTGGAATGTCGAAATGTCGGAATGTATATGGGAATACAGACCCTATTCCATAAGGTCCTTATTTTACAATGACGTAATAAATTTCAAAATATACATTTTTCCTGTCCACCCACTTTTGTAAGTAGGGCTTCCTAACGCAGGTCATTGAATGTTATCAAATCCAAATTAGGGTAGAAAATCAGATTACGTGTACTTGAGCAGGCTATGGTGTTAGCAAGTACGTTAGATGAAGGTAATTAAAACCCAGTTAGGATATATACAATAAGAGTATTTTCCATTGAAAAGCTTAGAGCTACTGATGATGCTAGCCTTGTTGTCGAAAAGCGTGTCAAGTGAAATTGACCAAACTATGTTGATTTGGTAGTTTTGTACCTCTCTTGATTTGTATCCACACCAAAGGTTCCAAATATTCATATATGAAGTGATATTTGGCAAGTTTCCAGGGTGACGACAAAGGGGTGTGAAGACTGAACACTTCGGGCTAAATGATATGAGAGAAACAGAAGGCCTAGTGGGTGTTCTGATATCAAAAGCTTTGTTTCATAAATGAAATGTATGCTAATTATAAATTGTTATGAGACTCGCAAGAACAGCCACGTGCGAAACATAGGCATGAACAAAGGAGATCGAGAGTAAAGTGAAAGCGCGAAAAACATGCTCAAATGGTGACTTTCAGAGAAGGAAATATCATCGGAGTTTGTGAATATATGTTAAAACAGGAATTTATGAGTTTTATGAAGAACTAGAAAAATAAACGAAGCGCAAATGAAAATGTGCATATGAGACAACACATCATTAGGAAAAAGATGTGAATAATACTTTTGAATTGAAACTATAATAATGCTGGAATAAAATAACAGAAGTACAATAATCCAGTTAGAAGAGAGATATTGCAGTAACTTCAGGCAGTATTTATGGCAACTTTATGGAGTATTTATGGTACCCGGTGGCTCAGCCGTTTAGGTCACTGGCCGGGAATTATCTGCTCGATCGGACAGATGTTCGAGACCTCAGTATTCAAGAAATTTCCTCGAGTAATTGGTTCAGTTAGGTATCCTTATGTCTTGCTGTGAAGCAAGTATGATGTGAGTTGCCTGGATGCCAATCCTGACGTACTTTGCTAAATTTCAACACCCTGTATCTCAGAAATGAAGCGGTTGCGAACCTAGGATTATCGCCTTTCAGAATCAACATTCAATTATGAAATACCGTGTATAATTTTTAAATAGATTTAGGGACACCAACTCCCCTTTTTTATAATTGTTCATAATTGAGTGGGAAGTTATTTTTAATAGAAAAAAATGGGAGTAATTGCTTAGGGGTTTTAAATTGGTACTCATCAAACTCGTTTGAATGATGATCTATTTATTTTGTGGAAATGTATGTCGAATATAAGATGAATATAAAACTCTTATTGGCTTATTTCGGCGTTCACACCATTTTCCACTAATACTTCCTCAGTCAGTCAGTGAGACTGCTATTTCGTTTCTATAACATTTTCAGGAACTAGTTACTCTGTCAGTAATACTTGAAAATGATGTAAAAGCCGAAACCATGGTCGTGTTGAATGAGGTCCTAGTGAAAATTGGACAAAAGTGTGATATTCATCCTATGTAGGTACTTATCAGATTTCGAGGGTAACTCAAATATAGATTTTGAGGCAAAATTTAGCTGGTTTCCATCTTTTCCGTAAGAAAGGTTTTTCATGCACAGATCACTAACTCAGACATTTTTCAAACAGTCAGAGGCGAATGAGCCAGTCGAAAATTTGGGAAATATTCCGATAGCCGCTACGTTTTGGCCAGGCGGGCCCGTCCATCGCTTGGACGAAACGCCGATAATTCAGTCGATTATATGCGCCATGCGTAATAGTCCGGGAGGCAGCGTTACATTTCAGCTGCTTATGGAACGCCGATCAATTTATTTTCGATAAATCCATTATGACCTATAAGTAAAGCAAGCGTCAGTTGACGCACCCGCGGTAAATGTGGTCATGGGAACCCGCGAAAGTGGTAAAAAAATTGAGTGATAGAATGCCGGCTGAAACTTTTATGATGAATAGTTGACAACATTCTCAGTTCGAAAAAAAATGTCAGCTGCATTGTGTAGGGGGCATTATGCGTCAGCTACTCACAGGAACTCAACACTCAAAAAAAGTGATAAGAAGCCAGATGAAATTCCACAACATGATTGTTAACATAATTAGAAGTACAAAAACAACAGTCAGCTGCGCGTGTAGCGGTAGAAAGGTCGTCAGCTGACGTAGTAGAAGTAAAGATTATTTGATCATTGCCACTATGCTTTTCCTCTGTAGACACACATTCCGTGGTAGATACTGGAGATATTGTGCCATTCAAAAGATACACAACAAATGGAAGAAACTTCAACTTAGGCTTGTCTTGAAACCTACTCAGCCCATATCAGATATGCTCCGTGTTTTTCAGTTTCTTGAAAACACGCATTTTGTAAAATTATCAGTTATATTTTCGGAAGAAAAATTGTTTTGTTGAAATTTTTCAAAGAGAAATTTGTTGGAGTTTATTTACCAAAATCATGTGGTTTTTGTTGCAAGGCACTTCTTTGGCAAAATCCCTTCCATAAGTGACTGATTTCCATTCAAATTACTCATTTAAACTCTAATAGATTTCTGCCAACGGAGATCTCGTAAAAAATTTCATCCTAATGTTGCTATTGAGAATATGTTACTTTTGAAAAATTAATTGTCTCAGGAAACTCAAAATCACTCAGTGTATCTGATAGGGGCTAAGTAGGTTTCAAGTCAAGCCTAAGTTGTTGATTTTTGGAAAAATCACAGAAAGACATTATTTTCCATGGGTTGCATAGTTTTTTAATGTCACTGTATATCCAGTATCAACCTCGAAATGTGTGTCAACAGACAAAAAGCATAGTGGTAATATTCGAATGATTTTTAACTCTACCGCATTAGCTGACGGCCTTTGCACCGTTACACACGCAGCTGACTGTTATTTTCATACTTCTTATTATGCAAACATTCATCTATTATGATTTCATCCGGCATTCAGACATTTTTTTTGTAAGCGTTAACTTCATGCGAGTAGCTGACGCATAACCTCCACGATGCAGCTGACAATTTATTTTCAACTCAGTATGATGTCAACCATTCATAAAAAAAATTTCAGCTGGCGTTCCATCACTTCACACTTTAATTTTTCCTACCAGTTTAGCGCATTCCCACGCCCACACCCACCGCTGACGGTGGGTTCACTTATTGGTCATACCGCATCTACCAAAAATAAAACCAACTGATTGACGTTAGATCACTCTGTAATTTGTGACACTGCCTCCCAGACTACATGATGTATGCAACAGACATCGGCATTCAATTTTTTTCAACGAAAATGGACCGGGCCGGTGTTGATAGTTTCCCGTGCCGATTTGCCCCTTCCCATCAACCCCTGCAAGCAGTTGTGATTTCGCTTACTTGTCATTTCATGGACCTCTCACAGTTCCACACCGTGTGCCATGAAACAAGTTATTACATTATCTGTACCTACTGCTATAATCTGTATAAGCTGATATTTACCTTTAGTCCCAGTTCCCAATCGAATACATCGACAGCAGTCAAGTCTGCATGGAATCGACCAAATTTTTCTGCGTGTTGAATACTGCCAACTAATTCATATTTGTCAAGCGAAGTTGGACTGAGCTGGTACTCAAACATTAAGGGAGAGCTGTTGTCCTGCGGGGAAAATTTCGTGGAAACTCTTGCCGGTATGTTTCCTATTAAATCTGCGTTCCCTGTAATTATGAACAGCTTGTCCTTGAATTTCAAATTGCCGTCGAATTCTCTTCTGGTTTCAGACGGTTTCAGAATTTTGCAGTCAACTGTTACTGGATACCTGTAAAGAGTAGAGTTAAACGAGCGGTTGGTTGGTTTTTGTTTGTTTCGGAATATAAACTACGAACAGTGAGGTTACGTGATGTAAGTGTACAACAATCTTGAATGTTATATGTTCGCAATAGTCGTAAGCTTTTACCGATGTTTTCATTTTACCTGTTTTCATTTTATTGCGAGTAATATACAAATGTATATCCGATACAACAATTGTTGATATTTGGACGTAGGAAACAATATATCTCATTATTTCATAACGTTAATTCTATCAGCAGTTATACGCTTTGTATTTGTTCGGATACATTTGTGAAATTTCACCAACAGTTCCGAGTATATTCGGTGTTGTGGTTTCGATAGCTCATATATTTTAACAAAAATTGAATGTTGCATTGAGTTTAGTTCATTTTATATTCCGACTAAATCAGTTGGGGGGTTCTGCCACACAGTTAATTGAACAAACCTAACTATGGATACAATCTCGCATTCAAAAGCCGAGTTGATAGAATGGAAAAATAAAATAGAATATCAATATTAATGATAATCAGTTAGACAACAATCTTTTACGAAAAATAATAGTTTCTTGTCACCTCATCAAGTAAAGCAAACAGTCCATGTTGGACCTCCTACAAATTAGCAATTCCTCTTGAACTAGCCGACGGACAAACGGTCGCCATTACCACAATAAAATCCTACCCCATTTTACAGAATCCCAAGTAATTGTTCTTTTTATCACCTTGCTCCGTTGAAATTCAAATCGGACTTCGCCGTAAGAATTCCATTCTCCAAATCCGCATTTACTTCGACTTCTAATGGACTCATTTGTAAGATGGTCCATACGGTAGATCTCGCATCAGAAATATGTACATCCACACCAGCTGTGGTATTTTCTAGACCAGTAAAAGGAGTATCCAGTTGTATCGTTGAGCGGAATTCGCTTTGAGATTTTATCATCCAAAATGCCTTCAAGTGAATCTGGAAAAATAAAAATAAAATATAATTGGAACCGAAGAATATAGTACAAGGAATTGAATTTGTATGCTTGCGTTGGATGGAAATATGTATAGCAGTTGGAGAATTTACCTGCGGAATTGGAATTACTCGCCTTTGAATGATATGTGGATTTATCAAAACTGTATGAAATTGAATGGGGTATACTTATACGAATGGCGTGGTATTTTCAAATATTACTTTAGTACTAGGCGTTCATGCATTTATACCTGATGCCAAACAAGATCAAAAGTCATGGAGATATCTAATGGAACAGCTAGAGTTTCACTATACTTTTCGATACATTAATGATGACGGAAACCATATTATCAGTTTTTCACATATCCTGAGCGTTCTAGATAATAAAATCGTTCTTGATGACTTTTTCTATGGCATTCGAAATATCAGAAGGATCAGTGCAGTAAGTTTCAGTTTGCTAGGTAGGTTCTTCTCCCCTTCTTTGTTTTGAAACTGGTTGTACTCTTGCATGTTTCCAGTTGGACAGAAATACCCACAAATTATGAGAGAAGTGAAGAGGTTATTATGCGTCAGCTACTCGCATGAACTCAACACTCAAAAAAAGTTTCAATATTTCTAGCTCCAACATATTTCGATCTTGTCTTGACCCCTCAATTTTTGTTTCATCGATGGCAGCTGGTAGGTGATGGTGATATTTCGGCCTTATTCATTTGTGGTGATATTTTTTTCGCTTAGAAACTACAAACCAAAACTTCATGACGAAAATAATCCTAATTCGATGGACGGAAAGGACCACATCAAGCTTCAACCTATCCTCCCACGTTACTCACGATTTTCTCTACACATGGTCTTCATTTTTGTGGGAACCATAACAAATATTGGACACTGTTAACTACGGAGTTGGTAGAATGAGTTAAGAGTGGAATACATGATCGACTAGTGTCACTACTATGGATGGGTCGATTGATGATAATTTAGGAGAGTATCTACAAAGGTAAGCAAGTTCATGAGAGAGATATCACCTTAAGAGATTATCTCAGGCAACTATTTGTTTTTCCATGAGTTGACAATATCTATCATGTTGCATCAATTTCTGTTGAAAAAATTTCGTATTAAAAACTAGAAATATAACGGTTTTCCTGTGCTATCCAGAAAACGAACAGTAACCTCATAAGAAGTATTACCTCCCAGAAGTGGCGGATCCAGGATTTCTTTCAGGGGGGACGCACAATACCGAATTCGCATGAAAGTTATACAAAATGAATTGTACAAAATATTAAAAAGTCGTTTATGTATCCAGCTCAGAATATAAATGGCTCAGGGAGGGAAGGCGCCACCCTGGATCCACCACTGCCTCCAAGGGATAATAAAACCTTCGATTAATTTGAAGGGTTTACATTTCTGCTTTCACGCTAACCGTCACAGCATTACTATCATATAATATATTCATTTATTTTTCTAGGAACTCTAGTAGCGAATAATCAATAGACTGATAATTAATTGAACATGTTACCAAATACACAAACCCGAAGATTGAGTCGTATACGTTGGTATGCTTAAAATTCACTTACCCCACTTTGCAGCTTCTCCGGTACCTGTAAGTCCACCTCCAAGTTGTTATTTGCTTGAGAAAATGATTTTGTTAATTTCAGCTGACATACAGGAATGTACACGGAAGGCGTTATTACATGAAACTGAGATGTTAATTCCAGCAAACCGTTGTCAATCTGAAAATGTAGGTAAGTTGATTATCTAAATAAATATAATGTATGAAACGCAGGCTGACATTTTGAAATAGCCAACAGTTATTTAGTAATGAAGTTGTGATTTTTTTATTGATTTTCCAACTGTTCAACGTTTTTCGAATATGCACACCAGATTTGAAGTCGAGTCCAATTCAATTGAAGACTTTGTAGGCTTCTGCAATTTCGAGTTGAAAGTAGGTATCCGTTTTTTCGAAAATTTTCCATCGAAATAATAATGTATTTTCGGAATCAGCACGAAATTTTGTATATTTAGTGCGAGTTTCAAGTGGATCTGATGATTTTGTAATTTTCCTGATTTTTAGGAGTCTACCCTTTACGACATTTTTCAAGTAATTTCTTTAATATTTTTGAAGTCGAGCCCAAGTCAATTAAAGATTTCGTAGGCTTTTTACTGAACATCTGCAATTTCGATTTAAAATTCTATTTGAATTAATTTTTGACGGTTTTTTTTCTTTCTAGTGGTAAGCCTTCTATCTGCGCATACACAAGATATATATTTCCTGAATCAGCAAGAAATTTTTTATATTTAGTGCGAGTTTCAAGTGGATCTGATGATTTCGTAATTTTCCGGATTTTTTTTTTTCAAGTAATTTCTTTAATATTTTTGATCAACTTGAAATTCATAGAGTATACTATTTTCGTCATTCTGAATCGATTGGTGTTCGCAGAATTGCTCTATCATTAACCGTTCAGAAGTAGAAAAAATCATTTGGAGTTAAGAGGGGTAACTTACCTCCAACTTTTTTTTAGCATTTTTCAATTGATTTTCCAGAAACCAAACCTTTTTTGAATATGCACACCCAATTTGAAGTCGAGCCCAAGTCAATTAAAGATTTCGTAGGCTTTTTACTGAACATCTGCAATTTCGATTTAAAATTCTATTTGAATTAATTTTTGACGGTTTTTTTTCTTTCTAGTGGTAAGCCTTCTATCTGCGCATACACAAGATATATATTTCCTGAATCAGCAAGAAATTTTTTATATTTAGAGCGAGTTTCAAGTGGATCTGATGATTTCGTAATTTTCCGGATTTTTAGGGGTCTACCCCTTACGACTTTTTTCAAGTAATTTATTTAATATTTTTGATCAACTTGAAATTCATAGAGTATACTATTTTCGTCATTCTGAATCGATTGGTGTTCGCAGAATTGCTCTATCATTAACCGTTCAGAAGTAGAAAAAATCATTTGGAGTTAAGAGGGGTAACTTACCTCCAACTTTTTTTTAGCATTTTTCAATTGATTTTCCAGAAACCAAACCTTTTTTGAATATGCACACCCAATTTGAAGTCGAGCCCTAGTCAATTAAAGATTTCGTAGGCTTTTTACTGAACATCTGCAATTTCGATTTAAAATTCTATTTGAATTAATTTTTGACGGTTTTTTTTCTTTCTAGTGGTAAACCTTCTATCTGCGCATACACAAGATATATATTTCCTGAATCAGCAAGAAATTTTGTATATTTGGTGCGAGTTTCAAGTGGATCTGATGATTTCGTAATTTTCCTGATTTTTAGGAGTCTACCCCTTACGACTTTTTTCAAGTAATTTCTTTAAATTTTTTCATCAACTTGTAATTCATAAAGTATACTATTTTCGTCATTCTGAATCGATTGGTGTTCGCAGAATTGCTCTATCATTAACCGTTCAGAAGTTGAAAAATTCATTTGGAGTTAAGAGGGGTAACTTACCTCCAACTTTTTTTCAGCATTTTTCAATTGATTTTCCAAAAACCAAACCTTTTTTGAATATGCACACCCAATTTGAAGTCGAGCCCAAGTCAATTAAAGATTTCGTAGGCTTTTTACTGAACATCTGCAATTTCGATTTAAAATTCTATTTGAATTAATTTTTGACGGTTTTTTTTCTTTCTAGTGGTAAACCTTCTATCTGCGCATACACAAGATATATATTTCCTGAATCAGCAAGAAATTTTTTATATTTAGAGCGAGTTTCAAGTGGATCTGATGATTTCGTAATTTTCCGGATTTTTAGGAGTTACGACTTTTTTCAAGTAATTTCTTTAATATTTTTGATCAACTTGAAATTCATAGAGTATACTATTTTCGTCATTCTGAATCGATTGGTGTTCGCAGAATTGCTCTATCATTAACCGTTCAGAAGTAGAAAAAATCATTTGGAGTTAAGAGGGGTAACTTACCTCCAACTTTTTTTTTAGCATTTTTCATATGATTTTCCAGAAACCAAACCTTTTTTGAATATGCACACCCAATTTGAAGTCGAGCCCTAGTCAATTAAAGATTTCGTAGGCTTTTTACTGAACATCTGCAATTTCGATTTAAAATTCTATTTGAATTAATTTTTGACGGTTTTTTTTCTTTCTAGTGGTAAACCTTCTATCTGCGCATACACAAGATATATATTTCCTGAATCAGCAAGAAATTTTGTATATTTGGTGCGAGTTTCAAGTGGATCTGATGATTTCGTAATTTTCCTGATTTTTAGGAGTCTACCCCTTACGACTTTTTTCAAGTAATTTCTTTAAATTTTTTCATCAACTTGTAATTCATAAAGTATACTATTTTCGTCATTCTGAATCGATTGGTGTTCGCAGAATTGCTCTATCATTAACCGTTCAGAAGTTGAAAAATTCATTTGGAGTTAAGAGGGGTAACTTACCTCCAACTTTTTTTCAGCATTTTTCAATTGATTTTCCAAAAACCAAACCTTTTTTGAATATGCACACCCAATTTGAAGTCGAGCCCAAGTCAATTAACGATTTCGTAGGCTTTTTACTGAACATCTGCAATTTCGATTTAAAATTCTATTTGAATTAATTTTTGACAGTTTTTTTTCTTTCTAGTGGTAAACCTTCTATCTGCGCATACACAAGATATATATTTCCTGAATCAGCAAGAAATTTTTTATATTTAGAGCGAGTTTCAAGTGGATCTGATGATTTCGTAATTTTCCGGATTTTTAGGAGTTACGACTTTTTTCAAGTAATTTCTTTAATATTTTTGATCAACTTGAAATTCATAGAGTATACTATTTTCGTCATTCTGAATCGATTGGTGTTCGCAGAATTGCTCTATCATTAACCGTTCAGAAGTAGAAAAAATCATTTGGAGTTAAGAGGGGTAACTTACCTCCAACTTTTTTTTTAGCATTTTTCAATTGATTTTCCAGAAACCAAACCTTTTTTGAATATGCACACCCAATTTGAAGTCGAGCCCAAGTCAATTAAAGATTTCGTAGGCTTTTTACTGAACATCTGCAATTTCGATTTAAAATTCTATTTGAATTAATTTTTGACGGTTTTTTTTCTTTCTAGTGGTAAACCTTCTATCTGCGCATACACAAGATATATATTTCCTGAATCAGCAAGAAATTTTTTATATTTAGAGCGAGTTTCAAGTGGATCTGATGATTTCGTAATTTTCTGGATTTTTAGGGGTCTACCCCTTACGACTTTTTTCAAGTAATTTCTTTAATATTTTTGATCAACTTGAAATTCATAGAGTATACTATTTTCGTCATTCTGAATCGATTGGTGTTCGCAGAATTGCTCTATCATTAACCGTTCAGAAGTAGAAAAAATCATTTGGAGTTAAGAGGGGTAACTTACCTCCAACTTTTTTTTTAGCATTTTTCAATTGATTTTCCAGAAACCAAACCTTTTTTGAATATGCACACCCAATTTGAAGTCGAGCCCAAGTCAATTAAAGATTTCGTAGGCTTTTTACTGAACATCTGCAATTTCGATTTAAAATTCTATTTGAATTAATTTTTGACGGTTTTTTTTCTTTCTAGTGGTAAACCTTCTATCTGCGCATACACAAGATATATATTTCCTGAATCAGCAAGAAATTTTTTATATTTAGAGCGAGTTTCAAGTGGATCTGATGATTTCGTAATTTTCCGGATTTTTAGGAGTTACGACTTTTTTCAAGTAATTCCTTTAATATTTTTGATCAACTTGAAATTCATAGAGTATACTATTTTCGTCATTCTGAATCGATTGGTGTTCGCAGAATTGCTCTATCATTAACCGTTCAGAAGTAGAAAAAATCATTTGGAGTTAAGAGGGGAAACTTACCTCCACCTTTTTTTCAGCATTTTTCAATTGATTTTCCAAAAACCAAACCTTTTTTGAATATGCACACCCAATTTGAAGTCGAGCCCAAGTCAATTAAAGATTTCGTAGGCTTTTTACTGAACATCTGCAATTTCGATTTAAAATTCTATTTGAATTAATTTTTGACGGTTTTTTTTCTTTCTAGTGGTAAACCTTCTAACTGCGCATACACAAGATATATATTTCCTGAATCAGCAAGAAATTTTTTATATTTAGAGCAAGTTTCAAGTGGATCTGATGATTTCGTAATTTTCCGGATTTTTAGGGGTCTACCCCTTACGACTTTTTTCAAGTAATTTCTTTAATATTTTTGATCAACTTGAAATTCATAGAGTATACTATTTTCGTCATTCTGAATCGATTGGTGTTCGCAGAATTGCTCTATCATTAACCGTTCAGAAGTAGAAAAAATCATTTGGAGTTAAGAGGGGTAACTTACCTCCAACTTTTTTTTTAGCATTTTTCAATTGATTTTCCAGAAACCAAACCTTTTTTGAATATGCACACCCAATTTGAAGTCGAGCCCAAGTCAATTAAAGATTTCGTAGGCTTTTTACTGAACATCTGCAATTTCGATTTAAAATTCTATTTGAATTAATTTTTGACGGTTTTTTTTCTTTCTAGTGGTAAACCTTCTATCTGCGCATACACAAATAATATATTTCCTGAATCAGCAAAATATTTTGTATATTTAGTGCGAGTTTCAAGTGGATCTGATGATTTCGTAATTTTCCGGATTTTTAGGAGTTACGACTTTTTTCAAGTAATTTCTTTAATATTTTTGATCAACTTGAAATTCATAGAGTATACTATTTTCGTCATTCTGAATCGATTGGTGTTCGCAGAATTGCTCTATCATTAACCGTTCAGAAGTAGAAAAAATCATTTGGAGTTAAGAGGGGTAACTTACCTCCAACTTTTTTTTTAGCATTTTTCAATTGATTTTCCAGAAACCAAACCTTTTTTGAATATGCACACCCAATTTGAAGTCGAGCCCAAGTCAATTAAAGATTTCGTAGGCTTTTTACTGAACATCTGCAATTTCGATTTAAAATTCTATTTGAATTAATTTTTGACGGTTTTTTTTCTTTCTAGTGGTAAACCTTCTATCTGCGCATACACAAATAATATATTTCCTGAATCAGCAAGATATTTTGTATATTTAGTGCGAGTTTCAAGTGGATCTGATGATTTCGTAATTTTCCGGATTTTTAGGGGTTACGACTTTTTTCAAGTAATTTCTTTAATATTTTTGATCAACTTGAAATTCATAGAGTATACTATTTTCGTCATTCTGAATCGATTGGTGTTCGCAGAATTGCTCTATCATTAACCGTTCAGAAGTAGAAAAAATCATTTGGAGTTAAGAGGGGTAACTTACCTCCAACTTTTTTTTTAGCATTTTTCAATTGATTTTCCAGAAACCAAACCTTTTTTGAATATGCACACCCAATTTGAAGTCGAGCCCAAGTCAATTAAAGATTTCGTAGGCTTTTTACTGAACATCTGCAATTTCGATTTAAAATTCTATTTGAATTAATTTTTGACGGTTTTTTTTCTTTCTAGTGGTAAACCTTCTATCTGCGCATACACAAATAATATATTTCCTGAATCAGCAAGATATTTTGTATATTTAGTGCGAGTTTCAAGTGGATCTGATGATTTCGTAATTTTCCGGATTTTTAGGGGTCTACCCCTTACGACTTTTTTCAAGTAATTTCTTTAATATTTTTGATCAACTTGAAATTCATAGAGTATACTATTTTCGTCATTCTGAATCGATTGGTGTTCGCAGAATTGCTCTATCATTAACCGTTCAGAAGTAGAAAAAATTATTTGGAGTTAAGAGGGGTAACTTACCTCCAACTTTTTTTTTAGCATTTTTCAATTGATTTTCCAGAAACCAAACCTTTTTTGAATATGCACACCCAATTTGAAGTCGAGCCCAAGTCAATTAAAAATTTCGTAGGCTTTTTACTGAACATCTGCAATTTCGATTTAAAATTCTATTTGAATTAATTTTTGACGGTTTTTTTTCTTTCTAGTGGTAAACCTTCTATCTGCGCATACACAAATAATATATTTCCTGAATCAGCAAAATATTTTGTATATTTGGTGCGAGTTTCAAGTGGATCTGATGATTTCGTAATTTTCCTGATTTTTAGGAGTCTACCCCTTACGACTTTTTTCAAGTAATTTCTTTAAATTTTTTCATCAACTTGTAATTCATAAAGTATACTATTTTCGTCATTCTGAATCGATTGGTGTTCGCAGAATTGCTCTATCATTAACCGTTCAGAAGTTGAAAAATTCATTTGGAGTTAAGAGGGGTAACTTACCTCCAACTTTTTTTCAGCATTTTTCAATTGATTTTCCAAAAACCAAACCTTTTTTGAATATGCACACCCAATTTGAAGTCGAGCCCAAGTCAATTAAAGATTTCGTAGGCTTTTTACTGAACATCTGCAATTTCGATTTAAAATTCTATTTGAATTAATTTTTGACGGTTTTTTTTCTTTCTAGTGGTAAACCTTCTATCTGCGCATACACAAGATATATATTTCCTGAATCAGCAAGAAATTTTTTATATTTAGAGCGAGTTTCAAGTGGATCTGATGATTTCGTAATTTTCCGGATTTTTAGGAGTTACGACTTTTTTCAAGTAATTTCTTTAATATTTTTGATCAACTTGAAATTCATAGAGTATACTATTTTCGTCATTCTGAATCGATTGGTGTTCGCAGAATTGCTCTATCATTAACCGTTCAGAAGTAGAAAAAATCATTTGGAGTTAAGAGGGGTAACTTACCTCCAACTTTTTTTTTAGCATTTTTCAATTGATTTTCCAGAAACCAAACCTTTTTTGAATATGCACACCCAATTTGAAGTCGAGCCCTAGTCAATTAAAGATTTCGTAGGCTTTTTACTGAACATCTGCAATTTCGATTTAAAATTCTATTTGAATTAATTTTTGACGGTTTTTTTTCTTTCTAGTGGTAAACCTTCTATCTGCGCATACACAAGATATATATTTCCTGAATCAGCAAGAAATTTTGTATATTTGGTGCGAGTTTCAAGTGGATCTGATGATTTCGTAATTTTCCTGATTTTTAGGAGTCTACCCCTTACGACTTTTTTCAAGTAATTTCTTTAAATTTTTTCATCAACTTGTAATTCATAAAGTATACTATTTTCGTCATTCTGAATCGATTGGTGTTCGCAGAATTGCTCTATCATTAACCGTTCAGAAGTTGAAAAATTCATTTGGAGTTAAGAGGGGTAACTTACCTCCAACTTTTTTTCAGCATTTTTCAATTGATTTTCCAAAAACCAAACCTTTTTTGAATATGCACACCCAATTTGAAGTCGAGCCCAAGTCAATTAACGATTTCGTAGGCTTTTTACTGAACATCTGCAATTTCGATTTAAAATTCTATTTGAATTAATTTTTGACAGTTTTTTTTCTTTCTAGTGGTAAACCTTCTATCTGCGCATACACAAGATATATATTTCCTGAATCAGCAAGAAATTTTTTATATTTAGAGCGAGTTTCAAGTGGATCTGATGATTTCGTAATTTTCCGGATTTTTAGGAGTTACGACTTTTTTCAAGTAATTTCTTTAATATTTTTGATCAACTTGAAATTCATAGAGTATACTATTTTCGTCATTCTGAATCGATTGGTGTTCGCAGAATTGCTCTATCATTAACCGTTCAGAAGTAGAAAAAATCATTTGGAGTTAAGAGGGGTAACTTACCTCCACCTTTTTTTCAGCATTTTTCAATTGATTTTCCAAAAACCAAACCTTTTTTGAATATGCACACCCAATTTGAAGTCGAGCCCAAGTCAATTAAAGATTTCGTAGGCTTTTTACTGAACATCTGCAATTTCGATTTAAAATTCTATTTGAATTAATTTTTGACGGTTTTTTTTCTTTCTAGTGGTAAACCTTCTAACTGCGCATACACAAGATATATATTTCCTGAATCAGCAAGAAATTTTTTATATTTAGAGCAAGTTTCAAGTGGATCTGATGATTTCGTAATTTTCCGGATTTTTAGGGGTCTACCCCTTACGACTTTTTTCAAGTAATTTCTTTAATATTTTTGATCAACTTGAAATTCATAGAGTATACTATTTTCGTCATTCTGAATCGATTGGTGTTCGCAGAATTGCTCTATCATTAACCGTTCAGAAGTAGAAAAAATCATTTGGAGTTAAGAGGGGTAACTTACCTCCAACTTTTTTTTAGCATTTTTCAATTGATTTTCCAGAAACCAAACCTTTTTTGAATATGCACACCCAATTTGAAGTCGAGCCCAAGTCAATTAAAGATTTCGTAGGCTTTTTACTGAACATCTGCAATTTCGATTTAAAATTCTATTTGAATTAATTTTTGACGGTTTTTTTTCTTTCTAGTGGTAAACCTTCTATCTGCGCATACACAAATAATATATTTCCTGAATCAGCAAAATATTTTGTATATTTAGTGCGAGTTTCAAGTGGATCTGATGATTTCGTAATTTTCCGGATTTTTAGGAGTTACGACATTTTTCAAGTAATTTCTTTAATATTTTTGATCAACTTGAAATTCATAGAGTATACTATTTTCGTCATTCTGAATCGATTGGTGTTCGCAGAATTGCTCTATCATTAACCGTTCAGAAGTAGAAAAAATCATTTGGAGTTAAGAGGGGTAACTTACCTCCAACTTTTTTTTTAGCATTTTTCAATTGATTTTCCAGAAACCAAACCTTTTTTGAATATGCACACCCAATTTGAAGTCGAGCCCAAGTCAATTAAAGATTTCGTAGGCTTTTTACTGAACATCTGCAATTTCGATTTAAAATTCTATTTGAATTAATTTTTGACGGTTTTTTTTCTTTCTAGTGGTAAACCTTCTATCTGCGCATACACAAATAATATATTTCCTGAATCAGCAAGATATTTTGTATATTTAGTGCGAGTTTCAAGTGGATCTGATGATTTCGTAATTTTCCGGATTTTTAGGGGTCTACCCCTTACGACTTTTTTCAAGTAATTTCTTTAATATTTTTGATCAACTTGAAATTCATAGAGTATACTATTTTCGTCATTCTGAATCGATTGGTGTTCGCAGAATTGCTCTATCATTAACCGTTCAGAAGTAGAAAAAATCATTTGGAGTTAAGAGGGGTAACTTACCTCCAACTTTTTTTTTAGCATTTTTCAATTGATTTTCCAGAAACCAAACCTTTTTTGAATATGCACACCCAATTTGAAGTCGAGCCCAAGTCAATTAAAGATTTCGTAGGCTTTTTACTGAACATCTGCAATTTCGATTTAAAATTCTATTTGAATTAATTTTTGACGGTTTTTTTTCTTTCTAGTGGTAAACCTTCTATCTGCGCATACACAAATAATATATTTCCTGAATCAGCAAGATATTTTGTATATTTAGTGCGAGTTTCAAGTGGATCTGATGATTTCGTAATTTTCCGGATTTTTAGGGGTCTACCCCTTACGACTTTTTTCAAGTAATTTCTTTAATATTTTTGATCAACTTGAAATTCATAGAGTATACTATTTTCGTCATTCTGAATCGATTGGTGTTCGCAGAATTGCTCTATCATTAACCGTTCAGAAGTAGAAAAAATTATTTGGAGTTAAGAGGGGTAACTTACCTCCAACTTTTTTTTTAGCATTTTTCAATTGATTTTCCAGAAACCAAACCTTTTTTGAATATGCACACCCAATTTGAAGTCGAGCCCAAGTCAATTAAAAATTTCGTAGGCTTTTTACTGAACATCTGCAATTTCGATTTAAAATTCTATTTGAATTAATTTTTGACGGTTTTTTTTCTTTCTAGTGGTAAACCTTCTATCTGCGCATACACAAATAATATATTTCCTGAATCAGCAAAATATTTTGTATATTTAGTGCGAGTTTCAAGTGGATCTGATGATTTCGTAATTTTCCGGATTTTTAGGAGTTATGACTTTTTTCAAGTAATTTCTTTAATATTTTTGATCAACTTGAAATTCATAGAGTATACTATTTTCGTCATTCTGAATCGATTGGTGTTCGCAGAATTGCTCTATCATTAACCGTTCAGAAGTAGAAAAAATTATTTGGAGTTAAGAGGGGTAACTTACCTCCAACTTTTTTTTTAGCATTTTTCAATTGATTTTCCAGAAACCAAACCTTTTTTGAATATGCACACCCAATTTGAAGTCGAGCCCAAGTCAATTAAAAATTTCGTAGGCTTTTTACTGAACATCTGCAATTTCGATTTAAAATTCTATTTGAATTAATTTTTGACGGTTTTTTTTCTTTCTAGTGGTAAACCTTCTATCTGCGCATACACAAATAATATATTTCCTGAATCAGCAAAATATTTTGTATATTTAGTGCGAGTTTCAAGTGGATCTGATGATTTCGTAATTTTCCGGATTTTTAGGGGTCTACCCCTTACGACTTTTTTCAAGTAATTTCTTTAATATTTTTGATCAATTTGAAATTCATAGAGTATACTATTTTCGTCATTCTGAATCGATTGGTGTTCGCAGGATTGCTCTATCATTAACCGTTCAGAAGTAGAAAAAATCATTTGGAGTTAAGAGGGGTAACTTACCTCCAACTTTTTTTTTAGCATTTTTCAATTGATTTTCCAGAAACCAAACCTTTTTTGAATATGCACACCCAATTTGAAGTCGAGCCCAAGTCAATTAAAAATTTCGTAGGCTTTTTACTGAACATCTGCAATTTCGATTTAAAATTCTATTTGAATTAATTTTTGACGGTTTTTTTTCTTTCTAGTGGTAAACCTTCTATCTGCGCATACACAAATAATATATTTCCTGAATCAGCAAAATATTTTGTATATTTAGTGCGAGTTTCAAGTGGATCTGATGATTTCGTAATTTTCCGGATTTTTAGGAGTTACGACTTTTTTCAAGTAATTTCTTTAATATTTTTGATCAACTTGAAATTCATAGAGTATACTATTTTCGTCATTCTGAATCGATTGGTGTTCGCAGAATTGCTCTATCATTAACCGTTCAGAAGTAGAAAAAATCATTTGGAGTTAAGAGGGGTAACTTACCTCCAACTTTTTTTTTAGCATTTTTCAATTGATTTTCCAGAAACCAAACCTTTTTTGAATATGCACACCCAATTTGAAGTCGAGCCCAAGTCAATTAAAGATTTCGTAGGCTTTTTACTGAACATCTGCAATTTCGATTTAAAATTCTATTTGAATTAATTTTTGACGGTTTTTTTTCTTTCTAGTGGTAAACCTTCTATCTGCGCATACACAAATAATATATTTCCTGAATCAGCAAAATATTTTGTATATTTAGTGCGAGTTTCAAGTGGATCTGATGATTTCGTAATTTTCCGGATTTTTAGGAGTTACGACTTTTTTCAAGTAATTTCTTTAATATTTTTGATCAACTTGAAATTCATAGAGTATACTATTTTCGTCATTCTGAATCGATTGGTGTTCGCAGAATTGCTCTATCATTAACCGTTCAGAAGTAGAAAAAATCATTTGGAGTTAAGAGGGGTAACTTACCTCCAACTTTTTTTTTTAGCATTTTTCAATTGATTTTCCAGAAACCAAACCTTTTTTGAATATGCACACCGAATTTGAAGTCGAGCCCAAGTCAATTAAAGATTTCGTAGGCTTTTTACTGAACATCTGCAATTTCGATTTAAAATTCTATTTGAATTAATTTTTGACGGTTTTTTTTCTTTCTAGTGGTAAACCTTCTATCTGCGCATACACAAGATATATATTTCCTGAATCAGCAAGAAATTTTGTATATTTAGTGCGAGTTTCAAGTGGATCTGATGATTTCGTAATTTTCCGGATTTTTAGGGGTCTACCCCTTACGACTTTTTTCAAGTAATTTCTTTAATATTTTTGATCAACTTGAAATTCATAGAGTATTCGTCATTCTGAATCGATTGGTGTTCGCAGATTTGCTCTATCATTAACCGTTCAGAAGTAGAAAAAATCATTTGGAGTTAAGAGGGGTAACTTACCTCCAACTTTTTTTTTAGCATTTTTCAATTGATTTTCCAGAAACCAAACCTTTTTTGAATATGCACACCCAATTTGAAGTCGAGCCCAAGTCAATTAAAGATTTCGTAGGCTTTTTACTGAACATCTGCAATTTCGATTTAAAATTCTATTTGAATTAATTTTTGACGGTTTTTTTTCTTTCTAGTGGTAAACCTTCTATCTGCGCATACACAAATAATATATTTCCTGAATCAGCAAAATATTTTGTATATTTAGTGCGAGTTTCAAGTGGATCTGATGATTTCGTAATTTTCCGGATTTTTAGGAGTTACGACTTTTTTCAAGTAATTTCTTTAATATTTTTGATCAACTTGAAATTCATAGAGTATACTATTTTCGTCATTCTGAATCGATTGGTGTTCGCAGAATTGCTCTATCATTAACCGTTCAGAAGTAGAAAAAATCATTTGGAGTTAAGAGGGGTAACTTACCTCCAACTTTTTTTTTAGCATTTTTCAATTGATTTTCCAGAAACCAAACCTTTTTTGAATATGCACACCCAATTTGAAGTCGAGCCCAAGTCAATTAAAGATTTCGTAGGCTTTTTACTGAACATCTGCAATTTCGATTTAAAATTCTATTTGAATTAATTTTTGACGGTTTTTTTTCTTTCTAGTGGTAAACCTTCTATCTGCGCATACACAAATAATATATTTCCTGAATCAGCAAAATATTTTGTATATTTAGTGCGAGTTTCAAGTGGATCTGATGATTTCGTAATTTTCCGGATTTTTAGGAGTTACGACTTTTTTCAAGTAATTTCTTTAATATTTTTGATCAACTTGAAATTCATAGAGTATACTATTTTCGTCATTCTGAATCGATTGGTGTTCGCAGAATTGCTCTATCATTAACCGTTCAGAAGTAGAAAAAATCATTTGGAGTTAAGAGGGGTAACTTACCTCCAACTTTTTTTTTAGCATTTTTCAATTGATTTTCCAGAAACCAAACCTTTTTTGAATATGCACACCCAATTTGAAGTCGAGCCCAAGTCAATTAAAGATTTCGTAGGCTTTTTACTGAACATCTGCAATTTCGATTTAAAATTCTATTTGAATTAATTTTTGACGGTTTTTTTTCTTTCTAGTGGTAAACCTTCTATCTGCGCATACACAAATAATATATTTCCTGAATCAGCAAAATATTTTGTATATTTAGTGCGAATTTCAAGTGGATCTGATGATTTCGTAATTTTCCGGATTTTTAGGAGTTACGACTTTTTTCAAGTAATTTCTTTAATATTTTTGATCAACTTGAAATTCATAGAGTATACTATTTTCGTCATTCTGAATCGATTGGTGTTCGCAGAATTGCTCTATCATTAACCGTTCAGAAGTAGAAAAAATCATTTGGAGTTAAGAGGGGTAACTTACCTCCAACTTTTTTTTTAGCATTTTTCAATTGATTTTCCAGAAACCAAACCTTTTTTGAATATGCACACCGAATTTGAAGTCGAGCCCAAGTCAATTAAAGATTTCGTAGGCTTTTTACTGAACATCTGCAATTTCGATTTAAAATTCTATTTGAATTAATTTTTGACGGTTTTTTTTCTTTCTAGTGGTAAACCTTCTATCTGCGCATACACAAGATATATATTTCCTGAATCAGCAAGAAATTTTTTATATTTAGAGCGAGTTTCAAGTGGATCTGATGATTTCGTAATTTTCCGGATTTTTAGGGGTCTACCCCTTACGACTTTTTTCAAGTAATTTCTTTAATATTTTTGATCAACTTGAAATTCATAGAGTATACTATTTTCGTCATTCTGAATCGATTGGTGTTCGCAGAATTGCTCTATCATTAACCGTTCAGAAGTTGAAAAATTCATTTGGAGTTAAGAGGGGTAACTTACCTCCAACTTTTTTTTCAGCATTTTTCAATTGATTTTCCAAAAACCAAACCTTTTTTGAATATGCACACCCAATTTGAAGTCGAGCCCAAGTCAATTAAAGATTTCGTAGGCTTTTTACTGAACATCTGCAATTTCGATTTAAAATTCTATTTGAATTCATTTTTGACGGGTTTTTTCTCTCTAGTGGTAAACCTTCTATCTGCGCATACACAAATAATATATTTCCTGAATCAGCAAGAAATTTTGTATATTTAGTGCGAGTTTCAAGTGGATCTGATGATTTCGTAATTTTCCTTATTTTTAGGAGTTACGACTTTTTTCAAGTAATTTCTTTAATATTTTTGATCAACTTGAAATTCATAGAGTATACTAATTTCGTCATTCTGAATCGATTGATGTTCGCAGAATTGCTCTATCATTAACCGTTCTGAAGTTGAAAAATTCATTTGGAGTTAAGAGGGGTAACTTACCTCCAATTTTTTTTCAGCATTTTTCAATTGATTTCTAAAAACCAAAACTTTTTTGAATATGCACACCCAATTTGAAGTCGAGCCCAAGTCAATTTAAGATTTCGTAAGCTTTTTACTGACCATCTGCAATTTCGATTTAAAATTCTATTTGAATTCATCTTTGACGGTTTATTTCTTTCTAAGGGTGAAATTTTGCATATATAGGCAAAATTCAAGTGGATCTGATGATTTCTTAATTTTCCTGAATTCTAGGGGTCTACCCCTTATTACTTTTTTCAAGTTATCTCTTGTTCTTCGATCAAACTTGAAATTCACATAGTATACCAATTTCAAAATTCTGAATTCTGATTCGCAGAATGACTCAATCGTTAACCGTTCTGAAGTTGAAAATTTCATCTGGAGTTGAGAGGGGTAATTTTCCTTCAAAATCGTCTCATTCAACATTATTCTATTGATTTTCCAAAAATAGAACATGTGACAGATACGCACATCGAATTTGTCGATCAATACAATCATTACTTTGACGAATCCTACGAGCAACCCTCAGAAGTATTCTAAATACTTTTTCGAGCTAGGCACAACTCTTCCATTTTTACATGCTATATCAAGCCAGAGAAAACGGTCCTAGAGCAGACCTCCGTTGCAAGACTTTTTCGAAACTTATTTGTGAAAACATTAATGGAAATGATACAATTATTATCTGGGGAAAGCCTTATCATTCCTATGCAACATTTCGTTCAGTCTTGTAAGATAGACAGACAATATCGCTGAGAAATACAAAAAGTTATAATTCGTGGATAGAATTCAGATTTCCTCGCATATTTTTCCGCCCTTTGAAGTAAATGATTTCCGTTTCGTGTCGATAGGATAGAGGTGGAAGATAAATGTGTATATAAACATTGAAGGGTAAGCGTGAAAAGGGATCTGCCAACTTTAGACAATTTCAAGGTTTGACTCGGTGGTGATCCATCCCTTCTATTCCATCATCGGCGCCTTGAACCGTGTGAGCGTTTATCATCATTGGTTCTATCACGCTGGAGTCTGGAATATAAAATTCTGGAAGGAAAGTCTCTAACCGTATGATGAAATTTCATTGCAGTATTGAAAAAAGTAATTTTCAGTAATATAAATTCAAACGGATCAATTTAAATGGGTATATAATGTATATTAACGTATATTTGCCAATATTTAGTACCTAATTAATTCAGGCTCTTTCATAAAGCAAGAGGAAGAGCGAACTCATGTGCTAACAGGCAATTTAAACTCTGTCACTCACTGACACAATACATACAGGGTGGCCAATTTAAAAATGGCACACCACTCTGAATTTTTATCCATTTATTGTCTATTATTATTATTTATTGCGCATCAATAGCTATAACGTAGTGGCAAAATGTTGAAATCGAATTTACAATTTCAAAGCCTTCTTCAAATTTTTTTGGAAAAGTTCAATATTACCAAAAAAGCATATACTCTTCAAATTGCAGGAAAACTAAACTTCTATTCGTTATGGCATTTGTTTTTCGAATTAATATTATCCAGTCTGTTACACTTAAGCTGGCTTTATACATATACAAAAATAAGGTTGAACATCTGTTTTACATAGATTTCCTAAAATTATATGCCTCAGTAGAAAATAATCTTCATCCGTTCCTAATGGTGAAAGGGTGCACGCATGCTATCAGAATAAAGCTTGAGATCGAGGACAGCATGAACTTTGGGATCTGGTCATCAGAACTATCGGGAAAGACCCTCCTGAAACTCATATGCTTGCGTTCTGATTCTACTTCACTTCTTTGAAGTATTAAATAGGCTCAAGAAGAGCAGCGATAACTTTACGAAAAAATTTGCAAAAAATGCATCTTCATAGGAGTTTGCAGCCTCAATTGTCTGTTCCATGGTTATGCTCCCCCAGACAACCGGGAGATCGTGGATTTTCGAGTTGGGAGTATCTGCATGATAGAATGGTACTGAATAGAGCCTTTTGAGTCATCAGGAGTTCATATCCCCTCAACTTCTCAATCTGCGACTATGAAAAAGCAGGGATCATAGCATTTCTCTTCGAGGCAGCAACTCGTGGGGCAGATGAACTTCGTCTCTTATCCGTTGTGGAAAATAAGGAGTGCTGAATCTATTAGAACTACCATTCCCCACCCTTAGGCAAATATAAGCCAATACGCCTGACGTAGTTATCCTCGACCATCAAAGTAAGGCACTTGGCGAAACGAACATCTTCCGAAAAGAGGAGGAAAAATGGACTAAATATCTAGAAATATTCTCTAAACTCTACATGCTTTACCCACATCTACTGTTGAAGTGGTGGTTCTGATCATAAGGATACTTCGGAAGGTCGAATGATGGACACGCTACTCTCGAATCAAAAAATTATAACCGGCTTGTCGTGATGCCGCAGAATTCAAGCCTCAGAATATTCACGTAGATTATTCAATCTGCGTTGGAAGCACCATATAGGAAAGGCAGAAAATCAGGACAGCCAGTTGTACACCGAGCGATATACGGTCGTCAGATCAAGACTCGGTTGCAAGGCCAATCCGCCTCCTGATCGACCCTAGCGTGAGAGACACGATACTGCCTCCACGATATTAGTTTGCAGGTCCGTAAATAATTTGATGCTAGGTCGTTTTAGAAGTTTTGACGGAAACACCTTACCACAGAGCCACCGGCCCAACAAAGACAATAAAGAAATTTTCACTGGAAAATAGATAATCTATACAAGAGTTTTTCATCAAAGAATCTTTTTGGTGAGTTTTAAAATGTTGAATGTGTAGAGCATTTATACAGGTGTTCTAAGACCGAACGGACCATAGGGAGACTCAAAAATAAGACCAATAGATGATAAATCATTCAGCGATGAGCTCAAGGTTGCTGACAGAATGTGCTGATCGTCGTGAATAGTGAATTATAGTTAATTGACCTCATTTATTCTGTACTACGTTTCGTTCATTATGATATGTTCATATGTTGTTCCAATGTATATGTTCTAGATGCTGCCATTGAAAGAAATACAAGAATTGAAGTTTTCGGATTTTTTCCCCAAACCGAGTTTCTGTTGTTACATCCGCGACCGAAGAAGATATAATATTACCTACTCGTGTTTTTTGCACACAAAAGGATATGGCAGAATCATATTTTACTGCATTGAATATATTCCAGGCGACTATAACTTTCTATATTACACACAATACGGGACTGACAACAAGGCCTAATCCCGCAATATACTTGTCATTTACACAACAATAGATCATTAGGAAGATCCATTCATTGTACCGTTGCCGTATCATAAATCTGAAATCTGATAAATTGAAAGAATTATCGCAAAAATTCCATTAAGCTTCATTATTTCAAGCGAAGGAGGATACTCTTAAGGAACATTTTAATGTTTTAGCTGCGATGATTTATTTTAGTTTTCAGTTTTTGATATGCCAATCTCGCCTTTTCCATATAAACAACGGTTTGCCAGAGACCAGCAGTATCATCGTTGATCCTGAGACATAATTACGCAATATCCTTGAGATTTTAAGTCGTAACGAATAGAATGAAATATATTATACTGAAGTGGTCAAAGATATCGCCCACTAATTGTATCACGTGATTGTGTGAACGATTACGGCTTGACTGGGTAGTTCAGTAAAAGGGTGAGAATGATTGAGGAATCAAATAATTATTAAAGTATACAAAGGGTTGTATATGACAGTCCGACTTTAATCTCGGACCTCTGGTTTGGATCTCAGGGGTCAAATTTCAATTTCGGGGTCTGACTTTTATGTTGGGGGTCCGACTTTAATCACGGTTGTACTACACTTTTGTTCAGTTCCAGATTTTGAAAAACCAAAAATGTATTGCTTCTCTCGAGGCTAATACTCAATATCTGATGATACTGCTCTCAAAATTTAATAGTTCCCACTCACTGTAGAACTTAATGACTATGAAATTCAACAATAACAGGAAACTGCGTAATGAAATTCGTGCTCCCGAGATTAGAGTCAGGGGTACGGGATTAAAGTCAGGGAACAGAGATTGAAGTCGAGGATCCAAGATTAAAGTCGTTGGTCTGAAATTAAAGGACCCTATGAACAAAGTCGGACCTTCCAGATTGAAGTTGGGAGTATGAGATTAAAATCGGGGGTTGAAGATTAGAGGTGGTGGTCTGATATTAAAGTTGGGGGGTCCGAAATTGAACTCGAGGGTTCAAGATTAAGGTCGGACCCCAGATTGGAGTCGGGGGTACGATGAAGTCAGGGGTCTGAGTTTGAAGTCGGGGGTCCAAGCTTAAATGTACGACTGAATCTATATCGACTTATATTGAATAGATAATAACTAATTCTGAGAGTGAACCGTCGAAGAGAAACACCACTCAAATAAATGCGTCCCTTCCTTTGTATCCCGAACGTCATGGATGATCCAATCGACCCCTCAATAAAATCACTCCGACCTTGTAGAAAGTGGAAGCGTCCGGAATTAAATAACGAGGGATCCCGCAACAACAAAGATGTGATAAACGTCGTCCCACCTGAAAAAATGTGTACAAGAAATGGAAATGGATTGTTCCATCTCCGAGCATGGTTCGTCTGGCGCGATAAGTACCAAATTGAGGGAAAGCTGTGGTCCAACTGACCCTGAGGGACACATTCCACCGTTCAACCGCCTACAGTGATAACTAGCTGCAGTCGAAACTAATAATATATTGGAGGTCAAGACAGTGGCAGCCTTTGCCTTGACCAGTATTATTATTGCGATCTGAAATGTCTGGTCTGATAAATAATAAGATGAACTATGGTAAACAGTTGACTTATTATGTGCCGAAATAGTTATATTCCCGTTCGCAAACATGAGAGATACTGAAAATGCTGCAAATGTAAAGGAAAAAGAAATACTTCTGGTATTTCATGTTTTATTTTCAGAAATATCAATTGATAACCGTGACGTGAATCTAATTCAAAAACACAATAAACTACCAAAACTACGTCAGTCACTCGACTTGCAATTTACCGACAAAATGAGCATCATTGAGAGCTATATCTTTTTCATTCTTAATCTCTCAACCTAAGCTATATGGGGTACGATTTCACAAAATATATTCAACATCAGCACAAACCCCGCCCACAGTCGCACTTCATCATAAAATCCGAAAATATACACGGCCCCATGACGTTACTAAACAAACTTGACACCAGCGCATATTCACACATCCTCACATACGACGGCACCAAGGAGCTGAAAACTGTGAGTCTTTGTGAACAATAATTATGCTACAGAAGCTTACTGATTCTGTCACCTACGTCGAGCTTTCAATTCCACAAAACGCCGACCCCCGAAACAGAAAAGGTATAGGTATGGTTATTTTGTCTACGTTAGGTTAGTCAGATCAAGTTATATTAGCTAAAAAATTCTGCATTTTCAACTCAGTTTGCATGCAGCTGCCTTTATGCTAATTGATTCTGGTGTCAAAATACAGTAGCATTTGTAAATATGCTGGCCGCGTAGGTGCCGAAATCAATGAACTTTTGTGGCGTTATTATTATTAACAGAGGCTCACCATTTTCAGCTCCCTGGTGTCGTCGTATGTGTAAATATGAGCTGGTGTCAAGAACATTTAGTATCGGCGTGCTGGGGCAGCGTATATTTTTGGATTTTATGATGACGTACGACTGTGGGCGGGGTTTGTGCTGGCATTAAGTATGTTTTGTGAAATATCTTACGGGGTGGGGTGTCTGCACTGTCCGCGGAAGGTGGCAAGCTCCTATAACTTTTTTTTAAATTGGAGATGATGAAATTTAATTAGAAGGATGTGTATATGCGACATAAAATTGCATTTCTTGACGAGAGCTTTATGAAATTTCTTGTTTTACAGAAAATGACATAAACTTTCGATTTTTAAATGGGATACCTATTATATTTCCACTCATTTTCTCATATAGAATTGCAGTTTTATGTCGAATATACATCCTTCAAATTCCATTCCATTATCTGCAAAAAGAAAAAAGTTATAAGGGCGAACCACCTTCCTAAGAAGATACTTGTCTTGATTGCGTTTATATATCCAGAAATTTGATCGAGACTGTTTACTTGAATTTAAAATGACAAAGCAGAACACATTTCAAAATAGCATATAAATTAACACTATCAGTCATCCTGTCAATTACGATGAACACCATTTCTCTATACTAAATGCTTTGGTTTCTACTTCAATTCGATTGGTAAGTGGATGAGTTATGTTAGGCTGTGAAGAACGTTTTTTCATAATTCTGTTGTTAAAGCGCTCATATGATATGGTGAATCACCTTGTCCAATGACATGATAATTTCTTACTATTTTTAGATGCAACCAAAACAGAAGGAATGTCGTCTAAAATCGTTGAAAAAACCTCCCACTCAAAAGCAACACCTACACTAACTCATGAACTACGACGAATCAATAATTCCAGAACTGTTAGATTATTATCATGATAATGTCGACAGTTGCGGACCTGTCCGACTTCAACAACGATAATGACTCTAACTACTATAAATGAGGCACAACACAGCTTAGAATTCCAAATGAAAGGTTATCAACATTATTTTTGACAAGACACGGTACAATATATCATTTTATATTAAAGATCCCACAAAAAGAGTCAGACTGAATGTATGAGACTATGAAATTACTTGTGTTACATCATTGAACAGTTGATTCAATGATCTTTTCGAATGTTTCTTGAATGTTTATAACATTTGTGATATTTGGCCATTCATATTATTTAAAATATTTGAGTTAATTTGTTCCCACGCACTATCTATCTATCGAGCAATCATGATGTATTTTATTTTGAAAGCAGGTTAGTGTCGTTAATGTATTATCATTGTATCATTCATATACAGAACTGGAATAAAATTATCGGAATATCGGTCCAGTCGACCAGTACAAAATATAACAAACAGACGCAATTGATGATCAAATATTCAACTGAACTACTCTGTTGTACAGTGGTTCAGTCATTTAATCGATCCAAGGCGTTTGATTGTGTGAATCATAACATACTGCTACGAAAGCTAGAACGCTATGGTTTTAGAGGTACTGCATTAACGTGGTTCAGTTCATATTTGGCTGACCGTTTTCAGACAGTGTTGCTAAATGGGAATGGTTCAAGAGAAGGGGTAGTGAGATATGGCGTACCACAGGGATCTGTACTGGGACCACTTCTCTTTTTGATATACGTCAATGATTTAACTGAAGTGGACATTGAAGGAAAATTCACCATGTTTGCAGGCGATACTACGATCCTATGTCATAACAAGAATGTCACAGATCTTCATATCCAAATAAGTGCTGATATAGAGAAAGTGAAAGAGTGGTGTGATGCCAATCTTTTATCTTTCAATATCAGGAAAACAAACATCGTTTCATTCAAATGTACTCTAAATGATATTAGTCTAGCAAATGAAGTAATCCCCCATGTTTCTGACATTAAATTTTTAGGACTACATATCGACGAAAAATTAGCTTTTGAAGGTCACACTAGTCAATTATGCAAGAAACTAGCTTCAGGCTGCTATGCAGTGAGAACCGTATCTAATGAGCTGAGCATCGCAATTGCTAGACTAGTATATTATTCATTAATAGAGTCACACCTTCGTTATGGCATTTGCTTCTGGGGTATGTGTTCAAAAACCCGGTTCAACGTGGTCTTCTTACTACAGAAACGGGCAATGAGATATATATGCAAAGCCAAGTATCGGGACTCCTGCCGTCCATTATTTTTAAAACAAAAAATATTAACT
This sequence comes from Chrysolina americana, assembly GCA_958502065.1. NCBI lineage: Eukaryota > Metazoa > Arthropoda > Insecta > Coleoptera > Chrysomelidae > Chrysolina > Chrysolina americana. Next base: position 53,825,577 of record OY293420.1, on the reverse strand, counting down.
CTGGTATGTATTTTTATATTGGAAACGGTATGCCTTTTGCATAAAAAATACATGAACGTACTAAATTACTCCCCCACATATAGTACCCGTCGCCCTAATCAATTATCTCTTTTGAACCTTCTTCTGCTCTTACCCAAAAATCTATCATTTACCAAAGCAGAAAAATGTACAACCACCTGCCATTAAGAGTAAGAGAGAATCGTAATAACGCTGCATTTAAGAAGGTAGTACATAAGCTCTTGGTTGAGAAAGCCAATTATACACTAGAAGAATTCTACCTAGATTCATTAGGTTGAAGAACATGACAGAAACTGTGAATCAGATTCGACTAAACTAGCTTTTCAGTAGTAGCAGTATAATATAACTGTCTATAATTTTAATTTTATATTATCATTTTAACTTTACCTTTTATTGATATATATAGGTAAATGTGTGTGTGTCCATATGTGTGTATATAAGTATTTATATTTGTATATATTTATATGTGTATATAATCTTAAGTATGTGTTATGTGAATCCAAAATTCATGAATTCGGTCATGAAGAAAAATTGATTGTGATCAGAAGATCGAACAAATTATAAACATTTGTATCTGTTCATAAAAATAGGTTGACCAGACATTGGTCAAAATCGATGGGGCTGTGGTTCAAAAGTTTGTCGTTGATCGTTGGTCATTGGCCATTAGTAGTAGTTTCCTGAATGGGCTTTGCCGTTTTAGAGTTTGAAAAACCTCCCAGTGAAGAATAACTTCTACATTACCTGATGAACGACGATGAATCAATAATTCTAGAACTGTCAAATGATGATCATGATGGAAGTTGCAAACCTGTCAGACTTCAACAACGCTAATGACATTGGCTAGAGTATGGATAGGACACACCACAGCTTAAAAATCCGAATGAAATTTTTTTGACAAGACAGGAGAATTCCAGACCAAATTCATCAGAAGTGAAACAAATTAAGTGTCACATCTTTGAAAAAATAATTCAATTCTCCTTTCGAACAATTAAATGTTGATATCATTCTATCGTTCATATATGTACAATTTGAGAGTTCTCGAATAGACGTTTTGTTTACCAATAAAACTCATTTGTTCTTGGTCTCAATATTCCGCCAATCTTCATTAGCTTTTTCAGAAAAAGCTACATGATGTTTGAGAAAATTAAGCAAAATCAAATCGAAAATAACAGTACTACGTGCATTCACAGTGTCGGTATTGTTATTGTGTTTATTCTTGCCGTGAGAAATTGAATCCAACTACGAATTAACTGTGCGGTGAACTTATCAAATCAAGAACTCACTGTGAGTCTTCTAGTATAATCAGTTACTTGAAAATAGTGAAAGGTTAATGGTGATAGATCCAGAAATGTTGAAAGGGCCAAAAATTGTGAGAGAGCTGAAAATGGTGAAAGGACAAAAATGGTGAAAGGACAAAAATAGTGAAAGAGTCGAAACCAATGGTAAAATTGAAGCGACTCGTATGAATTTCTAAAAAAGTTGTAATTTTGTAGTTTTTTTTTTTATTTAGTCGAATGTGATCAGATCGAAATTATTAATTTCAGTGGTGACATTAAAGGAAACTTGTTACTTGCTTTAATCACCCTACAACTCATTACTGAAGTCTACGCATCTGTGAGTTGAGGATTGACTATTCGGTCTCCAACGAGAAAGCTATCCATTGTACCGAAATACATGTGACCAGAACGGAATGCAAATCACCTGATGGCAGCGTTTATCACACTACGCGCTTTGGAATAATTACGGAGTGTTGATAAAAAATCCAAGGAATGGATGGACCTATGAGGAAATTTTGATCCGCAGCAACACATTAATTCACTGGTGATTTCGAAAAAGTGAACCAACTGACGTCACTGGACACATTTGGAATATATCCACAATCTTTTCCCGGATTGCGAAAATATTCTCGGTCATGGTCAATCAACTCCAGGAATGAACTACACCAAGCGTCACTTGGTCCATTTTATAGCATACGTAATGTTTTCAATGATTGTTGCACATGGGGAAATCTTCTTTTATGCTTAATACATACGTGACTTTTCATGAATCCAAAATTTATAGATTTCGTCACGAAGACAAATTGATTGTAATCAGTAGATCAAACAAATAATGAATAGTTGTATCTGTTCATAAAAAAAAGTTGATCAGACGTTGGCTAAAATCGATTGGACTGTGGACCAAACGTTGGTCATTGATCGTTGGTCGTTGATAGTAGTTGTGGTTGAGGGCTTGCTGAAGTCGTCCCTGAAGGAGCTTTGTCGTTTCAGGGTATGGAAAAAACCTCCCACTCTTTTCGAACCATTGAATGTTTAAAAATTCCGTGATATATGACCCTTTATACTGTTGAAATATTTGACTTGATGTACTCCCGTGCCATCTATCAAGCAAACAAAATTTCTCTCTTGGAACGCTGATATTTCACTAGTCTCTACTAGCTTTTTTAGGAAAGCTTACAATGTTTGAAAAATTAAACAATATCAAATCGAAATCAACAGTTCTACTTACAATCAGTGTTGGTGATACTATTGTGTTTATTCTCGCCGTGAGAAATTGAATCCAACTCTCCTTCAGATCAAATCAAGAACTCAGTGTTGAGTGCCCGTTAAGCGTGAAAAAGCCGAAAATGGTGAGAGAGCAGAAAATGGTGGAAGAGCCAAAAATGGTGGACTAGCAAAAATGGTGAAAGGCGAAAATTGTGAAAAAGTAAAATATGGTGACAGCCGAAACCATTCGTAAAAGTGAATCAAGACTCATTCGAAATTTGAAAGAAGTTGCAGTTTCGTAGTTTTTCTTCATATTCTAAATCAGTCAACTGTGATTGGATCAAAATTATTCATTTCAGTGGCGACTTGGAAGGCAACTTGTTATTTGCATTAGTCACCTTACTACCGAAGTGTACGCATCTAAGGTCATATTTTCATCTATACATAAAAATATCCTTTCGACGAAAATCAAATCCCAAGGGTAAAAGGAATCTAACGGCGATAGAACCATTCATAATGCCTTTTTACTATAAAAAATAAGCAATATCTGAACAGGAATCCATACAAAAAGACATATTTCCACAAACTAAATAATTGCTTCCATATCTTTGATATATTAAGATTATCTTGCCTCATTCGTTTTCATTCATGTTTAATTTAATATGACTCTCAATGATAATTAATTGCTGAGAGTCCTCAATTAAATCTTTCATAATTTATTTTGTTAATTGATTTTATATAAATATTTGATTTTGTTGAATTCTGTCTTTCGTTCATGAAAGTTCATAAACTGGCTCCTATAGCCTTGTCAAGTTCATAATAGAAGTCTCAATAGTTGAAATCAGAGCGAGTGTTAGCTTTGGAAATCTAGTGAATTTTGCGATGAGTCCAATTCCAGCCTGTGAAGAAGAAAAAGTAACAGAATAGCATCCAAGAGAGGCATAACGATAAAGAAATTGAGGTGAGAAAAACATCTTTGATTTCGTAAGATATATTCCTAATTTCTTGAAAATGGAGCCCAACGTTTCATATATTCAATAACATTAACGATTCCGCTCGGTCGTATAAAAAGCACCGTTCTGCAGATGACTCAGGTTTTTTTGAATATTCTCGTTTGTACTCGCGATTTATTTCAATTGAAACAGTTAGTTGTAGCATTAAAAATGTTTGTATTTTTGAGAAAAAAATTGTTTCAATTGGTCTATACCCAATGAAAAATTATTAGTCATTCGTCCCTTTCAGTGTTTTCAAAACCTACCCTCCATTCTCAAGATGATGACTGCGGTGAATATAATCATTCAAACATTTCATTTGGAAAACTGATATCGTTTTGGCAGCCTACCATATGAAATCATGACTATACTTTCCACGCTAGGATTTTCTGAAGAAAACGACTTTGTTTCTTCCACGTTGAATGGAAATTATCCCATCGGTTTAATCTCGAGCAGAAATCGGAGTGCGAAATTTGTATCAAACAACTTCATACCAAAGGGAAAGTCGATATGTTCTCCTCCGATTGCGATGCGCCGCTAGATAAGGGAAACAAGTGTTTGCCCTTAAATTGGGGTGTCCGAATCCAAATTGAAAAGCATACCTTCTTCTCAAACCTAACATATTTACCTCTGTAGTCGCGTCCACTGATATATCACTTCTATTTGTGTTGAATAATAGCTTTGTGTGATAAAAATTCTCCTCAGTCTCAAAAGCACCAAACAAATTCAACTTTGGGAAAGCTTTAAATGGGGTATTAACTTTCAGAGTTACGTTATATATCCTTTCTTCGGCGCCTTTTCTTTCCACTATATATTTGGCGGATACTCCGGTCTGAAAAAAAAAAATCTTTAATAAAACGGAAAAATGAGCGGATGATAAATATCCTCGAAGTTGAAAATTCGTTCGTCATTGTATTCAGAAGTTCAGAAGAGTTAGCGAATGCTCTTCATGAAAATATGGAAGAAAGAAAGTTCATACAGTAATATTCGAATGCTCACCTGCGTTAACTCAGTACGGTTTTGATAGTCAAAATTTAGCCCGAATACGTACAAATGGCCGGCTTCTATGTTGAGATTGAAGTTTGATTCTATAGTCTGGAATGATGGGTATGGCGTGGTGATCTCCAAATAATTGTTCATCCTGAGTATATCCTGAAAAAAGCTCTATGTAAATATAAATACCTTCACAAAACAATTAAACAGTAAACATCATAAATGTTATCCCCCTTATCTAACTTGTTAGTGCACTCCTGTTGGGAAAATCGTACATTTTTGTATACATAGTTCACCCTTGTTCCATCCCTTATTGAAGAGGAGCAACCCTTTCGAAAAATTTAAATAGCATGGGGTGTTGAATGATAGCAAATTTGAAAGCGCGTTTTATTCTCTATTGAACCGTGCCAAGGAATTGAAATTTGCTCAATTAATTCATTCTCGAGTCACTATTGTTTCAGAATATCGAAAATCAACCTAGCGCATTCCTTTTTAGTATTAAAATTCAACCCTACATGATATCGGGTTTGGTTCAGACGTAATGTTCAGTACATGTTCAAAAATGTACATTGCAGAAATCAAAAGTCGATGTGTTTCGGCGATTTTCCTAACAAAAGTCCAGTAACGAGTTAGATAAGGGGGGTAACACTTATGGTCCTCACTGAATGCATAAAATCACTATGAAATGATATATTCCCGTCAATAATTCATAATGAATAGGTAGGTTTATGAAAACACTAATATGAATACATATCTATCGAACAGAAAGCATCTATCGATCTTGCTAATACCCCGACAACCATTGAATTGCATCAGATACTCATGCAGAGGTTATTCAAGTGCTTTCTATACCGCTTTCAACATTATTATTCTTCATCAATACAAGGTAAAGTGCACACCTTGCCGATCTCCCAAATGGCGAAATTACCAGGAAATTCAGTTTCGAGAAATTCTTTCGAACGGAATTGAATACCAAGAGTGGATGGAGCATGGAATCAATCCAATTGAGCACTGGGAAAGAATACCATAACATGGTACACGGACGGGTCCAAAACTCCCGACGGAACTGGAGCAGGAGTCTTTGGGCCTCGCACCAAATACTCCGAACCCATGGGCTTGTTTCCCAGTATTTCTCAAGCGGAAATTCACGCCATAGAAAGGTACATTCAATTCATCCTCGACAGGATACCGGAACAAGAAAATCGCAATCCCCTCTGATAGTCAAGCAGCCATAAAAGCTTTGAGCTCATATAACATCAACTCAAAGATGATCTGGAAATGCCTAGAAAAACTTAATGATCTAGGCAGGAACAACAAGGTGATCCTCCTCTGGGTGTCGGGGCACGTCGGAGTGGAGGGCAATGCCACTGATCGGGCCAGAACCATTTTGCGGACTTGGAAAATCTTACTTCCAAGACGAACTCAATAAAACTGAAGAAGCAATGAGAGCAACATACTAGCAAAGACTTCCAGAGAAAGCAGGCCAAAGATCTCCTCGGCAACATCAACCAAGCAAGATCGAAGACACTGATAAACCTCAGGAAAACTAGTCTAAAGACAATCACGGGATTTCTTACGGGGCACTGCAGACTCAAAGAACACCTAAGAAAGCTGGGCTTAGAGGAGGACAGCATCTGTAGATTCTGTGGTGAACCATCCAGAAACACCACACCATATATTGATGGAGTGTTATGCTGTACATCACAAAAGATTGAATATACTGGGATCACACCAGCTGACTGTGGGAGAAATACCACGAATAGACCCCCTCAAAATCTTTAAATTCCTCAAGGAATTGGGGCTTTAGGGGCTGCTGTAAACGATAACACCTTGAAATAGCAGAAGAAGATGGGGCACAGTAGATCTAACTAGGTCGCAGCGCATCGTCACCATCCATATTTACCATTACCATTAACATCAATACTGTACAAATTTTGGTATTCGTACTTGTCATATATGTCTCAGGATATATCTGCAGCGAAATTAGAAAATCAAAATGCCTCCTAAAGTATCACACCTATCATTCTCAAAACATATAGTGTTCTTCTGGAAACTGTTGACAGTTGACATTGATTTAAAAAACTGCCTACGGTTCAACGAAGAAACAAATTGAAAGAATTTTCATTCGATGAGGCTCTTCATTCTCTGCAGGGGTTCCTAAATATTGGAATCATTTCATTGCGTTGAACTTTGTTAATAGTTTGGTCTTTAAATATGAAGTCCATATTCTTATTTTCATCGTTTGAATTAAATTGTAAAATGTAACTCACACATTTTTTTTTTGGCATGTTTAAAGAACTTAGCAGAAGAGTAATGAACGAATAAACGATTTTCCTTATATCTGTCTTCTTTCATTATTTTCATATATTTCCGTAAATTAGGGAATAAATAGCAACCAAACAATGTACTTTCCGAACTTTGGAAATGAACAAAAGACCAAGATCACCTTGGCCAAACGCAGAAATTGTGTTTGTCACAGGTTACTCGATGCAATTGAGTTTTATTTCAATCTCCAAAGATCTAGCGTAATTTTTCTGAGTTTACAAGGGCTGCAGTGGTCATGAAGGTAGAGCGCTAGTCTATCAATCAGAGGGACGTGGGTTCGATTCCCTGGTCACTGGTCTCGTGCTAGCAACCGCACGTTAAAAGGTAAGACCTCGTTAATTCTTAGTTCGCACAAGTTTCGACTTCTGAGGGCTGTCGTTCATAGGGGAATGACAACTGGTTAACGGAAAAAATAATTTTAAACAATTATAAACACAAATTTATTTGAAGACTATAATAGTGTTCGGTATCGAATCACTCGTAATAAAATGCTCTTTTTTTCAACCCAACATGCGAACCTGATGACATTTGGAAAAAACCAGTGATATCAAATATAAGAATAAAATTTAACATTGAAGATACATTTCGATCGGAAACAGTTACAGTTGTCTTCTCCCAGAATTGTATAGTGAAGTGGTCGAGGTGTTATGGCGTTTGCTCCCACTCAGAGGGTCTGGGTTCGATTCCGGGACAGCCTGCCACTGAGCTAAAGTGGTTCAGAATCCACTTTCATTTGAACTGTAGGTCCCGGATCTCCCTTGCTCGCACAATCTCTGCTTTTGAGGGGATTTCTCCAAAAACCTGGGTGAAATCAGAAGTTGTATGAAGTCAGAAATGTAGTTTTAAGTACGATACAAATCCGTCAAATTTCATTTCATTATCAACAAAATCAAAAAAGTGATAAGGGATAACAACCTCTCGCGTACACCGGGTATGTGAATTAGAAGGTAGTTCGAAATGTGTGCCGCCAAATAAATAAAACGATTTTATTCAAATGAAGTTGAAATCGCCTTCTCTTCACACTATCCCACAATGTAGAACATTTCAGGCATTTATCTGTACAGGAATCATAACGATATCAAAGAATTCCTGCTACTGCATCCCCACAAATACCACACACCTGTGTGCATCTTCATTCATGAATAAATGAGTATTTTCAACAATCATACATCCATTACTGATAATTCTCTCTCTACATCCGTTTCTGTAGCCATACATTGTACCAATTTATCAATTGTATATCTGACGTTTTGTCCGCGGAGAGTTATTCCGAAAATATTGTCTTCCGATCCCGTATAGTGAGGCCATTAAGACACAAGTTTCTCGAGATGAAGAAGTACAAAAATGAAAGTAATACATCACTTCTATCAGACGTAGTTATCTCCAGAGTTCGAGAAAAGTCGTAAAATTGTGTGAAGCGGATTTGAGATCGACACGGAAATCAAACTTTTCCAAATACCAACACTTTATTTCCCTCTTATGTTTAGAATGATACAGGAAATGAGACACTAAGAATCGGTAACACACTGAAGATTGTGCAACAGAAACATTTTGACATATACATGAGCTCACTCCCATTGAATATTTTGATTGTGATTAGAAATATTAAATACGAAAATGTTGTAACGATAATTATTTCCATAAAATTCGGGCTAAGAATCCAGAAATAAAATAATTAACAGACTTTATTCATCATTTAACTGTGATGGAATTAGCAAAATGAACCCTCGGTTGTAAATACGCAGAAGTAAATGAAATAAAAAACGAAGTTTACAAGTTTATTAAAAGTTTGTTGGAAAAGCGTCCAGACGAGTCGATTGAAAACAAAGAAATATGAACAGTTAAGCAAATTGTCGTCGAATTACAGCAGATATCTTCCATGATATCTGTAACAGTAGAAAAACTGTAGGGAAATTATAACACAACTTTTTAGACATTTTGAGAAACCGGTGGCAGGTGCTTCAGAGGTTAAGGTGTCGGCCGTTAAGAATTCATCTAGCATTGGACACTAATTCACATTTTTGTTACATGACAGTCATCTAAATCTTCTTTCCGTTCAAAAGTGAACTCTGAACTCCATCAGCTCTAGACAGAAAAATCAAACAAGAGTTGTGATATTTTTTTTTCATTAGAAATTACCCAGCCTGGAGGGCGCGCTGGTGTGTCATTAACCCCAGTAAACACTCCCCAGGTCCGTGGGGTTAGTGAATACTGGGTCCGAGAGTCATGTGCTCTGAGAAGGCGGTGTAAATCAAGAATTACGGCCTTCTGCATTCTTCCAGCTAAGTTTTCTGCCGCATCATGGTGAGCCGGTATGATTTTCAAGTTCGAGAGCAGTGTGTCCATCTTTCCACCAAGGATCCCTATTACCAGAACCACCATTTTGACAGAATGGTTTGGATAAAGCCTGCGGAGTTGAAAGCGTAGATCTCGATGTTTTGTCCGTTTTTCCTCCTCCTTTCGGACGATGTTCGTTTCGCCAGGAGCCGAGAACTCTATGACGAAAACAACGGACTCATTATCCTCCGGAGCATAAGACAACACCGGTGTCTCGTCTATACCGTACGAGTGTCGTAGGTGGTAGTACAACACTCGTAGGGCCGAGTTATGCCTGTGGATATAGGCTGAGACCGCATAAGCTGGACAAGCTGACAGCAAATGCATTATGGTCTCAGCTGCCCCACGACACGCTCTGCATCTAGTGTCAGGGACCTCTATACCCATCACGCGTCTACGGTAGACAAGGGTGTTGAAGACACCATCTTGGCAGGCCATTATGAATCCCTCGGTTTTCGGCTTCAGCCCACTTGACCTGAGAAAAGCGAAGGTCAGCTTTCTGGATGAGCCCAGGTCTTCAATGTTCTTGAAGAAGAACCCATGCATTGGCTTATCCTTCTGTAGCTGTAGGAGCCTCTCACACTACGCAACTTTCACGTGGGCTTTTTGCTGAACGGGTTCCAACTCGGTGACAGAGTTTTTGTTCGTCCGTTCAGTGTCGAATACTATACCGAGTTTATCGGCTGCACGGGTTGCTGCCTTGAAAAGAAATGGTTCAATCCCTGCTTTTTGATGATCCCATACCAAGCAGAAAAGGGGATCTGAACTCCTGATGACTCAACAGGCTCCATCCAGTACCATTCTGTTATGTAGACACTCCAGACTCAGAAGTACACGGCCTCTCCGCTGTCTGGGGAAGTATAACCGCTGAACAGACGATTCAGGATGCAAGCTCCTATGAAGATGCATCATTTTGCGAGTTTTTACGTCGAGTTGTCGCAGCTCTTCTTGAGTCCATTTCATTACTCCAAAGGAGAATCGGAACGGCAAGCATATTAGTTACAGCAACTTTGTTCTTGCCCGACAGATGTGTCGGAGTTTGTACTGATACTTGCCGTGGAGAGAGTTTTCAACAGTAGCTACCTTTTGGGTGTGACGTTGTTCCACCCCTAGGTAGGTATACGTCTCTCCGGCATCCAGATGATGTAGGATGCTTCCGTCTATGAGCTGAACATCATCTCCGTATTCCTCGCATCGTCCTCTTTTGAGATGAACCGTGGCACATTTGTCTATCCCAAACTCCATTTCGATAGCTTGCGTGTACTCTTGCACCACCCTTAAGGACTGATGAAGATCTTTTTTTTCCGGAGGCATCAAGTTTAAGGTCATCCATGTGAAACAAATGGGTGATCTTAGGCCTCCGGTTGCTGGGGGTGCCGCAGTTGTATCCGCGGGTTTTCCGTAGTGCAACAGACAATGGCAATAGTGAGATGCAGAAGAAAAGAGGGCTGAGGGAGTCTCCCTGAAACACACCCCTTCTAAAGATAACCTGCTCTGTTTGGACTCTAGCTCGACCAGATGTTATGGTGAAGCGAGTCCTCCAGAGATTATCAGCTGTTCAATGCATCTCACTATTTGATCGGGTACCGCAAGGCATCTGAGCAAATGCATGATGAGCTCATGCGATGTTGTATCAATACATTCATTTATCATTAATATTTTTATTTTCGTAATAGCGTTTATGAAACTATATACAAATTCGTTGTCCTCCAAAGAGACTTTTCTTCAACTGATTACGGAATAAATGCAAAAATTATGAAAGTGTCATAATTAATTCACTATATCTCAGATGAAGTACAAATGACAAAAGATATTCCACGTGGGAATACCTAGAGATGCTACGCTGTTCTCTGATATATTCACGAACAAGGCATAAGGGGAGTTACCTTGAGAAGAGATATCATACGAATGCTATTATATCCAGACTACCTTTCAGTATTAGCAGAATAATAAGAACGTGTTTACTTCCATCGGATTATTCTTAGACAATATCAAATTGCGTGAACGAAAAGCCAGAATTATTCAAGATAATGAATTAATTCACTGAGAGTTTCTTCCGTCTTCATGATCTGACGTTTATGATATTCCGAAATATCTAACATGGATACGCTGATTTTCAATTCATTAATTTACCGAAATACAAAATCCTTGTAACAGAGCTGTGTTACGAAAATATCAGCATTACATATGCTGAAAAGGTTGGAGACTGCTAAGAAGAATTTCAGTTGATTACACATACTGTAATTAAACTTAAAACTCGTTGGATGAATTACTTTGAATCTGTTAGCACAAATTGGTAGTGTCCTCGACTAGATTTGAAGTAGGCTAGGATCAAATCTTGACCAGTCCACATTTTTATTAAATTTTTACATTCAATTTTTTTATTTCATATGTGTGAATTGCCACCAGCATATTTCTTTATACTGATTTTCTTCTATAAACAAGTACATATATCAACGAAAAGAACGTGCATTTCATGTCTAGTTCAATAATTGTTGGAACACGACTCATTTGAGGACTCACTCGTTCTTACAACTGCTACGTATATTTTGAGAATCAGAGATTTGTGCAAATTGGTATAAAATGTGATAAATCAAGCAACTGAGCTTTTATTTCATGTCTAGTTCAATAATTGTTGGAACACGACTCATTTGAGGACTCACTCGTTCTTACAACTGCTACGTATATTTTGAGAATCAGAGATCTGTGCAAATTGGTATAAAATGTGAAAATCAAGCAACTGAGCTTTTATTAATGATAAAACATCAAGATAATAAATTATATCTCCACAATGCATCGATCAGTTTCATTAAATTTATTAATTCTGGATATCGTAAGTTTGAAATATGATTGGCCAGGTGATCAGTAGATACCTATTCAAAAATACCACTGCGACACCACATTTCATGTATGTTCAGAGCCAACTATTCATATTTTTCAATGTTAAAAATTGAAAAAAATTGTCAGCCGTTTTTTGAAAATCTGACTACAACACTGAAAAAAGTTATATGGGAATAAAATTTGAAAAATAAACCACTTTAACTTCAGAACTTTTATCAGAATTCTCACTACGCTACTGGATTCAGGAAGTCTCAAAATTTCACTGATCAGAATTTCATCAAAATCTGTTGATGAATAAAAAATAAATAAAATAAAATAAATAAAGAAAATTTATGGAAACTTAGGAATATTGTTTTCATTTATTAATATATTTTGATGAAATGTGGGTGGGTTAATCAAACGGCATATTTTTCGAATTATAATCCAAACTAAATTCTTTATTGGCGGACTCACTTTTTGTCCTTCAATATTGAGTCAATCGATAAAAATACTGAACTAGTGACATTTACTTTTACGGAGAAAACTAGATAAATGTGACGAAAAGTATCAAGAAACCGTTATATTCAATCAAAAATATCCAATATCAGCACAATTATTATCACATACGGCTCACTCTGAAACATACAGTAGTTCTCAATACAATAAGAACATGAGAATAATAAAAATACTGAAGTAATTGATAATTCTCCGGCGATGGTCCCAATACATTATGGTCTACTTTGAAGCGAAATTAGTTGCTTTGGGGAAAGTATACGAGAAAAATAGATTTAGACTCAATATTTACTATTTCGCAATATCGTAGGAATGTTTTCTCTATAATCGTTGATGACTCACGTCAAGGAACAAAATATCATTTAATTTCATTAGTTCAATGACCTTTTTATGTTTTCCCATGTTCGTTTCTCTGTGAGAACTGTTTTAAGTACCAATATGTTGATAATATCCCAAGCCTATCAAAAAAACTACAGACTTTACCCCATTTGCAACAGACACTCATTCCAAAGATTAGAGTTTGATAACATTTATGTTAATTGAAGCTGAATATGGCTTCAAAAGACTTTACCCTCCACAAAACAAAATTTTTCAAGAAAATCTGCTATCACTAAAAATGTACATAAATTAATTCTTACTATGAACTCAAACTCGTCCAATATATTCGCTACTCCGTTTGGCATGGTCAGCTTGGATAGTAGGATGTAGGAGTTTCCTTTCTGGTCAATTTCCAATTCACCCTTCATAGTTGGATAAATTATGATGTCCAATTCTATCAGACCTTTCCAACTAAAAGGATCATCGGCGTCTTCTCCGTCCACTTGGAACAGTTCGGATGTTTTATAAATATGTTTCAGTTTTATACCTAATTCTTTCAGTGGTTTCGGTTTCGGCTGACCCAGTAGTTTGGCTCCAAGCTGAAAAATCATTTTGATGAGTGGTTGAATAGAACAAGATTTATTGAGTATTCAAACAAATGATTATTCATCGTCGACAAGAAATCGGATTATTTGATTCATTGTATATTTTCAAATCATCAAAGTATATAATTTTTTCAGGAATACGTATATATTACTGTATGATTTGACATGCCATTTGGAATTTTATTAAATGGAGCTCAAAAATGACTGTCGATAAGTCATTGCTCCATGAAAAAAACATTTATACCAGATGAATTCAACATTTTTTTGATAGTCTAATTTTCATTAAGTTCAGATATGTTTTTCGCATCAATATATTTCCCATGAGTACGTGAAATACCCATTCATTATTGGCATCTAACAAATTGAAAAAAATTTAATTTGATTTGTTTGGTTCGGAGAGTAATTGATCGTAATTATAACAAAGCTTCTGGCTCAAATAATATTTATTGTGTGAATAAACTTGGAAATATATGAAACTATGTATCAAATACAGTTACGATCTGATGCTTGTTTGTGTACTGATATTATCAAGCTGAATACTTTTAAATTTCATGTTATTGTAACTGTGATCGTGGATTGCAGCTACTATTGTGAGAATGTCGAGATCAGGGGCAGATAGTTCCTGGATTTCATAGTTAAAAACAACGAAAATTCGAACAAGTGTACTCTCTAATGCATATAGATCATACTTTTCATTTCAATCCAGTTTATTCGAGTGATCTACTCGACATCATTTCTATCCTCATGAACACAAACTCTGTTGTAATAGACTGCATTTCAACTAGAATTATAAAGAACTTCAGAAATCCAATGTGCAAACCATTATAATTTTCATTATTCTTTCAATTGAAACTGGAGGGTTCCCAGACAAACTCAACACTGGATTAGTAACAGAAATTTTGAAAAAAGTTACTTAACGCTTATCGAGAATTACATTCCTATAACTGTTCCAACTGAATTACGTAAAATAATCGAAAGATTCATTTAAGCAAAATTCTCGCATTTTTATTAAGATCAATTCGATATGATGTAGTTTCGGCAAGGTTTTTTCCCAGGTCAACGGAAAGTGCATTTTGCGATTTCTTCCAGTGTGTCTATGACTCTCTCTTAACAGAAAAAAGTATGTCGTTTACTCGGCTTCAAGGGTGCGTTACTCTAATGGCTCGAATCATACCTGAATTTCAGGAAAATACATGTTGAAGTTGACAATTGTCAGTAGCAGCCGTATAATATTGATCTTTGGGTTCCTCAAGGTTCTATTCTAGTCCATTTCATATCTCTTGTGTTTTTTTAAATGCAGATGATACTACGACAACTGATCATCGAGTTTACAAATTGGTGTAGCAGAAATAATTTGAAGGTGAATAGAACTGTGGTGTTGTAGTTTTGTTCCAGTAGAAATGGAAAAATTGATAATTTCCGTGTTAAAGTGGCCTATGAAATAGAGTCATCAGATTAACACCACATCTGACTTTAGTAACATCCTGTTCATATTTTTAATGAGTTAGGTTCAAACCATGTAAGCAAAAAACTTAACGGTGATTACTAAGCAATCAGATAATTGAGGTTCAATTTCAATAGGTATATCCCAAGTTTTGAACGCATACTTTGCTCTTGTATATTCCCATATTTTTTTGCAAAATTTTTTTTTACGAATCTCCAAGGTTTTTCGGAGGAACCTGCTCAAATTCTTCTTGTAATATTACCGTTCGGGATTGATGAATAAAATATTTGTCTCCTAGAAAAAAGTGTTGCGCCCAATTTTTTTTATTCGGTTTCTGCAAATTTAGAGACCGTGAGCAATGAGTACCTTGAAAATATTGAAAAATTAAATAGACTACCTTCTTATATATTTATTTGAAAAACACTACTATGTCTCTCAATTTAGGAAAATGTGGAATAGAAAAATTGTTGCTTCTTTTTCTGATCTACCAAATTTGAGAAAATTTCAATAGCTTTGATTTTTTTTTGCATATTCTTAGTCTTCCACTTTTTCGGTTTTGGCCAATCATCAGTGCCAGATCATCACAGGATTCGGCGAAAACCCAGTGTCGTCCAAGACGATTCACTGTAGCTCTGATGTGGGGGAAGAGATCTGGACTTCTTCAAAATTGAACATTGCATTATAATCCGTTGAATATAATTCACTATCCATCGTGGTATCAATATCCGTCGTGGTATTGTGAGAGAAGAGAAATGGCAGTCTTGAACTTTTCTCACAATTTTTGAAGTTTCCCATGAAAATAAATTCATACTGTGAAAGCACCTTCATTTGCTACATTTCAACCTTCCTCCCACATTTCCATCAAAATATTTATCAGCAGCATACTGTGGTGCTCGAAATTGATTTTCTTTACATCACTCCCTCTCCAATCTACTATTGGTTCGTCTCAGAAGTGCTTTTATGCTACGGAGTGCCTTGAATTCTGTATTTATATTTTTTAATTTGGTTAAATTCTGAAGGATGAAAAAACCTGGAATTTCTCGCCGTCTTCTTAATTGAACTTCCTAGATTTTCCCATCTCGCAACACTGACGAAAACTATCTCAGCGTCACTTTAAACGTTATTATGGAGCTCATTTAACTTTTTGTCTGAATCGTAAATAAATAAATTACTCCTTGTTGATGCACTTTGCAATGAATTGAAGTTCGATCTTCATAGAGTTCATAAGATTCTTTTATCTTCAGGTTTTCATGGAAAAAACAAAACATATACGTTCAGAAATCTTTGTGTAAACTAAGGCTGGGTAAGGAAAGGGAATGTGAATTGGTATCGTTAGGGATAATTGGAGGTGTGGGCTTTAGGAAAACCCTCCTTGAGTTAGGAGTTTATTTCTTGAATCGTTCATGGTTTTCAAGTAATTATTTCAATGCTGATGACGATCAACCATTAACCATTGGCATTGGCCCAAATGTGTGGCACGTATTTTTGGTAACAAAAGCCTTCCAAATAAAATGGCGGATGTGCCTCAATAGAAAATGTTCGTTTTAAATCCTAGTCAAACCCGGTTTCGGCAAATTCAGAGAAAATGTTTCAGATTTCAGATGAAGTGGGCACAAAAATCCATGTACTTAATACACAATCAATGCAAGGAGTGGAACAATTCAATTCCTACATTTTATCGTAGATTCACCTTCTGATTGAATCAGAATTTGTGTTTCATTCTTTGAACACGAAAACACGGTGATATATTCATCATAAAGACAATAGGTAGGAATATTATTTAATAATATACATTCTGAAAAAACAGCAGAAACACTACATGAAAACTTCTTGGATATTTTCATTCCTCCGTAAAGCATCAAGTATTTTCCTCAATAAAAGGTCTTTGGGATACTGATTATTTGCTCCACACACCAAGGGTTCAAACACCTGCCTTGCAATGAGTTCATAATAATACTCCAGAATTTCCACTCGTGCTTCCACAGCGTATGGAATTTGAACTCTATGTTGATAATAATAAGGGTATTTTAATGAATGGAGGAGAAATAATGCATAGGTTTAGTTGTTTGAGGAAAATGGATAATGAAGTTATTTCAGCAAAATTTCAGAGTAAGAATCATTTCACCGAACAACATTTCAAAAGTCTTACTTCACTCACAAAGGTGCGGTTAAATAGAGAAATTATTGTGAACCTATTGAGTTGTATGAATCACAGTGGATTATAACAAAGAAACATTCGAAAACATTTCTGATCAAACTTGGGAGAGATTTATCGATCGCTTACATAAAATCCTTATTGCAGTTTGATACTTCATTCAATGTTTTCGATGAAATGAAAAAGACCTGAGTTCAACCCTTGTATAAGCAACTACTAAAAACGTATTGCACATGAAGGGCAGGTGAAAAAACCAAAGTATGTGTGCTGAGGTCATAAGCATAGTATGGTTGTCTTTGTTTTTTATTTAATGTTTTCCTCAATATATGTAGGGAAAATAGACGACGAGATACCCAAGGCATTCCGTTCTATGAGTAGAATGGCTTTCCCACTCTAAACGTTGGAAAGGCTGATAGATACTACAAACGAGTATGTGTATCAGCCAGTAGGTGTTCAGCCAGGCAACTCAACAAACTTAGCACTGGATGATCTCAACAGGCTACTAACAAAGGCCTTGGAAGACAAAGACATAGCCATGACAACATTCATAGACATCGGGGGTGCCTTCCACCGAGTCTTTAGCAAACGCTTTAGCCAAAAAACGGGTACCTCGGTACCTCTCCTATCGTGCCAGTGGATAAACGTTAACTTAAAAAACCAGGGTTATCATATCAGCAATTGGCGGAATAACACTAACAGCTAGAGCAACAGGAGACGTCCTCAGGAATGGATACTTTTGCCCCTACTCTGGGCCATCTCAATCGACGAACTAATTAAAAGGCTAGCATCTAGAGGCTTTCATCGTTTAGGATATGCCGACGACATTGCGAATTTGCTAATCGCAGAGAGGAGCAGCTGACAGTAAACCCGTATGAAACCACAATAGTAGTTCACACAAAAAAAAGTACAGGAAGAACCTAGGTACTGTAGCTGAACTGAACGGGATGGAAATTCTATTTGTCCCAGAGGCAAAATACTTAGTTAACATGGAATCAACACCTACAAAAAGTTATAGAAAAAAGTACAGTAGCCTTCACTCTGTGCAGGAGAATGTGCGGAAGAATTTGGGGCTACTACCAAAAATTACTACATGGCTCTATGCTAGAGCAATCAGACCCATGATATAGTACAGGTCGGTGGTATGGTGGCCAAAGACCGAGCAACTGGGAGTGGTTCGACGACTTGGAACATTGCAAAGACAAGCATGTCTGAGTACCACCGGGGTCATGAGAACCACCACAATAGCCGCACTTGAGGTCTTGCTCAACCTGCGGTTGCTACGAATATACATTCAAGGCGAAGCCAGGTCAGTCGCGAGCAGGTTGCTTAGAGGAGCACCATACACTGGAGAGACTACAACAAGTTATACGAAGAGTAGGAAAACAAGTATAATGGACAGGAATGCGATAAAAGCAGTCAACTCAATGCTGGTTACCTCCAAACTTGTTTGGGACTGCATTGAAGCCCTAATGAGTTGAGCAGTCAGAACAGACTGACCCTAGCCTGGGTACCAGCACACGTAGGTTATAAATGCAATGAAGAGGCCAATTTATTAGCCCGTGAAGGGGCAAGTAAGGCCCTGAATGGCGCAGAACCGTTCTGTGGTATGGCAAAAGCTGTACTAAAATCAAACACCAAATCATGGATCCAACAGAAATCTCGAAAATGGTAGAACAATCAATAGAATATTAGTAGAACTTCTCACAGGATATTGTAGGCTCAATAAAAGTATGAGTAAAATCGGTCTGGCAGAAGAAATGCTGTGCAGGTTCTGTCAGGGAGAAGAGGAAACATCACTACACGAACTATGCCACTGCAAGGGCTTGTCAAGGCTAAGGTTTTTATCGCTGGGAGAAAGAAAACAAGAGCTCCTAGATATATGGGAGTTCTAAAAACAAGCCTATGGAGTTTCTTAACAAAGACAGGGCTAAATAGAGAACTCTAAATGATTTCGTGGGCACACACAATAGATCTGGAAAGGTCACGGTGTAGGGGCTTGTAGCACGGAAGCCCCAAACTAATATAATCTAATATATGTTCTTTATCTATCGCCTTTATGATGAACGTAATGAAACAAATATTCCAAAAAAATGTATGGCATCACACGTTAGAAGGTAAGAACCAAGTCTTTCCTAGTTCGTACAAGTTTCTCGAAGATTTTTAAGGATTGCTAAGGTGCAGCTTGTTGACGATAAGAACAAAACAACAGTAGAAAAATCTATGAAATGTTTCATATTATTAGGCATATGTTAGTATCACTTGTCACGGTGGTTGTGGGAAACCCAGTACACTCATATTAATTACCTGACATTCGAAAAAATCTCATTCCAATTTGCCGAAACTGGGATATAAGTTTCAAGATTCAAAATGAAGTTTCTATTACGGTGCATCCACCATTTTTTGTGTTTGGCTTTGGTGACCACACGTTTGGGCCAATGGTAACTTTCAATCACGTTAAAAGGTAAGGATCTCGTCATTTTCAGTTTGCACGAGTTTCCTGAAGACGTTTGAGGGTTGCTTGTTAGGGTATCTCGAACTAATTCTAGATAAAATGCTGAACGCACATCTGGAAATGACTATCCTCAAAGCGAGTCTATTATCATGGACACTGTGTCGAAGACCTTCGCAAGGTCAAGGAATACTCCTATGCATTTTTTGTTGCTGTCTAGGTTTTTTAATATTGTCAATCAAATCAAACATGGCCTCAGAAGTAATGATTCCTTGCTGAAACCCATTTTGTCTGTCATTGAGGATTTTATTGCTAGTGAGATATTCATATAACCTGCTTCAAAGGCATGTCTCGAAAAGTTTTGAAAAAGTGCTTATTATACTAATTGATCTGAAGTGGATAGATACTATAGTAGACCTTTTTTTTCAGTGCTTGCTTGGAGTGCGCGCCGACTAACCGAGGTGGTGCTGTAGGTTTTCCGGGTTTTCCTACAGCTAAAAAGTGAATACGCCACCAAAAATCAGTAAGTTACCCGGAGCGCCACGGCAAATAACAATAATAGCCGTCCACTACCCGTACAGGCTATGCCTTTGAGTACAGTCTATGAGTGTTGATGAGGGAGTATTATTATGAGGAATCAACATAAATATTTCCAAGTCTTGGAGGCATAGCTCTACTTGGGAATTTGTATAAAAGAATAATTGAACTGATGTCTCTGGTGTCAAACCAAAGCATACGATTCTAGTGGGTCAATCGTACTTGAACTAATTTCATTAGGTATGTGATTTTCAGACTTCAGTATTCTACTCTTTTTTCCCTAACAGTAATTATTTATTCGGCATTTTCAGCTCAGTCTTGTTCTTTCACTTACTAATAAATAATGACTGCTTATTTCCTTTGTTTTCGATAATATCCTCGCAACAAGGTGTAGCACAATTACGTAGCGGATTACCATGTACGTGGAAAAGGGCCATTACATTTTTTCCGCGGCGAAATGTCTACGGTATTATCCTCTTTATTTTTATTTTACGTTAGAATTCGCTTCTTCCAAATTCATTATAAGAAATTGCCGTCTAGAGCCATTTATTATTCCCATTCGTGGCTATGTAATAGAAAAGGTATTTATAGAAAAGCAGATGCCTGTAATGGATGCTGTGTCCTTATTTTTCTTCCATGCATATGCCATAATGAGCGCGCCTTCAGGTATATTTGAAAAATAATGAGCATAATGAATGAAAGCCAAACAGTGGAAATGGAAAATAAATAGTGCTAGAATGAAGTTTCTTATTCATTTTTCAATGCTAAGTAATATTCAGAAGTCCTGAAAGTATTTCACTGCATCTTAAACTCTTATGAATTTACAGAGATTTTTTTAGTCGTGAATAATAAATACAAACTAACAAAATGAGTAAAACTGCCAGGATTTGGCTCATCGTTCCAAGAAAACAGTCCAGTTGGAAACTGCAAGAGCACAACGGAAAAAATGTTTCCTAGCAACTATAGACCAGTAATTCTGCTATCTACATTCTCAAATCCATTGAAACAAATCGGCATTGTAAAAACTGCAGATAGTTCACAGGTGAAGTTCACTACAATCAAATCAAAATTTATCTCAATGCCCAAGAATATCATATATTATTCGTGAAAAAATTTTGAAACAAAATTCTCAATATCGGAAGCCAGAATCATATAACTATACCAGTCGATTTGGAATAAATGAGAATGAAACAAATTATGAAATAACCTTGAAATAATGAACCTCTAATCAAATTCTAGATACCCAGTGATTTTGGCCAATTTTATTCACCCTGTTGATAGTTAGATGAGGTGCATTGAATATCTTATCGTTACGAAATTGAATTTCCAAAGAATACATTTGCTCCTAAATTTCATTTTTCCGATACTTTCTAGATGATGGATAATAAAAAAATATACGTTTTTATCACAAATACAAGTCAGACGCTGTTTGTTGTTTGTACATAGAATCGATTTTTCTGGAGAAATCACAATCCGAAACATCGAAAGAATTAGAACATTTAACCGAAAGCAATTTGCCATAACAATAGTGGGATGCCCATTGTTCCTTCTGTTGAATTGAATCAAGTGGAGATGCCAATAACACCGATAATAGGGGTGGTGCTGCAAGATTTTTGTATAGCTGATAAAATGAATGATCCACCAAAAATCGCTGAGAGGCGATACAAAATAAAACCACAAGTGGTGGTATCCACCATAGCCCAGTGAAATATGGCAATGAAACTGGAAGTAATAATTCTGTAAATATCACTTATTCGATTTTTTTTGTACTTTACAAATGCTTGAGTGAAGAGCAAGGTGCTCAGGTACAAATTGCTTTTTTTTTGGCGTAGACAGCTGATCGATGGCTCGCACTGTTGATCGATCAGGAGTTCCTAGACATTCCAAATTTCTATGCTCGGTTAACTGAAGAAATCGTTGTTCACAATGTATGACCATTCTTTGAGTTTTCTTATGTCTGTATCTGGTCATTCCCAACCAAATGAAGGGTAATATCCGATGTTTGATTACAATTAGCACTAGCAATAAGGTCCTTCTTGAAGAACGTTGCACAAATAGATGTCAGATGTAATCAAATATCTGTAGAGGATAGTAGTTGGCTTTGATATGATGATTACCTTATATTTATAACTTTGTGGAGATGTGTGAAGAGAAGGGTAGGTATTTCAATATCATAGAACGCATTCGTTTCATTTACTGTTTTAATAGTCGTAGTGCTTATTGGTACCTAGAGATGGCGCCGTATGTATATTCCACTGTCTTAGAAAACTTTGTCAAGAGTGTAAGAGATATAATTCAACGATCGGAGAGGGCAGTAGTTTCTTCCAGTAGCAGATTTGACGACAAATATATTGATAGTTTAGAGAGAGAGAGGAAGAGTGTATTACCTAACCGATTTTCCATTGTTGGTTCAATGATCTTCCGTCAAGTATTGTTCATTCCTTTTCAAAAGGTATTCAACTTAAATATTGTTCGATACTAATTTACTCTCTTTCTTGAAATAGTTTGATGATTTCTTAATATGTACAGTTTTTGTTTATCGGATACGTCATTTTTACTGTAGTTTGGAAAATCATTAAAATTTTGATGACAACAAAAAACCATCAGTAGTAATTTGAATAATTTGTTTGACATGTCTGGCTATGAATTATTTATTCTGTATCACAAGGGTAAATCATTATTTCATATCATATGTGGCAGGGGAAAGATTACTCGGTACTCAGCAACTTGTAATATTAGTTTTCTCCACTGAATATTTTAGAAGGTAATTTTCAATCAATCTGAATATTCCATGCCACTACTTCATCAATAAATCATTTATGAATTTAACTATGAGCTTCATCCAATTAGTTTCTCGAATGACAGAGTCGAATCATTTGTCTGGCTGAACAAAGTTGAGTTTCATGTGGAATCGTTTCCAGTGTCACGGTCGATTTGTGAGTCATTTTATTGTTCCAAGTTCCAAAGCGACGATCCGGACTAATATTTGACTACATACAATATACAATAGTGCGGCTGTCCAAATGAAGAAAAATTCATTTGAATATTCATGGAAATCTCCTCACGAATAACAAAATAATTTCATCTAAAAACTCTACCTAGGTCGATGAGAACAGATATCCATAATCTGAGTATAGGGCCAAAACGTCTGCCCATAGTGATCCGTTACAAATTATATAGGTCATTTATTCTCAGCCCTTTAGAAACTCTCACTCGATTCTCACTCACTGAGTAATTGATATAGAGAATTAATAACACTCATACACGCTCATCTTTTCCAATAAATTTTTTTTCACGATTATTATTTTATTAACACGTAAGTATTTCTTTCTTTGCCATGAAAGTAATTCAATTCCTCTGTTCTTTACTATGGATTACTGAGAAGTAAATAATCATACCAGTCTTTCTATCATCAAACAATTTATTACTACGAATTATCAATAATATTTAACGAGGGAGTGATCTATAGTCATATATACGATCACACTCAACCATGCCAATTATTTCTTCATCCTTCATCAACTCAAATAATTTACATTTCTATAGACCGTTTCCATTAGTATCGATACTTTCATAATCATCATAATTCATAATTTGATCTTGAAAATGTTTGACTATAGAACAAATACGTTTCATTTACCTAAAATTTAATTTTTTAAATTCCTTTAAAAAAATCTTGATTGTACAGAAAATTTATTTTGAAATATCAAACAAAAAATTTAAAAAATTATAGTCAAGTTCAGTGGTTGTAGTAAATGCGGGCTGGCCAGTTCTGCAGCTACTGCTGCAGCAAATTCATTTTTTTCTTCCCATACAAAGTGTGAAATTTTTTTTAATTATATTTGAAAATGAAAAAAATACATTTCATTAACCAAAAATTTCATTTTTGTATTCTCAAATATACCAAAAATTTCATTTTGAAATTTCCAAGAAACAAAAAAAAATATGGCCAAGGTCAAATCACGTTCAGTTCCGTGTCGGGCCGTATCGTGCCGTGTCGTGTCGTACCGTGTCGTGCCGTGTCGTGTCGTGCCGTTTCGAGCCGAGTCGTGCCGCGTCGTGCCGTGTCGATTCGTCCCAAGTCGTGCTGTGTCGTGCCGTATCGTGCCTTATCGTACCCTGTCGTGCCATGCCGTGTCGTGCCATGTCGTACCGTGTCGGTCCGTATTGTTTCGTGGAATTGATCGAATTTACCAAAAGTTCCATTTTGACTTTTTCACATTCGCCGCGACATGTCGACCATTCTACCAAAGATCAAAACCACCACTGAAAATGCCTGCGGAGGGTAAATTTCAATATTTAGTTCGTTTAGTCTCCTCTTTTCGTGTGATTTTTGTTTCGCTTGAAGCGGAAAACTCCCCACTCTGGTGAGTCATTGACTAGTAGTAGCCTGAAAATGGGGACTGAGTAGTTGCAATAAATTCTGCACTTTTCATTCTCCATAATGAACCTATTATTATTATTATCATTATTTCAGAACAACGAAAAGAAGACGAAGATGAATGCAAACAGGCAGTACGAAAGTCAGGAAACGTAAATCATCAATTGAAACGACAAACTTTAACTGAAGCAAATATCATAGCTGAATAATGAAATTGAGTCAAGTTCCAACGAAGTGAAGGCGTCTAGAAAATAATGATGGAAAAATTCAGAAACTTGATGTTTTTTTCCCGGGAGGAACACAAAACGAGGCAACATACCAGTTATTCGGTTGATATTGAGATCACAAGAAATACAAAACGTTATTTGATTCACAAACTAAGGAAAATCTCAGGATATATCAATTTCAATTGGCATTTTCCCTATCTTGGTGAAATCACGCCAAAAGTACCTTGTTACGAGGTATTTCACTTTCTGTTAATTGCTCATGATCTACAGTCACCGCCATATAGTATGTAACATACAGGAGAAACGTTTACTATTAGAATACTGAAAAATTTCTTCTTGCTGTTAGATTGTGCGTATTCGACAACCTCAAAATCGATTCTGACACATGCCACTTTCTCTCTTTTACACATAAATTTTTATGGTAGAAAATCATTCAAGCATTGGTAGTTTTATAGAGAATAACCCAACGGCAGCAGTCTTCCCATTACTTTGTTGTCGGCATGAGAAGACATGTCAAATGGGACTCCTCTCAACGTATGGCAAATTTTTGAACTTGGGAAGGATCTTATATCAGAGAGAAAGGTCCATATCAATGTAGAGAAGTAAAGTGTCACGGGGAAGCATTTAGTGTCGAATACAGTGAAACGTAATAATAATACTTGATGCCACTACAAGAATCTCGTCATAGTTTACGATGGATACCTTCAGAAAATTATTTTTTTACCAAAAAAATCAATAGTTTACCTCACATGAGTATTTCGAAAACAAAAATAACAGAACCTTATAGATGATAAAAGCTTTGCCACTTCAAAAACGTGGACATATTCTTTATTCAGTTCATTAGAATAGCCCCCGGTTATTGAATGAACGTCAATGATTATTTTTTCAACAAGTAATAAAATTCACTTGACAAATATCAATGTTCTGAATTTCACTCTTACTATTTCCAACACTAACCATTTGTAAAGCAACATTGGTGCAGATTATTTCAAAGTTTTAGAACTATTCTTGTTAAGTCAGGATTATTCTATACAATATCACTATAAAATAAACCTATGCTGAATCATTTCTATTTTTTCAATCCTAATAGCGATAACAAATCAAACCCACGTCGCATCAATCTCACTTTCGATATCTACGGTTTCCGGAAAAAACATTATCGAACCATCGGCATCCGAGAGAATGGTAACATCTTTCGAGTAGTCAGACATCACTCATCTCACAGCTATCATCTCCCCAGCTTATGCCAATACACGTTTTCCTGTCTACCCCTAATCTTGAACGCTTATTACTTAATGTACTACATAAATCTCGCACGAAACACTCATTGCCCACGTTAGAAAACCACGGTTGAGTACTAATTCATTTAGTAAAATAGTCTGTCTTACATTCCCCGTAGAACATTCAAAATGTTAAGCAAATTAGCCGGTCTACACTGCTAATTTAATCATTATTATTCCTTCTCTAGCTCCCGCTCAGCCACACTCAGAGGGAAATCGAGAAATTTGGCCGCGATTTACCCACACAAAAACCTCGTTCGATTTCTTCTCCATTGGCGAACGCAAAAAACTACCTGTCTCAAATGTGAATACCTGAACTGATTTAATTGCCAGCAAACTACGTCTTGTTTTTGTAAACTCGAACGGATTCAAAGGGAACAGACAAAGTGTGAGTCAAAATGAACTGAAAGAAGCAGAGTGTCCCAAAACGGTTTCAGTTACTGGCTCAATACAGGTGTTGTCGTGTTTAATTGTAAAACTGGGGCCACACTCACGTTCAATACTGATAATTATCGTCATAAGTGATATTAAACACAGGTATAGATATGTGCTAACGCGCTATTTTATTAACGGTATTGATAATGACGTTAGACGTTAAGCTCTGGTGGCGGTCGTTTCAGACATATCAAAGGGATTTTTTTTTTCATCTTGTGAATTTATTGCCTTTCGTCAAATAACACATAAAAAATATACGAAATGATGTTTCTTTGGCTTCAAACAGAGTCTGTGTACCAGTTAGAGTGCTTTCTGTGGTCTGATGCTCACTTTATTAGTGAATACTTGGGTTGTCGTGGGGACGGTTGACAAAACCAAGTGGAAATCGTTTGCATGTTGTGTCCGGGTCGCGATTTTCCATAATATACTTAGCGCCAACACAAACCCCGCCCACAGTCGCACGTCATCATAAAATACAAAAATATACGCGACCTCAGTACGCCGTTGCTAAATATACTTGATACCAGCGCATATTTACACATCTTCACATACAACGGCACCAGGCTGTGAGTCTTTGTGAACAATAATTACGCTTCAAAAGCGCAGTGATTCCGGCACCTACATCATTTAGCTTCAAATTTGGCAAAACGCCGCCCCCCAATACAGATCAGGTATAGGTATGGTTATTCTGTCTACGAAAGCTTAGATTGGCTAATAATTTATGCATTTTCAACTCAGTTTGCATGCATCAGCCTTTATGCTAATTGATTTCAACACTCTCGTGTCGCTGGTGTCTAGTATACTTAGTAACGGCGTGCTGGATCCGCGTATATTTTCGGATTTTATGATGACGTGCGACTGTGGGCGAGGTTTGTGCTGGCGTTAAGTATATTTTGTAAAATCTCGCCCGGGTTTGAACTGACGAGCAGGTGAACTGTGAAACTAGTATGCAGATAGATACACCTGTTTTCGATTATCATTTGGTAGTTGTTACAGGAAGCATTGAAAAATATGGTCTTGTAGAAAAATTTTGACATTTTTATTCAAGTTTTATTTTGTGTATATCAAAGGGATATAGCGTATCATTAAATGACCCTGAGGTCACACAAGCGTTTATTTAGTGACTATTTTCAGGTGTGTAAATCATTATTAGTCAAAAGTACGCAAGTATATGGTGATTCTTTTGTGAAGTGTACAAATGAAAAAGAAAAAATATCGAATTCCTGGAAATTCCATGAGAGGAATTTTCTAGTTCTTTTTCTTTTCAATGCAATTCATTCACATTCCAAGAATCAACAATATCATTGATTATTCGCACCCAATATTACCGAAGCTGGAAATCGAATCTGTATAGATATCTCATCAACAGAGGGAAAATAAAGTAATATGTATATGCTCCTCGTTCTCGAGTATATCGAGTGGCAGCGTAGCATAAATTTTTAACGACGGTGGAAATCTCGAAGTTCTCTAAATTGAGGAATGATCATGGAAATTGATTGACAGCGCCGTTATAATAAGGCAGGAAATTCCTCAATAAGATCTTGGAAGAAAATGTATCTAAAATACCAAAACACCTTTATTCGACCCTATAGAATCATCGAACAGGAAATACAGTGTCCTTCAAAGAGTTAGATCATATCAGAAACAATTTTAATAATAATTTATTTTGAAATTCGATATCTGTCAATAGTATTTTTTTTTGAGATGATCGCTTAAACTCAACACAATTTTTAAAAATAATAAGAGAAGAGTTATTTCTATTTCAATTCTGATCATCTCTGCTTTTTAATTGGTGAGTTCGGCATCATTTAAGTATTCACAAAAATCGATTAAAATAAATGTCTATCCTGAAAGCTCAAAGTTACATCAACTTTGGAATGATGAAGTTATTGGTATGAAACAGTTGTGTCGAAGTATTTTTTTTTTTATTTTTCAGAAATATCGTGAATATTGAAAAATAACAGAAACTTAAAGCTACAATAGAACGTATAAATTTGTCACAGATGTGTAAACAAAAAATTCAAACAGATAAGCCTATTTTGAGCATTTACTTAAAAAAAAAAACTTTTGATGACGAGCGAAGGTTACGTGGTTCCAAACGAGTAGAAAAGAAGTGGGGGGTGGAACATTCTGAAAATTCATTAAAGTGAACTCTATAATTCTCGTGAAGACACTCATGTGAAATTCCGAAATTTATCAATAGTATGGAGGAGCCGGCGAATGTCAGTTGCTTCAGATGATATTTGGTGTTCGAAATATACACACACAAGATTTTTTCTACAACGCAAGCTTTTCCAAATCGAATGATTCGATACTTCATTCAACATATGAACATAATATTAATCCTATGAGATAATAAACACTCAGTAGCTATCCAACTATGTAATAATTTCGAAAAAGGGTAAATAAATCTTGCATAAAAAACGGACCACTGTCCGGGGTCGTCTGCTTGATATACATCGCCCCATACCTGGTCACTATTATGGTTGCATAGAATATTATAAATTCGCCATCATGAAAGAAAAGGTTCGTGTTCAACAAGAGCCGTGAAGATCAATGTTTATTTTCAAAAGAATACTGTCACACAATGACATTTCTCAGTGAATGTCAACTTTGAGATGAGATCTGAAAGCGTCAAAAGCTACGGTTGTATGAAAAGTAAGTTTTCCTTCTGCGTTATTTCTAGCAATACGGTAATTGATGGAAACAGCTAAAAGATACTCCAAGGGATCATTACCACATATCGATTCACCGTCAATAATTCGTCAATGCTAGAAATTTTGCCTGTGTTACTATATTAGTCTCGTCCGAGGTAACCATAGCCATTTATATCCGTCTCAATCTCCTCAACATCATTAAACTATGCACTCATTGGGTGAACTAGTATTCCATTTCGCTAGACGGTAACTTAAAATCAATTCAAACTATTACCACAGAAATTGTAAGCTTCCTGGAGTATCCAGTATTCAAAGATCAGAAACAGGGTTCGTGAATATGTTTGGAATGATTGCTGTACAAACGTTTACTGCACAATTAAATTGTTGCTCGTTGCTATTGGAATCGATTCTAGACCGCAATTCAAGATTGAAACACGATACAACCCTTAAAGCTGAGATATTTTTCCAACAAATATGTCGAATAAATGTTAAGTGACTATAATAAAACATGTCAGTTTAGATACTTTAGTAGTCGATATCATCCGTTTATGGCATATTTTCGGATTGAAAATGCTGACATGGAAAATATATTTCGGGAATATCGCTTTGACGAATCATGCGGACTATTAGTGATTCCTTATTTGAATATATTTTTTAGTTATTCTGTTTTTCAGATCTATGGGCCTACCACAATTTTCGAAGAGGAGCTACTCGAAGAAGTAACTTGCAATTCA
The DNA here is from genome assembly GCA_958502065.1 of Chrysolina americana. NCBI lineage: Eukaryota > Metazoa > Arthropoda > Insecta > Coleoptera > Chrysomelidae > Chrysolina > Chrysolina americana. The sequence goes on along the minus strand of OY293420.1, from coordinate 53,795,874 downwards.
TCCCTCCCTCAACAATTCCATCGCGATGTCCAGTTCGTTGTCATCCTGAACACTTGCTGAATATCTCATTCTCAACACTTGTTCTTTCGACATAAGAAAAATCTCCAGAACTGTGCCTGAATAGGTGTTACCCTAAGCCCTACAATTTTTAGGGACCAAGACTTCTGAGGGTTGCTCGTAAGGGTGCAGTCGGTTGATGGGAAGAATAAAGCATTTTTTTTTAACACTCCTGTTACTCATCAATCTACTAACCTTCAAATCACACAAAAGGCATTAATTCTCTACATTTATCATCTTTCACTAGGCATGTATTGATTGAACGATTGGATGCATAGCGTACTCCTCGATGAGCCCAGCCCTGCAGGCAATTTAAATCAGAAATCCCTACAGCCAGCGTAAAAGCTTTGGAAATGGCTGAACAAAAGTTCTGTCGAACATGATATTCAGTATATTATCGAAATAAGTTACAAACAGTACGATTTGTGAGCTAATATTCTGATAGAGATCTAATATCTTATAGTATACAGGATGGCCCATCGAAAATTTGACGTGGGAGTTTTGGGATAGAAATAAAGTACCTAGGTGTGGAAAATGCTAGGACAGGCCAGGCCGATTTTTGTTTAGGGAAGGGACTTTTATTTTCCTATCTGCAGTACTGTCACTTCAAACCTCGAGCAGTGGCGTGAACAACCCCTTAAATTTGAAAAGGCAACAAAAAAAAAATTGTTTCAAAATTGTTTTTTCCGTTAACCAGCTGTCACCCCCCCTACGAACGACAGCCCTCAGAAGTCGAAACTTGTGCGAGCTAAGGCTTAACGAGGTCTTACCTTCTAACGTGCGATTCCTAGCACGAGACCAGTGACCATGCTGGGAATCGAACCCACGTCCCTCTGATTGATAGACTAGCGCTCTACCATCATGACCACTGTAACAACAGTAACAGCACATCGTTAAACAAACAACAGCGTCCTGATTTTCAAGTTGCGATGAAACGTTTGTGAATTTTTTTTCTATAAGTTGAATCTGGACGAGATTTAAGCGCTACAAATATAAGGACATCTTCGTTTCTCGAAAGTCCCCGATATGTTATTGTATGATTCCAAGTAAATCATACTGAAGTGAATAACGATACTTTCGCATGGAATCACTTCAATATTTTCAATATTACGGTAACACTCAACTGTGAAATTCAACCCAAAAAGATGTTGCACTTGAACTTCACCAAATAAACTTCAATGCGGAGTTGAAAGGGATCATATAACTCGGACATATTTTCGAAAATTTGGTCTAATTTTGTTAAAATCAATCTTTTCCGAGTATGCTCACCAAATTTCAAGTCTACTTCTAGTCAACTAAATATTTTATAAGCTATTTACGGAACCTCTGCATCTTCGAGTTGAAAATTTTCCAAAATTTGCACAATTGTTCAATCATCAAATTCGTCGGTATATATTTTAAATTAAAAATCATAGGGAATACTAATTATAAGATTCTGAATCGATTGGCGTCAACAGAATTGCTTTAAATTTGATCGTTCCCGAATTGAAAATTTTCTCTGGAGTTGCAAGAGGTCATATAACTCAAGAACATCTTTAAACAAAATCTGCTCATATTTGTGAAATTCAATATCTTCGGAATATTCACACCAAATGTAAAGTCGATTATTCGTAAATTAAAGATTTCATAAGCTTTTTACAGTTTACATATAATCCATCAGAAAAGTAAAATCTCCAACTGAAATTGACTATGAATTAAAAGTATCGAACCAATAAAATCCAGTAAAGATATTCTAGAGAAGCGAAATGGTTCAGAATTAATTTTAAAGAAATCGAAAATAATCGAACGAGAAATTTGGAAAATCAATATATTGCAGTAACGGATAATCATCAAAATCTAAAAATACGAGAATCATAAATGATCGTATCGATCTTTCGAAGAACTGAACATTACAAGAATATAAAACTGTAATACCGTCAAAGGAGAATGACAGAAAATGGGAAGACAGATATTTGACCAAACCAGCAAATCAGAAAATCAATATTTTGTAGAAGTGGAAAAATATCGGAACAGAATATTATAAGAATTAAAATCGTCGAATCCATAGAGTACAAGACCTAAAGTTTCCATATTGAAAATAATCAGAAGAATAAATAGTAGAATCGAAAAGTACAGAACTGAAAAATATCAGAATTTGGAGAGGGGATAGCGGATGGCTGTAGTCTCTCAGAGATGGAGCAGCGTGCGGTCAATATTACAACCTAACCTAACCTAACCTAACCTAACCTAACCTAACCTAATCTAATCTAAAATTTCCATATTGAAAATAATCAGAAGAATAAATAGTAGAATCAAAAAGGACAGAACCGAAAAATATCAGAATTTGGAGAGAGGATAGCGGATGGCTCTAGTCTCTCAGAGATGGAGCAGCGTGCGGTCAATATTATAACCTAACCTAACCTAACCTAACCTAACCTAACCTAACCTAACCTAACCTAACCTAACCTAACCTAACCTAACCTAACCTAACCTAACCTAACCTAACCTAACCTAACCTAACCTAACCTAACCTAACCTAACCTAACCTCACCTAACCTAACCTAACCTCACCTAACCTAACCTCACCTAACTTAACTTAACCTAATCTAAAATTTCCATATTGAAAATAATCAGAAGAATAAATAGAATCAAAAAGGACAGAACCGAAAAATATCAGAATTTGGAGAGGGGATAGCGGATGGCTCTAGTCTCTCAGAGATGGAGCAGCGTGCGGTCAATATTACTAAATTCTAATATCAGAATTAATTCGCTCATCTCCTCCACAATTTCTGCTAGATTTCGATTCTGACCGTTTTCAGTCTGACACATTTTGTTTCCAAGGATTTTATGTTACTGCAGATTCATTTTCAGATAATTTATTGGATTTACGTTTTTAGATACGATTATATGTTGTTTTGATGGAATTACATTTCGATATTTTTTGAGCGTGATCGTTTTATGTTTTGAAGAGCTTAGGTTATTGAGATTTGCAATAACTTTATTTTCCCATTTCGGTCACTTTCCAATCTTACCGAATTCAGACCTATGAAATCTGGTTATACTGTTTTCGCATATGATGCTTTATTGTTTCTTATAAAAACATATTAGATGAATTTCAATTTGGATCATAATTTATTTCTATCCATTCAATTCTGCTGTTTTTAAGACCTATAAAATGTTATTCTGAAACACAATTGATTCTCCATTTTGTTGGTTTTACATATTACTGGTTTTTTCATTTATCGATATTACAAAAATAATTCTGCTATTCTATGGCCCACCTTTTTACAGAACTTCTGTACTTAACATCGAGTTGGAAATGCTCTAAAATCTGTTCATGTTAAATCAACAATTTTGTCTGTAAATATTTTTAATTCGAAATTATAGACCATACTCATTGCATGATTCTTAAGCGATTAGCGTCTACAGAATTGCTTTGTCATTGACCGTTCTCGACTTGAAAATTTTATCTGGTTGCAAGGGGTCATATAACTCGAGAACGTGTAAAAAAAAATTCAATATTTTCTGAATATTCACACCGAATTTACTGTCGATTCTTTGTAAACTAAAGATTTCATAAGCTTTTTACGGAACCTCTGCAACTTCGAGTTGAAAATTTTCGAAAATCTATTCAAGTGTTTAATCAACAATTTGGTCTGTACATATTTTAAAGTGTGATGCCAAGCACGGATGAGAATTCAAACCGTTTATGATCGTCGGTCACCCATCCAAACCGATCCACAGCTACCGTCTCGCACAATATGAATCAAATTCAATTAATGTAATAACTCGAATACTTTCTAGGAAATCATCAACCTACCTATAATCTTACAGCTTCTTCCTGATGATTCACGTATTGCCAAATTCATTAAATTCATTATATATCTAAAAACTGAATTTTTGTCTGAATGAACTACGCTTTCAGTCTGTATATGCCGACTCCTTTTCACAAATGATCAAAAAAACCATCTGAAAGGAACGTGAGTGAAAACAAATGGAACATGAATAAAGGTCAGGTACGTTAAACTTCTTTATTCCGAATCAGAAAACATCTTAGCTAATAAGAAACAGAAACCAATCCTAAAACAATTACGAAAATTATTCCTAACGTCCATTTCTCATTTGTTCATACATATTTATGGAACATAGGGCCGGAGAATATTGATATATTGAAATAACTCGAATTACTTCATTGTCTGGCCTGTGTTCAAAGATTCACACGAGCTATTCTGAAGACACTTTTTATATGATTCACGGATTCTTCACAACTGCCGATTCAATTAGGTTGTCTCACCCAAAAACGATTGTTCAGTAGACATTTTCATCGGGATCTGTTGTTGTGTTACGATAGTTTCATGTCGCTGATGTGCAAATCATTTTTGATGAATATTAAAATGACAAATCATTTATTCTCTCGGGCCTGAATCTTCAGTCCTCATAACATCGAGAACGTTCAAATACAATACAGATCTGGTGAAATATTATCGGCATATAGGATTCCTAATGCTGCTGCAACTGTAGTCCATTCAATACTTGAATCTCCATAGCGATTATTCGTTATAATTTGTACTGGTTGATACCAACTATCAACCAGATGTACTGAGAATGCTATAGGTTGTTTACCGAAATTTTACCAGATCTGTATACCTAATTCAATCTGGCTTGCACCTCAGTGTTATTTTGCTGCTTTTCATTGAATAACGCACATTCGATTGAAATGTTGGCTTAAAGCAGGGTAAAGTTCCAAACTGAACATATTACAAAATTTAGTTAATGGATCATAATCAGAATGGAATGAACAATACACTTCCATGAACGTTTACAGTAACAGAATCTTTGTCAGCGAGTCTCCAATATAAAACAGGTACTGCCCCCTATAACTGTTGGATTATATCCATCATATGGGCCGCGGTGGTATGCGGGTAAAATGCTCGCTCCATGAGACATACATCCGTAGGAGCATGAGTTCGAACCTCAGCACTGCCACCGGTCTCGTGCATGGCATCACACGTAATAAAAAGTAATGGCTACGTCTTCCCCTAGCTCGCACAAGTCTCTGACTTCTGAGGGTTGTACGTAGGGATGCAACCGGTTGACGGATATAACAACAAAATATTCATTAGTTTGATGCGATTAGTCAGTTATTTCGAGATGCAAAGGAACCTTAACTCCCACTGCTCCGCAAACTTCATTCCTTAACACTTATCCATAAAACCTTGATCACCCAGAGGCTTTCGTACTTGATTAATAGACTGAGACGATTTGAAAACATTAATGGATATCCAACCAGGAATAGGCGTCTGCTAGTAATTCTCCAACACTCTACCACCACCTTCAAACGTAGCTTCTCCTGCACCGCTTGCATACTTTATATTGCCTTGCTTCCTGAGTTTACCAATTATTCTATTATAAATTTCAAGAAGGAACTGAAAGCCCAATTATTTGTACTATGTAGGTTGATATAATGAACTATAATATGGCCATGTTTCTGTATTCCGATACAGGTTTTTGATAGAATCGTTTGTCTATTTTTTAGGTATGGATTCAAAAGATATACATTTTCCAAATCCACACCGTTGTTTATATTATTGAAAATTAACGATACATCAATTCCAAATTTTATGTGGTATCATTTTCTATTATTACATATTTTTTCAGAGCTTAAGGTTTGAGTTGAAATACACTGCTTGTCAGTAAAACTTCACCTATTCAATCGTATCAACATACATATTGCTGCTGTATTATCCATAGATGATTGAATGAAGTCCGTCAGAAATTCATCAGTCAGGCCCCAGTAAACACTCCCCACGTCCGCGGGGTTCAAGAATCATGTGTCCTGAGTAGCCGGAGTAAACCAAGAATTACGGCCTGCTGTATTCGTCCGGTTAAGATTTCTGTCGCATCACGGCAAGCCGGTATAATTTTCAAATTCGATCCCTCATTTCACCAAGTACCCCAATGATCAGAACCAACATTTTAACAAAATGGTTTGGGTGAAGACCGTGGGGTTCGAAGAATAAGTCTCGATATTTTGTCCGTTTTTTCTCCTCTCTTCAGACGAAGTTCGTTTCGCCAGGAGCCGAAAACTCTGTGACAAATATCATCATACTTTGATGGTCGAGGAGAACTACATCAGGCTTATTGGTTTTTATTTGCCTGAGGGTGATGAATGGGTGGTTCTAATAGATTCGGCACTTCTCATTTTCCACAACGAACTCAATATCCCTTGGAGCATAAGGCAACACCGGTGTCTCTTCTATACCGTACGAGGGTCTTAGATGGTAGTACACCACTCGTAGCGCCATATCTACAGCAGATGAAGGTGTTGAAAACACCATCCTGGCAGGCCATTATGGATCTCTCGGTCTTCGACTTCAGCCCGCTTGATCTGAGAAATGCGAAGATCAAGTTTCTGGATAAGCCAAGGTCTTCAATGTTCTTGAAGAAGATCCCATGCACTGTCCTTTCAGTGTCGAATACGAGAGCGATTTCATCGGCTCCACGGTTTGCTGTCTTGAAAAGAAATGCTCTGACCCCTGCTTTCTCATTATCGCATACTAAGCAGAGAAGGGGATCTGAACTCCTGATGACTTAACAAGGTCCATCCAGAACCATTCTGTTATTTAGACATTCAAGCTCAAAAGTCCATGGCCCCTTCGTTGTCTGAGGAAGTATAACCGTGGAACGAACGATTTAGGATACAAGCTCCTATGAAGATGCATCATTTTGCAAGTTTTTACATCGAGTTGTCTTCCCGAGTCTATTTCTATTCTAGCGTGAAGGTGCTTTACAAGAAAATTAGTTCCTTCAAACTGCCTTCTCTAGCCTTGGCTGGGCTGGTACTCAGTCGGGCGGTACGGCAGCCGCGGATGATTTTATCACCGGCTACCAGACCCGTAGTATCCGAGCCGATGCCTCTCCTCGGCTTCCATTGGAGACTAGTTAGGGTTGATTCTCAACCAGGCGGTGCGGCGGCCGCGAGTGATTCATCACTGGCTACCAGTCCCGCAGCACTCAATCTGGGGCTTCTCCTCACTTCTCACTGAAAGAAGGGGCCTTGGATAGGGTGTTGCGGGACTGGATGAATCACCTGCGGCCGTCGCTCCTCTCGGTTGAGAACCAGCTCTACCAGAGTTTTCACGAGGAGACATATCGAAAATCTGATCTTTGGTGGCAGCCGAGGAGGGGCCTTGGATCGGATGCTTCAGGACTGGTAGCCGGTGAATGAATCGCCCGATCAAGAACCAGCCCCACCAGGAGTTCCACGAGGAGGCAGATGGAGAATTAGTCCCCAGTTGAAGCCAAGGAGGGGTCTTGAATAGGACACTGCGGGTCGGGTAGCCGGTGATAGAATAATAATAATAATAATAATAATATCTTCTTTATTATTTCAAAAAGTGAAAACTTATCAAAATTGATATATTTAAACAATCAAGCGAAATAAAGGGCGAAGTTCATCGTCTGTAATGCTATGCATTACAGAAAATGTTTTTTCACTTGACCCTGATCACCCGCGGCCGCTGCACCGCTCGACTGAGCAGGACTTGAGGAGGCAGATTGGAGGAGCTAGGTCATGGATGAGGAGATAAGGGAATGGCAAGAAAGGCCCATGGGGTCTTACTTGCCTAGCTTCAGCAGCGGCCATCCCGCATCTACTACTACTGCTACTACTAGCTCCCACTGAAGGCAGATTTTCAAGATCTCGCATCCATGAGTGGATATGTGTTAAGTGTGGAAATAATCTATGGGCATTGGTGGTCGTGATGGTAGAGTGTTCGCTTCTCACCCAGGAGACGTCGGTTCAACTCCCAGTACCTGCCACCTGTCACCGATCTCATGTCACAAGTAGCTACACTAAGCCTTACTGCAGAGAGCAAACCTCTGGTGAGTAAAAACTTGCTAGTCCAAATTTGCTGTGCTTTAAAGTGAGTACAGCACAGCACAATGCATATATCGTAGTTTGTGTGTATCAGACTTCTTGTCCCTTCAAAAATATTTTTGAATAGGCCACTGGACCCAAAACCAGCCATTATGTGAGTAAATAATAAAAGCTTCGTTAATTTTTTTTCACTCTGTATTCAACTCTTTGAACACGTACTAATAAACATTACATCAAAAGTGATAAATGAGTATAGCCTCATTTACTTTTAAAACATTTGTCAAAAATTTAAATATAAAAACCGATTAATTTTTTACCGACCCGTGTGTATCCTCTGTAACATAATATGGAGACTATTTACACGATAAAATCCATTCATATCCAGCAGTCCAATAAAAAAATATGAACCGTCGCAAATAATTCACCGACATGTCTGCGATTTCCTCGCCCCGTATCGAAAGAGGGTGTTCGGCTAGCAGGATTGATAACAGGGCAAGTATAGTGATTACTGGAGTGCTGATGCTAAGATCTCGGACTCAGATTTTACTCTCGAACGTATACGGACGCGATATCGATCGGTAGAGAGTAACTTTCAGTGAAAGGTTCTGAAATCACCGAAGATGGACCGGTTTCATCCAATCTAGGTAAATTATAAATCCCTCCCGCTGTTTAGATGCCAAAATATACTTATACAAACCTTATAGTTGGATAACTTGACGGAAACTTCAAAGTCTAAGCCTTCTTTGAGTATGAGTTTACCGACGATACCATTTTCTTCAAAATCGTCTATGGGAGTGTAAATCTTGTAGGAGTATTCGAAGTCTGTGACATTAGCATAATGCCAAACTCCTACGAATCCCAGCAGTAGACTGTTCCAGCCCAGTCGAAAATCTGCCTGAAAAATTGTTTCTTTCGTTTATTTTCATACAAAATATATCAAGGGGCAGAGTTGGTCTTTAGAGATTGGCGAGTGGGCACCTCGTTTATCAGTATCAGTGATAACTGCATTGAAAGTGTGTATTAGGTAAATGCACTTGTTAATGAGTTTACATGCAGTAAAACTTTGGTTGCCCTCATGATTTGTGAACTTCGGACTATGGGTTTCTATATTTAGTTTAGGTGAAATTGAACGATTATCATCTCGTCTCAATTATCCTACCTGTTCTAATGAAATAAATATGAATAAAATGAGAAAAACAGATTGTTGTTTTAGCGTTCGTAAGTCTCTGAAGATACCTAACAATTTAAAATTGAATTTCGATATCGACATATAAATTGATGACAAATTTCCAAATAAAACTCCGTATATTTCTATACTTCCTATATTTGCAACACTAATGCTTCTGCTATATATCGAAAAACAGGAAGTTTTATTTCTCATTTCTACAGAAATATATGTACACTCATCAAGGAATATGGTACTCAACAAAAATGAAATAGCCCAACTGAAACTTTTTTTCAAAACACAATGGCATATTCTCTTTTTAATCATTCAAACTTGCTATCTTCAACGAAAATAGCTGGCTGTCAGAAGCAGGACGTGCTTCAAAAGGTCCCAACACGTGTTTCAACTTTTTTTTTTCTTTCATGAAGAGTGGATAACACTTCTTGACGGAAGACCGTAAAAAAATAAATGAAAAATTGATTGAGTAATGCAATCTTTCGCATAAAACTGTGCAAGTATCCAACAGAAAACAACCACTGCCCCCTACGACCATTAAATTATATCTGTGAATATGTTGGGGAAGCGTACATGAGTGAGTTCAAATTCCATCTCGGTACCCGGTCCCGTGGTATCACACGTTAAATGGTACGGCCTACGTCTTCCCTAGCTCACACAAGTATCTCGTTGATGTCTGAGGAATGCTCGTAAGGGTGCAGCCGGTTGACAGAAATAACAATTTTAACAGTAATATTCCCCTACAATTAAAGCCGCGACTTCAAACAAGAAGCATTCCTTGGTAGCACAGACTCTAAGAAGAGTAAAGGCATTGAAATAAACAAAGTTCGAAGGTGTTCCGGAGAGTTTCAAATAAATGAGATGAAGAATTCCGACGAAATACCCCTCTATTCACACATTCTCATTAAGTGGAAGATATGATTGATAGAACAAGACAAGTGAAATGTCGCATGACCTATCCTATTAGTGATAAGAATTCTAGAACGTTGAAACTTGTATGTATGCTGGTGATCATTTCCAGCCAAATAACGAACAATAATCAATTGTTTTATTACAATCATCACTTGCAATAGTGTCCTCCTTGAGAAACATTGCACAAATGCATGACAGATGTGATTCAACGTATGAAAGAGACAGTAGTTGTCTTTTGTCAGATATTCACCTCATTTTTACTAGTTCGTGAAGATGTGTGGGTAGAAGGGTATTTCGACTTTGTCAGAATTACGCATTTCATTTATTTGAAGTTTGTTCGATTTCAAGTACCAAACAAATTCACTTCAACGGGCGTAGAGAACAGTAGTTGTTTTCTGTTGGATACCTGGCAATGAAAATAACATACAGTGTAGGTTTTATGTGAGAGATGGATGACCTGATCCAGTTTTTGAAATTATTATTCTTCTTTTGAATTTCTTCTGAGTTCAATAACAGCTTTGACATTAACGTCAAAAATTCTGTGAAGGTTGATTCAGCTGCATACGTGCGCGTGCAGGGATTTTAAAGCACGTGCGATTACACGTATATGCATTTTTGACGCACGTGCCTGAAAACTGCATGACAATTCACATATGTGCATTTCATTTGCTTTTCTACGACGTCATATTTTATTTGGCTTTGACAAAAATGCGAGGTGGGCATGCATATATCTGAATCAGCTTTAATATTCAGAAAACTTCATGAGAACCCAGAAAATTCAAGTGGAAATTATTAGTGTTTCGAATTTCTGAATGCATAATGTTTTAGAGAACATCAACGGTTTGAAGAGCATTATCATCCGCAAATTTCTTTTCAACGAATCGTTAAAGTGAAGTAGAAATAATATTGATGCCAGAATGGATCCTTGCGGAACACCAGCATTCATATGTAGAGTGTCAGATGAAACCCCATCGAATACCATATGACGATATCTGCCTGACAGAAAGCTAGATAACAATCATACAGCTGGGGGCTAATCCTTAAGATGGTATCTGGACGAGGAGTCACTGACGCCAAATGCGATCAAATACTTTGGAGGTATCTCAGAGACTTCCACCATATTTTCTGATAAACAGCTGCCATATATGCGAGACATAAACAAACTTTTGTCCAGTTGATCTCGGATGACGAAAATTATATTGTCGATCGTTCACCACTCCTGAGCGTTCCAGATTTTTCGTGACCTCGAAGATGATAGCTGGTTCCATGATCTTAGAGAACAGATAGCAATGCCATAAGTCTGTAGTTTCAAGAAAGGGTATCTACGCTTATTTTAGGAATTGATTGTACTTTAGCAATTTTTCAGTTTGAGGTGAAATAGTGCATGTACTTTTCCATCCTGAAATTCAAGTTGACTCGTCCAAGAATATTTCGAGAAAATGTTGTTCACTGCCCTTAATCACCGTGTTCAGCATTTAGCGTAGAACCCCCTATAAATATTCTCTCAAATGCTTCGATGAGCAACTCTGTTAATTTCAAACATCAAATTCATCAGGAAAGCTATTAAAATACAATAAACGATGAGTTGGAAACTCTTTGAGTAAGCAACCCATTATACAAGGTTTATTGTGTGAAATTGCCTGTTTCATTTAATATAGAATGAAACAGTTTTCCTCGAGAACTCCTTACTTTGTCTAGGTAAGTGTAGCCAAGAGTCGCTACTAAATGAACGTTCTGGGGAGATAAACATTGTCGTTCGATGGAGTTGATGCATTAACTTTTTTTAACAGCGATTGAAAAGGAGGAGGTCGTAATTGGCCATAGATCAGCCGCCCTTGAATGAAAATTCAGCTTTGCCAATAACTTATTTGGTTGAATTTTGTGATATCAAATACTGAACATTTTTACAACTGAGTGAATCCCTGAGACGACTTCAGCAACCCCTCTTGATTTCACTCTCGAGTCACTGACAGACACAGGTAAGATTCTGATTTGACCTTTGTAAAAAACGGTCAAAGAAAAATGGTAGGTAGTTCGCGAATCAATTGGTTCCCTTATATTCCAATTTAGTTGTATGAAAAACTTTTTCACACGGAGTGAAAATATGCTTAGGCCAATCAATAGAGGATTTTTTCGTAACAAAAACACTTGTAGAAAACCGACTGTGTTATCACTTGAAAAATAGTCCGTAGTTATATTCTGTTATGTTTTGAACTCGCAACTGTGATTTAATAATTTGTGATAAACATTTGAAAACAGAAAAACATGTTTTTGAAGTTTGTTGCTCATAATATGAAAACTTAAACAGCAATCTAGTTGCTCCAATGAGTAAAATTATAGAGAAATGAAATACGAAATAATAAGATTTTTCAAAACCCGATCAAATTATTAGTAACGGTGAAAAACTGGAAAAACCGAAAAATTTTGCGATTTTTTTAAATAATCATAACACGAAAGTAAACGAAAGTTAAACTTGAATTGGGAAAACTTCCTAATTTCAATGGAACGCTCTGTATTTCATTACATTTTCATTATCTACGTACTATTTTGAAATAATTTGTTTATGCTTCTATAATCGTTTCTTTACCGTTTTCGAATTATTGCGATTTTTGTGAAACATTTTGCACAAGTATTTTTAAAAATGCATACCTCAAAAACTTTTAACACTGAATCTCTAAAATTTGGTATACATGATATCCGTCGAAGTGAAATTATAATTATTTTCAGGAATTTACAGTGCCATCAAAAATGTCTTGTCATTCAGAGGTTTTCGAAATCCCTGAAATTTTTTCAAATGAAACTTGCTTATATTATTGATTGAATGAATCCAGAATTGAATTCTACTATTAAAGTATTGTTATTAATTTTTTCGATTTCGTTTCCATTATTTCAGGCAATCAAATTTATGTGAAATACATTTGAAATATATCTATTTTAATAATTATGGTTCATTTCGATTATAACAATGACATTTCATGAATATCTGACACATACACTTTTTTGTGTATCGCTTGTGAACATTTGAAATGGCCTAATCTGTTGATACGTTAATTAAAAGACATGCAGTTGAAATTCGCATGACATTTTCATAAAGAAATCCTTAGGAATTATAAACTTGCCGTTCGCAGTTGGTGTTGGCGTTCGCGATGGCGTCTGCCGTCGGCAGTTCGTAGCAACGACATTGACCATTTATAAATTTGTCGATGGCCGTTACGAAAACTATCATAATCTTAATTTATTGTGTCATATGTCTTGACACTCTTGACAGTGAGTATGCGTGTTTTTAGTTTACGACTTTTAACGTTTTTCTTGATTTCTTGTTTCTTGTCACGGTGGTCTGTAATCCCGACATATGACGTAAAACACGTGACAGCTAAAAATTGTTTTTATTGGCTCTTCTGACTTGCTACGAACGATGCTACGAACGGCTGACGGCAAAACTTGAAGTTCATAAGACGAACGGCAGCCCAACGGCGAACGGCAGCCCAACGGCGAACGGCAGCCCAACGGTGAACGGCAGCGTCGACGGTAGATATAAAAGGTCTTACGGGTTTCTGTACTTTTAATTGGGAATGCCAGCGCGAACGCCAACTCCAACGGCAAACAGCAAGTTTATAAATCTAGCTTTATAACTCAAAAACATTTCGAATTAGATATAGGAAACCTTGTTTCAGTGGGGAAGTTCCATTTGAAAAAACTTACTTTCAGATCGATTGTTTATGTTAACTTATGTGAATTTCCAAATTTTCATAATTCTGTACCAATGGAAACTTCGAATTCCTTTAGGCGTTACGTGATAATGCTTCCCCTTCCGGTCTCTTCTACTACTCGACCGCTTACGTGGGATTGGCCATTTTCAGTCATGTTTGCAAGCATTTTCCACCCATTTCGCAGAATTTTAGCTCAAAACAAGGGTGAATCTGGACAGCTTTTCTGAGGGGGAGTAAACCGTATCCATTATTCATTGAGCGCGAACAAATTTTGGACAAAAATAAAAATTCTTTGTTTACTTCATGCAAGTCGCGACGATGTAAGGAATTTGTCTCACTATAACTCTATCATAGGAACAATGATATTTTTCCAATTATGATAGCATTTTTTTGTTATGAATCGAATCAGTCTGGGGGGGGTAATTACCCCAAATACCCCTCCTCAGATCCACCCTTGGCGCAAAATAGGAAAATTGTAGATTGTAAGGGGTCGTACAGGCTGTGCAGCCTCACAAGCACTTCGACCTATAAGTTCCTTTGTGCGTGACTCTTGATCTATTCAAAAAAATCAAACTACTCGTGTTTTGTGTACATATACAGTACACATGACTCAATACTTTCATGAGAAGGGCCAACCCTACCACTTGAAAAATGACGTAGTTATGACTTTTCAAAAATATCGCAGAATTTTTCGGTTTCTCCAATTTTCCTCTGTTACTAATGATCCGATAGGATCGTAAAAAAATTCATTTTGTTTGTATTTCAATACTCTACAATTTCATCATTTCATCATTTGGAGCAACCAGATTGCTCTATGAGTTTTCATATTATACGTAAACTAGGTTTTTTTTCAAATGTTTATAACAAATTGAAAAATTGCAGTTGCGAGTCCGAAACATAACAAGATATTACTTCAGACTGTCTTCCATGTGAAACAACAGCCGGTTTTTTATTTGAAGAGATAAAAAATCTAACGACAATTTATTTTCAACCACCTGTTTGACCGCAAGTAACCCTAACTCCTTTTTTTCAAATGTCACTTGATATGTTTCTCTAGACTATCTTATTTTCCTCAAAATTCCCCATACAACTGCATATCATTGATCAAGAAAATCATCGAACTATTTTACCAAATTTCGATTCTTTTTACACAACACAGTTATCATTATTTATCATTCATGAGTCCTGTGTTAGGTTTGTCACCAAAACATCAAATAGAAATGATCCTGAATTAAATATTATCATTTCTTCTAATATAATTATAAATGGAAACGTTGCAGATATGAATCATATCTGTACTCGAATGACTGATGTTATTTTATACATTAGTCATTTGCTTTACAGAGATCAAGTGTGAGTGTAACTGAATATTAAATAAATGTGAGTCTACCTAAACTGGTCGTATGAATTTGATGCCCTATCCTAATATCCTTAAGGAAAACTGAACACCGAAGCCAAATTTTGTTTCCATCAAATATTCAATATCAATTTTGAAAGAATATTCACATATTTATAGATCACAAAATTTATATTTTATACGTACCTCTTCCGGTTTCAGTTTGGCAACAATAATCACTTCTTGCAAAAAGGTTACTGGTGTTGCCAAATGAAATTTCACATCAAAATTGGTGATACTGTGCATCGAAAGAATAACTTCAGTTCCAACAATGCCCGTTGGGTAGTTGACCATGGCGACGAACGTTCTCTTTTCAGTGGAAACAATGAAACGTAACTGGTATTTATCATCAGGAGTAGTTGCATTAATGACCAATCTGCAGTTTGTTATTCTCTTGAAATACCCTTCCATATCCAAATCGATTTTCTTGTGATCCATATCGAGCTGCGCAACTCCTCTTATATAATTCCTTTGCTTCGTAACTATCTTACCAACGAGGACAGCATTCTTCATGCCTTTGAACGGCGTTTTATAACGAAGAGTGCCGGTAAGGTTGGTGAATTCAAAGTTTGAGTCTATTTTCCACTGGCTTTCAGCTCCAATGATGAATTCCGGATTATACTGAAATAATAATCCGGATAATGAAGGCTAGCATTGAATTGAATCGCACTCACCATTAAATGTAAATTCGTATCGAAGTTTGTTTCATTTTGCATGTGGTTGATGGTTGTATTGATATTAGGTAGTTTATCAGATGAACTCACAATAGAACAACTATATTTGCAACTGAAATACGAATTTTTCGATGTGTAATCTCCGAACAAATCTACCATTACTTTCTGCCGCTTATCCCAAGACATTGTACCACGCAAATCGTATTTGTTGTTTACGTGTTCAAACCTGCAAAAATGGAAATATCAATGCTGTGCTATTCTTCGAAAAACTTCAGTAAAATCCCATTTTGCTTCGACAAATGGAAGTTGAATAATCGATACAAATAACTTTTCTGAAATTCGAGAGTAACGTAGCAAAAGTAAATCTAACAGAGTGCCAATGTAAATGATCATAGTACAGGTTGGGCCATCTGAGATATCCCCATTTACTTTTTGGTAGGACCAATCAGGAAGGAGTTCAATCCCCTATTAGAGAAGTTTGATAAATCAGTACAAATTTAATGTCATTATAGGTGATGAGAGATGAAGACGTATACGATCTGAGTGATACTTCGTAATAAATAATGGAAAGGATTCCAACCTATCCCGAGAAATATTTGGAAAACCAAATTCAGCTTAATCTGATATTTATCGAATGCTCCTCATGGATATCATTACTAATGCTTCTTGCAATCAAAAGGCAAAACCATATTATTTGATTGCCTGTTGGTGGCCACCTGCACACCGGTTTTAATATTATTACCACTCATCAGTGCCAGGGTGGGTTAGAACAAAAAAAGGCTTCAGTATCCCAGCCAACTGAAATATGTGTTTGGTATTCGATAACTTCTTTTTAATTGGAGCAATGGTTTACCTCCCAGTCGCGAGCTGAGGAAAGAATTCATAAATTCCACTGAATGGGTCAATTATGCTAATTCTCGGACAAATTCGATTGAATCTAACGTCAAAGAGCCACAAGGATCCATATTGGTCCCCTTACTGTTTTATCATCTTCTCATCAAACATTTCACATAGTGTTAAATCTTTACATCTACACGCCGATAACACCAAACTCTGACCACAGTTTTGTTCCTTATGCTGTTCATTAATTGATGCTTTATAATCAACCGTTATTTAGTTGAGAAACAAGCTTAGTCACAAGAAATGTTTCGAAATCATGAATATTATTGTCATTTATAGTGAATGATGAATCACTTCCAGTTAACATCAAATCCAAAATTCTCAAAGTTATAACCGATTTCGACTTGGGATTCGCAAAACATGTGAAAAAAATCAACTTGCACCCTTTTCATTACCGCTAATGTGGAAACGTTCTATCAGCCAAAAAAACAATGGGATACGTTGGTTTCACCATGGTTTCCGTACAAAAATCCTATTTATGATCATTAGATAGGAATTCAAAAAATATCGCAGAATATAATCAAAACTTAGTGATACTACGTGGTTGAACAAGAAACTCAAACAACATCTCATTCCCAGCATAGTCACAGACCATGGTATCACACGTTCAAAGGTAAGGGCTACGTCTTCGCTAGCTCGCACAAGTCTCTGACTTCTGAGGGTTGCTATTTTTTTTCTAGATGCTCGTATTTTCATCATTTCAATATGAGGTTCAACGCACGTTAACTCCACTAACTATCAAAACGAAATAATTCACTGGTTATCAATCTTCCCAACTAGGGTGGTATTTCTTTTCTCCGTTTAGCACACAATGTGAGTGGCGTTATACATAGCGATACTGATTTGCGAGATGTTAGCCTCTTCTGAAAGAACCTCGTGAATCTCCACTTCCACCCGGGCCAGTCGTTGCTTCTTCCTGAGCTCGGTAGTGTGAGATGGTAGTTCTGATGTCCCCCATTGGCAGTGTGATGCGAGGCTCCTCTGTAACCAGACCACGTGGTGTAGGTATCTTCTTTTACTTTTATTTCGGGCTGAGGAAGAGTTCTGACCCACCCCGCATCTGCGATACATAATTCCTCAGATTTCAGGAGCAAAAGGCGACATATTCCGGGTTCTCTTCATACTAAATATGATTCTTGACATGAATCGTCTCCGGGTGGGCTCAATGCTCTCGTGGCAATACAGAGGATCGTCCCTCAGATCATTCGTCGTTTGTGGGAGAGAATCTGGTTTCTTTAGAGTTGTTATGGAACCTTCTATCTCATTAATCACAATTTTCATGGGTTCAGCAGATTCTTCCACAGTTCCTCCGCTCCTTTTCGAACTTCCTTTTCGGGATTTTGTATTTTTCCCACTCTTCCTCATTGCCCTTCTTGATGACTGGTTTTACCAGCGAGTGAGATGCTTTAGAGTCACTTTCAAAGGACATGCCTCTTGGAATGCCTTGGTCATCGTGTTTCCTAATTTTTATACTTCGTGGTCGTCGAGTTGTTTCTTCTACAAAATGTCTGCCCTAAGAGCTCTAAGAGGCCTCCAAGGAAGGTGTCCCAATAGGTTGCTGAATGGTTTTGGTATTGTTGAACGTCCTTTGCTATGGCGTATACATTAAACGATCATTCGGTGATCTGACATCGATATGTCTTCCGATACCCTTGAACTCAACTTCAAAAGCACAGAGATAAAAAAACACTAACCCAATACTACGATACCTTATAACTAGGTCTGCATTGAAAAAAACAACTCACCTTCCATCCATTTTCAAAATCCTCCAATTGTCGAATGGCGTATTCAGTTGTGTATCGATTTCCAGATATAACCTCCTATCATATTCATACAAAATATCCATATCAATAGCCAGTGTTTTTCCATCGTCCCATGAAAGGCTAGCTAATGTTTGCAAATGTCTTCCTGGCGATAAAAATCATCATTAATAGTGAGTTTTATGGTCCAAATTCACTTTTAGACGGTTCATATATTTGTCGCAAAAGTAGTTTTAGACAAATGCGCGATTTCGTAGAAGCATTCCAGTAGATTGGAGCAATTTTAAATGTAATATACGATTGTTAGTAGTACGATTTCAATTGAATTCAGTCTGTATTGTGAGAATTCACTTACTTTCTAATAAAAATTTATAGTCTCCCTTTATAGTTCGTCCTGGGTAACTGACGATAAAATTGGCAATATAGTCGAACGAAGCATATTTTTCGTAATTGGCGGATATCATCAGTTTTTGGTCGGGGTCTCTATTTGCATCCCAGTTAATATCGAATCCTAGAGATTTATTATCAGCTTTATTGTATAAATACACAGAAAAAACTATATCTCTGAGCCTGAAACATAATCATAAAAATTTAAATTAAATTGGATGAGTAAGCTTTAATACGAACATAAAATTATTTAACTGATAGGTAAAAAAATGTGTACCGACCAGGATCGATAGTCCACGATTCCTCGTGTTTTAAATTGAAAAAAAAAATTATATTCAGCTTTGTACATGTTATCATCTAGCCCAAAAAAATACGCCTAATTTGTTTCTTCCTTCTCCTCGTTCTATAGTGTTTCGGAGGGGAATTAGGACGGCAGAACCCTGTCCCCAGAGGAGGCATATCCAATTGTCCCGCGGTGTTAGCAGGCAGGTCCAAATATCTTCCACACGTCATATAGAGCTTATGCGTGGGAATGAGGTGTTTCAATGCACAGACTGGACATTCACGAATAGTGATGTATTTGGTGTTCTATTGATTCATTCGAAAGCTCACAGCAAAAACTGGGTTTTGATAATGGTCTTACTAATAATGAAATATGGTGGATTACGTAATCCAATCTTCCGCAATAAAACCTATACAATAGGTAAAGTCGTCGGCAAGTATTCAACAAAAAACAACTACTGCCCCCTACGACCATTGAATTATATTTGTTTAATACTTATACAAATAAGGCTTCCGAGTTTGTAGAGGGCGTTGTCATACTCCTCAATGCTAGTGAAATTTCTCGTCAAAAGGCTTGTGGGTGAGGAGTTCTTATGAAATTTGTTTCTGATGTGTCGGGATGAAACCGACGTCACATATTTCCCGCAGCATATCTAACCGAATGTATCAATCGGGGTTGGTGGCCATGCGAAGTAACTTGTTCTGCACTATGTGAAAGTTTTGTAGGGAAAGTCTTCTTCATACCGCAGAACACTGAACAGGTGTATAAATTGCAGGTCTAATGATCTGTTTGTAGAATGATTACTTGCTGCATGAACACTTCTTCGAATTCCTGGCTATGAGAAGGTAGATTCGCTTGATCGCTACCCCGCCCTCCGAATAGCCAGAATTTTGCGATTGTGAAATATCCCCCCGGTATTTCACACTGATCGATTCACTTACGACTCCAACCTTGATCCTCAACTCCTAAACAATTTTTGAATAACGATTATTTTTGTGAGAAGTTCTGGTCACATTCATCCTTATATACCACGACACCACGATACAAATTCATCTGGATCAAATAGTCTGGAGAACAAATAGGCGTACAATGCAGTATCGCCACGTTTGTTCTCTTGGACCTCCGGAAGTACAGAAAGAGTATGCGTTGGGAGACAAGTACGAGCCCTGCGGGATACCCGTTCAGCTGCATACCTGCCTCCAGTAAATCTCACCGTTTCATTCAAGTGCGGTAACCATAACACTATCAGGCTGGCAAGTTGAAATACGCCTACTCATACTTACACTTCTGTTGAAACAATGCGTTGAGATAAAATACGCAAATACACCAACCAATCAGCCTTCCAGCCGATCTCGATGGTTATCACCTATTTCATCATGGCCAACATTGAATACTGCATTGAAATTATGGGTCGACAGCATTCAACTCGATGACCAGATTGTATAGCAGATACCGTACTCGTCTAAATCACGGATATCCCAGATTTGAATTCTGTTCAGTACTTATTTCTTATTGAGTTTTTTCTCATTTTGTTCGAATTGCCACCTACTCATTTTCATACACTGATTTCTTCTTTCTATACACTGATTCACAAACACATAAGTCTTTATCTACTATTCATTTGAATTCTTCAAAATGTATAGCCCCATAGTACTGTTTCTGTGAAAAATAATTATATTGGCCTCTAGGTCAAAGATAAAAAAATTCAACACTCTTCACTATGTCCTTCGTGGAATTCGAAGATTGTAAATAAGAGGAAGAGTTCTTCTGAATATTTGCAAATTATATCATCTATTATCATCCTTTCATATGGTGGCTAAGAAATAATCCTGGAAATGAACTTTTTCAATAAGAACAAGCAACATTTCAGAGAAAATCAATCATTTCCAAAACTGTAAAAACGGCTTTCATGGAGTTACAACAGACTGAGACGATTTCATTATTTATTATTCATTTCATTCTAATAATCGATGCTACGAGCCTTCAGCCTGACTGAACATCATTAATATAATGAGGAACAGTCTGACATCTTGCTTTACTCAAGTATTAGCGATATAGCCACGAAATGAACCCCAACATCGCTCTCGTGGATTAATACTTACTGGTCTATGTGTACGTCGGCATTGATTTTTTTGTATTCGCCATCATATACCGAACCGACATATCTATAAAGCTGGTTTATATATTTGATATGAATCTGGTTTCTTGTTTCTTCCTTCGATACGGTCTGATGGATGAAGAATAGCTCATACTCGTCTACGTTGTTATGTAATCCCTGAAATTACATAATTAACCGTTATTGGTGGAAAATCCGTGACCATCAAGGAACTTTTTTTAAAGCCATAAAATACACACTTTCTTGTTTATCATAAAAATCGGACTCCAGGAAAGATGTTAGCATGTAATTGTGATACAGTCTGTCCATAAAATATAACCCCACCCTCCCTCGTGAACTCTACAACAATTTTTTGATGCAACATTGTTGAATTTTGTTCGATTCAATGTTGAAGAGCATGATTTTGACAGGGGTGGGGGTCATTTTATAGACAGACTGTATTGGTTATAGTTTTCCTCTCTATTAACTTTTGAAAAGCTTGAAAAAATATTCAAATCAAGGATAGTATCTCATGCAACAAAAAATAAATTGATAAGCAATCGACAATATGGATTTCAAAGAACAAATCAACTCAAGATATGCCATAACTCATCTAACATCGGAAATAATAGAAAATATGTACAATGGAAAACATTTATATGTATTTTTGCCCGATCTAGCCACTGTTAATTTCTTTCAGCAATTAAATGTCTTGTAGGTTTTATTGGTGTGGTTAAAAAGTTGATGGAGAGTCACTTAACAGACAATAAACAGCAAGCAAAAGTTAATAATAGTATTACGAGCACCGTGAGAACTATACAGTATGGTGTACCCCAGGGTACTGTTCTAGATCCATTATTGTTTGCCTTATATATCAGTGATCTTTTGAGTCTAGAATATTTCTGGAGAAGTCATCAGTTTTGCAGACAGAACTGAAATAGGTAGTTCAGAGAGATATAAAAATGATAAAACAATGATTGGATTATTAAGTCCTTACCATAAACTTAGACGAAACCTACTATCTGCCTTTTCCTAATATGAAAATACTGAACCCGGTTATATGGTTCTCAAAATTGACGACAAATTTAAAAGCTCCTAGCCAAATAAATGATATATCTCTCTCTCAAGTATTTAGGGATGTTTGTTAATAAAATCCATTAGAAAGTCCAAAATTCCCTATCACCTTTAAGGACTTTATGGATTTTAATCAAAATCATATACTTTATATTCACTCCCAATGAATATATTTTTGAAAATAATGACAAAATTCGATGAGGTTCGTGGCACGATAGGAACAAGGTACCTGGTATGGATAAGATGGACGCAATACTGCTCAGAAACCTTCGAAGACAATCCCTGTTGCCACTATTATACATCATAAACAGTATAATAAAGTGGCAGCAACAACCAAAATGTGTTACGATTGCAGAAATTATCCCTATATCAAAGCCAGAAAAAACGGAAGGATCGAGAGCTACTGTGCGATCTCACTACTCGCTACGATGGTCAAGGTGGTGGATAGAATCCTGCTCAAAAGATTCCAGAAGATCAAAGGAGGGCTCTCGCTCATCACGGTGGAACAATTCGAGTTGGGAAAGGGCTTCAATCGAGATCTTGGCACATAAATGGTCCTGCTGGATATCCAGAAAGGCATTCGATACCGTCTGGATAGATGGTCTAGTCATGAAGATGTTACGAGCAGGCATACCTGATCATATGGTAAGAATCATGAACTCATGCCTGGTCGACAAGACTTTCAAGGTGTGGGTAAATGACAATGGCTACAAAATGAAGAGGGCCGGAGCAGGTGTACCGCAAGGTTCGAGCCTATCGCCAATGTTGTACCTGCTGTGTACACGCGAATTTCTAATGTTCGCTAACAAGAGCACAGCCATATATGTGGACAATACGGCAATCTAAGCCCAGTCGCACTCCTCACAGTAGAAGGTCGTGCCGTATCTGGCAAGCAACGAGATTTTGCTGAATCTGGCAAAAACAGAGCTCATGATTTTCACAAAGAAACATAAACCCGTAAGTGCGGAGGTCACCGGAGGATTCAGAGCTCGGAAAACCGGATAAACAGCTCGGAGTCTGTGAGGTATCTGGGAGTACAGCTTGACGACAAGAGATGAACACTTGGTAGGCATGTCAGCTTGACAATTCAATGAGCTGCGGTAGCACTGAAAAGGACATAACTGTTGGAATTCCGAGCTGGCTATGGAGAACAAGGTATTAATCTACGAGCAGGTCATTAGACTAACGATGATTTACGCCCGCCAAGTATTTGGCAGCTCCCTTAAAACCCATATCTGGAAACAGGAGAGAATGCAAAACAAAGTACTCCGTATCGTTACAAGCAGTGACAGATACAGTCGGCTACACGCACTGAGGAAGCTGACCGATATTCCATCCATCAAGGAAATTATTGAAGGACCGTCTGATAAATTCTACAGATACCATATCTTTAAAAGCCTGCCGACCAAGGATATAACATCAGTCTGAACCCACCACAACAGGCTACGAAGGCATGGAAGACTCATCCACCAGGCATTCGATATTATCTACGAGATCCCAGGAGATGAGTGATAAACCACTCATGGAACCCAGACATCTTCAAAGTTCAAACCCGGGTTTTTCGACGTTTTTCCGGGAGTCCATTGAAAACTCAATAATACATGAACCCAACAGCTCGATGGTTTACATATAATCAAACAGTACCACCCGCAAAACTTGAATGAGGAAGAGCTAACAACCTCGAGACTTAGCACCTACAGCATTCAGTCGCCTACATAACATCATAGGCCCTGCCCTAGTGAAGGTGTGAGCTGGTTTTGCTCGCTTCCTGTCAGCTCAGCAGGACAGGAGTAAAACCCCCACCCCTAAATGCAATATAACTCCATTCTGCCCCTCTGTGACTGAGTAATAGTTTTAGCGTTTTTAAATATTCGAGTGTTGTATCGTGCTATGAATTTCAACTGTAATTTAATTTGAATTACATTTTTGACATTGTTAGATTCGAGATGCGTGACAAATGCCTTAGATTTCTTGTACACCCACAAGAAAAATCTAGAGGTGTCATGTAAGAGGTCTGCCTATCCAACGATCCTGATAATTGTCGTTCAGTCATTTCCGCACAAGCCCTGTAGTAATGTGGTGGTGCATACCATCTTACCGGAACGTAAAGTCCATTCCGAGTTCATCTGCGTGTGCCTGAAGTAATTTTTGAATCACAGGGTTGATTTATTTTGAAGCATATCCAGGTACAGACACCCGGCTGAATTTTCCTCCACGACTATTGGACCTATGATGTGGTTACCCGAAATACCCACCTATGCGTTAAGTTTCTGTGGAGTTCGAGTGTGACCCTCGCGAAACATGCGGAAATTTATGTCTGACCAACAACGCACATTTTGTCTATTCAACGTTTCATTTAAAAAAGCCACACATTTATTTTCCCCATCAGAAATTCTGATGACCAATGAAATAAATACAAGTGAAAAATTCGGATCAGAATGATTTTTTGTGTCTGTAAGCAAATTAAAAGGCGAACAATTCTGTAATCGAATCATTTTTTATGGTAGATTATATAGATATAATACACTATTAAACAAATTGCGGTGTGTGATATATTCCTGGCTTTAAACAAGTATACACTAGTTTGTATGCGATTAAATTCATAATCTGTATATGAGCCGGTTAATTGATGTTTTACTTTTAATTGGGTGTTCAAAATAACATCCTTCATCACTCATTATCATGCCCGACTCCATTATGTTTCAGCCGTGTATTTTGAGTGGGATATCGCACAGAAAGGTGAAGTTTGCAGAACTTCGCAACTGTTATAAAACAACCGTGATACAAATGAATTACTTCCATTTATCAGATTTCAAATGGACGTGACGACCAAAACGCGCTCATTACTCGGAGCTTTCATGTTTTCGTTATCCCGATGTTTTATGTTTTCATGCACGTATGCGTATGTACGATTTTAATATTATGTACTATGATTAGTGCATCATGAATGCATCATAAATGCATGTCCACAACACCGAAAGATTTACAGCATCATTAAAAAAGTATGCAACATATGGAGAAATTTTTAAAATTAATTTCACATGAGAAATTATTGGCGATAAAAGTGGAGGCTCATCAAGAAACTCATAATGGTTGATCGAACAGTTATGTAGAGTCAATTCCACCCATCAATCAAATCATTTTCTATGAGATATCCCTCAGTTATTTTGGCAAAGTATTATAAGTTCATCACGTTATTTATGAGATGAATCGCTTTGGAGTAATTTTATGTATTTCTTACTTTTCATCAACGTTATTGCACTATATATTAATTAGAATCTGAATCTTAATCGTTTATGAGATTGCAACGAAATATTCCTCAAGAATTTTGTCTGTATTTCGAAAAATCAAGGCCCTTCAAGTCTGAAAAACAATTTTTGTACAAAAACCATAGACAACATGAATTTTCGATCGCCAATATGAGTTTCTTCCTAAGCACCAACTTTTGCCACGAATAATTTTTTTGTGAAATCAAAATAAAAAAGTTTTTCGTTTTTTACATACTTTTTGGAATACTCTGTATATACACCTAGGCGAATATATCACGATTTAATAAATTCACTAGATTAAATTCAAATAAATGGGATCAGATTCCACTCAATTGAAATTCACTTGGTAACAAATTTCCCTGCAAAACAGAAATGTGAAGTTGAAAACAAAATTGAATTAAAAATCAACTGGCAAAAAAGCAACTCAAACAGGAAACCAGTTTCTATCATAATATCCCCTACACTGAATAAAATTCATTAATAATATTTGGAATGAACATGGCAAGGCAGATTTTCCCTTTATTTGAAAGCTACCGAAAGCGCTCTTCCCCTAATAAAATAAAGTAACACTACCTTGAGACCATTTCTATGAAAAACTTCAAACGTGTCGGATATTGTGTATTCACCAAATACAGCGTCGGACTGTTGGCAAGAGGGCCTACCAGGATATTCACGAATGGGGCCCCCCAATTGAGCTATCGCTACGAGCCGCTCAGTAACTTTTTGTTTGTTGTAGAGCTAAAGAGTTACTGACGAAAAATGGCTCAAGCCATAGCGCCCTTAGTTTCTTTCCGATTTAATGATAATATTCCCCAGTGGAATAGCTTGTGCGTGAAGAGGTTATTATTATTATTATTTACTTTAGGTGACCAGCAAATATATTTGCTGATAATCGGCTCTGATTTTCGAATGAATACGTTATCTTTCTTTTAAACTTTTTCTGGTATTTTTTTTTCCTGAAATTTTGCGTACATTGTAAGTGAATCTGCCAAGTTTGTATTTTTACATGTTTTTTCAATTTTTCTTTTTGTTTTACTGCGACCGACTCGAAATTTACAGTTATACTGATTCGATCAATCTGAATCGATTGGCGGTCGCAGAATTGGTCTATCTTTATCTGTTCCCAAGTTGAAGAGGGACGGAGTCATTCCCCTCCTTATTTTTTTCTACTTCTATTCCTGAAATTTTTAACGTTGGATTCCTTTTATATGCCAAACCTTGAATCTGGATGAAATTTTGCGTATTTAGTATGGATTGTGAGTGAATCTGCCAAGTTTGTATTTTTCATGATTTTTAGGGACATTTTTCGATATTTCTCATAATTTTGTTTTACTGCGATTGACTCGAAATTTACAGATTATACTAAATCGATTGGCGTTCGCAGAATTGGTCTATCTTTAACAGTTCCCATATTTTTTTTTCAGTCCTATTCGTGACATATTTGACATTGTATTCCTTTTATATTGCACACCTTGTATCTAAGCATACACGAATCAAATATTTTCTGAATCTGCATGAAATTTTGCGTTTATAGTGCGGATTTCAAGTAAATCTGCCGATTTTGTATATTTTATGATTTTTAGGGGTCTACCCCTTTGAACTTTATTCGATTTTTCTTTTAATTTTGTTCGGTATAACATTAAAAAATATATTCAGGGCGGGTGAATCTGGTTAAAAATTTGGGTAGACAATTTGGTGAAGGCACCGATGATAATTACAGCGTTTAACCACTCAGGACCACTTAGGTAGAATAAGATAAGTGAGCTTTCGCTCTCGAAGATTCCAACATCGTTTACGAAACCGGGGGAAATTGTATTTCTGATACGACTCCAGCCGATTTGAGATATCCTTTCTCTCAACTGTTCATTGAATGAAACAGAGGATAGTAGAAGTAGAAGTAGTACGGGGAGGCTGTTACCAGAGCCAACCAAGTGGGCCCCCATGGGCCCCTTTTTGCCATTCCTCTCTCTCCTCATGCCTGGTGTTCCGCCTCCCTAAAGGTTCCACCTGCTCTCCTCAAAGTCTATAGATGCTTGTTTAGGGAGCAAGTTCTTTCAAGCCTCCTCCTCAAGCCCTGCTAGGGTTGGATCTCAGGTAAGCGGTACAGCAGCGGAGGGTGATTCCATCACCGGCTATGATCCCCGCAGTACTCGATCCGAGTTCATTCTTAAGCTTCTATTGGAGACTAGTTCTCCAGTCCTCACTGAGAGTTTCTTCCATCCGCCTCCTCGTGAAAGTCCTGATAGGACTGGTTCTCAATAGAGCGGTGCGGTGGTCGTGGGCGATCTATTCACCAGTTACCAGTCCCGCAGCACTCGATCCGAGGCCCCTACTCTGCTAAGTGTCGGTGGAACATGTGTGTTTCATACGTCGGTGTAGAATAAGCTAGGGCTCATGGGTTGCTACTCCCGTTGGCTGAGGCTCTTCAGCAACTCTTGGGGTGAGTAGTGGATAACTAGGTTGTCGTCGGAGTTTCAACTCCAGAAAGGATATCCGAATACCATAGGTTTTTTTGGGCATAAAAGAAGAGAGGCGGCCTAAATAACTTCAGGTCTTCCCTAGCACTGAAGAGGTGCAAGCACTTCGAAACTGACTAGTGATTATCCTGTTTAGCTTTGACAGCAGCTCTGTTGTTCGAGAACAAAAAGCATTTGAAATAAGGTCTTCCAGAAGAACCGTCGCACGAGTGTATGCCAGATTCACTTCAGCGTCCGTATTGCAAAGTATTAGATTTCTGTCGTACATATTCGTTATTACTTGCTTCGAAGGTCCTTCAAAGAGAGGAGTAATTACGGCTTTCTCGAAATATTCACTATCATACACGTACTGAACAACTTTCATTAACATCACAATAGTATTCTGAGAGATTTGGTTGGAAAGTATGACATTGTTTCTTGGTTTCTCAACAACGACAAATTATGACAATTCAAATGATGACTATATTTTGTTTCATCAACAAGTTTGTGCTGTGCCGCATATTAAATTTGTATGAAATATCTGTTAAAACGAAACGCAGATAATTAAACACCTGAATGGCGGTAGAATAGCAATTACAACTGGCAGAACCTCTATAATTCTACAGAATGAGACGCGTCCAAACTACGCACCGTCGAGAGAAACAGTCTAGTGTACCGCCGTCACCGTTCAGACAGTTGAATAATGAGTGAATGTCCGCCGTAATTAATACCGAACACGTGACGGTTGATTGCCAAACTCGGTGGAGAAGTTAGCGTTACTTACCTTCAGATCCAACTTCAATACGTCATTGTCACGGTGGAATTGCAGGTCAATGTTGATATCTCGGAAATTGGGAGACCTCAGGAGTAGCTTTACGTGATGGTCAGATGCGAGTGATGTGCTCTTATCCTGATAAAAGCCGAACGCCGACATACTGTGGCCACTGAACCACGTTCCAGAGAAATCTATCTGCGATAAAAACATTTTTGTTTAAACAAGTGGGGAAAAACATATCAGTATCTATGAAAGTAGTTCGACCTCTTTATTTTTATCCGCATTTTGGTGGAATCAAAATCAGTTGCCAACTATCAGTAATGATTTATACCAATGATAATATTTTTTTTTTATTGATATAATTGAACTTCAATAATATACACTTAGCTCCTTGTGAAATAAAAGAAACTTCAACGTGTAAGTGAGTCACCATAGCGGTAATCTTCCAATTTTACCTTGGAAATAAAAATTCTGAATAGCAGAAACTCAGAGATCGGTACAGGATGATTCGTGAGGTGATGGGTATTTGGTCTGTTCGGTATTAGTGTTTTTTTTTATAAAATGAGGCCTCCGTTACTCCTGGATCTTTCAATTCTTATTGTAAGACGGCATAAATCCAGGTCGAACAAATACAGAACGCGGTTATCCTTGGTTTACTATATTTGCTCAGGGTACTTCTTCAACCTATTAAACTCTGACTACTGAAAGTTGGAGCTGAGACCACATTTGTTGCACTGGTTGAACAGCACGGTAGTCTTGCTTTCCATAACATACGCCTCTTTGGTGTGGTGGCCCAGTACACAACAAAGAGAAGCCATAGACTAGGCAAGGTGCAAAAATGCCTGTCTTGGAGTCACGGGGACAATTGAATCAACTGCATTCATAGAGACACTCCTTAGATTGATTGCCTTCTTTACACCAAGTAGTGCAAGATTTGGTGCCTTCAGACTGCAGAACACATACCACAACATTAACGTTGGAATAGGACACATAAGTATCGTTTAAATCGTAAAGAGATCGGAGACGCGCTGGAAACGAAAACAGGCCACATTCCGGAATGGTACTGCTTCAATAACCCATTCAGGGTGCTGAAAGCAGGCAAAACTAAATGGGACGGCCCACAGCCCAATATCATTCCACAGGGAAAGATCTGATATACAAATGGATCCCAGATTGGGAATAGAGTATTCTCCAGAAACCCGAGTACTACCCTTTTTTCAGTTGTCATTCAGAAAGTATAATATGTTTTTCAGAAAGTATAATTTGTAATTCAGAATAACAAATTGTAATTCAGAAAACATTAAATGAAAATCAGATTGGTGAAATGAAATTCAGAAACTGTAACTTGTAATTCAGATTAGTGAATTGTATTTCAGAATGTGTAATTTGTAATTCAGATTAGTGAAGTGATAATCAGAAAGTGTAACTTGTAATTCAGAAAGCGTAAATTGTTATTTAGAGAGTACCAGCTGTAATTTATTGTCCTACCATTTCCTATTCTAACTTATCAAGTCCTTGACGAGCATAAAATGAAGGCTTTTACGGCCAGAAGTATAATCGAGGAGTATGGTTTCCGGGCTTTGGTTCAACTCCGTGGAGGCGGTTTCTATTGACGATTTGCTCACAACTGCGGTGAGCATCTTTAGTGTGAATTTCGTCGTATACTGATGAGTATTACGTCGCTCTTCGAGAAGACAAAATCCATGCTGATGCCCACCGCAGTTGTGAGCAAAACGTCCATAGAAACCGTCTCCACGGAGGTGAACCGACCACGGACCCAAAGCCCGGAAACTATACTCCTTGATTAAGTCCTTGACGGTTTCTGAATTACAAGTGATGGTTTCTGAATTACAATTGACGCTTTCTGAATAACAATTCACTAATCTGAAATTGAAGTTACACTTTCTGAAATACAATTTACTAATCTGAATTACATGTTACGGTTTCTGAAATTCAATTAACAGTTCTGAATTACATGTCATATTTTCTGAATTACATTTTACTAATCTGAATTTCAAGTTACACTTTCTGAATTACATGTGAAAAAGGTGTAGTATCAGCATCAGTCTTCCAGGCAGAGGTATTCGCCATCCTCCAATTCGCCAAGGAGAACAATCTGAGAAACGTCTAAAGTGGTACGGAACTGCACAGAAGAACTGAGAGCGCTGGCAGACCGGCATCACGTCAAACCGATATGGGTTCCAAGACACCAGGGAGTTGCAGGCAATGACAAAGCAGACAAATTTGCGAAAAAAAGATCAAAAATCCCCCAAGCCAAGGGCAGATGCTAGGGGTACCAAGGTATACCGTAAGAGCGTCTGTATGAAATTGGATTAGGGACAAACACAAGAATTACTGGGAAAGCTTCCAGGAAATAAATACACGAAATAATACATTGAAGAATAATGCCATTATAGATTGTAGATTGTAGAGGGTCGTGCGAAATTTATCAGTTTCCTGGGAGCTAAGTTCCTGATGTCGGAGGGCATTACGAATGCCCCTTCCAGGAATCTTTCCCTCTCTGGCATACCCATTTTTTTGAGGTGATATCCCAGAGGGCAGTCCCCAGTGAGTAGTCCCGTAACCAATCTCAAGTTTTTTTTTTCCAACTCGAGAAGCTGTTAATAGGTACAATGATGGAAGGTTTGGCATTGCCTCTAGAGCTGCAGTAGGGCACTTAAATAGTGCTCGTGTGGTTCCCAGGCATGTACTTTTTGCATCTTGACTTCTGTTGAAATTAGTTGCATTTTTGGCCACCATAACATTGAGGCGTAGGTGACCATATGTTTGATGAGCATTTGGTATGACCGTGAAATAACTTTTAGTTGCATGTCTTAGCGAAGACTCTGCTGCATGTATCGTGGCATAACAACATAGCAGACCTGTTAGACATAAGCAGGAGCCAGCTGACAACCTCAATAAAATGAGACTATAATGGAGACCTGACCTGCAGACTCTAATGTAAGGATCCAGACACTTTTGAACGCAACCATTAGAAGTTCAAAATTCTGTTGACCGTGGTCGAAATTATTTCTTGTCATTTTTCCTACTGCGCCCTTGAGAACAACCCTCAGAAGTCTACAGGAGACTTGTGCAATCTCAAGAACGAACGAAAATTCTTCCTGAATATGGCCTGCAAGTACACCATTCAAAATGTGATCGCTCCCACGGTTGCTTGACTTCCTGGTCGACTCAACTCGACCTATCCACTACAGCTGTCTTCTCGAAGAAGACGTATTCGTATGACTTGTGCAAAATCGGGGCCAGGTGCGAACCCTGAACGATCAAGAATCATTTGATATGAATTTCGAAAGAGCTCAATTCGACTAATTGTTAGTGTAATTGGATATATCCTATTGAATACGTAGGAATGTCACGAAACTTGACATTGATTTTATTGAATCATTGTTTAATTGAAAGATCCAGTGGTGCTTAGGCTATTTGGGTCTGTTTTATCGCTTACGATACATCCGTATCTTTTTGGAAATATTCAATATTGGATATGCCAATGAGAAAAACTAGGATTTACTTTCATAGATACTTAGTCAAACTCATGAAAACATATTGTTTCACAAGAATTGATATCAAATATTCAACTCACCATATAATCTTTCTTAGATTTTTCGACGATTTCCAACTTTAAAATCATTGGCGTGAACGATGGTATCGTGACGTTAACATGTGTTTTAATTTGTTCCAAAGCTGTGCGAGGATGCGACCAGAATATCGTTACTGAAACTTCTTTGTTCTTTCCATACTTAACTAGTAATGCGGTCGTAATATTGTGACGGAACGTTTCATAGATGAATTCTCCCTTCAAATCCAAATTGCTGGATTTTCTGTTCAGTGTTGTAATGGCTCTGAATATTCGCTTGTTATCGGCGAACACTTTGGACGACAACAGCAGCTCGAATTTCAGTGTGTTGAAGTCGGCTTCCGGGTGATTTTCCGAAAGAGGATTCTGATGAAGCTTAATAGTTAGATCCGTGTGTCCGCCTATGTTCTGAAAATATAAATACGGGATATCAATTGAAGTACAGTAGTTTTTTACAATACAGTTTGGATATGGATATTACAAAAATGCTTCAGTTTCGTATTCAGTGTCAGGAGAATTAACAATTTTTCACTGTTTTGCCTTTTGTGTTTATAATAACAAAGATATCAATCCACAATTTCAGATGAATTGTATAGTACTGATCACTTCATAGTTATACAAATGACATCGCTAATGGACTGTCCACCTTCAATGTCTTTGAATTAAGTGGAAATATAAGGTCTAAGAACCGAATTAGAAACGATCTTCACCCATCTATTTTATGGATGAAATGTTTTTAATATCAAATCAATACTAGTGATTTACACCCATCTGTTTAATGAATAAATCTCATATCAAAATAAACGCCATTTTATTGCGAACACGATGATATAGGGTTGTCTGCAAAAAATCTGGTTTGAGACGGCTGGCGAGCTTCAAGAAGAAATTTTGTTGCAAATAAAAATGTGCCACATAAAGGTCCAAGCGAACTATTCCATGCGATATTTATGATATTGCAGTATATAAATGTGCAGTCAAAAAATTTAAATAAAAAATTACAAAACTTAGGGATTTTACGTTGCGTCTGAATATTTCATTAAAATACAAAAATATACAAAAAAAATTTATTAAATTCGGGAGAGTCGTCATCATTTTATGAAATTTCAACAAGATCGTGTATTTTCGAAGGCGTTTTAGATCCTATTGATTTAAAATAATCATCTGAATGCCAATAGCAGTTTTTAGGCTGGAGTTTTATGCATTTAGGGTCCGTTGCATTAACCACATGGAATTGACAAAAATTGTTATCAAAATTTCTTGTTGTAGGGATATCCAGCATGGTGGTATAGTGTTCGAGTCAAAACTTCTTCATTTCCAAAAAAACTGTTCGCCAACTTCTTTCGCAGAATCATCCTTCAAATAAATCTGATATTCAGCATCACTAACTCTGATGCAGCGATTTATACCATACATTCTACCAGCATTCCATCTTTTCGTTGATGAACATATTAGCTTCATCAGTTAATGGTACAAGAACTGTTTGGTACTTTTCATTCTTGGACAATATTTTAGATTGTTCAAGTTATCTTTATTGTATATGAAATGCTGCCATGTGATCACACTCTGTAAATGTATGGATAGCGGCTAGGCTTCAACATGATCCAACATATATCCTCTGTCGGTGCAGTTACTGCAATCAAGGGTTGGATATGTTTTTTATCAAGAAGTTACTTTTTATGAAGTACTGAAAATGTATGATACCTGATGTTTATGAAATGTTTTATTTGCGTCGTTGAAAGAACATTTTCCCAAAAATAACTTCACAGAAAGTCGATGTTCAAATTTCTCAAGATTTGGTGTCATTATTTTATTATAAATAGAATATAAGACGTGAATGTACTACTAATAATAATTTAGAAGAATCAAATAGTATGTAGATACTTTTACTCGAATTATAAAATTTCTCATTTTATTTATTTCTCAAAGCAGGTTTTTTATAACACGAAGTATGATAACCAAAAAAATCGGGTGTCGCTTTAGTTGGTTCAACTTCATTGTAATTAAAGTTTTTTTTTTTCCGAAAAGCTAACTTCTATAAATGAACAACTTTCGAAAGTTCCATTATCAAAATCAATTATACAGCCGCCCGAGTCACACAAAAAAACACCTCTCAGCCATTTTTTATCACAATTCTTTTTATAAATATAACTATACATTTCAATTATAGGATCATTATTATCATTATCAAAAAATATATTCAACATTGTGAAAAAATAGGAATACCAAAAGCAACAACTAAAATGGAACGACTTGCCTGTTCAGATACTCCCGTTACCATCCGATATCCAATTATTCAACGATTTTTGAGTATCTATTTGCTGGGTCTGTAGAATGTTCAACCCTCGACCTCGTAGACACAGATTTTATAACGTGTTTTTTTCTCACTGGAACAGCAGTTGGTGTTTGCTGTTGATTGGAAACGACAGAGTTTGCTCCTATACGTGCGTTCGGTTTTGAAAAATCTGAGAGGAGGGAGCAGATGCGTATCACGTGACCACCGAGCTAACTTAGTAAATAATATCCACCGAACGCTCTATCACATGGCTAAGCTAGGGAGCATGAAAATATGTCATATCTGTCTCGATTCGGAACTAACCGATATAAATCTGTTAGCTCAGCCACTGTAGATAAGAAAACTGAAGTAGATCCACTCCCAGTCGGCTCCCTTGATGTATCGGGTTCAGATTTTATTTTTTTCGGGCATGCGGTGGGGTAGGAGGGGTCAGCTGAGAGTTGTCCTGTCTCACTTGGTCTCACGTACGGCATTCTATCTCGAATTCATTTTGGTTGCGCAATAGCACAGAATACATCGCAAAATTCAGGGTGGGGATGTAGATACAAATATGGCGGCGAGTGACCCTACTTTAGTTCATTTATCTACGGTGGCTCAGCCGTAATTTACCGAGCGCCGAGTAGAAGCGAACGGAACAGACAAATTGAATAGAGCTGCCAGATATCATTAACCGAACGCGTATAATATACTGTTGTTGCTAGTTGCGATCTGACATGACCAACTCTTTTTTTGCAGCATTTTTGAACTTTTAATGTTTTATCAACGGAATAATAAGTAATATTATCATTCAATAAGTTACTGTTATGTATACAGGTATGTCTCTCAGAATTAAACTCTGAAGTTTTTTTTGACTGGACAAATATGAATAGTTTCAAATTTCTCGACTTTTTAAATCTCATTATAAGTATTGTAATCCATATTTCATTTTCGACCGATCATAAAATATGCATCTGTCGTTGGTTCTTGTTGATTAAATTCATATGTATATTCTTGTGATGAATACATTGATTAATTGATTAGGTTTGAAAAGTTTGGCATTATACGTACGTACGACCGTTTTGTCATAATCGGGTGGTTTTTGTTTTGTTGTGATCAAACCAACTCGTTATCATTTTCGTGCGATGAAATTTACTATGTATCTTTGATTTAATGAATA
This sequence comes from Chrysolina americana, assembly GCA_958502065.1. NCBI lineage: Eukaryota > Metazoa > Arthropoda > Insecta > Coleoptera > Chrysomelidae > Chrysolina > Chrysolina americana. The sequence goes on along the minus strand of OY293420.1, from coordinate 53,760,044 downwards.
TTATTCTTCTGAATTGAATTCATAAAATCTAATTTCAAACTCGAAAAGTCGACCTTTTAACTCGGAAACTTCAACATTGAACTCAAAAATTCAGACTTTGAAATCGGAATTTTTGAGTTTGAAGTTAAGAAAAAGATATTCTGACTAAGTCGGAAAACTACGAAATAAACCTTAGTCATGGCCCTTAAACGCTTCAATAGGATTCCAATAGTTGTTCCGAATCTGTAACAATTTGTTTTTGCAAACAATCTTCAAAAAATGTATACAATTTGGGAAATGTTCATATCATTTAGTATCATTCAGAATGGGAAATATCCAAATGGAAGCTGTATACAATAGCAGAAACAGTTTTAACTCAACAAACCAGAATCAACCACAATTTTCCCAAATTCAACTCAAAGAAAATGGGATATTTATTCCTTAAAACGAATTGCACCTATAAATATATTTATCTCACCTGGAAAGTGGCATTCGCATCGAAATTCATATTCGGATAAGCAGTGGAAACAAGTCTGGAGAATCCTTCGAAAACAACTAAATTTTTATGGGACCTATTTGCTGCGCCAAACACCATAGTGACTCTTTGTTCCTTCGTATGTAAGAATTTGTAATCATTGAACAAACTAGCTTCTATAGACGACTCACTTTTCGATACATATCCGTAGAGTCTCGAATTGAATCGTTTCGTTTCGAACTTCAGGTCAACGCTATACTGGGATATTCCTTTTTTGCTCATCAGATCGATATTACCTGCAAGGTGAATTGAATTCATTAAAGTTTGATCAATTGAGACACAAAATACCATCATTCCAAAACTCATTCGTTCGAATATTTTCATCCCTAACAAAAAATAACTTAATACCAATTACAATCTTTTAACCATTTGCTCTTTCAGTTTCATCACCAGAAGGTTAACGTGAAAAACATTCACAAACTTATTCTCCCATTCTATTCTTCATTCCTTGCTTAACTTTTATCCACGTCACTCTCTGCTAAAAGAGTCGTCTACGATTTTTTACTGAGTAATGTTCCAGTTTTCGCAAATGACTTCTCGGTACTATTTTCTGAAGTAAATCACCCTCTTCGTACCTTGATATTTATGAAAGAGGGGCTTCATTGTCATACTGTGGAAATTTCAAGTGTAGCAAGTAACAAAATTGGACACAATGGAAGTTGGCTTCTCAGCCTATTCCACTGCGACCTTTTCAGATACATGAAACACAATATATATCCTAGTTTCAAGTTTCCATATTTTGGTCCTTTTGATGATATTGACTTCATGTAAATTGATGGTACCAGTTTTTCCTGTTTCAGTTCTAGGTACCAAGGCCGTGTTAGATCTCCATATCATCACAACAGCTGATTTATGATCGCTGTCCTGTTACTCTTCTGCCTCTCTGAATTTTGTTGAGTTTCTTCAGCATTGTGGTGATCTAGACTTACTCAGACTTACAGCCCTTTAAGACACAACATTCTAAATGTAGCCCGTTAATAAAAGCATGCATCGATGACTAATTCGAGTATAGCTTTCTTTGTTCTGTTGCCAATATCGACATTGAATATTTCTGCTGAAAAACTCGCGGTATTTTTGACAGATCCAGATGCAAGTTTCCAGACTATAGACATGAACCCACACCTTTCTTCTTTGACATCATCATTGAATGGACATTATCAAACAATCAGATGTCAGCTCGGACTGCCTATGTCACCAATCTATCCTCGCCTGTCACGTCCATTTTCCTATCACACTGTTCGCTTCGAAATAAGGCGAAATGAGGACTCGTCAGTTACCATTTTATTGTTCAGTGGTAAATTGGTCTGATTTCACAGTCAATAGATACACTAAAGCTGTTTCCGGCCAGAGTAGAAACAATCTCATAGGTAAGCTAGATCATCTTCCGTGAATCAGTATTTTGTACCTCATAATATATTAATTGTAATTGTGAAAAACTATACAGGAAACGATTTGATCTTCACAATTACTATTCAAATTTCAAGGAATGTTTCGCTAACAGACTAGTTTCTTGAAGTGCATAACATCGATTGATTTCTTTTGCGAGTACTGGAATAGAAAATAATATCATCATTCCAATAATAGATGTGATTCACGTCTTCAAATATCTTGAATACTCTGTAATCATCTGCATGTACTGAGGATTATGATGTTATCATCAAGGAAAAATCATTTATAGAGATCAAGAAAAGGATAGGGCTAATGTTTGACTCCTGTGGTACTCCAGAACCTGCCAGGAACTGGTTTGACTCTTAGCCAAGAATACTGAACCCTATTCCAAAGATATGAAATGGGGAATTTCAGCAACTGGTTACTGAATCCATATAACTTCAATTTAGCTAAGAATATATTATGATTGAGCTCGGCAAAGTCTGTATATAAGTAGTCACTTTTTCCATTCCTTTCCTTTCAAATGTTTGATGTTGGTCGGACTTTTTTCTACACAAACTATGTTGTTTATCGGATAAAACTTTATCAACTGAGGGATTGAAATTTTTAAAATATCTATTGGCCTAAAATTATGAATACTGTTTCTGTCTCATTTTTTTAGGGAAATGTCTACTATCATTTCCAGATGAACTGTTCAACTAGAAAACGGTTAAAGATTACTAGAAAAAGTCCTGAGGGGTAGACCCCTAAAAATCATGAAAAATACGAAATTTTTAAATTCTCAACAACAAATCTCATTTGACTTACAGTTCGGCCATCAATTATATTAATTATAGTTTCAATATAATTCTTCAATTCATCTACATTATTATGTTTCATTTTGTACACCTCATTTTTCAGAAATCCCCAAAAATAAAAATTTAGAGGTGTCATGTCTGGTGAACGAAGGGGGCACTTAACAGGACCATTTGTAGCAATCCATCTCTTTCCAAAACAGCCTCGCAGCATTCTTTTTACGCCACTGACATTATGTGCCGGTGCTCCATTCTGCTGAAAATGGACCATCTGACGAGTCTCTAGAATAAGATCATCAAAAAACTCTTCCAACACTCTTGTTGATAAATTAATGTAACAGGGTCCGTTCAAAGAACCATGGTAGAAAAATGAACCGATAATTCTGCCTCTAAATAGACCACACCAAACATTAAAACTAAATCGTCTTTGCGGATTGTGGGGATGGATGGATGAATTGAAAAATTAGCCTCATCGCTCCATATAATATTTCTATAGTTTGGATCTTGTCTGCATTTATTCATAAAACAGCGACAAAACCCCAATCGTCTCTCAGGATCACCAAGTACTAGTGTTTGCACTGGTCTCAACTTATAAGGAGAAATCTTATGTTTCTTCAGAATTCGTTGAATACCTGACAGGGGAAGCTATTTATCTGGTGGAATTATTTGGATATGCCTCAAAGTCGGATAAAACGTCAATTTCTGTATCTTCAGATAATAAACAACGTTTTTTAGTTCTCCTCTTCTCAAAAACTTTTTCATTGTTCCTGAATCGACGATGAAGCACAGCAACAAACGCCGATTAGGTAATTCACGATCGGGGAACGAATTGCTGTAGTGTTGGAGTGCTCTTACGTTATTTTTCTGGCAAATCAAGTAGGATTCTAACATATCACATTTTTTTTGGTGGGAAAACGACATTTTGAAAATTATTCGAACAGTAGTTGACAGTCACAACAATTTATGACATTGTCATGATATACTGAGAATATTTGACAAATAGTATTTCAACAAAGTTTCAAGGCAACTTGATTGCTCATAATAATTATGTTTTATCGAATCAAACACATTTTTTCCATCCACATTCATATGACCCTCCAGTATTTTCTGTTCTGTACAAAAACGGCTTCAAAGTTATCATTACAGCAGACATTACGATTCACAAAATAAATGCGGCTTGCGTAATGGCTTTAACATGGAAATTATCGTTTTGTACATTAATACCAAATAGCTCAGTGGTGTCAATTGAGTGCTGCGACATGATGATCACGGGTTTCACGAGTTCACATCCCAGCGCAGTCTTTTCTTTTTACTGTCTTATTTTGCTATTAGTAACAAAATATTGTCATTTGTATAAGTACCAAAATTGAGTGTTTGGGCAATTATGAGGTTTTATTCGCCAATACAACGAAATTTTTTTGTACTAGTGAAAGAAATAAATATTTCCACATACGTCGCTCATTTTCCACTTCAGGAAGAAAGGTGATAAAAGCTTTGTTGTTGAGAATGTTATTACGAATCGAAATGCATGAAAAAATATAGGGTGTTCCATTGAAAAAAATTTCGTTTTATGAAATATTCCGAAAACGGGACTGTCAATTTTTTTTTTCAACTTCGAGAAGGCCATTAAAAATGCTACTAGTTTGTCCATTTAACCGAATTCGCAGCATCAATAATAACGGAGTTGGCAATGGTGCCGACTTGATTTGGAACACCCTGTATATAATGAAGACGACTCAGTTAGCTTCTTTTAATCATCAATACTTTTTCTCATCTTCTGTTAACCGTATCAATTCTACCACCTTGGTAATTCACCCAAGAATATATTTTAACCTTATTTTTCCCTAAAAAAATTTCATTTCCTATCGGTGTATTACTTTTCATATTCGAATTAATGAACTTCTCACTAATCACCGATTATCCATAAAATCGCCTTCTTCAAATTATTCATCGACTGATATCAGTCAGTCCAATCGTACCGACATCGATATTCATTTTCCGATCAGGGGTTATAATTATATTCCTGAAAATATGATAATCTACACTCGGGGGATCTAGTTACCTATTATTACTATCGAAGCTGCTGGATTGCTTTGGATAGAACAGATATGTAAATGTATTCAGTATGTAAATCAATTGAGACTATACTTGTATATAAGCAGTTCCCTTACTGTAATGAACTTTAGATCTCAGTATTTGGAATTAAACATAGGCCTTGTCATACATATATCTCAGTCTTCGCTGCAGATCGGATAATTTTCCGTTCACTTCCTTTGCTGTTCCGCTCATTACCATATTTACTGTTTCTTTTCCGGTGTCCGAGCGGTATAGGTCTTTGGCGCTCGATTGATTTTCAGGAAGTTGATACAGAGCGATGATTCTTCAAAGGGCGCCCTTCAACTGTGTTCAAATCAAGTATGATGTGAATTGCCCAAATATCAATCTCGGTAATGAGTGCTTGGTTGAGATACACGAACTACCGGGAGTGATGCTATAGGTTCTTCCGAGTTTGCCGAAAGTTTAAAAATGGATTCATCTTCAAAAATCAGTAACAGAAAACAATAATAATATCCTTCATATAACCCAACAGGCGGACCATTGAATACTATCATGTGAGTGGGAATATTATCACTATCAATATTATATTTTTTCCATCAGAGTGTATACTGTCTCAATAGGTACCCACATGCCTTTTTGAAAACAAGTATAACGTAAACTGCCCAGATGTCAATCTCGGTGACAAATGCTTGGATTATTCCGACCATTCAGGGTGTCGTAGTGAATATCTTTTGCTTTCTCTACAACTGAGAAGTGAATGCGCCACCAAAAAATCATTACAGATCGCGATAACGGTTTTATATTCCATCAGAATTGTAGTTATCCTTGTCTTAACTAATTTTTTCAGCTTTATGTAATGGTATCGAGTACCAATGATACCTCAAAGAAATCAGAAAACTTCCCTGAGTGAAATGATACATAAATAATATTGGACAACAGTTCTAACGTTTCAGCTGGAAGATTTTTCAAAATTTTTCCTGAAATTTCATCATAACCAGGTGACTTTTTTTGTCCAATAGAAAGTATCTCTTGTTCCAACTCATAAATATTAGTTTCATAAGGAATGCATATTTCTGAAATAAAGAGGTTTCTGAATCGTTCTATGGGGTCGTTATGCAGCGTCGGATCGTCGGCAATGGAACTTACCAGGAAATTCACGAATGGGGCCCCCCAATTGGGCTTTCACTACGAGTCGCTCAATACCTTTTTGTTTATTGTAGAGCTAAAGAGTGACTAACAAAAAATGCCCCAAGCCATAGCGCCCATATTTTCTGTCCGATTTGATGATTATATTCCCCAATGGCGGTTATTATTATTATTTACTGTAGGTGACCAGCAAATATATTTGCTGATAATCGGTCCTGATTTTCAAATTAATATATTTTCTTTCTTCTCAACTTTTTCTAATAGTTTTTTTTTTCCTGAGGTCACTGTTGTACAAATTGAGTGAAAATATATTTTTCCACATTAATTTTTCATGTAATCAGAACCGGACAATATTCAACAAAATAATTTGTTCATTTCACATTCATCATTGAAATTTGTAGGAAAAATGCATTGATGAAACACAAAATGAAAATATTATGTTGATTGACTCCATTGAGTTCATTTGAGGGAGGGAGGAGTCATTTCCCTCCATATTTTTTTCTACTTTCATTCGTGAAAATTTTGACGTTGTATTCCTTTAATATGTCGAACCTTGAATCTGAGCTTGAACAAATCATATATTTTCGGAATCTGCATGATATTTTCTGTATGTAGTACGGATCACAAGTGAATCTGTCGATTTTATATTTTTCATGATTTTTAGGGGTCTAATCCTTGGGAATTTTTTTTCGATTTCTCGAATTATTCTGTTTCACATCGAACTACTCAACACAGATCATTCTAATTTCATCGCTAATGATTGTTAAGGACCATGAAACCGGTACAGAGTTTTTCCCCTAATTGAATCGAAAAATAATTTCAATCGTTATGAGCTCATGCAGAAATATTTTTAATGATATTGAGACATCAAAAATTGAACGAATATTGAAGACTATGTCGAGTGATGATGTTCTAGATCTGATGTTGACACAAAGATCTTGAATCCAGAAAACATCTCAAGTTTTATTACCTAACCAATTCCACTACTATATCATAATAACTTGCCTCTTGACGGAAAATGAAACACATCTGATTTAAATTGCGAATAAAATCAGATCTTGAGTAATACACACGGAATATAGACATGCATTGAAAGTGAGATACAAATTGAGTCACTATGATACATGTAGCTGTAATTCCTAATAGACTCAACCAGTACCTTTCATTCTGCCTCATTATATCTGCTTTCTAGAATGTAATCATAACAATGACTATTCTGATTAGTTCAATGTGATCTGAGGTAAAACAATAATATTAGTCAAAAATCTGCCTCTTATGGACATTTTTTTGGTGTTGACTAACCATCAGACTTCTTCCAGACACTTCACTAATCAAAATATTTTCATTTTGACAAAATACCATTAAATAATCAAGTAGATCCGAGCCACCGGGAAAACATTACTTGCAAAAGCGGAATTTAAAAGTTTTTTGAAAACAAAAGCGAATGATGAAAATGAAAATGGATAATTTCGAAACTCGAAGAATGAAGTACATGGATGAAAAATGGAAAAATGTTCCTCACGAAATATAAAAATGAACATCGGAACAAAATATATAATAGCAATATTCAAAGAACATTGTGAAAATAATGGAGTAGGGAGCTTCTTGGCTGTAGTGCCTTTGGAATTACGATGAATAATTGCAGTAAAAGCCAGTAGCAGTGACCTGATTACAACCACTGCCCTGACTATCGAATTATATCTGACGGATTACCGTACCAAGGTTCCATCAATTTTGCGATTGTTCCAAATAGTAGAGTCCTATTCAGTTCAAGAATTGTAAGTTCACCTTAACAGAATATGGTTAAAAAATCTTATATATCGCTCTATACGGAAATGCCTGTTTGATTTTATGTTTGTTGGTTGTGCTCAGCGAGACTATACACTTTTTACGAATTGTCATGTGATAGAACAGTACACAAAGAAGAGTAATGGACCGATTATTGTACCTCATGAGACCCCTACTACAACTGTTAATGAGTGATTCAAATAGTTTTCGATTTTTAGTACTTTATTCTACTTTGATTCACGAAGAGACGATTATTTAGGTACTCTCATGAATGTATATTATGGTCTACACAATATATGTGAGAGGAAGGAAATGTCCATTGACGAAACGGTCAAAGTACCGTTCACCGGAAAAATAAAGCTGGAATGTTTAATACCACCTTCCACCCCTGGTGTAACAATGCCTCTTTGCCAGTAAAGCGAAATATCTGGGATTCCGATAAAATGGTGGATGCACCGGTACTTCCAATTTTTAAATCCGATCATCATTCCACCAAGCACCCCAATGATCAGAACCACCTTTTCATCAGAACGGTTTCGGCAAACCCTGTGGACTTCAAAAAATAAGTCACAATATTTAGTCGGTTTTTAATCCTCTTTTTCGGACGATGCTCGTTTCGCTAGGAGCTGAAACGAGTATTTCCAATAGATTCCGTTCTTGTCATTCTCCAAAATAGACTCAATGTCCCAAGGAGCATAAGGCAGAACCGTTGTCTCGTCTATACCGTACGACTGTCGTAGGTGATAGCACACCACTCGTAGCGCCGCGTTATGCCTATAGATACAGGCTGGGGCTGCATGAGCTTCACAAACTGACAGCAACGGCATTACGGTCTTAGGACCCCATAACATGCTCTTCAACACAGTGTCAGGTGACTACGGTAGACAAAGGTATTGAAGACATCATCCTGGCAGGCCATTATAAACTCTTAGCTCAAAAGTCCACGGTCTTTTCCTCATCTGGGGTAACAGACGATTAAGAATGTGAGCTTCTATGGAGAAGCATCATTTCGGAAGTTTTTACGTCGAGTTGCCACAGATCTTCACTGGAATAAAATCGGAATGGCAAGCATATTAGTAGCAGCAACTTTTTTCCTTCCTGACAGTTCTGATGAACAGATCTATTGGAGTATATGCTGATACTTGCCTAGGAACGAGTTTTTAACAGTTATTACTTCTTAGGAGTGGCGTTGCCCCACCCCTAGGTAAGTATACGTCTCTCTGGCATCCAGATGATGTGGGATGCTTCTGTCTACGAGCTGAACATCCTCTCCATATTCCTCGCCCCCTCATTTGAGATGAAGCGTGGCTCATTTGTCGATCCCAAACTCCATTCCGATAGCATGCGTGTACTCATGCACCAACCTCAAGACTGATTAAGATCCCTTTCTCCCGAGGCAAATAGTTTAAGGTCATCCATGTAGAACAGATGGTGACCTTATGTCTCCGGTTGCTGGGGGTGCCGCAGTTGTATTCGTGGGTTTTCCGTAGTGTCACGAACAATGACAATAGGGAGATGCAAAATAGAAGAGGACTGAGAATGTCTCCCTGAAACACGCCCCTTCTAAAGATAACCTGCTCCTTTTGGACTTCGACTTGATCAGATGTTATGCGAGTCCTCCAGAGCGGCATCAGCTGTTCAAAGCATCTCACTATTTGATCGGGAACCGCAAGGCATCGGAGCAAATGCATGGTGAGCTCATGCGTAATGCATCAAATGCCTTGCCAGAATCGATTCAGGCCATTGAAAGTTTATGCTCATACCGCACGGAGTCTTGCATGATATATCTGTCGATCAGTAAGTTCTCCACATCTAGCCATGAGTTTAAAACTCTTGCCAGATGATAGTGGGTGCATGAAAACTATTTCCACCAATAGTTATTAAGGCCATGACGGCCTGAAGCAGCGAAGTTCTTCGAGCCTTTGAGAGCCCGTCAAATTTCATCCGGAGTTATCGGATTGCGCAGTTCATTGGGCTCAGGCTGGCGAAACCTCCTGCAGAAAGCTTCGAACTGCGCTAGGGATGGAGTATCTACATTGGGTGATTGCGGATACTCATAGATATTCTCCCAGAAGGTTTCCACCCGATCACCACTCGGCGGGTTACCTAAAACACCTGGAGGCCCTTGGAATAAGCGAGACAGTTTATCGCGAAATTTCATGTTATCCGCAAGGCTTCTTGCCCGTCTCAATAGTGACTTCTTTGCAGTCACCAGCATTCGTATCCTATTAAGACAGTGCTGTTCAGTGGTGAACAGCTCGCCTTGATTCAGTGTGTGATGAGCTCGTCTTGAATTTGCGGTAATTCGCCGCACTTCGATCGTGAAAGGCCTATTGGCCGCCACGTAGTCCGCCACACACTGGAACAAGACGCATGTTGTCTCGCCGACTTGATTTAAGATCACCGGTAATGCTTCCTAATCAGAGGGGCGGTATCCTTCCTCTATGTTGAGACAAATGCTGAGCGGCGCCATACAAGGCAGAGTTGATTCGCCTGATGTCAGCATCTTCTGAATGAACATCGTAAAACTCAACATCCACCCGTGCCTATTATTGTGTCTTCAGGGGCTTGGTGTTATGAAGCGCCCTGTGGGTTCTGATACCTCCACAGCCAGAACGACATGTGGCATATCTGCCACTTCATCAACCGGCTGAGGAGGGGCTCTGACATAGCCTCGGCTCCGAAGAATAGATACATAATTCCTCAGATTTTGGACGGAAAAGGCAGCATGCTCTAGGTGTATCTCACGGGCTTGATCTAAGCTTCTGTCTTGTTTATGTGCCGTTCATACCTCCCAATCTGAGGGGCGGTATTCCTTCTCAATGTTCGAGACAAAGTCTGAGCGGCGTCATACACGGTAGAGTTGATTTTCCAGATGACAGCCTCTTCTGGCAGATAGAACACCCAAACCGCCACTTATATTTGCAACTTCGTTGATCGGCTGAAGATGAGCTCTGACATAGCCTCGACACAGAAGATGGGGCGACATGCTATGTGTGTATCCCACACCACGAAGTATACGTTATCGCCATATATATACTGTGGTGGTCGGTGGATCAGCGGTCTAAGGCACAAGCCGTTCGAAACTACAGCATAGCGATAGTTGGTTCGAGTCCGATATAGGTACGAGAATTTTTCTCAACTACTTTATATCGGATCGATAGGCGACCGCATGCCTTATTGAAAAGCAAGTGTATGGTGAGTTGTCTAGATGCCAAGCTTGGAGTGCACACCGACTACCCGAGGTGGTACTGTAGGTTTTCCGGGTTTTCCTACAGCTGAAAAGTGAATACATCATCTGAAACATCAGTAAGTCACCCCGGAGCGCCACTGCAAATAATAATAATAGCCGTCCTCTACCCGCACAGGCTAGACCTTTGGGTACACTCAACGAGTGTTTATGAGGGAGTGATATTATTATTATTATTATTATATATCCTCTCCTGGCGGGCTCACTGCTCTCATAACATTGTAGAAGGTTATCCCTCAGTTCGTATGTCCACTCAAATCGTCCATTGTTGTCGCGGTTGTCACCCTCATCCAAGAGGGTCTGTTCTGGGGTATCTTCCTCGTGTATTTGGAACCGTGTTACAGGGTTAACCGAGGGGTTAGCCTAGTATACCCATGCACGGCCGACATCAGGGGGAGTGATCATTCCCTCCAGGATGCGCCTTGGCGGCCGGTCCGGTTTTGCACCTGTTGCTCAAGAAAGTGGTGTCGCAACTCACCAAGGCCTTGGATGGTAGTTGAACCTCCCGCTTATTATTATTATTTTTATAATTTTTATTATAAGTCATATGCTACTAATTTGACGGTGGATATTTGAAGACCTTGTACGAAGATTCAATCAACCATGCCTAATCACTTCGTCTATACTTCTAAGACGATTGAGTTTCCCATAAATATCTTGAGTACAAAATCTGTTGGATAGACGTTGGCCAAAATAAAATCAGAAAAACATAAATGTGAGAATGCAAATAGAGTTCCGTTAGGACTTTCTCTCTATTTTCGATATAACTGCAATAACCATATCGAATAAAGTGTAAATGATCTGTCGCATCATATGAGTTCGTGGTATCAAATCTCAGGATTCAATGCGAAGTATTTTTTGATGACTTAAGAAAATCTTCCTTTAACAAAATACTATATTTCCCAAACAAATTCATTATCCCGCATCCATGTAGCCGCCACCTACCTGATATTCTGAAGACTTGTTCTCCGTTCACCCCCAAATAAACATTCGGTCTGTACGAGAATCCATTTTTGAGTTGGTGTCTCGTGAGAGAGGCACTCGCATCGAAGTGTTTTCTGTTATTAATATCCAGTGCAACCTGCATGAACTTTTCGTCTGGCGTATTTTTATATTTGCCTTGAGCTAAGACCGTTCCTGCCGATGACTGCAGCAACAACGTGAGATTCTGGCTATGTCTGTCAATTGTCAAATTAGCACTGAGAAGCCTGTTTACTGTCGAGCCCGGTGTATCGAAAGTCAGAGATACAATACTCAGATCCCTTCGCTGAGTCAATTTGTATTCGAATGAGTAATTATTGGCTGTTGGATCGGACTTCTGAAGGTGGCATCTGAAATTTGCTGGACCGGCTGCCAAAATGTACGGGATGTTCGTCATTTTGGTCAAGTTTATGAAACTATATTCGGTGCATAGTTTGAGACCTATTGTCTGGTCAACCACCGGCCAAGTGCACAGGGATTTGGAAACACGTTTCGATGACTTTCCTGTTTGAGGCTGTTCAACGTCGTGCTGTTTCACTAGGATTTCCGACCTGGAAGGTAACAGAATCATTTTTAATATTTTCGGAAACAATCGACTCTACCTAAAATCAATATCATAAATTATTCTACGTGGCAGTCGGATGCTATATTGGGAAGGATACACCTTAATATTGACTGACGATGGATTACAACTTTTTTAATGAGTACATGAGTGTCAGATTGGGTCCCGCCTCAACAATTATTGATGAAATATTTTTTTTTTTCTGAAATTCGGTTTCTCTATATCAATAATCGGTGGAGTATAATTAATACACTTGTTATAATTCAACCCTTATCGACGTTATACATGTAATGCCATCATTAATGCAACAACTATCAATATCAGCTTTGCTAATAAATTCGTTCTTGTTTATTTTCAGTTTTACATAACGAAAACCTTGTGGTGTTCAGAGAACAAAGTAGAAGAAAATACAGTACAAGAAATTGTATTCAGATCTTGATGTTACCCTCAGATTATTGAATTGTTTCTTAAAAGGTTTTTTGGGGATTTCAACCCTACACAGTCTGAATATTGAAAAATATAGAATTGGGAAATTCTATACAAATGACAGATTACTGAGTTCTCAAGACTGTTGTCCTAATGATTTAATTTCGTTAGTAACTTATCGTATCCTGAATTTACCTATCTGAAAAAACAAGTTTAAATAAGTAAAACATATTGTTTCAGATATTATATCTATCAAAATTCGTAAAAAAATCTCTTCAACGAAATCTGACAAAATTATTTTTTGGGTGAAATTTATCTTTATACAGGGCAACCCATCGATGTGAGGAAGCACAGTATCTCGCCTATCATGGGGAGTATGAAAAAATGTTTGAGATAAAAGTTATATGGTTTACTTCCTTGCTTATTAAAAAATATTAATGCGGACAATACAAGACATCATATTTTCAAATGGATCACCTTGTAAATTCCTTCGTTGAACTAAGCAAAAAGTTTTACACACGGAGGTATTTTCATTTTCAAAAACATTGCGGCGTTGTGAAGTTATTGCCGAAAGAAAGAAAATCTTCGGAAAAACAGACCATCACAAATGCCATCATAAAAACTTTATGAATAGAATTAGAGCAAAAATATTTGAGACATGCATCGACTAAACTGAGATGAAATGTCAGTATTAACTAAGAGGAACATTTTTGAAGCAGGAGATTTTATACGAAACCATTAAATTTTTTTAATGAAACACACATTATGTTAGGTCACTATTTTTTAGAACTATTTTATCACTGAAAATTTGAATGGTATATTCTCTCAAACTGGCACTTTTTGAGAAATCAACAATTCAAATTTCAATTTATCAAAAATTGTCTTTCTATGTACGTAGAATAGCTAGATTTTGACACTTGGTTACTGTTACTGGAATTCAATATAATTGCAATGTCGAACTTGAAACTGAAAATCAGTAGCGTAAAGTCTGGAAAACATGTTTTTGTTGAAGGTTTGGGGCCAGGTAGCCGCGTAGTTAGAAACACCGCTTTTCAATCATTCTGGCTGCCGGTCGTGTGGATTCAAAGCCTAACGACTGCAGTTCAATTTTGCTGATGGCCTGAGGAAGTGCTAAGAATCACACGTTAGAAGGTGAGACCTCGTCAATCCTTGGCTTGCACAAGTTTCGACTTCTAAGGGCTGTGTGAAAAATAGTCGTTTTAGGAGCTGTTGAAAATAGGTAATCCAAAAACGTCAACGCGAAATTTGTAAATATCAACAGGCCTACCAAGAACTAACGTTAGGCGGATTTTAAGAGAGAGCACAAATACAAGCCATACAGGACCAGAAGAGTTCGTAAACTCAGACCAGGAGATTTTGAACGTCGCATGGATTTTAACAAGTGGTTTCTGGAAAATTGTAACCAAGAGCGTGATTTTTCGCTATATTGTTGATGTAAATTTATAACCGCTTTATACTTGGACACAACAAAATCCTCATTCCATTGTGGAGCAGACAAGTCAAGGAAGATTTGGATTTAGTGTGTGGACAGGTGTTTTTAGGGGTAGAATTATCGGCTCGTTTATTAATAATGGCACTCTCACATCTCAGAGGTATGTGGAAATTTGAAGGCAAAATATTGAACCCCTTTTGTTGATGAATTGTCACTATTGGAGCTAATAAAAATATATTTTCAACAAGACGGAGCTTTGCCTCACAACACTGCAATTGTCACCAACTATCTGGCTGCAAATTTTGGTAACAATTGCATAGCCAACCAAGGACCCAACCGTTGGCCGGCCAGGTCACAGGACCTAACGCGCATGAACTTTTACCTCTGGGGAAGGTTAAAAGATCTTATTTTCAAATTGCCGACCAATTCTAGATACGAAAGCGGCAGTGATGCAAAATTTTGCTTCTCTCACTCCTATTGAACTAATTAATTCGGTAAAAAACGTTCAGAATAGGTCTCGCCCGTATGTAGAGAAACTGGTAGATATTTAGAACACCATCTCTGAAGAAATATATTCCATTGTTTGTTCTTTATCATTATTATTATTGTTGGAGTTTCATTTGATAGCTGTTGGAAAATTATTCTCAAGAAAACTACAGTTGTAACTGAAAATGTCGAAGTCCAGGCTGTTTTTGTATGAAAAACTTCCATGAGACACTATTTAGTTTATATTCTACCAACAGACGCAATTGCAATAATCTATGTAGATTTCATCATTTATACTCACTTGGCAACGAAAATTTCGTTCTTCTTCCTGGGCAAGCTGAACTTGAGGCTGGCCAGCTTATAGCCCCTAACCTTGACATCACCCTGTACGGTACTGTCGGTGTACATGTTCGTTTTGAGTTTGATTCCTGTACTTGCATAAAAGGCGTCCACGGACATCTCTCCTGTTAAATCGATGGAAACGCTCGGTTGAATGTCAGCAGTAAGATCGAGCTCAAGTTCTTTATCTTTCGAAAATCCCGCCGCATCTAAAGACCCATATAATTTGATGTTTATTGAAGCTGTTCCTGTGGCAGTTAGTGAGAGAGGTAAGCCCGCACCGCTGGGAATAACGTACTTGCCATCCAAAAACATCGCAGCTTTGTTATAATTGATTTCCTGTAGCGAAAGTAATTAAATGAACTATCACGAAAGACTTACTTCCATTCTCATAACGGAAGCACTCTCATACAGATTGTCTAAACGTTCAAGAAATTTGTGAGAGACAAAGCACGGAGATATAGGGAGAGATCGAAGGGAAATAGGGACGAAAGATTATAAGCGCTTCATTTACGAAGAAATATTGCAATATTCAGTATTGTACCATAAATATATAGGGTGGTTCATATTTGACTGTCTACAACGATATCTCGTGAACGGAGACTCAGAGGGGTGATTCGAAATGATGCAATAATTACACACCTGAGACGCTAAGAATCCAGTGGAATTAACTCAAAGAAAACTTGGGACATAATTATTTTTTTAAAAATTGTTCTCTTACATCTCATAAAAATGACCTTTGGACTTCTTTTCGTCTGGCGGATAGTTTTCTATATAAAAACTGAAATGCATCTCATTGAGACTAAATAAAAATCGCATAATTACAAGCAAAAGAAGAGCATTTTATTTTTCAAATCGGAAACCATCCGCTGGACGAAAAACATTGAAGAGCCCATGTCTATAGGAAGATAGAGAACCATTATAAAAATAATTTTTATTGGACCAGTAGCGTATTAATATTTCGAATGAAAACATTGTTGGGCATGCTAACAGGGACGCCACTGATGCCAATTTGAAAAAATATCTTGGAAATAATTTATTTTAATGCTTCTTTTGCATATACCAAAATTCAAAAAAATACAAATCGGTTGCCGAAAATTGTTTTTTTGTAAATTTCAACAATCAGTATCTCAGAAATAAAGCGGTTGCGGACCTAGATTCATATCAGAAATATTTTTTTGAATATCATCGAAAGATTATCGACCTTTAGGATCAGCTTTCAATTATGAATCACCCGGTGTATACCAAAAGGTCAGGAACATCTTGAGGATGCAGTAAAAATTCTGGGCTAGTTTTAAAAGAGTACCCTTTGTCATTTGGTATATATTTTCCTACGAATTTTTTGTATTCTAAACTACTCTAAACAAATCGACTCCTATATTACAGATACTACCAGAACAGATATAGGCACAGGCTCTGAAAGTTATGGCTCTAACTTTACTAGAATAATATGGACCTGAAGTGGGAGCGCCCTTAATTACATTGAAGCTTATGGGGCATAATTTTTGTTAATCATTGTACAGTAGTTTTTACAGCTTCACAAACATGGGATTGAAAAAAATACTAGAGT
Source organism: Chrysolina americana (assembly GCA_958502065.1). Classification (NCBI taxonomy): domain Eukaryota; kingdom Metazoa; phylum Arthropoda; class Insecta; order Coleoptera; family Chrysomelidae; genus Chrysolina; species Chrysolina americana. The sequence continues at coordinate 53,743,288 of OY293420.1, read as the reverse complement.
AATTGATAATTGACCGGCGATAATCAGACATAGCCATACACTGTTGTCTACTTCCCACGCGAAAGTAGCTGGTTTATGGAAACTGTATGGATTACGAAAATGAGTAGTTTTAGACTTTACTGTTGTTATTATCACAAGGCAGAGTTTATTTCTGCTTTCTGTTGTTCATTAGACGGTGGGGGGCTCTGCAACAGATAACTGGCCTTCCTTATTTTCTCCTATGTTCGTAGTACTGTGTGAACTACTGAATATCTCTAATATGATGGTAAAAGTTGTGACATATCGTCGTTAACTCAACAAGTTCAGTCAATGAAATTATTCGATTTCATCGCACAAGTATGCTACGACTTTTTTATTCAAGACTGCAGACTGATCATTTTTGGGCAAAGAAAATTGAGAGATTCTTATGATATTCACTTCGTTGTTGAACATTTTTTTCTCCGCCATCGAAAATATGAACGGAGTGTCATTTAATTCGGAATAGCGAATGGATGATTTTGGAAAAAATTCATGAGCTGCTTGCAAACATTGCAAAAAATTAAAAATTAACTGAAAATAAAATGGGGTTTGGTTTTCTGCAAATATCCCAAAAACTATATGACATTTTACAAATTTGAAAAAAGATTCAAAGAGACGAAGTAATGAATAATTGGGTAAAAACTTAAATTTTGGGCTTCATTTGCTCATTAATCAAGAAGAATAAATAAGTCTCAGGTTTTTTCATCGTATCTTAATTAGTTTCTGAGTTTTAATAAGTTTAAACATAAAAAACCAGGAGAGAATGATGGAGGAAAGAATTTTTAAAATTCGATAAAAGATTCAATATATTATTTTTCTCTGAAAATAATAAATGGTTGTTTTTGTTCCATGTCGGAAAAAAAAATTATATGGAAAAAATGTTATTGTTTTAAAAATATTGTTTATTAAACAAACAACGAAGATTTAAATAAAAACAATTTTTTTCAGTTATCAAAGATCAAAATAAATAATGATTTAAAAAATGATAATTCCTCAATAGTAATTACAGGTGGTAGAAAAAAATGGTTAATGAACAAATCTGTTTTAAAAGAAAACAAAATTTTTTCATAGAACGATTTCATTTTTGAAAATCATGATTTGCATCAAAGATTAGGTATCCAAAAGAAATTTTAAATTATCTCATGAACAATGCATTTGCTCATCACAATTTTTTAAACAAGCGGAAATAAAAATATTTAAAGATAACTTTCGGATTTAGTAATGTAAAAAAAATTATTTTTCAATGAATAATCTAGCTTTTTGATTTTTAACCTGAGTGAATTGTTGATAACAAGGTGAAAAATAACAATGTTTTAATTTTTCCAAAGGGAATCTCTTCAATAATAAAAAATTTTTTGATCGCAGATTATTTTTCAATAAAAGTGGATGCTTGAATTTTTTCAATTCCTTATTTTCATATTTAATGAGTTTAATTTATTAAACGTCCGAAGTGGACGCGGAATAATGAATTATGATTCTATAGTTCCGGGAGGTAGAATTTTTTTTGGAGAAATTTCGTCCTCGTTTTGAATATTTTTTCAATTAATTGTTAATAACTTTTGCAAGTTTTGCAAGCTGCCCTTGAATTTTTTTAAAAATAATCCACATGCCATTCCAAATCGAATGCAGGCGGAGAAAAAAGTTTTACCCAAAAAGCACTTATTGGCTAGACTACTATCAGTTGTTTAACGAGACTCACCGTTATACCCCTTGGTTACGTTGTATTGTACTGTTATTTTACTATCAAAAATAAGGCACATTTTCTGTATCATGCTAAGGTGATAGTGAATGAATACATGCGGTTACTCAATACGATACTGCAATGACTTTCAGAATCCTCAATTTTATTTATATACTTATGTGATCATGAACCAAGGATTGTAAATATAACGCAGCAACCTCGTCTTGCACTTGAACGTGACGTTATTGTAGTTGATATTGTTTTCAGTTTTTATTATGTCAATGGAGTCTGACATTAAAGAAAAGTGAAATTTTCATTAAATTTTGATAAAATATTGTCTGATATAATTGCCCTTTGCAGACTGATATAATATGAAATGAACCCACCATCATTCTCTGAATAAGTGGAACGAACGAAGAAGTGAAAGTACCTTAAAACTGATGATTGGGTTGCTTCGTTATTATATCCTCTCACTGAAAAAATGGCATTGTCACAAAAAACTTCAATTTTAACACAACTGTCAAGTCCTTTCCGCGGATTTTGAAGCATTTCGATTACAGAAAAACATCATTTTGATTTAATTTTTCGTTCATATCATCGAGGGCTTTGGAAACGAACGTTTCATGGAGGGAAGACATTTCAGAGTTTTTGACTGAGTCTATCAAAAACACAGTTTTCGACTAGTTCTCAAACGCGAGAATCTTCGAAAACCGAGCACTGATTTTCTCAAGAATACTTCATTCATCTCAATTAATTTACGAGATGCATGTATCTACTATTTTCCTTCCATAGGCAGTTTCCTATGAATGCTCCTCACCAAATCATCCAATCATTAACCATTCACGGCAGTCTACAAGAATATCCAGACTCTCATACATTTCTTTATTACCTAAACTCAGCATATCAAAGGAACTCGATAATATTTAGAAGCAATATTTTAAACCAACTACCAGTTAGACGAGGCCTCAATGGAAAAATTTCCCACGAGGAAATGTATTTATACCAACAGCTTTCGGGCAAAATAATGAAAATCTGCAAGACAGACTTATTTTCATATTTATCTATAAATTTTATGTGAAATTCTGCTGATACGTTCAATTAATAATCACTATTTTTTCATCAAATTGAAGTTTAAAAATGACTACACCTGAAAGAAAAATCATTGAATATTTGAATGAAATCCATCTATTCATTCGAAAATCCTTCGATGACTGATAAACTCGGAAGGGATAGTTATAGACATGCAAAATCCAATAATATTTTGCAGCCCAACGTTCGGCGAGAAACATTGAAGATTGTCGATGAAACAATAAAGTCTATTGAACCAATTGAAACAATTTTGGCTCGTTATCCATACATTCACAAAGCAGCTAATTTCATATATAACCTTTAGCAATTCGCCAGAGAATTATCAATTGCTCTAATTTATTTATTCTGCCTATGTTCCGCGCGATGTGAGAACTACATTATTACGCCTTCCTCAAGGTTTGATTATCATTATTATGCAATACCGTGGAAGAGTTGGATTTTTACGGAAGCGTACAAGGGCCACGTGTTTTTTTAATTTTATTCAATCAGCAATTACGACTTACTATCTCATAATTCCGATTTATCAAGACGAAATTGTCCTTGTCCGGTTATGACTTATTATATAATAATTTCAACTCACTAAGACGTATTTACGATATAAAAGATGTAATTATCAATTCAAGACTTACAATCTCGTAATTTCGATTTACTAAGACGTAATCACAAGAATTCCTAAATGTCAAAACATGTCCGACTATTTCGAAATTCCGACTTACTAAGATGTAATTCCGAGACACAAGGACATAATTGTCAAATCACAACATCCTCCCCCAAATTTCCAACTTACTAAGATGTAATTACGAGATAAAAGACGAAATTGTCAAATTAAGACTTACAATTTCGTAATCTCGATTTACTAAGACGTAATTACGAGAAGTACTAAATGTCAAATTACGACTTATTATCTCATTATTTCGAATTACTGAGACGTGAATACGAGATAAAGAAAATATTGTCAAATTACGATTTACTGAGATTTACAAAGACGTAAGTACGAGATGGAAGTCGTAAACGTCAAATCACGACCCACCATCTCATAATTTCGACTCACTAAGACGTAATCTCGAGGTAAAAGACATTATCGTCATGATAACGACTTACTGAGACGTAATTACGAGAAAAAATACGTAATTTTCAAATCGCGACCTACTGTCTCAAAATTTCGACCTACTAAGACGTAATTACGAGATAAAAGATGTAATTGTCAAATCACGACATACTATTTCATAATTTCGACTCACTAAGACGTAATCACGAGATAAAAATACATTATCGTCATGATAACGACTTACTAAGACGTAATTATGAGATGAAATTTGTGATTGTCAAATCTCGACCTACTCTTTCAAAATTCCGACTTACTGAGACATAACGAAATAAAAGACTTGATTGTCAAATTACGACCTACTATCTCGAAATTCCAGCTGACTTCGACGTTGTTACGAGATGAAAGACGTACTTGTCGAATTACGACTTACTTTATCGTAATTCCGACTTACTTTATCGTAATTCCGACTCATTTGGACGTAATTACGAGATATAAGACGGATAAATTTTCGCGAACTACTACTCCACCATTAATCTCACATTCTAATAGGCCTTGGTGATGATGCTTCAAATCTGCAAATTGTCTCCGGTGGTATAAGAAGCGGTTTCATCAATTGATTGATCTTCTAAGCCATCATTTTCGTTGGGTCTTTCGGTAGTATTCCATGTTGAATACCACTGTTGCATTTCCTTTATCGGTAGATACGATATTAATAATTTTGTTTGCATTGAAGATATGCATCCCCATGCGAACTTCAGTAGAAGCAAGAGTTTCGTATTCGAGCACTATATGGGAGTCTGTTCCGTCCTCTCCATGACATAAACTGCATAGTGTGGAGTCTTGGTGTAGCCCACAGCAGATGAGAGAGTCCCAGGTCAGTCCGACCAGGTGTCTTGATAGCCGGTCGGTAGGTACCATAACTATCATTTCGGGATTCCACAGGTTGGTTCTGGTTGAATGAGAGTTGTTGCTTCCCCCACTTTTGCTATGGCATCTACCCTCTCACTTCCCTGGATGCTCCCGTGACCTGGAACCCTTACAAGTTTTACCCTGTTCAGCGGTCCTAAGTCATAGAGGTTTTTGTGTATCTTTCATACTAATTTGGAAGAAAGCCTGCCTAATTACAGAGCCTCTATAGCCGTTTAAATGTCGAGGAGGATGACTATGAGTTGCTATTCAGTACCCCCTAGAATTCCACCCGAAAGAACAGAAATAGCTATTATCTCAAAGAAAAAATACAAAGCGAAGTTATAAGAATATCAAAGAGAGCCAAACTTCCACAATACATCATTTCAAGAGACGGACAGGATGTTAAAAAAATATTAATTTTCTACTGACGAAAGAAATGGACTACGAAAGCAAACTGAATAACCTTATTAGTCAAGAGACGTACAGAAGAGTTCCAAAAGATCGCCTGAAACAGAGAAGAAAACTGAAACATCATCAAGGCATTTCGGAATGTGACATATATAATAGAGCAATTCCTAAAAATGTATTCGTCTGCTACTTTTCTCTAGGAATTATGTCATCTATCTCGTATTTACGTCTTTGTTAGTTGGATTCTCGTAATTACGTCTTTGGAAGTCAGAAATACGAATGGTAATTCAACAATTTAGACTATCATCTCGTAATAACATCTTAGTAAGTCGAAATTACGAATTAGTGGATCACAATTTGACAATCACGGCTATCACCTCGTAATTACGTCTCAGCAAGTCGGAATTACAAATTAGTGAGTCGTAATTTGACAATTACGACTGTCAGCTTTTGATTACATCTCAGTAAGTCGGCATTAACAGGAAATGAGTCGAGATTTGACAATTGCAACTTTTAGCTCATTATAACGTCTCAGCTAGTCGTAAAAATATACACATGACTCTTTTACGCTTCCGTAGATTTTTTTATTATGCGTTCTTCATTTCCAAAATTTTATTATCCAGATGGTATTGGTGCTAATGCTGGAATAAAAACTGTTGATAAAAACTTCATATTATCAGAAATATGACTTGACACCATTCAAACATATCATTATTTGATTCTCCAGTCATTTATCGACGGAATATTTAAAGAATAAGTAACAGAACGATATCCCAAACACTTGAGTAATATATTTTCAAGAAATCTGAAAAGCTCAATCGGTGATAATCGTATCGAACATGATAGATACAATTTGTACCCGTCTAAAATGTATACCTACTCACCTCTCCAGATAAAATACGCTTCAGATGGTGCAGAGGATCGAGGGTCTGTACGGCAGCTCGAATTTCTGAGTCTCCATTGAATGTGGCATAATCCGCATCATTGCCGAATATCTTGAATCCCAGGGCCACCTATGGCATGAAATTCAGTCAATTAGTAACCTGTCATAACACGATTTGTATTTATTGACATTAGCCGATTAGCCGTTCAACTGACCAAATGCGAAGTGACTCCGTTCGATATACAGTATGAATAAAAATAATACGTTTAGTATTCAAAATAATATATTGAGAGATGATTTTGTGCAACTGAATGAATACCCTTGTGAATGTTATAGTGTTGAAACTATAATAAAGGATCCAGCTCAGGATATTATGAATTAATTTGATGATTGTGTTCTAATTCGCGATCATAATCTCTCTAAGAAGTGAACTCATCACGCCTGTAAGTTGTTGAATGGTCATAAGATGTAAGGTTTTTCTATTGGCATTGCAATAATTAGTGAACTAGAATGGATCTCGAAGTTTTCAGACACTATTTGAGAACAATATGTGACGTATGAGTAATTCTTGAAGTAAATACAATCGAAAACCATGGAAAATTCTACCGAAGCACCAGATGTACATCAACTTCAGTAGAAGCACGTTTCGCCAACAAATTCTATTCACTAATTTTGACTATCTACATGGTGTTGCTAAATATTCAAATGGAAATTTCTCTATAAACAAATCCCAGTCTGACCTCTTGAGAGATATTATCACCAAATTGTCGGACTTGGAATTGAGTTTCAGATTTATTACTCAAATCCGACTGATTTGATGAGAAGCGATAGATTAGATTTGTTATATGACAGCAACATACTGCATTTTAATTTTCCTTCAAAAATTATATGGATAGAAATAGGAGAAAAAAAAGTTAGGATACAACAGGAATTCTAAATATTTTCTATTCAAAAAATTTTATCACATAAAAAAGTTCTGGTGAAAAATATAATAAGGCTTTTGGAGGACGGATATTGTGGATTACTGGGGTTCAATACGAATTCCGTTAAAATTTTGGTTATTGACCACGCATCTTTTGGTCACAAGTCACCCGAACAAATGGCGGATGCGCCTCAATAAAAAATATACATTTTGAGTCACAAAAATCCGTGTTGTGTGCTGGGTGTTCCACAAGTAATGTAATACGTGATACTAATATTTACGTCAAAAATTCCTTCGCTCGATCTAATTTTTGCAAGCTTTCATTTCCCACATTTCGGAAAATCACAAACTTCCTCCAATATATCTCGACGAGCTGATTCCAACTTATACCACAAAAATGAATTTTGATGACCTATTCACAAAATCAACATTTTTTTTTAGTGAAATGGCGTTATAATTTAAAAATACAAGCTAATTTCGAATTTTTTTGAGATTCACCGACGATTGAAGTTAAGTTACGAAAGGAAACAGAATATTCTGAAATTCTATTTTTTCAAATTCGCCAAATACCCTCACGACGAGCTGATTGAGAATTATAAAAAAACGAGAAATTAACCCTCTCAAATCCAGATGAACTTTTCAACTCGTGAACGGGTAAAGATAGATCAATTCTGCGGACGCCAATCGATTCAGACCTATGAAATTAGTATACTTCATGAATTTTGAGTCAACCGACGGAAAAAATTAACTTACTTGGAAAAGTCCCAAGGGGTAGACCCCTAAAAATCATGAAATACACAAAATCTTCAGATTCACTTCTCACTAAATACGCAAAATTTTATGCTGATTCCGAATATATGCGATTTGTATACGCTCAGATAAAAGGTAGGGCATGAAAAAAATTTAAACGTAAAAATTTTCGAAAGTTCTTATTATCCATTTTTCAAAAAATCACAAACTTCCGTCAAATATATCTTCACGAGCTAATCCCAAATTATACCACAAAAATGAATTTTGAAAACCTATCCAGAAAACCAACTTCTTCTGAGTAAAAAGGCGTTCTGGTTAAAAGATACGAGCTAATTTCGTATTTTTAAGATTCATTGACGATTGATGTCAAGTGTAGGAAACTGAATTTTTGATAATTTTTATTTGTCTCTCAACTTCAGATGAACTTTTTAACTTGAAATGTCGGACTTGGAATTTGTTGAAAATTAATAAGACTAGATTTGTAATATGACAGCAACAAACTGTATTTCATTTTTTCTTTGAAAATTATTAGTAATAACATACTAATTCCAATTCAAAATATTCAATCCTGTAAAAAAAATCTGTTATAAAATTCAATACGGCTTTCCAAAGACATGGCACGGATATTATTAATTATTTATTCCGTTTGATTTTTGGTTAGTGACCACGCATCTTTTGGTCTGGTCACAAGTCATCCGAACAAATGGCGGATGCGCCTTAAATAAAATATTCATTTTGAGGCACAAAAATCCATGATGTGTGCTGGGTGTTCAATAAGTGATGCAATAAGTGATACCAACATATGCTTGAGAATTTACGTCAAAAATTCTCTCGCGCAATCCAATTTTCTAAAGTTTTTTTATTTCCATGTTTCAAAAAATCACAAATTTCTCTCACCTCAATTGAAAATAGGCATTTTGAGTCACAAAAATCGATGTTGTGTGCTGGGTATTCCACGGTTGATGTCATTGGTGATAACAGCACACGCTGAAAAAATTTATGACAAAAATTCCCTCGCGCGAACTAATTTTAGAAAGTTTTTATTTTCCATCACAAATGTCCCTCAAATATATTTAGAGCTAATTGCGAATCATCCAAAAAAATAAATTGTGATGACGTCTTCCCACGAAATCAACATTCTCTATGCCAATTGGCATTCTAATTCAAAATTCAGGGCTAATTTCGCATTTTTAGGAGATTAAACGATTGAAGTCAAGTAATGCAATTTTCGATATCAAACGAAACTGAATATTCGAAAATTTTTATTTTTCATTCTTTTTCAAATCCCTCAGATCCTCTCAAATGTATCCTGAAGAGCTAATTCCGACTTTTAAAAATAAATTGGTGGGAAATTACCCTTCTCAACTCCAGATGAACTTTTCAATTCGTGAACGGTTGAACATAGATCAGTTCTGCGAACACCAATCGATCCAGAATGAATTTCGAGTCGATCGGCGGGAAAAAGAAATACTAAACAAAATTCCCAAGGGGTAGACCCCTAAAAATCATAAAAAACACAAAATCGTCAGATACATTTTAAGTTCTAATGCTAATTCCGAAAATATATGATTTCTATATGGTCAGATACAAGGTTCGGCATAAAAAAGGGATAAAACGTCAAAAATTTCCTCGCAAAATCAACATTTTCTGAGTGAAATGGCATTCTTATCAAAAATATGAGCTGAATAAATATAATATTCGATATTGAATAAGAATTTTCGATAATTTTTATTTGTCTCTCAACTTCAGATGAACGGTTAAAGATAGATCAATTCTGCGAACGCTTATCAATCTAGAATCATGATGATACCTCCATGAAGGAGAGTACTATATTCTCTATTGAAGCAGAAAAAAGTAAAATAAAGATTTTTATTTAGTTTGAAATGTTTTGAAATTGTACCGCCGCGTACAAAAGTAGTTCATCGCAGTTATCATATCAGGATAACCTTCGAAGAATGTTTCGAAGGGTCGAGGTAGATTGGTGATTGAGATCCATGCCATCGAATGGTCGAATCAGTCGTAGATGATTTTAGAATGTAAGAAATAAAATCACATTGAAAGTAAACTGATTTAATTTGCGGTAGAATTCCAGACTCTCATTCGTGAATAGTCTCGTAACTTCATCAATTCACAAACGAAAATTTTCAGGTAGTGTTCTAAAATTTTTTATCACCGTTTTCCGGCTAAACTGAATCCAAAGAAAGTTTGTTTACAAAAATATCTGATGCTTTAGGAATGAATGAAAATATTCCAGGGGTTTTGGCTATGTAGTGTTTATGCTGTTTATGTTCATTGCCTGCTGTCTTTATGGTACACGCATCACTCTGTTTTCTGTTCTCGTGTTCAAAAAATGAGACACAAATTCTGATGCAATCGACGCATTGAATGAAATGTAGGATTTGATAAACTTTTTGAGCATATGTTGGCATCATTCATTGCACTAATTGTTGAGTACACTATATGGATTTTCGTGAATGCACATCGATCTCTGGATCACCTAACTAACATCTAAGTAAATTTGATCTCAATTTGTCGGAACTCGAATCTGAGTAGAATTCGAAATAAATATTTTCTATCGAGGCGCATCCGCCATTTTCTCTAGATAGCTATTGGGAACAACCGATGCGGCCACATATTTGGGCCAAAGATGACTTTTAATCACCTTCCTTCCTACATCACATATAATTGAACAACATTTGTAGAACTCCAGAAACACATTCAATCCATGTCATGTCCTTTCCGCCCCTTATGATGGAAATACGGAAAAAATTACCACTATTTACATCTTTACGAGTGTATTTTATCTTCGAAATTCAAAGTGGTGTCAACTCATCTGAGGAAAACATTGAAAAACTTCACGTGTGATATCTATCAAGCTTTGGGAGATATATGATAAGGGATCGGACTGACAGTTTTCTTAATAATTTTTAACGATGGATCTCTCCTGAACTTTTTCGCATGAATTCAGCCAGCGGCACCCTGTATATACGTTAACCTCTCTAAAAAGGGGTTGAAACACCTAATTATCCTTACTCTAATGTATATTGTTTCAAGACCACCTACCTCAACTAGCCTATTTTAATTAATCATCTAACCGTTCATCTGTTTTGGAATTAATGATATTTCTTTAATTAACCTCGTCAAGGAACGACAAATTCGGAGTTCAGGTTCATTATTGTTTACCAACCTAACAGTTAATTATACGAAGCATCCGGACTTCTGATGTATTGGAGGCCTGTGGCGAATATCTTATTTATCATCTCATGACGATGTCACAGAATTCTCTCAAATGAAGCATTTTTCCAGATTATTTCAGATATACCAAACGAATACATACACAAGAAAAGGGGTGATTATTCTAATAAGTATTTGGGATTGTATAATTTCAATTGCTACTATTTGTGATCACGAATATTTTGTACTTTCCACCACTCGGTGGATTTTGTATAAACGACTCAATTGACATAAATCTGGCTGATTTTGCGGTCGAATCCTGACTAAAGGAGAGCAGTGAGATATCGTGTAAACACACTGTGCCAAAGCGTTTGTCATCCCAGATTTCCAAATATTTTTTGGTCAAGACTCAGTTTTTAGCAAGGCTTAGGCCTGATATCCAACCTCCGTCGCTTCGCGTTCTTAATAATCATCTAGCTCTTCCGTAACATCAACAATATGAGTGACCATTTTGAACAGTATATCAATCGTATCTTCAACGGTCCCAAACAGATACTCTCAACCAATTCGTGAAGGCTCTGGTCCAATCAGTACGTCCTGGGAATAGGAAATCCATGAATGCATCATCTTTTTATTGTTATGAAAAAAATATAATTTTGGAAATTTTACGGAATAGCAGAATGCATGCACATGAAAAGTGAAACTGAGTTGATATGTTAGTCTGAGAGGTTGAGAATATTTCATTTCCTGTTCTAATTTCGTCATCCTCAAGAAGTATGTTTTCTGAGCTTTGGTTTGATGTTGTTCGAACCTATTTCTGTATTTGTATATCATCACAGGGTATCATATTGAAATCTTCTCATCCTCAATATCTTCCTTCCAGTAAATAATATGAGACTGCAAAAATACAACCAAAGCGGGGTGGATGTTACCCTTACAATATCAAGTTGGAATAGAGGTCAAGTGGCATATTATTTTCATGGGAGTTTAATTATTTTTTCATTGGTACCCTGACTAATACTTTTTGAGCAGTTTCCGACACATATCGTTCTCAACTTACAGAAGTATGGATCATGAGATGCATGGTTTTCAGGTTAACATGTCAACAAAAATTATTGCATTGAGTCTCCTTTTGATATAACTGGTTAGAAGATTAGGTGTCACAATATCTCATCGAATTATGTTAATTTATAAATAATATAAGTGGGGGTGTTTCGTCCTCCTTATCACAGAATCAGTATATTGTGGAGTCTTGGTGTATTCCCGACATGTCCAATTGTGTCCTCAAATGGCAGTGTCCTATTATTAGTCCTACCTCCTTCCTGAGGGGGTTCCGACTCGGTTCAAGAAGATGCTTTGATAGCTGGTCAATTGGCCCCATCTCCATCCTCCAAGAATGATTGATGATGGGTCTTGACCCATTTCTTCGTATCCTGCTTGATGTGTCCAAATGAGATTCTCAGGCTGGTTCAAGTACAATGAAAGTTGTTGCTGCCTCCACTCTCGCTAGAGCGTGGAAGTAAATCTGCATAATCACAGAGCCATTATTGCCACCTGGCTGTCGGAGAGAATGACTATGAGTTGGTGTCTAGGACACCTCCTTAACATCTCTCTTGGGCAGACGAAAATAGTTCGGCTTGGTATCTGTAACAGTCTCTGCCCGTGTATGCCAACTTCTAACCCATTGCTTGTTTTGGAGCCATCTGTGTACCAAATTTGCCCCCTTGACAGCATTGGTAGGGCCCTTGATGTGACTTCCCCATCTTGAATGATGGTGGTGAATGTTCCATCAAAGGAATAGGTTGAGATCATTTTGTCCGACGGCATCTCAGATGCGTTGATTCTTATAACCTCCATTATGTTGGAATTACCGAAGTTGTTGCCCCTCCATTGGCCCATACACTTCAGTCTGGAAGCTTCTATCCTCGCCTCCGCTAAAATGTTCAAATTCAGGGAAGGAAGGTTCTGGATCACTTCCAGGCTAATCGTCGCCGTCGATGTGCTAGACATTGCACCAGTGACTCCGAGTAGGGCGAGTCTATGCAAACTAGCCAGCTTTCCTTAGGTTGTAACTTGTTCTGCCTTTGGCCATCACAGTAGGGACCCATACGTTATCGAAGACATCACTATCGCTGGGTTCAGCCGAAGCCATTTTTTTTTTCTGTTTTTCTGAAAAACTGCCTATCCATTTCACAGATGTTTGTTCCAGGTGAGCTTCGAGTCTAAGTTCAGCCCCAAGAACTTCGGCTCTCGTGAAACCTGTAAGCTTTCTCTAAAGAGCTCTGTTAGGTTTCAAGTTTCTTTTTACTCTTTATCATCATCTCGGATATTTTCTCCATCGTTTTTTGCATGAACGATGAGAGAAAAATTGGTCTGAATACATTGGCCTGGACATGAATGGTTTCCCCGGCTTCGATATGAAGACCACCTTGGACCTTTGCCAGAACGTTGTATACGTACCTGCGAGCCAGGCTCGGCCTAAAGAGCCTTACAAGGTATGAAATACGTAGGTCTGCTTATCGATGTATGGTACATGTTGGATTTCATCTGGCTCTGCTGATTTGAATGGACTAAAGGTTTCTATAGCCCATTCTACCTTCCTATAGGTGATAACTTTTTTCTGAATGGCAATGTTATCAAACAAAATTGTCGATGTTGGGGTGACAAAAACCCGCATATTTGCGAGGAAGACTACACAACATCCTCCAAAAGTTCATGTTTGGGCTGGTATTCTTGGAAATACTATTATCGGACCTTTATTCCTTGAAAAAAACTGGACTGGCAATCTGAACCTTGATATGCTCGAAAATACTATCGATTTTCTTATTATTCACGAACTAAGTAAAGTACTTCTGCAGGAGGATCTCTTACATTTTCAGCAAGATGGTGATCCATCTCACTATTTTCTTTCCGTCGGATATCGTTTAAACGAGAGATTTCCGGGTAGGTGGATTAGCAGAAGGGGAGCAGTTGGATGGCCTCCGAGATCACCGGATTTAACTCCCTTAACTCCCATTAAGGTTTCTAAGAGTAACATCCAACCCTCAACGAGGGCTTAAAATATTCATCCCCTTCGAAAATAAATGAAAGTGTTTTTACGATTTTTGATATTATTCACTGAATGGAATATATCAGGAGTAAGAAGTTTTCAAATAGAGTTATTCTAATGATGTTGTCTTTGTACTGACTCACCCTCAACATCACGTAACATTTTATTTAAATTAAAAAGGTTTATATATTTATAAGTTTTGATGCTATGTCGTTTTTCACATATATGTAATTTAGAGGCAGAAACCTGTAATTAGGGTAACCTGTATGTTTCTGTTAAATAGATAAATAAATATACTGTTTCCATGCAATTAGTTCATCACCAAAGCATTTATATTTCAGATTTCAGACTCCATTCAGGTAGAAATAAGTCATCGGATCAGCTGAAGATCACGTAGTTTCGTTCAATCTGATGACACAAAATCATGCGCCAAGTAGGGTGCAAACTTGATACCTAGTGATTTTCTTGTTTGATTCTATTCAGTTTTTTTTTTCAGATATTCGCGAAACTTTCCGAGGATGTACTCTATTAGCGTAAATCACCTTCGCCCGAATGTCTTATTAATTTATTCGTAATTTCCAGTTACTTTCCCATGAAACGCTCCGATTTCCAATTACTATCGCGATTAATATTTTAATACTAACCTTAGGTTCGTCGTGAACGTTACTCATAACATTGGGGAGCTTTTCTACTTGACTCTTGATAATTTCATTATTTTTCACGCTCCTCGGCCACCTCAACTTGTCCATTATATTCTCCTTCAGTGTTTCTGATGTTCCTCTGGGACCGAAAAAAGACTCCAAATAATGCTCAAGCCCGTCCATCCTGCCATAAACCTGAAAATAAGATCAACCCAATTTATAAACGAACCAGTTCTGAAGAGAATAAATCGCGCGATATGAAACAGCATTGGAGAGTAGCAGTGGGTACTTCAATTAAAAGCATTCCCTGCTGTATTGCAATGGAAAAGTGGAAGCAAATGCTCAATTATATTTGAACGAACATAAACTAATGTCGTGAATTGAATACCAGAAGGTTTTGCATGTAACAACCCAAGTAATTGAAAGTGCAATATTATGCACAAAATCAGGGAAATTAAATGCTGAGGCTAAATTCCTCTTTGGAGTATTCACTTATATCGGGACTAGTAATCAAATGAAATCTGCAACAATTCCCTCGACAATATACGAATACACATTCTGGTATTTGCTAACCACTCCGTGCAATTGCTAATAACAGGCATTTCATTGGTTTTGCGACTCCGATCAATTGTTGCATAGGAATGAGAGTAATAAAGTTTACGAACTCTCATTCATTAAACAAACTGTGGTTCAAAAAGTACGACTAAAGTCGATATTCAATTGTTTCACTCAACAGGATACGACAGATATATTGCTGTCTTCCCACAGCGCCTCAGTAGCTTGATTCCTTCAGGTCTTATGGTATTTGTTCATACCCAACTTTCAGCATACCGGATGTCTCGAAATATTTTCTACATGAACTTGGAATTTCTCTTCGAAAAATATTGCTTCAATCATTTAGATCATATTAATGTTGACAGCAAAACTGATGGCAAAAAATAAACTCAAGTTTTCATCAGGTTTGAGACTCTTCACGCCTGTATATGCAATTGCTGAATTATTCAAACAATAGTTTTTTCTACTTGTTGGTTCTCATTATCTCCTGTTTTCAAAAATTTCATTTTTGAATGATAATTTGTGGGGCACTCGAGACCATAATGCATTTGCTGAAAAGCGTTTCCAGCTCATACAGTCTCAGCTCTGACATCCCTAAAACGGGAAAAAGAAACTACCCACTATCAAAATCCTTCAGACCCATCAGTCTAACACTGCTCCCGCTCAAAACGTTGTAAAAGGTGGTGACCTGATTCCTGTTTGAGGGGCATCTAAGAGTTAACCATTTTCACAGGAATCAATACGCATACAGAAAGAGGAGGTCGAGAGAATCGGCCCTCCACACTGTAGTGCGAAGGATAGAAATAACAGCAAGGTTCAATGTGGTTCGATGTGGAAGGCGCTTTTGATAATGCGAAGACAGCGACCATACAGACAGCACTAATTGCCAGAAAACGACTCACTCGTTGGTCAGCTGGATTGTTCTGCCGTTAACGAGGAGAAGAGTTGGGGTAACCCACGGGGACCAAAGACCAAATCCGCGATGAACTCCTGGGTAAACTCACAGATGAAAGCTTCGAGGCACAAGCGTACACGGACGATGGAGTTGTCCTTAATAGAAGACAATTCCTTGGAATCGTCTGCGACCGAATGCAGGCAGCCTGTAAAATCATCAAAAAATGATGCGGTGAAGCAGGGCTCTCAGTAAATCCGACAGGAACAGATGATCCTGTTCACCAAACGAAGGAAGACAGACGGTTTTTTCAGGCCACCCACAATGTTTAGCCAAGAGCTGGAGTTAGTCCAACTGGTCGAATTCCTGAGGGGGGGTCCTGGACAAATTTTCATGGACGCCGCACAAAGAATCATTTGGGAGTTAATGGCAGTCCTATGGAAACTTAGGAGAATTGTAGGACGCAACTGGTGAACCAACCTAGAGTATTCCCTGGCTTCACACGGCAGCCGTAAGACCAAAGATTCAATATGGGTCCAGATGCATAAAGCAGCACAATATGCTTACAGTTTGGTGAGTTTCAGAGGTTAGCATGTTTGGTAATATTGGGCTCAATGAGAACTACTCAGTCTGGATTAAGAAGGAGACAATGGCAGCACATTTGAAAATGCGGGTTTCTGGAGTCTGAGTGAAGGAAGAAGCTATGATAGGTCATGAAGAAATCGAGCGGTACAGAAGATTTCCCAAATTCACCCTCGGAGTAGAGAGCACAGAAGACAAACTGTGATAGAATAAGCAGTTTGATCTCATCACACCGAGCAGAGAACAATCAATGAGAAGGAAATACAGAGACCTTCGCCCAGGAATCCTCACATGTTATGTGGACGGTTCGCATTTGAATGACAAACAGGCTTTGGGGGTAAGCATCTACTTGGATGGAAGAGGTGAACGAAATAGCTACGCTCTGGGAAGATATACAACAGTTTTTCAAGCTGAAGTGTTCGTGATCCCAACTGTAGCTATAAGCAAACTGAGCAATAGGCAAAAAAAGGGCCCGTTCAGAGAATCTATGTGTTCAGATAGTCAGGCAACACCCAGAGGGTGGCTGAGGCGTTGCAGTCAACGAGAGTAGCGTCCCGTGGGCCCTAGCTTTCCGTACACCGACGTCAAGAACACACATGTTCTCCAGACACCTAACACATACCCGCTCACATATTACAGAGGGATGCAAGAACTTCTGCCTTTAGTGGGAGCTAAGGAAGGGCCTTGGATTGGGTGATGCGAGACTGGTAGCCGGTGATGAATAACCTGCGGCCACCGCACCACCCGATCGTGAACCATCCCTACCAGGTCTTTCACGAGAAAGCGGATGGAAGGAACTCGCGGTGAGACTTGGAGAACTAGTCTCTAATGGAAGCCAAGAAGAGGCCTCGGATTGGATACCATGGGCCTGGTAGCCGGTGATAGAATCACCCGCGGCCACCGCACCGCCTGACGGAAAACTAGCCCTACCAGGACTTCCAGGAATGAGCAGATTGAAAGAACTCGTTCCCTTGACCAACATCTTGGGAAAATGCGGAGATGCTCTCGAAAAACCAGCTGAAACAAAGGAAGATCAGCCGGTATGGGTATTGGGTCACACAGGGTGTGTGGAAACGAAGTCGCTTACGAACTTGCTGGACACCGTTTCTTGGGCCAGAGCCTGTAATACGCATCGCAAGAAACCAATCCTCTTCAGCCCTTAATGACTACGCGGAAGAAAAACTGAACAAACTTTGGAGAGATACTAGCGGCTGTAGGCAGTCGAAAGACTTTGAAACCTGCCCCAGCAAGTCAAGGACGACATGGCTCCTAGGCAGAAATCGCCAAGCACTACGTCTCCTTAGAGGAATAATGACATGACATAGAAGATAACCCCACTTGTCGCAAATGTGAAAGAAACTTCATTTCACTCTCTAAGAGAAATGAATACCAGCCTTAAACAGGAGATGAAATGGACGAAATAACGAGGTTTATTTGAACTTTGAACTCTGCAACCGAACAACCAGGAATGATGGTTCTGATCATTCTAAAAATCTTTGGTGGAATGATTATCAACTTACTCTCGAATCTATAAATCGTAGCAGATTGCCCCCAGATAGCAGATATCTTATTGACTGACGACCTACTTTCGATTCCCTACTCATGTGCTACGCCAAACAGTTCCTCTGACCCCTTACATCCCTAGAAGACGACTGCTGCATTTATGGCAGGCAGGTCCATGAATACTAGGGTCAGAAGTCAATAATATCCAATAGAATGTAGGGAATCTCGGAAAATATCATAGGAAAACACCAGCTTTAGAGAATGGTTTCGCTAGATTTCCTCTTTAGTCCCGGTTCGACGTAGCGCACCTGGCAAATGTCCGGAGCTTGGTGAATGAGATCCAAGTGTACCTCAATGATAGTGATATCTCTCGTCAGAACGCTTCTGTGGAGGCAATATTTCAAAAACTTGTATGAAAGGTGTTCCATGTATCGTGATGAATTCGTACCTTACAAATTCTCGCAGCGTTTCCAACCGAATGTATCTAACTATTGATGACGATGCGAAGTATCTTTCTCTACATTATATCAACACTAGTTTCGTAAATGTAGTTTTATATACGCTGCAGAATAGCGAATAGGTGTATAGCATTGCTGGGCAGTCGACTTGGTAGATTATCATGCCAAAGACTCAACAGACTGGAGTGATTCGACAGCTCAGTGGCATGAATAGGCAAGCTTACCTGAATACCACCTGCACCATGAGAACCACTCCAAGATCCACTCTATAGGTTTAGCTCAACACCACTACACAAATATATACTCCATAGTAAAGCCAGATCAGTTGCGAGCAGATTGTTCGGAGCGCAAGCTCTTATGAGCAATATGCAAATATGCAAAAATTCAATAAGCTCTATGATGAGTAGAAAAATTACCGAATTAAATTATAGGAGTGCAACTGGATGACATACTTCTCAGATATAGCTCAAGTATCAAAGGAGCCAAGCCAAATACAAAATCTCATTGAGCTTCTGCACATGTGCGACGGTATTTCAAGCGAAAATCGTTGCAATACACCATCACACTGAGGGATTGATAAGGTTTGCCTGGGTGTCCTGAAAGAACTGGGCAATCAGATTTGGCTGACCTCAACCAAGGTCATATAGGTTATGAAGGGAATGAAAAGGATGATTCACTAGCACAAGAAGGAGCTAGTAAGGCTTTGAATAGACCAGAACCGTTTTTTGGTTCAATAGAAGCTGTAGTGAAAAGTAACTCCAAAATAAGGATTCAATAGAAACATCAGAATAGTAAAATAAGGAATGGGAGAGGCCAAAGAGTTTATTAAGATACCGCTGCCAATATTCACGGAATAACATTACAAGTCAGAAAACGAGTAAAACTAGAATATTGGTTGGACTCCTTGCTTGTCAAGACTAAGGTTACTATTGTTGGCTGGGAGAACAAACACCAAGGGCTCCCAGATGCATGTAAGATTTGAAAACTAGCCTTTGAAAACTTGATAGAGCTACATGTATAACTCCAACCGATTTCGAGGGTAAACACAGTAGATCTGGAAAGTTCCCATTGTAGAGGCTTCAAAAATAGTGTGAAATCGCTATCGAGGATACATAGACGGTTGAATGCATAGTAGAATCCAATTTATTTTTAGCTTCCCAGATAGGTAGTCGTCAGTATGACTCGACATAACTAAGTTCCACTTGGTAAAAGCGCAACGCTTGAAAAATTTCCGATGGATAGAGCAGGTATACCATATACAGTGTCATTCCCAAAGTATGCACCATATAGAAAACTTATTTATTAAGGGTTTTTCGACGAAAAGTTATTCCTGATAAAAGTTTGTGCATCCCCCAAAACTGAACATGCACCAACAAAATACAGTAAAACACACGTAATGTACGAGGAGCCTTCAAATATTTGATTTTGAGACAAGAGTAAAGTACTCTTATTTTGAAAAATCTCGCGAAATGTTATTCAAAAAAGTTGTTCAGCACTAAAAAATACATCTAGTTTTGGAGTCATGACCATCTAAGTGAAGTTTTATTTTTTTACCCATTTTCTTTAAATGGGGACTACGAAAAAAATAATTTGCTAAAACGATAAATAGACAACATCCTGTATACGACGGTTCATTTTAAAAGCCTGTAATATTACAAATTACACAACTATGGTGTTAACCATGGTCAATTTTTCTGAGGAGTAAAATAATTTTCAAATTTTTTGGTGCAAAGTTATTTTTATTTTTGTTGACACCAAAAATTACTCAAAATTATACAGTTTTGTAACAAGAACTTAATATTCAATAATATCAAATCACAACACATCAAAATAAAATAGGTATTTCGGAACAAACTCATTAATTTTCTGGAGATTTTCTTGTCCAAAATAAGTGATTTAAGTTGGCTTTGAAACCAAACGTAAGTTTGACATTAAGTACGTGACATATTCGCTGAATATTCATTACGTAGTTATTGTTATTGCTTATTTTGTTATCGTTTGATAATAAGTACTATTTAAATAATATCAAGATGCTTACAAAAGATGAAAAAGTTGAGATCATATTGTTGTGTGGGAAAAATACTCCAAGCAGACAAGTAACAGACGTTTTTAATGCCAGGCATCCTAATCGCAAGGTAAATCACACTACAGTTACCCGTATTTTAAATAAATTTAAAGAAACGGGCAGTATTAATAACAATTTCAATAAACCTCACTCAGCTGCAAAGGTATCTAGAGAAGTGGAAGAGGAAGTGTGTTTAAGTGTCATCGAAAATGGTAAGACATCGATTAAACAAATATCAACATCTCTTGATGTACCTATTTCTACCGTACAAAAAATTTTAAGAAGAAATAAATTCAAAGCTTTCAAACCAAAATTTATAAATACCCTAAAAGAAAGGGATTTTATCCCACGATTTGAGTTTTCCGCATGGTATCAGGGAGAATACGAAGAAAACGCACGGTTCCAATAAATATTTTATGGACTGATGAAGCAACATTTACAACTAATGGAACCGTAAGTTCACAGAACTGTAGATGGTGGGCTTTAGAAAACCCTCATTTCACTATAGAGTGCAAGGACCAATACTCATTTAAGGTAAATGTCTTATGTGGACTGTTGAACAATAATGTGATTGGTCCCTTCTTCATTGATGGAAACCTTAATGCCAACCGATATTTGCAAATTTTACAACAAGATTTATTACTAATTTTGAATCAAATGCCGCGTAGACAAAGAGAAAAAATTTGGTATTAGTTAGATGGAGCTAGTGTTCATTGTAGTGTTGCAATAAGACAATTTTTAAATGAAACATTCAATGGAAAATGGATAGGACGTTACTCAGAATATCCAATGCCAGCGCGCTCACCAGATTTAACCCCAATGGATTTCTTCTTATGGGGTTCATTGAAGAACGAAGTTTACAAACATCGTCCATTTAGGGATAGAGAACATTTAAAAAATGTAATTACTAATTGTGTCAGGGCCATTCAACCGGAGCACATTACGAATGCAGTCAAGGATTGTGTAAGAAGAACCGAACTGTGCATGTTGCGGGATGGACATCATACGTAGATGTAAAATACTTCTTTGGGAAACATGCTTTCGTTTTTAAAGCGAATATAAGAATTATTTTGGACAAGAAAATCTCCAGAAAATCAATGAGTTTGTTCCGAAATACCTATTTTATTTTGATGTTTTGTGATTTAATATTATTGAATATCAAGTTCTTGTTACAAAACTGTATAATTTTAAGTAATTTTCGGTGTCCACAAAAAATGAAAATATCTTTGCACCAAAAAATTTGAAAATTATTTTACTCCTCAGAAAAATTGACCATGGTTAACACCATAGTTGTGTCATTTGTAATATTACAAGCTTTTAAAATAAACCGTCGTATACAGGATGCTGTCTATTTATCGTTTTAGCAAATTATTTTTTTCGTAGTCCCAATTTAAAAAAAATGGGTAAAAAAATAAAACTTCACTTAGATGGCCATGACTTCAAAACTAGATGTATTTACTAATGTTGAACAACTTTTTGAAATAACATTTCCTGAGATTTTTCAAAATAAGAGTACTTTACTCCTGTCTCAAAATCAAATATTTGAAGGCTCCTCGTACATTACGTGTGTTTTACTGTATTTTGTTGGTGCGTGTTTAGTTTTGGGGGATGCACAAACTTTTATCAAGAATAACTTTTCGTCGAAAAACCCTTAATAAATAAGTTTTCCATATGGTGCATACTTTGGGAATGACACTGTATATTCATGTAGATGACTCTAAAATCGAAAACGCTAAATGTTTATTGGCATTTCACGTAATTTCTGGCAATCCCTGCATATCATATTGAATCATCATTAAACATCTAACATAGATATCAACATAGTGCAATGATGATGTATTACCTCTAGAATATTGACGGCTTCTCCAAATACATCAACAGTCAAGTTCAACATGGCAGATTTCGGCACGTATGAGGAAGGAGAAAATATAACATTACTTTCGTAATTTCCACCTACAAAGCAAATAAAGGATTGATGGTAAACATAAATGTGCAAGTGGTGTAATTCAGAGCATTAAATAATTTGAACTAACATCGGCACTATTTGAATGGTTAATAGCCTACGTAAGCGCTATCCCTAATAGATTAACCATTTTCTTCACCCTAGTTGAATTTTATATAATATACACAAATCTACAAAACAATTATAGACATAGTCATTCATTTACTCTGTATGAGGAAGTAGCGTGATTCGAAAATTTCTTCAGGTTATTAAATAACTCTGTCAAAAGTCTTTGGAGTTAAAAGAATCTGTGACGGGTCGAAGATAAAATTACTATAATATGCTATATCTGGGCATTTTGAAATCATTACCAGAATGTTATAATCTAATCTTACTATGAACACAGGTAGAGAAAAAATAACATGGAGCAATTGATAATTGTCCGGCAATGATCCGAGTGAAGTCATACATTGTTGTCTAGTACACATGCGAAATAAGTTGATTTGTGAAAAGTACATAGTTTTAGACTTAGTATTATCATTCGTTATATGGCAATATCGTAGGAATGTTTCCTCGACAGTTGTTGATGATTTATGTCAAGGAGCAAAATATTACTGAATTTTCCTGTCTGTTATTCTACTTTATAAAAGGCAAGAGTGTGGTGGTGGATATCCCTTGGTCTCCTGATGTTAGTAAGAGAGTTTGGTCGCGGAAGGTGGGTATTAGTGATCTGGATTCTTCCAAAAAATCCAAAATGTTCTAGAATATTCTTTCGAAGACTTTTGAGGGTTGTACTCTTAAGGGTGTGCAGCTGGTTGACGGAAATAACAATTTCAACAATATCAACAACAATTCTAAAATAATCTTCAATGTTCTGAAACGATCCAAAATGATCTTTAATATTGCAGAAGGATCTAAACCAATAGGGTATTTGATTAATAATCGACCTACAGACTTGTTCATTAAAAAGCTTATGAAATCCGCAGTTGACTAGGAATCAACTTAGAATTACGTAGGAATATTCAAAAACGATTGAAATTTACTAATATGAGAGGAAAAAATGTTTGAAATCGTTTTCGAGTTATTTGACCCCTTTGAACTCCGGATAATTTTTCAATGATAGAGCGATTCTGAAGACGCCAATCGATTCAAAATCATTCAAATGCTGTTTATCGTTATCAAACAAGAAATTTAATTAACTTGTTTTATCAACTTTTAACACATTTCATCAGGAAAAACTTGAATGTCGGCTACAGAAAATCACCAATAGTGGCGTTGTTCCCTTTTTGAGTGCTGAAGCGTAAAGTATGAGAGAATTAGTCCTAGCAAGCTTCGAAAGCAGTCTGATTATAAAATCAAATGAGGAGAAAGAGAGAAACCTTGTGGTACACCTGCTATGCTCATATTGTTTCTTTTTGCTCATAAACTCTCGTTGAGCAAATGTGAATCTATACTTCTAACCATTTATCTACTACAGTGGTCTTCTTGGTTGGGGTATATATCTCTGAAATTAATAAATTTGACGACGTCGACTTCTTTCCCGGCTAATAATAATATTAATCTAAAGACATTGAAGTACATCTGACAAGTATTTGTGCAACGTTTCCCATTGATGACACTATTGCAAGTGCATCATGTTTCCTTCATTTAGCTGGGGATGACCACCTGTAAGGTTCTTGCCTATCATCATTACTAGGGAAGGTCGGACAACATTGAAGTGGTCCGTATCTCAAAACAAGAACCACTCATCGGAAGCACATAATCCAAATGAAGGATACGATTTGCTGTTTGATACACTTGCACTTATGGGACGTTGCACTAATATCGGTCAGATGTAATTCCATATCCGTTGTGGTATAAGGCAGAGAAGTACTCAGTTGTTTTCTGTCAGATAATTGCGACATATTTTTCACTCTGTGGGAATGTGTGGAGAGAAGGGCAATTCGAAGTCGTCAAATTCAATCATTTCATTTATTTTCTTTCATTTTGTAGGGGAAGAGACAGATGGCATCGGGTCACTATTTGTCACAGGCAATCTTTCATTTGTTTGATACTCTCCAGCACACTTTCTCGATCTCTGTTCGAATTATTATGTATATTTGTTTGAATCATAACTTAATATTGTTCGCTAGTCCGGCAATTGTTGGTTCTTCATTGTATAATTTATATATAGATATGTCGGTCTGGCTTCCTGTTTATGATTCTCAAACGTCTGAACAGGGAAACTGATTCTGACTGATACTGAACTATAATCAGTAATTCTTTTGTTATGTGTAACTGCGAGTTGCAAAATATCGTTTCAGACTTTTTAATTGAATGTTTTGTCAATTTTGTAAATGAATGACATGAAAGATATACAAATCAATGGGCTTTTCTCGAGCCAAGGAACTGAAGTAATCCGCTTAAATCACTTCGATTTCTATTGAACATTCAATTGTGCCTTTGTTTGCTTTCTTTGAAGGAACATTTATCCAATTTATGTACGTTTTTGAGGTAGAATACTCACCAACATCATACTCGTTGAAATACATAGACCCTTCATAATTACGTGAAAACTTCCTGAGATCGCTGTCGAATTTTTTCACCAAATCTTTATCAGAGAGGAGACTCTGAACTTCAACTTTGCTTGGATTGGCTGTTGTTAGAAGATTTTTCAAATGTGTCCAGACGAATGAACCAACTGAAAATTAATTATCATTATCATGAAAATTCCAGAACAAAATTTCTGAATCGATTAGGTTTTTTCCGTGAAAACCAAACAACTTTTCGTTTTATACGTTTTGTTCATGGAAAATTATAAAAGTGATATTTTCATAGATGTCGTTATGAATTTTTAAAATGGAAGTTATTACATAGAAAGTTTGCAAAAAAAATGGTCATATTTTTTTTTATTCCAACGACAAAGAAAAAAGGTAGAAACTGGTGTTCCCGTGAAATGAAAATTTTCACCAAATAGTTCTAAAAAGTGGACTGTATTCTATAGATTTTGGAAAATCCTACTGAGTGTCAGAGAATGTTGTGTCTGAAATAACCATCCCAGGAATTCTTGATAAATTAACTCAGAAATATTTCCCATTGCGTGTGAGACTACCATAATATTCAAATTTTTCTGTCCAACTATTGAATTGAATATTACACAAATTTCTGTATTTTGTATACTCGTAAAATAAAATCAGTATGTCAGGAAAATTTACTCAACTACACTATGACCAAGTCATAGTCCAAGTCTCTTGTCCTGCCCAATGAGAATTATCTGAGTCATCGCCCTAGCATAACCGAGTCGGATTTTCTAGTCCGGGTACCATCGTTCAAGGCTGTACACTACATTTTGTAGTTGGACAACCCCTTGCTCATGGTACATTGAACTAGCAAGCAACGGTCCTTACTAGCTCGCACAAGTTTCGACTTCTGAGGGCTGTCGTTCATAGGGGGACGACAGCTGGTTGAAGGAAAAAACAATCTCAAACATAAATCCATATGTCAAAACGCAGCAAGGCATGGAGTCAATCCAACCCTTATCGGATCGATAGGTGCCATGCTAGCACAACGAATGATAAGAGCCGAGTTGAGTTTCCATGGTTGCACGGTATCAAGAGGATATCCTCAGGGAGGGGTCTTGTTGCCCTTACTATGCTGCTTGGTAGTCGACGGACTTCTTGTGGAATTAAATCATTCAGGGATAAAGCGCAAGCATACGCAGATATCGCAGTCATCATAACTCAAAGGCCTTCGCTGAATCTCCTCGAAGAATCCATCAATGGAACTCAAGAGTGGAACAATGGTGTTCTGCTGAGTTATTAAGAGTCAACTCAGAAAAGGCGGATTCAATACTGTTCACCAAAAAACGCAAATTAGGGACACTTCCATGAATCTACCTCTCAGGAAGGTGTCTTCAGTACAAACGGTCAACAAAATATCTTGAAGTCATAATAGAAACCAAGCTGACCTGGAAAGAGCAGATCGCTCATCGCACCAAAAAGGCCACATGCTCGTACTGGGCATGCAGAAGGGCGTTCGGATGAACGTGGAGTCTGACACCCAAAACCCTACCTGAATATACACCGAAATTATTCGCCCAACCCTAACACACGGAGCCATTGTGTAGTAGCCAGGTAAGCTGAACATTAAGGCCAGAAATGTTCTAAACAAAGTTCAATGGCTGGCCCGCTTGGGAATGACAGGCGCCATGAGAACGGCACCGACTAGAGCTCTCAAAGTTATACTAGGATTGCCACCTCTGCATCTATACATCGAACATGGAGCCATGCGTAACGCTTACAGACTCGAAGGTGCCATTCAATGGGTCAGAGTAAAATTGAACCTTGAACATTCCCTCATCTGGAATAAGGCACAGGAGAGCTGTCCTATCCTATTCATTGGAAAAGACAGCACTCTGCCAATTCTGACTTCGGAAAAGGCCCAAATATTGTCATTCTCACGAAGGAAGAATGGAATGACAATATCGAGCGTGTCCCCTGCCGACAGCATAGTCGGCTCGAGATCAGGAGGCATATTCGAAGCAGGGGTATATAAGAGTGGGCTGAGGAAAGGAATCTCTATTCCTCTAGGCAAATACGTCTTGGTGTCCCAGGCTGAAATATATGCTGTACTCGCGTGCGTCCAAGAAAATCTACACAATAGATGTCAAAGACAGTAAAGCTCGGACAGTAAAGCAGCAATACTGGCACTGGGATCACACAGGATCAAATCCAAGCTAGTGTCTGAGTATAGATATGCCTTGGAAAACTTGGCTAATGGAAGAAAAATTAGCCCCATATGGGTCCCAGGAAACGAGGAAGCAGACAGCCTAGCCAAGAAAGGATCAGGTGAACCACTGATTGAGCCAGAACCCACCCTAGGAATTTTCAACAGCGAAGCTCTCACCACTCTGTAGGTGGTGCCTGGAAGAAGACGAGACTTTTTCACACCTCCTCACAGAATACCCTGCATTGGTGCACCAGAGGAGAGCAGCTTCTGGGGAAAGCATACTGAACCCAAAGGACGTCAAAAAGATTCACATACATTACCATTACAACTCGGACGAGTACTTGTCTTGCCTTATCGCTTTCGATAATTTCTACCTCAAACAAATCCGGAAATTACTAATAACTTATAATTATATGGATATTATTCAATTTCAACAACAGACTTATACAAACCTTGATTGACCTCTTCATTCAATAAAGAATGTCGAATAGTCCTAATGAGTAGATAATTCGGACATCTCATAATCTGCAGGTATGAGGCGATCCTAACTTCCACATCTACATCCTGATTGCGGAATATTTGTTCGAAATAACTTCTGGTAGAGTCGCAAGACGAACGCCGGAAAGTTTCGACTGCAGCCACTCGTATCCCAACGTCCAGATTAGGATTCTCTATAACTTTAAAAAGTTCCTGCTGGAAATCCTCCGATATCACGCCAGTGTTAGACAATGCTTTGAGTGTCACCATGATCTATAGCAGAAAATATTTTCTTTTATTGCTTATTGATTTTAGTTGGTATCTCTTGAGAAAAGGAAAGTTATTTGATGCTAGGTAGCGGATATACGATATAGATATTACACAATTTATGTCCGAAGTTGAAATGCACAAATCATTTAGGACAATAGGTTTGCTGTATGTACGAGGTGTACAATGTATCTTGGCAATAATACCTCGTGGTTTACGATAACAGTAAAAATGAATTGTATTGATCGTCAGGAATGATTTCGATTATGATAAAGTTTATAGTCGATTCAGAAGGTTTACATTATACATAGCAATTTCACAATTTAGTAGTAAGTGTGGGGAGGCCGCTACCATATCCAGGCAAGTGGGCCCCAGTATTCTCTCTTGCCATTCCCTATTCTCCACATATCAACAATACAATGTATTTTGGAAATACGATAACACTTAAAATTGAATGAACTGATTTTCTGGAATGATTTCAATTATGATAAAGTTTATAGTCGATTCCACAATTAAGTGGTGTGATGAGGCCACTACCACATCCAGGCAAGCAGGTCCCAATATACCCCCTTGGCATTCCCTATTCTCCACATATCTACAATACTTCTCCTGATATTTCTTCTCGATCCTGCATGCCCTCCTGATGGCAGTCAGTACGACCGTCCACTCTAAGTCAATTAGTTCCTTTTGTTGGAGTTTTCCTCCGATTTCGAATCTCAACCTCCCATTGGACTCGCACTCTCCAAGGAAGTGAGATGAACTTTCTTCGTGTTCCTATCTTTTATGGCTATGAGTGATAGGAATCTACCCTGTCAATGTTCCCATGAGTAGACGTAGTGCTTTGCGATTTCTGCTTAGAAGTCACGCCGTCCTTGACTTGCTGGAGCCAGCCACTGAGTCTTTCGACTGCCTGCAGCCGGCAGTATTTCGTTCAGTTTTTCTTTCGCCCAATCATCAAGAGCTAAAGATCTTTGGCATCTTGCGATGCCTAGTACTGGCTCCAACCCACAGAACGAAGTCGCCAAATCGGTTCTAGCAAGTTCATCTGTCACCCCCAGGTAGTTTCTCAAAAGCATCTCCGCATTCCCGTACAATTGATGAGAGCTTGGTTTAGGATGACAATTTAAGGATGTAACAAAAGTCCTCGTTTCATTATTCAAGTAATCACGGGCAATATTTTTTATTTTTGTTAAAATTCTCATACCCGTCAACTGGCTGCACCCTTATGAGTAACCCTCAGAAGTCTCCGTGCTGAGGTTTGAACCCATGCACCTACGGATGATTGAATTAAGACGCGAGCGCTTAACCACCACGGCCCATATCAGGGAAGATTAACCTCTTTTTTAATACTCTCCAATTACTTCTGATGAAATCGGTGATGAACCAATACCACATATATCTCTTTATTCTTCATTTTACCAACGAATTCACAATAACTCTTTCCCACGCTGTAGAAAACGTGTTAATATCCAAAAGCTTTCGACAATATTTCACTCAATTCAAGGGGAAACTTGCGTTAAAGTAATAATCTGATCGTTGTCGTTCATACCTCGCTTTGTTATTGATGAAGTGTTCAACACAATTTTTTCCTTGTTCCGTCGGAAATTTCCTCAAAAAGCTTCATTAATAAATCAATATTCAATTCTCCGAAAAATGTGCGATATCATTGAAGGAACGTGTTTTCGACATCAACGATGGAACGTCATTTACTAATAATCCTTCAGCAATTTCCGTATGTGACAATTGCATTTCCATACATTTTCTCTTCGTTAGCCCGCCTATAAAAGCTCCATTTATCGAAAAAGTTGAGTGATTCCAGCACAGACTAATGCAGCCAATTGCCTACGGGCAGGTCACTTTGATCTATTAATAGTACTACGTCCTGGTAGTTGAATCATTTTTGAAATATGAATGAGGGATGCGGTAACTTCAGTGTACCGTTTCACGCGTTCTTTATCGTGTAGAGTTGATTACCGAGATGACTTTTTACTATATACAGGGTGAACTACCATCACTTACCGAAAATTAAATGAGATTGGTCTGTCATGTGCCAAGTAACATTTGAAAGCTATCAGTGATGATGTCAACACATTTTTTATACCACAATATCCTAAGGAACCACGCTGGATTATTGGAAATGTGTTGACACAACTGCAGTTTCGCTCTCATGCTCTCCTGCAGTGTTTTCACATGTTCGAGTCACAATTGTCGAGTGCAGAATAGAAGATAATCACTTATCGTCGTGGTACCCTTAATTATTTGTCTAGATTGTACACCCAATGCATAACGAATAACCACTACGTGTAAAGAGAAAATCATCGTATTCTCCAGATAATTCCATTGAGAACCTTAATCGTCCTAGGTTCAAATAATTGACAAGCGCTGGCAATCGTGTCACCCGTCCGAAACATCCGCCAGTTTATGAAAAAAAGTATGATTTTACAATACGGTGTACGGTGTATAGTGATTTTTTTTAACTTTTATCGTTAATCAATACAATTCAATAGGCTCCCTCCTAATCACTCGTAGAATATATACAAAGACATAGCCTCTACGGAGGTGGTATATTCACTTTTCAGATGTAGGAAAACCTACAGCACCACCCCGGGTGTTCGGTTCGTACTCCAAAGCAAGCTCCAGGCGTGGTTCTAGTAATCATTTTCCAGTAGTATCTTCACCAGCCCACCCCTAGGAATGAGTTCTTCAAGAATTGTACTCGTAACAAAAATGGTGTTTCAGCCTCTTTTTTGTGAATATGTCTGCTTCTTTGTTACCCCCATCCTGGAACCCATAGAAGGGTAACCGTATTATTCTTGTTCAGTTCATTCAGTATCTCTAAGCACTTCCAGACGATCTTGGAACTGATTACATGGGAGTTCGGCAATTTATGGCTACTTAGCGATATAACATGATGATCTTTTGTCTGCAATAATTTATTTCTATACTGAACTAG
Organism: Chrysolina americana; assembly: GCA_958502065.1. Lineage (NCBI taxonomy): Eukaryota > Metazoa > Arthropoda > Insecta > Coleoptera > Chrysomelidae > Chrysolina > Chrysolina americana. The sequence continues at coordinate 53,712,315 of OY293420.1, read as the reverse complement.
TCACATTTTCCGATAGCGTCTTACTGATAAGACTTCACAGTTTCGACAGTGGTTCCTCAATATATCTATCGGTTCTTCCTTCCCATACTGCCTATACCTCAACCTCCGAAGGCCTTCACGATAACATAAAATATGCAGTGCGTTTTTTCTGCTATCGGCACATCCTGGATAGGCCTCTTACTACCATGATCATCAAGCTTGTGTATCTGTTGAGCCAGCAAACCCACAACTAAACCTTACGATTGTGACTCAGTAGGACAGGTTTGCTGTGAAATTGAACCTGCCTCCTCAATGGTTAGTTATTACACCATTCCTGCACTTTGACTTTTCTGTGATTGCTATTACGAAGCCAAAGGTTTTTGGAGGAATCCCCCTGAAATCAGAGCTTGTGTGAGCAAGGCATAACCGGGACCTACAGCTTACATACAAGTGTATTCCAAACCTTTTCAGCTCCGCGAATGGTAGTTGTCTCTCACCTAGACGGCTCTAACATCACTACCACTTCGCTTCTTGCTTGCATCCACATATTTGTGTATGACTCGATACTCCTTTTCAAGTTTTTTCATCAGCTTCTTCGTTTTTAGCCTGAGTAGTTTTTTGAAAAAGTACTGAATACTCAAAAGTTTCCATTATATGAGCTGGGGCTTTCAGGATAAGGCAAGATAAGATGAGGTTTCAACGTGCGATCACAATTGTGATGAAAATATGAACTGAAAATGTCCGACCAAGTGTGTCCATTCACAATCTAACCGCGTACACGGTTTGGCATCACTTGACACATGGAATAGACACCGAACGGTAAAAACTAGGAAATGAGATATATAATGAAAACGTGGTTCTAAAATGTATGTCTCTTACACATATTCTATAAGTTGAAGTGCTAAGAAAGTTCAAGATATTTTTTGATGCCTTAAACGCACGCACAAACGTTCGAGACGTTTTGCGTGCATTTCAAGCATTTATATGAATTCGTGACGAACGTCAAACAGCGACGCATTCGCGTAACCTTGAGGTGTGCCAAAAATTGTAGAATCGACCTCAGAATCTCTTATGGGGATTAACATGGGGAAATGGTCAAAAATATCTCGAACTGTCCTAGCATATAAAAGTACAAACAACAATTACACATGAATAACCCTGGTTTTTCTACAACGGGAGGCAATATTTCAATGCAATTTGGTTTGTATGCATCAACGAAACACACATAACTCCAAATAAACCCCTTAGAAGCTCCTTAGAGCTTATGCGAGCTCCGAGATCGGTAAACTGTCGCAGGCTTGAGTGAGAAGCCAACGCTCTACAATCGCGCATATCAAAGATAAAATCACTAATCAATGTTGAACAGTCAAATTGTATGTGAGGAAAGACAACTAGATTATTCGCATTTCCAAGTATCTACCGCATCTCTTCGTTTATATAAAAGAAATATCGAACAATCCAAGTAGGCTAATCTCTGATGAAACAACCGCTATACACTTACTTGGTCATGAATGTTCCTATCGATGTTATTGCTTTTGTACAATTGTAGAAAAGTATTTTCCAAATGGTTCGCAATGGAATCGACCGCGCTAGTTCCTCTGCAATCGGAGTGCTGGCTACAATACGTGTGGGTAAGAGAAGCGATACTTAGAGCAGTATTCGGAGAGAGCATTTTTTCTTGCAAAAGGTTCCATGCAACTTCCATCGTATCCCTGTCCGGATTCGCTATAAAGCCGATTGAAAATATCCATTCGTTGATTGTGCTTGTTGAAATACTTTTTTGGACGATGATATCCCTCATGAGAGCCAGTGATCCGGATGTTCTGACATAGGGGAGGGCATCCATCAAATGTTTACTGAAAAATTGAAAGATATATTGAAAATACCACACATATAGGGCATTATATGATTCATGAAACAGCTGACCGAACAAAAACAAACTAGCCAATTTTGAATAGTTAAATCAAATAGTAATTTCACGAAGATATATCATATATCATATATCTTAAGCATATTGGTCCACTACAAATAGACTAGCCTAGTTCTCTTTGCTCCGATACCCCTACGAAATTTTTCTCTACACGGGGTGATTAATAGTTTGGAAGGCTCATTCAACCTACAACCACTCATGAAGCTTTTTCTCTTCTGAATATTTTTTGATAACAATCTTCCTTTCTGAACTCTGAGGTTTCTCCACTTCACATTGGATTTTACGATGTTTTTTACAGACATGAATAAACGAATTCTTTTTGAGTATGGATATTTTGACTATCTACTCCTACAGATATTTTCCAAATAAGAGGTTGAGATGAAAAAAAGGAGTCCCAAAGATTTCGCTATCTAATATACGAGAGCGATGAAGGAAATAATTAAAATTTTTATGCGGATGTTTCATTCCATTTTTATGCTAAACCTTATATCTGAGCATGTACAAATCATATATTTTCGGAATCAGCATGAAATTTTGCGTATAAAGTGCGAATTTCAGGTTAATCTAATAATGAATTTGTGTTTTTCATGATTTTTAGGGGTCTACCCCTTGGGACTTTTTTCGAATAATATTTTTTCTGCCGATCCACTCGAAAGTCTGGAAGTATACTAATTTCATAATTCTGAATCGATTGGCGTTCGCCGAATCGAGCTATTTTTAACCGTTCGTGAGTTGAAAAGTTCATGAGGAGTTGAGGGGTAACTTTCTGGTAATGTTCTCTTTATAATTCGGAACCAGCTCGTCGAAAAACATTTCAGGGGATCTGACGACTTTTTGATTAATTAAAAATAAAAAATTTCGAAAATTCAATTTCCTTCAATATCGAGTATTGCATAACTCAACTTTAATAGTTTTTGAATCTCTTAAAATGAAAAATCAGCTTGTCTTTTTCAATGAGAATGTCGTTTCACTCAGAAATAAATACTTTCAAAAATCAGATCGTGCGAGGGAATTTTCGACGTTTTATTCCCTTTTCATGCTGAACCATATATCTGAGCATGTACTTACAAATCATATATTTTTGGAATCCGCATGAAATTTTACGTATATGGTGCGAATTTCATGTGAATCTGATGATTATGTATTTTCATGATTTTTAGATGTTTCGGGACTTATTGGTTAAAGTAATTTTTTCTTTCTAGACATTTCTGATGACCAGATTCAGAATTCATGCTGATAGTTGCCGCGGAGGAAGTCTTCAACTGTGAGAGCGGTGTTGTTCCACGTCTAGGTAAGTATATGTCTCTCTGACATCAAAATGATGTATGATGTTTTCGTCCACGAGCTGGATATTATCTCCGTATTTTTTGCATCGTCCTCTTTTGAGATAAGCCGTCGCACATTTGTCGATCCCGGTAGACGAGGGTGTTGAAGACACCTTCTTGGCAGGCTATCATCAGGTTTCCGACTCCAGCCCACTTGACCTGAGAAATGCGAAGGTCAGGTTTCTGGATAAGCCAAGGTCTTCAATGTTCTTGAAAAAGAATCAATGCATTGGCTCATCCTTATGTAGCTGTAGGAGACTCTCACTCTCCACAGCTTGACGTGGGCTTTTTGCTGAACAGTCTTCAACTCGGTGACAGAGTTTGGGTTCGTCCTCGTTTAGTGTCGAATACGAGACCGAGTTCATCGGCTGCACGGGATGCTGCCTTGAAAAGAAATCCCCCAATCAATGCTTTTCAATGGTCGCAAACTGAGTAGAGAAGGGGATCTGAACTTCTGATGACTTGACAGGCTCCATCCAGTACCATTTTGTTATGTAGACACCCCAAGCTCAAAAGTCCACGGCCTTCCCGTTGTCTGGGGAAGTATAACCGTGGAATGGACGATTTGGGATGCAAGCTCCTATGAAGATTCATCATTTTACGAGTTTTTACGTTGTCACAGCTCTTTCTGAGTTCATTTCATCACTTCTAAAAAATAAAGTAGAATCGGAACGGCAAGCATATTAGTGAACCGTGGCTCATTTGTCGATCCCAAACTCCATTCCGATAGCATGCGTGTACTCTTGCATCCCCCTTAATGACTTTCTCTTTTCTCTTCTCTCGAGGCATATAGTTTGAGGTCATCCATCTAGAACAGATGGGTGACCTTATACCTCCGGTTACTGAGGATGCGCAGCTGTATACGAGGGTGTTCCGTAATGCGACGGACAATGCTAATAGGAAGATGCAGAAGAGAAGAGGGCTGAGGGAGTCTTCCTGAAACACGACCTGAAGATAACCTGCTTTATTTGGGCTCTGACTTGACCAGATGTTATGGTGAAGCGAGTCCTCTAGAGAAGCATAAGCTGTTCAGTGCATCTCACTATTGCATGGGGTACCGCAAGGTATCTGAGCAAATGCATCATGAGATCATGCGATGTTGTATCGATTGCCTTTTTTGGTTACAGATTCCATTGCTGGATTTCTTGCGTATCTACTCTTCCCGAAGTATTTGTTTCGAAGGAATCATTCTTTGTTTTCGAGATGGAGCGGCTACTATTCGTTAAAAGATTTTGTTTTATATGCTCGAGACAAAATGGTCAATTATACATAAGATGGATTCAGATGGGACACGCAAGGCTTCAATGTATTCTTTCATGGTCAATTCTTACACTGATGGAGGAGAAGAACCTTGAAAATTATCTGTCTTTCCAAATAAAATTTTGCTGTTTGATGACAAGAATCATTTTGCAGAAGCGTCCTCCTTGAGAAACATTGTACAATCATATGTCGACTATAAAAGATGTATGTCTGTCGCAGGGAAGTTGTTGTTTTCTGTCGGATATTTGCCTCACATCGAACCTTGAAGGATTATTGCGAGCAAACAGTTATTTTGACTCAGTCGAAAGTATTCCATTGTCACATACTCTTACCTTCCCCTATGCTATCTCAAGAACATTGAAGGGCAGTATGAAACAAACTTTTTGTCTGTACCGAACTTTATGTGTGCAATTCGAACCAAAATTTAATCTCAACACCAACCCAACAATGAATTTTCTCGAAATAATGTAACAATACTCCATACATATATCACTGTAAAATTCCAAAACAAACAGGTTCATTTTGGTCAATCCGGTGTCTGAAATCAGTTCCGAACTGTGCTTGCCTAATTGCTTTTTGGGTTTATTAAAGTAGCTAGTTTGTTTGAGTGCGGATTAAACTCCTTAAAAATAAACATACTCTCCCCTGGGGCAGATCACGCCAGCTTGTCGGTGCAGTCCTGTTAGTGCTGAATATGAAAGCAGCCGTAAATTATGAATAAATTTTCCAAATAAATCCGATATATCCATTCGATCCGGCATTTGGTTGTGTTTGCACAATTGTTTTATTAAATTCTCTGATGCATTCAAATCGTCATGTGTTGGCTTCGTTTGGATGGCGTGATCGAAAGTAAGAGAGGTTCGCTTTGTTATTTCGTTATCGTCGCCTGATGGTAATGTTACTTCATTCAACAGAGTCAGCTGCTGCGACACGATAGTGACGGCCCCTTCTTCGAAATTAGAAAATGGCTGCAGAAGATACTTTTCCTCGCATTTTATGTCGGTGTAGACATTGTGGTCGATGGAGAGTGTGCATCTACTCGATGATTTCAGGATATTGTTGGTGTTCTGTGAAAAAGAAAAAAAAGTGAGAAGTTTTGAGGATAGGAGTGTGTGGAGAAAATGAGCAAAAAATTCACTATTTCATAAAATATGAAGGCTGGACAAAAGTATGTCAAAGGAATTCAGCTTCAGTTACAACTTTCCTATATATTACAGTTAAATAGTACATTCTCACGATAATAGCGTTCTTTACACTATGTTAGGGATAACTTAGAGGTACTCTGGCCAAGTTTTCGACCAAGTTTTTTTTGTCTCTGTTGACATGAAAGAAGGTCCTCTTCAACTGGGACCTTAATATAAAGACTTTCCACTTCAAAGCTGACGAACTGGTCTTCTGGAACCAACACTTCCTTCAGACAATAGAAATCCCATACCATTTCAGTCAAACTGGAACATGGTTTTCTACTATCAAATACAATTATCACTACTGCAAGAGGAAAAGGCCACTGCAGGAGGAAGCATAATTTTTTCGATATTTTTCCTTCACGTCAACTGGCTGCATGTACTTTACAAGCAACCCTCAGAAGTCTTCGAGAAACTTGTGCGAGCTAGGTAAACCAAGCCCATTATCTTGAAACATGAATGACGGAAAAAATTAATTAGTGACAACGAATTCATTCATTCATAATGCATTCCGCAAAGCCTCCGAATCGAAAATAATTGTTACAAGTGAGCACTTGCAATGGGAAACATTGTACAAGTTTACGAAATACCGTATATTCGTCATAATAGCCTACATTGTCGGTGGATTAGATTGAAGAGTGTAAAGCCTCGATCCATTCCTGCTAATGGAGATGTATATTCCTTTCATTTATTCCTCCAGTTCATTGGTTGGTAGTTATTATTATCATCGGACCGGAGGAATCAATGGGAATCTTTGGAGAATCCGCCCCATTCGGCAGTAATCAATGACACCCAATAATCAAGTATCAAGCATGAGACAGAACATTCCAAACGCCTCTGTTTCTGTTGCGACTCGAAAAAAGTAACAGAATCTGCATTGGTTGCGAAATGGAAATGCGAAATTATTTTGTGTCAATTCCACTTCCATTAAGTACTCAAACTGATAGAATTCCGTAATGTGTTTTATATTGTATACGTATAATATCATTAGAGTTATTGTTGCCAGAGGTGAATAATTTTATTGGACTTTCATTTCATCATGTCCATTCATCAAGGATTGGAAATATAAAATATACAGTCCTATGAAGGGATCGTATGAGATCGATTAAACTACTGACAGAAATTAAATATACGAGTATATAGAATAATCTTCATTATATAATTCTGTCTTCGGCATAAACTCACAGACTAGGTAATTTTGTCGACAATTCTCCAGGAGAAACAAACCACTGTCACCTAGTACCTTCGAATCATATCGGTTAGATTCCTCGCAAAGTTTTACAAAAAATATATACATTGCGAAGCTCTAGGGTCCTGATACTATACATACGGGGTGTGCCCAACTCGAACAATCATCTGTAACTACAAGAAGTAGCAGTGAATATCGATATTAAAATTGATGAGAATTGATGTCATCATATGAAAAAATATATGTCGTTCATGCATATAAAAAGAAAGTGGCCTCAGAACAGATCATTGGGAGTCACCGTGCCAAATGTTTTTCATTTCAGATTTATCAGTCCTATTTTTCATTTAAACCTGTGATCTGAGATAAAACACGTAACATCTCGAATGGATGAGCCCTTGAGAGAGATTTTGAAAATATCCCCTAATCATTATAGACCAAGAGCCAGCAACGTATTTCAAGTTGCCATTTTACGACTGCCCAATCACCTCTTCCCAATGCCTGGAAAAGTTTTTCTTCTAGAACCTACGTTGCTATACTTCCTGTAACAACTAGCAAGAGGAAGTCCTCAGGAGGCTTCCATTGCTTAGAATATGCTGACAGATGGTGTAAAGAGGAGGAGATGACAGGGAACCCTCATAAAACCACAATAGTTATATTCACACGAAATAAAGTACTTGAAGGACTTAGGTCACCCATACTGAGCGGGATATAAATTCCAATTGTCCAAGAGGCAAAATACTCAGGAGAAATCTTCGACCATAAATTAACATGGAATCAACACCTACAAAAAGTTATAGAAAAAAGTAAAGTAACCTTCGATCTGTGCAGGATGAGAAAAAATTGGGGGCTACAATCAAAAATTACTACATGGCTCTATGCTAGAGTTATCAGAGCCATGATAACGTACGGGTCGGTTATATGGTGGTCAAAGACCAAGCAGATAGTAGTGGTTCGACGACTTGGAGCATATCTGAGTGCCACTGGGGCAATGAGAAACGCTCCAACAGCCGCACCAGAGGTCTTGCTCAACCTGCCTCCACTACACATATACATTCAAGGTGAAGCCAGGTCAGTCACGAGCAGGTTGCATAAAGGACAAGCATTCATAAGCAACATGCACAGGAGAGACTACAACAAGCTTTAAGAAGAGTTGGAATTCAACCCTGTTATAAGAATGCCATCAGATGGCATACTTCCTAGATATAGCTTTGACAAAACTTTTGAAATGAGTATAACGAACATGGATGCGTGGAAGGAGGGGCCACCCATCAACGCGGAAATCGCTGTCTCCACGGATGGCTCAAAAACTGATGAAGTTTTAGGAGCCGGAATTCATGGCACCAAGCCGAAGATAAAAATCTCATTGAGCTTAGGTATATACGCGACGATATTTCAAGCGGAATCCTTCGCAATATACCAATGCGCTCAAGAGCTAATGAGATATGAGTTTTCAGAATAAAACATTATCATTTACTCAGACAGCCAATCTGCTATAAAAGCAGTCAACTCAGTGCAAGTTACCTTCAAACTTGTTTGAGACTGCATTGAAGCCCTAAAAGAGCTGGGTAGTCAGAACAGACTGACCCTAGCCTGGGCTACCGGCACACACAGGTTATAGAGGCAATAAAGAGGCCGATTCACTAGCCCGTGAAGGGGCAAGTAAGGCGCTGAATGGCCCAGAACCGTTTTGCGGTATGGCAAAAGCTGTACTAAAAACAAACACCAGATCATGGATCCAACAGAAATCTCAAGAATGGTGGAACAATTCACCAGGAATAAGTCAGGCCAAAAAGTTTATCAAACAACCGTAGCCAATATTCACAGAATATCTACTGAGCCAACAAACATATGAGTACGATCGATCTGGCAGGATAAATGCTATGGAGTCTATCATAACGATGACAGGGCTAGATAAAGAATTCTAAACGATTTCACGGGACACACAATATATCTCAAAAGGTCACGGTGTAGAGGCTTGTAGCACGAAAGCCCCAATCTAATATTAATCAAATAACTAGCGAATGTTAATCAAATACATCTGCTATCTGCATACTAGTTTCACGGTTCTGCCGATCATCAGTGCAGACCTGGTCAGGATGGAAAGTTAATGTTCAAATACATCATCCTACAATCGATTTCCAACTGATTTTTCTAACTAGCCCTACGATAACTCCTGATTCCTATAGATGGCTCTGTTGCTTACTTCCGTCGTGGGTACTAGAGTTATCGTAGGACCATTTGACAGAAGCATATGCGAATCAATTGCAGGATGATAGGTTTGAGCATAAGCTCTCTGCCCTGACCAGATCTGCACTGAAGATCGGCAGAACCGTGAAACTGGTTTACAGATAGTCACCAGTTTCGATTGACATTTGCTTTTTGTTACAGGGAGCATTGCAACGCATGTTTTTATTGAAAAACTTTGCTAGGCGTTGGGCAGAGGTGATTTGGTAGTCGTATGGGGCTGATGGATTATTTGCCGATGAAATTTAAAAAGGGCTGTATTTTCTATAAAATTATCAATGCTTCAATTCGCAAACCATCTAACTTCTATCAGATTTTGTCTTTCATCGATTGCATAGATTTTCTGTTACCACAATTTTTTCCCTGGTTTAGTGTGGGATATATTTGGAATTGGCCTCTACAGTCTGTATTATCAATTATCAACTGCAAACCACACGAAATAGGATCAAAATAGTGAATTCAAAGAAAAACAAAATATTATTACCGATCGGGAAATTCGCATCGGTTCTGATTTGATAGATGAATGTAGCTTTGATCTTCCTTGGCATCGATCCAAATCTTTATTCTTTTCGATCAGAAGACTGGTTTCCTTCACTCCAACAACTTTGTAATCAGTGGGACAACTCCCTCTAACGTCCACTTCTTCAGTTGAATGATCAAGATCCAATCTTTTCATGGAGTTGTGTAACATACTCAGTATTCCTCTTTTGAAGTTCAAAACCCATTCTTTCTCGTCCTCCCTCGGACACAATTCGCTAATGATGCCGTCCTTAAAGGAAAACCTCAAGGAATATTCCGTTATCATGTCAGCAAATAGTTGAGTATTAGCGTGTTCCGAACTCTCCGAGCCATCTCTGGGGATGTTTTCACTTAATTTAATGTCCGCTAGGGTCAATAGTCCGTCGCAAGGTGTTAGAAATGCCAGAGTTGCCGTTCCTTCCACATATAGCCTTGATTCGTTCTTGCTGGTCCCGTTAAAGAGAGACCTTACTTCTACCGAATACTTGTAGTTCCGCTGGATGTCTGAAGTATATTTGAATTTTCCGGTACCTGAAACATAAGTGATTCGATTTAGGTTTGTAAATACTGGAAAACATTGAGAAATAGAACTGGAATATTTGGTAAGAGTTTACGGTGATCTAGATATCTATTTCCCAACTGATGAAAGAAATACAATGACTCCTCAGAAATTAAAGAGCGCTCAACGTACTCTGACGAAGTCAAATCACGCAGAAGCCTATGATTGTCGGAACTGATGTTTTACGAGGATGTATTGATATCTACCCATCCTGGATCGGTTCCATGGAAAAAAAAAAATTGCGTTACCATAGACAGATAAATAAATAAACTTTATATCCTAAATAACAATAATTGTCGACAAAGTCAAAGTTAGCATAGTGTTAACTGCTAGTGTAATAGCATTTATGTCAGTCTCAGGAGAAAATGCTCCAATAAAGATAAAAATTAAAAAAATCACAAAGAGAACATAAACAAAGTAATATTTGAAATATATGAACGGAAAATTGTATCACAGTGTAGGATATTGAATATTGAACAACTAGAATACATAGGCAAGATATTCCTCTAAATTGTAGTGGTTCAACTACATTTCCAAAATGTTTCATATCGCAAATATCTCCAACTATAAATCTGCTTGCTTTTCTAAATCAAAAACTGTTTCGTGAGTGTTGAGGTGGGAAGTGGAAGTGTAAGTTTTTTATTTTTTTCTTGACGTATGAATCGTTAATGAATTTCTATCTGTATTTCAGCATCAAGCAAGCTGTCTCTGAAATGAAAATTTCATATAAATTTAGTATTTTTTTACAAGCGAAAATTGGCTTCATGATTCACACATCTATACCTCTAAAATTAATTTCAAAAATGTCGTTTCTGGAGAACGAATTTACTTTGCAATAAAGCTTGGCTGTAATAACCCCAGAATAGAATTCCATTCCTAAGATTGGACTCAATGAAAAAGTATTGTGTTTTTAAGGTAGGTGATATTCTTAGTTCGTGGGTTGGACATATCTTCAATGTAGAGCAGAAATAGAAAAGGACCCAACACTGAACCATGGGGGACACCACGTACAATTGTTTCACTGTCAGAGCTCTACCAACGATCAAAAAACTCATTAATAGTGCCACTGTCAAGTTTCACGTCAAAAGTCCCACCAGTTATGCGCAATAAAATTTGAGAAAAAATTATGTCTACCGAAATTATGAAAATGGAAAGAGTATCGAGCCATCATCAAGTACCTTTAGGGGTTATCTCTTTCTCTAATGATAAGGTCGTAAATTTCCTTTCAACGAAGAGGTTATAAAAGCTTTAGAAGCCTGATTTGTTGAACAAGATAAACATTTTTTTTTAGGTCTAGAGGCGTTGTAGGTTCCTTGTAATGAATGTATCAAATTGGGAGGAGAGTAGGTTGAATAATAAAATATTTTGACTTTCAAATTTTGTTTGCTTTCATTACGGTTTTCACAATACATTGTCGTGGAAAAAATATTGAATGGCCGCTGTATGCTTGCAGAATTTGCAGAACGCGAATGAGGAACGGATTTGAAAGTATTGCAAGCCAGTGCCAAATATTCTATTTTTGAGGATTTTAAAGGAATAGCCAAGTACGAATAAAGTCAGGTGATACCGACCAGTAAATATGACGATTAGTAATCAGTTCGAGTCAAGATAATAGTTTATTCACAAAAAATTGTTTATTCACAAAAAAGATTAGGTACAGAGGTGGAATACACTTATACATCATGATTATGAATAAAGAATATACCACGAAGCAGTTAACACTGCTTGTTTGTGGACGTATTCAAAAATGGTTCATTCAAAAACTATGATATTACATTCAGATTCATTCAATAGTAAACAAATAGACATATATGGAATCTGTTATATACTAATATAGAAAATTAAATTATTAACATACAAAAATTTCTGAATGAATATGAATGAATATTATAAAATTGAAAGAAAAAAAAATATTCATATATACTTAAATACTATTCTAGGTTATGCTGTTATTAGGTATAAAAACAAGGTATATGTAGATATGAATAATAAAAAATATATATAATAAAATACAGAATTATAAAAGACTTAAGATATAAAGAAAATATAAAAATGTAAATATGTAAAATTATAAAAAAATTTGAAATGTGAAAAGGCAAAATGTTAAAATATTTGTTAAAATATGTAAAATGTTTATGTTGACAGAATTTAAAACACAGGCATTGAGAGTTTAAAGTTTAAAGTTACCTTTTTTTTTATTTTATGTATCTATTACTTCATGAATTCTTTGTCTAGGATTTTAAAGGACACATTTTTTCTTTGTGTTTTAAATCTTCTCATTTGATTCTCATTTTTTAGGATTTCTGGTAGCGCATTGAAAACTTTTGGTCCTAGGTAAGTGTAAGTCCTCTGGCATATTGATTTATGGACAAAAGGGATTTCATAAAGGTCACGGCCTCTGGTATTCTGTTGATATTTTTTTTAATCAATTCTTGTTTATTTTTAAACTGATTTGTTGCCAGGCTCACGAACTATAATTGTTTTTTGTCCATTATTTTTGTATCCAAATAAAGCTGTTCCGTGGGTAACGTATCGGCTTTCTATAAATTACTTTTATCATTCTTTTCTGAATAACTTCGATTTTTTTCAAGTGTACACTCATATAAAACTATGATTTGAATTTTAGCGGAGCTTTCATTGTGCTGTTGATTTACTATATATACTATACTATAAGTAAATTTTCTATTGTCCATTTGTCAGCTTTCAATTATTGATAAATATGAATTTACGAATGCTTTGCTCCTCCAACAAAAACTCTCAGCAAGATCATCGAGTTTAACCTGACATTCCATATTCAATAAAAATTCAAAAATGTATCAACTTTATTATTCTTCATTTAAAATTCATCGAGGTATCTTCTTGGTAAACTCATAAATGGACAAAAATAAAAATATCATAAATTTTGGATACTGTCTTTGGATTTGGATATTTCAAATAAATTTTGAAATTCAACTGGGATTTCCAGGTACGTCAACGAGTTATTTTTGTCTTGTATTCGCTGTTTTCCTATATAACTCATTGTCCATTATACAAAGCATTTCTATGATGAAACTCATAAATTTCACGATAATATTGTTTGCGACGAGATGATAAAGTGTGTGCTGATAAGGTCACGTTTGAGATACACAATATTTGCATCTTAGTGGTTGTTATCTTTGGGTACACATTTGCATCCCTTCAACAAGTTTTTCTCCTGGAAGCGCCTATGCATACTGGGATGAATATGGTTGACGGGTTGGGAGGTTGAAATGGTTAAGAAATTTTTATATAATAGCTTTAGGAGTTGCATACAAGATGTTTTAAGAAAATTATATCAAAAGTGACTAATTCTAGAAGTTCGGAGAAGACAGATGTGGTGAAATACTTTTTCTGACCCCAATAATAATGTACTATAATGTACGAAAGAAAATGTTGAGGTTCATGGATCAATTCAATAGTACTGAAACTACTGATTTTTGCAGTTGATTCAAACCTTATGGTAATATTCTGTAGTTTTGTGAATTCAGGAAAACGAAAACTATCGAAATTTATTTATAAAATTATATGAAGTCTACTGAAAATTGATGTAAACAGAATAGAATAAATCGTTAAACTGAGAGAAACGTATTCACATATCACATCTCATTTCTACAAATGAGGACGCCAAGAAAATAAATTGTACAAATACAGTATTTCCATATCTCTTGAAAACGGTTTGTGATATTTTTTATTTTTACACCAAATCTTTCCCTTAAATCAAAAAAGCATGAATTTGTAAGTTTTCCATCATATAACTAACCCGCTATATGAGACATTGGGCTGAAACTTGGTAAATAGGTGTTCAAAATATGCCCGAATCGAATAGACTATCAACTTTTTCAAGAAAAAATGTCCAATGGTCCTTCTCGACATTTTGACCAATATAGCAGAGCATAGTAGGATTTGAAAATAAGAGTGATTCATATCTGTAACTTAAAATTTTCATTTTTCAAAATTGGTCCATTGGTTCCAATATAACAGGGTTTGGCGGTTTCAAATCGCACACACTGTATATTCATAGGTTTGGGTAATACGGTGTTGTTTACTATAAACCAAAGAAACTCACCTGTGCATGTTGGCAATCCACATATATAGGGGTCTTTCAATGGATCTGAAAAAAAAAAACAAACTTAAATATAAAAAATTTTTGGTTATATTGGACAGTGCAGCTTCTTTCAAATACTATTTTTGTAGTCTGATGACCATATGTTTCATAAACCTAAAAATATGTTCGCCGGAGAACGCAATACGTTTTATTATCGCCGTTATTTGTTCGGATGGATTGTTTGACTGACAATAGCTGATTTAACAGTCGATTGCAATAACTGTTACGTGAAACTGCTGCTTAACAGTTCAATTACTGGTATTCATCCAAAGAAGTCTTTCAAGTTACTTAATAGAACTCTTATGACATAATGTTATTGCTGTACGGAAATGGCTTGATGAAACATTTGAAGGAAAATGGATTGGGAGGAACAGTCCTTTTATTTGTTGACCCACTCGATCACCAGTCCTGACTCCATTAGACTTTTTTCTGTAGGGACATTTGGAAGAAATTGTTCATGAAAACAGGCCACAAAACTTGAACGAATCAAAGTTAATAGACCTCTTATGAAAGTCATTTGGCTTCTATCAGAAAGGTTGATTCTGAATTCTCTTATTTTCTGGGATATATTGTTGATACGCATGCATTCCGTACACTGATGGTTTCTATGAAGTAGTAGTAATTTTTGAGAGGCCCCTGCCGCAGCCAGACAAGTAGGCCCATATGAACCCTTTTTGCCCTACCCTGTTTTCCATATATTCACATATCCACAGTTCGTTCTCAGTCCCCAAAAGTTTCAAAGTTTAGTATCCCGAACACCTCGCACTCGCCGAGGAAGTGAGATGAAGTTTCTTCGCCTTCTTCGCATCTAATAGTGATAGGTGTCTGCCTATGAGCCATGCCGTCCTTGACTCGCTTAAGCCGACCACAAAGTCTTTCGACTGCCTGCAACCGGTATTATCCCTTCAAAGTTTGTTCAGCTCTCCTTCCGCTCAGTCGTCAAGGGGTGAAGAGGTTTGGCTTCTTGCGATGCCTAGTACAGGCTCCGGCCCATATAACTTCGTTTCAGCTATGAGCACTGCCTGACTGTCCGAATGTGAATTCTCTCTTCGTGACCTTTCACCTCGTTTCTCGTAGCTGCGATTGAGATGGCGAACACTTCAGCTTGGAAAAGTGTTGCGTATCTACCCAACGCGTTTGTCATTATAACGCGTTATAACATATTAGGCTTCCCGTGCGAAACTCCACTGTATTTTCTTCCCATTGTTCTCTGCTTGGTACCGTAAGAGCAAACTCTCTGTTCCATCGCAGTCTATCTTGTGCGCTTTTCACTCTGAGAGCGGAAATAGGAATCTCCTGCTCCACCTACTTCGTGATTTCGTCACTCCTTCGCTAACACAGACTCCCGAGTAGCGCATCCTCAAGTGAGCTGCCATCGCCTCCTTCTTGATCCAGACCGGAAGTGGCGGCAGCCTCAGCAGTACCTCTAATCTTGCGGTTGCAGTCGTTCTCATTGCAACCGTTATTACCAAACAGACCAACCTCTGGACCTTGCTAACCTTTCAGCATCTTATGATACTTGCGCCTGGCCACTACACCCCTGACCCATATTGGAGCTTTGGTCATACGACAGCCGTTTATGGCCAGCGCATAATCTCTGGGTTAGTGCCCGAATTACTCCCTACAATTCTCTTCAGCTGCCATAGGATATCTACCAACTTTTGAATAATCCTATCTATATGCGGCGTCCATGAAAGTTTGGAGTCCAGGGCCACCCCCAGGTATGAGGGTTTTCATAAACCTTCGCGGTATATTACATATTCTATTCAGTTGACAGTCCTTGGCCCATCATCTGTGAAAATGGTCAGTCATTCAATAATAAATTCTGGCATACTATCTTTCCATTCTTCACGATCCGTTATAGTGAACATTGTGTCAGAGAGTGTCGCAGAGTTCCACCGTTTAAAAAATACTGTACTTGCAGATAACATCAAATTAACAATTAGTCATACCGGATATAACAAAAATAATACCAATTGATCGGCGTTCAATCGTAACGCTGTCTCCCGGATTATATGCCAATGGAAAATTGTACATGCAAGATAAATTCTTTCAGCAATAACCGCCAAAATGCAGGAAATGTGTAATATGTCTGGAACATGATCGACTTGGAACCATGCGGATTTGTTCAAAAATGTTAGTCACAATCAGGTCAGAATTTCATGGGAACCATATTATTAATTTTCTTTTATCAAATTTGAAATTACAATGAATCTCAAGTTGTTTAATTTACATTTCGATTGCAATAGTGATGTTCAAGTAAAAAATCAAAACAGAAATTTCATTATTGAATGCGATGACCTGACAACAGAATCACAATTCAACAGAAAATAAAAAACTGAATCAGTTTTTCGTCACTTGATTCAAAATCTGACAATAAGCTGTCAAACGACATTGGCGCATTTAGCGAAATAAATGTGAATAACAACTAAAAAAGTAACTAGGCACATTTTTTGGACAAAACGCGAATCAGCTAAAAGTGAAAACAAATGTAATATAATTTCAGTTTAGGCTGGAACGCGTTTTTCCAGAATTTTCTCTAAATAGTACAGATTCTTTTATCTGAAACATTAAACTCAGCTTTTTCCGGCTGGGGAAGCATAGCGTAAAAAACAAAAAAGAATTAACAGAATATGTCGTGCCTACGTCACTTATGATCCAATGTGTATACAAAAATTATGATGCATTGATAGCCGGTCATTTGGCACCATCATTTTCCCGTGAATATTGCCTGAGGCGTCTTCCCAGGAAGATGATGATGATGGTTCTTGATCCATTTCTTCGTTTCCTGCTCAATGTCGCCAAATGGTTGCTGCCCCCGCTCTTGCTAGGGCATCTGCGTTTTCATTTCCTGGATGCCCTTGTGTCCTGGTACCTAGACCCTGTTCTGTGCTTCTAGGTAGTTGATGTTTTTGAAAGTCTCCCAAACTAATTTGGGAGTAAATATACATTATCGCAGAGCCTTTATTGCCACCTGGCTGTCGGAGAGAATGACTATGAGTTGGTTTCAAGGAACCCCTGCATAGGTATACTCTTTGTTTTGCAGACGGAAATAGCTGTTACTTCGGCTTGGAACACTCTCTGCCCGTATATGCCGGCCCCTACCCCACTGCTTGCCTCAGAGCCATCTATGTACCAGAATTTCCCCATTTGACAGCATTGGTAGGACCCTTGATGTGACTTCCGCATCTTGAATGATGGCGGTGAATGTTCCATCAAAGGAGAAGATTTTTATGACTTCCATTAAGTTGAAATAGCCCAAGTTGTTGCCCCTCCATTGGCCCATGCACTTTAGTCTGGAGGCTTCTATCCTCGCCTCCGCTATAATGTGCAGATGCAGAAAAGGGAGGTTCGGGATCACCTCCAGGCTAATCGTCGATGTGCTGGACATTACATCAGTGACTCCGAGCAGGGCCAGTCTTTGCAAACTAGCCAGTTTCCCTCTGGTTGTAACTTGTTCTACCTTTGGCCACCACAGCAGGGATCCAACCGTTATAGAGGGCTTCACTATCGCAGTGTATAGCCAAAGCGATTGTTTGGGTCCTAGTCCCCAATGTGTTGCCAAAGGACCGCCTAGTCATCATTACTTAATGATGTCCTTGCCCTTGACGGCACTTTTCCCAGATGTCTGTTCCAGATGAGCTTCGAGTATCCTCCCTATGTTCTGTTCAATTGAAAAAAATCTGTATAAGATACATTCAAGTACTATCATCATTCATTGTGGATTTCTTCAAATCCCCCTAGAGGGCCCCCCACCCGTTTTACCACAATCTATTTACTATTATTACTTTCAATATTATGAACGTTGTTGTCGAAGAAGTCACCCTTCCTGTAAGCTCGTATTGCTTTGAAAGCTTTATCATTATCACGGTTCTAATCAAATATTCGAGATCGAGTAAAGGACGATAATTGAACAGCCTATTACATACAAGGAAACACTTGTAATATACGTTTACCCTAAGTTCAATTAATTTGAGATCTACCTAGTGAATTTTGCTTGAACTGCAGATGATAATGTCAAATCTCAGGATATATCAAACGAAGAGGTACCGAATGGAATAACTATCATGTCTGGAAAAGGAAATTCAAACCACTTTAGTAATTGCCAGTACTGTTCAGAAAATGCTATTATGCTTTTGAATGCTTTTGAATTCGTTTGATTATAGTCGTTATAAAACATTGCATGGGAATTTCATTTGTTTACAACAGAGTATATGAAATACTTCAAACAAGTCATGAGACATTCCTGAAACTAGGTTTGACATGGCACTGAAGCAATTTGGACAAGACGAAGCCTGCGGAATAGACGGAATTCCTGTAGAACTTATCAAAGGATGTTGTGAAATGAACGAGATGGGAAATATTGAAAGCTTCGCGACTTTGATCAAGATTTGTTCTGGATTGTAAGTGAGCAGATGTTTCGTTGATAGATATCTTTCCACTAAATTGTGATAGCAATCTCTCGACAAATTACTTTCAGAGCCATACAGGGTGAGAGCGGAAAAGTCGGAAAATCATCTGATAGGATCGATTACATGTATTCAAAACTGATATTTAAGCTGACGGTATTCAACCGTTGAGTTTGTCTTATTCCATAGCTGTTCCTAGAGTGCTGCTGTAAATTGTTTCTTGTTCGCGTTTTTTGCTGTTCCGAAATGTAAGAAATAGCTAAAAGTTACATTGATTTTTCCAAAGCTGTCTTCAATGAAGATGTCCAAGATGTAAATGAAATTGAATATCATCTTCAAGAATGAAAGTAGTTTGGAAATTTGCCATACCAGATGTCCCGCACAAGACTATCCGACCTGTATATCTGAGAAACATTTCTTTTACAATTCAAGTAGAGTACAGAATGGTGAGGAGCATATGTTTGGTATAAATTGAATGAAATATCAACTTTTCCTCTTCCACCAGCTACCCTATGAAAGTTCTTGTATTTCCCGAAGTTTTGAGGGATGTAAGCTTCTAGAAGTGCCTCCCAGGGCAATGAGTACCAAAGCATTGCCGTTCGTCAAAAGAACGAATGCTGAGTGTAAGGTGGTTGGCAAGTCTCCACTCTGAAGATGAAAGGGTATGAAGACCGAAAACGGGCGAGTCTCTATGTACTGCATGTTCGGTATGAGCATCGTCATTCACCAGGAAATTTCTCACTCAGACACTCTTCCAAGGATGTGGATTCCTTCAATAATGTCTGCCGCAAAATTCCATTCGCCTAGCAAAATCATTCTCTTGGTGGAGTTGGATCTCGTAAAGATGAAATCGGAACAAAATTAAACCACAATCGAAAATCTGTTTAACATAACAGGACAATGTGGAAAATCAGCCTACACGATCAAGATTATCTCCCTTACCACCATGGAATATTTTTTTTTTATTTCTGATTTTGATTGAGAGCAATTGAGAAGACTGTATTCAATTTAATCTGGTCTAAATTACGGTCAAGATGTTTGTTCATATCGATTCACAGACTCCACAACTCTTTTACAATAAAAATGATTGAAAAAATAAATTATTCTCTTCTTTTTATCTAAAACTCTCGATTCAGGTAAGTATTACTCTTACTCTTGGGGGCTGAATAATATACATTAATGCCTTTTTCTTCAGGGCGGACACCTCAAATCAAAATTGATTGTTCTCTTCTATTGAGATAAGTTATCTCAAACTGTCGATTTGGTAAGTATTAATATTGATATTCTGGCGGCAAAATTATATATATATTAATGCAGAAAAGGACCCAGCATCTTTAGGGGGGATGCCTCAAATCAAAATTGACTTCTCTCTTCTTTTGAGATAAATAATCAGAAACTCTCGATTTGGCTCAGTATGACTCTTGGTCTTGGGGGAGGCTGAATTATATATTCATTAATGCAGAAGAGAACTCAGCCTGTTTCTTTGGGGAGGATACCTTAAATTAAAATTTATTTCTCCTTTTTCTTGAGCCAAATTATCCAAAACTCTCGATTTGGGCTTGGGGGGAGGAGGCAAAATTATATACATTAATGAGGAAACGAACCCAATATTTCTTTTTGGGGAGAGCCACCTTATATTTGAATCTATTATACTCTTCCTCTGTGCTGAACTACTCAGAACTATCGATTTAGGTAATTTATACTCTTGGTCTTGGTGGGAGCTGATGTAAATGACTCTAAATATACAGGGTGTTTCAAAACTTATGCAAAATTGTTTATCCACATTTGCACTGCTAAATGATAAGTTGCAAAAGTTGCAAAAAAAATTATAAAATTCCATAAGAAAACGATATGAGTACTGCCAATAATCTGCGTCTTTGGGAACAGCAGGAAGGAGGAACTTCCGAACTACTGCTACAAAATTGAGTTGGGCCGGCCCAACACCTTTTGTAAAGTAGTAAAATAAAATAATTTTCATCTCGTTTCCTGTTGGTCTTCTATTTTTTATTATTTCCATGATATCGACTTATCATTTAAACACCCTGTATGCATTTATCGATCCGAAACCACGAATGTAACAAATTGAATCATGAATTTACACGAAAAATCAACTGTAGTAGATAGATCGAGTGCAGCTATTTTCTTTCTCTACTAAACTGATAATTTTCATCTGAATGAAATCAGTATCGCAGTATCTGCAAAAGTTTTTTTGATGTTATACTCTAAAGGCCGATTCATTTTTGACCCTTATGTCTGAAAACTGCATGACGATTCACATATTTGCCTCCCACTTGCGTTTCTATGACAAAATCATATTTTATTTGGTTCTGTAATAATTTTATCAACTGAAGTAGTTCTATCGAATTTTTTCAATAATCCCGATGTATTTTTCACTGTATCTTTTATTTTTCCAACTAGAATTCTAATTCCGTGCGTGGTCACCCTGTGTTTTTCACGCACGTAGACAGTAACAGGTGTGAATATCGACACAGGCATGCATTTCTCATGCTGGGTAAAAAATGCAAGGTGGGCACCTATGTATCTGAATCGGCCTTGAGATAAAATTTGCATCACTAGCTCTACTGAGGTGTCATCTGTAACTGGACACTCCTGTGAATGATTTTCATTGTAAACATCCTTATTGCATGGCACAATGTCATGTTAATCTGTTATTCAACGGAATTGAAGGTTGATATTGAACTAGTGTCGAAATTCGGGGGGATTGAATAGGAATTCTAAGGTAGGTTATTGTAGGATGCAATCCATAAACACGCCAACGGAACTAATCAACCGAAATTTTACGATCGCCATTACAAAGCGTACTAAAAGTACATAAATTTCGTCCCTACAAAGTCCATCATGATCTCAGTTGTGGTTATTTCTATCGATCGATGCAATTTTGAGAAAATATGACTGGAATTGATAAAAAGGAATCCTGGTACGACAAACTTGTGTTTAGGGGAGCGATGAAAACTTCAACCGAATGCACCAAAAATAATTTGTTCACGGAAGAGATTCTAGGAAATGACATTGTTGAATGGTAATGTTTATCTGAAAATGCTAAGGAATCAGACATATTATGGGAGGCATAATGCCCTCAATAGAGCGATTCCAAGACCATTTCTTTCGAAGAAAACTATAATCTACCTGGTTAGAATCATCAAGAGCTTTGAGCTCACGTTAATGATTTTTAGATCTCCATCTATCCCCAAAACAAATCGGTAACATATTATTGCAAGAACCCACATACATCATCTGGACATCCCAGGGGAATTTTTACCAGAGACGTCCCAGAGACATCCACTTGCCTCCAAAAAGAACCAATATGGGATGTCACTTAAGAAATTTGCTACCGAGTCCTGGAAGGTCCCTCGGATGTACCAGCAATAGCATCCACCGGATATCCTCTACGGGACATTTTTGGAAAATCCCAAACATGTACTTTTACCGACGGCACACTGTGGAACATAAAAGGGGGGTGCTTAGGATGTCCTTGTTTTGTTCGGAAATACTCTTTTCAATTGAAACATATGGATGGGACAATTTTTTACTTGATGCGTAACAAACGGTAATGCTGTTTGAAATGTCAGTGTAGCTGGTGGAAAAGAGGAAGATGAATAAATATTATGCCAAAATATTTTTTCACTTCGTATTTTAGCGTAACTGAATATGAAATTGGCATTCAGCAAATATTATCTATACAATAATAATAATACTCCCTCATAAACACTTATAGAGTGTACCCAAAGGCATAGCCTGTGCGAGTAGAGAACGTCTATTATTATTATTTTCCGAGGCGCTCCGGCGCGACTAACTGATTTTTGGTGGCATATTCACTTTTCGGCTGTAGGAAAACCCAGAAAACCTACAGCACCACCCCGGATCTGCTACTTAGGAATTTGCCTGAGCGTAGTCGAGTCAAAGTCTATCTTCTCGCACTGGAGTAGAATTCCGAAAATACTTTAGGGTAGGTTTGTCAGAATCCACTTAACCACAGTAGAGAAAACGGTTGAAACAAAATGACTCCCATGAAAGACTGAATTAAATCAAGAATTTACGGAAGATGGTCCGAATAGAACGATGCCAAGTTGCCTAATCTTCATAAAGTTTGTGTCTGAACACGAATCATCATTTGACAATAATTTTACACGATGAAGCAGGTTAACATGCTGTATCAAGTATTTCCTGATATGATCGTCATTTCGCGAATAAGTGGCCAGCAAAACACCCTGATTTGATACAGAGTTTTTTTTTTCCCAGGGGACACAAGATAGTCTATATATAAATATGGAACAGTATTGAACATTTCAAGAAAATAATTCTAAAAGATATACAATGGCGTCATAAATCAAACTTAGATAACGAGATCAATAAATAAAATGTCATAACATCGGTTATTGACCGTTTGAGTTGACTTGTTTCTTGCTTTCCTTCACTTGCATATTTCACAAGCTTTTCAATTTGTTTCTTACATTATCTCCCGCATTATCTGTACAATGTATAATTATTTCTGCATTATTGGAACGAGTATTCACAATTGAAGTAATGTTTAAAACCTAAAGAATAAACGAAAAAAATCTATTCAGTTCGGTGGGGCCGTTTACGATTACCATTAATATGGTGGTTTCCATTACAAAATACCAAACAAATTAAAAAAGAAGCGTTATGAAATCTTTCCGGATAATGTGCATTTGGGAAAAGAAAAAACAAAAGAAACCATTTGCGTATTCAGTAGAGATTTTGATTTTGTTTTAATACCACTTTTGGCAGCCCAATTGAACAACACTTCGCACAATGCCGGACAGTCTTGACATTTTCAATGAACTCAAGTTCGAGTTATTCGAATAGAAATGTGTCTGTCTAGATATAGAACTTTATTCTCTCTCGTAAAACAACGAAGAGGAAAAAAGTAAGTATATCAAACAAGCTAGGCTTTAAGCTTTCGATATGAAACGATGCTTCCACAGATTTGAACTTTCATAAGAACCGCTCTAACTAGTAATTTCTTCGACTTACTGTATTCCGAGGTAACCAAAGTTGTGAGAAAAAATACCCCCACAAGCTGGTAAAACAGATTCATCGTCGAAGCATGTGCGCTTTAGAGATCACTTAAATTAAAACGATGCACTTCACAACAGAAACAACTGATACTGTCTCTCGGATGCTACTAATGAATAGTGTCTCTGTATAACTAAGGTCACTTGTAGACCCTAAAATCGACATCAAATGATAAGAAGTTCAAGAGGTCATTTTCTGCTATTGGTTATCATCTGCCTATCAGTAGAAGTTGTTATTTCAGCTTAGATGACTTCTAATGAAATTTTCTCAGAAATTCGTATGTTTTGCAACAGATATTAGACATTGTGTGTAGTGAATATTTTCAAATTTAAATATTCGAAACAATTCAATAAAGTTTGTTTCCATTCATGCAAAGAAAATGTTTGACGTCCAATTCATTACAATTGATATCTTGTCCCAGAGTAAACAAAAATAGTTGGTAGACGACTGTCAATCAGTGGGCGGATGTAACAATTTAGAAAATTTAGTTGTAGCGTACTTTCATATCAAGATTGATTGAGTACATTTGGTGAATAAGTTCATTATGGTCATTCGTGAAAGGAGAAATATTCCAAATCGGAATGATATGGTAAAAAATAAAAAGATTTTTCTCCAAATTAAAACAACAGACCACGATTTTTGTAGGAAAGGGAGAAGTATAATAATAATACAATCTATATAATATTATAATCATCGCCTTCATAATTTTCAAATATTATTTCAGATACATTTAAACAAAAAATCAAAAGAGAAAGTAATTGGCGAAGATAAAATTTGATAGTGGAACACCACGGGAATTGTTCTAAACTCTTAACTGTATCTCTGACATTTTTATTCAATACCCACCTGTAAACAAGATTTGAATTAAATAAAATGTATTAAGACAACCATGAAACAAAATTGAAACTTGTCAAATGTCTTGAAATAAAAAGTAATTTGCATTTGATATAAGATATGATTGCTGAACATGCTCTGAACATAGTGAAACATACTGTCGTGAATTGGGGTTGTTCACGACTTACTTGGCAGATTCTGATCCTTCAAGGATTGAAAACAATATAGAACACAACATTCATTCTTCTACTTCATGTATTTCCCAACTCCCCCCATTACCCTCACTAGCTCTGGGCACGGCAGAAGACTAACTTCAACTCCTTGATCGAACTATCAGTGGCATTTTTTCAAACTCTTTTGTTTTGTTTGGAAAATGTACGAAACGTAATTGAGGACAAGTTGTGCTTCAAGACGCAATAGTTTTATAACACACCTACTGAATAATAAGGAATAATTTAATATACGGTATGTTCGAAACATTTTTGACAATGTTAAGGACTATTCAAAATAAAGCAGACAAAAATATTTTCTGGGCAGTTTTCATCCAGAAAATATGTACGACATCCTTCCATCGCACTTATCTCAAACTAGGGGGAGAAAATACCAATGTTAACAAAATGTTTTCACTACAATAAATTCTATGAAAAATGAGAGTCTTGTTGGTGACATCTCCCTCACAAACTAGTTTATGCTTCTGGAACACCGATTGTCGTTAGCGATTTGTCTCCCTCTTATAAACATCTTCATAACCGGTGCTCATCCAAGATTTTGGCAACACTGAGCAGACACATTGATATAAATCCAGTGAATTCGGTATTCCAATTTTTTTGTCGTCAGCCTAGAGATTTACTAAACATTTTTTCCTCATGACAAGTCAAGGCAATCGAAAACGATCGAACACAAGATTCTCTCAAATTTGTTCTTTGCAACCCTCACAAGTCTTCGAGAGCCTTGTGCGAGATATGGAAGACGAGTACCATATGTTATCAACTCAAGTGGACACACTGTATATATAGATTGGAACGTGGAATGTGGGGAATGTTCAGCATCTTATACCGGCCAAACGGATAAAATACCGTTAACATGTTTTGTCAAATAGAAAAATCAGCAATGTATGAATATTTACATTAATTTACATTTACATTTATAATAAATAAATATAACATGAAGATCCTCCATCTTCCCTAGCGTACAGAGCCACCCTCGATAATCTACAATGGTGGAAAATAAATACTTCAAAGATTGTTTTTTGGGATTAAAAGGAAATATTCAGCTGCAGCTATGATGATTTGAAAGGGTGGCCAGTAGCCCAGAGGCTGTGATATCTGGCAGTGGAGCTTCTGGCTCGCATCGGACAGAGGTTCGAGACCTCAGTACGCGAGAATGTTTTTTCTCAATTGCATCGGTCTCTAAAGGCGACCACATGCCTTGTTGTAAAGCAAGTGTGATGTGAGTTGCCTAGATGCCAATCTTGACGTCTGGTGCTAGGATGAAGTGCGCTCTGAACACTCGTGGTGGTGCGGAAGGTTTTTCGGATTTTCCTACAGCTGAAAACCGAATACACCTCTGAAAATCAGTCGCTCCGGACCCCCACGGCAAATAATAAAAATAGTCATCCTCTACCCACACAGGCTATGCGTTTGGGTACACTTCATGAGGCAGTATTATTATTATTATCATAATAACATCGTAGCATTCTTTCCTAACACATTTTGATAACAATTTCAGCTGGGACTCTCATCCACTTCTTCTGTAATGACATCAATTTATTGAACTATCGAATTTTTTATTAAAATAATTCATTATCTCAGGGTGCTGCCACCTACTATCTCAAGGAAGAAAAATGGTATTGATTCAAAACCGAAATTAAAATTTCCCAGTGTACTTCAACAAACAGGACTGTGCTGTAAGGTCTTATTGCGATTACAGAACCCTATACTGGTAGTTCAAGCGTGGTTGGTTCACTTTGCTTTTCAATAATACTTTATTGGACATATCCTGCCATCTAGGATTCAAAAGATAACTCAGAAGCAGAGATGAAGTATCGATTTTATGCTCTTGAAAAAATGGATTTCTTCACTTCATTCTGAGTCCTGTTTTGGTGTATACCGAATTGTTCAACAGATGGCCTGCATCATTACAGTATTATATCTTGAGTATGTTACACCAGGGATGGGACCATGACCACTCGATCCGTAGCGAGATTGACATTTACCATTTACCGAATCCAATATTATTCAAAACAAAGCGATTTCAGTAGATATCAGTAGGTATCAGTGTAGAATAGAATAGAATTGAATCTACGCTATACACCACTGAGATCAGCGCCGGATTGAGACAGGCGAGTTACCAAGGAAAACTCGGGAGGCCGTAGGGTGCGAGGCCGGTTTTTGGCCGAAGACCTATAGTCACAGTCTCATCATGACTGAGTGAAATTCAAAAACAAAGTTCAGACTGCTAGTTTTGTAGACCTATTAATCTTCTACTACAGACAACAGTTTTTTTCTACAACCGTCTACCAAAGTAATCTTTGACGTTTTCATATCTCAACACAATGATGAACTTTTCCGAAAAATGTTATTTTGTGACAGCATTCCCGCTCTAGAGCGACAATATTTAAAAAACGCTAGATTTTCAACGCTTTTGTTGAAAACGAACATATTGAGTTATGGCAAATGGTGACGACAGTGAATTCAAAGCAGTCTAGAGCGGACTTAAACAGCCAGTCCGGGTGCGATCTCGGCCGGCGGTACTTTTTTTTAGGCACAAATATTCCTTTTTCTGTAAGAGATGTGAATAATTGAATATGAGCATAAATATATTTTGAGGAGTGTTAATTTATTTACAGCTAATATGTTAAATGAAGTATCGAGCGTAATTTATGTCTTTCTAGAGCTGCGTTTGTAGAAACAATCTTATGTGTGTAAAATCTACAGGGTCCAGTGTTTTTCTGGAAAATGCCATGTATTAGCACATTTTTTTAGGAGAGTCAGTAACCTCCATGTACCCATCCAATATTAATGACTTTCTTCCATCCCACTTGAATGTAATGATATGCATCTATAGATGCATGCCGAAAAAACCACTGTTGTCACGATTATGAAATTTAAAAGAAAATAACTTTATACCATTTGACAGATAGATGTGTGATATTTCTGATCCATCCTATAATCCTTAAATTAAACAGGGTGGCTAAAAATTATTTGTCAATATGGAACTTTTTGAACTGAATTTTCTGATGTATTCCAAAAGAAACACCAAATATTTTTCGACCGTATGAAGTCGGATTGGGATATGAATTTTGATGTATATCACTATTGCTATTTCCAGCCGTGTCCGATTTTTCTTCTTCTTCGACATGTTTAGTTACTCACATTGCTTTGTACCATAAAAACCCATGGAATTCATTATTTATTTTGGTGATACTCAATATTCATCTACCTTTGTGTACATTGATCGTAACAAAATTGCAAGCAAACAAAAAAAATTCACATGCTAAATATACACAAAAGATGCAATCAGGAAACAAAATGAACAAACTTGTTTGATTGATGATTTATTTATTTTGTAAAAATGTATGTTAGAATACTAGATGAAAGGAATTAATTATTGTATAATTTTCACTGAAACTTCATTTGTTACGGTGGATTTTAGCTTTTACGCTATTCTCAAATAACTTGAGCGCTTTTTGTCACCCTTTATGGTTTATACAAATCTCTATCCGTCTTTGAAATTAGTTTTCTTCTGCTCTTAGAATTTCCGGTAAGCATCCATATTTTGAATGGTTGTTGGTGTATATTTCCATAAACCTATATGATTTCTTTCACGTATCTCCATAGCGAAAAACAATTTAAATGAGATCTAGGGATCTAGCAGGTCATAGAAACAATTTCTTTCAGTCACTACCAAGCCAAATATTATATCAAGAAGATTTTCTTCGGTAACTTTAACTAAAATTCAACACCTCGATGTTAAAAAAAGTGTAACAGTCATTTCGAAAGTTGTATTGACAGTTACGGTTATAATATAATAATGATAGTAATAATAATAGTAAATCAGTCTTCAAGAGTGGTGCAAGAGTACACGCATGCTATCGGAATGGACTTTGGGATCGACAAATGTGCCACGGTTCATCTCAAATGAGGACTATGCGAGGAATACGGAAAGGACGTTCAGCTCGTAGACGGAAGCATCCTACATTATCTGGATGTCAGAGAGACGTATACCTACCTAAGGGTGGAACAACGCCATACCCAAGAGGTAACTTACTGTTAAAAACTATTTCCGCGACAAGTATGTAACAGCATAAACTCAGACAGATCTGGTTATCAGAACTGTCGGGAAAGAACAAAGTTGCTGCAACTAATTTGCTTGCCGTTCCGATTCTACTTCATTCCTTTGGAGTAATGACAAGGACTCGGGTAGAGCTGCTACAACTCGACATAAAAACTCGCAAAATTATGCATCTTCATAGGAGCTCGCATCCTAAATCGTCTATTTCACGGTTATACTTCCGCAGGCAACGGGAAGGCCGCGGACTTTTGAGTTTGGAGGGTCTAAATAACAGAATGGTACTGGATGGAGCCTGTAAAGTCATCAGGAGTTCAGATTCCCACTCTCAGGCAGATACAAGCCAATAAGCCTGATGTATAGTCCTCCTCGACCATCAAAGTAGGAAGGTTTTCGTTAAAGAGTATTCGGCTCCTGATCAAACGAACATCGTCCAAAACGAGGAGGAAAAACGCACTAAATATCGAGATCTACTCTCTGAACTCCGCAGGCTTTACCCAAACCATTCTGTTCAAATGATGGTTCTGATAATAGGGGTCCTTGGTGGAATGATGGACAAACTACTATCAAGCTTAAAATAAAATAAAAATATAATAAATTATACCGGCTTTCCATAATATGGCAAAAATCTCAGCCGGACAAATGCAGAAGGCCGTAATTCTTGGTTTACTTCACCTACTCGGGCCCAGTAATCACTCACCACACGAACGTGAGGAGTGGTCACTGAGGTTGGTAACACATCAGCGCGCTCTCCGGAGACAGGGCCTGACTGGGATATACCTGATGAGAAAAATAAAATAGTAATACTCCCTCATTATCACTCATAGATTATACCCAAATGCATAGCCTGTGTGGGATGAGGACGGCTATTGATATTAATTGCCGCGGCGCTCTGGGGTGACTTACAATTTAGTTTGATACAATCATTATATACATTATTATCAAGAGGTCAAAAATGGGAAAATCTAAGGGTGCTCAATGAATTTGTATAGAAAACAGTTCCTATTAATTCATTGGGTCTAGGTGAAAGGTTAATCCAATTATTTGAAGTCCCCGTTATCGTAATGCAGTATAATTTATACGTAGGTATACCTACTCTTGTCATCATTGGTAATAGGCAACATTATCTACATATTCGCATTCTTTCCTGTATAAAACTCATACAAGTTTATACATTGACGTTATTCAGCACCCATGTTAACAAGATGTTCATTCATGAAGAATAGCTAATAAATGGTTAATTGTCTTTTCAAGCGCCATAAACATTTATATTGCCTATTCCGTTCCACCATTTCCGACTAGGTTATAATCAGAAGGATAAAAATGGACAAGTGAAATAGTAAAGCATACAATATATATTAATGTCTTTCAGCCCGGAAATTCGCTGAACTTCTTCAATTTCAATATTCCAAAACAGTCCAATATGAGGCTACTTGTTGCTCAAATAACCGTGATTAGGTGAGCCAGAGTCATATCGATCTCATTTTTGTCAGTTTCTACGAGCAACAAGTGCGCTTGCGCTTCACGGGGTTATTTTCTTGTCTGTATAGTGAAAACCTGAGGGCAGATTTACAGTACATCGGAATAACGTGGTTCTGGTGTGGCTGAACAGCCGTTGTTTTTGTCGTACGAACATGTAAGTTTCTTCTTGTTATCATAGAAATCAACCAAGAATAAGAACTAAAGCATTCTGTTTTCGAAAAAAATGCCATCTTAATTCATAAAAAGTTTCTAATCCCCTCAGTAACTGCACGAAATGTAGACGTAAAGCCAGTGAATTATGCATACCTACCTTCATTAGTATAAAATGAGTTTTTCATGACAATAGTTCTACAGCGATAAAAAAATCTGAATCAAACCAAAGCATCTTTTTTATTGTTCAACTATGTATTGTGGAAGAACTAAGACTGAAGAAACTGAAGTTACTCATAATTTCATAATCTTTACGTTTGTTTTGATTAGGCTGTGTGAATACTGTTGAATGCTCCTTTTTCTTGGAACAGGAGCTACGTTCAATTAGTTTCTCTCGAAACCCGATATCACTCAGTCATTAAAGTTGAGTTATCTCAGTTACATGCGGAGGGTATAATGATCATCCCTTTCACTTTATTCACGGTCTGAGACAACCAATAAAATGGAAAGTATGAGGAGAATCTTCGCGTTGATGAAGGCGAATGTTGTGAGATTATCGTGAGAAATGGGAAAAAGTAGCTGAAGATATATGACTCGGGAACACCTCTCTAGGCAAATTATTTTTATTCAAGTAATGACTGAATGATAATCAAATTATAACTGCACTTTATTGATATCCTTGAAAAATTATTAATCGATGAAAATTATTTATCGACACATTCTGTACACAGGCTATCAATTTTGAAACTCCCCGCCCTTAATATCTCTTTGGTGGTAAGGATTTGAAAATCAACACTTATTTTTTTTCCAAGGGGGCACTTGTAAATACATTTTCCAGCCGTTGTAGATCAACCCTCTGAGAGACATAGATGTTACCCTTAAAATCTTAAGTGTAAAGGGGGTTCAGTGGGACACCAATTTAAAGCTTGTTCAATTATCTTTTCAATAATATCTTATTTTTTGAGTACTTAGTTTCCAAGAAATTTTGTTCGAAACGTTTAACTTCACTGAAATTTAATTGTTAGCTATTATTCGAAACATTATTTATTATTTTTTTTACTCCTTTCGAACAGGAGCACAATCTATCATCCTCGACATTTGATTTTTATTTCGTGGTTATTACACTACTTTCGAGATCATCAATAACTGTTTGAGATATCCCCATAGACAGAAGTCTGAGGGAGTTGAATCCGGTTTTCTCAGAGGCCATTCAATTGTTTGCCTTCTGTTTATCCATCTATCTGAGAATTTCTCGGTTAACGACTGTCGGGCGGAAAGAAAATAATGAGGATGGATAGAAATATAACAGATCATCTTACTGTAAAATGACATTACTTGCTGCATCACTTTGAGTATCTACCTCGTGAGTGAAAAGAGGATCGATAGTCCCTTCAATAATATTGACAAGCAGATTGCCTGTCAAGTTTTCTTCAAAAAATTGAGGAACAATTATGGTATTAGATGCCAACCCTGACGTCTGGTGCTTGCTTGGGCGCACCGACCACCCGGGGAAGTGCTGTAAGTTTTCCGGCTTTTCCTACAGCTGAAAAGTAAAAACGCCATCAAAAATCATTAGGTCGCCCCGGAGTTCCACGGCTAATAATAATAGCCATTCTCTACCTGCACAGGCTATGCTTGTCTTTCATTGGAAAGTAATGCCGCTTTGTGTTCACCTTCAAATTTATGGTACATTTTTGGTTTGAACAAACTCCTTTTTGAGAGTCTTTCTGCAGGAGTAGCAAAAAAGTTTAACATCATCTCTGGAGCATTCCAGGTATAACACAACTCGAAAAACCACCAGTTGATGAATGCAAATTATCTACCATCGCAATTGTATTATTAAATTACCTTTTCGTATTTGTCAGGTGGTGACTCCACACATGATAAAGAGGTCAAAAAATGTGCCACCCGTAGAATAGTTATTAAATTATTTTCACTGGAAATTAATCAATACAATATAAATCATGGCAAATCATGAATCTCCGTATAAACAAGTTCTGGTTACGTTCAAAAAACGGTTTCCAAAAAACTACTACTAATAAAATCTGAATAAGATAATTAAACGAGCTTTATGCCACACCCCCGCTCCCGTGACTATTATTGCTGTATCGCCAGCAAATGTAATAAAACATTGTTTGTTTGTCAAATACTCGTAATACATATTCAGGATCAGTGTTGGCCCTATTACCGTTTCCTGTGGTACCCAGTCGCGGTTTCTAGTAATTTTCTCACTGTATAATTAATTTTGATCGATTTCTTTAGGCGTGATAAAGAATTGAACTTTAAATTTTTTTAGCTGTGCTTTTTCATCTTTGAGTCTAGCTAGACCCAAAACGTTTACCAAGCGTTCAGCATTCTCAACCTGTGGTATAGTAAAGTTATCGAACATTTAGTATTTTACGAATTCATGAAGCATTTAGTTTTTAAACCGAATAATTCTTCTTCTCAGTCTATAGTCATTTACTTAGCAATTGAATAAAATAACGTGAATGTTTAATGACAGTACTGTTTGTTGAATTTGTTGTGATGAGAATGTAATTTTGATGCATTCGATCTCTCACCCGAAACCATTCTATTCAATTGGTGAAACACTATGATTTTCTACCTCTTGTCATATTGTTTCTAGGTAATTAGGTGTATACAAATGAATTAAACATTGTCAGGATAAATGGATTTTCGCATATTCAGAATAGATGCAACACGGTTGAGTTCCTGATACTAATTTTGTTTAAGAGATGTTCCAAACAGGCTTACATGAAGCCCTAATTACCGCCATCATCAAGTTCGTGTTAGTTTGTGAATCCCAACTAGAAATAGAAGCGACAATGGGTCATTTTCCCCGCTCTGAGTACCGAGAACAAGCAAATGAAAGTTTTCAAAAAGAATATTTATATTTTGAGCTGAAACATTGAATAAAAGAAGGAATGATAGTGTTCTTCGTTAAGTTTTACGCTGTCAAAAATTTTATAAATTGTCAAATGTCAAAATTATTGACACAACTTACTTTTTTTCTATTGGTACACCCTGAATATCATTTGATATTTGAAAATACTTCTTTTTTCTGATTACGAAAATATGCCACAGTTGCCCTTTCTTTCCATTATTTTTGAACAAATTGCTGTAAATATGATTAAAATTGTGATTTTTCTAGAACATCCATATACCCACGTTTATAATTTTGTTTCCAAGAATTGTCATGGTTTGTATAGTTACAGCTCTTCGGCCTTTATTATGGTTTGTAAACTCACGCGCTGAGTAGAGTAAATTACTCTAGTCTAAGAGCAACAAATTGAATTGAAAAATAAAGTAAATCCAATTTACAAATGGTAAACAATTTGAAAAAATTAAAACAATTTTTTGCACGTATAAGTGCTGCTCCAATTTGACCTCCTTCATTTTCAATGCACGTTATATATACTTTTTTTTACTCCCGTATGTGAATCACTAACGTCACACATCGATAAAATTGTGTAAAGCTTCATTTCACGAATCGGTGTGTGAAGTGCCATGCTTTTCTTATGGGATATATTTCACGCACCGGTGCCATAAGAGTCAATACAAATTCACACACCGGTCGCTGGTCTAGGTAGCGGTGGCGAGAGAAATTGACAAATATGACAGTTCCCGCAGAGTGAAGTTCAGAGTTACATCAGTTGATAGACCATAAATAGTAATTATTTACCCTCTGAATTAATAAATAGTACGACGAAATTTTGATTTAAACCGATTAGCCGTGTATTTCACGCAAATTCCTGATGGACAGCATTGAAGTACTCCCAACAACTCCTCCAAATATAACGTTAGCAGCCAGTGAAGCAAGTTCATCGTTATTGCCACAAAAATCGTTGGGAATTTACGAAAACACTTTGGAAAAGTTTATGCAATGGCGCAATACAAACAACGTCCAATCATTCTCCGAAAGGGTAATAGTAGCCTACCTATCTGAATTATCAACAAAGGTTAAATCTTCTACCTTATGGAGTCACTACTCAATGTTGAAAAGCACCCTTAGTGTTAAGTACAATGTACAAATTGGTGATTATCCGAAAGTTCGCGCTTTCTTGAAACGGAAAAACGAGGGATACATTCCTAAAAGATCACGCGATGAAAAATATTTATTAACCAAAGTAAGTCCATTTGTATAAATATCGATAAATACTAATCTTTAAATTTTTAGCTTATTTTGTTGTTTGGGGTAGCTGGAGCCCTGCGCAGAGATGAGCTCTATAAATTAAAAATGGATGACATCCAAAATTTGGGAACAGTTCTTATTGTGTCAGTTAATGATACGATGACTAAGGTTTCTAGAAAAATTACTGTTACTGAATACTTGGACATATATCACAAATACGTGGCTCTTCGTCCCAAGGATTATGCCGAAAATAAATTCTTTATTAATTATCAACGAGGGAAATGTACTCGGCAAGTGATTGGTATAAATAGGATAGGAAAAGTCCCTTCAGAAGTTGCCACATTTTTGAAACTCCCCAATCCCAACGAATTTACCGGGCACAGCCTACGGCGTTCATCTGTGTCTTTATTAGTCGAAGGTGGAGGAGATCTCCTAACGTTAAAAAAACACGGCGGCTGGAAATCATCCTCAGTGGCAGAAGCCTACGTGGAAGAATCCCTAACTAAAAAGATAGATGTCTGCAATAAAATCTTAACAACTGAGAATAATCGTAGTTATGTTGTCAATACCAACAGTACTACACACAGCAGCACTAATTTTGTAGAGAAAGAGAAAGTAAATGTACATTTTGACAATTTACAAAATTGCAATATAACTGTTCATAATAATTATTATTGTAATAAAGAAAATTGTCAAATTTTTCTTTAATTCAATCTCTAAGTAAAAGGTCGTAGAAAAAGTACAGTGTGCACCACGTGCGTGAAGAATTTTTACGCTAGTGCGGATTGTGAAACTCGCCTGCGGCTCGTTCCACAAACTTCCACACTCGCGTAAAAAAGTATACTTCACGCACTAGATACACAATATACTATTTGTGTATGTCCTGTGATTTTTTAGTGTCTGTTGTTTTGCTCCTGGCGAATGGCGAATGGCGAATTCTTATATTTGGATCGTCTAAAGATGCTATTCTTATAACAGTAGAAGCGTAGAATAGTCAATATTTTCAATGTGACCCCATAAGAAAAAATCGCACGGTGTTAGATCGGGACTATTAGAAGGCCATCTAATACTCCCCAATTTTCCAATCCACTAGATATTTTTTATCCAAGAACCTTTAACCTGGCGGTGCCCCATCCTGTTGCCAAATTGAATATCTTGATATGGCCAGAGGTGAATCGTCAATACGTTATCCAATTTCTGCTTTTAGAAAATTCAAACGAACCTGACCAGCCGATGAAAAATTATAGGATCCAAAACACGTTTACCAATTAATCCGCACCAAATACTAACGGACTGCCTATCTTGATACTGAATTTCCTGTATTTGATGAGGATTTGAATCAGACCAATATTGTCTATTTTGGCGATAGCAACCTCGGCTAGTGGAAAACGATGACTCATCGGTCCATAATATTTTATCCAGAAATGTGGCATCCCTTTGAATTTTTTCTACAATATGTCTGGAAAATTGCTGTCTGATTTCCTTTACGCTGGTGCCAACTTTCACACCCTTTTTAGCTTGAATGGGCAAATTTATATTTTTTTAGTCAATACGTGGGCTGATCCAGTACACACTGGCAATTCTCTAACTTCATCGTTCAATGAATTTTGAGGATTGGCTTTAAGACATGCTAGAATATTAGTTTCATCTTCTTCTATCAAAACCGTTTTTGGCCTAACATTTTTTTTTTTTGTATTCAGGCTACCAGTTTCGAAAAACTTCTCAAGACTATAAAACAATTCTTGGAAACAACATAATAAACGTGGAAATCTTGATGTTCTAGATATTTTTACAATTTTTATCATAATTACACCAATTCGCGCTAAATAAATGGAAAGAAAGGACAGGGTGTAAAAAAATAAGCTGTGTCAATAATTTTGACATTTGACAATTTATAAAATTTTTGACTGGGCACCATAAAACTTAACAAAAAACACTACAATTTCTTGTTTTAGTCCACCTTTTACCCCAAAAAATAAATATCCCACAGCCTTTTAAAAGTGGTACAAATTAAAATGACAGCGCTGTACATTTTGGTGAAATAAATACGTTATAGAATTGTAGTATTATGGTTTCAGTCGATGATATTTTTTATCTTTATTTCACAGCGTATATTTCTACGTTTCGTGTTTTCTGCATAATCCTAGGGAATGCACTCTAATTCGTATATGAATGAAAATTAACAGTTCTGTTAGTCGAGAAACGCGGTTACCTAAAGGCAAGTCAGACATGAAAATTCTCTTAGTCTTTGTCTTTCCCTATGTACCATCATAAATGTCTATATACTTTGTTGGTTGTTTCAACCAAATTCCAAACCACGATAACAGTCCGCTCTATCAGTATCATTTATTGAATTTTTTCCGTAGGTTTGAAATCATCTGAAACATGTTGAGTCCTAAGATGCAAAGGACGATTCGGGTCAACGAAAATCAATTAATAATGCTATCAGAAAGAGCCCATTATGATCATTCTCAAGCTGGTTATCTACACAAAAGATCTGCGGACAGTAATAAGTGGCAGCTGCGATGGTTCGTTCTTTATCAGGTGAGTTTATTCAATATTTCCCTTTGCTGTTGGAAATTCAATTTGAGAAATCAGTGCTGTTCCTGCAGTTGAAGCAATTTCTCAAAGAGCGGTTATGAATTATCAAGGGAGATGGAAAATGTGAACATGACAGCAACTGCAAACGGCATCCCGCGAAACCCAGAAAGAACCACCCACATGTAATTGAGTCTTCATATAATAATGAAATTTCTAATCGATTGTTGATATCTCAATAACGGTTGAATTCCGTAGATCAAACAATTTGAATATTCATCATGAACAATATTCTTGATATTGAAGAACGTTCAAACAGTATGTCGGGGAGTATGAAATGAATGAGACGAAGGACTTCGACGGAATCGAGGTATATTCAAACATAGGCCAGGCAATGAGAAGGTTCTAACTTACAAAAGGCCACGGGAAGTTCTTATTTAGACTTTAATCTCGAAATTTCGACTTCGATCTCGGAATTTTGACTTTAATCTCAAATTACACAAAAAAAATCAGTGAGTCGCATCGGAGCGCTACGGCAAATAAAAATAGCAGTCCTCTGTCCTCACAGGTTGTGCGTTTGAGGATACTCTATGAGTATTATAGGAAAATCAGTTGTTTTCTAACAGATATTTGCCTCAAAGTTTCCCCTTTGTTGAATAGTGCGGAGAGTAGGAGATTTCGACTATGGGGAAATTGTTCGTTTCATTCATGGGTGGCCGGTGGATTAGCGGTTTATATCTCCTACCGTGGAACTTCTGCACACATCGTACAGAGGTTCGAGACCACAGAACACAAGATATTTTCTCCAGTGCCTCGGTTTGTTTAACGGCCATATGCCTTGTTGTAAAGCAAGTGTAATGTGAGTTGCCCAGATACCAAACCGGAAATCTGGTGCTTGCTTGGAGTGCGCACCGACCACCCAAGGTGGTGCTCTAGGTTTTCCAGGTTTTCCTGCAGCTGAAAAAGTAAATACATCACCAAAACCCAGTAAGTCGTCCCCGAGCACCACGGCAAATAATAACAGTAGTCTTTCTCTACCCGCACAGGCTATGCCTTTGGAAACACTCAACGAGTGTTCATGAGGGACTATAATATGACTATAATTAATTATTTATTTGAAAGATTCCAACACACTTCGAACTTTGTACGATTTCATGCATTTTCTCCTCCCGGAGTCTGTGCTGCCGAGGAGTGCTTCTTGCTTTTGAGCTTTGGTTGTTATCGTTCGTTGGGTGGAACAGGACGATTCTAATGTTGTCTGACCTATTCTGACACTGATGAGAGGAAACGATCTTGAAACATGTCATGCATGCAGGTGGTCATTCTCAACCAGGTGGGGGATAATATTCAGAACTTGACTACAATTATTAGCGCTTGCAATAGTGTCCTCACAATACCCTGCCACTTCTGAACTTCATAGAAGGCCCAAAAATTGTCATTTCCACGGCCCGGGTACAATCACCTGAACAAGCACATGGCCCTCATTGGGATCATAGATGATCCACTCTGCAGGTAGTGCCTGGAAGAAGACAAAACTTCGTCACACCTCCTCACGGAATGTCCTACATTGGTGCACCAGAGAAAAGAAGCTTTTGGAGAACGCATACTGAACCCATATGACGTAAAAAAGATTCAGCCCTAGAAACTGCTAAATTACGCCAGAGAAGCTGGCATGCCCAGCTCAACTCAGACACGTTGGTGCACAAAGAATCCAAGAGAAGAATCCTACGTGCAGGGGTTTAAAAACCCGCCCACCAGTGCCAGGAAGTAAATAAGTCAGTAATGTCCTCCTGGAGGAGCATGGCACAAATAGATATCAGATAATAATACTCTATAAACACTCATAGAGTATGCCCAAAGACACAGCCGGTGCGGGTATAGGACGGCTATTTTTCTTTGCCGTGACGTTCCGGAATGACCCACTGATTTTTCCCCGGATGGTCCGTGCGCACTTCAAGCAAGCACCAGACGTGCAGATGTAATTCAATAATGGTAGAGGAAACTAGTTGTCTTCTGACAGATATTTGCTTAAAATTTTTCACTTTGTGGGATAGTGTGGAGAGGATGGGTTTGACTATGCCGAAATTGTTACGTTAAATCGAAATTTCGAGAATAAATTTGAAATTTCGAGATTGAAGTCGAAATTTCGAGATACAAGTCAAAATAAAAATTTGTGTTTGCAAAATGTTTCAATCAGATGTATAGTTCACGAGTTACAGCGGAGTCAAGATTGGAAAATTTTACGATTCGCACGCGAGACAAAATATTGCTAAACACCAGGTTTACTATCAGTTTAGCTGAGACAGGACAACTTTAATGTTTTCCGATCTACCCTACCCTCATTCTTTGAAACGCTAGTGTACGCAAAGGCAATCCCCAGATGAATGAAGGATAGAATCTATTGATTGATACAGGGTGTGCTTACAATAGTTTTCTTCTTGAGAATATTTGTACAAATATGATGGTAAGTACCACAAAACGTATATTCTCATTTTGCTTTACAATGATACGAAATGGGTGAAAAATGCTTGCAAACATGACATGAGAACGGCCGAGCCCGCATAAGCGGTCGAGTAGTAGGAAATACCGGAAGATGAGGGAAAGCGTATTATCACGTAACGCGTTTATTAGAAGAATTCGATATTCACTTTGGAATAAAATTCTGAAATTTGGATTTTCACATAAGTTAACATGGACAATCGATATGAATTGTCGTATGTGGCGTAACACTTCGGGTTAACCGGAAGTGGACACAAACTTCCTTCTTTTATACGGAAAGCTTGGTTCTTTATCACAGTTTTGTAATCTACGTACAATTCGATACAATTTGTGTGAAATATTCCTGTATACATTCTTAACTGTTTTCGAGTTATTATGATTTTTGTACAACATTTTGAGTTTGCACTAGTATCTTTAAAAATACATATCTTCAAATGTTTGAACACTGCACCTTTCAAATTTCCAGAGATAGTATACATGATGACCGTCGAAGTACAATTATAAATTTCATTAGGAATAATACAGTGCGGTCAAAAATCTTTTGTCTTTCGGAGGTTTTTAGAAACCCTGAAATGAAACGTGGTGTTTATTATTGAATGAATGAACGCACAACTGAAATCTGATATGACTGATGTCGGGCTTCCTGTTTCTAACTCGAATGGTTTTCGAGTTATGAGGGTTTCTTCATGAAAATGTCATAATTTCAATGGGATCGAATGCCTATGTTAACTTATGAGAAGTTCCAAATTTTCATAATTTTATTCCAGGAACATCGAATTCTTCTAACGA
The DNA here is from genome assembly GCA_958502065.1 of Chrysolina americana. Classification (NCBI taxonomy): domain Eukaryota; kingdom Metazoa; phylum Arthropoda; class Insecta; order Coleoptera; family Chrysomelidae; genus Chrysolina; species Chrysolina americana. Next base: position 53,671,822 of record OY293420.1, on the reverse strand, counting down.
ATGCGTTACGTGATAATTCCCCTCCCCTTCATATCCCGGTCTCTCCTACTACTCGACCGCTTACGCGGGCTCGGCCGTTTTCATGTCATGTTTGCAAGCATTTTCACGCATTTTGCAGTAATGTAGCGCAAAATGAGAACATACGTTTTGTGATAATATACTTCTACATTCAAAATCTGTTTGAGAAATTGAAATCGGACTATCACTAGAACATTCAATCACGCCGCAAGATAGTGCAAAAAAATCAAATTGTAATTGTGCCAAAACTAACTATCCGACAGCGCCTGTTTTATGCTCACATAAAGTACACATGATTCGATACTTTCGTGAGAAGGGCCAACCCTACAACTTGAAAAATAACGGAATTATGAATTTTTCAAAAAATATTTTTCGGTTTTTCCATCTTTTCTGCGTTACTAAAAATCCGATCATGTCGCAAAAAAGCTCATTTTGTTCATATTTCAATTCCCTACATTTTTTTCTTCATCCAACCAGATTGCTGTACCAGAGTGCACGTTTATTTGTATTGAAATGTTCATAACAAATTAATAAATGACAGTTACGAGTCCAAAACATGGCAGAATATAACTACAGATAGTTTCTCATGTGATGGCGCAGTCGGTTCCCCACATGATGGAATAAGAAAGACAAGACTGAACTGTACTTTAAGAGATGAGTGTTCACTTCATTTCTTTCAATGAATACAGGAATATAATTTCTCAAAAAAAAACAGGTGATGATATAGCTCAAAATTAATATTGACTGGCGTGTCACACGATTTGTCTTAAAATTTACATATTCCGCGAGATACTGAATTCATTCAGTCAATAAAAAACTGTAATGCAACCGACACAAGTGACATGGTACTTCAATACATATCTTTTCACAAAAACAAATTTTACCATTACATGATTCACTCTAGAATTCTAGAGTAATCGTTAGCGATGGTAATAAACATTTTGGTACACATGATGAAGGGATATTAAGTCAAATGGCAAATACTGGATCCATGACAATTGAAATGAAAGAAATGATTAGCTGAGCTTGTCAGGAAAATGCCCAAGTGGAAGTTCACCTCATACATATATCGCCGTGCCCTAAATATTACTCATTCAAAACCATTATTTAGAAGTGTACTTCCACTTTGTTGAATACTTGGTCACGGTTCAGGTTTTCAACCTAAACACAGCATAGCCCCGTTTTGAAAATTCCTATATCAATCAGTGATGAATACTTTTTTGCCCAGTTATTAAACTCACAATTGGTTGAATCCATTCGGTACCGACAAAGTATTGCCCCAGTCTAAAAATTAGCATTCAGTTTGATCATACATTTTAAATAAACAGACAGCAGAAATATTGCCGTTTTCAGGAAATCCATCAATTGTGATGAAAATTTCAATCATGTAATTCAACTACATTTCCCCAATAATTAATTATTAAACAAAGACTATAGAAATTGTCAGTCTCAAATTCAGAATATACCGAGAAATGTTTGATCATTTTTATAGTAAATATTAATTCAATAGTTTTTGAATCACTTGATACATTTCCGGAAATTACAAATTTGACTAATGATTGTATGATTAATTACAATTGCATTTCCATGGCGGTTTATTGTTCCTAAACGCAACCGTTATTGGGAATAACTAAACTAAATAATACGTGATTTTCTGGAACAAAGAGATGTTAATTCGGCAATAATTCGAAAACTGTTCAATTTTTGTTACTGAATCGATTGAGAATATGAAAATGGGGAGTTTCTAGTTGAAAAATGGCCTATCAATAGTTCTTTCAATCGCATCTCTATCATCGTCTAGTGAATGCCCTGAATCAAATTGATATCAGTATTCTGTTGAAACCACAACCAAAAATTACTGATCTTGTACAAAAGTTTTTAAAAAATCGGTCTGTATGCCATTTTTAACTCAAAATTGTTGGTTAATAGTTCGAAAACGGTTTGACTTGGATCATCATACATGAAACATGTTTCAATATGATTGAAATTTTTTGGACTTTCATTGCCTGGACAAGAAAAGAAAAGAAAAGAAAAGAAAAGAAAAGAAAAGAAAAGAAAAGAAAAGAAAAGAAAAGAAAAGAAAAGAAAAGAAAAGAAAAGAAAAGAAAAGAAAAGAAAAGAAAAGAAAAGAAAAGAAAAGAAAAGAAAAGAAAAGAAAAGAAAAGAAAAGAAAAGAAAAGAAAAGAAAAGAAAAGAAAAGAAAAGAAAAGAAAAGAAAAGAAAAGAAAAGAAAAGAAAAGAAAAGAAAAGAAAAGAAAAGAAAAGAAAAGAAAAGAAAAGAAAAGAAAAGAAAAGAAAAGAAAAGAAAAGAAAAGAAAAGAAAAGAAAAGAAAAGAAAAGAAAAGAAAAGAAAAGAAAAGAAAAGAAAAGAAAAGAAAAGAAAAGAAAAGAAAAGAAAAGAAAAGAAAAGAAAAGAAAAGAAAAGAAAAGAAAAGAAAAGAAAAGAAAAGAAAAGAAAAGAAAAGAAAAGAAAAGAAAAGAAAAGAAAAGAAAAGAAAAGAAAAGAAAAGAAAAGAAAAGAAAAGAAAAGAAAAGAAAAGAAAAGAAAAGAAAAGAAAAGAAAAGAAAAGAAAAGAAAAGAAAAGAAAAGAAAAGAAAAGAAAAGAAAAGAAAAGAAAAGAAAAGAAAAGAAAAGAAAAGAAAGGAAAAGAAAAGAAAAGAAAAGAAAAGAAAAAGAAAAAGAAACCATATCTCCATAGTTTCTAGTCACGATGTTTCGATTGTTGGGTATCTTAAATCGTTTTCAAGAAGTGATTCTCACCAGGCGGAAATTGAGGCGAATATCTCGCAGACAACAACTCAATTTCAGTCTGGAGGAACTTGAAAACGATCGTAGATACACAACAATCGAAACGTCGTTACTTGAAACTATGGAGATACGGTTTCTTTTTCTTTTCTTTTTCAGGCAATGGAAGTCCAAACGATTTCAATCACATGAAACATGTTTTTCAGAACAGAACAGAATTTTTCGTAGAACATAAAAATGTGATAATACTTAAAATACAACCGAAAGTTCCACATTCTTCAAAACATTTTAAACCATCCACAATAGTAAAGGTCCAAATTTTCAAACTCACTAAAAGTTTTCCATAAAGTCATCAGTGCAGAGCAACACATAACTTTTCTGTTGATGTTTTGACAGAAAGCAAAGTAAAAGTAACGGACAACGATAATTTGACGAAAGAATTAACTTTCTGAACTATTTTCAAAAACACCAATTATTGCTTCTGAAGGGAATCAAAAAAGTACTGGAAATTGAAATAACTTCTGCAGTGATATCCTGAGATTTTTCATGAAATGTCCAAAACATCCATTTTGCAAATCATCATGAGAAAATAATTTGTTTCAGAATCTTCTATTTTACTACGATTCAGAAAGTTGCCATCGTCCCTCAGGAATTCTCATGTTGGAAGGATGTTACTGTGACCGATTGATCACAACAGGCAGCGCATCTAAATCCAAAGATGGATCAGACCGACAGGTGAGAAAATTACCATATATTATGAAGGATACTAGTCACCAAACTGATTCTTCCAAACTATTCGTTCACGGTAATATAAAAAAATGGCACTGGCAAAATCTGTCGGCTATCTTGAAATTTCTTACAAAAAAAAGCATAGCCCACAATCTACAAATTAACCAAAAATCGATTTCACTTCTCAATATACCAAATGACACTATATAGATGCATTCTCAAAAGTTTCCATTTGTAATTTGTAACAAGACTTCAATTAAACTTCGACTTCTTCTCTTTCACCACTGCCTTTATTTGTCACATTTTAACCAAAAATGTATTAACAGTCAATATACATAGAATACAGTACACATTTAAACGAAAATATAAATAAATGAAAGACATATTAAAACACTTGCTTCAACCACAGGGTGGGGATAGGTTCGGGTTTCAACCGCTTTCAGGGTGAGAGACTTTATTCCTGTCCTCCTGTTTCCAGGGGACTGGCTAAGTTTCCGCACATCTGTCCGGAATCAGACCCCACATTGTTATGTGGGCCATATGCACGTAAGTGGTTTGGTCTCAGCTTGGCTCTTTACCTGCCTCCTCCAAGTTATGCAGAGGTGTCACGAGGGCTGTTTCATAGCTTCAGTTCACTGGTATTACGTGAATGGAATCATCTGCTCAAGTCCCGGAAAATAACTAAATAGCTAACATTTTTGAGTACTCGTTTCGAAATTCCAGACTCGGCTCGTCCGGAAACGTCATACTCGTTCTGTTAAAATGTATCTACCCAACTTATCGAAAACTAGTACGAAAACTAGTACCTTTAAACCTCGATAAGGTACTGCGTTATTTTTTATCCTTTGATCTGGATAAGTGTTTTCGAGCCCAAAGGCTACCATAGGTATTGAAAAATTTGATTATCTTATAAGCGAAAATGATTTTACGTGGTGATATCAGTTTGAAGAATGGAAAAATCTCATTTTTAATTGACGACATAAGTGGAGAAAGTGTCATATCACATTTTTAAAGTAAATCAATCAAAAGTGATTTGAATTGGAACTTTTTCATTTTGTTTTCGATTCAAATGAGTGATAACTCCAGAAATAGATTAGTTTTGTTGGTTTATTTATGTCTACTTCAATATTGAAAATTAATTACCAAGGTTTTATGAAATTTAATGTTTATGTATTTAAAACCTTCTTCCAATAACATCTTAGATAAAGGGGTCATGTAGCATTTAACTCTTTGAAGGACAGTAGTTGACAGTGTATCAAAGAGAATTTCGGCTATGTGCACGTTGGACCAAGAGTGAACCATCATTTTATGATTCGTTTATCACTATTTCCATCTAGCGATTGTCTGAGAAACCAGTCTACTCAAAGATTCAGTTCATCTTTTCCCAAGCAGAAAGCAAAACAATTTGACATTCTTGGTCTTTTCACACCTGGTTCACAATAAACAAATGTGCTGTCAAGTTTTAGGGTTAGTTCTAGAAGCAAGTGAATATCTATATAATTTTTTATGCTCTTTGATATAAATTTTGATGGCGAATTAACAAAATAACGGAAATTGTCACGAACAATTATATTTTTTTTTCATTTTTGTAGTGCAATGACCTCTCTCAACTACTTACAGATGAACATCTGAACATGAGAACGGTTTAAGAAAAATCAATTCTGCAAACGCCAATTGAATTAGAATGAAGAGATTAGTATACTCTGTGAATTTCAAGTCAATCGATGAAAAATTTACTTTTCTTAATAAAATGTCGCACTAATTAAAAAATGCGAGCATATTTTGCATTTTTGGAATATTCACAGACGATTACAGTCAATATTCGATATTCATTTTCTAAAATTTTCATTTTTCATTTAAAAAAATCGCCAGGTCCCCTCCAATGGGCGGGAAATTACCCCTCATAAAAATTCAGGTGAACTTTTCAACTCGCAAACGATCAAAGATAGATCAATTCTTCGAACGCCAAAGGATTCAGAATGATGAAATTAGTATATCAAGTGAATTTCAAGTCTATCGGCGAAAAAAAATTATTCGCAAAAAGTCCTAAAAAATCATGAAAACTACAAAATTACCAGAATCACTTGAAATTTGCACTATATACGAATAATTTCATGCTGGTTCCGAAAATATGTGAAATGTACAAGCTTATATACAAGGTTTAGCAAAAAAAGGAATAAAACGTAAAAAATCCCTCTGATGCTCGAATTTTCGAACATTTCTCAAATGTGCTGGAGGAGCTGATTCCGAATCATATCACTAAAATGAATTTCGATATTGAATTGACAAAATTTCAGAAGATTATTTTGTCGAAAAAATGCACCTATCTTCAAAATCAATTTTTTGAGTGAAAACGCATTCTAAACAACAAGACTTTTTTTGTGTAAATCAACTTGGTGAGAATGGCTTCTTTATAAATGAAGTTTCTTTGAAAACTCTTCAAAGTTATAGAAAATTATTCCATATTTGCATCTAAACTATTTGAATGTGTATTTTTTGGAGATATTCTATTGGATTAATGACGAGATACTGGATGAATTTGAGTATTGACTATATTCTGAAGATTTAACTAACAAGCCAGACTAATGTTACTGTTTTACTATCAGAGACTATTGTATATTTCGATGTAAAATTACATTTGAAGTCACAACTGAAACATGAACTTCACTCAACTCAACAATAATAAACTTTATCTATTAGTTGGCATCACAGACATAAGGATGAAAATTAGAACTGAATTAAGCATAAAAATAATTTACTCGATTTAAAATTCAATTACAGACGTGAAAACTCCTTCATTATCTCTATTGTTGTTTGCTCGAACTTCAATTACTGGAAAAACAGCTGCTGTAATTAGAAAAACTTGACTTATTGTCGTCTAATAACTTTAGAAGTTTGCCTCTAGATCTCATCATGATTATCAATATTTCCACATTAAAGCCGTATCTTTTATGGGTGAATAATACAATACGATAATAACCACAAAATGATCCTATGGTCTGTCGTCAACAGAACTTTCGAAATTTTCAATCGTTAAAGGTGTCATGTTCACTGGAAATACTGGTCGTGTCAAGAAATTCCTTCAAGATATTGGAAATTTACAATTTTCCGTTTATTGGGGGTTGAATCTATATCGGAAATGTTTGAAAATTGCAATAAAAATGCGATATGGCACCTTTAGCTACTCATGTCTTAAAATGATTTCCAGACTTTAACTGATTACTACTAAAGGTAGACATTCCGATAACCAAAATGTAGTATAATATGCATTTTAAAGGTTCTGATGGACAGGGAAAAATTTAAAAAACAGGTCGCCTAAATGTGCCACTGGTCGATTTTACGGGGAACACCCATAATTATCACAACGAATTGAATGATAGGACAAACCAGTCCTACTTCTTCATCAAATCGCATCTTGATCAAATCAAGTTAATATAACCATAGTTCTTCCCACATAAAACTTTTTTTATTGGACCTGACATCAAAAGAATCAAAAATATCAACTGTATATAGGGTGATTCGAATTGGATATTTTTTGAAGGGTTTCATGCACTTCTAAAGTTGAAAGGTGCCTGATATGTCAAAACGTTTTCGAGCTACGAGGGTTTCTGAAGAGTTGGGTGTATAACTTATTTGTTTGTGAAAATTTTGATATCGCGATAATGGCTTTTTTGTTGACATATTCTTCAGGAATTCATAAATAAAATTGGGTTTTTTCGCATACATTATTTAATTCTTGAAATATAACCTTTTGTTAACATTTTTTATGGAACACGCTCTATTTTATTTTATTTTTGCACTCGAAATAAAATTCTCATAAATGATTAATTACACTTGAGATATTTGATATTTTTTCTTTTTCGCTTTGAACCAAAAGAAATTTATCTCATATCTATTCATACGAATTTTTTGTGCCTATATGAACATTCAAACCCTGATACACATATCTACACACATGTCTACAGAGAAAACAGTTTCCTTTAGTTGTTTTTGTTTTATTTCTCCTGGTAGGACAGCGTCATCGTCGTTTATCCCATGGGTATTATTTCTATTTCTAAACCTCCTACATTGACAATTCCTTGGAAGCTTTACCGCAGTTCGAAAAACAATTTATATTCACGATCTGGGATTTGTATTTTCCACTATTTTCTCTCACTGATCCAAACACTCAAAACTCCCACAACAGCTTACTTTCCTTTGGTGAGATGCGAATGGGTGTAAACCACTCTCCAAAGCGTCAAAGAGATGAATCATATCAAACCGATTTCATGTAAAATAATTCTCAATTTTCCAAGCTCCACAAGCTGTTTTGCTCTCCGCACCAAATATAAAAAAACCCGTTAGAATAGATGATACATTAGAATGGAATACTTATCATCTCATGCCGGCGGTCATACAATCGGATATTTGAAAGAGACTCAGTTTGAAAAACTTCTGGAGAAAGGAAGTTCTAAATTGAGTTAGAACTGTAGGTGCTACTGCAAATTTCCATAGTCTAGGTACTTTGATATTACTGTGAATATGTAATAAGTACAGTTATTTTTTCTTCAGTTTCAATCACCAACTAAGGTTTCCATCTATGTGATCTTTCAGTAATCTGCAGCAAACATAGTAGATTCATCCTTGTTCAGTGAAACTTTATTTTTCGAAAACCAATTTCTAGGTTTTTCAATGCTAAATGGGAATTATTCCGTTGTCAGAATATTTGTATCATTTGCGTAATTTATAAGATGTTCTTACGTTCTCTGACACAAAAATCTCTTCTAGTAATAGAATTGACTCACGATAGTGATATTGACGTGAACTTTTTGCTGAACGGGTCCAATCCCTGCTTTTTCATGGTCGCAACTAACCAGAGAAGAGAATTTGAACTCCTGGTTACTTCACAGGCTCCATCCAGTACCATTCAGATACTTCGAATTCAAAAGTCTACGGTCCCCCGTTGTCTGGGTAATTATAACCATAGAACAGGCGATTAAGGGTGCAAGCTTCTATAGATATGCATCATTTCCATTCATCACTTCAAAAGAGTAGAATCGGAACGGCAAGCATATTAGTTGCAGCAACTTTGTTCATCCCCGACAGTTCTGATGGCCAGATCTGTCGGAGTTTATGCTGGTATATATTTTCCACGGAGAGAGTTTTTAACAGTGGCTAAATCTTGGAAGCGGTGTTGTTCCACCCCTAGATAAGTTTACATAACTTCGGCATCTTAATGATGTAGGATGCTTCCGTTTACAAACTGAACGTCGTCTCCGTAATAATCGCATCGTCCTCTCTTAAAATTACCGTGGCACATTTGTCGATCCCAAACTCTATTCCGATAGCATGCGTGTACTCTTGCACCACCCTTAAAAACTGATGAAGATCTTTTTCTCCCGAGGCATATATTTAAGATCATCCATGTAGAACAGATGGGTAACCTTATGCCTGCGGTTGCTGGAGGTATCGCAGTGTATCCGTGGGTTTTCCGTAGTGCAACGAGCAATGGCAATAGGGAGATGCAGAAAAGGAGAGGGCTGAGGAAGTCTTCCCAAAACACGATCCTCCTAAAGATAGCCTACTCAGTTTGGACTCTCTGACTTGACCCGATGTTATGGTGAAGCGAGTCCTCCAGAGCGGCATCATCTATCCAAGGTATCTGAGCAAATGCATAATGAGCTCATGCGATGTTGTGTCAAATGCCTTGCGACAATCGATCCAGGCCATTGAAAGGTTAAGATTATATTGCTCGGAGTCCTGCGTGATACGTCTGTCGATCAGCAGGTTCTCCTCGCAGCCAGCGACCTCTTTGACCCTCATTGCTCTAATATTCGGCCATACACACCGAATCAAGTGTGGTGAGTATTCGCATGTATGAGATGAGGGTGAAAATCAAATAACATGTGTTCAAGCGTGTTATCGATCTGTAGTTCTTGGGATCAGACAAATCTTCGTTTTTGGAGATTAGCACAGTTCACCCCTCGACAAACCAATACGGAATCTGCTGCTCCCCATCTAGCCTTTAGTTGAAAACCCTTGGTGGTACAGGGCCTGGAGCAGCAAAGTTCTTCGACAATTCGCCGCACAACAGGCGTGAAGGGCCTATTGGCCGCCACGTAGTCCGACACACATTTTATACGAGACGCGTGTTGTCTCACCGACTTGATCTCAGCTTCCATCTTGTGAATGCGTCGCTCATGCCTCTCAATCAGAGGGGTGGTATCCCTTCTCTCCGCTTGAAGCAGGGTCTGAGCGGCGTCATACATGGCATAGTTGATCTGCCAGATGTCAGCCTCTTCTGAAAGGACATCGTGAATCTCCTCATCTACCCGTGCCAGTTGTTGTGGCTTCAGGGGCTTGGTGGTATGATGCGGGCGCCTCTACAGCCAAACCGACACGTGTCATATCTGCCACCTCTGCCACTTCGTTAACCGGATGAGGAGGGGCTCTGGCATTGCCTCTAGTCCGAAGATGAGATTCATAATACCTTAGGGTTTGGGCGAAAAAGGCAGCATGCTCTGGGTGTATTTAACACCACAAAGCATGCATTCTCGCCATGTATCCTCTTCGGACGGTCTCACTGCTCTCATAGCAAAAAGTATCCGTTTATTTTTGCGGTCATCGTTATGTGGCAATCCATCGTTTTGGGCCCCACCACCTTGCCTATGACCCTTATTCCGAGGTGGTCGGTTGTGGGGGCCTCTTCCCCGTGCGTCCTGAACCGAGTAGTACGGTATACCGGGGGGTTAGCCTAGTATACCCACAGCCGACATCAGAAGGAATGAACATTCCCTCCAGGGTGCACCTTGGCTGCCGGTCCGGTTTTGCACCTGTAGCTCAGGAAAGTGGTGTCACAACTCACCAAGGCCTTGGATGGTAGTAGGCCTCCCTGCTTAAATTTGTATTATTGATTTGTAATTCTGATCAAATTAACACAGGTTCTTCTGTAGTCTCATCTCTTTAGCAGAAAATGCAGAAGGGCATGATTTTTGACCTCATCACTGTAATATTATCAATAAATTCTTCCAATCGCATCGACATTATGCCTATTTCTTTCTCAATTTGGACAGGGTAACTACTACCTGAACACTGCTTTCGTGATTTTGCTTCTCTTCAGGGTCAGCTGGGGTAATCACAAATGTCAGTTTCACAAGCAACATCACCATCAAAAGCAACTCTCAACACACACAGAAATATATATTGGATAACATCGTGAGAAGAGTCGGGAACTAGGTGTTCTCTGATAGATATCCATCTCTCAGACCCATTGTACAGGGCTTTGCAGAGAACGAGTTTTAATTAAATTTCAGAACACTTTCATGCATTGTATTGCATTTGCCAGCGGCCAGGTGGTCTGTTTAGTAATCCAATAAATGAGTAATAATTCATGATGAAAGTTTCATATTCACTTTTAAACCCCGGATGATTTGAATGCTATATAGATAGCTGGTAGCGCTCTTTTTCTCCCATTATATGAACTTTAATCACATTACAAGGTGTGTGGGTTTAGAGTGTTAATCCCATATTTGTGAAATATTTGGAAAAGTTTTGCAGTGTTCGCGACACGATATATGAGGATTTCAGTGTCGAACTTGCGATTATTTATAGTTTATGATATGAAGGCTATGAAGGCCTATCCAGTAAACTTTAATGTAACGATTCCATCAAGTTGATCATTTACTGCGAAGCCTCCAATCACCATCGTTGAGATGAAGATCAGGAATGCTCTACCATCGTTGGAAAAATAGAAACATATTTCAAATCAAGGAATTATTAACCCCACAGGTTGTCCGGAAAATAATGGGACAACGCTCAGGTGTAGATTCCTGAACTCAAACCGAATCATCCATATATTATCGTTCTAACAAGCTCTGTTGGTTTGCCAGAAACATCAGGGGCTAGAATTCACAAACTTGAAAAAAAGAGTAGTATCTGCAGAAAACTCTTGTTTTTACTTTTTACATTTCTTCTCAAACTATGTTTATTCATAACGTTATCATCCAAGTCGTATTCACACAACATAAGAATTCAATGTTGGCCTCATTCCGTTCAGTCACAAAAATCATAGTGGTAAAATTTTTGATAGGCAGCTTATCGATGCCTTGCAAGACTAATCGTTAAACTGTTTTCAATATACTTAAGAATCAATCAGTAAAACCCTACAACACACGTAATAAATAAATATGTAATTATAACGTATTGTGTTAACCCGTATTGAAAAACCGGGAATATCAAAAAGTGAAATAGTGCAAAAAACGTATCGGAATACTCATAACCGAGGAGCTGGTTGGAAAAATAAAAACATAGCGGAGTTCAACAGAATTTCCAGGGGAAAAATAATATTGCTCCCTTGCGTCGGAAATAGTCCTGGTCGCAGAAATACGCCAACGTTAAATAAACAATCGAAAAAAGTCCATGGCTTTTCCCGACCTAATTGAATAGGTCCGATATTTATTTTTTTCGATTATGCGGTTGCGGAGTTATTTCAATTAGCTGCAATATCGAACAGGAATATGTGATTTGGACATAGAGAATCAACGAAAGTAAGAAAGAATTCATTACATTATCCGTTCTAGAGAAAAAAATATTTAAATGTACATAAAATTAAGTTTTATAGTTCTCAATTAGTATAAGTTCATCGGGTATTGAGACCGTCGTAAGCCCAAGAAGCGATTAATACTTATTCTAATTCAAAAACTGTCTGCAAAAGTCATTTCTTGAGTTCTGGTTAGACAGTTCCTCATATTGGTGGTACTCCACCCACGAACTCTTTGATTTCTCTATAACACCGCCCAAAATTTGGCGATCTATCTATCATTCATATATATTTCCTGAGTCGATGCCTTGCTAAATTATAATGAGTCATTCCACCGTTAGCGGTTTCCTCGAAAATGGGCTGATTACTTCAGTCTTCTAACCCCTCGGTCATCTGCTTGTAGACTTGTCGAACATTTTCTTATCGGGATATTTCCTTATCGGGACATTTCCTTATCCTTCTTCATCGTCATCTTCATTTTCTACGATGTTATCATTACGATACAACAGGTTTTATCGCTGAGTTCACTACTGAGTGGAATTCATTATATATTATTTATACGCGGAATTCAAACTCTTTATGTCATAAAAATTATAGTTAGTGACGAAAACAAATGGAATGTAACACTGAACTTCACTCATTTTAACTTTTCATGCATTCAATTCCTGCTTTGAATCCAAATCGACAATTTATATAGCATTATAAACGAAACCTTAAGGTAGAGTCCATTTTCTCATTTCAAGTAATGCATGACAGTTTTACTTACTAAATGAATTTAGCAGAAGATGAATCAAAATACATTAAATTCTTATTCAGTTTCTCATTTTTCATTTTCATGTCTGAATATTGCTGAATATTGCAAGCCTCAGGCTTGGTAGAAATATATTTTTATACGCACTTTGCCTAGGCCAAAATTGAAAAAAAGTACACAGTGGTTTTGGAGAAAAACTATTTTATTTTCAATTTCGGCACCCTGTATCTCGGAAATAAAGCTGTTGCGGTTCATATAAAGAATTTTCCTTAAAATCATCCAAGGTTCATCGGCCTCTAATCCTAGATTAATCCTTAGAATTATGGAACACCCTGTATAGTGGGCAAATCAAATATTGTTACCTATTTTATTCATTTCTAATAATTCCTACTACTTACCTAACCTAAACAAAATTTTGATTTTTTATAATCACGTTAATGTTAATTAACGTTTTTCCATATTTTAATATCGTATCTGGGAAGCTCTTTAATTCAAGCAGCCACATGCCATACTATCTTTTTTTACACTCTTCCCCCAATAAAATTCTGAGGAGTACGAATATAGCGTTATTCCAAACGTGGAAGCACTTTACCAGTAAATCAAATTCCCGGTTGAAAAATTTATGTCGGTAAGTAACTTGAATTGCTTTCTAATGAGTACTTTCGCAGATGGGAAATGAAAAATACAATCTTATTAAAAAAGCATCTCTGGACTAAATTTTAATAAAAATCCAATGTTTTTATTCTCAATCGACGCAGAATTTGATAATTCGAACTATGAACATAGTTTCAAAATCGATATAGCACCATTTTCGTGTTAATAATAAAAATGAAATGGTTTTACCAGATAGATGCGAAAAAGGGATTTAAAACAATTTTTGGCTTTCGTCCAAGTATTATGTTGCGGACCCCTAAAAAAAAATTGCAGATGACTGGGCTACTTCCTAACTTTAAATGATTGATTGAGAAAATTGTATTGTATCAGTGTACGTCAATCATCACTTTTGTTTCAGTTTTGTTTCGCTATTTCCTATAGACGAGAAAACATACGACAATATGAATTACGAGCTTTAAATGAAACGGACTGTAAGAACTGGATAGAAGCTATCAGAGAGGCCAGGTGAGTCAGGATTTTACGACAAGCTCAATAAAACCTTAACATCAATTACATTATGGGTTTACAAAACCAGGATAATTGTTTCGCCATACAATGGCGTCTTCTAGTTCACATTGTTTCATATTATGTAAAGATTATAGCAATTCTCAACTTCCGTCTGATACAACATTTTCAAGCGAATTTAATTTATATTTCCGAAGATTTTTTCGGTTTCGCTGAGGTGGTAGGAAAAAACTTGCAAACTATACAGGGTGTTCCAAATTAAGTCCACACCATTGGCAACTCCGTTTTAATGGGTGAAAGTATGGTATTGTAATTATTTCGTCAATACTGGAGTAATACGTTTGGAGGTATTTTATGAAAACGCTTAGTTCTCGAGATTCTGAAATACTTCACAGGAGTGCATGGTGCTTATGTCAGTGCTTGGCACAGCTCTGATTGGCATATAAAAGGAATGAAATTTCAAAAATTCCACGGATTTCTAGTGGGCAAATTAATCCTTCCCACTACAGAAGAATTCGATAACTGTGGAAGATAGAACAATTCTGTGAACGCCAATTCAGAATGATCAAATTAGAAAACTCTGTGTATTCTGAGTCATTCGATTTGAAAAATAATTATTGAAAAAATCGTGAAAAATACGAAATCGGCAGATTCATTTGAAATCCGTACTATATACGTAAAATTTCATGAAAATTTCGAAAAAATATTATTTGTTAATACTCAAGGTTTGGCATATAAAAGGAATAAAATGTCAGAAATATTACGAATAGAAGTGGAAAATGACTCCACTCCAAATGAACTTCATGGCTCGGGAACGATTAAAGATAGAACAATTCTGCGAGGGCTTATGAATTTAAAATGATCAAATCAGTAGAATCTGTGAATTCCGAGTCAATCGATGTAAAACAAAATTATTCGAAAAATCGAAAAAATCATTATTGTAGTGGAGGTGATTTCTAATCCATCCCCAGAATCCGCTAAGACGATTTGGAATCAATATTTGGTGTGGTCTATTCAGAAGTTGAATTATCGGTCTACCATGGTACTTTGACCAGACTCCGTCACATTAATTTATTTAGTGTTGGAAGAGTTTTCTGATGAACTCAATCTGGACTCTCGTCAGATGATCTATTTTCAGTAGGTTGAAGCACCAACTCATAATTTCAGTGGCGCATGAAAATAATGTTGCAACGCTGTTTTGAAAACAGATGGACTGCTACAAATGGTCCTGTCAAGTGACCTCCTTGGTCACCAGATATGACACCCTAGATTTTCATTTCAGAGAATTTCTGAAAAATTAGGTGCACCTACAAAATAAAACATAATAATGTAAATGAAATGTTAAATTATATTATAACTATATTTAATAAAATTAATGACCGAACTGTGTTGAAGGGAACATGTAGTGTCAAGAGGAAGGCCCAAATCTTTGTTCATATTTTAAAACGGTTTGTCAAATCCGATTTTTTTGAATGTGATTTATTAATAATACTGTCTTCTTTTCAACTTTAGGAAGAAAAGTCTTATGAGCTTTGTTGTTAAGAATGTGATTACGAATAGAAATGTATGATGCAGTATAGGGTGTTTTATTTGAAAAAATATCATTCCATGAAATATTTTCAAAATGCTACTGTCATTTGTTTTTTGTCTTCAGCATCGAGAAGACTATCAAAAATGGCATGGAGTTGGCAATGGTGCCAACTTAATTTGGAACACCCTGTATATTTTTTCAAAGGCGCGGTGCAAAAAACAAATTCCTCATTTGATTTTGAATTGTCAACCTATCGGATCTTATGCGAAGTTAAAACCACATACCCCAAAACAAAGAAAAAGTGTAGAAACTTTTCTGAATTTTCTGTTTCATTGAAATGGAATTCACGTGAGGAACCAAGCGTTGTCGCTTAATACATTCCCTTAAAACATTCTTTTCCCATTTCCCATTTGAATAAGTAATGAAGGAGTACATTGACCCATTTTCTGCCTTTTTGCATGTTCATTGCATTCGTCTGTCTAACCAAATTCAAATTGCATGGTGAAGTGATATTTTATTTTCAGTTTCAATAAATTGTTGTTACAAAAGGAAGAGTTAGAACAGAAGCACTTACATCTGCTGCAGATCGTTGAATCCGAAAAGACTGCTAAATGGCAATATACTCAACAATGCGAGGAACTAGCCACTGAAATAAAAAAATTGAGGACGGAGGTAAATATATTTCTGCATTGTATGCTTCAAACCCACTATTTGAAAAATACTCCGGCATTTGAATATCGGTAATCTGAATTAATTATTATGTCACGTAATGTCATTGTCACGAAACGAAGTTTTACGCCACATATTCTCTCCATCGATGACATCATTAATTTCATAAAATAAAAAATATTTTGCGACGCACTTCCAGTGCATGGAGTTGTCAAAAATACAACCTCCTCAATTCTTGATTTCGGCAATAAAAATACTCAAAAAACGTACCACGGCTATCGCATGAAGAATTGAAAGACGTTTCGAGTGAGGTGTCACTCGATCCCCTTTGCCACTGAACTAATGTCGAAGAGTAGTTTATAAACTATTCAAAAGCTAACAGGGCAAGAGTTACTTTACTGTATTTATTCCATGGTATGAGTGCACTTTAACGCACTGGAATGGAATTGGGAAAGGAAAAATCAATTACCTGACAACGTGACAATAACTCCGAAGGCACTAATGTCATAGGAAGTTATCTAAAATAGTAATAATAAAATATGTAATCTGGAATTCAGTCGACGGCTTTCAAAACATACTTTCGAATTAAGGACTACGTGATAAAATATGTTCAGGAAACGTAGTGACAAAGAGGGAAAGAAGATAGGATCTGTTAATTTCAATTTTTGGAGACTTGAAGCTTTGAGAAATGGTTTCCAAACCTTTGCCCTTCATTGAAAGAACCAGTTGGAAAAGAAGCAAGCCTCCAGAATGACAACAAAGGAACGGGAATACTGAACTCATCGGGTCAGTCTCGATTATACTGTTTAATTTTATTACAGATACGTTATTAGGATTTTTGACCTTGAAAAAAATTATAAGTAGGCCTTGAAGTTTTTATTTTAATTTCGAATTCATAGCACTCAACTAGAACTATTGATGCTCTATCTTATGAAGAAAAAACTTCTGAATCGGGAAATAAATAACAGTTTCAGAGAGGTGGCCCTGGAACGAAATGGGACACCAAGTATGCTTATACCCATTTCTTTTATTATGTATCACTAGATCGAATCATGAATACTCCAGCCTCAAAATATGGGATTTGAAACCTATGATGAGAGAAGATTCCAACAGAAACATTAGTAGAGGCTAAGTATGCTGTTTGCGTGTTTGAGTCTATTATCATTAACCCATATATCACCAGGAACTAAAATTGAAGGCTGAAGAAATATGAATTGTCAGATTTCAACGTTATAAACCTGACATAACTTTCCAATTGGTAAAATCAAAACTTTTCAGCTCTTTGCCCTGAAAAAGGAGTGGAAACCAGTTCCACAACATCAATCGAGTGGTAGCATATCTTCAACTCAAGGTTCCTGCAGCTCTGTAATTAGTGGGCAATTCGCTAATTTAGATCAAGATTCCGCAGAGCTGCGCAAAATCAAAAAAGTACAAAGTTTTTTTCGTGGATGGCTGTGTAGAAGGAGATGGAAACAGATCGTGGAGCAATACATTAAAAGTCCACATGCGGAGAGCATGCGCAAAAGAAACAGTCTGGTCTTCCGTATGGTGGAGACCGAGGAAGAATATATGGAACAAATTGAAGTTTTGGTTACTTGCTTTTTGAGACCCTTCAAAATGGCAGCATCATCGAAAAAGCCCCCATGCTCTCACGAAGATGTCAATTCCATTTTTCTCAACAGTGAAACTGTTTTGTTTTTACATCAAATTTTTTTGAAAGGGCTAACTTCAAGGTTGGAGAGCTGGCCAACCCTGGTTTTGGGTAAGTACGCACAAACCACACAACAGGTTTACCCAAAGAAAATCGGAAGTTTCATCAAAACTACAATCAGTTTGTCTATTTTCAGGGGATCTGTTCTCAATGTTACTGCCTATGTTGAGTATTTATCAAGAATATGTGAGAAACCATCACTATTCCCTACAAGTTTTGACTGAATGTAAACAATCACCTCAGTTTTCCGCGTTGCTGAAAAGACTAGAAGGAAAACCAGCTTGCCGAGGTAGATCTCTCGAAACTTTTTTGACGTATCCTATGCATCAGGTACGTGAGTGATTCATTGTCCGTATTTCTCTAGGCTATAATATTATTGGTAGGATGCAACAGAAATGAAATATCCCAAAAAGAACATATGTGCATTAACGCTTTTTAACACTTTTTGAGATTATTTTGTTGCCTTGTTCGCCCATCATTGAATACAAATATCATTATTGTCTTTATGGCATTTTTCATACTTTCCGATGGAAATCAAGTAGACAAACAATACATTTTCTGGAATCTCATAATGTGGACTTTTCTAGTATGGTCTCTTTTCCAGGGTGTTCCGTTTGAAAAAAGTGAGAAAAAAGTGATCTCGAGTTTTGGTTTCCCCTGTATAGGAAAAGTGCCATTCGGAAAATTTATGAAATGAAAAAACACAATTTTTGTAGATATTTCGTAAAAAAAATTTCTTAGTTCCTATTATTGATTTTGAGATATTTGATGATGAAAAAACCCATTTTGGGACATAAATGTCACCATAACTTCAGAAGAACCACCCAGTATAAACCCATATAACTCTATATTTTTGAGAAACACACTATCAAAGAAATTCAGTGAAGTGAAAATATATAAGGTGTTTCATTTAGAAAAACATGACTGATAAGTCACATATTTATCGGATATCCGTATGTTGGTAGTAGTTTCGCAACATAGCTTTTATTGCTCTCTACAACATTTATTTGAAACACGTTTTCCTGTCTCAAATAGCGAAGCAGCTATCTTCCACCCATGTATCGGTGATACACCCTGTATAGAGGCAATAATTACTCAAAATATATTTTCAAGTGAAATTCTAGATATTTTTCATATTTCAGTGCATACTTGATTAACCTGGTAACTTAATGGTCTCCTGTATCACTATTTTTTCAGTCGACTTCGTAATAACATAACTGTTTAATTAATTATATTCAATGCAATTTGAATCTACCATTAATAATGACCCTCTATCAATCACTGATTTGTCAATAATGCACGATTTTTCGAAATCGACTATAAATGACACCTATTAATGTTCGATTTCGTAGCGCAGCCGTAAAATGCGGGTGAGCAAATGGATTTTTCCTGTACCCTTTGTCAGCTTCTCTAATTCTACCACAATATATGTTGATAGATATGTTATTTAGACATAAATGAATGTCTTATGACCTACCACAAAGTGCGCCAACGCATATCCTATTTTTGAAGGCACTTCAAAATATATAAATATCGACAGAACCCCTCTGACGACCCAACAATGACCTTTGATGATGGAAAGTTGTTATTTAGACATAAATAAATGTCTTATGACACACCATAAAATGCGCCAACGCATATTTTAGTTTTGAAGGCACTTCAAAAAACATAAAATTCTACAGAACCCCTCTGACGACCCGACAATGACCTTTGGTGATGAAAAGTTGTAATTTAGAGAGAAGTTAATGTCTTTTTACCTATCACAAAGTGCGCCAACGCATATCCTGTTTTTGAAGACACTTCAAATATTATAAAATTTCACGGAACCCTCTCTGACGACCCGACAATGACCTTTGAAGATGGAAAGTTGTTATTTAGACTTAAATGAATGTCTAATGACCTACCACAGAGTGCGCCAACGCATATCCTATTTTAGAAGGCACTTCAAAAAATATAAAATACTACAAAATCCCCATGACGACCCGACAATGACCATTGATGATAGGAAGTTGTTATTTAGACATAAATGAATGTCTAATGACCTACCACAAAGTGCGCCAACGCATATCCTATTTTAGAAGGCACTTCAAAAAATATAAAATACTAAAAAATCCCCCTGACGACCCGACAATGATCTTTGATGATGGAAAGTTGTTATTTAGACATAAATGAATGTCTAATGACCTACCACAAAGTGCGCCAACGCATTTCCTATTTTAGAAGGCACTTCAAAAATATAAAATACTACAAAATCCCCCTGACGACCCGACAATGACCATTGATGATAGGAAGTTGTTATTTAGACATATATGAATGTCTAATGACCTACCACAAAGTGCGCCAACGCATATCCTATTTTAGAAGGCACTTCAAAAAATATAAAATACTACAAAATCCCCCTGACTACCCGACAATGACCATTGATGATAGGAAGTTGTTATTTAGACATAAATGAATGTCTAATGCCTACCACAAAGTGCGCCAACGCATATCCTATTTTAGAAGGCACTTCAAAAAATATAAAATACTACAAAATCCCCCTGACGACCAGACAATGATCTTTGATGATGGAAAGTTGTTATTTAGACATAAATAAATGTCTAATAACCTTCCACAAAGTGCGCCAACGCATATCCTATTTTAGAAGGCACTTCAAATATATAAAATACTACAAAATCCCCCTGACGACCAGACAATGACCATTGATGATAGGGAGTTGTTATTTAGACATAAATGAATGTCTAATGACCTACCACAAAGTGCGCCAACGCATATCCTATTTTAGAAGGCACTTCAAAAAATATAAAATACTACAAAATCCCCCTGACGACCCGACAATGACCATTGATGATAGGAAGTTGTTATTTAGACATAAATGAATGTCTAATGCCTACCACAAAGTGCGCCAACGCATATCCTATTTTAGAAGGCACTTCAAAAAATATAAAATACTACAAAATCCCCCTGACGACCCGACAATGATCTTTGATGATGGAAAGTTGTTATTTAGACATAAATGAATGTCTAATAACCTACCACAAAGTGCGCCAACGCATATCCTATTTTAGAAGGCACTTCAAAAATATAAAATACTACAAAATCCCCCTGACGACCCGACAATGACCATTGATGATAGGAAGTTGTTATTTAGACATAAATGAATGTCTAATGACCTACCACAAAGTGCGCTAACGCATATCCTATTTTAGAAGGCACTTCAAAAAATATAAAATACTACAAAATCCCCCTGACGACCCGACAATGACCATTGATGATAGGAAGTTGTTATTTAGACATGAATGAATGTCTAATGCCTACCACAAAGTGCGCCAACACATATCCTATTTTAGAAGGCACTTCAAAAAATATAAAATACTACAAAATCCCCCTGACGACCCGACAATGACCATTGATTATAGGAAGTTGTTATTTAGACATAAATGAATGTCTAATGACCTACCACAAAGTGCGCCAACGCATATCCTATTTTAGAAGGCAATTCAAAAAATATAAAATACTACAAAATCCCCCTGACGACCCGACAATGACCATTGATGATAGGAAGTTGTTATTTAGACATAAATGAATGTCTAATGACCTACCACAAAGTGCGCCAACGAATATCCTATTTTAGAAGGCACTTCAAGAAATATAAAATACTACAAAATCCCCCTGACGACCCGATAATGACCATTGATGATAGGAAGTTGTTATTTAGACATGAATGAATGTCTAATGACCTACCACAAAGTGCGCCAACGCATATCCTATTTTAGAAGGCACTTCAAAAATAAAAAATACTACAAAATCCCCCTGACGACCAGACAATGACCATTGATGATAGGAAGTTGTTATTTAGACATAAATGAGTGTCTAATGACCTACCACAAAGTGCGCCAACGCATATCCTATTTTAGAAGGCACTTCAAAAAATATAAAATACTACAAAATCCCCCTGACGACCCGACAATGACCATTGATGATAGGAAGTTGTTATTTAGACATAAATGAATGTCTAATGCCTACCACAAAGTGCGCCAACGCATATCCTATTTTAGAAGGCACTTCAAAAAAGATAAAATACTTCAAAATCCCCCTGACGACCCGACAATGATCTTTGATGATAGGAAGTTGTTATTTAGACATAAATGAGTGTCAAATGACCTACCACAAAGTGCGCTAACGCATATCCTATTTTAGAAGGCACTTCAAAAAATATAAAATACTACAAAATCCCCCTGACGACCCGACAATGACCATTGATGATAGGAAGTTGTTATTTAGACATAAATGAGTGTCAAATGACCTACCACAAAGTGCGCTAACGCATATCCTATTTTAGAAGGCACTTCAAAAAATATAAAATACTACAAAATCCCCCTGACGACCCGACAATGACCATTGATTATAGGAAGTTGTTATTTAGACATAAATGAATGTCTAATGACCTACCACAAAGTGCGCCAACGCATATCCTATTTTAGAAGGCACTTCAAAAAATATATAATACTACAAAATCCCCCTGACGACCCGACAATGACCATTGATAATAGGAAGTTGTTATTTAGACATAAATGAATGTCTAATGACCTACCACAAAGTGCGCCAACGCATATCCTATTTTAGAAGGCACTTCAAAAAATATAAAATACTACAAAATCCCCCTGACGACCCGACAATGACCATTGATGATAGGAAGTTGTTATTTGACATAAATGAATGTCTAATGACCTACCACAAAGTGCGCCAACGCATATCCTATTTTAGAAGGCACTTCAAAAAATATAAAATACTAAAAATTCCCCCTGACGACCCGACAATGATCTTTGATGATGGAAAGTTGTTATTTAGACATAAATGAATGTCTAATGACCTACCACAAAGTGCGCCAACGCATTTCCTATTTTAGAAGGCACTTCAAAAATATAAAATACTACAAAATCCCCCTGACGACCCGACAATGACCATTGATGATAGGAAGTTGTTATTTAGACATATATGAATGTCTAATGACCTACCACAAAGTGCGCCAACGCATATCCTATTTTAGAAGGCACTTCAAAAAATATAAAATACTACAAAATCCCCCTGACGACCCGATAATGACCATTGATGATAGGAAGTTGTTATTTAGACATGAATGAATGTCTAATGACCTACCACAAAGTGCGCCAACGCATATCCTATTTTAGAAGGCACTTCAAAAAATATAAAATACTACAAAATCCCCCTGACGACCCGACAATGATCTTTGATGATGGAAAGTTGTTATTTAGAAATAAATGAATGTCTAATGACCTACCACAAAGTGCGCCAACGCATTTCCTATTTTAGAAGGCACTTCAAAAATATAAAATACTACAAAATCCCCCTGACGACCCGACAATGACCATTGATGATAGGAAGTTGTTATTTAGACATGAATAAATGTCTAATGACCTACCACAAAGTGCGCCAACGCATATCCTATTTTAGAAGGCACTTCAAAAAATATAAAATACTACAAAATCCCCCTGACGACCCGACAATGACCATTGATGATGGGAAGTTGTTATTTAGACATAAATGAATGTCTAATGCCTACCACAAAGTGCACCAACGCATATCCTATTTTAGAAGGCACTTCAAAAAATATAAAATACTACAAAATCCCCCTGACGACCCGACAATGATCTTTGATGATGGAAAGTTGTTATTTAGACATAAATGAATGTCTAATAACCTTCCACAAAGTGCGCCAACGCATATCCTATTTTAGAAGGCACTTCAAATATATAAAATACTACAAAATCCCCCTGACGACCAGACAATGACCATTGATGATAGGGAGTTGTTATTTAGACATAAATGAATGTCTAATGACCTACCACAAAGTGCGCCAACGCATATCCTATTTTAGAAGGCACTTCAAAAAATATAAAATACTACAAAATCCCCCTGACGACCCGACAATGACCATTGATGATAGGAAGTTGTTATTTAGACATAAATGAATGTCTAATGCCTACCACAAAGTGCGCCAACGCATATCCTATTTTAGAAGGCACTTCAAAAAATATAAAATACTACAAAATCCCCCTGACGACCCGACAATGATCTTTGATGATGGAAAGTTGTTATTTAGACATAAATGAATGTCTAATAACCTACCACAAAGTGCGCCAACGCATATCCTATTTTAGAAGGCACTTCAAAAATATAAAATACTACAAAATCCCCCTGACGACCCGACAATGACCATTGATGATAGGAAGTTGTTATTTAAACATAAATGAATGTCTAATGACCTACCACAAAGTGCGCTAACGCATATCCTATTTTAGAAGGCACTTCAAAAAATATAAAATACTACAAAATCCCCCTGACGACCCGACAATGACCATTGATGATAGGAAGTTGTTATTTAGACATGAATGAATGTCTAATGCCTACCACAAAGTGCGCCAACACATATCCTATTTTAGAAGGCACTTCAAAAAATATAAAATACTACAAAATCCCCCTGACGACCCGACAATGACCATTGATTATAGGAAGTTGTTATTTAGACATAAATGAATGTCTAATGACCTACCACAAAGTGCGCCAACGCATATCCTATTTAAGAAGGCAATTCAAAAAATATAAAATACTACAAAATCCCCCTGACGACCCGACAATGACCATTGATGATAGGAAGTTGTTATTTAGACATAAATGAATGTCTAATAACCTACCACAAAGTGCGCCAACGCATATCCTATTTTAGAAGGCACTTCAAGAAATATAAAATACTACAAAATCCCCCTGACGACCCGATAATGACCATTGATGATAGGAAGTTGTTATTTAGACATGAATGAATGTCTAATGACCTACCACAAAGTGCGCCAACGCATATCCTATTTTAGAAGGCACTTCAAAAAATATAAAATACTACAAAATCCCCCTGACGACCCGACAATGATCTTTGATGATGGAAAGTTGTTATTTAGAAATAAATGAATGTCTAATGACCTACCACAAAGTGCGCCAACGCATTTCCTATTTTAGAAGGCACTTCAAAAATATAAAATACTACAAAATCCCCCTGACGACCCGACAATGACCATTGATGATAGGAAGTTGTTATTTAGACATGAATAAATGTCTAATGACCTACCACAAAGTGCGCCAATGCATATCCTATTTTAGAAGGCACTTCAAAAAATATAAAATACTACAAAATCCCCCTGACGACCCGACAATGACCATTGATGATGGGAAGTTGTTATTTAGACATAAATGAATGTCTAATGCCTACCACAAAGTGCACCAACGCATATCCTATTTTAGAAGGCACTTCAAAAAATATAAAATACTACAAAATCCCCCTGACGACCCGACAATGATCTTTGATGATGGAAAGTTGTTATTTAGACATAAATGAATGTCTAATAACCTACCACAAAGTGCGCCAACGCATATCCTATTTTAGAAGGCACTTCAAAAATAAAAAATACTACAAAATCCCCCTGACGACCAGACAATGACCATTGATGATAGGAAGTTGTTATTTAGACATAAATGAGTGTCTAATGACCTACCACAAAGTGCCCCAACGCATATCCTATTTTAGAAGGCACTTCAAAAAATATAAAATACTACAAAATCCCCCTGACGACCCGACAATGACCATTGATGATAGGAAGTTGTTATTTAGACATAAATGAATGTCTAATGCCTACCACAAAGTGCGCCAACGCATATCCTATTTCAGAAGGCACTTCAAAAAAGATAAAATACTTCAAAATCCCCCTGACGACCCGACAATGATCTTTGATGATAGGAAGTTGTTATTTAGACATAAATGAGTGTCTAATGACCTACCACAAAGTGCACTAACGCATATCCTATTTTAGAAGGCACTTCAAAAAATATAAAATACTACAAAATCCCCCTGACGACCCGACAATGACCATTGATGATAGGAAGTTGTTATTTAGACATGAATGAATGTCTTATGCCTACCACAAAGTGCGCCAACACATATCCTATTTTAGAAGGCAATTCAAAAACTATAAAATACTACAAAATCCCCCTGACGACCCCACAATGACCATTGATTATAGGAAGTTGTTATTTAGACATAAATGAATGTCTAATGACCTACCACAAAGTGCGCCAACGCATATCCTATTTTAGAAGGCAATTCAAAAAATATAAAATACTACAAAATCCCCCTGACGACCCGACAATGACCATTGATGATAGGAAGTTGTTATTTGACATAAATGAATGTCTAATGACCTACCACAAAGTGCGCCAACGCATATCCTATTTTAGAAGGCACTTCAAAAAATATATAATACTACAAAATCCCCCTGACGACCCGACAATGACCATTGATAATAGGAAGTTGTTATTTAGACATAAATGAATGTCTAATGACCTACCACAAAGTGCGCCAACGCATATCCTATTTTAGAAGGCACTTCAAAAAATATAAAATACTACAAAATCCCCCTGACGACCCGACAATGACCATTGATGATAGGAAGTTGTTATTTAGACATAAATGAATGTCTAATGACCTACCACAAAGTGCGCTAACGCATATCCTATTTTAGAAGGCACTTCAAAAAATATAAAATACTACAAAATCCCCCTGACGACCCGACAATGACCATTGATGATAGGAAGTTGTTATTTAGACATGAATGAATGTCTAATGCCTACCACAAAGTGCGCCAACACATATCCTATTTTAGAAGGCATTTCAAAAAATATAAAATACTACAAAATCCCCCTGACGACCCGACAATGACCATTGATTATAGGAAGTTGTTATTTAGACATAAATGAATGTCTAATGACCTACCACAAAGTGCGCCAACGCATATCCTATTTAAGAAGGCAATTCAAAAAATATAAAATACTACAAAATCCCCCTGACGACCCGACAATGACCACTGATGATAGGAAGTTGTTATTTAGACATAAATGAATGTCTAATAACCTACCACAAAGTGCGCCAACGCATATCCTATTTTAGAAGGCACTTCAAGAAATATAAAATACTACAAAATCCCCCTGACGACCCGATAATGACCATTGATGATAGGAAGTTGTTATTTAGACATGAATGAATGTCTAATGACCTACCACAAAGTGCGCCAACGCATATCCTATTTTAGAAGGCACTTCAAAAAATATAAAATACTACAAAATCCCCCTGACGACCCGACAATGATCTTTGATGATGGAAAGTTGTTATTTAGAAATAAATGAATGTCTAATGACCTACCACAAAGTGCGCCAACGCATTTCCTATTTTAGAAGGCACTTCAAAAATATAAAATACTACAAAATCCCCCTGACGACCCGACAATGACCATTGATGATAGGAAGTTGTTATATAGACATGAATGCATGTCTAATGACCTACCACAAAGTGCGCCAACGCATATCCTATTTTAGAAGGCACTTCAAAAAATATAAAATACTACAAAATCCCCCTGACGACCCGACAATGACCATTGATGATAGGAAGTTGTTATTTAGACATAAATGAATGTCTAATGCCTACCACAAAGTGCACCAACGCATATCCTATTTTAGAAGGCACTTCAAAAAAATATAAAATACTACAAAATCCCCCTGACGACCCGACAATGATCTTTGATGATGGAAAGTTGTTATTTAGACATAAATGAATGTCTAATAACCTACCACAAAGTGCGCCAACGCATATCCTATTTTAGAAGGCACTTCAAAAATAAAAAATACTACAAAATCCCCCTGACGACCAGACAATGACCATTGATGATAGGAAGTTGTTATTTAGACATAAATGAGTGTCTAATGACCTACCACAAAGTGCGCCAACGCATATCCTATTTTAGAAGGCACTTCAAAAAATATAAAATACTACAAAATCCCCCTGACGACCCGACAATGACCATTGATGATAGGAAGTTGTTATTTAGACATAAATGAATGTCTAATGCCTACCACAAAGTGCGCCAACGCATATCCTATTTTAGAAGGCACTTCAAAAAAGATAAAATACTTCAAAATCCCCCTGACGACCCGACAATGATCTTTGATGATAGGAAGTTGTTATTTAGACATAAATGAGTGTCTAATGACCTACCACAAAGTGCGCTAACGCATATCCTATTTTAGAAGGCACTTCAAAAAATATAAAATACTACAAAATCCCCCTGACGACCCGACAATGACCATTGATGATAGGAAGTTGTTATTTAGACATGAATGAATGTCTTATGCCTACCACAAAGTGCGCCAACACATATCCTATTTTAGAAGGCAATTCAAAAACTATAAAATACTACAAAATCCCCCTGACGACCCGACAATGACCATTGATTATAGGAAGTTGTTATTTAGACATAAATGAATGTCTAATGACCTACCACAAAGTGCGCCAACGCATATCCTATTTTAGAAGGCAATTCAAAAAATATAAAATACTACAAAATCCCCCTGACGACCCGACAATGACCATTGATGATAGGAAGTTGTTATTTGACATAAATGAATGTCTAATGACCTACCACAAAGTGCGCCAACGCATATCCTATTTTAGAAGGCACTTCAAAAAATATATAATACTACAAAATCCCCCTGACGACCCGACAATGACCATTGATAATAGGAAGTTGTTATTTAGACATAAATGAATGTCTAATGACCTACCACAAAGTGCGCCAACGCATATCCTATTTTAGAAGGCACTTCAAAAAATATAAAATACTACAAAATCCCCCTGACGACCCGACAATGACCATTGATGATAGGAAGTTGTTATTTAGACATAAGTGAATGTCTAATGCCCTACCACAAAGTTCGCCAACGCATATCCTATTTTAGAAGGCACTTCAAAAGATATAAAATACTACAAAATCCCCCTGACGACCCGACAATGACCATTGATGATAGGAAGTTGTTATTTAGACATAAATGAATGTCTAATGACCTACCACAAAGTGCGTCAATGCATATCCTAATTTAGAAGGCACTTCAAAAAATATAAAATACTACAAAATCCCCCTGACGACCCGACAATGACCATTGATGATAGGAAGTTGTTATTTAGATATAAATGAATGTCTAATGACCTACCACAAAGTGCGCCAAGGCATATCCTATTTTAGAAGGCACTTCAAAAAATATAAAATACTACAAAATCCCCCTGACGACCCGACAATGACCATTGATGATAGAAAGTTGTTATTTAGACATAAATGAATGTCTAATGACCTACCACAAAGTTCGCCAACGCATATCCTATTTTAGAAGGCACTTCAAAAAATATAAAATACTACAAAATCCCCCTGACGACCCGACAATGACCATTGATGATGGGAAGTTGTTATTTAGACATAATTGAATGTCTGATGACCTACCACAAAGTGCGCCAACGCATATCCTATTTTAGAAGGCACTTCAAAAATTATAAAATACTACAAAATCCCCCTGACGACCCGACAATAACCATTGATGATAGGAAGTTGTTATTTAGTTATAAATGAATGTCTAATGACCTACCACAAAGTGCGCCAACGCATATCCTATTTTAGAAGGCACTTCAAAAAATATAAAATACTACAAAATCCCCCTGACGACCCGACAATGACCATTGATGATAGGAAGTTCTTATTCAGACATAAATGAATGTCTAATGACCTACCACAAAGTGCGCCAACGCATATCCTATTTTAGAAGGCACTTCAAAAAATATACAATACTACAAAATCCCCCTGACGACCCGACAATGACCATTGATGATAGGAAGTTGTTATTTAGACATAAATGAATGTCTATTGACCTACCACAAAGTGCGCCAACGCATATCCTATTTTAGAAGGCACTTCAAAAAATATAAAATACTACAAAATCCCCCTGACGACCCGACAATGACCATTGATGATAGGAAGTTGTTATTTAGACATAAATGAATGTCTAATGACCTACCACAAAGTGCGCCAACGCATATCCTATTTTAGAAGGCACTTCAAAAAATATAAAATACTACAAAATCCCCCTGAAGACCCGACAATGACCATTGATGATAGGAAGTTGTTATTAAGACATAAATGAATGTCTAATGACCTACCACAAAGTTCGCCAACGCATATCCTATTTTAGAAGGCACTTCAAAAAATATAAAATACTACAAAATCCCCCAGACGACCCGACAATGACCATTGATGATAGGAAGTTGTTATTTAGACATAAATGAATGTCTAATGACCTACCACAAAGTTCGCCAACGCATATCCTATTTTAGATGGCACTTCAAAAAATATAAAATACTACAAAATCCCCCTGACGACCCGACAATGACCATTGATGATAAGAAGTTGTTATTTAGACATAAATGAATGTCTAATGACCTACTACAAAGTGCGCCAACGCATATCCTACTTTAGAAGGCACTTCAAAAAATATAAAATACTACAAAATCCCCCTGACGACCCGACAATGACCATTGATGATAGGAAGTTGTTATTTAGACATAAATGAATGTCTAATGCCTACCATAAATTGCGCCAACGCATATCCTATTCTAGAAGGCACTTCAAAAAATATAAAATACTACAAAATCCCCCTGACGACCCGACAATGACCATTGATGATAGGAAGTTGTTATTTAGACATAAATGAATGTCTAATGACCTACCACAAAGTGCGCCAACGCATATCCTATTTTAGAAGGCACTTCAAAAAATATAAAATACTACAAAATCCCCCTGACGACCCGACAATGACCATTGATGATAGGAAGTTGTTATATAGACATAAATGAATGTCTAATGACCTACCATAAAGTGCGCCAACGCATATCCTATTTTAGAAGGCACTTCAAAAGATATAGAATACTACAAAATCCCCCTGACGACCCGACAATAACCATAGATGATAGGAAGTTGTTATTTAGACATAAATGAATGTCTAATGACCTACCACAAAGTGCGTCAATGCATATCCTATTTTAGAAGGCACTTCAAAAAATATAAAATACTACAAAATCCCCCTGACGACCCGACAATGACCATTGATGATGGGAAGTTGTTATTTAGACATAATTGAATGTCTGATGACCTACCACAAAGTGCGCCAACGCATATCCTATTTTAGAAGGCACTTCAAAAATTATAAAATACTACAAAATCCCCCTGACGACCCGACAATAACCATTGATGATAGGAAGTTGTTATTTAGTTATAAATGAATGTCTAATGACCTACCACAAAGTGCGCCAACGCATATCCTACTTTAGAAGGCACTTCAAAAAATATAAAATACTACAAAATCCCCCTGACGACCCGACAATGACCATTGATGATAGGAAGTTCTTATTTAGACATAAATGAATGTCTAATGACCTACCACAAAGTGCGCCAACGCATATCCTATTTTAGAAGGCACTTCAAAAAATATAAAATACTACAAAATCCCCCTGACGACCCGACAATGACCATTGATGATAGGAAGTTGTTATTTAGACATGAATGAATGTCTATTGACCTACCACAAAGTGCGCCAACGCATATCCTATTTTAGAAGGCACTTCAAAAAATATAAAATACTACAAAATCCCCCTGACGACCCGACAATGACCATTGATGATAGGAAGTTGTTATTTAGACATAAATGAATGTCTAATGACCTACCACAAAGTGCGCCAACGCATATCCTATTTTAGAAGGCACTTCAAAAAATATAAAATACTACAAAATCCCCCTGAAGACCCGACAATGACCATTGATGATAGGAAGTTGTTATTAAGACATAAATGAATGTCTAATGACCTACCACAAAGTTCGCCAACGCATATCCTATTTTAGAAGGCACTTCAAAAAATATAAAATACTACAAAATCCCCCTGACGACCCGACAATGACCATTGATGATAGGAAGTTGTTATTTAGACATAAATGAATGTCTAATGACCTACCACAAAGTTCGCCAACGCATATCCTATTTTAGAAGGCACTTCAAAAAATATAAAATACTACAAAATCCCCCTGACGACCCGACAATGACCATTGATGATAAGAAGTTGTTATTTAGACATAAATGAATGTCTAATGACCTACTACAAAGTGCGCCAACGCATATCCTACTTTAGAAGGCACTTCAAAAAATATAAAATACTACAAAATCCCCCTGACGACCCGACAATGACCATTGATGATAGGAAGTTGTTATTTAGACATAAATGAATGTCTAATGCCTACCATAAAGTGCGCCAACGCATATCCTATTCTAGAAGGCACTTCAAAAAATATAAAATACTACAAAATCCCCCTGACGACCCGACAATGACCATTGATGATAGGAAGTTGTTATTTAGACATAAATGAATGTCTAATGACCTACCACAAAGTGCGCCAACGCATATCCTATTTTAGAAGGCACTTCAAAAAATATAAAATACTACAAAATCCCGCTGACGACTCGACAATGACCATTGATGATAGGAAGTTGTTATTTAGACATAAATGAATGTTTTATGACCTACCACAAAGTGCGCCAACGCATATCCTATTTTAGAAGGCACTTCAAAAAATATAAAATACCACAAAATCCCCCTGACGACCCGACAATGACCATTGATGATAGGAAGTTGTTATTTAGACATAAATGAATGTCTAATGACCTACCACAAAGTGCGCCAACGCATATCCTATTTTAGAAGGCACTTCAAAAAATATAAAATACTACAAAATCCCCCTGACGACCCGACAATGACCATTGATGATAGGAAGTTGTTATATAGACATAAATGAATGTCTAATGACCTACCATAAAGTGCGCCAACGCATATCCTATTTTAGAAGGCAATTCAAAAGATATAGAATACTACAAAATCCCCCTGACGACCCGACAATAACCATTGATGATAGGAAGTTGTTATTTAGACATAAATGAATGTCTAATGACCTACCACAAAGTGCGTCAATGCATATCCTATTTTAGAAGGCACTTCAAAAAATATAAAATACTACAAAATCCCCCTGACGACCCGACAATGACCTTTGATGATGGGAAGTTGTTATTTAGACATAAATGAATGTCTAATGACCTACCACAAAGTGCGCCAACGCATATCCTACTTTAGAAGGCACTTCAAAAAATATAAAATACTACAAAATCCCCCTGACGACCCGACAATGACCATTGATGATAGGAAGTTGTTATTTAGACATAAATGAATGTCTAATGACCTACCACAAAGTGCGCCAACGCATATCCTATTTTAGAAGGCACTTCAAAAAATATAAAATACTACAAAATCCCCCTGACGACCCGACAATGACCAGTGATGATGGGAAGTTGTTATTTAGACATAAATGAATGTCTAATGACCTACCACAAAGTGCGCCAACGCATATCCTATTTTAGAAGGCACTTCAAAAAATATAAAATACTACAAAATCCCGCTGACGACCCGACAATGACCATTGATGATAGGAAGTTGTTATTTAGACATAAATGAATGTTTTATGACCTACCACAAAGTGCGCCAACGCATATCCTATTTTAGAAGGCACTTCAAAAAATATAAAATACCACAAAATCCCCCTGACGACCCGACAATGACCATTGATGATAGGAAGTTGTTATTTAGACATAAATGAATGTCCAATGACCTACCACAAAGTGCGCCAACGCATATCCTATTTTAGAAGGCACTTCAAAAAATATAAAATACTACAAAATCCCCCTGACGACCCGACAATGACCATTGATGATAGGAAGTTGTTATATAGACATAAATGAATGTCTAATGACCTACCATAAAGTGCGCCAACGCATATCCTATTTTAGAAGGCACTTCAAAAGATATAGAATACTACAAAATCCCCCTGACGACCCGACAATAACCATTGATGATAGGAAGTTGTTATTTAGACATAAATGAATGTCTAATGACCTACCACAAAGTGCGTCAATGCATATCCTATTTTAGAAGGCACTTCAAAAAATATAAAATACTACAAAATCCCCCTGACGACCCGACAATGACCATTGATGATGGGAAGTTGTTATTTAGACATAATTGAATGTCTGATGACCTACCACAAAGTGCGCCAACGCATATCCTATTTTAGAAGGCACTTCAAAAATTATAAAATACTACAAAATCCCCCTGACGACCCGACAATAACCATTGATGATAGGAAGTTGTTATTTAGTTATAAATGAATGTCTAATGACCTACCACAAAGTGCGCCAACGCATATCCTACTTTAGAAGGCACTTCAAAAAATATAAAATACTACAAAATCCCCCTGACGACCCGACAATGACCATTGATGATAGGAAGTTCTTATTTAGACATAAATGAATGTCTAATGACCTACCACAAAGTGCGCCAACGCATATCCTATTTTAGAAGGCACTTCAAAAAATATAAAATACTACAAAATCCCCCTGACGACCCGACAATGACTATTGATGATAGGAAGTTGTTATTTAGACATAAATGAATGTCTATTGACCTACCACAAAGTGCGCCAACGCATATCCTATTTTAGAAGGCACTTCAAAAAATATAAAATACTACAAAATCCCCCTGACGACCCGACAATGACCATTGATGATAGGAAGTTGTTATTTAGACATAAATGAATGTCTAATGACCTACCACAAAGTGCGCCAACGCATATCCTATTTTAGAAGGCACTTCAAAAAATATAAAATACTACAAAATCCCCCTGAAGACCCGACAATGACCATTGATGATAGGAAGTTGTTATTAAGACATAAATGAATGTCTAATGACCTACCACAAAGTTCGCCAACGCATATCCTATTTTAGAAGGCACTTCAAAAAATATAAAATACTACAAAATCCCCCTGACGACCCGACAATGACCATTGAT
This sequence comes from Chrysolina americana, assembly GCA_958502065.1. Taxonomy (NCBI): domain Eukaryota; kingdom Metazoa; phylum Arthropoda; class Insecta; order Coleoptera; family Chrysomelidae; genus Chrysolina; species Chrysolina americana. Next base: position 53,637,150 of record OY293420.1, on the reverse strand, counting down.
GATAGGAAGTTGTTATTTAGACATAAATGAATGTCTAATGACCTACCACAAAGTTCGCCAACGCATATCCTATTTTAGAAGGCACTTCAAAAAATATAAAATACTACAAAATCCCCCTGACGACCCGACAATGACCATTGATGATAAGAAGTTGTTATTTAGACATAAATGAATGTCTAATGACCTACTACAAAGTGCGCCAACGCATATCCTACTTTAGAAGGCACTTCAAAAAATATAAAATACTACAAAATCCCCCTGACGACCCGACAATGACCATTGATGATAGGAAGTTGTTATTTAGACATAAATGAATGTCTAATGCCTACCATAAAGTGCGCCAACGCATATCCTATTCTAGAAGGCACTTCAAAAAATATAAAATACTACAAAATCCCCCTGACGACCCGACAATGACCATTGATGATAGGAAGTTGTTATTTAGACATAAATGAATGTCTAATGACCTACCACAAAGTGCGCCAACGCATATCCTATTTTAGAAGGCACTTCAAAAAATATAAAATACTACAAAATCCCGCTGACGACTCGACAATGACCATTGATGATAGGAAGTTGTTATTTAGACATAAATGAATGTTTTATGACCTACCACAAAGTGCGCCAACGCATATCCTATTTTAGAAGGCACTTCAAAAAATATAAAATACCACAAAATCCCCCTGACGACCCGACAATGACCATTGATGATAGGAAGTTGTTATTTAGACATAAATGAATGTCTAATGACCTACCACAAAGTGCGCCAACGCATATCCTATTTTAGAAGGCACTTCAAAAAATATAAAATACTACAAAATCCCCCTGACGACCCGACAATGACCATTGATGATAGAAAGTTGTTATATAGACATAAATGAATGTCTAATGACCTACCATAAAGTGCGCCAACGCATATCCTATTTTAGAAGGCACTTCAAAAGATATAGAATACTACAAAATCCCCCTGACGACCCGACAATAACCATTGATGATAGGAAGTTGTTATTTAGACATAAATGAATGTCTAATGACCTACCACAAAGTGCGTCAATGCATATCCTATTTTAGAAGGCACTTCAAAAAATATAAAATACTACAAAATCCCCCTGACGACCCGACAATGACCTTTGATGATGGGAAGTTGTTATTTAGACATAAATGAATGTCTAATGACCTACCACAAAGTGCGCCAACGCATATCCTACTTTAGAAGGCACTTCAAAAAATATAAAATACTACAAAATCCCCCTGACGACCCGACAATGACCATTGATGATAGGAAGTTGTTATTTAGACATAAATGAATGTCTAATGACCTACCACAAAGTGCGCCAACGCATATCCTATTTTAGAAGGCACTTCAAAAAATATAAAATACTACAAAATCCCCCTGACGACCCGACAATAACCATTGATGATAGGAAGTTGTTATTTAGTTATAAATGAATGTCTAATGACCTACCACAAAGTGCGCCAACGCATATCCTACTTTAGAAGGCACTTCAAAAAATATAAAATACTACAAAATCCCCCTGACGACCCGACAATGACCATTGATGATAGGAAGTTCTTATTTAGACATAAATGAATGTCTAATGACCTACCACAAAGTGCGCCAACGCATATCCTATTTTAGAAGGCACTTCAAAAAATATAAAATACTACAAAATCCCCCTGACGACCCGACAATGACCATTGATGATAGGAAGTTGTTATTTAGACATAAATGAATGTCTATTGACCTACCACAAAGTGCGCCAACGCATATCCTATTTTAGAAGGCACTTCAAAAAATATAAAATACTACAAAATCCCCCTGACGACCCGACAATGACCATTGATGATAGGAAGTTGTTATTTAGACATAAATGAATGTCTAATGACCTACCACAAAGTGCGCCAACGCATATCCTATTTTAGAAGGCACTTCAAAAAATATAAAATACTACAAAATCCCCCTGAAGACCCGACAATGACCATTGATGATAGGAAGTTGTTATTAAGACATAAATGAATGTCTAATGACCTACCACAAAGTTCGCCAACGCATATCCTATTTTAGAAGGCACTTCAAAAAATATAAAATACTACAAAATCCCCCTGACGACCCGACAATGACCATTGATGATAGGAAGTTGTTATTTAGACATAAATGAATGTCTAATGACCTACCACAAAGTTCGCCAACGCATATCCTATTTTAGAAGGCACTTCAAAAAATATAAAATACTACAAAATCCCCCTGACGACCCGACAATGACCATTGATGATAAGAAGTTGTTATTTAGACATAAATGAATGTCTAATGACCTACTACAAAGTGCGCCAACGCATATCCTACTTTAGAAGGCACTTCAAAAAATATAAAATACTACAAAATCCCCCTGACGACCCGACAATGACCATTGATGATAGGAAGTTGTTATTTAGACATAAATGAATGTCTAATGCCTACCATAAAGTGCGCCAACGCATATCCTATTCTAGAAGGCACTTCAAAAAATATAAAATACTACAAAATCCCCCTGACGACCCGACAATGACCATTGATGATAGGAAGTTGTTATTTAGACATAAATGAATGTCTAATGACCTACCACAAAGTGCGCCAACGCATATCCTATTTTAGAAGGCACTTCAAAAAATATAAAATACTACAAAATCCCGCTGACGACTCGACAATGACCATTGATGATAGGAAGTTGTTATTTAGACATAAATGAATGTTTTATGACCTACCACAAAGTGCGCTAACGCATATCCTATTTTAGAAGGCACTTCAAAAAATATAAAATACTACAAAATCCCCCTGACGACCCGACAATGACCATTGATGATAGGAAGTTGTTATTTAGACATAAATGAATGTCTAATGACCTACCACAAAGTGCGCCAACGCATATCCTATTTTAGAAGGCACTTCAAAAAATATAAAATACTACAAAATCCCCCTGACGACCCGACAATGACCATTGATGATAGGAAGTTGTTATTTAGACATAAATGAATGTCTAATGACCTACCACAAAGTGCGCTAACGCATATCCTATTTTAGAAGGCACTTCAAAAAATATGAAATACTACAAAATCCCCCTGACGACCCGACAATGACCATTGATGATAGGAAGTTGTTATTTAGACATGAATGAATGTCTAATGCCTACCACAAAGTGCGCCAACACATATCCTATTTTAGAAGGCATTTCAAAAAATATAAAATACTACAAAATCCCCCTGACGACCCGACAATGACCATTGATTATAGGAAGTTGTTATTTAGACATAAATGAATGTCTAATGACCTACCACAAAGTTCGCCAACGCATATCCTATTTTAGAAGGCACTTCAAAAAATATAAAATACTACAAAATCCCCCTGACGACCCGACAATGACCATTGATGATAAGAAGTTGTTATTTAGACATAAATGAATGTCTAATGACCTAATACAAAGTGCGCCAACGCATATCCTACTTTAGAAGGCACTTCAAAAAATATAAAATACTACAAAATCCCCCTGACGACCCGACAATGACCATTGATGATAGGAAGTTGTTATTTAGACATAAATGAATGTCTAATGCCTACCATAAAGTGCGCCAACGCATATCCTATTCTAGAAGGCACTTCAAAAAATATAAAATACTACAAAATCCCCCTGACGACCCGACAATGACCATTGATGATAGGAAGTTGTTATTTAGACATAAATGAATGTCTAATGACCTACCACAAAGTGCGCCAACGCATATCCTATTTTAGAAGGCACTTCAAAAAATATAAAATACTACAAAATCCCGCTGACGACTCGACAATGACCATTGATGATAGGAAGTTGTTATTTAGACATAAATGAATGTTTTATGACCTACCACAAAGTGCGCTAACGCATATCCTATTTTAGAAGGCACTTCAAAAAATATAAAATACTACAAAATCCCCCTGACGACCCGACAATGACCATTGATGATAGGAAGTTGTTATTTAGACATAAATGAATGTCTAATGACCTACCACAAAGTGCGCCAACGCATATCCTATTTTAGAAGGCACTTCAAAAAATATAAAATACTACAAAATCCCCCTGACGACCCGACAATGACCATTGATGATAGGAAGTTGTTATTTAGACATAAATGAATGTCTAATGACCTACCACAAAGTGCGCTAACGCATATCCTATTTTAGAAGGCACTTCAAAAAATATAAAATACTACAAAATCCCCCTGACGACCCGACAATGACCATTGATGATAGGAAGTTGTTATTTAGACATGAATGAATGTCTAATGCCTACCACAAAGTGCGCCAACACATATCCTATTTTAGAAGGCATTTCAAAAAATATAAAATACTACAAAATCCCCCTGACGACCCGACAATGACCATTGATTATAGGAAGTTGTTATTTAGACATAAATGAATGTCTAATGACCTACCACAAAGTGCGCCAACGCATATCCTATTTAAGAAGGCAATTCAAAAAATATAAAATACTACAAAATCCCCCTGACGACCCGACAATGACCACTGATGATAGGAAGTTGTTATTTAGACATAAATGAATGTCTAATAACCTACCACAAAGTGCGCCAACGCATATCCTATTTTAGAAGGCACTTCAAGAAATATAAAATACTACAAAATCCCCCTGACGACCCGATAATGACCATTGATGATAGGAAGTTGTTATTTAGACATGAATGAATGTCTAATGACCTACCACAAAGTGCGCCAACGCATATCCTATTTTAGAAGGCACTTCAAAAAATATAAAATACTACAAAATCCCCCTGACGACCCGACAATGATCTTTGATGATGGAAAGTTGTTATTTAGAAATAAATGAATGTCTAATGACCTACCACAAAGTGCGCCAACGCATTTCCTATTTTAGAAGGCACTTCAAAAATATAAAATACTACAAAATCCCCCTGACGACCCGACAATGACCATTGATGATAGGAAGTTGTTATATAGACATGAATGCATGTCTAATGACCTACCACAAAGTGCGCCAACGCATATCCTATTTTAGAAGGCACTTCAAAAAATATAAAATACTACAAAATCCCCCTGACGACCCGACAATGACCATTGATGATAGGAAGTTGTTATTTAGACATAAATGAATGTCTAATGCCTACCACAAAGTGCACCAACGCATATCCTATTTTAGAAGGCACTTCAAAAAATATAAAATACTACAAAATCCCCCTGACGACCCGACAATGATCTTTGATGATGGAAAGTTGTTATTTAGACATAAATGAATGTCTAATAACCTACCACAAAGTGCGCCAACGCATATCCTATTTTAGAAGGCACTTCAAAAATAAAAAATACTACAAAATCCCCCTGACGACCAGACAATGACCATTGATGATAGGAAGTTGTTATTTAGACATAAATGAGTGTCTAATGACCTACCACAAAGTGCGCCAACGCATATCCTATTTTAGAAGGCACTTCAAAAAATATAAAATACTACAAAATCCCCCTGACGACCCGACAATGACCATTGATGATAGGAAGTTGTTATTTAGACATAAATGAATGTCTAATGCCTACCACAAAGTGCGCCAACGCATATCCTATTTTAGAAGGCACTTCAAAAAAGATAAAATACTTCAAAATCCCCCTGACGACCCGACAATGATCTTTGATGATAGGAAGTTGTTATTTAGACATAAATGAGTGTCTAATGACCTACCACAAAGTGCGCTAACGCATATCCTATTTTAGAAGGCACTTCAAAAAATATAAAATACTACAAAATCCCCCTGACGACCCGACAATGACCATTGATGATAGGAAGTTGTTATTTAGACATGAATGAATGTCTTATGCCTACCACAAAGTGCGCCAACACATATCCTATTTTAGAAGGCAATTCAAAAACTATAAAATACTACAAAATCCCCCTGACGACCCGACAATGACCATTGATTATAGGAAGTTGTTATTTAGACATAAATGAATGTCTAATGACCTACCACAAAGTGCGCCAACGCATATCCTATTTTAGAAGGCAATTCAAAAAATATAAAATACTACAAAATCCCCCTGACGACCCGACAATGACCATTGATGATAGGAAGTTGTTATTTGACATAAATGAATGTTAATGACCTACCACAAAGTGCGCCAACGCATATCCTATTTTAGAAGGCACTTCAAAAAATATATAATACTACAAAATCCCCCTGACGACCCGACAATGACCATTGATAATAGGAAGTTGTTATTTAGACATAAATGAATGTCTAATGACCTACCACAATGTGCGCCAACGCATATCCTATTTTAGAAGGCACTTCAAAAAATATAAAATACTACAAAATCCCCCTGACGACCCGACAATGACCATTGATGATAGGAAGTTGTTATTTAGACATAAGTGAATGTCTAATGCCCTACCACAAAGTTCGCCAACGCATATCCTATTTTAGAAGGCACTTCAAAAGATATAAAATACTACAAAATCCCCCTGACGACCCGACAATGCCCATTGATGATAGGAAGTTGTTATTTAGACATAAATGAATGTCTAATGACCTACCACAAAGTGCGTCAATGCATATCCTAATTTAGAAGGCACTTCAAAAAATATAAAATACTACAAAATCCCCCTGACGACCCGACAATGACCATTGATGATAGGAAGTTGTTATTTAGATATAAATGAATGTCTAATGACCTACCACAAAGTGCGCCAAGGCATATCCTATTTTAGAAGGCACTTCAAAAAATATAAAATACTACAAAATCCCCCTGACGACCCGACAATGACCATTGATGATAAAAAGTTGTTATTTAGACATAAATGAATGTCTAATGACCTACCACAAAGTTCGCCAACGCATATCCTATTTTAGAAGGCACTTCAAAAAATATAAAATACTACAAAATCCCCCTGACGACCCGACAATGACCATTGATGATGGGAAGTTGTTATTTAGACATAATTGAATGTCTGATGACCTACCACAAAGTGCGCCAACGCATATCCTATTTTAGAAGGCACTTCAAAAATTATAAAATACTACAAAATCCCCCTGACGACCCGACAATAACCATTGATGATAGGAAGTTGTTATTTAGTTATAAATGAATGTCTAATGACCTACCACAAAGTGCGCCAACGCATATCCTATTTTAGAAGGCACTTCAAAAAATATAAAATACTACAAAATCCCCCTGACGACCCGACAATGACCATTGATGATAGGAAGTTCTTATTCAGACATAAATGAATGTCTAATGACCTACCACAAAGTGCGCCAACGCATATCCTATTTTAGAAGGCACTTCAAAAAATATACAATACTACAAAATCCCCCTGACGACCCGACAATGACCATTGATGATAGGAAGTTGTTATTTAGACATAAATGAATGTCTATTGACCTACCACAAAGTGCGCCAACGCATATCCTATTTTAGAAGGCACTTCAAAAAATATAAAATACTACAAAATCCCCCTGACGACCCGACAATGACCATTGATGATAGGAAGTTGTTATTTAGACATAAATGAATGTCTAATGACCTACCACAAAGTGCGCCAACGCATATCCTATTTTAGAAGGCACTTCAAAAAATATAAAATACTACAAAATCCCCCTGAAGACCCGACAATGACCATTGATGATAGGAAGTTGTTATTAAGACATAAATGAATGTCTAATGACCTACCACAAAGTTCGCCAACGCATATCCTATTTTAGAAGGCACTTCAAAAAATATAAAATACTACAAAATCCCCCAGACGACCCGACAATGACCATTGATGATAGGAAGTTGTTATTTAGACATAAATGAATGTCTAATGACCTACCACAAAGTTCGCCAACGCATATCCTATTTTAGATGGCACTTCAAAAAATATAAAATACTACAAAATCCCCCTGACGACCCGACAATGACCATTGATGATAAGAAGTTGTTATTTAGACATAAATGAATGTCTAATGACCTACTACAAAGTGCGCCAACGCATATCCTACTTTAGAAGGCACTTCAAAAAATATAAAATACTACAAAATCCCCCTGACGACCCGACAATGACCATTGATGATAGGAAGTTGTTATTTAGACATAAATGAATGTCTAATGCCTACCATAAATTGCGCCAACGCATATCCTATTCTAGAAGGCACTTCAAAAAATATAAAATACTACAAAATCCCCCTGACGACCCGACAATGACCATTGATGATAGGAAGTTGTTATTTAGACATAAATGAATGTCTAATGACCTACCACAAAGTGCGCCAACGCATATCCTATTTTAGAAGGCACTTCAAAAAATATAAAATACTACAAAATCCCGCTGACGACCCGACAATGACCATTGATGATAGGAAGTTGTTATTTAGACATAAATGAATGTTTTATGACCTACCACAAAGTGCGCCAACGCATATCCTATTTTAGAAGGCACTTCAAAAAATATAAAATACCACAAAATCCCCCTGACGACCCGACAATGACCATTGATGATAGGAAGTTGTTATTTAGACATAAATGAATGTCTAATGACCTACCACAAAGTGCGCCAACGCATATCCTATTTTAGAAGGCACTTCAAAAAATATAAAATACTACAAAATCCCCCTGACGACCCGACAATGACCATTGATGATAGGAAGTTGTTATATAGACATAAATGAATGTCTAATGACCTACCATAAAGTGCGCCAACGCATATCCTATTTTAGAAGGCACTTCAAAAGATATAGAATACTACAAAATCCCCCTGACGACCCGACAATAACCATTGATGATAGGAAGTTGTTATTTAGACATAAATGAATGTCTAATGACCTACCACAAAGTGCGTCAATGCATATCCTATTTTAGAAGGCACTTCAAAAAATATAAAATACTACAAAATCCCCCTGACGACCCGACAATGACCATTGATGATGGGAAGTTGTTATTTAGACATAATTGAATGTCTGATGACCTACCACAAAGTGCGCCAACGCATATCCTATTTTAGAAGGCACTTCAAAAATTATAAAATACTACAAAATCCCCCTGACGACCCGACAATAACCATTGATGATAGGAAGTTGTTATTTAGTTATAAATGAATGTCTAATGACCTACCACAAAGTGCGCCAACGCATATCCTACTTTAGAAGGCACTTCAAAAAATATAAAATACTACAAAATCCCCCTGACGACCCGACAATGACCATTGATGATAGGAAGTTCTTATTTAGACATAAATGAATGTCTAATGACCTACCACAAAGTGCGCCAACGCATATCCTATTTTAGAAGGCACTTCAAAAAATAAAAAATACTACAAAATCCCCCTGACGACCCGACAATGACCATTGACGATAGGAAGTTGTTATTTAGACATGAATGAATGTCTATTGACCTACCACAAAGTGCGCCAACGCATATCCTATTTTAGAAGGCACTTCAAAAAATATAAAATACTACAAAATCCCCCTGACGACCCGACAATGACCATTGATGATAGGAAGTTGTTATTTAGACATAAATGAATGTCTAATGACCTACCACAAAGTGCGCCAACGCATATCCTATTTTAGAAGGCACTTCAAAAAATATAAAATACTACAAAATCCCCCTGAAGACCCGACAATGACCATTGATGATAGGAAGTTGTTATTAAGACATAAATGAATGTCTAATGACCTACCACAAAGTTCGCCAACGCATATCCTATTTTAGAAGGCACTTCAAAAAATATAAAATACTACAAAATCCCCCTGACGACCCGACAATGACCATTGATGATAGGAAGTTGTTATTTAGACATAAATGAATGTCTAATGACCTACCACAAAGTTCGCCAACGCATATCCTATTTTAGAAGGCACTTCAAAAAATATAAAATACTACAAAATCCCCCTGACGACCCGACAATGACCATTGATGATAAGAAGTTGTTATTTAGACATAAATGAATGTCTAATGACCTACTACAAAGTGCGCCAACGCATATCCTACTTTAGAAGGCACTTCAAAAAATATAAAATACTACAAAATCCCCCTGACGACCCGACAATGACCATTGATGATAGGAAGTTGTTATTTAGACATAAATGAATGTCTAATGCCTACCATAAAGTGCGCCAACGCATATCCTATTCTAGAAGGCACTTCAAAAAATATAAAATACTACAAAATCCCCCTGACGACCCGACAATGACCATTGATGATAGGAAGTTGTTATTTAGACATAAATGAATGTCTAATGACCTACCACAAAGTGCGCCAACGCATATCCTATTTTAGAAGGCACTTCAAAAAATATAAAATACTACAAAATCCCGCTGACGACTCGACAATGACCATTGATGATAGGAAGTTGTTATTTAGACATAAATGAATGTTTTATGACCTACCACAAAGTGCGCCAACGCATATCCTATTTTAGAAGGCACTTCAAAAAATATAAAATACCACAAAATCCCCCTGACGACCCGACAATGACCATTGATGATAGGAAGTTGTTATTTAGACATAAATGAATGTCTAATGACCTACCACAAAGTGCGCCAACGCATATCCTATTTTAGAAGGCACTTCAAAAAATATAAAATACTACAAAATCCCCCTGACGACCCGACAATGACCATTGATGATAGGAAGTTGTTATATAGACATAAATGAATGTCTAATGACCTACCATAAAGTGCGCCAACGCATATCCTATTTTAGAAGGCACTTCAAAAGATATAGAATACTACAAAATCCCCCTGACGACCCGACAATAACCATTGATGATAGGAAGTTGTTATTTAGACATAAATGAATGTCTAATGACCTACCACAAAGTGCGTCAATGCATATCCTATTTTAGAAGGCACTTCAAAAAATATAAAATACTACAAAATCCCCCTGACGACCCGACAATGACCTTTGATGATGGGAAGTTGTTATTTAGACATAAATGAATGTCTAATGACCTACCACAAAGTGCGCCAACGCATATCCTACTTTAGAAGGCACTTCAAAAAATATAAAATACTACAAAATCCCCCTGACGACCCGACAATGACCATTGATGATAGGAAGTTGTTATTTAGACATAAATGAATGTCTAATGACCTACCACAAAGTGCGCCAACGCATATCCTATTTTAGAAGGCACTTCAAAAAATATAAAATACTACAAAATCCCCCTGACGACCCGACAATGACCAGTGATGATGGGAAGTTGTTATTTAGACATAAATGAATGTCTAATGACCTACCACAAAGTGCGCCAACGCATATCCTATTTTAGAAGGCACTTCAAAAAATATAAAATACTACAAAATCCCGCTGACGACCCGACAATGACCATTGATGATAGGAAGTTGTTATTTAGACATAAATGAATGTTTTATGACCTACCACAAAGTGCGCCAACGCATATCCTATTTTAGAAGGCACTTCAAAAAATATAAAATACCACAAAATCCCCCTGACGACCCGACAATGACCATTGATGATAGGAAGTTGTTATTTAGACATAAATGAATGTCCAATGACCTACCACAAAGTGCGCCAACGCATATCCTATTTTAGAAGGCACTTCAAAAAATATAAAATACTACAAAATCCCCCTGACGACCCGACAATGACCATTGATGATAGGAAGTTGTTATATAGACATAAATGAATGTCTAATGACCTACCATAAAGTGCGCCAACGCATATCCTATTTTAGAAGGCACTTCAAAAGATATAGAATACTACAAAATCCCCCTGACGACCCGACAATAACCATTGATGATAGGAAGTTGTTATTTAGACATAAATGAATGTCTAATGACCTACCACAAAGTGCGTCAATGCATATCCTATTTTAGAAGGCACTTCAAAAAATATAAAATACTACAAAATCCCCCTGACGACCCGACAATGACCATTGATGATGGGAAGTTGTTATTTAGACATAATTGAATGTCTGATGACCTACCACAAAGTGCGCCAACGCATATCCTATTTTAGAAGGCACTTCAAAAATTATAAAATACTACAAAATCCCCCTGACGACCCGACAATAACCATTGATGATAGGAAGTTGTTATTTAGTTATAAATGAATGTCTAATGACCTACCACAAAGTGCGCCAACGCATATCCTACTTTAGAAGGCACTTCAAAAAATATAAAATACTACAAAATCCCCCTGACGACCCGACAATGACCATTGATGATAGGAAGTTCTTATTTAGACATAAATGAATGTCTAATGACCTACCACAAAGTGCGCCAACGCATATCCTATTTTAGAAGGCACTTCAAAAAATATAAAATACTACAAAATCCCCCTGACGACCCGACAATGACCATTGATGATAGGAAGTTGTTATTTAGACATAAATGAATGTCTATTGACCTACCACAAAGTGCGCCAACGCATATCCTATTTTAGAAGGCACTTCAAAAAATATAAAATACTACAAAATCCCCCTGACGACCCGACAATGACCATTGATGATAGGAAGTTGTTATTTAGACATAAATGAATGTCTAATGACCTACCACAAAGTGCGCCAACGCATATCCTATTTTAGAAGGCACTTCAAAAAATATAAAATACTACAAAATCCCCCTGAAGACCCGACAATGACCATTGATGATAGGAAGTTGTTATTAAGACATAAATGAATGTCTAATGACCTACCACAAAGTTCGCCAACGCATATCCTATTTTAGAAGGCACTTCAAAAAATATAAAATACTACAAAATCCCCCTGACGACCCGACAATGACCATTGATGATAGGAAGTTGTTATTTAGACATAAATGAATGTCTAATGACCTACCACAAAGTTCGCCAACGCATATCCTATTTTAGAAGGCACTTCAAAAAATATAAAATACTACAAAATCCCCCTGACGACCCGACAATGACCATTGATGATAAGAAGTTGTTATTTAGACATAAATGAATGTCTAATGACCTACTACAAAGTGCGCCAACGCATATCCTACTTTAGAAGGCACTTAAAAAATATAAAATACTACAAAATCCCCCTGACGACCCGACAATGACCATTGATGATAGGAAGTTGTTATTTAGACATAAATGAATGTCTAATGCCTACCATAAAGTGCGCCAACGCATATCCTATTCTAGAAGGCACTTCAAAAAATATAAAATACTACAAAATCCCCCTGACGACCCGACAATGACCATTGATGATAGGAAGTTGTTATTTAGACATAAATGAATGTCTAATGACCTACCACAAAGTGCGCCAACGCATATCCTATTTTAGAAGGCACTTCAAAAAATATAAAATACTACAAAATCCCGCTGACGACTCGACAATGACCATTGATGATAGGAAGTTGTTATTTAGACATAAATGAATGTTTTATGACCTACCACAAAGTGCGCCAACGCATATCCTATTTTAGAAGGCACTTCAAAAAATATAAAATACCACAAAATCCCCCTGACGACCCGACAATGACCATTGATGATAGGAAGTTGTTATTTAGACATAAATGAATGTCTAATGACCTACCACAAAGTGCGCCAACGCATATCCTATTTTAGAAGGCACTTCAAAAAATATAAAATACTACAAAATCCCCCTGACGACCCGACAATGACCATTGATGATAGGAAGTTGTTATATAGACATAAATGAATGTCTAATGACCTACCATAAAGTGCGCCAACGCATATCCTATTTTAGAAGGCACTTCAAAAGATATAGAATACTACAAAATCCCCCTGACGACCCGACAATAACCATTGATGATAGGAAGTTGTTATTTAGACATAAATGAATGTCTAATGACCTACCACAAAGTGCGTCAATGCATATCCTATTTTAGAAGGCACTTCAAAAAATATAAAATACTACAAAATCCCCCTGACGACCCGACAATGACCTTTGATGATGGGAAGTTGTTATTTAGACATAAATGAATGTCTAATGACCTACCATAAAGTGCGCCAACGCATATCCTACTTTAGAAGGCACTTCAAAAAATATAAAATACTACAAAATCCCCCTGACGACCCGACAATGACCATTGATGATAGGAAGTTGTTATTTAGACATAAATGAATGTCTAATGACCTACCACAAAGTGCGCCAACGCATATCCTATTTTAGAAGGCACTTCAAAAAATATAAAATACTACAAAATCCCCCTGACGACCCGACAATGACCATTGATGATGGGAAGTTGTTATTTAGACATAAATGAATGTCTAATGACCTACCACAAAGTGCGCCAACGCATATCCTATTTTAGAAGGCACTTCAAAAAATATAAAATACTATAAAATCTCCCTGACGACCCGACAATGACCATTGATGATAGGAAGTTGTTACTTGGACATAAATGAATATCTAATGACCTACCACAAAGTGCGCCAACGCATATCCTATTTTAGAAGGCACTTCAAAAAATATAAAATACTACAAAATCCCCCTGACGACCCGACAATGACCATTGATGATAGGAAGTTGTTATTTAGACATAAATGAATGTCTAATGACCTACCACAAAGTGCGCCAACGCATATCCTATTTTAGAAGGCACTTCAAAAAATATAAAACACTACAAAATCCCCTGACGACCCGACAATGACCATTGATGATAGGAAGTTGTTATTTAGACATAAATGAATGTCTAATGACCTACCACAAAGTGCGCCAACGCATATCCTATTTTAGAAGGCACTTCAAAAAATATATAATACTACAAAATCCCCCTGACGACCCGACAATGACCATTGATGATAGAAAGTTGTTTTTCAGACATAAATGAATGTCAAATGACCTATCACAAAGTTCGCCAACGCATATCCTATTTTAGAAGGCACTTCAAAAAATATAAAATACTACAAAATCCCTCTGACGACCCGACAATGACCATTGATGATAGGAAGTTGTTATTTAGACATAAATGAATGTCTAATGACCTACCACAAAGTGCGCCAACGCATATCCTATTTTAGAAGGCACTTCAAAAAATATAAAATACTACAAAATTCCCCTGACGTCCCGACAATGACCATTGATGATAGGAAGTTGTTATTTAGACATAAATGAATGTCTAATGACCTACCACAAAGTGCGCCAACGCATATCCTATTTTAGAAGGCACTTCAAAAAATATAAAATACTACAAATTCCCCCTGACGACCCGACAATGACCATTGATGATAGGAAGTTGTTATTTAGACATAAATGAATGTCTAATGACCTACCACAAAGTGCGCCAACGCATATCCTATTTTAGAAGGCACTTCAAATAATATAAAATACTACAAAATCCCCCTGACGACCCGACAATGACCATTGATGATAAGAAGTTGTTATTTAGACATAAATGAATGTCTAATGACCTACTACAAAGTGCGCCAACGCATATCCTACTTTAGAAGGCACTTCAAAAAATATAAAATACTACAAAATCCCCCTGACGACCCGACAATGACCAATGATGATAGGAAGTTGTTATTTAGACATAAATGAATGTCTAATGCCTACCACAAAGTGCGCCAACGCATATCCTATTTTAGAAGGCACTTCAAAAAATATAAAATACTACAAAATCCCCCTGACGACCCGACAATGACCATTGATGATAGGAAGTTGTTATTTAGACATAAATGAATGTCTAATGACCTACCACAAAGTGCGCCAATGCATATCCTAATTTAGAAGGCACTTCAAAAAATTTGAAATACTACAAAATCCCTCTGACGACCCGACAATGACCATTGATGATAGGAAGTTGTTATTAAGACATAAATGAATGTCTAATGACCTACCACAAAGTGCGCCAACGCATACCCTATTTTAGAAGGCACTTCAAAAAATATAAAATACTACAAAATCCCGCTGACGACCCGACAATGACCATTGATGATAGGAAGTTGTTATTTAGACATAAATGAATGTATTATGACCTACCACAAAGTGCGCCAACGCATATCCTATTTTAGAAGGCACTTCAAAAAATATAAAATACTACAAAATCCCCCTGACGACCCGACAATGACCATTGATGATAGGAAGTTGTTATTTAGACATAAATGAATGTCTAATGCCTACCACAAAGTGCGCCAACGCATATCCTATTTTAGAAGGCACTTCAAAAAATATAAAATACTTCAAAATCCCCCTGACGACCCGACAATGATCTTTGATGATGGAAAGTTGTTATTTAGACATAAATGAATGTCTAATAACCTACCACAAAGTGCGCCAACGCATATCCTATTTTAGAAGGCAATTCAAAAAATATAAAATACTACAAAATCCCCCTGACGACCCGGCAATGACCATTGATGATAGGAAGTTGTTATTTAGACATAAATGAGTGTCTAATGACCTATTACAAAGTGCGCTAACGCATATCCTATTTTAGAAGGCACTTCAAAAAATATAAAATACTACAAAATCCCCCTGACGACCCGACAATGACCATTGATGATAGGAAGTTGTTATTTAGACATGAATGAATGTCTAATGCCTACCACAAAGTGCGCCAACACATTTCCTATTTTAGAAGGCACTTCAAAAACTATAAAATACTACAAAATCCACCTGACGACCCGACAATGACCATTGATTATAGGAAGTTGTTATTTAGACATGAATGAATGTCTAATGACCTACCACAAAGTGCGCCAACGCATATCCTATTTTAGAAGGCAATTCAAAAAATATAAAATACTACAAAATCCCCCTGACGACCCGACAATGACCATTGATGATAGGAAGTTGTTATTTAGACATAAATGAATGTCTAATGACCTACCACAAAGTGCGCCAACGCATATCCTATTTTAGAAGGCACTTCAAAAAATATATAATACTACAAAATCCCCCTGACGACCCGACAATGACCATTGATAATAGGAAGTTGTTACTTAGACATAAATGAATGTCTAATGACCTACCACAAAGTGCGCCAACGCATATCCTATTTTAGAAGGCACTTCAAAAAATATAAAATACTACAAAATCCCCCTGACGACCCGACAATGACCATTGATGATAGGAAGTTGTTATTTAGACATAAGTGAATGTCTAATGCCCTACCACAAAGTTCGCCAACGCATATCCTATTTTAGAAGGCACTTCAAAAGATATAAAATACTACAAAATCCCCCTGACGACCCGACAATGACCATTGATGATAGAAAGTTGTTATTTAGACATAAATGAATGTCTAATGACCTACCACAAAGTGCGTCAATGCATATCCTATTTTAGAAGGCACTTCAAAAAATATAAAATACTACAAAATCCCCCTGACGACCCGACAATGACCATTGATGATGGGAAGTTGTTATTTAGACATGAATGAATGTCTAATGCCTACCACAAAGTGCACCAACGCATATCCTATTTTAGAAGGCACTTCAAAAAATATAAAATACTACAAAATCCCCCTGACGACCCGACAATGATCTTTGATGATGGAAAGTTGTTATTTAGACATAAATGAATAGCTAATAACCTACCACAAAGTGCGCCAACGCATATCCTATTTTAGAAGGCACTTCAAATATATAAAATACTACAAAATCCCCCTGACAACCAGACAATTACCATTGATGAAAAGAAGTTGTTATTTAGACATAAATGAGTGTCTAATGACCTACCACAAAGTGCGCCAACGCATATCCTATTTTAGAAGGCACTTCAAAAATATAAAATACTACAAAATCCCCCTGACGACCCGACAATGACCATTGATGATAGGAAGTTATTATTTAGACATGAATGAATGTCTAATGCCTACCACAAAGTGCGCCAACACATATCCTATTTTAGAAGGCACTTCAAAAACTATAAAATACTACAAAATCCCCCTGACGACCCGACAATGACCATTGATTATAGGAACTTGTTATTTAGACATAAATGAATGTCTAATGACCTACCACAAAGTGCGCCAACGCATATCCTATTTTAGAAGGCAATTCAAAAAATATAAAATACTACAAAATCCCCCTGACGACCCGACAATGACCATTGATGATAGGAAGTTGTTATTTAGACATAAATGAATGTCTAATGACCTACCACAAAGTGCGCCAACGCATATCCTATTTTAGAAGGCACTTCAAAAAATATATAATACTACAAAATCCCCCTGACGACCCGACAATGACCATTGATGATAGGAAGTTGTTATTTAAACATAAATGAATGTCTAATGACCTACCACAAAATGCGCCAACGCATATCCTATTTTAGAAGGCACTTCAAAGAATATATAATACTACAAAATCCCCCTGACGACCCGACAATGACCATTGATAATGAGAAGTTGTTATTTAGACATAAATGAATGTCTAATGACCTACCACAAAGTGCGCCAACGCATATCTTATTTTAGAAGGCACTTCAAAAAATATAAAATACTACAAAATCCCCCTGACGACCCGACAATGACCATTGATGATAGGAAGTTGTTATTTAGACATAAGTGAATGTCTAATGCCCTACCACAAAGTTCGCCAACGCATATCCTATTTTAGAAGGCACTTCTAAAGATATAAAATACTACAAAATCCCCCTGACGACCCGACAATGACCATTGATGATAGAAAGTTGTTACTTAGACATAAATGAATGTCTAATGACCTACCACAAAGTGCGTCAATGCATATCCTATTTTAGAAGGCACTTCAAAAACTATAAAATACTACAAAATCCCGCTGACGACCCGACAATTACCATTGATTATAGGAAGTTGTTATTTAGACATAAATGAATGTCTAATGACCTACCACTAAGTGCGCCAACGCATATCCTATTTCAGAAGGCAATTCAAAAAATATAAAATACTACAAAATCCCCCTGACGACCCGACAATGACCATTGATGATAGGAAGTTGTTATTCAGACATAAATGAATGTCTAATGACCTACCACAAAGTGCGCCAACGCATATCCTATTTTAGAAGGCACTTCAAAAAATATATAATACTACAAAATCCCCCTGACGACCCGACAATGACCTTTGATAATAGGAAGTTGTTATTTAGACATAAATGAATGTCTAATGACCTACCACAAAGTGCGCCAACGCATATCCTATTTTAGAAGGCACTTCAAAAAATATAAAATACTACAAAATCCCCCTGACGACCCGACAATGACCATTGATGATAGGAAGTTGTTATTTAGACATAAGTGAATGTCTAATGCCCTACCACAAAGTTCGCCAACGCATATCCTATTTTAGAAGGCACTTCAAAAGATATAAAATACTACAAAATCCCCCTGACGACCCGACAATGACCATTGATGATAGGAAGTTGTTATTTAGACATGAATGAATGTCTAATGCCTACCACAAAGTGCACCAACGCATATCCTATTTTAGAAGGCACTTCAAAAAATATAAAATACTACAAAATCCCCCTGACGACCCGACAATGATCTTTGATGATGGAAAGTTGTTATTTAGACATGAATGAATGTCTAATAACCTACCACAAAGTGCGCCAACGCATATCCTATTTTAAAAGGCACTTCAAAAATATAAAATACTACAAAATCCCCCTGACGACCAGACAATGACCATTGATGATAGGAAGTTGTTATTTAGACATAATTGAGTGTCTAATGACCTACCACAAAGTGCGCCAACGCATATCCTATTTTAGAAGGCACTTCAAAAAATATAAAATACTACAAAATCCCGCTGACGACCCGACAATGACCATTGATGATGGGAAGTTGTTATTTAGACATAAATGAATGTCTTATGACCTACCACAAAGTGCGCCAACGCATATCCAATTTTAGAAGGCAATTCAAAAAATATAAAATACTACAAAATCCCCCTGACGACCCGACAATGACCATTGATGATAGGAAGTTGTTATTTAGACATGAATGAATGTCTAATGACCTACCACAAAGTGCGCCAACGCATATCCTATTTTAGAAGGCACTTCAAAAATATAAAATACTACAAAATCCCCCTGACGACCAGACAATGACCATTGATGATAGGAAGTTGTTATTTAGACATAAATGAGTGTCTAATGACCTACCACAAAGTGCGCCAACGCATATCCTATTTTAGAAGGCACTTCAAAAAATATAAAATACTACAAAATCCCGCTGACGACCCGACAATGACCATTGATGATGGGAAGTTGTTATTTAGACATAAATGAATGTCTTATGACCTACCACAAAGTGCGCCAACGCATATCCTATTTTAGAAGGCTTTTCAAAAAATATAAAATACCACAAAATCCCCCTGACGACCCGACAATGACCATTGATGATAGGAAGTTGTTATTTAGACATAAATGAATGTCTAATGACCTACCACAAAGTGCGCCAACGCATATCCTATTTTAGAAGGCACTTCAAAAAATATATAATACTACAAAATCCCCCTGACGACCCGACAATGACCTTTGATAATAGGAAGTTGTTATTTAGACATAAATGAATGTCTAATGACCTACCACAAAGTGCGCCAACGCATATCCTATTTTAGAAGGCACTTCAAAAAATATAAAATACTACAAAATCCCCCTGACGACCCGACAATGACCATTGATGATAGGAAGTTGTTATTTAGACATAAGTGAATGTCTAATGCCCTACCACAAAGTTCGCCAACGCATATCCTATTTTAGAAGGCACTTCAAAAGATATAAAATACTACAAAATCCCCCTGACGACCCGACAATGACCATTGATGATAGGAAGTTGTTATTTAGACATAATTGAATGTCTAATGACCTACCACAAAGTGCGTCAATGCATTTCCTATTTTAGAAGGCACTTCAAAAAATATAAAATACTACAAAATCCCCCTGACGACCCGACAATGACCATTGATGATAGGAAGTTGTTATTTAGACATGAATGAATGTCTAATGCCTACCACAAAGTGCACCAACGCATATCCTATTTTAGAAGGCACTTCAAAAAATATAAATACTACAAAATCCCCCTGACGACCCGACAATGATCTTTGATGATGGAAAGTTGTTATTTAGACATGAATGAATGTCTAATAACCTACCACAAAGTGCGCCAACGCATATCCTATTTTAGAAGGCACTTCAAAAATATAAAATACTACAAAATCCCCCTGACGACCAGACAATGACCATTGATGATAGGAAGTTGTTATTTAGACATAATTGAGTGTCTAATGACCTACCACAAAGTGCGCCAACGCATATCCTATTTTAGAAGGCACTTCAAAAAATATAAAATACTACAAAATCCCGCTGACGACCCGACAATGACCATTGATGATGGGAAGTTGTTATTTAGACATAAATGAATGTCTTATGACCTACCACAAAGTGCGCCAACGCATATCCTATTTTAGAAGGCAATTCAAAAAATATAAAATACTACAAAATCCCCCTGACGACCCGACAATGACCATTGATGATAGGAAGTTGTTATTTAGACATGAATGAATGTCTAATGACCTATCACAAAGTGCGCCAACGCATATCCTATTTTAGAAGGCACTTCAAAAATATAAAATACTACAAAATCCCCCTGACGACCCGACAATGATCTTTGATGATGGAAAGTTGTTATTTAGACATAAATGAATGTCTAATAACCTACCACAAAGTGCGCCAACGCATATCCTATTTTAGAAGGCAATTCAAAAAATATAAAATACTACAAAATCCCGCTGACGACCCGACAATGACCATTGATGATAGGAAGTTGTTATTTAGACATAAGTGAATGTCTAATGCCCTACCACAAAGTGCGCCAACGCATATCCTATTTTAGAAGGCACTTCAAAAAATATAAAATACTACAAAATCCCCCTGACGACCCGACAATGACCATTGATGATAGGAAGTTGTTATTTAGACATAAGTGAATGTCTAATGCCCTACCACAAAGTTCGCCAACGCATATCCTATTTTAGAAGGCACTTCAAAAGATATAAAATACTACAAAATCCCCCTGACGACCCGACAATGACCATTGATGATAGGAAGTTGTTATTTAGACATAATTGAATGTCTAATGACCTACCACAAAGTGCGTCAATGCATATCCTATTTTAGAAGGCACTTCAAAAAATATAAAATACTACAAAATCCCCCTGACGACCCGACAATGACCATTGATGATAGGAAGTTGTTATTTAGACATGAATGAATGTCTAATGCCTACCACAAAGTGCACCAACGCATATCCTATTTTAGAAGGCACTTCAAAAAATATAAAATACTACAAAATCCCCCTGACGACCCGACAATGATCTTTGATGATGGAAAGTTGTTATTTAGACATGAATGAATGTCTAATAACCTACCACAAAGTGCGCCAACGCATATCCTATTTTAAAAGGCACTTCAAAAATATAAAATACTACAAAATCCCCCTGACGACCAGACAATGACCATTGATGATAGGAAGTTGTTATTTAGACATAATTGAGTGTCTAATGACCTACCACAAAGTGCGCCAACGCATATCCTATTTTAGAAGGCACTTCAAAAAATATAAAATACTACAAAATCCCGCTGACGACCCGACAATGACCATTGATGATGGGAAGTTGTTATTTAGACATAAATGAATGTCTTATGACCTACCACAAAGTGCGCCAACGCATATCCAATTTTAGAAGGCAATTCAAAAAATATAAAATACTACAAAATCCCCCTGACGACCCGACAATGACCATTGATGATAGGAAGTTGTTATTTAGACATGAATGAATGTCTAATGACCTACCACAAAGTGCGCCAACGCATATCCTATTTTAGAAGGCACTTCAAAAATATAAAATACTACAAAATCCCCCTGACGACCAGACAATGACCATTGATGATAGGAAGTTGTTATTTAGACATAAATGAGTGTCTAATGACCTACCACAAAGTGCGCCAACGCATATCCTATTTTAGAAGGCACTTCAAAAAATATAAAATACTACAATATCCCGCTGACGACCCGACAATGACCATTGATGATGGGAAGTTGTTATTTAGACATAAATGAATGTCTTATGACCTACCACAAAGTGCGCCAACGCATATCCTATTTTAGAAGGCTTTTCAAAAAATATAAAATACCACAAAATCCCCCTGACGACCCGACAATGACCATTGATGATAGGAAGTTGTTATTTAGACATAAATGAATGTCTAATGACCTACCACAAAGTGCGCCAACGCATATCCTATTTTAGAAGGCACTTCAAAAAATATATAATACTACAAAATCCCCCTGACGACCCGACAATGACCTTTGATAATAGGAAGTTGTTATTTAGACATAAATGAATGTCTAATGACCTACCACAAAGTGCGCCAACGCATATCCTATTTTAGAAGGCACTTCAAAAAATATAAAATACTACAAAATCCCCCTGACGACCCGACAATGATCTTTGATGATGGAAAGTTGTTATTTAGACATAAATGAATAGCTAATAACCTACCACAAAGTGCGCCAACGCATATCCTATTTTAGAAGGCACTTCAAATATATAAAATACTACAAAATCCCCCTGACAACCAGACAATGACCATTGATGAAAAGAAGTTGTTATTTAGACATAAATGAGTGTCTAATGACCTACCACAAAGTGCGCCAACGCATATCCTATTTTAGAAGGCACTTCAAAAATGTAAAATACTACAAAATCCCCCTGACGACCCGACAATGACCATTGATGATAGGAAGTTATTATTTAGACATGAATGAATGTCTAATGCCTACCACAAAGTGCGCCAACACATATCCTATTTTAGAAGGCACTTCAAAAACTATAAAATACTACAAAATCCCCCTGACGACCCGACAATGACCATTGATTATAGGAACTTGTTATTTAGACATAAATGAATGTCTAATGACCTACCACAAAGTGCGCCAACGCATATCCTATTTTAGAAGGCAATTCAAAAAATATAAAATACTACAAAATCCCCCTGACGACCCGACAATGACCATTGATGATAGGAAGTTGTTATTTAGACATAAATGAATGTCTAATGACCTACCACAAAGTGCGCCAACGCATATCCTATTTTAGAAGGCACTTCAAAAAATATATAATACTACAAAATCCCCCTGACGACCCGACAATGACCATTGATGATAGGAAGTTGTTATTTAAACATAAATGAATGTCTAATGACCTACCACAAAGTGCGCCAACGCATATCCTATTTTAGAAGGCACTTCAAAGAATATATAATACTACAAAATCCCCCTGACGACCCGACAATGACCATTGATAATAGGAAGTTGTTATTTAGACATAAATGAATGTCTATTGACCTACCACAAAGTGCGCCAACGCATATCCTATTTTAGAAGGCACTTCAAAAAATATATAATACTACAAAATCCCCCTGACGACCCGACAATGACCTTTGATAATAGGAAGTTGTTATTTAGACATAAATGAATGTCTAATGACCTACCACAAAGTGCGCCAACGCATATCCTATTTTAGAAGGCACTTCAAAAAATATAAAATACTACAAAATCCCCCTGACGACCCGACAATGACCATTGATGATAGGAAGTTGTTATTTAGACATAAGTGAATGTCTAATGCCCTACCACAAAGTTCGCCAACGCATATCCTATTTTAGAAGGCACTTCAAAAGATATAAAATACTACAAAATCCCCCTGACGACCCGACAATAACCATTGATGATAGGAAGTTGTTATTTAGACATAATCGAATGTCTAATGACCTACCACAAAGTGCGTCAATGCATATCCTATTTTAGAAGGCACTTCAAAAAATATAAAATACTACAAAATCCCCCTGACGACCCGACAATGACCATTGATGATAGGAAGTTGTTATTTAGACATGAATGAATGTCTAATGCCTACCACAAAGTGCACCATTGCATATCCTATTTTAGAAGGCACTTCAAAAAATATAAAATACTACAAAATCCCCCTGACGACCCGACAATGATCTTTGATGATGGAAAGTTGTTATTTAGACATGAATGAATGTCTAATAACCTACCACAAAGTGCGCCAACGCATATCCCATTTTAAAAGGCACTTCAAAAATATAAAATACTACAAAATCCCCCTGACGACCAGACAATGACCATTGATGATAGGAAGTTGTTATTTAGACATAATTGAGTGTCTAATGACCTACCACAAAGTGCGCCAACGCATATCCTATTTTAGAAGGCACTTCAAAAAATATAAAATACTACAAAATCCCGCTGACGACCCGACAATGACCATTGATGATGGGAAGTTGTTATTTAGACATAAATGAATGTCTTATGACCTACCACAAAGTGCGCCAACGCATATCCAATTTTAGAAGGCAATTCAAAATATATAAAATACTACAAAATCCCCCTGACGACCCGACAATGACCATTGATGATAGGAAGTTGTTATTTAGACATGAATGAATGTCTAATGACCTACCACAAAGTGCGCCAACGCATATCCTATTTTAGAAGGCACTTCAAAAATATAAAATACTACAAAATCCCCCTGACGACCAGACAATGACCATTGATGATAGGAAGTTGTTATTTAGACATAAATGAGTGTCTAATGACCTACCACAAAGTGCGCCAACGCATATCCTATTTTAGAAGGCACTTCAAAAAATATAAAATACTACAAAATCCCGCTGACGACCCGACAATGACCATTGATGATAGGAAGTTGTTATTTAGACATAAATGAATGTCTAATGACCTACCACAAAGTGCGCCAACGCATATCCTATTTTAGAAGGCACTTCAAAAAATATATAATACTACAAAATCCCCCTGACGACCCGACAATGACCTTTGATAATAGGAAGTTGTTATTTAGACATAAATGAATGTCTAATGACCTACCACAAAGTGCGCCAACGCATATCCTATTTTAGAAGGCACTTCAAAAAATATAAAATACTACAAAATCCCCCTGACGACCCGACAATGACCATTGATGATAGGAAGTTGTTATTTAGACATAAGTGAATGTCTAATGCCCTACCACAAAGTTCGCCAACGCATATCCTATTTTAGAAGGCACTTCAAAAGATATAAAATACTACAAAATCCCCCTGACGACCCGACAATGACCATTGATGATAGGAAGTTGTTATTTAGACATAATTGAATGTCTAATGACCTACCACAAAGTGCGTCAATGCATATCCTATTTTAGAAGGCACTTCAAAAAATATAAAATACTACAAAATCCCCCTGACGACCCGACAATGACCATTGATGATAGGAAGTTGTTATTTAGACATGAATGAATGTCTAATGCCTATCACAAAGTGCACCAACGCATATCCTATTTTAGAAGGCACTTCAAAAAATATAAAATACTACAAAATCCCCCTGACGACCCGACAATGATCTTTGATGATGGAAAGTTGTTATTTAGACATGAATGAATGTCTAATAACCTACCACAAAGTGCGCCAACGCATATCCTATATTAGAAGGCACTTCAAAAATATAAAATACTACAAAATCCCCCTGACGACCAGACAATGACCATTGATGATAGGAAGTTGTTATTTAGACATAATTGAGTGTCTAATGACCTACCACAAAGTGCGCCAACGCATATCCTATTTTAGAAGGCACTTCAAAAAATATAAAATACTACAAAATCCCGCTGACGACCCGACAATGACCATTGATGATGGGAAGTTGTTATTTAGACATAAATGAATGTCTTATGACCTACCACAAAGTGCGCCAACGCATATCCTATTTTAGAAGGCAATTCAAAAAATATAAAATACTACAAAATCCCCCTGACGACCCGACAATGACCATTGATGATAGGAAGTTGTTATTTAGACATGAATGAATGTCTAATGACCTACCACAAAGTGCGCCAACGCATATCCTATTTTAGAAGGCACTTCAAAAATATAAAATACTACAAAATCCCCCTGACGACCAGACAATGACCATTGATGATAGGAAGTTGTTATTTAGACATAAATGAGTGTCTAATGACCTACCACAAAGTGCGCCAACGCATATCCTATTTTAGAAGGCACTTCAAAAAATATAAAATACTACAAAATCCCGCTGACGACCCGACAATGACCATTGATGATGGGAAGTTGTTATTTAGACATAAATGAATGTCTTATGACCTACCACAAAGTGCGCCAACGCATATCCTATTTTAGAAGGCACTTCAAAAAATATAAAATACCACAAAATCCCCCTGACGACCCGACAATGACCATTGATGATAGGAAGTTGTTATTTAGACATAAATGAATGTCTAATGACCTACCACAAAGTGCGCCAACGCATATCCTATTTTAGAAGGCACTTCAAAAAATATAAAATACTACAAAATCCCCCTGACGACCCGACAATGACCATTGATGATAGGAAGTTGTTATTTAGACATAAATGAATGTCTAATGACCTACCACAAAGTGCGCCAACGCATATCCTATTTTAGAAGGCACTTCAAAAAATATAAAATACTACAAAATCCCCCTGACGACCCGACAATGACCATTGATGATAGGAAGTTGTTATTTAGACATAAATGAATGTCTAATGACCTACCACAAAGTGCGCCAACGCATATCCTATTTTAGAAGGCACTTCAAAAAATATAAAATACTACAAAATCCCCCTGACGACCCGACAATGACCATTGATGATAGGAAGTTGTTATTTAGACATAAATGAATGTCTAATGACCTACCACAAAGTGCGCCAATGCATATCCTAATTTAGAAGGCACTTCAAAAAATTTGAAATACTACAAAATCCCTCTGACGACCCGACAATGACCATTGATGATAGGAAGTTGTTATTAAGACATAAATGAATATCTAATGACCTACCACAAAGTGCGCCAACGCATATCCTATTTTAGAAGGCACTTCAAAAAATATAAAATACTACAAAATCCCGCTGACGACCCGACAATGACCATTGATGATAGGAAGTTGTTATTTAGACATAAATGAATGTCTTATGACCTACCACAAAGTGCGCCAACGCATATCCTATTTTAGAAGGCACTTCAAAAAATATAAAATACCACAAAATCCCCCTGACGACCCGACAATGACCATTGATGATAGGAAGTTGTTATTTAGACATAAATGAATGTCTAATGCCTACCACAAAGTGCACCATTGCATATCCTATTTTAGAAGGCACTTCAAAAAATATAAAATACTACAAAATCCCCCTGACGACCCGACAATGATCTTTGATGATGGAAAGTTGTTATTTAGACATGAATGAATGTCTTATAACCTACCACAAAGTGCCCCAACGCATATCCTATTTTAAAAGGCACTTCAAAAATATAAAATACTACAAAATCCCCCTGACGACCAGACAATGACCATTGATGATAGGAAGTTGTTATTTAGACATAATTGAGTGTCTAATGACCTACCACAAAGTGCGCCAACGCATATCCTATTTTAGAAGGCACTTCAAATAATATAAAATACTACAAAATCCCGCTGACGACCCGACAATGACCATTGATGATGGGAAGTTGTTATTTAGACATAAATGAATGTCTTATGACCTACCACAAAGTGCGCCAACGCATATCCTATTTTAGAAGGCTTTTCAAAAAATATAAAATACCACAAAATCCCCCTGACGACCCGACAATGACCATTGATGATAGGAAGTTGTTATTTAGACATAAATGAATGTCTAATGACCTACCACAAAGTGCGCCAACGCATATCCTATTTTAGAAGGCACTTCAAAAAATATATAATACTTCAAAATCCCCCTGACGACCCGACAATGACCTTTGATAATAGGAAGTTGTTATTTAGACATAAATGAATGTCTAATGACCTACCACAAAGTGCGCCAACGCATATCCTATTTTAGAAGGCACTTCAAAAAATATAAAATACTACAAAATCCCCCTGACGACCCGACAATGACCATTGATGATAGGAAGTTGTTATTTAGACATAAGTGAATGTCTAATGCCCTACCACAAAGTTCGCCAACGCATATCCTATTTTAGAAGGCACTTCAAAAGATATAAAATACTACAAAATCCCCCTGACGACCCGACAATGACCATTGATGATAGGAAGTTGTTATTTAGACATAATTGAATGTCTAATGACCTACCACAAAGTGCGTCAATGCATATCCTATTTTAGAAGGCACTTCAAAAAATATAAAATACTACAAAATCCCCCTGACGACCCGACAATGACCATTGATGATAGGAAGTTGTTATTTAGACATGAATGAATGTCTAATGCCTATCACAAAGTGCACCAACGCATATCCTATTTTAGAAGGCACTTCAAAAAATATAAAATACTACAAAATCCCCCTGACGACCCGACAATGATCTTTGATGATGGAAAGTTGTTATTTAGACATGAATGAATGTCTAATAACCTACCACAAAGTGCGCCAACGCATATCCTATTTTAGAAGGCACTTCAAAAATATAAAATACTACAAAATCCCCCTGACGACCAGACAATGACCATTGATGATAGGAAGTTGTTATTTAGACATAATTGAGTGTCTAATGACCTACCACAAAGTGCGCCAACGCATATCCTATTTTAGAAGGCACTTCAAAAAATATAAAATACTACAAAATCCCGCTGACGACCCGACAATGACCATTGATGATGGGAAGTTGTTATTTAGACATAAATGAATGTCTTATGACCTACCACAAAGTGCGCCAACGCATATCCTATTTTAGAAGGCAATTCAAAAAATATAAAATACTACAAAATCCCCCTGACGACCCGACAATGACCATTGATGATAGGAAGTTGTTATTTAGACATGAATGAATGTCTAATGACCTACCACAAAGTGCGCCAACGCATATCCTATTTTAGAAGGCACTTCAAAAATATAAAATACTACAAAATCCCCCTGACGACCAGACAATGACCATTGATGATAGGAAGTTGTTATTTAGACATAAATGAGTGTCTAATGACCTACCACAAAGTGCGCCAACGCATATCCTATTTTAGAAGGCACTTCAAAAAAGATAAAATACTACAAAATCCCGCTGACGACCCGACAATGACCATTGATGATGGGAAGTTGTTATTTAGACATAAATGAATGTCTTATGACCTACCACAAAGTGCGCCAACGCATATCCTATTTTAGAAGGCACTTCAAAAAATATAAAATACCACAAAATCCCCCTGACGACCCGACAATGACCTTTGATGATAGGAAGTTGTTATTTTGACATAAATGAATGTCTAATGACCTACCACAAAGTGCGCCAACGCATATCCTATTTTAGAAGGCACTTCAAAAAATATAAAATACTACAAAATCCCCCTGACGACCCGACAATGACCATTGATGATAGGAAGTTGTTATTTAGACATAAATGAATGTCTAATGACCTACCACAAAGTGCGCCAACGCATATCCTACTTTAGAAGGCACTTCAAAAAATATAAAATACTACAAAATCCCCCTGACGACCCGACAATGACCATTGATGATAGGAAGTTGTTATTTAGACATAAATGAATGTCTAATGACCTACCACAAAGTGCGCCAACGCATATCCTATTTTAGAAGGCACTTCAAAAAATATAAAATACTACAAAATCCCGCTGACGACCCGACAATGACCATTGATGATAGGAAGTTGTTATTTAGACATGAATGAATGTCTAATGCCTACCACAAAGTGCACCAACGCATATCCTATTTTAGAAGGCACTTCAAAAAATATAAAATACTACAAAATCCCCCTGACGACCCGACAATGACCATTGATGATAGGAAGTTGTTATTTAGACATAAATGAATGTCTAATGCCTACCACAAAGTGCGCCAACGCATATCCTATTTTAGAAGGCACTTCAAAAAATATAAAATACTTCAAAATCCCCCTGACGACCCGACAATGATCTTTGATGATGGAAAGTTGTTATTTAGACATAAATGAATGTCTAATAACCTACCACAAAGTGCGCCAACGCATATCCTATTTTAGAAGGCAATTCAAAAAATATAAAATACTACAAAATCCCCCTGACGACCCGGCAATGACCATTGATGATAGGAAGTTGTTATTTAGACATAAATGAGTGTCTAATGACCTATTACAAAGTGCGCTAACGCATATCCTATTTTAGAAGGCACTTCAAAAAATATAAAATACTACAAAATCCCCCTGACGACCCGACAATGACCATTGATGATAGGAAGTTGTTATTTAGACATGAATGAATGTCTAATGCCTACCACAAAGTGCGCCAACACATATCCTATTTTAGAAGGCACTTCAAAAACTATAAAATACTACAAAATCCACCTGACGACCCGACAATGACCATTGGTTATAGGAAGTTGTTATTTAGACATAAATGAATGTCTAATGACCTACCACAAAGTGCTCCAACGCATATCCTATTTTAGAAGGCACTTCAAAAAATATATAATACTACAAAATCCCCCTGACGACCCGACAATGACCATTGATAATAGGAAGTTGTTATTTAGACA
Organism: Chrysolina americana; assembly: GCA_958502065.1. Classification (NCBI taxonomy): domain Eukaryota; kingdom Metazoa; phylum Arthropoda; class Insecta; order Coleoptera; family Chrysomelidae; genus Chrysolina; species Chrysolina americana. Next base: position 53,605,654 of record OY293420.1, on the reverse strand, counting down.
TAAATGAATGTCTAATGACCTACCACAAAGTGCGCCAACGCATATCCTATTTTAGAAGGCACTTCAAAAAATATAAAATACTACAAAATCCCCCTGACGACCCGACAATGACCATTGATGATAGGAAGTTGTTATTTAGACATAAGTAAATGTCTAATGCCCTACCACAAAGTTCGCCAACGCATATCCTATTTTAGAAGGCACTTCAAAAGATATAAAATACTACAAAATCCCCCTGACGACCCGACAGTGACCATTGATGATAAAAAGTTGTTATTTAGACATAAATGAATGTCTAATGACCTACCACAAAGTGCGTCAATGCATATCCTATTTTAGAAGGCACTTCAAAAAATATAAAATACTACAAAATCCCCCTGACGACCCGACAATGACCATTGATGATGGGAAGTTGTTATTTAGACATGAATGAATGTCTAATGCCTACCACAAAGTGCACCAACGCATATCCTATTTTAGAAGGCACTTCAAAAAATATAAAATACTACAAAATCCCCCTGACGACCCGACAATGATCTTTGATGATGGAAAGTTGTTATTTAGACATAAATGAATGTCTAATAACCTACCACAAAGTGCGCCAACGCATATCCTATTTTAGAAGGCACTTCAAATATATAAAATACTACAAAATCCCCCTGACGACCCGACAATGACCATTGATGATGGGAAGTTGTTATTTAGACATGAATGAATGTCTAATGCCTACCACAAAGTGCACCAACGCATATCCTATTTTAGAAGGCACTTCAAAAAATATAAAATACTACAAAATCCCCCTGACGACCCGACAATGATCTTTGATGATGGAAAGTTGTTATTTAGACATAAATGAATGTCTAATAACCTACCACAAAGTGCGCCAACGCATATCCTATTTTAGAAGGCACTTCAAATATATAAAATACTACAAAATCCCCCTGACGACCCGACAATGACCATTGATGATAGGAAGTTATTATTTAGACATGAATGAATGTCTAATGCCTACCACAAAGTGCGCCAACACATATCCTATTTTAGAAGGCACTTCAAAAACTATAAAATACTACAAAATCCCCCTGACGACCCGACAATGACCATTGATTATAGGAACTTGTTATTTAGACATAAATGAATGTCTAATGACCTACCACAAAGTGCGCCAACGCATATCCTATTTTAGAAGGCAATTCAAAAAATATAAAATACTACAAAATCCCCCTGACGACCCGACAATGACCATTGATGATAGGAAGTTGTTATTTAGACATAAATGAATGTCTAATGACCTACCACAAAGTGCGCCAACGCATATCCTATTTTAGAAGGCACTTCAAAAAATATATAATACTACAAAATCCCCCTGACGACCCGACAATGACCATTGATGATAGGAAGTTGTTATTTAGACATAAATGAATGTCTAATGACCTACCACAAAGTGCGCCAACGCATATCCTATTTTAGAAGGCACTTCAAAAAATATAAAATACTACAAAATCCCCCTGACGACCCGACAATGACCATTGATGATAGGAAGTTGTTATTTAGACATAAATGAATGTCTAATGACCTACCACAAAGTGCGCCAACGCATATCCTACTTTAGAAGGCACTTCAAAAAATATAAAATACTACAAAATCCCCCTGACGACCCGACAATGACCATTGATGATAGGAAGTTGTTATTTAGACATAAATGAATGTCTAATGACCTACCACAAAGTGCGCCAACGCATATCCTATTTTAGAAGGCACTTCAAAAAATATAAAATACTACAAAATCCCCCTGACGACCCGACAATGACCATTGATGATAGGAAGTTGTTATTTAGACATAAATGAATGTCTAATGACCTACCACAAAGTGCGCCAACGCATATCCTATTTTAGAAGGCACTTCAAAAAATATAAAATACTACAAAATCCCCCTGACGACCCGACAATGACCATTGATGATAGGAAGTTGTTATTTAGACATAAATGAATGTCTAATGACCTACCACAAAGTGCGCCAACGCATATCCTATTTTAGAAGGCACTTCAAAAAATATAAAATACTACAAAATCCCCCTGACGACCCGACAATGACCATTGATGATAGGAAGTTGTTATTTAGACATAAATGAATGTCTAATGACCTACCACAAAGTGCGCCAACGCATATCCTACTTTAGAAGGCACTTCAAAAAATATAAAATACTACAAAATCCCCCTGACGACCCGACAATAACCATTGATGATAGGAAGTTGTTATTTAGACATAAATGAATGTCTAATGACCTACCACAAAGTGCGCCAACGCATATCCTATTTTAGAAGGCACTTCAAAAAATATAAAATACTACAAAATCCCCCTGACGACCCGACAATGACCATTGATGATAGGAAGTTGTTATTTAGACAAAAATGAATGTCTAATGACCTACCACAAAGTGCGCCAATGCATATCCTAATTTAGAAGGCACTTCAAAAAATTTGAAATACTACAAAATCCCTCTGACGACCCGACAATGACCATTGATGATAGGAAGTTGTTATTAAGACATAAATGAATGTCTAATGACCTACCACAAAGTGCGCCAACGCATACCCTATTTTAGAAGGCACTTCAAAAAATATAAAATACTACAAAATCCCGCTGACGACCCGACAATGACCATTGATGATAGGAAGTTGTTATTTAGACATAAATGAATGTCTTATGACCTACCACAAAGTGCGCCAACGCATATCCTATTTTAGAAGGCACTTCAAAAAATATAAAATACTACAAAATCCCCCTGACGACCCGACAATGACCATTGATGATAGGAAGTTGTTATTTAGACATAAATGAATGTCTAATGCCTACCACAAAGTGCGCCAACGCATATCCTATTTTAGAAGGCACTTCAAAAAATATAAAATACTTCAAAATCCCCCTGACGACCCGACAATGATCTTTGATGATGGAAAGTTGTTATTTAGACATAAATGAATGTCTAATAACCTACCACAAAGTGCGCCAACGCATATCCTATTTTAGAAGGCAATTCAAAAAATATAAAATACTACAAAATCCCCCTGACGACCCGGCAATGACCATTGATGATAGGAAGTTGTTATTTAGACATAAATGAGTGTCTAATGACCTATTACAAAGTGCGCTAACGCATATCCTATTTTAGAAGGCACTTCAAAAAATATAAAATACTACAAAATCCCCCTGACGACCCGACAATGACCATTGATGATAGGAAGTTGTTATATAGACATGAATGAATGTCTAATGCCTACCACAAAGTGCGCCAACACATATCCTATTTTAGAAGGCACTTCAAAAACTATAAAATACTACAAAATCCACCTGACGACCCGACAATGACCATTGATTATAGGAAGTTGTTATTTAGACATAAATGAATGTCTAATGACCTACCACAAAGTGCGCCAACGCATATCCTATTTTAGAAGGCACTTCAAAAAATATATAATACTACAAAATCCCCCTGACGACCCGACAATGACCATTGATAATAGGAAGTTGTTATTTAGACATAAATGAATGTCTAATGACCTACCACAAAGTGCGCCAACGCATATCCTATTTTAGAAGGCACTTCAAAAAATATAAAATACTACAAAATCCCCCTGACGACCCGACAATGACCATTGATGATAGGAAGTTGTTATTTAGACATAAGTGAATGTCTAATGCCCTACCACAAAGTTCGCCAACGCATATCCTATTTTAGAAGGCACTTCAAAAGATATAAAATACTACAAAATCCCCCTGACGACCCGACAATGACCATTGATGATAGAATGTTGTTATTTAGACATAAATGAATGTCTAATGACCTACCACAAAGTGCGTCAATGCATATCCTATTTTAGAAGGCACTTCAAAAAATATAAAATACTACAAAATCCCCCTGACGACCCGACAATGACCATTGATGATGGGAAGTTGTTATTTAGACATGAATGAATGTCTAATGCCTACCACAAAGTGCACCAACGCATATCCTATTTTAGAAGGCACTTCAAAAAATATAAAATACTACAAAATCCCCCTGACGACCCGACAATGATCTTTGATGATGGAAAGTTGTTATTTAGACATAAATGAATGTCTAATAACCTACCACAAAGTGCGCCAACGCATATCCTATTTTAGAAGGCACTTCAAATATATAAAATAATACAAAATCCCCCTGACGACCAGACAATAACCATTGATGAAAAGAAGTTGTTATTTAGACATAAATGAGTGTCTAATGACCTACCACAAAGTGCGCCAACGCATATCCTATTTTAGAAGGCACTTCAAAAATTTTAAAATACTACAAAATCCCCCTGACGACCCGACAATGACCATTGATGATAGGAAGTTATTATTTAGACATGAATGAATGTCTAATGCCTACCACAAAGTGCGCCAACACATATCCTATTTTAGAAGGCACTTCAAAAACTATAAAATACTACAAAATCCCCCTGACGACCCGACAATGACCATTGATTATAGGAACTTGTTATTTAGACATAAATGAATGTCTAATGACCTACCACAAAGTGCGCCAACGCATATCCTATTTTAGAAGGCAATTCAAAAAATATAAAATACTACAAAATCCCCCTGACGACCCGACAATGACCATTGATGATAGGAAGTTGTTATTTAGACATAAATGAATGTCTAATGACCTACCACAAAGTGCGCCAACGCATATCCTATTTTAGAAGGCACTTCAAAAAATATATAATACTACAAAATCCCCCTGACGACCCGACAATGACCATTGATGATAGGAAGTTGTTATTTAAACATAAATGAATGTCTAATGACCTACCACAAAGTGCGCCAACGCATATCCTATTTTAGAAGGCACTTCAAAGAATATATAATACTACAAAATCCCCCTGACGACCCGACAATGACCATTGATAATAGGAAGTTGTTATTTAGACATAAATGAATGTCTAATGACCTACCACAAAGTGCGCCAACGCATATCTTATTTTAGAAGGCACTTCAAAAAATATAAAATACTACAAAATCCCCCTGACGACCCGACAATGACCATTGATGATAGGAAGTTGTTATTTAGACATAAGTGAATGTCTAATGCCCTACCACAAAGTTCGCCAACGCATATCCTATTTTAGAAGGCACTTCAAAAGATATAAAATACTACAAAATCCCCCTGACGACCCGACAATGACCATTGATGATAGGAAGTTGTTACTTAGACATAAATGAATGTCTAATGACCTACCACAAAGTGCGTCAATGCATATCCTATTTTAGAAGGCACTTCAAAAACTATAAAATACTACAAAATCCCCCTGACGACCCGACAATGACCATTGATTATAGGAAGTTGTTATTTAGACATAAATGAATGTCTAATGACCTACCACTAAGTGCGCCAACGCATATCCTATTTCAGAAGGCAATTCAAAAAATATAAAATACTACAAAATCCCCCTGACGACCCGACAATGACCATTGATGATAGGAAGTTGTTATTTAGACATAAGTGAATGTCTAATAACCTACCACAAAGTGCGCCAACGCATATCCTATTTTAGAAGGCACTTCAAAAATATAAAATACTACAAAATCCCCCTGACGACCAGACAATGACCATTGATGATAGGAAGTTGTTATTTAGACATAATTGAGTGTCTAATGACCTACCACAAAGTGCGCCAACGCATATCCTATTTTAGAAGGCACTTCAAAAAATATATAATACTACAAAATCCCCCTGACGACCCGACAATGACCATTGATGATAGGAAGTTGTTATTTAGACATAAATGAATGTCTAATGACCTACCACAAAGTGCGCCAACGCATATCCTATTTTAGAAGGCACTTCAAAAAATATAAAATACTACAAAATCCCCCTGACGACCCGACAATGACCATTGATGATAGGAAGTTGTTATTTAGACATAAATGAATGTCTAATGACCTACCACAAAGTGCGCCAACGCATATCCTACTTTAGAAGGCACTTCAAAAAATATAAAATACTACAAAATCCCCCTGACGACCCGACAATGACCATTGATGATAGGAAGTTGTTATTTAGACATAAATGAATGTCTAATGACCTACCACAAAGTGCGCCAACGCATATCCTATTTTAGAAGGCACTTCAAAAAATATAAAATACTACAAAATCCCCCTGACGACCCGACAATGACCATTGATGATAGGAAGTTGTTATTTAGACATAAATGAATGTCTAATGACCTACCACAAAGTGCGCCAACGCATATCCTATTTTAGAAGGCACTTCAAAAAATATAAAATACTACAAAATCCCCCTGACGACCCGACAATGACCATTGATGATAGGAAGTTGTTATTTAGACATAAATGAATGTCTAATGACCTACCACAAAGTGCGCCAACGCATATCCTATTTTAGAAGGCACTTCAAAAAATATAAAATACTACAAAATCCCCCTGACGACCCGACAATGACCATTGATGATAGGAAGTTGTTATTTAGACATAAATGAATGTCTAATGACCTACCACAAAGTGCGCCAACGCATATCCTACTTTAGAAGGCACTTCAAAAAATATAAAATACTACAAAATCCCCCTGACGACCCGACAATGACCATTGATGATAGGAAGTTGTTATATAGACATAAATGAATGTCTAATGACCTACCACAAAGTGCGCCAATGCATATCCTAATTTAGAAGGCACTTCAAAAAATTTGAAATACTACAAAATCCCTCTGACGACCCGACAATGACCATTGATGATAGGAAGTTGTTATTAAGACATAAATGAATGTCTAATGACCTACCACAAAGTGCGCCAACGCATACCCTATTTTAGAAGGCACTTCAAAAAATATAAAATACTACAAAATCCCGCTGACGACCCGACAATGACCATTGATGATAGGAAGTTGTTATTTAGACATAAATGAATGTCTTATGACCTACCACAAAGTGCGCCAACGCATATCCTATTTTAGAAGGCACTTCAAAAAATATAAAATACTACAAAATCCCCCTGACGACCCGACAATGACCATTGATGATAGGAAGTTGTTATTTAGACATAAATGAATGTCTAATGCCTACCACAAAGTGCGCCAACGCATATCCTATTTTAGAAGGCACTTCAAAAAATATAAAATACTTCAAAATCCCCCTGACGACCCGACAATGATCTTTGATGATGGAAAGTTGTTATTTAGACATAAATGAATGTCTAATAACCTACCACAAAGTGCGCCAACGCATATCCTATTTTAGAAGGCAATTCAAAAAATATAAAATACTACAAAATCCCCCTGACGACCCGGCAATGACCATTGATGATAGGAAGTTGTTATTTAGACATAAATGAGTGTCTAATGACCTATTACAAAGTGCGCTAACGCATATCCTATTTTAGAAGGCACTTCAAAAAATATAAAATACTACAAAATCCCCCTGACGACCCGACAATGACCATTGATGATAGGAAGTTGTTATTTAGACATGAATGAATGTCTAATGCCTACCACAAAGTGCGCCAACACATATCCTATTTTAGAAGGCACTTCAAAAACTATAAAATACTACAAAATCCACCTGACGACCCGACAATGACCATTGATTATAGGAAGTTGTTATTTAGACATAAATGAATGTCTAATGACCTACCACAAAGTGCGCCAACGCATATCCTATTTTAGAAGGCACTTCAAAAAATATATAATACTACAAAATCCCCCTGACGACCCGACAATGACCATTGATAATAGGAAGTTGTTATTTAGACATAAATGAATGTCTAATGACCTACCACAAAGTGCGCCAACGCATATCCTATTTTAGAAGGCACTTCAAAAAATATAAAATACTACAAAATCCCCCTGACGACCCGACAATGACCATTGATGATAGGAAGTTGTTATTTAGACATAAGTGAATGTCTAATGCCCTACCACAAAGTTCGCCAACGCATATCCTATTTTAGAAGGCACTTCAAAAGATATAAAATACTACAAAATCCCCCTGACGACCCGACAATGACCATTGATGATAGAAAGTTGTTATTTAGACATAAATGAATGTCTAATGACCTACCACAAAGTGCGTCAATGCATATCCTATTTTAGAAGGCACTTCAAAAAATATAAAATACTACAAAATCCCCCTGACGACCCGACAATGACCATTGATGATGGGAAGTTGTTATTTAGACATGAATGAATGTCTAATGCCTACCACAAAGTGCACCAACGCATATCCTATTTTAGAAGGCACTTCAAAAAATATAAAATACTACAAAATCCCCCTGACGACCCGACAATGATCTTTGATGATGGAAAGTTGTTATTTAGACATAAATGAATGTCTAATAACCTACCACAAAGTGCGCCAACGCATATCCTATTTTAGAAGGCACTTCAAATATATAAAATACTACAAAATCCCCCTGACGACCAGACAATGACCATTGATGAAAAGAAGTTGTTATTTAGACATAAATGAGTGTCTAATGACCTACCACAAAGTGCGCCAACGCATATCCTATTTTAGAAGGCACTTCAAAAATATAAAATACTACAAAATCCCCCTGACGACCCGACAATGACCATTGATGATAGGAAGTTATTATTTAGACATGAATGAATGTCTAATGCCTACCACAAAGTGCGCCAACACATATCCTATTTTAGAAGGCACTTCAAATATATAAAATACTACAAAATCCCCCTGACGACCCGACAATGACCATTGATGATAGGAAGTTGTTATTTAGACATAAATGAATGTCTAATGACCTACCACAAAGTGCGCCAACGCATATCCTACTTTAGAAGGCACTTCAAAAAATATAAAATACTACAAAATCCCCCTGACGACCCGACAATGACCATTGATGATAGGAAGTTGTTATTTAGACATAAATGAATGTCTAATGACCTACCACAAAGTGCGCCAACGCATATCCTATTTTAGAAGGCACTTCAAAAAATATAAAATACTACAAAATCCCCCTGACGACCCGACAATGACCATTGATGATAGGAAGTTGTTATTTAGACAAAAATGAATGTCTAATGACCTACCAAAAAGTGCGCCAATGCATATCCTAATTTAGAAGGCACTTCAAAAAATTTGAAATACTACAAAATCCCTCTGACGACCCGACAATGACCATTGATGATAGGAAGTTGTTATTAAGACATAAATGAATGTCTAATGACCTACCACAAAGTGCGCCAACGCATACCCTATTTTAGAAGGCACTTCAAAAAATATAAAATACTACAAAATCCCGCTGACGACCCGACAATGACCATTGATGATAGGAAGTTGTTATTTAGACATAAATGAATGTCTTATGACCTACCACAAAGTGCGCCAACGCATATCCTATTTTAGAAGGCACTTCAAAAAATATAAAATACTACAAAATCCCCCTGACGACCCGACAATGACCATTGATGATAGGAAGTTGTTATTTAGACATAAATGAATGTCTAATGCCTACCACAAAGTGCGCCAACGCATATCCTATTTTAGAAGGCACTTCAAAAAATATAAAATACTTCAAAATCCCCCTGACGACCCGACAATGATCTTTGATGATGGAAAGTTGTTATTTAGACATAAATGAATGTCTAATAACCTACCACAAAGTGCGCCAACGCATATCCTATTTTAGAAGGCAATTCAAAAAATATAAAATACTACAAAATCCCCCTGACGACCCGGCAATGACCATTGATGATAGGAAGTTGTTATTTAGACATAAATGAGTGTCTAATGACCTATTACAAAGTGCGCTAACGCATATCCTATTTTAGAAGGCACTTCAAAAAATATAAAATACTACAAAATCCCCCTGACGACCCGACAATGACCATTGATGATAGGAAGTTGTTATTTAGACATGAATGAATGTCTAATGCCTACCACAAAGTGCGCCAACACATATCCTATTTTAGAAGGCACTTCAAAAACTATAAAATACTACAAAATCCACCTGACGACCCGACAATGACCATTGATTATAGGAAGTTGTTATTTAGACATAAATGAATGTCTAATGACCTACCACAAAGTGCGCCAACGCATATCCTATTTTAGAAGGCACTTCAAAAAATATATAATACTACAAAATCCCCCTGACGACCCGACAATGACCATTGATAATAGGAAGTTGTTATTTAGACATAAATGAATGTCTAATGACCTACCACAAAGTGCGCCAACGCATATCCTATTTTAGAAGGCACTTCAAAAAATATAAAATACTACAAAATCCCCCTGACGACCCGACAATGACCATTGATGATAGGAAGTTGTTATTTAGACATAAGTGAATGTCTAATGCCCTACCACAAAGTTCGCCAACGCATATCCTATTTTAGAAGGCACTTCAAAAGATATAAAATACTACAAAATCCCCCTGACGACCCGACAATGACCATTGATGATAGAATGTTGTTATTTAGACATAAATGAATGTCTAATGACCTACCACAAAGTGCGTCAATGCATATCCTATTTTAGAAGGCACTTCAAAAAATATAAAATACTACAAAATCCCCCTGACGACCCGACAATGACCATTGATGATGGGAAGTTGTTATTTAGACATGAATGAATGTCTAATGCCTACCACAAAGTGCACCAACGCATATCCTATTTTAGAAGGCACTTCAAAAAATATAAAATACTACAAAATCCCCCTGACGACCCGACAATGATCTTTGATGATGGAAAGTTGTTATTTAGACATAAATGAATGTCTAATAACCTACCACAAAGTGCGCCAACGCATATCCTATTTTAGAAGGCACTTCAAATATATAAAATACTACAAAATCCCCCTGACGACCAGACAATAACCATTGATGAAAAGAAGTTGTTATTTAGACATAAATGAGTGTCTAATGACCTACCACAAAGTGCGCCAACGCATATCCTATTTTAGAAGGCACTTCAAAAAATATAAAATACTACAAAATCCCGCTGACGACCCGACAATGACCATTGATGATAGGAAGTTGTTATTTAGACATAAATGAATGTCTAATGCCTACCACAAAGTGCGCCAACGCCAACGCCAAGTTATTATTTAGACATGAATGAATGTCTAATGCCTACCACAAAGTGCGCCAACACATATCCTATTTTAGAAGGCACTTCAAAAACTATAAAATACTACAAAATCCCCCTGACGACCCGACAATGACCATTGATTATAGGAACTTGTTATTTAGACATAAATGAATGTCTAATGACCTACCACAAAGTGCGCCAACGCATATCCTATTTTAGAAGGCAATTCAAAAAATATAAAATACTACAAAATCCCCCTGACGACCCGACAATGACCATTGATGATAGGAAGTTGTTATTTAGACATAAATGAATGTCTAATGACCTACCACAAAGTGCGCCAACGCATATCCTATTTTAGAAGGCACTTCAAAAAATATATAATACTACAAAATCCCCCTGACGACCCGACAATGACCATTGATGATAGGAAGTTGTTATTTAAACATAAATGAATGTCTAATGACCTACCACAAAGTGCGCCAACGCATATCCTATTTTAGAAGGCACTTCAAAGAATATATAATACTACAAAATCCCCCTGACGACCCGACAATGACCATTGATAATAGGAAGTTGTTATTTAGACATAAATGAATGTCTAATGACCTACCACAAAGTGCGCCAACGCATATCTTATTTTAGAAGGCACTTCAAAAAATATAAAATACTACAAAATCCCCCTGACGACCCGACAATGACCATTGATGATAGGAAGTTGTTATTTAGACATAAGTGAATGTCTAATGCCCTACCACAAAGTTCGCCAACGCATATCCTATTTTAGAAGGCACTTCAAAAGATATAAAATACTACAAAATCCCCCTGACGACCCGACAATGACCATTGATGATAGGAAGTTGTTACTTAGACATAAATGAATGTCTAATGACCTACCACAAAGTGCGTCAATGCATATCCTATTTTAGAAGGCACTTCAAAAACTATAAAATACTACAAAATCCCCCTGACGACCCGACAATGACCATTGATTATAGGAAGTTGTTATTTAGACATAAATGAATGTCTAATGACCTACCACTAAGTGCGCCAACGCATATCCTATTTCAGAAGGCAATTCAAAAAATATAAAATACTACAAAATCCCCCTGACGACCCGACAATGACCATTGATGATAGGAAGTTGTTATTTAGACATAAGTGAATGTCTAATAACCTACCACAAAGTGCGCCAACGCATATCCTATTTTAGAAGGCACTTCAAAAATATAAAATACTACAAAATCCCCCTGACGACCAGACAATGACCATTGATGATAGGAAGTTGTTATTTAGACATAATTGAGTGTCTAATGACCTACCACAAAGTGCGCCAACGCATATCCTATTTTAGAAGGCACTTCAAAAAATATATAATACTACAAAATCCCCCTGACGACCCGACAATGACCATTGATGATGGGAAGTTGTTATTTAGACATAAATGAATGTCTAATGACCTACCACAAAGTGCGCCAACGCATATCCTATTTTAGAAGGCACTTCAAAAAATATAAAATACTACAAAATCCCCCTGACGACCCGACAATGACCATTGATGATAGGAAGTTGTTATTTAGACATAAATGAATGTCTAATGACCTACCACAAAGTGCGCCAACGCATATCCTACTTTAGAAGGCACTTCAAAAAATATAAAATACTACAAAATCCCCCTGACGACCCGACAATGACCATTGATGATAGGAAGTTGTTATTTAGACATAAATGAATGTCTAATGACCTACCACAAAGTGCGCCAACGCATATCCTATTTTAGAAGGCACTTCAAAAAATATAAAATACTACAAAATCCCCCTGACGACCCGACAATGACCATTGATGATAGGAAGTTGTTATTTAGACATAAATGAATGTCTAATGACCTACCACAAAGTGCGCCAACGCATATCCTATTTTAGAAGGCACTTCAAAAAATATAAAATACTACAAAATCCCCCTGACGACCCGACAATGACCATTGATGATAGGAAGTTGTTATTTAGACATAAATGAATGTCTAATGCCTACCACAAAGTGCGCCAACGCATATCCTATTTTAGAAGGCACTTCAAAAAATATAAAATACTACAAAATCCCCCTGACGACCCGACAATGATCTTTGATGATGGAAAGTTGTTATTTAGACATAAATGAATGTCTAATAACCTACCACAAAGTGCGCCAACGCATATCCTATTTTAGAAGGCACTTCAAAAAATATAAAATACTACAAAATCCCCCTGACGACCCGACAATGACCATTGATGATAGGAAGTTGTTATTTAGACATAAGTGAATGTCTAATGCCCTACCACAAAGTTCGCCAACGCATATCCTATTTTAGAAGGCACTTCAAAAAATATAAAATACTACAAAATCCCCCTGACGACCCGACAATGACCATTGATGATAGGAAGTTGTTATTTAGACATAAATGAATGTCTAATGACCTACCACAAAGTGCGCCAACGCATATCCTATTTTAGAAGGCACTTCAAAAAATATAAAATACTACAAAATCCCCCTGACGACCCGACAATGACCATTGATGATAGGAAGTTGTTATTTAGACATAAATGAATGTCTAATGACCTACCACAAAGTGCGCCAACGCATATCCTACTTTAGAAGGCACTTCAAAAAATATAAAATACTACAAAATCCCCCTGACGACCCGACAATGACCATTGATGATAGGAAGTTGTTATTTAGACATAAATGAATGTCTAATGACCTACCACAAAGTGCGCCAATGCATATCCTAATTTAGAAGGCACTTCAAAAAATTTGAAATACTACAAAATCCCTCTGACGACCCGACAATGACCATTGATGATAGGAAGTTGTTATTAAGACATAAATGAATGTCTAATGACCTACCACAAAGTGCGCCAACGCATACCCTATTTTAGAAGGCACTTCAAAAAATATAAAATACTACAAAATCCCGCTGACGACCCGACAATGACCATTGATGATAGGAAGTTGTTATTTAGACATAAATGAATGTCTTATGACCTACCACAAAGTGCGCCAACGCATATCCTATTTTAGAAGGCACTTCAAAAAATATAAAATACTACAAAATCCCCCTGACGACCCGACAATGACCATTGATGATAGGAAGTTGTTATTTAGACATAAATGAATGTCTAATGCCTACCACAAAGTGCGCCAACGCATATCCTATTTTAGAAGGCACTTCAAAAAATATAAAATACTTCAAAATCCCCCTGACGACCCGACAATGATCTTTGATGATGGAAAGTTGTTATTTAGACATAAATGAATGTCTAATAACCTACCACAAAGTGCGCCAACGCATATCCTATTTTAGAAGGCAATTCAAAAAATATAAAATACTACAAAATCCCCCTGACGACCCGGCAATGACCATTGATGATAGGAAGTTGTTATTTAGACATAAATGAGTGTCTAATGACCTATTACAAAGTGCGCTAACGCATATCCTATTTTAGAAGGCACTTCAAAAAATATAAAATACTACAAAATCCCCCTGACGACCCGACAATGACCATTGATGATAGGAAGTTGTTATATAGACATGAATGAATGTCTAATGCCTACCACAAAGTGCGCCAACACATATCCTATTTTAGAAGGCACTTCAAAAACTATAAAATACTACAAAATCCACCTGACGACCCGACAATGACCATTGATTATAGGAAGTTGTTATTTAGACATAAATGAATGTCTAATGACCTACCACAAAGTGCGCCAACGCATATCCTATTTTAGAAGGCACTTCAAAAAATATATAATACTACAAAATCCCCCTGACGACCCGACAATGATCATTGATAATAGGAAGTTGTTATTTAGACATAAATGAATGTCTAATGACCTACCACAAAGTGCGCCAACGCATATCCTATTTTAGAAGGCACTTCAAAAAATATAAAATACTACAAAATCCCCCTGACGACCCGACAATGACCATTGATGATAGGAAGTTGTTATTTAGACATAAGTGAATGTCTAATGCCCTACCACAAAGTTCGCCAACGCATATCCTATTTTAGAAGGCACTTCAAAAGATATAAAATACTACAAAATCCCCCTGACGACCCGACAATGACCATTGATGATAGAATGTTGTTATTTAGACATAAATGAATGTCTAATGACCTACCACAAAGTGCGTCAATGCATATCCTATTTTAGAAGGCACTTCAAAAAATATAAAATACTACAAAATCCCCCTGACGACCCGACAATGACCATTGATGATGGGAAGTTGTTATTTAGACATGAATGAATGTCTAATGCCTACCACAAAGTGCACCAACGCATATCCTATTTTAGAAGGCACTTCAAAAAATATAAAATACTACAAAATCCCCCTGACGACCCGACAATGACCATTGATGATAGGAAGTTGTTATTTAGACATAAATGAATGTCTAATGACCTACCACAAAGTGCGCCAACGCATATCCTACTTTAGAAGGCACTTCAAAAAATATAAAATACTACAAAATCCCCCTGACGACCCGACAATGACCATTGATGATAGGAAGTTGTTATTTAGACATAAATGAATGTCTAATGACCTACCACAAAGTGCGCCAACGCATATCCTATTTTAGAAGGCACTTCAAAAAATATAAAATACTACAAAATCCCCCTGACGACCCGACAATGACCATTGATGATAGGAAGTTGTTATTTAGACAAAAATGAATGTCTAATGACCTACCAAAAAGTGCGCCAATGCATATCCTAATTTAGAAGGCACTTCAAAAAATTTGAAATACTACAAAATCCC
Source organism: Chrysolina americana (assembly GCA_958502065.1). NCBI lineage: Eukaryota > Metazoa > Arthropoda > Insecta > Coleoptera > Chrysomelidae > Chrysolina > Chrysolina americana. Next base: position 53,589,764 of record OY293420.1, on the reverse strand, counting down.
TCTGACGACCCGACAATGACCATTGATGATAGGAAGTTGTTATTAAGACATAAATGAATGTCTAATGACCTACCACAAAGTGCGCCAACGCATACCCTATTTTAGAAGGCACTTCAAAAAATATAAAATACTACAAAATCCCGCTGACGACCCGACAATGACCATTGATGATAGGAAGTTGTTATTTAGACATAAATGAATGTCTTATGACCTACCACAAAGTGCGCCAACGCATATCCTATTTTAGAAGGCACTTCAAAAAATATAAAATACTACAAAATCCCCCTGACGACCCGACAATGACCATTGATGATAGGAAGTTGTTATTTAGACATAAATGAATGTCTAATGCCTACCACAAAGTGCGCCAACGCATATCCTATTTTAGAAGGCACTTCAAAAAATATAAAATACTTCAAAATCCCCCTGACGACCCGACAATGATCTTTGATGATGGAAAGTTGTTATTTAGACATAAATGAATGTCTAATAACCTACCACAAAGTGCGCCAACGCATATCCTATTTTAGAAGGCAATTCAAAAAATATAAAATACTACAAAATCCCCCTGACGACCCGGCAATGACCATTGATGATAGGAAGTTGTTATTTAGACATAAATGAGTGTCTAATGACCTATTACAAAGTGCGCTAACGCATATCCTATTTTAGAAGGCACTTCAAAAAATATAAAATACTACAAAATCCCCCTGACGACCCGACAATGACCATTGATGATAGGAAGTTGTTATTTAGACATGAATGAATGTCTAATGCCTACCACAAAGTGCGCCAACACATATCCTATTTTAGAAGGCACTTCAAAAACTATAAAATACTACAAAATCCACCTGACGACCCGACAATGACCATTGATTATAGGAAGTTGTTATTTAGACATAAATGAATGTCTAATGACCTACCACAAAGTGCGCCAACGCATATCCTATTTTAGAAGGCACTTCAAAAAATATATAATACTACAAAATCCCCCTGACGACCCGACAATGACCATTGATAATAGGAAGTTGTTATTTAGACATAAATGAATGTCTAATGACCTACCACAAAGTGCGCCAACGCATATCCTATTTTAGAAGGCACTTCAAAAAATATAAAATACTACAAAATCCCCCTGACGACCCGACAATGACCATTGATGATAGGAAGTTGTTATTTAGACATAAGTGAATGTCTAATGCCCTACCACAAAGTTCGCCAACGCATATCCTATTTTAGAAGGCACTTCAAAAGATATAAAATACTACAAAATCCCCCTGACGACCCGACAATGACCATTGATGATAGAATGTTGTTATTTAGACATAAATGAATGTCTAATGACCTACCACAAAGTGCGTCAATGCATATCCTATTTTAGAAGGCACTTCAAAAAATATAAAATACTACAAAATCCCCCTGACGACCCGACAATGACCATTGATGATGGGAAGTTGTTATTTAGACATGAATGAATGTCTAATGCCTACCACAAAGTGCACCAACGCATATCCTATTTTAGAAGGCACTTCAAAAAATATAAAATACTACAAAATCCCCCTGACGACCCGACAATGATCTTTGATGATGGAAAGTTGTTATTTAGACATAAATGAATGTCTAATAACCTACCACAAAGTGCGCCAACGCATATCCTATTTTAGAAGGCACTTCAAAAAATATATAATACTACAAAATCCCCCTGACGACCCGACAATGACCATTGATAATAGGAAGTTGTTATTTAGACATAAATGAATGTCTAATGACCTACCACAAAGTGCGCCAACGCATATCCTATTTTAGAAGGCACTTCAAAAAATATAAAATACTACAAAATCCCCCTGACGACCCGACAATGACCATTGATGATAGGAAGTTGTTATTTAGACATAAGTGAATGTCTAATGCCCTACCACAAAGTTCGCCAACGCATATCCTATTTTAGAAGGCACTTCAAAAGATATAAAATACTACAAAATCCCCCTGACGACCCGACAATGACCATTGATGATAGAAAGTTGTTATTTAGACATAAATGAATGTCTAATGACCTACCACAAAGTGCGTCAATGCATATCCTATTTTAGAAGGCACTTCAAAAAATATAAAATACTACAAAATCCCCCTGACGACCCGACAATGACCATTGATTATAGGAAGTTGTTATTTAGACATAAATGAATGTCTAATGACCTACCACTAAGTGCGCCAACGCATATCCTATTTCAGAAGGCAATTCAAAAAATATAAAATACTACAAAATCCCCCTGACGACCCGACAATGACCATTGATGATAGGAAGTTGTTATTTAGACATAAGTGAATGTCTAATAACCTACCACAAAGTGCGCCAACGCATATCCTATTTTAGAAGGCACTTCAAAAATATAAAATACTACAAAATCCCCCTGACGACCAGACAATGACCATTGATGATAGGAAGTTGTTATTTAGACATAATTGAGTGTCTAATGACCTACCACAAAGTGCGCCAACGCATATCCTATTTTAGAAGGCACTTCAAAAAATATATAATACTACAAAATCCCCCTGACGACCCGACAATGACCATTGATGATAGGAAGTTGTTATTTAGACATAAATGAATGTCTAATGACCTACCACAAAGTGCGCCAACGCATATCCTATTTTAGAAGGCACTTCAAAAAATATAAAATACTACAAAATCCCCCTGACGACCCGACAATGACCATTGATGATAGGAAGTTGTTATTTAGACATAAATGAATGTCTAATGACCTACCACAAAGTGCGCCAACGCATATCCTACTTTAGAAGGCACTTCAAAAAATATAAAATACTACAAAATCCCCCTGACGACCCGACAATGACCATTGATGATAGGAAGTTGTTATTTAGACATAAATGAATGTCTAATGACCTACCACAAAGTGCGCCAACGCATATCCTATTTTAGAAGGCACTTCAAAAAATATAAAATACTACAAAATCCCCCTGACGACCCGACAATGACCATTGATGATAGGAAGTTGTTATTTAGACATAAATGAATGTCTAATGACCTACCACAAAGTGCGCCAACGCATATCCTATTTTAGAAGGCACTTCAAAAAATATAAAATACTACAAAATCCCCCTGACGACCCGACAATGACCATTGATGATAGGAAGTTGTTATTTAGACATAAATGAATGTCTAATGACCTACCACAAAGTGCGCCAACGCATATCCTATTTTAGAAGGCACTTCAAAAAATATAAAATACTACAAAATCCCCCTGACGACCCGACAATGACCATTGATGATAGGAAGTTGTTATTTAGACATAAATGAATGTCTAATGACCTACCACAAAGTGCGCCAACGCATATCCTACTTTAGAAGGCACTTCAAAAAATATAAAATACTACAAAATCCCCCTGACGACCCGACAATGACCATTGATGATAGGAAGTTGTTATATAGACATAAATGAATGTCTAATGACCTACCACAAAGTGCGCCAATGCATATCCTAATTTAGAAGGCACTTCAAAAAATTTGAAATACTACAAAATCCCTCTGACGACCCGACAATGACCATTGATGATAGGAAGTTGTTATTAAGACATAAATGAATGTCTAATGACCTACCACAAAGTGCGCCAACGCATACCCTATTTTAGAAGGCACTTCAAAAAATATAAAATACTACAAAATCCCGCTGACGACCCGACAATGACCATTGATGATAGGAAGTTGTTATTTAGACATAAATGAATGTCTTATGACCTACCACAAAGTGCGCCAACGCATATCCTATTTTAGAAGGCACTTCAAAAAATATAAAATACTACAAAATCCCCCTGACGACCCGACAATGACCATTGATGATAGGAAGTTGTTATTTAGACATAAATGAATGTCTAATGCCTACCACAAAGTGCGCCAACGCATATCCTATTTTAGAAGGCACTTCAAAAAATATAAAATACTTCAAAATCCCCCTGACGACCCGACAATGATCTTTGATGATGGAAAGTTGTTATTTAGACATAAATGAATGTCTAATAACCTACCACAAAGTGCGCCAACGCATATCCTATTTTAGAAGGCAATTCAAAAAATATAAAATACTACAAAATCCCCCTGACGACCCGGCAATGACCATTGATGATAGGAAGTTGTTATTTAGACATAAATGAGTGTCTAATGACCTATTACAAAGTGCGCTAACGCATATCCTATTTTAGAAGGCACTTCAAAAAATATAAAATACTACAAAATCCCCCTGACGACCCGACAATGACCATTGATGATAGGAAGTTGTTATTTAGACATGAATGAATGTCTAATGCCTACCACAAAGTGCGCCAACACATATCCTATTTTAGAAGGCACTTCAAAAACTATAAAATACTACAAAATCCACCTGACGACCCGACAATGACCATTGATTATAGGAAGTTGTTATTTAGACATAAATGAATGTCTAATGACCTACCACAAAGTGCGCCAACGCATATCCTATTTTAGAAGGCACTTCAAAAAATATATAATACTACAAAATCCCCCTGACGACCCGACAATGACCATTGATAATAGGAAGTTGTTATTTAGACATAAATGAATGTCTAATGACCTACCACAAAGTGCGCCAACGCATATCCTATTTTAGAAGGCACTTCAAAAAATATAAAATACTACAAAATCCCCCTGACGACCCGACAATGACCATTGATGATAGGAAGTTGTTATTTAGACATAAGTGAATGTCTAATGCCCTACCACAAAGTTCGCCAACGCATATCCTATTTTAGAAGGCACTTCAAAAGATATAAAATACTACAAAATCCCCCTGACGACCCGACAATGACCATTGATGATAGAAAGTTGTTATTTAGACATAAATGAATGTCTAATGACCTACCACAAAGTGCGTCAATGCATATCCTATTTTAGAAGGCACTTCAAAAAATATAAAATACTACAAAATCCCCCTGACGACCCGACAATGACCATTGATGATGGGAAGTTGTTATTTAGACATGAATGAATGTCTAATGCCTACCACAAAGTGCACCAACGCATATCCTATTTTAGAAGGCACTTCAAAAAATATAAAATACTACAAAATCCCCCTGACGACCCGACAATGATCTTTGATGATGGAAAGTTGTTATTTAGACATAAATGAATGTCTAATAACCTACCACAAAGTGCGCCAACGCATATCCTATTTTAGAAGGCACTTCAAATATATAAAATACTACAAAATCCCCCTGACGACCAGACAATGACCATTGATGAAAAGAAGTTGTTATTTAGACATAAATGAGTGTCTAATGACCTACCACAAAGTGCGCCAACGCATATCCTATTTTAGAAGGCACTTCAAAAATATAAAATACTACAAAATCCCCCTGACGACCCGACAATGACCATTGATGATAGGAAGTTATTATTTAGACATGAATGAATGTCTAATGCCTACCACAAAGTGCGCCAACACATATCCTATTTTAGAAGGCACTTCAAATATATAAAATACTACAAAATCCCCCTGACGACCCGACAATGACCATTGATGATAGGAAGTTGTTATTTAGACATAAATGAATGTCTAATGACCTACCACAAAGTGCGCCAACGCATATCCTACTTTAGAAGGCACTTCAAAAAATATAAAATACTACAAAATCCCCCTGACGACCCGACAATGACCATTGATGATAGGAAGTTGTTATTTAGACATAAATGAATGTCTAATGACCTACCACAAAGTGCGCCAACGCATATCCTATTTTAGAAGGCACTTCAAAAAATATAAAATACTACAAAATCCCCCTGACGACCCGACAATGACCATTGATGATAGGAAGTTGTTATTTAGACAAAAATGAATGTCTAATGACCTACCAAAAAGTGCGCCAATGCATATCCTAATTTAGAAGGCACTTCAAAAAATTTGAAATACTACAAAATCCCTCTGACGACCCGACAATGACCATTGATGATAGGAAGTTGTTATTAAGACATAAATGAATGTCTAATGACCTACCACAAAGTGCGCCAACGCATACCCTATTTTAGAAGGCACTTCAAAAAATATAAAATACTACAAAATCCCGCTGACGACCCGACAATGACCATTGATGATAGGAAGTTGTTATTTAGACATAAATGAATGTCTTATGACCTACCACAAAGTGCGCCAACGCATATCCTATTTTAGAAGGCACTTCAAAAAATATAAAATACTACAAAATCCCCCTGACGACCCGACAATGACCATTGATGATAGGAAGTTGTTATTTAGACATAAATGAATGTCTAATGCCTACCACAAAGTGCGCCAACGCATATCCTATTTTAGAAGGCACTTCAAAAAATATAAAATACTTCAAAATCCCCCTGACGACCCGACAATGATCTTTGATGATGGAAAGTTGTTATTTAGACATAAATGAATGTCTAATAACCTACCACAAAGTGCGCCAACGCATATCCTATTTTAGAAGGCAATTCAAAAAATATAAAATACTACAAAATCCCCCTGACGACCCGGCAATGACCATTGATGATAGGAAGTTGTTATTTAGACATAAATGAGTGTCTAATGACCTATTACAAAGTGCGCTAACGCATATCCTATTTTAGAAGGCACTTCAAAAAATATAAAATACTACAAAATCCCCCTGACGACCCGACAATGACCATTGATGATAGGAAGTTGTTATTTAGACATGAATGAATGTCTAATGCCTACCACAAAGTGCGCCAACACATATCCTATTTTAGAAGGCACTTCAAAAACTATAAAATACTACAAAATCCACCTGACGACCCGACAATGACCATTGATTATAGGAAGTTGTTATTTAGACATAAATGAATGTCTAATGACCTACCACAAAGTGCGCCAACGCATATCCTATTTTAGAAGGCACTTCAAAAAATATATAATACTACAAAATCCCCCTGACGACCCGACAATGACCATTGATAATAGGAAGTTGTTATTTAGACATAAATGAATGTCTAATGACCTACCACAAAGTGCGCCAACGCATATCCTATTTTAGAAGGCACTTCAAAAAATATAAAATACTACAAAATCCCCCTGACGACCCGACAATGACCATTGATGATAGGAAGTTGTTATTTAGACATAAGTGAATGTCTAATGCCCTACCACAAAGTTCGCCAACGCATATCCTATTTTAGAAGGCACTTCAAAAGATATAAAATACTACAAAATCCCCCTGACGACCCGACAATGACCATTGATGATAGAATGTTGTTATTTAGACATAAATGAATGTCTAATGACCTACCACAAAGTGCGTCAATGCATATCCTATTTTAGAAGGCACTTCAAAAAATATAAAATACTACAAAATCCCCCTGACGACCCGACAATGACCATTGATGATGGGAAGTTGTTATTTAGACATGAATGAATGTCTAATGCCTACCACAAAGTGCACCAACGCATATCCTATTTTAGAAGGCACTTCAAAAAATATAAAATACTACAAAATCCCCCTGACGACCCGACAATGATCTTTGATGATGGAAAGTTGTTATTTAGACATAAATGAATGTCTAATAACCTACCACAAAGTGCGCCAACGCATATCCTATTTTAGAAGGCACTTCAAATATATAAAATACTACAAAATCCCCCTGACGACCAGACAATAACCATTGATGAAAAGAAGTTGTTATTTAGACATAAATGAGTGTCTAATGACCTACCACAAAGTGCGCCAACGCATATCCTATTTTAGAAGGCACTTCAAAAAATATAAAATACTACAAAATCCCGCTGACGACCCGACAATGACCATTGATGATAGGAAGTTGTTATTTAGACATAAATGAATGTCTAATGCCTACCACAAAGTGCGCCAACGCCAACGCCAAGTTATTATTTAGACATGAATGAATGTCTAATGCCTACCACAAAGTGCGCCAACACATATCCTATTTTAGAAGGCACTTCAAAAACTATAAAATACTACAAAATCCCCCTGACGACCCGACAATGACCATTGATTATAGGAACTTGTTATTTAGACATAAATGAATGTCTAATGACCTACCACAAAGTGCGCCAACGCATATCCTATTTTAGAAGGCAATTCAAAAAATATAAAATACTACAAAATCCCCCTGACGACCCGACAATGACCATTGATGATAGGAAGTTGTTATTTAAACATAAATGAATGTCTAATGACCTACCACAAAGTGCGCCAACGCATATCCTATTTTAGAAGGCACTTCAAAGAATATATAATACTACAAAATCCCCCTGACGACCCGACAATGACCATTGATAATAGGAAGTTGTTATTTAGACATAAATGAATGTCTAATGACCTACCACAAAGTGCGCCAACGCATATCTTATTTTAGAAGGCACTTCAAAAAATATAAAATACTACAAAATCCCCCTGACGACCCGACAATGACCATTGATGATAGGAAGTTGTTATTTAGACATAAGTGAATGTCTAATGCCCTACCACAAAGTTCGCCAACGCATATCCTATTTTAGAAGGCACTTCAAAAGATATAAAATACTACAAAATCCCCCTGACGACCCGACAATGACCATTGATGATAGGAAGTTGTTACTTAGACATAAATGAATGTCTAATGACCTACCACAAAGTGCGTCAATGCATATCCTATTTTAGAAGGCACTTCAAAAACTATAAAATACTACAAAATCCCCCTGACGACCCGACAATGACCATTGATTATAGGAAGTTGTTATTTAGACATAAATGAATGTCTAATGACCTACCACTAAGTGCGCCAACGCATATCCTATTTCAGAAGGCAATTCAAAAAATATAAAATACTACAAAATCCCCCTGACGACCCGACAATGACCATTGATGATAGGAAGTTGTTATTTAGACATAAGTGAATGTCTAATAACCTACCACAAAGTGCGCCAACGCATATCCTATTTTAGAAGGCACTTCAAAAATATAAAATACTACAAAATCCCCCTGACGACCAGACAATGACCATTGATGATAGGAAGTTGTTATTTAGACATAATTGAGTGTCTAATGACCTACCACAAAGTGCGCCAACGCATATCCTATTTTAGAAGGCACTTCAAAAAATATATAATACTACAAAATCCCCCTGACGACCCGACAATGACCATTGATGATGGGAAGTTGTTATTTAGACATAAATGAATGTCTAATGACCTACCACAAAGTGCGCCAACGCATATCCTATTTTAGAAGGCACTTCAAAAAATATAAAATACTACAAAATCCCCCTGACGACCCGACAATGACCATTGATGATAGGAAGTTGTTATTTAGACATAAATGAATGTCTAATGACCTACCACAAAGTGCGCCAACGCATATCCTACTTTAGAAGGCACTTCAAAAAATATAAAATACTACAAAATCCCCCTGACGACCCGACAATGACCATTGATGATAGGAAGTTGTTATTTAGACATAAATGAATGTCTAATGACCTACCACAAAGTGCGCCAACGCATATCCTATTTTAGAAGGCACTTCAAAAAATATAAAATACTACAAAATCCCCCTGACGACCCGACAATGACCATTGATGATAGGAAGTTGTTATTTAGACATAAATGAATGTCTAATGACCTACCACAAAGTGCGCCAACGCATATCCTATTTTAGAAGGCACTTCAAAAAATATAAAATACTACAAAATCCCCCTGACGACCCGACAATGACCATTGATGATAGGAAGTTGTTATTTAGACATAAATGAATGTCTAATGCCTACCACAAAGTGCGCCAACGCATATCCTATTTTAGAAGGCACTTCAAAAAATATAAAATACTACAAAATCCCCCTGACGACCCGACAATGATCTTTGATGATGGAAAGTTGTTATTTAGACATAAATGAATGTCTAATAACCTACCACAAAGTGCGCCAACGCATATCCTATTTTAGAAGGCACTTCAAAAAATATAAAATACTACAAAATCCCCCTGACGACCCGACAATGACCATTGATGATAGGAAGTTGTTATTTAGACATAAGTGAATGTCTAATGCCCTACCACAAAGTTCGCCAACGCATATCCTATTTTAGAAGGCACTTCAAAAAATATAAAATACTACAAAATCCCCCTGACGACCCGACAATGACCATTGATGATAGGAAGTTGTTATTTAGACATAAATGAATGTCTAATGACCTACCACAAAGTGCGCCAACGCATATCCTATTTTAGAAGGCACTTCAAAAAATATAAAATACTACAAAATCCCCCTGACGACCCGACAATGACCATTGATGATAGGAAGTTGTTATTTAGACATAAATGAATGTCTAATGACCTACCACAAAGTGCGCCAACGCATATCCTACTTTAGAAGGCACTTCAAAAAATATAAAATACTACAAAATCCCCCTGACGACCCGACAATGACCATTGATGATAGGAAGTTGTTATTTAGACATAAATGAATGTCTAATGACCTACCACAAAGTGCGCCAATGCATATCCTAATTTAGAAGGCACTTCAGAAAATTTGAAATACTACAAAATCCCTCTGACGACCCGACAATGACCATTGATGATAGGAAGTTGTTATTAAGACATAAATGAATGTCTAATGACCTACCACAAAGTGCGCCAACGCATACCCTATTTTAGAAGGCACTTCAAAAAATATAAAATACTACAAAATCCCGCTGACGACCCGACAATGACCATTGATGATAGGAAGTTGTTATTTAGACATAAATGAATGTCTTATGACCTACCACAAAGTGCGCCAACGCATATCCTATTTTAGAAGGCACTTCAAAAAATATAAAATACTACAAAATCCCCCTGACGACCCGACAATGACCATTGATGATAGGAAGTTGTTATTTAGACATAAATGAATGTCTAATGCCTACCACAAAGTGCGCCAACGCATATCCTATTTTAGAAGGCACTTCAAAAAATATAAAATACTTCAAAATCCCCCTGACGACCCGACAATGATCTTTGATGATGGAAAGTTGTTATTTAGACATAAATGAATGTCTAATAACCTACCACAAAGTGCGCCAACGCATATCCTATTTTAGAAGGCAATTCAAAAAATATAAAATACTACAAAATCCCCCTGACGACCCGGCAATGACCATTGATGATAGGAAGTTGTTATTTAGACATAAATGAGTGTCTAATGACCTATTACAAAGTGCGCTAACGCATATCCTATTTTAGAAGGCACTTCAAAAAATATAAAATACTACAAAATCCCCCTGACGACCCGACAATGACCATTGATGATAGGAAGTTGTTATATAGACATGAATGAATGTCTAATGCCTACCACAAAGTGCGCCAACACATATCCTATTTTAGAAGGCACTTCAAAAACTATAAAATACTACAAAATCCACCTGACGACCCGACAATGACCATTGATTATAGGAAGTTGTTATTTAGACATAAATGAATGTCTAATGACCTACCACAAAGTGCGCCAACGCATATCCTATTTTAGAAGGCACTTCAAAAAATATATAATACTACAAAATCCCCCTGACGACCCGACAATGATCATTGATAATAGGAAGTTGTTATTTAGACATAAATGAATGTCTAATGACCTACCACAAAGTGCGCCAACGCATATCCTATTTTAGAAGGCACTTCAAAAAATATAAAATACTACAAAATCCCCCTGACGACCCGACAATGACCATTGATGATAGGAAGTTGTTATTTAGACATAAGTGAATGTCTAATGCCCTACCACAAAGTTCGCCAACGCATATCCTATTTTAGAAGGCACTTCAAAAGATATAAAATACTACAAAATCCCCCTGACGACCCGACAATGACCATTGATGATAGAATGTTGTTATTTAGACATAAATGAATGTCTAATGACCTACCACAAAGTGCGTCAATGCATATCCTATTTTAGAAGGCACTTCAAAAAATATAAAATACTACAAAATCCCCCTGACGACCCGACAATGACCATTGATGATAGGAAGTTGTTATTTAGACATAAGTGAATGTCTAATGCCCTACCACAAAGTTCGCCAACGCATATCCTATTTTAGAAGGCACTTCAAAAAATATAAAATACTACAAAATCCCCCTGACGACCCGACAATGACCATTGATGATAGGAAGTTGTTATTTAGACATAAGTGAATGTCTAATGCCCTACCACAAAGTTCGCCAACGCATATCCTATTTTAGAAGGCACTTCAAAAGATATAAAATACTACAAAATCCCCCTGACGACCCGACAATGATCTTTGATGATGGAAAGTTGTTATTTAGACATAAATGAATGTCTAATAACCTACCACAAAGTGCGCCAACGCATATCCTATTTTAGAAGGCACTTCAAATATATAAAATACTACAAAATCCCCCTGACGACCAGACAATAACCATTGATGAAAAGAAGTTGTTATTTAGACATAAATGAGTGTCTAATGACCTACCACAAAGTGCGCCAACGCATATCCTATTTTAGAAGGCACTTCAAAAATATAAAATACTACAAAATCCCCCTGACGACCCGACAATGACCATTGATGATAGGAAGTTATTATTTAGACATGAATGAATGTCTAATGCCTACCACAAAGTGCGCCAACACATATCCTATTTTAGAAGGCACTTCAAAAACTATAAAATACTACAAAATCCCCCTGACGACTCGACAATGACCATTGATTATAGGAACTTGTTATTTAGACATAAATGAATGTCTAATGACCTACCACAAAGTGCGCCAACGCATATCCTATTTTAGAAGGCAATTCAAAAAATATAAAATACTACAAAATCCCCCTGACGACCCGACAATGACCATTGATGATAGGAAGTTGTTATTTAGACATAAATGAATGTCTAATGACCTACCACAAAGTGCGCCAACGCATATCCTATTTTAGAAGGCACTTCAAAAAATATATAATACTACAAAATCCCCCTGACGACCCGACAATGACCATTGATGATAGGAAGTTGTTATTTAAACATAAATGAATGTCTAATGACCTACCACAAAGTGCGCCAACGCATATCCTATTTTAGAAGGCACTTCAAAGAATATATAATACTACAAAATCCCCCTGACGACCCGACAATGACCATTGATAATAGGAAGTTGTTATTTAGACATAAATGAATGTCTAATGACCTACCACAAAGTGCGCCAACGCATATCTTATTTTAGAAGGCACTTCAAAAAATATAAAATACTACAAAATCCCCCTGACGACCCGACAATGACCATTGATGATAGGAAGTTGTTATTTAGACATAAGTGAATGTCTAATGCCCTACCACAAAGTTCGCCAACGCATATCCTATTTTAGAAGGCACTTCAAAAGATATAAAATACTACAAAATCCCCCTGACGACCCGACAATGACCATTGATGATAGGAAGTTGTTACTTAGACATAAATGAATGTCTAATGACCTACCACAAAGTGCGTCAATGCATATCCTATTTTAGAAGGCACTTCAAAAACTATAAAATACTACAAAATCCCCCTGACGACCCGACAATGACCATTGATTATAGGAAGTTGTTATTTAGACATAAATGAATGTCTAATGACCTACCACTAAGTGCGCCAACGCATATCCTATTTCAGAAGGCAATTCAAAAAATATAAAATACTACAAAATCCCCCTGACGACCCGACAATGACCATTGATGATAGGAAGTTGTTATTTAGACATAAGTGAATGTCTAATAACCTACCACAAAGTGCGCCAACGCATATCCTATTTTAGAAGGCACTTCAAAAATATAAAATACTACAAAATCCCCCTGACGACCAGACAATGACCATTGATGATAGGAAGTTGTTATTTAGACATAATTGAGTGTCTAATGACCTACCACAAAGTGCGCCAACGCATATCCTATTTTAGAAGGCACTTCAAAAAATATATAATACTACAAAATCCCCCTGACGACCCGACAATGACCATTGATGATGGGAAGTTGTTATTTAGACATAAATGAATGTCTAATGACCTACCACAAAGTGCGCCAACGCATATCCTATTTTAGAAGGCACTTCAAAAAATATAAAATACTACAAAATCCACCTGACGACCCGACAATGACCATTGATGATAGGAAGTTGTTATTTAGACATAAATGAATGTCTAATGACCTACCACAAAGTGCGCCAACGCATATCCTACTTTAGAAGGCACTTCAAAAAATATAAAATACTACAAAATCCCCCTGACGACCCGACAATGACCATTGATGATAGGAAGTTGTTATTTAGACATAAATGAATGTCTAATGACCTACCACAAAGTGCGCCAACGCATATCCTATTTTAGAAGGCACTTCAAAAAATATAAAATACTACAAAATCCCCCTGACGACCCGACAATGACCATTGATGATAGGAAGTTGTTATTTAGACATAAATGAATGTCTAATGACCTACCACAAAGTGCGCCAACGCATATCCTATTTTAGAAGGCACTTCAAAAAATATAAAATACTACAAAATCCCCCTGACGACCCGACAATGACCATTGATGATAGGAAGTTGTTATTTAGACATAAATGAATGTCTAATGACCTACCACAAAGTGCGCCAACGCATATCCTATTTTAGAAGGCACTTCAAAAAATATAAAATACTACAAAATCCCCCTGACGACCCGACAATGACCATTGATGATAGGAAGTTGTTATTTAGACATAAATGAATGTCTAATGACCTACCACAAAGTGCGCCAACGCATATCCTACTTTAGAAGGCACTTCAAAAAATATAAAATACTACAAAATCCCCCTGACGACCCGACAATGACCATTGATGATAGGAAGTTGTTATTTAGACATAAATGAATGTCTAATGACCTACCACAAAGTGCGCCAATGCATATCCTAATTTAGAAGGCACTTCAAAAAATTTGAAATACTACAAAATCCCTCTGACGACCCGACAATGACCATTGATGATAGGAAGTTGTTATTAAGACATAAATGAATGTCTAATGACCTACCACAAAGTGCGCCAACGCATACCCTATTTTAGAAGGCACTTCAAAAAATATAAAATACTACAAAATCCCGCTGACGACCCGACAATGACCATTGATGATAGGAAGTTGTTATTTAGACATAAATGAATGTCTTATGACCTACCACAAAGTGCGCCAACGCATATCCTATTTTAGAAGGCACTTCAAAAAATATAAAATACTACAAAATCCCCCTGACGACCCGACAATGACCATTGATGATAGGAAGTTGTTATTTAGACATAAATGAATGTCTAATGCCTACCACAAAGTGCGCCAACGCATATCCTATTTTAGAAGGCACTTCAAAAAATATAAAATACTTCAAAATCCCCCTGACGACCCGACAATGATCTTTGATGATGGAAAGTTGTTATTTAGACATAAATGAATGTCTAATAACCTACCACAAAGTGCGCCAACGCATATCCTATTTTAGAAGGCAATTCAAAAAATATAAAATACTACAAAATCCCCCTGACGACCCGGCAATGACCATTGATGATAGGAAGTTGTTATTTAGACATAAATGAGTGTCTAATGACCTATTACAAAGTGCGCTAACGCATATCCTATTTTAGAAGGCACTTCAAAAAATATAAAATACTACAAAATCCCCCTGACGACCCGACAATGACCATTGATGATAGGAAGTTGTTATTTAGACATGAATGAATGTCTAATGCCTACCACAAAGTGCGCCAACACATATCCTATTTTAGAAGGCACTTCAAAAACTATAAAATACTACAAAATCCACCTGACGACCCGACAATGACCATTGATTATAGGAAGTTGTTATTTAGACATAAATGAATGTCTAATGACCTACCACAAAGTGCGCCAACGCATATCCTATTTTAGAAGGCACTTCAAAAAATATATAATACTACAAAATCCCCCTGACGACCCGACAATGACCATTGATAATAGGAAGTTGTTATTTAGACATAAATGAATGTCTAATGACCTACCACAAAGTGCGCCAACGCATATCCTATTTTAGAAGGCACTTCAATAAATATAAAATACTACAAAATCCCCCTGACGACCCGACAATGACCATTGATGATAGGAAGTTGTTATTTAGACATAAGTGAATGTCTAATGCCCTACCACAAAGTTCGCCAACGCATATCCTATTTTAGAAGGCACTTCAAAAGATATAAAATACTACAAAATCCCCCTGACGACCCGACAATGACCATTGATGATAGAAAGTTGTTATTTAGACATAAATGAATGTCTAATGACCTACCACAAAGTGCGTCAATGCATATCCTATTTTAGAAGGCACTTCAAAAAATATAAAATACTACAAAATCCCCCTGACGACCCGACAATGACCATTGATGATGGGAAGTTGTTATTTAGACATGAATGAATGTCTAATGCCTACCACAAAGTGCACCAACGCATATCCTATTTTAGAAGGCACTTCAAAAAATATAAAATACTACAAAATCCCCCTGACGACCCGACAATGATCTTTGATGATGGAAAGTTGTTATTTAGACATAAATGAATGTCTAATAACCTACCACAAAGTGCGCCAACGCATATCCTATTTTAGAAGGCACTTCAAATATATAAAATACTACAAAATCCCCCTGACGACCAGACAATGACCATTGATGAAAAGAAGTTGTTATTTAGACATAAATGAGTGTCTAATGACCTACCACAAAGTGCGCCATTGCATATCCTATTTTAGAAGGCACTTCAAAAATATAAAATACTACAAAATCCCCCTGACGACCCGACAATGACCATTGATGATAGGAAGTTATTATTTAGACATGAATGAATGTCTAATGCCTACCACAAAGTGCGCCAACACATATCCTATTTTAGAAGGCACTTCAAAAACTATAAAATACTACAAAATCCCCCTGACGACCCGACAATGACCATTGATTATAGGAACTTGTTATTTAGACATAAATGAATGTCTAATGACCTACCACAAAGTGCGCCAACGCATATCCTATTTTAGAAGGCAATTCAAAAAATATAAAATACTACAAAATCCCCCTGACGACCCGACAATGACCATTGATGATAGGAAGTTGTTATTTAGACATAAATGAATGTCTAATGACCTACCACAAAGTGCGCCAACGCATATCCTATTTTAGAAGGCACTTCAAAAAATATATAATACTACAAAATCCCCCTGACGACCCGACAATGACCATTGATGATAGGAAGTTGTTATTTAAACATAAATGAATGTCTAATGACCTACCACAAAGTGCGCCAACGCATATCCTATTTTAGAAGGCACTTCAAAGAATATATAATACTACAAAATCCCCCTGACGACCCGACAATGACCATTGATAATAGGAAGTTGTTATTTAGACATAAATGAATGTCTAATGACCTACCACAAAGTGCGCCAACGCATATCTTATTTTAGAAGGCACTTCAAAAAATATAAAATACTACAAAATCCCCCTGACGACCCGACAATGACCATTGATGATAGGAAGTTGTTATTTAGACATAAGTGAATGTCTAATGCCCTACCACAAAGTTCGCCAACGCATATCCTATTTTAGAAGGCACTTCAAAAGATATAAAATACTACAAAATCCCCCTGACGACCCGACAATGACCATTGATGATAGGAAGTTGTTATTTAGACATAAATGAATGTCTAATGACCTACCACAAAGTGCGCCAATGCATATCCTAATTTAGAAGGCACTTCAGAAAATTTGAAATACTACAAAATCCCTCTGACGACCCGACAATGACCATTGATGATAGGAAGTTGTTATTAAGACATAAATGAATGTCTAATGACCTACCACAAAGTGCGCCAACGCATACCCTATTTTAGAAGGCACTTCAAAAAATATAAAATACTACAAAATCCCGCTGACGACCCGACAATGACCATTGATGATAGGAAGTTGTTATTTAGACATAAATGAATGTCTTATGACCTACCACAAAGTGCGCCAACGCATATCCTATTTTAGAAGGCACTTCAAAAAATATAAAATACTACAAAATCCCCCTGACGACCCGACAATGACCATTGATGATAGGAAGTTGTTATTTAGACATAAATGAATGTCTAATGCCTACCACAAAGTGCGCCAACGCATATCCTATTTTAGAAGGCACTTCAAAAAATATAAAATACTTCAAAATCCCCCTGACGACCCGACAATGATCTTTGATGATGGAAAGTTGTTATTTAGACATAAATGAATGTCTAATAACCTACCACAAAGTGCGCCAACGCATATCCTATTTTAGAAGGCAATTCAAAAAATATAAAATACTACAAAATCCCCCTGACGACCCGGCAATGACCATTGATGATAGGAAGTTGTTATTTAGACATAAATGAGTGTCTAATGACCTATTACAAAGTGCGCTAACGCATATCCTATTTTAGAAGGCACTTCAAAAAATATAAAATACTACAAAATCCCCCTGACGACCCGACAATGACCATTGATGATAGGAAGTTGTTATATAGACATGAATGAATGTCTAATGCCTACCACAAAGTGCGCCAACACATATCCTATTTTAGAAGGCACTTCAAAAACTATAAAATACTACAAAATCCACCTGACGACCCGACAATGACCATTGATTATAGGAAGTTGTTATTTAGACATAAATGAATGTCTAATGACCTACCACAAAGTGCGCCAACGCATATCCTATTTTAGAAGGCACTTCAAAAAATATATAATACTACAAAATCCCCCTGACGACCCGACAATGATCATTGATAATAGGAAGTTGTTATTTAGACATAAATGAATGTCTAATGACCTACCACAAAGTGCGCCAACGCATATCCTATTTTAGAAGGCACTTCAAAAAATATAAAATACTACAAAATCCCCCTGACGACCCGACAATGACCATTGATGATAGGAAGTTGTTATTTAGACATAAGTGAATGTCTAATGCCCTACCACAAAGTTCGCCAACGCATATCCTATTTTAGAAGGCACTTCAAAAGATATAAAATACTACAAAATCCCCCTGACGACCCGACAATGACCATTGATGATAGAATGTTGTTATTTAGACATAAATGAATGTCTAATGACCTACCACAAAGTGCGTCAATGCATATCCTATTTTAGAAGGCACTTCAAAAAATATAAAATACTACAAAATCCCCCTGACGACCCGACAATGACCATTGATGATAGGAAGTTGTTATTTAGACATAAGTGAATGTCTAATGCCCTACCACAAAGTTCGCCAACGCATATCCTATTTTAGAAGGCACTTCAAAAAATATAAAATACTACAAAATCCCCCTGACGACCCGACAATGACCATTGATGATAGGAAGTTGTTATTTAGACATAAGTGAATGTCTAATGCCCTACCACAAAGTTCGCCAACGCATATCCTATTTTAGAAGGCACTTCAAAAGATATAAAATACTACAAAATCCCCCTGACGACCCGACAATGATCTTTGATGATGGAAAGTTGTTATTTAGACATAAATGAATGTCTAATAACCTACCACAAAGTGCGCCAACGCATATCCTATTTTAGAAGGCACTTCAAATATATAAAATACTACAAAATCCCCCTGACGACCAGACAATAACCATTGATGAAAAGAAGTTGTTATTTAGACATAAATGAGTGTCTAATGACCTACCACAAAGTGCGCCAACGCATATCCTATTTTAGAAGGCACTTCAAAAATATAAAATACTACAAAATCCCCCTGACGACCCGACAATGACCATTGATGATAGGAAGTTATTATTTAGACATGAATGAATGTCTAATGCCTACCACAAAGTGCGCCAACACATATCCTATTTTAGAAGGCACTTCAAAAACTATAAAATACTACAAAATCCCCCTGACGACTCGACAATGACCATTGATTATAGGAACTTGTTATTTAGACATAAATGAATGTCTAATGACCTACCACAAAGTGCGCCAACGCATATCCTATTTTAGAAGGCAATTCAAAAAATATAAAATACTACAAAATCCCCCTGACGACCCGACAATGACCATTGATGATAGGAAGTTGTTATTTAGACATAAATGAATGTCTAATGACCTACCACAAAGTGCGCCAACGCATATCCTATTTTAGAAGGCACTTCAAAAAATATATAATACTACAAAATCCCCCTGACGACCCGACAATGACCATTGATGATAGGAAGTTGTTATTTAAACATAAATGAATGTCTAATGACCTACCACAAAGTGCGCCAACGCATATCCTATTTTAGAAGGCACTTCAAAGAATATATAATACTACAAAATCCCCCTGACGACCCGACAATGACCATTGATAATAGGAAGTTGTTATTTAGACATAAATGAATGTCTAATGACCTACCACAAAGTGCGCCAACGCATATCTTATTTTAGAAGGCACTTCAAAAAATATAAAATACTACAAAATCCCCCTGACGACCCGACAATGACCATTGATGATAGGAAGTTGTTATTTAGACATAAGTGAATGTCTAATGCCCTACCACAAAGTTCGCCAACGCATATCCTATTTTAGAAGGCACTTCAAAAGATATAAAATACTACAAAATCCCCCTGACGACCCGACAATGACCATTGATGATAGGAAGTTGTTACTTAGACATAAATGAATGTCTAATGACCTACCACAAAGTGCGTCAATGCATATCCTATTTTAGAAGGCACTTCAAAAACTATAAAATACTACAAAATCCCCCTGACGACCCGACAATGACCATTGATTATAGGAAGTTGTTATTTAGACATAAATGAATGTCTAATGACCTACCACTAAGTGCGCCAACGCATATCCTATTTCAGAAGGCAATTCAAAAAATATAAAATACTACAAAATCCCCCTGACGACCCGACAATGACCATTGATGATAGGAAGTTGTTATTTAGACATAAGTGAATGTCTAATAACCTACCACAAAGTGCGCCAACGCATATCCTATTTTAGAAGGCACTTCAAAAATATAAAATACTACAAAATCCCCCTGACGACCAGACAATGACCATTGATGATAGGAAGTTGTTATTTAGACATAATTGAGTGTCTAATGACCTACCACAAAGTGCGCCAACGCATATCCTATTTTAGAAGGCACTTCAAAAAATATATAATACTACAAAATCCCCCTGACGACCCGACAATGACCATTGATGATGGGAAGTTGTTATTTAGACATAAATGAATGTCTAATGACCTACCACAAAGTGCGCCAACGCATATCCTATTTTAGAAGGCACTTCAAAAAATATAAAATACTACAAAATCCACCTGACGACCCGACAATGACCATTGATGATAGGAAGTTGTTATTTAGACATAAATGAATGTCTAATGACCTACCACAAAGTGCGCCAACGCATATCCTACTTTAGAAGGCACTTCAAAAAATATAAAATACTACAAAATCCCCCTGACGACCCGACAATGACCATTGATGATAGGAAGTTGTTATTTAGACATAAATGAATGTCTAATGACCTACCACAAAGTGCGCCAACGCATATCCTATTTTAGAAGGCACTTCAAAAAATATAAAATACTACAAAATCCCCCTGACGACCCGACAATGACCATTGATGATAGGAAGTTGTTATTTAGACATAAATGAATGTCTAATGACCTACCACAAAGTGCGCCAACGCATATCCTATTTTAGAAGGCACTTCAAAAAATATAAAATACTACAAAATCCCCCTGACGACCCGACAATGACCATTGATGATAGGAAGTTGTTATTTAGACATAAATGAATGTCTAATGACCTACCACAAAGTGCGCCAACGCATATCCTATTTTAGAAGGCACTTCAAAAAATATAAAATACTACAAAATCCCCCTGACGACCCGACAATGACCATTGATGATAGGAAGTTGTTATTTAGACATAAATGAATGTCTAATGACCTACCACAAAGTGCGCCAACGCATATCCTACTTTAGAAGGCACTTCAAAAAATATAAAATACTACAAAATCCCCCTGACGACCCGACAATGACCATTGATGATAGGAAGTTGTTATTTAGACATAAATGAATGTCTAATGACCTACCACAAAGTGCGCCAATGCATATCCTAATTTAGAAGGCACTTCAAAAAATTTGAAATACTACAAAATCCCTCTGACGACCCGACAATGACCATTGATGATAGGAAGTTGTTATTAAGACATAAATGAATGTCTAATGACCTACCACAAAGTGCGCCAACGCATACCCTATTTTAGAAGGCACTTCAAAAAATATAAAATACTACAAAATCCCGCTGACGACCCGACAATGACCATTGATGATAGGAAGTTGTTATTTAGACATAAATGAATGTCTTATGACCTACCACAAAGTGCGCCAACGCATATCCTATTTTAGAAGGCACTTCAAAAAATATAAAATACTACAAAATCCCCCTGACGACCCGACAATGACCATTGATGATAGGAAGTTGTTATTTAGACATAAATGAATGTCTAATGCCTACCACAAAGTGCGCCAACGCATATCCTATTTTAGAAGGCACTTCAAAAAATATAAAATACTTCAAAATCCCCCTGACGACCCGACAATGATCTTTGATGATGGAAAGTTGTTATTTAGACATAAATGAATGTCTAATAACCTACCACAAAGTGCGCCAACGCATATCCTATTTTAGAAGGCAATTCAAAAAATATAAAATACTACAAAATCCCCCTGACGACCCGGCAATGACCATTGATGATAGGAAGTTGTTATTTAGACATAAATGAGTGTCTAATGACCTATTACAAAGTGCGCTAACGCATATCCTATTTTAGAAGGCACTTCAAAAAATATAAAATACTACAAAATCCCCCTGACGACCCGACAATGACCATTGATGATAGGAAGTTGTTATTTAGACATGAATGAATGTCTAATGCCTACCACAAAGTGCGCCAACACATATCCTATTTTAGAAGGCACTTCAAAAACTATAAAATACTACAAAATCCACCTGACGACCCGACAATGACCATTGATTATAGGAAGTTGTTATTTAGACATAAATGAATGTCTAATGACCTACCACAAAGTGCGCCAACGCATATCCTATTTTAGAAGGCACTTCAAAAAATATATAATACTACAAAATCCCCCTGACGACCCGACAATGACCATTGATAATAGGAAGTTGTTATTTAGACATAAATGAATGTCTAATGACCTACCACAAAGTGCGCCAACGCATATCCTATTTTAGAAGGCACTTCAATAAATATAAAATACTACAAAATCCCCCTGACGACCCGACAATGACCATTGATGATAGGAAGTTGTTATTTAGACATAAGTGAATGTCTAATGCCCTACCACAAAGTTCGCCAACGCATATCCTATTTTAGAAGGCACTTCAAAAGATATAAAATACTACAAAATCCCCCTGACGACCCGACAATGACCATTGATGATAGAAAGTTGTTATTTAGACATAAATGAATGTCTAATGACCTACCACAAAGTGCGTCAATGCATATCCTATTTTAGAAGGCACTTCAAAAAATATAAAATACTACAAAATCCCCCTGACGACCCGACAATGACCATTGATGATGGGAAGTTGTTATTTAGACATGAATGAATGTCTAATGCCTACCACAAAGTGCACCAACGCATATCCTATTTTAGAAGGCACTTCAAAAAATATAAAATACTACAAAATCCCCCTGACGACCCGACAATGATCTTTGATGATGGAAAGTTGTTATTTAGACATAAATGAATGTCTAATAACCTACCACAAAGTGCGCCAACGCATATCCTATTTTAGAAGGCACTTCAAATATATAAAATACTACAAAATCCCCCTGACGACCAGACAATGACCATTGATGAAAAGAAGTTGTTATTTAGACATAAATGAGTGTCTAATGACCTACCACAAAGTGCGCCATTGCATATCCTATTTTAGAAGGCACTTCAAAAATATAAAATACTACAAAATCCCCCTGACGACCCGACAATGACCATTGATGATAGGAAGTTATTATTTAGACATGAATGAATGTCTAATGCCTACCACAAAGTGCGCCAACACATATCCTATTTTAGAAGGCACTTCAAAAACTATAAAATACTACAAAATCCCCCTGACGACCCGACAATGACCATTGATTATAGGAACTTGTTATTTAGACATAAATGAATGTCTAATGACCTACCACAAAGTGCGCCAACGCATATCCTATTTTAGAAGGCAATTCAAAAAATATAAAATACTACAAAATCCCCCTGACGACCCGACAATGACCATTGATGATAGGAAGTTGTTATTTAGACATAAATGAATGTCTAATGACCTACCACAAAGTGCGCCAACGCATATCCTATTTTAGAAGGCACTTCAAAAAATATATAATACTACAAAATCCCCCTGACGACCCGACAATGACCATTGATGATAGGAAGTTGTTATTTAAACATAAATGAATGTCTAATGACCTACCACAAAGTGCGCCAACGCATATCCTATTTTAGAAGGCACTTCAAAGAATATATAATACTACAAAATCCCCCTGACGACCCGACAATGACCATTGATAATAGGAAGTTGTTATTTAGACATAAATGAATGTCTAATGACCTACCACAAAGTGCGCCAACGCATATCTTATTTTAGAAGGCACTTCAAAAAATATAAAATACTACAAAATCCCCCTGACGACCCGACAATGACCATTGATGATAGGAAGTTGTTATTTAGACATAAGTGAATGTCTAATGCCCTACCACAAAGTTCGCCAACGCATATCCTATTTTAGAAGGCACTTCAAAAGATATAAAATACTACAAAATCCCCCTGACGACCCGACAATGACCATTGATGATAGGAAGTTGTTACTTAGACATAAATGAATGTCTAATGACCTACCACAAAGTGCGTCAATGCATATCCTATTTTAGAAGGCACTTCAAAAACTATAAAATACTACAAAATCCCCCTGACGACCCGACAATGACCATTGATTATAGGAAGTTGTTATTTAGACATAAATGAATGTCTAATGACCTACCACTAAGTGCGCCAACGCATATCCTATTTCAGAAGGCAATTCAAAAAATATAAAATACTACAAAATCCCCCTGACGACCCGACAATGACCATTGATGATAGGAAGTTGTTATTTAGACATAAATGAATGTCTAATGACCTACCACAAAGTGCGCCAACGCATATCCTATTTTAGAAGGCACTTCAAAAAATATATAATACTACAAAATCCCCCTGACGACCCGACAATGACCTTTGATAATAGGAAGTTGTTATTTAGACATAAATGAATGTCTAATGACCTACCACAAAGTGCGCCAACGCATATCCTATTTTAGAAGGCACTTCAAAAAATATAAAATACTACAAAATCCCCCTGACGACCCGACAATGACCATTGATGATAGGAAGTTGTTATTTAGACATAAGTGAATGTCTAATGCCCTACCACAAAGTTCGCCAACGCATATCCTATTTTAGAAGGCACTTCAAAAGATATAAAATACTACAAAATCCCCCTGACGACCCGACAATGACCATTGATGATAGGAAGTTGTTATTTAGACATAATTGAATGTCTAATGACCTACCACAAAGTGCGTCAATGCATATCCTATTTTAGAAGGCACTTCAAAAAATATAAAATACTACAAAATCCCCCTGACGACCCGACAATGACCATTGATGATAGGAAGTTGTTATTTAGACATGAATGAATGTCTAATGCCTACCACAAAGTGCACCAACGCATATCCTATTTTAGAAGGCACTTCAAAAAATATAAAATACTACAAAATCCCCCTGACGACCCGACAATGATCTTTGATGATGGAAAGTTGTTATTTAGACATGAAGGAATGTCTAATAACCTACCACAAAGTGCGCCAACGCATATCCTATTTTAGAAGGCACTTCAAAAATATAAAATACTACAAAATCCCCCTGACGACCAGACAATGACCATTGATGATAGGAAGTTGTTATTTAGACATAATTGAGTGTCTAATGACCTACCACAAAGTGCGCCAACGCATATCCTATTTTAGAAGGCACTTCAAAAAATATAAAATACTACAAAATCCCGCTGACGACCCGACAATGACCATTGATGATGGGAAGTTGTTATTTAGACATAAATGAATGTCTCATGACCTACCACAAAGTGCGCCAACGCATATCCTATTTTAGAAGGCAATTCAAAAAATATAAAATACTACAAAATCCCCCTGACGACCCGACAATGACCATTGATGATAGGAAGTTGTTATTTAGACATGAATGAATGTCTAATGACCTACCACAAAGTGCGCCAACGCATATCCTATTTTAGAAGGCACTTCAAAAATATAAAATACTACAAAATCCCCCTGACGACCAGACAATGACCATTGATGATAGGAAGTTGTTATTTAGACATAAATGAGTGTCTATTGACCTACCACAAAGTGCGCCAACGCATATCCTATTTTAGAAGGCACTTCAAAAAATATAAAATACTACAAAATCCCGCTGACGACCCGACAATGACCATTGATGATGGGAAGTTGTTATTTAGACATAAATGAATGTCTTATGACCTACCACAAAGTGCGCCAACGCATATCCTATTTTAGAAGGCACTTCAAAAAATATAAAATACCACAAAATCCCCCTGACGACCCGACAATGACCATTGATGATAGGAAGTTGTTATTTAGACATAAATGAATGTCTAATGACCTACCACAAAGTGCGCCAACGCATATCCTATTTTAGAAGGCACTTCAAAAAATATAAAATACTACAAAATCCCCCTGACGACCCGACAATGACCATTGATGATAGGAAGTTGTTATTTAGACATAAATGAATGTCTAATGACCTACCACAAAGTGCGCCAACGCATATCCTACTTTAGAAGGCACTTCAAAAAATATAAAATACTACAAAATCCCCCTGACGACCCGACAATGACCATTGATGATAGGAAGTTGTTATTTAGACATAAATGAATGTCTAATGACCTACCACAAAGTGCGCCAACGCATATCCTATTTTAGAAGGCACTTCAAAAAATATAAAATACTACAAAATCCCCCTGACGACCCGACAATGACCATTGATTATAGGAACTTGTTATTTAGACATAAATGAATGTCTAATGACCTACCACAAAGTGCGCCAACGCATATCCTATTTTAGAAGGCAATTCAAAAAATATAAAATACTACAAAATCCCCCTGACGACCCGACAATGACCATTGATGATAGGAAGTTGTTATTTAGACATAAATGAATGTCTAATGACCTACCACAAAGTGCGCCAACGCATATCCTATTTTAGAAGGCACTTCAAAAAATATATAATACTACAAAATCCCCCTGACGACCCGACAATGACCATTGATGATAGGAAGTTGTTATTTAAACATAAATGAATGTCTAATGACCTACCACAAAGTGCGCCAACGCATATCCTATTTTAGAAGGCACTTCAAAGAATATATAATACTACAAAATCCCCCTGACGACCCGACAATGACCATTGATAATAGGAAGTTGTTATTTAGACATAAATGAATGTCTAATGACCTACCACAAAGTGCGCCAACGCATATCTTATTTTAGAAGGCACTTCAAAAAATATAAAATACTACAAAATCCCCCTGACGACCCGACAATGACCATTGATGATAGGAAGTTGTTATTTAGACATAAGTGAATGTCTAATGCCCTACCACAAAGTTCGCCAACGCATATCCTATTTTAGAAGGCACTTCAAAAGATATAAAATACTACAAAATCCCCCTGACGACCCGACAATGACCATTGATGATAGGAAGTTGTTACTTAGACATAAATGAATGTCTAATGACCTACCACAAAGTGCGTCAATGCATATCCTATTTTAGAAGGCACTTCAAAAACTATAAAATACTACAAAATCCCCCTGACGACCCGACAATGACCATTGATTATAGGAAGTTGTTATTTAGACATAAATGAATGTCTAATGACCTACCACTAAGTGCGCCAACGCATATCCTATTTCAGAAGGCAATTCAAAAAATATAAAATACTACAAAATCCCCCTGACGACCCGACAATGACCATTGATGATAGGAAGTTGTTATTTAGACATAAGTGAATGTCTAATAACCTACCACAAAGTGCGCCAACGCATATCCTATTTTAGAAGGCACTTCAAAAAATATAAAATACTACAAAATCCCGCTGACGACCCGACAATGACCATTGATGATGGGAAGTTGTTATTTAGACATAAATGAATGTCTTATGACCTACCACAAAGTGCGCCAACGCATATCCTATTTTAGAAGGCAATTCAAAAAATATAAAATACTACAAAATCCCCCTGACGACCCGACAATGACCATTGATGATAGGAAGTTGTTATTTAGACATGAATGAATGTCTAATGACCTACCACAAAGTGCGCCAACGCATATCCTATTTTAGAAGGCACTTCAAAAATATAAAATACTACAAAATCCCCCTGACGACCAGACAATGACCATTGATGATAGGAAGTTGTTATTTAGACATAAATGAGTGTCTAATGACCTACCACAAAGTGCGCCAACGCATATCCTATTTTAGAAGGCACTTCAAAAAATATAAAATACTACAAAATCCCGCTGACGACCCGACAATGACCATTGATGATGGGAAGTTGTTATTTAAACATAAATGAATGTCTTATGACCTACCACAGAGTGCGCCAACGCATATCCTATTTTAGAAGGCACTTCAAAAAATATAAAATACCACAAAATCCCCCTGACGACCCGACAATGACCATTGATGATAGGAAGTTGTTATTTAGACATAAATGAATGTCTAATGACCTACCACAAAGTGCGCCAACGCATATCCTATTTTAGAAGGCACTTCAAAAAATATAAAATACTACAAAATCCCCCTGACGACCCGACAATGACCATTGATGATAGGAAGTTGTTATTTAGACATAAATGAATGTCTAATGACCTACCACAAAGTGCGCCAACGCATATCCTACTTTAGAAGGCACTTCAAAAAATATAAAATACTACAAAATCCCCCTGACGACCCGACAATGACCATTGATGATAGGAAGTTGTTATTTAGACATAAATGAATGTCTAATGACCTACCACAAAGTGCGCCAACGCATATCCTATTTTAGAAGGCACTTCAAAAAATGTAAAATACTACAAAATCCCCCTGACGACCCGACAATGACCATTGATTATAGGAACTTGTTATTTAGACATAAATGAATGTCTAATGACCTACCACAAAGTGCGCCAACGCATATCCTATTTTAGAAGGCAATTCAAAAAATATAAAATACTACAAAATCCCCCTGACGACCCGACAATGACCATTGATGATAGGAAGTTGTTATTTAGACATAAATGAATGTCTAATGACCTACCACAAAGTGCGCCAACGCATATCCTATTTTAGAAGGCACTTCAAAAAATATATAATACTACAAAATCCCCCTGACGACCCGACAATGACCATTGATGATAGGAAGTTGTTATTTAAACATAAATGAATGTCTAATGACCTACCACAAAGTGCGCCAACGCATATCCTATTTTAGAAGGCACTTCAAAGAATATATAATACTACAAAATCCCCCTGACGACCCGACAATGACCATTGATAATAGGAAGTTGTTATTTAGACATAAATGAATGTCTAATGACCTACCACAAAGTGCGCCAACGCATATCTTATTTTAGAAGGCACTTCAAAAAATATAAAATACTACAAAATCCCCCTGACGACCCGACAATGACCATTGATGATAGGAAGTTGTTATTTAGACATAAGTGAATGTCTAATGCCCTACCACAAAGTTCGCCAACGCATATCCTATTTTAGAAGGCACTTCAAAAGATATAAAATACTACAAAATCCCCCTGACGACCCGACAATGACCATTGATGATAGGAAGTTGTTACTTAGACATAAATGAATGTCTAATGACCTACCACAAAGTGCGTCAATGCATATCCTATTTTAGAAGGCACTTCAAAAACTATAAAATACTACAAAATCCCCCTGACGACCCGACAATGACCATTGATTATAGGAAGTTGTTATTTAGACATAAATGAATGTCTAATGACCTACCACTAAGTGCGCCAACGCATATCCTATTTCAGAAGGCAATTCAAAAATTATAAAATACTACAAAATCCCCCTGACGACCCGACAATGACCATTGATGATAGGAAGTTGTTATTTAGACATAAGTGAATGTCTATTAACCTACCACAAAGTGCGCCAACGCATATCCTATTTTAGAAGGCACTTCAAAAATATAAAATACTACAAAATCCCCCTGACGACCAGACAATGACCATTGATGATAGGAAGTTGTTATTTAGACATAATTGAGTGTCTAATGACCTACCACAAAGTGCGCCAACGCATATCCTATTTTAGAAGGCACTTCAAAAAATATATAATACTACAAAATCCCCCTGACGACCCGACAATGACCATTGATGATAGGAAGTTGTTATTTAGACATAAATGAATGTCTAATGACCTACCACAAAGTGCGCCAACGCATATCCTATTTTAGAAGGCACTTCAAAAAATATAAAATACAACAAAATCCCCCTGACGACCCGACAATGACCATTGATGATAGGAAGTTGTTATTTAGACATAAATGAATGTCTAATGACCTACCACAAAGTGCGCCAACGCATATCCTACTTTAGAAGGCACTTCAAAAAATATAAAATACTACAAAATCCCCCTGACGACCCGACAATGACCATTGATGATAGGAAGTTGTTATTTAGACATAAATGAATGTCTAATGACCTACCACAAAGTGCGCCAACGCATATCCTATTTTAGAAGGCACTTCAAAAAATATAAAATACTACAAAATCCCCCTGACGACCCGACAATGACCATTGATGATAGGAAGTTGTTATTTAGACATGAATGAATGTCTAATGACCTACCACAAAGTGCGCCAACGCATATCCTATTTTAGAAGGCACTTCAAAAAATATAAAATACTACAAAATCCCCCTGACGACCCGACAATGACCATTGATGATAGGAAGTTGTTATTTAGACATAAATGAATGTCTAATGACCTACCACAAAGTGCGCCAACGCATATCCTATTTTAGAAGGCACTTCAAAAAATATAAAATACTACAAAATCCCCCTGACGACCCGACAATGACCATTGATGATAGGAAGTTGTTATTTAGACATAAATGAATGTCTAATGACCTACCACAAAGTGCGCCAACGCATATCCTACTTTAGAAGGCACTTCAAAAAATATAAAATACTACAAAATCCCCCTGACGACCCGACAATGACCATTGATGATAGGAAGTTGTTATTTAGACATAAATGAATGTCTAATGACCTACCACAAAGTGCGCCAACGCATATCCTATTTTAGAAGGCACTTCAAAAAATATAAAATACTACAAAATCCCCCTGACGACCCGACAATGACCATTGATGATAGGAAGTTGTTATTTAGACATAAATGAATGTCTAATGACCTACCACAAAGTGCGCCAATGCATATCCTAATTTAGAAGGCACTTCAAAAAATTTGAAATACTACAAAATCCCTCTGACGACCCGACAATGACCATTGATGATAGGAAGTTGTTATTAAGACATAAATGAATGTCTAATGACCTACCACAAAGTGCGCCAACGCATACCCTATTTTAGAAGGCACTTCAAAAAATATAAAATACTACAAAATCCCGCTGACGACCCGACAATGACCATTGATGATAGGAAGTTGTTATTTAGACATAAATGAATGTCTTATGACCTACCACAAAGTGCGCCAACGCATATCCTATTTTAGAAGGCACTTCAAAAAATATAAAATACTACAAAATCCCCCTGACGACCCGACAATGACCATTGATGATAGGAAGTTGTTATTTAGACATAAATGAATGTCTAATGCCTACCACAAAGTGCGCCAACGCATATCCTATTTTAGAAGGCACTTCAAAAAATATAAAATACTTCAAAATCCCCCTGACGACCCGACAATGATCTTTGATGATGGAAAGTTGTTATTTAGACATAAATGAATGTCTAATAACCTACCACAAAGTGCGCCAACGCATATCCTATTTTAGAAGGCAATTCAAAAAATATAAAATACTACAAAATCCCCCTGACGACCCGGCAATGACCATTGATGATAGGAAGTTGTTATTTAGACATAAATGAGTGTCTAATGACCTATTACAAAGTGCGCCAACGCATATCCTATTTTAGAAGGCACTTCAAAAAATATAAAATACTACAAAATCCCCCTGACGACCCGACAATGATCTTTGATGATAGGAAGTTGTTATTTAGACATGAATGAATGTCTAATGCCTACCACAAAGTGCGCCAACACATATCCTATTTTAGAAGGCACTTCAAAAACTATAAAATACTACAAAATCCACCTGACGACCCGACAATGACCATTGATTATAGGAAGTTGTTATTTAGACATAAATGAATGTCTAATGACCTACCACAAAGTGCGCCAACGCATATCCTATTTTAGAAGGCACTTCAAAAAATATATAATACTACAAAATCCCCCTGACGACCCGACAATGACCATTGATAATAGGAAGTTGTTATTTAGACATAAATGAATGTCTAATGACCTACCACAAAGTGCGCCAACGCATATCCTATTTTAGAAGGCACTTCAAAAAATATAAAATACTACAAAATCCCCCTGACGACCCGACAATGATCTTTGATGATGGAAAGTTGTTATTTAGACATAAATGAATGTCTAATAACCTACCACAAAGTGCGCCAACGCATATCCTATTTTAGAAGGCACTTCAAATATATAAAATACTACAAAATCCCCCTGACGACCAGACAATGACCATTGATGAAAAGAAGTTGTTATTTAGACATAAATGAGTGTCTAATGACCTACCACAAAGTGCGCCAACGCATATCCTATTTTAGAAGGCACTTCAAAAATATAAAATACTACAAAATCCCCCTGACGACCCGACAATGACCATTGATGATAGGAAGTTATTATTTAGACATGAATGAATGTCTAATGCCTACCACAAAGTGCGCCAACACATATCCTATTTTAGAAGGCACTTCAAAAACTATAAAATACTACAAAATCCCCCTGACGACCCGACAATGACCATTGATTATAGGAACTTGTTATTTAGACATAAATGAATGTCTAATGACCTACCACAAAGTGCGCCAACGCATATCCTATTTTAGAAGGCAATTCAAAAAATATAAAATACTACAAAATCCCCCTGACGACCCGACAATGACCATTGATGATAGGAAGTTGTTATTTAGACATAAATGAATGTCTAATGACCTACCACAAAGTGCGCCAACGCATATCCTATTTTAGAAGGCACTTCAAAAAATATATAATACTACAAAATCCCCCTGACGACCCGACAATGACCATTGATGATAGGAAGTTGTTATTTAAACATAAATGAATGTCTAATGACCTACCACAAAGTGCGCCAACGCATATCCTATGTTAGAAGGCACTTCAAAGAATATATAATACTACAAAATCCCCCTGACGACCCGACAATGACCATTGATAATAGGAAGTTGTTATTTAGACATAAATGAATGTCTAATGACCTACCACAAAGTGCGCCAACGCATATCTTATTTTAGAAGGCACTTCAAAAAATATAAAATACTACAAAATCCCCCTGACGACCCGACAATGACCATTGATGATAGGAAGTTGTTATTTAGACATAAGTGAATGTCTAATGCCCTACCACAAAGTTCGCCAACGCATATCCTATTTTAGAAGGCACTTCAAAAGATATAAAATACTACAAAATCCCCCTGACGACCCGACAATGACCATTGATGATAGGAAGTTGTTACTTAGACATAAATGAATGTCTAATGACCTACCACAAAGTGCGTCAATGCATATCCTATTTTAGAAGGCACTTCAAAAACTATAAAATACTACAAAATCCCCCTGACGACCCGACAATGACCATTGATTATAGGAAGTTGTTATTTAGACATAAATGAATGTCTAATGACCTACCACTAAGTGCGCCAACGCATATCCTATTTCAGAAGGCAATTCAAAAAATATAAAATACTACAAAATCCCCCTGACGACCCGACAATGACCATTGATGATAGGAAGTTGTTATTTAGACATAAATGAATGTCTAATGACCTACCACAAAGTGCGCCAACGCATATCCTATTTTAGAAGGCACTTCAAAAAATATATAATACTACAAAATCCCCCTGACGACCCGACAATGACCTTTGATAATAGGAAGTTGTTATTAAGACATAAATGAATGTCTAATGACCTACCACAAAGTGCGCCAACGCATATCCTATTTTAGAAGGCACTTCAAAAAATATAAAATACTACAAAATCCCCCTGACGACCCGACAATGACCATTGATGATAGGAAGTTGTTATTTAGACATAAGTGAATGTCTAATGCCCTACCACAAAGTTCGCCAACGCATATCCTATTTTAGAAGGCACTTCAAAAGATATAAAAT
Organism: Chrysolina americana; assembly: GCA_958502065.1. Lineage (NCBI taxonomy): Eukaryota > Metazoa > Arthropoda > Insecta > Coleoptera > Chrysomelidae > Chrysolina > Chrysolina americana. Next base: position 53,555,117 of record OY293420.1, on the reverse strand, counting down.
ACTACAAAATCCCCCTGACGACCCGACAATGACCATTGATGATAGGAAGTTGTTATTTAGACATAATTGAATGTCTAATGACCTACTACAAAGTGCACCAACGCATATCCTACTTTAGAAGGCACTTCAAAAAATATAAAATACTACAAAATCCCCCTGACGACCCGACAATGACCATTGATGATGGGAAGTTGTTATTTAGACATAAATGAATGTCTAATGCCTACCACAAAGTGCGCCAACGCATATCCTATTTTAGAAGGCACTTCAAAAAATATAAAATACTACAAAATCCCCCTGACGACCCGACAATGACCATTGATGATAGGAAGTTGTTATTTAGACATAAATGAATGTCTAATGACCTACCACAAAGTGCGCCAATGCATATCCTAATTTAGAAGACACTTCAAAAAATTTGAAATACTACAAAATCCCTCTGACGACCCGACAATGACCATTGATGATAGGAAGTTGTTATTAAGACATAAATGAATGTCTAATGACCTATCACAAAGTGCGCCAACGCATACCCTATTTTAGAAGGCACTTCAAAAAATATAAAATACTACAAAATCCCGCTGACGACCCGACAATGACCATTGATGATAGGAAGTTGTTATTTAGACATAAATGAATGTCTTATGACATACCACAAAGTGCGCCAACGCATATCCTATTTTAGAAGGCACTTCAAAAAATATAAAATACTACAAAATCCCCCTGACGACCCGACAATGACCATTGATGATAGGAAAATGTTATTTAGACATAAATGAATGTCTAATGCCTACCACACAGTGCGCCAACGCATATCCTATTTTAGAAGGCACTTCAAAAAATATAAAATACTTCAAAATCCCCCTGACGACCCGACAATGATCTTTGATGATAGAAAGTTGTTATTTAGACATAAATGAATGTCTAATAACCTACCACAAAGTGCGCCAACGCATATCCTATTTTAGAAGGCAATTCAAAAAATATAAAATACTACAAAATCCCCCTGACGACCCGACAATGACCATTGATGATAGGAAGTTGTTATTTAGACATAAATGAGTGTCTAATGACCTACCACAAAGTGCGCTAACGCATATCCTATTTTAGAAGGCACTTCAAAAAATATAAAATACTACAAAATCCCCCTGACGACCCGACAATGACCATTGATGATAGGAAGTTGTTATTTAAACATAAATGAATGTCTAATGACCTACCACAAAGTGCGTCAATGCATATCCTATTTTAGAAGGCACTTCAAAAAATATAAAATACTACAAAATCCCCCTGACGACCCGACAATGACCATTGATGATAGGAAGTTGTTATTTAGACATGAATGAATGTCTAATGCCTACCACAAAGTGCACCAACGCATATCCTATTTTAGAAGGCACTTCAAAAAATATAAAATACTACAAAATCCCCCTGACGACCCGACAATGATCTTTGATGATGGAAAGTTGTTATTTAGACATAAATGAATGTCTAATAACCTACCACAAAGTGCGCCAACGCATATCCTATTTTAGAAGGCACTTCAAAAATATAAAATACTACAAAATCCCCCTGACGACCAGACAATGACCATTGATGATAGGAAGTTGTTATTTAGACATAAATGAGTGTCTAATGACCTACCACAAAGTGCGCCAACGCATATCCTATTTTAGAAGGCACTTCAAAAAATATAAAATACTACAAAATCCCGCTGACGACCCGACAATGACCATTGATGATAGGAAGTTGTTATTTAGACATGAATGAATGTCTTATGACCTACCACAAAGTGCGCCAACGCATATCCTATTTTAGAAGGCACTTCAAAAAATATAAAATACCACAAAATCCCCCTGACGACCCGACAATGACCATTGATGATAGGAAGTTGTTATTTAGACATAAATGAATGTCTAATGACCTACCACAAAGTGCGCCAACGCATATCCTATTTTAGAAGGCACTTCAAAAAATATAAAATCTACAAAGTCCCCCTGACGACCCGACAATGACCATTGATGATAGGAAGTTGTTATTTAGACATAAATGAATGTCTAATGACCCACCGTAAAGTGCGCCAACGCATATCCTATTTTAGAAGGCACTTCAAAAGATATAGAATACTACAAAATCCCCCTGACGACCCGACAATGACCATTGATGATAGGAAGTTGTTATTTAGACATAAATGAATGTCTAATGACCTACCACAAAGTGCGTCAATGCATATCCTATTTTAGAAGGCACTTCAAAAAATATAAAATACTACAAAATCCCCCTGACGACCCGACAATGACCATTGATGATGGGAAGTTGTTATTTAGACATAAATTAATGTCTAATGACCTACCACAAAGTGCGCCAACGCATATCCTATTTTAGAAGGCACTTCAAAAAATATAAAATACTACAAAATCCCCCTGACGACCCGACAATGACCATTGATGATAGGAAGTTGTTACTTAGACATAAATGAATATCTAATGACCTACCACATAGTGCGCCAACGCATATCCTATTTTAGAAGGCACTTCAAAAAATATAAAATACTACAAAATCCCCCTGACGACCCGACAATGACCATTGATGATAGGAAGTTGTTATTTAGACATAAATGAATGTCTAATGACCTACCACAAAGTGCGCCAACGCATATCCTATTTTAGAAGGCACTTCAAAAAATATAAAATCTACAAAATCCCCCTGACGACCCGACAATGACCATTGATGATAGGAAGTTGTTATTTAGACATAAATGAATGTCTAATGACCTACCATAAAGTGCGCCAACGCATATCCTATTTTAGAAGGCACTTCAAAAGATATAGAATACTACAAAATCCCCCTGACGACCCGACAATGACCATTGATGATAGGAAGTTGTTATTTAGACATAAATGAATGTCTAATGACCTACCACAAAGTGCGTCAATGCATATCCTATTTTAGAAGGCACTTCAAAAAATATAAAATACTACAAAATCCCCCTGACGACCCGACAATGACCATTGATGATAGGAAGTTGTTATTTAGACATAAATGAATGTCTAATGACCTACCACAAAGTGCGCCAACGCATATCCTATTTTAGAAGGCACTTCAAAAAATATAAAATACTACAAAATCCCCCTGACGACCCGACAATGACCATTGATGATAGGAAGTTGTTACTTAGACATAAATGAATATCTAATGACCTACCACATAGTGCGCCAACGCATATCCTATTTTAGAAGGCACTTCAAAAAATATAAAATACTACAAAATCCCCCTGACGACCCGACAATGACCATTGATGATAGGAAGTTGTTATTTAGACATAAATGAATGTCTAATGACCTACCACAAAGTGCGCCAACGCATTTCCTTTTTTAGAAGGCACTTCAAAAAATATAAAATACTACAAAATCCCCTGACGACCCGACAATGACCATTGATGATAGGAAGTTGTTATTTAGACATAAATGAATGTCTAATGACCTACCACAAAGTGCGCCAACGCATATCCTATTTTAGAAGGCACTTCAAAAAATATAAAATACTACAAAATCCCCCTGACGACCCGACAATGACCATTGATGATAGAAAGTTGTTTTTCAGACATAAATGAATGTCAAATGACCTATCACAAAGTTGCCAACGCATATCCTATTTTAGAAGGCACTTCAAAAAATATAAAATACTACAAAATCCCCCTGACGACTCGACAATGACCATTGATGATAGGAAGTTGTTATTTAGACATAAGTGAATGTCTGATGACCTACCACAAAGTGCGCCAACGCATATCCTATTTTAGAAGGCACTTCAAAAATTATAAAATACTACAAAATCCCCCTGACGATCCGACAATGACCATTGATGATAGGAAGTTGTTATTTAGTTATAAATGAATGTCTAATGACCTACCACAAAGTGCGCCAACGCATATCCTATTTTAGAAGGCACTTCAAAAAATATAATATACTACAAAATCCCTCTGACGACCCGACAATGACCATTGATGATAGGAAGTTGTTATTTAGACATAAATGAATGTCTAATGACCTACCACAAAGTGCGCCAACGCATATCCTATTTTAGAAGGCACTTCAAAAAATATAAAATACTACAAAATTCCCCTGACGTCCCGACAATGACCATTGATGATAGGAAGTTGTTATTTAGACATAAATGAATGTCTAATGACCTACCACAAAGTGCGCCAACGCATATCCTATTTTAGAAGGCACTTCAAAAAATATAAAATACTACAAATTCCCCCTGACGACCCGACAATGACCATTGATGATAGGAAGTTGTTATTTAGACATAAATGAATGTCTAATGACCTACCACAAAGTGCGCCAACGCATATCCTATTTTAGAAGGCACTTCAAAAAATATAAAATACTACAAAATCCCCCTGACGACCCGACAATGACCATTGATGATAAGAAGTTGTTATTTAGACATAAATGAATGTCTAATGACCTACTACAAAGTGCACCAACGCATATCCTACTTTAGAAGGCACTTCAAAAAATATAAAATACTACAAAATCCCCCTGACGACCCGACAATGACCATTGATGATGGGAAGTTGTTATTTAGACATAAATGAATGTCTAATGCCTACCACAAAGTGCGCCAACGCATATCCTATTTTAGAAGGCACTTCAAAAAATATATAATACTACAAAATCCCCCTGACGACCCGACAATGACCATTGATAATAGGAAGTTGTTATTTAGACATAAATGAATGTCTAATGACCTACCACAAAGTGCGCCAACGCATATCCTATTTTAGAAGGCACTTCAAAAAATATAAAATACTACAAAATCCCCCTGACGACCCGACAATGATCTTTGATGATGGAAAGTTGTTATTTAGACATAAATGAATGTCTAATAACCTACCACAAAGTGCGCCAACGCATATCCTATTTTAGAAGGCACTTCAAATATATAAAATACTACAAAATCCCCCTGACGACCAGACAATGACCATTGATGAAAAGAAGTTGTTATTTAGACATAAATGAGTGTCTAATGACCTACCACAAAGTGCGCCAACGCATATCCTATTTTAGAAGGCACTTCAAAAATATAAAATACTACAAAATCCCCCTGACGACCCGACAATGACCATTGATGATAGGAAGTTATTATTTAGACATGAATGAATGTCTAATGCCTACCACAAAGTGCGCCAACACATATCCTATTTTAGAAGGCACTTCAAAAACTATAAAATACTACAAAATCCCCCTGACGACCCGACAATGACCATTGATTATAGGAACTTGTTATTTAGACATAAATGAATGTCTAATGACCTACCACAAAGTGCGCCAACGCATATCCTATTTTAGAAGGCAATTCAAAAAATATAAAATACTACAAAATCCCCCTGACGACCCGACAATGACCATTGATGATAGGAAGTTGTTATTTAGACATAAATGAATGTCTAATGACCTACCACAAAGTGCGCCAACGCATATCCTATTTTAGAAGGCACTTCAAAAAATATATAATACTACAAAATCCCCCTGACGACCCGACAATGACCATTGATGATAGGAAGTTGTTATTTAAACATAAATGAATGTCTAATGACCTACCACAAAGTGCGCCAACGCATATCCTATGTTAGAAGGCTCTTCAAAGAATATATAATACTACAAAATCCCCCTGACGACCCGACAATGACCATTGATAATAGGAAGTTGTTATTTAGACATAAATGAATGTCTAATGACCTACCACAAAGTGCGCCAACGCATATCTTATTTTAGAAGGCACTTCAAAAAATATAAAATACTACAAAATCCCCCTGACGACCCGACAATGACCATTGATGATAGGAAGTTGTTATTTAGACATAAGTGAATGTCTAATGCCCTACCACAAAGTTCGCCAACGCATATCCTATTTTAGAAGGCACTTCAAAAGATATAAAATACTACAAAATCCCCCTGACGAACCGACAATGACCATTGATGATAGGAAGTTGTTACTTAGACATAAATGAATGTCTAATGACCTACCACAAAGTGCGTCAATGCATATCCTATTTTAGAAGGCACTTCAAAAACTATAAAATACTACAAAATCCCCCTGACGACCCGACAATGACCATTGATTATAGGAAGTTGTTATTTAGACATAAATGAATGTCTAATGACCTACCACTAAGTGCGCCAACGCATATCCTATTTCAGAAGGCAATTCAAAAAATATAAAATACTACGAAATCCCCCTGACGACCCGACAATGACCATTGATGATAGGAAGTTGTTATTTAGACATAAATGAATGTCTAATGACCTACCACAAAGTGCGCCAACGCATATCCTATTTTAGAAGGCACTTCAAAAAATATATAATACTACAAAATCCCCCTGACGACCCGACAATGACCTTTGATAATAGGAAGTTGTTATTAAGACATAAATGAATGTCTAATGACCTACCACAAAGTGCGCCAACGCATATCCTATTTTAGAAGGCACTTCAAAAAATATAAAATACTACAAAATCCCCCTGACGACCCGACAATGACCATTGATGATAGGAAGTTGTTATTTAGACATAAGTGAATGTCTAATGCCCTACCACAAAGTTCGCCAACGCATATCCTATTTTAGAAGGCACTTCAAAAGATATAAAATACTACAAAATCCCCCTGACGACCCGACAATGACCATTGATGATAGGAAGTTGTTATTTAGACATAATTGAATGTCTAATGACCTACTACAAAGTGCACCAACGCATATCCTACTTTAGAAGGCACTTCAAAAAATATAAAATACTACAAAATCCCCCTGACGACCCGACAATGACCATTGATGATGGGAAGTTGTTATTTAGACATAAATGAATGTCTAATGCCTACCACAAAGTGCGCCAACGCATATCCTATTTTAGAAGGCACTTCAAAAAATATAAAATACTACAAAATCCCCCTGACGACCCGACAATGACCATTGATGATAGGAAGTTGTTATTTAGACATAAATGAATGTCTAATGACCTACCACAAAGTGCGCCAATGCATATCCTAATTTAGAAGACACTTCAAAAAATTTGAAATACTACAAAATCCCTCTGACGACCCGACAATGACCATTGATGATAGGAAGTTGTTATTAAGACATAAATGAATGTCTAATGACCTATCACAAAGTGCGCCAACGCATACCCTATTTTAGAAGGCACTTCAAAAAATATAAAATACTACAAAATCCCGCTGACGACCCGACAATGACCATTGATGATAGGAAGTTGTTATTTAGACATAAATGAATGTCTAATGACCTACCACAAAGTGCGCCAACGCATATCCTATTTTAGAAGGCACTTCAAAAAATATAAAATACTACAAAATCCCCCTGACGACCCGACAATGCCCATTGATGATAAGAAGTTGTTATTTAGACATAAATGAATGTCTAATGACCTACTACAAAGTGCACCAACGCATATCCTACTTTAGAAGGCACTTCAAAAAATATAAAATACTACAAAATCCCCCTGACGACCCGACAATGACCATTGATGATGGGAAGTTGTTATTTAGACATAAATGAATGTCTAATGCCTACCACAAAGTGCGCCAACGCATATCCTATTTTAGAAGGCACTTCAAAAAATATATAATACTACAAAATCCCCCTGACGACCCGACAATGACCATTGATAATAGGAAGTTGTTATTTAGACATAAATGAATGTCTAATGACCTACCACAAAGTGCGCCAACGCATATCCTATTTTAGAAGGCACTTCAAAAAATATAAAATACTACAAAATCCCCCTGACGACCCGACAATGATCTTTGATGATGGAAAGTTGTTATTTAGACATAAATGAATGTCTAATAACCTACCACAAAGTGCGCCAACGCATATCCTATTTTAGAAGGCACTTCAAATATATAAAATACTACAAAATCCCCCTGACGACCAGACAATGACCATTGATGAAAAGAAGTTGTTATTTAGACATAAATGAGTGTCTAATGACCTACCACAAAGTGCGCCAACGCATATCCTATTTTAGAAGGCACTTCAAAAATATAAAATACTACAAAATCCCCCTGACGACCCGACAATGACCATTGATGATAGGAAGTTATTATTTAGACATGAATGAATGTCTAATGCCTACCACAAAGTGCGCCAACACATATCCTATTTTAGAAGGCACTTCAAAAACTATAAAATACTACAAAATCCCCCTGACGACCCGACAATGACCATTGATTATAGGAACTTGTTATTTAGACATAAATGAATGTCTAATGACCTACCACAAAGTGCGCCAACGCATATCCTATTTTAGAAGGCAATTCAAAAAATATAAAATACTACAAAATCCCCCTGACGACCCGACAATGACCATTGCTGATAGGAAGTTGTTATTTAGACATAAATGAATGTCTAATGACCTACCACAAAGTGCGCCAACGCATATCCTATTTTAGAAGGCACTTCAAAAAATATATAATACTACAAAATCCCCCTGACGACCCGACAATGACCATTGATGATAGGAAGTTGTTATTTAAACATAAATGAATGTCTAATGACCTACCACAAAGTGCGCCAACGCATATCCTATGTTAGAAGGCACTTCAAAGAATATATAATACTACAAAATCCCCCTGACGACCCGACAATGACCATTGATAATAGGAAGTTGTTATTTAGACATAAATGAATGTCTAATGACCTACCACAAAGTGCGCCAACGCATATCTTATTTTAGAAGGCACTTCAAAAAATATAAAATACTACAAAATCCCCCTGACGACCCGACAATGACCATTGATGATAGGAAGTTGTTATTTAGACATAAGTGAATGTCTAATGCCCTACCACAAAGTTCGCCAACGCATATCCTATTTTAGAAGGCACTTCAAAAGATATAAAATACTACAAAATCCCCCTGACGACCCGACAATGACCATTGATGATAGGAAGTTGTTACTTAGACATAAATGAATGTCTAATGACCTACCACAAAGTGCGTCAATGCATATCCTATTTTAGAAGGCACTTCAAAAACTATAAAATACTACAAAATCCCCCTGACGACCCGACAATGACCATTGATTATAGGAAGTTGTTATTTAGACATAAATGAATGTCTAATGACCTACCACTAAGTGCGCCAACGCATATCCTATTTCAGAAGGCAATTCAAAAAATATAAAATACTACAAAATCCCCCTGACGACCCGACAATGACCATTGATGATAGGAAGTTGTTATTTAGACATAAATGAATGTCTAATGACTTACCACAAAGTGCGCCAACGCATATCCTATTTTAGAAGGCACTTCAAAAAATATATAATACTACAAAATCCCCCTGACGACCCGACAATGACCTTTGATAATAGGAAGTTGTTATTAAGACATAAATGAATGTCTAATGACCTACCACAAAGTGCGCCAACGCATATCCTATTTTAGAAGGCACTTCAAAAAATATAAAATACTACAAAATCCCCCTGACGACCCGACAATGACCATTGATGATAGGAAGTTGTTATTTAGACATAAGTGAATGTCTAATGCCCTACCACAAAGTTCGCCAACGCATATCCTATTTTAGAAGGCACTTCAAAAGATATAAAATACTACAAAATCCCCCTGACGACCCGACAATGACCATTGATGATAGGAAGTTGTTATTTAGACATAATTGAATGTCTAATGACCTACTACAAAGTGCACCAACGCATATCCTACTTTAGAAGGCACTTCAAAAAATATAAAATACTACAAAATCCCCCTGACGACCCGACAATGACCATTGATGATGGGAAGTTGTTATTTAGACATAAATGAATGTCTAATGCCTACCACAAAGTGCGCCAACGCATATCCTATTTTAGAAGGCACTTCAAAAAATATAAAATACTACAAAATCCCCCTGACGACCCGACAATGACCATTGATGATAGGAAGTTGTTATTTAGACATAAATGAATGTCTAATGACCTACCACAAAGTGCGCCAATGCATATCCTAATTTAGAAGACACTTCAAAAAATTTGAAATACTACAAAATCCCTCTGACGACCCGACAATGACCATTGATGATAGGAAGTTGTTATTAAGACATAAATGAATGTCTAATGACCTATCACAAAGTGCGCCAACGCATACCCTATTTTAGAAGGCACTTCAAAAAATATAAAATACTACAAAATCCCGCTGACGACCCGACAATGACCATTGATGATAGGAAGTTGTTATTTAGACATAAATGAATGTCTTATGACATACCACAAAGTGCGCCAACGCATATCCTATTTTAGAAGGCACTTCAAAAAATATAAAATACTACAAAATCCCCCTGACGACCCGACAATGACCATTGATGATAGGAAAATGTTATTTAGACATAAATGAATGTCTAATGCCTACCACACAGTGCGCCAACGCATATCCTATTTTAGAAGGCACTTCAAAAAATATAAAATACTTCAAAATCCCCCTGACGACCCGACAATGATCTTTGATGATAGAAAGTTGTTATTTAGACATAAATGAATGTCTAATAACCTACCACAAAGTGCGCCAACGCATATCCTATTTTAGAAGGCAATTCAAAAAATATAAAATACTACAAAATCCCCCTGACGACCCGACAATGACCATTGATGATAGGAAGTTGTTATTTAGACATAAATGAGTGTCTAATGACCTACCACAAAGTGCGCTAACGCATATCCTATTTTAGAAGGCACTTCAAAAAATATAAAATACTACAAAATCCCCCTGACGACCCGACAATGACCATTGATGATAGGAAGTTGTTATTTAAACATAAATGAATGTCTAATGACCTACCACAAAGTGCGTCAATGCATATCCTATTTTAGAAGGCACTTCAAAAAATATAAAATACTACAAAATCCCCCTGACGACCCGACAATGACCATTGATGATAGGAAGTTGTTATTTAGACATGAATGAATGTCTAATGCCTACCACAAAGTGCACCAACGCATATCCTATTTTAGAAGGCACTTCAAAAAATATAAAATACTACAAAATCCCCCTGACGACCCGACAATGATCTTTGATGATGGAAAGTTGTTATTTAGACATAAATGAATGTCTAATAACCTACCACAAAGTGCGCCAACGCATATCCTATTTTAGAAGGCAATTCAAAAATATAAAATACTACAAAATCCCCCTGACGACCAGACAATGACCATTGATGATAGGAAGTTGTTATTTAGACATAAATGAGTGTCTAATGACCTACCACAAAGTGCGCCAACGCATATCCTATTTTAGAAGGCACTTCAAAAAATATAAAATACTACAAAATCCCGCTGACGACCCGACAATGACCATTGATGATAGGAAGTTGTTATTTAGACATGAATGAATGTCTTATGACCTACCACAAAGTGCGCCAACGCATATCCTATTTTAGAAGGCACTTCAAAAAATATAAAATACCACAAAATCCCCCTGACGACCCGACAATGACCATTGATGATAGGAAGTTGTTATTTAGACATAAATGAATGTCTAATGACCTACCACAAAGTGCGCCAACGCATATCCTATTTTAGAAGGCACTTCAAAAAATATAAAATCTACAAAGTCCCCCTGACGACCCGACAATGACCATTGATGATAGGAAGTTGTTATTTAGACATAAATGAATGTCTAATGACCCACCGTAAAGTGCGCCAACGCATATCCTATTTTAGAAGGCACTTCAAAAGATATAGAATACTACAAAATCCCCCTGACGACCCGACAATGACCATTGATGATAGGAAGTTGTTATTTAGACATAAATGAATGTCTAATGACCTACCACAAAGTGCGTCAATGCATATCCTATTTTAGAAGGCACTTCAAAAAATATAAAATACTACAAAATCCCCCTGACGACCCGACAATGACCATTGATGATAGGAAGTTGTTATTTAGACATAAATGAATGTCTAATGACCTACCACAAAGTGCGCCAACGCATATCCTATTTTAGAAGGCACTTCAAAAAATATAAAATCTACAAAATCCCCCTGACGACCCGACAATGACCATTGATGATAGGAAGTTGTTATTTAGACATAAATGAATGTCTAATGACCTACCATAAAGTGCGCCAACGCATATCCTATTTTAGAAGGCACTTCAAAAGATATAGAATACTACAAAATCCCCCTGACGACCCGACAATGACCATTGATGATAGGAAGTTGTTATTTAGACATAAATGAATGTCTAATGACCTACCACAAAGTGCGTCAATGCATATCCTATTTTAGAAGGCACTTCAAAAAATATAAAATACTACAAAATCCCCCTGACGACCCGACAATGACCATTGATGATAGGAAGTTGTTATTTAGACATAAATGAATGTCTAATGACCTACCACAAAGTGCGTCAATGCATATCCTATTTTAGAAGGCACTTCAAAAAATATAAAATACTACAAAATCCCCCTGACGACCCGACAATGACCATTGATGATAGGAAGTTGTTACTTAGACATAAATGAATATCTAATGACCTACCACAAAGTGCGCCAACGCATATCCTATTTTAGAAGGCACTTCAAAAAATATAAAATACTACAAAATCCCCCTGACGACCCGACAATGACCATTGATGATAGGAAGTTGTTATTTAGACATAAATGAATGTCTAATGACCTACCACAAAGTGCGCCAACGCATATCCTATTTTAGAAGGCACTTCAAAAAATATAAAATACTATAAAATCCCCTGACGACCCGACAATGACCATTGATGATAGGAAGTTGTTATTTAGACATAAATGAATGTCTAATGACCTACCACAAAGTGCGCCAACGCATATCCTATTTTAGAAGGCACTTCAAAAAATATAAAATACTACAAAATCCCCCTGACGACCCGACAATGACCATTGATGATAGAAAGTTGTTTATCAGACATAAATGAATGTCAAATGACCTATCACAAAGTTCGCCAACGCATATCCTATTTTAGAAGGCACTTCAAAAAATATAAAATACTACAAAATCCCGCTGACGACCCGACAATGACCATTGATGATAGGAAGTTGTTATTTAGACATAAATGAATGTCTTATGACCTATCACAAAGTGCGCCAACGCATATCCTATTTTAGAAGGCACTTCAAAAAATATAAAATACCACAAAATCCCCCTGACGACCCGACAATGACCATTGATGATAGGAAGTTGTTATTTAGACATAAATGAATGTCTAATGACCTACCACAGAGTGCGCCAACGCATATCCTATTTTAGAAGGCACTTCAAAAAATATAAAATCTACAAAATCCCCCTGACGACCCGACAATGACCATTGATGATAGGAAGTTGTTATTTAGACATAAATGAATGTCTAATGACCTACCATAAAGTGCGCCAACGCATATCCTATTTTAGAAGGCACTTCAAAAGATATAGAATACTACAAAATCCCCCTGACGACCCGACAATGACCATTGATGATAGGAAGTTGTTATTTAGACATAAATGAATGTCTGATGACCTACCACAAAGTGCGTCAATGCATATCCTATTTTAGAAGGCACTTCAAAAAATATAAAATACTACAAAATCCCCCTGACGACCCGACAATGACCATTGATGATAGGAAGTTGTTATTTAGACATAATTGAATTTCTAATGACCTACCACAAAGTGCGCCAACGCATATCCTATTTTAGAAGGCACTTCAAAAAATATAAAATACTACAAAATCCCCCTGACGACCCGACAATGACCATTGATGATAGGAAGTTGTTACTTAGACATAAATGAATATCTAATGACCTACCACATAGTGCGCCAACGCATATCCTATTTTAGAAGGCACTTCAAAAAATATAAAATACTACAAAATCCCCCTGACGACCCGACAATGACCATTGATGATAGGAAGTTGTTATTTAGACATAAATGAATGTCTAATGACCTACCACAAAGTGCGCCAACGCATATCCTATTTTAGAAGGCACTTCAAAAAATATAAAATACTATAAAATCCCCTGACGACCCGACAATGACCATTGATGATAGGAAGTTGTTATTTAGACATAAATGAATGTCTAATGACCTACCACAAAGTGCGCCAACGCATATCCTATTTTAGAAGGCACTTCAAAAAATATAAAATACTACAAAATCCCCCTGACGACCCGACAATGACCATTGATGATAGAAAGTTGTTTTTCAGACATAAATGAATGTCAAATGACCTATCACAAAGTTCGCCAACGCATATCCTATTTTAGAAGGCACTTCAAAAAATATAAAATACTACAAAATCCCCCTGACGACTCGACAATGACCATTGATGATAGGAAGTTGTTATTTAGACATGAGTGAATGTCTGATGACCTACCACAAAGTGCGCCAACGCATATCCTATTTTAGAAGGCACTTCAAAAATTATAAAATACTACAAAATCCCCTGACGACCCCACAATGACCATTGATGATAGGAAGTTGTTATTTAGTTATAAATGAATGTCTAATGACCTACCACAAAGTGCGCCAACGCATATCCTATTTTAGAAGGCACTTCAAAAAATATAAAATACTACAAAATCCCTCTGACGACCCGACAATGACCATTGATGATAGGAAGTTGTTATTTAGACATATATGAATGTCTAATGACCTACCACAAAGTGCGCCAACGCATATCCTATTTTAGAAGGCATTTCAAAAAATATAAAATACTACAAAATTCCCCTGACGTCCCGACAATGACCATTGATGATAGGAAGTTGTTATTTAGACATAAATGAATGTCTAATGACCCACCACAAAGTGCGCCAACGCATATCCTATTTTAGAAGGCACTTCAAAAAATATAAAATACTACAAATTCCCCCTGACGACCCGACAATGACCATTGATGATAGGAAGTTGTTATTTAGACATAAATGAATGTCTAATGACCTACCACAAAGTGCGCCAACGCATATCCTATTTTAGAAGGCACTTCAAAAAATATAAAATACTACAAAATCCCCCTGACGACCCGACAATGACCATTGATGATAAGATGTTGTTATTTAGACATAAATGAATGTCTAATGACCTACTACAAAGTGCGCCAACGCATATCCTACTTTAGAAGGCACTTCAAAAAATATAAAATACTACAAAATCCCCCTGACGACCCGACAATGACCATTGATGATAGGAAGTTGTTATTTAGACATAAATGAATGTCTAATGCCTACCACAAAGTGCGCCAACGCATATCCTATTTTAGAAGGCACTTCAAAAAATATAAAATACTACAAAATCCCCCTGACGACCCGACAATGACCATTGATGATAAGATGTTGTTATTTAGACATAAATGAATGTCTAATGACCTACTACAAAGTGCGCCAACGCATATCCTACTTTAGAAGGCACTTCAAAAGATATAAAATACTACAAAATCCCCCTGACGACCCGACAATGACCATTGATGATAGGAAGTTGTTATTTAGACATAATTGAATGTCTAATGACCTACCACAAAGTGCGTCAATGCATATCCTATTTTAGAGGGCACTTCAAAAAATATAAAATACTACAAAATCCCCCTGACGACCCGACAATGACCATTGATGATAGAAAGTTGTTATTTAGACATGAATGAATGTCTTATGCCTACCACAAAGTGCACCAACGCATATCCTATTTTAGAAGGCACTTCAAAAAATATAAAATACTACAAAATCCCCCTGACGACCCGACAATGAACTTTGATGATGAAAAGTTGTTATTTAGACATAAATGAATGTCTAATAACCTACCACAAAGTGCGCCAACGCATATCCTATTTTAGAAGGCACTTCAAAAATATAAAATACTACAAAATCCCCCTGACGACCAGACAATGACCATTGATGATAGGAATTTGTTATTTAGACATAAATGAGTGTCTAATGACCTACCACAAAGTGCGCCAACGCATATCCTATTTTAGAAGGCACTTCAAAAATATAAAATACTACAAAATCCCCCTGACGACCCGACAATGACCATTGATGATAGGAAGTTGTTATTTAGACATAAATGAATGTCTAATGACCTACCACAAAGTGCGCCAACGCATATCCTATTTTAGAAGGCACTTCAAAAAATATAAAATACTACAAAATCCCCCTGACGACCCGACAATGACCATTGATGATAGGAAGTTGTTATTTAGACATAAATGAATGTCTAATGACCTACCACAAAGTGCGCCAACGCATATCCTACTTTAGAAGGCACTTCAAAAAATATAAAATACTACAAAATCCCCCTGACGACCCGACAATGACCATTGATGATAGGAAGTTGTTATTTAGACATAAATGAATGTCTAATGACCTACCACAAAGTGCGCCAACGCATATCCTATTTTAGAAGGCACTTCAAAAAATATAAAATACTACAAAATCCCCCTGACGACCCGACAATGACCATTGATTATAGGAACTTGTTATTTAGACATAAATGAATGTCTAATGACCTACCACAAAGTGCGCCAACGCATATCCTATTTTAGAAGGCAATTCAAAAAATATAAAATACTACAAAATCCCTCTGACGACCCGACAATGACCATTGATGATAGGAAGTTGTTATTTAGACATAAATGAATGTCTAATGACCTACCACAAAGTGCGCCAACGCATATCCTATTTTAGAAGGCAATTCAAATAATATAAAATACTACAATATCCCCCTGACGACCCGACAATGACCATTGATGATAGGAAGTTGTTATTTAGACATAAATGAATGTCTAATGACCTACCACAAAGTGCGCCAACGCATATCCTATTTTAGAAGGCACTTCAAAAAATATATAATACTACAAAATCCCTCTGACGACCCGACAATGACCATTGATAATAGGAAGTTGTTATTCAGACATAAATGAATGTCTAATGACCTACCACAAAGTGCGCCAACGCATATCCTATTTTAGAAGGCACTTCAAAAAATATAAAATACTACAAAATCCCCCTGACGACCCGACAATGACCATTGATGATAGGAAGTTGTTATTTAGACATAAGTGAATGTCTAATGCCCTACCACAAAGTTCGCCAACGCATATCCTATTTTAGAAAGCACTTCAAAAGATATAAAATACTACAAAATCCCCCTGACGACCCGACAATGACCATTGATGATAGGAAGTTGTTATTTAGACATAAATGAATGTCTAATGACCTACCACAAAGTGCGTCAATGCATATCCTATTTTAGAAGGCACTTCAAAAAATATAAAATACTACAAAATCTCCCTGACGACCCGACAATGACCATTGATGATAGGAAGTTGTTATTTAGATATAAATGAATGTCTAATGACCTACCACAAAGTGCGCCAACGCATATCCTATTTTAGAAGGCACTTCAAAAAATATAAAATACTACAAAATCCCACTGACGACCCGACAATGACCATTGATGATAGAAAGTTGTTATTCAGACATATATGAATGTCTAATGACCTACCACAAAGTTCGCCAACGCATATCCTATTTTAGAAGGCACTTCAAAAAATATAAAATACTACAAAATCCCCCTGACGACCCGACAATGACCATTGATGATGGGAAGTTGTTATTTAGACATAAGTGAATGTCTGATGACCTACCACAAAGTGCGCCAACGCATATCCCATTTTAGAAGGCACTTCAAAAATTATAAAATACTACAAAATCCCCCTGACGACCCGACAATGACCATTGATGATAGGAAGTTGTTATTTAGTTATAAATGAATGTCTAATGACCTACCACAAAGTGCGCCAACGCATATCCTATTTTAGAAGGCACTTCAAAAAATATAAAATACTACAAAATCCCCCTGACGACCCGACAATGACCATTGATGATAGGAAGTTGTTATTTAGTTATAAATGAATGTCTAATGACCTACCACAAAGTGCGCCAACGCATATCCTATTTTAGAAGGCACTTCAAAAAATATAAAATACTACAAAATCCCACTGACGACCCGACAATGACCATTGATGATAGAAAGTTGTTATTCAGACATAAATGAATGTCTAATGACCTACCACAAAGTTCGCCAACGCATATCCTATTTTAGAAGGCACTTCAAAAACTATAAAATACTACAAAATCCCCCTGACGACCCGACAATGACCATTGATGATAGAAAGTTGTTATTCAGACATAAGTGAATGTCTGATGACCTACCACAAAGTGCGCCAACGCATATCCTATTTTAGAAGGCACTTCAAAAAATATAAAATACTACAAAATCCCCCTGACGACCCGGCAATGACCATTGATGATAGGAAGTTGTTATTTAGACATAAATGAATGTCTATTGACCTACCACAAAGTGCGCCAACGCATATCCTATTTTAGAAGGCACTTCAAAAAATATAAAATACTACAAAATCCCCCTGACGACCCGACAATGACCATTGATGATAGGAAGTTGTTATTTAGACATAAATGAATGTCTAATGACCTACCACAAAGTGCGCCAACGCATATCCTATTTTAGAAGGCACTTCAAAAAATATAAAATACTACAAAATCCCCCTGACGACCCGACAATGACCATTGATGATAAGAAGTTGTTATTTAGACATAAATGAATGTCTAATGACCTACAACAAAGTGCGCCAACGCATATCCTACTTTAGAAGGCACTTCAAAAAATATAAAATACTACAAAATCCCCCTGACGACCCGACAATGACCATTGATGATAAGAAGTTGTTATTTAGACATAAATGAATGTCTAATGACCTACAACAAAGTGCGCCAACGCATATCCTACTTTAGAAGGCACTTCAAAAAATATAAAATACTACAAGATCCCCCTGACGACCCGACAATGACCATTGATGATAAGAAGTTGTTATTTAGACATAAATGAATGTCTAATGACCTACAACAAAGTGCGCCAACGCATATCCTACTTTAGAAGGCACTTCAAAAAATATAAAATACTACAAAATCCCCCTGACGACCCGACAATGACCATTGATGATAGGAAGTTGTTATTTAGACATAAATGAATGTCTAATGCCTACCACAAAGTGCGCCAACGCATATCCTATTCTAGAAGGCACTTCAAAAAATATAAAATACTACAAAATCCCCCTGACGACCCGACAATGACCATTGATGATAGGAAGTTGTTATTTAGACATAAATGAATGTCTAATGACCTACCACAAAGTGCGCCAACGCATATCCTATTTTAGAAGGCACTTCAAAAAATATAAAATACTACAAAATCCCGCTGACGACCCGACAATGACCATTGATGATAGGAAGTTGTTATCTAGACATAAATGAATGTCTTATGACCCAGCACATAGTGCGCCAACGCATATCCTATTTTAGAAGGCACTTCAAAAAATATAAAATACCACAAAATCCCCCTGACGACCCGACAATGACCATTGATGATAGGAAGTTGTTATTTAGACATAAATGAATGTCTAATGACCTACCACAAAGTGCGCCAACGCATATCCTATTTTAGAAGGCACTTCAAAAAATATAAAATACTACAAAATCCCCCTGACGACCCGACAATGACCATTGATGATAGGAAGTTGTTATTCAGACATAAATGAATGTCTAATGACCTACTATAAAGTGCGCCAACGCATATCCTATTTTAGAAGGCACTTCAAAAGATATAGAATACTACAAAATCCCCCTGACGACCCGACAATGACCATTGATGATAGGAAGTTGTTATTTAGACATAAATGAATGTCTAATGACCTACCACAAAGTGCGTCAATGCATATCCTATTTTAGAAGGCACTTCAAAAAATATAAAATACTACAAAATCCCCCTGACGAACCGACAATGACCATTGATGATAGGAAGTTGTTACTTAGACATAAATGAATGTCTAATGACCTACCACAAAGTGCGCCAACGCATATCCTACTTTAGAAGGCACTTCAAAAAATATAAAATACTACAAAATCCCCCTGACGACCCGACAATGACCATTGATGATAGAAAGTTGTTATTTAGACATAAATGAATGTCTAATGACCTACCACAAAGTGCGCCAACGCATATCCTATTTTAGAAGGCACTTCAAAAAATATAAAATACTACAAAATCCCCCTGACGACCCGACAATGACCATTGATGATAGGAAGTTGTTATTTAGACATAAATGAATGTCTAATGACCTACCACAAAGTGCGCCAACGCATATCCTATTTTAGAAGGCACTTCAAAAAATATAAAATACTACAAAATCCCCCTGACGACCCGACAATGACCATTGATGATAGGAAGTTGTTACTTAGACATAAATGAATATCTAATGACCTACCACAAAGTGCGCCAACGCATATCCTATTTTAGAAGGCACTTCAAAAAATATAAAATACTACAAAATCCCCCTGACGACCCGACAATGACCATTGATGATAGGAAGTTGTTATTTAGACATAAATAAATGTCTAATGACCTACCACAAAGTGCGCCAACGCATATCCTATTTTAGAAGGCACTTCAAAAAATATAAAATACTACAAAATCCCCTGACGACTCGACAATGACCATTGATGATAGGAAGTTGTTATTTAGACATAAATGAATGTCTAATGACCTACCACAAAGTGCGCCAACACATATCCTATTTTAGAAGGCACTTCAAAAAATATAAAATACTACAAAATCACCCTGACGACCCGACAATGACCATTGATGATAGAAAGTTGTTTTTCAGACATAAATGAATGTCAAATGACCTACCACAAAGTTCGCCAACGCATATCCTATTTTAGAAGGCACTTCAAAAAATATAAAATACTACAAAATCCCCCTGACGACTCGACAATGACCATTAATGATAGGAAGTTGTTATTTAGACATAATTGAATGTCTGATGACCTACCACAAAGTGCGCCAACGCATATCCCATTTTAGAAGGCACTTCAAAAATTATAAAATACTACAAAATCCCCCTGACGACCCGACAATGACCATTGATGATAGGAAGTTGTTATTTAGTTATAAATGAATGTCTATTGACCTACCACAAAGTGCGCCAACGCATATCCTATTTTAGAAGGCACTTCAAAAAATATAAAATACTACAATCCCTCTGACGACCCGACAATGACCATTGATGATAGGAAGTTGTTATTTAGACATAAATGAATGTCTAATGACCTACCACAAAGTGCGCCAACGCATATCCTATTTTAGAAGGCACTTCAAAAAATATAAAATACTACAAAATTCCCCTGACGTCCCGACAATGACCATTGATGATAGGAAGTTGTTATTTAGACATAAATGAATGTCTAATGACCTACCACAAAGTGCGCCAACGCATATCCTATTTTAGAAGGCACTTCAAAAAAGTTAAAATACTACAAAATCCCCCTGACGACCCGACAATGACCATTGAAGATAAGAAGTTGTTATTTAGACATAAATGAATGTCTAATGACCTACTACAAAGTGCGCCAACGCATATCCTACTTTAGAAGGCACTTCAAAAAATATAAAATACTACAAAATCCCCCTGACGACCCGACAATGACCATTGATGATAGGAAGTTGTTATTTAGACATAAATGAATGTCTAATGCCTACCACAAAGTGCGCCAACGCATATCCTATTTTAGAAGGCACTTCAAAAAATATAAAATACTACAAAATCCCCCTGACGACCCGACAATGACCATTGATGATGGGAAGTTGTTATTTAGACATAAATGAATGTCTAATGACCTACCACAAAGTGCGCCAATGCATATCCCAATTTAGAAGGCACTTCAAAAAATTTGAAATACTACAAAATCCCTCTGACGACCCGACAATGACCATTGATGATAGGAAGTTGTTATTAAGACATAAATGAATGTCTAATGACCTACCACAAAGTGCGCCAACGCATACCCTATTTTAGAAGGCACTTCAAAAAATATAAAATACTACAAAATCCCGCTGACGACCCGACAATGACCATTGATGATAGGAAGTTGTTATTTAGACATAAATGAATGTCTTATGACCTACCACAAAGTGCGCCAACGCATATCCTATTTTAGAAGGCACTTCAAAAAATATAAAATACCACAAAATCCCCCTGACGACCCGACAATGACCATTGATGATAGGAAGTTGTTATTTAGACATAAATGAATGTCTAATGACCTACCACAAAGTGCGCCAACGCATATCCTATTTTAGAAGTCACTTCAAAAAATATAAAATACTACAAAATCCCCCTGAAGACCCGACAATGACCATTGATGATAGGAAGTTGTTATTTAGACATAAATGAATATCTAATGACCTACCACAAAGTGCGCCAACGCATATCCTATTTTAGAAGGCACTTCAAAAAATATAAAATACTACAAAATCCCGCTGACGACCCGACAATGACCATTGATGATAGGAAGTTGTTATTTAGACATAAATGAATGTCTTATGACCTACCACAAAGTGCGCCAACGCATATCCTATTTTAGAAGGCACTTCAAAAAATATAAAATACCACAAAATCCCCCTGACGACCCGACAATGACCATTGATGATAGGAAGTTGTTATTTAGACATAAATGAATGTCTAATGACCTACCACAAAGTGCGCCAACGCATATCCTATTTTAGAAGGCACTTCAAAAAATATAAAATACTACAAATTCCCCCTGAAGACCCGACAATGACCATTGATGATAGGAAGTTGTTATTTAGACATAAATGAATGTCTAATGACCTACCACAAAGTGCGCCAACGCATATCCTATTTTAGAAGGCACTTCAAAAAATATAAAATACTACAAAATCCCCCTGACGACCCGACAATGACCATTGATGATGGGAAGTTGTTATTTAGACATAAATGAATGTCTAATGACCTACCACAAAGTGCGCCAACGCATATCCTATTTTAGAAGGCACTTCAAAAAATATAAAATACTACAAAATCCCCCTGACGACCCGACAATGACCATTGATGATAGGAAGTTGTTATTTAGAAATAAATGAATGTCTAATGACCTACCACAAAGTGCGCCAACGCATATCCTATTTTAGAAGGCACTTCAAAAAATATAAAATACTACAAAATCCCCCTGAAGACCCGACAATGACCATTGATGATAGGAAGTTGTTATTAAGACATAAATGAATGTCTAATGACCTACCACAAAGTTCGCCAACGCATATCCTTTTTTAGAAGGCACTTCAAAAAATATAAAATACTACAAAATCCCCCTGACGACCCGACAATGACCATTGTTGATAGGAAGTTGTTATTTAGACATAAATGAATGTCTAATGACCTACCAGAAAGTGCGCCAAAGCATATTCTATTTTAGGAGGCACCTCAAAAAATATAAAATACTACAAAATCCCCCTGACGACCCGACAATGACCATTGATGATAGAAAGTTGTTATTTAGACATAAATGAATGTCTAATGACCTACCACAAAGTGCGCCAACGCATATCCTATTTTAGAAGGCACTTCAAAAAATATAAAATACTACAAAATCCCCCTGACGAACCGACAATGACCATTGATGATAGAAAGTTGTTATTTAGACATAAATGAATGTCTAATGACCTACCACAAAGTGCGCCAACGCATATCCTATTTTAGAAGGCACTTCAAAAAATATAAAATACTACAAAATCCCCCTGACGACCCGACAATGACCATTGATGATAGAAAGTTGTTATTTAGACATAAATGAATGTCTAATGACCTACCAGAAAGTGCGCCAACGCATATTCTATTTTAGAAGGCACCTCAAAAAATATAAAATACTACAAAATCCCCCTGACGACCCGACAATGACCATTGATGATAGAAAGTTGTTATTTAGACATAAATGAATGTCTAATGACCTACCACAAAGTGCGCCAACGCATATCCTATTTTAGAAGGCACTTCAAAAAATATAAAATACTACAAAATCCCCCTGACGACCCGACAATGACCATTGATGATAGGAAGTTGTTATTTAGACATAAATGAATGTCTAATGACCTACCACAAAGTGCGCCAACGCATATCCTATTTTAGAAGGCACTTCAAAAAATATAAAATACTACAAAATCCCTCTGAGGACCCGACAATGACCATTGATGATAGGAAGTTGTTATTTAGACATAAATGAATGTCTAATGACCTACCACAAAGTGCGCCAACGCATATCCTATTTTAGAATGCACTTCAAAAAATATAAAATACTACAAAATCCCCCTGACGACCCGACAATGACCATTGATGATAGGAAGTTGTTATTTAGACATAAATGAATGTCTAATGACCTACCACAAAGTGCGCCAACGCATATCCTATTTTAGAAGGCACTTCAAAAAATATAAAATACTACAAAATCCCCCTGACGACCCGACAATGACCATTGATGATAGGAAGTTGTTATTTAGACATAAATGAATGTCTAATGACCTACCACAAAGTGCGCCAACGCATATCCTATTTTAGAAGGCACTTCAAAAAATATAAAATACTACAAAATCCCCCTGACGACCCGACAATGACCATTGATGATAGGAAGTTGTTACTTAGACATAAATGAATATCTAATGACCTACCACAAAGTGCGCCAACGCATATCCTATTTTAGAAGGCACTTCAAAAAATATAAAATACTACAAAATCCCCCTGACGACCCGACAATGACCATTGATTATAGGAAGTTGTTATTTAGACATAAATAAATGTCTAATGACCTACCACAAAGTGCGCCAACGCATATCCTATTTTAGAAGGCACTTCAAAAAATATAAAATACTACAAAATCCCCCTGACGACCCGACAATGACCATTGATGATAGGAAGTTGTTACTTAGACATAAATGAATATCTAATGACCTACCACAAAGTGCGCCAACGCATATCCTATTTTAGAAGGCACTTCAAAAAATATAAAATACTACAAAATCCCCCTGACGACCCGACAATGACCATTGATGATAGGAAGTTGTTATTTAGACATAAATGAATGTCTAATGACCTACCACAAAGTGCGCCAACGCATATCCTATTTTAGAAGGCACTTCAAAAAATATAAAATACTACAAAATCCCCTGACGACTCGACAATGACCATTGATGATAGGAAGTTGTTATTTAGACATAAATGAATGTCTAATGACCTACCACAAAGTGCGCCAACACATATCCTATTTTAGAAGGCACTTCAAAAAATATAAAATACTACAAAATCCCCCTGACGACCCGACAATGACCATTGATGATAGAAAGTTGTTTTTCAGACATAAATGAATGTCAAATGACCTACCACAAAGTTCGCCAACGCATATCCTATTTTAGAAGGCACTTCAAAAAATATAAAATACTACAAAATCCCCCTGATGACTCGACAATGACCATTGATGATAGGAAGTTGTTATTTAGACATAAGTGAATGTCTGATGACCTACCACAAAGTGCGCCAACGCATATCCTATTTTAGAAGGCACTTCAAAAATTATAAAATACTACAAAATCCCCCTGACGACCCGACAATGACCATTGATGATAGGAAGTTGTTATTTAGTTATAATTGAATGTCTAATGACCTACCACAAAGTGCACCAACGCATATCCTATTTTAGAAGGCACTTCAAAAAATATAAAATACTACAAAATCCCTCTGACGACCCGACAATGACCATTGATGATAGGAAGTTGTTATTTAGACATAAATGAATGTCTAATGACCTACCACAAAGTGCGCCAACGCATATCCCATTTTAGAAGGCACTTCAAAAAATATAAAATACTACAAAATTCCCCTGACGTCCCGACAATGACCATTGATGATAGGAAGTTGTTATTTAAACATAAATGAATGTCTAATGACCTACCACAAAGTGCGCCAACGCATATCCTATTTTAGAAGGCACTTCAAAAAATATAAAATACTACAAATTCCCCCTGACGACCCCACAATGACCATTGATGATAGGAAGTTGTTATTTAGACATAAATGAATGTCTAATGACCTACCACAAAGTGCGCCAACGCATATCCTATTTTAGAAGGCACTTCAAAAAATATAAAATACTACAAAATCCCCCTTACAACCCGACAATGACCATTGATGATAAGAAGTTGTTATTTAGACATAAATGAATGTCTAATGACCTACCAGAAAGTGCGCCAACGCATATCCTACTTTAGAAGGCACTTCTAAAAATATTAAATACTACAAAATCCCCCTGACGACCCGACAATGACCATTGATGATAGGAAGTTGTTATTTAGACATAAATGAATGTCTAATGCCTACCACAAAGTGCGCCAACGCATATCCTATTTTAGAAGGCACTTCAAAAAATATAAAATACTACAAAATCCCCCTGACGACCCGACAATGACCATTGATGATAGGAAGTTGTTATTTAGACATAAATGAATGTCTAATGACCTACCACAAAGTGCGCCAATGCATATCCTAATTTAGAAGGCACTTCAAAAAATTTGAAATACTACAAATTCCCTCTGACGACCCGACAATGACCATTGATGATAGGAAGTTGTTATTAAGACATAAATGAATGTCTAATGACCTACCACAAAGTGCGCCAACGCATACCCTATTTTAGAAGGCACTTCAAAAAATATAAAATACTACAAAATCCCGCTGACGACCCGACAATGACCATTGATGATAGGAAGTTGTTATTTAGACATAAATGAATGTCTTATGACCTACCACAAAGTGCGCCAACGCATATCCTATTTTAGAAGGCACTTCAAAAAATATAAAATACCACAAAATCCCCCTGACGACCCGACAATGACCATTGATGATAGGAAGTTGTTATTAAGACATAAATGAATGTCTAATGACCTACCACAAAGTGCGCCAACGCATATCCTATTCTAGAAGGCACTTCAAAAAATATAAAATACTACAAAATCCCCCTGAAGACCCGACAATGACCATTGATGATAGGAAGTTGTTATTTAGACATAAATGAATATCTAATGACCTACCACAAAGTGCGCCAACGCATATCCTATTTTAGAAGGCACTTCAAAAAATATAAAATACTACAAAATCCCGCTGACGACCCGACAATGACCATTGATGATAGGAAGTTGTTATTTAGACATAAATGAATGTCTTATGACCTACCACAAAGTGCGCCAACGCATATCCTATTTTAGAAGGCACTTCAAAAAATATAAAATACCACAAAATCCCCCTGACGACCCGGCAATGACCATTGATGATAGGAAGTTGTTATTTAGACATAAATGAATGTCTAATGACCTACCACAAAGTGCGCCAACGCATATCCTATTTTAGAAGGCACTTCAAAAAGTATAAAATACTACAAAATCCCCCTGAAGACCCGACAATGACCATTGATGATAGGAAGTTGTTATTTAGACATAAATGAATGTCTAATGACCTACCACAAAGTGCGCCAACGCATATCCTATTTTAGAAGGCACTTCAAAAAATATAAAATACTACAAAATCCCCCTGACGACCCGACAATGACCATTGATGATAGGAAGTTGTTATTTAGACATAAATGAATGTCTAATGACCTACCACAAAGTGCGCCAACGCATATCCTATTTTAGAAGGCAATTCAAAAAATATAAAATACTACAAAATCCCCCTGACGACCCGACAATGACCATTGATGATAGGAAGTTGTTATTTAGACATAAATGAATGTCTAATGACCTACCACAAAGTGCGCCAACGCATATCCTATTTTAGAAGGCACTTCAAAAAATATAAAATACTACAAAATCCCCCTGAAGACCCGACAATGACCATTGATGATAGGAAGTTGTTATTAAGACATAAATGAATGTCTAATGACCTACCACAAAGTTCGCCAACGCATATCCTATTTTAGAAGGCACTTCAAAAAATATAAAATACTACAAAATCCCCCTGACAACCCGACAATGACCATTGTTGATAGGAAGTTGTTATTTAGACATAAATGAATGTCTAATGACCTACCAGAAAGTGCGCCAAAGCATATTCTATTTTAGAAGGCACCTCAAAAAATATAAAATACTACAAAATCCCCCTGACGACCCGACAATGACCATTGATGATAGAAAGTTGTTATTTAGACATAAATGAATGTCTAATGACCTACCAGAAAGTGCGCCAAAGCATATTCTATTTTAGAAGGCACCTCAAAAAATATAAAATACTACAAAATCCCCCTGACGACCCGACAATGACCATTGATGATAGAAAGTTGTTATTTAGACATAAATGAATGTCTAATGACCTACCACAAAGTGCGCCAACGCATATCCTATTTTAGAAGGCACTTCAAAAAACATAAAATACTACAAAATCCCCCTGACGACCCGACAATGACCATTGATGATAGAAAGTTGTCATTTAGACATAAATGAATGTCTAATGACCTACCACAAAGTGCGCCAACGCATATCCTATTTTAGAAGGCACTTCAAAAAATATAAAATACTACAAAATCCCCCTGACGACCCGACAATGACCATTGATGATAGGAAGTTGTTATTTAGACATAAATGAATGTCTAATGACCTACCAGAAAGTGCGCCAAAGCATATTCTATTTTAGAAGGCACCTCAAAAAATATAAAATACTACATAATCCCCCTGACGACCCGACAATGACCATTGATGATAGAAAGTTGTTATTTAGACATAAATGAATGTCTAATGACCTACCACAAGGTGCGCCAACGCATATCCTATTTTAGAAGGCACTTCAAAAAATATAAAATACTACAAAATCCCCCTGACGACCCGACAATGACCATTGATGATAGAAAGTTGTTATTTAGACATAAATGAATGTCTAATGACCTACCACAAAGTGCGACAACGCATATCCTATTTTAGAAGGCACTTCAAAAAATATAAAATACTACAAAATCCCCCTGACGACCCGACAATGACCATTGATGATAGGAAGTTGTTATTCAGACATAAATGAATGTCTAATGACCTACCACAAAGTGCGCCAACGCATATCCTATTTAAGAAGGCACTTCAAAAAATATAAAATACTACAAAATCCCCCTGACGACTTGACAATGACCATTGATGATAGGAAGTTGTTATTTAGACATAAATGAATGTCTAATGACCTACCACAAAGTGCGCCAACGCATATCCTATTTTAGAAGGCACTTCAAAAAATATAAAATACTACAAAATCCCTCTGAGGACCCGACAATGACCATTGATGATAGGAAGTTGTTATTTAGACATAAATGAATGTCTAATGACCTACCACAAAGTGCGCCAACGCATATCCTATTTTAGAAGGCACTTCAAAAAATATAAAATACTACAAAATCCCTCTGAGGACCCGACAATGACCATTGATGATAGGAAGTTGTTATTTAGACATAAATGAATGTCTAATGACCTACCACAAAGTGCGCCAACGCATATCCTATTTTAGAAGGCACTTCAAAAAATATAAAATACTACAAAATCCCTCTGAGGACCCGACAATGACCATTGATGATAGGAAGTTGTTATTTAGACATAAATGAATGTCTAATGACCTACCACAAAGTGCGCCAACGCATATCCTATTTTAGAAGGCACTTCAAAAAATATAAAATACTACAAAATCCCTCTGAGGACCCGACAATGACCATTGATGATAGGAAGTTGTTATTTAGACATAAATGAATGTCTAATGACCTACCACAAAGTGCGCCAACGCATATCCTATTTTAGAAGGCACTTCAAAAAATATAAAATACTACAAAATCCCCCTGAAGACCCGACAATGACCATTGATGATAGGAAATTGTTATTAAGACATATATGAATGTCTAATGACCTACCACAAAGTTCGCCAACGCATATCCTATTTTAGAAGGCACTTCAAAAAATATAAAATACTACAAAATCCCCCTGACGACCCGACAATGACCATTGTTGATAGGAAGTTGTTATTTAGACATAAATGAATGTCTAATGACATACCAGAAAGTGCGCCAAAGCATATTCTATTTTAGAAGGCACCTCAAAAAATATAAAATACTACAAAATCCCCCTGACGACCCGACAATGACCATTGATGATAGAAAGTTGTTATTTAGACATAAATGAATGTCTAATGACCTACCACAAAGTGCGCCAACGCATATCCTATTTTAGAAGGCACTTCAAAAAATATAAAATACTACAAAATCCCCCTGACGACCCGACAATGACCATTGATGATAGAAAGTTGTTATTTAGACATAAATGAATGTCTAATGACCTACCACAAAGTGCGCCAACGCATATCCTATTTTAGAAGGCACTTCAAAAAATATAAAATACTACAAAATCCCCCTGACGACCCGACAATGACCATTGATGATAGAAAGTTGTTATTTAGACATAAATGAATGTCTAATGACCTACCAGAAAGTGCGCCAACGCATATTCTATTTTAGAAGGCACCTCAAAAAATATAAAATACTACAAAATCCCCCTGACGACCCGACAATGACCATTGATGATAGAAAGTTGTTATTTAGACATAAATGAATGTCTAATGACCTACCACAAAGTGCGCCATCGCATATCCTATTTTAGAAGGCACTTCAAAAAATATAAAATACTACAAAATCCCCCTGACGACCCGACAATGACCATTGATGATAGGAAGTTGTTATTTAGACATAAATGAATGTCTAATGACCTACCACAAAGTGCGCCAACGCATATCCTATTTTAGAAGGCACTTCAAAAAATATAAAATACTACAAAATCCCTCTGAGGACCCGACAATGACCATTGATGATAGGAAGTTGTTATTTAGACATAAATGAATGTCTAATGACCTACCAGAAAGTGCGCCAACGCAGATTCTATTTTAGAAGGCACCTCAAAAAATATAAAATACTACAAAATCCCCCTGACGACCCGACAATGACCATTGATGAAAGAAAGTTGTTATTTAGACATGAATGAATGTCTAATGACCTACCACAAAGTGCGCCAACGCATATCCTATTTTAGAAGGCACTTCAAAAAATATAAAATACTACAAAATCCCCCTGACGACCCGACAATGACCATTGATGATAGGAAGTTGTTATTTAGACATAAATGAATGTCTAATGACCTACTATAAAGTGCGCCAACGCATATCCTATTTTAGAAGGCACTTCAAAAGATATAGAATACTACAAAATCCCCCTGACGACCCGACAATGACCATTGATGATAGGAAGTTGTTATTTAGACATAAATGAATGTCTAATGACCTACCACAAAGTGCGTCAATGCATATCCTATTTTAGAAGGCACTTCAAAAAATATAAAATACTACAAAATCCCCCTGACGACCCGACAATGACCATTGATGATAGGAAGTTGTTATTTAGACATAAATGAATGTCTAATGACCTACCACAAAGTGCGCCAACGCATATCCTACTTTAGAAGGCACTTCAAAAAATATAAAATACTACAAAATCCCCCTGACGACCCGACAATGACCATTGATGATAGAAAGTTGTTATTTAGACATGAATGAATGTCTAATGACCTACCACAAAGTGCGCCAACGCATATCCTATTTTAGAAGGCACTTCAAAAAATATAAAATACTACAAAATCCCCCTGACGACCCGACAATGACCATTGATGATAGGAAGTTGTTATTTAGACATGAATGAATGTCTAATGACCTACCACAAAGTGCGCCAACGCATATCCTATTTTAGAAGGCACTTCAAAAAATATAAAATACTACAAAATCCCCCTGACGACCCGACAATGACCATTGATGATAGGAAGTTGTTACTTAGACATAAATGAATATCTAATGACCTACCACAAAGTGCGCCAACGCATATCCTATTTTAGAAGGCACTTCAAAAAATATAAAATACTACAAAATCCCCCTGACGACCCGACAATGACCATTGATGATAGGAAGTTGTTATTTAGACATAAATAAATGTCTAATGACCTACCACAAAGTGCGCCAACGCATATCCTATTTTAGAAGGCACTTCAAAAAATATAAAATACTACAAAATCCCCCTGACGACCCGACAATGACCTTTGATGATAGGAAGTTGTTACTTAGACATAAATGAATATCTAATGACCTACCACAAAGTGCGCCAACGCATATCCTATTTTAGAAGGCACTTCAAAAAATATAAAATACTACAAAATCCCCCTGACGACCCGACAATGACCATTGATGATAGGAAGTTGTTATTTAGACATAAATGAATGTCTAATGACCTACCACAAAGTGCGCCAACGCATATCCTATTTTAGAAGGAACTTCAAAAAATATAAAATACTACAAAATCCCCTGACGACTCGACAATGACCATTGATGATAGGAAGTTGTTATTTAGACATAAATGAATGTCTAATGACCTACCACAAAGTGCGCCAACGCATATCCTATTTTAGAAGGCACTTCAAAAAATATAAAATACTACAAAATCCCCCTGACGACCCGACAATGACCATTGATGATAGGAAGTTGTTACTTAGACATAAATGAATATCTAATGACCTACCACAAAGTGCGCCAACGCATATCCTATTTTAGAAGGCACTTCAAAAAATATAAAATACTACAAAATCCCCCTGACGACCCGACAATGACCATTGATGATAGGAAGTTGTTATTTAGACATAAATAAATGTCTAATGACCTACCACAAAGTGCGCCAACGCATATCCTATTTTAGAAGGCACTTCAAAAAATATAAAATACTACAAAATCCCCTGACGACTCGACAATGACCATTGATGATAGGAAGTTGTTATTTAGACATAAATGAATGTCTAATGACCTACCACAAAGTGCGCCAACACATATCCTATTTTAGAAGGCACTTCAAAAAATATAAAATACTACAAAATCACCCTGACGACCCGACAATGACCATTGATGATAGAAAGTTGTTTTTCAGACATAAATGAATGTCAAATGACCTACCACAAAGTTCGCCAACGCATATCCTATTTTAGAAGGCACTTCAAAAAATATAAAATACTACAAAATCCCCCTGACGACTCGACAATGACCATTAATGATAGGAAGTTGTTATTTAGACATAATTGAATGTCTGATGACCTACCACAAAGTGCGCCAACGCATATCCCATTTTAGAAGGCACTTCAAAAATTATAAAATACTACAAAATCCCCCTGACGACCCGACAATGACCATTGATGATAGGAAGTTGTTATTTAGTTATAAATGAATGTCTATTGACCTACCACAAAGTGCGCCAACGCATATCCTATTTTAGAAGGCACTTCAAAAAATATAAAATACTACAATCCCTCTGACGACCCGACAATGACCATTGATGATAGGAAGTTGTTATTTAGACATAAATGAATGTCTAATGACCTACCACAAAGTGCGCCAACGCATATCCTATTTTAGAAGGCACTTCAAAAAATATAAAATACTACAAAATTCCCCTGACGTCCCGACAATGACCATTGATGATAGGAAGTTGTTATTTAGACATAAATGAATGTCTAATGACCTACCACAAAGTGCGCCAACGCATATCCTATTTTAGAAGGCACTTCAAAAAAGTTAAAATACTACAAAATCCCCCTGACGACCCGACAATGACCATTGAAGATAAGAAGTTGTTATTTAGACATAAATGAATGTCTAATGACCTACTACAAAGTGCGCCAACGCATATCCTACTTTAGAAGGCACTTCAAAAAATATAAAATACTACAAAATCCCCCTGACGACCCGACAATGACCATTGATGATAGGAAGTTGTTATTTAGACATAAATGAATGTCTAATGCCTACCACAAAGTGCGCCAACGCATATCCTATTTTAGAAGGCACTTCAAAAAATATAAAATACTACAAAATCCCCCTGACGACCCGACAATGACCATTGATGATGGGAAGTTGTTATTTAGACATAAATGAATGTCTAATGACCTACCACAAAGTGCGCCAATGCATATCCCAATTTAGAAGGCACTTCAAAAAATTTGAAATACTACAAAATCCCTCTGACGACCCGACAATGACCATTGATGATAGGAAGTTGTTATTAAGACATAAATGAATGTCTAATGACCTACCACAAAGTGCGCCAACGCATACCCTATTTTAGAAGGCACTTCAAAAAATATAAAATACTACAAAATCCCGCTGACGACCCGACAATGACCATTGATGATAGGAAGTTGTTATTTAGACATAAATGAATGTCTTATGACCTACCACAAAGTGCGCCAACGCATATCCTATTTTAGAAGGCACTTCAAAAAATATAAAATACCACAAAATCCCCCTGACGACCCGACAATGACCATTGATGATAGGAAGTTGTTATTTAGACATAAATGAATGTCTAATGACCTACCACAAAGTGCGCCAACGCATATCCTATTTTAGAAGGCACTTCAAAAAATATAAAATACTACAAAATCCCCCTGAAGACCCGACAATGACCATTGATGATAGGAAGTTGTTATTTAGACATAAATGAATATCTAATGACCTACCACAAAGTGCGCCAACGCATATCCTATTTTAGAAGGCACTTCAAAAAATATAAAATACTACAAAATCCCGCTGACGACCCGACAATGACCATTGATGATAGGAAGTTGTTATTTAGACATAAATGAATGTCTTATGACCTACCACAAAGTGCGCCAACGCATATCCTATTTTAGAAGGCACTTCAAAAAATATAAAATACCACAAAATCCCCCTGACGACCCGACAATGACCATTGATGATAGGAAGTTGTTATTTAGACATAAATGAATGTCTAATGACCTACCACAAAGTGCGCCAACGCATATCCTATTTTAGAAGGCACTTCAAAAAATATAAAATACTACAAATTCCCCCTGAAGACCCGACAATGACCATTGATGATAGGAAGTTGTTATTTAGACATAAATGAATGTCTAATGACCTACCACAAAGTGCGCCAACGCATATCCTATTTTAGAAGGCACTTCAAAAAATATAAAATACTACAAAATCCCCCTGACGACCCGACAATGACCATTGATGATGGGAAGTTGTTATTTAGACATAAATGAATGTCTAATGACCTACCACAAAGTGCGCCAACGCATATCCTATTTTAGAAGGCACTTCAAAAAATATAAAATACTACAAAATCCCCCTGACGACCCGACAATGACCATTGATGATAGGAAGTTGTTATTTAGACATAAATGAATGTCTAATGACCTACCACAAAGTGCGCCAACGCATATCCTATTTTAGAAGGCACTTCAAAAAATATAAAATACTACAAAATCCCCCTGAAGACCCGACAATGACCATTGATGATAGGAAGTTGTTATTAAGACATAAATGAATGTCTAATGACCTACCACAAAGTTCGCCAACGCATATCCTTTTTAGAAGGCACTTCAAAAAATATAAAATACTACAAAATCCCCCTGACGACCCGACAATGACCATTGTTGATAGAAAGTTGTTATTTAGACATAAATGAATGTCTAATGACCTACCAGAAAGTGCGCCAAAGCATATTCTATTTTAGGAGGCACCTCAAAAAATATAAAATACTACAAAATCCCCCTGACGACCCGACAATGACCATTGATGATAGAAAGTTGTTATTTAGACATAAATGAATGTCTAATGACCTACCACAAAGTGCGCCAACGCATATCCTATTTTAGAAGGCACTTCAAAAAATATAAAATACTACAAAATCCCCCTGACGAACCGACAATGACCATTGATGATAGAAAGTTGTTATTTAGACATAAATGAATGTCTAATGACCTACCACAAAGTGCGCCAACGCATATCCTATTTTAGAAGGCACTTCAAAAAATATAAAATACTACAAAATCCCCCTGACGACCCGACAATGACCATTGATGATAGAAAGTTGTTATTTAGACATAAATGAATGTCTAATGACCTACCAGAAAGTGCGCCAACGCATATTCTATTTTAGAAGGCACCTCAAAAAATATAAAATACTACAAAATCCCCCTGACGACCCGACAATGACCATTGATGATAGAAAGTTGTTATTTAGACATAAATGAATGTCTAATGACCTACCACAAAGTGCGCCAACGCATATCCTATTTTAGAAGGCACTTCAAAAAATATAAAATACTACAAAATCCCCCTGACGACCCGACAATGACCATTGATGATAGGAAGTTGTTATTTAGACATAAATGAATGTCTAATGACCTACCACAAAGTGCGCCAACGCATATCCTATTTTAGAAGGCACTTCAAAAAATATAAAATACTACAAAATCCCTCTGAGGACCCGACAATGACCATTGATGATAGGAAGTTGTTATTTAGACATAAATGAATGTCTAATGACCTACCACAAAGTGCGCCAACGCATATCCTATTTTAGAATGCACTTCAAAAAATATAAAATACTACAAAATCCCCCTGACGACCCGACAATGACCATTGATGATAGGAAGTTGTTATTTAGACATAAATGAATGTCTAATGACCTACCACAAAGTGCGCCAACGCATATCCTATTTTAGAAGGCACTTCAAAAAATATAAAATACTACAAAATCCCCCTGACGACCCGACAATGACCATTGATGATAGGAAGTTGTTATTTAGACATAAATGAATGTCTAATGACCTACCACAAAGTGCGCCAACGCATATCCTATTTTAGAAGGCACTTCAAAAAATATAAAATACTACAAAATCCCCCTGACGACCCGACAATGACCATTGATGATAGGAAGTTGTTACTTAGACATAAATGAATATCTAATGACCTACCACAAAGTGCGCCAACGCATATCCTATTTTAGAAGGCACTTCAAAAAATATAAAATACTACAAAATCCCCCTGACGACCCGACAATGACCATTGATTATAGGAAGTTGTTATTTAGACATAAATAAATGTCTAATGACCTACCACAAAGGACGCCAACGCATATCCTATTTTAGAAGGCACTTCAAAAAATATAAAATACTACAAAATCCCCCTGACGACCCGACAATGACCATTGATGATAGGAAGTTGTTACTTAGACATAAATGAATATCTAATGACCTACCACAAAGTGCGCCAACGCATATCCTATTTTAGAAGGCACTTCAAAAAATATAAAATACTACAAAATCCCCCTGACGACCCGACAATGACCATTGATGATAGGAAGTTGTTATTTAGACATAAATGAATGTCTAATGACCTACCACAAAGTGCGCCAACGCATATCCTATTTTAGAAGGCACTTCAAAAAATATAAAATACTACAAAATCCCCTGACGACTCGACAATGACCATTGATGATAGGAAGTTGTTATTTAGACATAAATGAATGTCTAATGACCTACCACAAAGTGCGCCAACACATATCCTATTTTAGAAGGCACTTCAAAAAATATAAAATACTACAAAATCCCCCTGACGACCCGACAATGACCATTGATGATAGAAAGTTGTTTTTCAGACATAAATGAATGTCAAATGACCTACCACAAAGTTCGCCAACGCATATCCTATTTTAGAAGGCACTTCAAAAAATATAAAATACTACAAAATCCCCCTGATGACTCGACAATGACCATTGATGATAGGAAGTTGTTATTTAGACATAAGTGAATGTCTGATGACCTACCACAAAGTGCGCCAACGCATATCCTATTTTAGAAGGCACTTCAAAAATTATAAAATACTACAAAATCCCCCTGACGACCCGACAATGACCATTGATGATAGGAAGTTGTTATTTAGTTATAATTGAATGTCTAATGACCTACCACAAAGTGCACCAACGCATATCCTATTTTAGAAGGCACTTCAAAAAATATAAAATACTACAAAATCCCTCTGACGACCCGACAATGACCATTGATGATAGGAAGTTGTTATTTAGACATAAATGAATGTCTAATGACCTACCACAAAGTGCGCCAACGCATATCCCATTTTAGAAGGCACTTCAAAAAATATAAAATACTACAAAATTCCCCTGACGTCCCGACAATGACCATTGATGATAGGAAGTTGTTATTTAAACATAAATGAATGTCTAATGACCTACCACAAAGTGCGCCAACGCATATCCTATTTTAGAAGGCACTTCAAAAAATATAAAATACTACAAATTCCCCCTGACGACCCCACAATGACCATTGATGATAGGAAGTTGTTATTTAGACATAAATGAATGTCTAATGACCTACCACAAAGTGCGCCAACGCATATCCTATTTTAGAAGGCACTTCAAAAAATATAAAATACTACAAAATCCCCCTTACAACCCGACAATGACCATTGATGATAAGAAGTTGTTATTTAGACATAAATGAATGTCTAATGACCTACCAGAAAGTGCGCCAACGCATATCCTACTTTAGAAGGCACTTCTAAAAATATTAAATACTACAAAATCCCCCTGACGACCCGACAATGACCATTGATGATAGGAAGTTGTTATTTAGACATAAATGAATGTCTAATGCCTACCACAAAGTGCGCCAACGCATATCCTATTTTAGAAGGCACTTCAAAAAATATAAAATACTACAAAATCCCCCTGACGACCCGACAATGACCATTGATGATAGGAAGTTGTTATTTAGACATAAATAAATGTCTAATGACCTACCACAAAGTGCGCCAACGCATATCCTATTTTAGAAGGCACTTCAAAAAATATAAAATACTACAAAATCCCCTGACGACTCGACAATGACCATTGATGATGGGAAGTTGTTATTTAGACATAAATGAATGTCTAATGACCTACCACAAAGTGCGCCAACACATATCCTATTTTAGAAGGCACTTCAAATAATATAAAATACTACAAAATCACCCTGACGACCCGACAATGACCATTGATGATAGAAAGTTGTTTTTCAGACATAAATGAATGTCAAATGACCTACCACAAAGTTCGCCAACGCATATCCTATTTTAGAAGGCACTTCAAAAAATATAAAATACTACAAAATCCCCCTGACGACTCGACAATGACCATTAATGATAGGAAGTTGTTATTTAGACATAATTGAATGTCTGATGACCTACCACAAAGTGCGCCAACGCATATCCCATTTTAGAAGGCACTTCAAAAATTATAAAATACTACAAAATCCCCCTGACGACCCGACAATGACCATTGATGATAGGAAGTTGTTATTTAGTTATAAATGAATGTCTATTGACCTACCACAAAGTGCGCCAACGCATATCCTATTTTAGAAGGCACTTCAAAAAATATAAAATACTACAATCCCTCTGACGACCCGACAATGACCATTGATGATAGGAAGTTGTTATTTAGACATAAATGAATGTCTAATGACCTACCACAAAGTGCGCCAACGCATATCCTATTTTAGAAGGCACTTCAAAAAATATAAAATACTACAAAATTCCCCTGACGTCCCGACAATGACCATTGATGATAGGAAGTTGTTATTTAGACATAAATGAATGTCTAATGACCTACCACAAAGTGCGCCAACGCATATCCTATTTTAGAAGGCACTTCAAAAAAGTTAAAATACTACAAAATCCCCCTGACGACCCGACAATGACCATTGAAGATAAGAAGTTGTTATTTAGACATAAATGAATGTCTAATGACCTACTACAAAGTGCGCCAACGCATATCCTACTTTAGAAGGCACTTCAAAAAATATAAAATACTACAAAATCCCCCTGACGACCCGACAATGACCATTGATGATAGGAAGTTGTTATTTAGACATAAATGAATGTCTAATGCCTACCACAAAGTGCGCCAACGCATATCCTATTTTAGAAGGCACTTCAAAAAATATAAAATACTACAAAATCCCCCTGACGACCCGACAATGACCATTGATGATGGGAAGTTGTTATTTAGACATAAATGAATGTCTAATGACCTACCACAAAGTGCGCCAATGCATATCCCAATTTAGAAGGCACTTCAAAAAATTTGAAATACTACAAAATCCCTCTGACGACCCGACAATGACCATTGATGATAGGAAGTTGTTATTAAGACATAAATGAATGTCTAATGACCTACCACAAAGTGCGCCAACGCATACCCTATTTTAGAAGGCACTTCAAAAAATATAAAATACTACAAAATCCCGCTGACGACCCGACAATGACCATTGATGATAGGAAGTTGTTATTTAGACATAAATGAATGTCTTATGACCTACCACAAAGTGCGCCAACGCATATCCTATTTTAGAAGGCACTTCAAAAAATATAAAATACCACAAAATCCCCCTGACGACCCGACAATGACCATTGATGATAGGAAGTTGTTATTTAGACATAAATGAATGTCTAATGACCTACCACAAAGTGCGCCAACGCATATCCTATTTTAGAAGGCACTTCAAAAAATATAAAATACTACAAAATCCCCCTGAAGACCCGACAATGACCATTGATGATAGGAAGTTGTTATTTAGACATAAATGAATATCTAATGACCTACCACAAAGTGCGCCAACGCATATCCTATTTTAGAAGGCACTTCAAAAAATATAAAATACTACAAAATCCCGCTGACGACCCGACAATGACCATTGATGATAGGAAGTTGTTATTTAGACATAAATGAATGTCTTATGACCTACCACAAAGTGCGCCAACGCATATCCTATTTTAGAAGGCACTTCAAAAAATATAAAATACCACAAAATCCCCCTGACGACCCGACAATGACCATTGATGATAGGAAGTTGTTATTTAGACATAAATGAATGTCTAATGACCTACCACAAAGTGCGCCAACGCATATCCTATTTTAGAAGGCACTTCAAAAAATATAAAATACTACAAATTCCCCCTGAAGACCCGACAATGACCATTGATGATAGGAAGTTGTTATTTAGACATAAATGAATGTCTAATGACCTACCACAAAGTGCGCCAACGCATATCCTATTTTAGAAGGCACTTCAAAAAATATAAAATACTACAAAATCCCCCTGACGACCCGACAATGACCATTGATGATGGGAAGTTGTTATTTAGACATAAATGAATGTCTTATGACCTACCACAAAGTGCGCCAACGCATATCCTATTTTAGAAGGCACTTCAAAAAATATAAAATACTACAAAATCCCCCTGACGACCCGACAATGACCATTGATGATAGGAAGTTGTTATTTAGACATAAATGAATGTCTAATGACCTACCACAAAGTGCGCCAACGCATATCCTATTTTAGAAGGCACTTCAAAAAATATAAAATACTACAAAATCCCCCTGAAGACCCGACAATGACCATTGATGATAGGAAGTTGTTATTAAGACATAAATGAATGTCTAATGACCTACCACAAAGTTCGCCAACGCATATCCTTTTTAGAAGGCACTTCAAAAAATATAAAATACTACAAAATCCCCCTGACGACCCGACAATGACCATTGTTGATAGGAAGTTGTTATTTAGACATAAATGAATGTCTAATGACCTACCAGAAAGTGCGCCAAAGCATATTCTATTTTAGGAGGCACCTCAAAAAATATAAAATACTACAAAATCCCCCTGACGACCCGACAATGACCATTGATGATAGAAAGTTGTTATTTAGACATAAATGAATGTCTAATGACCTACCACAAAGTGCGCCAACGCATATCCTATTTTAGAAGGCACTTCAAAAAATATAAAATACTACAAAATCCCCCTGACGAACCGACAATGACCATTGATGATAGAAAGTTGTTATTTAGACATAAATGAATGTCTAATGACCTACCACAAAGTGCGCCAACGCATATCCTATTTTAGAAGGCACTTCAAAAAATATAAAATACTACAAAATCCCCCTGACGACCCGACAATGACCATTGATGATAGAAAGTTGTTATTTAGACATAAATGAATGTCTAATGACCTACCAGAAAGTGCGCCAACGCATATTCTATTTTAGAAGGCACCTCAAAAAATATAAAATACTACAAAATCCCCCTGACGACCCGACAATGACCATTGATGATAGAAAGTTGTTATTTAGACATAAATGAATGTCTAATGACCTACCACAAAGTGCGCCAACGCATATCCTATTTTAGAAGGCACTTCAAAAAATATAAAATACTACAAAATCCCCCTGACGACCCGACAATGACCATTGATGATAGGAAGTTGTTATTTAGACATAAATGAATGTCTAATGACCTACCACAAAGTGCGCCAACGCATATCCTATTTTAGAAGGCACTTCAAAAAATATAAAATACTACAAAATCCCTCTGAGGACCCGACAATGACCATTGATGATAGGAAGTTGTTATTTAGACATAAATGAATGTCTAATGACCTACCACAAAGTGCGCCAACGCATATCCTATTTTAGAATGCACTTCAAAAAATATAAAATACTACAAAATCCCCCTGACGACCCGACAATGACCATTGATGATAGGAAGTTGTTATTTAGACATAAATGAATGTCTAATGACCTACCACAAAGTGCGCCAACGCATATCCTATTTTAGAAGGCACTTCAAAAAATATAAAATACTACAAAATCCCCCTGACGACCCGACAATGACCATTGATGATAGGAAGTTGTTATTTAGACATAAATGAATGTCTAATGACCTACCACAAAGTGCGCCAACGCATATCCTATTTTAGAAGGCACTTCAAAAAATATAAAATACTACAAAATCCCCCTGACGACCCGACAATGACCATTGATGATAGGAAGTTGTTACTTAGACATAAATGAATATCTAATGACCTACCACAAAGTGCGCCAACGCATATCCTATTTTAGAAGGCACTTCAAAAAATATAAAATACTACAAAATCCCCCTGACGACCCGACAATGACCATTGATTATAGGAAGTTGTTATTTAGACATAAATAAATGTCTAATGACCTACCACAAAGTGCGCCAACGCATATCCTATTTTAGAAGGCACTTCAAAAAATATAAAATACTACAAAATCCCCCTGACGACCCGACAATGACCATTGATGATAGGAAGTTGTTACTTAGACATAAATGAATATCTAATGACCTACCACAAAGTGCGCCAACGCATATCCTATTTTAGAAGGCACTTCAAAAAATATAAAATACTACAAAATCCCCCTGACGACCCGACAATGACCATTGATGATAGGAAGTTGTTATTTAGACATAAATGAATGTCTAATGACCTACCACAAAGTGCGCCAACGCATATCCTATTTTAGAAGGCACTTCAAAAAATATAAAATACTACAAAATCCCCTGACGACTCGACAATGACCATTGATGATAGGAAGTTGTTATTTAGACATAAATGAATGTCTAATGACCTACCACAAAGTGCGCCAACACATATCCTATTTTAGAAGGCACTTCAAAAAATATAAAATACTACAAAATCCCCCTGACGACCCGACAATGACCATTGATGATAGAAAGTTGTTTTTCAGACATAAATGAATGTCAAATGACCTACCACAAAGTTCGCCAACGCATATCCTATTTTAGAAGGCACTTCAAAAAATATAAAATACTACAAAATCCCCCTGATGACTCGACAATGACCATTGATGATAGGAAGTTGTTATTTAGACATAAGTGAATGTCTGATGACCTACCACAAAGTGCGCCAACGCATATCCTATTTTAGAAGGCACTTCAAAAATTATAAAATACTACAAAATCCCCCTGACGACCCGACAATGACCATTGATGATAGGAAGTTGTTATTTAGTTATAATTGAATGTCTAATGACCTACCACAAAGTGCACCAACGCATATCCTATTTTAGAAGGCACTTCAAAAAATATAAAATACTACAAAATCCCTCTGACGACCCGACAATGACCATTGATGATAGGAAGTTGTTATTTAGACATAAATGAATGTCTAATGACCTACCACAAAGTGCGCCAACGCATATCCCATTTTAGAAGGCACTTCAAAAAATATAAAATACTACAAAATTCCCCTGACGTCCCGACAATGACCATTGATGATAGGAAGTTGTTATTTAAACATAAATGAATGTCTAATGACCTACCACAAAGTGCGCCAACGCATATCCTATTTTAGAAGGCACTTCAAAAAATATAAAATACTACAAATTCCCCCTGACGACCCCACAATGACCATTGATGATAGGAAGTTGTTATTTAGACATAAATGAATGTCTAATGACCTACCACAAAGTGCGCCAACGCATATCCTATTTTAGAAGGCACTTCAAAAAATATAAAATACTACAAAATCCCCCTTACAACCCGACAATGACCATTGATGATAAGAAGTTGTTATTTAGACATAAATGAATGTCTAATGACCTACCAGAAAGTGCGCCAACGCATATCCTACTTTAGAAGGCACTTCTAAAAATATTAAATACTACAAAATCCCCCTGACGACCCGACAATGACCATTGATGATAGGAAGTTGTTATTTAGACATAAATGAATGTCTAATGCCTACCACAAAGTGCGCCAACGCATATCCTATTTTAGAAGGCACTTCAAAAAATATAAAATACTACAAAATCCCCCTGACGACCCGACAATGACCATTGATGATAGGAAGTTGTTATTTAGACATAAATGAATGTCTAATGACCTACCACAAAGTGCGCCAATGCATATCCTAATTTAGAAGGCACTTCAAAAAATTTGAAATACTACAAATTCCCTCTGACGACCCGACAATGACCATTGATGATAGGAAGTTGTTATTAAGACATAAATGAATGTCTAATGACCTACCACAAAGTGCGCCAACGCATACCCTATTTTAGAAGGCACTTCAAAAAATATAAAATACTACAAAATCCCGCTGACGACCCGACAATGACCATTGATGATAGGAAGTTGTTATTTAGACATAA
This sequence comes from Chrysolina americana, assembly GCA_958502065.1. Lineage (NCBI taxonomy): Eukaryota > Metazoa > Arthropoda > Insecta > Coleoptera > Chrysomelidae > Chrysolina > Chrysolina americana. The sequence continues at coordinate 53,510,232 of OY293420.1, read as the reverse complement.
ATGAATGTCTTATGACCTACCACAAAGTGCGCCAACGCATATCCTATTTTAGAAGGCACTTCAAAAAATATAAAATACCACAAAATCCCCCTGACGACCCGACAATGACCATTGATGATAGGAAGTTGTTATTAAGACATAAATGAATGTCTAATGACCTACCACAAAGTGCGCCAACGCATATCCTATTCTAGAAGGCACTTCAAAAAATATAAAATACTACAAAATCCCCCTGAAGACCCGACAATGACCATTGATGATAGGAAGTTGTTATTTAGACATAAATGAATATCTAATGACCTACCACAAAGTGCGCCAACGCATATCCTATTTTAGAAGGCACTTCAAAAAATATAAAATACTACAAAATCCCGCTGACGACCCGACAATGACCATTGATGATAGGAAGTTGTTATTTAGACATAAATGAATGTCTTATGACCTACCACAAAGTGCGCCAACGCATATCCTATTTTAGAAGGCACTTCAAAAAATATAAAATACCACAAAATCCCCCTGACGACCCGGCAATGACCATTGATGATAGGAAGTTGTTATTTAGACATAAATGAATGTCTAATGACCTACCACAAAGTGCGCCAACGCATATCCTATTTTAGAAGGCACTTCAAAAAGTATAAAATACTACAAAATCCCCCTGAAGACCCGACAATGACCATTGATGATAGGAAGTTGTTATTTAGACATAAATGAATGTCTAATGACCTACCACAAAGTGCGCCAACGCATATCCTATTTTAGAAGGCACTTCAAAAAATATAAAATACTACAAAATCCCCCTGACGACCCGACAATGACCATTGATGATAGGAAGTTGTTATTTAGACATAAATGAATGTCTAATGACCTACCACAAAGTGCGCCAACGCATATCCTATTTTAGAAGGCAATTCAAAAAATATAAAATACTACAAAATCCCCCTGACGACCCGACAATGACCATTGATGATAGGAAGTTGTTATTTAGACATAAATGAATGTCTAATGACCTACCACAAAGTGCGCCAACGCATATCCTATTTTAGAAGGCACTTCAAAAAATATAAAATACTACAAAATCCCCCTGAAGACCCGACAATGACCATTGATGATAGGAAGTTGTTATTAAGACATAAATGAATGTCTAATGACCTACCACAAAGTTCGCCAACGCATATCCTATTTTAGAAGGCACTTCAAAAAATATAAAATACTACAAAATCCCCCTGACAACCCGACAATGACCATTGTTGATAGGAAGTTGTTATTTAGACATAAATGAATGTCTAATGACCTACCAGAAAGTGCGCCAAAGCATATTCTATTTTAGAAGGCACCTCAAAAAATATAAAATACTACAAAATCCCCCTGACGACCCGACAATGACCATTGATGATAGAAAGTTGTTATTTAGACATAAATGAATGTCTAATGACCTACCAGAAAGTGCGCCAAAGCATATTCTATTTTAGAAGGCACCTCAAAAAATATAAAATACTACAAAATCCCCCTGACGACCCGACAATGACCATTGATGATAGAAAGTTGTTATTTAGACATAAATGAATGTCTAATGACCTACCACAAAGTGCGCCAACGCATATCCTATTTTAGAAGGCACTTCAAAAAACATAAAATACTACAAAATCCCCCTGACGACCCGACAATGACCATTGATGATAGAAAGTTGTTATTTAGACATAAATGAATGTCTAATGACCTACCACAAAGTGCGCCAACGCATATCCTATTTTAGAAGGCACTTCAAAAAATATAAAATACTACAAAATCCCCCTGACGACCCGACAATGACCATTGATGATAGGAAGTTGTTATTTAGACATAAATGAATGTCTAATGACCTACCAGAAAGTGCGCCAAAGCATATTCTATTTTAGAAGGCACCTCAAAAAATATAAAATACTACATAATCCCCCTGACGACCCGACAATGACCATTGATGATAGAAAGTTGTTATTTAGACATAAATGAATGTCTAATGACCTACCACAAGGTGCGCCAACGCATATCCTATTTTAGAAGGCACTTCAAAAAATATAAAATACTACAAAATCCCCCTGACGACCCGACAATGACCATTGATGATAGAAAGTTGTTATTTAGACATAAATGAATGTCTAATGACCTACCACAAAGTGCGACAACGCATATCCTATTTTAGAAGGCACTTCAAAAAATATAAAATACTACAAAATCCCCCTGACGACCCGACAATGACCATTGATGATAGGAAGTTGTTATTTAGACATAAATGAATGTCTAATGACCTACCACAAAGTGCGCCAACGCATATCCTATTTAAGAAGGCACTTCAAAAAATATAAAATACTACAAAATCCCCCTGACGACTTGACAATGACCATTGATGATAGGAAGTTGTTATTTAGACATAAATGAATGTCTAATGACCTACCACAAAGTGCGCCAACGCATATCCTATTTTAGAAGGCACTTCAAAAAATATAAAATACTACAAAATCCCTCTGAGGACCCGACAATGACCATTGATGATAGGAAGTTGTTATTTAGACATAAATGAATGTCTAATGACCTACCACAAAGTGCGCCAACGCATATCCTATTTTAGAAGGCACTTCAAAAAATATAAAATACTACAAAATCCCTCTGAGGACCCGACAATGACCATTGATGATAGGAAGTTGTTATTTAGACATAAATGAATGTCTAATGACCTACCACAAAGTGCGCCAACGCATATCCTATTTTAGAAGGCACTTCAAAAAATATAAAATACTACAAAATCCCTCTGAGGACCCGACAATGACCATTGATGATAGGAAGTTGTTATTTAGACATAAATGAATGTCTAATGACCTACCACAAAGTGCGCCAACGCATATCCTATTTTAGAAGGCACTTCAAAAAATATAAAATACTACAAAATCCCTCTGAGGACCCGACAATGACCATTGATGATAGGAAGTTGTTATTTAGACATAAATGAATGTCTAATGACCTACCACAAAGTGCGCCAACGCATATCCTATTTTAGAAGGCACTTCAAAAAATATAAAATACTACAAAATCCCCCTGAAGACCCGACAATGACCATTGATGATAGGAAATTGTTATTAAGACATATATGAATGTCTAATGACCTACCACAAAGTTCGCCAACGCATATCCTATTTTAGAAGGCACTTCAAAAAATATAAAATACTACAAAATCCCCCTGACGACCCGACAATGACCATTGTTGATAGGAAGTTGTTATTTAGACATAAATGAATGTCTAATGACCTACCAGAAAGTGCGCCAAAGCATATTCTATTTTAGAAGGCACCTCAAAAAATATAAAATACTACAAAATCCCCCTGACGACCCGACAATGACCATTGATGATAGAAAGTTGTTATTTAGACATAAATGAATGTCTAATGACCTACCACAAAGTGCGCCAACGCATATCCTATTTTAGAAGGCACTTCAAAAAATATAAAATACTACAAAATCCCCCTGACGACCCGACAATGACCATTGATGATAGAAAGTTGTTATTTAGACATAAATGAATGTCTAATGACCTACCACAAAGTGCGCCAACGCATATCCTATTTTAGAAGGCACTTCAAAAAATATAAAATACTACAAAATCCCCCTGACGACCCGACAATGACCATTGATGATAGAAAGTTGTTATTTAGACATAAATGAATGTCTAATGACCTACCAGAAAGTGCGCCAACGCATATTCTATTTTAGAAGGCACCTCAAAAAATATAAAATACTACAAAATCCCCCTGACGACCCGACAATGACCATTGATGATAGAAAGTTGTTATTTAGACATAAATGAATGTCTAATGACCTACCACAAAGTGCGCCAACGCATATCCTATTTTAGAAGGCACTTCAAAAAATATAAAATACTACAAAATCCCCCTGACGACCCGACAATGACCATTGATGATAGGAAGTTGTTATTTAGACATAAATGAATGTCTAATGACCTACCACAAAGTGCGCCAACGCATATCCTATTTTAGAAGGCACTTCAAAAAATATAAAATACTACAAAATCCCTCTGAGGACCCGACAATGACCATTGATGATAGGAAGTTGTTATTTAGACATAAATGAATGTCTAATGACCTACCAGAAAGTGCGCCAACGCAGATTCTATTTTAGAAGGCACCTCAAAAAATATAAAATACTACAAAATCCCCCTGACGACCCGACAATGACCATTGATGAAAGAAAGTTGTTATTTAGACATGAATGAATGTCTAATGACCTACCACAAAGTGCGCCAACGCATATCCTATTTTAGAAGGCACTTCAAAAAATATAAAATACTACAAAATCCCCCTGACGACCCGACAATGACCATTGATGATAGGAAGTTGTTATTTAGACATAAATGAATGTCTAATGACCTACTATAAAGTGCGCCAACGCATATCCTATTTTAGAAGGCACTTCAAAAGATATAGAATACTACAAAATCCCCCTGACGACCCGACAATGACCATTGATGATAGAAAGTTGTTATTCAGACATAAATGAATGTCTAATGACCTACCACAAAGTTCGCCAACGCATATCCTATTTTAGAAGGCACTTCAAAAACTATAAAATACTACAAAATCCCCCTGACGACCCGACAATGACCATTGATGATAGAAAGTTGTTATTCAGACATAAGTGAATGTCTGATGACCTACCACAAAGTGCGCCAACGCATATCCTATTTTAGAAGGCACTTCAAAAAATATAAAATACTACAAAATCCCCCTGACGACCCGGCAATGACCATTGATGATAGGAAGTTGTTATTTAGACATAAATGAATGTCTATTGACCTACCACAAAGTGCGCCAACGCATATCCTATTTTAGAAGGCACTTCAAAAAATATAAAATACTACAAAATCCCCCTGACGACCCGACAATGACCATTGATGATAGGAAGTTGTTATTTAGACATAAATGAATGTCTAATGACCTACCACAAAGTGCGCCAACGCATATCCTATTTTAGAAGGCACTTCAAAAAATATAAAATACTACAAAATCCCCCTGACGACCCGACAATGACCATTGATGATAAGAAGTTGTTATTTAGACATAAATGAATGTCTAATGACCTACAACAAAGTGCGCCAACGCATATCCTACTTTAGAAGGCACTTCAAAAAATATAAAATACTACAAAATCCCCCTGACGACCCGACAATGACCATTGATGATAAGAAGTTGTTATTTAGACATAAATGAATGTCTAATGACCTACAACAAAGTGCGCCAACGCATATCCTACTTTAGAAGGCACTTCAAAAAATATAAAATACTACAAGATCCCCCTGACGACCCGACAATGACCATTGATGATAAGAAGTTGTTATTTAGACATAAATGAATGTCTAATGACCTACAACAAAGTGCGCCAACGCATATCCTACTTTAGAAGGCACTTCAAAAAATATAAAATACTACAAAATCCCCCTGACGACCCGACAATGACCATTGATGATAGGAAGTTGTTATTTAGACATAAATGAATGTCTAATGCCTACCACAAAGTGCGCCAACGCATATCCTATTCTAGAAGGCACTTCAAAAAATATAAAATACTACAAAATCCCCCTGACGACCCGACAATGACCATTGATGATAGGAAGTTGTTATTTAGACATAAATGAATGTCTAATGACCTACCACAAAGTGCGCCAACGCATATCCTATTTTAGAAGGCACTTCAAAAAATATATAATACTACAAAATCCCGCTGACGACCCGACAATGACCATTGATGATAGGAAGTTGTTATCTAGACATAAATGAATGTCTTATGACCCAGCACATAGTGCGCCAACGCATATCCTATTTTAGAAGGCACTTCAAAAAATATAAAATACCACAAAATCCCCCTGACGACCCGACAATGACCATTGATGATAGGAAGTTGTTATTTAGACATAAATGAATGTCTAATGACCTACCACAAAGTGCGCCAACGCATATCCTATTTTAGAAGGCACTTCAAAAAATATAAAATACTACAAAATCCCCCTGACGACCCGACAATGACCATTGATGATAGGAAGTTGTTATTCAGACATAAATGAATGTCTAATGACCTACTATAAAGTGCGCCAACGCATATCCTATTTTAGAAGGCACTTCAAAAGATATAGAATACTACAAAATCCCCCTGACGACCCGACAATGACCATTGATGATAGGAAGTTGTTATTTAGACATAAATGAATGTCTAATGACCTACCACAAAGTGCGTCAATGCATATCCTATTTTAGAAGGCACTTCAAAAAATATAAAATACTACAAAATCCCCCTGACGAACCGACAATGACCATTGATGATAGGAAGTTGTTACTTAGACATAAATGAATGTCTAATGACCTACCACAAAGTGCGCCAACGCATATCCTACTTTAGAAGGCACTTCAAAAAATATAAAATACTACAAAATCCCCCTGACGACCCGACAATGACCATTGATGATAGAAAGTTGTTATTTAGACATAAATGAATGTCTAATGACCTACCACAAAGTGCGCCAACGCATATCCTATTTTAGAAGGCACTTCAAAAAATATAAAATACTACAAAATCCCCCTGACGACCCGACAATGACCATTGATGATAGGAAGTTGTTATTTAGACATAAATGAATGTCTAATGACCTACCACAAAGTGCGCCAACGCATATCCTATTTTAGAAGGCACTTCAAAAAATATAAAATACTACAAAATCCCCCTGACGACCCGACAATGACCATTGATGATAGGAAGTTGTTACTTAGACATAAATGAATATCTAATGACCTACCACAAAGTGCGCCAACGCATATCCTATTTTAGAAGGCACTTCAAAAAATATAAAATACTACAAAATCCCCCTGACGACCCGACAATGACCATTGATGATAGGAAGTTGTTATTTAGACATAAATAAATGTCTAATGACCTACCACAAAGTGCGCCAACGCATATCCTATTTTAGAAGGCACTTCAAAAAATATAAAATACTACAAAATCCCCTGACGACTCGACAATGACCATTGATGATAGGAAGTTGTTATTTAGACATAAATGAATGTCTAATGACCTACCACAAAGTGCGCCAACACATATCCTATTTTAGAAGGCACTTCAAAAAATATAAAATACTACAAAATCACCCTGACGACCCGACAATGACCATTGATGATAGAAAGTTGTTTTTCAGACATAAATGAATGTCAAATGACCTACCACAAAGTTCGCCAACGCATATCCTATTTTAGAAGGCACTTCAAAAAATATAAAATACTACAAAATCCCCCTGACGACTCGACAATGACCATTAATGATAGGAAGTTGTTATTTAGACATAATTGAATGTCTGATGACCTACCACAAAGTGCGCCAACGCATATCCCATTTTAGAAGGCACTTCAAAAATTATAAAATACTACAAAATCCCCCTGACGACCCGACAATGACCATTGATGATAGGAAGTTGTTATTTAGTTATAAATGAATGTCTATTGACCTACCACAAAGTGCGCCAACGCATATCCTATTTTAGAAGGCACTTCAAAAAATATAAAATACTACAATCCCTCTGACGACCCGACAATGACCATTGATGATAGGAAGTTGTTATTTAGACATAAATGAATGTCTAATGACCTACCACAAAGTGCGCCAACGCATATCCTATTTTAGAAGGCACTTCAAAAAATATAAAATACTACAAAATTCCCCTGACGTCCCGACAATGACCATTGATGATAGGAAGTTGTTATTTAGACATAAATGAATGTCTAATGACCTACCACAAAGTGCGCCAACGCATATCCTATTTTAGAAGGCACTTCAAAAAAGTTAAAATACTACAAAATCCCCCTGACGACCCGACAATGACCATTGAAGATAAGAAGTTGTTATTTAGACATAAATGAATGTCTAATGACCTACTACAAAGTGCGCCAACGCATATCCTACTTTAGAAGGCACTTCAAAAAATATAAAATACTACAAAATCCCCCTGACGACCCGACAATGACCATTGATGATAGGAAGTTGTTATTTAGACATAAATGAATGTCTAATGCCTACCACAAAGTGCGCCAACGCATATCCTATTTTAGAAGGCACTTCAAAAAATATAAAATACTACAAAATCCCCCTGACGACCCGACAATGACCATTGATGATGGGAAGTTGTTATTTAGACATAAATGAATGTCTAATGACCTACCACAAAGTGCGCCAATGCATATCCCAATTTAGAAGGCACTTCAAAAAATTTGAAATACTACAAAATCCCTCTGACGACCCGACAATGACCATTGATGATAGGAAGTTGTTATTAAGACATAAATGAATGTCTAATGACCTACCACAAAGTGCGCCAACGCATACCCTATTTTAGAAGGCACTTCAAAAAATATAAAATACTACAAAATCCCGCTGACGACCCGACAATGACCATTGATGATAGGAAGTTGTTATTTAGACATAAATGAATGTCTTATGACCTACCACAAAGTGCGCCAACGCATATCCTATTTTAGAAGGCACTTCAAAAAATATAAAATACCACAAAATCCCCCTGACGACCCGACAATGACCATTGATGATAGGAAGTTGTTATTTAGACATAAATGAATGTCTAATGACCTACCACAAAGTGCGCCAACGCATATCCTATTTTAGAAGGCACTTCAAAAAATATAAAATACTACAAAATCCCCCTGAAGACCCGACAATGACCATTGATGATAGGAAGTTGTTATTTAGACATAAATGAATATCTAATGACCTACCACAAAGTGCGCCAACGCATATCCTATTTTAGAAGGCACTTCAAAAAATATAAAATACTACAAAATCCCGCTGACGACCCGACAATGACCATTGATGATAGGAAGTTGTTATTTAGACATAAATGAATGTCTTATGACCTACCACAAAGTGCGCCAACGCATATCCTATTTTAGAAGGCACTTCAAAAAATATAAAATACCACAAAATCCCCCTGACGACCCGACAATGACCATTGATGATAGGAAGTTGTTATTTAGACATAAATGAATGTCTAATGACCTACCACAAAGTGCGCCAACGCATATCCTATTTTAGAAGGCACTTCAAAAAATATAAAATACTACAAATTCCCCCTGAAGACCCGACAATGACCATTGATGATAGGAAGTTGTTATTTAGACATAAATGAATGTCTAATGACCTACCACAAAGTGCGCCAACGCATATCCTATTTTAGAAGGCACTTCAAAAAATATAAAATACTACAAAATCCCCCTGACGACCCGACAATGACCATTGATGTTGGGAAGTTGTTATTTAGACATAAATGAATGTCTAATGACCTACCACAAAGTGCGCCAACGCATATCCTATTTTAGAAGGCACTTCAAAAAATATAAAATACTACAAAATCCCCCTGACGACCCGACAATGACCATTGATGATAGGAAGTTGTTATTTAGACATAAATGAATGTCTAATGACCTACCACAAAGTGCGCCAACGCATATCCTATTTTAGAAGGCACTTCAAAAAATATAAAATACTACAAAATCCCCCTGAAGACCCGACAATGACCATTGATGATAGGAAGTTGTTATTAAGACATAAATGAATGTCTAATGACCTACCACAAAGTTCGCCAACGCATATCCTTTTTTAGAAGGCACTTCAAAAAATATAAAATACTACAAAATCCCCCTGACGACCCGACAATGACCATTGTTGATAGGAAGTTGTTATTTAGACATAAATGAATGTCTAATGACCTACCAGAAAGTGCGCCAAAGCATATTCTATTTTAGGAGGCACCTCAAAAAATATAAAATACTACAAAATCCCCCTGACGACCCGACAATGACCATTGATGATAGAAAGTTGTTATTTAGACATAAATGAATGTCTAATGACCTACCACAAAGTGCGCCAACGCATATCCTATTTTAGAAGGCACTTCAAAAAATATAAAATACTACAAAATCCCCCTGACGAACCGACAATGACCATTGATGATAGAAAGTTGTTATTTAGACATAAATGAATGTCTAATGACCTACCACAAAGTGCGCCAACGCATATCCTATTTTAGAAGGCACTTCAAAAAATATAAAATACTACAAAATCCCCCTGACGACCCGACAATGACCATTGATGATAGAAAGTTGTTATTTAGACATAAATGAATGTCTAATGACCTACCAGAAAGTGCGCCAACGCATATTCTATTTTAGAAGGCACCTCAAAAAATATAAAATACTACAAAATCCCCCTGACGACCCGACAATGACCATTGATGATAGAAAGTTGTTATTTAGACATAAATGAATGTCTAATGACCTACCACAAAGTGCGCCAACGCATATCCTATTTTAGAAGGCACTTCAAAAAATATAAAATACTACAAAATCCCCCTGACGACCCGACAATGACCATTGATGATAGGAAGTTGTTATTTAGACATAAATGAATGTCTAATGACCTACCACAAAGTGCGCCAACGCATATCCTATTTTAGAAGGCACTTCAAAAAATATAAAATACTACAAAATCCCTCTGAGGACCCGACAATGACCATTGATGATAAGAAGTTGTTATTTAGACATAAATGAATGTCTAATGACCTACCACAAAGTGCGCCAACGCATATCCTATTTTAGAATGCACTTCAAAAAATATAAAATACTACAAAATCCCCCTGACGACCCGACAATGACCATTGATGATAGGAAGTTGTTATTTAGACATAAATGAATGTCTAATGACCTACCACAAAGTGCGCCAACGCATATCCTATTTTAGAAGGCACTTCAAAAAATATAAAATACTACAAAATCCCCCTGACGACCCGACAATGACCATTGATGATAGGAAGTTGTTATTTAGACATAAATGAATGTCTAATGACCTACCACAAAGTGCGCCAACGCATATCCTATTTTAGAAGGCACTTCAAAAAATATAAAATACTACAAAATCCCCCTGACGACCCGACAATGACCATTGATGATAGGAAGTTGTTACTTAGACATAAATGAATATCTAATGACCTACCACAAAGTGCGCCAACGCATATCCTATTTTAGAAGGCACTTCAAAAAATATAAAATACTACAAAATCCCCCTGACGACCCGACAATGACCATTGATTATAGGAAGTTGTTATTTAGACATAAATAAATGTCTAATGACCTACCACAAAGTGCGCCAACGCATATCCTATTTTAGAAGGCACTTCAAAAAATATAAAATACTACAAAATCCCCCTGACGACCCGACAATGACCATTGATGATAGGAAGTTGTTACTTAGACATAAATGAATATCTAATGACCTACCACAAAGTGCGCCAACGCATATCCTATTTTAGAAGGCACTTCAAAAAATATAAAATACTACAAAATCCCCCTGACGACCCGACAATGACCATTGATGATAGGAAGTTGTTATTTAGACATAAATGAATGTCTAATGACCTACCACAAAGTGCGCCAACGCATATCCTATTTTAGAAGGCACTTCAAAAAATATAAAATACTACAAAATCCCCTGACGACTCGACAATGACCATTGATGATAGGAAGTTGTTATTTAGACATAAATGAATGTCTAATGACCTACCACAAAGTGCGCCAACACATATCCTATTTTAGAAGGCACTTCAAAAAATATAAAATACTACAAAATCCCCCTGACGACCCGACAATGACCATTGATGATAGAAAGTTGTTTTTCAGACATAAATGAATGTCAAATGACCTACCACAAAGTTCGCCAACGCATATCCTATTTTAGAAGGCACTTCAAAAAATATAAAATACTACAAAATCCCCCTGATGACTCGACAATGACCATTGATGATAGGAAGTTGTTATTTAGACATAAGTGAATGTCTGATGACCTACCACAAAGTGCGCCAACGCATATCCTATTTTAGAAGGCACTTCAAAAATTATAAAATACTACAAAATCCCCCTGACGACCCGACAATGACCATTGATGATAGGAAGTTGTTATTTAGTTATAATTGAATGTCTAATGACCTACCACAAAGTGCACCAACGCATATCCTATTTTAGAAGGCACTTCAAAAAATATAAAATACTACAAAATCCCTCTGACGACCCGACAATGACCATTGATGATAGGAAGTTGTTATTTAGACATAAATGAATGTCTAATGACCTACCACAAAGTGCGCCAACGCATATCCTATTTTAGAAGGCACTTCAAAAAATATAAAATACTACAAATTCCCCCTGACGACCCCACAATGACCATTGATGATAGGAAGTTGTTATTTAGACATAAATGAATGTCTAATGACCTACCACAAAGTGCGCCAACGCATATCCTATTTTAGAAGGCACTTCAAAAAATATAAAATACTACAAAATCCCCCTTACAACCCGACAATGACCATTGATGATAAGAAGTTGTTATTTAGACATAAATGAATGTCTAATGACCTACCAGAAAGTGCGCCAACGCATATCCTACTTTAGAAGGCACTTCTAAAAATATTAAATACTACAAAATCCCCCTGACGACCCGACAATGACCATTGATGATAGGAAGTTGTTATTTAGACATAAATGAATGTCTAATGCCTACCACAAAGTGCGCCAACGCATATCCTATTTTAGAAGGCACTTCAAAAAATATAAAATACTACAAAATCCCCCTGACGACCCGACAATGACCATTGATGATAGGAAGTTGTTATTTAGACATAAATGAATGTCTAATGACCTACCACAAAGTGCGCCAATGCATATCCTAATTTAGAAGGCACTTCAAAAAATTTGAAATACTACAAATTCCCTCTGACGACCCGACAATGACCATTGATGATAGGAAGTTGTTATTAAGACATAAATGAATGTCTAATGACCTACCACAAAGTGCGCCAACGCATACCCTATTTTAGAAGGCACTTCAAAAAATATAAAATACTACAAAATCCCGCTGACGACCCGACAATGACCATTGATGATAGGAAGTTGTTATTTAGACATAAATGAATGTCTTATGACCTACCACAAAGTGCGCCAACGCATATCCTATTTTAGAAGGCACTTCAAAAAATATAAAATACCACAAAATCCCCCTGACGACCCGACAATGACCATTGATGATAGGAAGTTGTTATTAAGACATAAATGAATGTCTAATGACCTACCACAAAGTGCGCCAACGCATATCCTATTCTAGAAGGCACTTCAAAAAATATAAAATACTACAAAATCCCCCTGAAGACCCGACAATGACCATTGATGATAGGAAGTTGTTATTTAGACATAAATGAATATCTAATGACCTACCACAAAGTGCGCCAACGCATATCCTATTTTAGAAGGCACTTCAAAAAATATAAAATACTACAAAATCCCGCTGACGACCCGACAATGACCATTGATGATAGGAAGTTGTTATTTAGACATAAATGAATGTCTTATGACCTACCACAAAGTGCGCCAACGCATATCCTATTTTAGAAGGCACTTCAAAAAATATAAAATACCACAAAATCCCCCTGACGACCCGGCAATGACCATTGATGATAGGAAGTTGTTATTTAGACATAAATGAATGTCTAATGACCTACCACAAAGTGCGCCAACGCATATCCTATTTTAGAAGGCACTTCAAAAAGTATAAAATACTACAAAATCCCCCTGAAGACCCGACAATGACCATTGATGATAGGAAGTTGTTATTTAGACATAAATGAATGTCTAATGACCTACCACAAAGTGCGCCAACGCATATCCTATTTTAGAAGGCACTTCAAAAAATATAAAATACTACAAAATCCCCCTGACGACCCGACAATGACCATTGATGATAGGAAGTTGTTATTTAGACATAAATGAATGTCTAATGACCTACCACAAAGTGCGCCAACGCATATCCTATTTTAGAAGGCAATTCAAAAAATATAAAATACTACAAAATCCCCCTGACGACCCGACAATGACCATTGATGATAGGAAGTTGTTATTTAGACATAAATGAATGTCTAATGACCTACCACAAAGTGCGCCAACGCATATCCTATTTTAGAAGGCACTTCAAAAAATATAAAATACTACAAAATCCCCCTGAAGACCCGACAATGACCATTGATGATAGGAAGTTGTTATTAAGACATAAATGAATGTCTAATGACCTACCACAAAGTTCGCCAACGCATATCCTATTTTAGAAGGCACTTCAAAAAATATAAAATACTACAAAATCCCCCTGACAACCCGACAATGACCATTGTTGATAGGAAGTTGTTATTTAGACATAAATGAATGTCTAATGACCTACCAGAAAGTGCGCCAAAGCATATTCTATTTTAGAAGGCACCTCAAAAAATATAAAATACTACAAAATCCCCCTGACGACCCGACAATGACCATTGATGATAGAAAGTTGTTATTTAGACATAAATGAATGTCTAATGATCTACCAGAAAGTGCGCCAAAGCATATTCTATTTTAGAAGGCACCTCAAAAAATATAAAATACTACAAAATCCCCCTGACGACCCGACAATGACCATTGATGATAGAAAGTTGTTATTTAGACATAAATGAATGTCTAATGACCTACCACAAAGTGCGCCAACGCATATCCTATTTTAGAAGGCACTTCAAAAAACATAAAATACTACAAAATCCCCCTGACGACCCGACAATGACCATTGATGATAGAAAGTTGTTATTTAGACATAAATGAATGTCTAATGACCTACCACAAAGTGCGCCAACGCATATCCTATTTTAGAAGGCACTTCAAAAAATATAAAATACTACAAAATCCCCCTGACGACCCGACAATGACCATTGATGATAGGAAGTTGTTATTTAGACATAAATGAATGTCTAATGACCTACCAGAAAGTGCGCCAAAGCATATTCTATTTTAGAAGGCACCTCAAAAAATATAAAATACTACATAATCCCCCTGACGACCCGACAATGACCATTGATGATAGAAAGTTGTTATTTAGACATAAATGAATGTCTAATGACCTACCACAAGGTGCGCCAACGCATATCCTATTTTAGAAGGCACTTCAAAAAATATAAAATACTACAAAATCCCCCTGACGACCCGACAATGACCATTGATGATAGAAAGTTGTTATTTAGACATAAATGAATGTCTAATGACCTACCACAAAGTGCGACAACGCATATCCTATTTTAGAAGGCACTTCAAAAAATATAAAATACTACAAAATCCCCCTGACGACCCGACAATGACCATTGATGATAGGAAGTTGTTATTTAGACATAAATGAATGTCTAATGACCTACCACAAAGTGCGCCAACGCATATCCTATTTAAGAAGGCACTTCAAAAAATATAAAATACTACAAAATCCCCCTGACGACTTGACAATGACCATTGATGATAGGAAGTTGTTATTTAGACATAAATGAATGTCTAATGACCTACCACAAAGTGCGCCAACGCATATCCTATTTTAGAAGGCACTTCAAAAAATATAAAATACTACAAAATCCCTCTGAGGACCCGACAATGACCATTGATGATAGGAAGTTGTTATTTAGACATAAATGAATGTCTAATGACCTACCACAAAGTGCGCCAACGCATATCCTATTTTAGAAGGCACTTCAAAAAATATAAAATACTACAAAATCCCTCTGAGGACCCGACAATGACCATTGATGATAGGAAGTTGTTATTTAGACATAAATGAATGTCTAATGACCTACCACAAAGTGCGCCAACGCATATCCTATTTTAGAAGGCACTTCAAAAAATATAAAATACTACAAAATCCCTCTGAGGACCCGACAATGACCATTGATGATAGGAAGTTGTTATTTAGACATAAATGAATGTCTAATGACCTACCACAAAGTGCGCCAACGCATATCCTATTTTAGAAGGCACTTCAAAAAATATAAAATACTACAAAATCCCTCTGAGGACCCGACAATGACCATTGATGATAGGAAGTTGTTATTTAGACATAAATGAATGTCTAATGACCTACCACAAAGTGCGCCAACGCATATCCTATTTTAGAAGGCACTTCAAAAAATATAAAATACTACAAAATCCCCCTGAAGACCCGACAATGACCATTGATGATAGGAAATTGTTATTAAGACATATATGAATGTCTAATGACCTACCACAAAGTTCGCCAACGCATATCCTATTTTAGAAGGCACTTCAAAAAATATAAAATACTACAAAATCCCCCTGACGACCCGACAATGACCATTGTTGATAGGAAGTTGTTATTTAGACATAAATGAATGTCTAATGACCTACCAGAAAGTGCGCCAAAGCATATTCTATTTTAGAAGGCACCTCAAAAAATATAAAATACTACAAAATCCCCCTGACGACCCGACAATGACCATTGATGATAGAAAGTTGTTATTTAGACATAAATGAATGTCTAATGACCTACCACAAAGTGCGCCAACGCATATCCTATTTTAGAAGGCACTTCAAAAAATATAAAATACTACAAAATCCCCCTGACGACCCGACAATGACCATTGATGATAGAAAGTTGTTATTTAGACATAAATGAATGTCTAATGACCTACCACAAAGTGCGCCAACGCATATCCTATTTTAGAAGGCACTTCAAAAAATATAAAATACTACAAAATCCCCCTGACGACCCGACAATGACCATTGATGATAGAAAGTTGTTATTTAGACATAAATGAATGTCTAATGACCTACCAGAAAGTGCGCCAACGCATATTCTATTTTAGAAGGCACCTCAAAAAATATAAAATACTACAAAATCCCCCTGACGACCCGACAATGACCATTGATGATAGAAAGTTGTTATTTAGACATAAATGAATGTCTAATGACCTACCACAAAGTGCGCCAACGCATATCCTATTTTAGAAGGCACTTCAAAAAATATAAAATACTACAAAATCCCCCTGACGACCCGACAATGACCATTGATGATAGGAAGTTGTTATTTAGACATAAATGAATGTCTAATGACCTACCACAAAGTGCGCCAACGCATATCCTATTTTAGAAGGCACTTCAAAAAATATAAAATACTACAAAATCCCTCTGAGGACCCGACAATGACCATTGATGATAGGAAGTTGTTATTTAGACATAAATGAATGTCTAATGACCTACCAGAAAGTGCGCCAACGCAGATTCTATTTTAGAAGGCACCTCAAAAAATATAAAATACTACAAAATCCCCCTGACGACCCGACAATGACCATTGATGAAAGAAAGTTGTTATTTAGACATGAATGAATGTCTAATGACCTACCACAAAGTGCGCCAACGCATATCCTATTTTAGAAGGCACTTCAAAAAATATAAAATACTACAAAATCCCCCTGACGACCCGACAATGACCATTGATGATAGGAAGTTGTTATTTAGACATAAATGAATGTCTAATGACCTACTATAAAGTGCGCCAACGCATATCCTATTTTAGAAGGCACTTCAAAAGATATAGAATACTACAAAATCCCCCTGACGACCCGACAATGACCATTGATGATAGGAAGTTGTTATTTAGACATAAATGAATGTCTAATGACCTACCACAAAGTGCGTCAATGCATATCCTATTTTAGAAGGCACTTCAAAAAATATAAAATACTACAAAATCCCCCTGACGACCCGACAATGACCATTGATGATAGGAAGTTGTTATTTAGACATAAATGAATGTCTAATGACCTACCACAAAGTGCGCCAACGCATATCCTACTTTAGAAGGCACTTCAAAAAATATAAAATACTACAAAATCCCCCTGACGACCCGACAATGACCATTGATGATAGAAAGTTGTTATTTAGACATGAATGAATGTCTAATGACCTACCACAAAGTGCGCCAACGCATATCCTATTTTAGAAGGCACTTCAAAAAATATAAAATACTACAAAATCCCCCTGACGACCCGACAATGACCATTGATGATAGGAAGTTGTTATTTAGACATGAATGAATGTCTAATGACCTACCACAAAGTGCGCCAACGCATATCCTATTTTAGAAGGCACTTCAAAAAATATAAAATACTACAAAATCCCCCTGACGACCCGACAATGACCATTGATGATAGGAAGTTGTTACTTAGACATAAATGAATATCTAATGACCTACCACAAAGTGCGCCAACGCATATCCTATTTTAGAAGGCACTTCAAAAAATATAAAATACTACAAAATCCCCCTGACGACCCGACAATGACCATTGATGATAGGAAGTTGTTATTTAGACATAAATAAATGTCTAATGACCTACCACAAAGTGCGCCAACGCATATCCTATTTTAGAAGGCACTTCAAAAAATATAAAATACTACAAAATCCCCCTGACGACCCGACAATGACCTTTGATGATAGGAAGTTGTTACTTAGACATAAATGAATATCTAATGACCTACCACAAAGTGCGCCAACGCATATCCTATTTTAGAAGGCACTTCAAAAAATATAAAATACTACAAAATCCCCCTGACGACCCGACAATGACCATTGATGATAGGAAGTTGTTATTTAGACATAAATGAATGTCTAATGACCTACCACAAAGTGCGCCAACGCATATCCTATTTTAGAAGGAACTTCAAAAAATATAAAATACTACAAAATCCCCTGACGACTCGACAATGACCATTGATGATAGGAAGTTGTTATTTAGACATAAATGAATGTCTAATGACCTACCACAAAGTGCGCCAACACATATCCTATTTTAGAAGGCACTTCAAAAAATATAAAATACTACAAAATCCCCCTGACGACCCGACAATGACCATTGATGATAGAAAGTTGTTTTTCAGACATAAATGAATGTCAAATGACCTACCACAAAGTTCGCCAACGCATATCCTATTTTAGAAGGCACTTCAAAAAATATAAAATACTACAAAATCCCCCTGACGACTCGACAATGACCATTGATGATAGGAAGTTGTTATTTAGACATAAGTGAATGTCTGATGACCTACCACAAAGTGCGCCAACGCATATCCTATTTTAGAAGGCACTTCAAAAATTATAAAATACTACAAAATCCCCCTGACGACCCGACAATGACCATTGATGATAGGAAGTTGTTATTTAGTTATAATTGAATGTCTAATGACCTACCACAAAGTGCGCCAATGCATATCCTATTTTAGAAGGCACTTCAAAAAATATAAAATACTACAAAATCCCTCTGACGATCCGACAATGACCATTGATGATAGGAAGTTGTTATTTAGACATAAATGAATGTCTAATGACCTACCACAAAGTGCGCCAACGCATATCCTATTTTAGAAGGCACTTCAAAAAATATAAAATACTACAAAATTCCCCTGATGTCCCGACAATGACCATTGATGATAGGAAGTTGTTATTTAGACATAAATGAATGTCTAATGACCTACCACAAAGTGCGCCAACGCATATCCTATTTTAGAAGGCACTTCAAAAAATATAAAATACTACAAATTCCCCCTGACGACCCCACAATGACCATTGATGATAGGAAGTTGTTATTTAGACATAAATGAATGTCTAATGACCTACCACAAAGTGCGCCAACGCATATCCTATTTTAGAAGGCACTTCAAAAAATATAAAATACTACAAAATCCCCCTTACAACCCGACAATGACCATTGATGACAAGAAGTTGTTATTTAGACATAAATGAATGTCTAATGACCTACCAGAAAGTGCGCCAACGCATATCCTACTTTAGAAGGCACTTCTAAAAATATTAAATACTACAAAATCCCCCTGACGACCCGACAATGACCATTGATGATAGGAAGTTGTTATTTAGACATAAATGAATGTCTAATGCCTACCACAAAGTGCGCCAACGCATATCCTATTTTAGAAGGCACTTCAAAAAATATAAAATACTACAAAATCCCCCTGACGACCCGACAATGACCATTGATGATAGGAAGTTGTTATTTAGACATAAATGAATGTCTAATGACCTACCACAAAGTGCGCCAATGCATATCCTAATTTAGAAGGCACTTCAAAAAATTTGAAATACTACAAAATCCCTCTGACGACCCGACAATGACCATTGATGATAGGAAGTTGTTATTAAGACATAAATGAATGTCTAATGACCTACCACAAAGTGCGCCAACGCATACCCTATTTTAGAAGGCACTTCAAAAAATATAAAATACTACAAAATCCCGCTGACGACCCGACAATGACCATTGATGATAGGAAGTTGTTATTTAGACATAAATGAATGTCTTATGACCTACCACAAAGTGCGCCAACGCATATCCTATTTTAGAAGGCACTTCAAAAAATATAAAATACCACAAAATCCCCCTGACGACCCGACAATGACCATTGATGATAGGAAGTTGTTATTAAGACATAAATGAATGTCTAATGACCTACCACAAAGTGCGCCAACGCATATCCTATTTTAGAAGGCACTTCAAAAAATATAAAATACTACAAAATCCCCCTGAAGACCCGACAATGACCATTGATGATAGGAAGTTGTTATTTAGACATAAATGAATGTCTATTGACCTACCACAAAGTGCGCCAACGCATATCCTATTTTAGAAGGCACTTCAAAAAATATAAAATACTACAAAATCCCCCTGACGACCCGACAATGACCATTGATGATAGGAAGTTGTTATTTAGACATAAATGAATGTCTAATGACCTACCACAAAGTGCGCCAACGCATATCCTATTTTAGAAGGCACTTCAAAAAATATAAAATACCACAAAATCCCCCTGACGACCCGACAATGACCATTGATGATAGGAAGTTGTTATTAAGACATAAATGAATGTCTAATGACCTACCACAAAGTGCGCCAACGCATATCCTATTTTAGAAGGCACTTCAAAAAATATAAAATACTACAAAATCCCGCTGACGACCCGACAATGACCATTGATGATAGGAAGTTGTTATTTAGACATAAATGAATGTCTATTGACCTACCACAAAGTGCGCCAACGCATATCCTATTTTAGAAGGCACTTCAAAAAATATAAAATACTACAAAATCCCCCTGACGACCCGACAATGACCATTGATGATAGGAAGTTGTTATTTAGACATAAATGAATGTCTAATGACCTACCACAAAGTGCGCCAACGCATATCCTATTTTAGAAGGCACTTCAAAAAATATAAAATACTACAAAATCCCCCTGACGACCCGACAATGACCATTGATGATAAGAAGTTGTTATTTAGACATAAATGAATGTCTAATGACCTACAACAAAGTGCGCCAACGCATATCCTACTTTAGAAGGCACTTCAAAAAATATAAAATACTACAAAATCCCCCTGACGACCCGACAATGACCATTGATGATAAGAAGTTGTTATTTAGACATAAATGAATGTCTAATGACCTACAACAAAGTGCGCCAACGCATATCCTACTTTAGAAGGCACTTCAAAAAATATAAAATACTACAAGATCCCCCTGACGACCCGACAATGACCATTGATGATAAGAAGTTGTTATTTAGACATAAATGAATGTCTAATGACCTACAACAAAGTGCGCCAACGCATATCCTATTTTAGAAGGCACTTCAAAAAATATAAAATACTACAAAATCCCCCTGACGACCCGACAATGACCATTGATGATAGGAAGTTGTTATTTAGACATAAATGAATGTCTAATGCCTACCACAAAGTGCGCCAACGCATATCCTATTCTAGAAGGCACTTCAAAAAATATAAAATACTACAAAATCCCCCTGACGACCCGACAATGACCATTGATGATAGGAAGTTGTTATTTAGACATAAATGAATGTCTAATGACCTACCACAAAGTGCGCCAACGCATATCCTATTTTAGAAGGCACTTCAAAAAATATATAATACTACAAAATCCCGCTGACGACCCGACAATGACCATTGATGATAGGAAGTTGTTATCTAGACATAAATGAATGTCTTATGACCCAGCACATAGTGCGCCAACGCATATCCTATTTTAGAAGGCACTTCAAA
Organism: Chrysolina americana; assembly: GCA_958502065.1. Classification (NCBI taxonomy): domain Eukaryota; kingdom Metazoa; phylum Arthropoda; class Insecta; order Coleoptera; family Chrysomelidae; genus Chrysolina; species Chrysolina americana. The sequence continues at coordinate 53,488,167 of OY293420.1, read as the reverse complement.
AAATATAAAATACCACAAAATCCCCCTGACGACCCGACAATGACCATTGATGATAGGAAGTTGTTATTTAGACATAAATGAATGTCTAATGACCTACCACAAAGTGCGCCAACGCATATCCTATTTTAGAAGGCACTTCAAAAAATATAAAATACTACAAAATCCCCCTGACGACCCGACAATGACCATTGATGATAGGAAGTTGTTATTCAGACATAAATGAATGTCTAATGACCTACTATAAAGTGCGCCAACGCATATCCTATTTTAGAAGGCACTTCAAAAGATATAGAATACTACAAAATCCCCCTGACGACCCGACAATGACCATTGATGATAGGAAGTTGTTATTTAGACATAAATGAATGTCTAATGACCTACCACAAAGTGCGTCAATGCATATCCTATTTTAGAAGGCACTTCAAAAAATATAAAATACTACAAAATCCCCCTGACGAACCGACAATGACCATTGATGATAGGAAGTTGTTACTTAGACATAAATGAATGTCTAATGACCTACCACAAAGTGCGCCAACGCATATCCTACTTTAGAAGGCACTTCAAAAAATATAAAATACTACAAAATCCCCCTGACGACCCGACAATGACCATTGATGATAGAAAGTTGTTATTTAGACATAAATGAATGTCTAATGACCTACCACAAAGTGCGCCAACGCATATCCTATTTTAGAAGTCACTTCAAAAAATATAAAATACTACAAAATCCCCCTGACGACCCGACAATGACCATTGATGATAGGAAGTTGTTATTTAGACATAAATGAATGTCTAATGACCTACCACAAAGTGCGCCAACGCATATCCTATTTTAGAAGGCACTTCAAAAAATATAAAATACTACAAAATCCCCCTGACGACCCGACAATGACCATTGATGATAGGAAGTTGTTACTTAGACATAAATGAATATCTAATGACCTACCACAAAGTGCGCCAACGCATATCCTATTTTAGAAGGCACTTCAAAAAATATAAAATACTACAAAATCCCCCTGACGACCCGACAATGACCATTGATGATAGGAAGTTGTTATTTAGACATAAATAAATGTCTAATGACCTACCACAAAGTGCGCCAACGCATATCCTATTTTAGAAGGCACTTCAAAAAATATAAAATACTACAAAATCCCCTGACGACTCGACAATGACCATTGATGATAGGAAGTTGTTATTTAGACATAAATGAATGTCTAATGACCTACCACAAAGTGCGCCAACACATATCCTATTTTAGAAGGCACTTCAAAAAATATAAAATACTACAAAATCACCCTGACGACCCGACAATGACCATTGATGATAGAAAGTTGTTTTTCAGACATAAATGAATGTCAAATGACCTACCACAAAGTTCGCCAACGCATATCCTATTTTAGAAGGCACTTCAAAAAATATAAAATACTACAAAATCCCCCTGACGACTCGACAATGACCATTAATGATAGGAAGTTGTTATTTAGACATAATTGAATGTCTGATGACCTACCACAAAGTGCGCCAACGCATATCCCATTTTAGAAGGCACTTCAAAAATTATAAAATACTACAAAATCCCCCTGACGACCCGACAATGACCATTGATGATAGGAAGTTGTTATTTAGTTATAAATGAATGTCTATTGACCTACCACAAAGTGCGCCAACGCATATCCTATTTTAGAAGGCACTTCAAAAAATATAAAATACTACAATCCCTCTGACGACCCGACAATGACCATTGATGATAGGAAGTTGTTATTTAGACATAAATGAATGTCTAATGACCTACCACAAAGTGCGCCAACGCATATCCTATTTTAGAAGGCACTTCAAAAAATATAAAATACTACAAAATTCCCCTGACGTCCCGACAATGACCATTGATGATAGGAAGTTGTTATTTAGACATAAATGAATGTCTAATGACCTACCACAAAGTGCGCCAACGCATATCCTATTTTAGAAGGCACTTCAAAAAAGTTAAAATACTACAAAATCCCCCTGACGACCCGACAATGACCATTGAAGATAAGAAGTTGTTATTTAGACATAAATGAATGTCTAATGACCTACTACAAAGTGCGCCAACGCATATCCTACTTTAGAAGGCACTTCAAAAAATATAAAATACTACAAAATCCCCCTGACGACCCGACAATGACCATTGATGATAGGAAGTTGTTATTTAGACATAAATGAATGTCTAATGCCTACCACAAAGTGCGCCAACGCATATCCTATTTTAGAAGGCACTTCAAAAAATATAAAATACTACAAAATCCCCCTGACGACCCGACAATGACCATTGATGATGGGAAGTTGTTATTTAGACATAAATGAATGTCTAATGACCTACCACAAAGTGCGCCAATGCATATCCCAATTTAGAAGGCACTTCAAAAAATTTGAAATACTACAAAATCCCTCTGACGACCCGACAATGACCATTGATGATAGGAAGTTGTTATTAAGACATAAATGAATGTCTAATGACCTACCACAAAGTGCGCCAACGCATACCCTATTTTAGAAGGCACTTCAAAAAATATAAAATACTACAAAATCCCGCTGACGACCCGACAATGACCATTGATGATAGGAAGTTGTTATTTAGACATAAATGAATGTCTTATGACCTACCACAAAGTGCGCCAACGCATATCCTATTTTAGAAGGCACTTCAAAAAATATAAAATACCACAAAATCCCCCTGACGACCCGACAATGACCATTGATGATAGGAAGTTGTTATTTAGACATAAATGAATGTCTAATGACCTACCACAAAGTGCGCCAACGCATATCCTATTTTAGAAGGCACTTCAAAAAATATAAAATACTACAAAATCCCCCTGAAGACCCGACAATGACCATTGATGATAGGAAGTTGTTATTTAGACATAAATGAATATCTAATGACCTACCACAAAGTGCGCCAACGCATATCCTATTTTAGAAGGCACTTCAAAAAATATAAAATACTACAAAATCCCGCTGACGACCCGACAATGACCATTGATGATAGGAAGTTGTTATTTAGACATAAATGAATGTCTTATGACCTACCACAAAGTGCGCCAACGCATATCCTATTTTAGAAGGCACTTCAAAAAATATAAAATACCACAAAATCCCCCTGACGACCCGACAATGACCATTGATGATAGGAAGTTGTTATTTAGACATAAATGAATGTCTAATGACCTACCACAAAGTGCGCCAACGCATATCCTATTTTAGAAGGCACTTCAAAAAATATAAAATACTACAAATTCCCCCTGAAGACCCGACAATGACCATTGATGATAGGAAGTTGTTATTTAGACATAAATGAATGTCTAATGACCTACCACAAAGTGCGCCAACGCATATCCTATTTTAGAAGGCACTTCAAAAAATATAAAATACTACAAAATCCCCCTGACGACCCGACAATGACCATTGATGTTGGGAAGTTGTTATTTAGACATAAATGAATGTCTAATGACCTACCACAAAGTGCGCCAACGCATATCCTATTTTAGAAGGCACTTCAAAAAATATAAAATACTACAAAATCCCCCTGACGACCCGACAATGACCATTGATGATAGGAAGTTGTTATTTAGACATAAATGAATGTCTAATGACCTACCACAAAGTGCGCCAACGCATATCCTATTTTAGAAGGCACTTCAAAAAATATAAAATACTACAAAATCCCCCTGAAGACCCGACAATGACCATTGATGATAGGAAGTTGTTATTAAGACATAAATGAATGTCTAATGACCTACCACAAAGTTCGCCAACGCATATCCTTTTTTAGAAGGCACTTCAAAAAATATAAAATACTACAAAATCCCCCTGACGACCCGACAATGACCATTGTTGATAGGAAGTTGTTATTTAGACATAAATGAATGTCTAATGACCTACCAGAAAGTGCGCCAAAGCATATTCTATTTTAGGAGGCACCTCAAAAAATATAAAATACTACAAAATCCCCCTGACGACCCGACAATGACCATTGATGATAGAAAGTTGTTATTTAGACATAAATGAATGTCTAATGACCTACCACAAAGTGCGCCAACGCATATCCTATTTTAGAAGGCACTTCAAAAAATATAAAATACTACAAAATCCCCCTGACGAACCGACAATGACCATTGATGATAGAAAGTTGTTATTTAGACATAAATGAATGTCTAATGACCTACCACAAAGTGCGCCAACGCATATCCTATTTTAGAAGGCACTTCAAAAAATATAAAATACTACAAAATCCCCCTGACGACCCGACAATGACCATTGATGATAGAAAGTTGTTATTTAGACATAAATGAATGTCTAATGACCTACCAGAAAGTGCGCCAACGCATATTCTATTTTAGAAGGCACCTCAAAAAATATAAAATACTACAAAATCCCCCTGACGACCCGACAATGACCATTGATGATAGAAAGTTGTTATTTAGACATAAATGAATGTCTAATGACCTACCACAAAGTGCGCCAACGCATATCCTATTTTAGAAGGCACTTCAAAAAATATAAAATACTACAAAATCCCCCTGACGACCCGACAATGACCATTGATGATAGGAAGTTGTTATTTAGACATAAATGAATGTCTAATGACCTACCACAAAGTGCGCCAACGCATATCCTATTTTAGAAGGCACTTCAAAAAATATAAAATACTACAAAATCCCTCTGAGGACCCGACAATGACCATTGATGATAAGAAGTTGTTATTTAGACATAAATGAATGTCTAATGACCTACCACAAAGTGCGCCAACGCATATCCTATTTTAGAATGCACTTCAAAAAATATAAAATACTACAAAATCCCCCTGACGACCCGACAATGACCATTGATGATAGGAAGTTGTTATTTAGACATAAATGAATGTCTAATGACCTACCACAAAGTGCGCCAACGCATATCCTATTTTAGAAGGCACTTCAAAAAATATAAAATACTACAAAATCCCCCTGACGACCCGACAATGACCATTGATGATAGGAAGTTGTTATTTAGACATAAATGAATGTCTAATGACCTACCACAAAGTGCGCCAACGCATATCCTATTTTAGAAGGCACTTCAAAAAATATAAAATACTACAAAATCCCCCTGACGACCCGACAATGACCATTGATGATAGGAAGTTGTTACTTAGACATAAATGAATATCTAATGACCTACCACAAAGTGCGCCAACGCATATCCTATTTTAGAAGGCACTTCAAAAAATATAAAATACTACAAAATCCCCCTGACGACCCGACAATGACCATTGATTATAGGAAGTTGTTATTTAGACATAAATAAATGTCTAATGACCTACCACAAAGTGCGCCAACGCATATCCTATTTTAGAAGGCACTTCAAAAAATATAAAATACTACAAAATCCCCCTGACGACCCGACAATGACCATTGATGATAGGAAGTTGTTACTTAGACATAAATGAATATCTAATGACCTACCACAAAGTGCGCCAACGCATATCCTATTTTAGAAGGCACTTCAAAAAATATAAAATACTACAAAATCCCCCTGACGACCCGACAATGACCATTGATGATAGGAAGTTGTTATTTAGACATAAATGAATGTCTAATGACCTACCACAAAGTGCGCCAACGCATATCCTATTTTAGAAGGCACTTCAAAAAATATAAAATACTACAAAATCCCCTGACGACTCGACAATGACCATTGATGATAGGAAGTTGTTATTTAGACATAAATGAATGTCTAATGACCTACCACAAAGTGCGCCAACACATATCCTATTTTAGAAGGCACTTCAAAAAATATAAAATACTACAAAATCCCCCTGACGACCCGACAATGACCATTGATGATAGAAAGTTGTTTTTCAGACATAAATGAATGTCAAATGACCTACCACAAAGTTCGCCAACGCATATCCTATTTTAGAAGGCACTTCAAAAAATATAAAATACTACAAAATCCCCCTGATGACTCGACAATGACCATTGATGATAGGAAGTTGTTATTTAGACATAAGTGAATGTCTGATGACCTACCACAAAGTGCGCCAACGCATATCCTATTTTAGAAGGCACTTCAAAAATTATAAAATACTACAAAATCCCCCTGACGACCCGACAATGACCATTGATGATAGGAAGTTGTTATTTAGTTATAATTGAATGTCTAATGACCTACCACAAAGTGCACCAACGCATATCCTATTTTAGAAGGCACTTCAAAAAATATAAAATACTACAAAATCCCTCTGACGACCCGACAATGACCATTGATGATAGGAAGTTGTTATTTAGACATAAATGAATGTCTAATGACCTACCACAAAGTGCGCCAACGCATATCCTATTTTAGAAGGCACTTCAAAAAATATAAAATACTACAAATTCCCCCTGACGACCCCACAATGACCATTGATGATAGGAAGTTGTTATTTAGACATAAATGAATGTCTAATGACCTACCACAAAGTGCGCCAACGCATATCCTATTTTAGAAGGCACTTCAAAAAATATAAAATACTACAAAATCCCCCTTACAACCCGACAATGACCATTGATGATAAGAAGTTGTTATTTAGACATAAATGAATGTCTAATGACCTACCAGAAAGTGCGCCAACGCATATCCTACTTTAGAAGGCACTTCTAAAAATATTAAATACTACAAAATCCCCCTGACGACCCGACAATGACCATTGATGATAGGAAGTTGTTATTTAGACATAAATGAATGTCTAATGCCTACCACAAAGTGCGCCAACGCATATCCTATTTTAGAAGGCACTTCAAAAAATATAAAATACTACAAAATCCCCCTGACGACCCGACAATGACCATTGATGATAGGAAGTTGTTATTTAGACATAAATGAATGTCTAATGACCTACCACAAAGTGCGCCAATGCATATCCTAATTTAGAAGGCACTTCAAAAAATTTGAAATACTACAAATTCCCTCTGACGACCCGACAATGACCATTGATGATAGGAAGTTGTTATTAAGACATAAATGAATGTCTAATGACCTACCACAAAGTGCGCCAACGCATACCCTATTTTAGAAGGCACTTCAAAAAATATAAAATACTACAAAATCCCGCTGACGACCCGACAATGACCATTGATGATAGGAAGTTGTTATTTAGACATAAATGAATGTCTTATGACCTACCACAAAGTGCGCCAACGCATATCCTATTTTAGAAGGCACTTCAAAAAATATAAAATACCACAAAATCCCCCTGACGACCCGACAATGACCATTGATGATAGGAAGTTGTTATTAAGACATAAATGAATGTCTAATGACCTACCACAAAGTGCGCCAACGCATATCCTATTCTAGAAGGCACTTCAAAAAATATAAAATACTACAAAATCCCCCTGAAGACCCGACAATGACCATTGATGATAGGAAGTTGTTATTTAGACATAAATGAATATCTAATGACCTACCACAAAGTGCGCCAACGCATATCCTATTTTAGAAGGCACTTCAAAAAATATAAAATACTACAAAATCCCGCTGACGACCCGACAATGACCATTGATGATAGGAAGTTGTTATTTAGACATAAATGAATGTCTTATGACCTACCACAAAGTGCGCCAACGCATATCCTATTTTAGAAGGCACTTCAAAAAATATAAAATACCACAAAATCCCCCTGACGACCCGGCAATGACCATTGATGATAGGAAGTTGTTATTTAGACATAAATGAATGTCTAATGACCTACCACAAAGTGCGCCAACGCATATCCTATTTTAGAAGGCACTTCAAAAAGTATAAAATACTACAAAATCCCCCTGAAGACCCGACAATGACCATTGATGATAGGAAGTTGTTATTTAGACATAAATGAATGTCTAATGACCTACCACAAAGTGCGCCAACGCATATCCTATTTTAGAAGGCACTTCAAAAAATATAAAATACTACAAAATCCCCCTGACGACCCGACAATGACCATTGATGATAGGAAGTTGTTATTTAGACATAAATGAATGTCTAATGACCTACCACAAAGTGCGCCAACGCATATCCTATTTTAGAAGGCAATTCAAAAAATATAAAATACTACAAAATCCCCCTGACGACCCGACAATGACCATTGATGATAGGAAGTTGTTATTTAGACATAAATGAATGTCTAATGACCTACCACAAAGTGCGCCAACGCATATCCTATTTTAGAAGGCACTTCAAAAAATATAAAATACTACAAAATCCCCCTGAAGACCCGACAATGACCATTGATGATAGGAAGTTGTTATTAAGACATAAATGAATGTCTAATGACCTACCACAAAGTTCGCCAACGCATATCCTATTTTAGAAGGCACTTCAAAAAATATAAAATACTACAAAATCCCCCTGACAACCCGACAATGACCATTGTTGATAGGAAGTTGTTATTTAGACATAAATGAATGTCTAATGACCTACCAGAAAGTGCGCCAAAGCATATTCTATTTTAGAAGGCACCTCAAAAAATATAAAATACTACAAAATCCCCCTGACGACCCGACAATGACCATTGATGATAGAAAGTTGTTATTTAGACATAAATGAATGTCTAATGATCTACCAGAAAGTGCGCCAAAGCATATTCTATTTTAGAAGGCACCTCAAAAAATATAAAATACTACAAAATCCCCCTGACGACCCGACAATGACCATTGATGATAGAAAGTTGTTATTTAGACATAAATGAATGTCTAATGACCTACCACAAAGTGCGCCAACGCATATCCTATTTTAGAAGGCACTTCAAAAAACATAAAATACTACAAAATCCCCCTGACGACCCGACAATGACCATTGATGATAGAAAGTTGTTATTTAGACATAAATGAATGTCTAATGACCTACCACAAAGTGCGCCAACGCATATCCTATTTTAGAAGGCACTTCAAAAAATATAAAATACTACAAAATCCCCCTGACGACCCGACAATGACCATTGATGATAGGAAGTTGTTATTTAGACATAAATGAATGTCTAATGACCTACCAGAAAGTGCGCCAAAGCATATTCTATTTTAGAAGGCACCTCAAAAAATATAAAATACTACATAATCCCCCTGACGACCCGACAATGACCATTGATGATAGAAAGTTGTTATTTAGACATAAATGAATGTCTAATGACCTACCACAAGGTGCGCCAACGCATATCCTATTTTAGAAGGCACTTCAAAAAATATAAAATACTACAAAATCCCCCTGACGACCCGACAATGACCATTGATGATAGAAAGTTGTTATTTAGACATAAATGAATGTCTAATGACCTACCACAAAGTGCGACAACGCATATCCTATTTTAGAAGGCACTTCAAAAAATATAAAATACTACAAAATCCCCCTGACGACCCGACAATGACCATTGATGATAGGAAGTTGTTATTTAGACATAAATGAATGTCTAATGACCTACCACAAAGTGCGCCAACGCATATCCTATTTAAGAAGGCACTTCAAAAAATATAAAATACTACAAAATCCCCCTGACGACTTGACAATGACCATTGATGATAGGAAGTTGTTATTTAGACATAAATGAATGTCTAATGACCTACCACAAAGTGCGCCAACGCATATCCTATTTTAGAAGGCACTTCAAAAAATATAAAATACTACAAAATCCCTCTGAGGACCCGACAATGACCATTGATGATAGGAAGTTGTTATTTAGACATAAATGAATGTCTAATGACCTACCACAAAGTGCGCCAACGCATATCCTATTTTAGAAGGCACTTCAAAAAATATAAAATACTACAAAATCCCTCTGAGGACCCGACAATGACCATTGATGATAGGAAGTTGTTATTTAGACATAAATGAATGTCTAATGACCTACCACAAAGTGCGCCAACGCATATCCTATTTTAGAAGGCACTTCAAAAAATATAAAATACTACAAAATCCCTCTGAGGACCCGACAATGACCATTGATGATAGGAAGTTGTTATTTAGACATAAATGAATGTCTAATGACCTACCACAAAGTGCGCCAACGCATATCCTATTTTAGAAGGCACTTCAAAAAATATAAAATACTACAAAATCCCTCTGAGGACCCGACAATGACCATTGATGATAGGAAGTTGTTATTTAGACATAAATGAATGTCTAATGACCTACCACAAAGTGCGCCAACGCATATCCTATTTTAGAAGGCACTTCAAAAAATATAAAATACTACAAAATCCCCCTGAAGACCCGACAATGACCATTGATGATAGGAAATTGTTATTAAGACATATATGAATGTCTAATGACCTACCACAAAGTTCGCCAACGCATATCCTATTTTAGAAGGCACTTCAAAAAATATAAAATACTACAAAATCCCCCTGACGACCCGACAATGACCATTGTTGATAGGAAGTTGTTATTTAGACATAAATGAATGTCTAATGACCTACCAGAAAGTGCGCCAAAGCATATTCTATTTTAGAAGGCACCTCAAAAAATATAAAATACTACAAAATCCCCCTGACGACCCGACAATGACCATTGATGATAGAAAGTTGTTATTTAGACATAAATGAATGTCTAATGACCTACCACAAAGTGCGCCAACGCATATCCTATTTTAGAAGGCACTTCAAAAAATATAAAATACTACAAAATCCCCCTGACGACCCGACAATGACCATTGATGATAGAAAGTTGTTATTTAGACATAAATGAATGTCTAATGACCTACCACAAAGTGCGCCAACGCATATCCTATTTTAGAAGGCACTTCAAAAAATATAAAATACTACAAAATCCCCCTGACGACCCGACAATGACCATTGATGATAGAAAGTTGTTATTTAGACATAAATGAATGTCTAATGACCTACCAGAAAGTGCGCCAACGCATATTCTATTTTAGAAGGCACCTCAAAAAATATAAAATACTACAAAATCCCCCTGACGACCCGACAATGACCATTGATGATAGAAAGTTGTTATTTAGACATAAATGAATGTCTAATGACCTACCACAAAGTGCGCCAACGCATATCCTATTTTAGAAGGCACTTCAAAAAATATAAAATACTACAAAATCCCCCTGACGACCCGACAATGACCATTGATGATAGGAAGTTGTTATTTAGACATAAATGAATGTCTAATGACCTACCACAAAGTGCGCCAACGCATATCCTATTTTAGAAGGCACTTCAAAAAATATAAAATACTACAAAATCCCTCTGAGGACCCGACAATGACCATTGATGATAGGAAGTTGTTATTTAGACATAAATGAATGTCTAATGACCTACCAGAAAGTGCGCCAACGCAGATTCTATTTTAGAAGGCACCTCAAAAAATATAAAATACTACAAAATCCCCCTGACGACCCGACAATGACCATTGATGAAAGAAAGTTGTTATTTAGACATGAATGAATGTCTAATGACCTACCACAAAGTGCGCCAACGCATATCCTATTTTAGAAGGCACTTCAAAAAATATAAAATACTACAAAATCCCCCTGACGACCCGACAATGACCATTGATGATAGGAAGTTGTTATTTAGACATAAATGAATGTCTAATGACCTACTATAAAGTGCGCCAACGCATATCCTATTTTAGAAGGCACTTCAAAAGATATAGAATACTACAAAATCCCCCTGACGACCCGACAATGACCATTGATGATAGGAAGTTGTTATTTAGACATAAATGAATGTCTAATGACCTACCACAAAGTGCGTCAATGCATATCCTATTTTAGAAGGCACTTCAAAAAATATAAAATACTACAAAATCCCCCTGACGACCCGACAATGACCATTGATGATAGGAAGTTGTTATTTAGACATAAATGAATGTCTAATGACCTACCACAAAGTGCGCCAACGCATATCCTACTTTAGAAGGCACTTCAAAAAATATAAAATACTACAAAATCCCCCTGACGACCCGACAATGACCATTGATGATAGAAAGTTGTTATTTAGACATGAATGAATGTCTAATGACCTACCACAAAGTGCGCCAACGCATATCCTATTTTAGAAGGCACTTCAAAAAATATAAAATACTACAAAATCCCCCTGACGACCCGACAATGACCATTGATGATAGGAAGTTGTTATTTAGACATGAATGAATGTCTAATGACCTACCACAAAGTGCGCCAACGCATATCCTATTTTAGAAGGCACTTCAAAAAATATAAAATACTACAAAATCCCCCTGACGACCCGACAATGACCATTGATGATAGGAAGTTGTTACTTAGACATAAATGAATATCTAATGACCTACCACAAAGTGCGCCAACGCATATCCTATTTTAGAAGGCACTTCAAAAAATATAAAATACTACAAAATCCCCCTGACGACCCGACAATGACCATTGATGATAGGAAGTTGTTATTTAGACATAAATAAATGTCTAATGACCTACCACAAAGTGCGCCAACGCATATCCTATTTTAGAAGGCACTTCAAAAAATATAAAATACTACAAAATCCCCCTGACGACCCGACAATGACCTTTGATGATAGGAAGTTGTTACTTAGACATAAATGAATATCTAATGACCTACCACAAAGTGCGCCAACGCATATCCTATTTTAGAAGGCACTTCAAAAAATATAAAATACTACAAAATCCCCCTGACGACCCGACAATGACCATTGATGATAGGAAGTTGTTATTTAGACATAAATGAATGTCTAATGACCTACCACAAAGTGCGCCAACGCATATCCTATTTTAGAAGGAACTTCAAAAAATATAAAATACTACAAAATCCCCTGACGACTCGACAATGACCATTGATGATAGGAAGTTGTTATTTAGACATAAATGAATGTCTAATGACCTACCACAAAGTGCGCCAACACATATCCTATTTTAGAAGGCACTTCAAAAAATATAAAATACTACAAAATCCCCCTGACGACCCGACAATGACCATTGATGATAGAAAGTTGTTTTTCAGACATAAATGAATGTCAAATGACCTACCACAAAGTTCGCCAACGCATATCCTATTTTAGAAGGCACTTCAAAAAATATAAAATACTACAAAATCCCCCTGACGACTCGACAATGACCATTGATGATAGGAAGTTGTTATTTAGACATAAGTGAATGTCTGATGACCTACCACAAAGTGCGCCAACGCATATCCTATTTTAGAAGGCACTTCAAAAATTATAAAATACTACAAAATCCCCCTGACGACCCGACAATGACCATTGATGATAGGAAGTTGTTATTTAGTTATAATTGAATGTCTAATGACCTACCACAAAGTGCGCCAATGCATATCCTATTTTAGAAGGCACTTCAAAAAATATAAAATACTACAAAATCCCTCTGACGATCCGACAATGACCATTGATGATAGGAAGTTGTTATTTAGACATAAATGAATGTCTAATGACCTACCACAAAGTGCGCCAACGCATATCCTATTTTAGAAGGCACTTCAAAAAATATAAAATACTACAAAATTCCCCTGATGTCCCGACAATGACCATTGATGATAGGAAGTTGTTATTTAGACATAAATGAATGTCTAATGACCTACCACAAAGTGCGCCAACGCATATCCTATTTTAGAAGGCACTTCAAAAAATATAAAATACTACAAATTCCCCCTGACGACCCCACAATGACCATTGATGATAGGAAGTTGTTATTTAGACATAAATGAATGTCTAATGACCTACCACAAAGTGCGCCAACGCATATCCTATTTTAGAAGGCACTTCAAAAAATATAAAATACTACAAAATCCCCCTTACAACCCGACAATGACCATTGATGACAAGAAGTTGTTATTTAGACATAAATGAATGTCTAATGACCTACCAGAAAGTGCGCCAACGCATATCCTACTTTAGAAGGCACTTCTAAAAATATTAAATACTACAAAATCCCCCTGACGACCCGACAATGACCATTGATGATAGGAAGTTGTTATTTAGACATAAATGAATGTCTAATGCCTACCACAAAGTGCGCCAACGCATATCCTATTTTAGAAGGCACTTCAAAAAATATAAAATACTACAAAATCCCCCTGACGACCCGACAATGACCATTGATGATAGGAAGTTGTTATTTAGACATAAATGAATGTCTAATGACCTACCACAAAGTGCGCCAATGCATATCCTAATTTAGAAGGCACTTCAAAAAATTTGAAATACTACAAAATCCCTCTGACGACCCGACAATGACCATTGATGATAGGAAGTTGTTATTAAGACATAAATGAATGTCTAATGACCTACCACAAAGTGCGCCAACGCATACCCTATTTTAGAAGGCACTTCAAAAAATATAAAATACTACAAAATCCCGCTGACGACCCGACAATGACCATTGATGATAGGAAGTTGTTATTTAGACATAAATGAATGTCTTATGACCTACCACAAAGTGCGCCAACGCATATCCTATTTTAGAAGGCACTTCAAAAAATATAAAATACCACAAAATCCCCCTGACGACCCGACAATGACCATTGATGATAGGAAGTTGTTATTAAGACATAAATGAATGTCTAATGACCTACCACAAAGTGCGCCAACGCATATCCTATTTTAGAAGGCACTTCAAAAAATATAAAATACTACAAAATCCCCCTGAAGACCCGACAATGACCATTGATGATAGGAAGTTGTTATTTAGACATAAATGAATATCTAATGACCTACCACAAAGTGCGCCAACGCATATCCTATTTTAGAAGGCACTTCAAAAAATATAAAATACTACAAAATCCCGCTGACGACCCGACAATGACCATTGATGATAGGAAGTTGTTATTTAGACATAAATGAATGTCTTATGACCTACCACAAAGTGCGCCAACGCATATCCTATTTTAGAAGGCACTTCAAAAAATATAAAATACCACAAAATCCCCCTGACGACCCGGCAATGACCATTGATGATAGGAAGTTGTTATTTAGACATAAATGAATGTCTAATGACCTACCACAAAGTGCGCCAACGCATATCCTATTTTAGAAGGCACTTCAAAAAATATAAAATACTACAAAATCCCCCTGAAGACCCGACAATGACCATTGATGATAGGAAGTTGTTATTTAGACATAAATGAATGTCTAATGACCTACCACAAAGTGCGCCAACGCATATCCTATTTTAGAAGGCACTTCAAAAAATATAAAATACTACAAAATCCCCCTGACGACCCGACAATGACCATTGATGATAGGAAGTTGTTATTTAGACATAAATGAATGTCTAATGACCTACCACAAAGTGCGCCAACGCATATCCTATTTTAGAAGGCAATTCAAAAAATATAAAATACTACAAAATCCCCCTGACGACCCGACAATGACCATTGATGATAGGAAGTTGTTATTCAGACATAAATGAATGTCTAATGACCTACCACAAAGTGCGCCAACGCATATCCTATTTTAGAAGGCACTTCAAAAAATATAAAATACTACAAAATCCCCCTGAAGACCCGACAATGACCATTGATGATAGGAAGTTGTTATTAAGACATAAATGAATGTCTAATGACCTACCACAAAGTGCGCCAACGCATATCCTATTTTAGAAGGCACTTCAAAAAATATAAAATACTACAAAATCCCCCTGACGACCCGACAATGACCATTGATGATAGGAAGTTGTTATTCAGACATAAATGAATGTCTAATGACCTACCACAAAGTTCGCCAACGCATATCCTATTTTAGAAGGCACTTCAAAAAATATAAAATACTACAAAATCCCTCTGACGATCCGACAATGACCATTGATGATAGGAAGTTGTTATTTAGACATAAATGAATGTCTAATGACCTACCACAAAGTGCGCCAACGCATATCCTATTTTAGAAGGCACTTCAAAAAATATAAAATACTACAAAATTCCCCTGACGTCCCGACAATGACCATTGATGATAGGAAGTTGTTATTTAGACATAAATGAATGTCTAATGACCTACCACAAAGTGCGCCAACGCATATCCTATTTTAGAAGGCACTTCAAAAAATATAAAATACTACAAATTCCCCCTGACGACCCCACAATGACCATTGATGATAGGAAGTTGTTATTTAGACATAAATGAATGTCTAATGACCTACCACAAAGTGCGCCAACGCATATCCTATTTTAGAAGGCACTTCAAAAAATATAAAATACTACAAAATCCCCCTTACAACCCGACAATGACCATTGATGATAAGAAGTTGTTATTTAGACATAAATGAATGTCTAATGACCTACCAGAAAGTGCGCCAACGCATATCCTACTTTAGAAGGCACTTCTAAAAATATTAAATACTACAAAATCCCCCTGACGACCCGACAATGACCATTGATGATAGGAAGTTGTTATTTAGACATAAATGAATGTCTAATGCCTACCACAAAGTGCGCCAACGCATATCCTATTTTAGAAGGCACTTCAAAAAATATAAAATACTACAAAATCCCCCTGACGACCCGACAATGACCATTGATGATAGGAAGTTGTTATTTAGACATAAATGAATGTCTAATGACCTACCACAAAGTGCGCCAATGCATATCCTAATTTAGAAGGCACTTCAAAAAATTTGAAATACTACAAAATCCCTCTGACGACCCGACAATGACCATTGATGATAGGAAGTTGTTATTAAGACATAAATGAATGTCTAATGACCTACCACAAAGTGCGCCAACGCATACCCTATTTTAGAAGGCACTTCAAAAAATATAAAATACTACAAAATCCCGCTGACGACCCGACAATGACCATTGATGATAGGAAGTTGTTATTTAGACATAAATGAATGTCTTATGACCTACCACAAAGTGCGCCAACGCATATCCTATTTTAGAAGGCACTTCAAAAAATATAAAATACCACAAAATCCCCCTGACGACCCGACAATGACCATTGATGATAGGAAGTTGTTATTAAGACATAAATGAATGTCTAATGACCTACCACAAAGTGCGCCAACGCATATCCTATTTTAGAAGGCACTTCAAAAAATATAAAATACTACAAAATCCCCCTGAAGACCCGACAATGACCATTGATGATAGGAAGTTGTTATTTAGACATAAATGAATATCTAATGACCTACCACAAAGTGCGCCAACGCATATCCTATTTTAGAAGGCACTTCAAAAAATATAAAATACTACAAAATCCCGCTGACGACCCGACAATGACCATTGATGATAGGAAGTTGTTATTTAGACATAAATGAATGTCTTATGACCTACCACAAAGTGCGCCAACGCATATCCTATTTTAGAAGGCACTTCAAAAAATATAAAATACCACAAAATCCCCCTGACGACCCGGCAATGACCATTGATGATAGGAAGTTGTTATTTAGACATAAATGAATGTCTAATGACCTACCACAAAGTGCGCCAACGCATATCCTATTTTAGAAGGCACTTCAAAAAATATAAAATACTACAAAATCCCCCTGAAGACCCGACAATGACCATTGATGATAGGAAGTTGTTATTTAGACATAAATGAATGTCTAATGACCTACCACAAAGTGCGCCAACGCATATCCTATTTTAGAAGGCACTTCAAAAAATATAAAATACTACAAAATCCCCCTGACGACCCGACAATGACCATTGATGATAGGAAGTTGTTATTTAGACATAAATGAATGTCTAATGACCTACCACAAAGTGCGCCAACGCATATCCTATTTTAGAAGGCAATTCAAAAAATATAAAATACTACAAAATCCCCCTGACGACCCGACAATGACCATTGATGATAGGAAGTTGTTATTCAGACATAAATGAATGTCTAATGACCTACCACAAAGTGCGCCAACGCATATCCTATTTTAGAAGGCACTTCAAAAAATATAAAATACTACAAAATCCCCCTGAAGACCCGACAATGACCATTGATGATAGGAAGTTGTTATTGAGACATAAATGAATGTCTAATGACCTACCACAAAGTTCGCCAACGCATATCCTATTTTAGAAGGCACTTCAAAAAATATAAAATACTACAAAATCCCCCTGACGACCCGACAATGACCATTGTTGATAGGAAGTTGTTATTTAGACATAAATGAATGTCTAATGACCTACCAGAAAGTGCGCCAAAGCATATTCTATTTTAGAAGGCACCTCAAAAAATATAAAATACTACAAAATACCCCTGACGACCCGACAATGACCATTGATGATAGAAAGTTGTTATTTAGACATAAATGAATGTCTAATGACCTACCACAAAGTGCGCCAACGCATATCCTATTTTAGAAGGCACTTCAAAAAACATAAAATACTACAAAATCCCCCTGACGACCCGACAATGACCATTGATGATAGAAAGTTGTTATTTAGACATAAATGAATGTCTAATGACCTACCACAAAGTGCGCCAACGCATATCCTATTTTAGAAGGCACTTCAAAAAATATAAAATACTACAAAATCCCCCTGACGACCCGACAATGACCATTGATGATAGGAAGTTGTTATTTAGACATAAATGAATGTCTAATGACCTACCAGAAAGTGCGCCAAAGCATATTCTATTTTAGAAGGCACCTCAAAAAATATAAAATACTACAAAATCCCCCTGACGACCCGACAATGACCATTGATGATAGAAAGTTGTTATTTAGACATAAATGAATGTCTAATGACCTACCACAAGGTGCGCCAACGCATATCCTATTTTAGAAGGCACTTCAAAAAATATAAAATACTACAAAATCCCCCTGACGACCCGACAATGACCATTGATGATAGAAAGTTGTTATTTAGACATAAATGAATGTCTAATGACCTACCACAAAGTGCGCCAACGCATATCCTATTTTAGAAGGCACTTCAAAAAATATAAAATACTACAAAATCCCCCTGACGACCCGACAATGACCATTGATGATAGGAAGTTGTTATTTAGACATAAATGAATGTCTAATGACCTACCACAAAGTGCGCCAACGCATATCCTATTTAAGAAGGCACTTCAAAAAATATAAAATACTACAAAATCCCCCTGACGACTTGACAATGACCATTGATGATAGGAAGTTGTTATTTAGACATAAATGAATGTCTAATTACCTACCACAAAGTGCGCCAACGCATATCCTATTTTAGAAGGCACTTCAAAAAATATAAAATACTACAAAATCCCCCTGACGACCCGACAATGACCATTGTTGATAGGAAGTTGTTATTTAGACATAAATGAATGTCTAATGACCTACCAGAAAGTGCGCCAGAGCATATCCTATTTTAGAAGGCACTTCAAAAAATATAAAATACTACAAAATCCCCCTGAAGACCCGACAATGACCATTGATGATAGGAAGTTGTTATTTAGACATAAATGAATGTCTAATGACCTACCACAAAGTGCGCCAACGCATATCCTATTTTAGAAGGCACTTCAAAAAATATAAAATACCACAAAATCCCCCTGACGACCCGACAATGACCATTGATGATAGGAAGTTGTTATTAAGACATAAATGAATGTCTAATGACCTACCACAAAGTGCGCCAACGCATATCCTATTTTAGAAGGCACTTCAAAAAATATAAAATACTACAAAATCCCCCTGAAGACCCGACAATGACCATTGATGATAGGAAGTTGTTATTTAGACATAAATGAATATCTAATGACCTACCACAAAGTGCGCCAACGCATATCCTATTTTAGAAGGCACTTCAAAAAATATAAAATACTACAAAATCCCGCTGACGACCCGACAATGACCATTGATGATAGGAAGTTGTTATTTAGACATAAATGAATGTCTTATGACCTACCACAAAGTGCGCCAACGCATATCCTATTTTAGAAGGCACTTCAAAAAATATAAAATACCACAAAATCCCCCTGACGACCCGGCAATGACCATTGATGATAGGAAGTTGTTATTTAGACATAAATGAATGTCTAATGACCTACCACAAAGTGCGCCAACGCATATTCTATTTTAGAAGGCACCTCAAAAAATATAAAATACTACAAAATCCCCTGACGACCCGACAATGACCATTGATGATAGAAAGTTGTTATTCAGACATAAATGAATGTCTAATGACCTACCACAAAGTGCGCCAACGCATATCCTATTTTAGAAGGCACTTCAAAAAATATAAAATACTACAAAATCCCCCTGACGACCCGACAATGACCATTGATGATAGAAAGTTGTTATTTAGACATGAATGAATGTCTTATGACCTACCACAAAGTGCGCCAACGCATATCCTATTTTAGAAGGCACTTCAAAAAATATAAAATACTACAAAATCCCCCTGACGACCCGACAATGACCATTGATGATAGGAAGTTGTTATTTAGACATAAATGAATGTCTAATGACCTACCACAAAGTGCGCCAACGCATATCCTATTTTAGAAGGCACTTCAAAAAATATAAAATACTACAAAATCCCCCTGAAGACCCGACAATGACCATTGATGATAGGAAGTTGTTATTAAGACATAAATGAATGTCTAATGACCTACCACAAAGTTCGCCAACGCATATCCTATTTTAGAAGGCACTTCAAAAAATATAAAATACTACAAAATCCCCCTGACGACCCGACAATGACCATTGATGATAGGAAGTTGTTATTTAGACATAAATGAATGTCTAATGACCTACCAGAAAGTGCGCCAAAGCATATTCTATTTTAGAAGGCACCTCAAAAAATATAAAATACTACAAAATCCCCTGACGACCCGACAATGACCATTGATGATAGAAAGTTGTTATTCAGACATAAATGAATGTCTAATGACCTACCACAAAGTGCGCCAACGCATATCCTATTTTAGAAGGCACTTCAAAAAATATAAAATACTACAAAATCCCCCTGACGACCCGACAATGACCATTGATGATAGAAAGTTGTTATTTAGACATAAATGAATGTCTAATGACCTACCACAAAGTGCGCCAACGCATATCCTATTTTAGAAGGCACTTCAAAAAATATAAAATACTACAAAATCCCCCTGACGACCCGACAATGACCATTGATGATAGAAAGTTGTTATTTAGACATTAATGAATGTCTAATGACCTACCAGAAAGTGCGCCAACGCATATTCTATTTTAGAAGGCACCTCAAAAAATATAAAATACTACAAAATCCCCCTGACGACCCGACAATGACCATTGATGATAGAAAGTTGTTATTTAGACATAAATGAATGTCTAATGACCTACCACAAAGTGCGCCAACGCATATCCTATTTTAGAAGGCACTTCAAAAAATATAAAATACTACAAAATCCCCCTGACGACCCGACAATGACCATTGATGATAGGAAGTTGTTATTTAGACATAAATGAATGTCTAATGACCTACCACAAAGTGCGCCAACGCATATCCTATTTTAGAAGGCACTTCAAAAAATATAAAATACTACAAAATCCCCCTGACGACCCGACAATGACCATTGATGATAGGAAGTTGTTATTTAGACATAAATGAATGTCTAATGACCTACCACAAAGTGCGCCAACGCATATCCTATTTCAAAAGGCACTTCAAAAAATATAAAATACTACAAAATCCCCCTGACGACCCGACAATGACCATTGATGATAGGAAGTTGTTATTTAGACATAAATGAATGTCTAATGACCTACCAGAAAGTGCGCCAACGCATATTCTATTTTAGAAGGCACCTCAAAAAATATAAAATACTACAAAATCCCCCTGACGACCCGACAATGACCATTGATGAAAGAAAGTTGTTATTTAGACATAAATGAATGTCTGATGACCTACCACAAAGTGCGCCAACGCATATCCTATTTTAGAAGGCACTTCAAAAAATATAAAATACTACAAAATCCCCCTGGCGACCCGACAATGACCATTGATGATAGAAAGTTGTTATTTAGACATAAATGAATGTCTAATGACCTACCACAAAGTGCGCCAACGCATATCCTATTTTAGAAGGCACTTCAAAAATATAAAATACTACAAAATCCCCCTGACGACCCGACAATGACCATTGATGATTGGAAGTTGTTATTTAGACATAAGTGAATGTCTAATGCCCTACCACAAAGTTCGCCAACGCATATCCTATTTTAGAAGGCACTTCAAAAGATATAAAATACTACAAAATCCCCCTGACGACCCGACAATGACCATTGATGATAGGAAGTTGTTATTTAGACATAAATGAATGTCTAATGACCTACCACGAAGTGCGTCAATGCATATCCTATTTTAGAAGGCACTTCAGAAAATATAAAATACTACAAAATCCCCCTGACGACCCGACAATGACCATTGATGATAGGAAGTTGTTATTTAGACCTGAATGAATGTCTAATGCCTACCACAAAGTGCACCAACGCATATCCTATTTTAGAAGGCACTTCAAAAAATATAAAATACTACAAAATCCCCCTGACGACCCGACAATGATCTTTGATGATGGAAAGTTGTTATTTAGACATAAATGAATGTCTAATAACCTACCACAAAGTGCGCCAACGCATATCCTATTTTAGAAGGCACTTCAAAAATATAAAATACTACAAAATCCCCCTGACGACCAGACAATGACCATTGATGATAGGAAGTTGTTATTTAGACATAAATGAGTGTCTTATGACCTACCACAAAGTGCGCCAACGCATATCCTATTTTAGAAGGCACTTCAAAAATATAAAATACTACAAAATCCCCCTGACGACCCGACAATGACCATTGATGATAGGAAGTTGTTATTTAGACATGAATGAATGTCTAATGCCTACCACACAGTGCGCCAACACATATCCTATTTTAGAAGGCACTTCAAAAACTATAAAATACTACAAAATCCCCCTGTCGACCCGACAATGACCATTGATTATAGGAAGTTGTTATTTAGACATAAATGAATGTCTAATGACCTACCACAAAGTGCGCTAACGCATATCCTATTTTAGAAGGCAATTCAAAAAATATAAAATACTACAAAATCCCCCTGACGACCCGACAATGACCATTGATGATAGGAAGTTGTTATTTAGACATAAATTAATGTCTAATGACCTACCACAAAGTGCGCCAACGCATATCCTATTTTAGAAGGCACTTCAAAAAATATATAATACTACAAAATCCCCCTGACGACCCGACAATGACCATTGATAATAGGAAGTTGTTATTTAGACATAAATGAATGTCTAATGACCTACCACAAAGTGCGCCAACGCATATCCTATTTTAGAAGGCACTTCAAAAAATATAAAATACTACAAAATCCCGCTGACGACCCGACAATGACCATTGATGATAGGAAGTTGTTATTTAGACATAAATGAATGTCTTACGACCTACCACAAAGTGCGCCAACGCATATCCTATTTTAGAAGGCACTTCAAAAAATATAAAATACTACAAAATCCCCCTGAAGACCCGACAATGACCATTGATGATAGGAAGTTGTTATTTAGACATAAATGAATGTCTAATGCCTACCACAAAGTGCGCCAACGCATATCCTATTTTAGAAGGCACTTCAAAAAATATAAAATACTTCAAAATCCCCCTGACGACCCGACAATGATCTTTGATGATGGAAAGTTGTTATTTAGACATAAATGAATGTCTAATAACCTACCACAAAGTGCGCCAACGCATATCCTATTTTAGAAGGCAATTCAAAAAATATAAAATACTACAAAATCCCCCTGACGACCCGACAATGACCATTGATGATAGGAAGTTGTTATTTAGACATAAATGAGTGTCTAATGACCTACCACAAAGTGCGCTAACGCATATCCTATTTTAGAAGGCACTTCAAAAATATAAAATACTACAAAATCCCCCTGACGACCCGTCAATGACCATTGATGATAGGAAGTTGTTATTTAGACATGAATGAATGTCTAATGCCTACCACAAAGTGCGCCAACACATATCCTATTTTAGAAGGCACTTCAAAAACTATAAAATACTACAAAATCCCCCTGACGACCCGACAATGACCATTGATTATAGAAAGTTGTTATTTAGACATAAGTGAATGTCTAATGACCTACCACAAAGTGCGCCAACGCATATCCTATTTTAGAAGGCAATTCAAAAAATTTAAAATACTACAAAATCCCCCTGACGACCCGACAATGACCATTGATGATAGGAAGTTGTTATTCAGACATAAATGAATGTCTAATGACCTACCACAAAGTGCGCCAACGCATATCCTATTTTATAAGGCACTTCAAAAAATATATAATACTACAAAATCCCCCTGACGACCCGACAATGACCATTGATAATAGGAAGTTGTTATTTAGACATGAATGAATGTCTAATGACCTACCACAAAGTGCGCCAACGCATATCCTATTTTAGAAGGCACTTCAAAAAATATAAAATACTACAAAATCCCCCTGACGACCCGACAATGACCATTGATGATAGGAAGTTGTTATTTAGACATGAATGAATGTCTAATGCCTACCACAAAGTGCGCCAACACATATCCTATTTTAGAAGGCACTTCAAAAACTATAAAATACTACAAAATCCCCCTGACGACCCGACAATGACCATTGATTATAGGAAGTTGTTATTTAGACATAAATGAATGTCTAATGACCTACCACAAAGTGCGCCAACGCATATCCTATTTTAGAAGGCACTTCAAAAAATATATAATACTACAAAATCCCCCTGACGACCCGACAATGACCATTGATAATAGGAAGTTGTTATTTAGACATAAATGAATGTCTAATGACCTACCACAAAGTGCGCCAACGCATATCCTATTTTAGAAGGCAATTCAAAAAATATAAAATACTACAAAATCCCCCTGACGACCCGACAATGACCATTGATGATAGGAAGTTGTTATTTAGACATGAATGAATGTCTAATGACCTACCACAAAGTGCGCCAACGCATATCCTATTTTAGAAGGCACTTCAAAAAATATATAATACTACAAAATCCCCCTGACGACCCGACAATGACCATTGATAATAGGAAGTTGTTATTTAGACATAAATGAATGTCTAATGACCTACCACAAAGTGCGCCAACGCATATCCTATTTTAGAAGGCACTTCAAAAAATATAAAATACTACAAAATCCCCCTGACGACCCGACAATGACCATTGATGAAAGGAAGTTGTTATTTAGACATAAGTGAATGTCTAATGCCCTACCACAAAGTTCGCCAACGCATATCCTATTTTAGAAGGCACTTCAAAAGATATAAAATACTACAAAATCCCCCTGACGACCCGACAATGACCATTGATGATAGGAAGTTGTTATTTAGACATAAATGAATGTCTAATGACCTACCATAAAGTGCGCCAACGCATATCCTATTTTAGAAGGCACTTAAAAAGATATAGAATACTACAAAATCCCCCTGACAACCCGACAATGTCCATTGATGATAGGAAGTTGTTATTTAGACATAAATGAATGTCTAATGACCTACCACAAAGTGTGTCAATGCATATCCTATTTTAGAAGGCACTTCAAAAAATATAAAATACTACAAAATCCCCCTGACGACCCGACAATGACCATTGATGATAGGAAGTTGTTATTTAGACATAAATGAATGTCTAATGACCTACCACAAAGTGCGCCAACGCATATCCTACTTTAGAAGGCACTTCAAAAAATATAAAATACTACAAAATCCCCCTGACGACCCGACAATGACCATTGATGATAGGAAGTTGTTATTTAGACATAAATGAATGTCTAATGACCTACCACAAAGTGCGCCAACGCATATCCTATTTTAGAAGGCACTTCAAAAAATATAAAATACTACAAAATCCCCCTGACGACCCGACAATGACCATTGATGATAGGAAGTTGTTATTTAGACATAAATGAATGTCTAATGACCTACCACAAAGTGCGCCAAAGCATATCCTATTTTAGAAGGCACTTCAAAAAATATAAAATACTACAAAATCCCCCTGACGACCCGACAATGACCATTGATGATAGGAAGTTGTTACTTAGACATAAATGAATATCTGATGACCTACCACAAAGTGCGCCAACGCATATCCTATTTTAGAAGGCACTTCAAAAAATATAAAATACTACAAAATCCCCCTGACGACCCGACAATGACCATTGATGATAGGAAGTTGTTATTTAGACATAAATGAATGTCTAATGACCTACCACAAAGTGCGCCAACGCATATCCTATTTTAGAAGGCACTTCAAAAAATATAAAATACTACAAAATCCCCTGACGACCCGACAATGACCATTGATGATAGGAAGTTGTTATTTAGACATAAATGAATGTCTAATGACCTACCACAAAGTGCGCCAACGCATATCCTATTTTAGAAGGCACTTCAAAATATATAAAATACTACAAAATCCCCCTGACGACCCGACAATGACTATTGATGATCGAAAGTTGTTTTTCAGACATAAATGAATGTCAAATGACCTACCACAAAGTTCGCCAACGCATATCCTATTTTAGAAGGCACTTCAAAAAATATAAAATACTACAAAATCCCCCTGACGACTCGACAATGACCATTGATGATAGGAAGTTGTTATTTAGATATAAGTGAATGTCTGTTGACCTACCACAAAGTGCGCCAACGCATATCCTATTTTAGAAGGCACTTTAAAAATTATAAAATACTACAAAATCCCCCTGACGACCCGACAATGACCATTGAAGATAGGAAGTTGTTATTTAGTTATAAATGAATTTCTAATGACCTACCACAAAGTGCGCCAACGCATATCCTATTTTAGAAGGCACTTCAAAAAATATAAAATACTACAAAATCCCTCTGACGACCCGACAATGACCATTGATGATAGGAAGTTGTTATTTAGACATAAATGAATGTCTAATGACCTACCACAAAGTGCGCCAACGCATATCCTATTTTAGAAGGCACTTCAAAAAATATAAAATACTACAAAATTCCCCTGACGTCCCGACAATGACCATTGATGATAGGAAGTTGTTATTTAGACATAAATGAATGTCTAATGACCTACCACAAAGTGCGCCAACGCATATCCTATTTTAGAAGGCACTTCAAAAATTATAAAATACTACAAATTCCCCCTGACGACCCGACAATGACCATTGATGATAGGAAGTTGTTATTTAGACATAAATGAATGTCTAATGACCTACCACAAAGTGCGCCAACGCATATCCTATTTTAGAAGGCACTTCAAAAAATATAAAATACTACAAAATCCCCCTGACGACCCGACAATGACCATTGATGATAAGAAGCTGTTATTTAGACATAATTGAATGTCTAATGACCTACTACAAAGTGCGCCAACGCATATCCTACTTTAGAAGGCACTTCAAAAAATATAAAATACTACAAAATCCCCCTGACGACCCGACAATGACCATTGATGTTAGGAAGTTGATATTTAGACATAAATGAATGTCTAATGCCTACCACAAAGTGCGCCAACGCATATCCTATTTTAGAAGGCACTTCAAAAAATATAAAATACTACAAAATCCCCCTGACGACCCGACAATGACCATTGATGATAGGAAGTTGTTATTTAGACATAAATGAATGTCTAATGACCTACCACAAAGTGCGCCAATGCATATCCTAATTTAGAAGGCACTTCAAAAAATTTGAAATACTACAAAATCCCTCTGACGACCCGACAATGACCATTGATGATAGGAAGTTGTTATTAAGACATAAATGAATGTCTAATGACCTACCACAAAGTGCGCCAACGCATACCCTATTTTAGAAGGCACTTCAAAAAATATAAAATACTACAAAATCCCGCTGACGACCCGACAATGACCATTGATGATGGGAAGTTGTTATTTAGACATAAATGAATGTCTTATGACCTACCACAAAGTGCGCCAACGCATATCCTATTTTAGAAGGCACTTCAAAAAATATAAAATACCACAAAATCCCCCTGACGACCCGACAATGACCATTGATGATAGGAAGTTGTTATTTAGACATAAATGAATGTCTAATGACCTACCACAAAGTGCGCCAACGCATATCCTATTTTAGAAGGCACTTCAAAAAATATAAAAAACTACAAAATCCCCCTGAAGAATCGACAATGACCATTGATGATAGGAAGTTGTTATTTAGACATAAATGAATGTCTAATGACCTACCACAAAGTGCGCCAACGCATATCCTATTTTAGAAGGCACTTCAAAAAATATAAAATACAACAAAATCCCGCTGACGACCCGACAATGACCATTGATGATAGGAAGTTGTTATTTAGACATAAATGAATGTCTTATGACCAACCACAAAGTGCGCCAACGCATATCCTATTTTAGAAGGCACTTCAAAAAATATAAAATACCACAAAATCCCCCTGACGACCCGACAATGACCATTGATGATGGGAAGTTGTTATTTAGACATGAATGAATGTCTAATGACCTACAACAAAGTGCGCCAACGCATACCCTATTTTAGAAGGCACTTCAAAAAATATAAAATACTACAAAATCCCGCTGACGACCCGACAATGACCATTGATGAAAGGAAGTTGTTATTTAGACATAAATGAATGTCTTATGACCTACCACAAAGTGCGCCAACGCATATCCTATTTTAGAAGGCACTTCAAAAAATATAAAATACCACAAAATCCCCCTGACGACCCGACAATGACCATTGATGATAGGAAGTTGTTATTTAGACATAAATGAATGTCTAATGACCTACCACAAAGTGCGCCAACGCATATCCTATTTTAGAAGGCACTTCAAAAAATATAAAATACTACAAAATCCCCCTGAAGACCCGACAATGACCATTGATGATAGGAAGTTGTTATTTAGACATAAATGAATGTCTAATGACCTACCACAAAGTGCGCCAACGCATATCCTATTTTGGAAGGCACTTCAAAAAATATAAAATACTACAAAATCCCGCTGACGACCCGACAATGACCATTGATGATAGGAAGTTGTTATTTAGACATAAATGAATGTCTTATGACCTACCACAAAGTGCGCCAACGCATATCCTATTTTAGAAGGCACTTCAAAAAATATAAAATACCACAAAATCCCCCTGACGACCCGACAATGACCATTGATGATAGGAAGTTGTTATTTAGACATAAATGAATGTCTAATGACCTACCACAAAGTGCGCCAACGCATATCCTATTTTAGAAGGCACTTCAAAAAATATAAAATACTACAAAATCCCCCTGACGACCCGACAATGACCATTGATGATAGGAAGTTGTTATTTAGACATAAATGAATGTCTAATGACCTACCACAAAATGCGCCAACGCATATCCTATTTTAGAAGGCACTTCAAAAAATATAAAATACTACAAAATCCCCCTGACGACCCGACAATGACCATTGATGATAGGAAGTTGTTATTCAGACATAAATGAATGTCTAATGACCTACCACAAAGTTCGCCAACGCATATCCTATTTTAGAAGGCACTTCAAAAAATATAAAATACTACAAAATCCCCCTGACGACCCGACAATGACCATTGATGATAAGAAGTTGTTATTTAGACATAAATGAATGTCTAATGACCTACTACAAAGTGCGCCAACGCATATCCTATTTTAGAAGGCACTTCAAAAAATATAAAATACTACAAAATCCCCCTGAAGACCCGACAATGACCATTGATGATAGGAAGTTGTTATTAAGACATTAATGAATGTCTAATGACCTACCACAAAGTTCGCCAACGCATATCCTATTTTAGAAGGCACTTCAAAAAATATAAAATACTACAAAATCTCCCTGACGACCCGACAATGACCATTGATGATAGGAAGTTGTTATTTAGACATAAATGAATGTCTAATGACCTACCAGAAAGTGCGCCAAAGCATATTCTATTTTAGAAGGCACCTCAAAAAATATAAAATACTACAAAATCCCCCTGACGACCCGACAATGACCATTGATGATAGAAAGTTGTTATTTAGACATAAATGAATGTCTAATGACCTACCACAAAGTGCGCCAACGCATATCCTATTTCAGAAGGCACTTCAAAAAATATAAAATACTACAAAATCCCCCTGACGACCCGACAATGACCATTGATGATAGAAAGTTGTTATTTAGACATAAATGAATGTCTAATGACCTACCACAAAGTGCGCCAACGCATATCCTATTTTAGAAGGCACTTCAAAAAATATAAAATACTACAAAATCCCCCTGACGACCCGACAATGACCATTGATGATAGAAAGTTGTTATTTAGACATAAATGAATGTCTAATGACCTACCAGAAAGTGCGCCAACGCATATTCTATTTTAGAAGGCACCTCAAAAAATATAAAATACTACAAAATCCCCCTGACGACCCGACCATGACCATTGATGATAGAAAGTTGTTATTTAGACATAAATGAATGTCTAATGACCTACCACAAAGTGCGCCAACGCATATCCTATTTTAGAAGGCACTTCAAAAAATATAAAATACTACAAAATCCCCCTGACGACCCGACAATGACCATTGATGATAGGAAGTTGTTATTTAGACATAAATGAATGTCTAATGACCTACCACAAAGTGCGCCAACGCATATCCTATTTTAGAAGGCACTTCAAAAAATATAAAATACTACAAAATCCCTCTGAGGACCCGACAATGACCATTGATGATAGGAAGTTGTTATTTAGACATAAATGAATGTCTAATGACCTACCACAAAGTGCGCCAACGCATATCCTATTTTAGAAGGCACTTCCAAAAATATAAAATACTACAAAATCCCCCTGACGACCCGACAATGACCATTGATGATAGGAAGTTGTTATTTAGACATAAATGAATGTCTAATGACCTACCAGAAAGTGCGCCAACGCATATTCTATTTTAGAAGGCACCTCAAAAAATATAAAATACTACAAAATCCCCCTGACGACCCGACAATGACCATTGATGAAAGAAAGTTGTTATTCAGACATAAATGAATGTCTAATGACCTACCACAAAGTGCGCCATTGCATATCCTATTTTAGAAGGCACTTCAAAAAATATAAAATACTACAAAATCCCCCTGGCGACCCGACAATGACCATTGATGATAGAAAGTTGTTATTTAGACATAAATGAATGTCTAATGACCTACCACAAAGTGCGCCAACGCATATCCTATTTTAGAAGGCACTTCAAAAAATATAAAATACTACAAAATCCCCCTGACGACCCGACAATGACCATTGATGATAGGAAGTTGTTATTTAGACATAAATGAATGTCTAATGACCTACCACAAAGTGCGTCAATGCATATCCTATTTTAGAAGGCACTTCAAAAAATATAAAATACTACAAAATCCCCCTGACGACCCGACAATGACCATTGATGATAGAAAGTTGTTATTTAGACATAAATGAATGTCTAATGACCTACCACAAAGTGCGCCAACGCATATCCTATTTTAGAAGGCACTTCAAAAAATATAAAATACTACAAAATCCCCCTGACGACCCGACAATGACCATTGATGATAGAAAGTTGTTATTTAGACATAAATGAATGTCTAATGACCTACCAGAAAGTGCGCCAACGCATATTCTATTTTAGAAGGCACCTCAAAAAATATAAAATACTACAAAATCCCCCTGACGACCCGACCATGACCATTGATGATAGAAAGTTGTTATTTAGACATAAATGAATGTCTAATGACCTACCACAAAGTGCGCCAACGCATATCCTATTTTAGAAGGCACTTCAAAAAATATAAAATACTACAAAATCCCCCTGACGACCCGACAATGACCATTGATGATAGGAAGTTGTTATTTAGACATAAATGAATGTCTAATGACCTACCACAAAGTGCGCCAACGCATATCCTATTTTAGAAGGCACTTCAAAAAATATAAAATACTACAAAATCCCTCTGAGGACCCGACAATGACCATTGATGATAGGAAGTTGTTATTTAGACATAAATGAATGTCTAATGACCTACCACAAAGTGCGCCAACGCATATCCTATTTTAGAAGGCACTTCCAAAAATATAAAATACTACAAAATCCCCCTGACGACCCGACAATGACCATTGATGATAGGAAGTTGTTATTTAGACATAAATGAATGTCTAATGACCTACCAGAAAGTGCGCCAACGCATATTCTATTTTAGAAGGCACCTCAAAAAATATAAAATACTACAAAATCCCCCTGACGACCCGACAATGACCATTGATGAAAGAAAGTTGTTATTCAGACATAAATGAATGTCTAATGACCTACCACAAAGTGCGCCAACGCATATCCTATTTTAGAAGGCACTTCAAAAAATATAAAATACTACAAAATCCCCCTGACGACCCGACAATGATCTTTGATGATGGAAAGTTGTTATTTAGACATAAATGAATGTCTAATAACCTACCACAAAGTGCGCCAACGCATATCCTATTTTAGAAGGCACTTCAAAAATATAAAATACTACAAAATCCCCCTGACGACCAGACAATGACCATTGATGATAGGAAGTTGTTATTTAGACATAAATGAGTGTCTAATGACCTACCACAAAGTGCGCCAACGCATATCCTATTTTAGAAGGCACTTCAAAAATATAAAATACTACAATATCCCCCTGACGACCCGACAATGACCATTGATGATAGGAAGTTGTTATTTAGACATGAATGAATGTCTAATGCCTACCACAAAGTGCGCCAACACATATCCTATTTTAGAAGGCACTTCAAAAACTATAAAATACTACAAAATCCCCCTGACGACCCGACAATGACAATTGATTATAGGAAGTTGTTATTTAGACATAAATGAATGTCTAATGACCTACCACAAAGTGCGCCAACGCATATCCTATTTTAGAAGGCAATTCAAAAAATATAAAATACTACAAAATCCCCCTGACGACCCGACAATGACCATTGATGATAGGAAGTTGTTATTTAGACATAAATGAATGTCTAATGACCTACCACAAAGTGCGCCAACGCATATCCTATTTTAGAAGGCACTTCAAAAAATATATAATACTACAAAATCCCCCTGACGACCCGACAATGACCATTGATAATAGGAAGTTGTTATTTAGACATAAATGAATGTCTAATGACCTACCACAAAGTGCGCCAACGCATATCCTATTTTAGAAGGCACTTCAAAAAATATAAAATACTACAAAATCCCGCTGACGACCCGACAATGACCATTGATGATAGGAAGTTGTTATTTAGACATAAATGAATGTCTTATGACCTACCACAAAGTGCGCCAACGCATATCCTATTTTAGAAGGCACTTCAAAAAATATAAAATACTACAAAATCCCCCTGACGACCCGACAATGACCATTGATGATAGGAAGTTGTTATTTAGACATAAATGAATGTCTAATGCCTACCACAAAGTGCGCCAACGCATATCCTA
The DNA here is from genome assembly GCA_958502065.1 of Chrysolina americana. Taxonomy (NCBI): domain Eukaryota; kingdom Metazoa; phylum Arthropoda; class Insecta; order Coleoptera; family Chrysomelidae; genus Chrysolina; species Chrysolina americana. Next base: position 53,454,700 of record OY293420.1, on the reverse strand, counting down.
TTTTAGAAGGCACTTCAAAAAATTTAAAATACTTCAAAATCCCCCTGACGACCCGACAATGATCTTTGATGATGGAAAGTTGTTATTTAGACATAAATGAATGTCTAATAACCTACCACAAAGTGCGCCAACGCATATCCTATTTTAGAAGGCAATTCAAAAAATATAAAATACTGCAAAATCCCCCTGACGACCCGACAATGACCATTGATGATAGGAAGTTGTTATTTAGACATAAATGAGTGTCTAATGACCTACCACAAAGTGCGCTAACGCATATCCTATTTTAGAAGGCAATTCAAAAAATATAAAATACTACAAAATCCCCCTGACGACCCGACAATGACCATTGATGATAGGAAGTTGTTATTTAGACATGAATGAATGTCTAATGCCTACCACAAAGTGCGCCAACACATATCCTATTTTAGAAGGCACTTCAAAAACTATAAAATACTACAAAATCCCCCTGACGACCCGACAATGACCATTGATTATAGGAAGTTGTTATTTAGACATAAATGAATGTCTAATGACCTACCACAAAGTGCGCCAACGCATATCCTATTTTAGAAGGCAATTCAAAAAATATAAAATACTACAAAATCCCCCTGACGACCCGACAATGATCATTGATGATAGGAAGTTGTTATTTAGACATAAATGAATGTCTAATGACCTACCACAAAGTGCGCCAACGCATATCCTATTTTAGAAGGCACTTCAAAAAATATATAATACTACAAAATCCCCCTGACGACCCGACAATGACCATTGATAATAGGAAGTTGTTATTTAGACATAAATGAATGTCTAATGACCTACCACAAAGTGCGCCAACGCATATCCTATTTTAGAAGGCACTTCAAAAAATATAAAATACTACAAAATCCCCCTGACGACCCGACAATGACCATTGATGATAGGAAGTTGTTATTTAGACATAAGTGAATGTCTAATGCCCTACCACAAAGTTCGCCAACGCATATCCTATTTTAGAAGGCACTTCAAAAGATATAAAATACTACAAAATCCCCCTGACGACCCGACAATGACCATTGATGATAGGAAGTTGTTATTTAGACATGAATGAATGTCTAATGACCTACCACAAGGTGCGTCAATGCATATCCTATTTTAGAAGGCACTTCAAAAAATATATAATACTACAAAATCCCCCTGACGACCCGACAATGACCATTGATAATAGGAAGTTGTTATTTAGACATAAATGAATGTCTAATGACCTACCACAAAGTGCGCCAACGCATATCCTATTTTAGAAGGCACTTCAAAAAATATAAAATACTACAAAATCCCGCTGACGACCCGACAATGACCATTGATGATAGGAAGTTGTTATTTAGACATAAATGAATGTCTTATGACCTACCACAAAGTGCGCCAACGCATATCCTATTTTAGAAGGCACTTCAAAAAATATAAAATACTACAAAATCCCCCTGACGACCCGACAATGATCTTTGATGATGGAAAGTTGTTATTTAGACATAAATGAATGTCTAATAACCTACCACAAAGTGCGCCAACGCATATCCTATTTTAGAAGGCACTTCAAAAATATAAAATACTACAAAATCCCCCTGACGACCAGACAATGACCATTGATGATAGGAAGTTGTTATTTAGACATAAATGAGTGTCTAATGACCTACCACAAAGTGCGCCAACGCATATCCTATTTTAGAAGGCACTTCAAAAATATAAAATACTACAATATCCCCCTGACGACCCGACAATGACCATTGATGATAGGAAGTTGTTATTTAGACATGAATGAATGTCTAATGCCTACCACAAAGTGCGCCAACACATATCCTATTTTAGAAGGCACTTCAAAAACTATAAAATACTACAAAATCCCCCTGACGACCCGACAATGACAATTGATTATAGGAAGTTGTTATTTAGACATAAATGAATGTCTAATGACCTACCACAAAGTGCGCCAACGCATATCCTATTTTAGAAGGCAATTCAAAAAATATAAAATACTACAAAATCCCCCTGACGACCCGACAATGACCATTGATGATAGGAAGTTGTTATTTAGACATAAATGAATGTCTAATGACCTACCACAAAGTGCGCCAACGCATATCCTATTTTAGAAGGCACTTCAAAAAATATATAATACTACAAAATCCCCCTGACGACCCGACAATGACCATTGATAATAGGAAGTTGTTATTTAGACATAAATGAATGTCTAATGACCTACCACAAAGTGCGCCAACGCATATCCTATTTTAGAAGGCACTTCAAAAAATATAAAATACTACAAAATCCCGCTGACGACCCGACAATGACCATTGATGATAGGAAGTTGTTATTTAGACATAAATGAATGTCTTATGACCTACCACAAAGTGCGCCAACGCATATCCTATTTTAGAAGGCACTTCAAAAAATATAAAATACTACAAAATCCCCCTGACGACCCGACAATGACCATTGATGATAGGAAGTTGTTATTTAGACATAAATGAATGTCTAATGCCTACCACAAAGTGCGCCAACGCATATCCTATTTTAGAAGGCACTTCAAAAACTATAAAATACTACAAAATCCCCCTGACGACCCGACAATGACCATTGATTATAGGAAGTTGTTATTTAGACATAAATGAATGTCTAATGACCTACCACAAAGTGCGCCAACGCATATCCTATTTTAGAAGGCAATTCAAAAAATATAAAATACTAAAAAATCCCCCTGACGACCCGACAATGATCATTGATGATAGGAAGTTGTTATTTAGACATAAATGAATGTCTAATGACCTACCACAAAGTGCGCCAACGCATATCCTATTTTAGAAGGCACTTCAAAAAATATATAATACTACAAAATCCCCCTGACGACCCGACAATGACCATTGATAATAGGAAGTTGTTATTTAGACATAAATGAATGTCTAATGACCTACCACAAAGTGCGCCAACGCATATCCTATTTTAGAAGGCACTTCAAAAAATATAAAATACTACAAAATCCTCCTGACGACCCGACAATGACCATTGATGATAGGAAGTTATTATTTAGACATAAGTGAATGTCTAATGCCCTACCACAAAGTTCGCCAACGCATATCCTATTTTAGAAGGCACTTCAAAAGATATAAAATACTACAAAATCCCCCTGACGACCCGACAATGACCATTGATGATAGGAAGTTGTTATTTAGACATAAATGAATGTCTAATGACCTACCACAAAGTGCGTCAATGCATATCCTATTTTAGAAGGCACTTCAAAAAATATAAAATACTACAAAATCCCCCTGACGACCCGACAATGATCTTTGATGATGGAAAGTTGTTATTTAGACATAAATGAATGTCTAATAACCTACCACAAAGTTCGCCAACGCATATCCTATTTTAGAAGGCACTTCAAAAGATATAAAATACTACAAAATCCCCCTGACGACCCGACAATGACCATTGATGATAGGAAGTTGTTATTTAGACATGAGTGAATGTCTAATGCCTACCACAAAGTGCGCCAACACATATCCTATTTTAGAAGGCACTTCAAAAACTATAAAATACTACAAAATCCCCCTGACGACCCGACAATGACCATTGATTATAGGAAGTTGTTATTTAGACATAAATGAATGTCTAATGACCTACCACAAAGTGAGCCAACGCATATCCTATTTTAGAAGGCAATTCAAAAAATATAAAATTCTATAAAATCCCCCTGACGACCCGACAATGACCATTGATGATAGGAAGTTGTTATTTAGACATAAATGAATGTCTAATGACCTACCACAAAGTGCGCCAACGCATATCCTATTTTAGAAGGCACTTCAAAAAATATATAATACTACAAAATCCCCCTGATGACCCGACAATGACCATTGATAATAGGAAGTTGTTATTTAGACATAAATGAATGTCTAATGACCTACCACAAAGTGCGCCAACGCATATCCTATTTTAGAAGGCACTTCAAAAAATATAAAATACTACAAAATCCCCCTGACGACCCGACAATGACCATTGATGAAAGGAAGTTGTTATTTAGACATAAGTGAATGTCTAATGCCCTACCACAAAGTTCGCCAACGCATATCCTATTTTAGAAGGCACTTCAAAAGATATAAAATACTACAAAATCCCCCTGACGACCCGACAATGACCATTGATCATAGGAAGTTGTTATTTAGACATAAATGAATGTCTAATGACCTACCACAAAGTGCGTCAATGCATATCCTATTTTAGAAGGCACTTCAAAATATATAAAATACTACAAAATCCCCCTGACGACCCGACAATGACCATTGATGATAGAAAGTTGTTATTTAGACATAAATGAATGTCTGATGACCTACCACAAAGTGCGCCAACGCATATCCTATTTTAGAAGGCACTTCAAAAATTATAAAATACTACAAAATCCCCCTGACGACCCGACAATGACCATTGATGATGGGAAGTTGTTATTTAGTTATAAATGAATGTCTAATGACCCACCACAAAGTGCGCTAACGCATATCCTATTTTAGAAGGCACTTCAAAAAATATAAAATACTACAAAATCCCCCTGACGACCCGACAATGACCATTGATGATAGGAAGTTGTTATTTAGACATAAATGAATGTCTATTGACCTACCACAAAGTGCGCCAACGCATATCCTATTTTAGAAGGCATTTCAAAAAATATAAAATACTACAAAATCCCCCTGACGACCCGACAATGACCATTGATGATAGGAAGTTGTTATTTAGACATAAATGAATGTCTAATGACCTACCACAAAGTTCGCCAACGCATATCCTATTTTAGAAGGCACTTCAAGAAATATAAAATACTACAAAATCCCCCTGACGACCCGACAATGACCATCGATGATAAGAAGTTGTTATTTAGACATAAATGAATGTCTAATGACCTACTACAAAGTGCGCCAACGCATATCCTACTTTAGAAGGCACTTCAAAAAATATAAAATACTACAAAATCCCCCTGACGACCCGACAATGACCATTGATGATAGGAAGTTGTTATTTAGACATAAATGAATGTCTAATGACCTACCACAAAGTTCGCCAACGCATATCCTATTTTAGAAGGCACTTCAAAAAATATAAAATACCACAAAATCCCCCTGACGACCCGACAATGACCATTGATGATAAGAAGTTGTTATTTAGATATAAATGAATGTCTAATGACCTACTACAAAGTGCGCCAACGCATATCCTACTTTAGAAGGCACTTCAAAAAATATAAAATACTACAAAATCCCCCTGACGACCCGACAATGACCATTGATGATAGGAAGTTGTTATTTAGACATGAATGAATGTCTAATGCCTACCACAAAGTGCGCCAACGCATATCCTATTCTAGAAGGCACTTCAAAAAATATAAAATACTACAAAATCCCCCTGACGACCCGACAATGACCATTGATGATAGGAAGTTGTTATTTAGACATAAATGAATGTCTAATGACCTACCACAAAGTGCGCCAACGCATATCCTATTTTAGAAGGCACTTCAAAAAATATAAAATACTACAAAATCCCGCTGACGACCCGACAATGACCATTGATGATAGGAAGTTGTTATTTAGACATAAATGAATGTCTTATGACCTACCACAAAGTGCGCCAACGCATATCCTATTTTAGAAGGCACTTCAAAAAATATAAAATACCACAAAATCCCCCTGACGACCCGACAATGACCATTGATGATAGGAAGTTGTTATTTAGACATAAATGAATGTCTAATGACCTACCACAAAGTGCGCCAACGCATATCCTATTTTAGAAGGCACTTCAAAAAATATAAAATACTACAAAATCCCCCTGAAGACCCGACAATGACCATTGATGATAGGAAGTTGTTATTTAGACATAAATGAATGTCTAATGACCTACCACAAAGTGCGCCAACGCATATCCTATTTTAGAAGGCACTTCAAAAAATATAAAATACTACAAAATCCCCCTGACGACCCGACAATGACCATTGATGATAGGAAGTTGTTATTTAGACATAAATGAATGTCTAATGACCTACCACAAAGTGCGCCAACGCATATCCTATTTTAGAAGGCACTTCAAAAAATATAAAATACTACAAAATCCCCCTGACGACCCGACAATGACCATTGATGATAGGAAGTTGTTATTTAGACATAAATGAATGTCTAATGACCTACCACAAAGTGCGCCAACGCATATCCTATTTTAGAAGGCACTTCAAAAAATATAAAATACTACAAAATCCCCCTGACGACCCGACAATGACCATTGATGATAGGAAGTTGTTATTTAGACATAAATGAATGTCTAATGACCTACCAGAAAGTGCGCCAACGCATATTCTATTTTAGAAGGCACCTCAAAAAATATAAAATACTACAAAATCCCCCTGACGACCCGACAATGACCATTGATGATAGAAAGTTGTTATTTAGACATAAATGAATGTCTAATGACCTAACAGAAAGTGCGCCAACGCATATTCTATTTTAGAAGGCACCTCAAAAAATATAAAATACTACAAAATCCCCCTGACGACCCGACAATTACCATTGATGATAGAAAGTTGTTATTTAGACATAAATGAATGTCTAATGACCTACCAGAAAGTGTGCCAACGCATATTCTATTTTAGAAGGCACCTCAAAAAATATAAAATACTACAAAATCCCCCTGAGGACCCGACAATGACCATTGATGATAGGAAGTTGTTATTTAGACATAAATGAATGTCTAATGACCTACCACAAAGTGCGCCAACGCATATCCTATTTTAGAAGGCACTTCAAAAAATATAAAATACTACAAAATCCCTCTGACGACCCGACAATGACCATTGATGATAGGAAGTTGTTATTTAGACATAAATGAATGTCTAATGACCTACCACAAAGTGCGCCAACGCATATCCTATTTTAGAAGGCACTTCAAAAAATATAAAATACTACAAAATCCCTCTGAGGACCCGACAATGACCATTGATGATAGGAAGTTGTTATTTAGACATAAATGAATGTCTAATGACCTACCACAAAGTGCGCCAATGCATATCCTATTTTAGAAGGCACTTCAAAAAATATAAAATACTACAAAATCCCCCTGACGACCCGACAATGACCATTGATGATAGGAAGTTGTTATTTAGACATAAATGAATGTCTAGTGACCTACCAGAAAGTGCGCCAACGCATATTCTATTTTAGAAGGCACCTCAAAAAATATAAAATACTACAAAATCCCCCTGACGACCCGACAATGACCATTGATGAAAGAAAGTTGTTATTTAGACATAAATGAATGTCTAATGACCTACCACAAAGTGCGCCAACGCATATCCTATTTTAGAAGGCACTTCAAAAAATATAAAATACTACAAAATCCCCCTGGCGACCCGACAATGACCATTGATGATAGAAAGTTGTTATTTAGACATAAATGAATGTCTAATGACCTACCAGAAAGTGCGCCAACGCATATTCTATTTTAGAAGGCACCTCAAAAAATATAAAATACTACAAAATCCCCCTGACGACCCGACAATGACCATTGATGATAGAAAGTTGTTATTCAGACATAAATGAATGTCTAATGACCTACCACAAAGTGCGCCAACGCATATCCTATTTTAGAAGTCACTTCAAAAAATATAAAATACTACAAAATCCCCCTGACGACCCGACAATGACCATTGATGATAGGAAGTTGTTATTTAGACATAAATGAATGTCTAATGACCTACCACAAAGTGCGCCAACGCATATCCTATTTTAGAAGGCACCTCAAAAAATATAAAATACTACAAAATCCCCCTGACGACCCGACAATGACCATTGATGATAGGAAGGTGTTATTTAGACATAAATGAGTGTCTAATGACCTACCACAAAGTGCGCTAACGCATATCCTATTTTAGAAGGCAATTCAAAAAATATAAAATACTACAAAATCCCCCTGACGACCCTACAATGACCATTGATGATAGGAAGTTGTTATTTAGACATGAATGAATGTCTAATGCCTACCACAAAGTGCGCCAACACATATCCTATTTTAGAAGGCACTTCAAAAACTATAAAATACTACAAAATCCCCCTGACGACCCGACAATGACCATTGATTATAGGAAGTTGTTATTTAGACATAAATGAATGTCTAATGACCTACCACAAAGTGCGCCAACGCATATCCTATTTTAGAAGGCAATTCAAAAAATATAAAATACTACAAAATCCCCCTGACGACCCGACAATGATCATTGATGATAGGAAGTTGTTATTTAGACATAAATGAATGTCTAATGACCTACCACAAAGTGCGCCAACGCATATCCTATTTTAGAAGGCACTTCAAAAAATATATAATACTACAAAATCCCCCTGACGACCCGACAATGACCATTGATAATAGGAAGTTGTTATTTAGACATAAATGAATGTCTAATGACCTACCACAAAGTGCGCCAACGCATATCCTATTTTAGAAGGCACTTCAAAAAATATAAAATACTACAAAATCCCTCTGACGACCCGACAATGACCATTGATGATAGGAAGTTGTTATTTAGACATAAGTGAATGTCTAATGCCCTACCACAAAGTTCGCCAACGCATATCCTATTTTAGAAGGCACTTCAAAAGATATAAAATACTACAAAATCCCCCTGACGACCCGACAATGACCATTGATGATAGGAAGTTGTTATTTAGACATAAATGAATGTCTAATGACCTACCACAAAGTGCGTCAATGCATATCCTATTTTAGAAGGCACTTCAAAAAATATAAAATACTACAAAATCCCCCTGACGACCCGACAATGATCTTTGATGATGGAAAGTTGTTATTTAGACATAAATGAATGTCTAATAACCTACCACAAAGTTCGCCAACGCATATCCTATTTTAGAAGGCACTTCAAAAGATATAAAATACTACAAAATCCCCCTGACGACCCGACAATGACCATTGATGATAGGAAGTTGTTATTTAGACATGAGTGAATGTCTAATGCCTACCACAAAGTGCGCCAACACATATCCTATTTTAGAAGGCACTTCAAAAACTATAAAATACTACAAAATCCCCCTGACGACCCGACAATGACCATTGATTATAGGAAGTTGTTATTTAGACATAAATGAATGTCTAATGACCTACCACAAAGTGCGCCAACGCATATCCTATTTTAGAAGGCAATTCAAAAAATATAAAATACTACAAAATCCCCCTGACGACCCGACAATGACCATTGATGATAGGAAGTTGTTATTTAGACATAAATGAATGTCTAATGCCCTACCACAAAGTTCGCCAACGCATATCCTATTTTAGAAGGCACTTCAAAAGATATAAAATACTACAAAATCCCCCTGACGACCCGACAATGACCATTGATCATAGGAAGTTGTTATTTAGACATAAATGAATGTCTAATGACCTACCACAAAGTGCGTCAATGCATATCCTATTTTAGAAGGCACTTCAAAATATATAAAATACTACAAAATCCCCCTGACGACCCGACAATGACCATTGATGATAGAAAGTTGTTATTTAGACATAAATGAATGTCTAATGACCTACCACAAAGTTCGCCAACGCATATCCTATTTTAGAAGGCACTTCAAAAAATATAAAATACTACAAAATCCCCCTGACGACCCGACAATGACCATTGATGATGGGAAGTTGTTATTTAGACATAAGTGAATGTCTGATGACCTACCACAAAGTGCGCCAACGCATATCCTATTTTAGAAGGCACTTCAAAAATTATAAAATACTACAAAATCCCCCTGACGACCCGACAATGACCATTGATGATGGGAAGTTGTTATTTAGTTATAAATGAATGTCTAATGACCCACCACAAAGTGCGCTAACGCATATCCTATTTTAGAAGGCACTTCAAAAAATATAAAATACTACAAAATCCCCCTGACGACCCGACAATGACCATTGATGATAGGAAGTTGTTATTTAGACATAAATGAATGTCTATTGACCTACCACAAAGTGCGCCAACGCATATCCTATTTTAGAAGGCATTTCAAAAAATATAAAATACTACAAAATCCCCCTGACGACCCGACAATGACCATTGATGATAGGAAGTTGTTATTTAGACATAAATGAATGTCTAATGACCTACCACAAAGTGCGCCAACGCATATCCTATTTTAGAAGGCACTTCAAAAAATATAAAATACTACAAAATCCCCCTGAAGACCCGACAATGACCATTGATGATAGGAAGTTGTTATTAAGACATAAATGAATGTCTAATGACCTACCACAAAGTTCGCCAACGCATATCCTATTTTAGAAGGCACTTCAAAAGATATAAAATACTACAAAATCCCCCTGACGACCCGACAATGACCATTGATGATAGGAAGTTGTTATTTAGACATAAATGAATGTCTAATGACCTACCACAAAGTTCGCCAACGCATATCCTATTTTAGAAGGCACTTCAAGAAATATAAAATACTACAAAATCCCCCTGACGACCCGACAATGACCATCGATGATAAGAAGTTGTTATTTAGACATAAATGAATGTCTAATGACCTACTACAAAGTGCGCCAACGCATATCCTACTTTAGAAGGCACTTCAAAAAATATAAAATACTACAAAATCCCCCTGACGACCCGACAATGACCATTGATGATAGGAAGTTGTTATTTAGACATAAATGAATGTCTAATGACCTACCACAAAGTTCGCCAACGCATATCCTATTTTAGAAGGCACTTCAAAAAATATAAAATACCACAAAATCCCCCTGACGACCCGACAATGACCATTGATGATAAGAAGTTGTTATTTAGACATAAATGAATGTCTAATGACCTACTACAAAGTGCGCCAACGCATATCCTACTTTAGAAGGCACTTCAAAAAATATAAAATACTACAAAATCCCCCTGACGACCCGACAATGACCATTGATGATAGGAAGTTGTTATTTAGACATGAATGAATGTCTAATGCCTACCACAAAGTGCGCCAACGCATATCCTATTCTAGAAGGCACTTCAAAAAATATAAAATACTACAAAATCCCCCTGACGACCCGACAATGACCATTGATGATAGGAAGTTGTTATTTAGACATAAATGAATGTCTAATGACCTACCACAAAGTGCGTCAACGCATATCCTATTTTAGAAGGCACTTCAAAAAATATAAAATACTACAAAATCCCGCTGACGACCCGACAATGACCATTGATGATAGGAAGTTGTTATTTAGACATAAATGAATGTCTTATGACCTACCACAAAGTGCGCCAACGCATTTCCTATTTTAGAAGGCACTTCAAAAAATATAAAATACCACAAAATCCCCCTGACGACCCGACAATGACCATTGATGATAGGAAGTTGTTATTTAGACATAAATGAATGTCTAATGACCTACCACAAAGTGCGCCAACGCATATCCTATTTTAGAAGGCACTTCAAAAAATATAAAATACTACAAAATCCCCCTGAAGACCCGACAATGACCATTGATGATAGGAAGTTGTTATTTAGACATAAATGAATGTCTAATGACCTACCACAAAGTGCGCCAACGCATATCCTATTTTAGAAGGCACTTCAAAAAATATAAAATACTACAAAATCCCCCTGACGACCCGACAATGACCATTGATGATAGGAAGTTGTTATTTAGACATAAATGAATGTCTAATGACCTACCACAAAGTGCGCCAACGCATATCCTATTTTAGAAGGCACTTCAAAAAATATAAAATACTACAAAATCCCCCTGACGACCCGACAATGACCATTGATGATAGGAAGTTGTTATTTAGACATAAATGAATGTCTAATGACCTACCACAAAGTGCGCCAACGCATATCCTATTTTAGAAGGCACTTCAAAAAATATAAAATACTACAAAATCCCCCTGACGACCCGACAATGACCATTGATGATAGGAAGTTGTTATTTAGACATAAATGAATGTCTAATGACCTACCAGAAAGTGCGCCAACGCATATTCTATTTTAGAAGGCACCTCAAAAAATATAAAATACTACAAAATCCCCCTGACGACCCGACAATGACCATTGATGATAGAAAGTTGTTATTTAGACATAAATGAATGTCTAATGACCTAACAGAAAGTGCGCCAACGCATATTCTATTTTAGAAGGCACCTCAAAAAATATAAAATACTACAAAATCCCCCTGACGACCCGACAATTACCATTGATGATAGAAAGTTGTTATTTAGACATAAATGAATGTCTAATGACCTACCAGAAAGTGTGCCAACGCATATTCTATTTTAGAAGGCACCTCAAAAAATATAAAATACTACAAAATCCCCCTGAGGACCCGACAATGACCATTGATGATAGGAAGTTGTTATTTAGACATAAATGAATGTCTAATGACCTACCACAAAGTGCGCCAACGCATATCCTATTTTAGAAGGCACTTCAAAAAATATAAAATACTACAAAATCCCTCTGACGACCCGACAATGACCATTGATGATAGGAAGTTGTTATTTAGACATAAATGAATGTCTAATGACCTACCACAAAGTGCGCCAACGCATATCCTATTTTAGAAGGCACTTCAAAAAATATAAAATACTACAAAATCCCTCTGAGGACCCGACAATGACCATTGATGATAGGAAGTTGTTATTTAGACATAAATGAATGTCTAATGACCTACCACAAAGTGCGCCAACGCATATCCTATTTTAGAAGGCACTTCAAAAAATATAAAATACTACAAAATCCCCCTGACGACCCGACAATGACCATTAATGATAGGAAGTTGTTATTTAGACATAAATGAATGTCTAATGACCTACCAGAAAGTGCGCCAACGCATATTCTATTTTAGAAGGCACCTCAAAAAATATAAAATACTACAAAATCCCCCTGACGACCCGACAATGACCATTGATGAAAGAAAGTTGTTATTTAGACATAAATGAATGTCTAATGACCTACCACAAAGTGCGCCAACGCATATCCTATTTTAGAAGGCACTTCAAAAAATATAAAATACTACAAAATCCCCCTGGCGACCCGACAATGACCATTGATGATAGAAAGTTGTTATTTAGACATAAATGAATGTCTAATGACCTACCAGAAAGTGCGCCAACGCATATTCTATTTTAGAAGGCACCTCAAAAAATATAAAATACTACAAAATCCCCCTGACGACCCGACAATGACCATTGATGATAGAAAGTTGTTATTCAGACATAAATGAATGTCTAATGACCTACCACAAAGTGCGCCAACGCATATCCTATTTTAGAAGTCACTTCAAAAAATATAAAATACTACAAAATCCCCCTGACGACCCGACAATGACCATTGATGATAGGAAGTTGTTATTTAGACATAAATGAATGTCTAATGACCTACCACAAAGTGCGCCAACGCATATCCTATTTTAGAAGGCACTTCAAAAAATATAAAATACTACAAAATCCCTCTGACGACCCGACAATGACCATTGATGATAGGAAGTTGTTATTTAGACATAAATGAATGTCTAATGACCTACCACAAAGTGCGCCAACGCATATCCTATTTTAGAAGGCACTTCAAAAAATATAAAATACTACAAAATCCCTCTGACGACCCGACAATGACCATTGATGATAGGAAGTTGTTATTTAGACATAAATGAATGTCTAATGACCTACCACAAAGTGCGCCAACGCATATCCTATTTTAGAAGGCACTTCAAAAAATATAAAATACCACAAAATCCCCCTGACGACCCGACAATGACCATTGATGATAGGAAGTTGTTATTTAGACATAAATGAATGTCTAATGACCTACCACAAAGTGCGCCAACGCATATCCTCTTTTTGAAGGCACATCAAAAAATGTTAAATTCTACAGAACCCCCCTGACGACCCGACAATGACTTTTGATGATGTATAGTTGTTATTTAGACATAAATGAATGTCTTATGACCTACCGCAAATATTCGCCAATATCTGGATCATTAATGGCCTAATGGCCTTTATTAAAAACTAGTTGATTAAATAACTATTAAAGTGCGGTTTGTCTCCGGGCCTGTACGTCTCATATTCATAGGTGAAGTTCGAGCACTGAATATTCGTGAGCTTTTGACTCTACAACAAACTTTTATACAAAAATACCAAACCCCATTTCCGCTTTACTATTTCGTATGGTGCAATAGACTTTTCCCCCAGAAGTGAATAACTCCTGAATGTAACAGCAAGTTCGGGTCAATCTTCCCTTTACTGTCGAAAAAACTTCTACGAAGCAAGTCTGAAGGGATCAATATTCCACTCCAACCCTTGGGAAAGAATCACCACTTGCACAAATGACTAACTGTGAGTGGGAGATTAGGTTTACAAGTTCTAGACATTTACATGGGGCATTTTCAAATTCTGAAAACCAAAAACCTTGTTTTCCGTGTTCATCTGATTTACGAATCTCGAAAAACTCTTTACTTTTCAGGAATATGCTTGTTTGTGGACTTCCGCAATATTATACGGTGTGTCTTGATCATGACCATTCTCAACTTAGTATTTTTGACTACAGCCTCACAATATAATTTTTACCATGAACGACTTGACTTTTTGTTTTGAGTCCCAATTCCATGAAATTTTACTAAAATATTTCGTTTCATTATAGTTCATCAGATTACAAATTGACATAATAATCAATACTCTTTAAAGATAACAAATCGAGGTGAATTTCAAAAATAACTATAAGATTGGGACATGATGTCTTTCGGTTATCAGATCTGTTTTTCATCAGCCTGGAAACCAGAAGAATAAAAGTATCAACTGTTTGTTTTTTCAATACATGTGATGCTGGGTATGAGCCATATTTGTTTACTTCTGTGTGTTGGGAAACTCTTGAAAAGATAATTTGCAATAGCACAAAGTAGGTATTTCAAAAATAGCGGTTTAACGTTTCTGAGTTGAATTCCAGTTGGTCGTAAACTCAAAATAACTTCTATTCCGAAAATATTTCAGTCATACAGGGTGTTTCATTCTCATTTTTGATGATGGAATAGCAATTATTAAATTTTCAAGGCATATTCTTTGCGATTTCATAGTTATTATGAATTTTGTAAAGAAAATGTAAAATTTGTTATTACGAATCACCCAGGTTTTCGATGAAAACCTTTCAGAAGCAGAGCTTTTGCAAGCAAAGTAGATCCAAGGACGCGATTTTACAAAATATACTCAACGCCAGCACAAACCTCGCCACAATCGCACGTCATTATGAATTCCGAAAATATACGCGGCCCCAGCACGCCGTTACTAAATATACTTGACACCAGCGCATACTCACACATCCTCACATACGACGGCACCAAGGAGCTCAAAACTGTGAGTCTTTGTGGACAATACAAAAGCTCACTGATTTCGGCACCTACGTCATTTAGCTTTCAATTTTACAAAACGTCGACCCCCAAAGCAGATCAGGTGTAGCTATTCTGTCTACGTTAGGTTACATTGGCTGATAATTTATGCATTTTCAACTCATTTGGCATGCAAGCTGCCTTTATGCTAATTGATTCCAACACTCTGGTGTCGCTGGTGTCAAATATAGTTAGTAAAGGCGTGCTGGGGCCCCGAGTATTTTCGGATTTTATGATGACGTGCGACTGTGGGCGGGGTTTGTGCTGGCCTTAAGTATATTTCGTAACATCGCATCTGGGGCGTACAACTCACGTGCAAGCGAATTCCGAACCACTTTAGCTCAATGGCAAGCGGTATGGCGATTGAACCCGATAATGTCCAATACTCAAGGTGATCCGAAAGATTATTGCATAAGGAGTGTGATGTACAAAATGATACTTTTGTTCCTTATATCGTGCACTTGTGTACATATTATGCATTGAAAAGCCTCAGGACGCTGAGTGTATGGATTTTATGCATACAAACCACACTTCTATTATGTGGCTCGGATTGCTTTACGGCTAGGAATCAATGCAAAGAGAAATAGGTGATTTATTATTTTGTAATAATTTCTGGCCTGATGGCAGAATTATTTCGGCACACTGAACCCTATTGAGCGTGTTAAATGATTCTGAAATTTGACTTGAGTGCGCCTTGCTTTGTTCGTTAGCAGCGCACCCTGAGAAAATTTCGGAGAATAGAACAGCAGTGCCTGCCTGGGAAATTTCAATAAAATATTCAAAAGTATAAAACTTCATGTATTTTCAGGTTCCACGATATATTATAACACTTCATGAGCTTTTGGCTCACACTCCTCATGATCACGTCGAGAGGAAAAGTTTGCAAAATGCAAGACAACAACTTGAAGATTTATCCAGGCAAATGCATGATGAGGTAAAGTTTCATTGTAGAAATAATGGTCATTGCAAGAATTTAATTGAATCCTAGCAATTGACATTTTTTATTATTCATTATATTGACAATATATTTTTTGTCTGAATAGGTATCTGAAACGGAAAATCTAAGGAAAAACCTTGCTGTGGAAAGAATGATAGTGGAAGGCTGTGATCTTCTCCTAGATGTTAACCAGGTATTTGTGAGACAAGGGTCTCTCATTCAACTGCCAACCGACAAACCGTCTAAAAGCAAGCTTGCCTTCAAAACCGAAAAGGGTGCTGTGCGGCAATGTTTCCTATTTTCCAATCATCTCATCATCACTACCAGGTGAGTTGCAATCAAACCAGTTCACCTCAAATTACAGATTCATCTGGTATTCACGAAAAAACGCTTTTCAGAACTTCTAGTGGAAAGTTGCATTTGGTTCCTGATGTAGGAAAAATACCATTGGCAGATGCCCTTTTGATAGAAGATCCTTCCGAGGGTACAGATGATGATGGTAAGAAATAATTGCCCTTGCGATCCTTTTCCAACTCAATTTGTTGACAGAATCCTCAATTTGTTCAGTGTCTAGTCAATCAACAGCAAGTGACATATCAGGGGTTTCGAGTTTCCATAACAGAGATTTCAAAATTATCGTGGAATTGAAGAGCATCACACAACCAGGACAAGTGAGTATTGGTGGATGAATAATCATTATTATATTATAGTGAACTGTCAGGTACCTTGTCTACAACTCTTACAAAATCCAGTCGTATGTTAGCTTCCATAATAGTGTTTGATCCAAACCTACTTTGGTCTAGATACTTCAGTAATTTCTATTATGAAGGGTGCTTCTTTTCATACAACCATTACACCATTTGTAGAGGCGTTTTCTTGGAACAAATGGTCAGAATCTGTTAGAGAGCTGACTAATTTGATAATGTGGAAAACTTATTTTATATTACTGAATAAAAATGTCAAATTTCAAACCGCACCGAATCAATAGAAAATTGGCGTTTGGTGAATTTTTTATATATTTTAAATGCTAATCAAATTTAATTTCTCTAATGAGTGCTACAGGGTGCTGAAGCTAACTTTTCTTAAATTGCAAGTGTCCATTGTGACAATACTTTTCCAAATATATAAAAGAAATCAGCTATGCATCTATTTTTCATATAGTCCAAACAAATCCACTATAAAGTATAATAATTTCCACCAGAGCCGTAACGAGAGTGCGCATAGATATATTTCAATTTTGCGAGATATAATATCGACAAAAATTACTGCAGTCAATGTGTTACTCCAAGGTTAACAACTTGAAGTGAGTAGAAAAGCGGGAATGATAGAAGGTTCTTGATCCAACTTTTTCTGAAAAAGGAAAGAGACGAGAGAAGACAATGCTTTTTATTGATGACCTCAGTGGCTAGTGGATAAAAACTCAAAATTCAAAAGAATATGTTGATGCAGAATTTATAGCATATAACAGAACTGAGTATTTTTTTGGTTTCTAAAAGGCCATTTCATATCGCTAAAACTAGTGATAAAACAGGGTTCAGAACATTGTTCTTCTCCTACTCGTTATTCAGTGGCTCATGGAAAATATCCAGAGCCTGGTATATCAGCCCCAGATGTTTCCTCGGGGCATTATGGTGGTTTCTGATTCTCATCATGTCTTTGGTGAGTGGGCTCCCCAGGATGAAAAATCTGAAGAACTTTTCGGACAGATTCTTTATGTTCTTCGATGCTTTCTATATCGGATAACCCTCGCAGTGCCGTCGACCGAATGTTCCTGTCACTATCAGTGACTATTTTTAGTATTTTGATTTGCATCCTCTTCAGACGTATCATTTAGTATCTAGGAAGGCAAAACACTGGACAGGCGTAGGTCATAGCTGGTCTGATGACCTGTTTGTATATTTGTACCTCGTTTTCGCACGCCTGTTTGGAATTCCTGGCTATCAATGGGTATATTCTTTTCACGTCTACCATGGTTCGCTGGGATGCCAAGCTGACTTGCTCGACAAGGATCAGCCGCTTATCCATTTGTACCCTAAGGTACCTCACGGAGTCCGCCTCGTCAATCTGGGTGCCCAGAGCTCTGAACCCTCCCGTGATCTCTACATTTGAGCGTGTAATCTTCTTTGCGTAGTTTATGAGCTTTGTCTTCACGACCTTCTTCCTGGTGGTAACATCCCTAGCTGTTTGTATGTCCTCGATCAGTTTCAGAGTCTCCGTGGGTCCTAGCTTACCGCATACCGACGTCTTAAACACACATGTTCCCCCTACACTCAACACTCACCCACTCAAACATTACAGAGTGATGCGAGAACTTGAAAAACTGCCTTCAGTAGGAGCTAAGGAGGGGCCTCGGATTGGGTGCTGCGGGACTGGTAGCCAGTGATAAATCACCCACGGCTGCCGCTCCGCCCGGTTGAGAACCAGCCAAACTAGGGTTTTTACGAGGAAGGGAATCGAAGGAACTCGCTGTGGAAATTGGAAAATCTGGTCTTCGGTGGAAGCCAAGAAGGGACATTGGATCGGGTGCTGCGGAAGTGGTAACCGGTGAATGAATCGCCCGCGGCCGCCGCACCATCCGATCAAGAACCAGCCCTACCAGAACTTTACCGAGGAGGCGGATCGGATACTGCGGAACTTGTAGCTGGTGATAGAATCACCCGCGACCGTCGAACCGCCCTACCGAGAACCAGCCCTACCAGGGCTTGAGAAGGCAGATTGAAGGAACTCGCTCCCTTGACGAACACATACACACTACACACCCAGACCTTAAGGAGAGCAGGTGGAAATCATAGGCAGGCAGAACACCATGCATAAGGATAGCAGGGGATAGCAAAAAGGGCCAATAGGGGGCTACTTGCTTGGCTGTAACAACAGCCTTCCTATAAATACCACTACTACTTCAGAGTCTCTCCCTCGATTCGCCCTTGTATTATGGTCGGATTGATGGTTATCTTTGTGTTCAGCACTTACCTGTACTCTCCCTAGTCCAAGGTGGCCCAGTCGTATAGTACTCTCACCTTTTTGGGGTGGTTTCCATCCCGGGGAGAGAATAGCACTGGCTCGTGATCCGAGATGAGCTCTGTTCGAGGTTCTGTCATGTCTGTCACGTTTTTGTTCAACATCAGGTCGATTGTCGTGGGCGATGTTCCATTACAGGGGAAGTGCGTCAGAGTACTCAGGAAGTCGATTGCCACATTATTGTCCATCTAGTACTCCCACAGCAGATTTCCTTATGCATACGATTGCGAGGCGCAATTCCACTCGGGTCACCTTGCATTGAAGTCCCCGGCAAGAATCACTTTATGGCCGCTGTTGCACAGATTGTCTAGATCCAGTGACGTCATCCAGCTATATGCCGGCGTGTTCTATTGAACTCTCCCTTGGCGGCAGGGACATATGCGGTATATTGCTCCTTACAATGATCGCCACACCGCCTCGTCTCATGGCAAACATGTGGCCGTTGGCTCAGCGATCTAGGTGTTGGCCGTTGAAATTTCAACTGACACTGAACGCTGGTTCAAGACCATACAGGGAAACATTTTTCCTCAATTGTATCGCAATCGATAAACGGCGACATGCCAATCCAGTCGTCTAATGAAAAGTGAATACACCACCAAAAATCAGTAAATCTTCCTGAAGCGCCACGACAAATAATAATAATAGCCGACCTCTACCCGCACAGGAGTGTTTATGAGGGGATATTATTATTATATTATGTCATTATTTTTCTCTGTAGGGAATAATTTCAATAAAATCTAGCTAGGAGTTGTTTCATACAAATTTATCTTTTACTGAAAATTTATACAGTAGCTTCGAAATAAAATTTTATTTCGAGAAAACCCAACCCTTCTCTAAATTCATTTATTAGCACTTCAACTCATACGATTCCACTGAGATGAACAGGCAAGGAATAAAAGATGCAATGATGCATTCGAGAAAAATCTATTTTCTATATATGGTCGATGAAAACAAACGTACGTACTCATTTATTAAAGCAGAATACTTCATACGTTGCCGTTATTTAACGATACTCTCATATTTCAGATATGTGTACACCTTGTTGCTGCTTCTGTACAAGAAAAAACTGCTTGGATATCAGACATAATTCAGTGTCTGGACAATGTGCAGTTCAACGATATGATGCGCCCAGCAATGCCCGACAGTGGCTCTATAAGCTTACCCCAATCGTTGAAAAACGATCCAAAACTGTTCAAGGACGAGGCGGACATTCGTTTTAGTAGAACGTTGAATTCATGCAAAGTACCTCAAATACGGTATGCCACACCAGAACGCCTCCTGCAACGATTAACTGGTAAATGATAGATTGGGAACGTTTCTTGTCTTTAATTATCATCGTTCATTAAAATCCATATAATCTGGGCACCATTTATTCATATTTTGTTATTACGTAATGCATGACACCCATTCTTGACCAACTTTCACAATTCAGGTACATGTGTATATTTTCGCGAGTGTCCAATAAACATGAGTGTCTTTTCAGATCTGAGATTCCTTTCCATTGATTTTCTCAATACATTTCTACTGACTTACCGGGTTTTTACTGACGGCGTAACTGTGCTGGAAGCCCTTAAAAAGGTGTTTTATAGTATAGATCAAGAACCACACGGTTCGGTTATGTCCCTAGAGGGTTTACAAGCCAAAGATGAAAACACGTTACAGTTATTCGATGAAGGGAGGAGAAGAAGTAGCTTCTCCCCAAGAAGGACAAGCGGTGCCAGCTCAGTGTCTGGATACGGTTCCGAAGTAAGTGACAGAGACAGATCTCACAGTTACGATTCACAGGGTCATCGAGTATGGAGAGCAACTCTACAAAAATGTGAGTAATGAATCCCTCCCCCACCAGTCAGTTGAATCATGTCCAACTCATTCTTGTAGATGAAGAAGATCCACAAGAGCTAGCGCAACCAAGGATTGTTAAACATAGCCCCACTCATAAAATGGGAGATACCCTAGCTCCCCCATCCACTAAACCAATTTCTATAAGAGTAGATAGTTCGAAGCAATCTTCGGAGGAAAGTGGGCACTTGACAATACCCAAAGTGGCAGCATCTAGTAGCAGTGAAACTTTAACAGGTTGCTTAGTCGAGAATATTCATTTATCATTTTTGTACTTATTCTTCAATTATTTCAACAGAGACAACCGTACTCAGCGCTCCATGCTCTCCGAGCAACTTGAGCTCGGTCACTCTTATGGGCTCGTCTCCATCTGACAATGGAGCTGTGGATGAAGGGAAGTATGTCGCCAAATCCCCTATGAAATCCGCACCCCCGTCCAAACCCCCATTGCCCAAACTATCACCTTCCCCGACTAAATCTTCTCCGACAAAGCCGTCCTCAACTAAACCTTCCCCAACGAAACCGTCCTCGTCTAAACAGTTCGTCAAAACATCTGTCAAAGCTCCCTCGCCAACTAAAGAGGGACCTGGAACGAAGTCGGAGTACCAAAAAAGACCTTCAGTTACTCTGAAACAAGAGTCATCTGAAAAAAAATCTTTTCAACGAGGCATATCGGCAGAATCTGAAGATCAACCAGAGGAACAACATTCGTACCTCCACAGCCACCGAACATCATGTAGTTCTTCAAGATCGGCCAGTATATCGACCTCTTCAGGTGTTCTGCAGGTGAGAATATATAACAAGCTTTTATTATGTAGACCTTTCAGTACTTCTTTCAGAGTTATTATGGGTCCAGGAGATCGATGCAGGACGGTGAATCGTCAACCGCGAGATCAAGTTTCCAGCACGAATCTCCACAGAAACCGAGTAGGGCAGGGGTCGTGATCACTTCATTCCGGCAGTCCAAGAGGAGGTAAGTCTTCCTCTCCTACAATAATTGAATTTTGATATTACTCCCTCATGAACACTCGAGTGTACCCGAAGATATTGCTGTAGGAGAAGCTATAGCACCACCTCGGAAAGCAAGAAAAGTTTGATATCAGGATTGGTATCTAGGTCACTTACATAACTCTGGCTGTCAAAATAATTGTTTGAGGTCGATACAATAGGGAAAAAATCCCTCCCTCTCATGTTTATGTGGGAAGGGCAATGATGAATGAGACCATCAGAGAACAGAATGCAATTAAATGACACAAGCGCTTGCAGAACAAGAAGCAACGGCACTACTGGAGAAAAAATTTTGGCAACTACATGCTAAATAGTGAAATTTCTCCAGATCTTTCAAAGTATGAACGCAATGAACTCACCTCAATGTATTCTACTTTACTCCTCTGGAGTGATGAAATGGACTCAGGAAGAGCTGCGACAACTCGACATAAAAACTGATGAAAAAATGATGCATCTTCATAGGAGCTTGCATCCTGAATTGTCTGTTCCACGGTTATACTTCACCAAACAACTGGGAGGGTGTGGACTTTTGAGTTTGGAGTATCTACATAACAGAATGGTACTGGATGGAGCCTGTTAAGTCATCAGTTCAGATCCCCTTCTCAGCTTAGTATGCGATCATGAAAAAGTAGAGATTGGAGCATTTCTCTTCAAGGCAGTCAATCCGTGCAGCCGATGAACTCGGTCTCGTATTCTCATTACAGCTATATAAGGATAAGCCAAAGCATGGGGTCTTCTTCAAGAACATTGAAGACCTTGGCTTATCCAGAAACCTGAACTTCGCTTTATTAAGGTCGAGTGTACTGAAGTCGGAAACCAAGGGACTCCTTATGGCCTGACAAAATGGTTTCTTCAACAACACCTTCATCTACCGTAGTTGCGTGATGGGTATAGAGGTCCCTGACACTAGATGCATAGCGTGTCGTGGGGCAGCTGAGACCATGATGCATTTGCTGTCAGCCTATCCAGTTTAAACGGTCTCAGCCTATATCCATAGGCATAACGCGGCGCTACGAGTGTTGTATCTACTACCATCTACGACACTCGTACGGTATTTACGAGACACCGATGTTGCCTTTTGCTCCGGGGGATATCGAGTACGTTGTGGAGAATGAAAAGTGCCGAATCTATTGAAACTACTCATTCCCCACCCTCAGGCAAATACAAGCCAATAAGTCTGATGTAGTCCTCCTCGACCATCAAAGTAGGGCTTTCGTCATAGAGTTTTCGGCTCCTGGCAAAACGAACGTCGTCCGAGTAAAAATGGACATAATATCGAGACCTACTCTTTAAACTCTGCAGGTTTCACCCAAACTTTTTTACAACTGATAAACTGAAGACACCAGAACAGATGATAATAACAATAGTCGCTCCCGCCAGCACAATCTTTGCACCCACGTGAATGTTTATGGGGAAAAGTAAAGTCAATCAACAGTTTATGTCATACCACAGTATCTTTATACAATTATTGTCCCACGATACGTGAATATCATCACTATTTGAAATGTGCGGAAATTGCTATACTAATTGACTTCTACATATTAGATAATTCAATATCCTCAGAATGACACACTGAATGGATGAAATTAATTCATGGTTTCTGTTAATTACCTCCGTAGGAATCAACAAACTACTCCATTTGGCATATCTAGCAACAAAAGTACCAACTTGATGGAAAACTGTAAGAATCGTTCATGAAACATGTACAGTTTTTTAAATATGTTATAATATACAGTATGTCAAATTTGAGAGTTGAAAATGGAAACATATCCTAAGAAAAAGGTCCAAAACTATTTCGAGAGAAGGTGGTGAGGGCGAAATAGTATAGGAGCGAACCTGGTTTCCCATACCCTGAATAAACCCAAAATAAAGTGCTATAAACTGAGAGAATTTTCGAAATATCGATCATTGTATTTTTTCTTCAAAGTTTCCTTCTGAAGTTCTTTTTCATTCTGTCGAGTTATATTAGGGTTATGAACATTTAAGTTTTGTGACTTTCCCCATTGATTTTCATTGCTTGAGTTTTTTTGCGATCATAACAATGGTTCATTCTATGGATGAAATAATTGAAATGCCTGGGTGAAAAGGGTTACTTTGATCAAATTTTGATCAAACGATAATTTTAGTTTGATGAGATTTGGTTTTGTTCAATTTTAATGGGCTAAATAACTTTCAAACTAGGTTCAACTTTGAATATCGCAAAGATTTGAAAACATTCATAAAAAACAAATCAATGGAATATGATTTTTTTTTCAATAATACTTAATTGGGAACATTATCTTAGATAAACAACAGGTAATTATCAGACGTGAAGTATATGCAAGTCAAGTAGAATCCAAAATCAAATTACTCATGAATACTCTTTCCTCCGACCTTGCCTCGAAACTAGTTTGGATATTTTTTTCTTTGTGCCACAGCATAATTTTTGAAATGTTTGTGTTGAAATTAGGGAAGATGTTGAAAATCCAATCCAATGCAAGAGCAATGAATTGCATAAATCAGTATAATCTAATCTATAATTAAATATTCCTTTGTGTGATAAGGAATTACAAAACTGAAGTCCTACTTACTAGGCGTTAAAAAATTATTCCGTTATATGTATTGTGTTCCTATTCCTAACACGACATTTCAGGAGTTAGGGACACTGTGATAACCACAATAACAATACAATATATGATGATGGCACAAAGTTCTCAGTCTTTTTAATATTCAGGCTTATATGATGCGACATTCGTCCTGCTTAATGTCCCCAAATGGGATTCCACAGGCTGGTTCTGGTCAAATGAAAGTTGTGGCTGCCCCCACTCTCGATGAGATGGCGGTTCTGATAATAGGGGTCCTTGGTGGAATGATAGACACACTGCTCTCAAACATAAAAGTCATACCGGCTTGCCGTGATATGGCAGAAATCTTAGCAGAAGGCTGTTATTCTTGAATCACTCCTTTTACTCAGGTCACATGATTCTCGGACCCAGTAATCACTCACCCCACGGACGTGGGGATAATGACACACCAACGCGCGCTCCGGACCTATCGGAGCTCCGGAAACAGGGCCTGACTGGGGGATATTCCTTATGGAAAAATAATATAATAATAATAATGATGATAGTCCCTCATACACACTCATAGAGTGTACCCAAAGGCATAGCCTGTGCGGGTAGGGGGCGGCTATTATTATTACTTGCCGGGGCGCTCCGGGGCGACTTGCTGATTTTTGGTGGCGTATTCACTTTTCAGCTGTAGTAAAAAACCGGAAAACCTACAGCGTGAACTCCAATCAAGCTCCAGACGTCGGAATTGGCATCTAGACAACTTACATTGCATATCGACTCCTATGAAATTGAGAAAATTTTTCTCGTTTTCCAGGATTCGAACCTGGCCAAATGCAAGCGGAAATTTAGAAGGCCAGCATCTAACCGCCTTGCTACCGAGCACCCTATATGTTGGTGGTGAATGTTAAATCAAAGGAGTAGGTTGGGGTCATTTTGTCTGACGACATCTCTAATATGTGTCGATTTTTATGACCTCCATTATGTTGGAATGGCCTAAGCTGTTGCCCCTCCACTGGCAAAAGTACTTGTCTGGAGGCTTCTATTCTTGCTTCCGCTATAATGTGCGGATGCAGAGGAGGGATGTTCAGGATCCCCTCCAGGCTAATCGTCGATGTGCTGGAGATTGCACCAGTGACTCCGAGTAGAGCCAGTCTTTGCAAACTAGCCAGCTTTCCTCTGGTTGTAAGTTGTTCTGCCTCAGGCCACCACAGTAGGGCCCCATAGGATATCGAGGGCATAACTATCGCTGTGTATAGCCAAAGCGATTATATGGGTCCATGTTTTGCCGAAGGACCGCCTGGTGATCATTAATGATGTCCTTGCCCTTGACAACACAATTCCCAGATGTTCGTTCCAGGTAAGCTTCGAGTCCCAAGTATTTCGACTCTCCTGAAATGTGTTCTGTTGGGCTCCAAGTTTATTTTTCTGGTGAAATGACATTCGTAGTTTTTTTATATAGTTTCCGTTCACCATTATTACGATATCGTCAGCGCAGCCCTGGACATATACTCCTCCCCGATTAAGGTCTATGAGGAGACTAACTACCACGAGGTTCCACAAAAGTAGGAAGAGTAATCAACTATGAGGGCAGCCGTTATTGAAGGGAGATCTGATACTTTTTTTGAGGTTTCCAGCTCTTTGGTCCAAAATCGAACCGTGCTGTACTGTCCGTTTTTGGTTAGAAGTGGCCAAAGGTCTCTACTCAATGGGTTAAGGCCACGGAGATATTTGATTGCTTGAGCAATATAACTCTACTCGGACCCTCATACTGCAGAGCCAGTAGTCTGTGAAATTAGACAGCCTCACCGTTGAAAAATAAAATAAGAGCTGGGCGTATGCTGCCTTCTGGGCAGAGATGACCTCAGCGCGGTGATTTGACGAAATCAAATCACCATCGTATTTCATATCACTAACGTTGTCAGCATGAGTATTCTTGGCGTCTACCGGGAGAGAAATGGGAAGATAATGCTTGACCTGGACCTGGATGGCTATCCTACTGAGCGTTGACGGTGAGGATATACACTACTTCAGACCCAGTATACTGATCACTCAGTATCTAATCAGAGCAGAGTCCGTTTTTGGTGTCATTCGCATGTTATTCATTATCCAGCAAGGCACCAAAGCCCTTGAAATACTTATTAGTTTGCCGATCGACCGTTGGCAATTTACAGCCACCTATTATATTCCTTCGAACGTTGATGTTTTTTCCGAACATCAAACATAATTTTGCACACTTTTCTTCATTTTTGGCAACACTTGATGTTTGTTTTCATTCCACAGAAGCAGTACATCCAGTGCCGCTGCTGCATTTGCAATCGCAACTTCAGGATCGAGCAATCCTCGAGATGTTTCGCCAGGTCGGGAACAGGAGGACTATCAATCAGAAAGAAATAGGCACAAAGAAACTGTTATGTCGTCAGCATGTACAATGCGCGTACTCAATGTGTTGAGGCATTGGATTTCGAAACACTCGCAGGATTTTGAGAACGACATGCGACTGAAAAATTTGACAATAGAGTTCCTAGACGACATAATTTATAGTCCAAATCTTTTACCGGCTGAACATAAAGCTGCTAGTCAATTGTGGAAACTGCTTACGAAGGAGGACCCGGAAAGCACGAAAATTGATGTGCTCAAGTTAGTCACAGCTCCTCCGGTAATTGAAAACAATTCCATTAATAATAAATTTTATATTGAAATGTTTTTTCAGGTTTCCAGCAAGGAGTCAATAGAAACCTTATCCGCTTTAGAAATAGCCGAGCAACTTACCTACATTGATCATCAAATATTCATTGCAATTTCTAGCGAGTGAGTGCAACGCATTACCGAGTGTGTCAAAGTAATTGTTGGTGACCTTTTGTCACTCGCTCATGAACTATATTTTTGTTCATGACGCAAGTCCGATATATCATATGTTTTTTTTATACTCTTGTAGCGTCATCACTCCCAGGTAGTTAAATTTGCATCCTAATTTTATTGACTTTGAATTGTTTGTTTCTCAGTTCAGTTATTTTTAATTTTTTGATTTTTAACATGCTTGATTATTTTGGGTTTCAACATATTTAATAAAAGTTCAGATCATCGAAAAACTTCCGAAACATGTTTTTTTAACGGAATGAAATGTAAAACAAATAAATGAAAGAATAACACTTGTCCAAATATAGTACTTCTAAATCATAGTAGCACAAAGTGGATGAGTAGTTCAGTGAAATTCCTTTCAGAAGGTTTACCTATAAAGTGTTGAATAAGACTTCATTTCAAACATGATTTATTATTGCAATTCGTAAATATTTCCCGTTTGATTCAACAACCGCAATAATCACATTTCAGGATAAGTGGGTCGTAAAAACTGATCACATGAAATCCAGGAAACATTTTTATTTTCAGTTTTATATTCAATCTTGTTCGAAAAATATTACATACGTGAAGTACCATTTCTCCGTCTAGGCAATAGCAATTATTGTAAGGAATATTATTTGTGAATGTTCTTATTTTCAATGTATCTATTTGAAAACTTATGTATCGTCATCCAATAATTTATCAAGAAAAATTTCAACAGTTCACTGGGTCCATATAAATAACTGAAATTTCATATAAATCATGTCCATATTTATATTAATGTTGATCATCTGAGATGAGTACCACTTCCTAGCAATTTCAGCGAGTGGGCTCTGTAAAAACGTTATCTGAAATATACAGAGAAAGCAAAAAAATCGCCACACTAGTTGTTTGTGTCACTGGATGAAAAGCCACGTTCGTATGAGGATACAATAAGCAGTATTGACACTTTCTAATAAAATGTAGAAAGAACTTCAGTTCTGATGGTCGCGAAGGAAAAAGTCTGTGGAAAAGTTGTTTCGTATATTCTCTTTCAGTTATCGACATGACAGCAACTCTGTGTTTCAGAGAGTTCTTGGGCCAAGCTTGGATGAAGTCGGACAAAGACAAGAAGGCGCCACATATCATCATGATGACGAAACGATTCAACGATGTATCTCGATTAGTAGCTTCTGAAATCTTGAGACGCAAGTCGATAACAGCCAGAGTTTCCGCCATAGAGAAATGGGCAGCAGTTGCAGATATTGCCAGATGCCTTCATAACTTCAACGGTGTTCTGCAAATTTGTTCCGCTTTGACTAACACTTCGATTTTTCGCTTGAAAAAAACTTGGGAAAAAGTGTCGAAAACTGTAAGCTTGTGTTCACTTTTACACGAATACTGATGTCTTGAGTCATTGTTTTTTTTACAGACGAAACAAACTTTGGAGAAGCTTCAGATTGTAGTTTCTTCAGACGGGAGATTTAGAGCTCTCAGAGACGCATTACATCGATGCGATCCCCCCTGTATACCGTACCTGGGAATATACTTGACTGACTTGTCTTTCATTGAGGAAGGGACACCCAACTTCACAGCTGATGGACTTCTCAATTTCTCCAAGATGCGAATGGTAGTATATTTCCTCATACAACAAATGTTGAAGTTTTCTAATTGAGATGGATTGCTTCAAATTCCTATTTATAATTTTTTTAGCAGCATATAACAATCTAAGAAAGCAGTAGGCTCGTTGGCACGCAAAATTAAGTTGTCTGTTTCAATTTTCAGTATTTTCCGATATTTGAGACCTATATTGATCATTCCCAAATAAAATGAGTTGCGATTTGTATGGATTAATATGTGAATTGTGATTTTTGGAAGGATTTATTATTTATTTCAGGTTATCACTAATTATCATAGATTCCACAACAAGTGTCTGTGATGAATTTTTGTCAAAAATCTGGGTGCATATGGTCTGTTTCAGAAAATATATCTGCCATATATAAAATAAATGAAAGTGAGCCCAGTATGGATTCCTGGGGTACTCCTTTAGTAACACTGAGAAACTGAAATTGTTGATCTATCATGCAGACTTTATATTTTCTGTCATTGAAGAACGTTCTAAACATTGGCATTGCTGTTTCGCTGAGACCATATTTCAACATGGAATGCAGTAGAACTTGATTGATGGTGTCAAAAGTCTTTAAGAAATTCAGAAACATATGAGCACTAATCTTTCGTTCATTCCACGCCTGAAAAATGTCACAAACTCCAAAGACTTCAGGAGCAGTGCTGTGTCCTTTCCTGAAACCCGACTGATTTTCTGGCGAAATCTCATTATTCTGAATCAATTCATATATTTGTTGATGTAAAAACGTTTCCAACACTTTGGAAACTGTAGGTAGAATACTAATAGGGCATATTTCAACAAGGTATCTCTGACAATTCATAAATTAATTCTATCGATTTCCATTTCTTGTAACGAACCACTCAGAATTTAAAAATACCTAGTTAGGTAACTAAAATAATAATGATGCGTTTTTTCATTTAATTTCCATACGCAGATGTGTTCACGAAAATAATATTCAGTTACTTGTTTGATGAGGAAAGGGAAGGGAGAGAGAGGAGAGATTTCTATTGAAAATATTTGAATGCGGGTGGCTGTAAATCAGAGGGGTGATGGGGGTGGCTGGAAATAAGGAAGGGAGGATGGGGAGGATTATTCCATGAGTCATTTCAGTTTAACTTTCATATCAATTGTCACTCTTTACATGAAAAGCTATATAATATTGATCAGGTCATCTTATGAATCCTCATGTAGTTAGTGAAGACCGATACTTGAAAAAAATTGGCAAATTCTTGACATTTTCTTCTAGTTTTAACGACTATGTCATATTTATTCATTTCTGTGAACATTGACTTGCCATGCTGAAATGAAACACCATTTGTGAGATATTATTTATTTCTCGAATATAGAGACTCCTGAGCTACAACTTAGATGCGATGAGATTATTTTTAAGACACAAAATAGCATAAATCGAATTTTTGAAACCCTGTATCTCGAAAACTAGTCATAGGATCGATCTGTAAATTGACTACGTAATGAGGATGCTAGTATCTACAACATATCAAAATTTGAGCAAAATTAGCCAAAAGCCATTTCACGTAGTAAATCTGTGGGGTCCTTTATGGATAAGCCAAGGTCTTCGATGTTTTTGAAGCATATCCCATGCATTGGTTTATCCTTATATAGCTGTAGGAGAACCTCAGTCTCCACAGCTTTGATGTGAGCTTTTTGCTCAACGGTCCCAACTCGGTGACAGAATTTGGGTTAGGTACCTCGTTCAGTCTTAAAAACGAGATCAAGTTCGTCGGCTGCACAGGCTGCTGTCTTAAAAATAAAATCAAGTCAGTTTAAAACCTATTGCAAATTTTGTAAAGAAGATATAGCCATAATTAATTTAATGTCATCATTATCAACATATGCAACAGTATTGCATTGTCATCCAGTTCTGAGATATGATGAAAGTTTGTTTAAAATCGATTATAAAATTTTTAAACAAATAGACAAGAAAATCTGAATATCTGCTCATTAGAATATAAGCTCGTCTTTTAATGAATTGAATGGCGTGCACTTAAATCCTCTTAACATAATTCTTATCATTATCCTTTCAAAAATGATAAGATACCAAGGCAATATGATGCACCTATAGTCACCCCTGTTTATGAATCAGCTAAGCAAACCCTCTTAAACAATCATCTGTCAATATCTGTGATGATGAATTCTGCAAAGATAAGAAATTCAAAATAAGATTTACGAATTTTCAGCCAACAACGTCATAACAGACAATTCGATATTAAGAATAGGAAAATATTGTGGAGGCTTTATAATTTATGAAACCATTTATTCCAAAGATGGCAGCTTATTGAAATCGACAACTATGTTTGTTAGCCTATCATTTCAAAATAGGAGTACCGCAAGGAACAGCTTCAGGGCCGGAACTTTTTCTTGTTTTCATAGCATCAATATCAAACTACGTAGGATATACAGGTCATTCGTAGCAAGGGATACGAGAAGATTCAGAAAAATACGTCTTAAATACCTACTAAAATCATAACCTCTTGAATTTGAATGTGAATATAATAAAGTTTGTATGAGTAATGTAAAATGGATTTTGAAAAATCTAATCTTCTGCGAACAAAGTCCTATGTAATAAGAACAGATTGTCGAACCGTTCAGAAGCTGCACTGTATAAAAATCCAGAATTGAGAGACTACTTCCAGAACAATGATATAGGCCACAATACAAGCAACACAAAATGCTTTAGTGGGTTGATTGATTCCGGTTGTAATATTATAACTTTAAATTGTACTTCATATTTTTTTATTGATCTAGGAATCTGAATATATTCAAATTAATATTTCAGATTGCTCATGTGATTCGAGAGATCCGCCATTTTCAACAAACCCCGTACAAAATCGAGCTCATCGAACGTGTTGCGAATTACTTGCTGGACTCATCATTGATAATGGAAGACGATGAGTTGTACAACACTTCTTTGGAACTGGAACCGAGAACTTCTCGCCTAGTGTCCCAGTCATCGACCACGACACTGAAATCGTAATTTTTCCTCGTATTCTAATTCTTATGTAGAAGACAATCGCAAAATCATTCCAGATTTAATAATGCACTTTACAATCATATCGTTAGTCTAAAATGTAATATAATTAGTTCAGACTGAATTAATTTTGTATTGTGCGAATCATTTGAAATGAAAGTATGTGTCAACATTCAAACTAGGCTTATCAGCGATGGTGATCGTAAATTTCAACAGCATTCTAATTATCTATATTTTCCGGTCGAATAACACGGCTTAGTCAGTGAAGGGAAAACGCTAGTAAGTAATATTTGATGTGCAATTGTACGACATTAAAACACGAAACACTTAAACTACAATCAAACTCTGGATAATTTATGTGCAGTGGCGTAGCCAAAATTCCCCACTGTGGGGGGCTAGTATAAGAAGTCTAATACATTATAATATCTTACAATTTGAATTGCCAAATCGTCCAAACTCTCAAAGATTTCGGGTGCTGCCCCCCCCTTTGGCTATGCCACTGCTGTATGTCCCAATGAATACTGTCATACGATTGCCTTTATAACAAATTGGAACGTCAGTCGATGTTAATTTATTTCGGCAGAAACTCAATTATCAAATTTCTTTCGCAATAAGTTTCTTGAAAGTTGCCAGTGGCCAAAGTGGAAATATCTCGGAAATTAGGAAATATATCAAGAAATGCCCAATCCTGTTTCAAGCAGGGTCAGGGAAACCAAAATAGCCTATGAGCGAAACTCGAAACTCTCACCCTCACCCCCTCTTCTACCCTTTCAAATCTTTCTTCAGAAGTTGTATAACCCCCATGTGAGAACCGTCATTGGAAAACTCTAATTTGTGTCTCTCATTTGCGAAACTTTTGCGCTGGTATTTCGGCTTCCTCGATTGATAATAATAATTAAAATACTCCCTCATAAATATTCAAAGAGTGTCCCCAAATGCATAGCCCCCTGTGGTCGGTGCGCCCTCCAAGCTAGCACCAGACGTCGGGATTGGCATCTGGGCAACTCACATCACTCTTGCTTTTCATCAAGGCATGTGACCGCCTAAAGAAACCAATTCACTTAAGAAAAAATATTCTCGCGTACTGAGTCCTCGAACCTCTGTCCGATACGAGTCAGAAGCTCCTCAGCCAGAGACCTTTGCCTCTGGGTTGTAGATTCTAAGGGGGTCGTACAGGCTGTGCAGCCTCACAAGCACTTCGACCTATAAGTTCTTTTGTGCGTCGTCTCTGGGTTACCTTACCAGCCACCCAATGCGATCCTCAAGTTGTTCAATTGATGCTGGTTGCGTTTCAATAACTGCAGATAAGGAAAAGGAAAAGGATTCGATGTATGCGAACAGAATAGTTGTTTTAGAATTAATTGGCCTATGCTTGTTAATAGAGGCTTTTTGAGTATTTTTGGCAGTAACACTCCAACATCCCTATAATTGGGTACCACTAAAAAACATTTTCAAAGAGCTTTCCAATGTATATCACACTGGGGGTTGCCATTTACACTTTCGAAGTGGTGGTTGTTGAGGATGAGGGGGTGAGAGTATCGAGGTTCGCTATTTTGATTCCTCCAACATTGCATCAAAACAGGTTTTGACATTCCTTGATGTCTTCTCTCATTTCCGTGATATTACCACTGGCAACTTTCAAATTTGACACACTATATACATTTATATGTAAACACAGAAGCTGACCATTACATATAAATTTATTGGCGCGTTATGATTAAATCCAAATCCGTCAGATTAATCTTCTCAACATCTCATGCCTTATGAAATCATTATTGATTGCTTTTTTACTGCTTCAACTACAAACCACTAACCCTCTAAGTTGCAATAGATAGTTGAGTGAGTTGAGGTTAAATGGACTATACCTTTCAAGTCACTGTCCGAAACCATATGTTCGGCCGTTATGGTTTGTTACTTGTAGAAGAATTTTCGAGTATTTCATGTCTTTCTTTCACCAACCCGGTCGTATATCGCCATCGCTGACAGAGTCAGTTGGTTGAACATTATATTCAAAATTATCTATAAAGAGCATTTCACGAAGTAGTTCATAGGAGGTTCAGAAGTTATAACCTCCCCAAATACCAAATACCACTTGATTAATAACTGAAAATAGCTTGTTCAGATGTATTTCGGATTTCGGAAATTAAAAGCAAAATATTAACTTCCCCCCCTAAAAAAATCCGAGTACGCCCCTGTTGCCATTTATGATATGCAAAGCGGTAAGGAATCACGTAATTCCTTAATATAACTACGCTTTGTATTGTAGTGTGTATGGTGATAAAAGAGTACATTGTACCTATGGTATCTATTGTGTTCCGTTGTCTTGCTGTGCACAATAATAATAATAATTAATAATACTGATAAAACTCCCTCATAAACATTCATAGAGTCTACCCAAAGTCATAACCTATGCGGGTAGGAGACGGTTATTAGTATTATTAACCATGGCGCTCTGGGTGACTCAGTGATTTTTGGTAGCGTTTTCACTGTAGGAAAGCCCGGAAAACCTACAGCACCACACCGGTTGGTCGTTTTTTTTCAATGTAGTTTACTTGGCACACTGTTTGGTATCGGGATAGAACTCCAGTATATTCATTATTACACCAAGGGTTCTAAACAGTGCAGTGCAAGACTTTTTGTACCTACATGTGTAACAAAATCATTATAATTTGTATTCAACAGTTTATTAGATACTAAATCTCACTCAACAATCCCTAAACGGGGATGACTATTTTTTTAAACGTTGATGGCATCTGACACAGTAATAATAATAATAATATAATCTCAGCTAAGCATTCAATTCTTGGGTAACAAGTCACCATTAAATTGCTCTTATGACGTTACAAAAAAGAATCATATGTCAACACAGGCTCACCTATTTCGAAAGTCAGATTCATGAAGGTGCAAATCTTTTAATTTACGAAATGTGTTCCTAAAAAATTACTATCGTTTACAGGATCATAAAAATACTGGACAAATAATTCAAGATTGGGAATATTCTCAGCCAAATGAAGAAGTTAAGTCCACCAAAACAATCTATAAACATTTTACCTTGCCAAGTAAATGGTATCTGAAAATCTACTCTCATTTCAGATATGTATAGGAATGTTTCAGAAGGTTGCATTTGTTGGTAAATCAAAAAGATTCTTGCTATAATCATTCCAACCAAAGTGGAAGTTTGACCAAATTATTTCGAAAAATTGGTGATTCGTTGTTTCTGGATGTGCCGGTAATTCTACATGGCCATACAAAGAATATCCTTGATAAGAACTTTGCATTCATATCTTTTACATTTCCAGCGTATTAATCGCTCCAACTCGTGAAATGCCCTGAATAGCATATTGGCTAAAATACCGTCTGACTGTAAGCTTAAAATCACAATTCGATGTCTCACTGTGTCAATTACATTTTCTTAAAATGGAGAAAGTTGGAAATGTTCGAAAACATATTTGAATGACTTTTAGTAGTAGTAATTAATCAGTTTTTCCAGTTATTTTGATGTCATTTAGCGATATGTTAGTGAGTTTTCAGCATCAATAGATGACATATCAATCAGTGACACCATGAAAGTTATAACACCAACAACAGATTATGTAGTGACATTTCCTCCGTATAACCGATTCATTATTTCATTTACTGCGATAAAATTGTTTCGACCACTTGAAGTAGACGTTGAATCGTTCGATTATTCGATGTTAAATTATTTCAATAAGGCAATCAGTTGAAAGGTGTAGAATGATCATCAAATATGTAGTAGATATCCAATCCATACGGCTCGACCATTTCACTGCTGCTTTATTACGCTCCAGATAAGCAAATTCGTACATGATAAAATATTTCTCAGCTATGAAATGATCGAACTCGAATAAAATACACATGTCAGACGGTTTTAGCGACTTTGGAAACCTCTGTATGAAGGTCAAATTTTATAAACACTATAATTATCACAAAATACCTCTTTTTCTGAAGTTTTATGCAAAATATATCTTAAGGAATATAATAAATATAATAAAAAAACTTCAGTGTGTGATAGAGAGTTCCTAGTTGATAAAATTTGAGCCGACAAATTTTCTGTCATTCCCCCTTTCAAAAATGTTTCTGCGTACTAACACGAAAAGAATATGTGATTTTTGACACGCATAAAAACTGTATTCAAGTGTATATATATATATCAACGTCAATTGTCTGTGATTTATTTTGTAATCTTTCAATCTTCTACACATTTACCATTGTTGTTTCTATCACAAGAATTTTGGTCCTATAAGCACATTTTGAAATCGATTATCTCTCTCCACAAGTTTATCTTAATCACAAGTCAAGGCAAATAGAGGGTGTATAGGAACAAAATACTTCATATATACCTATTGTTATTTATTGTTAGTATTTTTACATCTTCACGTTAGGTAAATACTTAAATATGTTGTACATAAGATATTGTGATACGTATTAAGTGTCAAAATCTATGCCCAGAGTAAATAATCGATATTATAACTGTTGACTATTTAAGACATGAACGATATAACATTAAGAATTACCTAGTAATCTATTTGATTTCAGCGTATAAAGTTAAATTGATCGCTAATTCATACTGTATGTCTGATTGAATACTTAGATGCTTTAAATATTTTCACTTGTTCTCCGTTTCTAGAACATGATAAAGCACAATTCTTCAGGTTTTAATCACCCCATCAACTTCTGTGGTTTTAATGTACACTTTAGTATGATACGTGCAGTTTGTAGATTATGAAAACCTTCGACCCATTAAAACTATATGTATCTCTTTTATTTTGATAGCAGTTGTCACGTATATACGGGGTGAGCCATAATGGGTGCCATAATATTACATGACAGCCAATATGGCTGCGATTTTGAAAAATTATTTACGAATGGGCAAAAAGTAGGGTTATTTGCAATAGCAAAAAAATTTATCCGAAAAAGTTGTGTTAAAGACGAAACTGATATTTTTTTATTTTAGGAATTGTTAAAATTAAAATTGTTATATCCGTCAACCTGTTTCACCCCTACGTGCAACCCTCAATAGTCAGAGAACTGTGCGAGCTAGGGGAAGACGTAGCCCTTACCTTTTGATACGTGTGATGCCATGCACGAGACCGGTGGCAATGCTGAGATTCGAACTCACGCTCTTTGGCTTATGAGGCGAGAACTAAATAAATAAAATAGGTTTATTGATACAACTTTTCGATTTGGACTACACATCATTTCAAAGTCCGTCACCCAATCTTGCCGTCGCCCAAAAGGGTTCAAGGGAGGAAGAGGATCGGGAGGACGCACTGAGAGCCGCCTCCCTCTCCCTCAGACCATTACTGGCCCTAGGGGGGGGCGCTTGTGCCAAGGGGTACATAGGGTCCCGGCGAGGGGGCGCTAGTATCCACCTCCGCTGGTGTTAGCGGGAGGCCAAACATTCCAAATGATAGTGGATGTAATTTGTAGAATCCATGCCTCCTGCAAAGCTTATGCATGTCGTTCGTTAGCATTCAATTTAGATACTGCTTTGTCAAAGTTTGGTCAGAGGAAGGTTGTTTCGAGCTAACCCCGGAAAAGGCTGATCCAAAAACCGGGTCGAGGTACTTCGCGCACTATCTAAAGGCGGCTTGGTTCCCTATGGAACCGGTTCTTCCCATCTTTCTTGAAAGATGGCCAAAGATTGATAGATCAGCCTGCCGTGTTTTCCGTCGGGAGTTTTGGACCCGTCCGTGTACCATGTTATGGTATTCTCTCCCAGTGCTCGAATGGATTCTATGCTTCATCCACTGTTGATATTTAATTCCGTTCGAAAAAAATTCTCGAAACTAAATTTCCTGGTAATTTCGTCAGTTGGGAGATCGGTAAGGTGTGCACTTTCGGTGGGGGTTGAGCCCTTGTGTGCTGTCCCTTTGAGTCCGACTTTAGCCAACCTGAGGTTTGCTTCCCAAGCAGTTCTCCTCACCATGATATGGAGAGAAGTGAGGTCCAGAATTACCTCTATTGCTACTGTTGGAGTAGACCTCATTGCTCCTGTTATACAAAAACATGCTAGTCTTTGCACTTTCTCCAGGATTTTCTTTGTTATGGCGAGTTCGGTTCTGCCTTTAATATTCAGTTTTTTTTTCCCCAAGGGTGGCTGAGGCGTTGCAGCCAACGGGATTGGCGACCCGTGGGCCCTAGCTTACCGTACACCAACGTCAAAAACACACATGTTCCCCGACACTTAACACACACCCACTCACACAGAGGGATGCGAGAACTTGAAAATCTGCCTCCAGTGGGAGCTAAGGAGGGACCTCGGATTGGGTGCTGCGGGACTGGTAGCCGCTGATAGAGTCACCCGCGGCCGCCGCGTTGAGAACCAGCCCTACCAGGGTTTTCACGAGGAGGCGGATCGAAGGAACTCGCTGCGGGAACTAGAAAATCTGGTCTTCGGTGGGAGCCAAGGAGGGGCCTTGGTTCGGGTGCTGCGTGACTGGTAGCCGGTGAATGAATCACCCGCGGCCGCCGCACCATCCGATCAAGAACCAGCCCTACCAGGACTTTACCAAGGAGGAAGATGGAAGGAACTCGCAGTGAGAACTGGAGAACTAGTCTTCAAAGAAAGCCGAGAAGGGGCCTCGGATCGGATACTTCGGGTCTGGTAGCAGGTGATATAAGTACCCGCGGCCGCCGCACCGCTCGACCGAGAACCAGCCCTACCAGGGCTTGAAGTGGCGGATTGAAGGAACTCGCTCCCTTGACAGGCACATACACACACACTACACACCCAGACTTCAAGGAGAGCAGGTGGAAACCACAGGCTGGCAGAACACCATGCATGAGGAGAGCAGGGGATAGCAAAAAGGGCCCATGGGGGCCTACTTGCTTGGCCTTACCAACAGCCTCCCCATAAGTACTACTACTACTATTAATATTCAGTTTCCAAATTTCACTTGTTTATGTATAATCGTTCCAAAGATAAGAGGGGGAAAGGAGACTTTTGAGAAGCACTGTATTGAGATACAGTCAAAATAAATGACACCAGGCCGTCATTTATTTTGACTGTATGCAAAAGAACAACTTTTTGTTAGATTGTGAAGATTTTGAAAAACTTCGTTTTTATTCTCGAAACAGAGGATAATTTTGAAGAAAATAGCAGGAGCTTTTCCTTGGTCGAGATAAATGCATCAACTTCGAAAAGTGAATCCTTACAAAGGATTCACTTTGATTAAAAACTCTCAATCGTACTTATAATAGATCGCACATGTTTTGGTGTGAAACGCAGGTACTTGGGTGTTTATGCTCACTTCTTAAATGTACTGGGGCTTTCATGTTCTAGGAATGTCTGTCATAACTTGTTAATGCCTATTTCAGTTTCATAGATATAAATATAGATGTAAAGCATAACAAGTAATCAAAATGACACTCTTTTATATTTATTACTGTTGAAAAAAGCTCTGGTGTAGGCGTTTATTTGTTCAGTTCGAAGGCGTTTCACTGGTTTTTGGTTTTTCACGTGATTTTGGAAAACTCGAATGGAATAAATAATGTTATTCCGTTCTTGAGAATACAAATTATCAATCTATATTTCCTCAAATTTTAGTGTGACTGTCACATCTTCGACCACAGGATTTTTTTCCCGCATGGACAATTAATTCACTGCCACTATTATTCAGTACAATCTCGAATACGCTAAATGACAAAAATATCGCCACGTTAACGTGGATTTCAATCGGCGGTCGAAATTCTCTGCGGTCGAAATTG
Organism: Chrysolina americana; assembly: GCA_958502065.1. Classification (NCBI taxonomy): domain Eukaryota; kingdom Metazoa; phylum Arthropoda; class Insecta; order Coleoptera; family Chrysomelidae; genus Chrysolina; species Chrysolina americana. The sequence goes on along the minus strand of OY293420.1, from coordinate 53,414,735 downwards.
TTCACTTTCAACTCATAAGACTCACATCTCACGTAACTCCCGTGAATTTCAAATTTGTTTCTCTTCAAATAATAAAATTACATACTACTCTATATGTTACCCGGTATAATTCAACAGTCATTGGAGGCAATAGTTGTTTTCTGTTAGGAACATTACGGCAAATTTACCTATTGTATTGGTTGAAGCGGAAGACTGGAATACGTAATCAATTTTTCGTTATTAGAATAATGGTTCATTGTCAACAATATTTTCCCTTGAAACCAGTAATCAAATATAAATCAAACCATTCTTTCCATAATTCATTGTCCTTGTCTACTCTATTTTGAGAGAAAATCAATATATCTCACCCATAGAAATACATATTAGTGTATAATATATAATACTATGATGAAACCCTTTTTCCAGACCTACACACCATTGAGTTAAACTATCTGATAAATCAATAACCCTCCGCTATGATCTGATAGTATTTTGGAAATCAAATCACGGAAAATGGGTCAAAAAACTCATAATCAGGGCCGGCATTAGGGTATAACATTTTTTTGCGTCCCTACGTTCGAAAAAAAGGCGGAAATGTATCCCAAATGCATATATTTTGAAAATATAGCTGGTAATTCAAATTCGATGGCAACCATTGGGATTTTGGAAACTTTAACAGAAACGAAGATGGTTGAATCGGGGCAAATTTGCACATCTATGTGACCAGCAATATGCCGTTATGAAAATTTCAAAATTCCGAGTATATCCGGAGATACTCGGAAAATTTTTAAAACTCATTTTTATTTTTTTTCTGGCGTTATTTGATGAAGAATATCAAAATCGACAGCATATTAACATTGCCATTTTATCCCCGCTATACGACGGTATTTTCAGATCTACCATACGACGTTTCGTTACTTGGCCACCATCATCAACTTTATTTTTCCTTATGGGCGTCATGTCGAACCGTTACAAATTAAAATAAAGTATTTCATTCTGATTCCAACGATGTATAATATGTATACTTTATTAAGTCACAACCTTTTATATTTCACAAAAACTATAATTTTCAAGAGGGCTCCGTCAAAAACACTTGTTATTGCTGAATGAGTTGATTCGTTGTTACGCTATTATATATAACATAGTCACGTCTGCTGTCACAATTTCGAAGTGATAATAAACGTAAAATGTTTTTTTCAAACCAAGAAAAACGGGATATGATGAAACTGTTTTATAAACCAGACAGTGATACTGACAGAACTGCAGAAATGTATCTTCAACTATACCCAGAAAGAATACAACCAGCAAGAACATTATTCAAAACATTTGCTAGAAACCTTACCGAGTATGGTAGTTTCAGAAAAGCGAGGAATAAATATGGAAATCGATTAGATGAAAATACGAGTAAAAATATTCAAAATGCGGTAATAAACTTCTATCCTTTTATTAAAATATAATTTTTTTTAAGTCTGTTTCATTAGATAAATATAAATCCGTCAGTTTCAACACATGAAGTTGCTTCAAATACAGGTGCGCCACAAACAAGTGTTTGAAGGGATCTCAGAAGAAACGGTCTAAAATGCTACAAAAATTATATTTGCCAAAAATTATACCCAGGTAATCCTGAACGGACGTTGGCTTACTGTAATTGGCTAATGAATAGAAATTATCTTCCCCAATTTCTCTTAAAGGTCACTTGGACGGTTGAGAGCACTTTCATTAATTGTGGTATATTCAATATACATGATGAGCACATCTGAGTCACATGTTATGCGAAGTTGTGACATTAGGTACAAAGTATCACATATTATACATCGTTTGAATCAGGATGAAATACTCTATGTCAATTTGTAACAATTCAATATGACACCCAAAAGAAAAAAAAGTTGATGATGGTGGCCAAGAGACGAAACGTCGGATGGTAAATCTGAAAATAGCGTCGTATAGCTGGGACAAAATGGCAATGTAAATGTGCTGTTTATTTTGAAATCCATCAACTAACGCCAAAACAAATTAAATGGTTTTTCAAAATTTTGTTTTCTTACGGATATCTCCGGATATACTCGGAATTCTGGATTTTTATATCAGCATAATGTTCGTCACATAGATGTGCAAATTTACCTCAATTTAACCATCTTTGTATCTCTTATAGTTTCCGAAATCCCAATGGTGGCCCTCGAATTTGAATTACCCGGTATATTAAAAAAATATTTATTTTAAAATACTAAATAAATGAAAAAAATATTTCAAAATTTAAAAATCAATAATGAGTTGAGTATGTTGGAAAACTAAAGGAACAATCGGTTAAAAATACATAATAAATTGAATATACCTAATAAAAAAGTAAAATAACATTCTGTAAAAAATACATAATATATCGAAAAATCAAAGAAAGATTCGCTGTAAGACTAGGATATAGGTATCAATGAATGAATAGAAAAAAAAAACAGAACAAAGGATACATCTAATACGCTATGTTCTTTTAATTAATTATTTTTCTGAGTCTACCCCAAAATGCCGTCCCTGGAAAAGTACAGGTAGATATCTTTGAACTTTTGGACCATTGTATTTTCTGACTTGGAACATTCAATGGACTTTTTTTACGGGCGCATATCATACAAAAACATCTGCTGAATCTGTCTAGTACAAGTTCCTTCTGGATATACCTAATAAGCCACATCCTTTTTATCAATGTACTGAAAATAGCTTTAGAATTTGGTCAGTTCTAGTATTGTATTAGTACTTTCACTATCTCATCGAAACGTGTAATCATTGATTATCAGTAAATATGAGGCAGTTATTTCCAGTATGAAATCAATCGCCCGATGTTCACAAAACATTTTTGCACACGAGCCTTTTGTGATCTGCCTGAGTAGATTAGGAATCAAATTCATTGTTTGTACATGTACACTTATGAATTTAGAGATTGATCTGTAGATCAGGAAATCTATGAATCTTATCTTATTTCAATTTCAAGCGATAATGACTATAGTGGAAACTCAAGGCCATTAACTTGTAGATTTTCATTGTAAACAATTGAATTATTGAGAAAAGTGAGCATACAAGCTCAGAGTTTCCATGGGAGATCGTTTAATAACGAAAAATGCCATATAATACCCCTTCTCTTCCATATATGCCTACATTGTAGGCTTACTGCGCCAAATACCTGTCAAAAAACAACTACTCCTCTGGCTATAAGTATGTGGATATAATTTCATACCAGTCGAGGCATTAGCCAGCAAAATTGTTGTTTTCTGACAGGCATTTTCCACAATAAGACTATGATATACCTAGGCATATATGGGAAAATAAAGCATTTTCCGTTAATTTAATAAATATTGTTATACAGTGACCGGTATATTTATGGCAACAAATGGGAAAGAAGTTCATTTCAAATCTCACAGAAAATGTTATTGTTTATAAAGGTACTTGCAACCTCCCAAACTCAAGTTGCACTATCCATATTTCAATTATATCCATTCGTATACGAGAAAGGTGAAAAAAATTTAAGTGGCCCAAGATTGAAGTACCATTTTTCAAAAAAGTTATTTGGAGCAGTGACTTATAATTTAGAGAGCGTTCCAAATTTGAATTCACAGCCTCCTCTTCTGAAAACGAGTTTTCACTGATTTTCTCCTTTTTTATCTCACCGCCCAATGTATTATGAGGATTTGTAATATCAGGAGTAGACTCATATATCATTGAATATTATCTAAACGACCAGATAAAGTTAAGTTTCGCCACTATACATTTTTTTAGATATAATTGAAATGTGTATAGTGTAATTTGAGTTTGGGAGCATGATGGTACCTTTATGAACTATAAAATTTTCCGTGAAATTTGAAATAAACTTATTTTTCATTTGTTGCCATAAATCTGCCGGTCACTGTATCACAAGTTGTTTTTCCTTAAGTTTTGATGATATGACTAGAAAATATATTGATGGTCTTCGAAAATATTAGGTTGGGGGCTTTTTTCACCGAAAAACTTGCCAATTGGTGTTTTCCTGATTTCAAACTGAGTAACCCATTGCCAATTCCACCAAGTACTCAAATTCTTAAGAAAAATGTATGTGACCAAAAACTAGCTGAAATCGTGCAGATATACCAAATAACGCCTACTTGAATGTAAAACTTATATATTTGATCAAACTCAAATACAGTTTATTGTATTCTACGCTATTGAAAAATATCAAAAATGAATAATTCGATTGTTTTTGTGTTTGATTGGATTCGTTATTCAAATAAAATTGTGTACGCATCACTATTTGCTAGTTTGTGATAACCTGTGTGAAACCGGGATGGTTGTATCAAAATAATCATAAATTTTTAAAAAAGACATTTTAAAAATGCAAATAAATATTAGGTTTGAGGTGACAAAATAAACAATTTCATGAAATCAAATGAGCTGAAATGATATTCGAGCAACTAGTGACTGCAGATTTTTTTATTGTATTTGGAATTGTATTAGAGGTGGATAGATGTTGAAGATTCAACAAGGTGATAGAATCGAGTTGTTTGTAGAAAAACCGAAAACTTTCAACTAGAATAGTTATAACGGCTACATACTCATTGACAATATGGTATAGACGTTTATGTGGTTTGTGAATTATATTCTTCCATTTAGTTGTTCTACACTATCCACACTTGGCCTAGTATTTGACGACAAACTCTTATTTCTAAATTCTTAAAAACCACCGTTTACTCTTATTTGCAGAGCCTGTCCAAGATTCTGAAACCTTTAAGGTGGCAAATCCAAATCCTGAACTATTTTGTTTGTAACCAGTGCCCTTACAGCACCGATAAAAAACTAACTCGATTCTCATTTATATAAATTTATAAGCATATTTCGTTAACCGATTTCCTATAAAACATATAGATGAAAAAAGTCACAAAAATGATATACAATTTGGAGAAATTGTTTTTTGGATTTTGTCTATCCACTATGTTCATCTCTCAATTGATTATTCACAAGCAAAACTGTGAAATTTTTCTGTATTACCTTTTATTCATACACCAAGCATTTGAAAAACTGAAACGATAGTAGCCTGATAACTGACACTATTTTTGAAAAACTGAGGATTGCCCTAAAATGAAAAAAACCGAAATATCATGCCTGATTAAAAATTTATTTTTGTTCGACTTCATTACATTGATTCGAATAATATAGTGACTTGCACAGAAATAAGGAAAATATTTCTTGTAATTACTCAGAAAATGTTATCCATTTCTTCAAACTATGGATGTAGGTTCAAAACTTTGAATATATCGTCCTTGAGAAGAGTAGTTTGAAATGATGTGATATCAGCTCCTCCAAAAGTAGTTTTTTTTATTCAGTTCGAGTAGATATGAATAGTAAATATGTGTTCGAGTGAATCATCATATCGAATATTATGTATAAATAAGGGGTCTATAAATTTGAGTTCTATCGAACAAGCCAGTAAAATAATCAATCAACGAAATTTTTGCGAACCAAACTTCATCACTGGTATCGATATATTTATCTGATGATACAAAATTTATTTGAATGATCAAAATTTTTATCGATACGAACTAATTTCGAAAATATTAGTGATCACAATAAAATTATAGGTAGGTAACTGTTTCAGTTTTCTTGAACTGCAAAAACTGCAAAGATGGCGGTTGCCGCACTTCATGATATATTGATAACAGGAATAAGGGTAATAAATGTCTACCGGTATATTTTGTAATGACTGACGCTGGATTATCTGGTACTTTGCTACTTTGCTGGCATTTTGTCGGCATAAAGCAATTCGCAAATAAGAGTGCAAACACAAATTGCGACTTCTTGCAGCCAAGGGAAATCTACCGTTGTACACAATATTATTCGAAAATATAGACATGCCTCAGGAGACACAAATCATATTTATGTATATAGAAAACTCACCAATCCATCATGCACTCGCAGCAATTTTGAAAGTTGAAACATCTCTTCACTGTCACTCTTCTCGGTCGTTATCAGTTCAGCAGTTGAAAGAAACCCAGAAATCATATATAAATGGTGAAATGGTAACGCTATTTAGAAATTATCATTTGAACACTAGTAATTGTAAATCCCGTACAGAAACTCGACCGATTTTTTGACTAGAAGAAGCCAAACAATTTCAATTATTAGATGTCATAGCACTCTGTATTATTTTTCATGAAGCGTCCCAATAATTTTCATTGTTGATATAAACCAATAGAGTCAAATTCATGTTCAACTCTATAACTGCAAATTATTCAAATACCCAGGTATATGGATAAATTCAATAAAGTACCGATATTCAATTCAAAATTTTATGTCAGGGCGTGATATCTCAATTTCTGATTTGAAATACAAGCATTTGAATACATTAGTTACTTATTTGATCTAAAGGTTGAGTAAGTAGCCACATATCAGGCATTTATATATAGTTACTCATCAAAATTATAGATCATAAGAAATGCCATATTATTTTTATTCTTTTATAGCCGCTTTTTTGAGATATGTAGAAACGGATGAGTTCAATTTCAAAATATTGAATGCGCTTCAGGAACTTGTAAGTTTTTTATAGTGAAGGCACCTACCTTACCTACTGGACAGGCTCTCTCATTCACTTTTGAAATGTTGCCGATATATTTAAAATTGTTATAGTAGATAAAATCAGAGGTTATACTGTTATTTCTAATTCTATGGAATAAGTAACTGGGAAATTAAAATGTATGTAGATATGCGTTATATATCTATTATTCACATCAATAAATTTTAGTGAGAACTATAATTTCTTTTTTTCCTAATTCAACCACCACTAGTCTAGTCACTAGTGACCGGGTAACTTTCCGTGTACCGGAAAATCATGTAAAAAAATTGCGTCGACATAAATGTCTCTGTCACTCTAATGAATTCAACTATAATGTCATCTCCCTCATTCGACGAAAAGTATAACTCTATGTTACACGGAATTCCGTGCGAGAAATGTATGGAAACATTTCGCAGGTTGAGCAATCGCTTTTTTAATCCAATCATCCGTAGGTGGAGGGTTCACCAGTCTCGTGCATAGCATCACATATTTTAAAAGGAAATGGCTACATCTTCCCTAGCTCGCACAAGTATCTCGAAGACTTCTGAGGGTGGCTCGGAAGGGTGCAGCCGGTTGACGGAAATGACAATTCAACGACAATTTCATCCCTGAATACTCTTTAATTATTTTGAAGCCTAATTTACTTTCCAATAGGGAACAGGCATGTATATTTTTATTTGCACATGAACGTTATTATTCGAGAAGCTAAGTGCATACTCAGAATTTTTCAATATTTTTCCTTTCTCCTTATCCATAATTAATAGTGCTAATTTTTTATTCTATTTGAAAACCTACTCCTAGCGACACAAACGGATGTATATGTCGTTACTTCACACGGTTCAATCTTTCACCGTTTGAGGGATCTTGAAGGCTGTGTAAAATTTGTATAAAACTGTCAAAATTACTCAACATTCCGGAACACAGACCTCGTAAAAGAAGTAGATAACATGATCGCTCTTCCAATGATAACAAAATATCCCCTCATCCATGGCCGCCATGTTGATTCCGCTTTACGTTGGCACCACTGATTTATAATTCGGGTTCTAACGAATGAAACAAAGCCACACACTTCAAATCACTAGTGTTACCCAAATTACAGGGACGGCTTTCCTAAATCTATATATTTTCACGGACTAACATAAAAAATTGGAATTATGGATAGTATACCAGTAATATACTAATATACCCCAAATAAGACCGTGATAGTCGTGTGGTAGAGCGCTCGCCTTATAAGCATAAGGTCGTGGGTTCAAAGCCCAGCACGGCCATCGGTTCCGGAACTTTTCCTTGCTCGCACAAGCTCCTAGGAGCTTCTGAGAGGTTTCTCTCTAGAAACCTGGAAGATTCGTTACAAAAAAAATAGTATATTCAAAGGCGTTTATTCAAATTGCTTTATTGTCTGAAATCTTGTAATCAAAATTTCGACTACTTCTAATTGATATTTTAAATTTGTCAGATGCCCATTATTCCGGTGTCGAAGCAACAAGACATTTACACACTTGCACAGATAATCAATTGCTTTGGTAATAAAAGGTTTCCATTGATCACATCAGTTTTCCTTTATTATTATTAGTATTTTCATTCCACGAGCATGAATATTTCGGGAATTTCAAATAATCCATCGATACCTTTGATGAATTCAACTGTTGGTTGAACATTCTGAAATTCATCCAAATGAAGAACATCGGATAGGAATATGATGGTGCATCAGCTACACTCGAGCTGAGTGTTTGTGCAGCAACGTTCACCTGGAAACTAAAAATAAAATTCATAAAAACCCACCATAAATCTCTATAAACCAAAATGTTCCCTTGATGTCTTGGTGAATTAAGAGTATGCACTTTTTACAAGCAGTTATGAGAAGAAACAAACTATTTTGAAATTTACAAAATCTAGTGATTTACATGAGGCAGACCACAGAAAAGCTTTGAAAAGCATATCAAAACTGAATTCTAGAGTTGCCTATAATTATTTACTTTATTTAAGAATCGCTGGCTGGACAATGGACATGAACATTTATAAACAACAGAATAATATTAACAATGATCCGAAATTCGAATAGAGTTTGGCATAATGATACAACACCGACCCTGACTTTTAGTAGTACAACATAAAACGGATTACATATGGCGACGAACACATAGGTTCCATCAGAATTTTAGCATGCTACATCTACTTCTTTTATGAGGTCTGTGTTCCGAAAACACCACAAGGAGCGCTAGTGTTTGTGGAAAGTTATTCGACCTCAAGGTCAAATTAATTTTGAATCGAAGCAATTTCGAACCTTAAAATATCGAAAGAAATTATAAGTTGAGGAATTATTTTCAATAAATGTATATGTAATTTTTGAGATCCAAATTGGTGCAGAAAATTCAAAAAATAAAATCATGCGTGTTCCATATTGCCACAGGGAGTAATTCCGGGTAGTTCCTGAAGTGATTTGTCAGATCAATGAAAATTATGTTCCAATTGAACTCCGTATATATAGGTTTTCAGTCCATCAGTACAGCGGTAACAGGCTCAACTGGATGCTTCTCCCAAGCGGTTCTTGTAGTCTTGTAGCTATCTATACCGTGCATACCTTACGAAGACTGAGGATACATAAAATTAGTCTACTTTTGATAGGTCACATTGTTGCATAATTGAAAAACATTCGATTATAGATCTCTCATGATAATTTTTATTATATCACAGATCACTTGGGGTGTGTATGTAATCTATATTATCATTTTATCAGGTATAAATCGTTCATCTCTTCCATAATAGAATATCATATATAATCCCAACAAATGTAAATATAACATATGTATCAGCCCCTATCTTAAAGCTGATTCAGATACATGTATGCCCATGCAGAGTTTTTGAAGCACGTGCGATTTACAAGCATATGCATTCTTTGACCCTTTTGCCTGAAAACTGCATGACAATTCACATAAAAGTGCCTTTTACTTGCGTTTCTATGATAAGGTAATATTCAATTGGGTTCTATAATAAATGAACCTATGTCTTTGTTCTTCATGTCGAGTTGGACAACACGCTATTTGCAAAATTTCTCGCTAACATTTTATCCAACTCGACATGAAGACTAAAGGCGGATTTATCAGATTCATAATGCACAATTTAATGCATATGCATAACTTTAAAATACAAATTATAACATTTCAATACTCAAGATTCAATGAAACCATTTAGGAATTATAAATTATGAAACGGATAAATGGTTTCATATGAATCTGAGTATTAAAATGTTATAAATTGTATTTCAAAGTTATGCATATGCATTACATTGTGCATTATGAATCCGATAAATCCGGCTTAAGGCGGATGCATAAGCATAATTTGTTCACTAATGTACAATTCATAAATATTTGAACTTCATTAATGCATAAAGAGATTAGAAAAATGTGGTTTACTGCTTCTTCAATGAATAAGCGTAAGTATTGACAAGTGACAGTTCACAGTTTCTCAACACGAGAAAAATTTTCGAATTCTTTGATGAAAAAACCATTCTACATATTCATTTTCAAAATAAAACAACGACAAAACAACACTATGCCTCTAGACCACGGGATTTTTAGTGAAATATGTTGTCATCTTCAAATTTTGAGTCTACGCAGGCGCATAACTTATGTTTCCACTTCATTAGTGCATAAATTTAAAAGTTGGGAACTTCATAGTTATGCATTTTGGAATGTGAATATCAATTATAAATTATGAAACGGGTAAATGGTTTCATATGAATCTGAGTATTAAAATGTTATAAATTGTATTTTAAAGTTATGCATATGCATTAAATTGTGCATTATGAATCCGATAAATCCGGCTTAAGGCGGATGCATAAGCATAATTTATTCACTAATGTACAATTCATAAATATTTGAACTTCATTAATGCATAAAGAGATTAGAAAAATGTGGTTTACTGCTTCTTCAATGAATAAGCGTAAGTATAGACAAGTGACAGTTCACAGTTTCTCAACACGAGAAAAATTTTCTAATTCTTTGATGAAAAAACCATTCTACATACTCATTTTCAAAATAAAACACCGACAAAACAACACTATGCCTCTAGACCACGGGATTTTTAGTGAAATATGTTGTCATCTTCAAATTTTGAGTCTACGCAGGCGCATAACTTATGTATCCACTTCATTAGTGCATAAATTTAAAAGTTGGGAACTTCATAGTTATGCATTTTGGAATGTGAATATCAATTATAAATTATGAAACAGATTAATCATTTCATTTGAGTCCGTGTGTTGAACTTTTATGCCTAGAAGGCAGATTTATCGGATTTCATAATGCATAATTTATTGCATATGCGTAATTTTATTGCACATTTCATAAAAGATCAACACAAGGACTCAAAAATGAAATGATTTATCCGTTTCATAATTTATATATTTCACATACCATGCCACTATATGAATTCCCCAACTTTAAATTTTTTTTTTTTGTTTGTTTTGGGAAACATAAATTATTTATTCAAATGTAAAGTAACAAAAAATTAATCAATAAATATAAAACATCAAAAATTAATTGGCGCTCCGGGGCGACTTGATTGATTCCAGTGGCGCATTTGCTTTTTCAGCTGCAGGAAAACCCGGAAAAACCTGCAGAGCCACATCATCTGAAGATCTTGATTTGCCGATGTCCTCTCTCTTTTAATTTATGCACTAATGAAGTGGGTGAATAAGTTATGCGCCTGCGTAAACTCAGAATTTGAAAATGGCAACATATTTCACTTAAAATCCCTTGGTCTAGAGGCAAAGTGTTGTTTTGTCGGTGTTTTATTTTGAGAATGAGTATGTAGAATGGTTTTTTTCATCAAAGAATTACAAAATTTTTCTTGTCTTGAGAAATTGTAAACTGTCACTTGTCAAGTACTTATGCTAATGCATTGAAAAAGTAGTAAACCAGACTTTTCTAATCTCTTATGCATTAATGAAGTTCAAATATTTATGAATTGTACATTAGTGAATAAATTATGCTTGTGCATCCGCCTTTTTAATTTTTTCCCCTTTATAGAGATTTCTACTGGCTCCATGTAGACCCCGATAAAGAGACAATAGTTACAAATTCGTCCATCCTTGTTGTCAAGGATATGCTCTGTCTTTGGTCGATTGGTCACTATACTAAAATACCAGAGTGGATTCCTTGTACCATAGAATTCTACTTTTCATTCAAGTGAGATGAAATTATGTTCGAATTCATTGGGGAGACTCAGAAATAAATGTCATCTATAGAATTATATGATATACGGAATCCCACCCCAGCATGGTGACAGGGGTAAGATTTCGTATACCATAGAATTCCACTTTTCATTAAATAAGTGAGAACACGTTATGGTAGAATTCATGGGAGAGACAGAGACACAACTGCAGACTATAGAATTCTATGGTACACGGAATCCCACCCCAGTAGAGGGCCCGAAGACTATCAGCCGTCAACCAGCTGACTAAGGGCGGGTTGTACGAAGCAAGTTAACCATCAGTTCAACTAATCTGAGTTCAGTTGCTAGGGAACTGGCAATTTCATTGGCTAATCCCTAGCAACAGACGAGAGTTAGATTGAGCTGTCGGTGAACTTGTTTTGTACAACCCGCCCTAAGCAAATAGGCAATCGACTTTATTGTTCATTGATCACAACACATAAAGACCGATTCGGATACATTCGAGACCCTGCATTTTTAACCCTGCGTGCAGATACGTGCCTGTGGGGGGTAACGGGGTAATTTTCCCCTCAATGACTGCCTTACTGTGACTGAAATTCAACATTTTTGAACGAATCTGAAACCTTCAAAGTAATTATTATTCCCGAAAAGGGTGATTTACATTCTCCCCTCATGAAATGACCCAAGGCAGGAGCCTGTCTGCATCAGAAATGCGTGCCTGTCGACGTTCACGCCTGTGCCTGTCGGCGTGCATGTATCTGCGAGCGTAGACAAGAGTACAAGGCCATTCAAGCATTTAAGGCCAAGCATATGAGGCCAAGCATTTAACGCCAAGCATTTAAGGCCAAGCCTTTAAGGCCAAGCATTTAGGGCCAAGCATTTAAGGGGAGGGATAAGATAAGTAAAATAGAGTTTTTAAGTTGGAGAATTAGAAAACTTAAATACCCTGAACCCTGATTCATGATGATACTTATATACCTACTCATCAGGTATTCACAGTTCATACCAATGATTTCAAACAATCAAATATTTATGAGTAAACCCTGTATATTGCATCACTCTTTCCTAGTTATTAGGTTATTACCCATATACTAAAATCTGATGATAGGACACAGCTGACACTGAATAATAATAACATGGATTTGAAATTTAAAATAGCATGACTTTCAAAACTACTTAATTATCATATATGTCATAGGTACTAACATATACTTATACATTCATTTGTCAATTTATCCGTCTGAATCAAGTACTCTAAAGATTAGGATATAAAACCACTACGTGTGAAACACTATATAAAAAGAAACGTACGTTTGTCTGTCACTGACGTTGGATTATTCGATTGATTTGGTTGTTGGTTTTATAACGTCAAGTTCATATGATCTGTGTTGTGTTCACTTGACCTACTGTACAGAAGAAAGTTGTGTGCAACGTTTTTACTTTCAATAAAGACAATTGCATAAAATCCTCTAGTAGGATATTCTATTTACCTGAGAAAATTATAAATTGTGAGTATTTCAACAGGTAAGAAAAAAGTAAGGTTACGTAATAAATTAAGTTTTCTATTTCAGCAATAAACGAAAATGTCTTGCCCATTCTTAACAAGGTTCAGCTACAATTTCATGAAAAATTATGCTCCTATTCTGCTGAAAACCTATGGAAATCAGTGTCCAGTTGCTTCTCGAAGCTTGATTAGTATTGCCAATGATACTGAAGTTAAAAGTCAAGGTGAGCTTCTGTCGAATAGGAATTTGTCCTTTGCGCGGAAAGGTGAACATTCTGTATAGTTACTGAATATTCATTTTTGAAAGCTGCCAAAAAAAATATAAATTTTCATCCCAGGAAAAGTTTGCTTATTTTCATTTCATATTTATAGTGTAATAGATCTTAGTTTATGAATGAGTTGAATGCTATTTGAACATTGTTTTCATTGTAAAATCAATTTCTTGGCGGTTCTTGACTAGGTACTCAAATTAAAATATTATTAATGACAAAATAGTCAGTGGTGGCATGTTTGAATTGTCTTATTTTCATTATTGGTTTCAGAAACTGAAAGTAGTACTCAAAATCATTGCCCTTTTCTAAATAAAGTATCATCTGTGATAAAGGAGGTTGAGCAAGATGACACTATTATCAGTGAAGCCGAATCATGTAATGAACGACAGGATACTGACAAGAGTAAGTTTAACTTTTTAAAATTCATTAACTACGATAAGGTTAATTCATTTTGATTTGTAAATTGTGTAATTATATTACTAGGACTTGAAATATCTGAAAACAACAAAAAATGTAGATAATGTTAATGTGAAAGTTCGAAAAGTGTATTTTAATTCAATGTACCATATTGTACAAATTGATTCATGATGCATATTTAAATCATGCATAATTACTTGATGAAAACAAACAAATGCTCTGGGAGTTTCTGTAATTCTGTAGGTGTATTTTAAACAGTTATTGATTTTGAGAAGTGGGTGACAAGGTATTGAAATTAGAAGTATGATTCTTCCAAAACTAAAAATCACAGTTTCCACCCATTAGTCCAGGTTGGTGTATTATTAATAGACATTTTTAAAGAGATAACATAATAATAATACTCCCTCATTTACACTCATAGAGTGTACCCAAAGGCATAGCATGTGCGGATAGAGGACGGCTATTATTATTATTATCTGCCAGATGATGCTGTAAATTAGACTCTTTTTACTGAATAATTCCTTTCACTCCACATACTTGATATATTCCCTTTTTGCTTTGGTTTTTCTTTCTAATGGTTTTTTCAATTTTATGTAAACAGTATATTATCCTATCGTATTTAAATGTTACACAATCTTCACCAGGTCACTTTTTTCATGGGATTCTTGGCACAGTTTACTAGTATCAAATTTGACCATGGTCTGGTGTTATAATTTATAATTTTATCAGTCGTCAAATTTGTGATACAGTAGTTGAACCATATTTATATGATTACCGAAAAAGTATATCTTTTTAGTTGTAATAGTAGTATGTACAGTATGAAAATATTTTAGAGTTTTGCGATAGTTTGATAGTTGCTGCTCTGTATACTAAAACAAATTTATTTTTTCCTTGGAGATATAGACGTGCAGCCATTATAAAGCAAAGACAGTTTTTATTCACACAAAGCACAAATATACGTTAAAGTAATAATGTTAACTATTTAACAATTGTTTCCAAACCCATCTGTGTGATTTATAAATACCAGTGTATTGTTCAATGTGGAGCTTCATTGTGATAATGAAAGATCATTTTGGCGTTATCTTCGAACCCCTTTCTTGTTCCATTGCAAAGTGGAGAAGAATGTGAATTATTCAATTATAAAGTATTTGACATTAGGTTCCTATAGATATTCACTTAAAAATCATAAATAGTTTTGAGGTAAACGGAAAAAAAAAACTAAAAAATACCCAAGGAAAAAAAAACGGAAAAGAACCCCCGGATTTTTACTAAATATCAGATTAACAGACCGGTTCTCAAAACAAATGCTTATGGTAAAATCTACGAATCTAGAAAAAAAAATCTAAAAAAAAAAACTCGGAAAAAATACCCCCACGGAAAAAAACCGGAAAGAAAACCCCCGGAAAAAAAAACGAAAAAAATACCCGATATACGATAACAATGGCCAGTACACAAAAAGTAATGAAATTTCAACTGTGTCATGTTGAAGAAACTAGACCATATTTGATTCATTTTACAATACAGAGGGGTGGAACAACAGATTTTCCAGCCTTGCAAAAAGGCGAATCTATCACCAGGTTAGTTCGTTCAGGAACAATCGAGTCATAAAAAAATTAAAAATCGTCTTTTTTGGTCGTCGACGATGAACATTCCACATGATGGGTTAAAACTTTTATTGGCATTGTAAAATGAATCAAATATTGTCTAGTTTCTTCAACATGACACACAGTTGAAATTTCATTACTTTTTGTGTACTCGCCATTGTTATCACATATAGGGGTATTTTTTCCGGGTTTTTTTTCCAGGTTTTTTCTTCTTAGATTCGTAGATTTTACCATAAGCTTTTGTTTTGAGAACCGGTCTGTTAATCTGATATTTAGTAAAAATCAATTAATGGCTGAGTTGAGAATATATCAATAATAATCTATTGAGTAAGGAATGTAGGTATTTGACAATGTCAATACAAAACTAGGGTAAAATATTGTTTTCTCACTTTGATTGGATTCCGAAAACGTCAGTGTAATGATTTTATTCATCGGATTGATTCTTGTTTAGGTAAATTGTGGCCCAGAAACAATTCTGTTGCACATTTTTTGAAGTATTTTTGAAATTTATCTGCGATAGTTCAGATTTTTTGAGGAGATAATCAGGAGAACAGATCATATATCAGCATTTGCATTCCATATCTATCTTTTAATCTATTGATTCAGGTTCAGTTATCTGTAATCGGATAATGAAGCTCAAAGTATATTGTTACAAGTATTGTTATCAATTTATTTCAAGTTATTATATTTATTGATGGTATAGATTTCACCAAAACCTATTGCATGACATTCAATTTAATGGTTGGAAATGTGGTTATAATCTTGAATACATTGACACAGTTCTATCGAGTAATTTTTTAAATCTCAGTTTCACACTTCCAATTTGATTATTTATTACACAGCAGTCCTTTCTGACGTAGAAAACACGCATAATTTATGTTAGAATTCAGTCTGTTACAACTTCTATATTCCGTCAACTATTAAAGAAAAAATAACTCAAAGTTAACTTGTCTTGAAAGAGAAAGTGACAGGAATCTTTGATTAACTCTATAAACATGTTGGACTTTCATTAATAATATATTTTTACAACTGACGTTAATTGAAATCGAAATTATGATCACAACATTCAAATTTTTTCTGCACAAATGTCATATTTTAATAATAATAATAATAAATAATAATAATCATACTCATACGTAGCATTAGGAAGTTATTAATGAACACTCAAAAATGCTTTATCAAAGCAATGTAAAATTTAAAAAAATTACATGTATAATTTTATGGTTTTTTACATGTTTCTTCCTAGGATAACATCAGCTAGCTCTTGTATTGATTTCAATGAACCAACTTTTCTTCTGAACATGACCGAAAATAAGTGAACGAAATAACAAATATGTACGAATTAAAAATTAAAGATTTTCTCAATGAGAATTTACTTCAATTTTAGGGTCATTCGCCTACAATGAATTCTTCCATCAGCAGATAATGAAGAAGAAGCAAGAACATTCCTATCGAATTTTCAAGAAGGTCAACAGGCTGGCTGGTCCTGGCCAATTCCCCAAGGCTCTAGAGGAGTCATGGGGTGATAAACCTATCACTGTTTGGTGTTCAAACGATTATTTGGGAATGTCCTGTCATCCAGATGTCAAGACAGCTGTGCGGTCAGTATTACATATTCATATGATCCTGTTTTCATCAATTTCAAAAGTATGTTGGTGGGTTAGAAGCATAGGAATATCCAACATTTCTCTGATAAATAGTAATTTATATAGTAGAATAATTTATGGCAGGAGGATCATATTATTACATGATATTGAAAACGTCAATTTGACATCAGTAACATTCACACATAAAAAGACAAAAATTATATTAGACGAAAGTACTAGGAAAAACATGATGAGAAATGATAAAATGTAAATATAAAAATATGATCAAGAAAGCAACTGTAATTTATATGTATGAATATTGATTGATTGACGGGTGTAAATCATATCAAATCATATATTTGCCTGTCTACTAGAAAATTACTTTTTAATGAAGTGTAATTAATTTCACTATCAAACTGGCTAAACACTGAAACCTTCTGGGGTTTTATTGTCCCGGCTCAGGCTCTGAGTGTATTTCCAAATTTGTTTTGACTTTATCTGTAAAAAAATGCAAAGCTCTCATTGCACTCTGGCTGTTGGATGGAATGCAGGTAGATGTGTTTTCTTTTATACCCACAATCAAGATTAATCTATATGCATGTCATAATGACATGCTGTGTGGTCTTTTTGCTAAGTGGAACCAAAACTTTTCTTTTTGGCCACACTCCATATATTCCTGGTCCTATTCCTACATCTTTTTTGAGCCAGACATATTATGTTTCAAAATAATTGTATGGATTTTGACAAGGTTGGTTTTTGTCTGTCTCTGTTTCATTTTGGGCCACCACAAAAGGGAGCTTTATGTGATTCTATTTCTTTCAGTTTTAGTCCCCATGCGTTTCCAAAAATTCATACCAAAGTATAGGCATTTCTGAATGAATTTTTTTCGACTGTTTTATAGTCACAAGTTTAATTATTTATGATTTATGATGATTAATTTTGTGCTCTAGTTCACATTGTTTTCACCTTGTATTGCTATTGAAACGGCATCGGCGTACAATACCATTGTACATAATTTAAATAAATAATCGAAAGGTGTCTAGACCAACACCGTCAGCTGCCGAATGAATATCTCTAATTTGAAGGAGTTTTCTTCAAATGACAACCATGCTGTGAAAATAATGTAACCGTAAATTCCAAGTTTAGTTTAGAATATATTATAAAATTCGTTTCTATCAAATGAACCAGTACAGAATAATTGAATGATTATATAAAGCCATCCTCATTGAAAGTAGCCATTTTACTCACCATTTAATTTTTTTTAGTGATGCATTAGACAAGTATGGAAGTGGAGCTGGTGGAACTAGAAACATTTCGGGAAACTCTAGTTTACATGTTAATCTAGAAAAAAAACTAGCAAAACTGCATGAAAAAGAATCGGCTCTACTGTTTACGTCATGCTTTGTTGCGAATGACTCAACTTTGTTCACTCTTGCCAAAGCATTGCCAGGTAAGAGATATCTTTTTGCAAACAAGTCAATAAATAGATCAGACCCATTTGAATTACAGTAAAGTCTTTAGGGCAAGCAAACAAATTGCCAAACAGCGTGATCAGTTATCTGTTCGATTTCCACGTGGAAATTGGATAGAAAAGTGACTTCTTCAAAATTCTATATTTTTTAGGATAATTTCATTAGTTTGAGATAAAACAATATTTTGTAGACTACTCGTTAAATATTTATCAGATATATCGAATCAATTGTTGTTGCTAAACTTGTTATTTTATCTATTCCAGGTTGTCACATTTTTTCGGATTCTGGCAATCATGCCTCAATGATTCAGGGAATAAGAAACAGCCAAGTTCCTAAACATATTTTCAGGCATAATGACCCTGCTCATTTAGAAGAACTTCTTAAAACAGTGGACCAAAGTACTCCCAAAATTGTGGCATTTGAAACGGTTCATTCTATGTCTGGAGCTGTGTGTCCCTTAGAGGTAAGAAACTACATAAGAAAGACCATATAGCTGTATCCTAGTAGTTGTTCAGTAACCAAATTCAGAGGAAACGTACCTTATTGAGGTAACTTAGTAAAAGTTCTTTGATTTTATTCATCTTCATTTTTAATGACATTTAGCATATACTAATTAATAGATGGGATAATAATACAATATTCCGATCATTTCATATTTTGAATTACTGTATTTGAATTTTATAGAAACTGTGTGATGTTGCGCACAAATATGGTGCCTTAACTTTCGTCGATGAAGTTCATGCGGTTGGTCTATACGGAAAACATGGCGCAGGAATAGGAGAAAGAGACCATGTTATGCACAAAATGGATATGATATCTGGTACCCTAGGAAAAGCTTTCGGAAATATTGGAGGGTATGTGGGTAAGCTAGAACAAAAATAACATGAAAAAATAAATTTGACATTTTTGTATCTTCCGTTTCAGCTGGCAGTGCTTCACTTATAGATATGGTACGGTCCTACGCAGCAGGATTCATTTTTACTACCTCTCTGCCACCAACTGTCTTAGCAGGATCCTTCAAAGCAATAGAGATCTTAGCCTCAGATGAGGGGAGGAAACTGAGAGCAAAACATCAGTCTAACGTAAAGTACCTGAGAAATACTCTGTTGCAAGAAGGCTTTCCAGTTGAACATACCCCAAGTCATATCATACCAATTAAAATTGGCGATCCCATCAAGTGTGGGGCTGTATGTGATACGTTGTTGAAAGAGAAGGGCCACTACATACAAGCCATCAATTACCCCACAGTCGCTAGAGGCCAGGAAAAATTGCGTTTGGCTCCAACACCCCATCACACTCCAGAACTGATGGATAAATTAGTTAGTGATCTGAAAGAAATCTGGCATAATCTTGAATTGCCTTTAACCGGTCAGCAGTGTGAACAGGTTAGCACTTTAGAAGAAATTTAAATATTTAACATGTGGAATTGAGAGTACTTGGCGTAAGGCCAACAAAAATCGTTCTTTTTGGGAAAAAATGTTTCATCACATGATAAGGATTTTGCATATTGGAATAAATCTATAGGAATATTTATATTTCACTAGTACGACAATCACTCTGTCTTTGGGCCACCTAAAATCAGTAAGCGATTCGGAGACACTTTTTATTCGCCAGCAAATCCTATCACTCTCTTGTTTATTCATTTTGGAAACTGTATGCCTTGTCCTCACAAAATATGGGTCAACACCTACTGAATTAAAAAAACATAAAACAAGGAATGAAGACTGTGTTCCCTTACCCTTACCTAAATTTAGCCTGACAAAGAACTCCATCATGTATGAAAGTAAAAAAATCTATAACCATCTGCCAGCTAGTTATAGAAACATCACTACTCTGAAGATTTTTCGGAAGAAGGTAAAATATGCTCTATTGCAGAAGGCTTATTATGATCTGCAGGAATATTATGATGATATAGTTCCTATGTAAATTAATTTGACAATGTAACTTGACAATGTGATTTGACACTGTGACATTTTACTTACTCGTTTTTAACTTACTTTACTTGACAACGTTTTCATTTAAACATGCAATCTTATGTTATTATTATGTTTTTTATCCAGTTTATATATATTTATTTACATTTCTACTTTTTATATTTTATTTACTCATTCTATTTATTGTTCACTCTCAGTTTTATACAGTTTTATACGATTGTGACTGTTATACCTAGTATTTACTAATATTTAATGTGTTGTGTATGAATTTACAAAATTATTCAGTTAATTATAATTTCCTTCTTATTTCTAATTAGGATATCAGATTTTAATTATTTTTAATTATTGTTAATTATTTTTTTCTAAGGGTTTTTTTTCTTCGTATTTATACACCTTGAGACTCTTCCCTCTTAATATGTTCATATTGTACTTGTAACGCTTTGTCAATAAGAATCATTTTCTTCAGACAATAAAGTATACTTTGATTATGATTATGAGAACCACGGCAAATAATAATAACCGCCCTCTACCCGCACAGGGAATGCCTTAGGGTACCCTCGAAGAGTGTTAATGAGGAATTATTATTATTGTGCTGGTCCCATAGGACCGACACGGCTGTCAAGGTGTTGAACTTTAACATTATTAATGCTTGATTGTTACAGAAAATGCGAACTGCATGATGTCAAATGTCATCATAAATGTCATTGGTGGATTTTGATGAACTTACTGAATCTTCCCAATAATAACAATTCAGTAACTACTTTGAAAGTGTCACAAATTGTATAGAGAGTTGTCATAAAAATAACGAATTTGTTTCTATAATTTTCAGTATTATTACTGAATACAACGCCCAATATGTGCAGTACAAATAAAACAGTGTACATTGCACTAATTGTACACTAAATTTGAAATTTCTCTTTGGATATTATTTCCACTCGTCAGCCCTTTCCCATGTCCTCAATTTCGTAGTAACCAAAACTTGACCCGCATTTTTGTTTCTGAAATGCTGATAATTTTCATTGTTTTTATAATTTATTTCACATCTTTTATATCAATAGTTTCAATTTTAAATATTTTCTAGTGATAAACGTATATTAATTTCAATTATCTGATAACAAAAACTATCTGAGGATATTTTCATTCTCAGTCCAAGCTGTTCGAAAATTATAAGTTCCTTTTTTTTTCAGGAATGCCAGTTTTGTCATAAACCCATCCTATTTGATATTTTTGAATCCAGAAGGAATCTAAATTGTGCAACAGAAATCCATTGTGATATTCCAAACTGCCCACAGTTAGTAGCATCGGTATAGCAAATGATTTGAATATATCGAATTATATTGGTGTTGGATTTTTGGAAGGATACATGATTTGCTTGGTGTACGTAATTTGCCTGGTGTATGTAATTTGCATAGTATAAAAAAGATGAACAAAGTCATAAACAATTGTTGAACAAACTTTCCTATTTTATTTTTCAATGAAATCGTTATGTAATATTGGTTTTTATTTCTTATATATTCCTTGCCTCGCCCTTCACTTTTTTGGGAAAATATGTGAAATTCAGTTCAATTTCATAGTTATTTTATTGCATAAAATCTTTATGAAGCGCCACAATAAATAATGAAATTGCATTATCTATCGAATAAGATTTTCAAGAATGTTGAATGAGGTTATTCTATATAGTCAAAATCAAATCTAGAGTTTGGCATAGAGAAGCACAAAGATCACGGTATCCAGATTGTTTGTCCAACCAGAAAAACTCAATAGACACATGAATATACTAGAATGCTCGACTTTGTTTTTGAGTGGCCATGCATGGAAAAAGATATAGAAGACATTGCAATCACTATGCGAAACTTACCAACTATATCGGATCTGGTATTTACGACCGCAAAGAAAAATAAAGGAACATGTAGTGTCTGGTAAAATTCCGTAATAAGAAAGTTCAGAAAGGTTATAAAAGTCTTGTTGAGGATATGCGGATCTATTATCCCAAAAAATATTTTAATTATTTTCGGGTGATCTGCTCTCACAGTGGAGACAAAATTGTATAGAATGTGTTCAGGTCCAGATCTGTTTCCCCTTGCAGAAATGCTGGCTGTAAGTTACTCTAGGATGATATCTATATTTGTATATTATTCCACCTATTCAACTTAGATCCATGATCTGATAGGTTGCAGCTAATTTATTTTTGAAGGTAAATAGTTTCTGGAGACATTTGACGTATTTTTTTTGCATACTGAATTTGAAAATCCTCAATATCATAAATTATATTTGAAACATGTAGAAGTGCCACAATACAAAATATAAATACTACGTACAAATTGAGAATGTTTTAATAAAACAGATCAAAATCATCTACGAATACAAATAGCAGGTACAGATCGGTAATGTTGAAACAGGTTCAAATGCAGCTCTGAAATGAAAATTCAAATAAATTAATCATTATTATTTCAATTGATCGTATATATCAAAACTACTCACAGTATAAGTCTATCTCCAATGGTGAGTTTATATAAACTCAACTATAAGCAAGAATTCAGAATTAACAATCTAGAACTAAGAATTATCAATTAAGGTTTTTTCAAACATCAAAGAGTTGGTTTCTATCATTATAGTTTCCGCACAATAAGATTTCTGTAAATACTGACTATTTCGCTTCATTGGTCTTGTTTTGAATAGACTTCTAGATTTTTTAAATCTACCAGCTGTGAGGAAGGTGAAGGTGATCATAACTGAAAGGAGACCTCCCATCATCGTCAACATATCTTCTTGTAATTATTGTAATGAGTTATTTTCAAATATCACTCTTTGGCTCAAAATTATAAAATATCAAAACAGAATAAATAAGTATAAATCTTCAATGACAAAAAATTATGACATTTTGCTATTTTTGCGCATTTCAGTTCCATTTTTAATGAGGAAAATTCTTTAGCTGAAGAAAATATAAAAGATAACCCTCTCATAGTTGCTAATTCCTAATTTAATTGACAGCTGAAAGTATAGAAAACACTGATAGGGTTTTCTTGTAGTTATCTTTTTTTGATTTTTAGTTGTTGATTTATTTCTTAGTTTAGTTATTGTAGAGTTTATAAATCCACCAAAGAGTTCGTTCCTTGTGGTCATATGTTGCAAACATTTGAGAAATTCGAAAATTTCTCGCGGTACAGCATATTCTTCATACCAAACAACATTTTTCTGAATCTCGTATGTCGTTTTTGTTAATTGTAGAACAAATGAAAACAATTAGTTGGACTACGGTAGAAAATACCCTTCCCTTCACACATTTCCACAAAGTGAAAAAGTGAGGCAAATATCTGACGGAAAACATCTTTCCCATATAGACATTGAATTAAGTACATCTGCCATCCATTTGTGCTATGTTCCTCAACGAACAAGTGAAGATTGAAATTAAGTCATTGAATATTATGCTTCATTCGGTTGGAAATGACCACCTGCATACATGTATGTTTCGTGGTTTTGTCCTCTCGTCAGTGTTAGGATAGGTCAGACAACAATAGAGTCGTCGTGTAGAGTTACGAGAGTGAGAATTCTGAAATGATCTCCATTTCTGATGGAATAACTATGATACTGAGAAACTTTGTCATACATATATATGTATGTGATGTGATATAGGCTACAGAATTTTCTTTTTCGGACAAATAATTCTACCAAATGACAGATATTCAGGAGCTGATACTTTCTACAGCTCTCGTTAAATACTCAACGCAGGTATTGGAAACTTTTCTTTAAAATCTGAGTTGAAATGTTTTCAATGTTGTCATTTTAACTATATGCAGCTTCATTTCTAGGCTGAACTATATCTTCATCACATCTCGACACCTATTCCCAACTTTTATCTATGCACTTACTCCATCAATTTCGCAGTTTGAATTCGCACAATAAATGACCTGCAAAAATAGGTCTGCATGTTTTTCTGCATTCCCCCTCTTAACGCGCTCGCTCCATCATTATTCGCCTTCATTAATACACTGGTTGATTGAATAACCACCATCTATTATGATATCCCAACAAATGAAATTGCTGTTAAATCATAGATGAAAAGGATATTTTTACTGTTAATTTTTTTTTATTGACCATTATCTTCAGAATAAAGGGAAGGATTCATTTCAAGAACTAGAAAATGTGCCATTTGAAAAAAAAGCAGTGCTGTTTTGTGTGTTTCATGACAAGGTTTGTATGTTTGCTAGTGATATTGTCTTAATATATAAATTTAGACAAGGCTAATACCATGTATAAAGATAGCTATTTCGTTTCTAGATACATCAGGAAATGTCTCGATCTTATAGAAACAAAAAATGTGCGTAATTAAAATAATACTATGGTTTATCCACATTGTTTTACTCTTGTTTATAGAGAAAACATCTCTATTCGTGATTTCCGTTCACGATAGATGGCGCGAAACAATATAGAGGTGATTAGATGTCAGATTGCAATAAGAGCCAATGTTATACGTGTATTCGTTCAGTTTATAAACTTCGAATGGTAAGAATCGAAACCCTTACAACATTATTTAATGATTCTCATTCACATTCTTGTGAATGTGGACAAGCTATTGTGTTAGCATAACAAGTGTCCTGATATTTAAAATAAAGTTTGTGAAGATCGAATCATTCTTGGTGTAGTTCGTGAAAGTGTTCAATGGTATTCTCATTCAAATTTAAATAAATTGCTGAAGATGTCGAAAGTTGAAACGAGTTCACCAGACATTTTCATCCATGAGGAATTCTCACTTTTTGCATTGGAAAATGATTTAAAGAAACTCTGTATTCAGCAAATACGCCTGTGAGGGTGTTCACAATAAAGTGTTTCTGCGTCACGCATTATGATTGGTGAATTTTCGACGCTCGACGCTACTCACCAATCAGAAGGCGTGACGCGCGAAGCGAAAACCAAGAAGCCTCATTGGGAACTTACCCTTAATATGAACCTCTTTCAAGTTATCTGCTTCTGAAACATAAACATTAGAGAAAATCATCATTATTCATAGAGAGATATCACTGAATTCAATTTGTTGTCAAAAAATCGAATAAGAATGCTGTAACAGTTAAAATACCGCTTTTGGCAAGAAAGACATGATATACTTAATATCAGTTCAACGAAATAATTACAGATGTCGTAATCTTCGCGCAAAATGCAATTATAGTTTCGGCCTTTGGTCTCCAGATAGAGCGGTGGTAATATCGAATTAGAATAAAGTAGGGGCTGATCAGTGTTGGAGATGCAGGGGATACGGGTGAGCGACATCTTTAGTAATTAAATTAAAATTAAATTAAAAATTGTTTTTTCCGTTAACCAGCTGTCATCCCCCTACGAACGACAGCCATCAGAAGTCGAAACTTGTGCGAGCTAAGGATTAACGAGGTCTTACCTTTTAACGTGCGATTTCTAGATTCTTAGTAAATACTGTTGCAAAATATTTATTTTGTATTTTAAACTATTTTATAACACATAGCAATACGGTGATATTTTGACTTTCATCTAAATCGATACCGTTCGCAGTGTGTCAGTGTTTACCTCTCACGAATATTGTGAGATGATTGTAGATCATTCGACACCAACAGTCAACATTTAATTCAAGTTCTGTTTTGTGTTATGAAAAAATAATTTATTTTTGCAAATTCCTGTTGAGAGGAATGGTAAAACTGCATTCAAAACCACTTGCTTCAGTCCAACGTTTGATCAAAGTATTCTACTTTCTTTTGTTGGGAAGAGCACAATGTATAATTTTTGGAAAGTGATCTTAGTTCATCCTGTGGACAAGAACTATGACCACTTTCCATACTAGGAAAACCATCGCCTTTTGCAGATATCGTCAATTACCTTGGGGTAATTCTAGGTAAAACATTCAAGTGGAAAAAGACTTCTTGTCACCCCAACAGGAATACTGGCTCTACATCATCGTTATAAGACCAGTGCTTTCGTGCTTCGTTTGTACATATGGTTCAAAAGTTTGGTGGAAGAAGGTTCAGCAGTGAATGTTCAAGCAAAGCATGTTTTGCAGAATGTCCTAAAAAAGACAATCGTGGCTGGCGATTATTGGGTGCTATCCATACAACTCCAACATTCTCTACTTATAATCTCTCTCCCCTCCACGTATATTCCAATGGGAAAGCCAATACAAGCGAAGTGGTCGTGGTGTTAGGGCGTTTGCTTCCCACCCAGGCGGCTCGGGTTCGATCTCCACCGCTTGCCATTGAGCTAAAGTGGTTCGAAATCCACTTTCACGTAAACTGTAGGTCCTGGATCTTCCTTGCTCGCACAATCCCCGGTGATTCGTAAAAACAAATTTTACAACAGTCTCGGTTACTTACCACAGCCCACGCATAAGCCTCGCAGGAGGCATGGATTCTGCCAGACATCAATCTAGTAGTCTCGGAGTATTCACGGACCTGCCCGCTAATATCGCGGAGGCCGTCTCAAGTGTCTCCCTCTAGCGGAATCGTGGGTCGGCTTGGACTTGCAACTGAGGAATATATAGGGTGCCGTGAAGGTAGAAGAAATTAGTTATGTGAATATATTTAGGCTTGAATTGTTATATCACAGTTATACAAAATAAAAACGTATGAATCTGAATAAGCATCATATACATCATAAGAATTATAAAAATAGGTACTCTGTTTTTGAAACGATACCGTTCTTACAAACTCTGCTGGAGTTCTCAGTAGCACATCGGAAATGTTGATAAGATGTAACACCATAACATCAGAGGACTTAACCGATTGAGATGGATCAAAAACTAACAAAACGGAACGAGATCTGAATTAATTGTGAAAATCCCATAGAGATGACCTCCACTGTACCCACATATACCAAAATGTACCTAAATGAATTGGTTCAGAAGCAGCAATAAAAATACTGGAACAGATCAGACTACCAAGACAAAGATACTAGAGTCTAGTCATTGAAGAACCTTGCAAAAATCCAACATTAGCTAGTTCTATATAACGTGTGAAGGTTGCACTCCTGGTTCGTAAGAGATCAGAGTTTCAGAGTGCAATTGAATTGTTTCCAACTTATATAAAAATGGGGGTCTAGGCGTAAAAATAATTATCAGAAGGAACACAATAAGTTTTCTTGGCCATTGCGCCTCCGGGCCGGCAATGACAGACGGACCTCGCAGTATCATATTTTGTTTGTAAATCCCGTTGCTCACGGTCAAATAGTTTTGTCAAACTACTTCGAATCGACGTAATTTCTAATGTTTTGTGTGAATTTGTGTGACATAATTACCCAATGAAAATGACGCAACTTCAAGGCAATTTGATCAAGCTATTCATGGTGACAAAAACAAATGCACTTCTTTGGTTATGCGGAACCAGATTTTCATAGAGGAGTAGCTGATGAATCAGATTCATATATTAATAACAACAAAAGAATTTTCGACCCTGCTTGGTATCGCGCGTTAAAAGGTGAGACCCTCGTCATTCCCAGCTAGCACAAGTCTTCTGAAGATGTCTGAGTGTATAGTTCGGAAGCATGCAGCCGGATGACGTATATTACAAATTTTAGAAGAAACAACATAGTAGATGATTAATATCAAATGTCAGTATTCAATTCATAGAGGTAGGTAGTTATCATTCATGAAAAAAACAAAATAGTATTGTAATTGTTATTTAATTTATGTAACTGAATCCCCGTTGAAATTATTTGGATACGCCACTGGTAGAGAGGGTAAAATGTGAGGGAGGAATACATTTCATGTAAAATACATACAAGTTATTCAATAACAATTTCAAGTTATACTGCTGCTCAAAATGGCAAAGAGAAAGTTGCCAAACAAATTTCATGGGCCATCCGTCATTGTTCATTGAATATATCAAACAGTCCCAACATTTTTCCGTTTTCACGCATCGAAGTTTGTTCAGATTGGAATGGTTTTGCCCCCAGAGTGTTTGCGCAATCGCATTAGAGTCTAACAAATAGGGTCGTTGCCATGTTAGTTGGTCCTACGTACCATAACAGTCAGTTTCTGTGAAAGTTTGTTAACAAATTGCTACGTAAATGCAATGTTAAGTGAAAGAAGTGTCGTGATTTCAGCAAAGTAACAAATTCATGAACAAAGGATGCACTGAAGCAGAGCGAAGCATAGTTATTTTATAACGGGACAACGGGAGGTACATTCAACGCATGCTCTATGGACGATATACTAGTGATGATTTCTTATAGCGGCGTCGAATAACAATTTAATTTGATGTGTTGTGAACATAAACACTTTTTCAGTTTGTGATTATCATGAAATATACGAAATTGAGAGCTGAAGATTCCTCTACGGAAAGCTCTATACTGTGATGTGAAAATTTGTAGTGTATGAATTTATCTAAATAATGCAATGAACCGCATCTTATATCATGTAGAACCAGCGTGTTCCGTCAAATAAAACAGTTTCGAACATACCATTAAATGTATGTAGGTTACATTGTTAAATAATTCCTCTAAAATGTATGCAAAAGGAAAGGGATCATCTGTGCCGTCCGACGCTCAAGCCAGAGAAAAGTAAGTTACAAGTACCTAGTATTTCTATTTTCTCCTATTTGAACCCACTCTCCATGATTTAAAAATAATTAAAGCCACTAGTAAATCTTCCTTAATAAAAATTTGATGGCTCTATTTACTCCTATCTGAAATAATTCTGAGAAATAACCTACCTGTGATTTTAAAACGGGATCTATTTACATTCTTGTTTGTAACATATTGCTAAACTAAGGATTTTTGTGTGGGCCTTGAGAAGTACAGTTTTGGTAGTTTGTTTACATTTACCATCGATGTAATATTTGATATTTACAATGTGGACAAAAACACAGACTCCCAGATACCTATTTGCGTAACTCAAAAACTTTTCCTGCAGGTTAGCATTGTACGTGTACGAATATTTACTTCATGTTGGTGCACAAAAAGCAGCACAGACGTTTCTGTCCGAGGTGAGTTTCACCTTCAAGGATTTTTCAACTTTTCAATAATTCCTCATTCATTTCAGATCCGGTGGGAGAAAAATATAACGTTAGGGGAACCTCCAGGATTTTTGCACTCATGGTGGTGGTATGTTGACATTTTGTTAATATTTTCATTGTGCTAATTCCTATAATTTTAGTGTGTTTTGGGATTTATACTGTGCTGCTCCAGAAAGGAGGGACACTTGTGAACATTCTTCGGAAGCAAAGGCTTTTCACGATTACGTGAGTATTTTTTTTGCTTCTGATATTTAGTGCGATCAATACTTCGTGGGGCGAGATATGGCAACGCTGTTGGAGTATACGCGTTTGACCAGGTACAGTCGCCCAGCTCGTGAGTCGAGGTAGAACTGGTTCGATTTTTTTGTAAACCTATTTTTACCAGATTTTTAATGATCTTTTCAATGAAAACCGTTCCCGAAGGTTACAGACTATCATGGAAATTGGCCGGGGGAGCTATATTTCTTCAGAACACGTGGTATTCGGGCAGAAGTTGCTTATTGTTTACTTGTTCGTTTGCTCAACTTTCTGATAGCTAGAGTGGTAAACCTTGAATTTTTATCTGTACTACCTACTTGAGGTTACGCTACGATAGGACGGAGCTAGTTTGATAGGAACTGAGTTGACAAATGACGGTTGTCCGTACTTTTTTTGCATTAGTTCTAAAATTTGTAGCTATCCAGACTTTTGTCCACGATTTCTAACGTCACCTGTATTAAAACTGACGAAGTTTGAATGGGTGCCAAACTGAAATAACTCTCTAGATTCATTGAAAACTGGAAGAAGTTATAAATTGTGGACAACATAATTCAAATAAAAAGAGGTTATTTTCAGTGGCGTATCAACTGCTTAGGGGAGTAACGGGGGTACCTCAAAAATATAAAAAAAATACCTACCTACCTACATTGGATTAATGTATATTTATCCAAGGGGGGAAATTTTAATTCTTGCTTCTACTTCTTTATTTGATTTGACTCTTTGTTTATGGAGTTGAAACGTACTTCAATTTCAAAATCAGACACCATAGAGCACAACTTTTTTTTTCAGAAGTCTATATACTTAAGTTCAAACGACAAAATACCAAGCAAAACCTTCGAGATGTCACTGCTATATGCCACTTTGACAGGATACGTCACATTTTAAGTCGCATTTACAACACTAGGACTTTTTTCACACTGAAAATCCATCTTGCAGGGATTTAAAGGATTATTTGCTAAGGTGTCGCTAGACACTTGATATAATGTACAGGACGCAATTGTGATGTTGCATGAATAGGCTCATTGAGATACCTATCGTTTAGATATTCTTACTGAAAATGCTAAAGAACACAAAAAGTTGTCTGAAATAACATCAATCGTTCCACCCCCAGCACTTTCATATATAGAACCCGACGAGTTTGATATGTTCCCACCTGTTCGTATTTAAGTAGACTGAAATATTTCCAATATCTCAGAACCCGAGTTTTAAAGAATAATAACGGTTTTGAAGTTCTTTGCCTAGAGAGGTATTCTTCAAAGCTCCATCAGATATTGAAAACTGACATTCTCACTTAATATACTTGATTTTTACATGTTGTTCTTAACAAACACAATCCTATTATTAATATGAACCCAAGATAGAACAGAAAATGCCCCTATAATGGCTTCAAAATGTTCCCTAGCTAAGTTAGTGTCAAAAACTCTCTCAAAGTAACAACAACAATGACCCTGTATTAAAAAATATACCATCCTCTTGTTTTTAGTATTTTCAATAATAAGGAATCCGAGACAAAAAAAATCTTTCTCTCATTGAATATAAGAAAATTCGCATCATCAACTGTGATTATGCAAGACTTGTTTTGAGAAAGTAGTGAATAGTTGAAAATGTTCCCATCTCTTAACTCTGCCAATAGTTCCAATGTACTTATTCTCATAATCATAGTTTTGCCCCAAACATCTCTCAAATTATTCATTCCATTTGGTAATATTCAACCAATCCACGCAAAAAACATAGGTAGATTAAAAATATTAGAGCGATTGATAATTGACCGGCAGTGAACCAATAGGTAGTAGTGTTGTCTACTTCATATGCGAAATAAGCTGGTTTGCCGGTTTCAGACTTCAGACTTTCCTGTTGTAATTTACCTTTCCGGGACCGATGGCCGTGCTGGGCTTTGAACCCACGACCTCATGCGTGTAAGGCGAGCGCTCTACCACACGACCATCACGGCCCATAATAGAATTTTTTAAATGGAATTTCGAGGCATGGGAAAAAAGTATTTGTATTTGTAGACTTAATTGGGTTGTCGCTGTCACTTCTGAATGGCGGAATAAAAATTTATCCAAAATCATTCCCATTACAGTCATCGTTGATGTCCACTACTTTTTATTGTTATAAGCGAAGTGGTCGTGGTGTTCAAGCGTTATTGGCTTGGGTTCAATCCCCACCACCTGTCACTGAGCTGAAGTGGTTCGAAATCCACTTATTGTACTTAAGCTGTAGGCCCGAATCTCCCTTGCTCGCACAAGCTCTGCTTTCAAAGGGTTTTCTCCGAATACCTGGGTTATTCGTAAAAACAAATTTCAAAACGAAAAAATCAAATACTCAAGTGCTTTTCTGTGCAGTTATTAACTAATTGTTGGCTACCTGTCAATGTCGTAGATGATCATCTACCTTTGGATTCCATGGCTCGTTTCAAATTATGTTTCAAACTAGTCACAGTAGATGTCACAAGTTACTATTTATTTACTGTCTTTGCCTTAAGATACTATTTCAGAGTGCATTGTTTCAATTTCGAGAGACCTCATAAAGCCGTGCTGATGAGTAGGTAACTACGGAACAGTGCTGTCCACGGATGATGAGCTCTCGGAATTGAATTGAAAACAATCTATTCACTATATATTATATATACGAACAGATTCGGCTTTGTTGTTTGTTTATAGCTCTACGAAAGTGTTTTCAAAGTCATTCAATAACATGTGTTTGAACTTCATGAAAATGGTGAGAAGCATATGTACCTGTTAGCTGATATACAAAGTGTTTCATAATTGAATGCTGATCCTCAAAGGGCGATAGTCCTTGAATGATTCTAGGAACAATTATTCATAAGAACAGCTACTTTATATCTGACATACACGGTGTTAAAGTTTTTAATGAAAATAATAATATCTGCCTCTGTTTTTTTAACTCAATATTATTTTTATTTATAATTGTCCTCTATCTTCTCATGAGAATCGTCTTCTAACTTTTTTTGTCCGGCATACGTTTTTCAATTTAGAAAATAAAATGCACATTAAGACTAGGAGAAAAAATCGTATAGGAAAGCAAACCGATGCATTTGATTTTTTTAATCTAAAATCATCCGACGGACAAAAAAGTCCAGGGACCATGTTTATGAAAAGATAGAGAGCAATTATTTGAAAAAAAAAATTGCGTATCTAATTTTCATGCATACTTTGCATGTGCCAAAATTAAAAAAAAAACAAGCGTTTTTTTTCGGCCGATTCACATACATATACGTGTCCATGCAGGGTTATTGAAGCACGTGCGAGTCATATTTTAAATAGTTATGTAATAATGTTGGAGTAATGCCATTTAAGTTTTTCAAATAATCCCGACGTATTTTTCACTGTTTCTTTTATTATTCAAACTACATGTCCTAATTCCGTACATGCTCACCTCCATTTTTCACTCACTCCGTCAAGCAATGCGCGAATGTCGACAGGCATGCATTTTTCATGCAGGGTGAGCACGCGTGTATCTGAATCGGCCTTTAGGATATTCGGGAAAAAGTGATTTTTTTGTTAAATTTCAACACCTTTATCTCAGATTGTGTCACACATAAAGTGTAAAGAACGAAATTCTTTTGAATAGTTGTTATGAAACTGTAGGTAATTGTTTAGTTTACAGAAAAGTATGACATTTCGGGTTTGTTTGTAACTGAATTATTGGCCAGAAGAATAATCTAACTGGATAAAAATCTATTAAAAAAAGAAATACGAGTGTAATAAGAATGAAGAGAAATTTGTTTATTCGATTACTGACATATTAACGTCCATACATTGAAAATCCACATCAGTTCAACAATGAAATGAAAAAAATTGATGAACTCTGCAACAACAGAGACGAATTTCTGAAGGTGCATTTTTTTTATTTTCTGGTAACAGGCCAATGTGGGTATTTTCTGGGCAAGATATGACATTGAAGTCTCATATTCATCAAAATTATGAAATTTGAATCATGTTTCGTTCGAATCGATAAAGCGAAAAATTAAAAAAATGGAAAAAAAGTCGAAGTGACAGTAGAGAGTCCAAATTTGGAGCGAATGTATAAAATTGGAAAGTGAGCAACTTTTTTCTTTGGCATTTTTCAAAATTTCCAAAAAAAAACTGATTTTTTGAGGATTTTCGAAAAAAATGTCAAATTTTACAGGTTTAGAGTAGCACATGAAAAAAGAAAATTCGCTGTATTCTACGCATTTTTCAAGCACAAACTAACTGCGAAGTCAAATTTATACGACCCCTTTTACTACAAAATTACACTATAAAGTTGTTGATATAAAAACTATCATTGAAAATTTTAATAAAACGCATTTTTTTAGGGATTCGTGAATTCAGGATATGGGGTAAATGGAATTGCACATGTAAGTTTGGTGTTATGTTAATTATGTTATAATGTAATAGTGGACAATGTTTTGAAATAATAATTATTTTATAGAATGCCGGCCCTGCGCCGAGTCCCTTAGGTCAAATGCCCCCTTCAGATGGAATGCCAAGCGGTCCACTACCTCCAGGATTCTTCCCAGTAAGTGTTCATTTTTTGTACCATGTTTTCTATGCATTATATAATTTAATATAATTTCCAAGAATGAAACCTCTAGAGTTGTTGCATAATTTTTTCCCTTCCAGGGTCTATTCATTTTTGTGGTTCAGAAGGTATCCTGTACTAATGAGTACAGTTGAAGCGGCGGTCTGGTTTCCTTTGTGTTTTAGCACCCAGGATATACTATCTCACTTTGTTCCTTTCCAGGATTTTTCACACTGATCTGATTCACACTTATTGGCGCATCACAGCCTTTAGTGCATCCTTTATATTGAAAACTATTAATATATGAGCTCTTCCCATATTTTCACGCATACATTTTGTTTGTTATATCATACACCTGATAAATTATAATGGTCAGTCTAGCCTATATGGTTGATTCATTGACTGCTGGAGTTTTGTAGCCTTTGGTCACCATAGGGAGGCTACATCAGCATCAGTACTGGATGATCCCTATACTGATATGAAAGTAATTTGATTACGAAATATAACCCTGCAAAGGCATAATTCAATAATATCCAATGAGTTGAAAATGTTTTCTGCAACAGATAATCTAGTAGAAAAATTATAATGACAAATAATATCATTAATAAATTATTTTGGAGTTGTAAATTAAATTATGGGTAATTTTTCAGAACTCGACATTACGTCCATCTCCTCCAACCCACCCTTCGAGTCAGCCTTCACCACATTCACAGCCCCCACCCCCTCATTCACAGATAATGTCATCGCAGCCATTCATGGGTCCCCGTTATCCAACAGGACCTAGACCAGGTGTTAGAATGCCCCAGATTGGAAGTGATTTCAATGGTGTAAGTATTTCAACATTTACCTTGTTTTTATTTTTCGACTTTTGATGAAATATTTCAATTCAATTTTGATGATAACTTTGATTTATTCTGATATTCAATACATGAAATTTTTCATTATGAATTAATTTTATCTATTCAATAAACTTGAAATACAGACAGGCCTAGTTCAAAAAATTTTATGCAATATTATGTAAACAATTGCAATATAACAAAGATATTAATTATTTAAATTAAATTATCAAGTATTTATTGTTAACTATGTGATTGCGCACGGCAAAATAATAATAATAGCCGTCCTCTACCCGCACAGGCTATGCCTACGAGTGTTTATGAGGGAGTATTATTATTATTATTATGACATCAAAAAAGTATTAAACACTTTTAATGAAAGACGATTATACTCCCCTCAACAATTCTAATCAAAATATGATTTTTCATTTGAAGCCTCCTGGACAACCCCTGATGCCCAATAATATGGATCCCTCGAGACAAGGTAAATGATATTTTGCTTTATAAGTAAATAATTTGACCGATTTGTTTTTTATTTTTGGAACTACAGAGATGCAGCCACAGAGGCAGTGATCAAAATTGCTTGAATAGTCTGTACTACAGAACTAGTAATTCGAGTTGGCCATAACTCGATTCATTAATTAATGATTTTTTTGTGAAAATTTCACGATAAACACTTCAAAGTCCAAAAGTTCAGAATCCAAAACAGTATTTTATTTGATAAAGCAGCGTTCGAGATGATTCATTGGTGGAATTCAGGAAGAAATGTTTTGTCAGTATTTTCTCTGATAAGTTATCTTAATCCAATAACATCTAAGAAACAAATATGGAGAATAGACCAGCATTTGGGAGCTGCATTTAAGTATAAATTTGATTTGAAGTATAAAAAAATTGGAAAATTTTCTGATTTTTTTCTATTGCTAAAAGGTTACTTTCAAATGGATGCGGATTAACGTTTGTTTTCTATTTAATCTTCTGAGGTTTCAGCTAAATATTTCTAAAATAAGTTTTCCGTTATTTCATACATCTTAGTGCCATTTCGAAGCACCATTCTGGCTCTGTGGCTGTGATGTGTAAAAATAGCAAATATTAATCGATTAATAATATTAATTCAAATTAATATTGATAACAAAAGTGATTTGCACAAGCATGAAGCTGTTTCATGATTACTGCCCTGAATTAAATCGGGATATTGCAGGTGTTCAAAAACTGCGTCATTGTTTTGGAATCATTAGAAAAAAGCTACTTTTCCAATGATTTTTCACTAGTTTAACATATCCCTATTTAATTCTGAGCAGTGTATGCCTCATGTAATGCATCTATTTCTGTCTCCAGGTGAAGGCGGAGAGTTTGTAGGTTGGCAAGGTAGGCAAATGCGCTCCTTCACCATCACATTTTCATAAGCATTATACACTTCTTCCGCTTGCTTTGCTTTCAATTATACCATAAAAAAATCATGCCATCAATTTTTCCTCTTTGCCTATAAACACATTTCATTGCACACCATTCTCAAAACACACTCTGCACCGCTTTAGATACATACTTGAGGGAACAATTTTTTTTAAAGATGTGTTCATTTTTTAGAGTCGAACCGTAGACTTCAATACTTTCATCCGTTTCATAGTAAATAAATTCTAACGCCAGTCTACTCTGTTTTATTGGTGTAATAATGTGAGTACATTCAAAATTACTTACTGCCAGTTCCATAATCGAGTTGAAGTATCCTTCATCCAAGAAGTGTCTTGTGAGTTTTCATACTCTGCTCCATAAGCTGTATGTGAAGATAGCTTTGAAAAAACAGCGATATCGTCATTAACTTGAAATGGTAGATCTTTTAGCCTCCACTCTAATATCCAACGGATTTCGAAGATTACTCGAAATCGACTTTACTTGAAGGAACTTTCTGTTCTTGTTTATGGAACCGAGCCTAACATCCATATGTAACAGAACCGTTAATGTTTTAAATCTTTACAATCCAAATGTCGCCAGCGATTGATATATACAAATATGTTCCAAATAAATGTAACATAATAAATATTTGAACTGATTAAAATATATTGAAAAAGACAAAATGCTTGTCAATATAATTTAAAAAATGATTATAATTTCTCTGACCTGCAATTTCTGTTGTTAGTTTCTCTTATAAATCAATTGTAGGTGAAGACATGTCTCAATATTTTCATCATAACATCATTAGTGTTGGCATGTGGTGTCGTTGGTGCTGTGCATACAAAAAAATTGACACATTTTTCCAAATATAATACTATTTTTCGTATTAGGCCCTCCTGCAGCTATGAACAGAATGAACCCTCCAAGAGGGCCCTCCATGGCTCCATTGGGACCTGCTAACTATGGCCCGGGACTACGTGGACCACCACCAAATAGTAGTTTAGGCCCTGGTGGTCCA
Organism: Chrysolina americana; assembly: GCA_958502065.1. Lineage (NCBI taxonomy): Eukaryota > Metazoa > Arthropoda > Insecta > Coleoptera > Chrysomelidae > Chrysolina > Chrysolina americana. Next base: position 53,377,236 of record OY293420.1, on the reverse strand, counting down.
ATGCCTCCTATGTCCATGACCGGACCGGGAGGACGACCTCAGTGGCAACCGAATACGTCAACGGTGAGTAATTATTTTATTTTCGTACATAATATATATAAAATTTATTGAAGTTGGATAATGCCTTAACAAACCACAAGATTAAGGTACACAAATAATCATACATGTGTGATGTAATTATTAATTCCCGAAAGTTGTCCTTTGTAATGATGGTTTGGACATGAAGAAAACCTACTATCTTCGAAACAGATTTTAATTTACGGTGGTCTTATTTCATATTTAGTATATTCTCTTTTAAAAACTATGTGCATGTAAAATTCAGGTCTATGCTCTGTTGGTATGTTCTGTAAGTCACTTTGGCCGACTACTACGGTTTAGATATATCACTTATTGATTCCATTTAGTTGAACCTACAGAACGCCACCGCTATAAACTTTTGCTATTTACATCCATAATAAAGTGTTGTCATCCTTAGCGGAATTCTGATATGGTAGAGGAAGGAATAAATCACAGAGTAATTATCGATAATCATCACAATATAATTTTTTATGATGTGAGGAATTATAATGTCCAAGATCAAAATATTCTTCAATAAGAGTGAAAATTAAGATCGCACGTTAAAAGGTAAGACCCTCGTCTTCTGAGGGTTGCTTGTAGGGGTGTAGCCAGGGTTAGAACATTTTTGAACTAGCTAGCAGATGCTGCAGGACAACGATGACTGTGATGGAAACAAAACTTGGTAAACTGAAACTGACAAGTAAATAATTGACGACAATATTAAATTTGTTTTTTAATTTTCTCAAGCTCAAAACTTTTGAACAGTTTTGGCCGAGTAGCTACCACACGAGAAATGAAAGAATGTAAAAAAGTATATTATACGTATCGTTCGTCGTCAGGAAACCAATCAGTAATGCGCTGACCGCCTGTTGTTCGGTATTCTCTTCTTATTCATCAAAAGATGAACAAAAGCGTACCGTGTATAATATTTGTTACACTTCCTGTTGAAACAAGTGTAGTGAATTTTGTAAACCAATTTTTGTGAAATATCTAGTGGTCAGTGTTAATATTTGTGTTTTCAAATTTTGAATCGTTGTAGACAATACTTGATGAACATCCATTTTAACATTTATACTAAAACTGTTGTTGATTTTCACACTTCTATTTATTTATTTACGGGCAAGCCCTTTTAAGAAAAAGCCTTACAATATACAAGCAAATAAAATATAAATTACAGTAGCACAATTAGAGGCATAATTTCATGTCAAAACAAACATCTATGAGTTTATTTGATGGAATTTATGGCTTATAAAAAATTGAATAGTCCCCAAAAAGCTACGAAGGAGGTATATGTATAATTAAAAATAAAATTTTGAAAAAGAATGTATTATTGATGAACTTTGTAAACATTCTGGTCATACGCTTCTGAGGTTACCTCAATATTATTGTGTTTTTAAACCCCATTGAATTGGTTTGGGAATTTATAAAAAACAAATTGAGAAAATCCAATCAATGTCCAAAAGCGGATAATTAGTAGAAAACGTTAGGAGAATCTTAAATGAGGAATATAAAGATTTTTGGACAGAATGCATTTTACATGTGATTTCAAAAGAACGTGAATATTCTCTTTTGCCATCCATTCAATCAGTAATCATAAACCTGGGTGATTCATCTAATTCGGAGGATTATGATGATTGAGTTTTGCCACGACTTTGATGTGGCAAATAACTGTGATGTGACTTGTTTTCGATGTGCCAGATAACTTACCTTACGAGCAACGTCCCGTACCCATACACACGCAGTCCTTGAATTCTATTCATTATAAAAACAAGAAACATTATATTCGCAAATTTCTTCGTTTTCGCTGATCTATTACGGAATATTTATACAGCAATATGCAAAGTAATACCCAAGTAATGGAAAATATCTCCGCCTATGGTCGGTAAGTACGTTCAAAGAGGCGAACTCATTTAGTGGTGATTTATGGTAATTTATGCAACAGTCGGTATCCAGTGCATTACTGATTGGTTTCCAGGCGGCGAACGATTACACGTATCATATACTCAATCTGGTCTACTGTTTTTTTATATAGGGAATTATCAAATCATATTCAACTGAGTTTGAATATACTATCCCAGTAAACATTTTTCTGGTTCGGAAATATATCTGAACATATTGTGCAATGCTTGAAATATTCCACCTTATGTTAGCTTGAAGGTTTAGGAATATATACGCTTCAATAATATTCAAAAAACATTTCAAGATTTTCAATGGTAATAATTTAGACTAGATTTCTCAAATATTCAATATTTCAGAATCCTATTCCTGTAATATTTGAAACATATAATTGAATGTTTCGCTTATGTTTCTGGAACATTTTTTAAACTGGAGAGATCTGAAAGAGAGGTCTGAAAGAAAGGTTTTGAATAAAACGTTGCATGCATATTCTTGCCATACTTATGATTTGTTTCCAATACACCTTTTTTATTTTATTTCAGAAATAGTAATTCGAATGTTTCATATAAATATCCAAATGAATGTTCCATATTTTTGTGAAGCAGTGGTTAATGTATCATGTTCACTAGCTACCTAATTCTCACATCAGTATGTAACTATTGTCTTAAATAAACATCTCTTGAAAATTTAAAAAAATAGCCCGTGTCTCGCGGTCCAGTAGTTTAATCAAACCGCCTTGAAGTGACAATTTCTAGTGGTTTGTTTCAAGTTTTGTAAAATAACAATGGAAAGTACGTCACTTCAAAGCATTTTATTGTAAATGGCAAGTCGCTTCCTGTGTTTCCGCCAGTTTGTCAGGTGTATATGCCCGTCAAATAGTTTGATCAAAAAGCATTGAAGTGACAAAATTTCTTTTGTTTTTTTACACAATTTGAAACAGACCACTAGAAATGATGTAATTTCAAAACAATTTGATACAACTATTTGACGGGCTTTACAGTACGCCAAATTTGTTACCAGAACTACTGAACTGATTATTGTTACTTAACCCAGACACAATTATAAGTGTTTTTCGTTCAGGTTTTGAGAAATGAATGAAGGATCTGGGATGTCAGAATTATACTCAAGTTATATGAATTAATTTATTAGGCCATCATCGAACATGATTTTTTTTGTGGTCAATTGCCACTTATAAAATATCTGCCCTACATTATACAACATATAAAAATGGCCTGAATTATTATATTTCCTTTCATAGCCAATGAACTACTCTTCGTCATCACCTGGTACTTACGGTGGCCCGCCAGGTTCGGCGGGGCCGGCAGGCCCTGGAACCCCTATTATGCCAAGCCCACAAGATTCAAGTAATTCTGGAGGAGAAAACATGTACACATTGATGAAGCCGGCAGTGGGTGGCAATATGCCGGGTGATTTTCAAATGGGTGGTGGACCCGATGGGTCTGGAGCCATGGGGCCTATGGGCCCCAACTCCATGGGGCCAGTATTAAATGGGGATGGAATGGACGGTATGAAAAATTCACCCGCTAATGGTGGACCAGGTACGCCGAGAGAAGACAGTGGTAGTGGAATGGGAGATTATAACATAGGCTTTGGAGGACCTGGCGAAAACGTAAGTAGAAAATGGTGATTGGTGCTTGCGCTTTCAGGGGTCCCACTAAAATTAATACCTTTCCAAAATTTATTCACTCATGATTAGTCCAAAAGTATGCTACATTATGTAGTCATGGTTAATCATGAGTCTTGAGGGATTTTTTTTAATTAGCAGTAGAAGGTTCTAATCTATCTTTTTTGGTATAGAGTATGTTTGGATGCAAGATGTAGTTATAACAAACCTAATTATGGGATGACTTTTCAAGATAAGATATTTAGTTTTATAGTGCTAGTCAGGATAAGGAAGGATTAGCATCGTGGCTCAATGAGGTGGGAAATTAGAATGAATTGTGGATTAGGAATAAATTTATTTGGGTGTTATTCACAGAAAAATCCAGAGGCTGTCCGAGGTTACCAAAGTGATGTATGAATGATGTGGTTGATGTAGTTGGTCCAAAACTAGTGGTATTCCTTTAGAGAAATCCTTTCAATTTAGTAATAACTCCCGTGGGACCTCTGTGCTTTGTAGACTGACACTTACCCACTAAAGGTCGCTTTCCTTGCAGGACCAAACGGAATCAGCCGCTATTTTGAAAATAAAAGAGAGCATGCAAGAGGAGGCCAAGAGGTTTGAGAAAGACTCGGACCATCCTGAGTATTTTATGCAATAACTCCCTCGCCTCGCCTCTTTGGCTGGTGGACGCCTCTTCTTCCTTCCTAACCTGTACTAACACGGGCGGTGGTGTGCTCAATACTCAGCTCTTCCCCGCGTCAGGCCACCGACTTCATTAGTCATGAGTGTTCTGTTCTGTTTGCAGATATTCCTGTGAGGCTGAGCTGAGATAGAGCAACCGGGCCCGGGCAGACACCTTCACTCGGATACGTTCGTCATGGTTATGGTTCCTCAAGTCCCAACCACTACTATAATACACCACAGACACCACAAGACCATTCAACGCCCATTGTCCACCAGCCTAGGCAAGGTTGGATGTTTTCACGTCGTTTTGTGTTGTCATGTACTATTTGCATGTCTCTACATTCCTCCTGGGGGTAGATTAGGGTTGGCTCAACCCTTTCTCCCCATATGCCACTACTAAACATCACCAACCATCTAGTTTTATATGAATTTTTATGGTAGACTGGCTGAACCATCTCTAATCTTCCCCGCAATATCGTTTCACCTCTATGTGTACATGCAATAGTTAAGTGCAACTGTAATTAAATATACAATTTATGTTCTTGATTCTCTGTACCTTTCCACCTCGTCATTTTCCTACTTTATTTCCTACTTAATATTATTTCACGATCTTGGACCGTCATTAGAGTAAGATAAATCGTTTATTTATAAAATTTCTTTAAAAATATATACTTAAATCAGTTGTTAGAGTATTAATTTTAATGGGTGTGTGTATGAATGTGCTGACTGAAATGTGATATGAATTTTTTGTCAAAATGTATGAATTCATTTACTATTGTTTTCTTTTTTGTATGGATAATAAATTTGAAAGTTGAATTTGTGATTTCATTTCTTCACATGCCAAAATATCATGCTGTAGTCAATTCATTCCTGGTTTTCCAATACAGCCGCGTTTAGCAGGAACGCAGGGGTAGTTTTATCTGTATTAAAACGTTTCACAGCCAATTTGTTTATACATGAAAAAGTTGAGAAATTAAAAATTACCTTGACCTAGTAACTCAAAAGGTGTGAGGGAATTTGGCTTACTAAAATACATTTTTTTCTACAAAAACCGCTATAAAAATTATCTTATATGCACAGAACATTTCAATAACCAACATGTTGCTTCAGAAAAGTTCAAACTTGAGTGATATTCTCAAAATGAAAATTATTTGGATTGAATTAAAGTCATGTCATAAAACTTTATTTGCCTTACTGAGGAAAATTTGAAACTATAAGTTAAATGATTCAGAGACTTTTACCTATTGAATAAGATATTCCTGTTATTATAAAGAATAATACTTATTTAAGGAGAAATTCAAAAGTAATAGGTAGATACTTACCACGTTAATGATTTCATATATACCTGAAGTGGCTTATGCCAAAGCTGATTAGGTCAAATTGGCAGATTTTTCAGGATTAGCACTGTCGAAGGTCTTCAAAGGACCAACAAATAATTGGATACAGATACAACATTTTTATCAGTAACGTTACCTATACCTATCTCCGAGATTAAATTAAATAATACCTTCAATACTAAACAAGCCACCAGGGACCCGTGTTTCAGACCGCTTAACCCTCGTTAGTACAAGCATAAACTAACTTCACTACATACAAAATAGCTACCTGCGTATAACTTCCTTATAAATAAGAGTTAATAGTATGGAGACAGTTTGTAAATATCAAAGCGAAATGATTTTGTTGCACAACGCCGTATTTATAAACCGTCAACATTCCAGATTTGCTTGTTTATAATGAGGTCCAATACATTTTTTTTATTTGCTATTTACATTCCCCTGCAAATCACATTGTTTCTAATTTTGGAATCGTATGTCGCGCAGGTTGGTGGAGCTAAGGCTGAATTTCTTTACTCATTTGAATTCATTTTAACACGAAATTTTTTTGAAAGTACCAAAAAATCTTTCTAGAGCAATACATTTCGCGGGATGTTTTCGAAACTATCATCTATCGCCGAAAAGCAACAGTTACAATTTTGAAAATCATTATTTTTAAATAGAAATTTTAGTCACGTAATCTGAGAGTAACAACACGTTGTTGGAAGTTGATTTCGGCTATTGCCCAAGAGATGGCCGGTCAGTGCCTGAAAATATTGTTGCTTTACGAAAATTCAAATATTCCAAAATGTATATGAGTTGTACGAAAACTATCTGAATTCTGTTTCTCAAGATCCTTCTATGTAAACATTTTGAGACATATTTCTCATTTTCAGCAAGAAAATTTCCAAACCTTGTTTCTTGGAGAGACTAAAAATTGAAAGTCTTACTAGAGCTAAATAAAAACTAATAAATTTCGAGAACCATATGTGTTGTGGAAAAACTGTTTGTATATCTGGATTCGGTTCCTCAATATCCTTCCCTGCGGTCATTTTCGGGAATATCTAATTTTCATTTTCGGTCAGGAAATTTTCAAAGGGATTAAAGCTTTTTTAAAGGGACCAAAAAATGAGTCTTCTAAAAGCAGCCAAAATCCGTGTGGATGCGTTTGAAGATATCATCCACCGCGAAACAGCATTAGTTTCAATGAAAAAAAATAAAAAATTTCAACGAAATTTGTCACAATTTGAGAGTAACGATACGTCCTGGGAGTTATATTCGGTTATTGCCCAAAAGATGGCTGTACAGGCTCGAAAAAACAGTTCTCAATAAAAATTCAAATATTTCGAAAACCATAAGCATTCTATAAGAGATATAGAAAAACTATTTGATTATCTTGATTCTGCTCCTCATGATCCTTCCATGTGAACATTTTGAGGAATATTTTTTCTCATTTTCAACCAGAAAATTTCCAAAGGGTAACACCCCATTTCTTTTGGAAGACCAAAAAATGTATGTCTACATAGAGCAGTCAAACACGGTGCGGGGGATTCTGGAGTCATTATCCACGCAGAATAGCAACAGTTCCAATAAAAAAAAAGTATTTTAAAATAGGTTGCGAAATTACAATCGCATAATCTGATAAGAGAATAGTCACCTGAATACATTTTTTCTCTATGAAAACTAAAATATGTAGAAAAACCATACGAGTTGTGCAAAAACTGTTTCTATGTGAGCATGTTCAGGCATTTTTTTTTATTTTGATCTAGAAAATTTCCAAAGGGGTTAACATTGTTTCTTGAAAAGACTAAAATATGAAAGTTTTCTAGAGCGTTGAGTAGACTTGTGAAGCTGTTTTCTATCGCAGAATAGCATCGGTTCCAATTTTAAAAGAAAATATTTTCAGCTAGTACGACATAAAATTTCAGCCAGATAATCTGAAAGTAACGATACGAGGTAGTTACTTTTGGCTACTAACTGTTCAACATACGACAGAGCAGTACTTGAAAAAATTTAAATAACTGATCCCTATGAACATATTCGAGGCATATCTATTTTTCATTTTCATCCCGAAAATTTCTAATTTTGCTTTTTGAAAACACCAAAAAATTAAGTCTTTCTAGAGCGACCAAATTCGCTTGGAAGGGCTCTGAAGGTATTATATATTCTACCGAAAAATAACAACGTCCAATTTGAAAATTATTTTCTTCAAAATGTCAAATTGACAAAAATAACATGCCGTGGAAATTACCTTCGGCTACTATCCAAGAGATGGCAGAGCAGTACATAAAAATTATACAAAAATTCAAAATTCTGGAAAACCATGAGAAATGTAAAAAAACTGTTTGCATATTTGGATTCTGCTCGTTAATAACCTCCCCTGAATATATTTCATTTTCATTATGAAAATATCCAATCGGGTTAAGCTTGTTTCTTAAAAAAAAGAAATGTAGGCTTTCCAAGAGCAATCAAATTTGCTGAGAAATACTTCAAAACTATTATCAATCAAGGAATAGCACCAGCCCAGTTGAAAAAAAAATAACGTTCAACTAGAAAAGCATGAAATTTCACTCAAATAATCTGAAAGTAACGATACATTTTTCAGCAATTCTTCAAGAGATATAGTAGAAGTGCTTGAAAACATTTTTTGCAATTTGAACATTGCAATACCTCGAAAACCATTAATGTAAGAAAACTGTTTTTATCTGAAATGTTAAATTATCAATTATAAATAAAAACATTTTGAATATGAATAATAATGCTGCTCTTCTGAACTTCTCTCATAGCCAAGAAATACAAATATTAATGATAAATACAAATGCACCATGCATTACCTGAGACACAAAATGGCTCAGTATGCCTGCTAGGAGAAAATCGCACTCAGTGATCTTATTTCACAAAGTTATTCTCCACTAAACTCTTATCATTACAACAAAATAACATATCGTAGTGATGTTCACAATTTGAAAACCTCTGCTGTTTTCTGGAGGTCCTTCATCTACAATTATAGTCATTACAACCTGGTTTCGGCAGGTCTAAAAACATTCTCAACTTTGAAGAGTTTACAAAAAAATCTACCTTTCATTCATTGTTAGACCACATTGAAATTACACACCTATTTTTTTCCCTAGTCACCAAGGATGATATATCAGTTTTACTGCCTGTCATCTCTATTTTGCGGCATGACCCAATACACATATCATTTTAATATTGTTATGCATCAAAAATTATTATTATTATATATCCAATAAGTTCACGTTCAGTGGTGGAAGTACGATGGTGATGGAACGTAATGACATTATTGCCATTGCCTCCATATCTAAGATTTTTTTTTTTTTGATTCATAATTGATGGTATCACATATATTTATATACAGATATTCAAACAAAAAACATTGGAACTGGCACTAGTTATCATAAATAACTTCAAATGGAATTCATATTATAACGAAATAGAGTGCAGTAAAATAAAAGTATAAGAATACATTTTTAACAAAAATAACATACAATCAGTTAAATCTAACATAAAATTCAACACTGATAAGTGTATTTTCAATCGGGATATGTCGGATCCCTTTCTTGCAAAAGTAGTAATAGGTCATCAATTGCCTCTGCAAGACTTGAGGCCAATAATATAATAATAATACTCCCTCTTAAGGTGTATCCAAAGGCGTTGCCTGTGCGTGTAGAAAACGGCTATTAATATTATTAGCCGTGAGATAAGTTGAATAATTTATTTGAAGTGTGCCTCGCCTAGTCCAAGTATTGGTGGATTTACTCGCTATCAATAATCATTTTTCGTATCAAGAAAATCATCTGTTTCATTACAATATTTATCGAAACCAATTTATATTCTGATAATCTTCAAAATAGAATGTATGCCATCTTTGGCCAGGGCTGTTTTTTCTTATACTAACCAAAATATCTTCAACTCATTTCAACTATTTTAACATTCACAACAAAAAATCTTTTATCTCACTAATCTGTATCAGTTTATTCGAGAATTTGAGCTTTTCTAGAAACTTTTGTTTAAATTTCAATTATTAGAATCAAATTTTAGTTGCGATTGTTATATACCCGAAGTACATGTCGAGATAGATTTTTCAATTGATATCATGGTTTAGTAATAGATCACCATCAATATAGGTCAACGTGTAATATCGGAATGAAATAATCTGAGAATTGAAATTATAATAGATTTATTATAAACAATATTAAAATTGACTATGGTATGTTGAAAGTGGTTCAATAAATCGACACGTTTCAAAAATGCTTACTGAGATATTAATAGTCATAAAATATAATAAAAAAACAATGACTTTATTACAACTAATAGTTTTATAATATAATTTAAGTAAGTTTTCATATAATAAATTTATTTAAAATAATTCGTACTATGAAACAAAAATAAATTGTATAAAAAAAATTTTGACGCAAATTAATATGTACAGGCAATTTCACTTGAAGCTCATCACAGTAAACCACGAACTAAATATTACATATTTAATATGAATCAGTGCATTATATATCTGAACATGCGACAGAACATTGATATATAAGAAGGGGGGTATGTGAGGTTAGACCCAGGAGTCCTTCCCAGCAGGCAGACTGGTGAGAGGTGGCTGCGTCTGCCCGTCTGCCAAATGGTTAAGGCTGGCATTTCCTAGGCTAGGTTGACGGTTTCTTTTCTTCTCCATGTTCACTTGGGCGTACAGAGGTTCCGGCTGCAAAATATCCACCATCAGCATTTAAACCTACCAATAACTCTATTTTTCTTTCTGCAACAAGTTTTTGCATATTCTGAAACCAAACTACTATCAGTTTAACAAAATATAACCCACTGTCGAGCCGATTTCGGTATTCTGTTCTCATGAATTTGTTCTACCCATTGTACTGAAAAAACTTCTCCTCTGAAATAAGAATCCCAGACAAAGTTCAAGTTGAAAGAGGAAATAGTCCAATTGAGTTGACATTATCATTGGTTGGTATTATCATTTGTTTGCCTAGAAAATGTAAGCTACTTAAATATTTCTGATAGTTCGCCTTTCCCTAGGTATACAATTCAGTTCCATTTGTTTTTGTCTTATTGTAATCACAAAATAAAATTGAATGAGTAGGCACTACTTATACATTTACGCAATCGTTCATAATTTTTGTCACAAACAGAAAAATGTGACCTTCAAAGTACGTAAATCTATAGTCTAGTTCCTAAATTGTAGATAGTGACTCATCAGTTGTACGGTTCATAATTCATATAAAGCAGGTCAAAAAAAAAATAACAGAAATAAGCTAGGTACTTTGGCTTCAAATTAAGTTTTACTTTGCCACTTTCGTACATCCCATCCGCACTTTCAAATCCCGTAAAAAACAGAAAATGTACGATGAGTCACTATCTACAATTTTGGAACTAGACTATAGTATATTGATGATTAGAAAATAGCCTGACGAAGAAATTTCTTTGTATTAGAATTGTATTTTGAAAATGGTAAGTAGGAAAATACGAAACAGCTGTCCACCAATGATGGCTCTCGGAATTGAACACTCCATTCACTTAAGATTCTGTTTGCGCTCCTCTAAACGCAAGAAAAACTTGATTGAGTCTTGGGTTGGTCAGTACAACGAAATGTTGGCTGCCTGTCAATGAGTAGACAATCATCTAATTTTGCATTTCATGGTTCGTTTCAACTGCTATAACTACCTGCGTGACATACGAGTCCAGAAATATAAGTAAGAAAGGGATGTGCTTTCGAGGGGATCTGTGAACAACAGTAAGGGAAGATTCACCAGAGGGCATAGTCCAAAAAATCTTTACAATTTAAAAATGGTATATTCATTAATACAAAATAATCTAGAGATATGGAATAAAACGGGATGAGAATGAACAAAAACAAAACAATAATTAAGGTGATTTCTTAAGAAGAAAGAAGAGCGATGAATATACAAATTGAAGGAGTGTATATAGAACAAGTGAACATTACAAATATTTAGGAATATAAATACAAGGAAATGGAAAACAAGAATTAGAAATCAACAATAGAATACAAAACACATTCAATCTATACTACTCAATAAATAAAACCTTCATAAATAAAAAAGAAATTTCAAAGAAAACTAAATTGAATTTTTCAAAACAATATACAGACCGATTTTGACATTTAGTTGCGAGTCTCACAAAGACAAAATAGCAGAATCCAGACCATTGAAATAAAGTATTGATCAAGAGTAAAAGAAGTAATAAAAATGAAAAAACTAAAAAACAAGAAACGAAGATAAGGGAAGATTTATAATACAAGCCACACTGAAGTTTATTGAAGAGAGGCAACTCAGCTGGTGGGGTCATTTGCAGAGAATGAGTAACGAACGCCCGGTGAAACAAATATGGCAGACGAAGATTCAAAACAAAACAAAAAGAGGAATAGGAAGACTAAGGCATACATGAGATGCCACTGACTCGCCTAGGAATGTCCTTTTCTACAAGACATGATGAACTTCACTAATATCATCTATAGACTGGCGATTCAGATTAAATAAATTTAATATGTGAGATTATTTTCAAAATAGACTGATTTTAAAGTAATATATCACATCTCTCTAGAACTTTACTGCAATTAATTTGTTTTGCTTTACATTATTGATCTGCTAGCTTTACTTTTATAGATGATTGTAGATGAAGATGAAATAACAAAATCGAAATAAAACAAAATTCACAAAATGAAGAAAAGAGTGACAAGTTTTTTGACAGATAGTTTCGTAATGTCATTTCAGTCATAGTCTGCCTGTTTCCATTACGTGTACAACAAAATGATATTTTGAAGATATTATATATTTTTCTTCACATTATGGAATGTTTGAATACATGGGTTGCAGATGCAAAAACTTGTTGCTAGAAAGTAGTAATTTGGTTTGGGCGGTCTGAGCTGGACAGGGCCTCTCGTTTCAGCTTTCTGCAGAGAACCAAAGGCCCTGAGCAGCTGCAAGACAGCCTTACCTGGGCCTTACATGGGTTGGCGCCACATGGATGCCAAGCCGCAACGCTACCAGCTACTGCTGCCAGGGCCTTCGCTCACTGCCCAATGCCAAGTGCCCGCCCACTGCCCGCCCCGCGCCACAAACACACCGCGCATCAATCATCAATTTACTACATTCGCTACAGGCTAGATTTCATTATATTATTATTATATTCGATACAGACACGGCTAGATAAGATACTTAGGAAGACCTACAGCATCTGGAACTGCTAATATGGTATAAATAAAGAAATTAGAGCACACCTTCCCGACCTAATAAATTAGTATAAATGTAAAAACGTGGCCAGTGGATCTTACATATACATTAAGGTAGTTTACAGTCTAAGTGAATTACAGTCCTACGAAGACGAGGCAGTTATTCGTTAGTATACTAGAATGTATATGATAGGTACGTGTGCCGTACTGCCAGTTTGAGCAAGTCCAGATTCACCTTCACCAATCAAACGCGATAAATTGACACGGATGTGTAGGGTTGTGCAAGTGGGCTTATTAGTGACTTACTGGAGGCGGGTTTGGACCTGGGCCAGAGGGGTATGATCGCCCTATGACAGCCTGGCTTTCTGGGTATGCCATGTCGGCCATTGGGATATCATCATTCTGAAACAAAAATTCCATCAATCGGTTTCTTCATATTTTTTTAACTTGTTCAACATGATTGTTGACATTCACTGGGATTCATAAAATGCTGTTACCATGCCTGCAGTGATTTATACATATAATTTCTTGCCAAACCAGATTTGAGAATAAATTTTAAAAAGAATAAACAGTTTGGAAATAACGTATATTTTAGGGATCATCCGTTGGCAATAATCTACTCAACGTAAACATTGGACAGTTACTCATGGAATGACCTCAATAGTATTGATAATGATCATAAAACAAGTGCAGATAAGTGTATCCTCCCCAAAGGAAAGTTACAGTAAATAGTATCTATACCGGGTGTCCACAGAAACTGGCTCACCCCTATAACTTTTTTTGTTTATGGAAATAATGCAATGAAATTAGGAGGATGGGGTTAAGATAGAAAACTGCATTTTTTGACAAGTCCACTTCATGCAAATTCCAGATTCATCGGAAGTAACAAACTTTCGATTTTTAAATGGGACACCTGGTATATTTTCAGTTCTTTGTCTCCATATGACATTTAGAATATAACCATGTATAAGTTATTTTTTATTCTAGAGGGCTATATATACGATCAAATACCTAATTTCAGTGCTAAAATGTTTAGAAAAATACAACTTTACTGTTTTCGGTCAAAATGGTTCAGCAATGTGAAGTGGATTTTCATAATTTTTATTACTACTGCTTTTTCAAATGGTTAGGTTAGAAAAGAAGATTTTATTACGGTTAATTTGATACCGCGCCTGTAACAAAACGCTCATGCAAGGAGACTTGAGTATTGCAATTATTTTTGGAACATATTTGTAGGATGACACATTTCCATACAAAATTCTGTATACTGACGAAAACCTTTTCACTTATTTGAGACATTTCAACAGAAATAATAATAGATATTGGTCCGATGCAAATTTACACTTGATGGAGGAAGGAAATTTCCAAGAACGGTTTGGTTTCAGCTGTTGGGTTAGGATTTTAGGGGACAGAATTTTAGGCCCTACTATTTTGGACGGTCCCCTGACAGAGGCTAGATATCTAAGTTTTCTCACGCAGGAAACTGAGCATTTCTTGACGAAGTTCTACTAATAAATCGAGTTGGATTATTTCATCAACAAGATGGTACTCCACGACACAACATGAGGGCAGTTACGGAATATCTGCATGAAACATACAACAAAAACTGGATAGGAAATATAAGTGGCCGACGAGGTATAGGGTTGTTTTCACTTTATATCTTTATTTATTCCTTTCTAAAAAACTTTTCAGGTCACCCGACCTCACGCCTCTATTGAAACGGCATGATTTGAAGGATAGAGTAGGGGCAGCTATTCATAGAATCACACCATGAGAGTTGAGAAACGTATGAGCAACAATAAGAAAAGTTCGCCGTCAGCAACAAGATGTAGGTCACTTTTAACATCTGGAACCCTGACGTTATGTGAAGATATGTAAATAGGTAGTTTCAAAATAAATTATTTCATTCAGCCAGGTGCTTCATTTTACTCCTTTGTAGTAAAGAAATGGACTCAAGAAGAGCTGCGACAACTCGACGTAAAAAACTTGCAAAATGTTGCATCTTCATAGGAGCTTGTATCCTTAATCATCTGTTCCACGGTTATACTTCTCCAGACAACGGAGAGGCCTTGGAGTTTTGAGCTTGGAGTCTCTACACAACAGAATGGTACTGGATGGAGCCTGTAAAGTTACCAGGAGAGTTCAGATCCCTTTCTCTGCTTAGTATGCGATCATGAAAAAGCAACATTTTTTTTCAAGGCAGCAACCCGTGCAGCTGATGAAGTAGGTCTCGTATTTGACACTAAACGGACGAACCCAAACTCTCGTCACCCAATTGGAACCCGTTCAGCAAAAAGCCCACGTCAAAGCTGCGGAAAGTGAAAGGCTCCTACCACTACATTAGGAAAAGCCAATGCATGGGTCTTCTTCAAGAACATTGAAGACCTGGGCTCATCCAGAAACCTGACCTTCGCTTTTCTCAGGTCAAGTGTGCTGAAGTCGGAAACCGAGGGATTCATAATGCACTTACTGTCAGCTTGTCCAGCTTATGCGGTCTCAGCCAATATCAACAGGCGTTACGCGGCGCTACGAGTGTATTACTACCACCTACGACCCTCGTACGGTATTGACAAGACACCGGTGTTGCCTTATGCTCCGGGGGATATTGAGTCCGTTCGTTGTGGAGAATGAGAAGTGCCGAATCTATTGGAACTACTCATTTCCCACCCTCAAGAAAATGCACGCCAATAAGCCCAATGTAGATCTCGACCATCATAGGTAGGATGTTTTCGTCAGAGTTTTCGACTCCATCGTCCGAAAAGAGGAGGAAAAACGGACTGAATATCGAGATCTACTCATTGAACTCCGCAAGCTTTACCCAAACCATTCTGCCAAAATGGTGGTTCTGATCATAGGGGTACTTAGTGGAATGATGGAGACGCTGCTCTCGAATCTGAAAATCATATCGGCTTACCGTGATGTGGCAGAAAACTTAGCCGGAAGAATGCAGAAGGCCGTAATTCTTGGTTCACTCCGTTTACTTAAGGCACATGATTCCCAGACCCAGTAATCATTCACCCCCCACGGATGTGGGGAATGTTTACTGGGGTTAATGATACACCAGCGCGCCCTCTGGATGTATCGGGGGTCCGGAGACAGGGCCTGACTGGGATGTTCCTGATAATAATAATAATACTCCCTCATAAACACTCATAGAGTGCGGGGGAGAGGACATCTATTATTATTTGCCATGGCACTCCGGGGCGACTTACTGATGTTTGGTGGCGTATTCACTTACCAGATGTAGGAAAACCTGGGAAACCTACAGCACCACCCCGGGTGGTCGGTGCGCACTCCAAGCAAGCACCAGACGTCGGAATTGGCATCAAGACAACTCACATCACACTTTTTATGTCAAAAAAGGCATATGGTCGCCTATCGACTCCAATTAAATTGAGAAAAAAATTTCTCATTCGGCCAAGTGCTAGCAGAAGTTTCAACTGCCGACATCTAACCGCTTCGCTACCGACCACCTCAAAATGTTGCAAGTAGGGGATTACAGAGTCCATTCCTTCAATTTATACGTCCATGTATTAATCACATAAGTTCTACATCTTCATAAGTTGTGGAATTCATATACTCACCCTTTGGAAGACACCGGCATTTCTAGTACCCGGAGCAGTACGCTTCATCGTCCGATCTTCATATCTCGTTCCACTTTGTGACGCCATAGGACGATTCAAAGTGCTGTTTGCGTTGTTCGGTGAATTAGGTCCGGCATTACGAGCTGCCACAGTCTTAGTTACAAAATCTTGTTCTTTCCAACCGTGCTTCTTATACACATCTCTCAGATCTTGATGCTGCCACATCGTAAATAGAACCTGTCCCGCAAACTTTAGTACCCTTGGAGTATATTTCTGTCGTTGCCTAGTAATTGTCATCAGTCTTTCTACACCCCCAGCTTCCAGAAGCGATCTGGAAAACTCCGCGTTTTTCTTTATGACTTCATTCAAAGTCGCCAATACGGCCGCTATTGTATCGTCTGAAGTACCTTGATCGTGTTGTGGATTTCCAGAGGGAAGCTTTTGGACCAGATCTCTCATGGCATATTTTCCTATTAGTTCTTTATTTCGCTGGTCGATAGCTAGATTTCTAAGAGCAGTGGCCACTGCACAAACCACCCTATCTACTTCCATTCGAAGGAGTTCTACCAGAATTGGGAGACCCTTTTCCTTGCGAACAGCAGCGCGAATCTCTATACTAGGCTGCCAATAACAAGCTGCTAAATTTTGAAGGGCACCAGCTGCTGCCTCCAGTGTTTCCGGATTTGAGCAACTTTGCAAGAGAGCTAAATATGACTGCACAACTTCAGGCTGCCAGAGGAGTTCCATGCCTCGTACTGGTTCCCCTCTAGAAGCAGAACTTGTAGTTCCGCTGGTACCACCCGACGCAAAATTACCATCTTTAGTTTCTGAAGACTGAGATTCCTTTTTCTTCTTGCTACCACCAAAACAGCCCAAGTTTTCCCCTACAAAAACAACAGGCGAATTACAATGAAAAGTCGAATATGAATTAAATATTACCTTTGGAGGACGTAGCCGCTACTCTACTTTGTGTTGGCAAGGGGTTTTTGTCGTAATTTGGATCCTCAACCTCCTGGCATCGATATGACAAATTACGTAAAATGCATACACAATTTTCTACGATTTTATTGCCTATGTTTGATTTATCTATGGCACAGCGCACAACAAATAACAATGCATCGACCAAGCCTTCGCATTCCCTCAATTTTTTCCTAGCATACTCTCCAGCTGAACTGACGTTTCTGAGCACACCCGATGCGTTTCGGAACACTGTGGACCAACAAGTCTCTCCATGGTTCCCCTGAGCGTCCCATCCAGAGTGGGGAATTATAATATACGTCACAATCGTCATTACGCCGTCGTCAATGATATTTCGCTTCAAATCTTCGCACGAAGACATATTCCAAATGACACCGGTCACTAACTCTTTGATCTCAGCCTCAGTTGACCTCCTCAACAAGTTTATCAACGAAGGTATACCACCAGCGTTTTTGATCGCCCTTTTGTTTTCGTCGTTTTGTCGTCCATAAGACAAGTTCCTCAATGCTCCACATGAATTTCTGTACACTTCTATACTGTCGTGGCTCAGTAATTTCACAAGCGGTGGAATTCCACCAAGAGCTCTCGTCTTTTGTTTGTTGGGGTCATCCATATAACACAAATGCTGTAAATAGGCTGCAGCATTGGCTTTGATCACATTGTTGGGATTGTTGAGGAAGCCGATGACTTCAGTCAGATTGGGATCACGCCAACGCATCCCTCTTTGATCCTCATCTCCGCCAACACTACCAGGTGAAGCGATATTGTGCGTCCTTTCGTGAGGCAATCCTACATTATGTCCGTGCAATGACATCTTACTCATATGTTTTTGGAGATCTTCGTCCTCGAACATTCTCATAGTCGCTCCAACCGGAACTGGCCCATTTATGCTATCTACATATGGTCGGGAAAGACTTGGAGCTGTACCATATGGCGAGGGGGAAACATAACCGTATACTACCGCAGAGTCATCTTGATAAGGGTCTATTCCTATTGGTCCTCCAGGAGATGGTGTGACTCTATAATGCTCAGGAAGCTCATCATAACCTGACCCTAGATAAGGAGGATTTGGTTGCGATGCAAGAGGAAGTGGAGAAGGGTCACCACTGTGCTCGCTTGGACTAGGAGGTGTCGGAGGTCGTTCGACACCGGTAGGGTAACCCATATAGGCCCCATAGGGGTTTGGGTAATGGTCATAGTCTTGATAGTGGGGGTGCTGATGATACTGTGAATACATGTGGTGAGGCGGTTGTTCTATGTAATCAACGTACTGAGAAGGGTGCGAGTATGATCCCAAGGGCACAGGGATATACTCCCCTGACTGATCTCCTAACTGTTGTACTTCTCTCACAACTTTGGTCACAGTGGTCACTTGCTGGGTGGTATGTTGCTTTTGAGTTCGTACTAGTGGCTCATCACTATGAACAGACATGTGGCTGGAATTTGGGGAATGTTCCGAATGCCCATTGCTGTGTGGATGATAAACACCTTCATTCAGAGAACTGGAAACATCTGGACCCCTGTATTAACAAATGTCAAGTAAGAATTTCGAATTTTTTTATTAAAACACAAAACATCATCCATGCAACTTGAACTTACTTATAATGCTGCATTTCTGGACCCTGATCTTGTAATACTCTCCTAAAAATAACATAAAATGAATATGGACATTGACTCTGATAATTATCTCGAAATGATTACAAGTTTCAAAAAGGAGTTGCTACAAGAAATAACTCATGTGATGTCTAACTTCAAACTACTCAACAGTCAATATGAATTGTAACTCAGTTTAAATGAATGTCGCATCAAATTATGTGTAACAATCAATGTTGAAAATGAAACCTATACGGCATTCCAAGCGATTTCACCCATTCGAATGTCAATGAAGAAACTAATAGGAATAGAAATGAATAAGAATAGTCGTTAATGCTTCTGGCAATGGATATGCATACATGAAAATGATATGTTAGTCCTACCTTTGGGTAATTTCAGTGTGTGTGATGCTGTGTTCCTGCCTCTGTTCCACCCTCCTATTCACCAAGCTGCCATTGCAAAAGCATAAACTGTTTAGCCAAGCACCAACAATTGTAAAATCATGCAGACTAGGACTCACTAACCTTCAGGCTATATATATTTTATGTATACAAATTCATATTTTGAAATTTAAGTTAAAATATTATGTAATATGATACTGACATTTAAAGAAAATGGAGAACGATATAACAGTTAATAATATAAAATATATTATCACACTTTGAATACTACACAAGAATTGAAATAAAAATTTAAGTTAAGTTAATTCACAAGTTACTTACACACACGAGTCCAAAAGTTGACTAGCAGACATGTTTGAAGCTGTGTTATTATTTATTATCCCTGTGACATAACATGCAAACATTTATTAGTCATAAGCATAGATTGGACCTTTCAAATGGAATTACTTTCAAAATCTAATCCATTGAAAGGTTTGTCAAGTCAATTCATAAAAAATTAAAAAAAATGTATCATACGATTCCTATTCATAATTGAAATGAATTTATTTGAATATGATGAATACAATAACACAGTGACTGAACTTCTATAATAATTGAATAAATCATATCAAATGAAGGTAGTGAGGAAAAAATTAGAAGCAGTATTTAGAGTTGAGAATCAAAGAAATTCCATTTGAGTATAGTGCACGAGTTAGAGCACCAACAGAACTAGTGTGTTAATCGTTTTCAATTAAATTCTAGAAAAACCCATCAGTTACATACTTTTAGAAAAATGTATACAACCACTTATCGAACGTGGAGAATGTGGTAAATACTGTGGTGTCTGCTATCCATCATGTTCATGTCTGAAAAAAAAACATAGTTTCAAAATAGTGTTAAGTCGTGGAAAAATCGTTATTGTTCAAAATATAATAATAATAATGGATTTTGTTGATAGGTTTGTGAACAAAATACATTAAATAAATGAAGAACTATAAACCTAAACCTATCAGAAGGCAGAATTCAAGTTCAGATCACGTCATGTGTTAGATGACGCAACCAGAACTTGCTCTTCCATTCAACCCAATACGAATATTCCATATTGATATTAATGGTGTCTGCGTAGTTAGTATTAGTAGGATTTACAAAAAATCAGAAATCTTGTAGACAAAATTTGAATAATGGACTTATTCACTTTCTCACATGTCAAATTTGTTTTACTCTCATGCCACATTTTCAAACATTTGAGATGCATATCAGATATTATGTGAAATGTATACATTTAATTAATTTCATATTCACAAAACAGGAAGAGGTATTCAATTTTATCCTTGAATGAAATTGTCATTTCCGTGAAGCGAATTCTTTGTTCTATTTTGGCATTTTGAGTTTTATAATGTAAACTTTTTAATTAGTTCCAATTTATTGAAAAATTATATTTCTTCGATTGTAGCCACTGTATTAGAGTTCTAAAAAAACCATAAAATCGTTGCACACAATCAGGATAATTTCATCAATTAAATGCACAAAGCTTACATAAATGATTGAAAGCGTCAAAATTGAGTTGAATTTCACTGAGCAAGGTCGGGTATATAATATAAAAACACTACACATATTATAGAAGCCATAAAAGTAAACGAATAAAAATAAATACATCATGAGAAAAAAATCATCTAGAGAGTAACAACACTTTCTGATATTGAGTTATTTCCAATTTATTATAACAAATACAGAACAATGATCAAAACATATCAGAAATATTCCTGAATCTGCCTATCGCTTTCTGGGACACATAATTAGACAAACAAAAGTTCTAAAATGGAATTTGGTGTTCATATTTGATTTGGAGAATATACGTCAACATTACAGATACAAAATAAATTTACGAGATTTCTGTACCTGAAAAAATATCATGATAATTCCTATATCATCAGCTATCGACTTGATGGATGGCAACATAAAAAATACTTCATAATTAGTAAGTATGAAACTGAAGCTTTCCGTTCCCTGAATAGTATAATTTCATGTCATTATCGACTACATACTCACTTTCTGACGAATCAATATTCATTATCGTTTTTCACGGGTTTAGGAATTATTATATTCTTTCATTTCGTATGTATATTTGAACCTTCCAAATCTCTCCACGTTATTATACTGTTGCTATTTCTCATATGGTATTATAGGAATTAGGAATGCCTTTTCATTTTCGCGTTCAATTGCCAAAGTTGTGTGATTTCGCAAGTCCTTATAATTTCAATAACAACAACGAAGCTCGTTCATGAACACTCGTAGACTGTGCCCAAAGGCATAGCCTGTGCGGGTAGGGGAAGGCTATTATTATCATTTGCCGCGGCACTACGGACGACTTACTGATTTTTGATGGCGTGTTCACTTGTCAGCTGTAGGAAAACCCGGAGTGGTCGGTGCGCACTTCAAGCAAGCATTAGACGTCGGGATTGGCATACAGGCAATTCACATCACACTTGCTTTACAACAAGAAATTTCACGAAAACTTAAATTTCCTTAAAAACAGATCGACATTTATTAATTTTTCAATAAGTCTTAAAAAGCGAGCGAATCGAGCATGTTATCATTCATCTCCTAAACACGGCGTCCTAAGCTATATACCTAGTAGCGAGCGAAGCGAGCATATTTTCAGGTTCGATAACTGATTGTAGTGTAAAAGATTGCATTCAACTTGGATAGCAAGTTCAGCTTAAGTAATTTTCTGTTTCGTTTATCTTCTCAAAACATCGCGGAAAGCGAGCTTTGTTTATGGATTATAAGCTCTTTCTGCTCAATTTTTCAAACGTACTTTTAAAATGGCAAAAATTAAATAAATGAACATATAAATAAATGAAGTTATCAAGTCACATGTGGAATTGTTTGCTTGTGTATATTTTATCCTAGGGTTTTTGTTAGAGGTTTTTTCTCTAGAGGGTTATTTTCCTAGAAGCATGTACATATACCGTAAGGCCATTTGAGTGTGCAACATATGGGAATTCTTTTAAATGATTGCACAGCCAAAATACAAATATTGCTGGAAGTTGGTACATGTTTGATAATCATAATACGTGCACTTAGAATGGTTGCAAATCAAACAGCATTCAGGGTAGGTCAAAAAATATAGAAATTGTACAAAAGTATCCTTATTTTAGAAAATTCAGCAAAATGTTAGGAAAAAGGGTTTACAATTGAAAGTTGTGCAATAACAGAAATCAAAATGATCCAGACCAGATAATATTCAAAATGCAGAAAAAAATCATCTCCAAACAAAATTATCGGATCGTCTCATGTCCACACCTTCTCGTTCAATGCATCTAATTATCCGATCATCAAATTTACTAAGAGTAGATCGCAATACACTTTAGTTCTGCAATAAGTCGTATCGAATGTTCAAGTTTCTCAACATTATTGAATGGTTTATCCTTGCAAAAAATATATTAGGGTGAGGTCTGGCAATCGAGAAGGCCACCATGGATCGGTATTTCGTTCCATTTATAACCAAGTTCCCCATTTAACTGTTCAGAAACAGTTGTAGCAGAATGAACGGGAAATCCATCATGTGCAAATCATAATTTATGTGGTTTTTGTGAACTCGTATCTAAAAAATCCGTCAGTTTGCTTTCCAAAAACTGTAAATAGGAATAGGTTTTGGCGAAAAGAAACGGCCTTATTAATTTGTCGTTAATTATACCACACCACAATAAAAAAAATCCGTTTAAATGAAAATTTTTAACATTACTAATGTTTTACCTTCTTAAAAATAATATTTGCGAAATTTTCAAGTTGCGTCTAATATGCTTCAATTTGAACAAAGTTATGCGCAATTGATTTGATGGTGATTAATTTATGGAAGTGTTTAGGGTCAATATAAAAAAATGGGAAATTATTGATGTTAAAAAAAAATTAAAACATTTCTCAAGAGGCCATGTTTTGTATTTAGGCACAACTTTTGATTGTCAACAACTCTTCCTGAATTTTATAAAATTAAGTTACTTTACTTTTGTACAATTTCTATATTTTTTGATCTATTTTTGACCTGTTTGACTTGCAACCATTCTTAGGGTACCTAATATGATTATCGAACATGCAGCAACTTTCGGCAATATTTTTATTTTGGATGTTCAATCAATAAAAATATTCTTGTTCTACAAGGATTTCTCAATGATGAGTTATATTTATTGTTTTGTCAACACTGTCTTATCACACCAAAATAGATTTCGGTATTGACGAAAATTATCAACAGAATAATGTTTACTCAGGAATCCTGAAAATATGTAAAAATCAGAGAACGCACAAATAGCTCTGCACAGGTTTCTGCTCTTTCCTTCCTCCCTGATACCACGTAAGAGTTTGTCAGGCCGTCTAAGGGGGTGGAATAGGGGCGAGTTCCCCCAAAAAAAATATAGAGGTACACGATTCTGCTCGAGATATGTTATGGAAAATGCTATTTTCTCCAACCCCGATAACACGTATGACTTTGCTAAGCCGTCCGAGGGGGTGTAGTAGGGGTGAGTTTCCGAACAAAAATCATAGAAGGCACAAATGGCTTTGTCAACAACCTGGAAAACCTCTATGTGGTATCAGTAATGATGGAAAGAACATCTAGTAATTTGTAGAGCAATACAAAATATATTTCTCAACAACAGAAAACAAAATAGTTACAACAATCTCAAAACTGAATTCTCAAAACCAACGACTGAGTGACTTCTACAACAAAACACCAGAATAGCCCTTGTACTCACCTCACTCCTATCAACCAAGTCTCAATCACGTAGAAACACTAGCCAATGTACGTATTCCGATATTAAAACAATACTTTGAGAGAAATAAAGCTATACACAATCCCAATCTTGATTCGGAAGACACGCTTCAAAAAAAAATACCACAGACTAGATGGTCTAGCGTTATTTGCTGAAGTTATCAGAACTGCTTATCCACGGTTTATCTTATTTGCTTACTATGTCATAAAAAGTTCGCTGTGACTCAGATGTTTCACTTTCTTCCCAACAGCACGTATTGGTAAAGTACATTATCTCTGAAAATATTGACATGATTGATTCGACGAATGATTGATGTGTGAAAATCATCGAAATCATTTCCAGTTGTGTTCACACCAATTTTGATTAGGAGTGTCGACTATATCAAATGACAGAGCCGGCAGTAATCGATAATAAAATATAATTTATTACTTCTACAAACACGACAAACATAATTACAAAGTAACGTCAGGTAAATATAGCAAACCATTTACGGCCAATATAAGTTGAAGCATGTTGAAATTTTGTGCATATAAGTTTTAGGGCGGATGATTATAAATAGGGCGGATTAATCACTGGCAGCGTACAGGGGGGCGGTACGCCCCGGGTTCCAATCTCCAATGGGTGACAATCTACGTCTGCAGCAACTGTCACTCACTTTGACTATCAATTTTGATTTTCGACAATCTAATACAACACATCAAAATATTGAAAATGTCCTTGGTGAAACAGTGTACAAAGACAGTGCAGAAATGAAATGGATGGAGAGAGCCTGGTAATCAAGATGAAAGACAAAGCGGATGTTTCCAAAGAAGTAGTGATCGATGGAGCCGGGACAAATGCTGAAACGAAAGTGTAACTGAAAAAATCTACTAAGAAACACTAAGTCAAAAACGAATTTTGGAAATGCCAGCCCGGGTAAACTTGGTTGAATCATGAGCAGCTGTATGGCATCACAAACAGTGGAAGGTGTCTGTCTCAGTCCGAAATATCGCTCCATGAGGGTTTACTAGTTTTAGTTTTCTTTCGAAAGTGGAAAGTCTTTGGTGTTTAAGGAATCCTGGTCCTGTCTAATGTGTGCGGTAGTTGTTAGTCCATTCGTCTGATGATAATCTCGTTCCTATGCTATCGGCGACTGCTTCATGACATTCAATCCGTCGACAGCGCTCACTAATATGAAGCGGATTTTTTAACAGCAACATACAGAGATCCTGGGTTGGTCGAGGTGGGCCACTCGCATGGCTTGCTCGATCCCCGGACTTAAACCCCCTGGATTATTTCTTCTGGGGATATCTGAAGACATTAGATTACGCTACTGCATTGGCGAATTGGGATGATTTGCGAAATCGGCTAACTGATGGGTGTAACTCAATTAGAAACATCCCTGGTGTGTTTGAAAGAGTTCGGCAGTCCATGACGAGAAAATTGAATACTTGTATCCAGGCTGGAGGAAATCATTTCGAAAATTTATTGTAGATTAAGCAACTAACATGTACTTTTCGATAATAAAATGTAAATGTCGTAAATTTTTGTTCGCCCTATACTTCTAAACAACGAAGGTTTTCAAAAATCATCATAGATATTCCTTGACATATTCTTAGAATACGTCAAGGAATAACCCCTTGAATTTTTGCCGAATGTTTATCTAACACCCTGTATAACACTAGAGAGTATTTGATATAAAAATTGTTTGAAATGCTTTCTTCTATTACTATTATTCAAAAGACTGGTCAGGTCTAGCTTTTATGACATTCGAAACGTTCTTTAGATATAAGTACCAAACAACTAAGGGACTACATTTTAATTGTTTCATATGTCTCAAATCGTTATGGAATTTTCTCATGGTATTTAGATAACAAACGTTGGTATGCTCCAGATTCTCGAAAGACTGAATTATCTCATACACTGTAACTTTAGGAATGCAATATATTGACGCGACATGACTCAACTGATAGTGTGAATGGTACGACACTTTATGCTGAGAAACATGATTACTGTCTAGGTTTTATAAGTTGGAAAAAATTGTGGGAAATAATCCACTGTCAAATGACTTTCACAAAACATCATGAAAATACGCAAATTCCACAGGTATATAAATTTCTGGAATATTCAACATGCCAATGATTTGTAATAAATGAGTAAGAAATTTTAGTACCAATAAATGCGTATTTTTTTGAAATACAGAGTGTGTGGTGCAACTTTACTTGAAAGCCAAGATCCTTTTCCAAGCAACGGAGACGAAAAAATATTTTGAATCAGATGCAAATTTGTAATAAATGGTACAAAATTAAGTGATAGTTTAAAAAAGTGTGCAATAAATACTGGTTAGTTTAAAATTCATTCCGATGTCTGAATATCTGAATCGAAATAATAACAATAATACGCCTAGGAAGAGCTTTTCAAAACACTTTTTGTATCATAACGCACTTCTACTTTCACTATCAGCTCAAAACATTGGTGTAATCTTAATTTTGCTTGACTTATTTCGTATTTTCTCTGCATCCACCCCATTGATTTCTTCAATCGTATCTTCATCACCAAATTATCAAAAACTGCTGTTACTTTCTTGATTCCTTCCCTGATCAGTTTTATAACTCTTTCACTGAATTTATTGTGACGTATACCTTTCCTAGTTGGCCCCATATCTTTTCGATTTGATTGAAAACACAATAATACCGTGGTTTTCTCTAAAGTGTAGGTTCTTCAGCAGCTACAAAATCATCATTAACATAGATACCTGTTTCTTCTCAATTCCTTCGTTCCCAATATTTCAGTAGTAGGTACCTTTTTGAGTTTGTGAACAGCTCCTTGGTCATATTTTGGGTTCTTCTATCTAAAACTCTTGTTTCTTTCACCGTACCTATACGTCATTCACTGACTAAAATATTATTGTAATCTACTATACATAAAACGGCTTTCAAGCGTCCATGTTTTGTTAAACAGCCTTGCAACTATCAGCACAAAAACGCCTTCAATTTGAAACAAATTCAGATACTTTTGCGCGTGACCCCACTTATACCTCATTAACACCGGCACGTGCATTGTCCTTTTCTGTATAATTGTGCAAAATGCGGCACATTTAACTGTACCAATGCACGAACGTGGATCTAAAATTCCGCACAATTAGTGCCTCCACGAACTTGAACCCACTTAACTCCGCAAACTTAGTGCGCCTTCAACTTTGTGTTTGGAATAAGTTTCAAATTAATAATTTTTCTTATTTGAAACCATTGTTTTAAAATCGTGCAAAAAAAAATGTTTTCAACTCGACTCGGTTTTAAGATTAATTAAAACAATTCAATCCACAAATATGTTTGTAGTCTAAAGCCTTGTAAGGAGCCCAAGCAATAGTCTTGCTGTACTCCTTTTCCGAGTTAGTAGATATTCTGTGAATATTGACAGTGATTTTCAATAAACTCTTTGGCCTGTCATCGGGGTCATGACCCCCCTGGGCCCAGGTCAACCGGTGATTCCATGACTCGTTTCAAATAAATTTTCATTTACGCTGTCTTTGTGGAAGGATACTAATTCAGACTGTATTCGTTTTGATTCCGAGAGACCTCATAAAGCCGTCCTGATGACTAGGAAAGTACGAAACAGCTGTCGGCGGATGATGAGCTCTCGGAATTAGATCGAAAACATCTATTCACTTCAGATTGCCTTTGCGTTCCTCTTTACGCAATAGAAACTTGATTGCGTTTTGGGTTGGCCAGAACAACAAAATTGTTGGCTGCCTGTCAATGAGTAGATATTCATCTAAATTTAGATTTCATAGCTCGTTTCAAATTAAGTTACAACTAGTGAATGTAGATGTCAGTTACTTTTCATTTATAATGTCTGCCGTTTTTATTTCGAGAGAACTCATAAAGCCGGCCTGATGAGTGGGAAACTACAAAACAGCTATGGGCGGATGATGAGCTTTCGGAATTAAATCGAAAACACTCCTACTCCCTCTAACAGAGTTAATTAAATCTTCTTCAGTTGATATAAAAGGTAATGAAAAAAAAATTGCATAAAAGTTAAACGGTATATCACACTGCATCTTTTTTTAAATTCATAAATTTTGTTGTTGTGCTATTGGTTGAGGAATGACGTCATTGGCATTATTATTTTTAATTGAACTAAAAATTTATAACACTATGTTATACTTAGTATCGTTAGAAATCTTTTTTTTCTCATTTCAGTATTACTAATATTATTTCACCTCTCTCTATAGATGGAGTGTGTTTCGCATTTTTGTGTTCAACTCTGTAATTATCTTACATATTGCTTGATTTGTTCAAAAATTGACGTCCGTGGGGTGAGTGATTACTGGATCCGAGAGTCATGTGACCTGAGAAGGCGGAGTGAACCAAGAATTACGGCCTTCTGCATTCTTCCAGCTAAGTTTTCTGCCGCATCATGGCAAGCCGGTATGATTTTCAAGTTCGAGAGCAGTGTATTCATCATTCCACCAAGGAGCCCTATTACCAGAACCACCATCTTGACATAATGGTTTGAATAAAGCCTGCGGAGTTCAAAGAGTAAATGTCGATATTTTGTCCGGTTTTCCTCCTCCTTTCGGACGATGTTCGTTTCGCCAGGAGCCGAGAACTCTATAACGAAAATCGTCCTACTTTGATGGTCGAGGAGGACTACATCAGGCTTATTGGCTTGTATTTGCCCGAGGGAAATGAGTAGTTCCAATAGATTCGGCACTTCTCATTCTCCACAACGGACTCAATATCCCCCGTATAAAAAGGCAACACCGGTGTCCCGTCTATACCGTACGAGTGTCGTAGGTGGTAGTACAACACTCGTAAGGCCGCGTTTCGCCTGTGGATATAGGCTGAGGCCGCATAAGCTGGACAAGCTGACAGCAAATGCATTATGGTCTCAGCTGCTATTATTAGTATAATCATAATTTTTTTTTCTTTTTCCATGAGGAATGTACTAGTCAGGCCCTGTTTCCGGAGCTCCGATACTACCGGAGGGTGCGCTGGTGTGTAATTAACCCCAGTAAACACTCCCCACATCCGTGGGGTGAGTGATTACTGGGTTCGAGAGTCATGTGCCCTGAGAAGACGGAGTGAACCAAGAATTACGGCCTTCTGCATTCTTCCGGCCAAGTTTTCTGCCGCATCATGGCAAGCCAGTATGATTTTCAAGTTTGAGAGCAGTGTGTCCATCATTCCACCAAGGACCCCTATTATCAGAACCACCATCTTGACAGCGAAGTTCAAAGAGAAGATCTCGATATATAGTCCATTTTTCCTCCTCTTTTCGGACGATGTTCGTTTCGCCAGGAGCTGAAAACTCAATGACGAAAATCGTCCTACTTTGATGGTCGAGGAGGACTACATCAGGCTTATTGGCTTGTATTTGCCTGAGGGTGGGGAATGAGTAGTTCCAATAGATTCAGCACTTCTCATTCTCCACAACGGACTCAATATCCCCCGGAGCATAAGGCAACACCGGTGTCTCGTCTACACCACACGAGTGTAGTAGATAGTAGTACAACACTCGTAGGGCCCTGTTATGCCTGTGGATATAGGCTGAGACCGCATAAATTGGACGAGCTGACAGAAAATGCATTATGGTCTCAGCTGCCCCACGACACGCTCTGCATCTAGTGTCAGGGACCCCTATAACCATCACGCGACAACGGTAGACGAGGGTGTTGAAGACACCATCCTGGCAGGCCATTATGAATCCCTCGGTTTCTGACTTCAGCCCACTTGCCCTGAGAAAACCGAATGTCAGGATTCTGGATAAGCCAAGGTCTTCAATGTTCTTGAAGAAGACCCCATGCATTGGCTTATCCCTATGTAGCTGTAGGAGCCTGTCACACTCCGCAGCTTTCACGTGAGCTTTTTGATGAACGGGATCCAACTCGGTGACAGAGTTTGGTTTCGTCCGTTCAGTGTCAAATACGAGACCGAGTTCATCGGCTGCACGGGTTGCTGCCTTGAAAAGAAATGATCCAATCCCTGCTTTTTCGTGATCGCATACTAAGCAGAGAAGGGGATCTGAACTCCTGATGACTTTACAGGCTCCATCCAGTACCATTCTGTTGTGTAGACACTCCAAACTCAAAAGTCCACGGCCTCCCGTTGTCTGGAGATGTCTTGACCATTATTATTATTATCATTATAAGTAGATATAACTTTCCCGGATGCTTATTTTTTGAAGAACAATACTATTTGTTTTTCTATTGGCTTCTGGTGGTGAACGAATCGCTCGCGGCCACCGCACCGCCCGACTAAATAGCAGCCTTACTAGGGCTTTCACGAGGAAGCGGATTGAACAAACTCGCAGCGATACGAGAACCGGAAAACATATCTTTGATGGGAGCCGAGAAGAACCTCGGGTGTAGGACTGGTAGGTGGTGAACGAATCGCCCTCAACTGTCGCACTTCCACTGAATAACAGCCTTACCAGGGCTTTCACGAAGAGGAAGATTGAAGGAACTCTCAGCCAGGACACGAAAACATTTCTTTAAATCGAGCAGAGGGCCTCGGATCGAGTGTTGCGGGACTGGTAGCCGGTGAACTGTCTCAGCCTTATTAGGGCTTTCACGAAGAGCAGATTGAAGGAACTCGCAGCGA
The DNA here is from genome assembly GCA_958502065.1 of Chrysolina americana. NCBI lineage: Eukaryota > Metazoa > Arthropoda > Insecta > Coleoptera > Chrysomelidae > Chrysolina > Chrysolina americana. The sequence continues at coordinate 53,346,552 of OY293420.1, read as the reverse complement.
GAATTAGAAAACATAGGACATGTCTTCGATTGGAGCCGAGGGCCTTGGATCAGGTGTTTTGGTACTGGTAGCCAGTGAACGAATCGCCGCGGCCACCGCACAGCCCAATTAAATAGCAGCCTTACTAAGACTTTCGCGAGGAGGCGGATTGAAAGAACTCGTAGCGAGAAGTGAACTGAAAAATATTTCTTCGATGAGAGCAAAGAAGGGCCTCGGGTCAGGTGTTGCGGGACTGGTAGCTGTAGAACAAATCGCCCTCGGCAACCGCACCTCCCGGCTGGATAGCAGCCTTACCAGGGCTTTCATGAAGAGGAGAATTGAAGAAACTCGCAGCGAGAACTGGAAAACATAAGACATATCTTCGATCAGGGGTTTTGGGACTGGTAGCTGGTGTGAATCGCCCGCGGCCACCGCAGCACCCGACTAAATAGCATCCTTACGAGTGCTTTCACGAAGAGGAGGATCGAAGGAACTCACAGCGAGAACTGGAAAACATTTCTTTCAATCGAACAGAGGGCCTCGGATCGAGTGTTGCGGGACTGGTAGCCGGTGAACGAATCGCCCGCGGACACCGCACCGCCCGTATAAATAGCAGCCTGACTATGACTTTCACGAGGCGGATTGAACAAATTCGCCGCGGACAAGAACCAGAAAACATGCCCTTGATGGGAGCCGAGGAGGACCTCGGATCGGGTGTTGTGGGACTGGTAGTCGGTGAACGAATCGCCCTCGACCACCGTACCATCCGGCTGAATGGCAGCCTTATTAGGGCTGTCACGAAGAGGAAGATTGAAGGAACTCACAGCGAGAACTGGAAAACATTTCTTTCAATCGAACAGAGGTCCTCGGATCGAGTGTTGCGGGACTGGTAGCCGGTGAACGAATCGCCCGCGGCCACCGCACCGCCCGTCTAAATAGCAGCCTGACTATGACTTTCACTTTCAGATCGGGTATTGTGGGACTGGTAGTCGGTGAACGAATCGCTCTCGACCGCCGCACCATCCGGCTGAATAGCAGCCTTACCAGGGCTTTCACGAAGAGGAGGATTGAAGGAAGTTGCAGCGATAACTGGAAAACATTCCATTAAATCGAGCAGAGGGCCTCGGATTGAGTGTTGCGGGACTGGTGGCTTCCAATTTTCAAATAAGGACATGTATTGTTTATTGAATTTTTTCGAATTTCTCACATTGGAGGAGAACTCTTGAACACGTGTTTGATATATTCCAATATGAAGTGTCTGAAGAAATGTTGGGAGTGTGATAGCAGAGATAGTTTTTCCAGCCAGCAACTGTTTCTTAAGGACGCTTATTGTATATGTTTGTGTTTGGAAGTTAGAACAGCTATTGCTGGGATTTTTTCTTCATACCCCTTTTGTTTTCAGAACTGTGCCAGTATAGATGTATCAATTTATTCTCAGAGGTACGTTAAATATGAAACTGATTTTCTTCCTTTCTTCCAACTTTTTTTAATTTGAATTTTCTAAAAGCTACTTACATGCTACTCAAAATTATGAGGAGATTTTTGACATGTAAAGATGTTGAATGAAACGAATGATTTCGACTAAGTTGTTGGCAAATATATATCTGTGTAAAGTGTACCAGGAGACAACCGAAGTTCATAAAATTAAAATGATTCATAACAATTTAAATCAATAAACATTTACTAGATAATGCAAAATAGAAATCAACTTCAAAGCCTTCCATAAGCTAGCCAAACAAAAGCTACCAACAGAACAGCACAGCTGCAGAATTGTGTGAGCACAAAGCAATGGCCGACTGCTTGATATTTCATTTAGTCACATTGGCTTTGCTTTTCATAACTTACTACAGTTCTTCTGCAGATTCTGTAATCAGTCTTTGGGTTAATTTTTCTGCTAGACACACTCATGATCTTCCACTTCATAATTCCCTGGAATCCCACTGATGCAGTGCTTCAGTTCCCTGGACCAAATAGGCCTTGACAGCATATGTATCCTTGTTCTACACATCCCTTCTATCAATAGCATGTATTTTTCCTTCCATCTTAAATTTATATTTTCAATATTTATATTTTCTAATATGGAATGACCACTAAGAAATCACTTTCAAAGTTGAGCTGGATAGATTTATCATGTTCAGAGAAATACATGGTTCATATTTCAGTTTCATTAATTGAAAAATGAACATTGAAATATATTTGCAGAGCAGAAACAGGCATCTGAACTTCCACTCAACATATATAAAATTATATTTTCACAGAGGTTTTTTGGAAATTGGCAAGAAACCATTTCAGAACAATATCTCATGTTCAACTCTCAATTTTCAAAAATAAATTATTTTCAATTACATCATGTGAAGGCAGTACAGCCTGAAGTATTTATCACCTAGATAGTTGAACATTACAAATGACAGTAATAGGTTCCTTTCAATTTATCTTATCTCAACTACCTTGGTATTAAGTTACTACATAATCATGTTTATGCACTAATTGACCATTTAACATCAACTAATGAACTCTTGACCTGCTGAAAAGGAAACAAATAGACTAGGTGTGACAGACAGATATAAATTCTAGTTGGCATAAAAACATTCTTTAACACAAAATTTCAAGTTAAATGAATATTAATGAGTAAAAATTAACAAAATAACAGAGAAAAACCACACTTTGATTAAAAGTAATAATTCAAGGTATTTCTATGCTGATGAAAGGACTCATACTTATGTTTAATATTGTGGTCTCAATTCCAGATTACCAATTATCTTGAAAATTATACTTTTATAATACATGCAATATGTTAATATGTTCTGATAGGTAGTGTGTATATTTTTTTTTCATTTTCTGAAATGGATTCTATTTATACATTCCAACACATATAATTAATTTGATCAATAATGTCCATGAACTGAATAATATTCCACATTCAGTCAGGAAAAGGTCCTGGTATGTTCTTAAAACATTAATAAAAACGCTTTTCATGCAGAAAAGTTCAATGATGCACAGTACTAAAGATGCATTAACTTCTATCAAACCAGGCAAACACATCTAAGCGATTGTGCACCTATCATGTAGCAAATGCATTTAAAATATGCAGACCCAATAGTTAAGGCTATTTTCATTATTTATTCAATTTTTAATTTATTATTTTGTAAGATTAATTCACCTAATATTGAAGGTATATTTATCAACAAATTAACTACTGTCAAACCCCCTCCTAAGAAATCCCAGATATCATAAGATATTTTGTTAGCAACCATAGGTGCATCGCTAGACAATTTTCAAATGGTCTTATTTTCTTATCCTCCCTATGTTCCTCTACTGAAACTGAATTTGAACAAAAAAATCAGGTCTACTGGAAAAACTATGGTTGGGAAACAACACATGAATTTACCTTCAGGCACAGTATGTCCATTTCTTTTACAGGTTAGGTAATAATTGTTTTCTGTCACTTATCTACTGTTTCTCATATTTGTCACTTTTAGACTTTTCATTTGATCTAACTAAAGAGTGTAATGTATTTCAAAGAACTATAAACACAATAACTTTCATCTATTTTTTTGACAGAAAATGTTGAGGGTGATAGAAAACTTGGACAGTTTTTCTCACAGACTTTTTATTTCTACTGGTCTTCTAAAGGATGATAAAAACAACTCTAAGAGCAAAACATTCTGTAGGATAAATAAATCATCTTTAGTGCCATTTTTGTGAATGTTATGTGTGGATTTCAGGATGTTAATGGAATATACACCTATAGAACCTAGTGTTTTAAATAATTAGCACGTTTCCTCTACTAATCTACCTATAAATTATTAATAAAGCTAAACATTCTCACTTTATTAAAATTTTCTCACAAACTGTTCACTGCACTGAACCTACAAAATTTGGATCTATAACACAGTGACATATCTCGCTAACCACAACTTTAATATTCTCTCATGTCATCAATTACATTTCATCCTAGACTCACTTGATATGCTTGGAATGCCTACCTCAACTTGGTATTTGTATGGTTTAAATTTTAAACCTCAATTTCTCCTCATACGTGGAACAGTCAAATACCTACAGAGGAAATTAAAATTGTGGTGCGATTTTAGTCATTAATTCATTTGAAACAACATGAATTACTGAGAAAAAAATATGGATTATGTCTTGAAAAGCAGGGAATTGATTTATATAGGAAAAATAACACTGTTCTTCTCAGTGGGGCGGGGCTAAAACTGTTTACATTCTTGTCCAGTAACTAGAAGTAGGTAGCAATAATTGAACTCTGATCAAGAGTAATGGCCAAAACATCATGCTTTTAAACTGAACTAGGGGTGTCATAGCACAGAAAAGTATTAGATATGAACGATCAGATACATCAGGAACAAACCTATCATTTTTTTTATTTGGGCCTTGCAAGGTCGAGGCACGGGCACAGGTACAATGGAGACTACGTCACCAGCTAGCCGCCACTAGAACACTTCCCTTTTCCTCACTTTAACTTGAACATTGTCACATCATCTGTGATTAAAATTGTATTGTCATTTCTGTCGTTATAACTCTTCTACCACCTTTATTATATTATTTTCACTTTAAATATTCTACCAAAGGAAACAACTTTGCTCTTGGATTCACGCAGACATATCACTCCCACTCAAAGTGCATGACGAGTAAATGCTCTCATTCGACCAGAAATGTTGTGTTTTATGCAGTTTTTCATGATATCTGTACATTTTTTATGCGCATTCTGAATGATTTGCTACAATACTGGATACAATATCATATCTGGTTATAAATTTATTTGCTGAATGCGTCTTAGTACAAAAAAATACTTTTTCCAAAATATTTTTTTAAATTTGCCGCCGTACAAACTTCAATGTTAGAACGAAAAATCAGTTTTATTGTTGATTCGAATTCCATTTTGTCGTTACCAAATTTCCGATTTTCTAAAATCCTAATATTTTGCATAAACTTCACAGTAGGCAGTAAATATTAAAAATAGTGAAAATGAACTATTTTCAGTGGCGAGCGAGCGGTAGCACGTGATCGCCGATCAAGTGTTACGATGAATCCTTGTGCTTCTAGAGACCTAGGTTATCCAATATCCAATAATCAAATTTATTGGAATTGATCGATGTTATCCAATAATCAAATTCATTGGAATTCATCGATGTAATGTTTTTTTTACCGAACGCCAAACACATAAGTCGAAGCTGGAGTGACCGAACGCATGTGAATGTGGAAAGAGAATGATCCGGCGCTGTCACATTTGCAATAACCGAACGCACCTAATATTCCAAGCTTCATGTAGTGCGCGTCACCGTAAAGGCCGATCCTGATACATACGTGACCATGCGGGGTTTTTGAAGCACGTGCGACTTACACGCATATGCATTTTTGACCCTTATACCTGAAAACTGCATGACAACTCACGTTCATGTGCCTTTCACTAGCGTTTCTATGGCAATGTCATATTTTATTGGTTTTGTAATAATTTTGTCAATCTGGCATTTGGGTTTTTCAAATAATCCCGACATATTTTTCGCTGTATCTACTATTATTTAAATCAGAACATGTCTTAACTCTGTGCGTGCATTTTTCACACACGCCGACCGACTCAGATACATTGACAAGAATGCATTTCTAATGCAAAAATTGCTGCCACAGATTACGGAAACAGAGTTCCGTAATCTGTGACTGCTGCTGTGCATCCTGTTTTAGCATTAGGTTACGACCCTTACCGGTGAATATTTGAAGCTGTTTATCAAGTACAATCACGTTTCATCTACTGCTTTGTTTCTTTACAACAATACAACTTCACCTTGATTCAGCTCTGAATCGAATTTTTTTTCAAACTTTTAAAGTTTATTTTATATAACGTTTCCCAAATACTAGCGCTACTCGTGTTTTCTTCTGGAATATTGAGTAGTGACAATGTGAAAGTTTCAGGAAAATATTACACAGCCTTTCATGAGCGGTGTAGCTTTGAACTGTGTGAAGTAACGATGCAAACATATCCGTCAGAGTCGCTGCAGGAGTACGATTTCAAATGGAATGAGAAAAATAGAGTGTCTTCAATCTCAAATTGGGAAAACGGACATAAAAACAGGGGTAACACGACGGGTTGTATTTATATTCATTCCACTTTTTACAAATTTTTCCACCAGAATGTTTTGATAACACTTATAATTAACAATTTTGAACAATAGGAAAAACACCCTATGGAATCACAACGATAAAGTTGAACGAAACTACAAATAACAACGATTACCATATATCAGTGTACTGTCTAATGTAACCATTTTCCCAGCGATAGTAGCGTGTGTGTGGCACCATCGATCGAATCAATCTCCAGTACGCCGGCACGTACGAGTGACAAGCAATAATATATTACATTAAGGCAGGGCCACATATGCGCGGTGGCGATGGCGACAGCGGTGGCGGTAATCACTTAACACATACATGAGCGGTAGAAATGCGGTCGCTCATTTGTATTTCGTATTTTGCACGAAATACAAATTTTCTTCCTTCAAGTATATTGAAGCGTGCACACAGCTTGACAAATTCAATTTCTATTGACTCTATGAAAAACATCCATTTGGAAATGAATATTTGAAATACTTATCTATGGATTTCGAAGAGGAAGTATTACTTTTGGCAGCCGCCAATGAAGAAGAACAACGAGAGTTGCTCCATCATAGGAACCGAAGGTACGTTTTTGTTTAAATGTGTTGGATTGAAAATAAAATTTTCTCAACTTGATTTTAGGAAAAGACAATTGGTTCATAAAATAAATCACACAACATTAATATTTTACCATATACTTACCATCCAAACCTTCAACATTTAAACTTTTTGCAATTTCGTCCCATGCTTTATTCTTAATCCGAATGTTATTGTAATGAGGATGGGATAAATCATATAACACCCTGCATTTCTTAACATGTTCTATAATTTTCTCCGTAACACTTTCTTCAATGTTAGACATTTTCTCTAGCGGTACGCGTTTCAATAGCGGTCGAACGCGACAGGCTATGTTGGACCGCCACCGCGTATTAGAACGCTGCCGTACCGCTCTGACCCCAGACATGTTGCGACAAGTGTGCCACGGCATATTTGATTGTACATGTCACGTCTCAACGCCACCGCGTTCTCCACCGCCACCGCGTATATGTGGTCTTGCCTTTACGAGTGCGAAAGTTTTTCTAACGATTGGGAAATATTGTAGCACGAAGAGCACGCGAGTGCGAAAATCCCACGAGTGTAAAAATCACTTCGCACACGTAAATTTATTCTATTTTCCATCTAACGTCATCTATTTTGAATAATTATTTTGAAATGCAAATATTTTCTTCAATATTATACCGAAGAGTTTAAGAACACACCAAGAACAGATATGACCAATTAGCTCAGTTGGTAAAGCGAAGTGACTTGCAATCGGTAGTACGCAGAATCGAACCCCACCAGTGTCAAACTTTTTTTTTCTTGATGAAAAAATGATTCTCTTCAAATAGATTGTTTTTTGAAATTATAAATTTGATAACTTGAAGCGGTAAACCTAAACAGAAATTCAGCATTTGACAGCTTATCCACACGCGTGCGATTTATACTTTCCGCACCCGTTTACTTTCACTTTTTTTAGAGCTTGCAAATGCGGCAAACACTAAATATATGGGAATACGCAAATAAATTTACTTCTCATGCGTCAAGTTTGATAATTATTCCATATACCTACCTAGGAATCGCACACGTTAAAATCCTTGGCTCGCACAAGTTTCGACTTCTGAGGGCTGTCGTTCGTAGGGTTAACAGAAAAAACAACTTTAAGAAACAACAAAAAAAATTTCTTGGCATCCATAGCTACGAAACAAATAGGTATTTTATATTTGATGACATCATTTATTTGTGAATAAAATTTATAATTCTTATTTGAAAATTTTAACAAGTTGGCTATTATAATTTGTCCATTGAATAATTTTCCATTTTCGAAAAAATAGTCCTATGTAGGTATAATACCTCGAGGTAAAGTCACATTCTCGGACACCACTTGGATGTTGGCTTTATTTTCCGTGGACGTATTGCTGTTTTCAAGAAGAAGGTTATAATATTAATGCAATCGATTTTATTATGAACATATAATTTTATTATTGCCCTACTGATTTGGTTCCGTCACGACAATGGCAGTAATATAATATAGGTATATTCATATTATAGTTTTCCTCAACGTCTCACATTTTCCTTGTTTGTACTCCTGTAGTATTTGTTAATACCTAATAGAGTACGTAGAAAGCTCAAACTCATTGACCGTGACTGAAACCAAAAATGTAGATACCTATTCTTTGCTGAAACCTAGACATAGAACACTATTTAAAATTTGCCTAATGGTGTATTTTAGGTTGCATAAACTAAAGGTTCAATTCATGCCACTTGAAGAAGACGTTTCCTTCACTATTACTATTCTTTTTTTCATGATAGATCTTATACTCTGTATTGACTAGGTATATATACTCCTCGTCATCGATTTTGAGCAACCATGGAACACTTGTCTTTATTAGGTAGATTAGCAAATTGTTATAAGTCGCTAGCAAATGTTATTCACATTGTTTTTTTCCATTGTTCAAAGTCAGATATGCTGTGGTTGACGGTTGTCCACATATTACTGATATGATATTTGCTAATTGTATTGAAAAGTTCATAACATTTTGGACTTCTTCGGTAGATTTGAAACCATTTCTCTTGCGTCATTAAAATTTTACAAGTACCTATTTACCTATTCGTTTCTTTTCTGCCTTCAAAATAATGTAATTTTTTTCGTGTGGGCGGCTTTGGCTTTAGGGCATTAGGTGTGGATATGGATGAAATGGATGGTGTCAAACATGTTCAATAGAAGCGAATAAGCGTTTAATGGCAGACGGGCATATGGGTCAATCTTCCTAGGTGATTACCGTCTAATTGCATTTTTTATTGTTGGGCAGGAAAACATTACAATGTCACGTGATTTTGGCAATCGAATATTTGAGGTTATATATCGTTTTGTTCAAGTTCCATAATTAGCATTTCCTAATATTATTTCAGGCTAAAAGTGTACAGTGCATATTGTAGTGAACTCAGCCTACCTTGGCCACATTGGATATGGAAATTTTTCGAGAAAAAAAAGGGAACTTGTACCTCTACACTTGTTCTGTAATTCCCACCGAAGAATGAAGAATTCAAAATTATAAGATAAGGTTTGGCGCAATTTTTCTTGATTGGGGACTTTTTTGGTGGTGGGTGAAGTGCACTTCGATTATTCGCAAATATGGAAATTTGAAAATATTGTCCTCATTTTTCTTGTGAGGAAATATAACAAATGCGATGAGTGTAATTAGGGATATATTATTTACATCCGCAATATCATTCAATTTGTTTCAATAACGAAGTTGAAAAAAGATTAACCCTTTCTGTTTACAATGATCATTTGAAAGGGTTTCAATTCCTATAGATAGCCCGTAGCTGACTGAAGAATATTAATAACTGAGGTGAGCAATTTTCATTTATTTATACTCTACCATTTTGGTTCATGAAATAAAGTTAAAAAATGTCACCATTTCTACCTCTGAAGGTTCGAAGAATTTTTGTACGCTCTAATAATACTTGGACTATTTCTGCAAAATTGTTGATATAGGTATGTAGGTATACATACATATTATCCCATCTTTGAAGGAAATGATACTCAAAATTTTAATTTATATTCATTATGTGTGTATATATCGATACCCCCAACGAACAAAGCTGTAACTGAAGTTACAGCTATTTTCAGTTATAGGTGTAGACGTATTCAGCTTAAAAAACTGATGCTGACGATAAAAAAAACATATCTCTAGACCAAGTAGTTACGAATAAATCTACTTGAAAGAAGTTGTATTTCGATTTAAATATTGAAGAAAAATTTCAGTATTTTGGCTCTCCTGAAATATGATGAAAAATGAGTTACGTCTTTGTTCGTTGGGAGTGTCGATATATACCTATCTACCTAGTGATTTGTTTTTCATTTATGACTTATTTACTTATTTGTGGAGATTCATGTTGATTGTTGACCTAGAATATTACAACTTTTTTGTAAGTTTAAGTGGGTACCAGATAATGGAGTGAAAGCCGAAACTGGTCACAATATAATTAAAAAAAAAAACAGTGAAAAATCAAAAGATGTAATTTTCTTAGTTCAATAAAAACATGTACAATTACAATACCTATATTGTGCTAAAACGTATAAAGAGTAGGTACAGGAATTACATTTAATACACGCGTTTTGGTAAAGAAAAGTGAAGTACCGCCGTGCTATCTTTATTTAGGTAAATGTCTAGATGTTGATGTTGGTAACACAATATGAAATAATGTCGATTGACAAAATAATTTTTTTTTTCGCCTCTCTTACTCTGTTTATTATAATAATATTATAATTTGATGGCGTTACGAAACTGCCTCTGACCTTGAGTGTCTGCAATAATGTACCTACCATCATCCTTTCCCCACAGATGAGTTAAAAGAAGGCATGCCTGTATTACCTGCTAGTTATACTAACCAGTTTTACCACTCATCTATTTATACATTCTACCGTTGATTTGCCATTTCCCTTCTCTTTTTTGTTCATTAGTGCCACACACTGATTTCCAAATTTGATCTTTGGAAAAAATTTACTTATTTAATGTTTTCCTACTTGTTGCATACTTTTAGGACACGCTGTATAACTGTTCTTTGCATGAAATCGTTAACGCTGTTAGTTTCTGGTGTGGATGGTTGACTGATGGTGTACAGCGCCGGATTAGATATTTTTTTCTTACCGACCTCAATCATTTTTGAAGCCGACTCCATCCTAATGAACACAATACGATGCTGAATACTAACAACCTCGACAAATCTCATCTGATATTATTTTTCCGATACGACATTATTTGCCTATTTTATATGTCTGAAATATACAGGGTGGAGCAATATATTTTTAATATCAAACTTTATTAGCACAATGCTCTTCATTATACTTACTAATAAATTGCATACACGAATCGAAATACAGGCCTAGATACAAACATATTAACGTCATATTTTAATTATCATTTTGGGGGAAAAACAGTAAAATGAGTGAATTGCTGTAACTAGGTAATTTAAAGGTTTGTCCATCCTCAAATCAATAAGTTGCTTTTACAAATAATGACACAAACGAATTTTTAAAACTTTCCAAGGAGACACATCTTTTCATTTCATATGGCAGGTTGTTGAACTTGTTGTAAATGAGGTATCACACATTGGTCTGTCTTCTGGACACAACCACCTTAATTTGAATGAGTAATCAGAAGTCTTGGTCTTTTTTTGTATAATTATAAAATAGATTCTGGAAAAACTGGACCTTCCTCGGGACCTTCTCAAACTCTGTGGTGATCTCCAACTACAAAGTTATCTGTAGGATCGAAATCAGAAATAGATTGGTTGTTGGGAGAAGAACTTACTCCTGAAATCTTTTTGATTACCTACATTATACGCTTTTATTTAGCTTCACCTGTATGTATGTAGGTTTCTAACCGACTCCTTTACATTTGATTTTGACCCACTTTGAACGGACAAATTCAATTGAAACTTTGTACTTATAATTATCAAGAACCGGTGTCGATACGATAATTTGATGAATTTGTCTCATTATCCCGATCAGGATCGCCAGAATTAAGTAATTTGCCTCATATATACTCTGTGTGAGAGACTTCGCCAGAATTTAAAAATCCGCGTCGTGGATGGGTAATTAATGCGCCTGCTGCCTTCGTTGGATAGGGTCGCTATTTTTTTGTTCAGGCTCTCTCTCCGGAGATTTTTTTAATAATGAATTGATAACTAAAAAGTGAAAATTTAAATATAGTTTTGAACAACTAAAAATACGTTTTTATAACACATTGAACTAAAAAGTAAATTAATTGTTTATATTTGGCAGAAAATAATAATACATGAAAAATATTAGTATCACTGTGAAATAAGTGTGGGGCGCTTTATTTCATACTTTCGTATATCGATTATCTTTTAGTTCCAGAGAAAAAAAAACCTTGAAATAAGTATTTAATATTCAAACTTTTTTTATTATTCTTTAACGATAAATAATTTGTAACCCCCAAAAATGTTATAAAACTAGGAAAGTGGAATTTTCCTCTTTCAAAATTATTGACAACAAAGGCAAGATGACATAAATTAAATTGAAGGCCTCTTGAAACAATTGGAAGCATTAATGCGGTACTTATACATTTTTTGTGTGAGTTGAAAGTTTTGATGTCCTCTTTATTTTATATGTTGTTATTTTACTTTTTCCTTGATTAACACCCGAAGCTAAAAATAAACACCTGGACCTGGGTTAATTTGTAAAATTTTTCTGATTTAAAAAAGATTTTTTCAACTTTTTTTTTGCGAGTGAATATTTCTAATTTGATAGTTTCCTATGGAATGTGTAGATATTGAAAAAAAGTGCAACTTATTCCCCTATACACCTATTATTTCAAAACTGAAGAATATTTTTGTGTGTAATGCAGTGAGAAAACGGCACATTAGAGAACTCAAAACTCAATCAATAAGTTAAACTTTACAGAAAACAAATTCACGGGAATATCTGCACTGTAGGCCGAGACTGAATGCTGCAGCTATTGTATTATAGATGGCACAACCTATCACAATAAACATTTCATTGGTAGGTTAAAGTGCCGATATAGTTGAAACAATAGTTTTTTTTGTGCATGATTTGATTGATTTGTTGTCATGTCGTTTCTCTGGTCGCTAAATCGCTAAATAAGTAAAACTATGAAAATGAGAAATGGAATATCATTAAAAAACTGATATTATCAGTTATGGAGTCCAGGATTTTTATAGGAATATCGATAGAATAAATAGAACGAAAATGACAATGTTTCAGCAGGAATTTTATTTTATTATATTAACATGTTATGGAATAATATTGCATTGTCATCCAGTTCCGAGCTATATTTAAAGTTAGTTTAAAATCTATTGCAAAATTTGTTCCAGACAAAATTATGCAAACAAACAGGTGGGCAAGAAAACGCGTTAATAGACACGTAGTAAAAACATTTCAGTTTTTGGTTGATTTGGTACTGTTTATCATTATTTTTGTTCCTAATTATGTAATATTTTTAAAGTTTAAAGTTTAATTATTTTATATTATTTACAAGAAATAAGTAGATGCTACCCAAAATACCAAAACTAAGTAGGCACGTCAATTTCTTCTTCGTATCGTGAAATTGCAAAGATATTCAATAAAACCTACTTTCTTCAACTCTTACAGTATTCCAGATTTGTGTTGATGGCACACATCTTCAATTCTCAGTTCAGGTACAGTGTTATATAAAAACGTTTATTATTTTCTGAAGTTGGTACCTGGATTACCATACTAGTCGAAACCAATTACGGTAATTAATGTAATTTCCACTACCAAAACGTTAATTATTTTCCAAAATGTGTATGTACCTGGAATACCATAGCATTTGTATCGATGGTCCATTCAATGTATTTCTTGGCTTTAACCTAATTTTTTAAATCCCCGACAAATCTCGAAAAAAATCTACTTTTTACGGAAGTTGTACTTCTGGAATTATTCTGGTGACAGTTATGAATCTTATAAGAACATTAGATATTTTTGAAATACCACTTGAGTATGAGAATTTTAAAAATTATAGGTTAAAATCTAATTGGTTTTCAGCAATCAACTATTTTTTCTAATAATGGAATTTTCTCATATGTGAAAAGAAGATATGGAATTGCTATAGCACGCAAAGCAAAGAAATGAATTGCAATTAAATAAATTCACAAGGGATATATATTATTTTGGAATCCATGTATGTTTTCTTTTCCCCTTTTTTTATATTTACCACTCCATTTTTTATTCTGGAACTGCTGCCGTGATGTGAAGCCCCCTGGGCTTTCTGCAGCAAGCGGCAAATGCCTTTTCAACGTACTTTCCATAATACAATCCCTCTTGCTCAACACGTATTGAGTCAGCATTTGCAAAAGTACATTTTCAAATTGCAATTAAATGAAAACACATCCCTCTTTTTATATCTACCAGCCTTAAACTAATGAAGGTAAGAGTGGAGCCCGTGAAGTAAAGCCCCTCCCAGGCCAGAATTTTCTCTCTATGGACCTACCCCTGATAAACCGCTTGAATTTTAAAATTCCTGCCATTTTACAATAAATTTGGCCATTCTATATTATCTTGTTTTGACTTTTATTTCATTTCACTTATGTTATTCAAACTTGTTAACTGAACTAGTATTTTATTACAAATCACCGTCAAAATCATCTATTTCTTCTTATTTCTTGCTTTCGTTTTAAAATTCCCGCCATTTTACATTACCTCACCATTCAATCGATTCAATGGTACCCTCAACTGACTACTTAATCCTTAAGAACACTGATTTTGAGATTAGGTTCAGAGTTCCATATTTAATTCATGTTATCTTGTAATGAATTTTATATTATTTTACCTACTTTTATAATGCTATTCGAACTTGTTAATTGAACTAGTATTTTACTCTTATTCTTGCTTCAGTTTCAAAATTCCCGCGATGTTACAATTTGGCAATTCAATGTGGTACGCCTGGGCCTGACACTGATTCTGAGGTTAGGTTTATTATAGTTCTGCTATCTGCAACTTCCTCTTCTTAACATTTTATGCAACCTATACTTACAATTGAATTGTCATTTAGTTCTGATCTATCTTCAAAATTTCAAGTCTCCAGCTCATTGGGAAATTAGTTTGAAATAGATTCCGAAAGCACCGAAAAGAAAAACAAACTATGGACAAGAAAGCGAGTTGATTAAAACTTATTTGAAATACCTATCATGCTGCTCAGTTTCTACTCCACTTCGATATCTTGTATGGTTCAAAAGTTGGTACCTAGGAAGAATATATAAGATCCCACTGAATATCTTTCGGAATTGTTTTTCACTTTGATCGTAACGGGGCTAAAGCTTCTCCAACCGATTCTACTTGACAAATGTTTATTGAATAAAGTTATCTCTGAAATTCAATTACATATTTAATTGGTGGTAAAATGGCCCTATTGATAGATTTATAGGGGAAGACTGAGCAAACGCTAAGGAACCTTTTAAAGAGTTTTCCACGAGCTTATGCAAATTTAATCTGGTTTTAGTTGAAGCATATGGCTTTTCCCCGGTAAACTTCTAAATAGTTTCTCGTCGCCAAACTTCTTTTATTCGTTTTCCGACAATGCCCGCTTTCAATACACTCGAGTTCAGAAGTTTCGAACCAATTCGGAGAAAAACGCCTTCAGAACAATCAGTAATATGTGGCAATCGTCGAAAGCTGATCTTATCAATTATCTAGAATAATATTCAACGAGCATATTATGGCGGCTATTAATCATGTCGTAAGGGAGTTTCGTAAATCATCCAAGTGAATAATAGCCATAATATGTTAATGGATTACTCTGCTTTATCCATGACTCCTGTATAATTGCTTTTTGATATATCCTTCAACCCTTATGAGCAACCCTCAGAAGTCAAAGACTTGTTCGAGCTAGGGAAGACGTAGCCCTTACCTTTCAACATGTGATGCCATGCACGACTACATTGTAACAATTTATTATCTCTACATGTGACTAACATTGAATCAAAACATTGAATTTATATTAATGTTTTTGTTATTTATAGACCAGCTTGAGGATAGGGGGAATTCATGGCTGTCACATGAAGTTCGATCTCATTTTATTAATTATTTCTTATTTTTTTTTCGTCTACAGAAATGGGACCAACACGAAATGAAATATTTCTGATTTATTCATACATAGGAGTCATATTTGATCAACATTCCAACATTCCAACATTCCAACAGTATCAATAATTGTCCGAAGAATAAATTGATTCGACGATATTTTATAACTAATGCCTTTAAAACATCTGAAAGGTAAAACGTTATTTTCTTGTTTTTTTCAAACGACGCCTGTATATCACCTAATTTTCAGATTGTAATATTCCGTAGGTACTGATTTGAATTTTTATCCAAAATTACTCTATGCTAAAATTAAAAATCGAGTTCCAGCTGACTGAATCTTCAGAATTATGAGCCTGTTTTTTACAAAAAATTGTTCAATTAAATCAGAATAATGCTATTTCGAAGACAGAATATTCAATTGAGGAACTGAATTTTTGGCCTGCACCATAAATTTAGGTTCAACGTATTCTGTTTACTTATTTTATCTACGATGAAAATTTGAATTCAATAAAATGTTTGATGAATATTCTGAGAAGTACGGATATGTTTGGTGAAAACTATTGGTATATTTGCCTGTAGAATCTGAAAATGGAATAATATACACGATATCCCATTTAAAGTAATCGCCAACATAAACATGTTTTTCAGACATCCCGTAAAAAATATTGTCGAAACATTCAAAATTACCGAAATTTTCTTATATTTGATGAATGATGGTGAAATTAGAGTCCTGCACATATGGTGGATAAGAAGGTATTTTAAATTGGTGTCATTTTGCTGACATTTTTTTTGTAAATGATGAATATTCAAGAAAAGGAAAGATATGTTCAGTGAAACTGATTCAGAATCGTAAGTAGAGTGAAAGAAAGTGGTAATATTTCCGTTTGAAATATCAAAGTTGATATACTAGTAGATGTGGCAACACTGCAGTCGTGAAATTATTTTCAAGAGCTAGAACTCTGTCTCATATCACGCGACACAAAATTTATAATAAAAGCATCTATCACTATTCGGTCCCCAGAAACGTCTTCAACGAGTTTCGAGTACCCTGTATAAACAACTCCGCTAGTTTTCATTACCACTGCATTTAAGAAGACACTTTCGAAAGTGACTGTACGTTTTCTCTTCAACTTCTTTCCTTTATTAATGATTCAGATATTTCCACTCAAAGGTTATGCTATTTGAATTTTTAATGTATTCCTATGGGTTTTGGACTTCTCCATGTTTGATATATGTTAACCTTTCACTCGAAATGGAGGAAAATATGACGTTTGATGTAATACTGTTTAGACCTGCTAAAAACTGTTCTCTTTCCCATTTTCATTTGTAATCGTTGTTTTGAATTCCCCTATCATTTTTCATTCGGTGTACGACTAAGCTTCTAAGTATATGAGGTGTTTTACTTGAATTTCAAAATGCTGTTAGTATCTGGAAAGAACTAGCCCTATAAAAAAGATGGTCGGCTAGTTTTTAACGTTTTTAATGATCAACTGCGGTTATTAATATTATAATCATGGCTTTCCCCTCTCGCTCAGTTGTGTGCTTTGTTATTTAGCTCTCCCTCAGGCAGATATCTTCAAGTGGTAGTCAATGGGGTCTCATCTGACACTTTACCTATTCATGCTGGTGTCCCGCACGAAACCATTCTGGCACAGTAACCCCACGTTCATTACTTAGTTTTTGCAGGTGATGGGACCTCACATCGCTCTCTTTTCCGAAGCGCAAATATCAATCCAAGGAACCAGAAATAAACGGGGGAGAAACAATATAAATATGAACCTGACCAATCAGGCCAATAGTCCAGAATGAGGATTGTCATAAGGTTGGCAGCAAGCAAGTTTTACTCGTGCAAGCTGCAAGTCCTCATACTATTCTTTGATTAACTTCGATATTTATAAAGTTATCATTTTTTGTTTGCCAAACCTACTTATTCGAGTTGGAAAATGGGTTTTGTTCGGTCCATTTAAATAAGCTGATATTATTAACATGGCAAAGTTAATAAATAACGTATAAAAATCGATCCGAAAGGGTGGTTGTGAAAGCGGGAAGTTTTGGTGAAAAAGCAGAAGTTTAAGTTGAGAAATGAAGAGAAGATACTAGATCCAATGAAAGCACCCCGCAAAATCCTTATGGAATTTCAGTCTCGGTGGATTTTTTGAATTTTTGATATGATGTAGTCCATGTAATTCTCAACCAATGTTACCATTGCGCCAACCCCAAAAAATTAACTGTCGTTAAAATCACCCCTTTCTAACAATATACTATTTATTTTCGAAACCGGAAACGACATTTTCACCTGCTTCATTGTAGCTAATGATGCATAAGATTGTGCTCTTTTATAAAAATATTATTCACCAAAAAAATTATTCACCTCCCCCCCGCCTCTTCACCCCACCACCTATTATGAAATGCAAAAAAATTATATCTGGATTATTCTGAAATGCATCGTCGGATGTTTGAATAAGCTTGAATTAGGGAAATAGCAGTTTTTCATGATAATCCCCCCTCCCCCGAGGGGTACAAAACAAAAAAAATGTGGAATTTTGTTCATGTTATTGTGAATAGAGATTAACTAGGTGATAAACCCCAAAAATGGATAGTTTTGATACTTGGGGGCTTCAAAGTCATACCTTGCTCAGAATAGACTATTTATTATAGTGATTTGGCTAGTAACTATAGACCAATATCACTTATAACAAACTTTACCAAAATTTTTGAAAAAGTTATCAAAAAAGACTAGTATCTTTCCTCAAGCAATATAAAATTCTTTCTGATAGACAGTTCGGTTTTAAAGAAAATGTGTCGACACAAGATGCAATTCTTCACCTAACTAACAACGTGTACTCTGCTTTGGACAAAAGTATGCCGTGCCTATGTGTGTTTATAGATCTAGCCAAAGCATTTGACAGCGTAAGCCATACACTTCTTTTAGAATCTTTGGAAGAAATTGGGATAAGAGGAAAATGCCTAAGTCTCTTTGAAAACTATATTTCAAATAGAAAATAGTGTGTCAGAGTAGGAAATGTATACAGCGAAAAACGAACTGTCGAGTATGGGATACCTCAAGGCACTGTATTGGGCCCAGTACTCTTTTCGATCTACATAAATAATTTATTCAATATCAAAAGATTTACCTAACCTAACCTAACCTAACCTAACCTATATGGAATCGAAAGTACTTGATCTGAGACAAGAATTCTACCTCAAATATGTGCTTACCTATCACAAAAATAGAAAACTGGAAAAGCACAACCACGATCACGATCACAACACAAGACAAAACAAACTTCATTCCGTCCCTTTCATGATGAAATTTATTGGTCAAAGATCGTTTGAATTTTTGGCCCCGAAACTATACAATACTCTACCCCAAGAGTTGAAGAACTTATCGAACATGGTATTAAAAAAAAAACTGAAAACTTTTATATTAGAGAAACCCAGAAATCTTATTCACGAATTCATAGATATAAAAGCTTCTGAATATCTTAGGTGTCCCAAGTTATACTTATAGTACGGCTATACTCACCAGTAAAATTGTGTTATGAAACATATACCCTCTGGTTAGATTTTATTCTCAACCTCCCTAATCCTTTAATGATAATATGATCCAAATTTTGCTAGCAAATTACTTTTATCTCTTTAGTATTTGTATTTAGATAAGTTTTTCTCTTTTTATGCATGTTTTTTATTCTCGGAACAAGTGTTAGTACACTTACCGAGTATATTCTATTCACACGTGTTTTTGTTTTTTTAAATGATGTCACTCGTACTTGTAACTTACTGTATTCATATAGTGTGAGTGTCTTCTTTAATGTGTTTTTATCTATACCATTTTTATTATGTATTATGTGTGTGAATAAAATTTATTTATTATTTATTTATTATTATTATAGGAGGGAAAGATATTTTAACGTGTTTAAGTTTAGATTACGATGAGTCATATTGTAATATTCCATAATAAGAATTCTAAATCACTATTTTAAAACACTAAAAACTAATTCTTGACTATACTTGTAAAGGCGTAGTCAAAATTAATGTTTTATTCAGCTCAAATAAGGGAAATCATACTTGTTCATTTATACCTCCCCCACTTAAAAAAATGAGGGTGAATAACGCGTTTTTTTTTCGTATGAGGTGAAGGAAATATTTTATAGAGAGGTAATGAGTCTCAAAACCTCAAAACTCAAGACCTACTGTGAGACTCCACTGATTCTCAGACGTCAGGGCTACTCACTAAAACCTCCAACTCTATGTAGGCTATTGCCTAGTTAATTCATTTTCACAGTAACATAAACTGCATCCAAAAATTCAGAAAAATCCAGCGAAATTTTTTTGACATCGGGAGAGAGGGGAAAATCATGAAAAAGTGCTATTTCCCTAATTCAAGCATTTATCATTTATTATTTTATTATGCATTTCAGAATAATCCAGATATAATTTTTTTGCGTTTCATAATAGTAGGTGGGGGGAGGGAGGTGAATGATTTTTTTGGTGAATAATATTTTTATAAAAGACAATCTTATGCAACATTAGCTACAATGAAACTGGTGGAAATGTTGTTCTCGGTCATATAAATCAATTCTATTCGGATAAATAGACAATTCTGAGCAAGGGGAGATTTTAACGCCCCCTAGCACCAAAACCATCCACTCTTTGGGTTTATCACCTGATTATTTTCCATTCACAATAACATGAACTGCATCATATTGAAAATTCAGAAAAATCCACCGAATTTTTTTTGTTTTGTACTTCTCGGGCGGAGGGGGGATAATCATGAAAAAGTACTATTTCCCTAATCTGACGATGCATTTCAAAGTAATCCAGATATAATTTTTTGTGTTTCTTAATATGTGGTGGGGGGAAGAGAGAGGGGGGTGAAGATTTTTTTTATAAACGAGCATAATCATATGCAACATTATCTGCAATGAAACAGGCGAAAGTGCCGTTCCCGGTTTCGAAAATAAATAGTCTATTCTGATTTTAACCACCCCTAGCGGAAAAACCATAAAATTTTTGGGGTTAGCGCAATGGTAATATTGGTTGAGAATTACATGGACTACATCATATCAAAAATTTAAAAAAATCCACCGAGACCCAAATTCCATAAGGATTTTGCGGGGTCCTTTGAAGGAAACCTTGATAAAATTCCAAAAGACTCCTGCAAAATTATGAAACTTAGTGGCAACTGAAAAAAATGGCAAAACAATGTGAAAAAAGCCATTTTTCTAAATATGGTAACTGATGGAAGTGAAGGACAAATTCAATACTGTCAAACACAATGTTATGTATCGCTCCGTATTCTTATGTTACGATGTTTACATATTAAGTCAGTCGTTTGTTAATTATTATAAAAAGTATATTTTTTCACGAATCGACAATGATATTCTGACGAATATACCATAGACGAAAATACACAAGACAAGAAAAAATATCGCAAGATCGAAGGAGCTTTTAGAAAATACTGAGCACTCGAGATACAGAACAGAGCTTCGAAAATTTTTGTTTTCTCCAAAAAGTATCTGAATCTTCTACTTCACCCACTTACAATTTACTCGTATATATCTAATTGCTGATATTTCACAATAAAGCTGCAAGTCAGCAAACACGTAAACGGAGCTAGACTGGCTTAGCTTCGTATATTCCTCCTATTGTCTTTTATTACGTAGTATTTTACGTAACTCTGGTACATAACGCAGGATTTTATCCTGTCTAAATTTACAGCGTCTACGTCATGTGTTCACTAACTAGTTGTCCAAAATTAAAGCGGTAAACATGTGGTGTAATATCTGATAAAACTTGTATATTAGTTGTTTGCCATTCAAAAATTTCAGTGGGACCTACTTGGAGGTCAGTCAAGAATAGAATACCGACCTTACGAAATTTGAATGAATAGTACATCTTTTTTATTCTTGTAATTCTTTTTTCATAGTAAGTGAAAACTATTACGAATGTTGTCTTTCTTTGATGGTCCAGCAGAACCGGATATATTTTGATGCATTTTCTATATAGAGGGATTGGTAGTTGAATAACTTTAGTATAATGTTTATATCCATCCAAGCCAGAGCTTCGCATTGAAACAGTATGTGGGAGGCTGTTTCGTTTTCTTCATCACATAACCTGCATAGTATAGAGTCTTGGTGTATCCCCATCTGATACAGGTTTCTTCAGGTGGTAGTGCCCTGTCAGTAGTCCTATCCTATCCTATCCTATCGTCTTAGATTGAGAAAGGTGTCAATAATGCATCCATACCAAACGCTCTAGCAAAAAAAGTGGTACCTCCCTTTTTATGCCAGTGGATAAACGTCAAATTGAAAAAAGGGTTATCATATCAGCGAATAGCGGAATAACACTAACAGCTAGAGCAAACAGGGGATGTTCTCAGGGAGGAATGCTTTCGCCCCTACTCTGGGCCATCTTAATGGACGAACTAATTAAGTGGCTAGCATCTAGAGGCTTTCATTGCTCAGGATATGCCGACGAACTTGCGATTATTGCAAAAGGCAAATTTGCAAGGACAGTCTCGGAGCTTACACAGACAGCCCTAGATATAATCGACAGGTGGTGTAAAGAGGAGGAGCTGACAGTGAACCCTCATAAAACCACAATAGTTATCTTTACACGAAAAAAGTACTGGAAGGACTCAGGTCACCTGTACGGAACGGGATAGAAATTTCATTTGTCCATGAGGCAAAACACTTAGGAGTAATCTTTGACCTTAAAGTAACTCCAAAATAAGTGTCTCACTAGGAACAAACATCTCCGTATTCCAGACGGAGATGTACGCTATCTTGAAATGCGTATGTATTGTATTGAACAATATGAGGGAAATGCGCAATGCACGGATCAAAATTTGCACAGACTGTCAGGCGTCAGTAAAGGCTCTTGTGAACCAAAAAGTGACATCAAGACTGGTATGTAAATTCCCCGAAGAACTTAGTGTTCTCGCAGAACAAAACAAAAAAAGAGGTGGAATGAAGCCCCTCTCATGCACCACGGGAAAACATCCATTAAATATCCGTCAAAACACAAAACTGAGGAACTGCTTGAATTAAGCAGGAATCTATAACGGGTCTTCTTACTGGTCACAGTCCTATGAGAGGACACCTGCACAAAATAGGGCTGTATAATGGAGAACTTTCCTGCAGACAATGTGGCAAAGGGACAGAAACGACCAAACATTTACTGTCAGAATGCGAGGCATTAGATCACAAAAGACAGGTAATATTCGGTAAACCTATGCTTTCTCCCGAATAATACAACAGCCAACCGTTGAAGAAACCTGTACAGAGTGGTACAAGGGATTGGAGCCACGGAGTGAGTGCTGTAAACTAACCCGGAAAACACAAGAAGACCAAGAGGCTGAGGTGTAGCTGGCGACAAGACTAGCATCTGAGAAAAAAAAACAGTAGCCTTCAATCTGTGCAGGAGAATGTGCGGAAAACATTGGGGCCCGACAACTAAAAATGACTACATGGCTCTGTGCTTGAGTTGTCAGACCCATGATAACGTATGGGTCGGTGGTATGGTGGCCAAAGACCAAGTAGGTAGGAGTGGTTCGACGAATCGGAGCATTGCAAAGACAAGCATGTCTGAGTGCCGGCGGGGCCATGAGAACCACCCCAACAGCCGCACTAGAGGTCTTCCTCAACCCGCCTCCACTATACTATACATTCAGGTCAGTCACAAGCAGGTTGGCAACATGCACGGAAGAGACTACAACGAGATATACGAAGAGTTGGAAAACATCCCTGTTATAAGAATGCCATCATATGGCATACTTCCAAGACCTCCCATCAACGCAGAAATTGCTGTCTACACGGATGGATCAAAAACTGACCAAGCCGAAGACAAAAATCTCATTGAGCTTAGGTCTATACGCGAGAATAGTTCAAGCGGAAATCGTCGCAATACACCATTGCGCTCAAGAGCTAAGAAGGCATGAATTTTCAGAAAAAAAACATTGTCATTTACTCAGATAGCGAAGCTGCGATAAAAGCAGTCAACTCAATTCCAGTTACCTCCAAACTTGTTTTGGACTGCATTGAAGTCCTAAAAGAGCTGGGCAGTCAGAACAGACTGACCCTAGCCTGGGTAGCAGCACACACAGGTTATAGAGGCAATGAAGAGACCGATACACTAGCCCGTGAAGGGGCAAGTAAAGCCCTGAATCGCCAGAACCGTTAGGCGGTATGGCAAAAACAAACACCAAATCATGGATCCAACAGAAATCTCAAGAGTGGTGGATCAAATCACCAGGAATGAGACAGGCCAAAGAGTTTATCAAACAACCGCAGCCAACATTCACACTATTCACAGTATCTACTAAGCCGGAATAGGAGCACTACGAGAATATTAGTAAGACTTCTCACAGGGCTTTGTAGGCTCAACAAACATATATTATGAGTACAATCGGTCTGGCAGAAAAAATGTTATGCAGGTTCTGCTAGAGGAAGAAGAGGAAACATCAGTACTCTGCTTTGCTTCTGAGGGGTTTTATCCGAAAACCTGGGTGATTCGTTACATCAAATTTAATAAAAAAAAAATTTTTACATACCATGTCACTCTGCAAAGGCTTGTCAAGGCTAAGGTTTCTAACGCTGGGAAAGAAGAAAAATTAAGAGCTCCCAGATACTTGGGAGTTCTAAAACAAGTCTATGGAGTCTCGTAACGAAAACAGGGCTAGATAGAGAACTATAAATGATTTTGAGAGCACACACAATAGATCTGGAAAGGTCGCGGTGTCGAGGCCTGTAGCACGAAAGCCCCAAACTAATCTAATTTAATGTAATGGAGTTGTTGAATTATTTTCTGTTCGACGTTTGTCGACATCCTATTGTATAGGAAATAAACGAAAGGCTCGATTATTTCTAATCAATTTTTATTTTGTGAATTTATTGCATTTCGGGCACCAAACCCCCATTTTTACACATCGACACGTATCAGTCACCTAGTAACCATTTTCCGGATGGAATGATTTATTCTCTTTTCCTGAAACAAAAGCTCTGGAAAGGATGTGATTTATTGGACTGTTCCATGTCATTTTTTGGTCGATTACAACGACCAGATATTAGGTATTTGAAAAATGTTAGCTGCTGGGTTCCATTCAGAGCTGGGGCTTAAAGTTTGTACTTTCCCCTCTTGTTGACCACCAGTGACGACACCAAAGGCGAAGGAACTACCTATTGGGGACAACCTTTTTATGTTGTCATCCTTACTGTTTCCTCCCAAGGGTTGCTTTAATTATTCTGCTTTTCAGCTTTGATTGTATCCATCTGGCCAGTGAGGCCAATCCCTCTGGTTATGGATACATGTGAGATGTTGTCAAAAGCACCCTAGTGCTTTCTTCGTACGCAAACTGTGTCTTATTTTCTTGTGGAGCGGTTTCTGATATAACAGTATATTCTTTTCCCCATTACTTTCATAAGAAGGGACGTGAGACTGATAGTGCGGTAAGACTTTGGTTCGTCCATTGGGCGTTTCCCAGTCTTCGTATGAACGCCAGCACAGCCTCTCTCCAAGCTTGCGGTATGTTACCGAAGACATAGCTATCCTTGAATAGCTTTTTCAAGAGGGGCTCTATCATTTCAAGGCCATGTCGCATTAAGGCGGGAAATAATCCATCCTTTCCTGGTGATTTAAACGGATCAAAGCTTTTGATAGCCCATTCGATTCTTTGAGTTGTTGAGCCTTTTCCAGCTAAGGCTTCTGCGGGATCTGTATAGGTTGCCCAACAGAAACCATTTACGGGATTTCGATTAAATATTCTGAACACCCCTCTGACCATTTTACATAAATTGGATATTTGTTCAGTACTCTTAAGGCTGAAACACAATGGAAGTTGTATGTTTTTGGGTTTAATTTTTATAATTTTAGATTTCGATTTTACACGAAATCATCAATCTTGTTTGTAGAATTCAACCGTTATTGTTCAATTCTGGTTGGCACCCTGTTCTATTTCAAAAATTGATATCCTAAATCGCAAAAATCAAAACTTATTACATAAAACTTCCATTGTGTCTACGGCTTAATTCATATTGCAACAGGAAGTAGCAATTGAATATTTTTGTCACATCCATTTTGAATTATGTCGAAATTTAAAGTTATGTCCGTATTTGGTAGAGGTCGATTATTTGTTGCTTCGTTTTTAACAGCAGCCGGCACTCCGAACTCGGTGTGTACATGACTTTCATCATGTTATCGATCTGAAATTCTTGCTGAAATGAAGACTGGTTAGCTAGATTAAACGAAATACAAGACGTATACCACGTCTCCCTCACATTCCTGCCATATTTAGTGGATAATGTTATGCTACTTCTTAGAGGTTTTGAAATTTATTTGGTTTATTTTGAAGGCATGCACTTCATGAGAAGTTGATTATTTTTTAATGAATAAAATAACGGATAGTCTGAACAGTAGGTATCAACTAAGTACAAACGCTAGAAGCTGAATCTTCACGATAGCTTGGAATATATATGAAGGCAGATTATAAAAAAAGTCAAAAATGTTTTATTCTTTTTCGTAAAATTCAACCCTTTTTGAGTATGTTCACCGGATTTGAAGTCGATTCCAAGTCAATTGAATGATTCATAGGCTTTTTAGGTAACCTCTGCAGTTTTGAGTTGAAAATAAATGAAAATTTTCAAAGGAATTTTTGGAGTTCTATTCCTTTTTTCTGCTATACCTTGAATCTGAGCATATGTTCATTATGTATGTTCGGAATCAGGATACAATTTTGCGTATGTAATGTGAATTTCAAGTGAATCTGATTTGATCATTCATTTTCGAGTCAATTAAATATTTCATAGGCTTTTTCCGGAACTTCTGCAATTTTGAGTTGAAAATGAATGAACATTTTCAAGAGAATTTTTGGAGTTTCATTCCTTTTTTCTGCCACACCTTGAATCTGAGCATATGCACATTATATATTTTCGAAATAAGCATGAAATTTTGTGTATGGAGTGTGAATATCAAGTGGATCTGATAATAATAATAATAATACTCCCTCATAAACACTCGTTGAGTGTACCCAAAGGCATAGCCTATGCGGGTAGAGGACGGCTATTATTATGATTTTTAGTAAGACTTTTTTCGAGTTATTTTCCATTCCTCTAATCGACTTTAAATTCACAGAGTAAACTAATTTCATCATTCTGAACCGATTGGCGTTCGCAGAATTGCTCTATCTGTCACCGTTCTCAAGTTGAAAAGTTCATCTGAATTTAAGAGGGGCTAATTTTCCCCCAAAACTTTGTTTCATTCCTTTTTTCTGATACACTTTGAATCTGAGCACATTATATATTTTCGAAATCAGCATGAAATTTTGCGTAAGGACTGTGAATATCAAGTGATTCTACCCCTTAGGACTTTTTTCGAGTAATTTTTTCTTCCGCTAATCGAATTTAAATTCAAAGAGTGTACTATTTCCATCATTCTAAAGTAAAAGTAAGTTTACATGATTTTTCTATCTTTTTTCGTGAAATTAAAACTTTTTTGAATAAGCCCACAGAATTTGAAGTACTTATCAAAACATGTACTTCTGATATTAACCGTATCTGTAGAAAAAAGTGATTTTTCATCAAGTAGTCTCGTCAAACTATTATAAACACACCCTGTAGTATAGCCACTCAACAACAATGGAAAATATTATTGCGAACAGTTTAGTAAATGCAAATGGATGTGACATTTGGTAAAACCCATTTCGATCTCTTATCCATGATAATAATAATCCGGAATTTTTAAATATTCCGCTGACGAACATATGTTTGTGATGATGAATTATGCATAGTGTGTCTCAAAGAAAGTTCGCATTTGGCGAGGGAAAGAAAAAATCGAAATAATGATAATGAACTCATGTGGTGCAGAAAAAGTATTATATTGTAAAATCAGTATAATTTTTGTTGGGGAAATCGATTCAGAATGCATTTCTCCCAAATAGAATCTTAACATAAATAAAGTAATTGTTTGCGGGTAAACAGTTAGCTTAGCTTTGCCTATAGTTTTACGCCCAGTGACATCTAATACCATTACGATTCATTGACTGAAGCGTTATATTGTTTCAAAATGTCTGCCTTACGTCAAATATGTCATGATTGTTATCGGTATTATTGTTATGAGTTTGTTAACTAAATATTAACTAGTTTTTGTCATTTAGGGTCGTGGAAAAAAACTGTGTACACAACTTGATTGAAACATCAAACTTTCGTGTTGAAAGCAACTTTTCATGCTAGTTATGTAATATACCATTTCCTACCCTCACATTAATCAGGATCTACCTCAAATATCCAGTTATCTACGTAAATAATTGAGTTTCATAAAAAAGTCAATGCACATTTTATGGCTGGATACCTACAAAACCTTTTCGACGATTAAAAGGATCAAGGACAACGGAAATACCAATAAAAAAGAGAGATTCAATCGTTCGTTACAACAAATAGTTTTGTAATTCGTAGTAAGGAGATCAAAGTCGATTAGTTGAAAGTAGAAGTGTTACCAAATTATTGCAATTCATTGAAGTTTACAAATACATCATGACGTGGGTTATTTGCATAGATTGATTTCAGCAGGGTGTTTAAAACATGTTCGATTCATTTATTCATACTTGTAAGTTCCAAACATTTACCGCTGGAACGTATTTTTGCACCACCAATAATGAAAAATAAGTTAAATGAGTGAAATCCAACTTGTTTTCTACTTATCTTGATCCCCTTCACTGACATCCTCGTCATCTGGTGCTGTAGGTTTTCCGGGTTTTCCTATTGCTGAAAAGTGAATACACTACCAAACATCAGTAAGTCGGCCCGGAGAGTGATGAAAATATTAGCCGTCCTCTACCTGCACAGGCAATACCTTTGGATACACTCTATGAGTGTTTATGAAGGCGGAGTAAACGAAGAATTACGGCCTTCTGCAGTCGTCCGGCTAAGGATTCTGCCATATTACAGCAAGCCGGTATGATGAGTATATAGGTCTCGATATTTAGTCCGTTTTCCTCCTCTTTTCGGACGACGTTCGTTTCGCCAGGAGCTGAAAACTCAATGACGAAAATCGTCCTACTTTGATGGTCGAGAAGGAATACATCAGGCTCATTGGCTTGTATTTGCCTGAGTGTGGGGAATGAGTAGATCCAATAGATTCGGCACTTCTCATCCTCAATATCCCCCGGAGCAAAAGGCAACAGTCTCGTATACACCGTACGAGTGTCGTAGATGGTGGTACAACACTCGTAGGGCCTCGTTATGCCTGTGGATATATGCTGAGACCGCATAAGCTGGACAAGCTGACAGCAAATGCATTATGGTCTCAGCTGCCGCACGACACGCTCTGCATCTAGTGTCAAGGATCTCTATACCCATCACGCGACTACAGTAGACGAGGGTGTTGAAGACACCAACCTGGCAGACCATTATGAATCCCTCGACTTCCGACTTCAGTCCACTTAACCTGAGAAGCTCAGGTTTCTGGATAAGCCAAGGTCTTCAATGTTCTTAAAGAAGACTCCACGCATTGGCTTATCCTTATGTAGCTGCAGAAGACTCTCACTATCCGCAGCTTCAACGTGGGCTTTTTGCTTGACGGGTTCCAACTCGATGACAGACTTTGGTTTCGTCCGTTCAGTGTCGAATACGAGACCGAGTTCATCGGCTGCACGGGTTGATACCTTTTATTCATCAACATAGAGGCTAGGATAATCGATATCCCGATTTTTACAATTCCAAATGAATTACCATGTACGAGCAGTACCCAATCAATTTCTTCTTCTTTTGTTTGGCCTTTCTCATTCGGGAAGTTCGCCAGACCGAAGTACTTATCCAATCAATTTCAGCCGTGTATATTTATTGGCAGATAAATGTGACGCTATTCGGACCGGTATTGAGACCGTATGCCAGATCGGTATTGGGACCGTATAAAAACGAAAACAATCGGTATTTGAAGAGTGACGTAATACTGTTCAGACTTGTGAATTTTATTTTGGTATTGCTGAGATAACCACACTAATATTTTCTTATTTTATTCATGTTTCATCTGATATAATTCCGTTCATGGCCTCAACACATCTGATCCAATTTATTGAACTTTTTTGCATTAATTGTAGGATATTTCTGTTTTAACCTGGCAGTTATGTTCAAAATTCCAGCGGTCAGTTAACACGTAGTAGCAGTAAAAACGTTCATTATTAGTAGGTACTTTCATTTACTACCGCATAAACTATTATACATTATGCTTATGAAGGACGAAAAACCACAATTGTTCTCCAGTCAATAATGATAAATGGAGGAAACAATACAGTCTACTACATAAACCTATGCACTGTCTCCAGACAGGCAAGTCCAACAGTCTCTAGTCATCGCAGTGTGTGAATGAAATCAACACACTTCGTATAGAAAGCTACCTATATACTTTCAAACTCAACTAAAATACTCGAGATTTTGATTAGGATGCTAACAAATTATTACAAATAATACACCATATTGGTTTCTGGAGAAACAGCTCCACAACCAAAGCCATTTTACGGGTTCTATCGAAATTTTCTTCATTGCTTTTCTCATAACTTATTTTATATGCTTTAGAATAAGAGGTTCGACACTCAGATTTTTCGAATGTTAGTTATGTGGCAGATTACAGTGTAATGACAGATAGCAAACAATCAAGCCTATGGTTGAAGTCATACACCGACTACCTCAAGGCTCAGTCCTTGATCCGGTTCTGTTTGTCATATATAAAGGACCTATTTCACCACATGCTTCCAACAAAGAGCGTGCTATTCGCAGACGATACCACGTTGATTAATTTTGATGAGGATATTTAAACTTTACACGATTATCAGGAGTAAACAACGATTGGTTTATGGCAAACAAACTCAGCCTTAACGTCGACCAAATAAAAAGAGGCCCTGTCAAATTACATGCAACTGAAATTGAAGCGGACTGCTGGAGAGTGGTTCAACAGACAGGATAATTACGACAGATTGTGGGAAGAATGGAAAACTGTGCTAATAAGAACATTTCCCCAATACATTGATTATTATTGAGTTCTGGATGAATTCGTGGCTATAAACAAGGAAGGAACGAAGGTATGACTATCACTTACTTATGACTTATGAC
Organism: Chrysolina americana; assembly: GCA_958502065.1. NCBI lineage: Eukaryota > Metazoa > Arthropoda > Insecta > Coleoptera > Chrysomelidae > Chrysolina > Chrysolina americana. The sequence goes on along the minus strand of OY293420.1, from coordinate 53,315,739 downwards.
TATACTATCACTTCAAACTTTCTTTGGTTCAGTAGTGTGGGCTAGACAATGAGCATTTATCTCCTGATAAATCAAAGGACTGGAGTTCAAGTGGCAACTCCAAGCAAACGCTAGGGCTTTCCAGTGACAAACTATACTCAGGTTTCATTGCTTCAGTGGACATACCAGTCTCCTTCATCTGCCCCACCCGTCAAAAAGAACTCAGGAAGAATGACAAAAAACACAGCTGAGTGCTTTCGCTGCGGTAAAGTAGGACACACTGCGAAATAATGTTAGGGAAATGCTATTCGTAGTTATCTATGTAAATGTTTTGGCCACAAAAGAGAAAAGTGCCACTTGAATCAGGCAGCAGACAAAGGTAAATTGAGCCATAGCAAGGAAGGTAAGATTATCGATGCTGTCAACAGTAATGCAATAGTGAACACTGACTGTGCATATGGTGTGGAATAAAATAAATTTGCTTATGTGACAGTGGAAGCAAAGTTAATATTTTTGCCAACACGGTTGAAGAGAAAATTACGTTACCAACCAAACCAAAAATCAATATCGAGTGCTTTGGCTTTGAATCAAGAAACGTTCAGCTAATGAGAATGTTTCTTTATGTTGAAAATTGGCGAGATTTATATCGGAGCAAATGTTGTTGTTACAAGCGGAAATATGGAAAAGAAGGTCATAATTATTGTACAGCCGCTCATCAATCATCACGAGATTTCCAAGGGACCTGTAAATTTATTCCAAAACAGGACTGGCTATCCTGAATGAATGGTTTGGAACTAAACTTGGAAAAGATGTTCCTTATCTCTTCAAGCAAATATTGAGTACCTTAGGCATATGAGTTTTTCTAGATCACACCAGGTGCAACGAAAACGGAAGCTGTCGAAGATTTAAGATTCCTACGAATGTTCGTGTGGTACATCAGTATTTGAGATTAGCAGAGGCTATTTCCAAAAATGTATCAGACATTTTGCTCATACCGCATTCCCATCGACACCGATGTATAAAAAACACTTTTCTGTGAGTTTTTCGGTTGAGGTTACACGTTTCACTTTCCTACATTTGTCTTACGTTCTTGTCGCTATTGATTCACGATTATCAGTCAGTCCGTTTTATGCAATATTTCGCAATATTAAGTTTCATAATGACGATGATGCATCACGGTATAAACTCCAATTGCAGCTATTAACCTATAATGAAAGTATTAATCTTTTCGCATTTATCGGGATTAAGTGGATATCAATTTCCTTTTCCAATCATTCGATGAGTCGTCGATCTACCCAATATTCTTCAAGTATACGGTATGTAGCTAAAATCTTAAATGATTTTGGAAAAATATACAAAAAGCTGGAGACAGTTAAACCTTCAAATATCGGAAGATCATACTATAACATGACAATGATATACACGTTCCTTATATTTATGAGAAACTTTAAAAAGTTATAAGTAAACCGTTATAAAATAATTTGAAGAGCTAGTATTTTTTCGATGTATTGTTGAATTATTTGAAACGACCGAACCAAGTTTTGAAATCGATGAAAATTGAATTTTGTATGGTATTCTCAAGAAATTCAAAATCACGATCTGACTGAGATGGGATTTTTTTTAATATCACATGGCAGTGGAGCAACATGAGTTTTAGCTGAAATTTTGCAGCAATGATACGATTCTAAGCTAATTAATTGATGAGCTAGAGATTTGAGATTTTGAACTGCTCAGAACGGGTTGACAATGCAATATTATTATATAATATGATGATAATAATATAATAATGACAGTAATGGTAATAATAATAATAACCTCGCCTATTCCAAGAGCCTCCACGTGTTATAGATAATGGCGGCTGATCGGGTGGAAACCTTCTGGAAGAACATCTACAAATTTCTGCAACCACTCAACGTAGGTACTCTAGCCCTAGCGCAGTTCGAAGCTTTCTACAGGAGGCTTCGTCAGCCTATGCTCAATGAACTGCCCAATCCGATATCTCCGAAAGAAGTTCGACGGGCCCTCAAAGGATCGAAGAACATTGCTGCTCCAGGCCCTGATGGGCTAAATAACTATTAGTGGAAAAAATGTCCATGTACCCACCACCATCTAGCAAGAGTTTTCAACTCATGACTAGAAGGGAAGCAACATATTCCGGATTGTTTTATCGAGGGGCGAACCGTGCTAATACCCACAAACGGAGATTTGTCCGATCCGAAGAACTACAGACCGATAACATCCTTGAATGCATGATATAAGATGTTCACCCGCATTTTATACATGCGAATACTCTCCGCAGTTGAGCCGGTGTATGAACGGATATATATATGATATTACTGGCTGCAAGGAGAACCTGCTGATCGACGTAAAGTTTCAATGGCCTGGATCGACTACCGCAAGGCATTTGATACAACATCGCATGAGCTCATCATGCATTTGCTCAGATTCCCTGTGGTACCAAATAATGGGATGCATTGAACAGCTTATGCCGCTCTTGAGGACTCGCTTCATCTGGTCAAGTCAGAGTTCAAACAGAGCAGGTCATTTTCAAAAGGGGCCTCTTCTCTTCTGCATCTCCCTATTGCCATTGTCCGTCGCACTACGAAAAACCCGCGGATACAACTGCGGCACTCCCAGCAACCTGAGGCATAAGGTCACCCATTTGTTTTACGGGGATGACCTCAAACTATATGCCTCCGGAAAAAGGATCTTGATCAGTCCTTGAGGGTGATGCATGAGTACACGCATGCTATCGTAATGGAGTTTGGGATCGACAAATGTGCCACGGTTCATCTCAAAAGAGGACGATGCGAGGAATACGTAGAGGAAATTCAGCCCGTAGATGGAAACATCCTACACAATTCGGATGACGTAGAGACGTATACCCACCTAGGGGTGGAACAACGCCACACTCAAGAGGTAACTACTGTTGAAAACTCTCTCCGCGGCAAGTATCAGCATAAACTCCGACAGATCTGGTCATCAGAACTGCCGGGGAAAAACAAAGTTGTGCAAATAATATGGTTGCCGTTCCGATTCTACTTTACTCTTTCGGAATAATGAAATGGACTCGAGAAGAGCTGAGACAACTCGACGTAAAAACTCGCAAAATGACACATCTTCATTGGAGCTTGCATCCTAAATCGTCCGTTCCATGGTTATACTTCCCCAGACAACCGGGAGGCTATGGGATTTTGAGCTTGGAGTGTCTACACAACAGAATGGTACTGGGTGGAGCCTGTAAAGTTATCAGGAGTTCAGATCCTCTTCTCTGGTCAGTATGCGATCAGGAAAAAGGAGGTATTGGAGCATTTCTTTTCAAGGCAGCAACCCGTGCAGCCGATGAACTCGGTCTCGTATTCGACACTGAATGGACGAACCACCGAGTTGAAACCCGTTCAGCAAAAAGCCCAAATCAAAACTGCGGAGAGTGAGAGGCTCCTACAGCTTCATACGGATAAGCCAATGTGTCTTCTTCAAGAACATTGAAGACCTTGGCTTATCCAGAAACCTGAGCTTCTCAGGTTAACTGAACTGAAGTAGAGGAATTCATAATGGTCTGCCAAGATGGTGTTTCCAACACCCTCGTCTACTGATACTAGATAAAGAGCGTGTCGTGGGGTGTGGGGTAGCTGAGACCATAATGCATTTGCTGTCAGCCTATCCAGCTTATGGGGTCAGCCTACATCCACAGGCATAACGCGGTGCTATCACCTACGATACTCGTACGGCATTGACGGGACACCGGTGTTACTTTTTGCTCCGGGGGATATTGTGTCCGTTGTGGAGAATGAGAAGTGCCGAATCTATTGGAACTACGCATTCCTTATCCTCGAGCAAATACAAGCCAATATGCCTGATATACTTATCCTCGACCATCAAAGTAAGAAGATTTTCGTCATAGAGTTTTCGGCCCCTGGCGAAACGAACATTATCCAAAAAGAGGAGGAAAAACTGACGAAATATCGAGACTTCAAACTTTGCAGGCTTTACCCCAACCATTCTGTTAAAATGTTGGTTCTGATCATAGGGATACTTGGTGTAATGATGGACAAGCTGCTCTCGAATCTGAAAATTGTACCGGCTTGCCGTGATGCAACAGAAATCTTAGCCGGATGAAAGCAGGAGGCCGTAATTCGTGGTTCACTACGCTTACTCAGGGCACATGATTCACGGACCCAGTAATCACTCACCCTACGAATATGGGGTGTGTTTACTGGGCTCAATGACAAACTGGGGCGCCCTCCGGATGTATCGGGACTCTAGTGACAGGGCCTGACTGGAAAATTCCTGACGAAATATAATATAATAATGGCCTGCCTGACATTTTAGGTCTCAGTTTTTTTATTTAAACTGCCTTGATAACATAAGAGTAATCAACTCAAAAAATTACAATTTCATTGTTTTTTCATATGAGTTCGTAGAAAAAATGTGGTTTATAAACTTCTCTAGAAACTCCTTTATTAAACACTCGCTCCACGACGCAGTAGTCGTGGGTAAACTACTTGTTACTAAACGTTTATCACACTTGTTACGTAATATATTACTGTATATTTTTTTGTATACTTCTATGAATCTATGGACATACGGACTTCGGAGTCTTTATCAATATATTGTTATAATAATGACGAGTTTTGTTCTAGTCTAGACGATAAACGAAAATTTGAAACCTTGTAGTCTTGGTATTCATTGAACTGAGCATAACTGAGGATTCTTAGGAATGACTAACATTATAAGATATCGGTGTATTAATTCGATGAACTTGCGATATACCGCTATTTTCTTTCATTGTTGTGTTACTTGGAAATTCCATACAGCAATATTATTTTGGAGACGATTAGTAATGTGGACTTTCACCATTTTGAATAAACAGTTTATTTTAATTTGTTCATTTATTCAGAAAAAGATATCGTTATTTTGAGGAGTTGGCCTTGCTTTTGTGTCTGTAATGACTGATAGGTATGTCTATTTATTCAATTGCTGATATGAGGAGTATCAAACTTTGGAAAATACAGACTGAAAATGTTAATTCCAATTATGAAATGAAAACAAAAGAATCCAGTTTGAAACGGGTTCTCTGAATTACCCTTCACATCAATCAGGAATGTTTTTTCATTGTCAAAATAAAATCAACACAACTCAGGCATTCTAATTATTGTGGTACTAGTTTGTATGAGATGATGTATATTTAATTGTACTTTCCTATAATGCTTTACGATGTATTTTACTCTATTTACTCTTAACTCATACTTTCAGGGTGATTAAACCAAAGTCTTTTCCACCGATAAGTTTATCTGAATCAGGAGATAATTTAATTAAAATTATTGGGTGTAAGGTTAATTGAATTCTATCATTGAAACATTCACTTAGTACGATTATGATTATTATATAATTCAATTGTTTGCATTGAAGGTTTTTCCTCGTATAATTACAAAATCTAGTTTCAACTGCTTTTTTATTCATTACGTATTTGCTTTTCCGAAGACAAAATTCTCCAATCAAATGCAATCTTAATGAGTCAAAAAAAATCTTAGAAAATAGTACAGAGATTGTATGACTCACGGTAAAGAAATAAATAAAAAATATAATCAATGATAATAATAGTAATAATGCTTGAACGCATGTTATAAGATGTTTATCCGCATCTTATACATGCGAATACTCTCCGCAGTCGAGTCGGTTTGTGAAAGGATACATGAGCAAAGAGGGTAAAAGAAGGGGATCGCTGGCTGTAAGGAGAACCTGCTGATCGACAGATGTATCACGCAGGTCTTCGTGCAGTGTAAGCGTAACCTTTCAATGGCCTGGATCGATTGTTGCATGGCATTTGATATAACATCGCATGAGCTCATCATGCATTTGCTCAGATGCCTCACGGTACCCGTTCAAATATGAACAGCCGATGCCGTTCTGGAGGACTCGCTTCACCATAACATGTGGTCAAGTCAGAGTCCTAACAGAGCAGGTCATCTTCAGAAGGGGCTTGTTTCGGCGAGACTCCCTCAGCCCTCTTCTCTTCTGCATCTCACTATGGCCATTGTCCGTTGCACTACGCAAAACCCGCGGATACAACTGCGGCACCCCTAGCTACCGGAGGCACAAGGTTACCCATCTGTTTTACACGGATGACCTCAAACTTTATTCCTCCGGAGAAAAGGATGGTGCAAGAGTACACGCATGCATGCTATCGGAATGGAGATTGCGATCGACAAATGTGCCAGGTTCATCTCAAAAGAGGACGATGCGAGGAATACGGAGAGGACGTTCAGCTCGTAGACGGAAGCATCCTACATTATTTGGATGCGGGAGAAACGTATACCTACCCAAAAGGTAGCTACTGTTGAGAACTCTCTCCGTGGCAAGTATCAGCACAAACTCCGACAGATCTGATCATCAGAACTGTCGGGGTAGAACAATTTGCTGCAACCAATACGCTTGCCGTTCACATTCTACTTTATTCCTTTAGTCAGGAAGAGCTGCGACAACTCGACGTAAAAATTCGGAAAATGATGCATCTTCATAGGAGCTTGCATCCTAAATCGTCTGTTCGTCGGTTATATTTCCCCAGACAACGGGGAGGCCGTGGACTTTTCAGTTTGGAGTGTCGACATAGCAGAATGGTACTGTATGGAGCCTGCAAAGTCTTCAGGAGTTCAGATCCCCTTCTCTGCTTAGTATGTGATTATTAAAAGATTGGAGCATTTCTCTTCAAAGTAAGTATTCGAGTCTGAACGGACGAACCCAAACTCTGTCATCGAGTTGGAACCCGTTCAGCAGAAAGCCCACGTCAAAGCTGCGGAGAGGGAGAGGCTCTTACAGCTACATAAGGATAAGCCAATGCATGGGGTATTCAATAACATTATCCAGAAACCTGACATTTGATTTTCTCAAGTCAAGTAGGCTAATGTCGGAATCTGAGGGATTCATAATGGCCTGCCAGGATGATGTTTCTTCAACACGCTCGTCTACCGTAGTCGGTTGATGGGTATATACGTTCCTGACACTAGATGTAGAGCGTGTCGTGGGGCAGCTGAGATCATAATCAGCTTATTCGGTCTCAACCTATATCTACAGCCACAATGCGGCCCTACGAGTGTTGTACTACCATCTACGACACTCGTACGGTGTAGACGAGACACCGGTGTTGCCTTATGCTCCGGGGGATATTGAGTCCGTTGTGGAGAATGAGAAGTGCCGAATCTATTGGAACTACTATAAGCCTGATGTAGTCCTTTTCGACCATCAAAATAGGAGGATTTTTGTCATTGAGTTTTCAGCTCCTGGCGACATGAACATCGCCCGTAAAGAGGAGAAAAAACGGACTAAATATCGAGACCTACTCTTTGAACTCCGCAGGCTTTATCCAAACCATTCTGTTCAAATGGTGGTTCTGATAATAGGGGTCCATGGCGGAATGATGGATACACTGCTCTCAAATTCAAAAATCATACCGGCTTGCCATAATATGACAGAAATCTTAGCCGGACGAATGCAGGAGGCCGTAATTCTTGGTTCACTCCGCCTGCCCAGGGCACATGATTCTCGGACCCACGGCGTGGGGAGTGGTTATTGGGATAATTGATCCAGCACGCCCTCCGGTATTGTCGGGGCTCTGGAGACAGGGCCTGACTGGGAAATTCCTAATGGATTAAAAAAATTATAGTTTTAGGCTTTTATTTCCCAATGGGAATTTTCCAGTCGGGACCCAGTAAACACTCCCCACGTCCGTGGAGTGAGTGCTTACTGGGTCCGAGAATCATGAGCCCTGAGTAGCCGAGGTGAATCAAGAATTATGGCCTTCTGCTTCTGCCGCATCACGGCAAGCCGGTATAATTTTCAGATTCGAGAGCAGCATGTCCATCATTCCACCAATTACCCCTAAGATGAGAAACACCATTTCAATAGAATGGTTAGTACACAGTCATATTATAATAGATAATATAACTGAAAAAATTAGAAGGGACTAACTTCATGGAAACACATCGAAGATCAGATGATTTCAAGTAACTGGTATACACGAAACCCCTGTTGACTACTGCATTGTCGTTGTTTTGTTCAAGAGAAAGCATCCTCTTTCGTGACAAAAAAAAATGTTCAGCTAATCTTGGAGCGATCGTGCAAATATAGCGATTGTATTTTTCGACTGCATAATCAGTCTCAAATTAGCTTTCGCGGTTTTTGAATATTTCCATCGCGTCCTCGACTTCTTGTGCAGATAATTATGAATAATTCTCATGAAAGGTGTGTCGTAGGCAACCAATACGATGTGGATGGAGGCTCGTCTTCTACGTCATCAGATTTTGTCGCGGTGAAACATGACATATATCAGCGACTGAGAGTGGTGCATAGTAGCATAGTTGACTTATTACCGCGCAACTGGGCGATTGATTCTGACTGAAAGACATTGAGATTCCGCGCTTTTCTTGTGAATTGAAACCAGTATTTTTATTCGTAGGAATGAAAATTGATTGAAACTTGAAAGAGTGGCACAGCTTCAATTTTTCGGAACAAAAGAGTTGTTTGAAAGATGAGAAATTCTCTAACAGACTTAGTGCCCCTGTGTGTTGTGTTAACATGCATTTTCCAAATTTGCAAATCCGACGAAATGCTGCCCCCACCCTGCCCCAGGTAAGATTTTTTAAATGTTTTCCAAAAGTAATAATTTTTGAATGAATGCATTTCAACGAGTGGTGTGACTTTGTTAAATTTTCACCTACAAACTGTGGCTTCTTGCCAGATTTTTCAGTCACATTCATTATTGTTGCAGTGAGATTTATTGCCACGGTCGCCTGTTGGATACCGTTCAGAATGCAAAAATCTATGAAGACTCCAAAACATTCGTGGATATGAAAATGAAACTGCCGCCAAACGAGACTCTGTATTTATTCGACCAATTCATGGCCAAGGTCGAAGACAAACCAACAAGAAGAGATGTTATCAATTTTGTAAACGAAAATTTTGAAAAAGCCGGCATGGAATTTGGTGACTGGGAACCCAGTGATTGGGTCCCGCATCCTAAGTTTGTGGACGTGATTAAAGACCCCGAATTCAAAGAATGGGGAATTGAATTGAACAATATTTGGAAAAACCTAGGAAGAAAAATGAAGGATGAAATTAAGCAAAACGAAGACCTGTATAGTATCATTTGGGTCCCAAATCCTGTGATTGTTCCCGGAGGTCGGTTCAGAGAATTTTATTACTGGGACTCTTACTGGATTATACAGGGTCTACTTCTTTCCGAAATGCACGATACTGTTAGAGGAATGCTGGAGAATTTTTTGTACATTATTGACCAATATGGTCACATTCCAAATGGTGGTCGTGTTTATTATTTAGCTAGATCTCAACCCCCTCTGATGCTGCCGATGGTAAAACAGTACCTGGAATTTACGAACGATATCGATTTTATCAAAAAACACATTCATTCGATGGAAAAAGAGTTCGATTACTGGATTAGGAACCACACAAAATCTATCCTGGTTAATGGAGTCAATTATACCCTAGCACTATATGGAGATAGAAGTAGTGGACCTAGACCAGAATCTTATAGTGAAGATGTCGAAAGTGCTTCGGTGTTCAAAGACGAAGCGAGAAGGGAAGCGTTCTTCTCAGAGTTGAAAGCAGGTGCTGAATCAGGATGGGACTTCTCAAGTAGATGGTTCGTCGTAAACGCTACGAATAAAGGTTAGTTCAAAAGGTTCGTTCAAAAGGTTCATCATTGGGATTCCGTGTTCGATAATAGAATTGTACATATCGCAATGTTAACTCAAAGATATCCCATGTTTACAAATTGCCAGAGTGTTTTAGCCGTCAGTCGTTTTTTGAAGCGACGACATAGGATATGTCGAATAGACACGGAAATCAACTTTCGAAACGTGAAAGGCTATAATTTCATAACTTTTAAAGACAACATTTTGAAATTCGAAACTAACTTGCATGAAATTCCTATTAACTTTCTAGTAACACTTATATGACATTGGGCTTGAAACACATCAAAGATATCTTTGTCCGTACGAAATCGCTCGACAAATTACTCTTTTTTATATCAATTTAGACGTAGAATGTCTTATAGATATATCCGCAGTTAAGTGAGGATAGCAAAATATATACAGGGCCAGGCGATTATTTTTACACATTTCATTTGAAATTACTTGAAACTTCTTATTCTCAATTTCAATTATTGCATTTCTTCAAATTCGATATCGAAGATTTATTTTCCTTCCTATTTGAGAGATGAGAGAAAGTATGGAAATAGCTGGAAAATAAAATACCATTTTTCATAATAAAAAAAAATTGGTTAACACATTAATAATTTAATGGAGTGTTGAAATACGAAGTTACAGGCGCACAATCATAATGTGTTTTTTTTTTAATTTTTTACAACTTTTTTCTTCTATTCTAAATATTTATCAAACAGTCCATCATGCATTAGGTACTGGGTCACAGAAATAGGTTATGCCGTTGGTTACGCTCATTCTTGTTAATAATAATAATAATAATAATAATAATAATAGCAGGTTTCTATTTCCATTTAGATAAAAATAACTAGGCTTTTTGACTAAAAAAAGTATATAATGAAAAAAGGCAAAGTTTCAGCTGGTTGCGATTTCTACGTAAACATCGCTTCCTGTGTTTTTCAACCTGTCCTCATAAATAACAATAATAATAATATATAATAATATACAAATTCGATAGCATCGATCGATTACCGCAATGCGTTTGATTCATCATGCATTTGCTCAGATGTGATACTGGTCTGGAAGACTAGCTTCACCATAATATCTAGTCAGGTTAGAGTCCAAACAGAGTAAGTTATCTTCAGAAGGGTAGTATTTCTGGGAGAATCCCTCGGCCCATCCTCTTCTGCATATCCCTATTGCACTTGTCTGCTGCACAAAAGAAAACCCGTGGATAGTAGTATTTCACATAAAATAACCTCAAACTATATGTCAAATGTGCCACGGTTCAACTCAAAAGAGGACGATGCAAAGAATACGGAATAGTGTCGATTCTACTGGTACAACTCTTCCCCACCCTCAGGTAAATACAAACCAATAAGCAGACCGAATTTTGTCATAGAGTTTTCAGCTCCTGGCGAAACGAACATCGCCCGAAAAGAGGAGGGAAACCGGAACAGAAATCGAAACTTACTGTTGAAACTTCGCAGTCTTTATACTTATCATTATGGTGAACTGGTGGTTCTGATCATTGAGGTAGATTGTAGATCCTGGATTCTGAGACTTCGTGCGAAGTTTATCAGTTTCCTGGGAGCTAAGTTCCTGATGTCGCAGGGCGTTAAGAATGTCTCTTCCGGGAGTTTGAGCCTCTTGCAGAAGAGCGCTGGGCATTTGCAAAGCAATGTTCTGCAGTTTCCGCGAAGTTCTCCCAGTAGCGGCAACTATCACTCTCTGACTTGCCCATCTATTTGAGGTGTTACCCCAGAGGGCAGTGCCTAGTGAGTAGTCTCGTTACCAATTTCAAGTCTTTTTTGTCCAACTCGAGAAGCTGTTTGGCTATTCTTGACGATAGGCTCACTAGCCTGTTCTCTTGTCTTTGTCCTGACACTTTATTCAAGTGAGATGATCATAGGGGTACTTGGTGGAATGATGGACAGGCTGCTCTCGGATCCGAAAATTATACTGGCTTGCTATGAAGTGGCAGAAATCTGCGCAGGACCCAGTGTTCACTTTCCCACGGACGTGGGGTGTGACTATCGCGGCAAATTACACCAGCGCGCGCTCCGGATGTATCGGGGTTCCGGAGACAGGGCACGACTGAGATATTTCTATCGAGATAAAAAGAGTGTACCTAAAGGCATAGTCTGTGCGGTTGAAGGACGGCTATTATTATTATTATTTGCAGTGGCGCTCCGGGGCGACTTACTGGTTCTTCATGGCGTCTTACTGATTCTTCACGTATTCACTTTCTAGCTGTAAGAAACCCCGGAAAACCTACAGCAGCATCCCAACAAAACTACAATAATTAAACAGCATGTTCCACCTAAAACAAATATAATTATATAATTGTTGCCACCAAGAAAAAACACCAATTGCATGTTGGTGAGGTCTTTGAAAGGAAAAAAAGTAAGGAAATGTCATCATATTGCCCCCGATAGCATCATGTGCCTTATTTTCGTTTTATCTAAAGATGTTAGCTGCAATATATAGAAAAACCAAGGTGAAGAACTTATGACATCGGAAAAGGTCAAGTATGTTGAAGTTCAATGAAAGCTGGATCGAAAATATTCAAGAGATCAAAAGAAAATCGTATTATGTACTAGCGACAATCTAGGTATCTAGACCTACTATGATATATAGTATATGCCATCGAAAACGTATCGAAAGGCTCAACTGCCAGTAAAAGAATTTGTCAAAAAAAAAGGTTGTACGTCCGTCGATAATAGGTATATGTGGATTTTGTTTAGCGGCTCTTCTAATTTTAACAGTTAATGAGCTCAGTCAAATAAAGATGCTAGCCTCTGCTTGGTAATGAAGCGGCATCAGAGGAAAAATACAGGGTGGTTCAAATTCACAACTCATCATCCGGATCTCTTGGAAGCGCTAAGAACAATGTGTCTTTTTGGAATTTGGAAACATCCGAATACTTTGGGAAATATCCGTTGACTACTTTTTTTACCCTACAAGATGCCGATGTCAAATTCGAAATAATCCGACGTTTTTTTCCAAAAATCATCAACTTGATGTTTTCAAATACAAACCTAAATTTATTTGTTGAGAGTGTTGTATTTTTTGAACACAACGTTGTTTTCGTTTCGAAAATCTGGTGTAGCAACAAAAATACTGAATGAGCATCAAGTTTTGTGCATCTGGCAACAGTAGCTGAACATAAAATGATAAAATAAAGGCATCTGCGGAATGTTTCAATGCATTACAATTACAATGCAACATTAAAAAATTTTGTGTTTACAACGAATCGAAAATAAACTCTCTTGAAATGACCCGAATAGTAACTCACTAAATTATTAGAGCTGGTTTCAAATGTGTGAGGAGTCAATGTCTTCTTTTTTTTTTCTGATACCCTAATTCTTTCTTCTAGAGGCGAAGCTGAATATTTAGTCTTATTAACCAGACCCAGAACACGCCTGAACAGCTGCTATTCATCCACTCATTTTTTTGTTTGACTATTACACAAGTTTAAAAAAAAGGGGGTAAAATTGTTTTTTCTGTTAACCAGCTGTCATCCCCTTACGAACGACAGTCCTCAGAAGTCGAAACTTGTGCGAGCTAAGGATTAACGGGGTCTTACCTTTTAACGTGCGATTCTTTGTTGTTTTCTTATCATCGGAGGTTTACGTTCCATTGTATTTCTAACCGAACATCTTCCTGCCCACTCGGTATGAACAGGTAATCAATCAAATGGGCTCTGTCTGATTATCCAATGTCCGAACGATAAGTACAGGGGAATTTCATTTTGCACTCGAATATTACTATTCATTACCTGGGATGGTGTTGTAGGTTTTCTGAAATTATCTACTGTTGAAAAGTAAATAAACCACAAAAAAAACAACAGTATTTCGCTCGGGAGAGCCACGGAACCCGCACAGGTTATACCTTCGGATAAATCTTCACGAGTACTTATCGATGATGCCCCTATGCATCAGGAGGGCGCCTTAACAACCTTAACAATCACTCCCCACCCCTGGGTACTAAGTAGTCATTGGGTCTGAGGATCGGATAACGGCTTTCTGCATTCGTTCGGCTAAGATTTATGCCCTCTTACGGCAAGTTTTACATACACAGTTTCACCTTATTTCTCACTCTAGATCGCTTCCATATATGTGAGACATAAGCAAGCAGGCCATAACTTGATCTCTGACGATGGTAACTATATTGTTGATCATTCACAATTCCTGAGCGTTCTAGTAGTAGTAGTATTTATGGAAAGGCTTTTGCTACAGCCAAGCAAGAAGGCCCCCATGGGCTCTTTTTGCCATCTCCTGCTCTTCTTATGTATGGTGTTCTGCCTGCCAATGGATTCCACTTGCTCTCCTCAAAGTCTATGCGTGTGAACTGTGTAGGTGCTTGTCAAGGGAGCGAGTTCCTTCAATCCTCCTTCTCAAGTCGAGCGGTGCAGCGGCCGCGGATGAATCTAACACCAGCTACCAGACCCGCAGTTTTCCTGTCCTCGCTTCGAGTTTCTTCCATCTGTCTCCTCGTGAAAGTCCTGGTAGGGCTGGTTCTTGATAGGGCGGTGCGGCGGCCGTGATCAATTCATTCACTGTCTACCACTCCTACAGCACCCGATCCGGGGCCCCTCCCGACTTCCACCGAAGACCAGGTTTCACAAGCCCTGCAGCAAGTTCCTTTGATCCTCGTTTTCGTGTAAACCCTGGTAGGGCTGGTTTCAAACAAACGATGCAGTGGCCGCAGGTGATTTGTCACCGACTACCAGTCTCGCAGCACCCAATCCAAGCCCCTTCCCTGGTTCCTACTGAAGGCAGGATTCGCATCAAGTTCTTTCGATCCGCCTTCTCGTGAAAACCCTGATCGCAGTGATCGCGGTGATTCGTCACCAGCTACCAGTCCCGCAGCACCCAATCCGAGGTCCCTCCTTTGCTCCCACAGAAGCCTGGTTCTGTAATGTATGAGTGGGTATAAGTTAAGTGTATCGGGGGAACATTGATGTTTTTTTTGGCGTCAGTGTACGGTAAGCTAGGACCCACGGGGCGATTTCTCAATATTTCATTTGCTCATTGTTGTTATCATATTTCATGATCTTCCAGATAAGTTCTGTCTGTAGTTCCTTTTTTTTGACTGGTTGTACTCTAGCAATTTTCTAAATCCTCCCTAAGTCATAAGAGAGGTTGAATAACTGGCAAAGAACTGGTGTTCGGAAGCACATTTCTTGAAAAAGATCGACGGAATTATGTCAGATCCACTAGCTTTATTGGTGTTAAGACAATGCGTCTGAAAACTCGTGGCTTGTATTTGCCTGAGGGTGGGAAATGAGTAGTTTCAATAGATTTGGAGTTCGCATTCTCCACAACAAAACATTCTGGAAATTTTGATGTTGATCCTGGACCTCGCGGGTTAAGTTGTAATATTGCGCCACTTTCAAATTTTGAGTCAGCGCAGGCGTATAATCCGTTCTTTCATTTGTGCATAAAGTTGAAACTTGGGAACTTATGCATTATTAAATATGGAAATGAATTGTGCAAAATGAATCTGGTAAATCCTCCATTATTTGCATAACATTTGATGTTACGCCTATCGAAATAAAAAAAATCATTCAATTAAATTTTTGGTATATTGAAAAAAGGTTAAAGTCTCGATTATAAATGGTGTGGACAAATACGTGGTGCTTAAGGAATATCAGTTAATCAATCAGTGTTTTAGTTTTTTCGGAAATTAGATGCTTAGTCAGTATTTGTATTCACCATTTGCCAATATAGAATAATCAGGTGAGCCATATAGAACAACTGCAATTCGTGAAGAATTTTTGTTGTTTACTTTTGTTGTCATTCGACTATTATATTGTTGATTGTTTCGACATATCACAAAGTGCGATTTTCGAATGTGTCTATACTAAATCCTGGATTTTTCAGGTCCGCAACAGAACAAAATGAGAAATATTTTACGAAATTTAATTTTTTCCCGGATACGCATCTCCGAAGATATTAGATCCCAATAATGAGGCTGGAATTTGAACCACCCTTTCACAGTCCTTTCATTTCCATAAATTCCTATATTCAACAAATTCCAAGTTTGATTGAAGATGATATTCCCAATTAAATAATAATGTTGCTCAGATAGGAAAGTGTTGCAAATTAATACTAGTAGAAGAGTACACGGAATCCCATTGCAGATTTTTACAAGTTGGGAAGCTTATCATATCTTTGGTTTCAGGTAACCTGACAAATATCAAAACTAGATCAATAGTTCCTGTAGACCTCAATGCCTTTATCTATTGGAATGCTGCAATTCTTGCGGAATTCCATGGGTTATTAAATAATAAGGAGAAAGCTGCGAACTACAGCAACATTGCTGCAGAATGGATGAGAGCTGTCGAAGCAGTGCTATGGCACGAAGAAATAGGATCGTGGCTGGACTACGACATAGTCAACGAAGTGAGGAGGGATTACTTCTATCCCACCAATATAGCTCCATTTTTGACAGGATGCTACGACATGTCCAATAAAGATAAAATCGTGAGGAGAGTGATGAATTATCTTCAAAATAAGAACATTCTTTACCCCGGAGGCATCCCTTCCACGGTTGAACACACTGGGGAGCAATGGGACTTTCCCAATGCTTGGCCACCCTTACAACACATGGTCATCGTCGGGCTCAACAACACGGGAGAAGATCATGCTGTCAGACTGGCTTATGAAATTGCCGAGAAGTGGGTTAGATCCAACCACAAAGCATACAATGATACCAGAGTCATGTATGAAAAGGTGCGTGACCCTGAATACACAATTGTTGTTGCTATATCAATTATGTTTCACGCGTAATTATTGACACTAGTTATCTTCTTTCCTGTTATCAAAATCAAGGCTTCGTTATTATTCTCTCATCGTAATTATTAGCGGCATATGTTGCCTCGTTTATAACCTTTAGAATGTAGCCCCGATAACCGAAATATCTCTAACCGTTTTTTGAATATTTGGTGGAATTTGCGAATTTTATTATTTAATCACTTATCACTGTATTCCAGTGAATTTCAAGAAATCGTGAAAAAAAGTTTTGTATGGTTATTTCAATTAGAATCCTACATTGTTTCTATGTGGATCTTTTGGCCATAAAAAATTGTTTCTCGCAAACAAGTCTTAGTAACCACTTACGGAGACGTAAGTTGAAATGGTGAAATTTCAGGATAATTTGTCATGTGTTAGTGGTTGTTTCACTTCGTATCATTTTGGTACAGATTATTTTCAAATATTTTAATCGAAAATTGTTTTAAACAATGTTTTTTAAAATGGCAACAAACACTTTCTTTGACACACATCTACGAAAAATTCAATTTTAGGATAGATCCAACTTCACCCCTATCGTTTTGGAAATAAATGGCAAATGTAATTAGAGAAAATATATTGCATCAAATTAAAAACGTAAATGTATTCTCATTGCTAAAGTTTTAATCATTAATAAACAAAAATCACAGTCGACAGACCGCACCATGGCCTCTTTACAATTACTACTACTACACGTTTCACTTTCGTTTTAGATTCAGCCACTTCACTGAGGTCTATGAAAATATTTCTGTATTGTATTTTCCATAGGACTCTACAGATTTAACTTCCATAGTTTGTTGAATAACAAACAGGTCAAAACAACTTTGTTGTGTTGTTTTCCATTTTGAAATAATCTAAAAACTGGGAACATTACCTGTAACAAAATATTTTCATCAACAGAACTACACAAAAATTATTCTGATGAAAACAAACCATTTAGTTTCTCCCTTTAGCTGAATAAATATCACCCACTTAATTACAATTGTAATAAATTAACAGGATTGAATTTTTTTTCAATAACTGTTTTGTGTTTGTGTTTTGTGTAGAAAATACTAATCAACCGTAATATTATTTTTTTTCCGAATCGTATAAAAAAGTGATAGGTGTCATTTGAAAAAATTGGATTTGACACAATATCTGTTAACAGCATTTGAAAATCGCTTTTACCCATATGACACGTAACGGGATCACCATGCACTGGTAGTTAAAAAAATTCAAATGGTTTGCGAGTAATTTTACATATTTTCTGTGACCTACTGCGAGGTAACTTCTTTCAAAAAAATTTGCATATGTCGAAGACTGTAGGAGATGAGTTCAAATAAGTTGTTTTGCGCAAACTCAAAGAAAAATAAAGAATTATATTTGAAAAGTATTTATAATAATTATGAACTTTTGTCACACCCTGTATGAATGGGGGACTGAAACTAATTTATGTTAAACGGCGTAATCGATTATGGGTGTTTACCTGATCTCAACTTTCTAATCCAACTGCATGTTGAAACACTATTCAATTATGCACGCCCTACCTAAATCACCCTGTATGTTTAATTTATTATTATAGTACGATGCAGTTGTCTCTGGAGGGCATGGCGGAGGTGGAGAATACGAACTCCAAGAGGGGTTTGGCTGGACCAATGGTGTTATTATGGACCTTCTATACAGATATGCAGATAAATTGACAGCTGCGGATCCACAACCGGAAGTTTTGCCACCCCCATTCGTGGGAAATCCTAACAAGTCTTCTTCCAGTATTAACTCGATTTCAACAGCGTTGTTAGCCTTATTGGTATCATTAATGGCGGGATTCATAGGGTGAGGTATGTTAGTTCATTATTGAAGTGATAGGAAAATTATTTTATGCATTTCTTTGTTTCAGAATGATTTTTCGCCAGAGACACTTAGCATGTGGGTGACATAACGTAGGGATAGGTACATGGACTTGTCAAGTCTGTAGTAGAATTCTCATTCCTCAACTCGTACGAAAATATGTTGGGATATATTCAGTGCAATTTTGACAAAAATGAGATACAGAAGAAATCAGATTGATATTTGTTGGCTGCATGCCAAAATATGCTCAAAGCGTCAACTCAACTGATAGATGCACATAGACAAAACCCTTCCATTATTTTTAATTCGCATAATTTTTCAAGCAGGGTCATCCATAAACTGTGTGACCTCCAACAGTTCGTGCTTGATATGGTATGCATCGGATATTTATTATAATTAGTCAATACTTATCGATAGGGCAAGTATTGAATCGAGTAGAAGTGTAATGGAAGAATCGTTAAAGACAGACAAGAAAAACTAACAAAACGTTAAATCCATTATTGGATTCGAGAAATCAATTGAACTACAAAAGATCTGAAACGTTTTTTAGTGTCATGCAAAAGTACCACGTTCTCAATAATTATACTTATTAGTAATCTAGAACAAAAAATAATTTCATTGAGACATAATACATAGGACGGATGAAGTCTATCACAAATTTATTTTTGGCCGACTTAATTAGTTTCTGAGAACAATCCACATAATATCCACTCGTATCCAAAGGAATGTTTTTTTTTTGTGGTGAGTTAATTATTGATGAACTTTTTTGACTTTTACCTGATTTATCATGTACAGGCAATTAATTTTTTTTCGTAAGCACCGAAGAGAAGTAGGTAGACGTTTTCCTTGAATTTCCGTAGGATATTTCAGAAGAGCATGGGCTATGAAAATATCTATAAAACAGAGACAGATTGATGAATTTTCTGAAGTTTTCCGGTATAGTTACTTATTATAGGGCTGTGGATACGTTCAAATCACTTATTCCAATCCTAATTGAGGAAAAAATAGGACTTTATTACGAATAATTTCATACCGCACACTATTAGGTTTCAAATAAATTGTAATTAAAAAACTTAAAAAGATAACGTTAGAACATGAAGCATTTTTGAGATTGAAATGAGATTTGAATGCATCTAGAACCTGTGACCAACACAACCGATAAAATAAAATCATCATCGATGCATTCAAAACTATTCCGCGAATATTATTCCAGAACAGGCCTGAGCTATATTTTACATGTCTGAAATAACCACTCTTATAGTATCTAAAATGAATTAATAGATGAAAACTTCATCAAAATACTCTGTATATTCGTCTGCTCTTGATACAACTCCTAAAGTTCTCTCCAAGAACTTGTACGAATCGTCAAAATTGTTTCTTTTGTCAACCGGCAGCACCTTTACGAGCAACTCTCAGAAGTCTTCGAGGGACTTGTACGAGCTAGAGAAGACGTTGCCATTATCTTTTAACGTGTGATGCCTGCGCGGACCAGTGATCGTGCTGGGATTTGAACCCATGCACCTGCGGATGATTGGAATAAGAAGCGAACGCTTTAACTACCCGCCACCGCGGCGGATATAATACAGTGAATCTAGAAGGCAACTAACTGTTTAAGATTGAGAAAATAAATTGCACTTTCTCTCTTTGTTTAACTTTTTATCCAGAATCAATTAAAGTTGTTTTGTTTTTCGTACAGTTCACTTCTTGTGACAACTTGGAATGGCTACTTTGTATAGATTTGTGCTAGACTTCACTTGTACATAAGTCTCAGACTCTGCGTTGACCGTCAAAAAATTAAATTCTGGCTTAGTACAAACTAGTTATTATTATTACTGCGAGATTAAAAATAGAGAATTTTTAGGAAGTTAGTTAGGATGTAAACAATTAAATCAACAAGCCACTTAACACCCGATCTATTGGTTTGGAAGTAGTTAACCTAGTCACTCTGTACCCTTATTATGTAGAATGTGATA
This sequence comes from Chrysolina americana, assembly GCA_958502065.1. Lineage (NCBI taxonomy): Eukaryota > Metazoa > Arthropoda > Insecta > Coleoptera > Chrysomelidae > Chrysolina > Chrysolina americana. Next base: position 53,295,486 of record OY293420.1, on the reverse strand, counting down.
GATTTTTATATTTACCGCCATTTTTGCACCATACTGTACATGCTAGTGTGCGTGCTTTAGGCGTGTACATGATATTAACTAATATCTGGTAGAGTATTGAATGATGTATGTAGAATTATCCTATTTCCTAGTAATTTCAATAAAATGTCCCTAATTTATCCTAACTGGTGTTGTGTTTTTGCTTCTTAATATATAATGCTGCTAGAAAAATCCCAGCTTGATCTACTCCTCTACGTCTATTGTTTTAGTCTCACAAAAAACTAACTCCAACTTTATTTAAACCCTCTTTGCTACGAGGGCGAAGGTTTATTTTATAGATTTGTTGGAGAATACAATTGGGTTCAAACCATTGTGTGGAAAGGAAAATTCGCTATAATTTTCAGAACCGGGATACAGTTTTTTCAGGTCATCGAATATCCACTCAATTCAGATGATGACTATTTAAATCTTACCAATGTTGACTTTGGCATTAAAAATGGTACGGGAAACAGTGGCGTGTTGACAGCATATAAGTTGTTGAAAATCAGCTTGAGGAAGCAGTGGCGGATCCAACGTATTATGAACGATAATGTGCGATGTACAGTGTGTTCAACCAGGATACCTTGGACTCTGAGATGCGCAAACTATAAACAGGAGTAACTGAAAGTATAAATTGTCCTCCGTTAGAAAAAAGATTTAAACGAAAGCGAATAGAAATCTTGGAGACTAGGCTGTCCTGATTGAGCTGTACAAAATGTTTCAAAACAAACCCTTAGTTTTTCTGCAAAATTCGGTACTAGATTCATGTAAATGCACAGGTACATAAAGTCAAATTTTAGTGAGTAAAATGGATTCAATTTTAGCAACCCTCAAATGCGCACTAGCCGCCTAAGGGCTTGATCACACGGTGATCGCATTGAAGTAAATGTGTAATGTACCTGAATTGGCCTTTATAGACCATCGTGGTAAGCATGGTGAAAAGCAGCAATTGGTGTAATTCTCAAATTATTATTGAAGGTCACAGGCTTTGAGAAATACCTCTGTAGAAAATTACTTCCAAAACTCTGAAATTCGTAAATAATCAGTAGAGTAAATGGATGAGTGAAACCCTATGATGGATAACATTCAATTCAATTGCAAATCAGCACTTGCACAAATTGTCGTCAGGTATAATTTAATTTCAGTTGGGGAAGTAGTTGTTTTCTGTCAAATATTTGCCTCATATTTTATATGCAGGAATGTGTGAAGACATGGGAATTTTCGATTTTGTTGAAATTATTTGTTTCATTAATCTACTTTCCGATACACACTTTTCTAACTTTGTTCGTTTTGATATAATTAATATCATAATTTTTCCGAATTTCAGTGTTTTCAATGAATGAACTACGTCTACTGATAGACTCCTCAGATAACAAAAACAGTGTTCACGAGATCTTGAATACGAAAGGCTCAAAGAAATGTCCAAATGAAACCCTTGTCATAAATATATCTTTTCAAACTTCTAAACTGCTGAAGTCGTTGAAAGTTAGTACTTTGTTGTTCCTATACCAAAAGTAAGTATTTAATACATTCAATGCCAGTGAATTTCAACCTATAAATGCATTACCACCAATAAAAAAGATTATCCATCTGGTTTTTGAAAAGAATATTCCTGTGAATCAGCATTGTAACTAGCCCTGTCTGAATTCAAAAGAGAAAGTAATAACAATAAATATGTGGTAGTGTTTTTTCTTCACTCTTTCTGGGTTCGCCGCTGACTAGGAAAAAACCTGAACAAAAAACCATCAATGAAGCCAATGTCTTTTAAGTTCGATATAAATTGGGTAGTACTTTGATGAAACTAACGAAGAGAAATTGTCAATAACCCTGCTGCATGAGCTTTTTTCTGCAGTTATTACTGAAACAAGATAAACAAATAACTTTAGTGTGATAGTGTTGAGATTCAAGCACTTTTGCATTTGTTTCATAGAAATTTCAATAAATTCATTCGTTCGAGTTTTCTTATCAAATTCAACGTGTTCAGTATTAATTTATGCTACATGTTACGACTGATATGCTATTCGTTCACCGATGAATTGATAAAAGGTGAATCCACGAAATTCACTGAACTCATAACAATTAATAATCATTGAGGAATTTTTGATAGGTCTTATTTACGTTGAATGAAGTATCAAATCTGCTTTATCAAATTAATGAGTTTTAATATCAGAATTAACAATCGAGAATTGAATGGTCTGTTACTATTTTTCATTCTCATCTCAAAGTTGCTTGCTACCTATGCCCAATTTATCAACTTTTTTTCACAGGGTACTAATTTACAAGAAACGTGCTCAGAAACCGATGGTGTTCCCGGAAAAGAGGAGACCTTCAAAAGCAAAATACACAGAACTTACTTATATGCCTAAGAACAACAAAGGTATGAGGTAAATTAGAATCACTACAGATGTTAGTCAATGTCGTTTAGATGTCCGTGGTGTGCCATAACTCAAACAATTGTTTATTAATCTAATTATTTTGATAAGCCATAAGAAGTCGCATAAAAATATAGGTAAGAACTTCAAGGTTAAGCAGGTTAGATGATGTTCAACATAAATTGGACTGATACGTATCTCCGCATATTCATTAGTCATCAAAACTACATCATCTGAAACAATAGTTTATTATTATATTGTTCGTGTGAATTGTCCATTTGATTTTATCATTATAACAATACTCATGAACATTAGGAACTGCATAATTGAGCAGTTTCCAGCGTCACTCATTGGCAGATTAGGGATCGGAGAGCTGAGAGGCAAATCTCAGCTTTGTCATGAATATGATAAGGATTTTCTGAGAGATATCATTTTCTGGCATGTACTATATGTTCACGAAATAGTCAATATCTAGTCCAGTCTGTTGCCATTTTATCTTCTTCCGTACACAATTGTACGTGTATGTGAGGTCTCAACCTGTAGAATTCATTTTTTTTGTTTATGTTAAAATTGATATTTCCGTCAACCGGCTGCACCCTTACGAGCACAAACCTCAGAAGTCTTCGAAAGACTTGTGCAAGCTAGGGAAGACGTAGCTCTTACCATTTAACGTGTGATGCCAAGCACGAGACCAGTGACCATGTTGGGAATCGAACCGCCCACGCCCCTATGGTTGAGAGGCGAGCGCTCTGCCATCACGACCACCACGGCTACGTTGTTTATCAAAGGAGTTCAGGAATCCCTTGGTCTTGAGCTTGTTTTAGTTCCGTGAAAGATCTTGTCAACTCATTTCCTTGGTTTATATTCGTTAATTTCTTGATATAAATTTAATTTTATGTTTGTGCCAGACATACACAGTTTCATCGTTTTTTTTCTGGTTCACACTTATGAAAAATTGACTAATGTTCAGACAGAGAACGTCATGAGAACCACCCAGGCGGCACACTGACGTCAATTTGACGACAATTTTTGGTCATCTGTAACGTACTGCGACTTTGAAGATGACGTGAGGGTAACGTTAAAATGACGGGTAAATGTCACAGTCCAAAGACGTCATTTGTAACGTCTTTGTGTCGTCATTTGTAACGTCATTGCGTCGTCATTTGTAACGTCATGTGACGTACTTATCACATTCTAGTGACGTCGTCAGCTGACGTAATTTTAACGTGACTTTTTTTTAGCATTAATTGAATGAAATACCTGGAAATTATTAATAATATATATTACATTAATAATAATGATATGTATTATGGCATGGCATCACACGTTAAAAGGTAAGGGCTGCGTCTTCCTTAGCTCGGACAAGTCTTTCGAAGACTTTTGAGGGTTGCACTCTTAAGGGTGTGCATCTAGTTGGCGGAAATAACAATGTTTCATTTTAATATTATATATTATTGAGGAAAAATTGATTAGGTAATCCAATCTGTCGCTTCAACCTATCCAATAGTACCTATATTCGTCGGCAAATTTCCAATAGAAAATATACTGCCCTCTACGACCTTTGAATTAAATCTTTCAGAATAAACCCGTTGTATGAGTTGAAGAGGAAGATTGGATCACATAATCCATCATCATAGTCATCATTAGTTCTAATCGACAGTTAGATGTTATGTCTCTGTCTCTCCCATGAAATCAACCATGACGTGCGATTTCACTTATTTGCTGAGAATTAAATTAATCCAGATTAAGTATATCTACTACGATGCATATGGGTGTAAAGGTATGAATACTATCGGTATTGCCAAGTCATAACATGAATCACAAAAATTATTTATAAGGGATTCCTTTTGTAACCAGAGAGAGGTGCTTCATTTTCATTTTCTTTATAGAGATATTTATTGTCAACATAACCTCTAAATTAATCCGTCCCTGATAGTGATGAATAAATGTCGTATTTGAGACGTCAGTTGGAGCTCTTCGAACATTATGACCTTCGAAATACGTCAAAATGACGTCTCTCTGATGACGTCAAAGAGACGTTCCCAATATGACGTTATGACAACGTCAGCAATTTGTCAGGTGACGTCGTTGACCAAAAAATGACTGACAAACGACGTCAAAATGACGCCAGGATGCCGCCTGGGCAAGGACCAGGTGAGACAAAAAATATATGTTTTGGTGTGAACTCAGAAGAAATTTTGCTAATTTGAATAGAGTTGACAGCAATCAACTCATACGGCAGTTGAATTGTCCTCGCAAATAATAGTCACAGCCTAGACACCGTAATCATGTAGGTAGACAATGGCAACATCCCATCCGGTCAGGTAATCCAAAAATTATTCAAAACAAAGTAATCAGTCAGGCTAATAATTACGAGGACGTGAAAGCCTTCATTCTATGCTCATAACTGTATAAGTTCTCATACATTTATTTTGCTCATGATGTTGGAAAAAGAATGAGTGGTATGTCTGGAAGAGAGATCCTTTTAATCTGCCACTGACTCCATATATTAATTTCAGTAAACTTTTTTGTTGTGGGACGTTATAACAATATTTTTTAAAAATTTGTTGCTATTTGTTTTTCTTGAAAAATCTTCTGGAAACTGCTCTAAGTAGAGCTTGTGGATTTTCTGATGGGCTATGACGTTGAATATATCTCTCACTCACACTCATTTCCGATACGTAAATATGTCCTCTGCTACGGTATGAGTCATAGCCCATAAAAAAATCCACAAGCTCTATAAAATAAGTTAGATGTATGTTGTGCTGAATTGAAAATGAGAATCATATCCTCAAATGTACTTTAAAACATTATGAGAACAAAGAGTACCTACTCAATAATTACCTAATGAATAATCTACGTTGGTTTCTAATCCTCCAAAAATAAAGAGTTTTTCAATTAATGCAGTTGATTGATGTTTGGGATTCACGTGATTACCGAACTGTGCTTTGATTTTGGTCCAAGCCAAAAACTTTCCGATGATTTCTGGTTTCTTCTGGATTGGGAACAAATCATCGCTCTGCGACATGATTAAGAGCCATCATCAGCGCGTCACACTGAACAGTCGAATTTATTCCTCACCGCACGCAGCAAAGGTTTGTTGGCATATATTCATAAAGCATGTTAGTGAAGATATTGAACTCGCCAAAGCTTGATTCAATGCTATTATAATATGTAGAGGGCAGTGCTAATCAGGTCCAAAGTTCGCGATCGTAGAATCGGTTTACCTACTGCAAAAACCATTGATTTCATGAGAGACTTTTTTCGTATGGGCTCGGTGGTCCCATAAGAATTCGGGAATCTCTCAAATTTGTTTAAGTCATCATGTCATTTCAATATTTGTTTGATGTTAATATCAAATTTTGTTCAATTCCAGTTCAGAGTAGTGTTTCCGTAGTTTAAGGTTTCTTCAGGTATATCCATTTGTGAATCTCCATTTTTCTAGTAATCCATAGCTCGATATTTGTTTCTCAACATTTATTGATAATATACCGAATGTTTGAAATACATATCAGGATATGTCTCTACTGATTTTTTTTTGTAAAGAATCGTTTTAACCTCGCAAGATCGGTGGAAGCATCTCAGTACAAAAAAATTTTAAGAAAATCAGAAGATAACCGCAACAAAAAACTGTTCCGTATTTATCATGATATTTCTTTATCTTTTTGAAAGATGCAAAATCGAAACAAGTGAAATTATATTTTAGCTATTGTGCGAAAAAAGACAAAATAATCTGTTGTAGTTTTTAGGGAATTTAGCTTATATGTATATTTTTGTACATAGAAATATTAATGCTACTAACTGAAATGTCTAATCAAGGTAGAGTAAGTTCCTGATTATTTTTGAAGTTTCAACAAAGTATGCATCTTTTTTCAGTGGATCACTTTTATCATTCACTCAAACTTGTTAGGAATTTGAGGATGATCCATGACTTTGTATGGTGGTTGAAACTTTAAATCTAACTCAATTGATGATGAATATAGAGGGATTTGTGAAATCTAAATGTCAATACAGACAGAATTGATCTCTACTTTGAAAAATTTACACATCTGATATAGTATTCATATTGAATCGCATACAATCTCTCCATTGTTGCTTCTATGGCCATTCGTCCAGTGAATACTTTCCAATTTACACAAGCAAAATCTCTTATATGTCAATTCAATTCTGGAGAAGGTGCTGTTGATCTTGTTACAAGCGTAGCTTTTGAGTAATCCTCAGAAGTCTTCGTGAGACTTTATAGATAAGGAATCAAACTGTTGCTCATCAAAGTAGGCCTACCATCCGAAAAATAGCTGCATTGACCTTTGATTGGCCTCAGTTGTCGACCCCACTCAACTTATCTTTTTGGTCTATTTTGGAATAAAATAGAATACCCATATCAATACACATCTACAAAAAATATTTTTCTCTCTACGATCATCCCTGCCCAGATACTCGAAATACTATAGCATTTCAGATACGGCAAAATATATTCTATTTCGATCCAGACGTTTGACTGTTTTTTAAACGACGTGCCTTGCTTTGGAATTCTGGTAGTGTTGATTGTGGCACATAGAAGATTGAGAAGGATAATCATTATCTATTCTGAAAAGTTCTCAAAGTCTCATTTGCATTTTGAGTTGGAAGTCAACCCGCTTTAACCTAAATATAATGCAAACTGATAAGAACTACCAGTAAAAAAAATCTCAAAATAACACCAGCTACGAATCTATTCAGTTTCTTCAAAATCACATCTGTTAGCTCTTTACCGTTTTAGGAAAGTTGAAGAAGCATTATTCAATCTTCCGTCAAGCTACCCCTTCATGTAATGAATAATTTCTCTTAATTCAGAAACAAGTGCCTGTCTATATAAGTAACTAATTCGAAGTTTATGATAAACACAGTATTAGTAAAACTATATAATGAATTGTTCCTGTATTTATTAATTTGTGTGTTTATTCGAGATTATTTTTGGTAGATTGTTGAATTTTAGTAAATTATGTGATACTTATATATAATTGATGTGTACATGATTTTCTGCCTTTATTCAATCATAAATATGACTACAAACAATTATGTGAAAAAAATATATTTATTTGAATATTATTTGTTTTTTAATTGCCTTTCAACACAGCAGACAACCGTTCGATTGGATATAAAATGAGAATTGGGTCAGATACTTATCTGAATATAAAGCTCAGACTTCTTTCGGGAGATTTTTAAGTAACGATATTCTATACCGACTGGTTTCACCTCATTTTTTTAACTCCCATCCAGCTACAGTGTATTATGGCGAATACTTGTCAGAAAATAACTACTCCCTTGGATAAAACCACTACATGCATTGTATTATATGAAAAAGATAGGTACTCGGAAAATTTTTTCTGTAAAGATGTGGATATTTTTCTTGGCGAATCGATAACATACTTGTGCAATGTTCCCCATTGTAAAGGAAACAATTGCTGCAAAAAAAATTTTAACCTCTGTTTTCATGTTGTTTTACAATTTATTTTTTAATTTTGGTTGGACACAGTAGCTTCTAATGTACCCAAACCAATGATGTATCGCACTTATTCGAAAAATTAATATTAATTCCATAAGAACTCATGTGTTCAGAGACAGATAATTGATTTTTTGTCAAAAAAATAAAGTTGATGATGGCAGCTCAAAGACGAAACGTCGGTTTGAAAATTTGATAACATCGCATCTTGCAGAACAGAATAACTAGCAATAAAAATGTGTGATTTGTTTTGTTACATCTATCGGAATTGGGTCATAAAAAAATAAAAATGAAATTGAGAATATTCGGTTTTCTAAAAGTCTTTAGAAGTATTCGGAATTTTTCAAATTTCAAAGCTGCGTTTTAATGAGCAACTTTGCCTCCATTTAACCGTATCTCTTTTACTTCCCAAAATCACAATGATGAGGCTCGAATAACCTGTATACCTGCATAAGTGCATCTAGTTTTTATTTTTCAGTGCAACAATTATGTATTGTCGAACTGGTTTTATAAAACTTAATTTTTTTGAAGCACTATTATTTTTAATTTCATTCATCTATTAGAATTTCCCTGTCAGGCCCCGTCTCCAAAGATCCGTTACTTCCAGAGGGCGCGCTAGATCATTTGCCGCAATAACCACTGTTGGGTCCAAGAATCATGTGCCCTGAGCAGGCGGAGTGAACCAAGGATGACGGCTTTCTGCATTCGTCCAGCTAAAATTTCTGTCATATTACGGCAAGCTGATATGCAGTGCGTCCATGATACCACCGAGAAACCCTATTATCAGAACCACCATTTCAACAGATGTGTTTGGGTAAAGCCTGGAGAGTTCAAAGAGTAGATCTCGATATTTAGACCGTTTTTCCTCATCTTTTCGGACGATGTTCGTTTCGCCAGGAGCCGAAAACTCTATGACGATAATCGTCCTACTTTGATGGTCGAGGAGGACTACATCAGGCTTGTTGCCTTGATTTGCCTGAGGGTGGGGAATCAGTAGTTCCAAAATAGATTCGGCACTTCTCATTCTCACAAGGCAACACTGGTGTCTCGTCTATACCGTAAAAGTGTCGTAGATAGTTGTACAACACTCGTAGCGCCGCGTTATGCCTATATGGACATAGGCTCCGAGACCGCATTAGCTGGACATAGGCTGACATGCATTATGGTTTCAGCTGCCCCACGACACGCTCTTTAAAGAAGTATTATTATTATTATCACAAGACTTTGCTGGGTATTGTAAAACAATCTTGAAACAAGATGCGAGTGAAATGGGATCAAAGAATTATTTCTCCATTTAAAATTGGCTCCTCAATATCTAAAAATGGCCCTATAGGAGCGTTATCATATTGAAAATATTAAATTCGAAAGAGAGAACGCGTTGCATTTCATCGAAAAAATACTGCAATTCCACACCCTCTTACCCTGTCTTTTACGGACACCACTGAGTCACTGACCACTGTTCCATGTCTACTCAGGAACGTGCACACTGCACAATAGTGTGTAATTTCGTCAAATTATTCGCATGCAAGATGCAAATTACATTACTTTAATACGTGTATGAATTTTAACCCCGATAAAAACACGAAACTGGAAATCCACCGATGACTTCATTTTCCACATTTTCATAAATCTTGATCGAAAGGCAAACACATTAAAATACCTCTATTAGGTTGATCAGAGGTCAGATCACAATCAATTGCGCTGTATATATGTTGGTAGGCATGATAATGTCATTTATAATAGGTATAAGTAGTTAAGTAAGTATTGATATAGGGCATGTTTTTATATTTACCAAATTGGTGTGGTGGATTCCATTCGACCAATAGTAACACTGTAAATTTCAAATGGACAAATCAAATAGAATAATAAATTAAATACAATTTTAGGCTATAGCATACTTGAATGAAATCGCATAATTAATTAATAGCGCATAAAATTATCGCCTCCAACACTGGTCTGTCTGACGTTTGGAAAGGATTGTTTGTTGCATACTCTACAGTAAATTATTTCTTCTGATTGAATAGATGGCTATGACGGCGTCTGCGCAATTTCAAATGTCACATGGATTGAGCGTTTGAAAATGAAAAAGCCGGTTCTTTCCGAATTTATAGGGCGAAATCAAAAAAATAAGTCATAAAAAATGTTCAACTTATAAAAAGTTGTATTCGTACCTTCGCGAAAGTGTTCAATGGACTGAATTCAGAAGAAAGTGTTTACAGCTACTGACCCTGAAATTGAGCTGACGAAGTTTCGAGAAAAGAAGTAATGGAGCGATTGAAGTCTTCAGTAAACAGGTATGTGGAACTTTTTCGCCAAATATTCTAGTGTCAAACAAAATATCTAGGTCTCCTATTAGGCCTAGGCCATGATTTCCAACACAGATGTGCAACTTATTAGAAACTTCATTATTGCGACCTGCACCTGGAATTTATGGAGTTATACATTCGACTAATTTTGGTTACCATTCCCCAAAAGTTTCATTTCATTTGGCTTCTCATTTTAATCTCAACTTTTACAAATTCTTTAGTATCAGGTTTGAAAAGGTACTGAAATGTAGAATCTGTTGGCTAATCCAACTGGCCAACTTCATACCCCCCAGTCCATGGATAGAACTCCATATGAGGTTCTTTTTTTTGGCACTGTTGAACATACTGCTCTTAAGAATTTAACGCGTCTTATGAAACAACGAACGTCTCACTTTAGCTTGTATGAATTCTATGAGCTAGTAATTTGTTATAGGTATTTCTTTATGGAAAGTAATCAGTTCCTGAACAATTGAATTTTTTCATTACTTCCACCTAAATAGAAAAAAACTATAAAAGCTTTCCTCCAACACGATGATTTTCTTATTCGAACCAACAAAGTTTCATCAAAATGTGTAGTAAAATATAATTTTACCATAGCTGGTGAATGCTCTTAAAGTTTTGCATGATCTAGCTCTCAGAAAAATTCATATTACAAAATAATTCAAAGCAAAGCATAATATTTCGAGACCTTCAGACCCATTGTGGCATATAATTTGATTAAACGTTTTTTCGTAATATTGGGTGCTTAAAAAAATCAGTCCAGCATGAGTTATCAGTCCTATTAAAATTAATTCTTCTTTGGCTCTGAGTTTATTGGAATTTTATGAGTCTGAAAGTTTTGAGATGTTTTACTATACCTCGGATAAATTTTTAATATGAAGTTTACTGATAGGCATATCATGCAAAACTTCAAGAGAATTCACCAGCTATGGTGAAACAGAATTTTATTTCACTCAAAAAGCAGTGGATCGATATTTATGAAACTGTCAGATCCATTGGAAATATCCGTCTCTTGATAATTTTTCTCGAAAATAGATTACAAATCACTAGCTCATTATATACAATATATACTTATATAAGTAATATATTATGAAAATCAAATCTGTGAAAAACATAATTTTTTAGTTTCACACTTTTTCTTCATTGAAAATAGAGCACTAAATGAAAAAACTCGACCTTCTTTCATGACCACATAAACAACAAATTTTGGCAAAATGGACTACATTGGGTAAGTTCAAAAAAAATTTTGATTGTGACTATTAATCAATGGAATTTTATCGAAATAAGTAAACTCTTGTCTTTTGACAAGAGTTTAATTCATTGATTTCAATAAAAGTGAACATGAATTTCCATAAAGTGAAATGGTCATGTCACATTCTCGTTCTTGATGATTATCTATCAATAATGACGAATGGATTATAAACAATACGGGCTTCTGCATAAACTTACACAATAGGGACATTTTCGCCAGCAGGTCTGCAACAGAAAACAACTACTGCATGCTACGAACGTCGAGTTATATTCGTTGGATTCATGGAAAAGCTTCTACAAGAACTACTTTGGGTTGCTTACAAATCTAAAAGCCAAACTTATGTTTTGATTACTCAAAACAGTGTAATACCTATATACCTACCGGTAGTTTCATGGTTATTGCCGGATTGCTCACCCATTTGACTCGAAAAATACCTTTGGGTCGAGATGGGGTTCTCTGATGGAATAAATACCGCAATTTCTAGTGTCAGAAAGTGAATTCATATTTCAGGATGTTTTATTTGATAATTATACTCTGTAAAGCAACGTCATACAACTTCACCGTGAAAAAGGACCTGTTACTCCAGAATGTTTATTGTGTTTTTGATATTGTCATCGGAATCAATAAGAAAAACCAAATATTCAGTAAGAGGAATATATTAAACTTTCATTCAATTCTTTAGAAACTTTGAAAAAATGGAATGATTCAAATAGTGAAAACGAATAATTCAATTTTCAGAATATGAACTATAGTTGAAAAATTCTCAAACTTTCAAAATTTCTTGTGCTGCAACAACAATATGTTTTGCAGAAATTCCGTACAAGTCTAGAAGCGCATTCGTAGGGCCAGACCTTGGTACACAAGGCACAGCAAGATGTTTAACAATGATGCCCTTTTCCATGGCTGTAGCTGACAGTACTGCTTCACCCAAACCACCCTCGTAGTAGTGGTCCTCCACGACAACGGCTCTGCCGCCTACCTCGTTGATGTTTTTGATGATAGTTTCTTTGTCCAATGGTTTAACAGTAAAGGGGTCAATAACTCTTGCGCTTATTCCTAGTTTGGCTAATTCAGTAGATGCTGTAATGGCTTCGTGTAATGTTATTCCCCCACCAATAAGAACAACTTGGTCCTTTGCAGATTTCTTCACAACTTCCGCTTTGCCCACCTGAAAAGTTGAATGATTTATAGATCACCCTGAATATGCAATATGAGTAAAACTGTTGAAGAAAAAATGCAAAGTACTTATCTTAATACAATGCTTTCATTTTAATTTATCCCAAAAAGACGAATAAAAGAAGAAAATGTAGTGTTTTATGCTGTCCAGTCAGAAACTTTATAAATTGTTGACTGTAAAAATTATTGACAGAACCTCCTTTTTTTTAAATATCATAAATATATCATTAAATATATCATTAAATATTTAAGAGTACTATTTTTTTCTGATTACAAAAATATGCCACACTTGCCCTTTCTTTGCAAATTGGTGTGAATAGAATCAAATTGTGATTTTTCTAGAACATCAAGATACGAGCGGTTTTTTCTCGTTTCCAAGAATTGTCATTGATTTTATAGTTATACCTAGTTCTTGGACATTCATTATGATAACGATGAGTTTCTGGTTTGTAAACTCACTCGCCGAGTAAATTACTCGGTCTAAAAGCAACACATTTTTTAAAAAATAAGATGAATCCAATTAACGAATATCAAACAATTTGAAACAATCAAAACATTTTTGCACTTATAAGTGCTGCTCCACTTGACCTCCTTCATTTTCAATGTACGTAATATATACTTTTTCTGCACGTCTTCTAATTTCAAACAAAGTATCTCTGTTGTATTGCACCTGTCGTATGGCATATCTAATTCTCATCTTTATATCTTCCAAAGGATAGCACGGCGTAGAATAGACAATATTTTTAACGTGACGCCATGAGAAAAAATTACACGGTGTTAGATCGGGACTATTAGGGGTCAATCCAATAATACCCGATTTTCCAATCCACTGTGGATATTTCCTATGCAAGAACCTTTTAACTGGGACAACACAATGTGGTAGTGCACCATCCTATTGCCAAATTAAATATCTTAATATTGCTAAATCGTCAATACGTTCTTCAATTTCTGCTTTTAGGAAATTCGAATAAACTTGAAAATATTTTTAGATGTAGCTCTTTTCCCTGGAAATTGCAGTCTATATCTCCTAAGACATAAAATATTCTCTTCTATGGAAGATCTCATTTTGTTCATTGACCAACTGACTTTCAGGGAATGTCATGACAATTCTTGGAAACAAAATAATAATTGTTCTGGAAAAATTACAATTTTTATCATATTTTAATCATTTTTAATCAAATTTTAATCATATTTACACCAATTTGCGCAAAAGTAACGGAAATAAGCAAGTATGGCATATTTTCGTTATCAGAAAAAATATTTAATGATATACATGTACCATTTAAAAATAGTAAGTTGTGTCAGTGATTTTGACATTTGACTGAACAGCATAAAACTAACGAAAAACACTATAACTCTTTTTTTATTCGACCTTTTACCTCAAAAAAATTGATATTTTACAGCATTTTAGAAGTGGGACAAATTAAAACTGTACATTATAATTATGTATATTAAAGAAATGAAGATGTTAAGAAATGCTCAAATTTTTTGCCATTTCAGGGGAAAACCTAATTGATAGTAATAATAATAATACTCCCTCATAAACACTCATAGAGTGTACCAGAAGGCATAGCCTGTGAGGGTAGAGGACGGTTATTATTATTTACTGTAGGTGGCCAGCGAATATATTTGCTAATAATCGGTCCTGATTTTCAAATGAATAAATTCATCTTTATTTTAATCTTTTTCTGATAGTTTTTCTTTTCTGATTTCACTGTTAAATTTGATTGTTGTGCAAAATAAATGAAAGGTAGGTATTTTTCTCTTTTAGTTTTTTATGTAATGAGAAACGGACAATATGTAACCACATGTTTTATTGAAATTTGTAACAGACATGCATTGATAAAACATAACATCAAAATATTGTGTTGATTGACTTCATCGAGTTCATTCGGAGGGAGGAAGGAGTCATTTTCTTCCATATTTTTTTCTACTTCCAGTCATGAAAATTTTGTTGTACTTTCATATGCCAAACCTTGAATCTAAGCATAAACAAATCATGTATTTTTGGAATCTGCATGAAATTTAGCGTATATAGTGCGGATTGCAAGTGAATCTGCTGATTTCGTATTTTCCATGATTTTTAGGGGTCTACCCCTTTGACTTTTTTTGATTTTTCGAATAATTTTATTTTACCTCGATTGAATCAAAATTCACAGATTTTACTAATTTGAACATTCTGAATCGATTGGCGTTCGCAGAATTGCTCTATCTCTAACCGTTTCCGAGTTCATCTGGAGTGGAAAGGAGTCATTTCCCTCCATATTTTTTTCAGTCCATTAATTCATGACATTTTTGACGTTGTATTCCTTTCATATACCAGACCTTGAATCTGAGCATAAACAAATCATATAAGTATGAGTTTTAGGGGTCAACCCCTTTGGACTTTTTTTTTCGATTTTTGGAATTCTTTGGTTTCTCGTCGAATGACTGGAAATTCACTGAGTGTTCTAATTTAATTTTATTTAAGTGCTCTGAAATCTTGAGCACTTAGCACTTTTATTATAAAATGCCCGCGATTACTGAGTTCTTTCAAAAAGTAGTTCTACAGGAAGCACTAAGCACTCAAACTGTTAGATACTCAAAGGCCGATTCAGATACAGGTGTGCCCACTCTGCATTTTTAACCCTACTGAGAAATGCATGTTGACGTTTATACTTGTGCCTGAAAGGTTCTATTTTAAATAATGAAAGATACAATGAAAAATACGTCAGAATTATTTGAGAAACTATAATGGTGTAACTCCAGTATTGACAAAATTATTACAGAAGCAGTCTTTCAGCTTCACAGAGAAAAACGATAAAAAATTGGAGTAAAAATGATTATTTTTTTCAAATGTCAAATTTTGACGTTTCTGGTATTTCAACCAATAGCAGCGGATTATTTTGGCCAATCATTCGGTTTTATACTGATAAAACTGCCTGGTCTTCGATAAAACGTTGTTTACCTTTGAACTATCAAAACTATATAGGGTAATCTGCGTATACCCTTACCTTTTTTTACAAGTTGTTTGATGGGTAAGTTCTCTCTTTCTTGAACATAATTTTGAGAATGTATTTTTGTAAAACATCCAAATTTTTAAGATATATTTTCGCGATACTATAATTGATATAAGGGAATCAAGTATGAAATAAAGCAATTTGAGGTTTAGAGTCAAAATTGTCAAAATACAAGATAGTCTTGAGAATTAGGAAGAAACTAATAGTCGGTTATTTATCATGGTTTTGGGATATGAATATTTTTCTATTTCTGAAAAAATCTTGAAGTGCCATCAGTAACCTTCAACAGATTTGAGCCAATTGAGATATATACTACTTAGCTCACTCAATGCAAACGCATAGGAATGAGTTTCTATTTTATGATTGGATTCTACTTACAGCGAATACATGATCGTTTGCATAGATAACTGGAGTATTGGGTCTGTTGATTCTGATGAATGTAATTCCTTTGGTGTTGGCTGCCAGTTCAACTGCTCTTTCTGTTGACACAGCTTCACTGGGATAGAAGACGGTGCTTCCGGGAATGGATCGGAACAAAGCCAAATCTTCGAGACCCATCTGACTTGGTCCATCTTCGCCTATACTAGCTCCGCAGTGCGATCCAACAAAGTTTACATTGGTTTGTGAGATAGCTCCCATACGAATCTGAGAATAAAAATGTGAATTAAAGGTAGAAGTATTGATAAATCGCATTGGTCTTTTTAATACAAGGTTGGCATTAATAAAGGGGGTTGACGTGGCTTGCTTGCTGCCAAATCACCTTCTTTACGCAATTTATAATGCCTCAAATACATAAAACAGACCATCCAGGGGTGGGATTCCGTGTACCATGGAATTCTATAGTCGACAGAATAAGTGAGATTACAGTATGGTTGAATTCATGAGAGAAAGAGACATAACTGTCGACAATAGAATTATATGGCACACGGAATACCACCCCAGGGTGATGCTATAGCTTTTCCGAGTTTTTCTACAGCTGAAACGTGAATGCGTTACGAAAAACATCATTAAGTTGCACCGGAGCGCCACGAAAAATAATAATAATGGCCTTCTGCTACCCGCTCAGACTATGCCTTCTTATTATACAGTGCTTCTCAAAAGTCCCCTCCCCCCCTCCTATCTTTGGAACGATTCTTATACATAACCAAGTGAAATTTAGAAACTGAATATTAAAGGTTATAAACTGATCAAGTAGATACTGATTCTTAAATCTGTAATTAATATCATACTGAATGGTATTTAAACTTTAGTGTTTACTAATGAGCCATTAAAACTGCCATAAACACAAACAAAATCAGTATCATTGAATAAGTGTCTTCGATACCTTTTAAACGAGGTGACGCTTGCCGTAGGGTTCCATTTAAAAGTATTGGTCACAATGGCCTTGTGATGTCATCTTTGACGATTTCGTCATCTATCATCACTAGTAGGAAAGTTTACAACCCGAAATTATGTCGCGAAGTCCAAGTCTATATCTAGCTATGGCGTTTTTATGTTGCTTATGAAAATGTAACAGCAGGTATTTTTTGAAGATTATTGAAATTACATTTATGAGTACAAAAGTATTTCATGAGAAGTCATAGATGAATGCTAATAAAATAAGCAACCCAAGAGAAAGGAAGAAAAATTACTCCGGATCAAAACCATAAATTCTAATATTTATTAACATTGATTATGGAATCAACTTCTCTATGAGTTATTTCAAATCCAGCAACCAAGGAAGTTCCAATTAGTAGGAGAAAGCCTGCTTTCATTTATTTCATGAATAATAACAGGTATCCCTACCCGCAAAAGCCTTTGGGTATACCTATTCGGAAGTTTATGAGAGAGAGTATTATTATTTTTGTTCTTCAATTAATGTTCAAGCAGATTTCGGTGAATGCAGACAGCAACATAATATGACGAGACAATTTTGAAGTATGTTGATTGGCCAAAGTTAAGATTTTGCATTCAGATGTTGTGAGACAAATAGGCTCAATTATATCAGAATTGAATCCTACATCAAACCTGCGGAGATTAAGAGGCTCCTACAGCTTCATAAGGATAAGCCAATGCATGGTGTCTTCTTCAAGAACATTGAAGACCTTGGCTTATCTAAAAACTTGACCTTCACTTTTCTCAGGTCAAGTGGGCTGAAGTCGAAAACTGAGGGATTTATTATGGCCTGCCAAGATGGTGTCTTCAACGCCCTCGTCTACCGTAGTCGCGTGATGGGTATAGAGGTCCCTGACACGAGATGCAGAGAATGCCGTGGGGCAGCTGATAGCATCATGCATTTGCTGTCAGCTTGTCCAGCTTATGCGGTCTCAGTCCACAGGCATAAGGCCTCGGTCAGAGTGGCACCAGTTTCAGCGGAATTTAATTTCGGCCATGTACGGCAGATTACTCCGATCGTTTCATTTATGAGCAGACGCATTGACATGGTCACAGTAACACCAATTCGGACCGACGACTTGGGCCGAATTTTTCTGGCATCGGACGAATTCAAATTTATTTGTTTTTTTTTCGGAAGTTTCGGTTCAATTTTGATGAAATTTGCTTGCATTTAATAATAAAAATGGTGGATTGTGAACTTTTGATCAGTTTAGTTTGTGAGAAAACCACGTTATGGGATACACCAACTCTCTTTCTGGAATAATACATGTCATTAATGTAATAGCGTTTCTTTTTTCTTTTTAACAATAACACATTCAACGCAAGCTAGTTTCAGTCAACAAATAGGTTCCTAAATTCATACCGATTATTCACTTTTTAATTAAAAGCACTATATGAGAAACTGAAACGCGTAGTAGGTATCCTACCTGTTTTGTGATTTCAACCGAAAACGGCTATATACAGACCATTATCATCGGCCGATCACTTTCGGCCGTACACGGCCGAAATTAAATTCGGCCGAAACCGGTGCCACTGTGACCGAGGCCTAACGCGGCGCTACGGGTGTTGTACTGCCACCTATGACACTCGTACGGTATTGACGAGACACCGGTGTTGCCTTATGCTCCGAAGGATATTGAGTCCGTTGTGGAGAATGCGAAGTGCCGAATCTATTGGAACTACTCATTCCCCACCCTCAAGCAAATAGAAGCCAATGAGCCTGATGTAGTCATCCTCGACCATCAAAGTTTGTCATAGAGTTTTCGGCTCCTGGCGAAATGAACATCGTCCGAAAAGAAGAGGATAAACGGACAAAATATCGGGATTTACCCTTTGAACTCCGCTGGCTTTACCCGAACCATTCTGTCAAAATGGTGTTTCTGATCATAGGGGTACTTGGTGGAATGATGGACACGCTGTTCTCGAATCTGATAAGCATACTGGCTTGCCGTGATGCGACAGAAAACTTAGCCGGAAGAGTGCAGAAGGCCGTACTTCTTGGTTCAATCCGTTTACTTAGGACACATGATTCTCGGACCCAGTAATCACTCACCCCTCGGACGTGGGGGGTGTTTACTGGGCATCGGAGACAGAGCCTGACTGGGATATTCCTAATGAAAAAAAAATATGTAAAAATAATAAAAATTATTCAGTTGTTTTCAAAAATGGAATTCACATACCTGGTCAAAAGCTCTGGTGAAGAACGTGGCGAAGGTTGAAACAAACGGAACTGTTCGGTCTCTACAGGCTGCTCCAATTGCTGTTCCAACAAGACTTTGTTCAGCTATGAAGCATTCGATATGCCTAGAGGCATCGTATTTCTTCAGATTTTCTGAAAAAGTGGAGTTCTTCATATCTCCGTCTAGTGCAATAACTCTGGGATTGTTTTCGGCAATTTTCACAAGGGCTGTTCCATATGCCACTCTGGTGGCAAGAGATTCACCCAACTTGTACTTTGGTGGTGAAGATAACTTGATATTTGTGATATCAACGGCTGGAGCATCATCTTTGAGTGGTTTTTGTGGGTGAATTTGCAGGGGACCGTTGTTTTTGATGAGCGTCTTCAAATGCTGGATTACTTTATCGGATTGGTCTCCCAAAGGTTTTCCGTGCCAGTTCTCCAAGTTCTCTATTTTTGGGAAGTTTTTACCTTTGAGGGTTTTGGCGACGATAGCTGTTGGTTTACCCTTGGTGTGGGCTGCGGTGTGGAAAGCTTTCACTAATTCTTCAACATCATGCCCATCTACAACGATCGCATGCATTCCAAATGCCTCTAGGCGTCTTCTGTAGGATTCAACATCGTGACCCATAGATGTTTCCTGACTTTGACCCAAACGGTTGACGTCAAAAATAACCACCAAATTGTCCAATTTGTAGTAGCTGGCAAAGTGAATTGATTCCCATATAGAACCCTCTGCACTCTCACCATCTCCAACAAGGCAATACACTCTGAAATAATAATAATATTATTTAATTTCTCTGTACACGGTCGTCGTGGATTGTGTCACCTGTAGTTGGATTTGTCGTAATTTTTTCCAACGTATGCCATTCCTCCAGCGATGGCGAGTCCTTGTCCAAGAGAACCAGTGCCGACATCGATGAAATTCAGCCTAGGGGTAGGGTGTCCTTCGAGATCGGAGTCGAGTTTTCGCAAGTTCTGCAAGTCTGCTAACGGAAAGAGACCAGCTTCAGCCCAGGCGGCGTAAAGCGCAGGCGCGGCATGTCCCTTTGACAGCACGAACCTGTCACTCGACGGGTCTCTTGGTACGTGCACTTTGTAGCGCATCGTGTTGAAGAAAAGAACAGAAAGGATTTCTGCTATGGAAGAGCATGATGTCGGGTGACTGAAAATAAATATCAATGTATTTTTATTATGTTTAGCGAATTTGGTTGATTATGTATATTCTATTGATCAAAGGGAACACACTATATATTTTTTCATATCGAAATCTGTGTGCAAGAACGATTATTAAGCTTTAGTTTCATCTACGGGGTCGGTCGACTATAACTTACGATATAGTCAGTTTAAATTCCGAGATATTTTCAATATATTGTAGCCACATATGGATCTTCTGTTCCGTAACTGATACGAGAATAGAATGTTTATTCAGTACTAATTCTGATTTATATACATTTTATAGGGATGCACCAAAGCCGATTCAGCCGGCGCAGAACTCCGAAGCTCCGGCCAAACGGCCCAAGCTCCGACCGAAGCTTGGACAAATCGTCTTTGTCGTCCAATAATCGATATTCGGCCAATAGCCTGTTTCGGTGCCACCCAGAATTCCTATTTTTTGTCTACATTCACGATGATATTGTCTTCTGAATCAGAAAGTGGGAATTAGGAAAAAATTTAAAGAACGAATAGAATGAATTTTTGTAATGGATTTAATGGAAAGGATAAGCCATTACGTGTCGGAAGACCGTTAACTAATAATGGAAAGTTGGTTTATTTTAACTATTGTAGGCTTCCGCATACACAATAGGTATTTTTTTTAGGATAGTCTCCAATAAAAAAAAAACTACTGCCTCCTGTGTAAGTTTGGCCATGAAATAAATCGAACACTACAAAATAGTTGTTGTAGACAACTTTGCCAAAAAGTAACAGATCAACGGCCGTATCAAACAGTACTTGTTTTCTGTAAAAAGATTTTCGAATGAAAATACTTTATTTCAATTAACTGAAATATTTTCGGGTATTAGAAATTATTTCCTAGCGCCAGCGGCAGAAAAATGCGTTTCGTCTCAAAAAAATCAAATATTTTCTTTTCAAAAGGGCAAAATGGGCTGCTTATTAAAATATGTGCATTTTGAAGCGGCAAAATATGTGCTACCTGAAGCGGAAAAATTCCTAATCCGGGCCTGGTCTCTTATCGAGATTGTTTAGGTAAGTTTCTGCCACCATGCTGAGGATGATTCGATTCTTTCGAGTTGGCATCAACAATCACAAAGTTATACTGGGAAACATGTTATTGGTGACTGAAGAACTTTCATACAATTTTGTCATTGCCACCCTGTAGTTTATTGAAACTACGAATTCATCAATTGAATATGCTTACCTATATTCTTTCGTTTGAAAACAAACAGAAATAACAGTTGTGAAATTTCAAGTAAATAACAATATGCGCCTATGGTTGGTGTATGAGAATAAAGCGACTTATTCTATTATATTTCTCTCCGATTTTTCAGTTAATTTAATTCAATATAATTATTTCATTCGATATAACAGGCGAAACTGAGTAGTTCATCTCTTAGAAAGTTATAATTGTTTCAGCTAGACCAGACGTAATTGGTAGGTATCTGACAAGCCCTAGGCAGTGAATTTTTTTGGAGAAATCGCCCTACCCTAACATAACTACAAATGTATAGAGTGGGTTTCATATCACAAGATTTTCAATTATATTATGGTTTAATACATGGAGTGGAAATGACTAGAAGCATTTAACGTTCACTAATTTCATCATAATGGGCCGTGATGGTCATGATGGTATAGCGCTTGTCTCTGAACCTAAGGGTCATGGGATCACACGTTAAAAGGTAAGGCTGCGTCTTCCCTAGCTCGGACAAGTCTTTCGAAGAAGAGGGTTGTACTCTTAAGGGTGTGCAGCTGGTTGACGGAAGTAACAATCATGAAAAATATTTAAATATTTTCCATGTGGAATTTTGTGTACTTGACGAAAGGCAATAAATTCATAAAATGAAAATTGACCTTTCGCTTATTTCCTATAAAGTAGGATTGTTGGCAAACGTTGAACAGAAACTAAATTCAGCAGCCCCATACGACTGCCGAATCACTCCTGTCCAACGCCTGGCAGAGTTTTTGTACAAGAATATACTTTATACAGACAAAATATCGATATTTATACATTCTGAACTCTGAGGGCTCAATTTAATCCAGACCACGTCTGTTGAAATAGTGGCTCGTATTTTAAGAGTTATCCATGAAATGATACCTTCCTTCAGACTCTTCAACCTCGAGGTTGTACCGGTTTGCTTTGATATTGTGGTATAAGCGAAATTAATGCAGAAGGCTACTATACTATCCTTGGTTCATAAAGTTCACTCACGACATGATTCCCTGACGTATTGGCCACTTTCTAACGCGGATATTGGGGAGGTTGGTGGGTTGAGAGTATTAGTGCACCCGTCGGAGTTTTGGAGCTTCGTTGAAAGGGTTTAACACAAACTTCCCTTGCAGGTGTTATTGTAGCCTCCTATGGATTTATTGTTTGTGGAATAATACTTATACAGAAACCATTCTGAGGCTTGAAGACTCAAATGTACACCGCTTTGAAAAGTTAATTTTTAGAAAACATTATTTTATCAAATTTGGGAATATTTACTTGAAACTAATTTTGTGGGAAGAGTGCTACCTACGCACAACATTGTTCAGGCAATTTTTCCAGATATTTGCCTTTAAGGATATTTCGACTTTGTCGAAATTATTCGTTTTATTTAACTCTCTGGCACACTTTTCGAACTTTGTTCGAATGAATGCATTTCCCATTCTCACATTTATATTTACTCTCGTATATCGCACTCCACTCGTGTGTCGCTAAATAAGTTAGCCTATGTAGTAGTTGAAGAATACTGCCTGAAGATGCTAACTCGGTTACAGTGTAACATTTATATTTATTTCATACAACAGTCCTGCACATAAATCAAATCTCGTAAGACAAAACTGGTCTAAGTTATTTCTGTGGCTTGATCTTACTCTTGATGTATATACTATTTTTAACTGGAAAAAGAGATGCATTTGTAAGTATCGTGTAGGTTCTTTATAAACTCAACAGTATCTTTTGGACCGGCGAATATTTTGAAATAAAATTTTTAAAATTGGCCCGTAATTATTTTGATACAGAAGTGAAAAATAGTCCATGAACATGTACTATTTTGGTATTTAGTAGGTAGGTACAGAACAGTGCAATGTTGTTGACTGCATTTCGTATGTCTGTGTGGTGCTGTAGGTTTTCCATCAACTGAAAAGTGTATAAATACACCAATAAAAACATCAGTAGCTCGGCCTGGAGCGCTCCGGCCAATAATAATAATAGCCGTCCTATACCCGCACAGGCTATGCCTTTGGGTACACTATATGAGTGGTTATGGGCGAGTAATTTGTTTTTCATCCGTCAGGAATTTACCAGTCAGGCCCTGTCTCCAGAGCCCCGATACATCTGGAAGGTGCGCTGGTGGTTCATTAACCCCAGTAAACAATCCCCACGTCCGTGGGGTGAGTGATTACTGGGTCCGAGAATCATGTACCCTGACTAGGCGGAGGGAATCAAGAATAACGGCCTTCTGCATTCGTCCTGCGGAGATTTCTGCCGCATCACGGCAAGCCAATATAAATTTCAAATTCGAGAGCAGCGTTTCAACAGAATGGTTTGGGTAGAGCTTGCGGAGTTCAAAGAGTAAGTCTCGACATTTTGTTTGTTTTTCCTCCCCTTTTCGGACGATGGTCGTTTCGCTAAGATTAGAAAACTCTATGAAGAAAATCGTCCTGCTTTGATGGTCGAGGAGGACTACATCAGGCTTATTGGCTTGTATTTGTCTGAGGGTGGGGAATGAGTAGTTCCAATAGATTCGGTACTTCTCATTCTCCACAACGGATTCAATATCCCCCGGAGCATAGGGCAACACCGGTGTCTCATCAATACCGTACTAGTGTCGTAGATGGTCTGTCTATGGATATAGGCTGAGACCGCATAAGCTGGACAGAGGCTAACAGCAAATGCATTAGCTGCACCACGACACGTTCTGCATCTAGTGTCAGAGACCTCTACAGTAGACGAGGGTGTTGAAGACACCATCCTGGCAGGCCATTATGATTCCCTCGGTTTCCAACTTCAGCCCACTTGACCTGAGAAATGCGATGGTCAGGTTTCTGGATAGGCCAAGGTATTCATTGTTCTTGAAGAAGACCCCATGCATTGGCCTATCCTTATGTAGCTGAAGGAATGTCTCACTCTCCGCAGCTTTGACGTGGGCTTTTTGCTGAACGGGTTCCAACTAGGTGACAGAGTTTATTTTCGTCGGTTCATTGTCGAATACGATACCGAGAAAATACTCCAATCCCTGCTTTTTCATGATCGCATACCAAGCAGAGGATGGTATCTGAACTCCTGATGAATTCACAGGCTCCATTCAGTAACATTCTGTTGAGTCGGCGCTACACGATGCGTCGAACATTGGCTCCAACGCTGGACCGAATATTTGAGTAAAAAAGTTCGACAGTTGGTTCGACAAACGTTTCTGCTACACGGTTTAACGAATGTTTGAAGTATAAACGCTTGAAGCAAGTGTGGTACAAACATTTGCCTCTATATCACCATGGAGGACACAGACGTTGCAAATTTAAAAATAAATGCCTATTACCTCTTCAATGACACGTGGTTGTACCGAAGATTTTTCTCTTTACACTTTGTCGCATATTCTAGTGAGTGTAAGTTTTTTAAATTCTTGGATAACTTAACGCTCTTAGTAGTTACCTACCTATTCCATTCCCATGTTGCCCCTTTCATTACCCTTATTCTCCAAACTGTCAACGTCAATTAATAGTGTACCTATTTTATACGAAAATTTATGAGCAGACCTCATTTAAATAATTTTGACCTTAACCTCTCTCATAGGTTTGTACGACAAATAAATTCGCCTAATGAACATGTGAGTTGGGTTCGAAACTTTTCACTTAAACGACAAGCATAATCTATTTAGGACAATAATAATTACTGATTCGTAGCACTGTTGCCATTTCATATTAAAAAAACTGTTTCGGTATATTCGAACATTCAAAATCTGTAAAGGAAACTTGAAACTAGCAAGACGGACTGGATTGCGCTACTAAAGTCGTAAATGGTATCGTGGTATTCATTTTATCTCGTTTAGTTTAGTTCCTGTTGGTGGAATATGTTTATATGGACTTGCTGGAAAAATAAAAATAATTTTAGTCAACAAGGTTCTATAAACAATAGCATAACATAACATAATTGTGTCCTTATTTTTGATAATTTTGAGATTTAATTATATAAAAAATATAAAAATGTTCCATTGATCACATTTTTAGTGAAATTTTAATTTGTAGCATCCATTCCATCCCCTGGAATTATTATTATTGTTTTCTGTCTCGAATAATATTGAAAAAAGAAGCGTTGGATCTGTTGAAGGCCACCTTTCACTTCTGGAAATAATGAAATTATTGTTTCTGGATTTATTATTGCTATTTTTTTTTTCACCGAGAATATTGAGAAATGTAGTGCGAAATACGGTGAGTGTGAAAGTTGATTCTGTAGCATTTGTTTGATCCCCTTCCACCTCTAGAAATAGCAAAAAAAAGTTTCTGACTTAAACAATCATCTCACTATTATTTAAGAAAGGTAGATATTGAAAAAGATAAAATTAAGGCAATGCTGAATTGTAAAATGTATTATTTTATTCCCCCTTGAAAACATCACAGCAAGATAGTAATAAAACCTACAAACAATAATTTAATTTTCAGTTCGTAGAATGAAGTTGAATGGATTCTACAAAATCTTACCAAAAATGTGATCAATGAATAAATTTTCAATAAAATGAAGCATCTCCATGATTAAAAGTAATGGCAAATTCATGATTCAGTATCATTCGGGATATTCACTGTTATCATTTATTTTGAGCTCACCAGATGCAACTTTCTGAGGAATCTCTAAACAAATATTTCCTGATATCAACCAGAGTCTTCGAGAGTACAGCCGAAGTGGGTGAAGTCAGGCGGTAGTGAACCGCAATATACTGCCATTCCTTTTCAAGCGAGGTCGCTGCGACGTGGATCCAGTCTCGAGAAATCATGCCGTATTTAGCAAGAAAACAAGATTGTGTTGAATCCGACAAAGACCGAGGTCATCAATTTCGAGAAAAAATAAACAATTCATTGAGGCGTCTAGCCCTGTGAGATACTTCGGAGGGCAGCTGGACTAACGATGAACACGCACATAAGTCTGGAGATCCAGCGGGCTGCCGAGGCAGTAAATTTACCCGCTGATCGCCAGAACGTCGCCGTTGACGCTGGACAACAAGCTGCTTATGTATGAGTCGCAATACCAGAGGCTTGGCAGTATGCAGGACAAGGTACTTCGGATTGTTTCCAATAGCGACTGCTACACTCGGTTGGATGCGTTGCGAGTGCTTGCCGGCGTCGACTCAATCCTGACATACATCTAGAATGTATCTCATAAAATACTTTCTCCTGTGAAGTCCACGTACTAGGGGTGTGACTTTGGATCATTGATAATCAACCCCGCAAGCATGTCATAGTTATTTATCAATCGCTCGATCTCCTCCAGGAACGCTGGGAAAAACCGGTTAAATGGAGAACCCAAATTACAACTCTCCAGAAAAACCTTAATCCTGCAGTATCTGCATGGAATGCGATATCCAAAAAACACGCATGATCTAGGCAGGAGGCGTGGATACTGCAGTTACCACTGTCATCTCATTGATATGAGAGATATTCGCGAACATATGCGAAGGTTGTAGGCAGCGCCCTCTTGCGGGGGCCTTTAGAGCAACTTGGCACCGTGCACATCTCCTGGCCTTGACAACAAGTCCGAGAGGATGTGGAGCACGCATGCCATCCCAACCCCTGTCCTTTCCTACCCTTCGGGAGAAGAGCCAGAAGTGGAGGTGCTGAGATATTATTGAACTACAAACTAATACTGTTGATTTATAGGCAATAAAATTTTATTTATTTGTTTATTATTAGGTGGTGATGATCAGAAAGCCAAGCAATTCTGGGCGTAGTTACAGTTTGGATAGGTGACTGGCATACTCAGACGGGCATTTTCAGTAAGAATTCGCGACCGTGCTTGAGATCGCTCCTTCAAATCTAAGACCTTCGTCGATTGACAGAAACTATAGATTTTTTACAGAATTCAACTATCAGTTTCGGATTTTCCTCGATACTCCTCCACTGTGGATATCTTTTCGCAAACAAAATACCTTTGATCATACTCAAGGCAAAACAACTTCACGTTTTGGAACCCCGCCAAGTATTTTATTTGTTAAAAACGTCTTTGGCACTTCCTTGTTTACAATATTCACTACGAACAGAAATCAACATGAGCACCATCATCGCTTAATTTTATTTGTTCGTTTGCTATTGATCCAAATCGTTTTCACGGCCAATGAGGAATTCAACAATATCAAAATCAATTTTTTCATTAGAAAGTTGATATTCTAACTCTTGATTTCGACACTGAAAAGTTACAAGCTCAATTTCTTAGGGTTTCAAGTTTCGTTTCATGTTGAAAAAAAAATAGTATTTACACTTTATGGGAAATGCTGTAGAATCTTGGGGAAAGTCGACACCCATGCCTATAACATAAACAGCTCCAACGCCGAAATTGACTCAACTTATATTTTCAAGGGTGATTTAATATAATACATAATAAAATGGTATTAATATTACCGATCATTTTTTGGAATATTAATGAATATCTACAAGTGGGAGTCCGATTCACCGACGAAACCGGGTCTATCCCGGGCTTTAGCTACTGAGGTAAGAAGATTGCTTCGAATGTATATAGTTAGCAAGGCCACTTGTCAGAAAATCGATGAAACCCATTCCAGTAATTGTCGAGAATTTGTTGTGATCGAAAAAAAATTTCGTACTCTTTGTTTTTTTTATATTGGGTGGCTGTGCTAATGGCAAATAATAATAATACTCGTCATCTACCCGCACAGGCTATGTCTTTGGGTTCACTCTATGAATGATTATGAGGGAGTATTATTATTATTATAGTTAGCACTGCCACTAATATAACTAGACAAATAAACAATAGATTTCATCACTATAGAAACGAAAATTGTCGAGTCATTGTCGTAGTCTATTTGAAGTTTCTCTATTTTTTACAAGTTTTTCATTCGTTCAAAAAAATGCATAACCATAACAGTAGTTAAAAAAAAAAATCATAAGTAGTCAATAACGCAAAATTTCCGAGTATATTAAAAATTCATGTATATGCTGTAAAGAAAATATTTTTCGCATTATTTTTACGTCAAATGGACTTCGACAATTTTTGGTTACCTACCACAGTGATTAAATTTGATGTTTATTCGTTTAGTTATGTATAAGTGGCAGTGCTAACTCAAAGTAACTAAGTAACTAAAGTAGCACAGCGACCGCATATAAAAAAATAAGAGCGCAACATTTTTTTTTCGTTCACGACAATTACTGAAATAGATTTCATCGATATTCTGGCAAGTGGCCTTGCTCTCTTTATATATATATTTCCGGCTATTCAAGAATGGGGATTTTCACGACAATATGTTTTTGTCATTCGACAATTGTTGCATTAATTTCCCGCTGGAAAAATTATATTTGATTATGATACAGTGGGTAGGTAATAATAATAATAATAATACTCCCTCAACGTTTAGCTCGTAGACAGAAGCATCTTACATCATCTTGACGCAACACTCAAGACGTCACTGTTAAAAACTCTCTCCGCGGCAAGTATCAGCATAAACTCCGACAGATCTGGTAATCACAATGGTCGGGGAAGAAAAAAGTTGCTACAAAAAATATGCTTGCCGTGCCGTCCTTTGGACTGATGAAATGGACTCGGACGACAACTAGAAGTAAAAACTCGCAAAATTATGCATCTTCATAGGAGCTTACACTCCAAATCGTCTGTCTGTTGCACGGTTATACTTTCCCAGACAACGGGAAGGCCGTGGACTTTTGAGCTTGGAGTGTCTACATAACATAATGGTACTAGATGGAGCCTGTAAAGTCATCAGGCTTTCAGATTCCCTTCTCTGCTAAGTATGCGATAATGGAAAATCAGGGATTGGAACATTTCTTTTAAAGGCAGCGACCCGTGCAGCCGATGAACTCGGTCTTGTATTCGACACTGAACGGACGAACCCAAACTCTGTCATCGAGTTGGAACCCGTTCAGCAAAAAGCCCACGTCAAAGCTGCGGAGAGTGAGTCTCCTACAGCTACATAAGGATACAGTCTTCTTCAAGAACGTTGATGACCTTGGCTTATCCAGAAACTTCCTCAGGTGAAGTAGCCTGAAGTCGGAAACCGAGGGATTCAAGATGGCCTGCCAAGATGGTGTTTTTAACACTGGTCTTTGGTGGGAGCCGAGGAGGGTCTTCCAATCGGGTGCCGCGAGGCAGGTAGCCTGTGAATGAAGAATGAATCTCCCGCGGCCGCCGCACCGCCAGATCGAAAACCAGCCCTACTACTATATTAGAACCGAGATACTGGAGAGGGTGCCATTACACCCCGGGCAGCATGCATACAGAGCAGGCAGATCAACGGAAACCGCTCTGTACGTGCTTACCGAAAGCATCCAGAGATCACTCGAGCATACAGAAATGGCTCTATGCGCCCTCTTAGACATAGAGGGGGTATTCGACAACACCTCTCACGAAGCAATAAATATGGCCCTAACAAACAAGGGAGTGGACAGAACTACATCCAGATGGATGTGCCAAATGCTGGCTACAAGAACTGCTGAAACGAAAGTGGGCGATATCTGATTTCGGATCAGCACAAACAGGGGATGCCCACAAGGAGGGGTACTATCACCTCTGATGTGGAGTCTCGTAGTAGACGAACTACTCTGAACAATAACCGAGAACGGAGTCACTTGCCTTGGATATGCTGACGACATAGTCATTATGGCCAAAGGAAAATTGGAAGGAACACTCTACGATCTCATATAAAGGGTGCTAGAGACTACCAGAAGATGGTGCCTTTCTGTGGAGTTGAGAATTAACTCATCAAAGACCACAGTGGTACCATTCACTAGAAGAACAAAGTTTCAGCACCTAAGGGCTGTTCGCCTCGACGGAGCAGACTTACAATGGAAGCAAGAGGTGAAGTACCTAGGGCTTACCCTAGACACAAAACCACTCTGGAACAGACACGTAGAAAAGATTCTGAACAAGGCAAAATCATCACTGATGGTGTGCAGGAACATTGCAGGAAAAACGTAGGGCTGTAACCCATCAATACTGCGATGGATGTACACCATGATAGTGAGACCTATGGTCACCTACGGAGCAGTAGTGTGGCACGGCAGAACCGAACTCGCCATAACAAAGAAAATCCTAGAGAAAGTGCAAAGACTAGCAGGTCTTTGTATAACAGGAGCAATGAAGTCGACTCCAACAGCAGCAATAGAGATAATTTTGGACCTCACTCCTCTCCATATCATGGTGAGATGAACTGCTCGGGGAGCAAACCTCAGGTTGGCTAAAGTCGGACTCAGAGGGACAGCACACAACGTGAGGGGCTCAACCCCAACCGAAAATTAAATACCAAGAGTGAATAAGAGCATAGAATCCATTCTAGCACTGGGAAAGAATACCGTAACATGGAACACGGACGGGTCCAAATCTGCCGACGAAACTGGAGCTGGAGTCTTTGGGCCTCGCACCAAATACTCTGAACCCATGGGCCAGTTCCCCAGTAATTTTCAAGCGGAAATTCACGCCATAGAAAGGTGCATTCAATTCAACCTCGACAGGACATACCGGAACAAGGAAATCGTAATCCTCTCCGATAGTCAAGCAGCCATCAGAGCGTTGAGTTCAAATAACATCAACTCAAAGATGGCCTGGGAATGCCTAGACAAACTCAATGATCTAGGCAGGAACAACAAGGTAATCCTCCTCTGGGTGCCGGGGCACGTCGGAGTGGATGGCAATGAACAAGCAGATACCCTGGCATGAAAAGGGCCATCAACGCCACTGATCGGGCCAGAACCATTCTGCAGACTTGGAAAATCTTACTTTCAAGAAGAACTCAATAAAACTGAAGAAAGAAGCTATGAAAGCAACATACTGGCAAAGACATCCAGTGCTAAGGCAGACCAAATATCTCCTCTGCAACTTCAACTGAGCAAGATCGAAGACACTGATTAACCTCAGCAAAACTAGTCTGAAGGCAATCACGAGATTTCTGACGGGGCACTGTAGACTCAAAGAACACCTAAGGAAGCTAGGCAGATTCTGTGGGGAACATCCAGAAACACATCACCATATATTGATGGAGTGTTATGCTGTACGTCACAAGAGATTGAATATACTGGGATCACACTAGCTGACTGTGGGAGAAATACCACGAATAGACCCCCTTAATCCTTAAATTCCTCAAGGAATTGGGGCTTGAGGGGCTGCTGTAAACGAGAACACCTTGAAATAGCAGAAGAAGATGGGGCACAATAGGTCTAATTAGGTCGCAGCGCATTAGTCGCCATCCATACCTACCATTACCATTACCAGCCCTACCAGGACTCTCACGAGGAGACGGATGGAAGGAACTCGCAGCAAGGATTGAAAAACTAGTCTCTAATGGGAGCCGATGAGGGACCTCGAATCAGATTCTGCAGGTCTGGTAGCTGGTGATAGAATCACCCGCGGCCGCCGCACCGCCGTACCTGTTTTTTGGTGTGAGCCGAGGAGGGGCTTCGGAATCGAATGCCGCGGAACTGATAGCCGGTGAATGAATTACCCGTGGCCGCCGCACCGCTCGATCGAAAACCAGTTCAACCAGGACTCTCACGAGGAGGTGGATGGAAGGAACTCGCAACTGGTCTTCAGTGGGAGCCGAGAAGGGGCCTCGGATCGAATACTGTGGGTCTGGTAGCATGTGATAGAATCACCCATGCCCCAAGCACCACCCAACTGAGAACCTGCCCTACCAGGGCTTGAGGATGAAGAATGAAGGAACTCACTCCTTGATAATCAACTACACACCACACACAAGTGAAATCAGTAGGTAGGGGCCTACTTGCTTGGCTGTGGCAACAGACCCCCTATAAATACTCCTACCAATGGACACTCTAAGAGTAAACCTGATATCTCGTTTGTCAGCCTTAAATCAATCATTGAAAGGTAGAGTCATTGTGGTCCAAAGAACCTTTAGTGCAACCTGCAGACAGGTTGATTGATATCTAGCGCCTATTAATAATGACACACCTCAGCCAAGATGTACCTTTTAATTAGCAATTTCACTCCAGCTTAGATTGATTCTAATGAGAAAACGGACGATGAGATACTAATATGTCTGCATGCTTTGGAAATGAGGTAATACCTAGCCGGTTGAAATACGGACAACTCATCTCTATGCGTTTGAGATGTTTCTCTCGACCAAAGTTGGGTTAGAATTATCTCAAACGGTGAAGAGTCCCATTTAAATCATTATTCTCATAGAAAACTAATTATTGTCATCTATGTTGATATAAGTGTTTTTCATTATCATTTACTAGTCCTTGAGATGTGAGTTTATCATTTTAGTTACATAAATTAAGGTTATCGGGAAATTGCAGAAAAAACCTGTCTCAAAAACCGAAAGATCATGGATTTTTATCAATAAGCTCTATTTTCAGATATATATTAGGCAATTACGTTACGATCATGAAAATATCGAATATTCACCATATAATAAAGTCTCTAATTATGATAATTGAATACATTTTAGAATTTTTACTGTTGTATACGTTATTAACATGATTATTAAATTCTATTCGACACTACACAATCTGTTCGTATCTTTCAACCTGACCATCACCTCCATATTCTATTAATGCGAATTGTGAACAAACATCTGAAATTCTAATAATGAAATATGGTGGATTACGTAATCCAATCTTCCGCAATAAAACCTATACAATAGGTAAAGTCGTCGGCAAGTATTCAACAAAAAACAACTACTGCCCCCTACGACCATTGAATTATATTTGTTTAATACTTGGCAAAGTTTTCTACAAGAACCACTTTGCAATGCATTTCAAAGTGGTTCTTGTAGAAAACTTTCCCAAGTATTAAACAAATATAATTCAATGGTCGTAGGGGGCAGTAGTTGTTTTTTGTTGAATACTTGTCGACGACTTTACCTATTGTATAGGTTTTATTGCGGAAGATTGGATTACGTAATCCATCATATTTCATTATTAGTTTTATGGTCTTCCGTCAAGTGGTGTCGCCCCTCTTTCATGATCTGAAATTCTTGTTCATTCTTGCTGCGACTGACTCATTGTATGTCGTGACTTGATTTATGAGAAAATATTAATAAACCAGAAGTTAACTTTCATTTCTATACTCCGAATTTCTCGACATGTCTTATACCACCTTTGGTCTTCAGATGAATAAATTTGATTGATTGATTGATTTGGCTCGGACAGGACGACTCTAACAATCACCTACAATAGAGTAAGTTGAGGAACTTTGCGCAAATATCTGTCAGATGTAGTGCAATGTCCGCGGTGGTATTAGCCAGGAAAGTATTTTTTTCTGTCGAGTCGCCGTGGAAATACTTTGTTTCATTCTTTTTATCGAACTTTTACTAAGAATCAAATAACACGCTTTTGTCTATTTTTAATTATAATTAGCGAGTGGTTTCGATATTACATCATCTTTATGACTCGGCAAAGTGTAAAGGCCAATTCAGATACATGCGTGCCTATGCAGTGTTTTCAAAACATGTGCGATTTACACGCATATGCAATTTTGACCTTTACTGCTTGACAATTCACATATGTGACTTTCACTTGCGTTTTTGTGACAAAGTCAGATTTTATTCAGTTCTGTATTAATTTTGTCAATGCTGTCATTTGAGTTTTTCAAATAATCCCAACGTATTTTTTACTGTATCTTTAATAACTTAAACTAAAACATGTCGTAATTGCGTGCGTTCTTACCCTGCGTTTCACGCAAGCCGACAGGTACACGTGTGAACGTCGACATGCATTTTTCATGCGGGGTTAAAAATGCAAGGTGGGCACGTATATGAATCGGCCCTAACAGGTCTGGAAGAGGTTGACTGTTAATAGCACCTCCAGCAGTTTTTAAAATATTTGTTAGAATTATCAATTTCGTATATTCGAATTCAATTGCACCTTCAGGATAAACGAAAGTTTCCTGAGATTTCTCACAAGATATGAGTAGGCTACTGAGTTATCAATATAACGATTCAGACACCTAAGCTCAACCCTTTTAATTACGTATTTGAATTTTTCAATAACATATCAATATTCGTCTCATCTTTCATTCTCAACTCCAAAGTATCATGATAATATGTACCCTGTATGATGTTTTTGCTGAATCATTAAGCTATGGATGTACCTATACGATTACCAATCACCACTTGGAAACAGTAAATTTTGTGTGTTTAGTCTCTAAAGTGCCGGTACTACCTATTAGAATCACTTATTACTGATAAGATATTTATCAAATGAACCTTATCGTCCACATTACACAACCAACCGGCTTTTTTCAGAATTACGAGGTATTTTAAAAATATGCGGAGATCTTGAAAAACATTGTATTTTTAAATTTATTGAGAAAAAGACAAAAGCGTTGTCAATGTCAAGTCAAAACTTGGCAGCGCTGCTGAAAACCGCATGCCATGCCATGCCACATAGGTAGCAGGAACTATTATCACCCATTTAAGAAAATTCACTCACCCAGATTTAGCCGTTTGCGTCGACGTAATTGAATGTATTCTGATTTTGTTGGCTATATCTTTGAGTTCTTGCACAAGTTTGGCTTCCGGTTTGTGATAGTTGGCCATGATTCCTGACAATATTTGATCGGAGTTGTGTAAATGTGAAATGCCGGGTAACGTTCGCCTCGCCCGTTTCAAACTGGCAATACTGGAGAGTGGAGATTGGAGAAGGCAGAAGGTGAATCAACAAGTTGCTGTTGCCGGGTTGCCGCTAACATCGAGCAAATTATAAGTAGCCATAGTCGTGCATGTGGGTCGAATTTAGTGCGATTACTTAATGAAATTACTGTAACCAGGCGAATAAAAGCACAAAATTTGATATGATGGTACCTCAGGATATATAAATTAATGTTAGACCGTTGAAATTTCAAAACAAATTGATGCACGGCACTATAATTCCATTCGAGCAGAGTCTTCCAGAGTCTCGTTGCGGGTTCCTTCCATCAGCCTTCTCGTGAAAGATCCTGTGGGGCTGGTTCTCGATCGGGCGGTGCGGCGGCTGCGGGCGATTTATTCACCGGCTACCAGTCCCACAGCATCCGATCCAAGGCCCATCCGCTCCATTGGAGACTGGTTCTCCAGTCCTTGCTGTGAGTTCCTTTCATCCTCCTCTTCAAGAATGTCCTGTCAGAGCTGGTTCTCGATCGGGTGGTGCGGTGAACTCGAGCGATTTAGTCACAGGCTACCAGTCCCGCAGCACCAGATCCGAGGGCACTCGACTTCCATTGGAGTCTGGTTGTCTAGTCTTTGCTGCGAGTTCCTTCCACCCGCCTTCTCGTGAAGGTCCTGGTTCTCAACCGGGTGGTGCAGCGGCCAGCCACAGGTGATTCATTTACCGGATACTAGTCTCGCAGCACCTGATCCGAGGCCTCTCCTTGGCTCTCACCAAAAACCAGATTTTCCAGTTCCCGCAGCGAGTTCCTTCAATCTACCTCCTCGTGAGAACCCTGCTACGGCAGGATTAGAATAAATTGCACGGTGCGGATACCAGTCCCGCAGCTCCAGATTCGAGGCCACTCGGATTCCATTGGAAACTAGTTCTCCAGTTCTCATTGCGAGTTCCTTCCATCCTCCTCCTCATGAAAGTCCTGGTAGGACTGGTTCTTGATCGAGTGGTGCGGCGGCCGCGGGAGATTTATTCACCGGTTACCAGTCCGGCAGCATCCAACCAAGTGCCCCTCCTTGGCTCCCACCGAAGACCTGTTTTTTTTTTCCATTTCCGCAGTGAGTTCTTTCGATCCTCCTCGTCCAGTTACCGCATCCCTCTGTAATTTATTAGAGGGTATGTCTTAAGTGTCGGGAAAAAACGTGTGATTTTGACGTAGATGTACGGTAAGCTAGGGCCAACGGGTCGCTACTCCCACTGGCTGCGGCGTCTCAGCCACCGTTGGGGATGCAGTATAGGCGTATGAATACAAATATAACGTTGGAATTCAGTATGCTACATTTACAATAAATTACATTTTCACCCACAAAGGGCTGAGCGGTCCAAATCGGGGTTTCCACATTTGCAATTTTTGTAGTCTCCTCATATGATTGAAACACCTTTGGAATGGTCATCCAATCCCACGACTATCTGCGAAGAAGGAATATCTGTGTGTGTGCTGTTCATCCAAACATCTGCTTGAGAGAGAGCATCCTCAGTCGGTGAAAGCTTGTCCTTTGCCCGATTCTTCTGACAAAAAAGTTCCTTTCCCATCTAGTTGGTACTGTTGAAAGGAGTGGTTTTAATATATAGAACAAATTATTGGTTTCAGCTCCTTGAAGTGTTCAAAGTCGGCGTAGAGCAGTTGGAATGGAGGAGTGGCCAAATACCCAAACTTATATCAGTGGTGTGTTGAAATGTTTGCAATGCTTTCCAAATGGTGTTCTTACTCTTTCTCTTATAATTAAAGGTGTAGGTAGTGTCATAATCAAATAGTAAGTGAAACTGGTAGTGCTCGTGATTTTGGCTCTCCCAGACTTGTACAGATGGCGTTGATTTGGCAAAATCTGTGATGCTTGCCCATGCCAAAGTCAATCCAGATATCGGCAACAGGTTCAGTAATTTTTAATTCATAGAATATGCCAGCAAGAATGGCAATCACACATGGGTCTACAGTACGCACAGGGATGTCCTTTGTTGCAGTGAACAGTACCTTTTTGTTCATTGAGTCCTTTCAATTCCGTGGCAATTTTGTGCTGCCAGATACTTCACTTTGAATCCCCCTACTTCTTTTTCAGTCGGGTAGACTTCTTTGAACTGTCCGGAATGTAAGTGTCGACACTAGTAGTGGCAGGCAGTGGACAATAACGGAACCGTCCAGAAATTTGAAGTCACTGGTTGAAGTGGTCTCCAAACGACCTGGCTGTTCAAGACATATCGTTTAAGGTCATCGAAACAAGCGAATTAGGACATATAGATAGGGAGTCTTCTAGGCTATAACTACGAACAATTGGAATAATGGTGAACAAAAAGACTTAAGAAGATACTATATAATGCAGACTTCTGCAGTCGACCAGGTTATCCTACAAGCCCGACGAATAACAGAGTGACAGCAATGGATAGTCCAAACCACAAGCTCTGCTCTAACAAGAAGGCACCTGAGAATGCTTCACGTGGAAGAGGTCAAATCACCAATACTGAACGGAGCAATCATATGAGGAAAAAGAGAACAACTCAAAAGAACCGTACAGTTGTGGGGTGGCAAAACCGAGTAACCACGCCTAGTGGAAGCTAGAAGAGTAAACAAAATATCGAACTCACTGGAAGTTGTACACCCAATTTTTGATCGGGCGCATTTTCAATGTAGGTAGTACCAATGATACAAATTGTTTATGTTACCATTGGGAATGTAATACCTATAATACAAGTGATGCACGCTCTCAGAGTATGCGTGCGTTTTCATTATACTGTAGTAAAACTGCACTGAACTAATTTTGTTAATTTATTTACACACGTCTTAATCAATAATTTATATCACAAGTCACTATTTTTATTTATCTTTACTGTCACTCTCTATCCGCGAACTCTGGAACTATATTTGTTACTCTCTGTGACTGTCTATGATTACGACTGCCCTCTGTCATCCAGCGGTTATATAGTCGCATTTACTGTTCTCGATTGTTCAGGAGAATAGAACTATTTATCTAGATGGCTCTCTCTGAAGCTTCTCCTTCCTGGAACGTCTCGCCTCTTCTACGTGTTTTGTCAGCGGAGAGCTTGTTTACATTTCGAGTGTGCATCATTAATTGGATGACCAGGGCCGGTCTCGAGGCCGGTCTCGAAATCGTTACAATACTACCATATACAGATCTTGTCTAATTTATTTTTGTATACCAAACATTGACATTGCGCTGCTGGATTGACGAAACTTGTGCAATTCCGATTGGTTCAATGGCAATCTCTGTGTCTTCTTCTATGCTAATTCACATAGATTCAATATTATTATTATCGCACGTTTTTGCCTTTTGCATTCGCCCGGCTAAAAAATCAGCAGGCTTATGGTGATCCGGTGAAATCGAAAGGTCCATAGTACTAGTGCAGTGGTCAGATTAAGGATGGCCTCATGGAAAAATCTACCTGTTGTGAAAAGCGACTAATATGGTAACCATAAGTGGTAGATGAATTAATCATCCGGTAAGTACCACCTTCAATAATAATATGGCGCTGTTAAATCAATTCCTCTACGATTCGGTATTTGGTTGATATATTCCGGTCATATTTTCCCATCTACTTTCATTTTATTTACAGGTTTCAGAGTAGTCTCTAAGAGCTAAACACTCCGTAA
Organism: Chrysolina americana; assembly: GCA_958502065.1. NCBI lineage: Eukaryota > Metazoa > Arthropoda > Insecta > Coleoptera > Chrysomelidae > Chrysolina > Chrysolina americana. Next base: position 53,256,734 of record OY293420.1, on the reverse strand, counting down.
GCAGAGTACCCTTCAATTGGATTCACGTGGACTCGACACATCACTAAAACCACCATTACCTACAGGCTTCAAAACCAGATATGCTGACCGTAAGAAACTCCTTCACGGACAAGGTCCACACGCTCTGTTCTGATTGCGAACTCCAGTCTAGATTCAGGTTCAGAAGTGATGTCTGTCTGCACTCTGAAATTACCAACATCGTGGAACGACGCGACAAGAGGCAAGCGACGTGGCTAGGTTTTTGTGTCTCTCCTAAAGTAATTCGGAAGAGAACCTGCATGATCGCAGTGCCTTTATTGCTGCCTGACTATCGAGGCTTCCTTGGTCTCTCACCATATATCCCAGCACGAACCCCATTGTTTGTTTCAGAGCTAGCTATCCGGATTTACCCACCTTGATAGAATTGGTAGGGGCCTTGCAACCACTACAATCACCTCCAGCGCTATAAAATCACCTCCAGGCTAATCGTCGATATGTCGGACATGGCACTAGTGATTGCAAGCATGGTCAGTTTTTGAAAGATAACTAGCATCCCGCGGGTTGTCACTTGTTCTACCTTTGGCCACGATAGCAGGGATCCATACATTATCGTGTGCCTCACTATTGCTGTCTGTAGCCAAAGAGAATGTCCAAGTCCTCATGTTTTGCCAAAGGAACGCCTAGCCATCATAAGTTTGTTCCAGGTGAGCTTGGAGTCCAGGTTTAACCTCAGATAATTTGACTTTCCTGGCATCTGTAGGCTTTCACCGAAGATTCGAAGAGCCCTTTTGGTCTCTAGGTTTCTTTTTCTGGTGAAAGAAACAATTGTAGTTTTTTGTGGATTGCATTTGAACTTCTCTCCCTTGCTCCACTGTCTGTACGTCTGTGAGAGCTGATTGATCAGATCCATACACACCCTCTGGCAAACACCTTTCCGGTTTAGGTCTGTACAAAGGGCACTGCTTTGAATTAAATCAAAATGGAGGAGGCTCGCCAGACAAATTTTGTGACATTAAAATGCATGTTATTTTTCTTCGAACTGTCTGCACCTGCATATTAGTTTCACGGTGCCGCCGATTACTTTCTGTTTGCCAACAAAACTCCTATAGTATAGGAATTTTGCAAGAGGCTGGATCATTTATAATCTATTTTCATTCAATGAATCCTGCTGGGGCAATAATATCACTTCCCTCAAGCTTCTGCATTTTCTGCAGCTTAATTTGGGTGAACATATTCCTTATTCTGCATCACACGAATGAACCCTGAGTTCTACCCTAAAGAGTTTGCATGTTACAAATTGCATGAATGTTCGAAGTAATATTTTTGCCCATTTTAACGAATTTTAGATGCGCCTATGGTTTTATCAAGAACATATCGATTTTATTCCCTCTTGCTTTCACATCTCACCTATGCCTGACTGCCTCTCTCATTTGACATGAAACTTGATAGCTGACTATAATTTACTGGTTCATGAAAGTCAACGTGTGATCGAACTTTGTCCTTTTCAGTTTCAGCGTGAAAGAAGCGGATCTGTCAAACATATCACGTGATATTTATAGAGGTTTCAAATATTTTGTGGAATTTATTTTCGTTGTTTTCGAGTTTTATATTAGTTTGCTATTATTTCCATTCTATTTATTTTTACCACAGGCGTACAAAAAAAAGATAAAGTGCTTAAAATACATATATTTTCCACTCGACAGTTAAAACTTCATGAGTGCTCGCAAGTCGTGTGGTTTACCATTACCGAGCCTATTCATAATCGTGACTCCGAAGGCACTGTGTGGCGTCTGTGGCCAGTAATTTTCATTATGCCCACCCATTTCCAGTTGTGCTTATTACTAGTAGGTACGCTTACTTTGCCTGCCTGTTATAAGACGATTGCAGGAATATTGGTCTCTTTTAGTTTTATTAATTATTGTTTGTGTAGCACTTGAAACGAGTATCAGCCAAGCGTATTCTGTTTAAACAGGTCTCTTACGAAACCATCACCATGACTCTCGACAAATCAAGGCAATCATTAATTGTGATCAAATCGTATGAATCATGTAAATACGTGTTTGAAATTTGCGATGGGATGTCTTCCTTCCTTTCTGCATCTCATTAATGTGTTTATCAATTGCGCTTGGAAATAACACTATGATCCTTCTGAGGTACCTTCGGATACTAGAAATATAAGACTACCCATTCGTTTCACACGATTGTCCTAGAACTTTATGACAACAAATCCGAATATCAAAAAAATAACGAGGAAGAATAAAGTTGCTGTTGCAAATATGATAGATGTTCGTCTTAGTTTACTTGGAAGTGGTGAATTGAGCATGAGAATAACTGCTCAAAACCTCTCATAGGAACTCGCAAAATGATGCCAGCGATTGTTGGCAAGGGGGCCTACCGGGAAATTCACGAATGGGGCCGTCCCAATTGGGCGTCCACTATGAGTCGTTCAACAACTTTTTGTTTGTTTTAGAGCTGAAGAGTAACTTACGAAAAATGCCCCAAGCCATAGCGCCTTCATTTGCTGTCCGATTTAATGGTAATATTCCCCAATGGCATAGCCTGTGCGGGTATAGAACGGTTATTATTATTATTATTATTATTTACTGTAAGTGACCAGCAATTATATTTGCTGAAAATTGGCCCTGACTTCAATTTTAACGTCATCAAGTCTCATTTTTCTTTAATATGTTCATAAATTTGGAACTATGAAAAATGAAATAGCATGAATTAAAACATCTTTTCCGTCGACCGTTTATAGTCTAAGATCCGAACCTAAATCGATCCACCTAGCTTTTGGCAACCCATTTTGGATATATTTTCTAATATACAAAATTTATAGTATTATTCTATTATCAGCTAGGTGAACGTCGATTCAGGTTCGAATCTTAGACTTAGATTTACAATGTATTTCAACGCACTCAAAATCGTTGATTAATGACCCCTGTTAATGAATGATTTTCTATTGATCAATGATTTATTTATATGCAACCCAACGTACATTGCTCCAATACATATTATATTTATATAGTGACCTGTGGCGTATGCAACCAAACATATTTATACTAAAACATTTATTTTAAAATCAAGAAGCTGTGTTAGTACTATGTGTCATTATTTATTTCATTGTTGTAATTTATTAAAATTCTTCGTTTATTTTGAAATCAAAAGATGGATAGTGACGAAGTTCTGTAAAAAAAATCAGTAAAGTTGTCAGTAGCTTTAATAGCTAGATAGTCACGCAGCCGGCTGGTAAAATGCTGGTTTGAGTCCTGAGGTGATAGCAAGGTCGAGGGTTCAATCCCCAAGTGGTACTTTTTTTTTTTGAAAATTACTGTCAACGGAAAAGTTTTGTAACGAAGTCGTGAATTAAAATGGCGATTAACAATCTCGAACATCAACGCTCTCGCTCCGTTGACGCGTTATAATATCTCAATTGTTAATCGCCCTTATTAATACACTTGTTCGTTAAGTAACCACTTTATTTATTTTAAATATTTGGCAAAAAAGGAACATTTGATTCGGCGTATATAGTGCAAACTTCAAGTAAATCTGACAAATTTGTATTTTTCATGATTTTTCAATTGTTCGAATAATTTTGTTGTACATCGATGAACTTGAAATTCACAGATTAAGGTAAAGGCAGCAGTGTTCGTCACCTTAAGGTCTAACGCTATAAAAATTAGATTGTGAAAAATAGTATTAGTTGTGATATGCTTTTGATTTGATTGTTTCGTTGCACATCAGATGTAAAGGGACCTTGAAGTTACATTGTTTTTATATTACATACAGTTTAATTTATTTTAATTCGTATATCAATTAAATAGGAACTAGTATACCAGTGTTCGTCATGCCAGAAATGCTGTTAACCCTGTGGTCGTCAGTCTGTAGTAGCAGAGTTCGTCACAGTCGCTCCAGAGAAAAAATTATTAATAAATAATTGAAAAAATATTTATTAAGGAAAAAACTTCAGTCACTAGTCACTTGAAATATCCATTTTTGGACAGTACAGGAAACACAGTAAAAATTCTTTTGTTTGTCGTATACATTTACACATTTATTGTGCATCCATTGTTTGCACTTCATGCAACAAATCATATTTTCAATAGTCTTTTCGCAAATAACACAATGCCTTTTGTGTTTTTTTTAGTTTAGTCTCATTTTGTTGCTCTAATGTTTTCCGTTTTCTCTTTTCTTGTTCATTTTCTTTCTGGACTTTCTTTTCTTCTTTTTTCTTGTAATATTCTTTCCATGTTTCGCATGTCTGATGGAATTCTCTCTACTACCTTCTTCAGTATTTTTGGTGACATTATCGGCCAGAATGAAAGATTTTTAAATGGCATTGCAACCCCTTCTGGAATATTCTGATGCTGTTTTGATGACGTTGGTTTGGGTGACGTGGAGGTGTCATTTGTATTTTTTTAAAGTCGATTTCTTTTGCCTCGTGGTTTTCTTTTTGTGAATTCTTTCAGACGATACCCTGTTCGTTTTTTTTCTTTATCATCATCTAAATATTCTTTTGAGGTTTCATTATTCTTTGGCTTTCCTCCTGGTATCAAAACTTTATTATCTGCAGGACTCAAAAAGTACGCGGTTTCGTCACAATTAAATACTCTGTTACCTACGTTTAAAACGATATGAAAAATGTTTTTTGGCTCGAGGTACTCTTTGATTACATTAAACCAGTGTTTATTATTTGCTTCTGTAACCCCAACTATAGTTCTCGTTAATTTTTACGATATCCGCTGTATTATAATGGAATGCCGTTTTAAAAATGCTTTATATCAGTGCTTTCCTAGTCGATCATCAGTAAAGGGGGTTTTTCTCAGTAAATGGTCCTCGGAAACTGGAAAACCATTATCCCCCAAATGTAAAATTCATTTCACTAGATTATTCTCCTCATCCTCCTCTAGTATAGGTAGTAGGTGAGCCCATTTTTCTAGCTAGCGGGGTTTTCCCCTTACATCTATTGATAATGTTATCTGCGGTACTTTAAATTTTGTGGCATCACTCATTTCGCTGTTTTTACAGCATTTATGGTATTTTTCATGTCATCCTCTGGATAATTACAAGAATCTGCAAGAAGAATAGAAGCCAGTATTCGTCATGCCTGTGCACGAGTATTCGTCATAGATTTCAAAAGCATGCTAAAGTTTGAAATAAAACAAAAATGTATGACGGTTAGTGGTTCTTCAATATTATAATATAAAAAGAATGGATTCAGCCTGTTATGGCTTTATAATGTCGTATAGTAAGGATGAAAATCGAATAATATGACATGGGTGAAATGAAGCAATTATCGTCACCCATGACGAATATTAAGCTTAGTATTATTTCTGTTGCATGAGTGTTCGTCACCCCAAAAATGTAGATAAAGAAAGGTTATAAGTTTATATTTTCAGTTTTAAATCATAATTTAAGAGGTTATGAGTTAGCCGTATAGAAATAAATACCGCATACCACAAAGAAAGTCGTTTTATATAACTAAGAAAAATTAATTTACCTTAACTGCAAGCTAACGAACTGTCAAAAATTGCGATGATCACTGAAGCACTATAGTAAACTGTTACTGTAGTCTAATTGAGTTGCGTTGAAGTGTATATAATACCAACTCAATATCCACAAATATACCTAGAAATATTATTTTGTTCAACTTACCAATTTTTGTGACCACAAACCTTAATATTTGCTTATAATTCAAGTATAAGTGACGAATACTGGTCCCATGACGGTCACTGGGTGTTTTACCTTATAACTACTATTGATCATTCTGAACCGATTGAATTGAATAGACGAATAGAATTGAATTATCTTCTCAACGATGTGACACATGATCCCCCATGCCATTTAAATTTTTTTAGTTGATGTGCCTCCCCGCGCTATCTATCGAGCAATCACAATGTGTTTTATTTCAAACAGTAGTATCGGTGAAACCATCCTAACGTTTTTTTATGTTTGTACGTCAAACCGTTCGAAAGTTAACGGGGGGGGGATATTAAAAGCCGCACTGTATAGTACGGATTGCGAGTGAATCTGCCCTTTGTACTTTTTTGATTTTTCGGATATTTTTGTTTTCTATCGATTGACTCTAATTTCACAGATTATACTAATAATTTGATCATTCTGAATCGATTGGCGTTCGAAGAATTGCTCTATCTTCAACCATTTCCCAGTTGAAGAGTTCATCTGGAGTGGAAAGGAGTCATTTCCCTCTATATTCCTTCTCTAGTCCTATTCGTGACATTTATGACGTTGTAGTATTTCTTCCATATACCAAACCGTTTCCGAGTTGAATAGTACATCTGGAGTGGAAAGGAGTAATTTCCCTCCATATTTTTTCCAGTCCTATTCGTGACATTCATGACGTTGTATTTCTTTTATATGCCAAACCTTTCATCTGAGCTTACACAAATCATATGTTTTCGGAATATGCATGAAATTTAGCGTATATAGTGCGGATTGCCAGTGAATCTGCCTATTTTGTATTTTTCATGATTTTTAGGGGTTTACCCCTTTGGTCTTTTTCTATTTTTCGAATATTTTTCCCGCAATTCACAGATTATACTAATTCTTCTTCAACGTTCCCGTGTTGAAGAGTTCACCTGGAGTGGAAAGGAGTAATTTCCCTCCATATTGTTTTCTACTACTATCCGTGGAATGTTTGACTCTTCATTCCTTCCATCCAGAGCTGTGCCGCGCACTGACATATGCCCTAAGCACTCTTGAAAAGTGTTTCAAAATCTCAAGCACTAACAACTTTTATTTATAAAATGCTCGCGATTATTAAACACTCTCATAAAGTTATTCTAGTCAGGGAGCACTAAGCTCAAACTGTACAAGATATAGGGAAAAATACGTCGGAATTATTGAAAAAACTCAAATGGCATTACCCCAGTTATGGACACAATTATTGCATAACCAGACTTTTAGCTTTAGAGAAAAAAAATATATGAAAAATTGATATAAAAATGAGAAGCGCTCGTAGCGAACACGTCGAAAAATTTAATATTCAAGCTTTTTCTATTATTGCTATACGATGAAAAATGTTTTGAAACTAGCAAAATAGAATTCTCCTTTTTCAAAATTACTGACAACAAAGGCCAAAGGATAGAAATTATGCCGTTGGTCGGCAGAAATATTAACTGGGCGACCACTTACATCACCGAAGTACGGGATGGTTGTTGAGTTAACGATACCAGCCTGCTTCGAGGTAATCGACAAAATGTGACAACTGACAAGTTTCACACCATATTTTGTTTATTACAACTATTATTTTATTTTATAAAGATTTGAGAGTTTTACATCACGGTCAAAATTTTTCCAGAGTCGATCAAGTTTGATTATATTATATACTTTTTTGACTATTCTAGTTTTGTACTTTTCAGGAGATCTAATCAGTACGTTAGATGCACTGGCAACTTTAGACAGATAGGTATTGAGTTAAGAAGATGTATGTATTATCACTGAACCGCTCTAAATATTTTGCATCATCATTCTGAAACATACTGTATTGAGAATTAAGTCCTCTGAAGAATCGTGGTCCTATGGTAACAAAGATCTCTGCTGACTTGTTGTTTTCTCACTTTGCACCTTTGTGACCCTTTCTAATGAGATTCCGTTTATGAATCGTTGGTTGCATATTCCTAGGTGGGTCTTGTTTCTTCGTTCTGCTTTAGGAAATAGCACAGAAATGATTGAAATTGACTTATCAGTGCCAACTTTTATCTTTAAATTCTCGATATATCTGAAGGTCAAAAACAAAACATTTTGAAATGAGTAACAGTAAATTTCTTTTGGTTAATTTTTCGGTAATCAGACATAATATGTTTTTTTATAACAATATCTATAGATAATAGATAATGTTTCCCGTGACTATGGCATTAGTGAAATTTATTGAAGCACAGAACACAGTAACACTACCGACAGTACGATATAATAATCAAAAACCAGAAATTTTTAGCGGATATGTAACATTACACATTCATCTACTGACAATAGTGGTTGTAGGTGTAACATTACAACTTTATCACCAAGAAATTCTTTTGAAATATTAGAACTATTGCTATGAGTAATTTTTTAAAAACAAGGCGACATTCTATCCACTTATGTATACGATTGTCAGAAGTTCCACTCACAAAACCATCACCAATTTTCGAATAGAATAAAACTTTTTCATCATCGATACCTCACATTCCAAATTAACGCAGAAATGTTGGCAATCTGTCTAACCTTTTTAGATGATATTCTCTTGACCAATACTTTTCGGAAGCCGTATTAATTGGTCCATGTATAGTAGTTTGATCGAGATCAACCCGACGAATTCAGCTTTCCTACCAGATTTTTTTTAACGAACGGTATCTCGTTGAAACTCGTTGCCTAGGAAAGAAAGAATTGCCGAATGCTGACAACCTCCAAACATTTGACTATAGTGTACCAATCCTCACTTACATTCTGTTGGTTCTGTTTACTTAATATGAAGGACAGCAAAAACCATATCATCGTCTCCGTTTACCAGGCATACAATCTTGCATTTCTCTTTTTGCAACTAGCAAAAATACATGTCGAATGGGTCTTTAAACCATTTCAGTTCCTTTATGTCGTATTCTTCCTTAGGAGCGTGTAAGAAGCCAGTGTGTGTTCAGGAATAAAAAAAATATTCTCGTCAAACTGTATCAGATTCAACATCCATGAAGGCTTGGTGTGCTGTCATCGTTTTTGCTGTTAGTAATCTGTTAGAACTTCCGAGTATTGCCAACAGATGTCGACAGCTATACGTGTTGTGTCAAAGTCCAAAGTTTATTGATTATTTATTTGTATACATATTTTACTAAGAGCGTGGGTGAAGTACTCTTAGGAGGATCAGAGAAAGATAATATATTTATATAAATATCTTTTCTAACGGTACACTACTCATTAACAAATAAAATTCATCTGAAAGGCACTGTTGGGTTTTCTTGTGAAATTGGAAGGTGGGTTTTCTCGGTCTACTGCGATATTGCGAGTTCGATTTTAATGTTTGTATTTATGGCTTGTCTGCATTATGGTCTCGTACATTAACTTCTTTCACTGCTGCCACCCAGATTTTCAGCGTTTTCCTTGTTCGGAGTGAACATTGTTTCGAGTTGAACCGCTCGTCTTGCATTCCTGTGATTAATTTATCATATTCAGCAGTACATTCATTATATTTCCTTATACAAAACACGTTACGAAATGGACACGCTGCCCACTCAGAGAACACGCCCATTTGTTTCTCCTACAACAGGCCGGTGTTTCATAAGTTACCAGAAAATGATACGGACCTGAACGGGCGTTTTTCTCCTGGTCATAGTGAATTGGATTCAGAGGTGAAAGTACGTGTATTGAATGAAAAAATGAGTATATTTCAATGAAAATGAATACGGAGGCCGACTTTTAACCCCGGGGCTTCTTGCGTTTCCCGGTTTGATTACAGATTTATGAAATAGACATCATGGAGTGAAGATTTTTTATCAATACGTACGAATACGAGAATTCATGAGTATATTCAGTTATATCTGTTTGTGATCAGTGGTGGATTTCGAGGGGTGAGGGGGTTATTCAAAAATGAGAATTCATGTATTGAAAAACTGTTTTTGGTTATTAACAATAGGTCATATCTTGGAGCTTTTGAGATGACCCTACTTAATATTTTCCAAATACGTATAATTTGGATAGCTGTTGCATCATTGACTTGCTCGATGCCAAATTTTTTGTTGGAGTCGAGGCATGCATTTGAGCCGATCTCTTATTTCAAAGTGGTATGTGTAAACCCAGCCAATTATAGTTGTTGATTCCAGACTACTTTTATTGGTTTGTCAACGTTTGAGCGCAGTGAGAAACTAGTTTTTTGGTATTGCTGTTTGGAAAAGTAAGCGAGTTCGACAATAAGGCGTTGTCAATGAGACTGATAAAATCACTTATATTTTGAAATCCATAGTAGAACATGTCGCACCATCTCTTTCTTTAATAATAAATTTAATGTTTTTCAACTAGTGTACCTACCTATTTTAGAAACGCGAGCGAATCCACAAAAATAGCGACAAGAAAAAGTTAATGAATACAGATGTATATCACTTACATCTACAATGTCTAGAATCTTTGAGAAAAATCTGTAATACTGGGTGGAAAAAATAGAATGTTTGGGGTTCCGTAGGACAACTCATACTTCACTGAAACATTTTTTAACCAACCGCAAAGTGTTCAGATAGGAAGCGATGTGAGCAATGAACTGGACATACCATATGGCGCCCCCAAGGGACTGTGCTAGGCCCAGTTCTGTTTCTAACTCACATACATGAAATACTCACTGAATAGAAATCTGGAATCGTCGTTTTGTTCGCTGACGATACGGCGTTAATATATACTTGATGTGCGTTGCATGTAAGTATGCGAAACATGCTAAGAGATGTGAATGTCCCATTGGAATTCATATTGATTCATTTCTCAGGTGTACGATAAAAAATTTCTGACATTTCACATGCTTTAGTGGAATATATCATTCAGTATCATCTAAAACCATGGTTTATTAAAATTATCGTGGAAAAATCGAAAAGTCATTCAACTGAACGGCTTTACGCTTTATTAAATCAGACTACTTTGAGACAACTTTTCCTCAAAATAGTTATTCAATTTGCTTGATAAATCTGTTGAGCCGGCACTGACCCGTCAGCAAAATCTACGACGATTGTGATTTAGTAGGTCAGGTTTGCTGTGAATTTGGGCTTTTGAAGAAATCTTCCGGGACCTATTGCTTACGTACAAGTGGATTCTGAACCACTTTTGCGCTAAAACCGCGATCACTTTGCTTACATAAATCCACTATATCTATTCTGTGAACTGTAACTATAACATAAATGCACCAACCCACTATTTCTAGCACATCGACACGTGTTTCACTCGCCAAGTGTTCATCTTCTGGAGGGAAGATTAAACTAACCTTAGTTACGCCATTTTTTTATGCTAGATGGTATTGGAGCTGTGTGGTGTAAAAAGTACTATCATCGATACCAATCATTTATTTGTGTGTTTGTGCCAGAATTGATCTTTACGGGACACCATCGTTCATGGATTTCAACACTTGGCACAAGCCAAGTGCTTTTAAATCCGCCTGACTGTCCGAACAGTTTAGATTGATCTGTTTGTGAAGTTGGTTTTCTTCAATATTTCTGCACATGATTCAATGGCGTGAATTTCTGCCTGGAATACGGTCGCATAGGACCCTAGGCAAGTTGAAATCTATGTCCTAGGTTCATGACTGTATACACCTGCCCCAGCTAGAGAGCTTTGCTTTTCTCTGCAAAGATAAAATGGAATGATCTCACCATTGAAAAAAAAAATTGAATTAAATCTTCCAGTTTCCTCTCCCTGGTGAATGGTACTATTACATTCTTGCTAGGGTTGGAAGTCACTACAGTCCATGTTAGTAACTACATTCTCACATAGATCCATCTGATGAAATGTCCTCTTCATCGCTATTAATGGTATTAACCTAAAAACCACTTACCGCATGACTGTGGTATGTAGTTAAAATTCGATTTGCCGTTGATAATTACGAAAATTAGGCAAGAGGAAGGTGACGCCAAACTCCATAAATTGTTTTGGACTATTCAATGGAACTCTGTTCTTTCTTAGGCCTAGCATAATTATTCGTCTGATATTTTGCTGGCAGCTGACAGTAATGATATTCAGTTTCGTTTTCGACTGTGGCAAAGTTGATTTTTTGCGTAGGTACCTACATGACATCTTTCATTCTTCCTAATCCGTGGTGGTTAGCGTTCTATCGTTCTTGCTGAAAGGAGGAAAGAGACTATTTTGAATTAATTTCAATAAAATATAAAATTTCGTTTCACTTGTATGTGCGGTAGAACTTCTACCCGGTTTCTATCATGCGATTTCGTTGGGTAGGTATGTTCGACACGCACTAGACCATTTTTTCATTTTCTGTTCACTGAACCTTCATTATCTTTTCCGTAAGCCATTCATACGTGTTTCTGATTTTTTTTTTCAAAAGTAAATCGTCTGTTACTGGTTCATATGCACGTGATTTTGGACTGTTGCTAATACCTGTCCCATTCACCTTTTTGCAATTATTTTTCAAACCGAACTGCGTGATACTTTATCAGTTCGATCAAAGTTCACTTTTTGAATTACCTCCGGTCGAATTATTTCGACCTTGACCTTATCCTTCCCGGAGAAATATTGTCCACGTCCATGCATCCGTGAGTTCCTAAACTCAAACATTTATAATTAAGTAATATTGAATGTTTTATTAATGCCAAACTTTTATTTCATCCGGATGAAATGGAACACCCAAAGAAATTGAATCAATACAACCCACGTCAGTTTGAGTTAGAGCAAGGAGTTTTCTTCAGAATTAGTGAGCGAGTCTATCTCTTTTTGGTCGAAAATTAAATAGTGTTTATATGTCCCTGCCTCGATCTCTAGGGAATTGAAAAGTCATTAGGAAATAAGGTAAATGTTTGTTTTCAACGCCTTTTATCTCGAAGTTAAGAAAGCCAGAGGAGGTTTGGTGAGAATTGCTTATTAACTAATAATGGGGAAGGAAATAATAGTTGTTATTATTATAGAATTAATTTTTCATTAAATTCCATAATCTATGAAAATCGTTGAAAGTTAAAAGTTTATTTTAACTATTATAAAAGTTGTTTATGAATGTTCAGCAATTTTACCACTCTAAATGAAATATAATAATGAATTATTCAACAGCAAACAGCGAAAATTATAAGTTGAAGTCTCCTGAAATGTAGTTGCTAGGAATTGACTGATGAAGCCTTAGGTTAGGTTAGGTTTAAATGAGCAGGTCTGCTCGGGCCTCCACTGCGACCCGTCTATTGTGGCCCATACCTATTCGTATTTCACCAAATAAACCCAGTTCTTGAGCAAGCAAATCAGTTTATTTGGTGTATGATCTGTCAGGTCCAAGGGACAGAGTAAAACTCTGCCAAACATCGAACACCTGATTCGGTCCGCAGCGGGCCAGGTACAAAATATGTGCTCTGCTGTTTCATCATCTTCAAGCAAGAGACGATATGTCGGACCCTCCGACAGTTTTAGTCTTGTCATGTGATGACTCAAAGGTGGCCTGTGAGTAGGCTTGTTAGGCATCCCTGCTGGAGTCTAACAGTGTTTTGGTCAAATTCTTCGAGGAATGTATAAATGCCTTGGAATGAGCCAATCCTGGTAGGTTTTGCCAGAAGTTCAATACTCTCCTCGCTGTTCAGGTGTTCAATATTTATTTGACAAAACTTGGTTAACCTTCTCTTGCAAGAAGGCCTGATGTTTCATTGCCCGGAGTGGTCAGGAATCCAGACCAGAGACAGACTGTTGAGTCTTCCTGTTGAGGACACCAGCTTAGACGTTGATCGATAAAATCCAAGTGCTTTCAAAGCCGCTTGACTGTCTGAGAAAATTTTGATCGATCGTGTGAGGATGGATTTTTCCAGTCTGTTTACACCTAGATCGATGGCGTGAATTCCCGCCAGGAATACTGTCGCATATCATCCAAGACAGGTTGATATATCTGTTCTAGGTATACGACTGTATACACCTGCACCAGAACCTGGGGATGTTTTTGAACCATCTGTGAACCAACAGTAATCTGCTCTCAGTAGTTCCTCTTCTTGGAGGACCCAGCCGTCTCTCTTCCGAATTAGAACGGTATAAGGCAGGTCAAAATTTACTGTGAGGTCATTCCTGAAATGCTGAAGGTTGTCCGTCTAGCCTCTCTCTCCAGGGAAATCTGGAGAGGAGGTAGGTTTAGTAGGATTTCCATAGATGCTGATGGTGTGATGCTGATGTCATCAGTGATCGCCAGACAAGCCTGTCTCTGTAAACTGTAAACCGTGTGGGACAACCATCACATATATCCAATGGATATTTTTTGGGACCTAGGCCCGAAGATTCTCCACAAATCCTCCCACAAGTACATAAAGACATTCTGGCTTTGTGGAGAACCTTTTCCAAATGAGCCGCTCAGTCGTTGCCTTAAGAAATTTTATGATCGGTTTTCTCCGGTGATATTTTGAATTTGTCTGCTCAATTTCCCTGATTATCTCGTTTATTTACATTCTTTATCACAGTCGACTAGCTTTGTAGGAGCTATAATGGAGGTTCAAACATTCGAATTTGCAAAGACGATATGTTACATCTCATATCAACGTCCTCTTGACCAAGTACCATCCGGTCGTTTTCTGTCGTCATCGAAAGAGGTTTCGATAGGCTCCTACTTGAATTGAGTTTCTCACGGTGTGAGGAGTGCTTGATGACGGGAAATATGCCCCTGACTGAAAGAACAACTAAGGCAATTAGTCTTCCCGCTATCGACAAGTGCTCGACAACCTTAACATAATGAATTTGAAAAAAAATCCCCTAGCTACGCCGCTGTTGAGTGTCGACCATAAAACGTAACTCATTACTGATCGATCTGGAGAACGGAAGAATCCCGAAAAATCTACTCTGCTCGAATTGAGTATGTGAGGCGACACATTTCACTCGGTAGACGAAGTTTTTGAAAGATTCAGCAGTTTAAAGAGATATAAGTTTTTTATGAGTCAGTGTAGTAGTTTGTTTTTATAGCAAAGTTAATAAAAACAGTTTAGTAGTGTGCTCGGCGTATTATGTAATAATAACAGTGGTGTCAGAAGTGGGATCGACATCTTCCACTATTATTGATGGCCTACTGGGCATCTGTGCACCATTCCACAACGCTTACCCCAGCCAGCATTATCTTCGGGACAGAACTTCATTTGCCCTGTGACTTGGTGTTCGGGTCATCAAGTGCTGAAGAAAAAGAGGAACAAGACTATGCAGATGAACTGTTTAAATTATATTTGTATTCATTATGAGTTAATAAACTTTTTATTTATATTATATTATTATGTATGATCCACGAATTTGCAAAAAAGAGAGTGAAGATAAGAAGTGATAGGATGAAGGTTCGATACGATCTTAAGGCCAATACTGGTGGATTTAAAGAAGGAGATCGAGTGTGGCTGTACAACTCTCTTCGTAAGAAAGGAGTTTCCCCCAAATGAACACCATCTTGGGAAGGACCCCCAACGATAGTGAAGAGAATGAACGACGTGGTCTATAGGATTCAACGCAGCCCGAGAGCGAAAATGAAGGTCGTCCACCTAGAAACACTTAAACGTTTTAATGGAGACAATGTAATTGTTTGATCGGGATGATCAAAAATTGAGGAGGGGATATTACGAGAAAAAAATAAAAACGATGTTTTTGAGGAGGTTTTGAAAGATTTAGCTAGTTGATATCAATTGAGCAGTTTAAAGATATCTACGTGTTTTATTAGTCAGTGTATTGGTTGTATTTTTATAGCAAAGGTAATAGAAACAGTTAAGTGTGCTCGGCGTATTATTTAGTAATATCGTAACAATATCAACAGTTATCATGAGGTTCGCAAATTTTTTCTCCCATACGCAGAGCTACTGATGCACGGTTGGAATCGTGATCTGAAAAATAACTCAGTTGGGAGGAACTTGTAGAAATTTTCCGGAATTTCTAGCAGATACTGCTTGTAACCTCGCCCTATCTATGTCGTTTCATGATTTTTCCCTAGTTCCTTCGTTTCGATCTATATTCACAGTTTGGCATCACTGCGCCTAGTATAGTCAGCGTATTGTATAAATGAAATAAAAACCCACATATGAAAAACTGAGAAAATTTAAAATTCGTTCAAGAATTGTCGATACATACACACAAAATTTCCTAAGCTGCTGAAAATAATAATCGCAGTATTATTCATCAATCAGATTTGGCATTATATGCTTATTGAGTATGACGGATTTTGTTATCTTATACTGACTCTGTTATCTTATATTGACCTTATTAGCTTATTGAAAATAGTCAAATAAAATACTGATAGAGTACCAAGTATTTTTTTTTCATTTCCGTAAAGAAACATTCAAGTCGCAATTCTGTCGAGTGATATGAACTCATGAGAATTATCACATTTTTGTTTTTGAAAATATAAATAGCCAGTTCGAAAATAAACATGCATGCTAGAGTTGACATCTTGAATTGCCGAAATACATTTTTGGTGAAGGTATTCTCGGCACTCCAGTTCTGTTGAGGTGATCTTGAGATTTCGGATAAAAATTCTCATGTGAGCAGTGTTTTTACAAGGAATATAAGCAGTCATTATGGTTCTCAACAACTTAGTCCGATTTGAGCTGTCGAAATTTTTGATGCCATACACGAGACCGGTGGCAGTGCTGAGATTCGATCTCATGCTCCTATGGATGTTTAGGATTAATGCCACCACGGCTCATGTCCTGAGATCACAAAATATCCCACTATTTCATGACCTCATAAAATAAATTACTGCAATTTTAAAATTATGGAAAAAACCTGTATTTTTGAAAATTGTGCCTGCTTTACCTATATTGGGTATTTTCGAAAACCATTTATAGAAACATATGTACAAGATGATTGGCATGATAATTATGAATAGAAAATATTTTCCAATCAGAAATCTCACAAGCTAGTCTTGGGGTACGTTGAGCGATATATCTGAAAATAATGACTTGATGGAATAATTTTCAGTTGAAGTGTACTTATCAGGATAATAATGAACACCGAACAAATTTTGTTGCACATTTGACAAATAATGCCTAGTAAATTTCAATATCTTGGATTACGGTTTCCGGAAGAAATTTGGGAACACATTTGACTGGTGTCTTGTGATCGGAATATTGTTTTTTAATAAACTGATAAGGCTGCTCCAATTAAGGCTCCATTCATTTCAAATTCATCATGGCTTGTTGATGGAATTCCATTAATGAAGAGCGAATAATGAGTCATTTCGAACATTGACTGGGTATTTCGTTGTACCAGTGAATTTTCCATGAAATAATACAAAGCAAGTTATTTGCTGTAAACTATGGAATTTATATTATCTTCTACTTTCTGCTCTCAATACCGATCAACCAATGTTAGGAATTTATTGCGCTGTAGAAATATAATTTTTTTAACATTCGTCTATTTTAACTGATTTCATATGCTTTGGGTTCTTTTTTTTTAGATTGATTAATAGTCATAATTTGATTCTACAGAGTATAGATTGGATTAATCAGATTCTTAAGAACCAAACTCCCAAGTCACATGAAACTGAAATTGTCAGTTTTAAAAACTGATGGGTAAACAGTAACGATAGAGAACTACAAGTTCAAACCAGAAAAACCCATTTGATGCAAACCAACAACATTTTAACTGTGTGGTGATGAGGAAAAAACCACTTGGTCATTATTTTATATGAAAATATACAATTTACAATGCAGTATTTATCTCAACCAGTAGATCATTACAATGACATGTCATGATTTCTGATTATATTAAAACGAAAAGTTTCTATAGGTAAACTTTTATTTATATTCATATATGTTTGTACAATATGTGTGGGTGTGTGTGCATGTGTATATGTGCTGTATAGGTACTATCGTATATTATTTATATAATTTTGATTTTATTTGTGCCAAAAAGTATTTCCAAGATTTTAACGTATTTTGACATGACCTATATTATTGTAATGATCTACTGGTTGAAATGAACATTGTATTATATATTGTATACAGAGCTGGGCAGAGTACTACAATTAAGTACTCATGAGTACTTCACTATGAGTAACTTCAAATAGTACTCATAAGTGTTCGAGTATGAGTACTTATATGAGAAGTACTCAAGGCAAATAGTACTTTTACAAAATTTACAGAGTACTCGTGAAAAATGAGTAACGAGTACGAGTATTTCAAAAAAAGAAGTCAATATAGTGAAAATGTAATTATAATGAACGTTGAATGTATCCGCCTTGTCAGACACAGTCAGTTTGAGAATGACAGAGAAAAAATCTATCAATTTGCTCTTACCATTAATGTGTATGCCCAATTTTTGCATTTTAATTTTCGTACAAGCAGTTAATGAAGGTATTAGGTAGAGAGGTACAGCCACAGGTAGAGGATAGTCGAAAGAACAGTTACGTCAGAAATATGTCTATAATATACAATATGCCAAATCCAAAATAAAAAATTTATAAGAAAAAATAACAAAACTTTATAACTTTCAGTAGTTTTAGTAAACAAAACAAACATTACAAAATGAAAAATGAACACAAATCAGTAAATCAGTATCACTTGGTTGATCAAGTGATTGATAGGTATAGGTAGGTAACAAAAAATAACTAAAAGTAATTCTTTAAGAGAATCAAGTTTTCAAAATTCGTTTCGTTTAAGGCATTACGGTTTGGAGCATTTATTATGGTTGTATAAGAGAATAGTCTTTCAACCGGTGCAGAAGAAGGCAATGGTGTATTGGTATACATACATTTTTTTTTCATCACTGGATAGTCTTCCAGCATTGAGTGTTTCTTGGATCATCTAAATATCGCAGGAACTCTTCTAATTCTAATTAAAATGTATACTCTTATCACTCTTCCATGCAGAGTTTGATTTTTCTAATTTATATCTAGTCATTTGTATTTACGATACGGTGAATAATGAATCTTTCAAAATTTAAAATTACAAAAATGTATCCGTATTTATGATCTTTTTTTAAAAAGCCAGTTAATACAAAACCAACAGTCCACATAAGTAAAGTTGACTTGAAAGAAAAAGCACCAACTTACCAAATAACGTTCCGTAATATGCCGACAAGAACTCACACCTATCCACTGATCACTGAACAAAATATGAAATGCGAAATGATAGTAAAGCTGAGTAATGCCGGGCACAACATTCAAGACTTGCTCATACTTGTCAGTGCGGGTGTGCGCGCGTCCGTACTCGTACTCGTTACTCGTCAGATGTAGGAATCAGAAGTACTCAGTACTCTAAAATGTAAAGTACTCAAAATTTTCCCGAGTACTGAGTACGTCAGAATAAAGATACTCACAAGTACCAATTACTGAGTACTTTGAGTACTCGAGTACAATTTTGAGTACAATTTACTCGAGTACTGCCCAGCTCTGATTGTATACTGAAAATACCAAGCCTAGTGGGCGTGGCAATGAAAGACAGCAATATTTCCATTTAAATAATGGGCAAAATAGCTTTCTCCAAGATTCTAATGCTGGTAATAAATACTTTTTTCAGGTTTCCAGGACTAGTATGACCCAAGCAATATTTCATAACTTCTCATTAGGAACTCTGCCAATTTCATATTCCACTATTTCAGCCAGAATGAGTTGAGAAAAAACAACACATGAAATATTGCCATACCGGTCCTGAAAACTTGGAAAATTATTACAGCCCCAGAATCCGGAAAAATGTTCTGGTCAAATTCTGTTTTCAATCTTTGATGAAAAACTTTATTGCCCAAGTAGATTGTTAGATAATTGACCTCATATAATAATCACAGACAAAACTCATACAAAATCATTCAATCTCACACATTTTCCTAATGACCCTTCCCGTAACAAAATTTCAGTCAATTCTGCCGAAAGCCAATTTCCCATATGTTTTCCTGCGGTAATCTTAAACACCGACGATCAACTACATTCATACAAAATGTATTAGGTGACTCTCCAACTGCCACTAACCTAGCTATCCTTCTGCGAAGAAACTAAATAACGAAACAACGGCCATGGAAAGTTTATGTGATGGAAGTTCAATGATAAGACGTGGCCGAAACCTATCACTTATTTTAGAAGTATCCAAAGACGCAACTAAAGACTGACCATTATCGAAATTACCATTGATAGTATATTATGTATTAGTGTTATCAACGTTCTTTTTAGTAACGAGTATTTGTTTGATAAACAATTGTCTGAAGGAGTTTATAAACGCGTAACATACAGAATCTTTTTCACGAATTCATATTGAAACAACAACAAAATTGTATTTTCAAGTCGATTTTTCTTGTCATCATGACAGTTTTAGTTTACTGGCCAAAACTCACTAGGTGAGGCGGGTTTATTTAAAAGCCGATTCAGATACATGCTTGCTTCAAAAACCCTGCATGGTTATGTTAGTATCTGAATCGGCCTTAAAGAATGAAGTTGTCATGGTAATGCTTTTAAAAATTTGGAAAATCAAAGAATTGTGAATTCTGTGATTTCTCGTTCATTTAGCGCGGTATATATCCTAACGTTAAATACTATATTATGCGAAAAATAAGATATAACCAATTTCTGTACTGTGCTAAAAACATATCTCTGAATTTTCTTAAAACCAGGGCTTTCATAACTATTCAACAAGATTTGGTAAACAATTTTGTGTCTCTAAACATTCAAAACCATATACCAAGTGCCCATATAATCACAACCACCATTTCAGCAGAGTGGTTTGGATAGAGCCTGCGGTGTTCAGAGAGTGAACGTCGATAATTTAGTCCGTTTCTTCTCTTTTTTGGGATGATGTTCGTTTCGCCAGTAGCTGAAAACCATATGACGAAAATCGTTCAACTTTAATGGTCAAGGAGTACTACATCAGGCTTATTGGATTTTTCCCATTCTCCACCACTGACTCAATATCCCCCAAAGCATAAGGCAGCACCGAAGTCACGTCTATATCGTATGTGTTAGTAGGTGGTAGTATAACACTCGTAGCGCCGCGTTAGTCCTGGGAAATAGGCTGAGACCGTATGAGCTTGACAAGCTGACAGCAAATGCACTATGGTCTCAGGAGCCCCACGAGACGCTCTGCATCTAGTGTTCGGGACCTCTGTACCCAAAACGAGACACCATCCTAGCATGCCATTATTAATCCCTTGGTCTCCAACTTCAGCCCACTTGACCTGAGGAATAAAAAGATAAAAATTTTGGATACGGCAATATTCTTGAAGAAAACCCCATGTATTGACTTATCCTTGCAGGAGAACCTCAGTCTCCGCAGCTCTGATGTGAACTGTTTCCTGAACGGGTACCAATGTCGAATACGAAACCAAGTTCGGCTCTACGGGTTGCTGCCTTGAAAGTAAATGCTCCGATTCCTACTTTTCCATGGTCTTGGACCATGCAGAAAAGGGGAACTAACCTCATGAAGACCTCACACAAAGAGGAGGATTGTAAGAACATTGGTGGAAAGAGCGATGCAAATTTGCAATAACCAGGAGTCACTGGATGCGGAGATAAACCATATCAGAAAGGACATGACGATGGACATCCGAAACCTAAGTGATCAAGTTACTATATTGTCTACAACCTTCAAACAAACGATGACCTTAAAGCTCCATCCAGTACCAGTCTGTTCTATTGACACTACAAACTCAAAATTCCACAGCCTCGCTGTTGTCTGGAGATGTTACACCATTTAGGATGCAAACTTCTATGGAGATGCATCATTTTGCGAGTTTTCACGTCGAATTGTCGTAGCACTTATCACCACAAAGGAGTAAAGTAGGATCGGAACTGCAAGCATATTAGTTGTAGTAACTTAGTTCTGATGACCCGCTGATAATTGCCGCGTTGACAGTTTCAGATTATGATTACCTTTTGGGAGTGTTGGGACAATGGCAATAGGAAGTTGCAGAAAAGAAGAGGGCTAAATGAAAATCGCTGAATCATGCCTCTTCTGAAGATTACCTGCTGACTCGATCAGATCTTATAGTGAAGCGAGTCCTCCAGAGCGGAATGCATCTCATTATTTGATCGGACATAACGAGGCATCTGAGTAAATGCCTAATGAACTCATGCGAAGTTGTATCAATCGCTGATCAATCCAGGTCATCGAAAGGTAAAGCTTATACTGTACGGAGTCCTGCGATTAGCGATTCTCTTTGTATCCAGCGACCTCCTTCTTTAACACTCTTTGTTCATTTATCCGCTCATATACTGGGTTAACTGTGGAAAGTATTCGCATGTACAAGGTGTGGGTAGGTAAACATCTAATATCACGCATTCAAGCATGTTATCGGTCTGAAGATTGGATCAGACAAATCTTCGCCTTTGCGAATAAGTTCGGTTCGCCCCTCGACAAACCAGCCTTGAAAGGGTTGCTCTCCATCCAACTATGAGTTGAAAACTCTCGCCAAATGATGGTGCTTGAAAATTTTTTCCATCAAGAGTTATTCAACCCTTTTGGGAGTAGAAAAGTTCTTTGAGCCATCAAGGGTCTGTTGAACATCTTGAAGTTATTGAGTCGCTCAGTTTACTGAGCTCAGGCTAACGAAGCCTCCTGCGGGAATTTTCGAGCTGCGCTAGGGCTGTTTGATGGTACACAGCACGACTTTACTTAGTGTTTGGTGAGCTCGTCGTAATTTTGAGGTAAATCGCCGCACGTGGGCGAGAAGGCCCTGTTGAATGCCACCACACACTGGATACGAGACGCGTGTTATCTTGCCGACCTGATTTTAGCTTCCATTTTGTGAATGCATTACTAATGCCTCCTAATCAAATGGGTTATGGCACGGAAGCGCTTTGAGGCTTCTAATGATCTCCGTCGATGGTATGAACCTCCTCTACAGCCAAATAGACACGTGGCATTTCTGCCACTTCGTCAACCGACTGGGGAGGAGTTTTGACATAGATGCCTCAACCCCGAAGATGAGATACATAATCTTTCTGCGATGTTCCAGAGACCTGAGCTACCTTGTAAGCGAATTATTGTCGACCAGACGAATGTTTTTTTTTTTGGACAGAATGTAAAAGTTTCAGTGTGTGTTTCGGGGCTGCACAAGCCAGATTTTTACCTTATAAATCATAATAGGTTGACCAGAAGTGAAATAGCTTTCGGCATGAAACAGAAACCCAAGTTTTTTCTAGACACTTTGAGCAATAGACCCCACATGGTTTTCCAATGATTGGGTACCGCTGATAGTAAAACAGAGCAATTGAAAAAAAAAATTGTTTTTTCACACATTGTTGTGAAGAAGACACAGTGTTGGTGCTAAAATGAGTTCCTGCAGAACACCAACATGTACAGGTAGAGTGTCGGATGAAGTTCCATCAACAACCACGTAGTACTATTGTTATTTCCGTCAACCGGCTGCACCATTACGAACTACCCGAAGAAGTATCCATTTTTCTCATCTTTTATGCAAAATCATTTCAAACACTCGGAGCGGCTCCCTCTCTCTGAGAAGGCAAAATTGAATATGTCGCGTACCTGTGTGCACTATTTTATTTAAATCTCATTTCAGATTTTTGCGAAATACGTGTTTTTTTTTGTGGAAGTCGTGGAAATTGAATTCTAATGCATTGAGGAAATAATTTGGAAATCTAAGAAATAATTTTTTTACGCCTTATCGAAAAACATTTTTGTGGGACCTAACCGCATGTAGAGAGACCATTTCTCTTGTGATTCTATTACTTTCTATTGATATTCTCGAAGAAATATTTTATATAAGTACAAGAAATTCGTTGCAATATGAATTAATTTGAACTCGATAATTTGTTCGTAATTACTGAATCAGAGCACGCCTGTGAAAGATTTGGTCAGTCAAATTGCTGTGAGAGAAATATTGACGAATTTCATCCAAACTTTCCCCGCGTTGCATTTTATCGGGGTTTCACTATGCTCAATAAATTCCTAATCGGGTAGATTTACTGGTCACCATTAGGGTATAAATCTACCCACCCTTGAAAATAATTAGTAATCTCAGTTATCGCTGACTCTTATATCTCGAGATTCTTATACCATTCCCAAAGTTGTTTACTTTTATGCTGGGGAAACAGCCGGCTTTGCATTTTCTTTCCAGAAACTGCATGTCGTAACTGCATACTTCATTGAGAATTTATCTTCGAAATTTCCTTCAATACATTTTTGAAAACTCGGTGTTGTTTACTATTTGATTAATTTTCTGGTTTAGGCAATTGTATTGATATACATACTCTCACATGCTCTTCAAAACTGTATGACACTTCGAGTTGTTTGATACAAAACCAAAAACATTAGACAGGTTCAAGACAATAGACTTCTCGATGCATTCGACAGTCTAGAAATTTCAAAATGTAAAAAAAAGTATGCCTTGTAGTATTGCCATACAGCCCTTGTTCAAGTAAATAGTACAGTACAGAAATAATTATTCATTTAAAATTTTTCAAGATTGTTTTCATTCATCAATCATAAATTCCAAGAATTTTGTCATTGAATCCAAAACAAAAGGTAGAAATAAATTATAACAGGTAAATGATAAAGAAAATATTTCGTAAATAATTGTACAAAGTTTAATTTAGTCAGGTATAGTGTTATGTAAATTGAGCCCTTAGATGGATGGTATACATAAGATTATGATGGAATTCGTAGTTAGTACGATTTTTTTGAGCTCCTGAGGATGTCAACTTTGTTGGCGAAACGCGCGTCGATTGATATTGACGTTGTTTTGATGTTTTGGAAAATTTCCGTTACTTGAAATTTAGAGGGTGTTCAACGAATATTTCAAAATTTCGATTAATATCTACTACCCCCAATACGTCATCCAACTCAATCATCTCTTGGTTATCATTCTTCAGTCATCTGGAAGTATTCGTATCAAAAATCAAGTAGGCTGAGTATTTAAGAGGTTGTTCAACGGATATTAAAAAATCCGTTTAATATTTACCACCAAACATTTATTATTATTATTGGTAGGTATGTTGTATCATCATTTTCTTGCATCTGACATCAGCGTTTTTACTTTTCAGATAATGCACAACTTTGATAGCCGTTAGGTCCAGAAGAAAGCGAAATACATGAAAGTCTGTATTTCTCGTAACCCCTTTGAACATATTGCCATCATTTCCTTCCCCATAAATTATGTGCTTCCGTTTATGTCAACTCCTTTGGATTCCCCATTTTTCTTATACGGTATCATTAGACTTTTGTTCTCTTTGAAATTATATGTTATCATTTTTGGACGATTATCAGTGTTTTTGGTTTTTCCCGATTGCATCCTATTATTTATACTCAATTTCTTCAGATTTCTGTTGTAGTTCTACTACTATTTTATTAATGATTATTGTTACGTAATAATAATAATGAAAGTATCTTCATTAGTCCTCAAGGGTGGTGCAAGAGTACACGCATGCTATCGAAATGAAGTTGGGGATTGATAAATGTGCCACGGTTAATCTCAAAAGAGAACGATGCTAGGAATACGGTGAAGACGTTTAGCTCGTAGACGGAAGCATCCTTCATCATCTAGATGCCGGAGAGACGGATACGTTTCTAGTACAACGCCACACCCAAGAGGTAACTACTGTTAAAAACTCTCTCCGCGGCAAGTATCAGCATAAACTCCGACAGATCTGGTCATCAGAACTGTCGGGGGAAAACAAAGTTGCTGCAACCAATATGCTTGCCGTTCCGATTCTACTTTACTCCTTTGGAGTAATGAAATGGACTCGGGAAGAACTGTGACAAATCGACGTAAAAACTCGCAAAATTATGCATCTTCATAAGAGCTTGCATCCTAAATCGTCTGTACCACGGTTATACTTCCCCAGACAACGGAGATGCCGTGGACTTTTGAGTTTGGAGTGTCTACATAACAGAATGGTACTGAATTGGAGCCTGTAAAGTCATCAGAAGTTCAGATCCCCTTCTCTGATCATGTTCATGTTCTGTTCATGTGATCATGAAGAAACAGAGATTGGAGCATTTCTTTTCAAGACAGCAACCCGTGCAGCCGATGAACTCGGTCTTGTATTCGACTCTGAAAGAAAGATACCCAAACTCTGTCACCGAGTTGGAACCCGTTCAGCAGAAAGCCCACGTCAAAGCTGCGGAGAGTGAGAGTCTTCTGCATGGGGTCATTAGAACATTGAAGACCTTGGCTTATCCAGAAACCTGACATTTGCTTTTCTCAGGTCAAGTGGGCTGAAGTCGGAAACCGAGGGATTCATCACAGCTTGCCAAAATGGCGTCTTCAACACCCTCCTCTACCGTAGTCGCGTGATGGGTATAGAGGCCCCTGACACTAGATACAGAGCGTGTCGGGGGGCAGCTGAGACCATAATGCATTTGCTGTCAGCTTGTCCAACTTATGTGGTCTCAGCCTATATCCACAGGCATAACGCGGGCCTACGAGTGTTATATTAATTATTATCTACGATACTCGTACAGTATAGACGAGACACCGGTGTTGCCTTAGGCTCCGGGGGAGATTGAGTACGAATCTATTGGAACTACTGATTCCCCACCCTCAGGCAAATACAAGCCAATAAGCCTAATGTGTAGTACTCCTCGACCATTAAACTAGGACGACTTTTGTCATAGAGTTTTCGGCTCCTGGCGAAACGAATATCGTCCGAAAATATCGAGATCTACTCTTTGAACACCGCAGGCTTCACCCAAGTCATTCTGTTGAAATGGTGGTTCTGATAATGGGGGTCCTTGGTGGAATAATGGACACGCTGCTATCAAGCTCAAAAATCATACCGGCTTGCCATAATATGGCAGAAATCTTAGCCGGTTGTATCGAGGCTCCGGAGACAGGGCCTGACTGGTAATTTCTTGAATGGAAAAAAAATACTTCATTAGGCTCATAGAGTGTACCCAAAGGCATAGCCTGTGCTGGTAGAGGACGGCTATTATTATTTGCCACCCTGGGTGGTTGGTGCTCACTTCAAGCCAGCACTAGACGTAATGAATAATATTTCAGCATCAGCAACCAATGGCGGTTTTTGAAATAAACGAGGAGGTTTTTCGCCAAACTTGACATTTCACGCGATGCTTCTCGCACACGTTATCTGAGGATGTTACTATATCTGATGTACGAAACAAAATATAATTTGAATACCTTCAAAAACTTGTTTCAAATTTCCCGGACATGACCCATTTTGTCTATAAGAATAATGAGAAATATGTGTAAAAAAAATGTTTTTGTAATTTGTTCAACAAATAGTGAATTCAGAAATCGGAGCAAATTATAGTACCTAATTACATTGATTTTCCATGCGGATGGCGCTGCGATCAACTTAGTTGTGGGTCGTAGCTTCATCCGTGAGGAAATATTAGATAAACAATTGATTATTATTCATTTCACAGGGACAGGATAATTATAATGTTTTCCGACCTATCCTGTCACTGATGAGAGTCAATACACCTCGAAACATGCATGTCTGCAGATCGTCATTCCTAGCCAAATGAAGGATAATCTACTGTTAAATTACAAGATGCGCACTTGCAATCGAGTCTTCTTGAAAGAACATTGCACAAATATCTGTCAGATGTAGTTCAATATCCGTCGTGGTATAAGCCAGGTAAGTAGTTGTTTTCTGACAGATGTTTGCCTCATTTTTTCACTTGGTGGATACGTGTGGAGAGAAAGAGTACTTTGACTTTGTCAATTTTTTTTGTTTCATTACCTAATAACATATTTCAATTTTCGAATAGTTACAGATTAGGTTCACTGAAGTTTCCGTATCTTCGAATTTAATAAAACTGTTTACTGCTCTTGAATCTCTTTCTGTTTTTACTGGCATTACTTCAATGTGGCTTTTGGAAACAAATAATTAAAATGTTCAGCTCTGTCAGTCAAATTAGGACAATTCCAGCAGGGCTGAATTTTCAGCTCCATTCTTCTATCCCAGTGTTATACATTACGGATATAGCCGTTCTATGAAAATTGACATTGACGATGGAGTTTTAAAGTTTTAATTTTTTATTGTTTCTGTGGCAATGTTGCCAACGCAACGGATTAATTAAAAATTCGTGATGACGTCAACTATACCAAGCGATATTGCGTTTTCTATAAAATTTTCTGCGATAGTTTTTAATTACCAATTTGAGCATATTTGAAAACAACTCGAGGTTTATTTGAAATCTGTGAATAGTTAAGCTCGCTTTCAATGATATGCATTCTCTTGGTTTTTTCGTAGTTCAATATCCCCAGTTTTGCATGTCCAACATATCTTGGTAATCCAATAAACAAAATATCTTGTTTCCTTCAGAAACAAGTTGTAAAAGCATTCAAGACAAATATCAATTTGCATCCATTCATAAATCATTCAGTCAGCACGAGACAAATTCAAAAAATCTGGAGTGCGATGACTGCAATGCCTTATTTATAGGCCAGACAGGCCGCAGTTTCAACCAGAGATTCAATGAGCATTTGAGAAGCTACAGATTGAACAAAATAAACAGGATTCAAACTATGCCAATCACCTCATAGAAAATATTTCCAATTTCACACAACAATATTATTAATAAACAATACTGCATCTCAAAAATTAGTCATAGTATTGAATCGAAGTGGTCGTGGTGCTTCTGAGGGGTTTTCTCCAAAAACCTGAGTGATTCGTATAAAAACAATTTTTTTTTCAACAACAATTTTTCCACATGGCGGCTGATGAATCACTTTCAAAGCTATTTTTTACTGTTCATGAGCTTTACTCACTATTGACAAGTTTCAATCTCAAAGGAACGAACAGATATTAGATGTTCTTGTGTCACCCTGTATTTCGATGTTATATTGTATGTCCTTACTATTCGCAGAAACTCCTGTTTGTGCTTACCGTTGAGATGAAATACGCTCAAATAACAGGAAAATACAGGGATAGTGGATGAGATATCAATGAGACAGCATGTAGGCCTGAAAGGGCTCGAGATGTAGACAGTACGAAGCCGACCTGCTCACAGGTTGCTTTTAAGAGGGTTCATGATTAATGTTCACTTGTATTTTGATGTGATTCACTTCTGTCATCACGTAGCATGTGTTAGGAGACAAGCTGTGCGATGCGAAACCATTTTTCATCCAATTTCACTAAGCTAAATGTAATAGTGAACATTGAAATTGAACTACAAATGGATAAATATAACATTCCTTGTTTTATTACGCTTCATGTCGGTATATTATCATTCACAGAGATTCCCCAAAAAATATTTTCTCGTGATACCGACAAAAATATTATTGGTGCTATTTTGGTGAAATAATCCTTTGAAAAACTCACCACCATTTGCATCATTTGGGTAATAATTATTTTTCAATCCCATCGAACACTGTATTTTGGTCCAAAAATCAATATGCATAAAATGAGTGATTTTTTAACAAAAATACTAGTTGGAAACCGTCTGTGTCATCACTTGAAAGACAGTCCGTAGTTATATTCTGTTATGTTTTGGACTCGCAACTGCCGTTTATTAATTCGTTATAAACATTTAAATACCAAAAACGTGTTTTTTTAGTGTGTGCTGATGAAATCAAAACTCATACGGCAATTTGGTTGCTGCAGTGAGAACATTTTTGAGAATTGAAATACGAACAAAATTAAATTTTTTTACAACAATCATTAGTAACGGAGACAAAAGGGAAAAACCGAAAAACCTTGCGATTTAAAAAAAAATTCAAAACCCAGTTATTTTTCAAATTATAGGGTTAGCCCCTTCCACTGAATGTAACCAATTATGCAATATGGACCGCAGTGGTCATGATGGTACAGCGCTAGTCTATCAATCAGCGGGACGTGGGTTCGATCCCCAGCATGGTCACTGGTCTCGTGCTAGGAATCGCACGTTGAAAGGTAAGACCTCGTTAATCCTTAGCTCGCACAAGTTTCGACTTCTGGGGGCTGTCGTTCGTAAAGGGGTGACAGCTGGTTAACGAAAAAAAAACCTTACGTGTGCACAAAACAGGCGCTGCCGGATTTTTAGTTTTGGCACAACAGCAATTTGTTTTTTTTTTACACTATTTTGCTGCGTGTCTGGATGCTCTAGTCATGGCCCGATTTCAATTTCTCGAACAGATTTTGAAAGTCGATATACACCACAAAGCGTATTCTCATTTTCCGCTACAATGCTGCGAAATGAGTGAAAAATGCTTGCAAAAATTACTGAAAACGGCCGAGCCCACGTAAGCGGTCGAGTGGTAGGAAAGCCTGGGGGAAGCGTATTGTCACGTAACGCGTTCATTACAGAATTCGAGACTTCGCACGAGGAAATTAGCAAAAATTTCAAAAGATGGAAGGTGTTGTGGACAAAAAAATTATACGTCCAGTCAAAAGGTAATGAATGGAAATCTAAATTTTTTCCTAAATGAGGAAATTCGCATCATTTCCTAGAGAATGGAAGGTGACAATTTTTCTGGTCTTCGGTTTAACCATTATGAGCTACCTTCTAGGAGACTTATGCCAGCTAGGGATGACGAGAGCCTAACTTTTAAGTGCAATCACCAGTAAGTACTGAACAAGAATGAGAATCAATAAATTTCCAAAATTTTTTCGTTTCCTTGATTCTTTGATAATAAAGCGTATTGATTTTGTTATGTTGCACTGGTTTCAATTTTTTTTAACCTTCCCGAAATGAAATGACAGTTGAATCACTGTTTCTGTTGTTGGTGATCATTATTCAATAACTCACCAATGGTGTTATTCATCTTCAGCTAGTATAACAGAGACAAAAGACGAGCGCATTTCCATCCGGTTCATATATCTTTTGTTCAAAACGTGATACGTATATACATTTATTCTCCAAAATATGAAAAACCAATTTTCCTCGGTTTGATATATGCTTCGAAACGAAACAGAGGCAAGCTCCGTAATTTAACTACAGAACTTCCACTCTTATTTACTACCCTTGTTTTTAATGAGCTAGCTCATCCCTGTTTTATTGGCCCCAGGTTTCTCCTTGTTCATTATTTTAATATCGAAAATTAACAGAGAACTCTCATTTTTTGCCATAGAAATTATGTGACAGAATATACAGATATATGTTTGGGACAATAAATATGCCGTGGAATGTGTTTCATCGAATTTGCGAATGTTGTCGGTGCTTGGTACAAATTATTTCGAATTCACGGTACGAAAAAATAATCGGAGTCACTTCGCCTTTAGACGAGTTCAATGTATTTTGGTTCTATTGCTTGAATATCGCAAACACCTTCGATTATATCGGTGGTTAAGTTCAAACCCAAAACAGTTGAAATCAATTAATTTAATTTTTTAGGTGCACCAAGTTATTGCTTCGTAAATGAAAATTTATTATTAATAATCCTCCGGCCGTTCGCAGATTTACTGTACTATAAGAGATTTATCGGCAAGTATCGAACGAAAATAATCCAACGGCCCCATATGGCTGCCGAACAACTCGATCAATAACTTGAAACCTCAAAATTTGCAAGTACCCCTTTCTTTATTTTTCTGTTACTGAGATGTTAACGCTGTTATTATTGTCCTGTCTCGGAACCGGAATATGGTTGATAATTACTCAATAATTGCCTCGGTGGGTTTATAATCACAAGTAAAGATTCAGTCGTATATTCAGTCATGAACATGATGAAATAATCGAAACTACAGTCGTAAATGATAAGATTATTCGTGAAAAACAGACAGAAGTGAGTAAGCTTTCTATCACAAAATATTTAGCCGGGAACGAGTTCACCTTAAACTCGTCCGAATAGCGAACTTTGAAAAATCTTCAATTAGCTGAAGAGCGATAAAAACGGATAATTTTGCTATGAATGGACTCAGCTGATAGATTTGAATGACTAGGAATTGAAGACTTTTTTAAGTTTGGAATAAATCAATCAATCAATTTTTATTCAGCAATGATACTTATACATAATACATATCTTTATATACTTGATAGTTAAAGTAAAGTCTTTTTTTTTTTGGGGGTGGGGGTAGTTTAGAGTAGCCGCCTAAGCCTGAGTGGCTTGTGTTGCAGCTACACCAACTTGTGAGTATTTTCAATGAAACTTGATTTGAATTGGAACTTTTTCATTTGGTTTTTGATTCATCTTCATCATAAATAGATGAGTTTAGTCAATTTTTTCATGTTTTCTCCAATATTGAAAATAAATCAAGCTTTTATGATTTTTTTTCGCTAAAATTGAATTCAAACTATGATATGCTGAATTTTGGACAGAAGGGCAAACATTTTAATTTTTTTTTCTACTTTTATTTCTGAAATGCAATCTTTTTTGAATATGCACGCCGAGTATGAAGTCAATTCTGAGCCAATTTCACCGTTCGCGAGTTGAGAAGTTCGTCAGGAGTTGAGGGAGCTAACTTTCCTCCATAAAAATTTTTTATGTGTTTTTGTGATTTTTACTTTCATTTCCGAAATGCAATTAATTTTGAATGTGCACACCGAATATGAAGTCGATTCCGAGCCAATTAAAGGTATAAATAGCATTTACAAATCATGTATTTTCGGAATCAGCCTAAAATTTTGCGTAAATAGTGCAGATTTGAAGTGGATCTGATGATTTTGCATGTTTTATGATTTTTAGGGGTATACCCCTCAGGACTTTTTTCGAGTAATCCTTTTTTTTCTGCTCGTCAACCTGTAATTCACAGAGTATCCTGATTTCATCATTCTGAATCGATGTGTTTTTTAATTTTATTCTCTAAATGCAATCATTTTTGAATATGCACACGGAATATGAAGGCCACTCCGAGCAGATTTCATAGGCTTTTACGGCATCTCCACAATTCATCTTACAAGGGAACTTTTGACTTTCAATTCCTTTTTCATGGTGAACCTTGGATCTGAAAATATTATACGAATCATGTATTTTCAGAATCAGCATAAAATTTTGCATATATAGTGTGAATTTCAAATGAATCTTATGATTTTGTATTTTTCATGATTATTAGAGGTATACCCCCTACAACTTTTATCGGGTAATCTCTTTTTACTGCCAAGTAACATCGATTTCTTCGCTGAGTACATATTAGAACAACGTTCAGTGTTGCTTTTAGTATTGAATAAATTTTCCACATTGTTGAAGACTTCCAGTTTCTCGATAAATCACCAAAAAAAGTCATCAAAATATTTTCTGAGAAAGATTTCTTTTGCTCCGTTTGCTCCGTTTGCTTTCAATCCATAAAGAGTTCGTGATATTTTTCGTAATAATTCCTCGATTTTTCGGGTAGAAGAGTTTCGATTAATTAATTTGTTATTTTTGGTGGTGTACTTTCACGCTCCATATCTGAATCGCTTGATGAATTGAGTTAATTCAAAATTCAAAAACTATAAGATGACAGTCAAGGATAACTTTATTATTGCTACAACAGTGATAATATTTTTCTAACTGTATAGAGGTAATGAGAATTTTTGACGTATTTGAGGGTTAATTAGATGGTAGAATCGAGCTTTGTAAAATGTTTTCTGGTAGGTATAGGTCTTTTTACTACTATCACTAGAGTCCGTCAATTTAACTCTTTGAGGGATTGTGAAAGGGTGAAGTCGAGCCTGGCAAAATATTTTCTAGTTTAGATCTTGTTCACTATATACCATTGAGAAATCAAAAATAGATGTCCTCCAGGATAATTCATGAAATACGTACGTGAACTCCTAGAATGTCCTTCGTTCATTATGTAATGCTCATTGATCTTCCATGAAAAAATCCGATGGTGTAAATTAACCTGCGATGAAAAGGACCGCACACACTCATTCAGCACACTGTCAGTTTCATAAAGAATGGAGCAGATGTGTATATGCTATATCGATTAAATTTAAATTTTGTTTCATAACAAAACTTTTGAGTGTATGGAGTTAGAGATAATTTCAGCGGTGAATAATGGATGCCCATCCATAGCTATGAGAACATGGCATCATTTATAACGGAGAGCTTTCGGACAACTTCCGTATCAACTAAATGTAAATGGACGTGAGTTTTGAATACAGTTGATGTTTCCATAAAACCAGTGCATACCATTCAATTTATATTTTCCTTGAGGTTGAGTAAGAATTACGTTATGTTTTTGGTGCTATATTTTTGAATTAATTAGAATTTGTATAATTTTTAAAACTCAGGGTCCATTTATAAGAAGATTTAAGATTTAGGAATCTATAAAATGCTGATTGGACCTCGTGAATAATTCGGCAGGTTTCAGATATTCTAGAATTTTAAGTGATAGTAGTAGTAGTAGTAGGGTGGCCGCTACTGCAGCCCTTTTTGCCATTCCCTTGTCTCCTCATCCATGACATGCTCTTAAAATAACCTCTTTCTCCTCATAATCATTTCCAATACTATATGTGTGAATGGGTGGGTGCTTGTCAAGGGAGCGAGTTCTTTCAATCTGCCCATTCGTGGAAGTCCTGGTAGGGCTGGTTCTCAGTCAGGCGGTGCGGCGGCCGCGGGTGATTCTATCTCCAGCTACCAGACCCGCAGTATCCGATCCGAGGCCCCTCCTTGGCTTCCATTGGAGACTAGTTCTCCAGTTATTACCGCGAGTTCCTTTCATCCGTCTCCTCGTGAAAGTCCTGGTAGGGCTGGTTCTTGATCGGGTAGTGCGGCGGCTGCGGGCGATTCATTCACCGGCTACCAGTCCCACAGTACCCTCGGCTCCCACCGAAGACCAGATTTTCCATTTCCCGCAGCAAGTTCCTTTGATCCGCCTCCTCGTGGAAACCCTGGTAGGGCTGGTTCTCAATCGGAAGGAGCGGCGGCCACGGGTGATTCATCACCGGCTACCAGTCCCGCAATACCCAATCCGAGGCCCCTCCTTACCTCCCACTGAAGGCAGATTTTCAAGTTCTTGCATCCCTCTGTGATGTGTGTGAGTGTGTGTATTAAGTGTCGGGGGAACATGTGTGTTTTTGACGTCGGTGAACGGTAAGCTAGGGCCCACGAGTCGCTACTCCCGTTGGCTGCAACGCCTCGGCCACCCTTGGGGATTTTTTTTTATAAGTGATAAAACAGTGTTGAATCTTTTGATGAATTGACCCTCAGTGTCTTTAGCTGATTCTGCTCCTTATACCGGGTGTAACAGGATCATGGTACACCCCCTGTATCTCCGTTAGTTTTAAAGATAATTGATTGAAATTTGGGATATCCCGTATACATAATAAACGGCACTTTTTTTCCTACAAATGATTTTTTTTCCGGTTTTAATATTTAGTTTTCCGTTTAAGTGTCGTCTCATGCTAGAAAAATCTAAATCCCGTCAAGAATACTAAATTGCGTTTTTTATGAGCAAATGAAGTTCATCGAAATCGATTTTAGGTTAAAACTCAATTTTTCCAAATGGAACCATATTGGTACCTTGATGCCATTTATAACTAATATTAATAAGGAATTTATTCATACCTGGTAATAAAATGTGTGATAAATTCAATTAAAATTACAGCTAAAAGAAAATAAAACAATAAAATTATTTTGTTCTAATTTAACGTTGAGAAATTACTAAGGGGGCTTTGATAACAATGAAATTATTCCTTCAGATTGTCAAATAATTATTTTTTGGTTTATCGGTGTTTTTATTGTGTATTGGAAAAGTCTTCACATTTGATCAAAATGACGCACATGTATACCAGGGATGAAAAAGTGGACATGTAAATTAATTACGGGTAATGTAGAAAAAATGCAGTTGCGGCTAGAAACCTTTATGCCGACCGATATCCTAATAGACAAAGTCCAGCGAGAAATTATTTTTTCCTACGATCACATAGGAAAGTAACGTATATCGCACTGTAGAGTTCCACAGAAAGTGGCCTATATCCATATGTGTGCGGAAAGTTACTTTTCGCTTATGGGCGGAAAGTAAATCGCACGCGTGTGGATAAGCTATGTCAAATGCGTAATTTCTGTTTAGATTTACCTCTTGAAGCTGTCAAATTTATAATTTTTGAGCACAAAAATCAATCAATTTGAAATTTATAATTGTTTTTATTTTCAAAGTAAAAAAAACTTGTCACTGGGTGGATTCGATCCCGCGTGCTACCGATTGCAAGTTCAAAAAAAGTCGCATTGCTTTACTAACTGGACTAATTGGTCATATATAAGAACGTTAGACCTACGTTTTATCATTGAATATTTTATATTTGCAATAGTCATTAATTGTGAAGTGCGTCTGATTATGATTTTATTTACAAGATAATTATTCAAAATTGATGAGGTCAGTTGAAATGGTTCTAAGTCAGCCTTCTTGTTCGATTTTCTTGTTCACATATCAATAATATCGATAAAGTATGTGGTAGGATTTTCGCATGGCCGTGGGAAAAATAGTGTACATTACTTGTGCGAAAGTGATTTATCACACTCGTGGGATTGTCGCACCCGGCATATGCCTCGTGCTACAATATTTCGTGTGAAAAATGTCACTTTCCGCACTCGTAATGTAATACATTATTATCGTCTTGAAAATCAATTCCGAAGAGAGCCCAACCATGATCCCGAAGAAAACGTTATTATTGACGAAGGAACGGAAATTAATGTTTTAGCTCGAATTGAAGTTGATAAGACTGTTTCTTCAAGGCAAATTAGGTTTGAATTGGAAATTAGTCACCAAACGGTCAGCCGAATCGCACACACATTATAAATTTTTCAAATATCAATTGCACTAGCACCTGTACGAAAATGATTATTAATGTAGGATGGAATATCGAAATTGAATCTTGCAGAATAATGTGCAGCCAAACAATGCTTTTTTGGAAAGGACTTTATTTTCGGACGAGTCTACCAGTATCACTGATCACAGCATTTCAACTTCTTCACACAAAACAAATCACTTCATCAGCTTACACATTGGGAATTCCATCAAGATTAATTTGAAGAGAAGAACTACTTACCAAAGATACAATTTGGAAACAATTTTATGATGTCACTAGTAAAAGTAATTTGAAAAAGATGTATAGCTCCTACCTTCTCTGTAATTGAAATTGAACAACCGTAGGTAGAATTGTTGAAAATCAGTCGACGTGTTGACAATTTCACGTTGATGAACACATTGAAAAGTGTATTCAATCTATAATTTGAAGAAGAATGGAATGTTTACGGTTCGTGTAAATTTATAATAAAATTATTTCCATGTGATGTACCCCGAAAGGTTAAATTAAACATTCAGCATTCCTGGTTAATCAGTATTTGAATCAATATGTATGCAATCTATCGAGAATTACTGAAAACAATGAATAACATTTTATATAAATAGACAGCTTTATTATTTAATTTACATTCTAGGAACTCTTTTGATGTTGACAGAATTTTGTCACGTTTCATGCATGTTCACCTAATAGGAGGTATAAATAACATCAATATCATTATTCACTGTGGATATTTAATGACACGGCGATGTAACAACTTTTTTAGGTACAATAATGGTTTTTCCGATTGTAAAATGTTCGATTTTCAAAATGACTTATCTCTAAGTTGATTTCACTACATTTGGAACCTGTTCCTCTCCTTTCCGTTCCTTTTTCAAGAGGATAAGTCAGGTTTGATCTTCAATATATCTTAAAAAATACTTTTCTAGTCGCATATCTATTTCATTGTTAGATTTCAATAGCACCAAATGTTTGGGAGTTATTCGATCTCTATTATAATACATAAAAAACATCGAGACTAAAATACATAATTTGGTAACCATTATAGACATATCACGCTGATGGTATCTGATGTGTCGAAGGTAATGAAAGAAGCTGTTGACGATATGATTTCCGTCACCGGTTGAATGCTGATTCATCGAATGAAAGCATTTTTTCGGCTTTTTTCAGTGATTTTTGTAGAAAATCGTGAGAACCGAGCGAAATGTGAACATATCAGATTGCTCGTATTGATATTTCAAGGTTTTCTTGGTCGGATTCAGAATTGTCCATGCTGGAAACATCCTGAATCGACGAAAGTGTATCTGCCGATATATTCTGAAATTCTGCAACGTCTTATCTTCTGTTAAACAGTATATGAGGAGTTTCTGGGTGTCTCGAGTTACTCAAATTTTTTGGTGTGGCTATCTGTCTTCGTTGAATTTGTACCACTCCGACTCGTCTTTGGCAAACGTGTAGTAATGACCGGAATTCATGCTCGATCCGCCATGGATAATGGAGTTTGTAATAATATTCATTTAGGACAAGCCGATCGTCTAATATCACCGTCCGCAGGAGTTTTTGACTTACTGGATCGTATTGGAAACACTTCAATTCCTACTAAAGGTAGTCGCGGCCAGTGCAACCGTTCTGATTGATGCGACAATGCGGCCGGTCGTATCTACACTGCTTTAATGAATTAAGATAGGTCTCCTTTAACAGCATCCGACCGCGACATGTGCGGCAGAGACGACCAAGGCGACCATGCGACTCTACTGCTCAAGAAGCAGTCAGTTCGCATTATCCGTAGTGGACTCATGCATTGAGAAGCAAGAATTTACATTTCCTAAGTAATAAAAAATGAAATGGCTCCGTTTTCGAAGGAAGATGATGAAAAACTAATTGAATATGTGGCTAAGAATCCACCAATTTATGACAGTAGCCTCTCTGCATATCGAGACAATGTTATAAGAGATAATATTTGGAAAATAATTTTTTAGTCACCAATACATGAAGTAGGATTACATCGTCATCATCTTCTTCTTACAGTAATAACTTGCAATATCTCAACTCATTAATAGAATTCATTGTACTGAATACATCGAAAGTCAACAAACAACAAACAACTGTTGATATACCGAATCGTTCAGGTCGTGCCGTACAAAGTCGCAGCTCTCGAAAAGGGGGTACAGATGCGACAGATCGCATTGGTCGCCAGCCGCAGCCGCATGAAGTCGCCACCGCAATCATCGAAAGGCTACCTTAAATTTGCAGGCGAATCTACTACCTTGGTAATCTTTTCGCTGTCGGTCAATTTGTCGCACTGCATGGTTGTCGACCATGGTTGCAGATAATATTCCAACAGGCCTAGAACGATTTGGTCTTCTGTGTTATTCGGGAAGGGAGGGGGAGATGGTTTTTCCTCCAAAAGTTTTAATGCACCAGGTTTGGTATTGCTGTTGATGCCCCCCCACTCTTGATTCGGCTATCTTCGCCTGGTGAGATATTTAAAATTTCCTTCCGGAAGACTGCTGCGCCACGGTTGGTTTTACTGAAGCAGAACCTTCCCGTTCGGAACTTATCTTAGAACATTTTTTCTCTTGTTCATAAAGCATATTCAGTGGGTGTCCTAGAAACTCCGAACTGTCATGCTGTTATCCCAGAAGGAAACCGGGAGGCCTCGTACGTATTTTCAGGGAAATTAAACTGGAATTTTCCTTTCCTGTCATGCTTTGGAGTAATCCTTTGAATAATCGTTCTATGAGTATTAATTATTAACAGTTATCGATGTTTGCATCGTTAGGAACGTCAACATTATAAAAATTCTTTGCATGATAAACTCGTTTAACAAAAGCTTCAGCTTTATGAAAACCAGCTAGATGCTTCTTACTCTTAGATTTTCACCATCACCTGTACGCAAACTGTAATTTTAATTGAATTAAAATAAATTGAATCAACTCGCATAATTTATATCCAAATGTTCATTACAGAATATTTCATTCATCGATCTGTTGAGTTTCTAGTGGGAGCAATCATTTGTTGCGGTAGGTTTGCTGAAACGTTTTCACCTACCTAAAAATATTATATCTCCTGTTTTCAGTGGAATAAGATAAGAATTCTTGTTGTATATCATACTGAAAACAAAGTCACATGACATGATTGGTGACTTGACTAATATCCCTGAATCTACATGAATATTCCACCTTTTCATGCCTGACCTTCTTGGTAAAATTCATGGGCTCTGTCTTGGCCGGGTTTATCACTATTTTGTTTTTCGCCATATACGGCATAACTCCCCTCTCCCCTCTGCAGATGGAACTTTACCTACATGGCAACTACGTTCGTAATGTATACCTACGCGTTAATTAATTGTCGTATCGCCGGCGTAAATTGCCGTAAATTGGGAAGTCGTGAGTACACAGCTAGTGCAACAGTAGTACAAGCTCGAGCACTGCAGTACTCCTGGTCTCCTTTACTGCTGAGCTGATGTCATCCACTTTAACCCTGAACGTCCTATCGACCAGATATGAATCCAATATTCGTACCATGTGGCTGCGCGTGCTTGCCCGTAGCATCTTCATAAGAAGGCCCTTGATCCAGACGGTATCGAATGCCTTTCGTATATCTAGCAGAACTATAAACGTGTTGTGCTCCCGACTGAAGGGAAGATCGTTAAGTGACCTTCCTTGAAGATAAATTGTTTCGCTGAGATGAGTTCGAGCTCTTCTTTGAAAACACTGAATCTCTTCAACAGGATTCGGTCCACCACCTTGGGCAACGCACTGACAGGGGCGTTAGTTCTCGATCCTCGCGTCCTGTTTTTTTCCATGTGGTTTCCGGAGAGACAAACCCCTCATAAGATCCTAGGAGATTGTGCGAGCAAGGAAAAGATCCGGGACGGGTGGCTGTACTGGGCTTTGAACCCACGACCTTATGATTGTAAGGTGAGCGCTCTACCACCACAACCACCCTGGCTTGAGAATGGGAATGATCTCTGCTTGCTTCAGGCACTTCTGGTAGAGCTGCCATTCAATGATGTTGTTGATGATATATATCAGCTGTACGAGGGATCTCCCTGGAAGGTTCCTCAGTGAGCGACATCGATTTTGTCAATGCCCGGTGCTTTGTTCCTGGGCGCTCTGGTATCACTTTCATTTCCTTTCCTGGATGGTTATCATCTGCCTCTGGGCGTTTCCCACCTGGGATGTTGTTATGCTTTCTGCGTAGGCGCCTAAACATCTGCCATAGGGAACCGTCGCGTCGTTAGCATTGAGGTTTTCAAGTTTCATTTTCCAGATTTCATTCCTGTGACTTTGTATTGTATTTGTCATTTACCTCCCGCCTTAGTCTCATCAAGTTATCTTGATTCCTTGTTATTTAGCTTAATGGATGACTCTTCCTCTTCCTTGCTCATTGTAGATTTCCAATCCACCTCTGAGTTTTTCGGTCTAGCTCCTTTTCCACTATTTGCGGCGTGACGACCGTTCTCTCACTCATAATCCTACTGTATTCTTTCCAATCAGTGTCCAATCAGTAGTCTTATGGGTTGGTCCTCCTCAGGTTCTGTCCCCTTTCCACTACGGGAGTGAAGCTAGCCACATCCACAAAATGCACTGAGAAAAATATATAGAAGAATAAAATAAATCATTATCTATGTTAATACGCGTTGTACATGTATTTTGATGGCAGGGAATTATTCTAGGGGCCAAATTTAATAAGGGCGTTGTTTTATTATAGTTTGTTAGGCCGTCCAGGGGGTGGAAAAGGGGTGGATATAGAAAATAAATCATTATCTATGGTAATACGCGTTGTACACGAATTTTGAACACAGGAAATCAATCTAGGGTTCAAAGTTGATAAGATAGTTGCGAAATTATAGTTTGTCAGGCCGTCCAACGGGGTAGAAAAGGGGTGGATATTGAAAATAAATCATTATCTATGGAAATACGAGTTGTAAACGAATTTTGAACACGGAAAATCAATATAGGGTTCAGAGTAGATGGGGTAGTTGTGAAATTATAGTTTGTCAGGCCGTCCAGGGGGTAAATATGGGGTGGATATAGAAAATAAATCATTATCTATGGAAGTACGAGTTGTAAATGAATTTTAAACACGGGAAATCAATCTAGGGTTCAAAGTTGATAAGGTAGTTGCGAAATTATAGTTTGTCAGGCCGTCCGAAGGGGTGGAGAAGGGGTGGATATAGAAAATAAATCATTATCTCTGTTAATACTCTTTGTACACATCTTTTGAACACAGGAATTCAATCTAGGGTTCAAAGTTGATAGGGTAGTTGTGAAATTATAGTTTGTCAGGCCGTCCAAAGGGGTGGAAAAGGGGTGGATATGTAAATTAAATCATTATCTCTGTTAATAATATTTGTACACGTCTTTTGAACACGGGAAATCGATCTAGGAGTCAAAGTTGATGAGGACATTGTAAAATTGTAGTTGGTCAGGACGTCCAGGGGGTGGAAAAGGGGTGGATATGGAATATAAATCATTATCTCTGTTAATAATATTTGTACACGTCTTTTGAACACGGGAAATCGATCTAGGAGTCAAAGTTGATGAGGACATTGTAAAATTGTAGTTGGTCAGGACGTCCAGGGGGTGGAAAAGGGGTGGATATGGAATATAAATCATTATCTATGGAAATACGAGCTGT
Source organism: Chrysolina americana (assembly GCA_958502065.1). Taxonomy (NCBI): domain Eukaryota; kingdom Metazoa; phylum Arthropoda; class Insecta; order Coleoptera; family Chrysomelidae; genus Chrysolina; species Chrysolina americana. The sequence goes on along the minus strand of OY293420.1, from coordinate 53,214,939 downwards.
AAACGAATTTTGAACATGAAAAATCAATCTAGGGTTCAAAGTTGATAAGATAGTTGCGAAATTATAGCTTGTCAGGCCGTCCAGGGGGTGGAAAAGGGGTGGATATAGAAAATAAATCATTATCTCCGTTAATACTTTTTGTACTCGTCTTTTGAACACAGGAATTCAATCTAGGGTTCAAAGTTGATAGGGTAGTTGTGAAATTATAGTTTGTCAGGCCGTCCGAAGGAGTGGAAAAGGGGTGGATATGGAAAATAAATCATTATTTATGGAAATACGAGTTGTAAACGAATTTTGAACACGGAAAATCAATATAGGGTTCAGAGTTGATGAGGTAGTTGTGAAATTATAATTTGTCAGGCCGTCCAGGGGGTGGAAAAGGGGTGGATATAGAAAATAAATCATTATCTATGGTAATACGAGTTGTAAACGAATTTAGAACAAGGGAAATCAATCTAGGGTTCTAAGTTGATAGGGGAGTTGTAAAATTATAGTTTGTCAGGCCGTCCGAAGGGGTGGAAAAGGGGTAGATATAGAAAATAAATCATTATTAATGGAAATACGAGTTATAAACGAATTTTGAACACGGAAAATCAATCTAGGGTTCAGAGTTGATGAGGTAGTTGTGAAATTATAGTTTGCCAGGCCGTCCAGGGGGTGGAAATGGGGTGGATATAGAAAATAAATCATTATCTATGGTAATACTCTTTGTACACGTCTTTTGAACACAGGAATTCAATCTAAGGTTCAAAGTTGATAGGGCAGTCGTGTACATCGCGTATTACCATAATGATTTATTTTCTATATCCACCCCTTTTCCACCCCCTGGACGGCCTGACAAACTATAATTTCACAACTACCTCATCAACTCTGAACCCTAGATTGATTTTTCTTGTTAAAAATTCGTTTACAACTCGTATTTTCATAGATAATGATTTATTTTCTATATCCACCCCTTTTCCACCCCTGCGGACGGCCTAACAAACTATAATTTCGCAACTATCTTATCAACTTTGAACTCTAGATTGATTTCCTGTGTTCAAAATTCGTGTACAACGCGTATTACCATAGATAATGATTTATTTTCTATATCCACCCCTTTTCCACCCCCTGGACGGCCTAACAAACTAAAATATCATAACTCCCTCATTAAATTTGACCCCTAGAATAATTCAACGCGTATTAACATAGATAATGATTAATTTTATTCTTCTATATATTTTTCTCAGTGTATTTTGTGGATGTGGCTAGCTTCACTCCCGTCTTTCCACTTGGGAAAGTTGAACATTATCTGTCAGAAGTCGTGGTATTAGCCAGGGAAGCAGTTGCTTTCCTTCGGACATCTGCTATAATGGTTTATTTAATCTCTAGCTCCGGGATTGCCATTTCTCGATCTACTCTCACTCTAGAGTTTATCAAAGTAAAATGTTTAAAATTTTTTTTATGAATTATCCAGGTTTTCAGAGAAAACCCCTCATAAGCAGAGTTTTTGCGAGTAAGGGAGATCCGGGACCAACAGCACACGTACTTCAGCTCTGTGGCAGGCAAAGCAGGCGGTGGGAATCGAACCCGGGGCGCCTGATTGAGTGGCAAACGGTCTATTACGTAGACCACTAGTGCTTCCAATGATTGTTCGAGGAAGAACTTCAAGTTGCAGAAGATATTCAAAATAATATCCTCTTGCTTCGGGAACGTAGTCAGGATGTTGAAACGGCCATCAGGAGTATCATCCGACCTATCTTTGTACGGATAAGAGGTAAATATTATGGAACAAGCCTGCGTGTCGTCATCAGGTCTTGCCGATGTCAGTCGCGTCTCTGCAATGCTACAGGAGGCACCACCAATTGGATCCCCATGCTATTTTTGGGGCACAAAAATACATCTTGGATATGAAATAACTTTCGTAGTGATTTGTTACCGGAAAGTAGTTGTTTCATGTTATCTGTTATAATAGAGAGATAAAGGGTATTTGTTGAAAAATCAAGGAGAGTTCCGCCTTTTATCAGATATGCATCCTGTATACTGTAATCATTGTATAAGGTTAATCTTCATACTATGTATGCTGTGATCGACAAGAGTAATTAATTTCTCAGCGCATTTTGAAAGTTATTTTTGGTAAAAGTAGATAAAAACACTCGCTGTTCTGAATTGTAATTTGAGACCATTTTACTATATATATAGCTGGTAGGGCCATGAAAATTCTCCTCTTCTTCAAGGCTTGCAGATAGCGAGGTTGATGTGCCTGTCAAACCAGCTTTCGCTGTCATTCGGCAAACTCAACATAGCTTTATTTCTTGACAGAAAGGAAACAGTTCTGCCATGAAATCGAAAGGATCTAGGGATTTCCATATAAAAAAAATTAAAATAAATTGTGATGTGAATAATAGACGGAACGTGTAAATGCAACGATTGAAATATAAGGTTTGTGCATGTAATATGAAAGCAGAGACATTCAGACAAAAAGGTAAAATCATTAAATGAATCTGCTAACTGATTTTCCATTTGGTTTATTTATTATATATATTTAGGTGGAACGACGTAGTTAAAAGAGAGAAAGGGAATCTACCTTGCAATTACTTCGTGCCGGAGTCCGGGAATACGATAAATTCCCTATTCTCTTTCCCACTGAGTTTTTCTACCCTTATTGCAAGCAACTTGCCCACCTTCAGCGCAACTAGGGGTGAGAATATAATCCGCGTTCGTCCGACCGCTACTCTCTACACTCTCAACATCCCCAAAACAAAATCAGATTTCAGATGCATTTAATATGCACGTGAAAGTCGCATAATAACAGAATAGAATGTACTCGGATGAACTCATACTGAATATTTCGAAATTTTTTTTTTCAACTTCACACTATTTATGTGTTGTGAAATGAATTCATTTCATCAAATATAGAAAGTGTTTTGAATAACTTTAATATAAGTTGGTATTTACTGAGACGTCCTATATTCCGTATAATGGGAGCGTATCGTCGGATTTACTATCTTAGATTTTTTACGTAAAACATTTTTCTCTTCAATTCTAGTAATTCCTAAGGTATCGTGTATAAAAATTAAAATAACATCAGTTGTATGTCTTAGTTTTGTTCACAATAATTTATGGAATTTTGTGAGTCATATTTAGTTTTTTGGAGATTTTTGGCAGTCTATCAAAAACAAGCTTCTTTATCTCATTTATTTTTTCAATTTTTTTGTCCTTGCTTGTGCTGCTATTGTATGGTTGTATTGTTTCTTATTTTTCAATGCTTTGTTGAAAAGTGTTTTTCGGAAACAGTGATTTATTATTCAATTCGTCAAGCTTCCGGCTTAGGTAGGTGAACTACCTTGCTCTAATGATGAAATCTTTATGTAGGTGTTTCCCCGTTTTCAATCGAATCATATAAGCTAGATATCTATAGAGTACCGCAAAGTAATTTCTGTAGAAACTTTTGCCAATAATGTAACAGATATAATTCAACGGCCATAGGTGACAGTAGTTTATTTCTGTTACGAAAATACCCAATTGTATAGGATTATACAAAAGTTCATTTGTTATTATTGGATCATTAGGTGATGTGATGACTACGAATGAATGATGCTTTTGATGAGATCACTCTAAATCAAATATTATCAAGTGTGCTTTATGAATCAAAAACGTTCTTTTTTTTCTAGAGCTTGCAAATATAGAAAGTGGATATTAAACCTCTTGATATGATTATTGATATCGATGAAATCATTCCAATACAGTATAATTGAATTGAGAGTTCGTTTGCATTTTTCATTTCATGATCCGGAAACACTTCATTGGATTTCCACATATTTCGAATTGTTGAAAAAATAATACGTTTAACTCGTATCATCGTGTAGGTATTTATGTATATTCAATCTAATTACTAACTGCAAATACGACGAGGTGTGTTTTTTCAATGCAATATTTTGAGAAAAACGTTAGCAAACTTATTTGGCTAGGAACAACCTGGTCACCCTCCGTATGACCCTGATTTAGACATTGTTTATTCTTTCACTTGAGGAAGCATCTTGACATTTTTTACGGTTAGCGTCACGACTATAATTTTGACAGCTAAACGGTTGTGCTGCAGTGGTTGGCAAACCAGGCGACATAAACCATTCCCCCGCCCGTCAGTTCATGGAAAAGGCTGGACTAAAGAATCAATCACACAAAAGCTTGAATTTGATATCGGTCTCTCTTCTATAGTCAAAATTTTCAGAGCCTGCCTGGATTCTGATCGAATACATAGTGATAGTATTTCCAACAGATACTATACGACATATTAACAATCAATATCCCCATTCAAAATTTTGTATTTTTGAATTATCAAAACCTGCACATGTAATGATTGAAGAGAGCTTCATCAGAAAATTTAACACCACCCATATTCATGTTCCCTTAACTCTGAACTACAATAGACCGACCGTGTGCTGTCAAAAGGGCTTTTCGGAATCCTACTCGGGTTGATAAGATCCCTAACCTGAGAAACCAACTCACATTCGGAAACTTCAGTGTTCCTCACTTGATCACTAACCAAGGATCATGAATCGTAACCCAACGCAAAAGGGCACGTATCTGACCCGTTCATTAACTAAGAACCCGCGTTGGTGATCTGTGTCATCTGTCACGTGATCTTTTTGGATCGGGTTGGTAACCCAGAGTAAATTTCTGAAAAGCCCTACAGCGAGCATGATTCGGGTCCATCAACAGTTAAACTGAACCTAACCCGTACTAGTCGGAACTCTTCATTTGAGACGTAGCAATGGTACCTAGTTTTCCGTGTCTTTGTGACAATTCCACCACTTCCGCTTAGTGCTTTGAAGGAAGCTTAAATTTGTGAATACGGCAGAATGTGATTATAGTTCTTTCTTTTATCATGTGGTAACATTGCTATATTCTAAACCGTAATAGATACAAAGACGATTAAATGGGAAAAAATGTAACTATTGTGGTGAGCAGTACATTGGTCAGAGAAAATCTACGGGGACTCTCGCCCTTCCCGACTAATACAGGGAAAACTAAAAATGCTGTTTTCGTTTTTTTACGAATAGAATGGTTATTTCAGAAAATATAAAAAAATTAAAGAGGAAAGTTTTATTATATTCAAAATGTACTAGAACGTAATGATGAATTTTTAATTAAACGTAAAAAACCGAAAACAGCATTTTCAGTTTTCCCTGTATAAGTTGGGAAGGGCGAGAATCCCCGTAAATTTTCTATGACCAATTTACTGCTCACCACATTTTTTCCCATTTAATCGTCTTTGTATCTATTACGGTTTAGAATATAGCAATGTTACCACATGATAAAAGTAACGGCCTGTGTATTTGACATACCATTTACCATACTCTATTGGGTTCTTAAATTCAATTGCCACTCGATGCATTTAGTATAACCTGTGGAATTGGCCCTTTGTCTCAATACGATGGTTCCTGTATTTTTGCTACTCCTTCTGGATCGACTCATATGGACGTGAATACTGATTCGGAACATGAAAATAGTTGATCCCTGCTTGACAAGTTCATCAGCTTTTATTAGTCCCTACTATTTCGTTGTATTTCTCATAATCTCATTTTATTCTCTTCTCCCAGGGTTGTCAGGATTTTCAGCGTGACCCACACTAGTCTGCACATCACTTTTTGATATATTAAAGCCTTCAATCTCGCCTGACCATTTCAAGAGATGTGGCTCAGTTTATTCCATATTTTTGCGAATTCATTGTTATATCACATATATTTGAGCTCTACCCTATTCAGTTCTTAGGTTTGGACTATCTCGGACCTACTTATTTCAGATCCCGTTTCATTGTCAGTCCATGATCCGCCCATCAACCAGGTCAGTTCTGGCATTCTATCTTTCCAATCTCTACTATTTACTTCTGCGGTGACATCAAAGAGTTTGTTCAAATATAATCATGGTCATATGTTATCTGTCTTCAAAGTTTGATCTCCTATAATTCTTGTGATGTTCATATAATCATTGTTTTTGTTCTTTCCGTCAACCGGCTGCACCTTTACGAGCAACCATCAGAAGACGAGTCCCTTACCTTTTAACGTGTTATTCCAAACACGGCATGGTTCTGATGTACTATCCATTCAAGTTTTTGTTTTGTTTTTTCCGTTAACCAGCTGTCGTCCGCCTACGAACGACAGCCCTCAAAAGTCGAAACTTGTGCGAGCCAAGGATTAACGAGGTCTTACATTTTAACGTGCGATTCCTACCACTTTCTCAGGCCATCAGAAAAATAAATTGAAATCACTGGGATTGAACCAGTAACCGGCTACATGACCTTCTTCTAAGTGACTTGGAATCTTCAGCAAGTATAAGCTCTCCAGAGACCTCATTGAGGCTGCATACGTTATCGAAGGATGTACTGCATCAGTATAAACCCAATATATTATTTTAACGCTAAGAATCTATGAAAACTTCAAATACATAATCTCCGATATCGTGAGTTCTTCATCTTCGAGAATGAGATGGAATAGCTCGTCTTTATTATTCCTTCTGATCAACGGTAGTTTTTGGAGAATTATAATTGATGCATTTCTTTCCAGTCCACTTTGAAAGTTCGTTCAGGTTAGTTTGCATTAGCGCCCTCTATTGAATGGTCTCCTAATCATATTGACCATATCAGCACATCGTATGTCGGTAAATAACTTCTTGTGGGGTCCGTTCACTCGGTACTATAGCAGTATCGAAATCCTCCCTTGAATATATCTTCAAGCAACGTGAATTCCCAAGTTTTCCGCCAATGTGTATGTGAAGATCAACCTGTTTTAAAGCATCTATCTACAGCCAGTTAAAAGTAAACGTATAAGAGACGTTTGACTTCGTGATTGTCAAAATGATTCCAACCAATTAGGGTTACTAATAATGTGGATACGAAAGCAGTTAGATCATGGGAGTCGGTTATTATAAGTTTCGTTGACCAAAACCACTTGAAACTCTGCGAAAAAATTTACCAAACAAATAAAATTCAGTTTTATATGACTTTTATTTTTCATTCCAGATGAAATAAATATTCGCTGAACTGGAGTATGCGCATAGTTTATTTGATAAAATCGTTGCTCGACTGGGGTCGATTGCGTTCAAATTAACATTGCTATTCCTACTGTAGTGTATGGACTATGGAGATGGAGCGATTATTTCACCCGCTACCAGTCCCGCTGCACTCTATCTAAGGCCGCTCGTCGGCTTCCTTCGAAGACACACCCCTGTTGTATACTTATTAGTGTATTGTAGAAACAAGCTTACTTTTGGCATTGCTGTACAATGGGCTAAGTATCCACGGGTCACTGGGACGGGGTCTACCATATGCCTTCGGCGACGGGCGTGGATGTCTGTGATGACTCCAGTTGATGCTTATTTGCTGTCTGGTGGTAGTAGCAGTAGTAATTTGGGGAGAGGCTGCTATTGCAGCCAGGCAAGTAGGCCCACATGGACCCTTATTGCCATCCTCAGTCTTCCACAAATCTATATTTTTCC